>OY728123.1:1929495734-1932115734 GCA_963277665.1 Viscum album
ATTTGTATTTAACATCATTGTTAAAATTGTTTTCTAAAAGGTATTTTATGTTTTCACATCATTTTAATTTTTATATTAAAAGTATATACACTCATAGAATTTATTTTATATGACTTTTCTCTAAAATATATATGTATATTATAATTTAGGGGATTTAAATTTCAGTTTCAATCAATTTGATTCTCAATCCTCTCTTGTGTGATAAAATTTGAAGAATTATTTTGCAAGGATATTTTTCATCCATGGAAACATACTTATGAGTTTCATTTATTCCACTGGGTTTATGTTCTGTTCAAATTTTCCAACCTCTTCATCTTGATGTATTATGATCATTTTATTATTACATTTACTAGAATATATACTAATTGTCTATAGGGGTTTAGTTTGAGGGATTATTACATAGAAATATATTCCATTTATTTATTAAATAACTATTAAAATATGATATATTTTTTATTATAATATGGTTGATTATTTATTTCTTAGTAAATTAGATAGTGTATTATTTAACAATGAACATTGTTCCTCTGTACGGGTTATGATTTAGTTATCCCGTTTTTTTTGAAATGGGAAAAATTATAAACATTTTGTTTGTTTTTTTTCCAATATGAATGATTATTAGAAATATGACTTTGTATTGTTGGACTTTACACCTTCATTATCCAGATGCATTAAGGTTATGTTATCATTTTTATTAAAATGGGAAAAGTATTGTAATTATATATATTTTTATTCCAATACAGATGATTATTGTAAATTTCAATATGTATTGTGTGACTATCCATCTTCTTTCTCTAGTTGGGTGATAATCATGTTATTCCTTTTATTGACATGGGGAAAATTATTGGTATTCCATATGATGTTGTTTCAATATAGATGACCATTGGAAAGTAGACTCTATATTTTTTAACCATCTATCTTCTTTATCTTAATGATTTATGATCATGTTTTCTATTTTATTAACATGGGGAAAAGTATTGGAATTTCATATATTTTATTACATTATGAATGATTGTTTTCAAAGTTGATTATAATTTTTTTTATCTATTTTCACATATTATGAATGTATTAGACAAAATATGTAACATTTGAGGCCAGATATTTTATATCCCCTCGCATTATTGATATGCCTCATGTGAAAAACATGTTAGGGTATCTTTTTATATTCCTAATCAAGAGAATAAATTTCCTCGATGGGAATATCTTGATATATAAGATCATGTAATCTTGGATTTTGGTATAAAATCAGCACTCTAAAATTATAAATTTCATTTATAAGGAACTAGTTATTATTGTCCATGTGATTTATTTATTTTCATTTCTATATATTGATATATTATTCTCTCTGATTTAGTAAATTATGTAATTATGATTATTACTTATTCATTACATAATATTTATTCTGTTTTTATGACCTGATTTTTTCAGTTGTGTGATATAACTTACTATGTGTTTTATCTCACCCGTTGTTATGTTTCTATTTACCTAGGTTACTAAGTGAATAATTACACCTGATATATTTCATAGGGAAATTTATTAGTGAATTTACGAGAGATATTGATGAATTTTATGTACTACATAGTTTTTTATTTTGAAAAGAAGTCCTTTGGTTGAGAAATAAATTGGATTTATTATTTTATGTTTCATCTTCATTATCAAAACCACTAAAAATAAATTGTGTTGGGAGTGAATTTAATGAAATATATACACTTATTAATTTAATAATAGGATTGTTTTTGCCTAAGAATATTCAGTTGGTAATGAATCTGACAGGTAAAGTGTGTGTTTGTAGAAATGAATCTCGGAGTGTGGGTTCAAGTAATAATATATGGAATCATATGAGGTTTTAGATACCTTAGGATATTAGGATATTTTACGAGGATAATTTAAGGGTTTATATGTTAGTGTTGTTCACAATTTCAAAGGTATAGATAACCCTTTGGGATATTATATGATTTAATGTAATGTTAATAATACACTTTTTATTTGGGGACTAGGATAATAAAATTTATTGAATACACTAGTGCTGAAAACATTATTTACGTCACCATTTTTTATGGTGGTTATATATAGCCGACGTGATAATCTGTGAAACACGGTTTTTTACGTTGGTTATTTTATAACCGACATAGAAAATGCGGTGAGTAAATTTTTAACGTCGGTTATTTTAATAACGAACGTTAAAAATCGTGCTGGTTCGTTTTTTACGTCGTTTATAAATTGACCGACATAAAAAACCAAAGTGCGGTGTTTTTTACGTCGGTTATTTGATAACCGACATAAAAAACGAGGTATCTGCGAATTTTTTACGTCAGTTATAAAATAACCGACCTAAAAAAGCGTCTTTTGACACCTTTTTGAGGTCGGTTATTTGATAACCGACGTAACAAAACAACCTGCAGATTTTTTTACTTCGGTTATAAAATAATTGACGCAAAAAATTGTGATTTCTGATGTATTTTTTACGTCCGTTATTCTATTACCGACGTAAAAAACTAACACAAGGATTTTTTTACGTCAGTTATAAAATAATCGACGTAAAGAAAGCCGTATTTGAAACCTTTATAACGTCAGTTATTATAATAACTGACGTTATAAATGTAATAAAAAGATTTATAATGTCGGTTATTAAATAACCGACTTTATAAAACATTTAAAAAATTTACACGCTCTCTAGATTTTCATTTATGATTTTTTGATCGACAGTCCGATGACTCGTCTCTCTTGCGTGGTAAACCCCAATCGACTCATCGATCTCATTTCGTTAAACTCGTTTTTCCATCATCTTTTATCATGTTTACTCTCCTCGGATCTATCAACTCAACTCACAACAATCAGGTAATCCTCCCATGACTTTATTTCGTTCGTTTTTTTCCAGATAGTCTATATTTACATTTTGCGATTTTTTTGGGTATAAACTAGGTATGATTATTCGATTTCGAACCCTCTTACCTCATTTTTGAATCATCAACTTATTTATTATCCCCAGATCTATTAGATCGGTCCGCAATATTCACGTAAGCCTCACCTACTTCTATTTTGTTTGTTTTTGTTTCGCGAATGCCTGGCATTGATGGTAATTTTTGTTGTCATTGACACCTAATGATCTCATTCACCTATATTACTGAAATTTATATGTAAACCATTGTGATACACCCATTCCGTTTACCAGTGTGATTTATTTTATACGTATATATATGGGTTTTCATGGTGGAATGTTTGTTTTGGATCCTTGGTTGTTTCTATTTTGGGTATCACTTTTTGTTGTTCCATAACCTATTTACGTCGCTTATTTTTGTGGACTATTATAAGACTTCATATGCTATTGAAAACTGATTCATTGCACAATAGATAATTTTAGACTAGTAAAATATACAATTCATGGTTCTCATTTTGAATAATGGCATGATACCAAAACTAGTAGCTTGAGGTTAAAATCTATAGATATGCCAAAAATAGTAGCTTGAGGTTAAAATCCCATGGTTTTGGGGGGGATGTGAAGAGGGTTGGTGGCTGTCTAGGGGGTTGGGGGCTCTCCAGGGTGTCCATGGAGGTGAGTGGGGGGGGGGAAGTCTATGGGTGTGTGTGTGGGGGGGGGGGGTACAAGGGGGTGGGTGGGCTCTCCAAGGGGGTGGGTGGGTGGGTGGGGGATGTCCAAGGGTGTGGGGGCCTGTGCAGAGGGTTTGGGGGGTTTTGCGGGGGGGGGGGGGGGGGGGGGGGCGCTGTTCAGAGGGTTGTGGGGGGAGGGGGGTCTAGGGGGGTTTCCAAGGGGGTAGGGGTGGGGGGTGGTGTCCAGGAGGGGTGGGGTGTGCTGTCTAGAGGGGTGGGGGCTGTCTAGGGGGTGGGGGCGGTGGGGGCTATCCAGAGGGTTGGAGGGTGTCCAGGGGGGTGTCCAAGGGGGTAGGGGTAGGGGTGGTGTCCAGAAGGGGTGGGGGGGGGTGCTGTCTAGAGAGGTGGGGGATGTCCAGGGGTGTCCAAGGTGGTAGGGGGTGGGGGGTGGTGTCCAGGAGGGGTGGGGGTGCTGTATAGAGGGGTGTGTGGTTGTACAGAGGGTTGGGGGGTGTCTAAGGTGGTGAGAAGGGGGGTGTCCAAGGGGGTGGGGGCCTGTCTAGAGGGTTTGGGGGGTTGTCCGGGGGGGTGGAGGGTTGTCCAGAGGGTTGGGGGTGTCCAAGGGGGTGGGTGAGTGTGGGGGGATGTCAAGAGGGTTTTGGGGGTTGCCCGGGTGGGGGGGGGGTCTGTCCAGAGGGTTGGGGGCTGTACAAGGGGGTGTCCAATTGGGTAGGGGTGGGGGGTGGTGTCCAGGAGGGGTGGGGGTGTCTAGAGGGGTTGGGGCTGTCCAGGGGGTGGGTGGGGCTTTCTAGAGTGTTGGGGGGTGTCCAAGGGGGTAGGGGTGGGTGGTGTCCAGGAGGGGTGGGCGGGGGGGGGGGGGGGTGCTGTCTAGAGGGGTGGGGGGCTATCCAGGGGGTGGGGAGGGGGGGGGGGGGGGGCTGTCCAGAGGGTTGGGGGTGTTCGGGGGGGGGGGGGGGGGGGTCCAAGGCGGTAGGGGGTGGGAGGTGGTGTCAAGTAGGGGTGGGGGTGTCTAGAGGGTTGGGGGATGTCCAGGAGGTGGGGGGGGGGGGGGGGGGGGCTATCCAGAGGGTTGGGGGGGTGTCCGAGGGGGGGGGGGGGGTCCAAAGGGGTAGGGGTGGGGGTTGGTGTCTAGGAGGGGTGGGGGTGTTGTCTAGAGGGGTGGGGTGCTGTCCAGGGGGGTGTCCAAGGGGGTAGGGGTGGGGGTGGTTTCCAGGAGGGGTGGTGTGGGGGGGGGGGGGGTGCTTTCTAGAGGGGTGGGGGGGCTGTCCAAGGGGTGGGGGTGGGGGGGGGGGGCTGTCCAGAGGGTTGGGGGTGTCTGGGGGGGGGGGTGTCCAAGGGGGTAGGGGGTGGGGGGTGTTGTCCAGGAGGGGTGGGGGGTGCTGTCCAGGGGGGTGTCCACGGGTGTAGGGGGTGGGGGTGGTGTCAAGGAGGTGTGGGGGGTGCTGTCTAGAGGGGTGGGGGGATGTCCAGAGAGAGGTGTCCAGGAGGGGTGGGGCGCTGTCCAAGGGTGTGGTGGTGTCTCTGGGGTGTCCAATGGGGGGGGGTGTCCAGTGGGTGGGGGGCTATACAAGGGGGTAGTGGTGTCCAGGGGGTGTCCAAGGGGGCGGGGGATAATTCTCAGTTGGGATTGACTAATGCATCATGGTTTCCGATATGATGACGTGATTATTGTGCCGTGATGATTGTCTTTACATTGTGATTTTCTCCATCTGAATTTTTATTTTAAATTTGATTTGATTCTCAGGTTTACTCCATTTTCTCCAATTTTCTATCAACCACTGTAGGCCCCATGAATTTCTTTGATTCAATGGAATTTAAAACTATTATATCTAACTATATTTTGTTTTTGAAATAATATTGAAGCATATTTTTATAAATATGCATAGATTTGTTTTATATTTCAAAATTGTTTTACATTCAAATTATGATTTTTTTCATATAAAAATATATTTGTCTTATCTTAAAAAAAATATATTTTTGATATTTGATATAGGTAATAATGACTAGAAGTTGGATTACGACACATCAAATGAGCAATGAATATGAGGAATGTGTTGATGCCCTTTTGGAATTTGCTAAACGAAATGTTCCAAGTAGTGACATTTTTTCTGTCCATGCCTGAAATGTTTGAATATGAAGAAGTTGAAAAGTAGAGAGATAAAATATCATCTGATTTGTCATGGTTTTAATCCAAGTTAAAACCCTTGGATTTAGCATGGTGAAACTGGACAGAATGTCACTGATGATAATGATTCACAAGATGGTAACTCCGACGGAATTGAAGAAATGATTCACGATATTGTAGCAGAACAAATTGAGATAGAACTGACAGTTGTGCATCTATATTGTGATTCTAAAAAACCATTATATCCTAGTCATATAGATTTTAAAGTTTTGTTGGAGGTTTTAAGATTGATTAACTTGAAGGAAAAACATGGATGGAGTGAAAAAAGTTTTACAGAGCTGCTACAATTGATGAAAGAAAATAATTCAAAAGATAACGATCTTCCAAATTCACATTATAAGGCCAATAAAATATTATTCCTGATGGGATTGGGATACAAGAAAATACATGCATGTCCAAATGAATGCATAATATAGAGGAAGGAATATTAATTTCTATCAGAGTGTCCTAAATGTGGGACATCATAGTATAAGGTAAAAGAAAAATCACAGGCTGATGTAGAGATTACAAAGATCCCTTTAAAGGTATTTTGGTATCTTCCTATAATTCATCGTTTCAAACATTTATTTTCTAATTCACATGATGCAAAAAGGTTAAGATGGCATGATTATGGGCGGGTATGTGATGGAAAAATATTCCATCCAGCTGATTGTCCACAAGAGAAGAAAATTGATGCGTAGTATTCTACATTTGGAAATGAAATTAGAAATCTCAGACTGGGGTTGTGCATAGATGGAATGAATCCATAGCGAACCCTCAGTAGCACACGTAGTTCATGGCCTGTTTTATTTGTAATTTACAACCTCTATCCTAAAGTTTTTATGAAGCGCAAATATTTCATGTTGAGTATAATGATCTCTGGACCAAAGAAACCCGACAATGATATTTATGTTTACTTGTCACCGTTGATTGATGATTTGAAACTGTTATGGGCTGATGGTATTATGATGTATGATTCTTATAATATGGAATATTTTCAATAGTATAAAATGCTTATATTCACTATAAATGACTTCCCAGCATATGGAAATTTGTCTGGATACAGTGTTAAAGGGCATAAAGCATGTCCAATTTGCGAACAACAGACATCATATTGTCAATTGCATCATGGGAGGAAAATAGTGTACATGGTTCATCGAAAGTTTTTTCCTATGGATCACCCTTATAGAAGAATAAAAATAACATTCAATTGCCCACAAGAATCTGATACTTCTCCAAAACCTTTATCCCTTGATTTATATTTTGAGAGGGTGAAAAACCTTGAAGTGACATTGGGAAAGACACAGAAATCTGGTAATGGTAAACTTATTTGGAAGAAAAGGTCAATATTTTTTGAGCTACCATATTAAGGGTATCATGATGTTAAACATAATATTAATGTCATGAACGTGGAGAAGAATATCTGTTATTGTTTGATTGGAACATTGTTAGATATTAAAGGAAAGACAAAAGATGGGTTGAATTCAAGATTAGACTTACTATCAATAGGAATATGTTTGGAGTTAGCTCTCACTCCTAAAGGAAGACGGACATTTCTTCCTCAGGCTTGTCATACATTATCTAAGAGAGTGAAAATTAGCTTTTTTCAGTGTCTTCATCATATCAAAGTGCCTCAAGGTTATTCTTCAAATTTAAAAAATTTTGTCTCATTGAAGGACTTGAAGTTGATAGGTATGAAATCACATGATTGTCACATCATGATGCAACAAATTCTACCAGTTTCCTTGTGTGGAATATTTCCCATTCTTGTCATAAAGACTATAACAAAGTTGGAAATGTATTTTCCTCCAATTCTTTTTGATATAATGGTGCATTTAATGATTCATCTAGTTGAAGAAATAAATCTTTGTGGACCTGTATATATTCGTTGGATGTATCCATTTGAAAGGTATATGAAAATATTAAAGGGGTATGTTAAAAATCCATATTTCTAAGGAGGTAGCAGAGTTTTGTACGAGCTACTTGGTTGCGGCGCAACACATAGGTTTGCCTCCATCTCTCCATGAACGAGTTAATAATTAGGGAAATGGGATTCATGGCTAGAAAGTCAAATCATTATTAGCTGAACAGATAAAGAAGTTAGAATCATACAACTTGAATAATATTGCTGATGCTCAATCGTATATCACATTGCATTTTAATGAGTTGAAACAATGTCATCCAAAGAAGAAAGAAATGTGTATTTTGAATGAGAACCACAATTTTTTTTGTCATGGTTTAAAAAGACGTCGCTTGGTAGATTAGATGTATCAGAGAAATTAAAATGGATAGTGGGTGGTCCATGTTTAAATGTGATAACATGGTCTGGTTATGACATTAATGGCTATACATTTCATACGAAATATCAGGACAACAGAAGTGCAGTTCAGAATAGTGGTGTTTTGGTGTTTGTAGAAGCAATGATTGTTTTGAGTGTTTAGGACAAAAATCTAATTTCTACATTAACTGCATATTATGGAGTGATTGAAGACATATGGGAGGATGATTACTTTAAAATTAAAGTTCCTGTTTTTAACTGTAAATGGTTTATCGGTAACAATAGTTTCAGAAATGATGAATTTGGAATGACACTTGTTAATCTGAATATATTGGAAGACACGATTGATTATTTTATAATGGAAACACATGGAAAACGAATTTTCTATGTAGTAGATCAATCAGATATGCAGTGGGCTGTTGTTTTACAAGGGAAAAAACAATATGTTGGTGAGAATGAACTTGATGAAGATGCTGATTTATGTGATATCCCTACTTCCATGGAAAGATTAAGAGAACATAATGATTATTATGTTGAAGACATGGTTTGTGCCATAAGGAACAATCACGACGAAGGAATTTTGGAAAACAATCCATTTGTACATTCCTAAAATTACAGGTAAAATATGTCTATTTCTTGATTACATATATTTTTTTCATAAAATGTTAGATATTTTATGTTTTTTATTTATTAAAACCTGTATTAAAACAAAATAAGTATAATTTTTTGTTTGTTTTATGTTTGTTTAGTTTACTTTATCATGTTTACAATTACATGAATTATATATCTATTATTTTTGTTCAGTGACAATTACATTACCAGGTTTACCAGGTTTACCATGTTTACCATGTTTACCATCTTGACCATCTTGACCATCTTTACAATTGTTTAACATGCTTACCATATTACCAATGTTTACTATTACGTAACTTAGTACACTTTTCTATTTTCTGATTATAGTATTATTAAAATATTTTAATTTTCATATTTGTGAACTGATGTTTGATTTTTTTATTTGAAGGATAATGACAGATCATTCAGTTGATCAACCACATGATTCTTGAGATGATCATATTGGTCATACCTCTGGGGAGTAACATTCACATTATACTCTTGATGTTCCCCAATCTTCCTCATGTGCTTTTTTTACGACAAAGAGTTCAAAGGATGGTAAATGTGGGTGCGCACATTTACCAGAATTAGCACTTTCCCGTACGCAGGATTTCAGGATACTCGTTGAGTTTGATGATGATGATATTCCTAGAGGTCAAAATGCAAATGATTTTAGGTGTTTTGTAGAAACTCAGGCTAAGATCAAAGTAAGCATTCTGTATTATGACTGGAGAAGTGTGGATAAAGAAATAATCTATCAGTTGTGGGAGAAGATTTTGGTAAGATCTCTTTCTATTATTTTAATATTATTTAAATGTTTCTAGTATATTTAATAAGTTTAACTTCTTCTTTATCAGATGACATTTGATATTCCTGACAGTGGAGGATTCAGGAAGAAATGCTTATCATTGGCTGCCAGGAGATAGAGAGATTTCAAATCATCCATCTCATCTAATTTCATTTATGGTCATAGGAGTCATGACAATCCATGTCATATATATCCTTTTATAGATGAAGACACATGGAGGCAGTTTTTTGAAATTAGATGAAAAGAGTCATTTTTGGTAAGGGCAACGTAAACTTTTATAATATTTCTTATATAAATGATCTTATTAATGTTTTATTAATGATTTCTTATTCTTAATTTATAGCAAACAAGGAAATATGATCAGGAGATCCAAAATAAAAATGTATACCCTCATAGTTTATCTTGGGGAGGGTATGCATTTTTGGAAGAAAAAATGATGGCGGAAAAATTTCAACAACTAAGAGCTGAGTCTTCAATCTCCGGAGAGGTATCCCCTCTATCCCCTCCATCTAGACATGAAAAATGGAAGAGGGATCGGAAGTGAAAAAAAGGGAAATATCTTTTGGAAGAATTGAGAATTGTAGCTGATAGGATTGCAAGGTATCTATTTTATTTATTTATGTTAACTATTTTATTCATATAATTTCAATCATTACAGAAATATTCTGTTAATTAATATAGGACTCTCTTTAGGAGTAGAGTTCACAGGGGGAATTTACAGTTACTGGGAGGAAATATATTTTATCTTTAGAATTATGAAAGCCCCAGCATCCTAGTCATGTAAGAGGATATCCGACAGGTGTATCGGTATGAAAAGTGTTGATACATTCTTCAACTTCTAACGTTGAGGGGGTTTATAAACAAATAAGATACTTGGAGGCTAAAGTTCATATTATTAATGCAACAATGGAGGAAAAGATTAGAGAGTTGGTACAGTCTATGTTTGCAGACATGAAAAGACAATTTCAGACTGTAGCTCCCACTCCTCCACCTCCCCCTACAGACCCCATCATTTATCCTCCACCTCCGCCAGTAGCTCCGACTCCCCCACCTTAGCCTGCAGACCTTATTTTTTATCCTAATCCTCTGCTGTAGCTTCCTACTTATTTCGATTTGTATTTTGATGATCTTTAACATCATATAGTTGCATATGGGTTGGTATATTGTATAGGAGATACAGTTCATCATCAACAATTATAGGTAGAGAATTATAGGGTCACTGTACAAGATATTATAGATAGATTAGCTCGAGTACCATTACCTACAGATGAGGTGACAACAGTTGGACATAGTATCAGCCATTTCTTAATTTGGTCATCCATAATTCTTCAACTCATTACCATAGAGGTATGAATGTTATATCTTTTTTTATTAAAGTTGTTTTATCATTTGAAAACTAATATATTTTTCTATTTATTTTTACAGGAATACTTCAAAGGTAAAGAAATACTGTATAGATAACAACAAAGAAAAATGGCTATGACATCAGATACATATTCTAGTAGTCTTGACAGATTGTCAAGAAATTCAAATTTGTTGGCAGGTCCTTAGGAGTTTCCAATGGAAGCTCATGTTTGTGGACATGCAATAAGTGTGGGGATTATGAAAACTGATATCATGGATCTTGTTACTCGAGATAATTTGGACATCAATGTGGTGCAAATTTTTTCCATGTAAGTCTTAACACCTTTTCCCTGCGTTATATTTTTTAAAAATGTATACTTATGTCTGTTTTGTGTTAGGTATATTTAAAAAATTTGTGAGAGGAATGAGCTGACAGATGTATATGGATTATTGGACCCGAAATTGATTTCCCCTAAATCATGTGCATTGGATGAGGAACAACGAATGCTTTATATTGCTGAAAGACGTGAAAATAATATAGTCACACAATGTTGGATGATTCCTTTTTGTGAGAGGTATGAAACACATCTCTCTCAAAGATTTAATTATCTTTTAATATAAAAAACCACTAACCTTAAATTTCCTTTTATCAGTGATCATTGGATGTTAGGGGTTTTTTCCCAAGGGATAAAGCACTTTATTGGATATGTTATGTCCAAGACGATGTGCGGGAAAGTTTTAAGAATATATTGCAAAATTAAGTTTCAATTTCTCAGTAGTTTTATATATTATAATGAATTTGAAATTTACCCCATTCGTATTATTTTCTAACAGGGCATGGGCCTACTTTTCAAAAAACACAAAGAAAAGCAGTGCAAAGATCAAATATGTAAATGCGAAGGTAAATATCCATTTATAATTTGTACTTTTTGATATATTACATAGAAATAATATATTGAATTTACAATCATTCAAAAAGAATTGTCATGAACAACACAGCATCATCGAATGCAGATATTATATGTTAAGAATTATGTATGAAATAATAACAACTGGGACAGTTGTGAATTTTGACCTGGTGAGATTTCCTTTTAAAATTTTCCATAATATTTCAATTTTATTTATTCATTATACACGTTAACTACTATCCTTTTTATTTATATATTTTTGATGACCCTCAACCCTATACTGCTGAAGACATCAAACACTTACAAGTGGAGTGGTCAAATTATTTTACAGGTTCGATTTAATTTTAGTTGTTTGTATGTAAAATGTAATTTTGAATATTGTCATTGTAATTGTGGATTTGGTAGTCGTTTAGATTGGATTTAGTTTTTTTTGAAGTTGACAGTGTATGTTTTGAATGTTATATTTGTGAATGTTTAACGTTGCTCTACTTCTTATTTTGGTCTACTTATGATGGTTTTTCTGGTATGGATTCTGATCTGGGGGAGGGGGGTTCCAAGGGTGTTGGGGGGTGTTCAGTGGGGTTGGGGGTGTCCAGGGGTTTGGGAGGGCTGTCCAGTGGGGTGGGGGGTCCTGGGTGTCCATGAGAGTGGGGGGGGGGGCAGTCTAGGGGGTGGGAGCATTTCTAGGAGGGTGAAAGGGCTGTCCAGGGGAGTGGGAGGCTGTCCAGGGGGTGTCCAGGGGTGTGGGGGTGTCTTGTGGGGTGAGGGGGGTTTCCAGGGTTGGGGGGGGGGGTTCCAGGGTGACCATGGGGATGGGGGGGCAGTCCAGGGGTGTGGTGGGGGATATCTAATGGGTTGAGGGGGTTCTGGTCTGTTTTTGGTAACTTTTTGGTCTGTTTCACGGGTGTGGGAGGGATGTCCAGGGATGTGGGAGTGTTGTACATGGGGTGGGGGGGGGTCTACAGGAGGGTGGGGGAATTTCTAAGGGTGGTGGTGATGTCTAGGGGGAGTGTGCAGGGGTGTGGTGGGGGCAGTCTAGTGGGGTGAGGAGGTTCTGGTTTGTTTTCGACAACTTTTTGTACTGTTTTAGGGGTGCAGGGGGGGGGGGGGCTGTCCAAGGGTGTGGAAGTAATTTCTAGGGGGTGGGGGTATACATGTGGGTGGAGGGGGGGGGGGGGGTTGTCCAGGGGTGTTTGGGGCTATCCGGGGAGTCGGGGGCAGTCCAGGGGTGTGGTGGGGGCTCCAATGGGGTGGGGGAGGGGTGTCCAGGGTGTGTGTGTGGGGGGGGGGGGGGTATACATGAGGGTGTGGGGGTTGTCCCGGGGTGTTTGGGGCATCCAGGGGGTCGGGGGGCAATCCAGGCAAGTTGGGTGACAGGGTGTTTTTTAGGAGGGTGGGGGGGGGGGGTTGTCCTGTGGTGCTTAGGGATGTCTAGGGGGTTGGGGGCAGTCTAGGGGATTGAGGGGCAGTCCAGGGGTG
This sequence comes from Viscum album, assembly GCA_963277665.1. Classification (NCBI taxonomy): domain Eukaryota; kingdom Viridiplantae; phylum Streptophyta; class Magnoliopsida; order Santalales; family Viscaceae; genus Viscum; species Viscum album. Next base: position 1,929,508,898 of record OY728123.1, read on the forward strand.
TGGTGGGGGCTCTAATGGGGTGGGGGAGGGTTGTCCAGGGTGTGTGGGGGGTGGGGGAGGGTATACATGAGGTTGGGGGGTTTTCTTAGGGGGTTTGGGGCTGTCCAGGGGGTCGGGGGGTAATCCAGGGGTGTGGTGGGGACTGTCAAGTGGGGTGAGGGGGTGCTGTTCAGGAGGGTGGGGGGGGGGGGGGGTTGTCCCGGGGTGTTTGGGGATGTCCAAGGGGTCGGGGGGTAGTCCGGGGGTGTGGTGGGGGCTATCAAGTGGGGTGAAGGGGTGCTATTCAAGGGGTGGTTGGAGTCCAGTGGGGCGGGGAGGGGGTTGTCTCAGGGTTTTTGGGGCTGTCTCGGGTTATTTGGGGATGTCCAGGGGGTTGGGGGGCAGTCCAGGGGTGTGATGGGGGCTGTCAAGTGGGGTAAGTTTTATTTGTTATCAATGTAAATGCTTAATTTTTTTTAGTTCTTGTTTTGATCTACTTATGTTTTTGTGGTACGAATTATTGATTTGGTTTCTGGTTGTTTATGTGGGAGAGCAGATGACTGCATTCGATTTTTTTAAAAAACATTTATCTTCCATGTCGTTTATTTTATAACCGACGTGATAAAGAAATCAGGAAGGGTTTATCATGCCGGTTTTTTTAATAATTGATGTTATAAACACCTGTGGAATAGTTTATCACGTCAGTTATTTAATAACCGACGTGATAAAAGTCCTGGGAAATGGATTATCAGGTCAGTTATTAAATAACCGACGTGATAAACCCCCCCAGACTAGTTTAGAACATCAGTTATATAATAACTGACATGATAAACCATTTCCTCAGGTTTATCACGTTGGTTAATTAATAACCGATGTTATAAATATCCTCTGCATGGGTTTAAAACATCGGTTATTAAATAACCGACGTGATAAACCCCCCGGTTTATTATGGCAGTTATATAATAGCAGACGTTATAAACTCCCCCCAGTTTTTGAATGTCGGTTATTATTTAACCAATGTGATAAACACCATGATGTTATGTTCTTTATGTCGGTTTTTAAATAACTGACGTAAAAAACGTCATTTATAATGTCTTCCATTTTAACTTCGGCTAAAAACCAATGTAAAAAATGAAAAATAACTGACATAAATAACATTTTCTACACTAGTGATACCCTAGCGATATGTCTAAGAGATAATTCAAAGTATAGTATAACATCATGAAGTATTAATAAAATAGGTATTTTGTTCTTATCTAAGTAATCACATGAATTTTTGTATAATACTTGTGGATGAAGGCTCTGGTATAAATGTTCATAGCGGTAATAACCCTGAACAGGAAAGATTGGGTATTAACTTGATCATCACCTGGTGAACAATAAAGAGTCCTAATAGCTCACCTATGTTTAAACATCTGGTTTATATGATTTTGTTGATTCACATTCACTTTGTGAACCATTATGAGGAATTTGAATATGATTAAGTTAGATAAAATAATAGGAAAATGACAATGGATAACTTATATTGAAATATAGAGATTCATATGTTCAGGTATATATTAATTATTATGATCTTTCCTAGATGATAGATATGTTATATTTTGAGAGGATATATTTCAATGACTTTTGGGTGTGGAATATTTTTAAAAAGTTCGTGGTATTTTTTGGATGACTAACATGTTAGTGTTAAAAATTGAGACATCTTGAGGATAAATTTTAATTTTGAAAAATTTAAAAATTCTATTATAATGATCATCACTCATGTTAAATATTTTGTTTTTAGTAATGGATGAATTCCAAATGAACCAATTTAATAATGGATTCCATGGATAATGTGAAAAGTGTGCCAATGAACAAATTAATGGGAAAAGGTATGGAGTCAACACTATTATGACTATTCCAAACTGGCTAACAAGATTTCTAATTAATAACATGAAAATAGTTGAAATATCAAACAAAATAAAGAATAGTTTCATATAATCTCATATAAATTAAAGTAAAAAGATTATGATTTAAAGAAGATCTAATTTTCTACATGTGAAAAATGTTGGAAGAATCACCCATGGAAATGTATTTAATAATCTTGAAGAATCTTTATGTGTGGAAAAGTAGGTAATAAATAAAATAATATTTCAATTAACACAATAAATGAAAAATATGTTTCTTTTTTATAACTAGGATTATAAGTTAGACACCACATTCAAAATAAATCTTGAATTATATCTATATTTTATATTCCATTCAATTTTTTAATAAGAAATAAATAAAATTGGAAGGGTGTAATGTTTTTGTGTGTGTGTGGGGGGGGGGGGGGAAATGTAACACCTAAATATTTTAATATAATACATCCTTTAAATGAGGAAAATGTGTTTGTTATCTTACTGCGCATGTAATAATAAACTTAAATAAAACCACACTAAATTTAGATAAAATATAAATATTTATGTATGACATTTAAAACCTATTCCTTAAATTAGAAAGAATAAATTAGCATCATAAAATTTCAAATATATGTATAAATAAAATAATTTTTTCTTTTTATAAGAATGAAATTAATTTTGATTACATAAAATGACTAATTTGATCTAATTTATGTGATATACATATAAATTTTATAAAATGTATGATTAATGATGATAAATTATTTTTTATTTTAACAATTGGGTTAACACCTATTTAACTGGTGAATGATATGAAATAATAATTACAACATTTATTATTTGAAAATTTCATTTTGGAATAATAATGATTTTTCATTATATTTTTTGATTTTTTCCAAAAATTGAATTTATAAATTTTTTAAGTTTAATTTGAAAAAATTCACAAAATATTAGAATTTATAATCAAAATATTATCTTAAGAATAAATTTTGATAGTTTGTTCTGAAATAATTGGTGTCTAGGCGAATAGTGAACAAATACTGATTTTTCTAAAAAAATTTACTTTTAGAAAATTTTCATAATACATAAAATACATAAATGTTTTTGATTTTTATTTATATTGTACATATATATTTAGTTAAAATAAATAATTTAAATTTAAATTTTTTTATAAAACCCTTGTATATTGTTTTTAAAACTTAAGAAATATTTTACATTAAAAAATGTTTATATTACCTTATATTAAAAATTATTTTTAATCAATTATAGAAATAAAACAAAAATATTTATTTCATATTTTTGATAAATATAATCATATTATTTAATAAGGTAAGCAACATTTTTGGGTCTAAAAGTATCATTACTATTACTAAAGTAAATGATAATGATAATGACAAAACTATGTTTTCAATGATTTTTTAATTAATATTATTTAATTCTTATATAATAAATTAAAATATTTTATTTTATATGATAACTATAATATTAATTTTATAAACACATCTAATTATTTTTATAAAAATTTAATTTTTATCCAATTATAAATAATATTAAGAAAAAATAATGGCTAATATACTATTTTTCTATAAAAATATATATTTCTTTATATAAAATGTTGCCATTTAAGAGTTAATTTTCAATTATTCTGTAACTAATTTATATTTAATGGGTGTTAAATTTTAGTATAAAACCATTAAATGTTGTAAAATATTTTTCTTTTTATTTAAAAAAAACATAAATTACTTAGTTAAAATCTAGTTACCAAGGTAAAAACAAAAAAAAAGTTAAAGTAAAAATGCTGAAAAAATGACTTAATATGTTTTTAAAATAGGTGTTTAAATACATTAATGGTGATTTAATTACCAAATGTCACCCTAAAATCCATTGTTTATAACCTTTGGAATTCTTAACCCTTGAATAGTGTAATGATAACTTTGACAATTAAAGGGTTTTCACCAAAGCACCCTTTTCTTCACTTATAAAAGGGGACACATTCACCCCTTCTTATCACACCCATTCCATAAAAACCCGTCATTAAAATATTATATTTTTATGATCTTATAATCCGTATAATTTTCAAAAGCCTCTAGTCTCAGTTAGATTTCATAATCCCTTTATTTCCCAGGGTAATTTTAAGAGAAAGTTTGAAGTCAAAAAGTGAGTATTACTTAATATTTAACATTTTCTTATTAAAATTTTTAATCCAAAATTAATCTTAAAATAGTAATAAAATAACATAAGTATCATTATTATGCTTATTTTTTATTAAATTAATATAAAATTTTTGTTTACTCATTTCTATCCACATAGAAAAAATGGACATCAACTGTGTGTCGCGAAGACTACAACCTCAAAGAAGTAACGTTTTTTTCATCTTGATTTTATTTATTTATCTAAAAAGCATAAAATATGATTCAAAAACTAAATAATATATAAATAATAATAATATTATTCTATTATAATGATGTTATACATTTCTATACCACACTCACACATCGAGATATAGCGTGTTCATATTTGGATTTACTTTAACCACCTACTTGGAAAATTCTACAAAACTCCATCAAGGATGAAAATAAGAAATTAAATAATAATATTATTACAAGTTAATAATAAAATTATTATTTTTTATGATTCATAAGGGTTATTTTAATTATTTTATTTTTTATTAAATTATAACTTTTCATTTCTAAAATTAGAAAAATAAGTTGACACATATTAAAATTTAACGCAACATAGGAATAAACCATGTAATACATAAATTGGATATTATAATAGATGATCAATATTAAAAAAAAATATAATAAGAGGGTTTATAATAAGGTATCTAAAAAACTTATTTTGATCTTTCTGGTACTTTGGTTCATGTGCAAAATGAATCTTGCACAAGGTATGGGATTTCATTTAAAAATCATATCTTTGAGACATATTTGGTATTATTCACCAAATTTAATTTACTTGGTTTATATAATACCTATTTGAGATATAATATCATGAATTATATTTTAATCACGTTATTTGAGGTTCAATTACAAGATGTCTCTTTCATGGGGTTACGATTATAATTTTACTCTAGATGCAAAGGTTATTTGGGTCAAAAATTATTTCCTTAAGACATGTTTATGTTATGCACCATGTTTTAATTTTATGGGTGTATCCACTAACCTTTTATGTATCTTTATCATATTTTATTTTTTCATGTGTTATAATAATCCAATTATTATCATTTTTTAGGGGGATTTTTCTTTATTGTTACCCTGTTGTAAAGATTTTTGAAAGTCAATTTTCATTCATTGAGTTATGATAATAATATTAAAATTAAAAGGTGAGTAAATTATAACAATTGATTATATTATGTATAATAATATTATATATATATATATGAATTTTTATAAATTCTTTATAATATACCATTTTTAAATAATTCTTTCTTCAAGGAGTATGTTTCTTGTAAGGGATATTGATAAGTGGAGTCTTTTTTTCTTTGAGTTAAATTATTTATTTAGGAACTTATTTGTTTCATGATTGGGTTCTCCCACCCTAATATTTTATTATATGTTATTTTATATACCTATTTAAGAAAATTATGTTTTAGTACAATTAATTATTTATTTATCTTTTTACAATATGGGTATACAAAAAAATTCAAAGTATTACATAGGTTCCTTGAGAATGAAATGTTTTATTTTTGTCCGCACACTTCCTATAGAAATATTTAAGTCATTTTCAAGGATTCATTATTGGAGATTTTTTTTAAAGTAAATTTTTTATAAATTCATTCACATAACCTTTTTAAATATTAATTTTTAACGTGAAATGAAAGTTTGTATTTTACTTGAATGTAATTTTTTAAAGGCTCTTTTAATATTTTACCACCATTTTCCTTTTAATTTTGTAAAGTATTTATACTCAGTAGATTATGTTACATGATTGATTCTATAATAAATAAATCCATATTATAGTTTGGGGGAATGGACTTTCTATATCAATTAATTTTATTCTTGACCCATTATTGTTTGATATTGTAGTAATAATCTTTTTCAAGCATATTTTTAATTTATGTCAAGATCCATATAAGTTTTATTTTTTAACATTGGGGTAATGTTCATTTGAAACCACCCACCTTATTAGTTTAGATTCATTATGATCATGTTAATACAGTATTGAAGTAACTCTATACCACTAATGCATAGGTTTTATCTTGAGGGATGATTACATTGAAATATATTTCATTTATTGATTGGCGAACTGTTGAAAACCAATTTGTTTTTGATTTTAATATGAATGTTTATATATTACTCAAGAATGTTTGTAGTGTTTTTTACCATCAAGAATTTTCATATGAATTATTTATGATATTTTTTTATAATTTATTAATATAGGGTAAAATATTGTAATTTTGTATGTTGTTATTCTAAAACGGATGAGTATAGAAAAGATATGTATGTATTGTTTGACCATCAAAATTCTTTCTCTAGATGTGTTATAACCATGTTATCCATTTTATTGACATGGGAAAAATCATTTCTATTATATATATTGTTATTACAATATTGTGGATTATATTAAATTTAACTATATATTTGTTTAGCCATCCACCTTCTTTTTACAGATGGGTTATGATCATGTTAACACTTTTATTGAAATGGGAAAAAGTGTTATAATTCCATATGTTTCTATTCTAATATGGATAATTATTTTAAATATGAATGTTTACTATTTAACAATGCATATTATTCCTTTGGATGGGTTTGGATCATCTCATCCAATTTTTCTACATGAAGAAATGTATTGGTATTACACATGCTAATATTACAATATGTATGATTATTAGAAAAGTTTATAATGAATTTATTATTCAATTTATCATATGATGAATGATAATGACAAAAAAATATAGTTCGGGCCTAAGATTATATATAACCTTGATGAATCGATGGTTCACATGAGACAAATATGTTTGGGTATTTTTTTTGTATTCATACATTGGATATGATATTTCCTTGAATATAAGATTAAGATATATATGGTGATGATGTCTTGGATTATGGTATTAAATTAGTTTCCTATCATTATGTATTTCATTTATAAGGAACAATTTATTGTTATACATGAAAATTATTTAATTTCAATGCTATCCATGAATATATCATGCTCCTAGATTTATTTTATTGTGGAATTATATTGACTACTTATTCATACTGTAGTATTTATGCCATGTGTATTCAATGAGTGCCTTAGTTGTAAGTTTTCCATTACTGATCATTTTAGCTCTCCCCTTCTTACATTTCCATTAACCTAAGTTATGAAGAATAGTATGAGAAATTAAATGTATATCAAAATAAATTATGTGGATAATTTGTGTGAGATGTTGAAGAATTATTATGTATTAAGTTGCATCTTGTAATAGAAAAAGTCCTTTAATTGATAAAGGCTTGGGATTTATTAGTTTATGTTTTTTAATAATTATCTAAATGTATAAATAGATAAGTTGTTGGGACTATATGTAATCTAATATTTTAGCTAATTCATTTATTTATAGGATAGATATGTTTGATAATATACTGTTGGTATTGAATCCAACATTTAAAGTATATGTTTATGGAACCATATCCAGTAGTGTGGTTATAGGGCATCAAAACATCACATAAAAATGTTTATATGAAGTAAATTAAATACATATGAAATTTTAAAATGATTTTACAACCATTGAGGAGAAAATAGTTACATTATTCAAAGACACCCAGACTGATCGATAGTCAGTTGGGGGTGTGAGGATCACCTAAATGGATGATAATCCCTCAATCTAGATTTGAGGAAATAGTTATGGAATTATATAGAAACTACTTCAGAAATTTAATTATAAACTCTCTCCATAGTTTTGACCAGTGGATACCTATATGAACCTTCTTATGAGTCTCAAACTATAATTATTATATCATGTTGGTTTTTTCTAAATTTTTTATTTTTGATGAAATTGTTTTTTTTATTTAAAGAACCTATATTTTAAAATATTCTGAATTTTTATTCTATTTTTTTAAAGTAAATTTATTTTCCTTAATATATAAATTTCTCAATCTTGTTCTTTATTTTAAGCATAGTGAGTTTAATTAGGTTTTATTACATAAAGGTATTTGAGAAATTAAATCACTTTCATTGAAGAATATACACCCATACATAGAGCTTAGTAAGGTAATTAAGCAAGATTTGGTGTACAATTTTGGGTCTTGAAGTTTCCATTAAAAAGCTCAATAAAAAGACAATTTTTAGATAGTGAATAAGGGTGTGTCTAAAGTGTTTAATCTAGCTTATAGATCATGATTTCAAATATAAATTTTCACTCATTTTATGCTTATAATCTTCACATTTGAAAATATTCACTCTCAAGTTATTTTAAATTAACTTTTTAGTGTTAATTTTAATTTTTTAGATAACCAATAAATCCCAATTTTTTATTCTTTACAAAAAAAGTGATAGTTTTTTATTTATTCAACAAATTCCTCAAGAGAAAAACTTGAGAGTTTCTATGTTACATTTCATGGGGATAAAATATTGATAGGTATTTTGTGACAAAATTCCCACAATCAATCTCCACAAAATATGAATGACTCTTATAAATAAATTTCTTTATATTTTTTATTTGGGTGATCTTAAAAGAACTACTATAATTGAATAATCCCCATTCTCATGAATTGATCAATTATTGGAAACCTTTATCAATCTAATCTAAACTCTAATTACACATCATATTGACTCTATATTTCTTCTCAAATATTTGGGATTTCATAATGACTTCTTATATACTTTTAAACTAAAAAAATATTACATTACAACATATGGTTTCAGAATTACTCCAATTTGATTTTTTATTCAATACTTAATATTTCTTCCAGAATTTAATTATTCAATTTAAGCTCCACATATACGTGAAATTCTCCCCCATTACACCTTTTTCAATTATTCTCCCATTTTTACATTAAAATTTAAAAGGAATCCCATTCTTTAGTAATGATCAAAATTATGTATTAAAAAATGGTTCCTATGCTAAAAAATAAACAAAGATCTGTTAATAATGTTTTTATGTAACAGGAGTCAGTATTCATTCTTGAAAATAATAAAAAATTTCAACATCTATGATGAGGTACGATGGGGAGATTTCTATATTTATACACTTAAAAAAGATTATTTTGTATAATACAAAATAACAAATGAATGAATAATTATATAGTTTAGAGTAATAAGTTATTAAAACTTATTATTATGGGGGCATTGATTTAACTATGAGGTTTTACCTAGTTATATCAAAACAATGTGTCTCCATTGGATTTATAATGAAATCCACCACTAGTTTTTGAGTTCTATTAAACTCCGATTTTATAATATTTTTCTCCACCTTCCCTTTTATGAAGTGGTAATATATATTAATGTACATTGTAAGAGAGTGATATATCATATTATTTATTAAATAAATGGAACTATAATTATCATACCAAATTTTCAATGGTTATAATATAATTGCTTTATGATATTATAATTGTTTATTCATCTACATGAACTATGTACAAGCTATGGAAGCCAAAATATATTCCACCTCAGCTATACTCAACAATATATCGTCTCACATATCACTTAGCTATCTAAAGAAATATAAACTATTGAAGAAATATTTTCACTTAAAAATTATAGAAACATAATATATCCATACTAGTTGGCATTATAATAATCCATCAATTATAGATCTTCCCCTACTTTAGAAGCCATGGTGTAATTAAAAGTTATTTGTGAAGTACCTATAAAAGTGGAAATCCACTGAGGTGGGGGGAGGTGAATCAACGGTGACCTATTTTTATGATTTATTTCAATTATAAATGAACCCATTTTATTAGTTATTATCCAATCCACTAAAAAATAAAATTATTACATCAATCACACATGAAAAGAATAAAATAATAGGGGAAACATTTTTTACAAGGTTCATATCCTTTTTAGAATTACTAATCCTTGTCTTGGGTGGTTAGTATCCCTGAAAATGTATTATTTACTATAAGAACAAGTAATTATAACGATTTTGTTATGTTAATATAATAACAATATGCCTATTCAATGTTACACTAGACTGTATAACTATACACTATAGATACAATGAGGTAAAAATAGAGTGATAAATATCACTCTAGATTCTCTGTTGATTCAACAAAAATTGTCATATATCTATTTACATGTGTCTTAAATATTTTTAAATATAGCTTTGTCACTTCATATAATATCTGATGTGTATCAATAACTTAATTTTCTTCTCAATTTATATTCACAGAATACACACGATGTAATACTTTTTTCAATCTCGGATAATATTTCACTTCAAGCATCAATTTTTCTCAATTTTTTCAAAACATATATTCTTTGATACTTATTTAGAATAAATTCTCTCTATTTGATTACTCCCCATATAAAAGAATCCTAGAAATTATAGAATTATAATAATTCAAGAAATAATATCTCTATCTCATTATTATCAATATTTCTCTCAATAGAATCATACAATATGATATCATACTTTTCATTACGTATGCTAAAAATATACACCATAATAAAAAATATTTATTTTTCTCAATTAACTTCATGTCTACTGTAAAATTCCACAAATTACCATATTTATATTCTTATTAATATAATGTAGACAACACTTCTTGAGAAAATTATTCAACTAAAATCATGTAAACATTATTCACAAAAAAATATATTTTTTATTTCTAAAAATTCCCATCATAAAACTAATTTTCATATTCTATTGTCTTGAGTTTAGCTCACCTCATCTTAAACCTATTCCCAACATGAAGAGAAATATTACAACACAACTATCATAAATGAAAAATCTCAAGTAACTCATATAGAATCATTATATTATTGATTTAAAGTGATTATAAATACTTTATAATGATAAATCGTCATCATTATTAAAACATTACAATTTTTTTTCTATGGATTCTTTATCAATATCTTTTATTGGGCCACCATTTACATTTTTTAGATAAAATAATTTAAGATTCAAAGTCTTGAACATAAATCCTCTAATTTGATTTTTTCACATGAATTAAATAAAATGACATTTTAAATATGATTTTTGATATAATAAAGATTAGTTCTAGAGTCATCTATTATAATTTTTCTTAAAATAATTTATTTTGAAAATCTCATATTCATCTTAAAAAAATTAAAATTATTCATAAAGTGCTGACTCATATGTTCCTTCAGATGAATCATATTCATGGTTATGTGACTCATAAATAGGTCATCAAATATGTAATGGACTCATAATCAGTTACCAAAATACTCATACATAGTCTAAAAGGGGATCATATGTAGCTCCACACTTCCAACATTTTTAGAGTACTCATACACTACTTTAAATCATTGATACAAAAATATGCAATGAATCACACATATCATCCATTGACTTGTACAATGTCCTAAATGACTCATAAACAAAGTGAGAAGTGAATCATATGTATTTCTATAATGGATTATATATATAATTTCTCTTCTAGAAAATAATTTCTACGAATAATTATAGATTACAAAAAATTATCCCAGAATCTCTTCAATGAATCTTAGGAAAGTCCAAATCACCTCAAAATATTTATAAACATATTCAAAAATTTCTCTATAATATCCAATGATTCTTAACCATGATTGGAAAAAATAAATCCCTTAACAAATCCAAGTTCACTTCAAACTTCTCAGTTTGTTTTTTAGAAAAATCATTCAAATCTTACAATTTAAATTATATCTATTCAGAATTGGTCAATTCTCATTAGAATCATCAAATCAAAATCGATCTATAATGATTTTTTTTTTGAACCACACTAAAAGATAAGGTAATAATTTTTATCTCTTAAAAATGAGAAATATATTCCATGTGACTATGATGAACACTCCCTCAATTCAATCTTCCATGTACCATTTTAATATAACCTTCCCATATAGAAATATCCATCGATTATAATGAAAAGGTAGTGACGAATAATATTTTGAAAAGGACTCTATATCCCATTTACAAAGAGTTATGTTACTATTTATCCCATTTTCCAACAAAATTAAAATCCCAATGGTGGTACTTTATAGACATCCTCAAGTGAGAGGAGAGGGTTGAACATGATGTTTTAGCCAAAACTCATAAAAACTATCTATTGGAAAATATTTAAGAAATATTTCTACATTATATTTTTTATTTGAAATGAATTAAAACTTTAAATATTTATTTTCTATCATTTCCTTCATGAAATGATACCCTATTTCAAGGTGTTAGATCTATAACACTGAAAATTGTTCTTGTATAAGTATAGATCACTTCTGTTTTCACAAAGTATTGTACATGGAATATTAGTGTTAATTTTAATGTCTATTAGTTGTACCCAGATCCATAAAACCAATGTAAATTTATTTATCACATCTACAAACTCTACTTAATCTATTCTATGTGGAAATAAATTTTACTTTTTATTGTACTATCTAACATATCCCTTCCCCAGAAATAATTTTCCTCCAAAAGGGTGCCTTAGATTATTTAAATCAATTTCCCAATGTGCATATTTGAAGCCTATAAATCTCATGTTTGGACTATTTATTTACAATATTCCATATTTTAGTGTTCCCTTCACATATATTAAAATCTTTTTAGCTACTAGAATTTGTGTTTTCCATGGAAAACTATAAAATTTAGTGTATAATGTCACCACAATATTAATATTAGGACTTGAATCTATTATATACAGTAAGTTTATAATAACTCTTCTTACCATTTTCGATAAAACTTGGCTCCATGATCATTATCATATTGTGTTTCTCCAACTAACAGGGGAGTTTAAACCTCACTTTTCTCTTATATGCTAAAATATTTTGAAACATATATAGAATTTTTATCATGAGATAAAAATATTTTCTTAATTTTCTTCTAAATATGAACTCATAGAATATATAACATTTCACCTACAATTGATATTTCATGGTTTCTTTTCATTTTTAACTGAATCCCTCAAAAAGTTATTAATTAAAAATAGAATAAATTATATCATTATCACATTATATTAAAAACAAGGTACCTATAAACATATCCTTTACATAAAAATTACAATCAACATTCCCTTTTCTAAATTCCATTTGTTTAATGTAAACATTTAATTATGAGTAATATGATCTAGGAACCTATTTCAATCTAAAGAACACATATTTGAGTCTACAAAAATAAACTTCCATCAAAATGAATAAGGAAACCCTCAGGTTGTCAAACAAACTCATTTTCTTCCAGATCACCATTTATAAATACCAATTTCACATCTATTTGAGAGAATTTATTATGATTATGTATATCCCCATTCAAAAATATTTTTATAGTTTCTAACCATGCTGCTTGTGAAATATTTTCTTCATAATTAAAGAATTTCAACTTAGAGGATCCATTTAATACTATCCAAGACTGTTTCTTTTAACCTCACCCTTTATATTTATCTTGTTCATAATTATCCAATTGGGACCAACAAAATTTTTATGTTTGGGACATGGAACAATATTTCAATGCTACATTTTCTCAATCTAATCCATCTTATAATATATGGATTGTATCCATTCTCCATGATATATTGAATGTTTTTGAACATGTTAAATTAGAGTAGTTTGATTTTATATTTGTAGTATTTTTCTTGTTTTCACATGTGATTTATTTCTTCTAATGATATTGTCTATTTAAAAAATCCTTCTCAACCTCTGAAACTATTTTACATAACTTAAATTTTCTTCATATTAATTACTAGCATGTTATGAATTTATTTCACCATTATTTGTTCTAATTTCAACTTCCTTAATAACCTATTGGTATGATATTTTCACGTGGCCTACTCGATAAGTTTCAAAATCTTATTCACCTTTTTAACTATACGTGAATTATTTTTCAATAATTTTAACAAAAAATAGTTCAAAACCTTGTAAAATATATTTTTCTATCACCACTACCCACTTCCATTAGAAAAGTGTCCCATAACAACACATCCATCTATTTTTTCTTAAAACATTCCCATATTTTCATTTTTTATCTTTATAAAACATGGAATGGCCAACAGTTTAAAGTACTTGGAAATTGGATTCTTATTCTTCTAGATTTTATAAGGAGTAAACCATGTCTATGGTATCCAAATAAATATATTATTAATGTGTAAAATCACACACAACTTCTCTATAAATATATTTTGAGACATTATTTTCATATATCATTGCCCCAATAATGTAATTTATACTTATATTTATCTCTCAATGATATCATTCTATTGGGGAGTATATGGTTTGTTGAATTTGTGATTTATTCCATTTTAAAAAATATATAATTCAACTTAATCACACATATATTATTTTCTATTATAAAATCTCATTTTTTTAAGTAGATTCATACCTATTTTTCAAACATTCTTCTAAAAATTGTGAACATATTAATTGATTTAGACTTGTTTTTGATGAACATCACATTTAAAATTTGGGGGAAATAACATATTAATGTAATGAAATAGAGATCAAATTATATTGACTTTTTCCTCATGGGACCACATAAATCAATGTGATTGAGTTCTAGTGGTCTGGTTTAATAAATTTATATAGTTTTGTGATATTTGTAATTCATCATTAATTTTTATATGTTCCATGCACATTTTCACATTCCATTTCTGGATTAAGTATTCATTGAATTCATCTTTTATCTTATTTAAATTATTATTATCTACAATAAAAGTTTATTGTAACTTAGATAACTCTTTTTTTATGCGGATAGATTCTTACTTGAAGATTCTCAGTATTTTTCATGGTCAATAGTTTTCAACTTGAAATTATTTATATCATATGTTTAGGATGAATCTTTATTAAACAAATCTTTATTTTACTTTAAAAAATTCTTATTCTATTCCATATAATATGTTTTTTCATGTTGAATCTATGTATCCTGCTAAAGAAAAGATTCAAATTCTTATTTTATCCCATGTTCCATCTGAATTGGTTCTCATTATCTTTCATCACTTCTTGTGGTATCAAAAAAAAATTCCACATGTGCCATGAATTTGGTAAAATTTTCACTAGAATAATGTTCTAATTCACTACTAGAATAATGATCAGCTTCATCCCATTTTTTCATCATATTTGTCTCTTTATTCTAGAAACACTCTTATTACATCATACATATTTTGATGTTTATTTTTTGATTTACCCCACTAATTTTTCTGAGGTTACTCATCATCTATATATTCAAAATACCCCTTTTAATTCGGTTAGTTTATAGAAAAATTTAAAATTAAATTTTATTTGTATCATCTAGGTAGAAAATTTCCTTTATTATTTCTCTAACCCTTCTTAAACATTTTTGAAATAAAAGAAATTATTCATCCTCTTTGATTTTAATCTTTACATGAGCCTTAAAATCTATTCAATATTCAATATTATTTTTAAAGGTTTTAATTTTTATCCTTTTATAAGATATGAAAATATTATTTAATTCATTTATGGAAGGATCCTCACTATATTCTAGAGTTGAGACATTTAGATAAAACAATCTCGAAAGTTCCCATTAAGTTTATTTAAAATTGTTAAGTATTCTATTTTTCCCCAAATCTATGAATATTTATAACTGTTTCATTCACATGAGTAAAGTAATCTTAAATTTTTTCTTCCTCAACTATCTGGATGTCTTCAAATCATCTTTTCTAAATCTATAATTTGACCACCTTGAATATGACATTCCCTTTATAAATACTTTTAAATTGATTTAATGATTCATGACTAGTATGAAGTCCCATGAATTTGGTGAAAACCATGTATTACAAGGGCATTATTATATAATTTTGTCCTTTACCATAAATATACATATTTATTTTATCATTAGAATTCATGAAATCATCCTTTTAAATTAGTGGAAACAATATAACAACTATATCTATCTCTTTTAGGAAGAGAGAAAATAGATAGGTAAAAGTCATATTATTCTAACTATGTTAGTTATTTCCATCAAACATATAAAAAATTCTTCTATTTGTAGGAATTATATTAATTATTCTCATAAACCTTTTAGATCCTGTAGAGGATTCGTTCTCTAATACCCTTTCAAGTGAATAAGAATGTGTTAATCCGCTAAGAAGGGGAGGGGAATAAATTTTAGGAGACCTGATTCTATAATTTAATTCACTTAAAAATAAACCCCTATTAATTTTTAGTATATGATGCACTCAAAATAATCAAAACCTCACTAACACATGCTTGGAATAAAAAAAAGGAAACAAAAAATTGTTTCAAGGTTCAACTCCTTCCCGGAATGCCTACTCCTTTCCATGGTTGGATAATATTACCACAAAAAATCATTCATGATAATAATAAGTTATTAAAATTATTCCCACAAGTGTATAATGTATCACTATGACTATCTAGAGTCATAATGAACCACACAATTTCACAATGTAGATATAATGAGGTGAAAATAGAATGATAAAATCACTATAGATTCTTGGTTAATTCCAAAATAAATAATGTATAACATTCCCACAATACTTTAATATATTCAAATATAGGTTTATAACTTTATGTAGGATATTATATTGATTTATAACTAAATAATATTCTCAATTTATATTCACCAAATACTCAATCTTTAGATGATGTTTTGATCTCATCCAAGATTCAAATTCAAAATCTATTTTCTCTCTCACTTTTTCAAAACATTGCTTTATTGATACTTAGTATAAAAACATCATCTCACATTAATAACTCATCATATACCGACATCCAAAAAATCCAAAAATTAAAAAAAATTATTAAATACTACTTCCAACCCATTCTTCTCAATATTTATCAAAACATAATCATACAATTCGATACTCTTATTTTTCTCATTTAGTTATCCTTAAAACCATACCCAGAAATATCAAAATATTATTTACCCCAATTAAAATTATATCTATTTTAAAATTAAATCATTTACTCTATATATCTTCTTCCAAAAAATATGAAGATAATACTTCTTGAGTAAAATATTTATCTCAAATAACCATAAAATAATGAACAAATAAATATATTCATGAATTTTAAAATTACCTTAATAAACCATTGCATCACATTCCATTGGTTTGATATCAACTATCTTCAACTTCAACCCTCTCATGACATAAATAAAAACATCATGTCAAAACTCACATAATGACAACAGTTTGAAAAAAAACATCTATAATCACAACATAAGTGATTAAAAGTGATCATAAGAACATAAGAAGAACACAACATTTTCACAAAATACATTTCATAAATATTTTTTAGAGGTTCTTATTGATGGTTTTGGGTGAATAAGAATCACTTATCAGGGTCTATCTTGACTCAGTAAATTTCAAATTCAATGGACCATTCACAAATTTTACAAGATCTCAACCTCATGAAAATTTTTTTTCCAATTACTATTGAAATGAAATTCTTATGAACCAAGTGATGTTTCCAAGTTAAATTTATATTTTATTTAAATAGATCATATGAAATAATTTCTTGGTCTCAAGATCATTTTTTGATGATTTTTTCGATCATCTAAAAATACTTTTCCTTTTACGATCTCTACACTTTTTGTATTCAAGTATAGAATCCCTCTAGTGATTGATCCAAAAATTCTCTTTTGTTCTTTGAACAACAGGAATGGATTTCCAAGTGATATCATAGAAGATTGATCATCTTAAATGTTCACATGGATGACTATAAAAATGCCTTTAGTCTGGGAAAATTATTCTTGAACTCTCATTATTGAGTGGATAGTGGAAGGAGGAGAATTTCTAAAGCATTATTCAATATTTAGAGAGATCTCTTGATTTGGTTGTGAACAATGGGTCTCTAAAATGATCAATCTCGATTAAACTCTATACGATATACATTATCATCTATTTATAGATATGTGTTTAGGGTTAAAATATTATTTAATTTAAAAACGTCTCTAAAATGATATATTAAAACTTATTTTAACGAATGAAATGAAATAATAATAGTAATAATAATAATATTATTTTCATAGTGTTTATAGACTAGAGAAATGATAAATACTATTTTATTGGATTGACAATTAATATTTATCACCAAAAAAATTCTTTGTTCGCTCATACTACTCAAGATTTATCAAAATATAGAATAAATATTTTATTAAATATTTATTTGTAAAATAAATATTTTATTCATAGTCTAGTGAACAACTATTTGTCAAATATTCTATAAATAAAATAATTATATTATTCATAGTCTGAAAATTGTATATTTATTAAACATTAATGAAATTAGATAAATTATTTAATAATGAGTACATACATTGTGAATAAATATTTACGATCTATAAATATGAAATAAAAGTAGTCTTCGGTCTTGATAATAATATTTATTCAAATAATTTAATTCAAATAGAATTTAATTGAGATTAAAGATACACTTAATGTATGACCCTATTGGATTCCTTCTCAATGGAAATTTTTAGGCTTTCCTAAAGTTTAATATTTATTTATAGAAATGAGTCATGTTACACTAGAGAAATTATTAAATTTTGCGATGTGGAAGCTCAGATATGATCACTCAATGTGTAATATAATCTATTTGTTATAATATATCATCAATCATGTTTCATACTCATTCCATAAACCTATATACTTGATACATCGTTCTTTGAAAAATCTAAGGCTAATGTAATTAAACCATGGCCATGTAATTTAGTGTGATAATAATATTTCAATCAAAGGGATAAGATATCAACTTTCATAAATATGGAAGGGCGAAATACTTCCTTGACTTATTAATTAATAACATTTCATTTGTGACATGATGATAATATTATATTAATTATACGTATTTCATACATTTTTTATGGTTTATTAATGATTTATTTGAAATAGTATTGGTTTATAGTTTTTTTTCATAGGTATTGGAAATTTTTTACTACGAGGAAGAAATGATGAAAAATGAGAAAAACTAGCTCTACATTCAATGTACGTAATACCTGACATGTATAACTCATTCACACTATGCCTTTAAAGCCACAGACCATACTATGAAGTATTTACATGATGTGAATTCTATATAAGATGTGTACACTCATTACGCTTTGTGCATATTTAAAATCCCCAAATCCAACTAATAGTTAATCTCATAAATGACATTACACATATTTCCTAACATGAGAAGTTTGAAGGATAACCCATTCAGAGATACAATATTATTCTCCACAGTGAATTTTGGATCTCGACTAGATGGATTGAAGAAAACATATAAGATGGGTATATGTTGGTACAGAAGTTACTTAAGCCAAAACACGAAGTGACTGAATTACACATCATGTAATTCTTGACCTATTTATATTTTAGTCATTCCTCAATGCCCAAAATATATCACAAACATTATTTTTCTAGAATTTTCATACGTTATTTTTGTCATATTTTCACCTATTTTCATATTAACCACATTTTATTTATTCTTTTAATTTTTTGTCAAATAATTTTTAGTTTTTGGTTAGTCTAAAAATTCTCTACTTGTGTTCTACATCTGTTGTGATTCCACTTCTGTTTGACATTTTTTATCAACATTGATTACAGTTCTTCATTGACACATGCAACATTATTCATCATTTCTTCATGCTCATTGAGTTTTTTATTGATTTTAAATTGATTTTAATTTTTTGATCTTGATTTATAAAATTTTTATTCATATATTTCTTAATTCTCAACTATTTCATGATTATGCATAACATGTTATTTATTTCATTGATTTTGATCGACACCGCCATGTGGGACTAATACATCTAGGGTTAGGGGTCGAGAGTATGGGTGTTTTTGAGCCTAATTAATATATATATTGAAACTTTTTAACCCTATTTCTAGTATTTAGGTAAATAATAAATTTTCATGACACTCTTTATAATATCCTTACCCATGTGATGTTCAATTCAAGGAACTGAAACCAATTAGGGTTGAGTAGCGATATGACCACAAGCATGTGACTCTTTTTTCTTATAATCTAAAAATAATTCACCTGGTTAGTTATATATAATATTAACATGGGATTGTTTTAGCATAGGTATATCCAATTGTTTTGACCAAGACCAATTAGAAATCATTTTACCTCTTTTTGGAATAAGCCTTTTGACCCTCCCAAGCTAAATATACGATTATCTTCTGTCATGAGACTTGAAATTGACCCTAATCCCTTTTTTTTGTCTTTCATAAATCCAAAAAACTTTTCTTTAGTAAAAAAGATACTTAATGAGTGAATATGAGGAATCATTTCCAAGGGTTTTGTTTGATTGGTTTCTTACCTACCAGGGATATCTGTGGGTTAAAACCCACACTATGACTTTACTATTCACTAGTATTATGTTCAGTTATGAACTATAAATTTCTAATCAAATCACCTCCCTTGCGATTTAAAACATGTCTGAAAGCACATCATGTGACCAATATACCCTCATTTCTGTGAGCCTATGGCGTCACCATTTATTTTAGAAAATATATGTGCATGATTCATATCAAGAATTAATAATAATCGTAATTTTAAGGACCATTGTGCATGCTCACATAAAAGAATATCTAATGACAAATAAACATGAATAATTCCTATAGATAGGTCCAAGTTTGAACTTAATGAGAATAAGTATCATCCAATTATGAGTACTCACACCTGATAGTCAATATATTTTGTGCCCCATCATAGAATGTTATCCGATTAAATAGATAATATTTAAGTGATATCATCATTGCATCTTAAGTTTTTCATCATAGATGGATCTTCTTTGACCTATTTTGATGTACTAGATACAATAATAAATTATCAAATTAATTATATGATGAATAAATATCAATATTTGTTAAGATATTTACATTAATATTCAATTCATTGAATATACATGTAATCTAAAGTACATGGTAGTTGGTTCTAGGGAACTGACTCTCACAAACTCCCACTTCCACTAGAGCCAACCGTTAATGATAGATTAAATCTCACATTTAAAACAACTTATTAAAATGTACATATACACCACTTGGGCCTACCAAATTTCCATGACTGGGGTGGGTAAATCCACATGTCTCTGTGGAAAAGGTTCTTACTACAAAATAACTATCTTGAGAAAATACTTTATGTAGTGATATCACCGAGTATAAACATTTTGTTTCCCATGGTTCAGTGTTTATATTTAGACTATATCCGTTGTAAAATCTTATCATAATAATGATAAAATTCTTTTTTTGGTATAACACTGGATATGAAATAGATATTACTAAACCACTCTTTAATCTTAATTAGAAGTCACAACATAATTAGACAACATAGATATGTGAACAATTAGATGCAATATTTTCTTTGGAAAATTACCATAGCCATTTTCGTGATAATAAATGAAATTTATCTAAGTGAATAAAAGTGTTTAATTATTTTTTTCACTATTATTATAAATTTTATTGGCTCAAGGAACTCATCTATTACTATGTTTATAAGTACCATTAGATAGTACTAATTTCATATCCATATAGTTATATTAGATCTATTTGTTATTGACATCTTATGGATCATGAAATAGTAATATTAAATAGTATTAAAAATATGGAATATGAGGTAACTTCCAAGAAATTAAGCTTTGGAAATTTTTTTATCTCAATAACATCTTCATATGCCCACAAATGTTCTAAAAGAAGGATTATACGCCAAAAACAAATTTGATCTTAATTTTTTTCAACTTTTAATTTTCAAAACATTGTTAATATATATGTTATGGTTTTATTTAATAAAACCATATATATATTTTATAAATCTTTTTCTTGAGATCATGGTTGATACTTTAAGTCATACATGGATAAATTTCATTACATAGTCGAAACAAAATATTAAGACATGACATTGTTTATCTGTTATCAATATATTTTTCTTGAAAACTTATAGCTCTCACACTAATTTGGTAGAGACACATATCAATCATTAAATTTTAAATGAATATTCTATGATCACTATGCATGATCAATTAATAAATTAATTTAGGTTAATTTCATATCTCATTGGAATTTAGTGATGTCACATACGATTTATTATTATACATTGTAGAATTATACTATAGGGTATCCTTTTTGTCTTTTCATATAGACTTATTTCATATTAAATCCTCCAAATGAGATGACCTTAACTATCAATATCCCAATATGATATTCATAAAATTATTATTTGATATGTATAATTCAAAAGGATTTTAATCAATATTATTATTGTATTTTTTGTCATAGAATAAACCTTTCAGTAATCAACCATGTTTAATTAGTACCATCTTATACCATCCTGGTCCATTTTATCTTGAGTAATCACTATCTGTGTAAAGTATTAGAATCATTCAAAATACAGAGTCACCAAATCTAGATACACAGAGTACATTATATGAATTTATACATACTTTTCAAATGTATCATATTTCTATTTTATAACTCTTTATAGGAATCGTTATTATGTAAGAATAATATATGTATCATCCAAAACGGTGTACATAAATGACATATTTGGTTAAAAATTCCAATACATTGTGTGTGTCTAGAACTAATCATCCCACTGATCCCAGGGGAGTATAATATTCCTCTGCCAACTATTGTGTACGTAGAGTCTTAACCCATAGAAATTAAGTCTTATCCAATTATCCTTAAATATATGGGATTCCATTATGGAAATATAAATTGCCTTGAATAAACGTTAATTTCTGTTGTAGCTATAAGATTATTGACTCAGATGCATCTTAGTGTTTGAAATTAATTTTTAGCTAAAAGAATATTTTTAAAAAATGTTTTCAACAAAAACATAGATAAATTTTCTAATAGATTATTATCATAAAACAATTGATCTAATATCCATTAGATAATATAGTTTCCATATGGTTAGTTATTGAAATTATATTTTCAAAACATGTCTTGGATGATATAATGGATGATTTAAAATTTGTGTAAGTCTTATTAGTTATATTTATTTTACTAAGATCATGAAATTGATGTATATAATGAAATGTGAGTTTGGTATTACCTTTTACTCTAATTGTATGATCAATAATTTCTTATATAAGATATTATCCAATAAGTTAGATCCTTGATTCACCAATATTAACCAAGTTCAATCATTTAGTTCACTGAGAATTTCTAAAACTTCTTAATGGAATCTCATAATGTATATAAAGTTAAATTTATCTTTATAATAGTTCACATAGCCATGTGGAACAAACTCTAGAAATAGTTGCGAAATACCATTTTCTATATAGGTTTCCTTATCTAAAAAAAGATAAATATTTTTCTTGTTTACCCAGTATGTTAGATCAATTTAGTATAAAACACTTTTATGTATATAAAAAATTCAACTATTTTTATTTTTATTTGAAAATGAATTTTTAATCAACATTCCAAAATTATTATTAAATTTTTTTATTCACCATTCATTACAATGGGTCTATTTGATTCAAGAGTTTCTAAAATATTAGTTTTGTAATGAAGTGACATAACACAATTTATTCTACATGTGGAATAATTTAATATTGTGTCCAGATTAACACCAAGATAAATATTTTTATAGTAATAATTGAAAACATGAATCAATAAAATATGGAAATAAGAAGTAGTGATCTATACTATGCTAAAATATGAATCTCCCTTTCTCATCTACTTTTGCGTTTACTCTATAACCATTCTATTCATGATAATTTCCTATATTTAAATACTTTTATATTGTAGGAATAATGTATTTTATATAAAAGTGGTGAATATAGTCTTGATTAATATACCTGAGGTGGATAAAAACAATTTATTCTTGAATTCATAAAATTTCTATTCCACTACCCATTCATTTCACATAAGAGTAAAACAGTTTCCTTTTAAATTTTCTTCCCCTGAATATGTTTTCCTTTTGAAGAATTTTGTAATGGATCTTTTGGATTTATATTATCTATGGGATATCTATGACAACCCTTCTTTTATTACAAACTTAAACATGATTTATTACATAAAACTTTACTTGATACAACAAAGAATATCGAGAGGTTTAGTGTCTTTGGGGCTTAGGAACATTACATAAAAACTTAAAACATGAAATACAATATCTTTATTGAAAACTTCCTTTAGATGACCACTACATTCCCTCGTACTTAGCATTGAATGGGATACCCTGAGGACATGCATAAGAAAATGGTGAGTTATAAAGCCCAGTAAGGGAGTACACATGGAATAACATGAGGAGTACAATACATGTTAGACAATAGGCATGTCAATAGAGCATATAAGAAACATGAACATAAAGGCATGATAAAGCATGATAATCATAACACGGAAATGTGGTAACAACACTTAACATGGAATTAGCATAAGCCAATGCTCATTGCACATGGAGCATGAGTAAATCCTCATTGCAATAAAGCACGAGTAAACCCTCGTTGCACTTGAATTAGCATGAGTCAACACTCATTGCACTTGACGTATCATGATTCTATACTTTACCCAATGCATTGGAGCGCTATAAGGGCGCACCCTTCTTAAACATTTCATTTCATGCATAAGTGTGCCACATGGATCATAAAACATGGATTCATTAAACATAATCATTTATTATACGATAAAGGAATGTGGAATTCATACATGAAACATTATAATCAATAAGTAAATGTGCAAAAAGGTGAATACCCTTTATGGATAAAAGGGAATGGTATTCACTACACAATGGCATTGTCTTAGAAAATTGGTGCGATTTCCGCAGCGTAACGACGTCACTTAATAATTCATAGAAAAAGGTTGATGAGAGAGAAAGGGGTTCCTCATAATATTTACATGTAATGGACAGTAAGGAGGTCATATAGATACATTTCCCAACAATTTTACTATAATTTAGATTCATTATACAAAAGTATTTCTTGAATGTAAATGAGGAGTGAGAAGTTCCTTTCGAAATTTCGGCATAGTAATGGGTGTACATGGGAGGCATTTAATGAGAGAGAAAGGGGTCTCTAATAATTAAAACATAAATAGGGAAGTATGAGGGAGGTTTTAAACCATACCCCAACATTCATAATTTAAATTAAAAGGAAAAAAACTTAAAAAAAATTGGACAAAACAATGAGAAAGGAAGAAAAACCCTTACTTGGAGGTGTGCTTCCAAAGGCTAGAGAGAGGCTTGTGAGAGGCTTCTTGGGAGATTGGGGAACCTTGGGAGGATTATAGAGAGAGTAGGGAAGAGTTTTGACGAACCCAAAAGGCTTTGAGTGAGGAGGAAGTGGTAGCTTGGGTGGGTTTATATTGGAAAAGTGAGGGAATTCTTTATTATTTAGGTTTGGGAACCCTTATATTAAATTAATCCAAACCACAAACCATCCCATGGTTTTTGACCATGGTTTTTGGAAAAGGGAAGAGGAATTTTTTTTTATAAGTCCAAAGTCCAACGTTCTTAAAATATTAGGGTTTCTTATGTGGAGGTGAGTCACACTTCCATGGAAATTAATTTAAAAAGGAAAGGTGTTGAATAAGTCTTGAGGGGTCCATTAATGCTTTGAAAAGTAAGTTAAACAATCACAAAATCACATTATTTTAATTTTAAGACATATATTGGCCGAAAATAATGATTATAGGTTTTTATTAAATCACTATTAGGACATTATGATGTCATAAAACAAATTATATATTTAAACGGTATTTAATTTTTACTCAAAAAATTGACTATCTCAGAAAATTATGAAAAATTCACCGTTGGATAATTTCGACGTCCTGATTCCAAAAATAACATTTATTTTATCTAAATAATTTTCCAAAAATGTTAATTTTCACTTTTAAAATAAAAGCCGACATTTATCGAAAATTCACACGTTTGGACAGAAATGGCTTTCAAACCTTAATAAAAACTATAATTGCATTCATAAAATTATAAGATCATTTATATTTAATACAAATTAATTTAATAATAATAATATTTTATTAAAATATTATTTAATTCAAAAATTCCTTATTTAATAAATTAGAATTCTTAGTTAAATAATAACTAAAAACACTATTTGTACTTAAAAAACTATTTACAATGTATCAAAAATGACTAGAAATTATATTCATTATTATATACAAAAAAATAATGTACATGAACATAGTACTACTTATTTGTTGCATAACCACTTAAAACAGCTTCATAATACCTAAGGGTAAGCTGTGAAATGGTGACAGACTCTTGGGGTGGCTCGGATAGCATCGCTCGAGTGGTAATTTCAATCAACTTCCACTTTTCCCGTAGACGGTCACGTTTGATCTTGAAAAGATGAAGCTCAGCTTGGGCTTGGTAAAGGGAAAAGCCCAAAGATGCCGCCACTTTTCCAAGCTCTAAAAAATGGGCTTCGTACAGAGCAATTCTACTGGACAAGGCCATCGCTTCTTTTGTCAAAGTAAAATTGGATGTGTTAAAGCCCTATATTTATACTAATCATGTGATCACTGTTCAATGGCTATATTAGCCACGATCAAAATTCTTAACATAAAACCAATGAAGTTTAAATTTTGTATAAACATAAAGAGACATTTAATTAGATCAAGAGGGATTTCCATTAATGAAACTTTGGGTCATTACAATATTCCCCCCTTAAGAAATTTCGCTCTTGAAATTTTCCTTTTCCCACACTAAAACAAATGTGGGTAACTCAGCTTCATCATATCCTCCGATCCCCAAGTCGCTTCTTCAAACTTGTGGTTTCTCCACAAAACCTTGACGAGGGGCATTGTCTTATTTCGTAGAACTTTTTCTCTATGATCTAAGATCTTCAATGGTTTCTCCTCATAAGAAAGATCATCTTCCAATTGTACCACCTCAGAAGAGAGTACATGTGAAGGGTCTGGTATGTACATCCTTAAGAGGGATACATGAAAGACATCATGTACTTTGTCTATAGTAGGTGGAAGTGCTAGTCGATAGGCCACAACCCCGACACGATCAAAAATCTCGAAGGGGCCGATGTACCTTGGACTTAACTTCCCTTTCTTCCCAAACCTCATGACCTTCTCCCATGGAGATATGCGTATAAAAACCATGTCTCCAACTTTAAACTAAAGGTCTTATCGACGGTTATCTGCATAACTCTTCTGTCGACTCTAAGCTGCCTTGATATGCTGCTGAATGGTTTTCACCTTCTCTACCATTTCCTCGACCATTTCTGGTCCAACAATCTTACGTTCACCGACCTCATCCCAACATACCGGTGTTCTTCACCTTTTCCCATATAGGGCTTCATATGGTGCCATTTGGATGGTCGAGCGGAAACTGTTATTATAAGAGAACTCAATAAGAGGAAGATGTTGATCCAATCCCCCTTTAAAGTCCATTGAGAAGGCTCTCAACATATCCTCAAGTGTTTGGATAGTCTGATCGGATTGGCCATTAGTTTGAGGATGATAGGCCGTACGGAAGTTCAGTTCAGTATTCAGAGCATGTTGAAGACTCTTCCAAAACTTAGAGGTGAATCTTGGATCTCGGTCAGACACAATAGATAGTGGTACTCCATGCAACCTTACCACTTCCCTGATATATATCTGTGCCAGTTGATCCAATGAGAAATCCTCCCGAATAGCAATGAAGTGTGCAGTCTTTGTAAGACGATCCACAACAACCCAGATTTCATTTTTGCCTTTGGATATCCTTGGAAGTCCGGTGACAAAGTCTATGGTGATGTTCTCCCATTTCCATTCTGGTATGGGAAATGGTTGCATCGTCCCCTTAGACTTCTGCCTCTCTACCTTCACTTGCTGACACACCAGGCACTTTGATTTATATTCAGCGATCTCATTCTTCATATTACCCCACCAAAAGATTTCTCGGAGATCTCTATATATCTTTGTGCTCCCTGGGTGAATAGAGAAATTTGAACTATGTGCATCATCCAAAAGTTCCTTCTTCAGCTCCGGACATGATGGAACACATAGTCTTTTCCCAAACCGCACAATTCCTTCTTCATTAACATTAAACTCTGAGGACTTCCCCTTTTTGATAGCTTCCACTTTTTCCGGAATTCCCAGATCATCCTTTTGAGCATCCTTTAACCTTTCCAAAATATATTCTTGAGAAATCATTTGTGAAAGGATTGATTATTTTCCCTTCTCTATGATTCACAGGTCCATCTTCATCAAGTCTAAGAAGATTGGATCTGTAACACCCCGAGATTTTATGAAAAATATTATTTTAATATCATTGATGTCTTGTGTTGTATGCTACAACAATATTACCTTGCACTACACACAACACCGTATGAGCTTGTAGTATACTAAAACACTATTCTTGGATCATGTTACACACAATTTTGATAGTAGTTATTCTAAGAAACATTGAGTGTATATATAAATATATGTATATTCAATGTATAAATGAAATATGGTTGGATTCTGTTATACAAAACAACGGAGGAGTCTTTCACAACACTGAACCCTGACTTGGCTTGCATTACACGCAATCACGACTTTCCTCGATAACGTGTGTTGTACGCAATACCAGGTTTCACTAAACAAAGAAATATGGTTATAATATTATTATGAACTAGCCGTTATGAATAGTATCAACTACATTTTGAATTTTATAACATTATTATTTATCATACACATTTTCTAGAACATGGTATGAGAACAAAATCAATTTTTCGAATAAAATAAGCATTTCTCAAAAAATGTAGTTTTGCCGCCTTTTGATGGCGCACCCACCTTAAATCTTGTTTTTTACATTTATATATGTTCAATTTGAAAAAATAAAATTCTTCTTTGGAATCAGGGTATAAAAATTTACTTTGGATAAATTTTTCATATTATTCTGATAACTTTCATATTTTAATGAATAGTAAAAACACACTATATTAAAAACAACTTTCTTCATCTCAATAATTTATATGGTTAGATTATCTTTTTAATTGGTTTTAAAGGGTAATTAGAATATATTTTTACCATTTAATCTAATTTTGGTCATTGGAATTAATTTCACTTTGAAATTGGATATAAACAAGTATCAATCTTTTGATAGTTATTGTTTCTTAAAAACCCGTGATTTGTTTTGACGATGGGAATTAATTTTTAAATTAATTAATGAAACTGATATGTTTTGAATTTGGTAAAATAGAAATAATTTTTTAATTTATAATATCAAATATATCTTAGGCCTAATTTTTGGTATTTATCTGGAAACTTTCATTTTTTGATGAATAGTGAAACCACTAAGTGGTAGTTAAAAAACTGAATTTTTCATAAAACTTAATTTTACCGCTTCTGTGAGTGGAATTTCAAAAATCCAAGAGACATGGTTAATATCAAGGACTAAAATGTGGTTCAATTAGATTAAAATAATTTTTGGTGAATATTAACTTATTACTTTTTTTTACCACGGTTAAAAGTAAATAGGGTAATTAAGGGTAAAAATGGTATTATTATTACCCTAACACATTTCTTAATTCTATTGGATAAGTTTAATTAGACCAAAAACAACCTTAGGAATAAAATATGACCATTTAGGTCCACTTGGATTAGATTAGGACATTTATTATAAATTTATTTAAAGAAGGGTTAAAATAGTTAAAGTCAATGTTTTATAAGTAAATATTTTTTAATATAGGGTTATACATAAGATAAATTCGACTTCAAATATTAATTAGAAAGATATAAATATTTCCTACATAATGGTCATTTATTTATATTTTTTAGACATTAAATAATTTAATTTATTTATGACACAAAGACGTTGAAGTAATTATCTTATTAATGAAATATTGACATAATTGATGTTATAAAAACCCAAATAAATTTAACTTTAGTCTTTTTATGAATTATAATAATTTTATAGGTTACTATGACATGTTAGTATAGATTTAACTAACATTTTTAGAACTAATAATTCTGTTATGAGTTTCACAAAAAATCAATTACCAAATAGTGTCAAAATTGACAAAAAATAGTTTTTAAAACAAATATTATATTATTAATTTTTATTTTATTCCAAAAAATATAAGGTTAGGAAAAATGACTTAGATAAAGTTATATATATTAATAATAAACAACTTGGTGTTCTTTTGTCATTTTATATTATGTTTATTAACCTTATAGCGTAAGAAAACAAGAAGACACGGTAAAAGTAAAAATATTTAACTTAAGGTTAAATCTAAATGATAAGGTTAAAATAGAAACATAAACATTTCTAAATTATATTAGATGAGAGGATTTAGACCCATCCCCACATTATATTCTAAATAAATCAATTTTGAGCTATTAAAAACCGAATATGACTTTATAATAAAATAATATTTTTAGTTTTTCCAAAGGTGCCCCTCTCCTCCCTTATAAAAGGGCACCTCCTCCATCTCTACCGCACACCACTTTGAGACTTCAAGATCGGAAAACCCCTGAAAAATTATCTTCTCCACTTCCCTAGAAACATCCTAGAGGTCCTGATTTTCTTCAAAGACAAATTTTAGTGCCCTAAGAGGAGGTCTCAAAGAGGCGCTTCAAAGAAGAGGTAATGTCCGTTACCGATTCTTTCAACTTTATTTTTTCTTCCCCTTCTTCTTATTTAGTTGTTTCATTATGAAGTAATAACATCAGTATCACTAATATACTGATATGTTATTATAAGTATGAAACAACACTATTTCACCATCTATCCATCCTACGAAAAATGAAATCACCGTGCATGCCTACATACGGAATACCGTCTCCACGTCGTGGCGAAATCTGTTTTCCACCAACACCTTACATGGATGGGTATAATGGTGTAAAGAATAACTATATATGGTTATTATAATATCATAATGATTCTGATATATTATACCATCCACTCCAATTCTATTCCATAATTATGGGAACAATATCATCGCTCGTGCGTATGTACGGACTACCGTCTCCCCGACGCGATGAGATTCATTCTCCATGTTAACCATACATGAATGATCATAAAGTTTATATAATGAATAATAATGAAATATAAGAAATAATAATTCTACTGGATTTATGTATATATATATATATATGTATTTCATCTATTTAGTTTCATTCAATTCAATATGGAAACGAAAACAGCGTGCATGCATACGTACGACCTACCGTCTCCATGAACGGTGTAATTCATTCCTTTTATCGGTCTATAATATATATATGTATATGATGAATATATATTTTATATAAATCATGTTTTACATTCTGTAATTATGTAAATCAGGATATAAGTAATAATATCAAGAACGAAAAGTCGAAACACATACGATAAATGAAATGATTTTACCCAAAACACTGCTTTAACCTGGAATTTACAAAAGAATGGGTAATATAAAGTCATAAGTGAAACATATATGATATCATAACAATGAATATGATTATGTAATAAGTCAATGACATTATTTAAATCATTATACAGGAGGTTTGGATACGTAGGAAGCATATCGGACCTAAGGTAAGGGATAAATTTTCAATCTCATTTTTATCCGAGATTGCTTATACGTAAGTATTTACTGGGGTTACGTTTATCATCCATGAACATGTTTTCTAAAAATGTTTTCATAAAACTTTTACCATTATTCCATGAATGTTTAAAGTAATTTTTACCCTTTATTGAATTTTACCACATTGTATGAATGGAATCCTTCCTTTGGTTACCATATAAGGTACTTTTTGACTTTTCTGACAAAAGTACGAGAAGAATGTTATTTTTAACTTATACGGCATGAACAGATTTTTACGGTTTCATAATGCCTCATTTTCATGAAGATTACTATACTAGATTTTATGAGTATTTTCAACAAAATACTTTTCATTTAAAGTTCATGGAATTTTGTGAAAAGAAACTGATTTTGATGAAAAGAGGATATTTTCCTCAAGAATTCATTTCAAGTGTTTTATCAAAACCATTTTCCATATAAGATGAAATTATTTCACATGTGTATGTTTCAAGTATAATTTATCTATTATTTACACGGTTTTACTTTTCTTATGATTAAATGATATCCATTTGTTTTATATGGATTATGTTATGATGGCATGATGTTTAAGAATCCCATTTTTATTACATGGTTTATGCTATGACGTATGATTTATGATTTTGTGGCACATGTAAGAATGATTTCATTATGATATTTGTGGGACCTATATTTCCATCCAATTCATTGGGTAATGATTTATATCTCATGAGATAGACATGGTTGGAACAGCAAGTTAAACCAGTTCAGTAATACAGGGCTGGAACGAGGAGTGAACTCGATTCAGAAAGGGACTTTGTCCACTACGATGGTCTTGGAAACAATGCTTTGGCTAATATGGAAATAATATCATGTGATTAATGGTTTCCACAATCACATGTTTTATTCCCATCCTATTTTATCATTCTTAATGTTTATTTATGATCTATGCCTTACGTACTTCCATGTTTTATGTCATTGCTCAAGATTTTTATGTTTAAACAATATGTTCATGTTTTTAAGTTCAAAAGTATATGATTTGTTTTATTTTATCCATTCTTACCCTTACTGAGCATTTGAGCTCACCCTTTTTATGTTTTCATTTCCCTAGGATATAAGGAAAGGTTTTAGGTAAGAAAAAAAATGGAAGATCTTCATGGGAGATGTTGAGGATCTTTCACCAAAATTAGAAGATTATGTTCCAAGTTTCCAAAGGCACTAAACTATTATGGTCCTTTGGGGTATGCTTTTGTTATGTAATAAGTATTCCGCAAAAGTAATGTAATGTCCATGTACGTCAAGCTTCAGGTCTCTACAGTTGGTATCATAGGAAAGCTTTAGTCATCCTTTGGAAACTAGGATGCAAGAACTTTAGTGAGATCCCTAGAGATATTTCTAAGGTATGTCTAGGGATGTCACTAAGGTTAAGTATAAGTATAGGTTATAGTCCTAGAATTATGGTAACGATATTAGATTAAACCTATGATGTTAGATATTGATGTTACTCCCCCTTTATTATGATTTTTTCCTCTCACACTATTCTTTTTGGATTTTAGAAAATGGCTGGAAACAAGATGATTCACGATAATGGAGGATATGATGGACAATGGAATGATATTCTTCATGAGAAGCCAAATGAAATGGGATTTAGAAGTCCAAACATCATTATTATGCCAAATCAGCAATCTCAAAATATGATAAATAAACTCAAATTTGGTCAGTTTTCTGACTCTCTAATAAGAGAA
The DNA here is from genome assembly GCA_963277665.1 of Viscum album. NCBI lineage: Eukaryota > Viridiplantae > Streptophyta > Magnoliopsida > Santalales > Viscaceae > Viscum > Viscum album. The sequence continues at coordinate 1,929,541,978 of OY728123.1, forward strand.
AGATGGATCTTCATGATGATCATAGATGAAAGAAAGTTCAATTTCCCCTATGTAAATCATGTGGGAAGAGGCATCAAGGAGAATTTTTCAAGGGAACTGGAAGATGATTTGGGAGTGGAAAAGAAGGACACAAATCCAGTCAGTGAAAAGGAAAAGGTTCAGTAAACACCATGGATGAGGATAATGGTATTGCTACAACATCAAAAATGTTTAAATGTTTTAAATGTGGAATGTACGGGCATTATGAAAACCAATGCCCTAAGGGAAAGTCTCGTGAAGAGAATCAGTATGGTCGTATGTGTAGTATTTAGGTTGATGATGATGAAGATACTACAAATGATATGTGAGATGAATGAATTGTTGAAGCTCGGTCAATGGTTTAAGAAGGTAGTGGAATGATTACATGTTTATCAAGTGTAATGTTGTATAAGTAATCTCATGGTACTATGGAATAAAGAGACATCTAAGGATTTTTACACTTTTGGCTTTCCTTATGTTTTGAAAGTGTATGATTAATGGTACCGGTAACCATGAAAGGTTATTCAGATATTTTTGGAAAGTAGATGATATGGACATAATGAAGGGATACTGAGAAAATTAAATGTTTGATAGTATTCATGAGCTCATGACTGATATAAGGAGAAGGTTATATCATGGTTTAAGTATATTGAATTTTTGGATTTTGGAATGTGGAAATAGTTACCTTTTGACAACATTAATTTTTTCACTAAGGTTAAATATGTATTCATTTTTCAAGAGAATACATGATTAAGGTATTCACATGATTGGAATGTGACCAACATGATAATGGGGGATAAATGATGGTTGGTTGATAAAATTTCAAGAAATCGTTTTCTTTATAATATGAGCTTGGACCGAAGTATTTTAGATAAAGATTGGAATGGATTATGTTGGACATAAGATAGTTTTGTTTAAGGATAGAACTTTTTTTGATATTATTGATGTGATGTTATAGTAATGTAGTTTTAGAAAAAGGACAACCTGCATGACGGGCGACAACTCATCGCGCCGGACAAGGCTGTGAGAATGAAACCCACAACTGAAGTGCGACTAGCCTTTATTACCTACCACTGGCCTACAGGAAGTCCCTATTTAGTAGAAACAAGTTTCATTATATTAAGCAGTATGATATATGAAGTATACAGACATTTTAGGAACCAAATATGATCAATCTCACTATATATGGACTTATATATTTTTGGTAACTTTTATAACCTTTTGTCTGAGACAGATGGAATGACCCATCATTCTATCACATGATCTTCTAACACATCACGAATGAAAAATTCAACTTCATTTCTTTAAGAGATGAAGTGGAAATTGTCCAAAGAACAACCAACGGTGAGACTGTACCAAAATCATGAAAGTATTTCTTCTAATTCCAATTTCATCAACTTTATGGAAATGATCTTGAAAACCAAAAATGTTGTCCTATTACTCTTATATCCGATTAATCAGATGGTTCCTTAGATCGTCACAAATTTATGGCTTTGTGATTGGTTTCTTTTTCATAGCCATGTTCTCTACCAATCTCCATCAGAACATGATGGTTAGATTTTCCTTCCATATCCATATTTTCACATATGTTCTCCTACGTGGAAACCCAGTGATGAGTTAATTTGGGTAACCGTTACGTTTCATACTTTAGTTTTTAATGCCAAGTTTTGGTATTCCTTTTTATGATATGGGTTTCTATTTTCACATATGTTCTCGTACGTGGAAACCCAGTTATGAGTTAATTTGGGTAACCGTTACGTTTCATACTTTAGTTTTTAAAGCCAATTTTTGGTATTCCTTTTTACGATGTGGGTTTCTATTAAACAAACTTTTGACTAGTAAACCATTTATATCCCCGATAAATTTCGAGGGAGAAATTCATTTTAAGGGGGGTAGAATGTAACACCTCGAGATTTAATGAAAAATATTCTTTTAATATCATTGATGTCTTGTGTTGTATGCTATAACAAGATTACCTTGCGCTACACACAACACCGTATGAGCTTGCAGTATACTAAAACACTATTCTTGGATCATGTTACACACAATTTTGATAGTAGTTATTCTACGAAACATTGAGTGTATATATATATATATTCATTGTATAAATGAAATATGGTTGGATTATGTTATACGAAACAACGGATGAGTCTTTCACAACATGCAACCCCGACTTGGCTTGCATTACACTCAATCGTGACTTTCCTCGATAGCGTGTGTTGTACGCAATACCTGGTTTCACTAAACAACGATATATGGTTATAATATTATTATGAACTAGCCGTTATGAATAGTATCAACTACATTTTGAATTTTATAACATTATTATTCTTCTTACACATTTTCTAGAACATGGTATGAGAACAAAATCAATTTTTCGAGTAAAATAAGTATTTTTTCAAAAAATGTAGTTTTGCCGCCTTTTGATGGCGCACCCACCTTAAATCTTTTTTTTGACATTTCTAAAAGTTCAATTTGACAAAATAAAATTATTCATTGGAATCAGGGTATAAAAAATTACTTTGGATAATTTTTTCATATTATTCTGATAACTTTCATATTTTAATTTCTAGTAAAAACATGCAATATTAAAAACAACTTTTTTCATCGCAATAATTTATATTTCTAGATTATCTTTTTAATTGGGTTTTAAGTGTAACTAGAATATATTTTTACCATTTAATCCAATTTTGGTCATTGGAATTAATTTCACTTTGAAATTGGATATAAACAAGTATCAATCTTTTGATAGTTATTGTTTCTTAAAAACACGCGATTTGTTTTGAAGACGGGAATTATCTTTTAAATTAATTAATGCAACTGATATTTTTTGAATTTGGTAAAATATACATCATTTTGAATTCATAATATCAAATATAACTTTGGCCTAATTTTTGGTATTTTTCTGGAAACATTCATTTCTTGATGAATAGTGAAACCACTAAGTGGTAGTTTAAAAACTGATTTTTTCATAAAACTTAATTTTACCGCTTCTGTGAGTGGAATTTCAAAACTCCGAGAGACACGGTTAATATCAACGACTAAAATGTGGTTCAATGAGATGAAAATAATGTTTGGTGAATAGTAACTATTTACTTTTTTTTACCACGGTTAAAAGTAAATAGGGTAATTAAGGGTAAAAATGAAATTATTATTACCCTAACACATGTACTAATTCTATTGGATAAGTGTACATCAACCAAAAACAACCTTAGGAATAAAATATGACCATTTAGGCCCACTTGGATTAGATTAGGACATTTATTATTAATTTATTTAAAGAAGGGTTAAAATAGATAAAATCAAAGTTTTATAAGTAAATCATTTTTAATATAGAGTTATACATAAGATAATTTCGACTTTAAATATTCATTATTTATATAAACATATTTAATACATTATGGTATTTTATTTATAATTTTTAGACATTATATAATTTAATTTATTTATGACACAAAGATGATGAAGTAATTATCCTATTAATGATTTATTGACATAATTGATGTTATAAATACCCAAATAAATTTAATTTGAGTCTTTTTATGAATTATAAAAATTTTATAGGTTACTATGAAATGTTAGTATTTATTTAATTGACATATTTCTAACTAATAATTCTGTTATAATTTTCACAAAAAATCAATTACCAAATAGTGTCAAAATTGACATAAAATAGTTTTTAAAACAAATATTATTTTATTAATTGTTATTTTATTCCTAAAAATATAAGGTTCATCCAAATTACTTAGATAAGGTTATATATATTAATAATAATCAACTTGGGGTTCGTTTGGATTTTTATCGTATGTTTATTAACCTTATAGTGTAAGAAAACAAGAAGACACGGTAAAAGTGAAATTATTTAACTTAAGGTTAAATCTAAATGATAAGGTTAAAATAGAAACTTAAACTTGTTTAAATTATACTGGATGAGAGGATTTAGACCCATACCCACATTAGCTTCTAAATAAATCAATTTGGAGCTATTAAAAACCGAATATTACTTTATAATAAATTATATTTTTAGTTTTTCCAAAGGTGCCCCTCTCCTCCCTTATAAAAGGGCACCTCCTCCCTCTCTTCCTAACACCACTTTGGGCCATCAGGATCGGCCAAACCCTGTCAAATTCTCTTCTACACTTCCCTAGAAACATCCTAGAGGTCCTGGTCTTCTTCAAATACCAATTTTACTGCCCTAAGATGAGGTCTCAAAGAGGTTCTACAAAGAAGAGGTAATGTTTGTTACCGATTCTTTCAACTTTATCTCTTCTTCCCCTTCTTCTTCTTTAGTTGTTTCATTATTAATTAATAACATTAGTATAACTCATATACTGATATGTTATTATATGTATGAAACAACCCTATTTCACCATCTATCCATCCTACGGAAAATGAAATCACCGCGCGTGCGTACGTAAGGAATACCGTCTCCACGCCGTGGTGAAATATGTTTTCCACCAACACCTTAGATGGATGGGTATAATTGTGTAATGAATAACTATATATGGTTATTAAAACATCATACTGATTCTGATATATTATACCATCCACTCCAATTCTATTTAATAATTATGGGAACGATATCATCGCTCATGCGTACGTACGGACTACCGTCTCCACGACCCGTTGAGATTCATTCTCCATGTTAACCATATATGAATGATCATAAAGTTTATATAATGAATAATAATGAAATATATTAAATAATAATTCTATTGTATTTATGTATATATATATATGTATTTCATCTATTTAGTTTCATTCAATTCAATAAGGAAACGAAAACAGCGTTCATGCGTACGTACAGCCTACCTTCTCTATGAACGGTGTATTTCATTCCTTTTATCGATCTATAATATATATATGTATATGATGAATATATATTATATATAAATCATGTTTTAAATTATGGAATTATTTAAATCAGGATATAAGTAATAATATCAATAACGACAAGTCGAAACACATACGATAAATGAAAGGATTTTGCCCAAAACGCTGCTTTAACAAAGAATTTACAAAAGAACGGGTAATATAAAGTCCTAAGTGAAACATATATAATATCATAACAATGAATATGATTCTATAATAATTCAATGACATTATTTAAATCGTTATACAAGAGGTTCAGATACGTATGAAGCATATCAGACCTAAGGTAAGGGATAAATTTTCAATCTCATTTTTATCCGAGATTACTTATACGTAAGTATTTACTGTGGTTACATTTATCATCCATGACCATGTTTTATAAATTTCTTTTCATAAAATGTTTACCATTCTTACATGAATTTTTAAAGTCATTTTTACCCTTTATTGACTTTTTACCACATTTTATGAATGAAATCTTTCCTTTGGTTACCATATAAGGTACTTTTTTACTTTTCTAACAAAAGTACGAGAAGAATGTTATTTTTAACATATACCGCGTGAACGGATTTTTACGGTTTCATAACACCTCATTTTCATGAAGATTACTCTACAAGATATTATGAATATTTTCAACAAAATACTTTTTATTTAAAAGTTCATGGCATTTTGTGAAAAGAAAATGATTATGATGAAAAAAGGATATTTTCCTCAAGAATTCATTTCAAGTGTTTTATTAAAACCATTTTCCATCTAAGATGAAATTATTTAATATGTGTATGTTTCAAGTATAATGTATCTATTATTTACATGGTTTCAATTTTCTTATGATTAAATGATATCCATTTGTTTTATATGGATTATGTTATGATGGCATGATGTTTAAGAATCCCATTTTGATTACATGGGTTATGCTATGATGTATGATTTATGATTTTGTGGAACACGTAAAAATGACTTCATTATGAGATGGGTGGTACCTATATCTCCCTCCAATTCATTGGGTAAGGATTTATATCTCATGAGATAGACATGTATGGAACGGAAAGTTAAACCAGTTCAGTAATACAGGACTGGAACTTGGAGTGAAATCTATTCAGAAAGGGTCTTTGTCCACTAAGATAGTTTTGGAAACAATGCCTTGGCTAATATGAAAATCATATCATGTGCTTAATGGTTTCCACAATGACATGTTTTATTCCAATTCCATTTTATCATTCTTAATGTTTCTTTATTATCTATGCCTTACGTACTTCCATGTTTTATGTCATTGCTCAATCTTTTGATGTTTAAACATTATGTTCCTATTTTTAAGTTCAAATGTATATGATTTGTATTATTTTATCCATGATTACCCTTAATGAGCATTTGAGCTCACCCTTTTTATGTTTTCTTTTCCCCAGGATATAAGGAAAGTATTTAGGTAAGAAAAAAAGGGAAGATCTTTATGGGAGATGTTGAGGATCTTTTACCAATATTAGAAGATTATGTTCCAAGTTTCCAAAGGAACTAAACTATTACGGTCCTTTGGGGTCTGATTTTGTTATGTAATAAGTATTCCTCAAATGTAATGTAATGTCCATGTACGTCAAACTTCGGGTCTCTAGAGGATCCTTCTCAATTCTCATCATTGATAGAATCACTGGATCCTTTCTAGTTAGGGCATCTGCCACATTGTTCGCTTTCCCAAGGTGGTAATGTATTGAATAGTCATAATCCTTGATGAGCTATATCCATCTTCTCTGGTGCATATTAAGCTCTTTCTGTGTGAATATATATTTAAGACTCTTGTGGTCAGTATATATCTCACATTTCTCTCCATAGAGATAATGCCGCCAGATTTTAAAGGCCAAGATCACAGTCGCCAACTCCAGATCATGCGTTGGATAGTTTCGCTTATGGATTTTCAACTGCCTTGAGGCATAGGATATCACTTTATCATTCTGCATCATCACACAACCTAAGACCTTCCTTGAAACATCACTGAATACCACAAAAAGTTCCCCACTTGTGGGTAAAGTGTGCACGGTCACAGTGATAAGCCTCCTTTTCAACTCCTTGAAGCATTCTTCGCATTCATCACTCCAAGAAAACTTTACTCCCATCCAAGTTAGTTTGGTAAGAGGGTTGGACAATTGTGATAAATTTCTCACAAATCGTCGATAATATCCATCTAACCCCAAGAATCTATGGATATCTGTTACTGATGTTGGCCTCGGCCATCCCTCAATTGCATCTGTTTTGGAGGGATCCACATATATTCCATTTCTTGTTTTGATATGGCCCAAGAATGAGACTTCCTTCAACCAGAACTCACACTTTCTGTACTTTTCATAGAGCTTCTCCTTGCACAAAGTCTCCAGTACAATTCTTAAATGCTCCTCATGATCCTCCTTGGTTTTGGAGTAAATTAGGATATCATCTATAAAGACCACCACAAATTTATCTAGGTAATCTCTAAAGTCTCTATTAATTAAGTCCATGAAGATTTCTAGAACATTGGTGAGTCCGAAAGGCATTACTATGAATTCATAGTGCCCGTATCTTGTACGAAAAGCAGTCTTGGGGACATCTTCCTTCTTCACACTTACTTGATAATATCCTGACCTCAAGTGCACCTTGGATAAGTATTGTGCTCCATGAAGCTGATCAAACAAGTCATCAATTCTTGGGAGAGGATAGTTGTTATTTATCGTGATTTTTTTAAGTTCACGATAATCGATGCAGAGCCACATTGACCCATCCTTCTTCTTGACGAAGAGGACCGGTGCACCCCATGGTGAAGCACTTGGGCGTATAAACCCTTTATCCAGATTCTCCTGTAGTTTTTTCTTTATCTCTTCAAGATCAACAACAACCATTCTATATGGAGTCTTGGATATTGGTAGAGACCCAGGTATAAGTTCAATTGAGAACTCAACATCTCTTCTTGGAGGAAGGACAGATAGTTCCTCGGGAAACACTTCAGCAAATTCCCTCACAATAGGCATTTCTTCAAGGATGGTTTCTTCCTTGGACTCAATCATCAGAGCTAGATACGCATGATCATAAGGCAGTAATATCCATTCTTGAGATGATGGAGCTAAATGAGATTCATCTTCCTCCGGACACTTGTAAAGAATCGGGGGACGATTCTCCATATGGAGTGTGATTTCCCTCTCCCGACAATTTATATTGGCTCTATATTAGGAAATCCAAGCCATTCCAATAAATTCTTCAAATTCCACCAGAGGGAGTATGAAGAGGTTCGTCTGGAAATTCAATCAACAGATTATAATAGGGGAGGACTTATATTCATGGGATGCAACGATTTCCCCATTTTCTGTACTCACCGACATCTTTACTTCCATGATTTGTGGTGGTGCTGGGATTGTTCTACTAAACATTCGAGATATAAAAGAATGCATCGAACCTGAATCAAAAATTACATTCTCTATTCTTGAATGAATAAATAGCGTACCGGTCACCACTTCGTTGCCGGGGTTCACTTCGGCAGAATTGATGGCAAAATCTCTTCCTTGCTGCCTTGGAGGTTGTTGGTCACCTCTGAAAACCCTTGGATTAGGGCATTGATTTGAAAAATGACCCGGTTATTTGCATTTGTAGCATTGAACAATGTGTTAATGTTCGAACGGAGCGTTCCTATCCTCTGTCGCAACCGTGGTTCTTTCTTGCCGACAGTTAATAGCTAGGTTCCCCTCTCTTCCATACCTGAAGCATTTTCTCGTCCCATTAAGGCAATATACAGGGTGCTTCTTTCTGCACTTTTGGTAAATGGGGTGCTGGATCTTCTTATCGCCGTTGGATTTATCCATCGGACCACAAGCATTGAAGTCCACCTTACGCTACTTGTCCCCATGATACCCCTGTGATTCCACGATCTCCGTTTCGTCCTTGAGGGCACATCGAACAATTTCCTCATAGTTGTCGAAGTCACGGTCACTAATGCTTTCCGCAAGCTAGGCTTCAGCCCACCAAAGAAGTGGTCAACCTTGAATTCGGGGGTAACCACAAATCCGAAAGTGTATCGTTCAAGCCTTGTGAAGTTTTCCTCGTATGCTCCAATAGATTATTCATCTTTTTTCTTGATGGAAAGGAAGTCCCTTTCCATCTTAAGTCGGAGGGTGCGTGGAAAATATTTATCGAAAAAAATCTTCTGGAAATCCTTCCATTCCAACGCCTCGATCTCCTCCTTAGGCTACGTATTTTTGATCATCGTCCACCATTGATCAGCTTCAACCTCCATACGATAAGCAGCCAGGAGAACCTTTTCTTGTTCAGAACATTGAAGGATGGAGAAGATCTTTTCAATGGAGTTGATCCATTATTCAGCAATCATGGGATCAGATGATCCACAAAAAGTAGGAGGCCTTTGTCTCATGAAGCTCTCAATAGTGACTTGTTCTTTCTTAGGGGAGGTTAAATGTTCCTCTTGACCCGTGTTTCTATTCAAAACGTGAGTTAACTGAGAGATAAGCATGACAAAGTTCACGATTCCCGCTCCCATTGGATTGGGCATCTCATTAGTACATTCATCACACTGATCATTACTACGGTTTTTAGCCCGAGTCCTCCTATTACCGACCATTGGATGGAATAAAAGGAAAGGAAGGGGTAAAAAATAAAGAGTAATCCAAATACAAAGGTGATGACTTATAAATAAACATTCATTTCCTCAACTCATTAATCTATATTCTTCAATCTAGGCTTTTCATGATCTACTTTCTAACATATATTCTTAGGGGAATTTTTTTAATTCCCTTAATAAGGGATCATACTAAGCTTTTGAATTTATCAAAACATATCCCCCGGGAGTGTCGTAACCAAGAGTGCAGCAAGACCCATTGTCGTGCACCAGTTCCCATTCGAGTGTAGCACAAAGTGGTGTTTTCGGGTTTTACCCCTAGGATACATCTGTGCCAGAGCCGCCTCTACCTGCTCGTATCCAGACAGGGATGTATTTGTCTGATAAAACACTTAATCAGTACTTACCAAAACTTAGTGATGTTTTCATTATACTTAGTCTTGTCTATAAGGCTTTACAAGGGTTTCCTAATCCCAAAAATAACTAAACCTATCCTCTGATACCAACTATGACAACCCTTCTTTTATTACAAACTTAAACATGATTTATTACATAAAACTTCACTTGATAAAACAAAGAAGATCAAGAGGTTTAGTGTCTTTGGGGTTTAGGACCATTACATAAAAACTTAAAACATGAAATACAACATCTTTATTGAAAACTTCCTTTACATGACCACTACAATCCCTCGTACTTAGCATTGCATTGGATACCCTGAGGACATGCATAAGAAAAGGGTGAGCTATAAAGCCCAGTAAGGGAGTACACATGGAAAAACATGAGGAATACAATAAATGTTATACAATAGGCATATCAATAGAGAATATAAGAAACATGAACATAAAGGCTTGATAAATCATGATAATCATAACATGGAAATGTGGAAATAAAACTTAAGATGGAATTAGCATGATTCAAGGCTCATTGCACATGGAGCATGAGTAAATCCTCATTGCACATAAAGCACAAATAAAACCTCATTGCACTTGAATTAGCATGATTCCACACTCATTGCACATGATGTATCATGATACTATACTTTACCCAATGCATTGAAGCACTATAAGGGCGTACCCTTCTTAAACATTTCATTTCATGCATAAGTGTGCCACATGGATCATAAAACATGGATTCATTAAACATAATCATTTATTACACGATAATGGAATTTGGAATTCATACATGAAACTTTATAATAAATAATTAAATGTGCATAATGGTGAATAACCTTGATGGATAAAAGGGCATGGTATTCACTACACAATAGCATTGGCTTAGAAAATCGGTGCGATTTCGGCAGCGTAACGACGTGACGTAAGAATTCATAAAAAAAAGGTTGATGAGAGGGAAAAGGGTTCATCATCATATTTACATGTAATGGACATTAAGGAGGTCATATAGATACATGTCCCAACAATTGTAATGGATTTTAGTTTCATGATACAAAAGTATTTCTTGAATGTAAATGAGGTGAGAGAAGTTCCTTTCGGAATTTCGGCATAGTAACGGGTGTACATAAGAGGAATTTAATGAGAGAGAAAGGGGTCTCCCATCATTCAAACATAAAAAGGGAAGTATGACGGAGGTGTGAAACCATACCCCAACATTCATAATTGAAATTAAAAGGAAAAATAACTTAAAGAATATTGGACAAAAAATGAGAAAGGATGAAAAACCCTTACTTGGTGGTGTGCTTCCAAAGGCTAGAGAGATGATTGTGAGAGGCTTCTTGGGAGCTTGGGGAACCTTGGGAGGATTCTAGAGAGAGTAGGTCAGAGGTTGGACTAACTCCAAAGGCTTTGAGTGAGGAGTAAGTGGGAGCTTGGGTGGGTTTATATAGGAAAGGTGACGGAATTCTTTATTTTTTAGGTTTGGGACCCCTTATATTAAATTAATCCAAACCACAAACCATCCCATGGTTTTTGCCCATGGTTTTTTGCAAAGGGAAGAGGAAAAAATGATTTTATAAGGCCAAAGTCCTAAATTCTTAAAATATTACGGTTTCTTATGTGGAGGTGAGTCACACTCCCATGGAAATTAATTTAAAAAGGCAAGGTGTTGAATAAGTCTTGAGGGGTTCATTAATGCTTTAAAAAGTAAGTTAAACAATCAAAAAATCACATTATTTTAATGTTAAATCATATATTGTCCGAAAATAATGATTATATTATTTTATTACATCACTATTGGGTCATTATGATGTCATAAAACAGATTATACATTTAAACGGTATTTAATTTTTACTCAAAACATTGACTGTCTCAGAAAATTATGAAAAATTCACCGTTGGATAATTTCGACGTCCTGATTCCAAAATTAAAATTTATTTTATATAAATAATTTTCTAAATATGTTAATTTTCACTTTTAAAATATAAACCGACATTTATCGAAAATTTACAGGTTTGGACAGAAATGGCTTTCAAACCTTAATAAAAATTATAATTTCATTAATAAATTATAAGTTCATTTATATTTAATAAAAATTAATTTAATAATAATAATAATATTTTATTAAAATATTTTTTAATTCAAAAATCCCTTAATTTAATAGAATAAAATTCTTAGTTAAATAATAAATAAAAACACTATTTGTACTTTAAAAACTATTTACAATGTATCAAAAATGACTAGATATTATATTCATTATTATATACAAACAAAAATAATGTACATGAACATAGTACTAATTATTTGTTACATAACCTCTTAAAACAGATGCATAAGTCTTAAGGGTAAGGTGTGCGATGGTGACATACTCTTGGGGTGGCTCAGATAGCATCGCTCTAGTGGTAATTTCAATCAACATCCACTTTTCCCGTATACGGTAAAGTTCGAGCTTGACAAGATGAAGCTCAGCTTGGTCTTAGTCAAGGGAGAAGCCCAAAGATGCCACCTCTTTTCCGAGCTCCGATAAATGGGCTTTGTACGGAGCAATTCTACTGGATGAGGCCATCGCTTCTTTTGTCTAAGTAAAATTGGATGTGTTAAAGCCCTATATTTATACTAATAATGTGATCACCGTTCAACAAAAATGTTAGCAAAGGTCAAAATTCTTAACATAAAACCAATGAAGTTGACATTTTATATAAACATAAAGAGACATTTAATTAGATCAAGAGGGATTTACATTAATGAAACTTTGGGTCGTTACAATATTGATCCCTTTATATCAAAAAATTTCACCATAAGGGGTGAGAAACTTATTTCAACCAATACCTAATTTATTAGTGAAGTATAGAAGAATGTTTCTTGAGTGAATTATATATTTTTTTATTTAGGATTGGATTAATAATGATAACCTTGGTGGTAAGGATAATAAAATAAAATTATTTCATAATTTATTTTCCAAATGGAAGCTAAATTTCTTTTTTTGTCAATATACCATAGCATTTTGCAATCACTAAAAGTATATTGATACCCTTATTCCAGTATACAACGTTATAGTGAATTGAAAATGTTATTTATTTCAAGACATTCCTTGCCTTCCTTTTTAAAAATAAGATGATAAATTATGGTGTAAGAATTCATGTCCTTATATTGTATCATAAACTAGATAATATAATCAAATAGACATAGTAAGAATCTTAAATATAGATATGGTTGGAACCCATTTCACCCTTTCTCACCTACTAGGGTTGTAGAACAAAAACAAGGGATTTTATTCCATAATAAAATTTTCTTTTATTAATACATTACATAAATTATTCTACCATAAAGTCAATTTTTAATTTTTAAGGACATACCCTGAATTACAGAATTATGAGAGAGGTTTTGTGGTTACACTTTCAAATTTTCTTCAAAATTTTAAATAGACGATTAATGGTTTAATTGGTTATAAATTACATGAGAATATAATATTTAATTTAATTTTATGGTGTCTCCCAATATTTTATTAAGTACCAACGACCTTTATCAGTGGACTCGAAATGTGTAGTTTCTCAAACATTATATTGGAAAGGAGCCATATGCCTCTTATCATAACATAAACAAGGGATCAGTGAATTCCTAAAATGTTTTTCGGTAGGGAAGTATTTTTCAAATGTGGTCTTGTGTCTCATTGATATGTTGATTAGGATCAAAAATTCATAAATCCTTACTCATATTTCCTCAACACTTACCTCCATGTTACACCATTTCTCGAGTGAGAAACTTATCTTGGTGTAAATTGGTAAGTCAACACAAAAATTTCATAACAAATACATAAAAAAATAAAGTGTTCCAACATGGTCTGGTCAAGCACATAGTTTTATTGTTTTCATTTATAATCATTTAATGTATAGATTAGTCTTACCTAATATTAAGTAGAGGGATTTTATTTATTGTGAATAAAATTATTTTATTTTATTTTTAACATGTATTGTTAATATTTAATGGATTTTAATTTAATTATTAACCATGTTATGATAAAATATTTACACATAAACCCTTTATTTTTGTTCCAACTTCGAAAATATGTTCATTAATTTTTGTGATCTCATTCTTTCTTCTATAAAATAAATCATTCATAAGATTGAAAAAATCATACAAATGACATGATGATGGTTTTAATATAATTATTTATTTATTTATCCTATAATGAATCAAATTATAAACTTATGGATAAAATCATTATGCATTCTTACTACCATTTGTAACATCCCACAAGCACACCTATGCACCTATTATATTGGTTTTATCTTGGTTGCATCATGAACCTCCACCACCTTAAACCTGTGTTAAACTTACTCCATGCACCTTCAGATACTCCTTTTGTTACATATTTTTATAACACACAAACTTGTATGGGGAACCAAGGGATTGATAAAAGAGAAATTACATAAAGAGAATAGAGAACATAGGTCCTATATAATTCAAGAAGGAAGGATGACACAAAGGCCATAAAATTTAATTTAAAAATAATTATTTTTAAAAAATGAAAAAAATTTAATTAATTAAAACAAATACATCTATAGGTATGGTAGAGATCATTATTGGTCATACAAATGTAATTATTACTCTTTTAAAATTACTAGTTACCATTAACTTTAATTATTTATTCAATAAGATAAAATGTTCATAAATTAATCTAATTAATTTTCTTATTAATAAATATGTTAAATTTATCTTATTTAATCCTATATTACTAAAATTACCATCCAATGTGATTTAAAATAATATAAATAATTTTATTATTTAACTCAATAAAATAGTAAAAAAAAAATTTCTGAAAATAAACTCATTAATTACCAATCTGAACAATTCATTTTGGTTTTAATTGTAAGCAACATACTGAAAACAAAAATTGTGTACGTGATATGTGTTTTAATTTCACAGTGTGTGATTCTAATTTAATGACACATGGAACACATGAAAATTATTTATTCTATAAAATTAAATAGATTTATCTTTTGTCATGACCCGTCCTCAGGGCCCGTGTTGTGACTACCCCAAGCCCGCCTTTCATAGGCCTAGGGCTGGCGACTAGCACCAAAGGCATAAATCCCGATAAAAGGGAAGGCATTTCCTTTATATAAGAAAACAAACACCAAAGAGTACACAAGATGAAGTAAACACTAAGCAAACTGAGTACAAAAGTAAGTGCTGGAAAGAAAATGAGCGAGTATACAAACCCAACTGAAAGTACAGTACAACTGAAAATAAAGAACAATGGCAGTAAAGTAAATAAGCAACCAGCAAGTCATCCTCCGGAATTCCCACCTGAAGGGTTCGTACAGATAATCCCGTTGGCCCCTTGGGTCCGTCCGTCCGCTCCGTGTACGACCCGCCTGATAGTCCACCTCCGGGTACCGTCCCGCTCCACAAGCCTCAACCACGATCAGCGTTGTCCGTCGTCTGCAACCAACACAACGTAGTGCAGACATAGCCCGTGTAGGGGTGAGTATACGATACTTAGTAGGGACCCCAAGACCCTCGAAGGTATCCTAGAATCCACAAAGGATAAACAACAAAGGAAGGATACAAACATGAAGTATCAACCAACTCTACTTAGTTATATGCCCATACATGTACCTAAGTCATCAATTCTAGTTCAGATCCAACTCACAAACCCAAGTACAACCCAGTACACCCAGGAAAGCACAAACCAATCCAGACAGGAAGGCACAACCCAATCCACACAGGAAAGAAAGTCAATCATATCGATGATAATGACTGAAAAATCAAGACTCAACTCACACATGTATACTACTCATGAAGAGGGGTGGGGATGATAGATGTAGTCTCTGAATCATCTCCCCTGCCGAACCCACATAGGATCCAAGTATAGAAGTCATTACTGCCGAACCTACGTAGGATCCTAGTATAGTAACCATTGCTGCCGAACCCACGTAGGATCCAATTATAGTCGTCATTTCTGCCGAACCCACAGAGGATCCAAGTATAGTCTTCCTCGCTGCCGAACCCATCTAGGATCCAAGTATAGTCGTCATCGTCCTTGTAGTCACATCCACCTCTAGGGTCCCGCACACAACATACTCGATTCCAGGAGGATCCTCTCCTCGAGTCAAAGGGGTGGATACATCAACCTTCATGGAGACTAGATATGATGTATCCCAACGTTCCATACCACATCATAGGGGAAAACCAAGAAAAACGTGCCCGAGTCACGGAGAACACGACGACCAAGCCATTTTCCAAAAGTACACGACGTGTAGGTAAGCGATACACGCTGTGTCATTAGACACCAGGTACTTCCCGTGTGATACGGCCCGTGCCACAGGGATGATTGTGTGGATAATTAAATACACAGTGTGTACTATGGTTACACACCATGTCCAAACCTCTAGGGTCGGTTCCATGTGCGCTGGTCATGTCTGGTCGTGTGGTGAAGTACATGCCCGTGTACTCCACTATGTGTCCGTGTATTTCCGGAATATACACTATGCCCCTTGGAAGTATGGTTCTGCCTGTGTCCGTGTATCATCCATATTACACGCCGAGCCTCATGAATCCGCTTCTGTCTTTCAATGAAGATAATACACTCCGTGCCTCGTGGTTCTGTATTTATTTCCGTGTCAGCGTATCTCCTGGTTTACACTTTGAGCCTCACGAAGCTGCTTCTGCCTTTCAATGAAGATAATACACGTCGTGCCTTGTGGTTGTGTATTTCTGTCCGTGTCAGTGTATTTCCCTTGAATACACGCCATTTCCATCAAAGTCTCCTCTGTCAATCTGTGTGGATAGTACATGCCATGTGACCGGTGTCACAGGCCGTGTGTCACGTCTTCTGATGTCCGTTACTTCTGCCACTGAACGCTTGTACTACACGATGTGTGCTTTGGAAGTACACACCGTGTATTCTGGAATTTTCTAGAAATGACGCCTCTGTCCAGCATGCCTCCCGAGGCATCCGTCCTTTGTTCAAAAAATCCTTTTTCTAGAAAACTCCCGTTCCTAGGTCGTCTCGATGTTATGAGGCCATTTCCGATGTTTTTGGGCCTCCGATCGGATCCGAAAACATGCCTTGATTCACCGCTCAAAAACGGTTGGAGAAAACCATACAACAAGAACGACAGAGGAATCATACCGTGTTATTTTAGTCTAGTTTCTTCCGCATTAGTTCAATAGAAAAATGTTTAGAGAGAACCAATAACATGGAAGGGAAAACAATGTTGGTCATTCATAAACACACCCCTACCTAACAAAGTAATTCGCGGTTGTCAAGAGCCGCAGATGATGGCATCATTCCCGGCGTCGTCAGCGTATCCTCTCTT
This sequence comes from Viscum album, assembly GCA_963277665.1. Classification (NCBI taxonomy): domain Eukaryota; kingdom Viridiplantae; phylum Streptophyta; class Magnoliopsida; order Santalales; family Viscaceae; genus Viscum; species Viscum album. The sequence goes on from OY728123.1 coordinate 1,929,559,164, forward strand.
ACCACGAAGGAAGAAGAGGATGGAGAAAACCAGAACCTCCAAGTCAACCTTCTTTGTCGGTGAATTAACATTCTTCATTGAAGTGGACACATTCTTCGCGGGAAGATGAAATTATTCATGGGACATAGATTTCTCTCCCCAAAATCATCACACAACTAGCCGACCAAAATAAAATAATGTCTCCCCTTATTTTATTATTTTTCCAAGCCTTTCAAATTTAAAAAATTCAAAGACATCATTCAATTAATTGAATTAGTGAGTGTTGGAATTAAATTAATGTGAGGAGAGGAGAAGTCACCCAATTAATGGGGAAGTCAAACCATGTTGAGATGAGTGAAACAACTTAAGAGGGGGGTTTAGAGGAGTTAGAGAAATGTGAAAGGGTTGGGATCATGTGGGCCCCACCCAACCTTTATCCTCTCATGGGTAGTTAGTAACTAGTGGGTCCCTCCCAAACTTCCACTCCTAGGATAAAACAACTTGAGTTAGGAATAAAATTTTTACCACAAATTTTATTTAGTTCATTTTTAATCCCAAAATTTAACTTCTTCTCCCGAGAAAACGAACCTTTGGGAAAGGTCATATTATGAAATTACCAGCGCTGCAGTTTCATCGATGCCCTCAGATTTCAATTACAAGAACCAGTTCAAAAGATAGAAAAACCCGCCCTTCTGTTTACCTAATGTACCCATGCTAAACTTCGGAAATTTATTATGGGCACACCGAGCTTCGGAATCAGGTGCCCTCAGAAATTGCGTACTCGTAAAATCCCAAATAATTTAAGAAAAAATGCTTCCTTGAAGTTTATGGGTCTTTAAATTACTTCCACCTTAGGGCTTTATGTCCCCCTAAAGCTACATCGTAAACTAGGGAAACAGATGAGGGTACTGTGCATTCATCTGAGCCTCCCGCTCCCATGTGCTCTCCTGGAGGTTCCTGTGCTACAACCTGATGCGTACTAGTGGAATTGACTGTCCACATAGGACCCTCTCTTGATGATCCTCGATCTCCACTGGGACCTCCGCAAAAGTTTCCCCGTCATCGATGTCCAGCTCCCCGTGATCAATGATATGCGTCTGGTAATGCACGTATATCCTCAGTAGAGAAACGTGGAAGACGTCGTGCACCCGGTGCAACTGAGGTGGAAGAGCCAGGAGATAAGACACCTCGTATATCCTGTTAAGAACCTGGAATGGTCCAATGAAGCGCGAAGATAACTTGCCACCCCAGCCAAATATCTGTAATCCACGTCGAGGTGAGACCTGTAAGAAAACGTGGTCGCCATCCTCAAACTCTAGTGGTCTCCGCCTCCTATCAACATAGGACTTCTGTCGGATCTGAGCAGTCCTCATTCACTCCTGGATGATATGCACCTTCTCTATCGAGGCCTGGACCATCTCTGATCCTACAAGTGCTGACTCCCTAGGGTCTGTCCAGCACAGAGATGATCTGCAAGGTCGGCCGTACAATGCCTCGTATGGTGCCATCCCGATGGTGGAGTGGTAGTTGTTGTTGTACGCAAACTCCACCAAGGGTAGGTGATTCTCCCAGCATAGACCAAAGGCAAGGACACATGCACGGAGCATGTCCTTGAGTGTCTGAAGGGTCCTCTCCATCTTTCCATCCGTCTGAGGGTGAAAGGTGGTGCTTAGGCATAGCTGCATCCCAAAAGCCTCCTACAACCCCTTCCAAAGCCGGGAAGTAAACTATCATCACGATTGGAGACGATAGACGATGGCACACCATTAATTCATATGATCTCTTGAACATAGAGGCGTCCCAAGATATCCACTGAGCCCTGCTCTCTGATAGGTAAGAAGTGGGCCTACTTGGTGAGTCGGTCGACAATCACCCAGATGGAGTCGTGTCCTCTAGAAGTACGTGGAAGTCCCATCACAAAATCCATAGATATACCGTCCCACTTCCACTCCGGGACCTCTAAGGGATATACCAAGCCTCTGGTACCTGGTGCTCTGCCTTCACCTGCTGGAAGGTGAGGCATCGTGAAACGAACTTTTCCACAACCTTCTTCATACCTGGCCACGAGTGTTGTCATCTGAGATCCCGATACATCTTCGATACTCCTGGATGTACCGCCAATGGGGAAGTGTGAAACTCTCTGAGAACCTCCTCCCGTAATGCAACTGGTACCGTGGTACGTCCTCTAAAGAGGATGACGTGCTCTCCTCCTACAGAAAATCATTCAGGTTCCTGTCCTGAGGATATCTATGCACGTCGCGTCTCACAGTCAACGTCCCCACGCTGTGCCTCTCTGACCCGCTGAAGTAGTAGAGGAGTGAATGTGAGTGACTGTAGAAAGGCTGATCCATCTCTATCCATGAAGGATATCTGCAACACGGCTAGATTATCCATAGCCTCTCCAAGTAGATGAATTACTGACCTCCTGCTGAGAGCATTAGATACTACGTTTCCCTTCCTAGGAGTATAGACTATCTCAAAGTCATAGTCCTAAAGGAAATCGAGCCATCACCACTGTCTAAGGTTCAGGTCCTTCTGCGAGAAGATGTACTTGAGACTATGGTGGTCTGAGTAGACTGTAAAGCGCTTGCCCATCTGATAGTGCCGCCACAACATCAAGGCGAAGACCAATGATGCTAACATGGATAACGTAGTTGTGATCATTCTGCCTCAACTGTCGTGAACCGTAGGTGATTACTGCCCGCTCATGCATCAGGACACACCTGACTCCAGTACCCGATGCTTCACAATAAACTACATAACCTAAGCCCTCCTCCAGTAGCCTCAAGATGGGTGCATTGGTCAATCTCGGTCTCATCTCTTGGAAGCTCTGCTGACATCTATCTAACCACAAAAAGGGTTTCCCCTTCTTCGTCAAATCTAAAAGTGGTTCTGCAACTCTGGCGAAGTCTGGCACAAATCTCTGATAGTACCCATCTAGACCTAGGAAACTCCACACCTCTGTCACGCTCCTGGGTAGCTCCCAAGCTAGCACGACCTCGATCTTCACAGGATCCATCGCAAATCCCCCCTCATAGATGACGTGCCCCAAGAAGTGGACCTATAGAATCCAGAACTGACACTTTCAGAGCTTACCATAAAGCTGGTTCTCTTGGAGTTTATCAAGTACAAACCGCAAGTGGTAGCCATGATCCTCCTCAGTGGTCAAGTAAATCAATATGTAGTCGATGAAGAATACGACAAATCGATCAAAAAAAAGATGAAATATCTTGTTCATGAGACTCATGAACACTGCTAGAGCATTGGTTACGCCGAAGGGCATAAACAATAACTCATAGTGGCCATACTGACACCTGAAGACCATCTTCTGCACATCCTCATCTCGAACTCTGAGGTGATGATAGCTCGACCTAAGGTCTCTTTTTGAGAACCATCATGCTCCCTTGTGCTGATCGAAAAGGTCTTCAATCTTCGGAAGTGGATACTTGTTCATTACGGTCACTTTATTCAGGCGATGGTAATTGACAAACTGTTTCAAGCTCTCGTCCTCCATCTTGGAGAACAAAATCGGGGAAGCGCATGGTGAAACATTGGGTCCGATGAATCCCTTGCTCTGCAAGTCCCCCAGCCGTACCCGTAGCTCTCAAAGCTCTGCGGGAGCCATCCGATATGATGGAGTAGATATTGGGGATGTCCCGAGTCATAGGTCAATATAGAAGTCTACCTCTATTAGAGGAGTTATTCCTGGAATGTCTTCAATAAAAATGTCCGCATACTGATGCACCACTACAAGAAAACTCAGACTCCGCTCATCAACTTCTCCTCGGATGAGACTAGCCAACTGATGAGTGATCGATTTTCCTCTCCTCTGTGTGAGTGCATCCTGTGCTACAAAGGCTCCCTTATCGCCAGTGAAGGTGAACCAACTCCCATCGGTGCAGACACACCACACCTTGCGCCTAATACAGTCGATCTGAGCATGAACCGTAGACAACCAATCCATGCCCAAGATGACATCGTAAGGCCTCGACGCCGCTACAAGAAGATCCCAGCCAAATCTCCAACCTCATAGAGTAATCCCACACTACCGACACCAGTGTTTAATCATTGAGTCTGCTCTTGTAGAAGTCTCTAGCCGTAAGGATCAAGCCAACGGCTCCGTCGGAATTTCCGATCTCCAAACAAGGGAAGCGACAATAAAATAATGACTCACTCCTGTGTCTATAAGAACTGCAGTAAGGGTGGAGTAGACATAGATAATACCTTCAATCCTCTCAGGTGCAACGTGCTCATAGGACTCCCCTGCCTGAAGCTGAGCCTGCCCCAGTCTGCCAACTCCCTGCGGTCGGGGTGGACCTCCTGGTGGTGGTGGTGGAAGAGCCTCAAAGCGTTGCCCACCACCTGCTACCCGACCAGCTCCTTTGCTTCATCTGCCTTCTCCCTGCGGACCACCATGGTCGAACCTCTGCCTCTGCCTGGGTGGTCCCCCAACCATCTGTTACTCCTCTGCATGGAGGGTCAGACAGTCCCGACCCATGTGGCCCTGTCCGCCACATGCATAACACTGTCTACCTCTCGAATGACTGGCTCTGCTGCGTGTGCCCCGCACCTTCGAACTAGTATCCTAAGGATGTACACCTGATGGTCTAGTCCTCTTGGACCTCTATGACGTCTGTCTACTACCGACTATAGAAGACTCCGCTACGTGCTGCCCTGTGGTAGGTCTCGCTGCTGGTGAAGTATCAACAAGAAAGCTCTCCACAAGAAGGGCTCGCTCCGGTACACCTGCCTGTATCAGAATACTAAGGGAGATCATCAAAGATCTGATCTTATTCCTCAATCCCTGCTCGAAGGTCCGGGCCCGGAAGAATGGGTCACGTACCATGTCTGTGGAGTAGCGCGAGAGGACGAGAGATCTCGCCGAGTACTGGGCCACTGTCCTGATGCCCTGCCGCAACTGTAGTAACTCCTGAATGCGCACCGTACGGAGGGTGGCTGGAATTCACTCTGAGTGGAAGAGACTATCAGATTTCATCTAAAGAAGAGATACCTCATCATGCACCTGGAGCATCCGGTTCCACCATCTACTTACTGATGCATGCAGGAGACTCACTACAAGGATCACCATGAGGTCAGCTGGTGTCCCCACTAATCTGAAAACTCAAACAACTGCCTCCAGCCAGTCCTCAACTGCCTGAGGGTCCGTCTCCCCATGGAACTTGGGCGGTCTCTAATGCTGAAACTCATTTTGTGCACTCTGGCGACATGCACTATCAGTTGCTGGGGCTGCTGGCATTGGTGCCCTCAGATTTCAATTCTGAGCACCGGTTCAAAAGATAGAAAAACCCGCTCGTCCGTTCACTGAACGTACCCGAGCTAAACTTCGGAAATTTATTCTGGGCACACCGGGCCTTGGAATCTGGTGACCTCTGAAACTGTGTACTCGTAAAATCCCAAAGAATTTAAGAAAAAAAATTTCCTTGAAATTTATTGGTCTTTACATATTTAGTAAAAAATAACCATGCATGATTCATAGTTGCAAATATTACATAGAATTAATTAAGAATTTAATATTATATAAAACTAAAAGATTGGTGTGTACTGAAAACATAATGACCTAGAAAACTCTATTCAATATGGTTTAATAGAGAATCTAATTAAATTTTATATTTACTCATAAAAATGTAAAGTACATAGCATCTTCATTCCAGCTGCTTCTTGTCCAGTTCTATTTACTCGATATTCGTAGTACATGCATAGGGACTCCAAATGTATTTGTCATACAAATTTACGAAGTAAAAGACCTGTATAAAGTATACATATCATATAATTTATGTTACATAGATGACCCCATGTTCAATTAAGTTCATTATATAGTTGATGAACTATACATGTTGTGCGTTAAATGAAAATTTTGTATTAATTACATGACACAATTTTTTCTCGTGTTTTCTTTCTTGAAAGCACATGGACTACGTGATGTAATGTAAAAATACATTGCATTTACTCTGAAAAAGTTATGGTCCACCATGTTTGGTCAGCATGCAGTATGTGTAACAGCCCGAGATTTTATAAAAAAATATTCTTTTTAATTTCATTAATGTCTTGTGTTGTACGCTACACCAAAAGGAGCTTTCACAACACACATCCTTGACATGCATTGCATTACACGCAATCGCGGCCTTCCTCAATAACTTTCATCGTACGCAATACCGAGTTTCACTAAACAAAGATATGCTATTAAAATATTATTAAAACTAGCCGTTATGAATATTAATAACCACCTTTTAAAATTTTATAAATTTTATCTCTCAAAATGGACTTCATTTTTGGATTCGGAGTATCGAATTTATCCTAAGGTGAAATTTTGGTACTTTTCGGATAACTTACATATTCTGATGAATAGTGAAAATTACTAAAATATAATTATAAATAACTTTTTTAATCGAAATAATTAATAGTGATAAATTATTAATTTCAGTGGTTTTTAAGTATATTTAGAATATATTTTTACAATTTAATACAATGTTGGTCATTGGATGTAATTTCACATTTAAACCAGTGATAAACAAGTGTCAATCTTTTGATAGTTATTATCTCTTAAAAACACGCCATTTGTTTTGACGACGGGAATTAATTTTTAAATTAGTTAATGTAACTAATATGTTTTGAATTTGGTAAAATAGACATCCTTTTTTAGTTCATAATATCAAATATATCTTAGGCCTAATTTTTTATATTTTTCTGGATACTTTCATTTTTTGATGAATAGTGAAACCACTAAGTGGTAGTAAGAAAAAGGAATTTTTCATAAAACATAATTTTACTGCTTCTGTGAGTGGAAGTTCAAAAATCTGAGAGACACGGTTGATGTCAGTAAGTAAAATGTGGTTCAATGAGATGAAAATAATTTTTGGTGAATAGTAACTTTTTACTTTTTTTTACCACGGTTAAAAGTAAATAGGGTAATTAAGGGTAAACGTGATATTATTATTACCCTAACACATGTCCTAATTCTATTGGATAAATGTAATTCGACCAAAAACAACCATAGGAATAAAATATGACCATTTAGGCCCACTTGGATTAGATTAGGACATTTATTATTAATTTATTTAAAGAAGGGTTAAAAGAGTTAAAATCAAAGTTTATTTACTAAAATTTCTTAATATGGGGTTATACTTAAGATAAATTCGACTATAAATATTAATTAGAAAGATAAAAAGATTTACTACATAATGGTATTTTATTTTTAATTTTTAGACATTATATAATTTAATTTATTTATGAAACAACAATGATACAGTAATTATCTTATTAATGAAATATTGACATAATCGATGTTATAAATACTCAAATAAATTTAATTTGAGACTTTTTATGAATTGCACTAATTTTATAGGTTAATATGACATGTTAGTATTGATTTAATTAACTTTTATCGAAGTTATCATTCTGTTAGGATTTTCACATAAATCAATTACTAAATAGTATCAAAATTGACATAAAATAGTTTTTAAAAACAAATATTATATTATTAATTGTTATTTTATTCCTAAAAATATAAGGTTCGGCCAAATGACTTAGATAAGGTTATATATATTAATAATAAACAACTTGGGGTTCTTTTGGCTTGATATAGTATGTTTATTAACCTTATAGTATAAGAACACAAGAAGACACAGTAAAAGTAAAATTATTTAACTTAATGTTAAATCTAAATGATAAGGTTTAAATAGGAACCTTAACTTGTCTAAATTCTATTGGATGAGAGGATTTCGACCCATCCCCAACTTAGACTCTAAATAAATCAATTTGGAGCTATTTAAAACTGAACATGACTTTATAATAAAATAATATTTTTAGTTATTCCAAAGGTGCCCCTCTCCTCCATTATAAAAGGGAACCTCCTCCCTATCTTCCTCACACAACTTTGAGGCTTCATGCTCGGACAACCCCTGCCAAATTCTCTTCTCCACTTCCCTAGAAACATCTTATAGGTTCTTGTCTACCTCAAAGACCAATTTTAGTGCCTTAAGAGGAGGTCTCAAGGAGGCGCTTCAAAGAAGTGGAGGTTCAGACACTTACGAAGCAAATCGGACCTAAGGTAAGGGAAATATCACAATCTCATTTTTATCCGAGATTTCTTATACTTTGGTATTTACTAGGGTGTATTTTAACATCCACATCCATGTTTCCTCAATATGTAATATTATTTCCATCCAACTACAATTGTTTAAATCAAAATTTACCCTTTTGTGAGTTTTTAGTAAAAGATATGAAAGGAATCTTTTGTCATTTTTCGTACAAGGTACTTTTTGACTTTTCCGACAAAAGTACGAAGAATGTTTTTTTAACTTATAAGGCATGAATGGATTTTTAAAACATTATTTCCAAGAAGCTTTCTTTACAAGTTTTCAAGTTTATTTTTAATCAACTTCTTTTAGTTTATAATTTTACTACATGTTAAGAAAGGAAAAGTGTTTTTGAAGTAGAAAGGATATTTTCCTCAAGAATGAAGTTCAATTGTTATATCAAAATTATTTTCCCATCTAAGATAATAAAGGGTTCTGTTTTTATCCCTATTATTACATTGATTTGATTATGTTGTTATGGGATTGTTTTTATGAATTCCTTTATCGTATATGAATTTTTTTATGATGTCATGATGTTTAAGATTCCCATTTTTATTACATGGGTTATGCAATGATGTATGGTTTATGATTTTGTGGCACACATAAGAATGGTATCATTATGAGATGGGTGGGACCTATATCTCCCTCCAATGCATTGGGTAAAGATTTTATATCTCATGAGATAGACATGGCTGGGATGGTAGGTTATACTGGTTTAGTGAAACAGGACTGAAACGAGGGTGACTCAGTTCAGAAAGGGACTTTGTCCACTAAGATAGTCTTGGCAATGAGTCTTGACTAACAAGAAATGATTCTCTATGATTATGTGTGTATGCCAAAAAGATTAATGTTTTAATTTATGATTATTGTGATTACATTTCACTGCCATGAGTTATTCCAGGTTATGAAATTATTATCTCTTTTATAGGTTAAGATTTCAAAAATTTATGTGCTTATGTATATGATGTGATTGATATTTCTTTTGTTTACCCTTACTGGGCATTTGAGATCACCCTTTCATGTTTTATTTTCCCCAGGATATAAGGAAAGGTTTTATGTATAAAAAAAAGAAGATCTTTATGGGAGATGTTTAAGATCTTTCACTAGGATTAGAAGATTATATTCCGAGTTTCCAAAGAAACTAAACTATTACTATCCTTGTGTGTGTGTTTTTGTTATGTACTAAGTATTCCGCATATGTAATGTAATTTCAATGTACGTTATGCTTCGGGTCTCTACAGTTGGTATCAGAGGAAAGGTTTAGTCAACCTTTGGAAACTAGGATGCAAAAATGTTAGCGAGATCCCTAGAGATATTTCTAAGGTATGTCTAGGGATGCCCCTAAGGATAAGTATACGTATAGGATATAGTCCTAGAACTATGGTAACGATCTTAGAATTTAACCTAAGATGTTAGATATTAAGGGTACTCCCCCTTTATTATGTTTTTTTCCCTAGCATGATTTTTTCCTCTCACACTATTCTTTTTGGGTTTTAGACGATGGATGGAACCCGAAGGAACCGTGTTGATCACTGTAATGGACAATGTAATGATTGTCCTCCTGAACAAACAAATTTTATGGGAGATGGAGTGAAAAATCATATTTCTATACTTACACAAGCTATGAATCATTCTGGAATTCCAAATGAGCAGAGAAGGGAACAATATTCTATTGAGTCCTTCATGAGGCAACGCCCACCTTCTTTCAGTGGGTCTTCCGATCCACTTGTTGCTCAACAATGGATCAGTACCACTGAAAAGATATTTTCAGTTCTTCAATGTTCTGAACATGATAAAATCATCTTAGCAGTATATCGTTTGGAAGGTGAAGCTGATCAATGGTGGAATCTTATCAAGAATACGAGGCCAAGAGATGAAATTGAGTCCATGGAATGGGACGACTTCAAGAACTAGTTTTTCAGTAAGTACTTCCCTCGTATTCTTCGAACAAAGATGGAAAAGGAGTTTCTTGAGATGAAGTAGAAGGATGATGAATCTGTTGGTATATACGAAGCGAATTTTACCAGACTTGCAAGGTATGCATCTGGCATTATCATCCAACCTGAAAGTAAAGTTGATCGATTTTTCAGTGGCTTAAAACCAAGTCTTAGAAGGGAATTAGCTATAAGAGACTTCAGTAGCTATGAAGAAATTGTGCATTGTTCTATCAAGTTAGAAACGGAAGTTGGTGTTACATATCCATTTCATGGTTTTGACAAGAAACGAAAGATGGAGTTCAAGGATAAATCTCAGAATAATGGTGAAAAGAAGATGAATGTTTCCTTATGCACAAAGTGTGGAAATAAGCATGGTGGAGATTGTCTTAAAGGGACTAGAAAATGTTTTAAGTGTGGAAAAGAAGGTCATCGAGCGGCTGAGTGTCAAAGTAATGGAAAAAGTGATTCTAATGATGTGAATAAAGCAAACACTACAGAGAACGTACCACCAACACTTCAATGCTTCAAGGGCAAGGAAATGGGGCATTATGCTAATAAATACCCTAATCCAAGGGTTAGTGATGATCGACATGAGCAACCACTTAAGTAAAAGGACAAAGGGAAGTCACATGAGATCACCATTGGCGATGTTGAATATGATAATGATGTGGTGGAATGATTAAGTGTTTATGTAATGGGGTTCCAAAATAATGTTGTATATAGTATCGTGGAATATTGGAATATTCATGTATTGGTGTATTGTGGTTTTCAATAATTTTATGGTACCGGTAACCATGGAAAGAGATTGAGATATTTTTGGGAAAAAAGATGATATGCGCATAATGAAGGGATAAGGAAAAAAATGAAATGTTTGACAGTATTCATGATCTCATGATTGATATATGGACTAAGTGATATCATGGTTTGAGTATATAGAATTTTGAGGATTTTGGTATGTGGAAAGTGTTAACATTTAACTGCATTCATGTTTTCACTAAGGTTCAATGGGTATTCAAGAGAATACATGGTTAAGGCCTTTAAATGTTTAGAATGTGACCAACAAGACATATCTTATGATATATGGGGATCAACGATGGTATTAAATCTATGGTAATCATTTTAACTATTTTGTAAGAGTGGACTAATGTATTATGGATAAGCCGAAAGATTGGAATGGATTATGTTGGACATAAGTCAGTATTGTTTAAGGATAGAAGTTTTTTTGATATTATTTATGGGATGTTATAGTAATATAGTTTTAGAAAAAGGACAACCTGCTGGACGAGAGACAGCCCATCGCGTCGGACAAAGCTGTGGGAATCGAACCCACAACCGAAGTGCGAGTGGCCTTTATCGCCTACCACTGGCCTACAGGAAGTCCTTGTTTAGTAGAAACTAGTTTTATTATATTAAGCAGTATGATATATGAAGTATAAGTCCATTGTAGGAACCATATATGGATAATCTCACTAAAGAATGACTTATGTATATTTAATAACTTTTGCTAACCTTTTGTTTGACATGGATGGAATGACCTGTCATACTAACACTTCACGAATGACAAAATCAACTTCATTTATTTAAGAGATGAAGTGGAAATTGTTCAAGGCACGAACAACAGTGAGATTGTACCAAAATAAAGTAAGTATTTATTCTAATTCAAATTCTTCAACTTTAGGGAAACGATCTTGAAAACCAAAAATGTTGTCCTAGTGCTCTTATATCTGATTAATCAGATGGTACCTTAGATCGTCACAAATTTATGTATTTTTGATTTCTATCTTTTCCATAGCCATGTTCTCTACATCTCAATCAGAACATGATGATTAGATTTCTCTTCCATATCCATATTTTCACCTATGTGGAAACCCAGTGATTAGTTTATTTGGGTAACCGTTACGTTTCATACTTTTTTTTATAAAGATTGGTTTTGGTATTCCTTTTTACGATGTGGGTTTCTATTAAAGAAACTTTCGAATAGTAAACCATTTATAACCCCGACGAATTTCGTGGGCAAAATTCATTTTAAGGGGGGTAGAATGTAACAGCCCGGAATTTTATAAAAAAATATTCTTTTTAATTTCATTAATGTCTTGTGTTGTACGCTACACCAAAAGGAGATTTCACAACACACATCCTTGACATGCATTTCATTACACGCAATCGCGGCCTTCCTCAATAACTTGCATCATACGCAATACCGAGTTTCACTAAACAATGATATGCTATTAAAATATTATTAAAACTAGCTGTTATGAATAGTAATAACCACATTTCAAAAATTTTAGAAATCTTATCTCTCAAAATGGATTTCATTTTTGGATTCGGAGTATCGAATTTAGCCTAAGGTGAAATTTTGGTACTTTTCGGATAACTTACATATTCTGATGAATAGTGAAAATTACTAAATTATAATTAAAAACAACTTTTTTAATCTAAATAATTAATAGTGATAAATTATTAATTTCACTGGTTTTAAAGTATATTTAGAATATATTTTTACAATTTAATACAATATTGGTCATTGGATGTAATTTCACATTTAAACCAGTCATAAGCAAGTGTCAATCTTTTGATAGTTATTATCTCATAAAAACATGCCATTTGTTTTGACGACGGGAATTAATTTTTAAATTTGTTAATGTAACTGATATGTTTTTAATTTGGTAAAATAGAAATCATTTTTGAGTTCATAATATCAAATATATCTTAGGCCTAATTTTTGGTATTTTTCTGGAAACATTCATTTTTTGATGAATAGTGAAACCACTAAGTGGTAGTAAAAAAATGATTTTTTCATAAAACATAATTTTACCGCTTCTGTGAGTGGAATTTCAAAAATCCGAGAGACACGGTTGATGCCAGTAAGTAAAATGTGGTTCAATGAGATGAAAATAATTTTTGTTGAATAGTAACTTTTTACTTTTTTTACCACAGTTAAAAGTAAATAGGGTAATTAAGGGTAAACATGATATTATTATTACCCTAACACATGTCCTAATTCTATTGGATAAATGTAATCGACCAAAAACAACCTTAGGAATAAAATATGACCATTTAGGCCCACTTGTTTTAGATTAGGACATTTATTATTAATTTATTTAAAGAAGGGTTAAAAGAGTTAAAATAAAAGTTTATTTAATAAAACATTTTTAATATGGGGTTATACATAAGATAAATTAGACTATAAATATTCATTAGAAATCTAAAAAGATTTAATACATAATGGTATTTTATTTTTAATTTTTAGACATTATATAAATTAATTTATTTATGACACAACGATGATGCAGTAATTATCTTATTAATGAAATATTGACATAATCGATGTTATAAATACTCAAATAAATATTATTTCAGAATTTTTATGAATTCTACTAATTTTATAGGTTAATATGACATGTTAGTATTTATTTAATTAAATTTTTTAGAACTTATCATTCTGTTAGGATTTTCACAAAAATAAATTACTAAATAGTGTCAAAATTGACATAAAATAGTTTTTAAAAACAAATATTATATTATTAATTGTTATATTATTCCTAAAAATCTATGGTTCGGCCAAATGACTTAGATAAGGTTATATATTATAATAATAAACAACTTGGGGTTCTTTTGGCATGATATAGTAAGTTTATTAACCTTATAGTATAAGAACACAAGAAGACACGGTAAAAGTAAAATTATTTAACTTAATGTTAAATCTAAATGATAGGGTTACAATATGAACCTAAACTTGTCTAAATTCTATTGGATGAGAGGATTTTGACCCATCCCCACCTTAGCCTCTAAATAAATCAATTTGGAGCTATTTAAAACCGAACTTGACTTTATAATAAAATAATATTTTTAGTTATTCCAAAGGGGCCCCTCTCCTCCATTATAAAAGGTAACCTCCTCCCTCTCTTCCTCACACAACTTTGAGCCTTCAAGCTCAGCCAACCCCTGCCAAATTCTCTTCTCCACTTCCCTAGAAACATCCTAGCGGTTCTGTTATACCTCAAAGACCAATTTTAGTGCCCTAAGAGGAGGTCTCAAGGAGGCACTTCAAAGAAGAGGAGGTTCAGACACTTATGAAGCAAATCAATCCTAAGGTAAGGGAAATATCACAATCTCATTTTTATCCGAGATTGCTTATACTTTGGTATTTACTGGGGTGTATTTTATCATCCACATCCATGTTTCCTCAATATGTAATATTATTTCCATCCAACTACAATTGTTTAAACCAAATTTTACCCTTTGGTGAGTTTTTAGTAAAAGATATGAAAGGAATCTTTTGTCCTTTTTCGTACGAGGTACTTTTTGACTTTTCCGACAAAAGTACGAAGAATGTTTTTTAACTTATACGGTATGAATGGATTTTTAAAACATTATTTCCAATAATCTTCCTTTACAAGTTTTCAAGTTTATTTTCAATCAACTTCTTTTAGTTTATAATTTTACGACATGTTAAGAAAGGAAAATTGTTTTTGAAGTAGAAAGGATATTTTCCTCAAGAATGAAGTTCAATTGTTATATCAAAATTATTTTCCCATCTAAGATAATAAAGGGTTCTGTTTTTATCCCTATTATTACAATGATTTGATTATGTTGTTATGGGATTATTTTTATGAATTCCTTTATCGTATATGAATTTTTTTATGATGTCATGATGTTTAAGATTCCCATTTTTATTACATGGGTTATGCAATGATGTATGGTTTATGATTTTGTGGCACACATAAGAATGGTATCATTATGAGATGGGTGGGACCTATATCTCCCTCCAATGCATTGGGTAAAGATTTTGTATCTCGTGATATAGACATGGCTGGAATGGTAGGTTATACCGGTTCAGTGAAACAGGACTGAAACGAGGGTGACTCGGTTCAGAAAGGGACTTTGTCCACTAAGATAGTCTTGGCAATGAGTCTTGACTAACAAGAAATGATTCTCTATGATTATGTGTGTATGCCACAAAGATTAATGTTTTATGTTATGATTATTGTGATTACATTTCACTGCCATGAGTTATTCTAGGTTATGAAATTATGATCTATTTTACAGGTTAAAATTTCCAAAAGTTATGTGCTTATGTCTATGATGTGATTGATATTTATTTTGTTTACCCTTACTGAGAATTTGAGCTCACCCTTTCATGTTTTATTTTCCCCAGGATATAAGGAAAGGTTTTAGGTATAAAAAAAAGGAATATCTTTATGGGAGATGTTGAAGATCCTTCACCAGGATTAGAAGATTATATTTCGAGTTTCCAAAGAAACTGAACTATTACGATCCTTGTGTGTGTGTTTTTTTTATGTACTAAGTATTCCGAAAATGTAATGTAATGTCAATGTACGTTAAGCTTCGGGTCTCTACAGTATGTTAATTACACATATATTATACTAATTACTTGATAATAGGTAATCCATGTGGTCATCCTTCTGAAATGAACAAGGATACACTACATGTAATAGGAGTACATATCGCTTAGTCTTATATTATCCTGGAATAATTCTTGGCACCACCAAATAGGTTCTTCATATATGTTCATTGTTTAATTATAATATGATCTTGTTAATATGAGTGAGAAAAAATAAATTGAAAGATGTTATATTTATAATGGTTTAAGAGAAAATTAAAAATTGAAATTAATTTTAACTTTCAAATTCATATTGATAAAAAATTAAATAATGATTTTTAAATTTGAATGTGTCCCCTATGATACTACTGGGTAGATCCATGAACAATAGAAGTGATTTTCGGGGCTGACCCCAACATTGAAAATGTCTAATTTATTGGACTATTTACACACTTTACAATATGCGAATGTTATAACCAAATAATTTTTTTAATTAATATTGATGATGAAATATGATAGAATAAAGATGATATATTTTCATGTCAAATATATAATTTATTTAAATAGACCATAATAATGAATACCTTGGTCTTATGATCTTTCTTCAATGATGTTATTGATCATCCAAAAATGATTTTTTGGCTTACCTTCGCTACATTTCTAGGATGAAAGTTTTCAACCCCTCCAGTGACTGTTCTGTACACAATCCTTTTATTTTTGAACAATGATGATTAATTACTGGATGATAGAATGAAAGATTGATCATTTTTTAGTGTTCACTTGGATCATTTTGACAATAACTTCCAGCATTAAGAATTTTCTTTCACTATCATTCTTTGGAGGATATAAGAGGGGTTAAAATATCTATAGTCTTATTCTATCTGGAGAGAGAGATCTAGTTTATTTTTGTGCACAAAAATTCTTCAAAATGATTAATATTGATCATTCTATACACAATAGACATAATAATCTATTCATAGAGATAGAGTTAGAGTCAAAATATGATTTAATTTTACAATAGTCTATAAATTCTATATTAAATCTCAGTTAACCCCATTCCATTTAATAATAATAATATTATTATTTTCATATTGTGTGTATTATGAGACAAAGATAAATATTGTTTTACTGGCTTGAAAATTAATATATATGACCAGAAACATTCATTATCCACTATTCCTCCTCATCATTTATCGAATATCTAAATAAATATATAATTAAATATTTATTTTTAAAATAAATATTTTATTCACATTAAAGAAATTTTATTTATAAAATAACTAATTAATAAAATAAAAATATTATTCACAATCTGAAGAATAAATATTTATAAAAAACTCATTTAATTATGAGAATTATTTTTCGAGGAATAAATAATCACACTTTGAATATATATTTGTTATTGATAAAACCATAATAAAATTATTCGTTTTTTTGGGAAAAAATAATTATTCCAATAAATAAATTTAAATTTAATTTTATTGAGTTCCATAGAAACACATAAAGTGTGACCCTATAGACATCCTTCTCATTAAACATAGACGGGATTGCTAGAGTCTGCGATTTTAATCTACCAACTATTTATGGAACCCAAGAGAGAATTTAATGACATAAAATTGATAACTACACACATGAAATGTTTGTATGATGTAATCCCTTTTTCACAATATCTCATCAAGTAGGTTTCACACTCATGAATTAAACTTATATGCTTTTTATGTATGTACTTGACTATTTGAAATAAAATATTTTACACCATGAAAATGGAATTTAATGTGATAGTTATATTTCAATAAAAGGGTAAAGCTATCAACATCCATAAACATGGAAGGTATACATACTTCCTTTAATTATTAATTATTGACACCTAATTTATGATGTAACAAACATAGACTACTTCCTGTGAACATATGATGTCATGATTTTGGAAATTAAATATAAGTGTGTGAGTGATGATATGTGTTAATAATAATCTTTAAGTCTAAGGACCATTAAAAATTATTGTAGATAGAAATATTTTATGACACATAAAAATGCATAATTCATACATACATGTCTGTTCTCATAATCTTCCTTCTTGTATACTACCAAGTTAAACATTTATGAGAAGAAGTAACATCCACTTATTAGTGCTCACACCCAAAAAAAATTCTATATTCCCTATCATATAACTATATTTTCCCATAGAATTAATATTTAAAAGTTATTATCATATCTTCTCAAGGATCTCATCACAGTAGGAACTAATATGACCTATTTTTATGAGAATGTTACCTTTTTACAACATCACATTAATTTTATGTAGGATAAATATAAATATTTTATAATATACTTATATTAATAATGAATTATTTTAATATACAAGTAATCTAATGTAAAACATATTTGGTTCTAGGGAAACAACTATAAAATATGATTAATAGCTTTGGTTGGGCCACTACTTCTTTTAGATAAAAATAATTAATGCTTCAAATTTTTGAATATATTTCAACAAATTTTATTTTATACATTAATAATATTTTTTAGGACTACAAGGCTGAATAACCTGAGAGGGGGGGGGGGTGAATCAGGGTATGAGTAATTTAAAATTAAATCCCATTATGATCATCTTTCACTGTTAAGAAAAACACACTTCTCTCTCTTTCCTGTTGTACAATATAAATAGAAAGTAAAGAATGCACATGACACAACAATTTCTACTTGGTTCACCCTCAATGGGCTACGTCCAAGGAGCATACACCGACAATGTGACGATGTACCAAATTCACAATAATCACACTGCTGTTTATAAGGCTTGGGATAGATAACTTCTATTCCCAGGCTCACTGCCTTTACAAAGTTTAGGGTCAGCTCACTGCTTTCCCAATGGTCACTCCTTGTTTCTCTCTCTCTGGCTCACTGCCGATGGAGAGGATCACCTAATTCCTCTTCCTTTTCTCACTGCTCTAGAAAGGATCAAATAACAATTTATAGACCAATAAGTCTCTTCATTATTAGTAATTAATACATCCTATGTTGTATTTTGATGCTCTTTTGAAGTTCAACTTTCACCCGTATATGAATCTCACTTTTCAACGAAGGTATCGGGAAATCTTCCATCTTTCACGCAGCCCTGAAGCTCTACTGTGAATCAACCTTACATGGCTCCCTTCTCTAAGCCAGCGTGCAAGTATCGGTGCGCAAGTCAAAACTGGCGTGCAAGGCCAGATCAACCACTTGCGCGACACAATGTTCTGTAACTCCAAACTTTCACGACGCCCAACCTTTTTCACCCAATCCAATTTTGGCATTAAACCAAAACCTTTTGCGCTTCTTGAAAATCTAGCGCGCAAGTGTCACCAAACCACTTGTTCGATGCTTCCTTATTTAACTCATAACCTACGCGACTCTCTTCCTTTCTCGCCCATACCACCTTTGGCGCGCAACAAACAACTGTTGCACAACTTCTACTTGCGCGACCCTCCACCACTTGCACGACCACCACACCTGTGAGATGGGAGATTTGATTTTCTCTAAGTCTTGAACTCATCCCGAATATAAAGGGGTAGACCTGTATTTATAGTCATTTCAACTCCCTGTGTGACGGCACACAAGTCTCCCTTTGGCACATAAGTCTCAACGCGCAAGTCTCCTGCGGCGCAAATCACTTGCGCGACCAACTCGAAAACTTGTGCGCCCCTAATCCATTTTCCATATTTTGATGCTTTGATATTGAAAAACATATGGCGTACAAGTTTCCTCACCTTCAAGTACACGACATTCAAGTCCCTTTGTCAAAAACTGCTTTTCTTCATTTGTCGATTTTCAGGCCCAAAAATTTGGCAAACACTGGAAAACGGTGCCTCATTGTATATGCTCTTTTTGTACCGCATTTAGATCATCCATTCCTTCGTTGAAGTTCTTGAATCAAACATGGATCATTAAACACATCCCATGAACTCTACATGCCACCATGAAATCCCCTTTTTCAACAAATTTGTATGTCATGGTTTTCTTTGTCAACAATCACAACACAGATGACCACTTTGTCAATAAACACAATCACCTTAAAAAATGCTTCAATGAAGCCCTGAGGGATTTTTGAACAACAAGATTGAATAATATTTTAAATGTGATGATTAAGATAAAAATATATATTCTACCATAAACTAATGGATCATATGTATCTTCTATTGACATGTAAGAAGTTATGTATGACTCAAACTTAGAGTAAAAAATGAGTCATAAATTTTTTTTGAATGATTCATATACAACATCACTTAGCCAAAAAAATTATATAAAAATACATATTACATTAAATTATCACAAAATCAATTAAATTGATTTCATGGAGGTTAAAATCATTTCAAAATATTCCAAATAACTTTAGAAACATCTCAAAAAACATCAATGGTTCTTAACCATGATTGAAAATATTTAAAACCATCCACAAATGTAAGGTGTCTTCATCTTAAATGTTCCTAAGTATCATATATAATAACAATATATATTCATATTTTGTTAAAATATTACTTATTGATGCTATGAATATAGAATATAAGATATTAGGCCATGTATCAATATGATAGAGTATACTTCCTATAATTTTTCTATACAATTCTGGCTCTAATCATTTTCTATCCTCATGTTTTTTAAGTTTCATCCCAACTACTAAAAATATTGAAATTGGTTTTAATTCTTCCAATTTCATTTTCATTAAAAAATATCTTTCACATTTCAACTATTATATTAATGTGTATCTTTATTTTTGATGTATTTATATTCCAACAAATTATTTCAATTCCCCCATCATTATAATTTTGAAATTCAAACATATAAACTTCTAAAAAATATTAGTCACTTTCTATTTGTTTATTCAAAATATGATATCATCCACACAAAAAACCAACATGAAATGTTATTTATCTATATTTCTATCATAGTGGTCATGATCAAAGCTTCCCCTATCAAATTCTAATTTTCTTATACATGAGTCCAAATATTCATACCAAGAACATCGTTCTTAATTTAAGACATATAATATAGATTCTTTCAGTATAAAAATATTTGAGTCACATTCACCAATAAAAGGTAATATTGGTCATTTTTTGTGTGCTTTTTCATTCAATAATCCATTTAAAATTTTCATCTTTTACATCTATTTGATAAAATATGATTTTTATTTGAAAATTAATGCTATAAAGAGTTTTATTGACTCCATTATTTCCTATAGGGAAAGTTTTTTTATCAACATCAAAAACTTCAACCTATACATATCCCTAACACACCAACATTTATTTATTCCCAATAAATCTTCCAGGTTTATAAAGAACATTTTTTATGTTCTATTTTAGGATATTCAAATTATTGTTTCGTGAGAAGTGTGATATATATTTTTCATTTTGTTGGTCTATATTGGAGAATATTTATCTCAAATAATGTTAATTGGATAATTTAAAACTTCACTTCTTCTTGTTTTACTAATACATTAACTCCCTTCATTATTATTATCCTCCTCTAATTTAATTTCAGCATACTTTTCAACTATAGGGTTTTTAGATTCTCCTGAATCATAAATTACATCTTCTTCATCTTCATTGACTTCTTCATTGAAAAAAATTCATGAATTATACACGAAATTATGTTGAAAAAAATTACATCACCACTTACAACTAATTTATGGAGCTATTTGTTGAAATATTTATAGGATTTACACTTTGATGAATAGTATAAAAACATTCCTTCATCTACATCATCACCATAATTTACCTAATTTCTGTATTTTTCTAATGAATCATTTTATTATAAATACTCTGAGATGTTTCAATGAGTATTTCCTACCATGAAACATTTCAAGTGGAGTATTATATTTTATTAGACTAAGAAAACCTTAATTTTAAGTGTAAAATTCCACTTGAAAAACATCTATCGATTAGTGGTTATATATATGTTTAAGTTTATATCTACAAATTCTTGGAAATATTATTTACCATGTAGTTTCTTCTTTATATGAATCCATTATATTATGAATTCATAGACACTAAAACTATGTGCTTTATTCTAGGTTTCTTCAGATAATATTCAACCTTAATGGAAGTATATTTCATTTTTTATAGGAATGAAGAATCCTTATTTTTCTTTAACTTTCCTTTTTTCGACTATTAGTAATATTGAAATTTATTATGACACTTATCTATTAAAATTCCCAAACAAAATATAATCAATCCTACTATATCCATCAATAAATAAAATAAAATACTTTTCACTATATTTTCCAGCCTAACTAACTGGACCACATATATCAATATGGGAAAAATATGTAAATCAGATTCTCTATTATTCTCTAGATGATAAGGGTTTCTTATTTTCTTTTCTCTTGAGCATGAATCACAAACCGTTTCTCTATTATACTCCACTAAAATAATGTACACATCATATTTAATCCTTGATAGATTATCCATACTCTATGATAAATGTGGAGAATTCTTTTGTTCCATAAACTATTATCATATTCTACTAAAATGAGACCAATAATTTAATTTATCCACAGCTAATTCGGGATTCCATTTGTTCTTATCAATTTTATAAGATAGTTTCTTTCCTTTCTTTTGATATTTCAGCCTTTCAAATTGAGTGTGACTTCCAAAACCGATTTACATTTCTAACATAAACTAAATAAATAGTGTGAAATTCCATAAACTTTGTGAACATTAGTATACATAAAAAAATATCCATCTAAGCAGGTCTTACCACCCATTATGATCTTTAAATCTCCAAGATTTTAAAAATGAACTATTCCATCAACTATTCCATTCAAATTATTGAGTAGATTTATGCTACCCATCATATGGGATGAACAACCAATATTAAGAATCTATTTTCTAGAATTATTTATATATTTCCAATAATATATTTCTCTTCCAAATTTATCTTCTTATATTATATTGATATTATAAAATGATTTTTGTTGTATATCATTCACTTCTAAACTTCTTCAGCATAAGTAATCAGATCATATTCTCCCTTTTCCAATGGGTGAAACCTTTTTCACTAAGGAATTGAGTGTTATAATCATGCATTAATTTTTCTTTACCCCCATATGAAAACCTACCACTTGTTTTACTACATCTAAAATCATTATACCCAATGTTAGAGTTGTTAAAATAATATTCCTAGAATGAGTTTCAATACTAATATGATGGATATTTTTATATTCTCTATTACTAGATTCTAATTTATTGTCTCCTCAAATAACATTCAATTCCAGCATCATATTTCATTGTGTAACTTATATAGCCATATAATTGAAACTTCATTAAAGAAAATATCATATGGATACCATCTCTCCAAATATCCCAATATTTTCAAAAACTCCATGATCATTGGTATGTTATAAAATATTGAGAACTTTTATCTTTTAACTACTGCCCTTTACCTGTCACACATTTTTTCATTTCTTTTTATTTTCCATCATTATATACTAGACCACTTTTACCCATGAAATTGGTTTAGTGATCATTAGAATTTCCTCTAAACTTCTTATATCTTTTTCAACCCTTTATTTTGAAACATTGTTAAAAAATATAACATATAATAGCTTATTCTTCATGCCATATATTTTTATTTCATACTCCAGATTCTTCATCAATGATACAACATCCTCTTTGAGTGTTTAAATTTTATTTTATTTATAATTTATGAAAATACTAAGATAAACAAATTATGCTATTCCACTACTCAATTTTGGACCTATATTTCAAAACATATTTAGGTATTACTAAATCATTTTCATTTTTGTAAATAACTATATCTAGCTGAACAATGTATAATTCGAGATGATCAAAATAAAATGAAAATTTATTTAAAATCCTAAAATCTAACTATTTTTATTTATTTTTAATTCATGCTCATCAAGAGATACTTCCAATTTCACATTGATATCAATAACATCCTCTAGTTTCTAATCTTTTTCTACAAATGATTTATATTTCTTCCTTAAATCCATAATATAATCTTTGATATCTAGGATAAAATTAATTTCAATGCATTCTAATAAATATTCTTCAGTTCGATGTTCCTATTTTCTAACCAAAACCTTTCTCTAAATTTTTTTCCCACAAGAATTTCGAAAATTGATCTTCATTATGGAAAGAAACATCAATCTGTGATTTTACAAAAATAAAAACACACCATTCTCTATGTAAAATATTTATGGACACCAAGGTATTGTGTTTCCATTATTTCAACAGTGAAAAAAATGCATGGGGTAGCTTACCCTTAAATATTCCTTCTCATGTATTACACATTCTTTCCATAACTGATAAGAAATAAAAACATACATCTTATTCAATTTTATCCATTTGATATTTTTAATCACCAATCCTATGAATGAAATTTCGTTATAAGAAAATTCCAAATTGTTTATTATATTTAATCACATTTCATATGTGAAAGGTTTTATATGTTGGAAATCTAGAGATAAATACCAAATATTTATATCTTCAGGTTTGAATACTTTTAGACTGTAACATGGGGTAATATTCATTTGGAATTCTTAAATTTATCAAAATATTTAATTTCATAACAAATTCCATGAATATCACTAACCACTTTAGTCCGAAATTCGAAGAAACATCAATCATTTTCACTTGAACTCATCTTCATGTAATGAAATATATTTTCTATAAATTGCAGTTATTCCCTATTTAATTTTTCACCTTTATAGATATCATGTTTTTTCCCACATTCCTTTGGCTATTATAAAATTCATCACAATCATGTATATCTTATTTTTAAATTCTCTCAAAAACATATCCTGATCTGTAACATCATCATACAATAATATATTTTATGATTATATCAAAGAACATTTTTAGGGTTACTAACTTGAATTTTGGGAACATTTACTGAGTAAACATCATGACTATTATATTATAAATGTGATATTATTCTTTTATTCCAGACTAGATAATTTATTCCATTAAATAAGGGTAGTCCCAATACATTTAAAACAATTTATGTGACAGAATATTCCATAGAGGACTAGTTTGGGATAAACCTAACACTTAGAGGGGAGGGGGTGAATTAGTGTTGGGGAATTTTTAATCAAATTTCAAATTTTTATCCCTATACCTCTTTGACCTATTAGGATATTTATCCTCTTATTTTATTTTCCATATTTCATAAATGTATATGAAAGCAATAAAAATAACACATGATATTTTTACAAGGTTCTCTACTCAACAAGGGAATATACATCCTTGGCATTGTTAAAAATAATTCTAACCACCTAACCACTAGAAAAATCTTTTTTATGGTTACAACTAGTATAATATACTCTTACAGTAATGTGACAGTTTGAAAATAGTCCGATAGTGCGTGTTTTATAGATATTGGCACGAAATTTTTATTAACATCCAAGATAGACTTCTTCTAATTAAAGGTTTGCAACACTAATAAAGTCTTCCACCACTTGGGTCCTGTCGGTCAACATAGCACTACTTTGTTCTCCCATTCTTCACCTGTTTCTTGCTTAGTAGAACACAAGTAAATCTTCATAATTTTCCCAGCAATAGACTAGATAGCTGCGCAATATTATTCTTTTGTCAGTCACAATAATATAAATGTGTTGTGGAATGATGAACATAATTCTCTCTAAACCAAATTATAATCAATTGATATCAATTTGGTTAGTCACTTCCTCTCCCCCCTATGATATGTGACACCCAAAGATATGCAATAGTTTATAGAAATGTCTTGATCTCTCTTTATTTTTCAGTGAAAAAACAACTACATTGAATCAACATCTTCCAATAGTTCTAGAATTAAAAAAATCCCTTGTCATTATTAAAATAATTAAGACCATCTCAGTACAACATAATCATAATCAATATATCTTGAATCATTGAATATAAATTGGACACTCTCATTCTTCTTCTTTGATAGAGAATAATCTAGAATAGTGCATCATTGTCTTCATCACCCTTTCTTATTCAAGAAGCACGATAATGGTGTAAACACCTATCACATTTATACAATATTTACCCTTTTTGAACTATCTTATATCCTCTGAGAACTATCTTTCCTTCACAAGCAGTCCCCAAGAACTGTTCCTGAGAACTATGGTTGCGTAATATCCCAACAAACTAACTTGCACCGCATAATGCGAGTGCATCATGAAGAACATATTCCTCCATGGACCATCCCTACTTACACATACCTCATCTTCTTCCACGGACTATTTCCTCTTTCGTGGACTACCTTCGATTCTATGTACCGCCTTCTCCTCCATTTACTCCCTCATCTTCTATGAACTGATGAATCTTTTGCAGATTACTAATTTTTTATTGACAACCCATTTGTTCTACAAACTGGATTCATTCCACAAACTCCCCTCATTCCGTATAATATCTCTCATCTATGAGAACTTTTATTTTAAGAGCTTTATCATCCCACAAGACTCTTTATCTTTTGGGAATTTCATCCCTTAGAACTTTTTCAGACATAACGAAATTCTTACTCCATTGATGATATTTTCTATTAAATTTATATCTTACATAATGAAGTTGTTAGGGTCCTTTGTAAAAGAAAATATATCCAAAAATATTTCTATTCCAATTTTCCCAATTTTTTAATGTGGTAACGTCTACATAGAAAAATGTGCAAATCCCACAAATAATTTACCCTACGCATCCCATATACCACATTTCATCCTTTATGATGACCAATATCACCATATCCATTTCACGAATGACAAACATTACAAAAAAATATTTACCTCTACTGAACTATGATCCACCCATGAACCTTTTCTCCTATACAGTCTGCATGCTACGATTCATAGAATTTTGCATTTTCCAAATTTCCTTCACCACTCAGTGTACTTTTTATGTTGTTTTTGAACTATCCATAATGGTCCAAAAATAGTTCTTTGTAGAATAATTTTTAGAAAAATAATTCCTTTTTAATAAAATAAATTATTGACTTTGAGTCCCAAAAATTTAGAAGAAACTGGGAAATGATTCTAAATAAAATACATGCTTTGGTAAGAACACCTGTTCTAGTTTACTATCATTTGGATTATTAAAATAATTTCTACTTTTATCATGAACCTTATCTGTGGTGATATATTTTCTTTGATTTATCACCTTTAGTAATGTAAAATTTTACTAGAAAAGTACTGAAACTGCTATGTCATCAACAACATCATTCTTTTTAATCAACCTTTAATATGATTGGAACCACCTTTACTACCAATTTCTTTAATAAGGCTTTCATCACAAGTTTTCAAATTATTTATGATATTTGAGAAATAAAAAACCACAAGAAAGATTCACATTCAGTTGGATAATTATTCAACCATGAAATCCTTTGTAATAAAATGAATCCATAATAATTCTCCATGCACCACCATGAAACTCAATATTTTAAAACCATTCACATGCTTCTTGGAATTTCAAGACTTGTGGACTTCATCAAAACTCCATAAACTTTTGAATTACTTAATCATATTGAAAAATGAGGTCTTATTATATCTTTTGAAACCATTCAAAACCTATGACAATCATTTGAAAAAAACACAATCCATAAAAATGTGGGATCTATAATCACCTCCTTTGTATTTGTTGGAAATACATTCAAATATCTTTCCAAATAAATGTGTTAATATATGAAACTATTATATTCTCTCTCCTATTTACTTTTCAGACTTTCATTTCACTTTCACTGTGCCTTATTAATAAGAAAGACTATGTTCATGGGAAAATATACATCATTCCATACTTAAAAAAGGTTTCATCCATCATTTATCTCAAAGTCTACTTGAATTGTGCTTGGTGTAGAAAAAAAGAGGATTTTATTTAGACAAAAAATATTTCCATTACTAACTAATCATGATACATTATGAAATGATAACTCATAATCTTGTCTTCGAGGATTATTCACTTTCATTATAGGTTAAAATTATTAAATGTGGTATGAATTGTTTAAGAACAATCAACCTGAAACTCCTGTACTCACTTTAGAAAATGGATAAAAAACATTCAAGTGCAATAAGTAGGATAAGTGTCCTTAGGGAACTTCTATTATTCTTTTGTCACTGAATAATCCAATTACCCCCCTTTTTAAAAGGTTTTTTGTTTTAAAAACCAAGTATGAGAGATTGAGAGACATACCTTTTCCAATATCATTATCTTCAAGGAATTTCTAGAATAATTAGACTTGATAATAATAGAAATAATAATTTTGATAGCTTCTTCATTTCTGTCCCCCTCAATGATTTAATAGAGTAAGGTGTGTCCTCCTTGTTTCATTAATATGAACAGTAAGGTTAGGTTTTTTTCTCAACCATGTTTCTCCACTTGATCCAGTCTCCATGCCTATACATCTGAACACATATTCTAATTTATGTTGAGGAAGAATGGATCTATTCACATACTCTTTTGATTTGTGTGGATAACTTTTCTTCTTAACAACCGTCATAGATAATAAAACATTACCCATATTTAAGACTTCTTATTATTCTAGTAATAAGTCTATGTAACCTTTTTGCAATGTGACCAGATTTCATTGATTTAAAATCCAATGTCTTCTTAAATTTCCTTATTAGAATCTTCTTGGGAGAATTGTTTTACACCATCCTTCTCATTACATCCCATGGTATCTTTTTAATTCTTATAATTCTCTTGTGATCTAATTTTCTTATCATCTTTGGATACATGTTGAGATGAAAATTTACCAACCTTGTGACCACTTCTATTGTATATGTCATGGATGTTATCAAGAATTCCGCATCTTTTAGTTGTATACAGATTTATATGAACCTATGAATGTTGCTTTTTCATCTCTAACATTCTCCCATTGAGACATGATTTTTTGTGTTTCTACATTTTGAGGATTCTACCAACAATTTAATGCACAAGGCCCAAATCTATTGCAACACCAAAATTGATCCAAAAATATTTATTTATTGATATATTCTATATATGATATTTGAGACTTCTTCATGATTGTCTGTGATTTATTTGCGGAATCAACTATGAAATTATTTTTCCTATCTACCTAAGTCATAGTGGTAGGATTCTTCTCACCTTTCCTCATCCATTCATTTTCAAATTGTATTTTACAACCTACAAAGTGCATGATAACAATTTTAGAATCATTAGTGAAATATGGTATATATGGTACATTTTATTTCTCATCTACTTGTGATAGATCATTAAATTATTTCATGATCTTATTATCACACATTGGAGTTAATTCAACCATGGAGTCCTCCAATGAACATTGAGTACCCATAGCAACTATTACCTTATTTTGTGAAGTATCAATATGTGTCTTCTTAAGATTAGCCAATAGAGCTTCCAATTATTGAAATTTCATATTGAGGATTATTTTTTGATTTTCAATCACAACCATCTTCTATTAACAAGCCTTATTCATTTTTTAAATTGATATTCTTGACGCTTCACATTATTTTGTAATAAAGTGTCAAGTTCCTTGATCATCTTCAATGTTTCTTCTAATAAACACTTGACTTCAATGATCTTATTCATCTTATGTTCAAGTGCATGTATATTTTCTTCTAGAGTGTTATTGGCTTCCTATTTCTCTTTATATTATTTATGAAATTTTGAGTAACTCATTTCAATTTCTTCATTTGTTGCCTCAAAGGTTCAAATCAGTTAGGAGATATTTAAATATTCGATATTTAAGGATTCGATAATTTTTGTTTGCAATCGCTTCTCCAAAACATCAGTTTCTTCTTCCAGGTAGGCGATAACTTAATAATTACATTGAAATACTCCAAAAAATGGGATGCACTTTCATCTGGAATTCCATGAAGAATAAATCATAATCTATCAACTGATAACTCTTAAGAAATTATACATTGATCATAAACACCACTTATGCAAGCATTTTCATCTTTAGGACTGGATTTAAATTTACTAACACATACCTCATTATCACTAGAGGTAGAAAGTTTATCCATATTCTTGGTGGAATCTATAGACACATGCTCATTACTTTCCATATCTGATATGTCTTCATTTTTAGAAAGGTATGGTGAAAAAATACATCTTGTTCTTTAGATAAGAGGGAATTCCTTTTAAACTTTATCTTCTCTTTATTTTTCTTGTTTTTCAGGGTCTTGGTAGATATAGAGTTATTATCAAAGGTAACTAAATATTTACCAAATACACACTTCATTGTGGACTCATGAAAAAAAATCAAGCCTTCAAAAGGTAATATCTTCACTTTAGAGAATCTAATAGAGGTGGTCCTCCCACTAATACCAATTGAGAGGAACAGTTTGAGATACACATAACACTCGAGGGGGGGGGTAATAACTTCAAAAGGTAATATCTTAACAATTTTATTATTATAACACACAAATATTTTAGCATTTATTTTCTATGAAATAAATAAGATTTTTTATAAAATTTAATACCTGCAAGACCTAAGTGAAACGAGTCATTATATATTACAATTATAATAAGAATAAAACTTTTTCTAATTGAAATATATTATTTAATTATGATACATATATAGTATTTTTTTGTTAATATTATTAAATCATTCAATGTTAAAAGGGAAATTTTTTAATAAATTTTTTGAAGTGGTGTGTATTCTGACAAATTAAATTGACCAATTTTAAATGATGATGATATGTAATATGTAAATTTGTAAACTACTATATATCAATACTATAATGGAGAGGAAATAAGATTAAAAACACTTAGATATTTAAAGGATTATTTTTATATAAAAGATGTTTTTTATATTTTTAATTTCATTTAAAGGATAATTTTATTTTAAGAAATAATGTCCATAGGGGTGCCGATTTTATTGAGGGAATATGAATGTTCTGCCTGTTGGGAAGTTGAATTTTGAATTGTACATCTAAATGTGATTTCAAAGGTGTTGAAATATTAAATATGTTTTTTTGACATAAAATGACTTATTTTGGGTTTTGGGAAGGATTAGGAGAGCAATGGAGCTGGGTTGGGTGGCAAGGTTACTAGTATCAAGATGCCCACAATAACTGGTTAGATAGAAACTCATTTGATCTACATGCTTCCACCAACTAGAGAATCATAATTAAATTATTCTAGTTATTATTAATTTCTATATTTTATCAAAAATAGAGTGATATTATTTTCTCAAAATCATAAAAAAAGAGATAACATTTTATTTATGCATTTTTTTATCTTCTAAAAAACATTTATTAGTTAAGCATAACTTATTTTCAAGATTCCATTATTTAAAATTAATTTGAAATTATTGTTTTAAATTTATCCTTGACATATCATGAAAATATATTTATAAATGATTAATATCTACATATTTAAAACTAGGTTAAAAAAGTTATAAGAAATTTATTTTCAATTTTTGTGATTACATTTTCTTCCCTAATGTATATATCTAGGTTTTTTTTATATGTGTAATCCTATTAAATAATAGTAAATTAAATATTGGATATTTTCTTTCAATAATATCTCTTTTTGGATAAAAATAAGAGGATTATGGTTCTAAAATAGATCGATCTAGGGTTAATAAACCTAAAAAAATTGGACGGGTATTAAATCAATCATAACATTGTACACAACTAGTAGGCCTAACCGCATGCCTAATATGATTCTACCAAGCGATATGGTTTAGATATTCCATATTACTCTTTACAAACCATGAGAAAGGATTTGGATATATCTTCTATATCACTCATTTTCTAAATATTGACTAAATCATGTACTCATTATTATATATGATCTGAATTGAATGTCATTTACATATAAAGTTATTTAATTAAATTGAGACATATTTAAATTTTCTATATTTAATTTAATATAGTAATTTATTTATTATCAATTCAAATTGATTATTTATTTAATTAATTTTTTAATATTTTAGGAATGAATTTGGAATGTTTAAGTGATGGGTAGGGCCCATTATTGTCCCTTAACTCATTGGTAAGGTTCATGAGAGAAACTGGATATGGTATTTGACTTATGTTTTACATATTTTTATATGATGACTTAGCACAAGACCTTAAAGATAGTATTATGATGTCTTGGAATGAATATTTTTAGGTTACCATTAGACAATGATGTTGATATGTCATATTTTTTGTCAATAGTTAGTGGAAAGTCAATGATTATATTGAAGTAGAAGAATTTTCCTAGGGTTTCTCTTGATGAAGAAGATTAAAAATTCCATCATCAGGAAGGAGAACCTTCAGAATTAAATACACCTTTATATTGAGTAATATATGAAAGAAAATTACACATATGGATGTTCTGAATGAATTTTCACTGGAAGATCAAATTACAGATGGAGGAATCATTAGAAGCTGGAGTACCATAAATGCAAGATCTACTTTTTGGGAGATAAATAGAATTAATGAAGGTAAGTGGTGTTAGTGCAGTTTATGGATATGAGAGAAGATAAATAAAAGGTTTATTTCTAAAATATTCTATAGGAATCACATGGTTTGAGAAATGATCTTAACAGTATTTACGATTAGTGCTAAAGGATAAAGAAGCATTGTTGACCACACTTGGAGTTGAAGAAGGAAGTTCCAAAAGCTAGTGATATTGAAGACCCTAATAAAGATTCATAAGGAGACATGTTCAATGGAGGAATGAAAAACCCTGAAAATTACAAAAATAAGTAATAATAATATCTACTAAATAATATAATTCAAATGTTAAAACCATCACAAGACAAGCATTGAAGTTGAATAAGATAGGACTATCAAAGTTATGAGGCACATTAAAGATTTATTAAAATACATATGATTTATTAATGATGAATGTAATCTAGAAATAACCTCATAAAGTTATTTTCTACAATAAATATGGAAAATATATGAAGTGAAACACCACAAGAAGATGAAATGAACATAATATTTTTAATTATCCCTCGAAGACTATGCTATAGAGTATGTCGAGAAACATAAACCAATACATTGTTTAAAAAACTAGAAGGAGATTGAAAAAAGGATATTCCAGAAGGTGTTTTAATAGATAAATTATTTAGTTGGTGTAGCATAAAGATAAATCCTCCAAAAGCATGATCGAAGAGACAAAAAAACTGAATATTTTAGGTGAAGGAATCCATATGATTTTATAGTTTTCATTCATCGAAAGAATATAGCTTTGACTAATAGAAACAATGATCCAAGATATTTTGACTTTACAAAATATTTATCACCATATATTGAGCATTCATGTATAAAATCATCGATTTTTTATGTTTTTAGAAGATAGACCATATATAGAAGAAGTAATAAAATACTAGAAGAATAAGAAGTTTTTTGAGAATATTTTTATGATAAAGAAAAACAGAATATTATATAATGAATCTAAGTGGTACTAAAGTATAAATAACTAGAGGATAATATATTAATTTATACTATTAAATATTAGTGGATGTAAATCCAATGTATCAGATGAAATAAAAGTTCAAGTGACTAATCTAAAGTGAGGAGATAAGGAAGCACATTTTGGTATATTCATGAAAGACCATATCTTATTGGCTATGTTGATTAGTGGATATACAAATAAGAATATGAGTTTATCCTTGATAAGTGGAAGTTCATAATATTTGAAGTTAGAAGTTGAAGTTTAGTTGATCAAATAACAAGCTAAAAGACTAGTTTGACCTAAATGAAGGATCATTCGATAAAGACAAATCAAAGCACATGAGTAATACTACAGGACCTTCAAACTAATAAAGGCTGTAAAAGATTGAGTTAAGGTAAAGTAAGATCTAGAAGGAGGTTACTGACTTATACCAATGGAAACATTCCAAAAGATATGAAAAGGAATTTATATTATAGTAAACTCATGCATTCTGATGATGATGATGAGATGTATGTTTAATGTGAAATATTAACAAAATAAAAGTTCATGATTCATATCAAGATAATATTAAGAGTTTAATATTATTGAATCCAGGTTTTATGGGTTTTAAATTATGATATCTTTCTAAGATAGTAAATGTGGTCAATTTAAGAATAAGGATAATCAGAATTTGAAATTAATTCCAAAATGTTATATATATATATATCAAAGTAATCATGAAAATATAAAGGGAAAACAAAAATAATGTTTCGTATTGAGAAAATAGAATAAATTGATATAGCTATTAATTATTAGAGAGATGAAACATAGAACAAAAAAAATCCATCGACAAAACCAAAGATTCAAACATGGGAAGATAGAAACTTGACGTTACTTAGTAATGAGTGATTTATATAGGACTAGAAGTTTAGAATGGAGAATTCCTGACCAACATCAAGTGTCAACTTGATTATATTACAGAAATAAATGTTAAAGTAATTGAGAGCTATGTAAGATCTATATATCAGAAGGAATAAAGGGATGTAATTCATTTAAAGAATAACTATACAAACAAGTAATTATAATATCCATTATGAATTATTAGGATAATCATTAAATAATGATGGTTCTATTATAAAATACAGCAATACTCATATCAGGATATTAGAGGATATGTTTTGGAGATATCTCAACCATGGAGTGAAATATAATGATCCTCCACTTGCATATTATGATGAAGCATTTAGGATATGGGTGATTCCTTCCTACAAAACTTGTAATATTTTATGGACATATTATTTTATAATTTGTGACATAGTGGAAGACAACATGACAAGTATTTGGTTATCACATTAAATCCAAACCTTTTAAAAATACATATGTGATATTTACTTTACAATATCTATATAAAATAAGGGAAACATTCTGAGGGTGAATTTCAAAATATCCATACTTCCAAATTGATAATAGAGGACTAATCAACTTAAGGTAAGGAATAATTTATGTTGAGAATAATTTGAACCATTGGTCACCATTGATTAACCCCATCTCAGAGTGAATACACGATTCCCTAAGAATCTCAATTGGTATCATATCATAAAATACCTCTATTTGGATTAATAATTTTTTGTTCTTAGTTTTTTTTCACGAATTTACATTAATTGAAGATTTACATAAGGTGAAGATTTTTTTCTATATAATATATGGAAGTTCCGACTCTACTGAAGAAAATGGATTTTATTACTAGATTTAGAGACAAGGTGGTTTCTACCAAAGACAATAAAAAATAGAATAAGAAAAAATATTAGAATAAGTATAAGTCTTCATCTTGAACATAACTTAAAGAGGATCCCCCCTATACTAACTTAATGTCTCTGGTATTATTTATTACAAATATGATAAAATTAACCCTAAGAATTTTTTTTGTATTTGGTGAGTATGGCTGTGTTAAATATATTTACTCAAAAATCAAAGATTTCATGAAAATTGTACCAGTTGAAGTTTCCACATACATAATTTAATTCATATAGGTATTATAGGAAGAAGACTAATAGCTAGAATAATAACATTATAATACAAATAATGTATTGGGAATAAATTTTTGAGAGTGTAAAAAACTTAATAAACTCATTAAGAACATGGAAGTAATGGTATTTTATTCTCATGAGATTTACAAATTATAGAATAAGAATTACAAATATGTTTTTGTGAGAATGTGGTTATAAAGTATTTTGTTAAGGGAAAGTTCAATTCAGTAAAAGATACTCAAGAATTAATTGTTGATGTTAATAATTTTAAACTAGAGATCAATGAAATATGAGTAATGGAACTTGATCTATCCATGAAAGAGGTAATTAAGATGACTGAAGATAGAAAATTAACAAGTTACGATATGAATTTGAATTTAAAATTGGGTTCTTATAAAATCATATGAAAATACTAAATTTAAAGTGACTTGATATGGAATTTAGATTGAGAAACATGGAACCTACTCAATTTGGATCTTCATATCATTTTGGGAAAATAAACACAAATAAAATTACAAAATAAAGTTTTACTTTTGGAAGGATTAAATATACTAATCTAAATAATTTGAAAATTTTTGAATTTAAATATTTATAATATTTTAATAAAAAGGTAAACCCACATTATGATGAATAAATATATAGTAATTTCTATACCTTTAATAATAAAAATTATAGTTTTAGATGAATATGGTAGTAAAAAGAGAGAAAACCACATATTCTATGAAGGTGGATGTAACAAAAGAGAAAAATATTTTCCATTATGATCTTTTGAAGAATTATGTCAATATACAGAAGAAATAAGTCTTGGAAGATGTCGCTTCCATAAAAAAAATTTAACATAGAGGAAGAATATATGGAGTATTAGCTACTGTTGGTGCTTTGAAAAGATTGGACACATGTCCATAAAATGTTTGAATAATAAGAACACATATGAAGAATAAAAAAGTCTATTATTAATAGGGGTAATAATGTATAGAAAGGGATACTCAACTAACTACAACCGATATATATACCCAAGCCTTTTTCTCATATTTTTAGTTGATTTTAATGTAAATATACATTAAATACAAACTATGGATTGAAAATAATTGTTTTTTGAAGTATACTTACCTAACTAGGTAAAATGAAACTAAAATAAAAATCTTTATCATAATATATATAATGATCTTATAAATACATTTTAACTCATAAATCTATATATGATAACATGGGTAATAAATTGAAAAAATGGGTGAGCTTAAATTACTAGTAGGTGAATAAACATGGAATAAATGCATAATCCTTGAGTTAGAAGGAATAAAAGTCATGGGTCAGGAATAATAAGATGAACAAATACCTTAAAGAACATAGAATAATAAGATCATGGAGAGATAATAAAATGTATGAAACATGAAACAGGAAACATGACATAAACATAAGTTAAGGATGGACCCAAATATAACAGAACTTGGGGGACAATATCCCACCATGGATTAAGTTTACACTACAATCCAATACATATCATCTAATAAGGAAAAACATTACCTAACGCATTGATGAACCATCTAGGTTCACCCATCATAATATGTACATGACTATGCATGCCTCAAAAGGAAACCAATCATAAATATAAATGAAATAATTATCCATGGGAATAAATTAATGTCATAATCATTTAATAAACCATAACAAAATTGTTTATTATAATGGTTTCCAAAAAATATGGAATTTTGTAAATCTTTAGGTTCCTAATCATAGTCCATGAAAAATAATGTTTAAGTTAAGTTAATATTACAATGAGTAGAAAGTTAACATTGGAAATTTACCTCTTTAACACGGTTTTAGGAGAATTATTAATGAGTGTTTATAGAGGGAAAGTAAATAATAATTCCCATAACAATAGAAATGAACTAAAATGGGTTTCCGTGATAAAATGATAAATTTTAAAAAACCTGGATGGTTTAAAATATTCTATATACTAGTACATTAAATAGTGTAAGAAATAGACATGTTACCATTAATTATGTTAATATGTCATGAGAAATTGAGTTAAACGGGGAAATAAAATTAAAAAAAGGAAATATGGTGGATCAGAGAGATCCCATAACTTATATTAAAGAATTGTTCAACAGTTTCACTTAATGTAACATCCTAGGTAATTATATAATAATATATTTTCATATTTATTAATATTTATGAATTAGATAGTAATTTTACTTTAATGGAATGCTATGTCTGATAGCGCAACCAACATGCCACAATGAGTTTCTCCAAAATATTACGTTGCATGAAAAACTGAGTATACTAAAAAATAATATATTATTAACTTTATTTTTTTTAAATTGGTAGTTATAACCTAAACATTATTTTGATGGTAATAAAAATAACTAACTTTATTATTTTTACTAATGTTTTTTTATATTTTTACTTTCTTCTAGTAAATTTTAGAGGATTAAAATGATAATAAATCCAATTTTAAGCATAAAATCTGTAATATTTTTAAAAGGTAGTTTAACCACCTTTTTATAGAGAACCGATTTAGATGAGTTATTATCAACAGTGAACATACTTGATCCAAAATTTTGACCCTTGAAATCCACTTGGGTGTGATTATGACATTTATAACATTTAATTAAAATTAAAAGCTAATTTTCCATAAATAAGTATCTTCTTACTAAAATAATATTAATATGGGGTTATGTATATGATATCTTCGAATATGAATAAGACACTGAAATATAAAAATATTACCTACTACATGGTAATTTCATTATTACTTTTATGATTAAATAATTAAATTGAATTATGACACTAAGATGATGCAATAATATATTTATTAAAGAAAAAAATATAATAAATTAAATTAATAATGTTAAAATACATATAATTTGAAATATTTGATTCTATACATGTATTTTATGGATAAATATGCATTTTAAGATCATTTTAACCTCATTTTTTTCAAACTAATCTTGTTGTTATGATATTTTAAAAACTTCATGCAATGAATAGTGTCAAAATTGACATAAATCATATTTCAAAATATAAAATATTTAATTAAATGATATAAAATTTATAAAAATATAACATTTGGCCAAAAGGTTTATATATATCTAAAAATTCCTTTAATGACTCATTAATAGGACGTTGGGTATGGTTTGGTAATTGTTTTATCCCTCTTTGTGTAAATTACTTAATAAAATGGTGTGAGTGAAAAGGGGTTAAAACAAAAAGGCAATGATTAAAAAAATACTAAAAATTTCCTAATTTTCAAATAATGGTTATATTTTGACCCATAATCATCATATATTATAAATAAATTATTTTATAACCATTAAAAATCGAAATGGAATTTATATTAATTTAATACTTTTAAAAATTCAAAGGATGCCCCTCCACTCTCCAATAAGAAGACAACCATTCTTCTATATTACCCACACATCCAAAACATTTTAATTATGAAAATATATTCCCCAAAACCTTACTAGAATACCTAAACATATTCTTGAGGAGTTATTTTATACATAACACTCTCCTTATATGTGATAATGTGTTCTTCAAAGGTGATCAACCGAAGAAGTGGTATCATTTCCTTTAAGTATTTATTTTTATATCATATTCCAATTCCTTCAAATATTCTCTAACAATGAATAAATAACACTCCAATATACTCAAAATACCGAGATGTTATTATGTTAATATCATCACCTGAATCCTTTTCAAATTTCATCAAATTGGAAATGAACTTCTCGTTCGTTTGTACGGCGGACTACCGCCTCACGAACCAAATTAGTTCATTTTTACATAGACGTATTTAAATAATGGGTCAAATGATGGAATCAAATGTTAATATGTGATATTAAAGAAATTATAATCATTATAAGATAATAAATATCAATTACATTCCTACTTTCCGTGCACATAAAATTGATTACGTCGTTTGTACTCACGCATGGAATATCACCTCCATGAAGTGATGTGAATAATTTCTATTAACTAATTCACTTATATGATATATATATAAGTATATTTAATTTATTTAAATGATATTAGTTATTTTATGAATATTATGGAAAAATAAAATAATACTTGCCATCTTTCTATAATGATGAATGAAAAATAAAAAACATTACCCATTTGTACATATGAATTACCATCTCCATGATTGTCACGTTGTTCATTTTTCATATCCATATTTAATGAACGATTGAGAGGGTATGGATATGAAATTGGTTCCATGCCCATGCATCTTTGCACAAGACTGCTAGCTGAGTGGTCATGTATTGGTGAGGGATTTTTGACACGATTAAACTAATGGGGAGAGGCAGAACCTGTATTTTCTTGGGCTTGTTTCTGTTATGATTGTTTGGTTGTAACGATGGATGTGTCGGTTTATCCACTTTTCCATAAAAGTGATTTGATAATAAAACCAGAATTGTCAGTATAATTGATATAAAAAATTGATTATTATTTCATGAATATTATTCTTAAGATGATGGACTTATGACCACATAGAATATAGAAATCATACCAAGTACTTTTTTGACTCGAGTACCAAATATCGACAAAATGACTGATGTGAACATATAGCCCCGTTAATTATTTTGCTAGATAAAGATTGTATGTGATGATTTATACTTAAGGTAAGGGATTTCGTCTCAATATCCTTTCATTAATATATTTCTAAATTATATGCACCTTTATTCTTTTAAAAAGTGTACATATAGCCCCATTGACTTTCTGTGTCCATATTTTATCTGCAATCATGTTATTTAATTTTGGGTAACATTTTCTACTTTCATGTGAATTATAATTTAAATGCTAAAAGTAGTATGCGACTCTTTAACTATAACATTGTTTTAAGTGTTTTAAAGATTTATTCTTCTAAATATATCTCTTTCATGTCCATGAATTAATAATGAATTAATAGATTTGTTTATATGAACATAAATGTTTTAATATTTTAATTCTATAATTTCATTAAATGTTTCATGGTGGTATGGGACAATTTGATTAAAAAATCTCTTATTAATGTTGTAAATTGGTTTCTAAAAATGGATTGGTTATTCCAATAATGCTATTTTTTTTCTGATAGAAAATGGAATTTTAAGAGTGAAATGTTGAACAATTTGGGATTTTATGTGTTATGATTATATAATGGTACATTTAAATTTGATGTGTGATCCCAATATAGCTTATACGAATGGTTGATCCCCATTATAGATCACATTTGAGAATGATATAGCTTATACCAAGGGTGATCCACATTATATATTTCTAATTCATTGGGTATGGAAGTCTTCTGTATGGATATTCCATATGTAAGAGTGATATGTGTAGAAGTCATTTTTATGTATATTCCATTTGTTAGATTGATACATGTCGAAGTTGACTGTATGGTAATTATATTTAAGTATGATTATGTCGAAAGTTACCTTTATATGTTGTATATTTCTTTCTATGGGTTTTATGGTAATCATTTGATTAAAAAAAAGGTAAGAAATGAGCTTATATTTAGTGAAGTGTATTTACTACTTCTCAGAGGTGAAAATTATTACATTATGATAAAGTATTCATGGTTTATATATTTTTTAAAAACTAATAGTTTTCCTTTTTCTATATCCTTTAATAATATTTTTTTCATCATCCCATGTTTTGTATTTTTTTCACAGGACTTAAAGAAGAATAGATTCAAGGATGGAATCAAGGAAAAATTATGAAGCTTAAACATGAAAAGAAACAATGTTTCATTTTAAGCATGTTTATTTTATGAAAAAATGGATAGTGATTAGAAGTGAGTAATTTTTAATATTTAATTTGTTATGTAAAATTTGTGGCCTAATTCTCTAAGACTCTAAACATGAAAAGATACTAAATGTTAATTATTGACATAACTCAAGATTATGTAACGTCTAAGGATGGGGCCTTACACTTAATGACATAAAAAATGAATCAAATAAATAAATAAATAAATTAATAATATTTTACATCTATATTTAAACAATTAAAATTTTAGTATGTTTGTTTATAATTATTTAAATAAGATATAAAGTAGAATTTTATTATCCGGGGTGCGTTCATTTCATGATTCCAAGGTCAGTTCACTTATGTATAATTATTTGAGTTTTTTTCAATTGGTAATAAATATAAAAAAGTGAAATTAAATGGTAATAATGTACTTAAAAAATTGAAATAGTCATAATTATTCATTTTTTCTAATGTATAAGAAATTCATTTAGTTAAATATTAACATTGAATTGTTAGTAAATTTAGGTTATTTTTCAGATGAAAACAAACATGATTCATTTTTTAATTAAATAATTATTGAATGCTTAAAGAACACAAAATAACTTATAAGATAACGATTATAATTGTATTTAACAATGATAATATATTTATAATCGTTGTTAAAAAGCATTGGAGAACATCAAAGAGTGTTGTCCATAGAGGTAGTGAACCCACCCTATTTGGAACAACTTATTTGTTTAAGAATCAAAATAAGGGAGGTAATAATATGGAAATCCCATAACAAAAAATCCAATATATTAAAAATATATAATTCATTATGTTATTTTTATTCTAGTAATAGAGGATAAGGAAGAAGAATAAATGAATTTAAAAGGGGTAAATTGAGAATATTAGCACTCAATTTTTGTCTCCTTGGAATACTCTATAAAAAACTTTGAAATGAACTTTGGGTGAGACTAGTAACACTAATATGTGGGGGATATGTCTGGGAATGAAATTTGGTATAATTTTTCCAATCATAAAGTCTTAGATATTGTAAGTAGGGGTGGTGAGGGGTAATATTTATAGGTGGAGGAGAGGGGTGTTTTTGAATATTATATTCATTAGTTTGTTATTTTGGGTCAATAATTTCAATAGTATTTATTATTGTGACTATATATAGTAAATGGTGATGTAATTTTGAATGAATGGGTGATCACATAATTGATGAATTCCAAAATTCTTGTATTTAACTTATAATGGTAAATGCCGCAATTTACATTATTTCACTATACACCAAAAAGAAAATTATTTTAGAAAAATACCAAAAATACAAAAAAATTGTTTTTATTTCTATATTATAAGAAATTAAACCCATTTTTTGAAGATATTTTTATAAATATGATAAATTTAAATATTAATAAGATCTATATTTATTCCAAAAATACATTTTTTAAAATTATTATCAAATTTATATCCCTTTGAAAAATTAGTTCTTGTATAATAAAATTATATTATGATTATAATATATATTAATATTAATTTATAAATCCATTTTATAAAAATAATCCTTCAATTAAATCATTATAATCATTATAAAATTGAAATTAAGAATTATGTTTTACAAAAATAAAAATAGTTATAAAATCATTTTTAAAATACTAATTTACTTGTATAATGATATAAATATATAATATTTTCATTTTATAGGATATATTAATATCAAAATAAAACTTTATTTGATAATTTTACTATTTCTAATAGTAATATTAATATTTCAATAGTGAGATTACTATTTCCATAGTCAGATTACTATTATAATGACTAATTTTGTAATAATTATTCATGTTCTCTAGTTTCTAAAAATACCTCCCATTCATATCATTCTTTATTAACTTATTTTTTCTCTAATGATTATTTATATAATTTCATTTTCTAATATTTAGATTTTTATGATAATATTTTGTTTCTTTTCCATAGTATTGTTCGTGGGAGTGATGATTCTAGCAGATTGGGGCGATCTATATTTTCCCATTGTAGTTTTATTATTATTTATTTTTTATCCACATCTATTAATTTTAATTTTAATAGGTTTAGTCTCTAATTATTTTAATGATATATTTTAATGAAATATATATTTTTTGGTTTCTTTATGTGATGTCAGTTTATAATACTATAAAACACAAATTTGTTAAAAAAAATAAATATCAATTAAAAAGTTTGTGTCATTACATTACTACCCCATTTTTAAATTACATCCCTAAAATTCAATTTCAAAATCTCAACTAGGAATAGATGATCATGTTTTTTAATAAATTTTACCAATTTCCATGTCACCTCCTCATATTTATGATTTTACTATATTACTTTTAGTAGATGAGTTGTCTTATTGTGTAGAACATTATCTCTATGACCCAAGATCTTCACTCACTAATCCTCATAATAGAAATCATTTTAAAATTATAAATCCTTTTAATTTATTATATGTGAGGGACATGGTATGTAATTACGTAAGAAAGATATTTAGAATACATCATATATATGGGACAAGGTTGGTGGAAGTTCTAGTCGATAGGTCACAATTTTGATGTGATCACGAATATCAAAGGGGATGATATACCTCATACCCAAAATTCAATTTTTGATAAATCTCATGGATAGATTCCATTGAGATATTCTGTGGAGTACCTTATCTCTAACATCAAAAACTAGGTTTTATTAATAATTTGGGGTATATAACTTATAATAACTTAAAGCTTCAATGATGTGTCATTGTATGATCTTGAAATTTTATATTATTTCCTCCACCATTTAGGTCAATAAATATTATGTTAACCAACATAATCCTAGAATAAAGGTGTTCTATATCTTATCCTATAATTGGATTCATATGAATCCATTTATATTCTTGAGTTGAAACTATATTTTTAAGAGGAATTTACCAGAGGAAGATGTTGGGACTATCCTCCGTTGAGTCCCACCAAGAATGATTTCAACATATATTTTTGTGACTGGATAGTCCACTCTAATTGAACATTACATTGGGGGTGATAATCCGTACTAATGTTTAACTCAGGGTTTAGATCATGTTGAGGACTATTCTAGAACATGGAGTTAAATTTTTTATCTTGATCATATAGAATGAGAGTGGTGGTCCATGAAGCCTCACCACTTCTCTAATGTATATTCTTGAATGATGGTCAAGTGAGAAGTCCTCTCAAATTTAAATGAAGGGAGTAGTATTTATAATATGTTCCACCACCTCCCATATAACACTA
Source organism: Viscum album (assembly GCA_963277665.1). Classification (NCBI taxonomy): domain Eukaryota; kingdom Viridiplantae; phylum Streptophyta; class Magnoliopsida; order Santalales; family Viscaceae; genus Viscum; species Viscum album. The sequence goes on from OY728123.1 coordinate 1,929,602,852, forward strand.
TTTCCTATTTACATATTGGGATTACCTATAACAAATTCCCTAGAGATTCTTTCCCATTTCTATGTAGTTATGGTTAATTATTTCACAATTCACTAATTTTTTATTTCATCCTTCAATTGCTCAAATACCAGGCACTTTGATGTATATTACATGATCTCCTTCATTATATTGTCCCTTAAATATTTCTCGTGTATATCTCTATACATATTTATGCTATATGGGTGGATGGATAATGTTAAACTATTTACAATTTTCAAAGGATCCTTATTTTTCTTGGAATTTTATAGTACACATTTTCATGAACCAAATATAACAAATCTTTCCTCACCAATTTTGGACTTTGAGGATTTCCAATTTATAACAGTGTCTACCTTCTTCTATATTTCTACATTATCCCTTTGAGTATCCTTTAACTTATCCACAAGGTACGATTAAAGAATAATTTGAGAAATGAATTAGGAAGTTCCTTCCTTTCTGTTTCCTATTTCCTCCCTTTTAAAGTCTATGAAGATTGGATCCATATTAATTCATATAATTTTTTTGTTTTTTTAATCATTTTTATATAGAGAATATAACTGTTTATTTTCATTCCTTGGATGGATGTGTATTGAGAAGCCATAATCCTTGACCATCTCTAAACATCATCAATAGAAAATATTAAGCTCATTTAATGTGAATATATATTTTAGGATATTATGAGATGTTTATATTTTAAACTTTTCCCCATTGAGATAAATCCACTAAATTTTCAATTTGATGATTAATATAGAATACTCCAGATCTTTCATCAAATAGTTCCACTCATTTACTCTCAATTACCTTGAGGTGCAGGATATCACTTTATCATTTTACATTAGTACATAACCCAAACCCTTCATTAAACCATCATTCTATACCCCAAAAAGATCCCCACTTGAGAGTAGATTTAGGACTAGTGTAGTGATAAGTATATTATTATATTAATTGAAACTTATTTAACATTCATTATTATAAAAAAACACTACCCCTTCCAATTCAACTGGGCTTGTGAGTTTGAAAAGTTTGAGAAGTCTCTAAAAAATCATCGATAATACCCATCTAGTATACAAAAACTATGGATCACCATTACAGAAATTGGTATAATATACTCTTATATCTCATTTTTCTTATAATTCTTCACATAAATCCCTTTATTGGTGATAAAATACCCCAAAAATGATATTTCCTCCATCCATAACTCACACTTATTCAACATTACATATAGATTCTCCTTTGGAAAAATATTTATCACGGTATTCAAATTCTCCTAATGCTCCTCATTTATATAGAGAATATCAGAATATCATCTATAAATACTTACATAAATTTGTTGAGATAATATTTAAAGACTATATTCCTGAAGTCTACAAATATTTTTGAAGCATTAGTGAGTCCCAATGGAATCACAATGAACTCATAGTGTCCATACATTGTTCAAATGAAATTTTTGTGTATGTATTTCTTATTGAAATTAAATTGGTGATATCTCAACCAAATTTATACCTTATAGAAGTATTAGGATTCATTTATTTGATCATATAAGATAGTTATCTAGGGTAGTTGATACTTTTTCTTTATCATGATTTTGTGGATATCATAATAATCAATGTAGAGGTGAATTGAACCACCCTACTTCTTATCAAAGAGTAAGTACAAACCCCATAATGGATCACATGGGAGTATAAAACCCTTTTCCAGATTCTCTTATAACTGCTTATTCAGTTTTACCAACACATTATGGGCTACTCTATAAGGATTATTCAATATAGGATGAAATACATTTATTAGTTCGATTAAGAACTCAAAATCCAGGTTAGGAGGATGTCCAGGAAACCCTTCTTTAAAGAAATCAGTACTGAATAAAAATTAAATATTTATTATTCAATTCACTTTTATGGAAAATGTGGGAAATCATTCCGGTTAATGACATGAAATCAACTGACACTAACATAATTTACTAAATTATTGATATCAAGTTTTAGTTTATTAGAAACTTTACCTTTTTAAAGACTCTATCGCAAAGTGAAGGTATCCATGTATGGGTTATCCATGATGAGGTCTAAAATATTATAGGCCATCATGTGCCACACATGGATAATTTATTTCGTGCCAATAATTCTTTCATTGATTCCACAAGACAAAATGTGATTTTTCATATTGATCGAAATCCACTATTCCATGATGAGTTTCACTAGAATCACCCATCAACCATCCTTTCACATTCCTCCTATGTGGATTTGATCTCATATTCCTCATCTACCATATCTTAATTATATTTAAATATGATCACCCATGTTCCCCTTTCATGTCAAATGTCATTATCTGTTTCTTTATCCATAGCCTTAGCTCCCACACTATCCTGAATCAGATCGTCCATCTTATCACCACCTTGTTTTGGTTCCTTGGTTTCTCCACACTCTTTCAACATATTATTATTAAGAGTGATTAAAATCACATTAGCTACCTGAACATGGGGATGGGTTAGCTACCCACATCGTTATTACTTTTGGAAAACCATGTTTCATTGGATTTTTTAAATGGGAGTAGTCCTTGTGGTCTTTGGTCTCCTTATATTTTAGAAAAATGAAAATCCCTATATCAATTTTATCATTCCAACCTATCTTCCTCCTAGGACTTTGAAAACCTCTTTTGTGGACCCCATAAATGTTATCCAAATTAGTATAATCCCATATTTGGTAATTTATTCCATCTTCATTATATCCTTTATTTCAATCATTTGGACTTGATATGATTTTTCAAATGGAAATAATATCCATAGTTGAGATAAATATTTCAATAAATATTAATCATCCTCATTTTATTTTCATATAATTAGAGGATGACTTGGGATGGGAAGAGTGATATCCCTATTCATATAGTTGATGTTTTATTTATATAATTATTGTAAATACCTGACCAAAATAGCATCAAAATATACTAAATTACGTAATGTGAGATATTTTGGAAGATTCTATCTCCAAACATTGACTTGAGTGGATTTATATAATTTAGCTTCAATAGTTTCATAGTTTTTTATTCTTATGGATATCTTACCCCCATGTTTTTAGGTGGTTTTCAAATAGTTCTACAATGTATGAAAGAAATCAATTAATGTGTATTACTATAACGATATATCAAATTTTTAGCTCAGTAATGGATAATGAGACCCCTTTCACTATTTGATTTTGGTTTTAATAATTTAGTATATCCAAAAGAATCATTGGTATAATAACTCATAAATTAAAAGAATATAAAAAGATAAACTATGAGAATAAAGGTAATAAATTATAAATTACATGTAAAACATAACATATGGGTATCTTGGTTTCAATCATGGTAATCCAAGGTAATTTGTCTTGTCGGTTTTCTAACCTAAAAATCTATTTAAGACCTTCAAAATGGATCTTAATGATTTAGTTATTTTTATAAAGTCAATTCCGCCAGTAGTTTCAAACTAGGTGTGATGTAGCATTACATTATCAAACACTAGGATATTTTTGATTGAGATCCTAATTCTCCATTTTAAGTATTTTACCCTTTAGGTACAACTATGGGAGATCCACATCCACATGTAATATCTAGATAGGGATGTAATTTCTTAGAAACTACTTTGTCTATACTTCAACAAATTTTAGGATATTTTCATATATTGAAAAATATCCTCAGGATTGTCCCTACGGTTATAACTAAATTATTTTATATATAATCCCAATTGTGATATCAATTATAGAGACAAAATCCTATTTCACATATTATTACATGAATTGTAATCACCATAATGAGATACTAATACCTTTTATCTCCAAAAAATAAATAGGATAACCTAGGAAATACATAGACAGAAGTGGAGAGCTAGAAATCCTAGTAAGAGGGTAAACATGGAGATGAAGCTTAAAATATGAGTGAGAAGGAATAAAAGGAATGGTTAATGAATAATCATATAGAGGCATAAAATAAATAACATGGAATAATAAGATCATGTAACCATAGGACTATTTAAAAATCATAAAATATGACACAAGAATAAGTCAAGGCTAACCTCAAAAAATATACAAGGTGGAAAAAGTTCCATCATCAATTAGGTTCACTTAATATTCTAATACATAATATTTCATGAGATAAAACCATTAACCAATACATTAGAGGACTATCTAGAAGAACCCATAAGAACATACACATGTTTATATATGCCACAAAATAAAATTATTTATTAGGCTTAAATATAAGGATCACCCCTTAGCAGAAATGGGTTTCATAATCATGTCATCAAGCATAAAAAAATATAATATCATAATATTTTCCATGAAATAATTTATTTATGAGTTTTTTCATGTGTAAGAATATTTAGTGAAAAATGATTACCATGTGAAGTTACAACATAGAAATTATTAGATAATAGACTTTGGAAATGTACCTCTTATATAGGGTTTTAGGAAAAATGTTAATGAATGTTTAAAGAGTGAATGGGAATACTAATTTCCATAAAAAATAAGTAAAATGGGTTTCCATCAAAAATGATATTTTTCTTCATAAAACATAAATGTTTTAATAAATTTTATGGAATGGTACCGGAAATGGGTTATGAAACATAGAAGTTCTCTTTAATCTGGTTTAAATATTGAGAGAAATTGAGAAGGGAACCCTTAAAACATGTATATACCAAAAAAATAATGGTTAAATAAACATGGTATACATGTTCTGAAAAAAATAAGAAATATTGAAGATATATATAAGAGGAATATAGTTATATATTTAGGTAAAGTGGGATAGAGCATTACCCATAGAAAATAGGGTGGTTCGACGAGATCCCCCACTTAGTGTTCTAGAATATCTCTACACTTACACTTAATGTCATACATAACAAAATTATATTTTTAAAGTAATTAATTTTATAATATTTTCCATATATATTTTATATATTATATTTTTATTATTTTCATTGATAACAAATTCAATTATATATAATGTTCAATCTCATTGTACTATGGGGAATTGTCTCACGATTCAATGGTTATATCACTTATCAATAAATATTGATATTTTTTTTGTAAAATTGGATTACAACTCCAGAAGTTAAATGAAATGGTATTCAAATAATTTCATAAATTTAAATAGTACCAAATTATCATTTTTGTTTCAATATAGGAACAATTTAATTATTAAAAATGTAAATTTTGAATGACAAGTTCATTTATTCCATTTCACAAACTATCACAAAGTTTATTCATTTTAAATTATTAAATGATTATTGATATATTAAAGATCATGAAATATGTTATAAAATAATTATTATAATTATGTTTCACCATAATAATATATTTATAACTATCATTGAAGGTGTCCGAGAAAATGATGTGGGTTTTTTGTGGAGGTTGTGAACAAACCATATTTTGAACAACACATTCATTTCGAAATAAAATGAACGGATGATATAGGATAAATTGAAAAATAATAAAATTTAATAATAATACATGATTCATTATGTTTTTTTGGGTGTTGGAGGATTGGTGAATGTAGAAGAAGAAAAGAATGTGAAATGGGTAAATTGAGAATGTTACCTCTTAATTGTTGTCTTCTTAGAAGACTCCTTAAGGAACCTTGAAATGAAATTTTGTTGAATGAAATATCACAAAAACTTGGGGGAGATGATTGGGAAGGTAATTGGGTAGAAATTGGAAAATATCCAAGGATAAGAAGTTGTTGGGGGAATGGGTGTTATCTATAAGGGGATGAGAGGGATGTTTTTGAATAATATATTCATTAGTTTATTATTATGTCTCAAGATGATCAATAGTATTTATTTTTTATCTATATACAAAAAATGGTTCATGTGAGTTTTAACTAGGGTGTTATTACATTAAGAATGTATATAAAATTCCAATTTGTATCATATAATGTTAAATATCACAATTTACTATATTTAACTATTCACTAAAAAATAAACTATTTTTGAAAGATACCAACAATTTGTCCTAATAGTTTTTTAAGATTAGATTTTAAAAATGAAATATAACTTATGAAAATAATTTTATAAACATGAAAAATTTAAAATTTAAATAAAAATCTCTTTTATTTTAATGATACAAATTTTAATATTACGACCAATTTACCCACCCTAAATATATTTACTAAAGGAATAATAAAACTATCTTATCATTATAATATGACATAATAATTATTATTCAATAAATTTCATGAAATGAAAAATTATTTTAACTCATTATATTTATGATAATGTGAAATTAAAACATTTTTCTTGTAAAAAAATAAAAACAATTATTAATTAATTTTGAAAATATTTATTTACTTTTATCATGATATAAATATATGAAATAATATTTTATAGGATAACTAAATATTATTCTTCACTTCCATAGCTGATGATACTATTCTAGTAGCTGTGTCACTATTCTTAACTCTCAAATAACAATTCCAACATCTAGATTATTATTCCATCATCGAGATTTGTAATGGTCAAACACGTTCCCTAATGTATATAAATACCACTCATTTACTTCATTCTTTGTTAACTCATATTTTCTATCTAGGTTAAATATATATTTTTATTTTGAATCTTATTTATGAGTTTACTAATATTCTAGTTCTTATCTACAGTTTGGTAAATGGGGAAATGATTCTAGTATATTTGGGTGATCAAAAGTTTTCTAGTGTAGTTTTTTATTATATATATATTATTTTTCCCTTGAAATTTTTGGAAATTTCATGGGTTTAGTTCCTAATTAATTTAATATTATATATTAATGAAATAAATTATTTTCAGTTTAATTTTTTGCTCTTTATAAATAATACTATTTCACAGACACTTATTTTGGAAACAAATATCATTTAAAAATTATGGGTTACTACACACAACTATCAAAGAAAAAGAAATACCTCTTTAAATCAAATAGATTTGGATATTTTGAATGTTTTGGTGGAAGTTGTAGAAGAAGTTGGTACGAAGAGTGTTGTATAAAATTCTATCAAGAAAAAAATGAAAAAATAGTATATAAGGATGAAAAAAGGTGAAGTAAAATTAAAGGATGATAGAATATATGTCCATATTGTAGATAAAACAATCAGATGTGATAAGGACGATTGAACCCAAGAAGAATGTTTCAGAATATTTCATGACTAAGTAAATATACTAATTTTATAGAAAAAAGAACACTTCATAAGCAATCATAAACTTTATATGATTGTTCATGCTAACAAAAAGGATCATGAAATTGTGTTATAAAATTAAATAAATACACAATAGGATTAAAATGGTGGAATACATCACCAATAATGAAGTTGAAGTTCACCAAAAGTTACCATTAAAGAGTAACTAACTAAAAGATAAAAATCTACGTGAAAGATATATGTTTAAAAACCAAACTCCTAAAAATTTAATGATATTATTACCAAGATAAGCGGAATTAGTGAATAAAAGGACACGATCCTCTGTTGATATGATGTGAAATGAAATTATTAATAGAAGGATAAAGAATAACATGTTTTATAGGATTATAGATTGCATGACTAGAATAGTAGGAAGAATCATGGAAGATATAATCATAGAAGAAGTATAATATGTGAGTATTTAAATATATATTTAAGAATAAATATTCATAAAAAAGGGAAAATAAAATGAAATAAGGAAGGACTTACGAATCCCATAATGATCATTGATTAGAAAAAGAAGATGGAAATATTGAGGAAGATAGGAGATTAAGCGAAGGAAATTTATTGGCTAGGAAAACATTCTGAGCCCTCTAAATCAATCTGATGAACTAAGGAAAATCGAATATGGTTCCTTATATATTTTTATATATCCTATATTGAAATGGTTTTTTATGTTAAATTAATTTTTGGGGATCCCTAAAGTGATGTTTATGTGGGTTGTTTTTCAAAAAATATTTAAGTTTAACTAAAATGTTATATTTTAGATAACTAAAGGGGTACAACACCAGATGCTGAAAAATTTAGTATATTAATGATCTAAGTCACATAGGCACAAGAACCATTTAATAAAGATCAAGATGTAGACATATAATATCTACTAAAATTAAGATACTTTCATCTTTGAGGTACAATTTCTATACTATCCCATCCTTATATTAAAAGTGAAGTATAATTGAAAAGGATGAAAATTTATAGTTGATGAAAAAGTAAGAATTATCTTTAAAAGGGGGTGAAACTTAGTCATCTTTAAGCTTGAATGTTTTTGATATGTTTGGTTTTATTGATAATAGAGTGTAAGTTGAATGAAAATATGTTTAACTTACCCCCTGCGAAGAATATGTTATAATAGCTAGTATCACTTTATAAATTTTATGGACAACATTAATATCTACAATTTTCGCCCTTAATTTCTACATCGATCATGATTTGCATTGACATAGATTTTTTTATTTGTCACTTTTTTATCTAAGAAACATTATTTTATCCTTCTCTTAAGAAATTCATTATTTATATTTTTTAATACAATAAATATGGAGAATAAGAAAAGGTGTGATGAAAGTTCCTCCCTCATCACCATATATAACTAGTGTGGGATTCAAATTTAGATCACTATGGTTCATAGACAAATATTATTTCACATAGAGTTATCTAAACAATGATATTAAATATAATTTTAATGTATTTCAAATAAGTGGGGGAAATATCATTAGCATTAGTATTTTGAATGGGTGTTAAGAATAAAACCAAATGGGGATATTAAAGTTCTAATTAGATAATAATGATGATATATTGTATTTTTTATCAATAGTTTTTGGAAAATATAATGATTAGGTTGAAGGAAAATAAGTTTTATATGGTTATTAAAGAAGAAGAATCATTATAAGTATTTACTATGAAAGGAGTACCATAAAAAACAAAAATAATTTTAGATAGAGCAAGTGATGAATGTAAAAGCTGCCTATAGATGTTGTAAAAGAAATTCCACTAAAATAATTTATTTTAGATGATTTAAAAATCTGTTTTAACTATCTTTATGAATATTTTATAATGATTAATAATCACTTTCAATGATATTATGAGTTAAATAATGAAGTTATAGAGGATGGAAATATTAAATACCCTAAATAATATTTGGATGGAAATAATCTCCCATAGAGAATAATGTACTGGGAGATCTACCTTAAGGAAGAATAATATGATATACCAAAGAATATAAGACTAAAGGTAAAATCATTTGAAGATAGCCTGGTATGTTGAAGAATATAGGATGATCATAAGGATCAATCACACTAAATATTTAATGAAGTCCATATTATTTATTCATAAGGAACGTATGGTGACCTTCACCTTAGGAAGAGAGTATATATAAAAAATACGGAACATGCATGATGTGAAAAACCACCGAAAGAAAAAATAAATATAATACAATCAATGATTTTAATACGTCTATACTGTATATAATTTTGGGAAACCCAAACTATTGAATGGTTTATAAGACTAGAAGGATATTCTTGAAGGAAAATCAAGAAGAAGATTTACAATATAAATGGTGAAAAGTTGAATGTTTCCCGAAGAATATTTTATGAAAACAAAACCACTTTTGGTCTATGAAGAATGAAGTGAGATGATACTATATTATTCAGTCATCATAAGAACACCACTTTAGTGGTAGACTAACAATGATCCAAGAAATTTTGAATTTATAAAAGCCCCCTCAACCTTAATATGAGGATATATGTAAAACATTATGGTGTTTTTATTTTTCTAAAAGATATTCAATCTAAATAAGAAATAATAAAACACAAGAATAATGAGTATGTTCTTAATAAGATCAATAAACTGAGGATTAATGATATATAAAAAAAATTACTCTAAGTGGGATTGATGGTTAAAGTATAGGAAGTCAAGTTAGTCAGTTATATTGATAAAAATTAGTTAATCTGAATCCAAAGTATTAGAGGTAATGTAAGTTCAAGTGACTAATATAAAGTAAGAAGTTGAGGAATCTAATATGCATATAATATTAATGTACCATATAGTGGGAGATAATTCAATTAGAAGAAATTTTGATCATATGATTATTGATCCTATATATGAAGAAGTAGAGAACATCAGAAGCTAGAAGCTGAAGTCATGTAAAGAAAAAGACAAAGATGCATGCCTTTTTTGAACAAAATGATGGTAAATTAGATATATACTACTAGAAGAATATGAATCATTCCAGATAATGTTAGATTTACCAATGGATGCAGAATATTGAGTTGTGGTAAATGAATAACCATACAAATATGATTAAATTCTAAAGAAAAACATTTTACAGAAGATTTCAAAAGGATTTTACATTGTTTTAAAGTAATATATTCTAATATTTATGGGATACACATGAAAAGTGAAATATTAATGGAAGTTAAATTCATGATTCAAGCCATGATACACAATAGAGATAGTTATTATTTATTCTAAGTTACACTTGAGTCAAATCATGATATCATTTGAAGATTGTAATGACATACATATAAGAGTTAATATAGAGTTAATTTCCAATTAAAGCTCTCACATTCCAAACATATATCAATGTAATATTGGATATACAAAGAGAAATCACTAGAGTTTTTTCTAAATACAAATAGAGAATAAATTGGGTTGTTTTATGATTTCTAGAGATATGATTAATTTTATCATATAATTCCATCAGAAAAATAGAAGGGTTGATGTTAGGAAGAATTTAAAATAATTTCCCAAAGTAATGAGTGCGTTTTGTAGTTCCATAAGACAATAATGTGTAATGCTAAACTGACATTATGCACTGACTTGTGAATGTTATGGATGAAAAATTTCAAGGAAGTGAGATATACATTTATTCAATCTTCAAAAAAGTGGATAGGTTTGATGTGAATTAAAATAATAGGTGAATATATAGGGAAGTTGATGTTCTATCCATGACGATGTATGAGGAGAATCCTTTAAATCTAGTGGTTCCATTGTAAACAATTCCAACATTCTTATGGAGAGATAATAAGATCTTCTTGGAAGATAGCTTAACCATAGAATGCAAAATATTGATCCATTACATGTGTAATATAATGAATTATTTAGGTTAAGAGATATTACTTAACAAACCACTTATAATATGTGATAAATATATTATTTGAAAATATGTGATTCAATGGGAGTTGATACAATAAAATGTAGGTCCTCACATTGAGGCCATACCTTGTAAAAATATCTACGTATAGTTTAATTTAAATTATCTACATATAATATGGGAAAATTGGGAAGGTTTAATTTATAATGTTCCATATATTCAAAATGATAATATAAGTTCATTAAAATTAATATAAGGAATAATTTAATTTAATTTAAATTGGGAGAAATTTACTCACCCTTAATTCTCACCCCTATTAGGGTGACTACATGATACCCTATGAATATCATCCTTGACTGTAATATCATGATGTCTTTACAATATCCCATGACGTAAGATCATGATTTATTTCCATGCCTACTCTATGTAAAGATCATTTTGTACGGGATAGATAATTAAAATTTCCATTATTATGAATTCCATCATTGTGAAATCTGTAATTTTTTAACAGGTGATGAATTGCATTTTTATATTTGGTTACTTTTCATTATCAAGTTATATATTATAAAGAATATTTAATAATTATTCACCGGACTATATTTTTGTCCTCATATATTCATTATATCATTCATTGTATGCTTCCAATTTATAAGAATATAAGCTCACCCTTTATTTTGTTTTCCATTTCACCAGAGAACAAATAGGGGATATTTTGAAGATTTTAAAGTGGAATAAGAGAGTTTTATATAATTTTATATGAAGTGCCTTATTTTTTCCAATGTAATATGGATATCATGTAAGTATTTAGACTACTAATAATTAAAAACTAATTAGTCCTATGGGATGTGATCTCTTACATATTATACTAATTTAACATAATAAACATCGACTCTGAGTTTCTAGAGTTTTAGTTTTTTTTCAAGTGAGACTCACTTCCTTGGCATGAGTATCTCTAGAGGTTCCAAACTATTGGTCTTTGAAAAATATTATTCCTCAGATAACTTATTTTTCATTCATGAAAGTCCTTTATGAAATATCCAAAACCGTTATAGATTAAATAATCATGGAATTACCAATCTCACCATGACGTGACTGACTATTCTGTATTATAAGTTTTTCATTTGTAATATAGGTGACCCTAAATGAGCCAAAATCATGGATTAACTGCCATTATAAAACCATGATCTATTCCAAAAAATTGTTAACCATCAACCATCTCAAACTGAATCCAAATCTCTCAATTTGACTAAAATATTATTTTCACTTATCTGGATTCCTCAAAAAAATTTATATAGACTTCCAATCGATAAAAAATCCAACATAATAACCTATGATTATAAAAAATAACTTTTATATGTTATAATACATAAAATATATAAGAGGTGTTAAATAAATGTGAAGAAAAAGCATCAATCAAAACTAAATAAGTAATTTAGTAATTGAAAATAATATCTCAGAACACCATTAGTCCCTCCACTTCATGATATTAGACAACATAGAGTTTCCCCTACAAACTCTTGTTCTTAATTATCCTCAATTTCTACCTCTATATCCTACATGATCAACTATTTACTGATATATTACTTGTTTTCTACTTCCATCACCCCCAATGTTAGTAGTTGGAATGGTTATTCATCCAATTAATTCAATGAAAATTTCAATTAAAGATACTGATAAAATTGAAAAGATGGGTTTTCAAAAGTTATACTATACCCATTTCCCCTCTAGAGACCCAGAGAGTATGGGCATATAATATTTTTGATATAAAATAAAAATCCAAAAGAATCATGGATTTTTTGGTCCCACCATATAACTCTATAAAACCCTCATTGTATAAAGTAGATAATATAGACTACCAACACCCATAGCCTCTCATGAACATCAATTACTTAGTAAATTGAGAACTTTTACCTCTATCTCCACTATAAGTGTAACACCCCAGGTAAATAAAGAATATTACATTTTTATATTTATCCATATTTGTGAATAAAATATTAATATCACTTTAAAGGGGATGCTATGCTAGATGGCGTACCCAATACGCAACAACGAGTTTCTTGGGAATCTTACATTGCACTCTAATAAAAAAATAATATTATTTTAAATGGAAGTTAACACCTAGCCATTGTAATGGAAGGAAAGAACAGAATTAACTAAAAAATGATTATGTATGTTTGTCAAATATTTTTGCTATTTACAATAAATTTTATAGTATTGAAAATGCGAATGAATCCAATTTTTAAGCATAAACATTCTAATATTTTTTAAAAGGTCGATTAACCGCCTTTTGATGGAGAACCTCTTTTAAATCCACTTTTTTACAATTTTATGTGTTATATTTGACAAAATAAAATTCTTCTTTAGAGTCGAGACATCAAAATTTACATTGTGTTATTTTTTGGTATTTTCCCGAAAAAGATCATTTTTAATGAATAGTGAAAAATGTTGTATTTTAATTCAAAACCTCTTTTTAATCTAATTTATTTATATGATTAGATTATTTTTGAATTGTTTTTAAATTAAAATTAGAATATATTTTTACCATTGAATACAATAGTTGTCATTGGAATAAATTTCACTTTGAAATCGGACTTAAACTAGTGTAAATCTTTTGATACTTATTGTTTCATAAAAACATGCTATTTGCTCTCACAGCGGGAATTAATTATAAAATTAATTAATGAAACTTATATGTTTTTAATTTTGTAAAATATACTTCATTTTTGAATTCGGAATATCAAATATAGCCTAGGGTGATGTTTTGGTATTTTTCTGGAAAACTTTAATTTTTGATGAATAGTGAAACCACTGAGTGGTAGTTAAAGAAACTGATTTTTCGTTTAAGTGAAACTTTTCCACCTCTGTGTTTTGAATTTAAAAAATCCAACATAAATGGTTGTCATTAAGAAGTAAAATGTGGTTCAATGGGATTAAAATAATTTTTTGGTGAATAGTAACTTATTAAGTTTTTAATCGCGATTAGAGGTAATTAGTTTAGTTTAAGGTAAAAATAATGTTTTAATAATATGAGATGAGCTTGAAACATGTACTACCCTTATTGGATGTGTCATGGCAGACCATGAAAATCCATGGGTCAACTTGGGGACCCCATGGAGCCACTTTGGTTGGGAAATGACATAAATAACTTTTTATTTAATGTAAAATTAAAAATGACACAAACATGAGTTGTTTTACTAAAACGATTTTTACATGGGGTTATACAAGTCAGATTTTTGACTATAAATATTCATTGGAAATATAAACATACTTCAAACATCATGATATTTTTTTTATAATTTTTAGACATTAAATAAATTAAATTATTTATGACATTAGAATGATGCAGCGATTACCTCATTAATAAAGGATTTAAATAAAATGAAATGATAATGTAACATCTATGACCTACACATGTCCAAAACCTATTGGATGGGTGGATTTAGAAGACATATCACTTTATCCTAGAAACACATCAATGTGGGACCATTAAAATCCGAAACTCATTCTAAAATAAAGTAACATTTCGTTATTTTCCAAGAGTGCCCCTCTTGTCCTCTTATAAAAGCCCCCCACCTCTACCACCTTACCCACACTTCCAAAGCCTTTGGCTCGGCCATCCCCTGACCATTTTGTCTCTCCACATCCCTATCTTAGTCATTGAAGCCTCACTTTGGGTAGAAGTCTTCCCAAGGAAGCCTTTGAGATCAAATCGAATAGAGTTACCCGATTTTAAGGTAATGTCTTCACTTGTGTCCTTTTGTTTTATTTTGATTCTCCAACCCCCTAAACTCTTTTTATTCATTTATTTTGTAACAAATCCAGTATCTTCAATATACTAGGATGTTGTTATAATAAATATTTGAGCTAAACTTAGACACACCTACATCTAATGGTTAAGGAACATACTGTTTCTGTGGATGGCGAATTTCGGCCTCACGAAATGATGATTGTTCAACATTCTTCTAACACCTTCAAAGGTGGCCATTAAGATGACACTATATTTATATATGATATATAATATGTTTATGTTTTACATAAGCTTATTTATTTCTCATTTATGGCATAAATTTATGGTTTTCATTATGGGTCAACGCGATATCTTCATTTAAGGAAGTGCGGACTACCGCCCCTCAAAGTGATTTGATTCGTTAATACCATATGTGGTACGTATAAAGATATATTTAATGATATTATATATGATACAATACTGGAATTAAAATACTATTATGTATCATTATGTTTAAATTCCATTAAATATGAAATAGAAATGGAAGTAGCGTTCATGCGTACGTACGGCTTACCGTCTCCATGAACGGTACATTTCATTTCTTATCTCAAAATGGTATGCACTATTATAAGTACATATATATAATGGATATATATATGAAATATATTACATCTAAATTATGGATATCATTCTGGAATTATAACATATATATATATATATATATCTCATTTTGTTTTAATTCCATTAAAATGAAAGTAGCGTTCATGCGTACGTACGGCCTACCGTCTCCATGAACAGTGCTTTTAATTTTTTTTAACTCCAAATGATATTGAATAGTATAAAATGAATATATTCTATATATATATGATATCCAAATCATTAATATCATTATGGATATAATGAACCTTTGACCACACGTACAACATGTAATTGTAAGAGTTCACTTTCGACTTAAGAACCAAATATCGACAAAACAAACATTATTAAATTAAATGATTACATAATGTTTATAAAATAGAAATAAGTGATATGAAAGGAATAATGAAATTGAAAAAGGTTCTTAATAAAATATAAATTAACTCATGTTTATTATTCAGGATGTTAAATAATGATCGAGTCAAGTCGGACCTGAGGTAAGGGATCTTACTCCTCTCTTTCTTTTTAAGTACACTATTTTATGTCATTCCTTCTAAAGATCATCATTCTTGTTATCGGGGTGTTCTTTTATATTACTCTTACTGTAATTCTTATGTTCATATGATGAGAGACCCTATTATCTCTCATCAATACATTTTGGATGTTTTGAGTGGCGCTGTTAGGCTGCCGAATTTTCGTAAGAGATCTAACCTCTCTCTTTCTTTTAAAGTACTCTCCTTTATGTCACTTCTTTTAAGATTCTCTTTGTTATTTTGGGGGATGTTATTTTATATTACTCTTTCTGTAAACATTATGTTAATATGATGATAGACCCTATTTGATCTTATCAACCTTTTTTATGTTTTATGTGGCGCCGTTAGGCTGTCGAGTTTTCTTAAGGGATTTTTCACCTCACTTTTATCCCTGTGAGATTTATGCTACATTTTCCACAAATTACTTTGAGTGGTATATGTACTTCCCATTATTTTACTCATTGTGTAATATACATTCATTTATTAGTATTTACATCAATGTTGTATTTTCCTTCTTTCACGGGGTGCATCTCTCGGAAGATACCCATGTCGGTAAGGGAACCTTTCACCCTCCTCTTTTTGTAAAAGACTTCTTTTGTTATGTCTTTTAATTCACATAATATTATGTTGGGATATTCTCTTATATATCCTTATTGATTTAAATTTTATGTCTAAGTGATGAGATACCCCTTTTTATCTCTCATCAACTCATTTTCTGAATTTTGTAGTGACGTCGTTAGGCCGTCAAATTTTTGCAGGGGAACTTCTTAACCCAAATTTGATTCTTTGGGATAAACTTGTACTCCTTGAATATGTAATTCTATGAAAATATGTGAATAAACTCTGATTTTTTTACTCTTAATATCCACTTATATTGGGTATATTTTTTTTTCACGCATAATTATGTAATAGATTTATCCTTAAACCAAGGATACCGTCTTTGTAAGGGACTTCGTCTCAATCTCCTTTCATTGAGGCACATTTTTGTTTCATACACCACTTTCTTTAATACGGTGTATAAACCCCTTTGACTTTTACTTTTATACAAAAGGAATCTTTTTCTACGAAGTGTTTTACAAAACAAAAAAAAGGAATGTTTCTTTTAACATATGCGGTGACAATGACCTTTTCCACCGCTGAGAGTATTATTTGGTCTTTGGCTTCCTCAACAAGCCGTAATGTTTTAAAATAAAATATATACCATATACTCATTTATGTATTTTGTTATTTAAAATCCTTTTTATAATGGATATGTTATGTCAATATATTTATGGGATATATTGTGATCAAAGTGTGGAAATGTTTTCTTTCCATTATATTTGTTTTATGTCTTATGATTTTATAATGGTACTTGGAAATTTGACAGGTGGTTACGTGATAAACCATATGACGGGTGGTTCCGTGAATACCAGGACGAGTGATTACGTGATAACCTCCAACTCATTGGGTATGGAAGTCGGCCGTATGGCTATTCCATTAAGTATGTATGGAAGTCGGCCGTATGGATATTCTATTAAGTATGTTTAGAAGTCGACCGTATGGTTATTCCATTTAAGTATGTTTATGTACCAAGTTACCTTTATATGTTATGTGTTCTTTACATGGGTTTTATGGTAATCTTTTGGTTACAAAAGGGTAAGTAATGGTCTTTTATTCGGTGAAGATTTTTTACTACTTAATAAAGGTGAAAAGTATTACTTTGGTAATGTACTCATGGTTTACTTTTTTTTTTCAAAATCTAACAGTTTTCCTTCTTTGTGTATCCTTTACTGGGCTTTTTATACTCATCCCAATTTTTTGAGAAGTTTTCCGCAGGACTTAAATATGAATAGGGTCAAGGATGGGATCATGGAAAGACATGCTATCTAAAACATGGAACTAGAAATGTTTCTTTTTAAGTTTTTTTTATGTTATGGAAACTTAGTAGAAGTGTCTACTATGTAATCTTTTGAGATGTAATAGTTTTGACCTAATTCTCTAAAACTCTAAACCTGAAAAGATCCTTAATGTGAATTATTCATTTTATTCAATAATCAAGTAAGGTTTAAGGTTGGGGCCTTATAGTTGGTATCATAGGTCGGTTTAGATAACTTTAGAGGTTAGGGTATCCTCTAAGCATAAGTGACATTACCATAATGGTTATGATTTCAGAAAGAGTCCTGGTATTAGATAAATTGAATGATTAAGTATATCTTAGTGTTTACCTTCCTCATTAGTACATGATGGTTTTACTGATATACTCACACTGACTTTTCTTTTTTTAGTGAATGGATGGATCTAGCAGGCACCAAAGAGATGACAGGTTTGAAGGAAACTGTGGTGGTTCTCTGATTAAGATACTAGATAAAATGGGGGATTCAATGAGGAAACTCATGGTTGTTCTAAACTAACTATCAAGGAGTCATGATCAACCACTTGATCCTTGGTATGATCTGTAATGCATCATGTACAAGATGACCAATCGATGTGGAAGTTCAGGAAATAATTATAAAGGTAACCATTAGAGTTTATATGATCCTTACTTTTGAGCTAATTATGGGTTATTATATGTTATGATGGAAAATTAAAGGCATGAGATAAACTTGAGGTAAAAATATGTTATGATTATTTTTGAAGATTTTATCTCGTTTTGGGGAATGTTTTAAGAATTATGTAGTTTTGGAAAAAAGACAACACGCAGAACGTGTGACAACCCGTCGCGTCGGACAAAGCTGTGGGAATCGAACCCACAACCAAATTGCGACTGGTATTTATTGCCTACCACTGGACTACGTGAAGTCCCTGGTTAGTTTGACTGATTATTTTTAGTTAGATGATTTTAGGAATCAAGAGTAAGTTTATTTTGGGTTATCTATGGAAATTATTAACCTATCATCGAAGATATGTGATTAGGTTAATTACTTTTCAATATGAGAATTTAAGAGAAACTGATGTTATTTGGAGATAAAAGTTAATTTATACCTTAGATGACTATGTGACTAAGTCCTTCAAATATTTGGGTTTCAATATTAGTTTGGTTTAATTTGAATAATTTTATGGAAAAATTGTTTATCAAATGGTCCTCGTTGAACATTGGGTTTTGTTGGACAAATTTTGGAGATTAAGAATAAATTTTATTTTTATAAAGGGTTATCCTTTTCTGGATTATCTGATCTTGTACTAACCTTTTTGGTTTTGGTTTTGGTTAAAGTCTAAAGATATGGGAAGTATATAGTTCTATTTTGTGGATTAGGTGATTCTCTAGAAGTTGATTATAGTACTCTTAATGTGAACAAGTCTTCCTAAGTACTCGACTTTTGGAGAAAATATGATTTTGTGTAAGGAATCTAATAAATGTTGAAAGTCAACATGATAAGTTATTATGTTTCCTTGTGAATAAATGCCTCAATAAAAATTAACTTAAAACAGAAATGTTGTCTATTAACTTTTCCTACAGGGGAATCGAATACCGTTTAACCCATCACAAGTTTGTGATTTTCTTGTGGTTAACTTTCTCCCAGACATGTTTACTATCACTCTCCATTAGAACATGACCCTTTTTTTTCCTCCATGTCCTTATTTTCATACTTGGAATCCTAGTATGGGTTAACTCGGGTGACCTCTGTACTTCTCTTTCTTTATTTTAAAGTGATTGTTTTACCGACTCTTGTTCCGATGTGGGACTTTCAAGGATGTTTCCGAGCCCAATTTTAAAATTGCGAGGATGCAATTCCCAAAAAGGGGGGAAGGATGTAACACCCTAGGTAAATAAAGAATATGACTTTTTTTTATTTATCCATATTTATGAATAAAATATTAATATCACTTTAAAGGGGACGCTATGCTCAATGGCGTACCCAATACGCAACAACGAGTTTCTTGGGAATCTTACGTTGCACTCTAATAATAAAATAATATTATTTTAAATGGTAGTTATATCTTAGCCATTGTAATGTCCGGAAAGAACGGTACTAACTAAAAAATGATTATGTATGTTTGTCAAATATTTTTACTATTTACAATAAATGTTAGAGTATTGAAAATGCGAATGAATCCAATTTTTAAGAATAAACATTCTAATATTTTTTAAAAGGTCGATTAACCGCCTTTTGATGGAGAACCTCTTTTAAATCCACTTTTTGACAATTTTATTTGTTATATTTGACAAAATAAAATTCTTCTTTAGAGTCGGGACATCAAAATTTACATTGTGTAATTTTTTGGTATTTTTTCGAAAAAGTTCATTTTTTAATGAATAGTGAAAAATGTTGTATTTTAATTCAAAACCTCTTTTTAATATAATTTATTTATATTATTAGATTATCTTTTGAATTGTTTTTAAAGTAAAATTAGAATATATTTTTACCATTTTATCCAATAGTGGTCATTGGAATTAATTTCACTTTGAAATCGGACTTAAACTAGTGTCAATCTTTTGATACTTATTGTTTCATAAAAACATGCTATTTGCTCTGACAGCGGGAATTAATTATTAAATTAATTAATTCAACTTATATGTTTTGAGTTTTGTAAAATAGACTTCATTTTTGAATTTGGAATATCAAATATAGCCTAGGGTGAAGTTTTGGTATTTTTCTGGAAAACTTCAATTTTTGATGAATAGTGAAACCACTAAGTGGTAGTTAAAGAAACTGATTTTTCGTTTAAATGAAAGTTTTCCACCTCTCTGTTTTGAATTTCAAAAATCCGACATACATGGTTGTCATTAAGAAGTAAAATTTGGTTCAATGGGATTAAAATAATTCTTTGGTGAATAGTAGCTTATTAAGTTTTTAATCACGATTAGAGGTAATTAGTGTAGTTTAAGGTAAAAATAATGTTTTAATAATATGAGATGAACTTGAAACATGTCCTACCCTTATTGGATGTGTCATGGACGACCAAGAAAATCCATGGGTCAACTTGGGGACCCCATGGAGCCACTTTGGTTGGGAAATGACATAAATAAATTTTTATTTATGGAAGTCGGCCGTATGACTATTCCATTAAGTATGTGTGGAAGTCGACTGTATGGTTATTCCATTTAAATATGTTTATGTCCCAAGTTACCTTTATATGTTATGTGTTCGTTAAATGGGGTTTATGGTAATCTTTTGGTTACAAAAGGGTAAGTAATGGTCTTTTATTCAGTGACGAATTTTTACTACTTCATAGGGGTGAAAAGTATTACTTTGGTAAAGTACTCATGGTTTACTTGTTGTTTTGGAAAAACTAACAGTTTTCCCTCTTTGTGTATCCTTTTCTGGGCTTTTTATGCTCATCCCATGTTTTTGAGATGTTTTCCGTAGGGCTTAAAGATGAATGGGGTCAAGGATGGGATCAAGGAAAGACATTCTATCTAAAACATGGAACTTGAAATGTTTCTTTTTATGTTTTTTTTTGTTATGGAAACTGAGTAGAAGTGTATACTATGTAATATTTTGAGATGTAATAGTTTTGACCTAATTCTCTAAAACTCTAAACCTGAAAAGATCCTCAATGTGAATTATTCATTTAATTCAATAATTAGGTAAGGTTTAAGGATGGGGCCTTATAATAAGTAACCCCATATCAAGAAATATCAAATAAATATCTTATCCAAAATACTAAATTCTATATCATCCCATCCATTTATAATATTAAATTAAATTAACTTAGTAAAAAAATATCTAAAATCTTCTGGATCGGAAACCAAAAATCCCTACAAAAATGATGATCTCTCAACTTATAATCATTCATAAAATTAAAAGAAGACCACATCAAATAATTTAATCATCCCCTTGAATATTCTTATATAGAATAACACCCTTATACAATTATCTACATACCTTTATACAACTTGAGTTTATGAGTCTCTAATAATAAATCTCACCTAAAAAACTATTGAAGTAAAGACCATAGACCATAAACACATTACATTTTTATAATCATAAACACTGATTAGATACTGGTGGTTGATAAAATTCATTTCATTTTGAAATGTTTTCATGATCTTCATTATATATAATATATTTTTTATTTATATTATAATGTAAATTTCATTTCTCATCACCATTAAAATTATTAATAAATATTAATAAACATAATATAGTTTATCCATCTCCTTGTAAAACCCATATGGATACTATTTCAACTTAAAAATTTATCATAAATTTATTCACATGATGGGTTATAATTTTACACTGAATTGGAATGGGAAAATCTCAATAGAAGATGAACATTTTGGGATCAAATCCAAAAATTTTAAGGAAAGTTGAACTACACACATGAGCTTTAATATAGATGTGGAATAAAAAATTAATGTCAAATAAATTTGAAATTTTAATGAATCGTAGATTACATAATAAGTAATATTCAATTAAACCTTTTCCAAGTCTATAATAGTTATTTTGATGTTGATCCAGGAAGACAAATTTGAAGAATAAAATATGACCGAGATTACAATGACAAAAAAGAAGACCCACCATGTTTTCCATAAAATTTACATGGGTAATTAAATAGCATTGAAAATTAAAAAAATTATAGAATAAATTTTATATAAATTCTATAATTCAATGAACCACAAAAAGAATTCATTTTATTGTTCCTTATGATGGATTAATGTGGAGAGAAAATATTTCGTGAAATATTAGTAAATAATAGGAAAGTTAAACTCCCACCACCTTTTTAAATTCCATACTTTATTTGATTAATTTGACTAATGAATAAAGGAAAATGTCATAAAAATTGTCTATTAAATGATGGATAAAGTAAGAAATTAGTGTATTTATTTTGTTATTAATTATAATATATTTCTCAAAAAGGCCACTCTCGGGAATTCCCTTTTCTTAAAATGAAAAAAGAATTATAATATATTTGTGATATTTTTATCTTAAGTTTTTATTCAATTGTAATTTCTCAATCCCACTATAGTTTTATAGTTAAATAATTCAGTTTAGTAAATTTTTTTCTCATTATAATAAGAGAAATTATATGTTCACCTTAAGGTATGAAATTACTCAAATAATAAGTTGTGAATTTTTTCACACATTGGTAAAGTACTCATCTTTTGATTATTGTTTTCCTTAAATTAATATTATATGATTCAAATCCCATCATATATTGAGTTATTCACATGATTGGTGGGAAAAACATTTTAGGGGTGTATCTACGGGGGTTGCATGTGTTAGATTGAATTTTAATTATTATGATTTTAAATTTAATTATTTTAATTAATTTAAGATTACCATTAAATAATTTATTTAATTTTTAATCCTTAATGATTTTTAATGCTTTATATTTTGAGTTTCAATATTATCCAATATGTTAGAGTGTTTTTAAAATGAAAATATATATGTTTTGGGGATAATAATTATAATCTTATAGATAATGAATATATGAGTGATGAGGTAATATTTATCTTATTTAACTAATGACTCTTGAATTAATGAAAAATAAAATTTCAAAAATATATATCCATCCTATCTAGCCATAAAAGCACATTAGTATTGACTCATCTTCAACAGATTTTATAATTTAAAACATATTAAGTTTCATTCATACAAATAAATACATACTAATAGTTGTCCACTTTATATCCAAATATTACCATCATCTGGGTGTCTTTAGTTAACATTTTTAAGTCTTTGTAGAATCGATGAACTTAACTATTATATGAGAAACCAATTAATTTATTTGGTTAAATTTGGAAGTACTTAATGTTGTAACCATTATAAGGGTCCCAAGTAAGTGATATTTAGACACTATCATTCCATTTTAATCCCTTTACATTGTTCTATCATCCATTTATCTTATATTTTCCCTTTTATATCTATGTGTATCCTATTATTATTGAGACCATTTAAAACTATTAGATAGGGTATATAATTCCATCATTGGGGAATCATGTGATCTTAGGGGTCTGAAACCTTTATATCAGAATTTTATAGATATATCAAAAAATAAATGGTATCCACACTTTTGGAGGCTCTTCTATATAACACAATCATAAAATTAGGTGGGAAACAAAATTGAAATCTATAACATATAATATTCAATTGTTATATGTATGATTTTTATTTAATAAAACTATAGTACAATTCATATTTTAATATTTTACCAAAAAAAATTTCTAATTTAATAATAATTTTCCTCATTTTTAGTCTCAATATTTTATAATTAACCTTAGATGAGATGTTAAAAATGTTTCAAAAAAATTAAATTTTAGGAATGTTAAAAATATAAAATTAAGTTTAATTGTTCTCAATTCTAATAATATTATAAAATTTGGATAATAATTCATATATTTATTTTCAATTTGTTATAAATGAATATAAAACCATTTGATTGTTAGTAATTTTTTCTCCTTTATAAAACTTCTTTTATAGGTTAAATGAATCTTACCTTTAATAATTTGAATAAGTGAATAATAATAAATATTTTTAATGAAAATTATTGTTAAAATACCTAATCAAGAAATTTATAATTCATATAATCGTTTTTTTCTATGAAATTTGTATGAATAAATACTTCATACACATAATTTTGGGTTTTCTAATAATGATTTTAGGCATTTTTTCACAAATATTAGAATTTTTTTCTAATTTTTTTTTGGAATTTAATATGGTAAAATTGTTTCTATATTTTGAATCATCATTTAAATTTTCTTATAGGATCAATTTCATTTTTTTTCATCATTAGTAGTATCCATGGTCGAATTTTATCACTATATAAATAGTTAAAAGGGATAATTAGGATGTTAAACTAAAAGATTATGTTTCAAAATCGATTCAGAAAATTTTCAAACATGATTTGATTGGTTTTATATCGTCTTTATACTTATTATATTCCTAACTATCATAATTGGAAGCTAAAAACTTAAGGTAGGCATATATTCTATAATAAATATTCAATTATCGACATGTTTTACATGAACCCCACTTATAAAAGGTAACCTACTCCCCTTACTTATAAAAAATTATTAAGAAACATATCATAAATAATACCATACCAAATATCTCACCCACAATAATATCAATGTCATAGGGGTTGTTTTCTTCGAAAAGGACAACATGAAGAAGGCCTAAGGGTAATAATAAAAGAGGTTTCCCAAAGAAAAGGTTATCATCTTAATCAAATCCTTTCTATTTTTTTCTTCTACCTCGTAAAAATTTGGTGAATTCATGATAATATAATTTAATTTATTTTATAAAAAGATTAAACATTTATTATATTTAATTTTCATGTTTATTTTACCTCTTATAAATCCTATGTAAAATTAAAACACCATCATATGTATGTACAGACCACCATATCCCTGAACGTTGTATTTAATTTTCCACAAGTAAACTTCATGTATGGTCATAAATCTATTTTTTATGAATAAATATTATATTCATGATATAAATATTACTCTATAAAGATTAAATTTTATAATATTTAGTTCCTTCCCAACCATTAGGAAAATGAAAACGTTGTCCTGTGTAGGTGCGGGTTATCGCCTCCACGAACAACATATTTCATTTTACTATTACAAAAATTAATAGACAATTATAAAAATTTACATAATGAATAAGGATTAAATTAATTCATTAATTTAAATTTTGGAGTTGATATAACCATTTCATAACACCTTTGAATAATTACAATAAATATTTTCAGTTTTGGAGAAATTGACTAAAAAACTATAAGTAGTCAATGTTAGAAATACCTATACAATTACTGGATGTCAAATTATTTTAAATGGTCCCTAAAAGTAGAATATAAATGGAAAATGCTTATTTAAAATTATTTAATAAATTTAAATTGATTTTTTCAGAGGACATGACACATCTGTAATGAAGAAATCTATGTTAAGGGTTTTTTCATTTCCATTCCATTCAACTATAAATTATTTTATATTCCCCACATAATTTATTTCATATGGTATTTACATTACTAATATTAAATATGATATCATGAATTGGATTTATTAAGTGTATTTTTAATCATGATTCAAGGTTTTTCTTTTAGTGGATTTTATCCAAAAGTTATTAAAATCATAAATTTTTATTTTAAAATCATATTGTATTTCAGATTATTTATTTTTGAATTTATATTGAAGAATAGGATCCATCCTACTTAAAATATATATATATTATCATCCACTAGTTATTTATTTTTGTTTTTCATGTTTTCATCTATCTTTTCTTCTCTTTATTACTCAAACACTGGAAGAATGTTTTTTATAAAAACTAGCCTTATTTGACATTTTAGGTCATGAATAATTTTCTTCCTTGTATAGATTCATTAAATTATTTTATAAATGATATTTTATCTTCTAAAATTATTTTTTAATTAATTTTCAATTATATTTTCCGTGTATAAAATAGGAAGCTTAATAACATTTTCCAAACATATCATATTTTAATTTCTTTATAAAATAGTGGAATAAATGTTTTTTTAACGTATATAGTGTTGATGGATTTCACTTCTTTCATGAAAATTATTCTTTACTTATATTCCTCTACATGTTTCCATGAGTTTCTCAAGAAAATAAATTTTCTCAATGTTCTATAATTTTTAATTTTTTATATTAAAAAGGAATGTGTATTATTTTATTAAGGTATTGAAAAAAGATTTTTTATTACATAAGTATATTTTATATTTCACTCCAAATTTTATTTTATAAGCATAACACATTTTAATGATAATATTATTTTTAAAATAATATTTTAAATGTCACTTTAATACCTTGTGAAAAGTTTTTAGAAATGATTTATAAATTCATTTTTACATAAAATATACAAATTATTTAAGGAAATTTATTTTTAATGATTTTATTCCACATTACTCTATAATTACAAAAACAAATAAATTTACTCGAAAGCCTGAAAAAATGATGAATTTATAGCATCCTTCTATAAATTACTAACTTATAGTCTATAACTCATTTTTATAAGTAATAATATGTGTTATTTGAAGTTATGTTCTATATCATTCTACATTATTAATTTGGAATTATATCCATACTATTTTATATCATGGATATATTTATTATTTAAATATAGTCTTAATCGTATACCAATTATAACTATAGTGTTAGTTAAAGAAATCATATTAAGAATGTTATTTCATTTATTAGAGAAATATTTATGTTCTATGATATCTATTAAATGTGAATATTGATTGATTAGTAAGGTTTATTGATTATGTATTGTATTGTTGATTCAATATATATGGAATGAATTGGACATATATAAGAGATGGGTGAGGCAATGTTATAAATATATTCTTGATGCATTGACATGTCTCATTAGATAAATAGATTTCCAAATTATTTGGGTATTAGGAGTATACCAACACATTTAATTAAATATATACAAACAAGGACCTAAAGTTAAGGTTAATGATGACTTTCAAAGATGATTTGATAGTATGGTCATGACATATGAAATTATAAATTTCCTTAATTAAGATTTAAATTATTAATATCGATGTAATTTATATGTCGATATTTTTCATGGAAATATTTTTAAACTCATTTTATTTATAAAATGGAATATATAGAGATTATCCAATCTGTCATATTTTTTATGCTTTATCTACTCATTATAGCTTCAATTATATGTAATCCTTACTATGTGTATGAGAACATCCATTTATTTTTTTCCATTCTTTAAGAAATAATGAAATTATTTTGAATGATTTTCACGAATTAAATAATGTTTTCATGATATATTTTATTTTTAAATGTAATATGGAAATCATATATGTATCTAGTTTTCCAACACTACTAATCCAACTAGTCCTTGATGATGTGATATCATATATATTATACCAATGAAATATAGTATACATCAGATCTAGATTACTAGAGTAGATTTTTTTTACATTTTTTTATTATATTATATTTAGTATGAACCTTGGGGAATATATTTTAGTAGAACATATCTAGAATAATTATTTCGATAACCCCTTTGAACATTTGGGATGTTTTTAATTTATAATAGTTTTTATTCCATGGATTAATAATCATGATGTTATTTCCTAATTGTGAGTGTGTCATTATTTATCTATGGAATCAAGAAGAAGAAAGGAAAATCATATGGACACCCATATTCAATTTATGGACTTACCTTATGAACAAGCCAATATATAAGGTGTTGAAGCTGATCATATCGTTTCTATGATAGGGAAGTTAACCAAGAATATGACAAATAATAATTCCCATATGAACAAAAAAAATTTCCACAACATGATGAACCTATATTAGATCAATTTATTTGATAAAAGCCGCAATAATTTAATGTAAATAATAATACATTTTTATCTAAGCATCATATCAAGTCTCTTGAAATGATATTCCTAGATTGGGGATATAATGAAAAGAAAAAGCTTATTCTAGTAGTATAATATTTACATAGAGATAATATCACACCCCCAAACTTTATTATTATTTTTTATTTTATTTTATTTTATTTAATCCTAAATTATCGAGAGTTTTTTATTAGAAGAAAAAAAATTTAATAACTTCTTCGCTACATACAGTTAGAAGTAACCATATTCTATCCATGTGTTTGGGTCCGTCTCTTGACAGATCTATTCAAAACAATAGGTGTGTATGTGTCCATTTATTGGGGTGGGGGGGGGGGGTCAGAGAAGTAACCATTTACAACTAATTTGTTTAGGTATTTTGGACATTATGGTTTCTACTCCATTTGGTAAACCTTGTGAGTAAAATGTATTAGTTACTCATGAATTAAAATTTTAAATAATTGTAATTCCAACATTCCCAAATTAAAAAACCTATAAAATACTCCATCACCTCTTCAACATCACCGTGAAATACCCCAAGGGAATGCCCTATCCTTGGAGAACCTATATACTATGAACATTCTCCTTAAATGGTGATTTCTCTTAGTTCATTGGAAGTTCATGTACTAAACTTCAAGGAAGTAACTATTATCCCCTATCTTTTATTTTACCACCAATTTATTCTTCCCCCATTCTTAGTTTTTATTCAGATGAATCCTTTGGGTACTTAGTAGATTATATTTTGGCGTTTTTAGGGGTTTTATCAAATTTTGGGTCTCCTCCATCCAGTTATCGAAGTCTTGGAGCTTCCTCTATCAAATTTGAGTTGGTTTTCCACATAACCTAAATATTTTTCAAAAAAATTTATAGCTTTCCTCATGATTGTATGTTTTCACTATTTAATCATATTATTACCTTTATTTATTGAATTTTCCAATAAGAAATTATTTTTATCAATATTTTCAAGGAAAGTGAGGGGTTTGGATATTTTAATGGATACTCAAATCATGATTTTATTTTATTATGTTCACTAAATTCTATTTTATTTCCTGAATGTAAATTTATAAATTGGTTTGAATGCCTTTAATTTTTTGGTTTTAGATTAATGCTTTAGATGGTTTTACTTGAAATTTCAAGTGGATCTTTAAAAAAATTATTGATAAACTATTTAAGGAGAATAATTAAAATAAATTTGAGATATATATTTTTTGGACCCCATTTTGGTCACATGATAAATTTAAAAAATTTCTTAATGAATTTTATAAAAAATGGGGGAATTATTTAATGGATTTTAAATTTTGTTCTTACTGGGAATTTTTCATGATTTTTTTATATAATATTATAGTTTATAAAGAAAATAACATGGAATCTTGATTGGTTTTTGGTTTGTCTCATTAGTACTTCTATATAGTTTCTAATGTTTGGTTTCATGTAAAACTCTCTCGAGACACTTTTTGTATTGATTTATAAGGATGGTGGATTTTGGGGAATGATTTATATTTTTTTGATGTGGTTGATATTTGATTGGGGATTATTCTAATGTGGGATTTAGAAGTGATGGTGATATTGATGTTTATGATTCTTATTGCTTCTACCCATCGATTGTTTTATCACCTTCACATCAAATGTTCATGTGAAATTTAATAAATATGTGATTAATTAAGATTTATGATGAACTATATCGACACACACTACTTGATTTCCCTCTAGTTAGTGAAAATTATAGATGGAGTGTTCCATTCCAACAAGGTTGGATGGAATCTAGAAGGTTTTCTAGGGATAGGATGCAATATATACTGAAAAGTTGGACTATTTTAGTATATTCATGGACTATCTCAATTTCTAAGAAACAGTAGTTCCCATGAAACTTATTATTAGGTTAGGTGTTTGAATTTTTAGATTAACTTGTCTTGTTTTGATATCCAATGATTTCCCAATATGTGTGGCAGCTTGGTTAATTTTTCTTTATTAATTGTACTCATTTCTTTTTATGACATAGTTCTATAGTATTTCATTATTCATTTATATTATGTATGTTGAATTTTAAAAAGTATTGTGGAAATATTTTGGAAATGATTTCTTGATTAAGAAGGGTACTTTTAAATAGAATGGATTTTATTTATAAACCATGACTGTTTTTAATGAAAACTCTCTATATTATTATTTTCAATTAGGGAAAATTTAAAGGAATTTTTATAAATTAGTTTTGATGTTATATTGGTTTTAAATGTAATCAAGAATGGGAAAACTATATTTCTTATTTTATTTAAATGTATCCTGAAAATGGTTTTATAATTTAATTTTATTCATGTGTAAAAGAGTGTGGTGGCCTATTGAGATTTTTTATCATGACTATTTTATATTTATGTTTCATTGATTTATTCAAATTGTTTCTCACTCTTAAGTAATTCTCTAGTTTAGAATTGGTTTTCGACCAATGGGTATTTTATACTATGGGTTTTTTCATTCAATTATAGTTATTGGTGGGTTACACTATATATATGAAGACTATGTAGAGTAAACCATTGCTATTTTTAGTTTTGGTCTTTAGTGGATATTCATTATATCTGTGGACATCATAGTGGTCATAGATTCTTTTTTGGAGGAAGTTTTGAGGGAGATTTTAGGGATTATAATTTTTCATTTGTTTACGTATACCTAATTATTTTCAAATATTTTCTTTTATTATGTATGTATAATTTATGGGGTTCCATGATCGTTTTTTGGGAAAAAATACATCGTAATGTAACATTGATTTATGGGTAAAATCTTTCCCATAATTAGTTTCTAACACCCTATCACTTTTATCAGGCAATAGGGATCGAGAACACTCCTTAGGTATGTCACTAGACTAATTGAAAAGGTTGATTTGTTATAGATGTTGATCATTCCTGACCATTAATCCAAAATACTATTAAATATTACAAAATAAAAAGTATATAGTGAATTGATTTTAAATTGATATTCTTTAAGAAAAATATTTTCTGAGAGAAGAAATATAAAATAGAGAGTGTTTTCTAAACCAAATGAATAATTTATTGGAAATTATTTTCAAATATGAGGCTGTATTTACAATATTATTATGTCATGAAACAAAATATATAAATAATATAGAGATAATGATTAACAATTCAGTTGATTTAAATAGTCTATTGTTTTTTATTTACGGAGAAAATAACAGCCCCATTAGATGTCTTAAGCTTCCAATTGAGTATCCCATAAGTACACCATGTTTTTAGGCCCCGGGGGTTACAAGGTATAGGCAAGATGTCACCCACAACCAAGTTCCTTTATGTACTTCCCAAACTATAGGAAAAAGTGTAATGGAACCTTGGATTTTGGGCCAGTTCCCAATGGGGAAGAGGTGTCCATGAGTGATTTATTTAGGCATATCAGTCGTTACCATATCATGGACACAAAAAACGTACACAAGGTTTTTAGGCACATGGTCTTATAAGGTATAGGTTGGAAATCACCCAACACTAAGTGACTTTATGTACTTCCCCAACTATAGGACAATGTGTAATGACATATGGTATTTTTGTTCTAGTTCCCAATGAGGTAGAGGGTTGCATGAGTGATTTTTTTCAGGCATATCAGGAATTTCCCAAGAGAGGACTCGGACCCAAAATGTTGGTGATAGACTCCATAGCCGCAACCAACTCACCCATGCCCCATGGGATGATTGGACTAATCCAAACCTTTGAAGGGAACTAAACTCTTATTTTTTTTATAATAGGATGACACAGTTTCATCTTCCTTCATGACATATTTTTTTCTCAGTCTCATATCTTCAAGGTAAGTCATGAAAATAAGGGGGAAATAGAGCATTAAGAAAAAAGAAACGAATTAATGAAAAAGAATTGAAATATGGTATTTTGATTGAGAGATTATTTTAGAAAAAAATCCTTGTAAATTATTAAAGGGAATATAAGTCTATTACAATTAACGATATAATGGAAATCATGATCAATAATTCAAGGAAAGTAAATAAACCACATCCATCTAGTGCTTCAACTTTAAGGAGATAACAAATTATTCAAACTGATTCCCTATGCTTTAAGAGAACCTACCATAGAAGAGGCCAGGGGGTGTAAAAGAATATGTGATTCCTAAAAATTATGTTCAAGACCCCAAAGATGTAGTGGTTAGTAATTTTATTGTAAAATCAATGATATACATTGATTTACTTGATTCTGGATCCTTATACTATATTATATATTTCTTTTTTTCTAATAACTTTAAATCACCCCCATCACCCATAGAAGGATGTTTTTAATCAACACACATATGGGAAATCTTCTTGAAATAAGTACAAGTCATTTAAGATCCATTATGAATCATAAACATACACTATTTTCAAACATGGATATCATTTCTATGGTTGATTTTGATATAATCCTCGCAATGTATTAGATTTCAAATTATAATAAAACATTTTTGATGAAGATAAGGAGATTAAAATTTAAAAAAGAGATGTATAATAACTTGTATTTAGATGGAAGACTTCATTATTTGAATCATGTTTGGATCCACCTATGTTACCTCAAATTAATATAATTCTAATAGAAAAAGATAATAGACAATCTATTGATAGTAAATGTAACCATAGAATAGAATATGTACTTAATATGAAGGAATAAATTGATATGTTTCTTGAATATTTACTTGGAAATCCACATGATTGTGATGTTGAAGTTTATATTGAACTCAACCCTAATGAAAAACAAAAACCTATTATTCTTTATATAATGGACACAACAAAATCAATGTAACTAAATAATCCACTACAAGAGTTTTGAAATAAGGGATTCATTCACCATATAGTATCACCTTTAGGATATCATAATCTTTTCTTTAAAAAGAACGATGATTCTATGAGGTTTTACATTGATTAGGAATAAATAAATTCCATTACTATAACGAAAATTTATCCTCTTCCCTTCATTATTGAATTATTTGGTTAATTTCATGTAGCTCAATATTTTTCAAATATTAATATGCATTTTGAGTATCAAAAATTATGATTATATAAGGAAGATATTTCTAAGATAATCGTTTATATGGGGTATGAACATTATGAGTTTATATTAAAACCATTTGGATTGATAATTTCACTATATTTTTTTAGCATTTTGATGAATATAGTATTCAATTATTATCATGATAATTTCATTGTGTTTTTAATAATGATATATTTTTATAATCCAAATATTATGAAGAATATAAAATCTTTTTTAGAACCATTCTTGAAAAACTCATAGGAAAGGTGTTGTATAAGAAATTTGGTAAGTGCCAATTATATATTTAGTAATTTTAATTTCATATCTACATTTTATATTTGGATGAAATATCAATTTTTCCTTCAAAGAAATAGGTAGTTAATAAATGAACTACATTAATGTACAAAACTAAGATATACACTTTCCTTGGATAAGTAGGTTCTTATCGACACTTTATTCAATAATTTTTCATGATTTTCTATCCATTTACCATGTTTAAACATAAATGAATTTATTTAATATGGTTATAATAATGTAAAGAATATATTGAACAATTAATGATGAGATTTCTCAATACACTAATATTAACATTACCTTCAGGAAGGTATGTATTTTGAGATATTGTGTTTCGTTGAAGAACGATATTAGATTCATCTTTATATATAATGATAGAGTAACTTATATTGCATCATGATAGTTAAACATCCAATAAGAGAGTTATGAAACCCATGATCTTGAGTTGTTAGACAAATATTTACCTTAATGATATGGGGGAATTATCTATATGGTGAAATATTGTAGATATATACCAATAAAAAATCTTGAAATATGTATTTTCAAAAAATATCTCAACATGAGGGAAATGACATGGATATATTTAATCAAGGATTATAAATCCTCAAAACACTACCACCATAGGAAGGAAAATAAGGTGGCTAATGCATTGTGTAGTAAATATCATGGAGTCCTGAATATAATTATGAATGAAAAATACTATATATTCATGGTTTTAGTAAAGTAGGGTATATGAATCATTATATAGGGGTAAACATCAATCCCATTTTGAATTATTTCATAACTATATTCATTATGGAAGATAAAGAGACCCTATAATTAGGATAAGAGTTTATAAAAGGAAAATTAATGTCATAAATAATGTTAATTTGGAAAAATTATTTTTATAATGACAGTGAGATTTAATTTGGAATGAGGATATTTATTCCACCAATACATGAGCTGAAGACGTAATTACTTCACGAGTCCCATATCTCAAGTCACTCTATACACCATAGTAGAGCAAAAAATGTAGAGGGATATAAGTGAAATGTGTTCGTTGGATAATATGAACTGGGAAATTACTGAATATGTATTAGGATTATTTATTTTTCAATAGATAAATGCAGAGAAAAAACATCTAAATGGAGTTAAGAAACCTCTCTCAATTCCTATACGGATGTGCGATGATATGACTGTAGACATTGTCAATGGGTTTAAAAATACTCTTAAAAGAAATCATTTTATATGGATTATTATTTTTATCCATTCCAATTCCACAGATTTTCGAGATATAAGGTATTATATACCACTTGAGTGCCTTAGATATTTCTATTTTAATGAAGTTCTGTTACATAATGGTCACCAATTTTGATTGTATCTGATAACGAACCATTGTGTATAATGATATTCTATAATTTTTTTGGAAGGTTCTTAATAATGAACTACATTTGAGAACTAATTATTATCCTTAAAATGATGGAATACACAAAAATACTCTTCAAAAATTAAAATACATATTGAGGTTGTTCTCACTTTATGTTCAGGTTGTGCATAATTAGTATTTACAACTTATATAATTTTCATATAATAATAGAATTTATTCAAGAATTTAAACAGTTATATATAGAGCATTGTATGAGAAAAATGTTCATAAACCATCTTATTAGGATGAAGTTAGTGAAATGTAGATTTTTGGAACAGAACTAGTTAAGGATATAATGAAGAAAGTGATATCAATGCCTACAGAATGGTTTATAAATGAAATACCATTTACAAATGAATAAATTACTTATTATGTAATTATTTTATTGAAAAAACATGCACTAATTTGGTTATTTTAGACCATTATATATTTTATACTATCATATTTAAAATACGAGTAAGAAACATAACCATTGAAAATACAGTCACAGTACAATGACAATTAATATTAGTATGTTTTAATGGTTATGATAAAATTCAACTAACACAATCAAAATAATTGACGAACTCGAACAGTAGGATCAAATCATATGAAACCCATTTATTGGATCTTTTAATTGAGGTGGAATCATTATTATTTGATCCATACCAACACCAAGATGATATTCAACAACTAATACATGAATGAAAAAATTTACAGGAGTAGTTCAAACTTTTCGAGTTCACGAACATAACAATTTTTTCCAAACTACCCCAAGAATATCTAACCATTGTACACTTTGCCCTTAGGGTAAACACTGGTTTAATAAAGGGGTTATGTATCATGAACATAATATTATTAATTTATATATTTTATTTTTTTCAAAAACAATTATTATATTTATCCATTGTATAATTTATTTATAAATTATTAACGAGTTTGGAATAAGTAATATTTTTATTTAAAGAAAATCCATTCTTATTTTAGGATAATATATTTTTTCAACTAAGTCACTATTTTTGACAAAATAATTTTTTTAAATAATTTTTATTTTAATAAAATATTATTATTAAATAATATTTACTTAAATAAAAATGATAACCTAATTTAATGAAGTCCAGTGGAATCTCGACATTGTTTAGAAAACTGTTATCGTTGTAAAAACCATTATTTTCCAATAATTGTTTAATTTTTATTTAAAATTATAAATTTATATATTTAGAGAATTATTTTTATGAAAAGAAAATTATTTTTTAAATCAATATTTCATTATTTTCCAATGGTTAATTTCTTATAATTTTTTAAGACAACTGAATGTTTTGATAAAAGATAAATATGATATGTATTATGATATCATCAATTCCAAAAAGTGATCCAATAAATATTATAATGATTATCCAATACCAAAAGTGTTTTACCATTCAAAACAATGAGTTTTTGATGTTATTTTATTAATTTAATAAACAATTCATGAATCCTCCAAAACCTATATCATATTTTATGTTTTTTAATATATTTTGACATGAACATGACTCATCTTCACATCAATAATGTTATTATTTTAAGGTGATAAATTATTTTCATTATAAAAAACACAAAACCACTCATCATTAGTAGAAAACAAGTTCAAAAACAATGTGATGGTTTTTAGTTTTGATTATAGTATCATATAGAGTCTAAAACCTATGTATGAAAAATTAGAAAGAATTTTAATCAGTTTATCTACCAAAACCCACCCAACCTCCCATTAATCTTCACTAAAGACCATCTGAGCATGATTTTACTCTACCTTCCCCTCTATAGAGACCTCCAAAGGATTTAATAGGCTTTTAATACGATCCTATAAAGATTTTATATGTTCCATCTCTTGGTGAGAGATCCTTTCCACCTCCCTAATAATCAACTAATTTATTTGTATTATAATATTTTTATTTCAAATTGCTCATATTGGAATATGTTTTTACACCCCCATGTAACATTAATTACTTTTTACAAGTCATTAGTTGTCCCATTTAACTCCCATTAAACCCCTCTATGAATATTTATGTTCATCTATTATGATTCCAGAATTATCTTGTGATTTTCCATGCTAGAAATTTGTGTAATGAATACCCATACTTATTTTTTAAGCATTGGGTAATAATTTTATCTCATGAGATATCATGTATGCTTATAGAGAGGTTATCATAAACACACTATGATATGATTTATTGGAAATTATTTTGAATTATGTTTATGATTCCATGTATTATGTTATTTCCACATTCCATGGTTTCCTTGATGATATCATCTTATACCATGATTCGATGTTCATTATTATGATTTTCACCTTTCTATGTCCTCCTGTAATGCTTCTCTAATAAGAAAAATTCTAATTTACCTTATTATATTATTTTATCATTCCCTTACTGGGATTTATAACTCACCCCTTTTTGATGTACGTCCCCAGGTTATCCCATGCTGTATTAATAATAAATTGATTTTGAGGGATGGTTGTGGAATTTTTGAATAATATCCTTATATCTGTATCTCATGTTATTATATTTTTCATCTAATTTCATAAATACATTAGGACTATCAATATCATAGTATTTTATTATTTTTATATATTTGTAATAATAAATTAATCGATGTATCTAAAGTATATATGTTATCATTGTTGGTATCAGAAAAATGTCAAGTTATTTTTGTGGATTAATTTTAAAAATCATTTGTGAAATCCTTATAGATAAGAATAAACAGAGGAGAAATTCCTTAAAATTATTGTAAAGTATAGAGTATGTGGTTTCCATGAAATAAATTCCTCTATAGATACTGAAATTGGATTTGGACCTCGAACAGTTGTACTTAGGAGTAACGACCCCAAAAGGGCGCATTGGGAATTGAATTGATAGTCACCTGGTTCACGAAAAAGATGCTTTGATACAAACTTGGTTAGACATTCCAAAGGTATATAATTACATAAATTCACAAGCGCTTTATGATCGATTATGAATGGAAAAAATTGACCACAATATATTATGTTAGGAAATAAACCCTGTATAACATAGATTGAAATATAGAAATTCATATATTAGGAAATATATGTTTTTTATGAGTTATCCATTAAATGTTCATAGTTTCCCATTTATGTTTATAATATTTTTAAAATTATAATCTCTAAGAATATATTGTATGAAGTAAATGATTGTAACCATAATCAAATAGTTAATGGTTGGATTACCATATATTCATGAAATTAAAATGTTTTATGTGACTATAGTTCATATGGATTCTATCATATCACAGAAGTTTAGTTGAACTATTCAAACTCCACCTTAAAACATAGGATTAGAGTTATTAGAGAATACACCATATGGGTCAATTATTACATCCCATGTATATAACTCCTCCCATGTAAACATTTTTGGGATAAATTTCCCAGTGAACTATGTGACACATAAGTTGAATTTGATGCTATTATGGGTATGGATTGCATTTCCCTGATAGAGAAAACTTGAATTTTTGATAGATGTAAATCAACATCCACATCTCAAATCATCCTCCATTTCTATTGAAGTGAAAAGATATGGATGAATCTATTTTGGAATCATAATATCATATAGGGGTATTAATTTCTTATGAGGAAGTGTATCTACTTAATATTATTGAGACTAAGGAAAAGATCATCCTTGATGACATGCTCATTGTGAGGGAATACATTGATGTAATTCTTGAATAATTTCATGGTATTCCTCATTTCCAAGAGGATTATATCTAAAAAACATATACATAAAGCATTAAAAATGTCCCAAAATCCATATATAATGGGCATTATTGTACTTATAGAGCTAAATATGATGCTACTAGATAATCTAGATGAAATGTTTATATTCCCAAGTGAATCACCGTGGGGTGCACCGATTCATTTTTTCATGAAGAAGGATGCGTTAATGCACCTATTAATTGGTTACTGAAAACCAAAAAAATCACTATAATGAAAATTTATCCTTTTCCAGAGATTGATGGCTTATTAAAGTAGCTATGGTCATCCCAATAATTCTCTATGGTGGAACTTCAATAAGGATATTATCACGTAATGTTGTAACATCCTAGGTAATTATAGAATAAGAAATTTTCATATTTATTAAATTTTATGAATTACAAAGAAAATTTACATTAAAGGGGTTCTATGTTTGATAGTTTACTCAATACACAAAAATGGGTTTCTCTAAAATATTTTATTGTACACAAGACTCCGTTATACAAAAAAATAAACAATACATTATAATATTATTATTTCAAATAGTAGTTATCCCCTAGACATTTTATTGATTGAAATTAAGTGAAATAAATATATTGTGTTTACACATGTTTATGAAATATTTTTTAATTTCATCCAATAAAATATAGAGGCTTAAAATTGGTATAAATCCAATTTTAAGCATAAAATACTTTAATATTTTTTAAAGGTAGTTTTACCACCTTTTGAGGGAGAAACCTTTTTAAATATATTTTTTGTTATATTAATATATTATATTTTACAAAATTAAATTATTTTATGGAAGTATGATATCATAATTCACGTTTTTTGGATTTTTTGGGAGTTTTTTGATAAAATTCATATTTTAATGAATAGTGAAAAATTCTAAAATTTTAATTTAAAACTGCCTTTTTGTATAATTTATTTATATTGTTAGATTACAATTTTCATGGTTTTAAGGTTTAATTATATTTAGTTTTTATCATTTAATCTAATGGAGTTCATTGAATTCATTTTCAAATTAAAATTACGTTGAAAAACTATGTGAACATTTAAATGATTTACATAAAAATCCCGTTTTCCTGATCCATCAATGAGATTGGTGTTAAACCTAATTTAACTACTTCGGTGAATTGAATATTTATAAATTGAAATTACTTGTTTTACTCACCAAAACAATTTTACTAATCTTACTGTATGAGTTAATATTGACTGAGACCATCCATGGGGTGGAATTGTGACCTTTAAAAGCCACTGGGGTGTTATTATGACATTTATAACATTTAATTTAAAATAAAGGGAAATATCTCATTAAAATGTATATTCATACTAATTTTTTTAATATGTGGTTTTGTAAAGGATATAATCAACTATGAATACTTCATAGAAAGTAAACATATTAAATATAACATGGTAATTTAGTTATATGTTTTATGAACTAAATAATTAAATTCAATTATGACACAAAGATGATGTAGTAATAGATTTATTAATGATATTATCGAATATATGATATAAATAACATTAAAATATATATAATTTAAAATATTTTTTACAATCCAAGAATTTTATGGTTGATTA
Organism: Viscum album; assembly: GCA_963277665.1. NCBI lineage: Eukaryota > Viridiplantae > Streptophyta > Magnoliopsida > Santalales > Viscaceae > Viscum > Viscum album. Next base: position 1,929,643,054 of record OY728123.1, read on the forward strand.
TGACATTTAATGTTTTAGTTAATATTGTTTTTTCAACAGAATCAAGTTATGATATTTTAAAAAAATCATGCTATGAATAGTGTTAAAATTGGCATAATTCATATTTTAAAATATAAAATATTTAATTAAATGATATAAATTTTATAAAAATATATTATTCAGAAAAAAAATTTATATAACTGTAACAATTTCATTAATGACTCAATCATTTTACGTTTGTCATTATTGGGTAATTATTTTAAACCTCTAATTTTAAATTACTTGATAAAATGGTAAGAGGTAAAAAGACTAAAACAAAAAGGATAATGATTAAAAAAATAATAAAACTTTTATAATTTTCATTGTATGATCATATTTTGACCAATACTAATCCTATATTCTAAATAAATATGTTTGGGCCCATTTGGAAATGAAATTGAATTTATATTAATTTAAGGATTTTTATAATTCCTAGGGTGCCCCTCCCCTTCCTATAAAAGGCACCCATTCTTCTCTATTACTCACACATCCAAAAAGTTTTTGTTCATCACAGATCTTCATAAAAAACTTAATATAATACCTAACCACATTATTTAAGCCTTATTTGAGGAAGAACACCCTGCTTAGAGGTGTTAAGGAGTTAAGAAAGGTGATCATCTGAAGGAAAGGTAATGTTTTTATTATTTCCATTTCATTTATTCTTCCACTTCCATGAAATATACTCAAAACAAGATGAGATAATGAATATAGTATCCTAAATATATAGAGATATTATTATTTTATTATAATAACCTAAATCCATCTTCAATTTAATCAAATTGAATATGAACTTTCCGTTCGTTTGTATGACGAACTGCCACCTCACGAACCAATATAGATCATTTTTCATTACCATATGTCAAGACTGACCATAATGATGGAATTAATGTTTATATATTATTCTAATGACATATTTACCATTATAATATAATAATATACCAATAATATTTTTAATTTCCATGCACATAAAAACGATAATGTCATTCGTGCGTACGTGTGAAATGTCACCTTCATAGAGCGATGCGAATTGTTTTAATTCACTGTATCACTTTTATATATATATATATAAGGATATTTAAATAATGATTATTATTTTAATAATATTATTATAATTCTGGAAAGATAAAATGGTAATTAACTTTTTTATATAATGATCAATGTAAAATGGAAATGTTACTCATGAATACGTATGACCTACAGTCTCCATGGTTAAATCAATATTTATTTTCTATTAACATAATTAATGGTTTGATTTAAGAGTATAATGGATGTATAAAAGAGATCATTATTTCATGAATATTAATCTAGAGATGATTTAATTTGGACCACTTCAACTATTGGCATCGTACCAAGTTCATTTTTGACTCAAGTACCAAATATCGACAAAACATTAGATATGAACTTAAATAATATGTAATTTTCATAACATGATAATAAGTTATATAAAAGGAATAATAAACATGAAATCTTTTATTAAACTTTTATAAATTTACAAAATTTCATTACTTAGTAATATAAATATTTTACGTCACGAGTCAGACTAATGGTAATGGACTTCATCTCAATCTTCTTCCATTGTGGCATTTTTTGATGATATTCACCTTTATTATTCTATAAGATGTATATAAAACTAATACAAGATTTATTATCCATATTTTATATATAATAATACTATTTAATATTTTGGTAAATTTATTAATTCATTTAAATTATGCTTTAAATGTTCAAAGTGGTACCAGACACCTTGAACGTTTAAAAATTTAATTATCAAATATTTTTATTTATGATATTAATTTACCTATTTATTTAAATGGATATAAAAGGATTGTACATTAAAATAACTATCTTTATTTTGTTTAAATTTTTTATAATATATTTTTACTATCTTAGAATAAATGTTAGAGGCTTAAATTGAGAATAAATCCAATTTTAAGTTCAAAATACTCTAATATTTTTAATAGGTAGTTTTACCGCCTTTTGATGGAGAACCCATTTTAAATATAGTATTTTTCACATTTATGTGTTCTATTTGACAAAATAAACGTTTTATTTGGTATAATGACATCTAAATTTACTTTGGTTGAATTGTTTGTATTTTTCTGATAAAATTCATATTTTAATAAATAGTAAAAAATACTACATTTTTAATTCAAAATCGCCTCTTTTCCTAATATAATGAAGTTTTTAGATTGAACTTTTACATGGGTTTAATGTATAATTACATTTAGTTTTTATTATTTAATACAATATATTTCATTGGATTTTTTTTAAATTTAAATTAAATAGAAAAACGCTCTGAACTTTTGAACGTTTTACTTAAAAACCATGATTTCTCAATATGTCAATGAGATTAGTGTTAAAAATAATTTAACCACTTATATGAATTAATTTTTTAAAAATAATCATAAATGGTTGTGTTATTTATGAAAAATGGTGTCCAATAGGATACAAATAATTTTTGGTGAATAGAATCTGTAGTATTTTATTTACAATGGTTAAAGGAAAATAGGATAATTAAAGATAAAATAAAAATTATAAAATTATAAAACTACCATAACACTTGTTATAATATCATTGGGTGATTTATTTTGTACTATTATCTTCCTTGGGATAAAATTGTGACCATTGGAATCCACTTGGGTGTGATCATGACATTTATAACCGTTAAGTTAAAGTAAATGCAAATATGTTATAAAAATATATCTTCATATTAACTTTTTAATATGGGGTTATGTAAGTGATATATTAAAATATGAATATTATATATAAAGATAAAAATATTACCTAAAAAATTGTAATTTATTTTTAATTTTTTGAAATTAAATAAATAATTTTTATTATGGGACAAAGATGATGTAGTAATAGATTGATTAACGAAACAATAAAAAATGATATTAATAGGATTAAAATATATTTAATATAAATTTTTTTATTCCATATACAAATTTTAAGGATGAATATGATATTTAAATATTGAGTTAATGTATTTTTCTAGAAGAAAATAATGTTTTTATGGTATTTTTAAAAAGTCATGTAATGAATAGTGTAAAAATTGACATAATTTAAATTTTTAAAATTAAAAATATTTAAATAAATGATAATTTTTTTTAAAAAATATATTATTTTTCCAAAAAATTTAGGTAACTCTAAAAATGTCATTAATAACTCATTCAGTGGGCGTTTGGTATGATTTAGTAATTAGTTTAACCCTCTAAGTGTATATTACATAATAAAACGGTAAGATTTTAAAGGGGTTAAAATAAAAATATAAGGATTAAAAAATACTACAAATTGTCTAATTTTCATTTGATGATTATATTTAGACCCATTCTAATAATATATTTCATCTAAATGTGTTTGGACCAATTTTTAATCAAAATTGAATTTATTTTAATTTAATACTTTTAATAATTCCAAGGGTGTCCTTACCATCTCCTATAAAAAGGTACCCATTCTTCTCTATTACTCACAGTTAAAAACCTTCTAGTTTAGCCATGGTCTACCCAGAAACCTTCCCATAATCTCTCCCTACAATATTAAAGCCATAGTTTAGGTAGAATACCCTTCTTAGAGGTGTTAAGGTGTTTAAAAAGGTGATCATCCGAAGGAAAGGTAATGTTTTTGTTTACATGTTTCTATTTCATTTCTTATTCAAAATACTTAAAATATCCTCCAAACATGATGAGATAATAAATATATTATCCTCAATATATTGAAATTTTATTATAATAATATCATCATCTAAATCGTTCTACAAGTTCATCAAATGGGAAATTAACTTTTCGTTTGCGTGTACGGGCTACTACCTCCTCACAAACCGATATAGTTTGTTTTCCATTAACGTCTCTCAATACTAGTAATAATGATTGAATTAAAGTTTATATATGATTTTAATGAAATATTTATCATTATAAGATAATAATATATCAATTATATTGTACTTTCCATGAACATTGTTCCGCCTCCGAGGTGGCACGTTTCTAGGAGGTGCAAAAATGGTACTACAAGGATCATAACCAATCAATTATTCTATAGAGAAGAGTTATTGTAGAATTCTCCATTCCTTATATTTCAACCAATTTAGTATAATTATCCTTTAAATAAGGTTGAATTAACCTTATGGGAACTGTTGGTCTCAGCGGGCGATTGTGTGGGGGTAAATCACTTTCACAATCGGTGTTTCTCGGATATTATTTCCTCGTATGGTCTCTAACTGGTTTATTTGTGGAGCCAAGAACACCCAACTGCCCTGGTATCCATGATTCATGGATCTAATTTCCAAAGTCAGGCACTCGTAGGCTAGCGATTTGGCATACGACACTTAAGGACTTCATTGGCTGAGAGGATGGGAGGTCAGGCGCACCGCAACCTTCCAGGGGAGAATTATTGCATGTTCGAGGGATCTTTTAAATATTTAAGTCATGTTCATATGTTCATGAGTCATCGGTTCATTCTGAATGAGTGTTTCCATGGGCTAACCATGATTTGAAAGATCGTCGTAGGCATTCATATATTTGACGCTATAGAGGCGATGCTGTCTTGAGAAATATAATTAGGCCCTCTAAAGTTTATCGTCATCCAAGATGGGCGAAAGTTTACTTGATGTTTGGATCAAGTCCCTACGAAATGATTTCTATATATCCTTGGGATATGAATTATAACCCACATAGTTAGGATTTTGTGGGGGCATATGCGTGGGAGCTTCCCATTTTGGATACATTGCTGGGTGGACCCTTTCGAATGGGAACCCTTTTGAGATCATGCAATTTGGTAGGCATCCTATATATCCTAGTTTGATCAGGAATCAGATTTCTTCTAGATAATATTGGTGGTGCTTACATGTAAAAGCTACCCATTTGATGGGGCATTATTGGGTGTACCCTCTTGGATGATAACCCTTTTGAGCTTGGGCCTTTTTGAAGGCATCCTACGTATCCTGATTTGGTCAGGTATTAGAGTTCTCATAGTTCATATTTATGGGTCTTATGCATGGAATATTTCCATTTGATCTGTCATGATTGGGTGTACCCTCTTGGATGGGAACCCTTTTGAGCTCAGGCCTTTTTCTAGGCATCCTTCATATCATGATTTGGTCAGGAATTAGACCTCTTGTAGTTCAGTTTTGTGTGGATGTTGTAATCCTCACAAACCTCTAATCCCACATGAGTCATGATCGGTGTGAGAAACAAGAGGATTTTAAATATTCAATAATGAACATGCCTCCTCCCCTATTGGTTGGGGAGGTAGAGCCTACGACAGAAGAGGTCCGGGCGACCGTGGGAGAGGGTGTGGAGGAAGGAACCCTTTAATGTGAGATGACATTAAAGGTCATGAGACCCTTACTCAGAAAATTGTGGACATACCTCAGTGGGAGGGCCAAAGAGGGCATTCTGGGAAGGGGAGGAGTTTAGTTATGTCAATGGGGAGAGAAAACATATACACTTAGACTGAGCACTATTCCTTGTAGAATGGAAAAGCGAGTGATCACCCTTAGTCGCGAGAGTGGGGAGGTTCATGTCGGTGTCTCAAGGTAGGGCTCCGGGTTACCATGGGAATGTAGCTTTACAAGCATTCCCGAAGCCAGCAACGTTGTGGGGAGGGTCTTTGTGACTCCTCTTACCGTGGGTATGTAGACTCAATGGGCCACACTGATTCACCCAATAGTCTAATCATATGGGTCTGATGGCTTTGGAGGAGGATTTGTCCAAATGCCGGAGGATTGGTTAGCTGAGGGATCATGTTCGAATAGAATGTAATGGAAGGGTGAGGTTGGAACTGGTAGAAATAATACCAGAAAAATCACCATTCCAAGCACTAACTTTTTATGCGGGATAGGGGAGGCTCCGCCTACCATTGTGGTATACGGGAAGAGGGGCCATCTACTTACCAATGTTGTACATGGGAATGTTTATAGGAAACTGCATACCAGTGTGGTATGCAGTCAACCATGCCGCTTTGGGTCCCATCCGCATACTGAGGTATTACACGACTTCAAGTTTAGTGCACATAGCATTAGGCTACGTGGAGCACCATATTGAAGGAGGGTCTATGGGATCATCGTCTTCAGGTTGTTCATCCGTGAGAATCCTTTTGTTGGTGGTTCACCAATTAGGTTGGTAGTTATTTTAATATTTTTAAATTCTACAGTTTAATGGTTCACGACCTGCTGTACCTACGGAGGGTGTGGTTTTCGGTTTGAGCTTCATCGATTAAACAAGACAGAAGTCGATGTGAATCCTCAAAGTCTCCATCAAACTTCTTTTGTCTGTTCTTCTCTCTATTAGTCTTCCTCTACCAATCTCCATCTATGTGTACTTCTACTATGCTCCTTATATAGAGCATTAGTGGAATCGTATCTATTGAACACATGACACCATTTGTAGAAGCCCATTTGAAGCAATATCTTGTCTTATAAAAGACTTGGTCAACTGGGGGTTTCAGAGGCTTCAGTTCGCGATAATGGTTCGCATAACCCTTTTGTTCCACTTCATCCACAAACTGATGAGTTCGCAACATGGTACACGAATGGTCCTCATGCGTATTAATATGTCGGCAATGTGATTCTTGGCCTGCCTTGCTCGCTACTCATCGCTTCATGGGCAGGTGGTCTATGGATCATCCCTGGCTCTTGGTGGTTTACGATTCAAATGTTCTGAGTACCTTTCCCAGTGATAGTACATGGGCCACTTAAAAAACCCTAAAAACTTGAAGTCCTTCATGTTTCTTCTGAATATTGACACTCATTTGTAGTTCATTCACCTTGCTAGACTTATAGAGGTGTTTGATTCCTTTTGTAAAGAGATTGTGGGGGTATTTTCTCCCCTTGGAAGAATTTTCATGACCCAACAAATTATCCTCATCGGGATGGTGTCTGTTTGGAAAGAAAATGGGACTGTTCTGATGTAGAAGCGGTCCTAAACTGAAATGATTCAGGGTAGAGCAGATGGACTCGGTAGGAGGGGACCACACCTATAAAAAGGGGCTCGTGTCATTTGTCTTTAACCATTTCTCATTGATGAAAACACTATCAATTTCCCTATCTTCCATTTCTCTCACATACTATTCTCATTGAGAAAGTATCATTTGCAAACAACTTTGTACATTCCGAGAACCGATCTCCCCACCATTGTTCTGTCCAGATACCATGTTTTGGATTTTCGTGAACAGTTTTGTGGAATTTTAAGACATAAAATCTGGATTCTGCATAGGAGGATGCTACACGACTGGATTTTCAGCTTACCACACTTGGATAAGAGAACATGAATTTTAAGAATATTAATAATTCTAACTTATACTTTAACCTTCCAGTCAGAAATATGAACTTAATAAATTCCTAGGTTCGTAGTATCCTTTTTCCGTGAACCTTTCTGTTCTCCATCCAACTATCTGCAGGCCAAAGCCTCATGGATGGTTTGTGTACCATGGTTGTACGCAGTAGAACGTGACCGTGTACCATATCTATAGGCAAGGTTTCTTCTACGTATCGTGTAGTACACGGGATGTGGTTACCACATACTGTTTCCGGAATCAATACACAAAACATCATGTGGACATATTTTGAATCTTTTATCCATTCTTCCATAGCCTTTATCTAATTTTTTTATCAGACTGACTTCTCATCAGCTTCTGGATCATCCTGTGTAGGTTTCAATGGATGATTCACAGGCTATTGAAAAATTGAAAAAGACAAGGGAAACCATGATGAGGAATAGCGATGATAATCTTCGAGCCCTCATCATTCCCTGTGACAGCTTCTTGATGGTCTTATTGATTCCAAATCTATTAGCATACCTGTTATCCATAAAATTTAATCTTTATGATTTTGGTCTTGCTGCCGACGTGTCTCTACCATTGCTTAACCCTGATATCACTTTCATCCTCTTAGAGGCACCACATGGTCATGACCGTGCCAACATTTACCTGGTATGAGAAGTCATCGCCACTCCGATTCAGGAGAACGTATTCATAATGCAAGGCTCAGCATGGAATCAGGGAAACTATGAGTGCTGTGATTGTTTCCAAAGACTAGATTCCCAAGAAACTTTTAGCAGTAGGTGGAGCACCGAGTGGGATTTTTGTGCTAGAGGATGTTTCTCCAATGATTGGACCTGGGGGTTCTGGGAACATCAGAGCTGTCTGGAGTGCACTGACAAGCTAGGGGCTATGAACTTGTACCAGTAATTTGGGGTTTCTCAGTCTTCAATCTTTTCTCTAAGCAAAATCCTTCCAAAATTGCTGAGTTGCTGGTGTTCAAGAATTAACCCCTTCAACCTATTTCATGAGAAGGTGGGAACCAGACTATGAGATATCTACCAGCTTGGGGGACTCCCCATTCATGGAGAAATATACTACAATTTCCTCCCAGTAGCCATCACATGGAATGACACCAATCACATGTCTCTTTTGGCAAGAAGCTTATTGGTCATGGCAGCGGGATCACTGGATCATCCCCTCGAGGCTCATTCCCTCATCAAATTCAAAGAGTGTATAAGGATATTTCTGTAGACAAAAAAACCCATGTCAAGGGATCACTATATTCAAACTCATCCCACTCAATAGTCCCACCAAACCCCATTGTCATATCATGCAACCCTTGAAGTTGGGCGATATACCACATGGGGATATGAGCTTTGGCCATATGTTTCACCTACGCTTAGACTGGAAGGTTTCATTTCCATGTTTTTAAGTGGATGGTTATTCCCATCCAGTGACGTATATACCATGGTTCAGGCATGAAATTTGATGATTTCAGCCATACTAGCAGAGGTTGGGCCCCTTAATTTGTCACTTCCTACCCTTGAATGGATTTATAAATTGTTTGAAGAGATATAGGAAGGTAATCATCCACATCGACTCATCGGATCATTCGAATTCCTCTATGGATGGATGGTAGAACACTTCCCCTGTTATTAATACCAACATACTGCAAGGGTTCCCCATTTTGACTTTAATACGGCTATTATCAATATTTTTGTTGTTTTTCCCAAGACCCTAAATGGTACTGATGCGGTTTGGCTATTGGAAAATGCCTCTCATTTCTTGTTTTTACCGTATCCTACCCCTCAGGGATCATTGAGAGGTGATAAGGGAGGTACCTTGGAGGATTTATCATACCTCATCAACCACTGGGATGCGATTCTCCTTGCTCATGTAGACTGAGTAGTTATTTGTGAGACATACCTCCCATATCGGTTTGCCAGACAATTTGAATGCCTTCAAAAGATTGATCTACTTTCAATTGCTCAATTAAGGGTAGAATATCATCCTGTGGTTCTCCACCAATTATGTCTTATGATGATTCATGAAGGTGATTCTAGGGATATTATCATTCCTAACAGAACGGGACATACCTTTTTATCACTGAAATATTCCCAAATACGGGATATTGTTACCCTGATGGAATGTTGAAAGAACCAGTTTGACGGGTGCAGAAACCGTTGACCACTCCCTTCCCCTTCCTTTCCCCCATGAAAATGATACACATTCCTTATACCATGAAAAGTAAAACCACTACACCTTCTACTTCTATCCCTATGACTACCAAGATGGATACACCTCCTTCTCCTGCTCTTGTGGTAAGAAGGCATTCAGTCTGTTGTCAAAAGCATCTGAGAGGGGTTTCCTTAATACAACCCATTTTAGTGGGAAGTGATTCATACTAATCCCCTCATGTAGATATTTCCCAAGGTCTTAATAATAATGGCAACAATTTAGCTTCACTGATCATCCCATAGGACGCGGTTAGTCTTTCGTATACGGATTTAGTTGTTTTTCCATATAAAGGAAAAGAGAGTCTCCCATCATGGGTGACCTATCTTAGGTACCTCTCCACTCATATGGAGAAACTTCCTACTTACATACATGTGGAAATAGGGGAGGATCATAGTGCTGGTGTTGTGGCAAGGCTCCGAATAGTGCAAAAAGAGGCATGGTTCCAGTTATGTTCTCTTTCTGCGGAGACACCCCTGGCCACTTTTACTGATGAGGGTGACAATTTTAATCATTTATTCACAGAGATAATTTACTATGGCTATTATTATCAGCAGTTACGCCTCCTTATTAAACAAATAATCATGGCCCGAGAAGATATTACCTCCTGTGAGGACAAGCTGGACAGGTTCAATTCTTCCCATCACCAGGTGGTGACCTTCCAAGATGTTTCAGAAGAATTTGAACATCTGATGGATGAGGAGGTGAAGGCCCAAGAATTATTGTCTATCTATGAGGAAGAGATGTGTGAGTGTGAAGCTCACACAACCAGTTTGAGAGATCAACTGGCCTTCTTTCACGCTAATTATGAAGTCATCTAGAAGAAAGGGTGGGACATTAAAGTTGTTATGGAACAAGTGTATCTGACGGCCAAGGCCGAAATAGAAGAAAGATATTATTCGGAGAAGACTACCGATGACCCGCGACAATCACTCTCCATCCTTTTGGAAAAAGTGAACTAAGCCCTATTGTTGTTCTATCTCAAATCATGATATGTACTCTCCCTCATTTTTTTGATACTTTGGGGAGACCCGGAATTGGGGATATTTATCCATTTCTTCTAAACTAAATGGAACTGATTTGGCATTTAAATATCTCTTTCTTTAACTTTTCCTATCATGTCAAAACCATTTCATTCAGGAATTAATCTCAAACCATGACTTCAAATCAGTAAACTGAAATAATCGAATTGAGCTCTAATTTTTTTCTTAACCCGTAGGACCCAGCGAACATAGTTTGACTATTTTTGTGGTTTCATGGGAATATCGACGTGCTTTTGCATCTTTTTTTATATTACCCTAATTTTTTCCTAAGACTTCTTGGTACGGGCTTATCAGGAATAACTTGGTCTTTTCTTAGGCTTCCATTTGCAGGGTTTTGATCTAAGAAGCTTTACGCTTTTTTTGATGGCTCAATGCTTCCCTTTTTTAACAAACCGATACTATAATTTTTCCCAATGGCAAGCTTTTCTGAATTTCCCTTTGTAAAGTATGGTGTCTTTTTTGCTAGAAGTTCACAGTCCTACCAATCAAAATTGTTACAGATGTTTTTGGTTGAACAACTTTGACCAGACTTAACGGGGAAAGGCCCTGACTTGGGACCATTATCTGGGAATGTTCTAGTATCGCTCAGACATGGATTAACGATTTTCTTGACCCTTGATTTGTGGATTTTGTACATGCATGAGGCTTAGGAGACACTTTAGGCGTACATAGGTTGTAAATGACACTAATTGGGATGAATTTACCTTTTATTGATGACCATTATTGTGGGAGGCGCATGTAGAGACATCGGGGCACGATGTGAATAGTATATAAAATGGGTACATAGAACACTAGACATCTGATGGACTAGAAGAATTTGGAAAGTTTGGGATTTATTTTGATGTTGGGATCCATAATGGCTGGCAGGACTGAGTAGTGTTCTCTGATAACACTAGGAACATTCTTATCGACTATGAGTGGGGAACTATTCTCGCATATTTATTAATTCATGAGGGAGAGATGGTGAATGGTAAGTTCAGTTAAGAGTATTTTTTTATGTCAGGGGAACTTGGAAAGAAGGAGCTATAAGAGTAATCATCCAAGAGTTTTCCCAATACAGGGTGTGATAGGACATGGATGTCATTTGAGCGTACGGAAGCTAGAAAGGACAATTAGGGGGATAGATTCTCCTTTGATTGACAACCATTTTTTGGAAAATATATGTAGACCCACTAGGGAAAGATATTAATAGTCAAGAAAAGGTGTACGCAGAACACTGGACTTCCTTCTCCGATGACCTCTAATGATTATAGAGATTAGGAAATTTCTGAATAGAGTACATGAGCTTCGATGAGTGGTGAACCTGAGTGTAAAAAGGGACATTTTAACTAAGCTTCTTCAGGTAAGCCTAGAAACAAGTGGGGGAGCTCTTATTTTGTATGTGGATAACCTTCATGCATACAGATGGAATATATTTAGAATCATCAAAAGGAACTAGAGATGAATCAGGCCCATATGTTTTGATATATCCAGGATATGAGTAAGTAGAAAATTGTAAACCCTGACATTGAGGGCCCTCGAATCAAGAGGTATGGGACGAGGCTTGGAATCCATTAGGCATACTGAGATAGGAGAGGACTGTCCTGGGGAAAAAATTTCCTTTGATTGATGGAAATTTTTGTGGGAAACATATGCAGAGCCACCGGGTCATGATATGAATAGTCTCGAAAAGGTTTCCACAAGACACTAGACTCCCATCTCAGATGATCTTGGAGGGATATGTAGATTCAAGATCACTCAGATCATAGAGTCCAAAATATGGAAGGAGTGTATCCAGAAATTTTGGAGAAATTTCGGCTGCGATTTACTCATGGAATTTGGTGTCCCTTACATAAATTAGATTCTTACGTAGGGTGAGGCATTCGTTCTATCTTTGGAATACCTAGTTATTTAACATCACATGGCCAGGACATGGGGTTCGTCTTGGGGAAGGGAATCGTGACATGCCTTTTAGGGCCGTGCTGCTAGGACCAAATTCCTAGACTGTTTTTCTATAATACCATAGTGGATATCTCTCTGAAATCCAAAAATCTCATGTGAGCTATGCTCAGTTTGAGAAAAAAGGGATTATGTGGATTCCTTGTCATTGCTTATGAATTGTAAAATGAGTATTAGAGGGAAATTTTGGTCTTAAACCAATTTTATATTGTTTAATGTTGTACAGACTGGACAATTTGGGACTAACAGTTTAACGCCGTGATGTGAGGATGTGATACTATGTAGTTTTGAGACATGAAGTGAGGACGATTATACTTCCATACATATCTTTTATTGTTTTATGTTAATCATAATCAGGATGTTATAGCATTCCGTAGACGTGAGTGATGATAAAAGGGGTAAACCATGTTATTGGTGGAAACTTGAATCAGGGGAGATGACATGGGATTAGAAGCTATTGGGTGTACTGAGATAGAAGATGACTATCTAGGGGACAAATTTAACATTTATTGATGATTGTTTTTTGGGAAACATATGCAGAGCCACCAAGGTATGACATGTATAGTCAAGAAAAGGTTTCTGCAAGACAATGGCCTTCCACCTCAGATGGCCATGCATGATTATGGGGGTCCATCTTTTCTCAATTTATGGAGTTTGACAAATAGGAAATATGTTCCTGGGAATGTGAGAATACTCGGAATACGATTAACTGTGAACTACTTGAAGATTCCACATATCTCTGACTCATTTGTATAGGGGGAAGGAGTATCTTTTGATTTCTCCTGACTGAGAGGCTTGTCCAGAATCTCAGAATACCAGGGACTGGTCCACACATAACTCTTGAAGAATTTTTTAGTTTATTGTCATGTGATAGGACCTTTCATGGACTCCCAGTAAAAGCCATACCTACATATGGGAGAATAGGGCATTTTTTGCTGGTGGCTGGGCCGAGATTCTGAATTCGAGTGTCACTACATATCCTGAAAGGGAAGGAATCAAGCTGTACGTAGCTCTCAATTCTCCCTAAAAATGTTCCCTCTATGTGTAGTGAAATTTGAGGGAATTTTTTTTATGATGATGATGATGTCTGGTCAAATATCTAAGATCGAGGAGTCACTATGTATCACAGGAGGGTAGGAATCAAGTCGTACATAATTATGAATTCTACCTACAAATTTTCCCTCGATTTTTACGGACATTTGAGGGCATTATTTTATGATGATGATGATGGATAGGCCGATATCAAATATCAGGGCGTCACTACGTATCCTGCGAGGGAAGGAATCAAGCCATATGTAGTTTTGAATGTACCCTATTCCGATTTGGCTCAGTCCATGGGTGATGACATGTGAGGAATTTTTTGTTTCAATTTATATGGCTTCCAAGACTACCATATTACCCTACAATTTATTTTCATAAGATAACACTCACCACTGATCCAAATCTCACATGAGTTATACTCGATGTGATAAACTAGGAGTGGTCATAGAGTCTCCTTCGCAAGTACGAGGAGGTAGAGAATATAATTGGGGCATTCTCTTTTTATTTTCTAGTGGAGCTAGGCCAAGATCGAGGATCAAGGCATCTCTACTTATCCTATGAGGGAAGGAATTAAGACATACATAGTGTTTTATGTACCTTGTACGGATTTGGATCGGTCTAAGGGGAAGGGGAATTTTCATTCTTTCTGTCATAGTTTACAGGTCTACCTTGTTACTCTATAGTTGGATTTCGTAAGAGAATCCCTACCACTAATACTAATCTCAAGTGAGTCATACTTTATGTGATAAACAAAGATTAATAAGGGTTTACCTTCTGAATATGGGTAGATAGGGGGCGTGATGGAGGCATTTTTTATGGTGGGGGGATGATCCAGGATCGAAGATTGGGGAATCACTTTGTATCCTGCGAGGGCATGAATCAACCCGTACATAGTTATACAAGATATTATACAATTTATTGTATTAGGACATTTTGTGTCATGTAGTTTAACATCCTATTGGGATTACATGCATCACAATTTATTTTCATGGTTTACGGAAGAGTTTTTTAATGGTTATCGTCATGTGGAAAGTATGATGACACATAGTTTGTGGTATTAGAGTTTGGACCATGTAATTTCAGCTTAATGTCGTTTTTCATTGACTAATACCGTACATTTTAAAATCATGTGTCCAGGATGATAACTCATAGTTTAGGGTCATAGAGTTTGTACCATGGCATTGTGGGTATTACAACTCATAGTTTAGGGTCTTAGTGATTGTACCTTGGCATTATGGTGTTTTTTCATTTATCATAGTTTAAGTTCATAGAGTTTGGACTTTGGCATTATGGTGTTTTTGCATTACTCATAGTTTAAGGTCTTAGAGTTTGGACCTTGACATTATAGTGTTTTGCTGTTACTCATAGTTTAAGGTCTTAGAGTTTTGACCATGACATTATAGTGGTTTCCGTTACTCATAGTTTATGGTCTTTGAGATTGGATATTGGCATTATGGTGTTTTTGTTATGCGAAGTATTTCTTCAAGAACATCCCATTTGTAGGAGTCATGATGAGATGTTCTCCCATTGATATTAGGGCATACGATCCATTAAAAGAGAACATATGTACAACATATGGTCCTCCCCACATTGGTTCAAGATTTGGGGGCATCATCCTGACTATCATTGGGGTCATGAGGAATAACACCATTTCACCATTGAGGAATGATTGAAGGCGAATGTTTTTGTTGAAGGCTCGTGAAATACCATTTTGGTAGATTTTCAAATGGTGTAGTGTGTGAAACCTTTTTTCATCTAGCTGCTCTAACTCATCAAACCGTCTCTGGGATTGCTCATCCAGGAAAAGTTGGTCACAAATGTCCAAATGTAGTGATGTCACTTGGATTTCGATAGAAAATATTGTTTCATCCCCATATACTAGTGAGTACAGGGATGCCTGGGTCTTTATGTGGGTGATGGTCTAGTAATTCCATCAAACATGAAAGAGCTTATCTGGAAAAAATTTATTATCCTTATAAACCATCTTTTGAAGTATGTTGGACACATTCTTATTGAAAGCCTCTATCTTCTGATTGACCGCCGCATGGTAGCAGGACAAATGGTTGGCTTTAATTCCATACTCCTGGTTTATCTTGTCCAACTTAGCAGAGTAGAAGTTGGATCCATTTTCTATTAGGATAGTATGAGGGACACAAAATCTAGTAAATACATTGGCCTTCAAAAATCTGACATTTTTTTCCACGAATTCTTTAAGGGGTACGGATTCATCCCCTTTGGAAAATAATTCAGTCACTGTGAGTATGAACATGAATTGTATTATAGTAGCGGGAGGATATGGTCCCATGACATCCATACTCTAGGCAATGAATGAAAAAGAGTAAATAGGTATATGAAGTAACTTTTGGGAGATTTTTATGAAATTAGCTTGAACTTTGCAATAATTCAACATTTTGGTGAATATGGAATAATCTTGTATCACAGTGGGCTAGTAATACCCAAGTATCTTGATTTGGTGAGAGATCTTGGTTGCTAACTAGTGCGCTACACAAGCTTCAATGTGCACATATTTCATGACGACAACAGTTTCTTCTCTACCAGTGCACCATAGAAGGAATTCTTCAAGGCCACATTTGTAAAGGACCTTTTCTTGGTTTACCCCATCGTACATGAAAAAATTGACCGCCTTCCTTCAGAACTTCTCCCTTTTATCCCTATCTGGTAGGGGTTTCCCATTCTAAAGTTAATTTTTAATTGATGTAATCCAACCGGTGGTATGACCATGAGGATTTAAAAAAAGATTAATTTCATCGATTTCCTCTATATTTCTCTAGATGATTGGAAAGACCATCCAACAGTGAGCAATGCCAGTCAATGTTTCATCCTATTTGGGATTGACTAAGGATGTGGTTGCATTTTCCAAAATGTCAGATTGATAAATTTGTGACCGGGGGATATAAATCAACACTAGTTCTGACAGGAATTCTTCCATAGGTTCCAAAAAATGGTTCATCAAGGGAATCGATACTTTTTTATTGATATCATATTCACCTTTGACCTAATTTATGACTAGATATGAATCACCCATTATGTTTAGGAATTTGGCTTGCACCTAGAGTTCCAATTCTAGGCCTGAAATGAGTGACAGATACTCTAATTTATTGTTTGTACACCATTTAGAAAGCTGGAAAGATTATGAAAAGATGGCCTTTTCGGGGGATAAAAGTATAAATCCTAGTCCCACTTTGTTTATCCTGGGATACTCCATCTTTTTCCCCATCGGGAATCGGTAAACAACCTCAAAGAACATTTCCTCCTTCAAGGGGTTTTCCTAAAAATAAAACACTTCTTCATTTGAAAGTTCAAAATAAAACGGTGTTGTTTCTCTTGAGGGGTTCTCGGCCAGGATGTCTGCTAACACCTGGACTTTGATGGCCTTCTAGGGTATGTACAATATGTCAAAATGTTATAGGATGAACACCCATCGTAATAGATGCCCTTTTCGGATGGTAAAATTGATGATATATTTGAGCAGGTTGCATCGGGAGACTGGGTGGACCTCATCGTGCTGTAGGTAATGATTGAGCTTCTAAAATACAGAGAATAGGGCTAGGAAGTTATTTTATATTTTTTAATTCTGAGTTTCAACATCGATCATCATAGGAATGAGGTATTAGAGTATATTCTCACTACTGGAATCATTATTCTACATGAGGAAGGCACCTAATGACCGTTCATAAGAATTTATGTATAGTATGAGTGGTCTCCACTCAACTGGTGGCATGAGAACTTGTAGGATTTGGAGATATCTTTTAAGATTTTTGAAAACTTCTTTGCAATCATTATCCCACTCATATGTAACTCCTTTCTTCATGAGCTCGGTGAAAGGTAAACATTTACTTTCTAGGTAAGCTATGTAGCACCGAATATAGGCAAGGTGACGCTGGAGACCTCTCAACTTAGTGAGGTTGCGAGGCGGGGACATGAAAAATATGGATATTGTCTTCTTGGGGTCGACTTCAATGCCACAATGTAATACGACGAAGCTGAAGAATTTTCCCAAGGTAACGCCAAAGGAACATTTTTGGGGATTCATCTTTAAACTATGTTCTCTCAATTTGTTGAAGAGAATCTCAATATAATCCATGTGGTTTGAAAATTTTTGTGATTTAACCACTAGGTTGTCAACATAACACTCGATGAATTTTCCCAAGAGGGGCTTGAAGATGCGAATCATGGCTAGCAGATATGTGGCGCCAACATTATTTAGTCCAATGGGTATCTCTTTATAATAGAAAAATCTATAAGGGGACCTAAAAGAAGTATCTTATTTGTCTCCTTGGGCTATCCAGATTTGATTATACCCAGAATAGCCATCCATGAAAGAGAGGGATTCATATCTGGATATCGCATTGTTCAACAATTCTGTGATTGGGGCCGAGAAGTCATCTTTAGGGAAATGCTGACTAATGGACCTAAAGTCAATGAATATTCTAATATGTCCGTTATTATTTTTGATAGGAACTATGTTTTCTATCCATATCATATATTGGACCTCCTATATGAAGTTATCTTTTTTAATCTTGTCAACTTCGGACTCAATTTTGGCAGCATGAGTTGGGTGGGTCCTTTTGGTTGCCTGCTTATAGTCCTGGTGACTTTATGGTAATCCCATATGATGTGTGGTGACCTCTAGATCGAGGCATAGAATCTCTGTGTAATTTCAAGCCAACACATCTCGATTCTTCTTTATAAAGGAGGTGTATGCCTCCTATTCCTCGACAAGCTTGGCCACACTGATCAAAGTGGGCCAAGGGTCATTTTCAGTGCCCATATTTTTCTCCTTAATTTCATCAATTGCGGTGGAGATACCTTATTATAATGAGTGGGGGGGGGATCTTTGAGGTATTATTCCTCGTTTTCTTCTTCTTTATCATCTTCATCATCTTCATCATCTTCCTCTTCTGACGGAGAAAGTAATTTTTAGAAGAACTCTCAAATTATAGGAGATAAATCTTCTTTTATTCTTATTGTGTGAGGAAATAAAATTTTGATGTCTCGAGGATGGGAAAATTTCATCTTTGATAGATATTTTCTTTCCATAATGTGATTCATACAACTCTTCTGGGTGCTTGGACTAAGTAGCCACAACAGAGATCATGCAGATGATTGAGTCTACCTCCGGGCTTGCACCTATACATTCAACTTGATTTATGGGTAGTATGTACTCTTCCCTAAGTTGTTTAAGGGTGTTAGAGAGAGACATTTACAATCCATTCGAGGCACTGATTCAATCAACCTCATCAGCCAAAATATTTTTTTTCTTCTGACTCATTGAACCCGACAATGATATAATGTGATTCAAAAGACTCAAACAGGGATATATCAGTGTGAAACATCCAATTTTTTCCTTTAGTGCAGTATTTGATGAACTGATGATATAAGGATATAATCTCAGCGTGCTGATGTAGCCAAGGCCTCCCTAAAAGGAGGTCAAAGGATGTACTTTTACACATCAACAGAAACTCCAAATCTGATATGAGATCTCCGAGCAACGTTTTATGATTGATTCATCCCAATGATTTCTCATCACTTTTGTCATATCCCAGCAGAGTTTTAGTGAAGGGTATCAAACTATCTTTATCATATCCCAGTCGATGAAGCGTTCACAGTGAGAAGAGGTTAACTCCTGAGCCATTGTCGATAAAGATCATTCGAACAAAAATTACTTTTATCTTACCGAAAACATATAAGGGTTTGATGTGACCTTTCATGATGGAGTATTCATCCCTATCTGTGAAGGATATTATAGAATGAAATTCTTCCAAACTAACCTCTATACGGTAAACTTAGGTTGATGCTACTTCTGCCTTGAACTCTTAGGGACTTAGGAAACATTCGATGAGTGCATCCCAAATATCTTCGGACATGATCAATGCATATAGAATTGATAACTTTTCTAGTACTGAAGCCAGATGATTTAAAATATCATACTTATTCTCTAAATTCCTACGCTTCCAAGCTTGGGGTTTCTCTTTCATAGAAGATTTAGGAGTTTGAGCTTTGGACGTAGTTGGTTCCGCCTCTGTAACAGGGGCCGACAGTTCTGCAGTCCTTTCCATGTTTATCCAAACTGGTCCACCTATATACCTTGGGATGTTTGGTATTTGTTCTTCCCTAGTTGGATATTCCAAAATTATTGGGCTTGGATTTCTTCCGAAGGTGGTGATTGAGAATTTTGGTTCATGTTGTGTCTATCGGAGGGTCTTTCCCTGAGTTTTTTCATTGTTAGTGGTCTGAATTGTGGCGTGTCCAGGAATTTGACTCCTACATCGATCATGCCTTCCAAGAAACCTTTGGACTCTTCCTCCAGCTCCCCAGTTGGGAACGGTTTATTTAGATTTTTTCCCATAGTCTTAATCAGATAAATGGTCCATCAAGTGAATGAAATTAATGGATGTGAAGATTAGTTCTTGATCTGACACTGTCTCTATTTGACTATCTCCTTCTGATGGTGTCATTTGGTGGGGTGGTGGTTGTTGTACCAAGAATATTGGAATTAATTCGGAATGGGTCAACACTAACTTCAACATTTATATCTGATCATCATCTTTCTCTCACTTTCTTCCATTTTTTTAGAGGCTCCTGAGGCTGAGGAGGATGGTTGTGTTGTATTGGGAGATTTTCGGGGAATAATTGGTTGTTTCAACTGTGCCTGGAGGATTCCATGAATCCAATTGACATTATTCTGAGTCATCAAGTTGTTGAAATTGTATCCCTTCTTACTGGTGATTCTCTTCCATTCCTCTTACTCTCTTGAGTCTTAGGAGGAAACACACACCACTTGTGCTATTGTCAGTCCCAACATGACTTGTGAGAAATCCACAATCTTTTTTTAGGAGATCCTTATAAACAATGAATTCCTAGAGGGCGTGTCATAATATATGGTGATATGGGAAATAATTTGGTTGGTTTTCAAGACCCACTTCATCGGCCCACTTTGGATTTGGTAGCTGGAGCAAATTGCAATTCATGGTGGTTATAAAATAGCCGCGAACCTGGTCATCTTGAAATGAATAATGTTTTTTTCTCTGTTCTTTGTACTGATTTTTTTGGAACCCTTTCACCCAACTTGCTGAGTTGGGGGAAACAATTGGCATCCATGGGATCCTTCACAGTTCAGTGTGGGCCTCACAACTGGAGCTTGAGCCAGCGGTGGATTAAGCATGACATAATCCACTTAATCTTTTCCCATTATTTTCCCTAGGGCTGATGGGGTTTCTCAAGACCTAATCTTGGTTTATTTTAATAAGTCTTATATCCTTTGAGCAATGACAGATATGTCTATAATCCCACTAGAGTACTTCACTGGGATGAGCGGTGTTCAGAATTCATATCGAAGGTTATCGATTCATATGGAGAGTATCTCCTAGGGGAGTGGCCGGTTTATGGAAAATGTCTGGCCCTTCCATATGGAAAAGAAGTCTGATACTCTTTCATTCTCTCAATTTTTTCAATTCATGATAACACTAACCATTGTATTAGGTAGTGTTGAACTGAACTAGAAGAGAAACTATCACCGGAGGTCCTCTCAATCTGTAATTGAATTGGCTGGCAGTCTAGTATACCATACAAAAGTTGAGCCCTACAGGGTTCATATGAAACACATTAATTTTACAGATTTTTCTACTCTGGAGTGCCCATCATGGGGCAGAATAAGAGTAATTGTTCATTAAATTCTATTCTAGATCCCCAAGACATTGAATACCAAGAATCTGGCGTCCCCAAAGACTGGTGGTGGGAGAACATTGCTCACCCACTTGGAGTAGGGTTTGAGCTCTGATTGTATTAGAGCGGGACACCCCTCCATTGATTCTAGTCGATCAGTTAGCTACTCGACTATGTTTAAGAGCCCTTGATGCAAATTTTGGTTGGATTGGGCTTGAGCTGGTCTGGTAGTGTCCAAGACTGGGTGTCCCAACACTGTTGGAATTTAGGGGTGATACCCAGTTGAAGGTATCATCTCTGGGTTTACCTAGATATATTCTGGCTTCCTTCCTAGTGGGGGGAAGTCATTATGTACTTTTAGGGCTATGTTGAATGGTCCTAAAGCACGGTTTCATTCACTGGGATGAGTTCTTATGGCATGGGAACCTCTTCTAGGATCACCTGCTGACATTTTGTAGGGGAAAACATCTGAAAAGGTAGCTCCCTCAATGTAGCCCGGCATTAATTCTCCTGAGCTCTTTGATTTCTTCCTCCTTCTTAGCGAACCATTCCTCGAGGGTTAGGGGAACAATCTCAGGGGTTAAAAAGTTGGGTCATAAAGTACCTTGTATTTATTCTTCTCCTGGTTGTGGTTTCGCACGGGAGATAATGTCAGATTTATTGAGAGGGCACCCGGAATTAGGAATTCCTTCTTGTTCTGGGTATGCACACCATCAAGTTCGATGTGGTATGCCTCTGTAAGGGAACCATATTCCTTCACAGCCTATATGCCCGTGTCATTTCTTGTGAGATCTGTGGGGTTGATGTTTACCACGTTCATTGAGGCATACATCATTGAGGGTGGTGTACCCAGTGCAGAATAGTAAGAAGGATTTCTGCACCCTTTATTGGGATTTCTCCTTCCATTATGCGGTATTATTCGAGTTTGTTAGAAAATATTAACCCAAAGGGATCACTTGTATGACCCCGTAATGCAACTTTCTATCGGAGGGTGTGAACTACGAGAGGGGGTGGAACAGGTAACTTCTCTATCCATCGTTCTTCCAAGACGGTGGAAGACAGATGTCTGATGTGGAAGGATTTGAGGTAAAAATGCCGCCTTCCTGTGGGTAGGTGTTGTTACCTTTTTCCAATTGATGCGCTATGACATAAATTTGTTGGTCTTATTGGGGAATATTGATTTAAAAAATGACACCAGCCCTATGGGATAGGATTTTCCCTGTATTACAGCTATAGCCGCCGCTATTTCCACCTTTTCAAATTCACGTACTCCCATGCCCGTATAAGAAGAGTATGGAATTGGTCCTGTATGGAGTCTATGGTCTTTTTAAGACATGATCACTACTTTTTTGGTTGTCTTCCCTTAGGTGAGAAGCATGCTGGATGTTCTTGGTAACCTGACTCAGAAGCTTTTTGATGACTTGATCGCTTTGGACCAGACACTTTTGAGACTTACTCCATGACATTTTTTGTTGGGTATCCCATATTTTATAAGTAGAAAGTTCATTTGATTGTTTCCTCAATGTGATGACATTTTATGATGTCATTTCAAATGGGGCTTACTAAAGGGGAAGTGGGGTTATGTGTAGAGCTCCATGTTCTCCCCATCCTCGAATACAAACTCCAGTCAGGGAATTTCCAATGAGGTGATTCTACTTATTCTGTTCATGTAGGTAGTCTGGTTCAAGGTTTTTTATTCGCCTTTCTGATTGTGGCTACCTTTCAGACGAGAGGGAATCTAGGTCGATTAGATGGTGAAACTCCCCTATCATGTGGACATGGTCCATGTACACTTCGTAGGGTAGAAATTTTTCTTTCAACTTTCGAAGAGTCGTCTATATGTTGAGAAGAATGTCATGTGTGCTTTCCCCAGACAACTTTCTTGGTATGTCGAAGTGAGAAGTGTATGTGGGCCAATACATGAATGGTATATTATCCCTAGCTAGTTTTCTTCTCCCAAGAAACATATCACACTATTATTCTTCCAGAGGATCCTCTATTGACATGCCAAGCTCAACTATTTCTTAGTAATTTCATTCCAAGAATCCAAGATGGTGTGAGCATTATTGATTTGCGGACACTATGGGGGTGGCTCGTATGATGAGTGTGGCCCCGGTCTATCCTATGGTTGAGAAAGAATATCACATGCTATAGAAGGAGTGCCCGAGGTGTATAGCTCTAATTTTCTAGTGCCTCAGTTTAGAAGGGTTTTCTCACATTTGGTCTAGATAGAGGAGGACATTATTGGCAATACAAATTTTTTATTGTGGGGAGGACCTTTGTAATTGGTGCATCAATGGCGAGGGATACTATTAAAACTTGATGCCTGACCATGGGAATTTTCCAAATGGTATATAGCCTAGGAAGGACATTCAGGGTGGGCTGTAGCAAGGGGAGGAACTTATTTCTGCCTATTGTTACTGAGGGAAGGACCTTCACAAAAACTATCATTGTGGGGAGGGAATTTGTAATGACTATCATCATGGCGATGACTTCAATAATGACTTGAAATCTAGATGCAGGGAGAATTTTGCAGTGTAAAACCTGGGGAGGGCCTTCAAGATGTACTACAATGAGGGGATGACCTTATTATTTCTTGGCGTCACTATGGGGAATTCCTTCATAGCAACCACCATTTTGGAGAGGGTCTTCGCAATGAAAATAATCTTGGAAAGGACTACCATCATGACATGACATCCGACTACAGGGAGAAGCATATCTGTAGCGTATACCCTGGGGGGACCATCAGGGGGGATGATAGAAAAGAGAGTTCCTTCTTGATGTATGATCTTCAGGTTGAGGGGAGTGATACCCTGATGTGAATTAGGAGATAGAATCTTATGATCGACCATTCTTGACCCACAGAGCAAGCCCACGCGGGTGCTGTGTGGAGAACATTCAGTGCTTCTAGTAGCGACATTATGGGGAGGACCTTTGTAACTAATATGGACTCTTCCATAATTTGGTAATGGAATGACAGGGTATTGAGCATTAATTGATATATGTTTGAGGGAGTTAAGAACCCTGACTTCCAACAAACCAGGATCAGGTATGTTCTCTTTATTTTTCAGTTGCCTTTGGTGCCTTTTGTTTTTGGGCACTCTCTTGCGGATAACCTAGTCCATCAACTATTGGTATTGAACTTCATATATGAGTCCCAGTCTTGTTGGGTCTTGTGATGTTGTCCGGATACACTTATGGGCTTCTTGAGTTTTGGTAGGGATATATGTCTGCCCTAGAGTAGCCACCACGTTGGACTGGTGTCCCCCATTTGGAACAACTATTTTTCCTGATTCGTTTTTCCGTATATCATGGGATATTTCTGTCGACTGTCCTGGACTAGAGAAGGGATGTATAAATTCTCTGGAGTGACTAAATTATTTTGTGAGTGGGTCATTCTGTTTGAGGAAACTAGTTTGTTGGTCCAATTTCTCGCCTTTGCTACTCATACAATGATATGTTGTCTTGTTTAGAGGATATGGTCGGGAATCGACATCTGATCCTCCATCATTTCCATAATGTTTTAAGGTACATCTTTGGCTAGAACGGGTATGATGTCCCATTCTGATGTCGGAGCAGGAGATGGTTCCTACTACGATCCTCCATGAGTTTCCAGTAGATTGTAGTAGTTCTCCTATACCAGGATAGAGGAACGCGCCTTCCACCATTTGTCTTCTCCTGTTGCCACCATATCAGATTGGTGGATTTCATATTCATGTGCGGGGATTTTCATTCACTTGGTTGCCATTGTATTTGTCTCACAAGATTTGTATGAATCCGAAAAAATTTGACTCTGCTCGTATTTGGTTTCCACACTATTTGGATGGTGTCCTTGATATGCATTAGAAGGTATTTGTTCCTGTGTTTAGCATATTGCTTCCCAATTTAGATAGCAGGCTTGAAATGCATCAACAAGTATTTGTGCCTGCGTATTGCTGGTTGCCTCCCTATTTAGATGGCGGTCTTATTGTGCATCGGTAAATATCTACATCAGCCCGTAGTTTGTCACTCTGTCTTCACAGAGGGACCGACAAGAACTAGTAGGAATGTGCATGTTCTCATATTGTTCCACCCTATTTATGTGGTGGTCTTGAGTGGAGGGGCATGGTAATTGGATTGCTAGTTGAATTCCACCATGTTAATATGGTGTATATACTCCTCAGGATCCAGGGTGATAGCATGTTCCCGATTAAATATTCACATCCCTTGGAGAGAATCTTGAGGTCCTGGGTCTCCAGGACTTTTGTAGGTTCCCTCCGCATAAGGTCCTCCTTGGCGAGAGGAGGCCTGGTCGTTCGGTGTCGGCAAAGACGCTCTCTAGCGGGGGCCCATGGGTAGGACTCCTGTTTAGTTGAGGAGAATATATTATAATCGACTTCATATACCTACCTAAGATAAGGGAGGTACTCTTTGACACATTCCGGAGACAGGCTCCCGAAATGATTTGATATGACCACCGGGGCCGACTTGTGTTGGGGTGCCGATTGCGGATGAATAGGTGGCTGTATGACCTTTACAGACTGGAGGGATTGTCTCATGGCCTCCAGCATGGAAAGAGTACCATTTCAGTGGTATCCTTTTATCAATGTATTGGATACCTACCATTGAAGATGATGGGTATGCGAGGGGGTCTTGTCCTTAGTTGGTGCCCCATCCGCCTCTGAGATCACTAATGTGTGTGTCTTCATGGGTCGTTGGGATGCCATTTGGATCGAAGGACACTCTTCAGGAACCTACAATATATATATATATGTATATGACATACAGACAACAAAACATCGTCAAATTATCATTCCTTTAAACATATGCATATTTGGCGATTCATCTTTGCCCCCTCCACTTTTCGTTTGTTGTGGGGAGAAGGGGCCTGAGTGGGGTGAGACCCCCACCTTGGTTAATGATTCATGTCAGGTTCACCATTTTTGTTCCTCTTCTAAGGTGGTGCATTTTTCGCATACCAGGGTGAAAAAAATAGTCTGATGTGAAATTTCCTTTTATCTTTTATCATTGGGTAAAACCACCACCATGGCTAAGGATTCACATCTAGTACACCATTTTTGTTCCTCCTCAAAGGTGACACATTTCCAGGTGATGCAGATATGGAAGCACAAGGATCGTCACCCATCCATTATTCTACAGTGAAAAGTTCTCATTGAATTCGCCATTCCTATTTTTTTGACCTGCTCAACATCATTATCCTTTAAAGAAGGTTAAATTAACCCTACGAGAAATGTTGGTCCTAGTGAGAGATTGCGTGGGGGTCAAGAACATGTGCAATCCGTCCTTCTAAGATGTAACTTCCTCTGATGGTCTCCATCAATTTTATTCATGGATACAAGAATTCCCAATAAACATGTTATCCATGATTCATGGACCTACATTCCAAAGGTAGGTGCTCGTTGGATGACGATTTGGCCAACGACACTTAAGGACTCCATTGATCAAGAGGATGGGAGGTCAGGATCATGACACCCTTCTAGGGGAGGATTTTTTCCAGTTCTAGGAATCTATTTTATATTTTAATCCTATTCATATGTTCATGAATCCTTTCTTCATTCCTAATGAGTGTGTCTACGAGCTACCCTAAATTTTCATGATCGTCGTAGGCATGAATATATTTGACACTATAGAGGCGATGCTATATTGATCCATATAAAAAAGTGCACTAAAGTTTATCATCATCTAGGGGGAATGTAGGTGACTTGATGTTGGAATCAGGCCCATAAGAATGTCTTCTTAGGTATCCTTGTGATAGGAATTTGAACCCACGTAGTTTGGATTGTGTGGGGCTTACGCATTGGAGCTTCGCATTTTGGAGACATGGTTTGGTGGACCCTTTTTGATGGGAACCCTTTTGAGATTGGTCCTTCTAGTAGGCATCCTATGTATCCTGGTTTGATCAAGAATAAGAGTTCTCATAGTTAAAATTTTTGGGGCATAGGTGTGGAAGATTCCCATTTGACCGATCATGATTGAGTGTACCCTCTTGGATGGGCACCCGTTTGAGATTAAACATATTTTAAGGCATCCTACGTATCCAGATATGGCCAGGAATCAGAGTTATCATAGTTTATATTTGTAAGGATTACACATGAAGGCTTCCCATTTGATCGGTCATGATTGGATGTACCTTTTTGGATGGTCACCCTTTTGAGCTCGAGCCTTTTGGAAGGAATCCTACGTATCCTGATTTGGACAGGAATCATAGTTATCATTGTTCAGTTTTGTGTGGATGTTGTAATCCTGACAAACCTCAAATACCACTTGAGTCATGCTCAGTGTGAGAAACAAGAGGATTTTAAAGATTCAACAATGCACATTGTTCCTCCCCTATTGGTGGGGGAGGGAGAGCCCACATGTTAAGAGGTTGGGGTGACCGTGGGAGAGGGCGTGAAGCAAATAGACCTTTAATGTGAGATGAAATTTAAGGCCATGCGACCCTACCTTAGATAATTGTGGATTTACCCTAGTGGGAGGGCCCGAGAGCATGGTTTGGTAATGGGAGGAGTTTCATCCTATCAAAGGGGGGAGAATACATAAAACCTTCAACTAATAACTATTCCAAATTGAATGGAAAAGAGAGTGATCACCCTTAGTCACAAGAATGAGGAGGTTCACATCAGAGTTAAATTTTTGGGATCTAAGTTACCATTATAATGGAGCCTTATAGGAATTCATGATGCCCGCACTATTGTGGGGAGGGACTTTGTGACTCTACTTACCATGGGTATGTAGACAAAATGGGGTGTGCTGATGCAACTGATGGTCTGATCATATGAGTCTGGTGGATTTGGAAGAGGCTTTGGACTAATGCCGAAGGACAGGTTAGAGAAGGGATCATGGAGGACTGGACGATAATGGAGGGGTGAGGTGGGAACAAATGGAAAATATAATTGAAAACACCCCATTCCACGAACTGACTTTTTATGTGGGATGGGTGAGGCTCTGCATACCATAGTGGAATGCGGGCAGGGGGTTCACCACGTACCAATACGATACATGGGAATGGGTATAGGCAACTGTGTACTATAGTGTTACATGGCCCACCAGGCCACTTCGAGTTCTATCCGTTTACTGAGGTAGTATGTGACACTTGGTTCAGTTCGTGTAGATGTATGCTACATATAGCATTATATTGAAGGACGGTTTGGGGGATCATTATTCACAGGAGTTCATCCATGAGAAGCCTTTGGTTTGTGGTTCACTAGTTAGGTTTGTGGTTATATTATTTTTATTCAATTTCTCTGTTTTATGGGTCATGACTGGCTGTACTTGTAGAGGGAGTGGTTCACGGTTTGGGCTTCACCGATGAAACAAGACGAAAGCTGGAGTGCAACCTCTAAGTCTCCCTCAATCTTTTGTCATCCTTCCTTCTCTCTTTCCATCTCTATTTTTTCATCCCTATATGTGAGTAATTCTACTGTGCTCCTTTTATAGAGAATCAGACCAATCCTATCTATTGGGAACATGACACCATTTGCAGAGTCCCATTGAAGGAATATCCTAACTCATGGAAGACTCAATCAACCAGGTTTTGAGGAGGCTTCGATTCATGATAATGGTTCTCATAACCCTTTTGATTCACTTAATACATGAACTAATGAGTTCAAAACATGATAAATGGGCATTCCTCATGTGTATGAATCTGTTCAGCGACATGGTTCTCAGCCTACCATTCTCACTTTTTATCACTTCGTGGGCTAGCGGTTTGCAGATCGTCCCGCATTCTGGGTGGTTCGTGATCCATCTGGTCTGCGTACCTTTCCCAAATATGGTACATGATCCACTTAGAAAACATTCAATAAATTGAAGTCCTTCATGTTTTTTTTTGAATATTGAAACTCATTTTGAGTCCATTCACCTTGCTAGACTAGTATAGGTTCTTGATTCCTTCATTTGTGTGTATGGTGAACTACCGCCTTGCAAACCAATATAGTTCGTTTTCTATTTACATCTCTCAAGACATGTAATAATTATGGAATTAAAGTTTATATATGATTTTATTGAAATATTTATCATTATAAGATAATAATATATCAATTATGTTCTTAAATTCCATGAACATGAAATTGATAACGTCGTTCGTGCGTACGTGTGAAATATCATTTCCACAAAGTGATGTGAATTGTTTTTATTTACCACATATATTTTATGATATATGAAATTATATTTAAATTAATATTATGATTTTAATAATAATAATATTATTCTATAAATATAAAATGATAATTACCTTATTTCTATAATGATCAATGAAAGTGGAAACATTACGCATGCATACGTCCGACCTACAATCTCTAGGATTATAAAGTTCTTCAATATTTTATTAACATAGTTAATGGATTTATTTAAAATTATATTGGAAGTTTTAAAGTGATCTTTAAGTCATGATTATTATTCTAGAGATGATGCAATTATGACCACATGGACTATTGATATAGTACTAAGTTCATTTTCGACCCATGTACTGAAAATCAATAATACATCTGATATGAACTTAAATTATTATGTAATTGGTATAACATGATACCAAGTGATATAAAATGAAAAATAAACATGAAAAAGGTTTTTAATCAACAATAAATTAACAAAAGTTTATTATTCATGAATATAATGGTTTTATGTGACGAGTTGGACTAATGGTAAGGGACATCATCTCAATCTCCTTTCATTGAGGCATTTCTTGATAATATGCACCATTATTCTTTTATAAGGTGTATATACAAGAAATAATAAATTTATTATAAAAACAATTATCTATAATAATGTTATTTATTGTTTTGGTAGATGTATAAATTCCTGGATATTAAGAGTCAAATGTGACAAGTGGTATGGGATACCTTGAATGTTTAATGATTTAATTATCAACTCTTTTTCTTCATGATTTTAATATACATATTTATTTAAATCGATATAAAAGGATTATACATGATTTTTTTTCTATATTGAATTTCATTCAATGTTTTCAAAAGGAATATTTTTATAATAAGTGTTTTAATTTCTATACAAAATGACAAAAGGAATTTGTTTTATACAACGACAATGATTTCCTCACCGCTATAACTATTATTTGATATTTGGATTCCTCTAAACCATAATTTATTTTAAAAGGAAAATAAATACCATATTTCCAGTTTTTGGGTGACTTGGTATTGAAAATTGGATCTTAAATGAAAATTGTATTTGTATACGAATGTTTTTCATACATGGGATTAGAATAGTTTTACCAAAGGGTTTTGGGATGAAAGTGTTTTATTCATGAAATGTTACTTGAGAATTATATGAAACAAGTGAGCATGATACAACTTATATGAATATTTGAGACCCATTATACCTCGTGGATGGGCCTAACACAAATTATACAGAAGGTTGAGCCCCATTATAGATCACGAGTGATCCGGTTATATCTTATATGAAGAGATGGGGCCCATTATAGATCACAAGTTAGCCCGCTATAAATTATACGAAGGGTTATCCCCATTATAAATCTCCAATTCATGTGTAATAATAATATTTGATGTAGGGAATATGGTTATTCAAATTGAAAAGGGGGTTTAAATGGATTTAGGTATGTGATGCTCTATTTCACTGTGTAATGTTTTAATTTCTTGCGATTGGTTTTAATTTTTTTCTTTGATAGAAAAGTACGAGTGTTATTCATGTGAATTTTTTAATTCGCTAAAAGAACATTAAATGAATTACCATGTTATAACTATATTAATGATTTTATTTCATTTTATGTCCCTTAATGATATTATTTTTTCATCCCATGTTTTTAAATGTTTTTCAAAGGATTTAAAGGAGAATAATGTAATGGATAGAATAAAACAAAAAGTTATGAAGATTAAACATGAAAAGAAACCATATTTATTTTTAAAAGTTATTGTGTTCTGAAAGAAATGGATAATATTGGAAGTGTCTATTTTTTATTTCTATGGTTTAGTTATGCAATAGTTATGGCTGAATTATGTAAATCTCGGGACCTAAAAGATCCACAATGTGAATTCTTGACGTCACTCAAGGTCATGTATTGTTTAAATTTCGGGTCTTATAAAAGTAAAAGGAGGATATCCCTATGAATACAATTCATACAAGGTATATACACTTTCAGTTCATAATTATTCCATTTGGACTCACTATATCTTTGTGTATCATCATTGATTTGATTAATAGAGTCATTGGATATTAGCAAATGAAAATTTTGGTAGTATTTATATATTACATTCTTATATACTATAAGAGAAAGGGGGAACATGAGGAAAATTTTAATATTGTACGAAAGGATTTGTGAAAGTAAATGATATATGTGATGTACATCAAATGAAATTAGTTTGATGAATCTAGAAACAATATTGGGGTTTGCTATCACCTGCAAAGAGATATTTGTGATTCCTTAAAAAACATAGGCAATTGAAGGATGACCAAAAACGTCATAAATTAAATAAACACCCCGTTTTCATTGATTATCATGGTAATATAATTGATTTGTCAGAAGTTTCTCAAAATTTTCAATCACAATAACCATACTAACTCGAAAGGGAGTTTAGTTTTTTTGGACATATGAATGTGAGGAAAGATTTAAATAGTTAAAAATAATGTTATTCAATACACTTGTTCTCACATTACCAACCCATGGGGAATGATTTTTCAAAATAATTGTTACATTATAAAAGGTTTTATGCTTTTTAGTCAATAAAATTTGAAAAATTGATAGCCTATACCTCCCTCTAATTAAATACACATGATAAAAAATACCCAACCAAAGATATTAAATTAGCTATAGTGGTATTTACAATGAATATTTTGAGATATTATTTTCATAGGGAGAAATGATTCATATATATGAATAAAAATTTCCTATTATATATATTCACATAAAGTTAGATCAATATTCAACAAAGATGGTGGTTATATATAATGACGGATTATGATTTTTCAATCTATTACCATCACGGTAAAGGAGACAAAGTGGCCAATACTTGGAGTAGAAAGGATCGTGTTACCGTATCCCTGATGAGGAAATAAAGGTATCCGATGTTTTTGTACAATAAAAGGATTGAAATGAGAATAATGAATGATTGTTTATTATACATTTTTCGAACAAATACTCAACCATCCATTATTGAGAGGATAAAGGAGGCCCAAAATATGATGAATTACTATAGAAAAAGGAAGTGAATATTCTAGAGTTTTAACATTTCTTGGAATATGGATATGTGTCCCATAAAAACATATCTTTAGAGTGATATTCAAGATGATACACATAGTTCGTCAATTTATATTCATACAATAATCACTAAGATACATATATATCTAAGTAAAAACATAGGGTGGGATAACATGAAGATGGAATTTGTAGAATTTATATCTAAAAGCTTGTTATGTCAGAATGTCAATGATGATCAACGAAAGTATATTGGTATGATGAAACCATTACCCTTAATTGTATGGAAATGGGAAAACATAACCATATATTTTTTCTTACCACTCCCCATTACATATAAATGAAACAAAACCATATGCATGGTAGTCAATATCCTAATGAAGTCAGTGCATTTTATTTCTATCAAGGAAGATTTCAATTTGAACTAAATATCAAAGATATTCATGTGGTAAGTGGTAATAATTCATAGATTTCCACTATCTATTGCATTTGATCAGGATTATAGGTTTACCCTTTCGTTCTGGAGGATCCTTTAACAATAATTAGTTACAGAATTGAGTTTTAATATTACTTATTACCCTCATATGTATAGAATGTTTGAGAGAAAACATAAAACTTTAAAGGATATGTTGAGATCCTATTTAATTAATTTCCATGAATCTTGGGATCAAAAACATTCCCAATCAGAGTTCCCATATAACAACTATTTCAATTATAGTATTCAAATACCGCCTTATGAGGCCCTCCATAGGAAGAGATATCAAACTCTGACATACTGAGATGAAGTTGGAGAGTATAAGCTTATAATACCTAATTTTATCTATGAGATGATAGAGAAGGATAAAACCATTAAGTGTCATATGAAATCTACAAAAATATAAAAAAATACACATACAATAATTGATGAGACTTAGAGTCTAAAGATTAAGATAAAGTTATCTTTCTTATATAACCATGTAAGAAATTGATGAGGTTTTGGAAGAGGGGAAAGCATAGTCCTAGATTCATCATACCCTTTGAGATCATCTATCACATCATATTTTTGTATTATCAACCAATACTCCCAACCAACCTACCTCATATACAATATGTGTTCCATATATCCCTAAAATAGTATAAACTAGGCCCCTCACTTGTATTGAATCTAGAGGTGGTACCCTTGGAGAATGATACTTAATTTGAGGATCAGTCTATGAAGATCTTAGATTGTACAGAAAAATTTCTATGAAAAAAAAACCCATAAGGTCAAATTATTATAACAGAACCAGAATTTTGGGGAAATAACATTGGAACTAGAAGAGGCGATGAAACAAAAGTAGCCTCATCTAGTTTGGAGTATGTGAAGGGTCCGGGTGCAGCAAAAGTGAGTGGGTGGATGTTCCCTCTTGGATTTTTGTAATTATCCATGATCAATCCGGGATCAATATGATGATAAACGCCAGTCTCCACAGATCGAATCTCAGAAATAGACAAAATAAATAGAAAGTCCTGGAACCACAAAGTAGGATCGTTTCAGGTTGATTAGAATTAATTTAATTAATTGAAATGAAATACCTTTTGTGGCATTATTTCTCCGTTGATGTTTTTTGATCACGTTCCGATGTGATTCGTTGTTGCGTCGCAGAAGCTAAGTGTAGACTTCCTCGAGCAGTGATCCACACATGCACCTCGTATCTCCGGACATTACCAAAGGAGTCTTCGGGTGCTAGCATGGAGAAACCTTTCATTGAGTTGTCCACCTAAGATCGTCTTGATCCGATGGAAGAAGATGTCTCTTGGTCTTGGGAGCGTTCTTGGAGGAAGAGGTTCTTTCAGCCTTGAAATAATTCTCCAGAATTATTGTGCACAACGATTCTATTGTGTGTAGGAATAGAGTTGGGGTTGTGAGGATATTTATAATCATGTTTGAGGTTGTAGAGTTATGAAAATAAATAAATGTGTTACATATTTTATTTATTTCATTGAATCTTATTTAAAACCCCCATGTCGAATAATTTATTCCTTGACATGCTCCCATGCTGATAATAATAAATATCATCTAAAAAAATATTATATCATCAAAATCCTGACTGGAAAAACTACACAGCTTGTATTAATAAATACATGATGCGTACTTGTTTTTTTATTGAAAACTACATGGAGTGTACATTCAATGTACACGACGTGTATATCTTGTTTTCATTTATTCATTTCCTTTTCATAATGAAAACTACACATCGTGTAATTATTAATACACGACATGAACGTTTTTTCCATGAAAAGCTACACAGCGTGTAATCTTTAATACACGGCGTGTATATCTTGTTTTTCATTTCCTTCTTCCTCCATCATTAAAACAATTTAGAATTCCTTGAATAATTATTAAACCACTTATGGGAATAATCTTTATTCTACTTGAGATACTTGAATACACTTAGTGTGTGACCCTCTTGGACTCTTTCTCGTAGGCATTAGGCGGGCTTGCCTAAAGTCCAAGATTACTGTCTAGGAACGGGTCAAGGCACCCAAGAGAAAGAAGTTGAGACTGCATTGATGTATCACCTTATACAAATGCTTACTGTGTAATTTAATCCCTTTGTCTCGATATCTCACCAAGCAGGTTTCATAGCAGTGTCCTAAACCTATATGCTTGATCCGTCATTCTTTGATTTCAAGAAATAAACTCGTCGTTTACACCATGGCCATTGAATTTAATCCGATAGTTCTATTTCAATCAAAGGGATGAGATATCTATCTCCATAAATGGAAGGGACAAATCCTTCCTCGACTTATCCATTAACAACATGTCACTCGTGACGTACCCAACGTACCCTACTTCCCGCCAACTGTCTGAGTGATGGTTTTCGTCAGTAAATCTAAGTGTGCGAGTCATGACATGAGTCAATGATAATCATCCAGTGTAAGGACCATTACACATGCTCATAGATATCAATGTCTGATGACACCAATACATGCGGAATTTCTACTGGCAGGTCTGTTCTTATAATCTCCCATCTTGGAGATTACCATGTGAGAACTCCATGAGAGAGAGTCTCATCTTCTTATGAGTACTAGCAGATGATGGCATGTATATTATGTTTCCTATCATAGTATGTCATCCAACCGTAGAACTTTATTTAAGAATATTGTTATAGCATTTGAATGTTCTCATCATAGAGGGGATCTTCCATGACATTATTAATGCAAAAAATATTCGAGGACATTATTATATTATAGTCATGAAGAACAATGAACAATATATAATAAGTGAACATTCATGTAATCAAAGTACAAAATAGTTAGTTCTCAGGACACCAACCCTTACAAACTCCCACTTAGACTAGATCCAACTCCCTACGACTTTTTTTCCACTAGACCTCACATTATGATCTTGTTTCTATTGAGTCAAGGCATTAGTCATGGGTTCCGCCACATTGTCTTTTGTGGAAATGCTGCTCACTGCAACTTCACCTCTCTGAGAAAAATCCCTCATGATATGATTCTTTCGAATTATGTTCTTTGTCCGCTGATGTGACCTTGGATCTTTTGAAAGTGTCACCGCTGTAATATTATCACAATACAATGTGATAGGATCTTTACTGCTTGGTACAACATCCATCTCTTGGACGAATCTCCGCATCCATACAACTTCTTTAGCTACCTCAGAAGTTGTGATATACTCAGACTCTGTTGTAGAATCTGCCACCACACTTTTCTTTGAGCTCTTCCAGCTCACTGCACCTCCATTCAAATTGAATATGTATCCAGTCTGCGACTTCATGTTATCTTTATCAGTATGGAAACTAGCATCTACATGTGCTCTAATGACTAGTTTCTTATATCCTCCCTAAACTAGAAACATATCCTTAGTACGCCTCAGATACTTTAGGATAGTCTTGACCGCCATCCAATGGCGGTCTCCTAGATCAGCTTGATATCTACATACCTCACTTAATGTGTAAGCAACATCTAGTCTCGTACATAGCATATCATACATGACTGACCCAATCACAGATGCATAAGAGATCCTTGCCATTCTCTTTCTTTCCTCATGTGTCTGAGGACACATTTTCTTGGAAAGATGAATTCCACGTGACACTGGAAACAATACCCTCTTGGACTGTTACATACTAAATCTCTTCATTATCCTGTCAATGTATGTACTTTGACTTAGGCCTAGCATTCTCTTGGATCTATCACGATATATCTTGATCCCGAGAATATTCGATGCCTCGCCCAAGTCTTTCATGGAGAATCATTTATGCAACCATGCCTAAACTAACTGTAAGACAGGTACTTCGTTTCCAATTTGTAATATGTCATCAACATATACTATTAGGAAAACGACCACACTTCCACTAAACCTCTTGTAGACACAAGGATCACATTCGTTCTTAACAAAGACAAATTACACTACAGCTTCATCAAAATGAATGTTCCATGACATTGATGTTTGTTTTAATCCATAAATGGATTTCTGAAACTTTCATACCCTGTTGGAATCCGTTGGAGTCACAAATACTTCAGGTTGTGTCATGTAGACATCTTCCTGGAGGTTCTCATTATGGAATGCTGTTTTGACATCCATATGCCAAATTTCAAAGTCATGGTAAGCGGCAATGGACAATAGGATTCTGATGTATTTAAGCATCGCAACTGGTGAAAAGGTTTCATCATAGTAAATTCCATGAGGCTGTCTAAAACCTTTTGCAACCAGTCGTGCCTTATAGTTACTGACATTCCACTCCATGTCCAATTTCTTCTTGAATACCCATTTATTACCAATAGGCTTTACATCAACTAGAGGATCTACAAGATTCCATACATGGTTTTGGTACATGGAATCCATTTTAGAATTCATGGCTTCTTGCACATGGCAACGTCTATGCCTTCAACTGCTTCTTTTTAGGTAAGAGGATCATCATTGTCAACCAATAATGAGTCACCATCCTCGGTGATAAGGAAAACATATCATTCTGGTTCTCTCACCTCTCTCATGATCCTACGCAATTCTTGTGTCTCTAGAACAGATTTTTCTTCCACGAGGCTTTGTGGAACTTGTTCTTGTACCAACTCTTGTGTATCTTGAGCCTTGACTTCATCGAAGTCTATCTCACTCCCACTATCTCTTTTGGAGATGTGATCCCTCTCAAGGAATATGGCGTGTCTTGCCACTATAACCTTTTTTTCTGATGGGTTGTATAGGTAATATCCCCTTGTGTCATTGGGATATCCTATAAAGATACACTTTGTGCCTCGGGGTGCAAGTTTGTTACCTGAAGAGGCCTTAACAAATTCTTCACTACCCCACACATGTAAATTTGATAACATGGCTTTGCGTCCACTCTATAACTCGTATGGAATACCATTTATCGATTTAGTTGGTACTTGGTTTAGTATGTGTGATGGTGTTTGTAATGCATATCCCCAAAAGGATAATGGAATACTTGCATGACTCATCATTGATCTCACCATGTCCAACTGGGTTTGGTTCCTCCTTTCACTTACACCATTCCACTGAGGTGTGTTAGGAGGAGTGAGTTGAGATTGAATCCCAAACTCCTGTAAGAAATCAAGGAAGTCCTGATTAAGATATTCTCCTCCTCTTTCTGAGTGGAGTTTCTTAATATTATTACCAAGATGGTTCTCAACTTCATTATTGTATTCCCAGAACTGATCAAAAGAATCTGACTTATACCTCATTATGTAGATATATCCATATCTACTAAAATCATAAGAAAAAGTTATGAAGTACGAGAACCCACCCCTTACTTCAACTGGAAATGGTCCACACACATCTATGTGAAATAATTAAAAAAGATCTTTAGCCCTTTCACCTTTCCCACTAAATGGGGATTTGGTCATTTTGCCTTGTAGACACGCATGACATACACCAAGTGGTTTTAGTTCGAAAGAATCTAAATACCCATATTGATGTAATTTTGTCAAACATTTATCATTGACATGACCCAGTAGGTGATGCCAAAGTTGTTTGTGGTATGAGTCAGGTGAATTTACTTTGTCATTGACATCCATTACTTGGTTTGTGTAGTCTCACACATAAAGGCCGTTATATATATGTGCCCTACCAAAACAAATGCTATATTTATAAAAGTATCAACATTCATTTCCAAATTTGAACATGAATCCATTAGTATCTAATTTGGATACCGAAATAATGTTTTTAGTAACAGAAGGCACATAATAAAAACCCTTTAACACCGAGATCATTCCAGTTGGCAATGTGAGGTGGTAGTCCTTGACAGCTACAACAGCAAGTCCGGTTCTGTTGGCTACTCGTAGATCTACCTCCCCTTGATCAATCATCCTGAATCTACTTGGTTCCTATATTTGGATACAGATGTGATCACCACAAGCAGTATCTAATACCCAATTAGTAGAAACAGATAGATTGCATTTGATAACAAACGCACCTGAAGCTTCTCCTTGCTTGCTTGGTTGGGTGCACTTTTTCTTCCAGTGGCCATTCTTGCCACATGCGAAACAAACATCATCCTGTTCCATTGCCTCCCCTTTGATCATCCATTTCTTGGAAGGCCTTGAAGAAGCTCTGGGATAAATGTTCTTCGCCTTTCCTTTCCTTTTATTCAGCATGAGGACAGAAGGCTTTTCACGCTTCATGAAATTTCCCAAATGGTGAATAAGGATAAGAAGATCAGACATAGATTTCTCAATGTTGTTCATATTGAAGTTCACAACAATGTTTGAGAAGCTCTAGGGGAGTGATGCAAGAATAAGATCGGTACCCAGTTCTTCAGGGAGTTTAAACCCTAGAACCTCCAAGTGCTCAAAATAGCCAACTAGATTGACTACATGAGGCCCAGCCAGGGCAACCTCTCCAAGATTGATCTAGAATAGAGCCTTGGAGATCTCAAACCTTTCTTGTCTTTCTCTCTCCTATCATCGACCACAGAGGTGCTCGAGCATGCTATAGGCATCCATGTCCTCATGAAACTTCATTAGCTCGGTTGAAATTGATGATAGAATAAAATATTGAATGTCAAGTGAATCGCTCAAATGTTGATCATAGACGAGGATATCTTCATCACTTTCCCCTTGGACAGGAGGATCAGGAAGTGAGGACTCCATCACCTAATACTTTCGTTCATGGCGTAGGACAACCCGAAGGTGCATAAACCATTCTTGAATGTTACAGCCAGTGAGGATATTGTCTTTGTCCATAATTGATCGTAGAGAAAATGTGGTTGAAGAGTTTTTCAAATTGATTCTACAATTTAAAAGAGAAGATTTATTAGTACTTTCTTGATTACATTTGATGAGAAATGATTTATTTATTAAGTCTCCCACTATTTTATCAAGTCCCAATGGCCCTAACCATTGAACTCGGAATGTCCAGTTGCTTTGACATTCTAGTGAAAAGGATCCATATTCCCC
Organism: Viscum album; assembly: GCA_963277665.1. Lineage (NCBI taxonomy): Eukaryota > Viridiplantae > Streptophyta > Magnoliopsida > Santalales > Viscaceae > Viscum > Viscum album. Next base: position 1,929,682,828 of record OY728123.1, read on the forward strand.
TTCACATAACCCCAACAAGGGTTGGTCAAGCTATTTGAAGGTATTTAGGTAGGCATGTCTTTTCCAACTGTGAGCTTACAGTTCCTTGATCTGTTGAGTGGACTCCCCAATCCTGAAATCCTGAATTGGATTTCCTCATCTCTTGCCTCTAATATTACATCATGTCTAGCAAGGTCTACTACTCTTGATGTAATATGGTTAAGTCAACCCGAAACCTTTCATAAGGGCTTCCTTTATAAAAGTAAGTGTCCCAACAGGGGTTGGTCAAACAAATAGTTTTATTGAGTCTTTCCCTTAATCATGTAACGGAAGGCTTGGTCTAACTTAATATGGTATTGATGGATTTTAATATTTATGCGTTGTTTCCCATTATCACATGCTTTTTAATATTAAGTGATTCTTTCTTAAGTGATTTACCATGTTCCAATAATGTTTACGCATAGCCCAGTTTTTATTTTATTCCATCTTTTCATGCTTGTTTATTTCATTAATTATGTGATCACGACAACACATACATAATAAATAAACCATGAAATCTGACATAATTAAAATAAGTTGGTATGGTCATGAGCTTCTATTGGTTAGCTTATCTAGCGGTTTGATAATCTAACCCTGACCTAGGGAAAACACCTTTAACCTGATGGTTCGTGTTTTTTAGCTCCCACCTATCCACCTTTGTATCTTCTTGGGTTGGTTTTGCCTCAGATTTTGGTTTTGAACCCTCTCCTCTGGATTGGGAGATCCTCCATTACTTGGTGTTTATATTAAAGAAAACATGGGCACGCATTCCCTATATTTTATTTGAAGAAGGCTCGCAGGCCAAAAAATTTAAATAAATTTAAATGAAACCAAACACACATACAAAAAATACTTTGGCCTATCTCATGATCATCCATACCATACAAATACATTTAGGCATATTTAGCATTCAAATTCTATTAATCATTCTATTATTTAAGAAAAGTCGCACTTGAAAATAATTAATTATGATCTTATAATTAATCAATTATTTATCTTAAATTACTTTCATAATTTCCTTGATATTCTTCTCATCCATATCCGTTGTACATGTCTTTGTACTTTTGGAGGAAACCTGGTGAAATTCCATTTCTGGAAAGTACACGACGTGTAGTTTATATTTACACGGTGTGTATTTATTTTCACCTTTTATCCAAAGTACATGCCGGGGGATTTTCCATGTTCTCTGTACATTGGAAATTTTGGAGTACACGACGTGTAGATAAATCATACACGGCGTGTACTTCCTTGTAACATGGTAACTGGCTTGGCGATCCCGTGTACGCGGAACACAGCTTCTCCTTGTACATGGTTTCACCTTGGCCAGATCGGACTACACGACGTGTTGCTCCAACATACACGCCGTGTATTCCGGTTTCCATTCGCCATTTAATTATGGTCAACACGGCGTGATTAAAACATAGGCGTAATCACTTCACATGGCATGGTTTGGAAGACTAGTGTTGGTTCGTTTAGCCTAAGTACACGGAGTGTAGTTTTAGTTACACGCCGTGTAATCCTGTGTTGTACAGACAGAAAGAGCGGCTCCTCCGGATGAGTTCATTGTTTTTATTTTAATCAAAATTAAAATAAAAAGGCTGTTTCTGTGATATGAATCGAGAAATGAAGGAGTAAGAACAGATCTCGTTTCTTCAGATTTATAGAACGATTTATTTTGAATTGAATCAAATATAAATGCATAAATTATCAACAAAAATTAAATAATTATAATCAACATTGTAACCACCCTCTGATACCATTTGAAGGTTCTGGGCGCAATGGAAGCGCGTGGGTGGATGTGCCCACTTGGATTTTTTTTCATCAGAAATGATCAATCCAGGAACAATATGATGATAAATGCCAGTCTCCATGGATCGAATAACAGAAATAGACAAAATAAATAGAAATTCCTGGAACCATAAAGCAGGATCATTATAGGTTGATTATAATTAATTTAATTAATTGAAAAGAAATAAATTTTGTGGTGTTCATTCTTCGTTGATGTTTTTGATCACATTCCAATGTTATTATTCATTGCATCGTAGAATCCAAGTGTAGACTTCCTCTATCAGTGATCCACATGTGCAACTTGTATCTCCAGAAGTTGCCAAAGGAGTATCCGGGTGCTAACGTGTTGAAACCTTTGCTTGTGTTGTCCGCCTTAGATCATCTTGATACAATGGAAGAAGATATATCTCAGTCTTGAAGGTGTTGTTGGAACAAGAGATTCTTTCGGCCTTGAAATAATTCTCCATAATTATTGCGCACAATGATTCTCTTGTGTGAAGGAAAAGAGTTGGGGTTGTGAGGATATTTATAATCAGGTTTGAGGTTGTAGAGTTATGAAAATAAATAAACGCGTTACACATTTTATTTATTTAATTAACTCTTATTTAAAACCCCCATGTTGAATAATTAATTCCTTGAAATGTGCCCACACTGATTATAATAAATATCATTTAAAACAATATTATATCCTCAAAATCCTGACTGGAAAAACTACACGGCGTGTATTAATAAATACACAGTGTGTAGTTGTTTTTTATTATTGAAAACTACACGGAATGTATATCTTGTTTTCATTTATTCATTTCCTTTCCATAAAGAAAACTACACGGTGTGTAATAATTAACACACGGCGTGTACATTTTTCCCATGAAAAACTACACAGCTTGTAATCTTTAATACACGACGTTTATATCTTGTTTCTCATTTCCTTATTCCTCCATCATTAAAATGATTTAGTCTTCCTTGAATAATTATTAAACCACATACATGAATAATCTTTATTCTACTTGAGATACTTGAATACACATAGTGTGTGACCCTCTAGATGTCTTTCTCATTTCCATTAGGCGGGCTTGGCTAATGTCCAAGATTACTGTCTAGGAACGGGTCAAGGAACCCAAGAGGAAGAATTTGATGCCGCATTGACATATCACCTCATATGAATGTTTACTATGTAATTTAATCCCTTTGTCTCGATATCTCATCAAACATGTTTCATGGAATTTTCATAAACCTATATGCTTGATCCGTTGTTCTTTGACTTCCTGAAATAAACTCATCGTTTACACCATGTCCATGGAATATAATGCGAAAGTTCAATTTAAAACAAAGGGCCAAGATATCAACATCCATAAATTGAAGGGACAAATCCTTCCTTGACTTATCCATTAACAACATGTCACTCGTGACACACCCAACGTACCCTACTTCCCGCCAACTATCTGTGTGATGGTTTTTGTCAGTAAATCTAAGTGCGCGAGTCATGACATGCGTCAATGATAATCTTACAGTCTAAGAACCATTACACACGCTCGTAGATTGTAATGTCTGATGACACCAAGACATGCAGAATTGCTACTGGCGGGTCTGTTCTCATAATCTTTCATCTTGGAGATTACCAAGTGCGAACTCCATGAGAGAGAGTCTCGTCTTCTTACGAGTACTCACACATGACGGTCTACATACTATGTGTCCTATCATAGTATGTCATCCAACCGTAGAACTTTATTTAAGAATATTGTTATATCATTTCAAGGTTCTCATAATAGCGGGGATCTTCCAGGACCTTATCAAATGCAACAAATATTCAAGGACATTATTATATTATAGTCATGCAGAACAATGAACAATATATAATAAGTGAAAGTTGATGTAATCAAAGTACAAAACAGTTGGTTCTCAGGACACCAACCCTTACAGTATGAAATGAAAATTAACAGGTGAAATTCCTGATGTAGGGAATAATATAAAGACTAGATGTTTAAAAAATGAAATTCCCTTTTTATATAAATAAATGAATTATAATATAATGAAGCAATTGAAAACACATGCAGTAATCTGGTTATTTTGGACCATTTTATATTTCATCTTATCTGATTTAAAAGTCCATTATCCATCATAAATATTGATAATATTTAAATTGTGGAATATAAATTATTATTAGTATATATTAAAAGTTTTGATAAAATTAAACTGACATTGGTTAAAGAAGTGAGGGCCTCGACCTATAAGATCATACCCTATGATGCCCATTTTTTAGATCTTCATAAAGAGATGCCATAACATGGATTCTCCATTGACAAATACCAAGTTTAGATTACGGAAAATCATGAGAAAAAAATTTACAGGAGATGTTCAAGTATATCGAGATCGTTACCGAAGCCATGCTCACTGAACCACCCCCAAACGGTGTCACTATCACACAACTTACCCATTGGGTGTACACTAGTGTAATAAGGGGTTATGTGTCAAGATCCTAACAATATGAATTTATATATTTTATTTTTAATAATTTAATGATTATATTTATCCCTTTTATTAAATCTTTACAATTGATTAGTGAGTTTGATAAAAAATATATTTTGATATGAACAAACTAAAATTTTATTTGGAAACAATATAGATATTCCATTAAGAAATTATTTTTGATAAATTCATGATTTTTTGAAATATATGTTTTACATAAAATATTCTTATTAAATAATATTTATTTCAATATAAATTATTATATAATTAAGTGATGTCCAATGTAATATATATAAGTGCTGGAAAACATTTATTATCATAAAACAAGTATATTTTAAAAAATTAGGGTTTTTTATTTAAAATTATTAATTCTATTATTTTTAAAATTAGTTTAATAAAATAATCATTATTTTTGAAATTATTATTTAAAAATTATCCAACATTGATTTTTCAAAAAAAATTTAGTCGCTCTAATTTCGTTGTAAAAAATTAAATATTTTATAAATGTATGGTATGTGTTAGGACATAATAAAATACCAAAAGCGATGTAATAAATTATAAGGAAAATATATAATAATAACACGATGTTTCCCATTTAAAATAATGTGTTTAATAAGTTATTTGATTAATTTTATGAACACTTGATGAATCCTCAAAAACATATATTATATATTAAGGATTTACAATTAATTATTTATGAACATGACTCACTTCTATATCAGTAATAGTATTATTTTAATTATTTCTATGATTAGACATATAAAATACTGAAATCCACTAATATTTTCTAGAAAAAATAGGGAAAACATATTAAGGTTTGTTGTTTGGAATATTTTATCATACCAAGTTCAAAACCTATGTTTAAAAGTTAAATAAGAAATCACCTCTTTTTAATTATAAAAATACACACAAACACCCATTATTATTCACTCAAATACATTTGAGTATGAATTTAATCATCCTAAACCTCTATGTATCCCTACCAAGGTTTTCCTAATGTCTTAAAAATATCCTCTAAATATTTTTAAAGCTCCCTATGATGGAAATAAATCCACTCCAACTCTTATTTGTTCAAGTAATTTTGTTACATTGTTTGTTTTCATTTACGATTATTCATATTTGAATATGTTTTTACGCATCAATATTAATTTACTTATTATTTTCTTGTGATGAGGGAACCCATTCAATATCATTAATCCCCTTTATGGATCATTATGAACACCTGTTATGTTCATGAAATTATCCTTACATTTCCATTGAAAACATTTGGGTAATAAATTCCCATCCATATTTCCACTCAATGGTATTCATCCCCGATGTACCTGTCATTCATTTATTGGGTACTTCTACTTATGTAACCCAAAATTATTAATCATGAGATTAAAAGTTATGATAGATATTGTTATATTTTATGATCTATATTTCACACAAATGTATGCACATGATATGAATGTGATGGGTTGGAAAATTATTTAATATCCATATAATTAATTGGTTAATGTTTTTATATTATGATATACCTTGTATGTTGCATAAGAAGTTATATTAAATTTTTTTATGATTTCTCAGTGGTTATACATTGACTTATCATTATGATGTGATGTTTTTTATTGATGTGACATTTTCATGTTGCCCTATTTTTATCATCTTATACCATTATTCAATGTTTATGATTATGATTCTCATCTTACCATGTCATAATTTTATAAATATTGACTCATATGTAATTCTTTACCAGATTATATTATATGATTACTACCTTACTAGGATTTATAGCTCAAACATTTCTTATATATATCCCTAGTTTATCCCCCATCACATTAGATGATCATTATATTTTATGGGAATTTTGCAGAGTTTTTTAAAAAATTAATTACATTACTATTTGATGTTATTATGATATGTATCTAATCTACCATATACTCTAGTTCTCCTGATCTTCTAGGACATTATTATGTGGATCATTATATAAAAAATCTTGAATCTCATTGTATTGAAGACAAGGGTTTTCATAAAAACTATTCAAAGTAATATCAAAGAAACATGAAGTAGGTAAAAGATCCATGATAATTAATAATAGATAGATCTTGTATTTCATGTATGAGATCATGTTTCCATGAAGGTTTCTCAATGTAAGGGTGTTATAAGGTTTGATATGAAATGTAAAACAAGTGCGGTGTACATCAAGCATTCTGAGATTTTGGAGAGAATGGAAGCTATGGCTAACCATTTGGAAATGCCACTTAGCCTCTCTAAGGTGCATGATGATTTTAATATCTAATTGTTGATGAATTTTATTCTATACCCAATTCATGTATTCATATCTAAATAAATATAATAGGACACATATTTATCTTATTATGAAGATCCTCACCATTATATAGACACTAGAGATTGAGGGTTTTGGAATTGGACAAATTAGATGGTAAAGGTACTTTGGATAAATCACAAGATATAATATTTAATATTGGAACTTGAAGAATTTACGATAAAGAACTACCCATATTTTTTGGATGTGATATTTTATAATTTTGAAGGTTTTAATTTTTGAATTAGGAAATAATGTTACACCAACGAATTAATTACAGTAGGTAATAAGTTTCTTCTAAAAAACTATGGTATTTTTAATATTTAATTATTTCATATCAAAAAATATTTAATCGAATACAAATGAACATTTGTTTTCTTTTCAAAATGTTGGAATTATCCTAAGTTTATTTTTTTGAGATTTTCCCTTAAAAATATATTTTCATTAATAATTGAAAAGTTAAATTTTGTTAAATTCATATTATTTTTATTAATATTCTAATGTAATTAAAATCATTCATATTCTTATTATAAAATTTTCAAAATAAAGATAAAACCATATCATAGTAAAAAAGAAATGTTTTTTGAAAAAATATCTTTTATGGGTTAGATTTATCTATACAATTAACAAATTTAATTAATCTCTAATAATAAACGAGTTCAATGAATTTTATTTATAATATAAACAATTTATAAAGTTTATATCCATCTAATAGTTTTTACTATGTAATTTATATGAATAAATCCCCCTTACACATGAAAGTATTGTTTTTAAATGAATTTAGGTGTATTTCACTAATATTAGAATTAATGTATATCACTTTTAAGAATTAAAGATGATAAAATAGTTTCCTTATTTTTATTTATCAATTTTACAATTTTATTGGTCAATTTTATTTTTGGTCATAATGAATAATAACCACCATAATAATAGTTTAATTATGGTATTGGTTAAAAGGGTTAAAGTGGGGGTTAAACAAAAAAAGGATTAAAATATTACTATAACATATCGAAATCTGATTTGTTTGTGGTTTTTCTATGTTATCCTTCTTATATTCAATGATATGAAAATTTGGATCCAACCTACTTGATTAAAACATATATTATTTAATAATGTTTCACTTATTTATAGATTTCCCCCCACATTACTATCCTCACCACACTTCTCCACACTTCATTAGACACATATCTTAACCAATCCTTACAATTTTATATTCTCAAGATCCTTATCCTTTTTAACTATTTTTTTCTTCACAAAATTCAACATAAATAAGTTTTAATGTGTTAGACAATGCAAGATTTTCAAGGAAGAGGTAATTTTCTTAACCAACTCCTCTCAATTTATTTCTTCTCTTACCACATTTATATTAGTCGTATCTATCCTAATATAATGAAATTATTTTCATCAATTTATTTAATTTTGATTACATTTACAGAACAATTATTATATTTTTCTTAAAAAATTGACGGAAAATGAAGACATCATCATGTATACGTATAGACAATCATCTCCATGAATATTGTATTTCATTTTAAATCACTATATTTCGTGGATAGTTATAAAACTATATATAATGAATAAATATTATATTTATTAAATAATTATTATTCCTTAATTATAAATAATTATATATTTTCATTCATTTATAACCATTAAAAAAAATTAAATTTCATCATGTGTACATAAAAATTACCATCTCTATGAATGTTGTATTTTGTTTTTCTATTACTAACTTGCATGGATTATTCTGAAATTTTATATTATTATTTAAAATTAAATTCATGAAATCAGTAACATTATAAAATTTATTGAACAATTTCATTACATCTTTTAACATAAATAACAACTAGAGTATTTTTAGAGAATTTGAAATTGGTCTACATAATAAATAACTATACAATGAGTAGATGTAAAATAATTATATTTTCTTAAAAAATAATATATAGATGAATAATAATATAAATAATGTATTTAATAATTTTAAATGGATTATTCCTCTTGATAAAACACATCTTACCAATTAGAAATACATGTATAGGCCATTTCATCTCAAATCCACTCCTTTGAGACATATTTTATATTATAACACTAATTTATTTTATAATGTGTGTGTACTAACCCATTGATATATTATATCACCAATTAAAATTTATTAATGATATTTTAATCTTCAATTAATTTTTTATATTGTCAACGGGTTCTATTTTAATATTTTTAAAATTGAAAGGGTTTATTTTATAATCTCACTTTTCTGGGGACTATTTTTGTTTTAACTTATGTTGAGGGAATTATATTATATATCCTTATTAAAACCCATATATTTTTATATACTATTTTTTATAGGGGTTTTGTATTTTTATTCTATCTTTTCCACACTTTGGTACTCAAATTAAAAAATATTTTTAAAAAAAAATTAACATTAATTGTTATTTTAGTTCCGGAATATTTTTATTCTATAAATAGATTATTTAAAATGTTTCAACATTACTATTACTTATTAACTATTGATCGTGAAAATTTATTTTAATCATATTTTACTTAAAATATTTTTAAAATGATTCTCCATGAAGTCCTCATAATGCGTATTTTTTTTACTTTTTTATAGAAGCATAAAGGGAATGTTCTTTTTAATGTTTATAGAATGAATGGATTTACCAGTTAAATGAATTTTATTTAATATTTCTCTTCCACTACAATTTTCTATAGTTATTCAAAAAAATATTTTTTCTATTTCTATGTGTTTTTTAGTTTTTATTTCAATAGAAATGAGTTTTATTTTATTAATTAATTTATAAGAGTTTTAATATCTCTTAAGGTAATATTATCTACCAATCCACATTATCTTTTTCAAATAAAATTATCTTATCAAGACTATATTGTTTTGTAAATAATAATTTTAAATTCTCTTTAAAAATTCATGTAATGTGATTTGAGATTATCTATAACTTCATTTTTACAACAAAGTTACTAAATATTAAAGAAAAATATATTTTAATGTTTCATTTCCATTTTCATATATAATTATCAAATTACATTCCTTTACTTAAAAAACTTCATATATGATTAGTTTATGGTCTCCATCCTTCTATTGATAATTTATTGTTTTTACCTCACTTTGTTCCAGAGTAATAATCTTTGTTCCTTTATGTTATTTTTTGTATCATTATCTAATATTTTTTGACGTTATATTTATATTATATTCAATAATGGATATATTTATTATTTCAATATTTTCATAACAATATACAATTTATATCAGTGATTTTAATTGATGGAATATTATTTACAATGTTATTTAATTTATTAAGGAAATAATCATGTTCCATTTTGTTGATTTAATATATGTATTTATTGATTTAAAGGAATATTGATTTTGCATTATATTATTGATTAAATATATGAGAATTTATTCAGACATATGTAAGTGATAGGTGAGTCCTTGTTATAAATATCCCCTCAATTAATCGGCAGTTCTAATGAGAAAAAGAGTTTCAAAAATTAGTTGGGTATTTCATGTATGTCAATGCATTCATAAAAGTGTCTTGGAATAAAACTTGATGGTAGGGTTCAATATTTCTTAACATGATTCCATTATTGTATGATCATTATGCCTAATATTATGAATTTTGTTAATTATGATTATAGTTATTAAAATACATGTGATTTTTAAATTGATATAATCTATGGATATATTTTTATGTTCACGTTAATTAATAAATGATGTATTTATTTATTATACACTCTCCATTAATTTTTATACCTTCTCCAATAAATATTATAAAATTGTACACAACCCATTCTAATAATATGAGATTAACACATCATTTTGTTTTATTTTCCCAAGGATATAAATAATGAATATTTAAATGATTTTCAAGGATGAAATAATTTTCTTCATGCTATGTTTTACTTTTCCAATGTTATATGGAAAATATATATGAATCTATTTTTACAGTTATGCTAAACTAATTGATCCAAAATGATATAGTCCCTTGTATATTTTATTAATATAATAATGAAAACATCCACTCTAGGTTACTAGATGAAGGGTTGTCACAAAATCCCAATGAGTTATCCCTTCACTAATGTAACATCATAAACAAAACCATGAATGAATACCTCAATCCTTTATAGACTAATACTCTCTTAGGAATAAGACATGATAACCAAGGATAAACACACCATATATTTGAAACCAATTTCCTAAACCACCTTCCCATTATTTGTGAAATGGATTATATTATACCTTTCCTTAATGTTAAGGATTTTACTGAGACCATGCCCCCCTCATCAAATCGAGTCTTCAAAGACGAGTCACTTATTTTTTTACAAATATATTGAGAAAATATTTGGTTAAATAATATACAAATAGAATTTATCCACTCATGAACCAATAATAAAGGTGGGTTTTTAGAAAATATATTCCCCATCATAAGTTAATTTCAATTAAACAAATTTAATTTTTTTTGGAAAATAGAGAGAGTGGTTTTATAAAAAAACGTAAAAGTTGTTAAGATACCATAGAAAAGGTTCCTCACCATAGTGTTTCAATAACTTAATAAATATAAATCTTTAATGAAGGTTTTGTTCCATAATACATACAATTCATAGAGATGATATGCAATCGAACCATAAAAAACAAATCCCCAAAAGATGATTTTCAGTATCTATAAGGTATTGTAGAATAAAATAAAATATAGAGAAACAAGGTCTATAATGATAATCCACATATTTTTTTGATATAAACAATTATAGAGATGATAAAATCCTTATAGGTATACATGTAGTTCTCTCTTAAAAGTTTATGGAGATAGATCATAGAAAAGTCCAATAAATTCAATATATTGGTCCTTTTTTTTCATAATTTGTGACAAACATAAACAAAATAACAATAATTTATTGTCCATTCATTCAATAAATTTAGTTTTTAAAGGATAAATGTTTTTAGAGATAATTTTACTAAATTTTTAGGAACTATAGTTAAAAAAACTATATTCCTGTTATATTGTCCATCCAAGATTCTATTGGCCGGATAATAGACAACCCAACCAGTCAGGGGGTTTAAATACATGTCCTCTATAAGCATTTACAACCCAAACCAATATACATCCCAAATAATCTAGTTATTACCCCATATAGTGCCTTTCCAATAGTCTATACAATTCCTTAAATGTAATGACCTAGAATTTTAATACTGAAAATTCCTTTCTTATAATTATTTCATGTAGTATAAAGAACATACATTATATAGAGAAACCAACATAACATTATTATCCTAAATGTAGAATGATAAATTATTAAAAAAATAATATAAATAATAATTAAAAATATTAAAATGGTATAATAAATAGAAATTAGGAGAATCAAAATAGGATAATTTGGATATGTTCGGTCAATGAGAGTGAGCACACTCACCAAGAAAGCTGTTGAAATAAAACATAATCTTAGTAATAAAATATTAATATTAAGGATTATATTATATATAAAATTTATATAAAATATAAAATAATGAAGGATTAATTTAATACAAGGTATTTATAGAATCTAAGGAACCCATATGTCCATTATAATTCTGAGTATTGGAAATGTAATCAGACTACTAGAATAGTAACACGACTGTTGGAATAGTAATTTAACTATTTGGAATCATAATCTAACCATCAAAATAGTTCTGAAACCTAGTTTAATGTATAATAATATTTATTTTCCCTATATAATTAAAATATGATATATTTTTATCATGGTACAAGTAAATAAATGTTTTAAAAATTAAAAAATAATTATTGGATTTTTTGTAAAACATAAATGTTTAATCTGCAATTATTTACTGAATATAATGATTAAAATGAAAATTTATTATCATAAAATTAATTCATAAATTAATATTATGTTTTATTATAAGAATAATATAATTTTATGAGGCCATAAGAAAATTTTCAAAGGTTTATAAAATTTATTATATTATTAAAATGGGTATTATTTTAATAAATGATGATTTTATTTAAAAACTTAATTTCCCATATTTATAAAATTATTTTAAAAAACCTGAATCCATTTAATAAATATATAAATCAATAAATGGTTTTGGTGATTTTGTTTTTTTGAATTTTTATAAAATCATGGAATTTTTGGTGAATAGTTAAATACAACAATTTATGGTATTTAACATTATAAACCAAATACAAGATTGTTTTTTGTCATGGATGATGTAAGAACCCATTAGATAGAAATCACATGAAAAAATAAAAATATATAGTCTAAAGATTAAATAATATTTATAATATTTTTCCAAAATGATAAATAAATAAATGTAACTCTAAAAACACCCCTCTCGCCCCCTTATAAATACCACCTCTCACCACACATTATTCTTGCACCATAGAAGTATTGTATCTTTCCAAATATCATCCAAAACCACATCAAAACACTCTCCCCATGTCCACATTATATGGGTATAATGAAAAGAAAAATTCTATGTTCATTAAGGGGTTCTCCAAGGAGGTGATATTCAAGAGGCAACATTCTCAAAAAATATCTTTTATTTTCTTTTCTTCTTCTACCTACTCCTCACTACCTTCATAATACATAGAATAATTACTCTAGTACCACGTATTTATTTTAATGTTATATTTATAATGAAATATATTCTATCCAAACCTTTTCTAATCTCTACTTATTTAAATAAAAACAAATCCACTATCCATATTATAACGATTAACCACCTTCATGGATAAAGATTATTTAGTTTCCACTAATGTTTTCATGAAAGGATTAAATTCAAATGTATTTTTAAAAATAGAGATAATTATATATATATTATATATGTTTTTAATTTTTTAAAATTTTATATGGAAATAAAATGAAAAAAAATAGTTTGGGATGGTTGGTAAACCGTCTAAAATAAACTAAACATTTTAATTAACATTTTATTACAATTATCAGGAATATATTCGATAATATTATGATATATGAAACTGTATAAAGTTATTTAGGTAAATTAACACCTTTTAATTTAACCATTTCAATTTTTTTCCCATTTGAAAAGAACTTCTATAATTAAACACAAATGAAATGACCATCAAACCATGAAATAAATGCTCCCGGAAGTTGGAGTTGAACATTATAACTCATAAAAAAGTTCATAAATGAATATAATAAAATAATAAAAAACAAAATATATTTATAAGAAGTTATTAATTATGTAATTAATTTAATTTATTTTGATTGAACATGACATTTAGTGAATGTGGAAAACACATTTATACATAGGTTAAGGGATCTCTATAAACCACTATATTTCTTTTGGGTAATAATTTATTCCCATTTAACTCAATTTATCTATTCATGTTTCTTATATAATTATTCTATATTCTGTATATATGTTCCAAAAATATATATCTATTTCAATTCATATTTCTTTAATATGAAAACATATGTTTTAAAAGGAACTCTTCTCAATTCCTCTCCGAAAGAAAAAACGATTGAAGGGAAATTCTATGTTTCTTAACCATTTTGTAATACATTCCATAAACTATTTTCATCCACCCATATATATTTTTTAAAATATTTAATTTTATAATTAAAAACTATTTTATTTCATTTATTTTTTTAGGAAATTATTATTACCTCAGCCTCTTTCAATAATTCTTATTTTATTCCCTAAATGTAAACTAAATTCATTCATTTCTAAAGTAAAATAAACATTATTTTTTATTCTTTTACTTAAGTTGGACATAATTATTCATTATAGATTATATTTGTTACATTATTAGTTTCCATTAATGATATAATACCTTCTTTCATGGATACCATTATGATATTCTCTTTGGTTATGCTTTATAGCATGATTACGAAACCCATTTCTTTCCCCGCGTAACCCTTATGTTTATTCATTATGTTTGATTTATTTAGGTGGAACACGTATAAATGTACATGTTATGGTGTCTACCCCCCAAAATTTCTCTATTTAATTGGAAAATTTATTATCTCATGAGACATTATGTATTGTATTTGGGTGTAAACCTAATACATTATGGGTTTGTGTACGCCATGTGATATCTTCTTTGACCTGATCCCATACTCATTTTTATTTCATGATATATGTTTCTTCCACATTTATATCTTTATAAGATAATTTGATTTCATATTCTATATATATTAACCTGCTATAGGTTTATTCCTGAGCCAATCCTTTTATATCATCATGATATGACTTCTAACAAATGTTCTATTCTTCATTTCCATGTTTTTCCTTTACCAGGATCTTTTTAGCTCACTGCATTTTATCTATGTATTCTCAAAATTATCCTATGCATTTATAGGAGATCAAAGGGAGTTATGATCTCATAATTGAGATTATTAAAAGTAACTTTTATTCTAGTTTCATTTTTCTAATTATGAACCCACTCTTATAAAGGCGTTAGGAATTTCAATCCTTGGATTGTATTTATTGGATACTTATGAATAAAATTATTTTTTATCATTTTTAAAAGGAATGGGTCACTATTTTTGGTTTTAGTAGAAATTCTAGTTAGTTTTTTGTATTAAAACTAGTATAATTTAGTAATAACCCAATTGATAAGTCTATTTGTAGCAAAACTTTCCATGGATGAATTAGATTGAAACATAGGGAAACATAAGTTAGGATATAATTTTAATTTTTAAGTTAATACTTCTATGTTCATAGATAAATGTTTAAATGATAATTATCTTAGTATTCAAGACCCTTAATGTTTTTCTATTTTAGTTAATAGCGTGAATAGGAGAATCCATACAAACAAGATTTATGATAGGAAATTTGATGATTTCAAAAATGAGATGGAAAACCTAATAGCAATGAGAGATCATAACTTTATGATTGTACTAGATCGGCTAGATCAAGCCATGAATAATAACTTGAATATCATGGAATGCGAAAATTCTAATAACAAAGATAAATTTATGATAAAATAATTTATCTGGCAATGACCACTTATCTTTAGTGAATCATATGATCCCCTCATCACAGAATAATGAATTAAATCCACTAAGAAAATATTTCCTATACTCCAATGCTCATAAAAATATATATGCAGGTTGGTAGTCTAAAATATTAATGGGGAAGATAACCAGTGGTGTAAAATGATCAAAAAAACAATGTATAAGGATTAAACTTATTCCATGGAATAGAAAGGACTCAAGTTAATATTTTTCAACAAATATTTTCCATGAAATCTCATCTTGAGATAGTGGGGGAGTCCCAAAGTCTTATGTAAAAAGAAGAAGAGTTTCTCAGTGTGTTTGATGAAAAATTTACAAGTCATGCATGATGTAACTTTGGAATTTTCATGAACACTGAAATAAAGGCCGATCATTTCTTTAGAAGATTAGTGCTTAGTCTATGATAAGGCTTGGTGATTCGGTACTTTGACAGATATGGTGTTATTTTCTATTTTTCCATTAATTTTGAGATGGATATTGGATACTCTCAGTGGTCTTGTGGGATTATAGAGAAAAGGATAAAAATAGAGTTTTATGTGGTAGGATCAAAAATTAAATACTATAGAGGAAAGAAAAACCAACATCCTTTGTGTGAAAATTGTTGGAAGAGGAATCCTGAGAAGTTTTCAAAAGGAACCAAGACATGCTTGAAATATAAAAAAGAGGGGAATCATTATAATAATTGATAAAGGGATATAATGAATCACACTAATGTGGAATAATATAGGATGTTTTAGATTAACACACAACCTAGAGTGAAATGTTTCAACTACAAGGAACATAAAAATTATTTGAACTAATTTCTTAAGTCAAGGTTTTTTCAAATACAATCAATGAAAACAACCACCAATGAATTAAGAAAGGAAATATTCTATTACTACTACTAAGGTAGAACCTGAAAATTATGTGGCAGAAGGTATATATTATTGTTATTCATTCAAGAATAGAAAAAATACTTCTTTATTATAGTTCTACTAATTATTTAATATATTCCAATTTTTGTAGAATTATTCAAAATCCACATAGAAATATGAATATTGTGTTATCTGTGAGAACCAGAAACGGGGTAATTATGACATATAAAGTATATAACTCCCCTAGTCTATGTTTTTGGACTAAAACTCCAAAAAACGTTAATGTTACATCCATTAGTGAATTTTTATTTATACTAGGCATGGATTAAATATCTTTATATAAATCTAATAACAACTAACAGGAAAGAAAATCACTCTCTACATCTAGACGCATCCTTAAATTATGTACAAATACTCAGATGAGGGAGAAAATTCTTTGGAATATTCATAATAGTCATTGATACTATTTCTTTATAGGAAATATAATCTATACCAAATGATTGAGACAAAGGAGAGGATCTTTGTTGATTAAATAACCATTATGAAGGACGAAACAGATGTTTTCCCAAAAGAAATGTCTAGTATTCCACCTAACCGATAGGTTGAGTTATAAATTGAACTTATACCTTGATCTTTGACCATATCAAAGACTCTTTATAAGATTACCACAATTTACTTGTAAGATATGAAGATGCAGTTACAAGAAAATATAGAAAATTATTTTTCATGCCTAAGTGCATGATTATGGGGTGCATCAGTCCTCTTCTTCAAGAATATGTATGGATCAATGTACTTATGAATTTATTATCATTATCTCAAAAAAATATTGGAAAAAAATTATATCCTTCCATTGATAGATGACTCGTTCAATCAACTGCATGGGGCAAGTATTTCTCTAATGTGGACATTCAGTCGTGATATCACCAATGAAGGGTGAATATGGAAGATATTCTCAAAAATGCCTTTAGAATGAGTTATCGACACTATGAGTTCATTGAGATTCTCTTTAGAATCATTGATTCTCTATAAATAATCATGAACTTAATGAATATATTCTTTATATATTACCTTGAACAATTTATGGTAGTCATTATAGATGATATTCTGATATACTCCAAAAGAAAGGATGAGTATGATGAGAATTTTAATATTATGCTAAAGACATTGAGAATGGATAAACTATATCAATATTATAGTAAATGTGAGTTATTTATTGATTAAGTATCATTGTTGGATAATTTATTTAGCAAAAAAGGATATATTTGGATCCTTCAATGAAAAACTAAATTGAGGAGTGGACTGGGATAACATATGTAATAGAGAACCACAGATTACATGATCCAGTTAGGTATTATTGATAATTTTTACATAATTTTTTTCCAGACCCAATATCAATGTTTACCTGGATGGTATTAATGTTTTTCAAGACCTGTGAATGTGGATATTTCTTCAATGAGTTAAAAAAGGCTTATCACTGCAGAAGTACTAACACTACCCACAAGTAGAGGAATATTCATGATATATAGCGATGAATCCAAGAAAAAATGATGATTTTAAAAATTAAAAATGATAATGTGATATCACATGACTCAAGGAAACGGATGTTTAATGAGAAAAACTATCCCATAAAAGATTTGGAGTATGTGGCTATGATATTTTCCTTGAAAATTGGGTAGCAATATCTCTTTGGGGAGAAGTGTGAGACAAATACTTATCATAAGTTACAAAAATATATATTCTCATAGATGGAGCTTAATATGTTCCAAAAAATATCGTTAGAGAACATCAAAGGTTATAAATTTTTAATATCCTACCATCTAGGCATAGAAAATGAATTATATGATTCTTCAAGTAAGAATGTTCCACCAACCTTATTAATTTTGGGAATTGAGATAGAACTAATATTATTATAATTTTAAACTATGGAGATGGTAATCATAATGGAAGGAACATAACTATTCCATTATCTTATTATTTCCCTAAAATCTCTTTTATAGAAGGTAAAAGATTATCAAAGAGATGATGTGGAAATTCAGAAGAAGGTTGAAGCTACTAGAAATGGGAAATCCTCATAGATCAAAATTTATGAGGAAGAAGTCATAAAATTTAGTTTATCACTATGTGTACCATTAAATATTGATATAAAGAGTTATATTTTGAGCTATGAACATAGATCATATTATCTATACACCTGTAGAACACAAAGATGAATAAAGATCCATGATAACACTATCAGTAAGAAAATATGAAGAAAGAGATCACTTAATATACATCAATGTGAGTGGTATGATAGAAAGTTAAGGCTGAAAGAAATAAGTACAGTTGGATAATGAAAACATAACCCATTCCTACATTGAATTCGGAAAACATCACTGAGGAATTTGTCACTTGATATCTGAATATGTCTTTTAAAAATAATTCTATATGAGTTGTTGTGGATCATATTAAAAAGAATGATAACTTTATTGCAATTTGAGCGGACTTACCCTTTGATCCACTTGAGTGGATATAAATTAGAGAACTGCTGAGGCTGTATGGAGAACCATTTCTGATTGTATCTGATCACGATCCTATGTTTACCTCCATGTTCTAGAAAATTCTCTAACATGAATTAAATAATGAGAAAAACTTCTATA
The DNA here is from genome assembly GCA_963277665.1 of Viscum album. Taxonomy (NCBI): domain Eukaryota; kingdom Viridiplantae; phylum Streptophyta; class Magnoliopsida; order Santalales; family Viscaceae; genus Viscum; species Viscum album. The sequence goes on from OY728123.1 coordinate 1,929,701,877, forward strand.
TAGATTTTCAATACTATAATGATGGCTATTATGATCATACTATTAAGACATTGGATGATATGTTGAGATCATGCTCGGTTTACTTCAATGGAGTATGATGCCAACATCTTCTTGTGGCCGAATTCTCTTTCAAAAATAGTTTCCACTCAAGAATCCAAATAGAACCATATAAATACATTTATTGGAAAATATGTATAACACATGCATCGAGGGATGAATATGGTTAATTCTAGCAATTAGGACCTGAAATGGTCAAGTAAATGGATAAAAAGGTGAAGACCATTGAGTAACACATTAAGGATGCGAAAAGTTAACACAAGTCCAATGTAGAAAATCATCGATGAGATATATATTTTGAGGTTGGAGATTTGGTATTCCTCCTCATATAGAAATCAAATAGCATCATGTTTTTTAGGAAAAAGGGAAAGATAAATCCAAAATACTTTATTCTCTTTGATATTCTTGATCCTACAAGAGCTGTAGCATATTGACTAGAACTCCCATTGACCATGTATCAAGAAAAAAGTGTATTTACGATATACCTATTGATGATGTACATACCAGATCTCTCACATGAAGTAAATTTAATGGTGGTATAGTTGGAAAATGATATCTCTTATTTGGAGCATCTGGTGAAGATAATAGACCATATAGATATAGTTCTATGAAACAAGACAAATCTCTTAGTCAAATTTTTATAACAAAACCATAAATATAAGGTGGAGATATTAAAATTATAGGAAGTGATGAAGGGGAAGTACTCTCACCTTTTTTCAACTAAGAATGTAAAATGAAATTTTGAAAGTGAAATTTCATATGGGGAAGGATAATGTATTGACCTAGAATTTTATCAATGAAATTTACCTTCTTATAATTATTTCATATAATATAAAGCACACATATTATATAGAGAAAACGATATTTTTTTCCATAAACTAAGAATGATAAATTAGTGAGAAACTAAACAACAAAAATTCAAAATATTTTTAAAGGATAATAACTATAAAATAAGGAAATAATAATAAGATAATTTGGATATGTTTGACCCATAATAACGACAACACTCATAAACAAAGATGAATAAATAAAAAAAATTTATGAATGTTATATTAATTTTGAATATTAAATATTGTGTAAACATTATAGGAAATAAATGTGAATGATTAATTAATAGAATAACTGAAATTTATAGAATGTAGGAAACCTATATGACCATTTGAAATCCAACCTTTTGAATATTAATAAAATTGCAGGATTAGTAACTAGACTATTGGAATAGTAATTTGACCGTTAGGATTAGTAATATTACTATTATAATAGTAACCTCACCCATGAAAATATATAATAGTATTTAGGTATATTATTAAATGAAAATATCATATATTTATATCAAGTTAAATGTAAATAAATGTTTTAAAAATGATAAATTAAGTGTTGGATTTTTTTGTAAAATTTAAATGTTTTATTTGAAATTTTATAATGAATATAATGATTTAAAAGAAAATTTTATGCCATAAAATGTATTCATAAACTAATACTAAGTTTTATCATTTTTAGAAGATTATTTTCTAAGACCATAAGTAATGTTTAAAGGGTCATAAAATTGGTTATAATATTAAAATCAGTATTTTTGAATATATAATGATTTTATCTAATAATTAAATTTCTCATATTCAGAATATTATTTTATTAAAATTTATTCCATTTTTTAAATATACACATGAATAAATTTTTATGGTGAACTTTTCATAATTTCATAATTAGTTGAATTTTTATTGAACAGTGGAATATAATAATTTATAGTAGTTAACATTATATCCCAAAGACCGGAATTTCCATGTCATGGATGATGTAATCACCCATTAATTCATACTTAAATGTACCATTTTATGTATAAAGTAATAATAATAAAAACTATTTATGATATTGTTACAAAATAACAAACAAATGAATATAACAACAAAAAATACCACTATCCTCTCATTATAAATACCACCCATCACCAGCCTTTTTTCTCATAACTTATAAGCCATGAAGCCTTCCAAATACCTATCGAAGCCTCTTCTTCCCAGATTCCCCATTCAGAAGTTCTCATGGAATCATCAACAGACCAATACCATGTTCCATAAGTTTTTCTTGAAGGAGGTGATATTCAAGAGGCAATATTATCAAACAAACTATTTTAATTTCTTTTATTCTTCTACCTTCTCATCACCTCTATCATACATATAGAATAATAACTATAGTATCATGTATATATTTTAACTCTATATTTATAATGTAATATCTTCTATTTTTACCTTTTCTAATCTCCTCTTATTCAAATTAAAATGAAACCATTTTCCATATTATGACGATTAACATCCTTCGTGGACGATGAGTTTTCATTTTCAACTAATGCACTCATAACATCATTAAATTCTCTTATAGTTGTTCCAAATTAGATAATTATATATATTATACATTATTCACATTATGGACAGAGTATATGGACATAGTTGTAATGTCCCGGCCTAGATTCTACATACTAGGGACCTGAGACGGTTGGTTATGCGAACACAGGAGCACCTAAGGTCACATAATAATCCAATAGGGGGCATCAGTATGTGGAACCCATTTCAATACATTACAAAGTTATATCAGAGATGATTTATTTTATTTTATATTATCTTACTAGTTTAGAATGGTAGAAAAAGATAATAGGGAACTGGTCTTGAGTTTGTGTGTAGGAGTAACTAACCCATTTACGAGGGTAAACCGAAGTACCCAAAATTTGATTTATGTTCATGATGTTTTCAATTACAGTTGGATTTTATTTTATCTTGATTGATGAAATTTTTGTGTGATGTTTTTATTTTACAGATATTTTTACTCAAGGAAAATATTTCAGATGAGTTCGGTATACATTCATTATTTTAGGCACAATGAATTTATTGTGACATGTATCATTTATTGAACGCATTGAAAAGAAGGTTTTGGGTTATTTGTTAAAATGAAATGTTTTCATTTTTTTGAGTTATTTAAGATAAAAATGTTTTTAAATACAAATTTAAAATTGTAAATGGCTCTAAATTTTTTAAATTAAAATGTATGAATGGATATATAATGATAAACCATGAAATATGGAAATGTTTTACCCTATGTTGGCTAGAACCTAAGTGTGGGATGGTTAAGCGTAGTGTCAGTTCCTATGTTTTTACCATGTGGTGATGTATGAAGGATCACTTTTTATATATTTACCTGAGTTAGACTTGTTAAAATGTGATAATGTTGTGTTATGTGTCCTAAGTCTCGTGTTTTGAATTGTAGAAATATTCATCCATGATGACACTTATTGATAGGGTGGAAGGAGGACATAGATGGAAATGTACCTCGAATAATAGAACTATAGGATACAATTATTCAAGGTGAAGGATCTGAAAAGTATTTTTATGATAACCTTTCCCACATTATAAAATTCAAGGAAATAGACCTAGGGTGGGTTGTGCAGATTATGACCGACATGACATGAGAGTTCTGGTTTCACCACCATCTTCCATTCACCATAGATTATAGACCTAGGGAAAATCAGTTCTAGATTGTAATTATATAGATGATCTTTGGCCATTTTTATAATTGAACTGATAAGTGATTCAGGTTGGTTGATTATAATTTATGTGGTCTTGTGAAGTGTTGGTGGGACATTCAGATTCCGGACAAGAAGCTAGAGAAAATGGAATGGAAGGACTTCCAGTAGAAGTTTTTGGGAAACATTTACACTGATAATATAAATAAGGAGAGGTTAGATGAATTTATGTGGATGATCCATGGGATTATGTCGATGATATACAATGCTAGTTTCTTCACATATTTTCATCACTTTTTCCCAGTATTGGCTGAAGATGAGGAAAATGTGAATTTTTTTAATATGGGATTAAATGAGAGGTTAATTACAAGGGTAAAAACTTTTGGATAAGTAATTTGTTTGAATTAGTGAACCAAGATATAATTTTTGAATGGAACCTGAAAGAGGATTCCATAGGAATATAGGTAGTTTATACTGGATGACCAACATGTGTGTCTTTAGAGTGTATGAAGCATCACTATGATAATGTCAACTAAGGAAACAATAACCATAGTGTATAGGGATAAGGATAAATTACTCAGATAAGTAATAGAGTAATGTTTTATGAGTGTGGTAGGTCAGGATAAATTCATATCCAAGGTACATAAACCCCAGTGAAGTAACGAGAATGAAAAAGGATGTTTCACTTGCAGAGGTATTTTAGAAATCTTCAACAAATGGGAAATATAAAGGATCTAGGAAGAGTCAGATTACTAGAATGGGTTATTATATCCTATATCTTTATGTTTCTTGGAGTTTTAATATACATCGTGGTTGAGGAAGTGGAAGAGGTATTATTGGGAATGAGATCAAATATATACGGAGTGGTACAACTTATTTAAATCATAATAGAACACAATGAATAGGGTCAGGAAACCTGTGTGTAGTTCATTCTCGACTTATTGATATAGAGGATGTGATATAAATATTCAGAGGAACTATTCTTATAGATTCTACAATTACTAGTTCATCATTTGATACATAAACCACCTATTCATTTATATCTGCACAAATTGAGGATAATTGGAGTCTGAAGGTGGAGTTTGTGAGAGGGGATATAAATATCAATACACCACTGGGAGTATGATCAAGGGACAACTATTTATGGGAAGGTTTCTCTCTCGTTATGGGGAGAATTTGTTTCCTTTTGATCTCGACACACATGACTTGTGAGGTTTTGACATGATTTGTTTCAATGGAATTTTTGGTATTATACCGAGTCCACAAGTATTGTCACCATAGGTGAGTCACCTTTACACCTCATGAGGGTAAAAATTATGTTCATCATAGAGTGTGGGATATTTATCTAGGCTGTTTCGGGATAGTTCATCAATAAATGGGGGAGCTTACCAACAAGTGTCAAGTCTTTTTTTGGATGAAGGGGTAGTGAAGATTGATGTTTTTTCACCCATAATGGATCAGATTCCTGATGTAATTACTGAATCTTTGTAAAAATTCCACCTAAGAAAGATGTTGAGTTTAATATTGAGCTCATTTCTAGAGCTAGGATAGTTTCTATTCCACCATATAAAATGAAACCAATAGATATTCATTAACTTAATACCTACTTGGAATTTTTGATGCATAAGGTATTTATCCAACTATGTACATCCCCATGGATATATCTAGTATTATTTTCTGGTAATGATAAAAGGACATTACATTAACATGTTGATTCACATAAGTTCAAGTAAATGAACACGAAGAACCAATATACTTGTCCATGTATTGAGATAACATTGACGAGTTATAGGAGCTTGTATTTTTCCATGAATGATTTGAGATTGTGGTATCAGCAGTAGATAGTTATAACTTCTAATATACCAAAAAGTTGGTTTCGAAGTAGGTATGTCCTATATGAGTTTATCATGATGTCATTCAGGATAAAGAATGATTCGGATGTGTTTATGGTCATGATAAGCTGGATCATTCACCCATACCAAAATCAATGTGGAATTTTTTTTAGATGTCAGCTTGGTAAAATACAAGAAGCATGGTGATCATTCGAATCTTATTGATATCTTTCTGATTACATTAAGAGAGAATCTACTATATGAAAATCTAACCAAGTGTCAATTAGGTATTCATTAGGTAACTTTATCATGTCACATAATCTCAAATAAATTTGTGTCATTGTTGGATATTATCAGAGGTTTATCATGGAAGATATCAATTTGGAAGTACCACATTTGGGATTGATCATAATTAGATTATGCTTGAATGTTTTGGGCAATTTGATAATGCTTTCTAGGAGTTGAAGAAGCATTTGAGCACTACACCGATTTTGATCTGACCTGAGACGGGTGAGAAGTATACCCTATTTTGCGATGGATTTGGGACCAAGCTTGAAGTAGTGTTTATATAGTGATATCAAGTTGTGGCATATGGGTCATGACAATTCGGTACACTGGAACATAATTACTCTATGAATGAATGCACATAGGATACATTGGTTTATGGATTCATGTTTTTCCAGTATTATATATTGGGGGAAAATTGTACTGTGAACACTACCTAAAAATATTATGGTATATCTTTTCACCAATATATTTGAATATTCGTAAGTGGAGGTGGGTTGATTATATGAATTCATTTGATTTTGAGATATCAAATACACCAAGAAAGTTAAATAGAGTTGATGAATAATTGAGGAAGAAATCATAGAACTGGGATGTTCAAAACACTAGTTATGAGTGGAAGATGATGAACTTACAGGTAGAGATGTGTATTTTGGTTTGGGAGGGCCAAGAGTTGATGAAACAAGTATTAGTATCTGTTGATTCCACGCTTCTAACATGAATTAGGGATGTGAAGTATGTGTATATAGATTTTTTTTCCTTAAGGGGAGTCCATGAATGTGTGGAGTCACCTACCGATTGGACTACAGATGAGGATGTGTTCATCTTTGTCCAATACTATGTTTTTGTTCCTAAGGCTATGTGATAAGAGATAATGCATGATTTTCACGCATCACGGTGGGTGGTGTATCATGGTTTGACAAAACATATCATGGCCTACATTAATAGCATTGGTGTATGGGCATGAAAAAGAAGATTACAGGTTTCATGACACAATTATAAACCTATTATTTGGTGAAGGCCAAGAATCAATGAGATGGTGGTTTAATATAGACATTTTCCATTCTAGAATGAAAATGAGATTTGGCTACAATGGATCACATGGTGATTCTTTGGAGTACACTTTGAAAAAATGACTCCATATGTGTAATTGAAGACTGATTTACTGAAGTATCCCATTCCATGCATATCTTGGAGAATTTATGAGTCAATTAGTTTGGGGAATGTACGATCGAAAGATAGTATGTCTTAATGGGACACCAAAGAGAAATGTTTCAGATCATAAATCGCATTTCGCATTTCACTTCTTGAAAGGCTTACATAAAATTAATAGTATATTAGTATTTAAATGAATATATTTTCACCTATATATAGATGGGATGTCAAAACATACTATACATGTATTGGAGGATATTACATGGGCATGCATTATTGATTTTTGGGGGGTCTTGGGAGCAGTACATAGCGCTTGTTGAGTTCACCTATAACAATAGTTATCCTGAGATTATTAAGATGGCACTATATGAGGATCTTTATGGTCAGCCACGTATATCAACACTATGTTGGAAGAATGTAGGAGATTTAAAGTTATTGGGATAATGTCTAATATTGGAGACATCAGAGCATGTTTAGATGATTGGGAAAAATATGGTTGTGGCCTAGAGTATGTAGAATTCATATATTGATCTAAGTAAAAAACCCCTAGAGTTCATACTGGGTGATTTTTTTGTTTCTTTGGGGGTCTTCTAGATTGGGTCACCATAAGATTCAATGATTGGTAAATTTTGCACCCAAGTTTGTCTGAACATTTGAAATTATAGAGTGAATGAGGCAGGTGGTGTACTGATTGGATCTTCTACGGTGGTATAATGCTATGAATGTTGTTCTTTATGTGTCACATATTCATAGGTATCAAGCTACTTCCAATAATGAGATCAATGTTAATTATGTTGAGCATGAGGTTGACAAAACCTTTGTGGAGGATCATATTTGTGTTATCAATCATAGTGAGAAATTGTTTCGGGGAATGACAGTGCTGATGGTATGAGTGTAGTGGAAACATGGACATGTTTTGGAGGAAGCATATGAGAGGGTTGAAGATATTTGGTATTAGTAGACCAATATTGTTTCCTCAAAATCCTAGAGATTATTAGGAGTATATCTTGAATAATTGCTATTATAAGGTGGGGAGATGGTAAGATCATGCCCTTCTTTGGATAAGTTTCAAGCTTGTGTTTAGGTACTCTTTTACCTATTTATTGGGTATAATTTGGTTGGATTTTTAGGGTAATTTCACGTTAATTTGGAGAAATTTTTGAGTCAATGGGGTTTTGCAATGATGACACATGGTTAGGGAAAACTGTGAATCTTTTCCTTGGAAATCGTGTGCACTATTTTGGAGAGATAGGAGGTGGAACACAATTGGTGCATCGTTTGGATAAACCAAAAATAATCCCTCCCAAAATGATCACCCTCAATCATAGAGGATATGCATTGTTGGTGCAATTTTCTTAAGTCATTCACCACTTAGTAGAAACCGTAAAACCCCTAAAGAGAGGCGCATAACTAATGGGAATGGTTTGGAAAACCGTGTGCCTCCACCCAAGAAATCATATACGCGAGTTTTGAATCCCCCTAATTATTTTAAATTACCCAAACCCCTTTTTAAAACCCCAATCAACCCTATCCAGGATAATATGATTAAAAAAAGAGTTCCCAAAGATGATCAAAGGTTCCTCTAATCCCCTTCATGACGAATCAAAGATCTGATTGGGGGATCTCCACCTCGACGATATGTGATTTCTTCCTTGTATGGATCTCTCTCTCCTATATCTATTTCCCAATGTATATGGATGATTACCCCCATTTTAGATGGTTTATATCTAAATTTTTATTGATTTAAATCCTTTGGATCTTGGTCATGGTATTTTTAATCTTCTACACCGTTGTAATTTTTTATCATTTCACATCAATTTAGGGATTTTGGTTGGAGAACGTCCATAAATGACCTTGAGGTAGGTGGTTTAATTTTCAAATCACATATTCTTGAATATAAATATTCGTATATAATTTGGAAATTATAATTTCCATGTTTAGAAATTTAATTTCATATTGAATTAATTTCTTGAATTATGATGTGATATAAAATTTGTGAATAATGTGACTAAGGAGTAGATTGATAAAAGGGATTATGAAATGGATAGTGACCCTTGGGGTGTGATGATATGATTCAATTGACAATTTATAAATTATTCATGTTCAAGAATGAACTTATGGAATGAGTTGAATAATTAATTTTTGAAATGGTTTATATATGGGTTGATAATGTGGAATCATGAGATATAATGTTTGTGATTGAGTTGTGTGGCATGTATTGCTTCTCCAAATACACAAGGGGTACCAGAATGTTGCTATATGACCCCAATATATATATTTATTTCATGTTATCATTGAGTTGTGGGAGAAGGACTACAGCTCCAAATACCCCTGGGGTTCCAGAGTTTTGCTCTATGCCCCCATTATATGATTTTTTAATTGGATGTTAAAATTTTAATGTAATCCCATGATGGAAGGATATGTGATATCCCTTTTTGATGGTTTAGAATCTAACATGGGCCAAAACAGGTATAGATGGTTTGTGTGTCATCATGAACCTTAAAATTAATGTTGTTAACTACTTAATAATTTAATGTGAGAACTATTTAATTTATCTTTGTACATTATTATTTATACAAGTGTATACATTGTCATATACTGTATATTATTCTAAATATTAGTGTCAGTGGCCTAATGAGTTGTACAAACACCCTACTCAGGATTCTTGATTGGGACCTGAAAATCATTCATGTTTAAATGATATAGAATAGGAAATATCCCAATGTTAGACAGATGCGTTGGGATAGATCACAAATGAGCGAACCGAACATGATATACATACCCTCTTTGCGGTTGTCTCTATGTCCTTATTTTGGTTTTTTAGTTGACACTTGAAACTTATTTGGTATGAATCACCTACAACATTGGTTTTGGGTATTTTTTCCTATTCTTGGGTTATCATGTGATGTTGGTGTTTATTTTTATGGTATTATTTTGTTTGATGTTTGTTATTGTTTGGATATCATTTATTGATTTTGGCTGGTGTGCTTATTTTATAAAGAGTGTATATTCGACTCAAGATTTATATATATTAGACCCTAATTGCTAGTGGGAAATATTTGGAATAAAATGATGCATGCCTGTTATCTTCTCACCAACCATATTGGGGGCACTGATATGTTTCACTAGGGTTAGGACCTAATAATAACATATGAAATGATGCTAATATAAGATGGTTGAAAAAACCGCTAAAATAAATCAAACATTTATCATTAACATTTTATTAAATTAATCATCAACATGTTTGAAAAAATTATGTATGAGACTATTTAACTTCAAAAGGTACATGAATACCTTTTAATTTCAATACTAGAGAAGCATTAGTAATTTTAAAGAACTTACATAATTATAGACAAGTAAACCGAACCTGAAACTAGGACATGAATGCTCTCAGAACCACATAATTGATCTTAAAACTCATCATAATAGCCAAAAAAGAAATTAATAAAATTGTAATTAAGAAAATATATATGAAATATGTTATTAATTAAGTAATTAATTCCTCTAATTTTATTATACATGACATTATATGTTAGTGCATAACCTATTCAGACATAGGATAAGGGATCTCTCCAAACCTCGAAATTTCCTCTAGGTAAAACTTTATCTATCTTGGTGTAAATTTATCTCTTTCTTATTATTATATAATGCTCTTACATACTATATATATATGATCTAAAAATATATATTTATCTAAATTTATCTCTCTTTTATGGGGAAATGCATGTTATAAAATTCCCATTTTTTAATTCCTCTCGATAAGAAAGCTAGATTTAGGAGAACATCTCTATTTCTTACCCAATTTCTAGTACTCTCAGTGAAATATTTCAATCCTAATATTTTGAAATAACTAATTGTATCATGAAAAATTTATTTAGTTCAATTTTGGTATTATCTAAATAATTATTCTTTTAACCTAATTCAAAACTCTTAACAATTTTCCCCAAAACCACACTAAATTGCAGATTTTGAAAGTACATAAACACTGTTTTTAATGTATTCACATAATATGGAAAAATTTATTCGTGATATATTTTTTTTTACATTATTAAAGTTGAATAGTGGTTCAATATATTCTTTCAGGGATACTTTTATGATACACCCTTTGGTAATGCCTTACGACATGATTATGAAACCCATTTCTTCCATGGATAACACATATGATTATTCTATTTGAATGATTTCTTTATATGGAAAACATAATCATGTTCATGTTATTATGGGTGTGTCTGTATAGTTATTCAATTCATTGGGTAAATTTTTGTATCATGAGTTATTATGTGTGGGATTAAGGTGTAACCCTAATCCACTATGGGACTATGTCTTCCATGTGATATCCTCTTGGATTTTTTCCATGAATCATGTTTTTTTCATGACATATGTTTCTAAAACAATCCTATATTTACATGATCATATGGTTATTTATTTTATATTGTAGGAATCCATATATTTATTCATGATCCATTCCATTTATGTTATCACTCTATTCCTTCCGACACATGTTTTCTGCTTCATTTATATGTTTTTCCCATAATTTAATCTTTTTAACTTGACCGATTTTTTCTATGGAGTCCCAAGGTTATACTATGCAGTTATATGATATAAAATGGAGTTATGATAAAATTAAGGGGATTAATAATAATATGTTTTATTCTAGTTTCATTTTTTCTAATTATATACAAAGTATTCTAAAGAAACTGGGAATATTTATATTTTTTTTATTTAATGAATAATAATTCATAAAATCATGTATTAATATGTGTAAAATGATATGGTTTCTATACTACAAATCCTATTAGGATAAACCAATAAGATTACATCCCTATTCGGCCCACTCCTCTCCCATTAAATTAGAAATTGGGCATGAAAACAATAAAACTAAATTTATAGATATAGTCTATAAAATATGAATTTCAAACCATTGAACTGGTGAATCACCCATTCGAACTTGGGATATACGTTACCCAACCAGAAGGGGATAATGTAGTTTCATACAATCATATCTCAAAAAACTAAAGGATGTAATTATCAAGAGGAGTGGAAAATTCATTTATAAATATTGAAAAAGCATTATTGAATCCTTGTAGGCTTATGTATATAATGATGATACTGAATAACCACTAGTAGAATCTATAAAATACAATTTCAATGTGGAGGAAACCACAAGTCCCAATTTTTTTGAAATCTTGTACATTCTTCTAAATAATGAGATGAAAATAAAAATATAATATGTGTTAAACATTCTGGAACATATTCTGTCATGTTAAGGAAAAATATTCCTCATATCTATGAAATCAAAATATTCTAATATAATCAATATTACTTAAGTACTTGTGAAATTTAAAATATAAATTCTCTTACAAAATCCATATCATTTTTTTCTAATGTGATAGCCACCATCAAATGAAACATGAATCATATGCTCCAAAAATAAATGTTGAATGGAGAAAGAAACATTATAGAAAATATCTATGTGATCTAAGATCTAGTGCTAATTTCATTCCATATATTGTAAAATATAATTTTGAGCTTTAGGGATTACAACACACACCTATCACTCTCCAAATCACTGACCACAAGGTTTGAGTACCTAAGAGACCCAAAAAAGACACTCTAGTTAAATTTGAAAATATAATTTGACTTAAAGAAATAATTTTCGATGAATTTAATTCAATCTTATGTTATAAGGGAAAAAACCCCATTATATTTTGTGATACCTTTCTATAAACAATGAACTCAATCATCTCAATTTTTATTGTTAATAACACGAATCCTTTGGGAGGATGATTCACAGTGTCAGAATTTACAATTTCAGCTCTATAATTTGTGATGATGAGGATGTACAAGAGGTGAATTTCAGTGGGTTTTCTAATGAGAATGAGAGGGACATAAAGTATTTGATCAAGGTTGTTTAAGTCAAGAGTATATTTATTTCTATCTTTTACATGATACTATTTATTCTTCTTAGTATGAATATTATGAATATAGATATAATTATTTTTGGGAAAAAATTATTGAATCCTTGGGATAAATGTTAATATTTGAGTCTATACCAATTATCAGCATTGGTTTAACTATTTTAGTGGATAAATAATCTATTCTAATGGGTTAATTATCCATATAATTTTGGAAGTGAAATAGAGTCTGATTCTAAATCCCTATCAATATTAGTTGACATTGATATCCCAATCTTGAACTCATGTTCTATCCTTCATCAAATAATTATGAATTAATATGGTATAAGAAACCATTTATGTTGTAATTTAGAGATATACAATGAAAACAAGTTGTGAATACATTTGGATTTATTAAAAAACAAAATAAATTAATTGGATAGAACCCTTATTATATTCATAGGATTAGAACTGTAATCAAGACCCCTATAATTGTTCTAAAAATTATAAATATTGTCACCAACCCAAGTGGAGACTCAATCCCATTATAATGGCACTAGAGAAAAATGGAGTCATTAATTTGTGAAAATATTGTAAAATTTATTCAATTGTTGAGAGAGATAGGGTAAACCAAATTATAGTGGTTTCTAATAAGTTTTTAATAACTGAAATAACCATAAAGTATAAATACCTCCCCTCTATATAGATAATAATTAGATAGAGAGTGTTTAGATATTATATGATTTTTAAATCTTGTAATAGAAAAAAGATCATTTTAATTTTCTCATAATTAATCATGTCTTAGAGTTATTAGTGGGATATTAATTCCACTTTCCCCTAGATGGATACTCATGGAATAATAAAATCTATTTTTACTGAAATGACTATGGAAAACATAATAACTTATCTATTTAGTACCTTTATCTTTAAAAACATACCCTTTAGGTTATTCAATATCCATGAGGCCTTTTATTGTTACATAATGGGTATCTTTTCTAATATGGTGTGGATTTTTATAAAATTATTTTTGGATTTATTTTCCAATTCAGGGGGTAGATCTAGGAAACTATTTAGTAGTGATGACATGGTTATATCCAAATATAAGGATGAAAATATTGTCCTACATTTTAAAAAATTACATTTCTTTATAAATAAGGGATTATTTATTGGGTATCATTCCACTGATAAAGGGATATAGTTTAATGAAGCCAATGTATTTATTATTTATCAACTTACCCTTCAAAAACATTCAAATAATTATATTTATTCTTAAGAGAATATTTTTTTATAGATGGTTCATTAATAAATTTATCTCCATTGCACGAACCCTTTGTTATTTTATTGTAAAATATTATTATTTGGTTTAGATAGAAATCTATAAGGAGTCCTTATCTGATCATAAGACAAGTTTTATCTCTACAGCATTCATACATGCTCTTAATTTGGTCAATCCTTCTTAAATCATATGTTATGTGATCTACATTGATGTTGCAATTATCATAGGATTAATAAAAAATATTTTTTCATTTTATATTTGATAAAATCATTAAATTATTCCTTATACTATGTCGAAAACATTTGATATGTTTTAGGATCAATGTTAAACTAATGATTTCAAATTAATAATTCTTTGGGAGGATACCTTCATTTTATAGTTGTTTCAATTTTTTTGATTTTTTTTTGCTGCATCTCATGAAAATTATGAATGGGTTGGTAATCCAATTTGACTTATTTTTTAAGGTAACCCTTTAAGTATTATCGGGTTATATAATATTTTTTGTGTGTAAGGTACAAGATATAAATAATTTAATTTATATTCAATTAAAACAGGTACCATATATTTTTGGATCCAAAAAATCAACCATACATGATGATTTTGTGGGTGACATGGATCTGCAATTGTCAATTAGATATTAATAACTCTTCATCTTTAAAAAATTTTATAATTTCCTCAAATTCATTTCAAATTTAATTCTTTAACTTCTCTTTATTCCTTTCTATACCCTTTTGGATGTGTTTTTCGTTTTTTTACAACACCAATTGTAGTGACATTCTATATTGGTGGTGAGAAATTTAAGATTTTATGCGATATATGTTTCAGAAATTGATTTCAGATTCAATTTCTTTATCATATCATGCTATTATGTACACATTTATTAAAAAAATATTCCAATAATTTGGATTCCATAATATCAAACATTACAAATTTTTATGATTATGAGCCTAAATTATCGTATGCATGGTTATTGAATTTGATTTTTCATCATCTACATTTTCAACCATTTAATAAAAAATTAAAAATAAACATCCATTGGATTTGAGTTATCGATGTTGAGTTCTTGGGGTCTATACATTTTTTTAATATATTTTATAATATTTTAATGTTTAATTAGTGTGTCAAAATACGAAAAAATTAAAAAAATAATAAAAATTTTATGTATAGAAATGGATGGACTTGATTATCAATATTTTGATAATAGCGGATAAAATCCCTAAAGTTTCCTTTCTCTAATTAAAAAAGTATATCACTATTGTCGTAATTTTAATTTGTTTTTATTATATTTACTCAAGATTATTCCATAAAATGTGAGAATAACCATTTCCCCTAAGGTCATCGTGAAAGGATTCATCGAAAAAAATCATGTTACAAGGTTTGAATTTATTTTGAACTATTTCAATTATCAATGAAGATTTTTGAAAAGAAAAAAAAAATAAAAATGAAAAGAAACAAATGAAAATAAAAAAACTGATGCACAACTTAATGTTAAAACATGTTTCACACCTACAAATTATTTATTTTTCCCATGGAATAAAAATAAAATCCCATTTCTTTTAAGATATAAAACATATCATTATGATTAATTAGAATTGGATAAAATATTGCAATTAATTTGAACAAAATAAAGGGATAGGTCTTACATTATGATTATGTACATTATTTTTTCGGTAAATAATTTTTATGGTTTTCAAGAGTTCTTGATGTGAGGACTTAGTGGAAAACATTTTATGTTATTATGTGTCCGGAGTAGTGAATTGAATTTTGATCCATTTGAGACAATAATTTTCTAGTGATTATCAAAACAGAATTTGTAGGGGAAGATTAAACATTGAAATTGAATAGTATTGTATTCATTTTAATGAGTTTTCACATGATTTTTCCTTATCCACATTTTAAATCATTTTATAATCAAGATTTCATTTCTAAAAAATTTTATAATTATTATTAATAACGAATTAATCTCATGTCATTTAAACATTAAATTATAGAACCCTCTTTGGTACTGATTTTGAATTTATAATTTAGGGATATATTTAATCAAATGTTTTGGAATGAATTTTTTATATAGGAGAAATGGATTATTCATAACTGAATATTTATATTTTGGTCCATTAATCTAAAAATTTATGGGCATGGAGAACTAGATGTCTGTGTAGAAAAATTTACGTGGCATTTAAAATTAATGTCAAATGATGATTAAAATTTAATACTGTATATATGAAATCATGATGAAATTTTCTTTAAATTATGGAACTAGCTAGTTTATATGAATAATTATTCATACATATATCCCAATTTTTAGATAAATGTTTGAGATATATTCAATTACCGAAAAGTTTCTCAACAAATTTTTTATGAGTAGTATAATTGGTATAGAATTTTATTTTATTCTGGAATAAATCATAGGAAACATTTTACCCCTTTACAAAAACATAAAATATTTTTACCCCTTCATGTTGTAATTTCTTCATATTCTAATCCAAAAGTTGGTGAATACATTTTTATTTATCAAAAAACCTAATAAATTAATTATATGGAACCCTTATTATATTCATAATATTAGAACAATAATCAACACCCCAATAATTTTTATAAAAAAATTCTACATCTTGTCATCAACCCCAGTGGCGTCTCAATCCAAATATAATGAAATTGGAGAAAAAGGAAATCACTAATTCGTAAAAATATTTTATAATTTATCCCATTGTTTAGAGGGACAGGGTAATCCCAATTCTAGTGGTTTCTACAATGTTTTTAATAACTAACATAACCAGAATGGATAAATAAACCATCCTTATATGGATGAGAGGTGGATATAGTGTGTTTTTATATTATATGAATTTTTACTCATGTACTCAAAAATATATTTTTCCTTTTCCCATCATTAGTAATGTATTAGAGTAAGTGGTGTGATATGAATTCTATTTTTCCTTCGATGGATTCTAATTGTATAATAAAATTAGTTTTTACTTAAACAATCATGGAAAAAATAATAACTCATCTATTTAGTACCTTTAACTATAAAAAACACCCTTTGGGTTATGTAATATCCATAGAGCCTTCCATTGTTACATGATGTGCATCTTTTCTAATATGGTGCAGATGTTTCTAAAAGTCTTCCTGTATGTATTTAACATTTTTGGGGGTATATCAAAGAAACTATTAAGTACTGCTGGTAGGGTAATATCCAAATATATGGATTCAAATATTGTCCTAAATTTGAAAAAATTTAATTTCATTATAAATAATGGAGTTTTTATTGGGTATCCTTCCACCAATGAAGTTATAGAGGTTAATGAAGCCAATGTAGATATATTATATCAACATAACCTTGAAACAATATCAAATATATACATTAATTCTTTATAAAATGTAGTTATTATAGAAGTTTCAGTAGGAAATTTATCTTTATTGCATGAACCCTAGGTTCTTTGACTATAATTGATGTTTATTTTGTTTAGATAGAATTATATAAGGAGCCCTTAGATCATAATATAGGTTTTATCTCTTCACCAATAATTCATGATCCTAATTTGGTCTATCTTTATTAAATCATATGTGATGTGATTTACATTGATGTTGTAATTTAAATAGTACAAATAAATAACATCATTTTTCATTTCAAATTTTAGAAAATCATTAAATTATTCCTTATATTATGTTTAAAGAATTTGATATATTATGGGATCAATGTTGATATTATGATTTTAAATTAAGAACTCTCTGGGAGGCTACCCATTTTATTTTATAGTTGATTCATTTTTTTATTTTTTTTTGTTTTCATTTCATTCCTCTACATCTCATGAAAATGATGAATGGGTTGGTATTATTATTTAACCTATTTTTCAAGGTAACCCCTTATAGTATATATGGTTCTCTATTATTTTGTGTCTCTAAGGTCCAAGAGTTAAATAATTTAAAGTATTTTCAACTAAAATGGACACCTTCTACTATTAAAACCAAATAATCAATCCTCTATGCTGATTAAGTTAGTGAAATGGATCATGAATGATCAATTACTTGTTACTAACAAATAATATTTAATAAAGGTGATTTTTCCGTTGAATTACTTTCAAATTTTATTCTATAACATTTCTCCATTACTTTATCTTGCCTTTCATAAGTTTTTTCATTATCTTACAACAAAAATTGTAGTGACATTCATTGTTGGGGGTGAAACGTTTAATAGTTTCTATGAAATATTGTAAGGACCACTAGGTTAGATACCCTGAGGTGGGGGGGGGAATTGGGTAATGGAAGATTTAAAAAAATTCCCTTATTGATCTTGTTTCATTTTTAGAAAAAACTCACTTCTCTCTCCATGTTGTTATAGAGTATGAACGAGTCTTAAAGGAAGAAAAAACATAGAAATTTACTTGGTTAACCCTCACTGGTCTACATCCAAGGTTTACACACCAGTGATGTGACAATATACGAAATCCACTAACAGCGCACTACTTTTTACATATTTCATAATGGAATCACTTTCCCTTTTAGTTTTCAACCAATCAAAATTTGGAAACTCACTACTATCCCAAATCCACTAATTGCGCACAACTATAGATCCCTTCATTATCTCAAATGAATTATTCGTCTACTATATGTATTTGATCTATTGATGTACCACTATCATCTACTGATGAATACCACTTTACTGCAGTATTACGGGGTGACCTCAAATATTTCACGTGACACCTACTGAATATTGTTCACAACTTTAATTCCTTGCGTGAAAGATTCTTACTTTTTTCACAAAACACCCCTTGCGCGTAACTTCAATCTTATGCACAACTCATATATTATGTAGAACTTTCTTAGCTTGTGTGCAACTCAATGTACTGCATGCAACTCCCTTTTCATAAAATTCTTACACAATCCGAATCTCAAATTCCCTCTAAGTATTGTGATTTTTCGAATAAGGGGGTCACCTTTTATTTATTGGCATTATCGAACAATGAATGGAAAATTCCCCATGTCACGCAAGATCCTCTTCGAGCATGTAAAACCCCATTGGACATCCCATTGGGCGTGCATGTTTCGTTCGTACAACCTAATATTTTGTGTATATTTACAAATCTTTTGCACACATCATGCATTTTAAATTTGTCAATGTTCTGATCCGAAAACCTACCTTGCATGAATTTTTCCAAACCACCTTCAATATTTCGCACAAATTCATTTTCCAAAAAACAATTTCCTCATTATCAGATTTTGGTTCCCAATAAATTGGAAAACACTAGAAAACGACGCCACCTTGTATCTTTCCTTTTTGTACCGCCTATAGATAATCCATTCCATTATCATGGTTATTTGTCTATATAGGTTGTAAACAATAGCTCAGGAACTCAACAACTCACAATGGAAACCCTCTTTGTTAACACACAAAATTTCTTTTCAACAAACACAAATGCCACAAAAAACACTTCAATGTTATCTTGAATGATTTTTTCCAAACAAATATTTTTAGCGAATATATTTCAGATTAAATTACATTATCCTATCATGCTATTATTTACACTATTAACATTAAATTTTTTCTAATAATTTGGATTCCTTAATTCCAAACATTAAGAAATTTTATGTTTTTGAGCATAAATTATTGTATGCATGGTTATTAAATGTGATTTTTCATCATCTACACTTTCAATCATTTAATAAAAAATTCAAAATACACATCCATTAGATTCAAGAGAGTGATTTTAAGTTCCTAGGGGCAATACACTTATATAATATATTTTTTAATATCTTAATGTTTAATTTGAGAGTAAAAAAAGAGAAAGGAAAAAAAATAATATAATTTTTACATATAAAAATGGATGGACATAATTATCATGATTTAGAAAATAGGGGATAAAATTACAAATGGTTTCTTTCCCAAATATAGGAATTATATCACTATTGTTATAATTTTAATGTTTTTATTATATTAACTCCATGTTATTCCATATAATTTGAGCTTAACCTGGTTTTCTATGGTCATCATGCGGGGAGTGGTGATTAGACATTGAAATTGGATAATCTTATGTTCATTTTAAAGGGTTTTTAGGTTCTTATTATCATTTATTAAATGTTTAATTAATATTAAAATATATATTTTATTTCTAACTCTCTTGAAAATTATTGTTAAAAATGAATTTATCTCATTCCATTTAAACATCAACTTGTAGAACCCTCTTTTATACTGATTTTGAATTTAAAAATTCCAGATGAATTTAAAAAATATATGGGAACGATTTCTTCTTACAAGAGAAATGGATGATTCATAATATAAGAATTCAATCTTAGTCCTTGAATATACAATTTTATGGGAAAGTGGACAACCGAGTAGAAAAATTAATGTGGCATTAAAAATTAATTTTGAATGATGATAAAAATTTAATAGTGTATAGATTAAATTTGGATGAAAATTTCTTTAAATGATGGAAAAATATAGTTTATGTGATTAATTATTGATACACGTAACCCAAGTTTGAGATAAATGTTTGGTACAAATCTTAATTACCAAAATGTTTCTCAACAATTTTTTGACGAGTAATATAATTGGTATGGAATTTTATTTTATTATAAATATAAATCTTAGGAAACATTTTTCCATTATATAAACTAGAAAATATTTTTCTTTTTAATGGTCCATAAAGTGTATTATTGTGGATATAAAAGATTCAATGTAAAATTGGTCAATGGTAGGAAAGTCAAACTGCAACCCTTTTTCCACCCACCCTTTGAACTCTCTTTTTTTGGATTAATTTTATTGATATAAAATAGATCAAATTATAAGAAATTATTTTATTATTATTTATTTATAGAAGTAATTATGGGGGTTTTTACGTTATTCAATTAAGGATTTTTAACCATTTTATTCATTAAAATCTGGAATTCAACTGTATTTTTTCAAACATTCTCAAGTTTTATAATTAAATAATTTCTTCTTAATATTTATTATTCTTATTAACATTATCACATTAATATCGTTGGATCTTGGGGTAAAATTATTCACATAATAATAATTAAATTATTCAAACAATGGTGAATTTCTCATTTTTTATTATATTTTCCCATCAATTCAGAATCTATGAGTCAACTATATCTTTCATTGGGAGATTAACATTGATGAAGTGATAATCCTCTTGTGGGTGGATCTTAGAGAGGTTCATTTTTTTTATTGATGTGATACGTTGAGGTAGTAAATTGTAATGATTTTATTAGTTTAAAATTTTCATTCAAATATTTATTTCATTTTTTTCACCACTAAATTTGAACACTATATATTTTTAGGATAATATGATTCTTTAACTTGATCTGTTATTTAATAAAAAATAATTATATAGGTTATTAAAAATTTAATATTATATGGTTTTAATAAATGAGAGATTATAAATTTTTTAGTATAATTGTATAAATGTTTATTGAATTAAAAAAAACTATTTCTTATAAAAATATATCCAATATATCCTTATAAATGACCTATGGTTGACCCATCCTCATCAATCATTATAATTTTAAGATTATTGACTTTTAGATTTCAAATAAACTTATTCATAGTATTTTAAACCTTATATTTAATAATTCATATCATTCATGTGCCTTTAGTTAAATTCGTATGTCTCAATTGAATGAAAACCCATTTTGTGGTATAAGAAACCACTTGAACCAATAGAGTGACTTTTTAAAAATAAAAAACCAACAGTAAAACACCCAGACTTATAATTAACTCAACATTAAAGGAACATTGTGTCTATATATTTTTTATTAGCTATAAAATGTATCATTATTCAATAAACATGCACAGTTTCATGAAGGGGGATTAACACTTCATACTTAGGTATCTTTACCTTTGGAAGCTTCTATGTCTACTTGCTGGGACATAACCACATGTTCTTAGAACACCTAAAATTATTAAACCTCACACTATAATAACATAAATAGTATAATTAAAATTTGTTAAAATAACATGAAACAATTATATAAATATAAAAATTAAACTAAAAAAATATATCGAAGAAATGTTTGACACCACTGTCACATAAATCAACCCCACATGGAAAATCACACCAAGAATAACAAAAATAATCATCACAATCTAAAAGTACATGATGAATTAATACCACTTATAATGATACCGTATAATTATAATACTTTTCACAATGTATAGATCTATAGGCTATAAAACATTCTAGAGTTCTTGAAGGCCCTTTATCCTCAATATAAATTTTTTATTTCCAAATAATTTTAAGGGGAAGTGAGAACCCTTACAATATAATTTTTTTAGCACCAAAGGATATTAGATTTTTTTTAAATAACAATTTCATCTAATTAGATTCAATGTCCCTAAAAATTATCCATGGAATAAAGTTTACCTGAGTTCCAGGATCATCCCATAAGATGTATTCATAATGCTTCTCCAAGATGTCCCCAAACTACATGTATTCTTCCATGTTAATCTTCCCCATGATGAAAACTCTAATCAAGATGTGTTTATTCATATCAATCCATTTAATTTTTCCCTTTTTAGTTTCTATTTTAAGCATTCCTACCATCATTTGGTTGATAAATTCCTGTGATGCCTTAATATCTAGGACTCTGTCCACCATTCCATCATCTGTGTGCAAAAGAAAATCCATGTGTTTCATCACTGAGGGAATATATTTTTGAGAGTCAAAAGTAGTGCCCTCTACATGAATATGACCTATAGGATGTGAAAATCGAACCTACTCACACTACATCCCAAGAGGATGTGGAACCTCTAATGACGGAGGGTCAGCATCCACAAAGGGAACCTGACCGACACCTCCTCTAGATTTAGAATCATCCCTCACAAGCATTCCATCACTATTACCTGCCTTCGAAAAAGGTTTACATTTACTTGTGGACCTAGTTATATGAGGACTGGGTAAGTTAGAGTAGTCCTTCCATGGGCACTTTCTCTAGGAATGCGTGATAAATCCTTCTGAATCTATAAAGGTATTATTTCCTTTGATTGAAGAGGTTCTAAAATAATCCTCTTCAATCCCCAATTCCTTGGACTCTATAGGGGATTCCAAATATGAGTCCATATGCACTTGATAAACCTCCCATCCCATAGAGGAATTCTCACCAAGTCAGGACTTCATCTCAATACCTTTACCAGGAGCATGAATCTCATCTTCTCCTAGCACAACAAACCAGTTTTGGGAATTATTGAAAATACCACTAGATTTAACCTTCTCAGAAAAGGATGGTTTGTCCTGTATGGCCTCTGTAAAAATGGTTGGACCACATGGTTGTGCAAATCCATGAAATATTTATTTAAAATTCATAGGAGATTCATCCAAGACCCATATTTATTGATCCTCATCCATCGATATATCCTCAACAATTTACTTATTCACATTAGCTCCCTTGAGTAGAACATGATGCATGTCCATACCAACATCCAGGTGCACCTCCCTATCCTAGTGCCCCTCTATATTTTTAATCATACCTTCCTTCTTGATGACCCCATCCCTCCCTTCAGGAAGCACACTATAAGAGAAAGAAACACCAAAATATTTCTTCAGACTATTGAAAATATCATTACCTTTTGGGTTCAGTTGAGTATCATTTAAAGAAATACGAGGAGCCTCCACTATATCCCCATAATTCTCCGGCAATGGCATCCTGTTAACACCCTAATCACTCTTCAAATTCATGGAGATATCTATGACCCCTAGTTCAAAATTCACCTGTAATTTCTCTTTTTAAAGAGGGTTATTATACACTTCCTTCACATTCATTTTAGCACATGAGAGATCTGCAGGTTGTCCTAACTAATTTCGAGTAGCAGGAACAATCTCACCATGATGAGAATTTCTATGTCAAATAATAGATGATAAGTTCCCCAAGAATTGACATGCAGATCATTAGTTTGACCCAGATTCAAAGATCACCAATTGTCGACAACGATATCCTCCCCCATTGTGATCCAAATCCAATATATAGGTGGATTATAAATTTCCACTTCCACACATATACATGGGGATAATGGTAAGACATTGAGTTGGTTCAACTATATGAGCACAAAATTTCACAAACTGATTCCCAAGCATTTGAATAATAGAAGGATTTTGAAAAGGGAGAAGAAGACCAGGAAACACTACCCAAAGCACTGTAGTCAGCGTATCCCATTTCATATGAAAGTCACAAGACCATCAAAATAGGTAGAGTCGAGAGCTGTTGAATGTGTCAGGATATCTGGACCAAGCAAGAATCAGGTCCTCCTCTGACATGAAGTGAACTCAAATATGATGATTGTCGAGAATCCTAATGGTTACACGATCTTGTAAACCCTAGGAACCAAACAAAAACCTATAAAATGTATCGATCGATGGATGAATGTTCTTGAAGTGGCCCACCAAGGTCCTGTTGAGGAGTGATGAAGCTTATGATATCTCCAAAAGAAAAAGAGAATTATTAGGGCTTCTCGTGGTAAGATCAAGAACTTTAGGGAAAATCTCAACTGTAGGGAATGGAGGGAGGAAGTCTAGGTTGGATAAAGGAGATAAGTTGGTCCAGAATCTGAAGGGTCCCTCCCCCTCTAGCGGGGGAGGGACCAGATCTTAGACCATCATATCCTAGATCCTCTCAAATCACCAAGCGCCCAAAACCACACTCTCCCCAATCACCATCGTCTATCACTAATCCTAACCCATGAAGTCCCTTTTGTGACAAACGTGTTTCTCTATTAAACATCACATACTAGATTCATGAAATACTACTTCATTACCATCCATGTAATCCTCGCCATTCTCTACTCTAAATGATATCCAAAACACTCACTCTCATATTATAATATCATGAACCACCCCTACCAGGTCTCCTTATGAGATGATAATGACTTAGAGAGTAACCCCTATGCCCATATTCAATAGGTTAGGGTTTGGATACTAACATCAAGAATATATAATTACACATATATAGATCTTATCAACATTTGAAAATGTGAAAACCAAAATAAAAAGAATCATATGAATTAAAAATCAAATTAACAATACATGAATAATGTATATGAATTCATTCCAGGTCATACAAAGTCAATTCATAAGTGGTAATACAAAAATGATGCATAGAATCACTGATACACCTATATAATCCTATAATGTAATTTTCCTCTAAAAATAAGATTTTTATGCCTTGAGTTATGGTTACCAAACACCACTAGAAGATATATCCTGATAATTTCAAAATATTATATATAAAGTGTGAATGTGAATATAAATATACTTAGTAATTTACTCCAGTAAAATCTCATGAATCCATATAGATGAAAAAACTAATACATTAGTTTATGAAATAAATATCACAACACAATCAATAAAAATCCATGTCCCAAAATTCAACCATTAAAGGAATCCTATTCCATACTATGTAACCAAAAAAAAATTTAACCACAAAACATTCTCTATTATTCATATTGTAATATCCAACACTAAAATAACATCCACCACCAA
Organism: Viscum album; assembly: GCA_963277665.1. Taxonomy (NCBI): domain Eukaryota; kingdom Viridiplantae; phylum Streptophyta; class Magnoliopsida; order Santalales; family Viscaceae; genus Viscum; species Viscum album. The sequence continues at coordinate 1,929,727,352 of OY728123.1, forward strand.
TAAAAATCAATGAGACTATTAGATATCAAATCATAGGAACCATACTCTAATATCCTTGAGTGTATGTCCACATGTAGTGACCTCACTACACTGTTAAAACCACTTTGTGACTATTCATACAAAGATAAATCAATATAATACCTCTATATATCTATCAAACCATTGTGACCTTTCAAAATATATGTATCCATTGGTTGGAAAATATATTCCAAAAGTAATCTTGATAATTTCGTTTGGGTGTGCATCCTTAAATACTCTCCCATACAACCAATATCGTCATCATAAAACATCTCATATCTACTAAATATATCTATATTGTCACACGAGCCCCACCCAACCACTATGTATCAAACCCCCCCCCCCCCACCACATCCACGTTAAAATAAAATATTGAAAATGAATCTAGACCCCCACCATCTATTAATTATTTAACCAATGATAACACACATATAAAAGTCATAGGAATTATATCCATATTCCATAAATTTAATAGGACCCTACTGAGGTCATCCACGGTTCGGATCCTAGGGAGTTTAATCAGACTACTTTACTAATATTTCTCATATATAAGATATATATATAAGATTAACATCCTCTTAACAATCCATAGAGCTTTATGAATTCACCACTTATAATATATCTATTCACTACATCCATTTATATACATAAATATCCAATTATGTAATATATATTTAAAAATTTGTATAGTTTTATGACCCCTTTGCTAATATGGACGGGAGAATTTGCACTTCACTACCCCGATATATATAAAATGTCATTTGTTAAATATTTATAAAAATTAGAATGAACCTATTCCATTTTTTCACAAAATCATTCATCAATACTCCTCAAATTATTTATAAATCAATCATAATCAATTAATAAGAATAATTTCATCATATAAACAAGTCATCAAAATTTTCCTCATTAATATTCTAAAAAATTAACAAAATATTATTTTCCATCATTATTTTACCAAAACCAATACGAATTTAATTCTCTTTCTACGGTATATATTTTATCATCAATGTATGTCAATATTTTTCAATAATTTAAATTTCAATAATAACCCACCAATTCATAACTCATATCATTTCAATCATTGTTAAGGAATAATTATTTTTTGAAATATTAATTTATTAAACATCATTTCAAATATTCACATAAATGGAAATACATAATCTTAATATTTATATTACTAATTTACCTCTAATAAATTATGTTAGATTATTATTTATTATCTACCTATCATGGAAAATAGACACATAATATGTTATCAAGGATAAATTAAAATATTATCATTCTAAGTCACTTATCAAAATTTCATGATGAATGAAAATATCAAATCCTTCGATTTCTACCACTGATCATTGATAAATAATTTATTCTTTGTTTAATTATTTCATTGATATTTTACACCATTATGATTCAAATGGTTATAGGAAAGAATTATGATTAGTTAAAAATCATATAAAATGCTTGACAGTGAAAAATAAATCATTCTGTCAATCCACTATTTCTCCACATTGATTTCATAATTCCCATTACGTCCCATGATTGATATTCCCTATCTATATATATCTTTAAATTTTGAAATTTCTTTAATTGACATGGTAATAAGCCACAGAATATTTATCCATCCTTTTCACTATCTAATATTCTCTTTCATTTCCACCATATAAAATATTTCAAAAATCATATTATTTTTTATAAAAATATTCAATAAATAATAAATTTGAAAAATAAAAAATTAATTAAATTAATTCAGCCACCACCCAACATTAAAAGAAGTTACAAACAACTTATAATATGAGAAAAACCACTCAGTGTTAAAAATATCATCTCTAATCCAACACTATGCTTAAATTTCATATTGTGCCCAAGAAATTTAATATTTTACCTTAACAATTTAAAAATCCTAAAAATTTATTAAACACATTAATTTCAAAATTTCTATGAATTTATAAATATATCTATCATTAAATAGAAACAACATCCTATATTAGGATATAATATGTGTTTTTTTGTATATATGTAAGTATATATATATATAAGTAATATAATACAAATGTCAACACTCAACAGAAAAAAACATCATTTTGGAAGTTTATAACTATAATGTTAATAAAAAAATATACATGTGACAAATTAAGGAGACATGATATATCAAGATACAAATAAATATAATAATTTCAATTTTTTGTTTAATTTTTATGTCTTGAATTGGGATGATTGTAAAAGTTATTATATGTAAAATATGTTTTTGAAAATAGCTCACTCCACACCAATTATTTTCTATATTAACCATTATAATTATATAATGGTAATAATGGCTCACTTATAAAAAAAATAATGAGTCTTATCCCTAAAACTAGATAAATAATTTATTTACCTACTTGAAGGATTTCAGAAACCTAGAATAAGAAGAATTATAGAATTGTTTTTTAGCGATCCTAGAATAAATTTAGAGGAAATGTGGGATTCATAACCATAAATTCACCAAAAATAAAATCATATAAAAACATGGTATTGAACTATACCATGAATAATGAGGTAAATAATTGGGTTATAGATAAGGTTAATGTAGGAATGATTGAGTGTGATTTAGATGAAATGTGATTATAAAATCCTAAATGGTTGAGTTTAATTGAAGTTAATTATAAATTGAAATTAACATTTTACCCTTTAATAATTTTTTTATCCCACCTCATTCTAGGTACGTAAAAAATTACCACTAGGGACCTTTAACAGGCCACATAGAATCTATTATAAAGGGTATAAAGTTAGAAATATCTACCCAATAATAAGGATTTCTCATTATTATGAAATAAGGTTCATGAACCACATCAACACAAATTTCAATTCATTTTCTGCATAATCCCCATACATTTGATTCTAAAGCACTATAAAACAACAAAATTCAAATTTAAATAGATAAATGATATCAAATTATAATAAATTGTAATTCTAATGTTGAAGGTTATTAAAAACGCCGTCCCATTGGGTTTCTTTCCCTAGATATGCATTATTGAGCTTCCTGAGGGAGAAATTCCTGAAATTGATAATCATTTTCAAAGTCACACTCCCATGTTTTATCAGTTATTTGAATGTGATTCCACCATATCAACCCCAATGGTAAGAATGTTCCACACAAGAACTTCTTAACTTGGCTGAAGATGAAAATATATTTTTCTATATAAGGACCATTAGTTTCCAACTGAACATCACCAAATCTAATAACACGGGAAGGATCAGGTATGCTTGTTTTCAATGGATAAATTTAGAATAAATTTTAAATGAAACTAAAATAATGAATTAAAGTCGATCTATAATTTGTCTCCTTAATATGATATAATATGTCAACAACTCTTAAAAATAAAGTAATTAGTTTCCCTTTCTTCCCTATTCTTTGAGGAAAATATTGATTAGAAATTCAAAGAAACAATGGATAACTAACATGTAAATATATATTTGATTTCCTATAATTAGAATATTTTTTAGTGGATTTTTACTATAATCAATCCCCATTGAATAAATTCCACTTTCATAATCAACTCACGAACTATTTCACATCCAACCAAAGATTATTTATTCCAGTGTAAGGGAGAATGAATATGTCTACCATATAGTTCTTGAAAAGGCCCCATATAAATGGATAAATTATATATATTATAATAATAAAACATTATAAATGATTAAGGATATTATTATGAGCCACTATAATCAAGGATACATGCTTAAAAAATATTACATGAAATGTGAATTGTGAACTTTTATTAGACATCCATCTTTGTGTGTAAAGTCATACGATGCATTAATCGAGTATTGAAATCTCATCTAAATTCTTGAAATAATATTGATTTAAACCATGTGTCATAATTAGATATAACAGTTGATATAATTCTATAGAGATTGAACATCTACTATGTATATAGTTTTCAAATATCATTATATAATTAGAATCCCTCCTAAATAAGAAGTGAGATAACATGGTTAGAAAATATTTGATTATAGAAACCATATCCAAATATATTTATTATCTTGAAAAGATTATAAAAAATAATTGTATTTTTACATAACTTATATACTTTTGAAGGGAGGTTATAGAAATATCCTATGGGTCAGTAATATTAAACTTTCTACTATTTTAAGGTGAGATATCTTACAATGAAAAAATATACCTCTCATTTCATACTCGACCAATGTAATTTCATATGAATATCATAACAAATATTGTATACACTATGGTGAAAAAGTACACAAAAAGAGTGATAGACTCTTATAAATTCATCCATCATACTAATATACACCACAACCCTTTGATGGATGTAAAAAAAGGAATTGGGATCTTGAGACTGCCACTCAAGGATCTTCTAACTATCAATTCTTTCATTAATTATGATAAAATGAAGATCAATGATCTTGGATGCCATTTTAACTCAACAACTAATGATTCTAGATTGTTAGGATATAAACATACATTATCCATACCTTTAGATATATCCAATAATAACTTCATTATAAATGAAATTAATCTATATTCCCTTTTTCCTCATGCACCTTCTATGGTTGAGATTTGTATAGTAAGGTAATCAACAAACATGTTCCCCAATCTTGGTGTATTAATGTGTTCAAAATCTATAAATAGAAGGAATTCAACCCACAACCACTGAAGATAATTGAGATCCCATTATTAAAATATATACTCGAGGCTCTTGTGGTTTGTGAATACTAAAAAACACTCTCTAAAGAGATAGTTCCTACAACATTTTTAATAATTCGTATTGATTCCCATTCCATTTAATTGGAAAAATATTTCTTTTCATCATGTCAAAGTTACTAGGAACTATAGGAAGCCACACAATTATCCTCCATAAGAACCCAATAAAGACCCACTATAGAGAAATCACTAAAAACTACAGACCCTTTAACTTACTTTGGAATGATCTTTATAGTATTAGGGTTAATAGTTTTATTAATGTTCTAGATATAAGTATTTCATTGATCAGAAAAAATAGATTTTACTCATTTCTTTGTTATACGTGAAATATTATGTGACGTTATATTTACATGATTGACCACATAGAGGGGGTGTGAGTCAATAGTCTTATGTTTATAAATCCATTTTTTTAATTCAAGCACTACAACTATAATATAGGCCTTTTACAGTTCTATGAATATCCTTTATTAGTGCTAGAAAATCACTAACAAAATGAGGGACATAAAAAGCCCATGAATTTTATCAGCGCAAAAAAAGAACGGATATTGGGGAACTTTATCAGTGTTATTAAAAGCGCTGATAAATGGGACAATTATAAGTGATTTATAAAGCGCTGATAAAGAAATATTTTTCAGATCTTCTAAAATTTCTATTAAAATAATTTTTATCTACGATGTAGATTCATTGACAAATTAGAAATTTATCACTACTTTCAGAAGCACTAATAAATGTGTTATTTATCAAGGCTTTTAAAACAACAGATAAAAATGTTCTTTATCTGCTCTATGGAAAGTGATAATAAAAGGCCATACTGTATTATACTATAATAGAATAGTATATCACCACATTAGTGAACTATTATAGCACACCAGACAATTAGATGCATCAGAAGCACCGTAAACACACTATATTAAAAAAACAAGTCCGAAAGTGTAATTTAAATAAAATAAAATTTACAACAAAAAATACCAGAAAGAACACTATATTATAGAAATTTCAAACAATATTTTATATAATTACATAAATACAAATTATTACATACATTAAAAAACAGTCATAACTATTTATTTTACCATGATTTCCATTGAATTTCATTATCAAACTACCAACACTACATGATTAGATTTGAACAAACAACAACAACTCGAAAAAAAGAATCCAACAATATAATAAAACAATTATTATGTTAGTAATACTAAAAATAAATAAATTAAGCATAAATATGGAACAATAAATTAATTATATGTTCAATAATTTTACGGTGCAAAAATCAAGATTAACTTTGTGATTAAACAGTGGCGGCATCATTTCTCTTACTGCAATGGAATTGGAGGTAACATGAAAGAAAGTGATAAATGAACCACTACATGGGTGAAAAGATTTTAAGGGATAATAAGCATGAAAGTTGGACATAGAACCCCAATTGAAACAAAATAATCCACCGATATTTAATACAATTATTTTGTGAGTAATAATAAAAAGAAGTGAATTAAACAGAAATATGAAACAATACATTAATTCCATGGACAATGATTTTAATAAGTAAACATCAATATTAGCTCTATTATTGAGCAGAGGTAGCATCATTGCTATTCTTGAAAAGGATGTGTAGGTCACTTGAATAAAATTGATAAATGCACCACTACATGGGTGAAAAGATGTTAAGGGAGAAGGAGAATGAAAGTTAGACAGAGAAACCCTACTCGAAAAAAATAATCCACCTATATAAGAAACCAATTTTTATGTGAGTAATAACAAAAAGAAATGAATTAAACATAAATATGAAAGAATACATTAAATATATGGATAATGATTTTACTATAGAAACATAAATATTATCTCTGTGATTGACTATAGGTAGAGTGGTTTGTCTTCCTACAAAGAAATGGATGTAACTTAAAATAATGTGATAAATTCACCACTGCATGGGTGAAATGATTTTTAGGGAGAAGAATGAAATTTGGACAAAGAACCCCAAATCGAAAAAATAATCTACCTGTATAAGAAAAAAAAAATTATGTGAGTAATACTAAAAAAATGAATTTAACATAATTATGAAACAATACATTCATTATATGGAAAATGATTTTTCTCTTAAAAAATAAAGATTACCTAACATAGAAAAATAAATTTACCCAGTTACCAATGATTATATTTTATTTGTGATAAATCATGTTTCACATTTACATGTAACTAACACAACATATTTACATAAAAGAAATTCGAATAAAGTACACTTAGTGTGCCAATACTAGCACACCCAAACCCCATTTAAAAACAAAGACAGATAATATAATTTCACAAAAATTATTCCCACCTATTATATATGTTAATAATTAATTTAAAAACTTTTATAAAACAACAACTAGAGGCTGCGTAAGGCTTTATATTTAAAAAACACCTAATTTCACATGAAAATCCTACTTTTAATATCAAACTCACTACACAACCACATCGAACATAATTTAAAACACTAATATAATTTAATAACTCTATTTGATAATTTATAGAACACATTCAATTAACAAAACCAGAGTTTACACAAATTCAAAACCAATTCCATAGCAAGTCCATTTTTTTACAATTTGTGTACTTGACCTGAAATGATTTTCAAAACCTGTCTTCCACCCTCTAAAATAATTTAAAATTCACATTAAAAAGGCTATAACTTGTTCAACATGGAAAATTATGTCAGATTTTTTAAGAACATACTTCTAATCCTATTTTCATTTATGCACCTTTGAAAAATAATTTTCACCTTTCAAATAACCCATAGAATCATTTCACAGAACACCACACAAAAACACTCACACAAATGACGTAGCCATTTTCCATTAAAAACCCAAACCCAACACAAATCACGAAAAACCCTTTGAAATACCATTTCACATCACTCACTCTATTTAATAAACCACATCGACATCCCAAATTTCAATTTTTTAAAAAAATATTTCATTATTTAAAACACTTCACAACTCATACTCAAAAGTGCACAACAAGGCTAACATGCCCAAAATGATCCATTTCCCATCAAAAGTGCCTTTTCATCACACACACACCTTATACACCCACAAAAACACATTTTCAATACTCAAATAACTAATTAGACACTTTCACTAATTTTTCACAATAGGGCCTATATAGAAACATAACAATTTCACTTAAGAAAATTTATTTTCAACACAAATGCATGTCAAATCATTTCCAAAACATGATCACCCAAAAAAAATAGAGCATGTGAAGATTAATTAAGTGTGAAAAATAAATTATCTAATATTGTTAGGGCATGGAACCACCTACCTCGGATGGAAAAATTGCTGGAAAGTGATGTGAAATCCAATACGCATCACAACCGCAATCAAAAACCAGATTTTAGATGAGATGTTCATGAAATTAGAGAACGAACAATAGTTTAGTGGTGTGATTCGAGATTAGATTCATCGAGTAGTAGCTTCATAAGTGGGTGGTCTCCACATAAATCTATTGATATCACTATGATTTTGTAGATGGATATGGTTTTTAAAATATACCGGGACACTTTAATCTACACTTACAAATAAGAACTGATAAATAACCCTTTTATCAGAACTTTTTTAGCATTGATAAAAGAAATATTTATCAACGCTAAAATTAGAGTACTGATAAATCTTCATTTTATCAGTGCTTTATTGAGCACTAACAAATCCCCATCTTTATCACCACTGAAAAAACACTGATGAATATTCCTTTATCAAGGCTTATTGCTGAAGCACTATTAAATGATTCATAATTATAAATATAAAAAAAATTGTAAAAATTTATAAATAGTTAATAAATATATATAAATATAAATATGGTAAATAAATTCCTTTTTGAGTATATTTATTAAAATTTAATAATTATTTTTTCCTAATTATAGAAATATTTTTGAAAAATATTTTTTATTTTATTATATATACAGTCAAATAATTATAAATATATGTTTAATAAAGATATATTTATTTAATATATATAAATATAGATATTAATATTGTAAATAAAAATACAGTAAATATATTCATTATTTAAATAAATTTATTAAAAATTTAATAATTATTTAAATATAAATATTTATTTATTTATAATTATATAAATACATTTTAAAAAAATTTATTTACTTATAATTATAAATACATAATTGTATAAATACAGTTATTGTACATTTATAAATATTTTTATTTGTAAATAGTTTTATTTATAAATATTTTTTTACAAATTTTTTTTAACATTATTAATGAAAATATCTTTTTAAGTGCATGAATCTATGTTAAAATTGAGAGAAATTGAATAAATTAAGAATAATCACACTTTACCAATATTGAAAAAATGGATAAATTTAGTGTCTGTGAATTGTATGAATTCATTATGTATTTGTACAATCAATATCTCACACATTTGATCAATGTTAAACTAAAAAATCAAGTGACTTTCAATTATATTTCAAGTACAATGCAATTATTGTCAATATTTTTATTGATATTAACTTTTAATTATAAACCATTATGCAATAAATATATGAATATTTAATGTAATGCGCATAAATAATTTTTAATATATAAATAATATTTATGTACATTAATATATATCTATATATTAAATATATAAAATTTAATAACATTAATTGTAATAAATATATAATTAATAAAATGTTTAATAATTAAAAATGTATAATCAATCAATTCATTTTTATTAATAATTATTTAATTAATAAAATTTGTAATAATTTTGTAATAAAACCTTTTTAAATTTTAAATTTAGTTAATTATTTAATTTTTCATATAAATTTTAATAAAAACTAAAAATAAATATCTGATAAAGGATATACTTTATCGGTGCTAAAATTAATACATTGATAAAGGATACCCTGTATTTGTGCTAAAAAACAAAGCACTGATAAAGGATATCCTTTATCAGCACTAAATATGAAGAACTGATAAATAATACCTTTATTAGTGCTAAAAATAAGGCACTAATAAAGGTTTTTGTTTATCAGTTCTAAAAAAGACGCACAAATAAAAGGTTAAATTTATGAGATATTTATTTAGCACGAATAAATATGTCATTTATAAGTGTTTTTTATTATGCTAATAAATACCAGTGCTGTTAAAGGCATGTTTTTTTGTATTTCCCTTGGGAATGTTAATGACCCAATCCACTAAATAGAACCTTTTTTCATCCTTACATGTGAAGTAGAAATAACCTAAATCACAAAACACAAGATTTACAACATTCGACCATAAAGGCCTACTCATTTCTGTGATTTATTTGTCTTTATAATCACAAATTCTTCAACTATATCCCCAAGTGGTTATAACAAATTTTTATCCCATTCCAATAAATATATATTCTGTAGTAACTCTAGACTTTTAAATATAACATTACATGATTTTGAGCATAATTAAACATCAGAGTACACGCCAAGAATCATAAAGTGTAGTGTCTTGGAAGACTAGGTAAATAAAATTGAAAATAGGGAAAAATTATTTATTTAATCTTTATAAAGAGAACCTAAGTTCCTTTGATCCATTATATCTACATATTGTACCCTGGGGATTACATGGACAAAAAAATGAGCTAAAAATCCCAACAAGTAAACAAACATAAGAATATGGCTTTAGCACAAGGATTAGAGATCATGACATAATGATATAAAATGGCATATAAAATCATAACATATAAACATGGGATCATATAAACATGAATTCAATGTAATGTGTTAGAAAAATAAACCATGAATTTAACACGATTCGTGGCTCATTTCACATATAGGAACACAAGTCAAGGTTAACCACCAAGACCGTTGCACATGGTAGCACAAGTCAAGGCTAACCGCCAAGACCATTGCACATAACGTCTCATGAGACAAAACATTACCCGATGCATTGGAGTGCTATCTAGGCCCAAACATATGAACATGTTCATGAATATTATTTCTACCTAAACATTCGTACATAATCAATCATACAAAAACATAAGGGAACACATGGAGAGAAATGGGTATCACATTCATGTCATAAAGCATAATGAATAGGTGTATCATAAAAGGGATCATGAGAGAAATGAATTAAAACACACATGGAAATTAATAAGGTAAAATTTTCATATTTCATGGTAAGTGATATCAAATATAAGTGACAACATATAATAATATTATTTAGTAAATTATTATCATTAGAACATTTTAGTGCAGTTTTAAGGATAACACTAAAGAGCGCTTAAAATAAAAAGGTAGTAATATTTTATATAAAAACAGAAGTGAAACAATAAATTTTTCATAAAAAAGTATTATTTTATAAAAACAATGGTGGCTTAAAACAATGGTAGAGTGTACTAGAAATTGGGTAAAAATTTGGGATGTTCCCGTAAACCGTATTTTTTTATTCGGAATTGTTGTGAAGGGAATCCCTTAAAAGCTTGTATATACACAAAAGATAATGAGTGATGGATATAGAAACACGATTTTAGACAATATAAACACTATATATATGTTTTACATAAATATAAAATAAAACTTCATTTGGGTAAAAAGAAAGATAGAGAAATCCGAAAGAATAAAGGTAGTTCAGGTAGAATCCCTTACTGAATATCAGCATGGTATTGAGTGCACTTAGGAGGGATTAATGGGATGTAAAGTGATTTATCATCTTTTATAAATCATTAGGGAGGTATGGGGAAGGTGATAAATATTACCCCATCACTAGGAAATATACGTAAAAGGACCTAACATAGAGGGCATTCTTGAATAAAAGTGAAATAGAGAGGATCCCTTACCTTGAGTATGATAGTGTTCTACACGTGATAATAATGACTTGAATAATCAAATTAGGTTCATTAGTTAATAATTATATAACCTATTACATAAGTAAAATATTTATTATATCCTTTTTATGTTAATTTATAACCATTTTTATTGGTTATGAGGTTCAGTTTTATTGTTCAGATATGATTGCATCCTTGGTATTAATGATCGGTTTACTTATTTTAATGAATGGAGAATCATGTAAAATGGGGATGGTTATCCAAAATTTGACTTGTATTTTATTATTAAAAATCCATAAGGTTACATGGTTGTGAATTTAATTTTTTTTACTTGGAGTGAAGTTGAATCATTATATAAAACATTAATGAAAAATGCTTGAATTAATTTGGAGATTTTGTTCATAATTAACTTGTTTTGTATTATTATTTTACATAATATGTGAAAAAGTATTCCAGAAAACCACATAAGATAAAGAAACATATTTAATAGTCTGGTTCAACTATAAAAATGTATTCACAACTGTAATTGAATATGGTAATAGAAAATGAATACCCATCATCCTTGAACGTGGTAAATTAACACATCGCGGAAGGTGTATTTACTACTAGTATAAAAGAAGATTAATTGAGAGATTATAGTAATATATTTAATTATGATAAAAAAATTCTATTACATTTAATTTATTATATTTTTCATAACTTTTGGATGAGGAGAGGTAAGGATAGAAATTAAAACAAATGAACTTAAAAAGAAAGTGAAAGAAAAGAAAAGAGATTTTTACATCCTGATTCAATCTTCCTTGAGAGCCTCTTAATGGGTGAGGATTTGGTCTTTTGAGGAGACCAAGGTTTGATAGATGTGAGGGAGGATCATGGAGAGATATTTGGGGTAGAATTTAGGGAATTAACAAGTCTTAAGGGAAGTGAAGAGAAGAGTGGAGTGTGAGTGGTTTTTTATAGTGGAGGGGATGAGGGTTCTCTTAATATTTTAATCAATAGTTTATTATTTTTCCATAAGAAAAGAAATATTAATGATAATTGTGACAAAAAATAGTATGATGTCCATTAGAGTTTGAACCAATGGCCATTTACATCATCCATGACTCATGAATGATGCAAAAATATAGGTTTTATCATATATTGTGAATTATTGTATTTTACTATTTATAGAAAATTCGCGTACATTAGAAAAATCCCAAAAAACATTCTAACCATTTTTAAATTTATATAATACAAAAATGTATTCCATTTTTCAAAAATAAGTTTATAAATATTATTAATTTATTTTTTAATTAAAATCACAATTTAATTGAAAAATACAGTTTTAAAACTATAGTTTATTTTAAAATGCAGTAAAAAATTACATAAGGTCTTATAAAATTATCTTAAAACGAAAATAAATAAATATTATAATTTATGAACACCTTTTATAAAAATACATTTTTTTTAAATTAAGTAATTAATTATAATTACTTATTTTTGACATAAAAAAATACCAATACTTTTACTATGATCATATTATAACTTTTAAGATGCCTAAATTTTATTTATACATTCGTGGGTGATGATACTATTCTTCTGGATGATTTACTATTCATACGGGTCATATTACTATTCATAAGGGTAGGTGATAATCCATAAGTGTAGGTTACTATTCACAAAAAATTATGTTTTTCTTATCAGAGTCCAAACATTTTACTGATCGAAATTGGGTAGGTCATATTTTCTAAATTCAAATCACAGAGGTGACAATATTATGTTTAATGGTAACATAGTACTTATTAGTTAATTGTGTTGTGATTTCATGGGATTGAATGAAAAAATTATAAGAAAGTAATTTCCATTGATAAAACATTAGTCATTACATTATTCCCCCTTATGAAATTTATCCCTCAAAATTTCTTTTTATTTTAAATTCTAAGCTAGAAACAGGTGCAGTCACTTTTCCATCATTTCTTCCTCTAGTTCCCATGTTTCCTCTTTGTTCATATGGTTTCACCATAGTACCTTGACCAGGTTAGTAGTCCCATTATATAGAACTCCATATCTATGATCCAAGATTTTCCCTAGATGCTCATTGTAAAAAAGATCATTCTCTAACTACACCACCTCTACAGAGAGTACATGTGAAGGATCTGGTATATACTTCATTAAGAGGGATACATGAATTCCATCATGTACATTGGACATGGTATGTAGAAGTTCTAGTCGATAGGCCACAACCCCAACATGATCAATAATATCAAAGGGGCCGATGTACCTGAGATTTATCTTTCCTTTCTTCCCAAACCTCATAACCTTTTTCCATGCAGATATGCGTAGAAATACCAAGTCTCCAACTTTAAATGCAAGGACTCATTGAAAACTGTCTGCATAAATCGTTGGTCGCCTTTGGGCTGCCTTGAGGTGATTTTGAATGGTTTTCATATTCAACACCATTTCATCAAACATTTTAGGTCCTTGTAGATAATGTTCACCGACTTCATCCCAACACACCAGTATTCTGCACCTTTTCAAATAAAGGGATTTATATGGTTCCATTTGGATGCTTAAGTGGAAGGTGTTGTTGTAGGAGAATTCAACCTATAGAATATTTTTTTTCCCATCATCCTTTGATGTCCATAGAACATCCTATCAACATATCTTCCAATGTTTGAATAGTTCTCTTATATTGGCCATCAATTTGAGGTTGATAGGCCACAATGAAGATCATTTCTGTTATTATAGCATGTTCAAGATGTTTCCAGATCATTGAGCTGAATCTTAGATCTCGATCAGATATAATAGATAATGGTACTCCATGCTGCCTTACAACTTCTTTGATATATATCCATTTGAAAAGATCCCATGAGATGTTCTCTCGATTTATGATAAAGTGAGATTTCATTGTAAGATGGTCCATAATGAACTATATAGCATTGTTTCCTCTATAAATCCTTGTATGTCTAGTAACAAAGTCCATGGTGATGTTTTCCCAAGTCCATGTTTTTATGGGTAGTGGTTGCATCTTCCCCATGTACTTCTGTCTTTCAGCCTTCACTTGTTGACATACCAAGCACTTTGATGTATACTCAGCAATATCATACTTCATATTGTCCCTCCAAAAGTTCTCTTGGAGATCTCGATACATCATTGTGGTTGTTATGTGAATAGAGAAGGTTGAGTTATATGATTAACTCAAAATCTCCTTATTTATCTTTGGATCAAACGATACACATAATCATTACCCAAATATTACAACTCCTTCTTCGTCAATCATGAACTCAGTGGATTTCCCATTTCTAATGGCTTTGACCTTTTTTTGAATTTCCACATCTTTTCTTTATGCATCCTTTATTTTATTCATAAGGGATGGTTGAGAAACCATTTGAGAAAGAATTGATAATATTCTTCCATTAATGATTCCCATGACCATCCTGTACAAATCTAAGAAGATCTAATCCTTTTTAATTATCATCATTGATAAAGATGCATGATCCTTTCTACTTAGACCATCCACCACCTTACTCTCCTTACCTATATTTTTGTGGATTGAGAAGTCATAATACTTGATGAGTTCTATCCATATTCACTAGTTCATATTGAGGTCTTTTTTGTGAATATATATTTGAGAATATTGTGATTAGTATATATCTCACACTTCTCCCCATAGAGATAATGATTATAGTTTTTAGTTCAAAAATCACAGATTCCAACCCTAGATCATGCAGATGACAGTTTTTATTAGGGATATTTGGTGGGATTGAGGCATAGGCTATCACTTTATCATTTTTCATTAACACAAATCTTATTCCCTTCTTTAAATCATCATTATACCCCCATAAAGAGTTCTCCACTTATTGGTAGTGTGAGTTCTGGCATAGTGATTAGCCTCATTTTCTAATCCTTAAAACAGTATTCACATTCATGAATCCATAAAAACTTTACTCCCTTCCATGTTAGCTTGGTCATTTGGTTTGGAAAACATGAAAATATCTTCACAAATTGTCAATAATTCCCAGCTAGACCCAGAATGATCCATATCTTCATTATAGATGTTCTCCAAGACTACTCTTTAATTACCGTTTCCTTGGAAGGGTCTATAGATATCCCTTGGATGGTGATAATATTCCCTAATAATGATAATTCCTTCATCCATAACTCACATTTACTGTAATTTTCATACTACTTCTACCATTGCAATTTCGTTAACACAATATTAAAATGATCCTCATGTTCATCCATCCTCTTGGAGTACATCATAAAATCATTGATAAAGACTACCATAAATTTTTTGAGGTAATCTATAAAGACTATAATCATTAAATCGATGAAAATTTATGGATCATTAGTGAGTCTGAACAGAATCACTATGAACTCATAGTGTCCATACCTCGTTCAAAAGGTAGTATTTAAAATATCTTCTTTCCTTTCCTTTAATTGGTGAAATCCTGACCGAAGGTCCACCTTAGTTAAATAACTGACCCGATGAACCTGATCGAACAAGTCATCTATCTATGGCAGGTGATACTTGCTCATGATCATTATTTTATTGAGCTGACGATTATCAATCCAAAGGCACATTGATCCATCATTCTTCTTGACAAAGAGTACTAGAGCACCCCATGGTGACACTCTCAGGCATATAAAACCCTCTCTAGATTCTCTTGTAGCTACTTATTAATATCCTCTAACTCTAAGGTGGACATTCTATAAGGTTTCTTTGATATAGGAAGAGATCTAGAAATAAGTTCAATTGATAAATCATCCTATCGATTAGGAGGAAGACCAGGAAACACCTTTGGGAATACATCACTATAATCCCTCATGATGGTCATGTCATCAAGCATGATTATCCACTTTTTCTTAATTAATTGGGAATGATTTTCTTGATCATAAGGAAGAAATATCCACACTTGAGATGATGATTATAATAGAGATTCAACTTCATCCATATACTTGTAATGAATTAGAGGATGTTTTGGTATGTGAAGAGTGATCTCGCTTTCCCGAGATTTGATGTTGGATTTGTATAAAGATAGACAATCCATTACCAATATAGCGTCGAACTCTACAGAAGGATGTATGTTGAAATTTATTGGGAGGTTCAGTCCAAAAACATTAATCGGGAATGTGTTGTAAACCATGGATGTAAGGATTTCCCCATTCGCTATTCTCATATATAACATAACCTACAAATTTTGAGGTGGTGTTTAGATAGTTCTTCTAAAATTTCATGATATGAAGGAATGTGTAAAACCAGAATCAAATAGTATGTTCACTACTATTGATTGAATAACTAGCATACCTATCAGCACATTATTTCCATGCTCCATGTTAGCAATAGTGATAGCATACACCAATCATTGTTACCTTGCAGGTTGTTGTTGATTTCCTCTAGCAACCCTCAGCATAGGGAAATATTTCTCAAAATTACCATGATCATTGTAGTTGAACACTACACTACATGCCGAGTGTTGATATAAAGATTCCTTTATTCTTCCACATTAGTAGGATTCTTCATATCCTGTCAGCTATTTTTTACCAAATGTACCAACATTCCACATTTTAGGAAATTCCTGGTTCCCATTAGATAGTCCTCAAGATACCTCTTCCCAAACTTTTAAGACGTCAGATAATGAAGCTTCATTCCATCATGTAATTTATTTGTGGGACCTCCCACATTAGATTCCATATTCCTCTTATTATCACCAGGACCATGATATAACTAAGAGTATCTGATCTCCATTTCACCCTTGAGGGCACAACATACAATCTTCTCATAACTGTCAAATACTTGAATCTATAAAGTTATTTTTGTAGACTCATATTTAGACCAATAAAGAACCGATCCACCTTGATTTTGTTGTTCATAACTAATCCAGAGGCATAATTTGCAAGCCTTGTGATGTTGGCTTCATACGACCTGATGGAATCATCTTCCTTCTACATGAGTCTGAGGAAATCTCTTTCCATCTTGTGATAGTGGGTTTAGGGAAAATATTTGTTGGAAGAAATTTTCTTGAATACCTCCTAATCCATAGAAACAATTTACTCCTGGGGTTCTTATTCTTGATCAGTTTCCACCACATATCAGCTTAACCATAAAAATGATGTAGTATGAATTTATCTTCTTCTGAGAAATAGAGAACAATGAATATCATTTCAATGGAGTTACTTCACTATTCTGCGAGGAGGGTATTGGAAGATCCACTAAACATGGGAGGCCTTTTCCGCATGAATTATTCAATGGAAACACTCTCTTTCCATGGATGAGGAGTGTGTTTTACATGATTCATGTTATTATTCATTACTTGACCTCGCTGATCAAGTACTATCATGATGTTCTGAGAACCCGTTCCAATCATATCTTTAATATCAATAGGGAAATATTCACATTCCCTATCATATTGATTTTTGGAACGTGTTCTTATATTTCCCTCCAGTAGCTAATAAAAAGAACATACAATTAGAGGGCATGAATATTTATCTATTAAGAATAAAATGTAAACTTTTAACCTAAGAGGATAAACTTTCAATGGAGAAGTATAATCAAACTTGTGATTCTCTATGTTTCAATCTAGGTTATCCTTGATCTATTTTTTTACTTATATTCTTATAGTTTTTTCATTCTCTTAGTAATGGTTTGTACCAAGATCATGAATTTACGACAGCATATCCCCTAGAAGATTCAAACCAAGAGTGAAGAAAGGCCCGTTGTTATACCACATCCTCTATACATACCCTAGATACATCTATTCTAGATCCACCTCTAGTTATTTGTATCCAAACATGGATGTATTTTCTTGACAATCCACTTAATATATACATTCCAAAATTGTGGGGTGTTTTCTTATAAATAGTATAATTCTTATGGTTATTACTAAAGTTCTCTATTCCTAATCTCTAAAAAATGAATAGACCATACTCAGATACCAACTATAATGACCCCAACATTTTACAAATAACATTACATGATTTTAAGCATAATTACACATCAGAGTACAATATAATGATCATAAAGTCTAGTGTCATAGAATACTAGGTACATAAAACTAAAAATGTGGGAAAACACATCTTTTTTTAATCATTATAAAGAGCTCCAAACTTATTTTGATCCCTTACATCTATATAGGGAACCCTAGGGATCACATGAACAAAGGGACGAGCTAAAAATCCCAAAAATTAATTAAACATAAGAATAAGGATTTAGCACAAGGGTTAGAGATCATGACATAATGATATAAAATGGAATATAGAATCATAAAATATAAACATGAGATCATATAAACATGAATTCATAGTAATTTAGAAGCAACATAAATCATGACTTTTCACAAGTAAAGGCTCGTTGCACATAGAAGAGCACAAGTCAAGGGTAACCACTAAGACCATTTCACATGGTTTCATGAGTCAAGGATAACCACCAAGACCATTGCACATAATGTCTCTTGGGAAAAAATATTACCCAATGTATTAGAGATATATATGGGTTCACCTATCTTAAAATGTTCAGGAATATGATTTCCACATTATTAATAATACATAATCAATCATACATAAACCTAAGGGAACCCATGGAGAGAAATGTGTATCACCATTATGTCATAAAGCATAATGAATGGGCATATTATAAAAGTTTCCATGAGGAATGTGAATTAAAAAATAAATGAAAATTAATAAGTTAAAATTTGCATAAATCATGGTATGTTATTTCAAACATAAGTGAAAACATGTAAGAATATTATTTAAGAATTTATTAGCATTAAAACATTTTAGTTTGGTCCTAAGGAAAACACAAATGAAAATATAAAATTGAAAAGGGAATAATATTTTATAATAAAACATAATTGAAATAATAAGGTTATAATAATAAAAGAATTATTTTATAAAAACAATGGTGTCTTGAAATAAATGGTTGAGTGCACCAGAAATTGGGTAAAAATTCGGGAAGGTCTGTGAAAATGAATTTTCTTATTGGGATGTGTTGAGGAGGGAATAAATTAAAAGAATGCATATACCTAAAATATATTGATGGATGGATCTTAAAACATGACCTTTTACAATATATAAAGTATTAATAAGTTATAAAAAACTATAAAATACAACATCATTCAGGTAAAAATAAATATAGAGAAACCAGAAGGAATAATGGCGGTTTCGGGTACAATCCCCTACAGAATATCAACATGGTATCTCGTGTACTTATAAGGGATTAATGAGAGGTAAAAGGATTTATCATCTTTTATAAATCATATTAAAAGTATGGGGAATGTGAAAATCTTACCCAATAATTAGTAATTATATGTAAAAGGTCATAAAATTGAGGACATTCTTGAATAAAAGTGAAATAGAGAGGATCCCTTACCTTAAGTCTGATGGTGTACTCCACTTGATATTAATGACCTGAATGATCAAATTAGGTTAATTAATTATTAATTCCAGAACCTATTATATATGTAAAATATTTACTATAACATTATAAAGAGTATTAAAACCCCTTTTGATTGGTTACGAGGTTCAATTTTATCGTTTGGATCTGTTTACTTCCTTGGTTTTAATGATCAGTTTTCTTATTTTAATGAATGGAGAAACATGTAAAATGGGAAGGTTATACAGAATTTGAGTTATATTTTATTATTTAACATCCAAAATTTTATATGGTTGTAAATTGAATTTGTTTATTTTGTGTGAATTTGAATCATTATATAAACATTAATGATAAACGCTTGAATTAATTTGCCGATTTTTCTCGTAATTATCTTGTTTTGTATTTTTATTTTACATCATGTGTGAAAAAGGATTCTCTAAAATCAAATAAGATAAAATAAATATTTAATAGAATGTTCTAGCCATAAAATGGTTTCATGACCAAAATTTAATATGGTAATAGAAATTTAATACCCATTGTCCTTGAATGTGGTAAATTAACACATATCAGATGGAATCTTTACTACTAGTATAAAAGTAGAGTAATGGAGAGATGATAATAATTGATTCTATTATCATAAAAATATATCATTAGATGTAATTTAATATAGTTTTCATAACATTTTTAATTGGGTAGGTGTGGATAGAAGAGAAACCAAATGAACATGAAAAAAAGGAAACAAAAGAAAAGAGAAACTTACCTCTTGATTCAATCTTCTTTGAGAGCCTCTTAAGGAGAGTCGATTTGGTGATTTTTGAGACCAAGGGATGATATATGTTGGGGGGGTGGGATATTGGGGAGAGATTTGGGTAGAATTTAGGGAAGGAACAATGGTAGAGAGGAGTGAAGAGAGGAGGGGAGTGTGGGTGGTTTTTATAGTAGTGGGGAGGAGGTTTTTCCTAATATTTTAGTCATTAGATTATTATATTTCCATAAGACAAGAAATATTAATAATTATTGTGACAAAAAATATTAATATGTGAATTTAATTTCAAACCAATGTCCATTTACATCATCCATGACTTATTCATGATGTAGAAATTCTGGTTTTAGCATATATTGTGAATTATCATATTTTACTATTCATAAAAATTCTTGTATTTTGGAAAAATACAAAACATTGACCATAAATTTTTTTAAATGGGTAGAATAAAAAAATGAACACCAATTTTTAAAAATATTTTAATAATTAGGATTAATTTTATTTTTATTTAAAATCATAATTTACTTAAAAATACAGAATTTAAAACTATAATTAATTTTATAATACTTTAAAAAATTACATTGCGTCTTATAAAATTATCTTAATACCAAAAGAAAAAAAAATTTATTTATAAACACATTTTAGGAAAAAAAGTTTTATTTTAAATTAATTAATTAATTTTAATTATTTATTTATGACATACAAAAACAGACATCCTTTTACTATAGTCGTATTATCACTTATAATATGCCTAAATTTTATTTATACATTCATGGGTGAGGATATAATTATTTTGGTCGATTTAATATTCATAAGGTACATATTACTATTCGTAAGGGTAGGTTACTATTCAAAAAAATTAATTTTTTCTTATCAAGCTCCAAACATCTTACTGATCGCAACCATGTATGTTATATTTTCAAAATTCAAATGACAGAGGTGACAATATTATGTTTAAAGGTCACAGAGTACTTATTAGTTCATTGTGTTGTGATTTTATGTTATTATACGAAATTATTATAAGGAATAAATTTCTATTGATAAAACATTGGGTCATTAGAAAGTCTCACTGTGTTCAAAGTTCTAGAGTCTTACTAAAATAAAAAAATCATTACTAGAAAAAATGATAAAAATATAGAGATAATTTCATTTTTATTGGATACTCTATCAACTAATTGATGATGATTGTTGTTTATTAATATGTTGCACCAATTTTATTTAAACCTATAAAACAATTCTATGAAATCTATAAAAAATAGTCTGATTAATCAGTTATGGTCTTGAAGTTTACTTGAGATCTATAATGACTTGTGTCATCTCTTCATCTTGAATACTCAAGAGCATCTGCTTCTTCCACCATTAATAACACATGGATTCAAAAAGAAATTCTCACTATGTATCAGTTCCATATTAAAAAACCAAGTTCTTTGTTTTAATTGTTGATAAAATCCAAGTTATAAGGATAACTTCAGTCACCTATATCATTGTATTCCTCTTTTAGGGTTTAAATGTCCTCTCATATCATTCCCTCAGCTCTAGCTCTTGGACAACAAAATGGTCAAACCAATATTTCCTATCATTATTTTTTATTTTATATATTGGTAACTAGATAAATTTATTATATATATATGAAATATAATATATCACATTGTTATTCTGAGCCTATGATCCTTATCAATTTTTCCATTCATTTTCCTATGTTAAGGATAAAAAAATATCCATTTTAATTTTCCCTCCTCAACCATTGTATCCTAATAAATTAAAAGAGGTATGTTGGTTTGTTAATTCCTAGAAAACATATATTCAAATATATTCTTCTTAAGTAGTACTCAAAATAATATTCCTAAAATTATTCTCAAAACAACTCAGTAGAAATCCGTAAAAAACATATAACCTGATTAAACTATTTACAGAATGATGATCTTCTTTTGGGCACAAAACACATTATTTTTCTGATGAGGGGGGTTTTATAGTTTTGAGATCCTATTTTTACATGACCTTCATGATGGTATTGAATGACCTTTACTTATATCAAATTGTTATTTAATTACCATTATATAGGGATCATGTTTACCATTATGTAACTAAAAGAACTTTAGTGGCACCCTTATATAGGCCTTTTAGTTCATAGACAACCCTTATGTTTCTTTAATAATTTTTTATTTATATTATATAGGTTTTATTAAAATTTATATACATCATGAAGACCTTTACAGATCTTAATAATTTCATAGATTACCCTTATATATGTCTATAATCATTGATTGGATTACACGTACCATAAGATCTACCTTTATCTAGCCACAAATTTCCCATTTTTCTTACATTCATATCACTTTTTTTCTATGTTACCTTTACATATGTATCAATTTAAATTAAAATCACCTCAAAATTCTCATATACCAACATCTATAAAACCTGGTATGGGTCACATATCGTAGAATATTCAAAATGTGTTGATCATGTAATAATAATCCATGAATCATACCATTACAATTTATTATATATATATTAAATCTAAAAAATAAACATTGTTACCTTACACGACATTAAAAAGTTCCTAAAGTTTTGAAGTTAGTCAATGAAATAGAAAGTCATATTAAATACATTTTGTAGACCTTTGGATGTTTTAAAAAGAAACAAATATGCATTTCATATGATTTGAGAAGTCATACAAATTATTCCTTTCCAAATTCATTTTTTGGAATCTTATGATCTCATATTATGAAATCATATAATCATTCTCTCTCCATTTTCTAGAATTAGATAAAAGTTATACAAAACACTATACACTGAAGTATTATTATTTACATCATTGTTTTAAAGAAATCTTGATGTCGTATTATTTAAGCTTATAAAGTATAATGATAAAGAAATATGTGTTTCATTTCCCATTTTCTAAAAATAGATCAACGTTATATAGAACTCATGATGTATAATTATTTTCATATAAGTATTAGGATTTTCATCAAGGCCCTCTAATTCTAGTATTCTTATGACATTTATTTTAATTTCATAAAAAACATTCAAAATATTATAAAATTATATAAATTCATAAAAAAAATAAGTCACATGAAACTATATGGATTGAATTATTTTCATCACTTTAACCACAGAATGCATAAAAACTATATTTATAATTCTTATGAAAAATACATATATAAATTTTCACTTTTAATTCCATATTTCTAGAAATTATCAAATGTCACTATAACAACATCAATCTTCCTCATGGTTAATTTAATGTTCTCAAAAACTTCAAATCCCATTTGGAAATTTGTAAGAATTTATTAGAAAATTAAGAACCGTTACTATGAACATACAGTGTGTTAAATACATGCACAATGAGTATTCTTAAACCTCTATTTCGAAATTAATTCCTACATCATTTCAACCTCTTTGAAACATCATCAAACCATGGATTTACACTTATTTCAATAGTAAACAACGGTAACATATTAGGAGAGAATCCTATAAACCATTTTATAGTTATATATATATATAACTTTAAAGTATCCATGTGGAAAACATAACTATATATTATTTGTGTTATTTTGGATGGAACTTGAATACAAACTTTAGTACTTTTCATTGTTTAACAGGAATATTTGCACATGAAATAGTATAGTGAAAATTACTATTATTTATTAAATATGTATAAGGAAATAAATATAAGTTATATTTTAAATTACCACTCCCATTTCAAATTGTATATAACTTTTATAAATTCACAGATTACACATCAACACATACTAGCATGCACTTCAACAATCTGCTTCCTCCAAATCCATTTTTTTGGTATTTTCAATTGACGCATTTAAGGGTAAGTGAGAACCCTAACAATAACATCCAAATAAATGCATTAAAAGGATAAGTCACCTAAATCATGACTATTTGGAGCTACCTCTCCCAGCATCAACATCGTTAAGTCAAGCATCCACCTTAGCATGGTCACTCGGCAAGTTGTCTCGTGCAATGATACACATGCCTGGTACTAGTGGAATTCTCCATACCCTCTCAATCGTCCAAATCCAAATGGCATACACTGGTGAACGCTCCCTACTCTGAAACCACATCTGAGGCAGATTTAGTAGTGTGACTGAAGACTTTCACAAACAAAAAGCAACCCAAAAAAGTCAATGCGACATAAAACATCCACTTCAATCAATGTCTAACTTTACTTCTCGTGAAAATACTACTCGAGCCCACTGACACCATCTTCCTAGCCCGTCCCCTCAGAGAGAGGGGAGTAGAATTATATAGATTCAGGAAAATGTCACATAACATAGAACACACCACATTACCAGGGCTAGATCGATGGGAGGTAGAACCACCATCCATGTTAGCATTGGTGGTATCATTACCTGTAATAGCTTCCCTGCATTAAGGAGGGAAGGATGGGATCCTTGCTTCAGACCTTACCATTCCATCATGAGGGGAGGAATAATCCTTATACAATTTTGACCTCCTACCAAGATGAATAGTTAAACCATCCTCATCAACCATCACATGTTTATCCGTCTTCAATGGAGACCTCTGTGAATCCTTCACAATCAGAACTGCTCCAGTAGTAGCCATCGAGAGGCACCTCTGGCCGGTACCCCCCACTGAACACCTGCCCATCCCTAGGAGAACAGAGATCTTGAGGCACCCCCTGATCTCATATAATTAGAGTCAAATGCAGAGTGGAGCTTGAGAAACCAGGGTGCATCGAGACAGGGGCCTGGACTGAGGGTGGAGTCGGTACCTACACAGAGACCGGAGGGTGAACAGAATCCTCAATCACAGAGGTGAATTGATCCTCCTGAGCATCACATGCTGTTGAGGGACCGTTTCGACGACGACCTCCACGCCGACGACATCTGGATTGCAAATGTACTTGATAGAAGCAGAACACACAATAACTAACAACCTCCTCATAGATGATGCATTTCTAGAATCCATCCTCACCACCCACATACAACCAAATTCAGTGAGGAATAACCCTAGACAAATCAATTTCAACACAAAGGCGGACAAAACATGGCTGCAAGACTCGAGCAGTAGGATCATCAGTGCACAGGAAGCATCCAAGATGGTCACCAATCCCTTTCAATACACCAGGGTTCTAAAAAGGAAGTGGCAGATTCGGGAGGCGGATCCATAGGGTAGAGCGATTACAATCGCGTCCTCTATGGAAATTAACTGTCCACTAGAATAGAAGAAAAGGGCGGTTGTTGCACCTCCGTGACACACTAGACCGGGCCCGGGAAAAATTATCAAAGGACTGGAGATGAACACTTAGGTGATAGTGGTCATGAACGCCAATGGTAGCCACTTGCTGCAATCCCCAAGTGGAAGACTCATACCGTGCGAAGATTCTCACAGCGGGGAGATCAAGACCAAACATTTCAATTTGTGTGCGCGAATGAACCACTACAGCTTCATGAAATTCAGAAGCTAACAAAGAGAACGTAGGGGACCCATTTAGTGATTCTGAAGCCTTTGGGGAGGTCTTGATCATAGGAACCTCCGAGAGAATCGAGGAATATAAGAAAGGCTCTAAAGCCCTTGGAAGCTCTGGATGATAGGATAAAGGGGGGACAGACGGCCCCACGTGCCCCAGGGACAATAACTCATTATCTTCATATTGATGATAAATTAGTTAGAAAAATCTATGTATGAATGGGATAATCCTTTATAGAAATCCATAGTGTATTACCATGGTTGAAAATTATATCCATAAATATAAATTTATGTGATACTAAACAAGAATACTTATTTTGGGGTTGTTTAAAACTATATGTATCAATAAATATTTTATCATGATGAAATCTCAACAAAAAAAAAATACTTCAATTATATATCATATAACTTCCCCTTATTATCATATTTATCATAAATCAACACTATCCCTTTGTAAATCTATTTGATACATTCAAAAGCAATAGATGAAAGTATGATTTCCAGAACACTTTCTCCAGATTTTGATGGCTTCAAAAAAAATGAATATCCAATTTATCATGATATTTTCACATATATCCTTAAATTTTTATCACCCTAAATGTATGAACTATCTATTTTTTCTATTCATGTTTGTTGAAATATTCCTGGAATAATGATTTCTCTTTCTCTATATCAGTGAAAGATTCATTCCTCATCTTTAGTTCCCTACATGTTAACACAAATAAAAAGGAGTTAAATAAAACAAGTAGGGTCCTATTAGTTCCTTAGTATTTGGAATATGGTTTAGCTATTCCTATCAATGAATATCTATATTTATATATAGAACTTTCATTTTAAAAATTCAACATGTATATTTTCTAGTTTGGAACTTATCAAGTTTCAATCCCATTCTTTTCCCTTGAGATATTTATTTGCGTGGAGTATACTTGTTTACCTAATGCATAGAGGAAACTTAATTGTATGATTTTTATATACTCCTTTTATAAATTATTCATGTTCTAGTAAAATAGGTATAAAATCTTTAGTATCATTCTCAATATTTCTACATATTTTAGACAAGTTATAATTAGTTTTAAGATTAAAACATGTAGGAAATTTTCAATGATCATGCATAAATTAATTTTGTAAAACATTATTGAATTTATAATAAAGATATATATTTGGGCCTTCCCATCATAAGAAAAGTTATATTATCAGGAAATGACACAAGGTCTCCCATAGGAATGGGAGGAATACCATCTGTGGAAGAATCACATTCCTCCACTCCAAGTGATAAGAGGTAGTAAAAGAGTTTATTACTCCAAATATGGTAGATTGTTCCATAAATACTGGTAAAAAACCTATTTTCATTGAATTAAGATATTCTATACTGAAAAAACATATTGGATCTAAAGATGTAAATTGGATTGTCTCTAATACCAATTGAAGTACCTCATTCTAAATTAACCAATGTGTGTGTGTGGGGGGGGGGGTAAGTGAGTAGTCATGAATTTAAAAATCATCTTATTCATTCTACATCCTAAATCTTTTAAGGCCTTTATCCAAAATATATATTCCCATAGCCTCACCGTGCTTGCAGCAGTAAAAAAAAAGAACACCACAATTGATTTAGAAGGGACAATTAGAAATAGCTGCTCATATATTTGATTGTTTATTCCCCCAATAATAGATTAATATGATATATATCCATGTGGATACAACCAAGTGAGTTCCTTGTAAAAAAAATATAGAGTGTCAATATGTTCAATCTCCTAGATCCTCATAAGAAGTAACAAATCATCAATTAAAATAACAATCCAATTATAGAATGAATTCCTTTTTGACTGACTGATCTATGCACTTATTGATGATGATATTTCTCCATGAATAGAAAAGAAGAATATGATTTGATCTTGTAAAAAATATATAAAAATATTGTTACATTACAGTCAAGATAAACACTACTGGTGTTGAATCTCAATTCAGATCCTTGCTGATCCGAGTCATATTAAAATATCAAATACTTAGAATCATGAATTTCCTAACCTTGAATAAATCAGGGATTTGAATTCCTTTTGTCACACAATATTTTTTATTGATCTTACTCACTAGTCTATACAATAATATATCAACTTAAATATATGATCTTCTCATATTTTGATGGCTGGCTTCAGTCACCTCTTTCTTAATTTTTTTCTTTGAGAATGTATAGGTTATCTCAGACCACTCTCTCAACTACCAATATCGGTTACACAAATTGTCAAACAACTATTATAACTCATTCCATTTTTCATTTTACATATTGTTCACTCAAAAAACATATTTTCTATACATAATATATAAAAAATATACTTTTGATTTAATGGAAACAATCATTATCACTTTTTCACCACATTTAGGTTTGTGGGTTTTCCATGATCTCCATATTAATTTTATATCCCCAGTCATTGTATTGAGGAAAATTTTAAGATATCTCTTCATTTTTAATTTTTAAATATTTATTTTCAAAAAATAAATTCTATAATATCCTTCTTGTGTAATAATTGATATCCTATTCATAAAATTCCTCTCAAAATAACTCAGTTGAAATCCAAAACTATCATATACAATAATATCAATGTTCTTGAAATGTGAAGAACTTATTTACAAGATAACCCTAACCTCTATTGTGGATTAAAATCTATTTCCTCCACATGGAACAACATAGATGAACATTATTATCTCTATGAATGTAGTTTTACCTTTACAAAGTTCTAGAATTAATGTTACAAAGATCATTGAGTTCATCAATTACCATTATGCAGTGTTTATCTTTACCTTTACGTATCTCACAATACCTTCATGGTAAAATTACATAGTACATAGAATTCACAACTAATCAAAACATAGAATCCATTATTTCTTTATTAACATTATATAGGGTATATTGACCCTTATATAGGATGATTATATAATTATTTACCGTCAATAATTTCACATATTTCTCTTTTGTAGGGTTTGGTTTTTAGAGTAAACATTATATTGGTAATGGTTTACCATTATATAGCCTATATTTTTAAATGTTACCTTAATGAATATCAATATTTTTTCATGTTACCTTTTTCCAGGTGACCATTTGAACATTAAATTACCTCACTCACCTTCTCATATAATCTATCTCAAACTAATCTTGGATCATGTCACTTTGAAGCTTCGTGATATTTTCATCACATTAGAATTGTTCAAGAAACACCAAATTTTAATTTCTTATTCATATTTTAAATCATAAAATCTCACTTTTTACACTAAAAAACTCTCCAAAATATCATAGGTGTTGAATATATATAATATATAAGGAAGTCATATGAAATCGATTTCATAGAATTTGAATGTCCTATAAATGATAAATATCTAGTTTATAATACATTCAATTTCATAAAAAGGCTTCATTTTCAATGTAATATGATTGTATATAATTTAGTTATATAATTAAATAACACACTCTGGTATTTTGGATTTTCAAGATTTTTTACAAAGTCATATAGAACAATTGATGTCATTGGATTTTCATTGAAGTATTAAAATATTCATAAGAGTCTTATGATTCCAAAAGTTCTATTATATTTCACCCAAATCAATATAAAATCCCATATAGACTTATGAAAATCTCAAAAGGTATACCAATACACTTATTTAATCCAAAACTCTAATTATTGGATTAATTTCATCACTGCATCCACAGATGTCATATGAAATGCTTTTGGAAATATTAAAAAAAATAATGAACTAAAATTTCACTTTAATTTTCAAATTTTATACATTCTCAAATGACCCTAGAAGCCCTTAATCCAAATTTGGGGGTTGTTGAAACTTCTGAAAAACAATTTAAAACCGTTCTAAATTTATAATACCATACCAAACAATTCTGAACAATTCAAAATAACTTTCATCATGTTAAATACCCAATCATGGGTAATTATTGAACCCCCATTTCCAAAATAATTCCTTCCTCAATTCACCATCTTTGATTTTTTTTATCCATGGCTGGTTTCAAATTAATTTCAATTTATGACCATAATATCACACTAGGATATATTCCTCATCAACATTAGTTATATATTTGTAGAAAAACAATTTATAAATATATTTTTGTTGTCATCATTAGTCTAATGTTTTCAAGTTGTTATAGAAAAAATAGAAAAAAAATTATCTAGTAATTCAAAATATTTGTCTTAAAGATCAACACAATCAATTTTTTGACAAATATTACTAGTTTTTATTGAAACATTACAAGGTAAGAAATATAATTTTCGTCCTTAACTACATTTCCCATTTCACATGGAAGATAATTCTCATTCTTCCAAACTAACACAACATATTATATTGAAATATACATCCACACCAAGATTTATTATTCAAAATAAATACAATTCATTCTAATAGGAAGAATAAGAGGAAATTTAAAATAAATATATTGAGTAATATGATTATAATACTTAGAATGTCATAATAGACAAAAAAATTTAATGAGTTTTTTGGTACTTATTAAGACATTACTACCCACTAATATTCAAGACCTATAGTGATTATGAACCTTGATATTAATAATTGTAGTACCTTGATCTGACAAGTAAATTTTATTATTTTGGAATAATGTAATAATTATATTACTATAATAATTTCTCTAATAATATCAATAGTTTCATTCCCTGATCCTACTTGTATCTAGAATATATAATAATATTGTCCATAATGTCAAATATAAAATGGATGAAATACCGTATTCATTAATATTTTAAAAATAATAGGTCCATTTTTCTGTCCAAAGGTAATAACTAGGTATTCATAGGGACCATACCAAATTTAAAAATCTATGCTTCCACAGTGATTACTAATTTTTCTTAATGGTTTTTTTATTTTAATTTATGTTTTCCACACATAACAGAAAACTATAGGTTCATTTCATATCTATAAGAATAGGGGAACCCCATGTGAATCTTCTTCGTCTGATGAATCCTCTATCCTGGTGCTCCTCAAGTTGAATTTATGATTCTATCATTTTTTTAGAGTGATACAATATGGTGTAATTGAAATTATTTACTTTTCAGAAACTAATTAAATCATAAAATTCACTAAATTTTTTTGAGGTAATTCGTAAAAATATTCCAAGAAGATACAAAAATATTGGCCTAGAATATAAATAAATACCACACACATCTAATATTTTATGACTCAAAGTGTCATTATATCCATTTGAGTGGTGATAGTTCTAGTATACCCTATATTTAGTTAATCATGAATTTATTAAAACCCACATTCTCCATTAAGAGTATAATGAATGTAATTAGAGAAGTTAAAGAAACATACCTTTGAGAGGATTCAATATGTTCTCAAAACTATGTTAACCTATCCATACACACGAAAATATAAAATATCTTAATATTAACGGTAATGTCATCCTAAAATGCCCAATTTTTCCCTAACATAAAACAGAAATTTCCTAGTCCTCTTTAAATACTCCCCAAAGGATCATCAATATTTATGAGTTTATATTTTAATCTAAGGTCCCACATTACATCCTATGAGGGGTTGAATTTTGATGACATTAAATTTAAAAATTGTTTTGATTAAATGTATCATGTCTATTAATGGGAAATTAAACATTAAATATTTCACGATGATTATAAACAAGAACAAAATTAATGAATAAAAAAGAAATAATCATAAAAACAATGATTTTACATGGTTCACATGCATAAAGCTACGTCATCTGAGAACATATTAATGATTTTTTATATATATAATAATCACCAATTCACTATTTTTGGATTAAAATCATTATGATATGGTCATGAATTATTAGAGGTCCATGAAATCTTACTCTCATTCAATTAATACTTTCCAATGCATTTAAAAAAGATAAAGTTGTCAAAAGATTAAACTCACAAGGATTTCAATCAAATATCTAGTACCAAATAACTATGTGTGTTATATATGAATTTTTATTGTTCACATTCAATTATTTAATGATATTCCCAAAAAAACATTATATCAAATATTGATCTTCAATGGAATTTAATACAATCACAATCCACCTATTTACACAAATATTCAATAAACTCTAATATTCATTCATATTGCTTCCCTTATTCAAGATATACTTTATTTTTCTTACTTATATGATATTTTCTTCTATATAGAAGGTTATACTCTATCCTAATAACTATTCCTTTTGAATTAGAAATTTATATACTAATCCAAATATAAATTATTATACTTCAAATATATCCCTTGTATTATTTTGAAATGAATATACACCTTTGAAATTCATATTGTTAGTTTATGGGCATTCTAAAAACAACCAGACTGTTATATTATATACATTTGATCATTTCTAATCAAATTATTTAGATGAAAACATTCACAACCTAATAATATATATCATGACATGGAATATGAATTTCTCCACTACTTTACTTTAATTGATAGTATCATCTTGGTGCGGTATATAAATTCATGATGCGGCCTGTTTTTTGTTGTAAAGCATCCCAAATGCTAACTCTCACATGCATAGTTCTTTATTCTTATCCTCATTGTCACAATACTATTCCATTGATAAATTTCCCTTTTATCATGGAGTGATCTAATCCCAGTTATTATTAAGCTATATAAAAATTTTGGTGTGATTCCCTTCACTAGCATGGGTTTCTCGAAAAATATATAACAATTGAAATACAAATAATCTAATCCAAAATGTTACATCCTTACAATGACTTATATAATAGCTTTATTGACATTTGGAAAGGTATAATACCATAACTTTATCCAATTTGATCCTAGTTACTCTTATGTATGATCTTGGTGACCCTTATATTACATTATTTGATGGATTGGATATTATAGTCCTCATGTGAGAAACTCTATTCATGGGGTGACCCTTATTCTCACAATATGAAATTTTCCTACAATCTACAGAACTCTAGGTTCATATCTCCATCAAACTCAAGTGATCCTTTTTATTTCACCAAGCTTATATTCCTAAAATCAATAAAATTCTCAGTGCACATATATAGACCCCTCATTTAAACTCCAAACATTGTAACTCATTTTAAACTCACTTAAATAACTTATAACTAACTTACAATTGACACAAAATCAGTCTATATTGATGTAAAGCTTTTTGTTTTTTATATTTAGTTAATTATGATTTTATTAGTGTTGAAAATTAAATCAATATGTTTTATTTAATATCTGTGATGATATTGGATGTACTTCCATGTTATAGAGAAGAATAATTTGAGGATGCAGATTATAGATCATCCTTATAAAGATTTAATGACACATTGAATTATTCAAGTAACAACAACAAAAAACTTTGCAATGATTAGAGATGTAATCTTAATAAAAAGGCATATACTAAGACTACGTGGTACTATATTCAATTGGTTAGAGATTTTGAGAGTTAACCCAACTAATGTGGAGATCCTAGGTAGTTAAATGATTGAATAATAGAATGAGTTCATTGCACATTAACTATTGTATTTAGTATTTATACTCTCTTTGATGATGTTTAGATAAGACATGGATTTGATAGATAAGTCTTTAAATAATTTGAATATGTCTATAATTATTTGAGATGAAGTAATAAAATTGGTTAACATAATTTTTTTTGACATCATAGTGACTTCAAAGTACTTTTAGGTGATGTAAGGAATTTATAAGGCATAATCATATGACATTAAAGACATATGAGATAGATTTATTATGATTTCACCATCATTTCTGTCTGAAATGATATGTTTCATATTATTTCATGAGTATCATATTACTCTATTGAATTTCATATGTTTTAAAAGGAAAATCATATAACTTCAAGCTTTTTTGTATGCTTTAAGAGATTTTCCAATGAATGAACACGTCATATGAAATATTCAGTTGGTCCAAAATTAAAATGTAAACAAAAACAAATGAAATCCCATGTCATACAAAATTAAAATAGATAAATTTAGATAAGTCTAGATAAAACATATGACTTCAAAATATCTAATTACTTATACATTTATCAAAATTTCAAGAAGTCTATAAAATAAAGATGCTTTGTTAGTTTCTATATCAAATATAAATATGATTATGATTATTCTCATGAAAGTCTCATCATCATTCAACATCATAATGTGGTTGAAATCCATTTTGTTCCAAGATGATATTTTCCATGCCAAAGTGTAATCCATGGTTATTGTGAGGTTTTTTTTTCAGTTCTGAATTAAAATAACAATGGAAAGGAATCTCTGGTAAAATAGAAACTGTGTAAGGGTCATTAGAATACTTTTATACCTATGTAAAGGTAATTTTGAATGCAACATTAAGGTAAATTTATTTGAGTTTCATAAAAGACACATTGAAGTTCATACTATATGTAATGGTAGTAAGATTCATGCATAAATGTTATCTTCTCACTAAGTAAATGTTTTATTTGAAAGCGTGACCACTGTAAGGGTTATTTGAGAACAATAATGCCTTTATAATATTAAATCCACATGCTCTATAAAGGTACATTGAATAATTGTACATGTGTATAAGTGAACCATTTTTTTCAAAAAGTATTCTAAACATGTTTAAATTATATTATGAGAAGAACCCTATAAGGGTACCACATAAGGGTATGGCATAAGGATCAGAAGAGATACATGAGGGTAGTTTGAGACCTATATAAAGGTCTTTATGAACGATAAGAGGGTAAAATAATGATACATAAAGGCTAGTATATATAATTTAAGCTACAAAACGGTTATATTTTACCAATGTAGTTGTAAATATTATTGAGATGTTGAGATTTTGAAAATATTAATTCTAATGAAAATAGAGAATATGTTTGATGATGAATCATGTAATGATCTTAATGAAATTAAAATTATAGTGATTTGAATAAAATGTGATATAAATCAAGATTAAAATAAGGTATTATTCACTATATGAAGATTGAATAGTGTAATGATATAGTTAAACATGAAACACCAAGGAGAGTTTTCCATGTTTCAAGAATTATATATGGTCACATGATAGCATGAACCTTTGGGATTTTGTGAATGAAAGTAAAATGAAATAAATATTTGAAATCATTGGAGAATATGAAGATTCAATGGTTAAAATATCATGTGAAATTTTATATATGTCATTAATGGATTTTTAAAATATATTATATTAGTTGAAAATGAAATTCAACATTGATTAACCAGTATAATTAATGTTTCCATGAAAATATTCACATGGAAATAAGAATATATGTTTTCAGGAGAAAAAATATATTGTTTGATGAACTCTCAAGCCTGTAATTCCAGATATATTCATTCAAGTTGATATAGAATTTGATAATGATGTTTGGTATTCACTATACAAGTGATAAATAAGATTTGAGAAGGACAATGTTCTTGGGGAGGAAGTGCATATTTTGTTCAAGTTCCAAAAGATTAAGGAATATCTTCCACACCAATAAATAAACACACATCGAATCTATTATGACCATATACACCATTTTGAGTATGAAATTCCCATAACTATACTCTCACCCATCACAATGTGTGATTCTGAACCCATGAACCTATCCCTGAATAGTTTCTTATATGAAGGATGCAAGGGGTCCACACTTGTAAATGTTATAGAATATGAAGAGACTACTGAAATACCCATCACCCAAGTATCCAAACCCCCTAAGGTAGATTTTGAGCAGAAAACTACTATAATTAACATACCAACAGTAATATTCATGATTCTTAATGATATTAAATTCACAAATACCCTTTGAAAAAGACCACATTTCACCCATTTCATTATAATCTGTATGATATGACTATATTGAGATATATACTAGGGTTCCATCCACCTAAAAATATACCAAGATATCCTTGATCACATAGACCCTTATTCCACCAATGTTACATCCTATGGGAACCCAAATACATAGACCTACATTGATCTAAGTAGACCTATATTCTGATCACTCCATTGAGATAAGAAGACTCACTTCTTACCCCCTTCATTGAGTTAATTTTACACACTACTTAGCCCCTTAATTTGGGATAACAAGGTCCCATATTAGGCCATCATTGAAAGAAGCTGACCCATATTCTTAGCCCTCCATTTGGTGAGGCATGCCCACTATATATCAATTCCATTGGATGAAGCAGACCCACTGCATTTCCCTTCCTTAGGAAATGAAATATGTTCATTGGAAAACTTATTTTTTTGGGATAGGGTATTCTCTTATACATTCATTGGGATAGATAAATTCTTATCTAAGTCCATAATATGGAGTAACATAACATTCATCAAGGCCTTAAATTGGGTATATCCCTCACTAGGGAAAACCACCCTATACTGCTACAATACAGAGGAATCAGGAACACCCAACACTTAGTTGTATTATATCTCGTATCCCACATCTCATACCTATGTATCCAAATTTACTAGAAGATATCAGAAATATTGGATTAGGGAATATAGTCCAACATATGCCCTTTATATCATGTATTCCATTGATAAACAGGGGATCTGAAATTATTATCTCATATTGGTAGAATCTTGGGGTTTATCACAATTATAGATTCCATTGATAACCATGGTCTATATGAGGATGAAACTAGAGTATTCCATGCTAGCTCAACTTGGCCATCTTGCCTCATAATTTAAATCAATAATCCATGTGACAATGTGCTTCCTTCTTCGGTATAAGAACTAAGATGTTTCCCATTAATTCCTTTACCAACATGAAGCCTCTATGATCCTAGAAAACCAATATTGGGGTAGCATACATCCATTTGTAATCCCCACTCAAGTTAATCTAGTTATTGAGCATCATTAAGGTCCACCTTCTAGGTGTAATACCCAAACAAGGCATTCTAAAAGCAAACTGACTAGGTCTACCCAATGGGAAACACTATTCACTCAAAAAACATAATGCATAATACCCCACACATTTTCGTTATTGGTTCTTATTCTCTTTGAGTATAGTCACCTTGAAAAACATCAAACAAAAAGAAACTGACACTCTCTGAGGCTTCCATTGTATAAAACCCACTCAATCCACTATTATCACTTATTTTATGAAATGAAATCTATGTCACATGATGTTAAAAATTACGGAAATATCCAGGACAATTGAAAATAAAATGTACAAAAAAATTCTATTCACATGAAATAAAATATCACGAGAACAAAATTACCACATAATGTAAAATATAATTGTATGGTGGTTCCTCGTGATCTTTTATAATTTATCTCAAAATACATGGGGTTTGATTCATGTTTCATAGGATAGATAGGAATCCTCTTTGTGGTTCAAATTCAACTTCATGAATCTTACAAAACCATATTCATGGAGAAATATTCTGCATAAATCCATTTACCTCCACACACTAGGGCCATATTACCAATAAGTTTGGACATCCCTTCATTAGGAAATATTCCAAAAGAAATCATACCCAACCCTTAGAGAGACTTATTGTCACATAAAATTTCCATATATTTATCATGAAAATCATATTCCATATGATATCATAGATAGGTTCATGGGTAAATATTCCTCAGATAATCACCCACGTCCTTCCCAACCTTGCTATATTTTCCATTAGTTCATGCATTCTTTCCCTGGGTCTATATTCCCTAGTAACCCTCCTCGATAATCTATAATCTAGATAATTCCA
This sequence comes from Viscum album, assembly GCA_963277665.1. Classification (NCBI taxonomy): domain Eukaryota; kingdom Viridiplantae; phylum Streptophyta; class Magnoliopsida; order Santalales; family Viscaceae; genus Viscum; species Viscum album. The sequence goes on from OY728123.1 coordinate 1,929,765,064, forward strand.
TATTTTTATTATCTAATCTAGAAAAATCTATCACATGGACATATTCCATATAAAACCAAACCATCCTCATTGGGTTATATTATTAATAAGTTCAACCAGAAAGGGAAACTAATATATAATCCTCACACCGACCACTGCTAGGAACCACTTTAATAGAAGTCAATTGATCATAGATTTACTACCTAAAATGGAACCATGATGATCTTCATCCAATGAACCTAAAAGTGAAGATATGTCCCATTAAGTGGATCCAAAATTCATGTGTTCAGATTCCCTTCATAGGGATACATTAGAATAACTAATCATGGGCTTCATCCAAATCTCATAAACACCTATCACCTTACTAGAAGGCGATAAACTCAAGAGCACCTGGCTATGTGGGTTTGAACCATAATAACATAATAAGATGAATCACTAAACAATAATAACTAGTTAGATAAACGATAGTATATATAGATGGTTCCATCAACGGATAACCTCTTATAAATATATATGTTCACATTGATTGATGCCTTTTGATATGATACAATTGTTCATAGTAATGTTTTGTTTTTATCCATTTCAAGAATAAGGGTATCCAATCCCACACAGGGATTTTGGAAATAGTCATTGAATATATTTTAAATAATTTGGGGAGTCTTGATGTTGGAAAAAATTCACACTTAAAGGGTGAATATGATCATAACATCCCATCTTCTTGACTAGAGTGTAATCCATGGTGACACTGAAAAAGACCTAAACAACCACCTCCCTTCATAAAGAAGCTTTTCATTGATATAAAACATTTCAATAGAGTCACATCATATTCAATTTAGCCCTCAGAATAATCAAAAGAGTTGAATTAAAAAATGATCTCACATCAAATTTTTTTTTGAAACAAAAATAATGAATCTAAATTGAAACCTTTAAATTTGAATGAAATTAAAGAAATATGATCTTAGTTATGATGGTTAATTAATGAGTTTTTTTTGTTTTTTTAATTTATATATGTAGTATATTATAAAAAATATCGCCCTTCAATCCAAATTGGTGAAATTACACTCAAAGCATCAAATTTATTCCACAACTACTGCTAATTTTTTTCCAAAATACTAGATGGACAATTTCACCTATGTAGTGTCTATAGTTCATGGAAATAAATTTTCTATTGAAGAATTATCATATCAAAGGTACTATATCCACCATAGGGAAAATTTTGGTCCCTAATAAATGAATTCCCATGGATATCATCATCAATAAAGGAAGACTATAAAAAAATAATTAGGTGGCACTTGTTTCCACCTCCAACTACTTTAGAATCCTATCTATAGAGTAAGATAATACCTACCTACCTTGTTTTTGGGAGGATGAGGAAGAGGTCATCAGTGATCTCACTATCATAGATGATCCTTCTATGAAGGCTCCAATAAGAAACTTTCTCTATCCCGAATTCCATGTAGACAAAATTCCTCATAAATATGACAGTTAGTTTTCCATAGACACTCTAACCCCATTCACTCTTGGTTGGATATCTAGAATAAGATACCTCTATTGAATTGAACCCACCATTACCAATAACATATGAATATTCACATTTCTTGTGAAGAATAACATATCAATATCCTGAAAAGTATTATAGATTACATTCGTAACCCTTATCTTATCGAAAAGAACTACTAGAAAACCCTAAAAGCATCTAGAGGGAAAATCTGACATATCTCAATATCACCCAAAGAATAGGATCATACTTCCATCCCCAGATTTAAATCCCTAAAATTTATCCTGTAAGTGAATAGAGAACTAGATTCAATTCATATTTAAACTCCCACCATAGAATGGTCGGATATCCCCATTGTCATTATAGAAGCATTTTGGTATATTCTGGTAGTGATATATGGTAAGGATCAAATCCCTATCAAATAAGTAATTTTTATTCATCATATCCTAGTTGAAGTAGTAGATAATCACCATTTGTATGTCCCTGTATCCATGTGGGAAAGAATCATATTATTTCCCCGACCAAAATGTCATCTCATTAGCATACCATGGGATATACATAAGAGTGGGATCACATTAAAACTAGAATTTTGGAGTATCATAGGTATTTTCCAATGAATATTGAACAATATGATTCATAATTATATCCATATTACCACTAATGTCTAAAAATATATATATAAAACAATTTCATAAACTGATTATATTCCTAATAACCTCATAGGAAACTATTGATATTTTAAAGATGTTACTCATAAATATGGCTATATTTCATATCATTTTTATTCTGAGGAGGCATATTAGCGTATATCAGTAAAAAATTGATGGAAAGTGTATATTACTATGTCTTATGAAGATGTTCATTGTCATATTTTGATAATGATAATATTTAAGTCACATACTCTGGCCTATCCTCAAAAGTCACTCAGCATATTCCAACAGAAATATGGGATTCACCATAGAGGAATCCCCCATATGAAGGTTAATTTTCATATTGTATGACCTCAACTTCCCCATAAATAAAAATAAAAAAGTGGCTGCAGAATCTACTGACTCATCATCCAAAATAGAAAGTAGTTTTAGTTGAGGATTCCCTCATAGTATTTTCGCAACAAATTGTTATGGAGGTCCTCCATAGAGTTTCTATCACGATGTTCCAACTCATGGACATATTAATATAGTTCATGATTACTCTTATATTGGCAATAGAGTTTAATACAATCCTTGTGATTGCAATATCAATTGGTAAGAATTTATTACCTTTTTTGATTAATTTGGAATTATTCACCATAATTTTTCTCCTTATGAATGATGTATTTCACAACATGAAGCTCATCCCTTGGGTATTTAGTGTGAGGGACCTCTTTATAGTGATAGATCATTCAGATAATAATTTCCTCACCTTGTAATAGTTAACCCAATGAATCCCAAAGAGTCACTCTAGGGATCAAATAAAACCATTCCAAGTGCCTTATCCCTAACTGATAACAAATCTACAGAGCCAAAAGATTTTCAAAGGAATCCATAAGCATCTATTCTACCACTATATTGTGTATCCTATGATGTAGGTGAAGAGATTTTGAAAATCCCACTCCCCTCAAAAAGGAAACCAAGAAATTAGTACTCTGGCTAGAACAAGTAGAGGAATCCATTTTAAATGATGTAGATAATTCCATGATTTTGAGGAAATAACTATCTAGAGATAATATTGTTGTTATGTTCTGGCCCATATCCACCCTTGAATATTTTATTTTAGAAAAACCAAACAATGAATGTATACATTATCTATTCCTGATCCCACGGATAAATCTATTCCATATCAAGTATAAACATATTTATCATTTGGAGTATATTAATTATGTAATGAAATTTAGAGATAATTTTTATCAAATCAACTATGTTTTACATTTAGCTAAATGAAATTCAAAATTGTGGAAGATGTGTTCGGATATCTAGCAGGAATTTTGTGAAACATCCACGACTCTATTCTAGTTAATAACTAATTCCCATTATGACATACATGTTATAGGTTTGGCTGAGCATAGTGGGTTTCATTTCAACCGAATTTGAATTTGGAATATTCCACTAAAGAATAATTCATGAAACATCATCAATTCATGACATGTATCGACATAAAACTCTTCACATGTTGGATGATATATCTCTTATATTTTCATCATTTCCATGTCTCAGAAATTGATAAATTTGAAAGACTGATCCATTAATAGGATCTTACATTTGGCCTCCAAGAAGGATGAACATGACTATTGCATGAGAAATGATAAAACAATTAATAAAATGATACTATCCATAGAAATAATCTTGCAATAAGAATATGAATTACATTCAACTCATACTAAGACCAAATTTTGAAAGATCATAATCATAGATGTAATAGCCACTCTAATAGTAACAGTGGATCCTCCATAGCCTACATGATATGGGTATTTTAATCATTTCTACGACCTCCACCAACCGTGGGATCAAAAAACCCCCAAAAGGTCTAGGATTAGATGATGATAGGATCATAACAGTCCTAGCATATTGGGATGTGGGAATTTGTATCATCAGCATCCCCTCGCCCATGGAATTATGTATTCTATTAATCGTGGTAACTTCATAGGATAAACCTTCCAAATTCCTCCCAATGTGTAATCCATCGCTATCTTTGGGAAGGAACTCGGTGTAGCCTATTGGGGAATATCTCAGGATCTCCCTCCATAATTCACTTCCTTGGGATTATCATGATGAAATTTATAGACCCTATAAGAATATTATTCCAAATAATCCCATCAAGAAGGTGGATTTTTAGAGAGGTATAATTTGAGACACCAAAAAAAGGTAGCCATACTGACCACCAGTGGTAGAACCATAATATAGGCTCCCAAAAATTCTTAGTTTTCCCCTTTTCAATGAGGTTCAACCCAATAAAAAGAGAAGATTCTGAACACACCTCACACAACATTATATGAGACCAAATATATCACCTTGGGGATTGTTTAGTTCAATATAAAATATAATTAAAGGAGCTTAATCCTATTAATTTAATACTAATTATAGGAAATACTCTAGTTTTGTATAATTCCTAATTGGAATTTAGTGATTATCCTCTAGTTAGTAAAACAATATATATAGTCTCACCACTTATAAAAATAGATCATGATTATCTATCTGGTTTTGGGTAGAGATAACATGTCTATCTAGACCCAGCAGACAAAAGATATTAGAAGTTCCCTCCCTTACGATAAGAATAAGATCCATGTTAGGAAATTTATGCCATACCAGAATATACTAAAAACCCAAAATACACACAGATATTCTAACCAAATTAGACTCCACACATTGCTTCAACTAGAGATACTACTTAACCAATCATCATGATAGTAATTGTCAACACTATTGAGCCCACATATCCATAAATGGGAGTCATAGAAGAAATTTGAACCCCATATCAACTATAATGGAAAATATATCTTGAATGGGTAAGTAAAATCCTCCTTTACCCAATTTTGGAAATCCAACATTCCTATCCTTGGAAGGTATTGGAGATCAATAAAATCTTCTAGAACACTTTATTCTTGATTTTGTCAAATGATGGGAACTCTTGATCAGAAAGTGGAAGAATATGGTAGATGATTCAATTAGAATTTATAAAGGCCGGTGATTCTTTTGAATAAAAGTCTTTCATATAGAACTATCATATGATCGTAATTCATTCACTATTAATTCTTTCCCCAATTTATCTCTACTACATGAAATATGATAGTCCTTGAACTCTTAATATGAAAAAAATCAAGAATTATTGGGTTTATATTTTCATTTATCTATGGAAGGGTTTAACCAAATCCTTTAACTTACAACATCCCCAATAGAATCTATTGGAAATATGTATATAAATTCTCCACATGGAGTTAAAAACACCACTTATTATATTAAAATACATAGGTTGATTCCATGATTTTACTATGGTCACATTGATAATAGAATATTATATATGATGGATAATGAAAAAAGAACTGCTGAATTTGTTTATATAAGGAAAAAAGAAAATAAGAGATAAAGTGGAAAGTTTTATAGTCAAACCATCAATAATTCCCACCCTAGGCCCCAAAATAGTCCTATATACTGTTGCACCCCCTCCAAATAAATAATAGAAAAAAAATACTGCAACTATAATGGTATAAAAGAAATAAAAACACCCTCTATTAAATAATAAATATAATAATATTTATTTCTTTAGAAATGGGAAATCCTCAGACTATCTTTTCACTCTAGAGAACAATTTTCACATATATATATATAGAGCCTATAAGGCATAACAAGGTTTTCATCTAGGTACATTCTGACTACTTCCATGATAATCACATGTTGGGGAATAATATCGAGGTTTTTTTCAACTTCAAAGATACACTAAAGATAAAGTTCAACCCCGCGTAGGCGATGTTTAAAAAACCACTGACACATGTTTCTTATATATATTAAAAGATTCATATAGATGAAGGTGTATGGTATCAACTTATATATTAATGTTCTAAAATTTTCAATGACTGAATGATGATGAAATCCAATAACCAATCAAATACTATCCCTATAAAAAAATATAATAAACTAGTTGTGTCCCCATACCATCCTTAAATGTTTGAAACAAATTATTATTCTTGTTTATCTAATGTTCAACGAACAAATTACCAAATTATTAATATTTATAATTGGGATAATTCACTAGTACCCACACTGGTACAATCCTCTCAAAATTTATCCCTCTCCATTATGTGGATGAAAACCATCCTGGAAAATGATATCATAGGAACCATCTCACCCAATGGAATCATTAATAGGCAAGGAGTTGGAATATTCTTCTATCAATTAATTTTAATTTTATTATCCATTCATTGATGAGGAATATGTATCTGAACAATGATGACCAATTTATAATTTGAGACAAGGCCATTGGGTTCGAAGAGGCTAAATTAGATGAGGTTGGAATACATGTCACCAGGAAGGTACTATACAACCGACGCCAAATATTCTATAAATTTATGAATAAAAAAACATCAAACAGCCTAGTAGGAATGTTTTTCTGATCAAGAATACTTTTAGATTCTTTCATACCTTATCATATTGGAAGAAAATCATGAAAGTTTGTAGATTTCCAATAAAATTGTTAGAATACGTCCTTCATCAAACCTACAAACAATGAAACTTCCACAAAACCCAGTTTAGGGATAAGATCCACTAAAATAGTTAACATAATACACCAAATACCAAGTGAGGGAGGAACTTAATGATGACCCCTAGCCTATAATTAAAAAATATTGAGGCATCATTCTGTTATCCCAATTGGAATCTCAATTATAGATTACCTTCATATCTCAAGGTAAATTTTAGAGGATCTCATTGGATCACTTTGAGGCCTTAAAAATTTACAAGTGAGGTTATTGTGGTTGAGACGTATCATATGGAGACTAGTTCTGTCCAATGTCATATATTTATATCCTTCAATGAACAAGATAAATAGATCACCTGAGAGTGGAAATCAGAACCTTTTATGTTTCTAGAAAACAGAATGACATCAATGACCATCAAAACGTAACTAAAAATTGTTCTATAACCATGATAATAATTTTACATACCCTAGTAATACTATGTTACATAGAATATAAATTTTTCACCATCTATCCTAATAATTCAAGGGTATGACAAGAGTGAACAAAAAACTAATTATATGATCATGATCAGAACATAGTTTAGAGAACACATATTGAACTCCGAATTTTTGGTTTTCTTCCAACACATAGAGTTTAATGTGTTTAGGTTTCCATGGATATATATTCATGAAAACGTTTTCAATTTATACAATCAATCCCCTTTATACATTTTCAATGGGAATATTGGAGTGTATTATGGTGACAAAAACCCCTTCAAGGCCATTGAATCCCACTATATAGAGTCAATATTCAATAAGGGAGAGGGGAAATAATCAATAATTAATGGTATAAACTAAATCTTGACCCCTAGTGGTCTAATGAGTTCCCCAATTAATAAATTAAATAATATAAGTGAAGAGTTCATGTTTTTTATCATCCATGATAAGGGTTCCAACCCAAGTTATTATAATCATTAATATTTCCCCCAAAAATATTTATATTTGAGGGAATGTTTTAAAACAATTAGAAACATGAAATTGAGTATTCATAACTTATTGAACTATAAAATTGGTATGGACATAAGGATCAGTCAACAAAGAAAAGAAAATTTGAATGGAAATTCACCCTTTTTCCATTTGAATCCTTAGAGGTTTTGGGATCAACTTTAAACTAACATTCATTTAAAATAATTTATAATATACCTATATTATATCCCAAGTCTCAATAGGTATGAGTATCCTCTTCCCCTTATGATACTGGAAAGGATGTCCCAAATTTCATTCATAATGATTCTACCCTGATAGAACTTCGAGAATTTTGGGACATCCCCACAATTATCAAGGAAGATAAAAATGACCTCATTTAATCATTGAAATAAAAATATCACTCATTGTCTCTCATTCCTAATTTGTTTGAAATAGAATTTAAGGAAGATAAAAAAGTAGATCTTAGAGATTCTTGACCATTATTCAGGGAAGGAATATCAACCACTATTGAAATGCTCAACGAAATAATGCTAGGAACTAATTAAGACCCATGAATTCTATTGATTTTTTCCACCATGAATCTAGAATAATATTACACACACATATATATATATATCCTTACCAAAACAACATCAAAATGTATTTTCCTGGGACACTATTGGTATTATCAGATTGGATCCATACATAGTTACTAATTATCTGAGCTAACGAGGGGTCCAACATGGCTACAATTAGGTACCGATAAATATATCGTACTCATACTAGTAAGGTAGAGTCCAAAGTTAATAAATTTATTAAATAATGCATCATTTAGGTGGTATATTTTCTCATGAGACTTTCCAAACCCATCTCTATTAGGAAGAAGAATGGGAAGATGTAGGCATCAATCAGATTTAATAATCTCAACTGGTATTTCCTAATCTCAATCGAAGAATTTTTGATTAATAAAAAATTAAGTTTACAAGCCTTCTGCTTCATGGATTGGTATTTGAGATACAAACATATCTGAATGGTCCCAAATGATTATGAAGAATCTGAATTAAGAACCTCTCAAGGGGACTTCTATTACAAAGTAATTCCATTTAACATGAATAATATAGGTTCCGCATATTGATTCATAGTGAAATTTATCTTCATTGAACTCATAAAAAACTTCATGAAATTTTATATAAATGGATTGGTAGTCAAATTATATATAATGTTTGATCATATTTTTGATTTTGATGTAGTTTTCAATAATCTAAAGAAACTATTTGAAAATAAATCCAATAAAGTATTCTTTGAAGGTAACAAAAGGGATGTTCCTTATCTTAATCATACACTACTCTTCCATTGATGTAGACATTAAGAAGACCAATGAGTTCCTTAGCAAGAAACATTTTAAAAACCTCAAGGATGTGAGAATACTATAAGGATACCACACTTACAGCAGATTCTTCATAGAGACCCATATTGAAAAGTTCATCCCCTTCCATAAGTTAATGAGAAGGGAGTCACCTATCAGTGGGAGAATTATGTTAAGGAATCCTTTGACGATTTTAGGAAATACCTTTTTAAAAAATAATGTCATGGGAAAAGGGAACATTATCTACTATATAAGAAGAATTGTACTACATAATGTGATTAACTATTCTAACATCAATAATAATTTCTTTGTTTTATTATTTATAATGAAGAATATGAAGAACTACATTCAATATAAAAAGATTTATTGTGTTTCCTATATTGACCCAATGTAGTATGTTCGTATTTATTAAAAGATAAATATATGTATGGAATAGTGGTTGGTCATCCTATAAATTTTTTACATTATGTTTGAGCCTCGTAAGATAGTTAAAGGTAAGACACTAACAATTTTCCTCACATAAAATGTTACACAAAAAACATAATGTATTAACGTGAATCTCTATAATGAAAATGTTTTTTCTATATGGGACACTCCCTAGATGTGAGAGTTGAATGTAAATAACACCTCAAAGAACTATATGTTAAAAAAAATTGAGAATCTAAATTGTAACAGGGTTATATTGAGAATAATTATCATATCTCGTGGAAAGGGTTTCCTTCCATAATCTTTCCTACTATTATAATGGTGCACCAAACAAAACTAGAATATTAGGATAACATTATGGGTTTAGATTTGGATCCAAAAATACTAATGGCTTGCCTTAACAACATGGGTTTCACTTAATAAGTGATTTTGAAAATAAAAAAATAATATACGATTAATAAAGACTATATGATTCATTTTATTTATTAATAAAATGGTTAGATAGTAAAATTCCCATAAGAACTAGTGTTGTATCATATAACACATTTATTTAATGGGTGGATTGATGTATTGGATAATTCAACCAAAACCATGGGAGATCCATAAAAATATTTAGGGAATATTCACATTACACATCTTTTGGTTGTATCCCATTTTATTAGAAATTCATGGATATAGGATAGTGAACTCAATGATCCCTCAAAATAGGGAAACCTCATATATACACCGATAGATTCTATAACTAGATAGATGTGTCCTCTACTGGAATATATCTAGAATAGAATCCCTCCTCCCAATATGTCTATTAGAAATGTGATTTTTCTTTAGGCAGAGAACATCATCATTTATGATGACCCAAATTCATTGAAAAGTCTCTATAAATTAGTTTTTTGGGTTTATACTTGGATGAATTAATATAGGGACCATATATATTATATAATAAGACAATATAGGAACAAGTAGATCCCATCATCCAAGAACTAGTATCTCCCCTAAAATCAAGAGTAATGGGTACTATTTTCTATATTTAGTATTTGAATACATCGACTTCACTAAAATGTTTCCTGATTTCTAGATACAAACCAACTTCATTCAATAACCTATAGTGGTGTTGTATACTGCTGGAAATTCTTGGTTATTTTCCACTTAAGGAATGGATTTCCTAGTGTTATATCCCTTATAAAAGTCTAGACAGTTCCAGTACATACATCCCAAAACATCTTCTCCAACTTGAGCCAGGTTATACCCCTCAAGGAGATCAAATATAATGATATTATTATCTTTGTGAATTCAAGAATCATCACTATATTTGGTTTCTATAATACAGTATTTATGGACTAGGGAATTAACTTATGTTATTCTTAGTTAAAATGGATATATCAGGAATAAAACATCTAGTATAAAAAAAATACTGATATCATACAATTAAAAATGTGTAGATAGAGGCCATTGACACAACTTTAAAAAATATCCATCAGAAGATGGTAGATAAGGATAAAAATAAATTTTATAGAAAATCTACTACACTCATTATTCACTAGATAATATGAAGTGATTCCTAGATATACAATCCTTGGCTCAAATGTAAATTACATCAACAAATAATTACCCATTTACTCTTAATTATATTGTCTCCCCAATATCACCAAGAATCCTTATTGAAACAATGTTATGGTGAAACTTGACTCTCCCTCCCCTAGATATGAGATTGATCTATTAAAATGGGGCTTGATTGAATAATGTGTGGCTTGATTCCCACCCTAAAAAAATATGTAGTGACACATGGAACTCTAATCATAGACCTAATAAAAAATTTAATAAAAATTATTCTCACTATTATATGTATGTGTCATATCTATATGGGTTCTTTTCAAATAAAATTTCCCATCTATATACCTACTTTAATGGTGACCATTTTCAAGAACTACATGTGGATTGATTTATATCATCATTTTATATATTGTGATTACTAGATAATTATCATAGATCAAATTGAAAAAATAATTGGTTATGTTACAAGTTATTAGGATTCTCATCATTTATTATTAATTTCTTATAATCACCAAACATCAGAGAAGAACCTCCCTACCATTTACTTTGTGCATGAGATAGTTCTATGAAATGGCTTTGAAAAACTAAATGTGTATTGATTTTTATTCTATTAAGATATATAGAGAATAATAGATCCTTAATCCTTGGCCCAACCTTGAATCCCAATAAATTCCACCTCTTCATCCAAGTGTTTAGACCCTTGAATATATGAAGGGATTCCCTAAATATGTTCACAATAAAAAAGATTCAATATATATCCATATCATGTGAAGTATAACTGTGTGGTGTAATTCCTTATATCATGAAATAAGAATACAAGGATTCTATTTCCTTATCACATGAAATTATATTTCACATCATTTGGTCTTTCATTCATGAACTTAAAACATCATGGAGTAATTTATTCCATAAAACCCAATAACTACACATAGGAGAATGATCTACATATGAGAACAAAATGTTTGAGATCCAAGATTGGGATAAAATAACCCTTTGTTCCCCACGATTTCCTACTTTTTGGCCACCCCAATTCTATAGTTAACTATACATCAAAAAATTACCCCATGTGCATCTTTGAGGTACCTTAGGTGTTCCATAACATATGAAAATATCAAATCCATCATCCCCTATGTTTGAGTTTGATCAATTTAGGTACATTGAATCATTTATGAACTATAGGTGTCTATATTATCATTATTTCAAGATATATAGATACATTTAAACCATATTATTTGGACTAAACATATATCATAACCCATTTTCAATCCTTTATAAAGGGTTGGAACTGGTTAACCATAGTGGGAATTTCTCTAGAGTACCATCATCTGCTTTCCTAAACATTCATTTTAACAGGTCACACTTCATGATTCAAGTGTTTCAGATTTTTGATAACATTTTATATCTACTGAAAATGTGATAACCCGAAATCAAGGGACACCATCTTTTTATAAGAATATATGGATTTGATATGATTTTTCAAACATGTGTCAAATATGTATTTCCAAAAAGGTGTATGAATATTTTTAAATAAAAGTCCCTTTAATCCTTGTATTCCATGATAACATCATCAAATAATATATCATTTGAATATGTTTAGAAGTCATCTTTCATGTATATATTGAATTTCATTACTCCTAATATGAAAAACCTAGATCATGATTAAAATCATAATAATTTTATATTTAAAAAATCATAGGAGTGTTCTTAGAACTAGAACCCTAATTATGGTGTTGTTTCAAACTCTTCATTAATCATTGGTCTAAAAATTATTACCTTAAAATACATGCCTCATTCATAGAGGCCATCTAGATTTGTGACATCAGGATCTCCATTCACAAAATCTATGGTTTTACTGTGTTTCTATTTTTAATTCCACAATACCTTATTATGAAATAATGTATGACCTGAAAATTTAGTTCTCGTATGATCAATGTGGTATGAAAATAAACATCACTTGTTGTATAGTCAATATTATTTGACCTTAAACATGAAACCTGATATGGTTCATGCATTAAGACCTTTATATATATGCACATTCCCCTAAGACAATCTGAATTGTAAAAGGGAATTTCTATTCACATTGTGTCCATTGTGGGTTATTTCTGGCTGGAATGTATCACCTTTACTTATATTATATATGAAATTAATCCCACATCTTGTTGGTCAAAGCTAATGAACCTTAAATTTTATTCCCTAGTTCTCTAAATTACAAGGCAATAAACTACTCGTGTAATATATATATAAAAAAATTATACTCAAAAGTTCTAATGGATGGATAGATAAAAAAATCAAGTAATCACTCACTAAATTTCCAGTATCATGGATTATTCCCAAATAAAATCAAAAATAAAAGATGTGAATATATTTACCTTCCCATCATATGGTCCTAGTGAAAGTTGATACATGGTCATTAGACCAGTTGGTTCAAAAAAAGGATATAAAAAGGATATATCATATCCTATTTTGTCAACAACGTGTTCAATACATGACACTATAACTTTTATTATTTTAAATCTATTATTGAATACTATCTTTTTACTCATCCCAGTTAATTTATAAAATGTTTGAATCAATATAAACCATATTTACTTATCAATAATGAGCTCTTTTAATTCAAGTGACTCCTCTCTTTGAATATACATGCATACCTCATATATATCTATGTATACATTCCCCAATTTGACTTTACAACTATAGGAATGTTTTTATTCTAAAGAGAAGGTCCTCAACTCATTATAAACTGAGAAGACATTACAGTGGAACAAATTATTCAAATTTCGTCAGTTGTTATCATTGCCTTGTGTTTCCAATATCATTAACTTTGATCCAAACCCCTAAAAAATAATTTACAAAATTTATAATTCAATTAATCATGTAGGATTGATATCCTTCTTGTTACACCCAACACATTGTGTTCACTTTCAATGAGGGAAAACAATATATAATACCTGATAATTTTGTCGATCCTTCTCATGGGACCCTAAAATACATGAAACCGTAATATAAACATCATGACAAAACAATTAATTACCCTCCTCCTGAGATAGTCTATAAATATTATTGCCTCTCCATTCTCATCGAATTTTAATTTTTTATTTTCACATGGAATTATTTCTTCATTTATTAGTAAATGATATATGACCTTAGAAATAAAATTATATCTAGTATATTCTATTCACACTTAAACATCATAAACTCCTAGAATAATATATATGAACCTAATTACTTAGTTAATGATATATATAAGTCTTGAGGCTAAAACCCCACAAAGGGAATCAGTGAACTCAAAGAGTCTCCACTTTTTGGACATGCATCTAATGTGATCAATTTAAAATTGATAATTTAAAATTGAAAATGACTAATAATTATTTGAGGTGAAACCCCATGAAAGGATACAAAATAAATATTTTAGTTCCTATGCACTAATATTGCACCATATGAATCATTGAAAAAAATAAAGGCAATAAAGGAATATATTCAATGCTTATGGGATCTAAAATATGTTCCCAGTATAAGTCATGATATTCTCTCTTAGTCCCTTGGATTGTGAAATATTTAGCATATCCACCTATTTTATCCCCTATATCTGCTCTGATAATCCATTTAATACAAATAGATATTTAAATTAAGGGTGTTTTGGAACCCTTGTTCACTAGAATCCCCATTTAAAATATACGCTTTCAGATTAGAATCATGTTGAGTAATATACTTATATATACAAATAAACTAACTATAGTTTTATATTGTTATCAATTCATATTCAAATTATTGTGAAATTCCCTAGAAGAACTAATCCACATACAAATGGACTAAACCTATTGATATGGTGATGGTGTCCACACCTAATCCCATCCACGAGCCACACACGGGAATAATTTTCTTTAACTTAATGGTTTGGGAATCATTATTTATAATATATTCCCCTTCATAATTTCATGTAGGTACATGTATCATAATATATTTCTTGAATGGTTTTGATGATTTTTATAATGTGATGTATAAAGTAAAGAAGAAAAAAAGTATCGATAATAATTTAAATAAAAATATGTTGGCTAGATTGAGTATCTCAAGAGTGTGGTGAATTGAGTACCATGTAAAAATTTCTATTAAAAATAGATAGTTTTGAATTCCCAGAAATGTTTTTAAATATGGTAAAGTCTATCGAAATAATTAGAATGATATATATCACAATCCCTAAAGAACTTTCTATGAATATTGATTGGGTATCAGATGAATAATATATAATACTAAGAAATCCTTCAAAATAAATTTAATTGATCAAAATACTATAAGAACAAAAACTAAGATAAAATATGAAAATATAAATTTTCTTAACTGTTAAAAAATTTTGTTTGAAACTAGAGATAAAATAAAACAAAATTAAAACACATAATGTAAGGATTGAATACAAGAGGTTTAGTCTGATGTTGAGACTTAGTCCTCTCCACTTGGTGATCACCTGCCACCAAGAAGTTTATATATAATAAACTAGATGATCCATAACTTGGTTTGGGATTATAAAATAGTTTAAAACTTTACAGGTCACACCTGACCGATTATAAAGTTATGTGTGGGAGTAAAATGAAACAAGCTACAGAGGGACCTTTGAAACTCTTATACATGGGACAAACAAATAAAAAATGTTTTTGAAAATATATCGAGTATATTCCATTTTAGTGCATGAGAAAGTGTGTGTGTGGTAAAGTATGGTAAGCACACACACTTCTCAAATTTTAATAAAACTAAAAGAAATCATGAAAGGTTTTAGTATAGAGTTTATAAGTGATTGGTATATTTAAATTCACCTTATGACTCTATAGCTGAATCAAAATTAAAGCTTGAGAAATGTTCTCTTTCAATCATCAAAAACATAGAGTGTCACAACTTCTGTTTTATGACTGGAGGAGTTCACTAGGTGTGATGATGCTTTGGGTTCCTCAATTGAGTGTTTACAGTAGGTTCAGATCTATGTGAGTTCATGAAGTTCGATCTAGAAACATTGAATTAGTATTCTTGCTCTCATAATGATTCTATTTTCATATGTGTGTCTTTTTTATATTCCCTTTTTCGAATGCGGGTGTGTGTTTCCACTTTTAACTAAATCATAAAGAACACCAAAATCAGCTTCTAACTTGTAATACACATTTTCACATGATTCCTATCATAAATTTAAGTTACAACCATTAAAATATTCAACAGTATTTTATTTAATGAATATAGGAATTAGATTAATGGAATTAAAAATAAGTAATGTTATAAAAATAGTGAAGGTGTCTTAAGATCTGGAGGTGTCTAGATTTGGTGGTGTTAAGATCTGGTATTGTCAAGCTGTGGTGGTTCCAAGCTCTGGTAGTATCATTCTATGGAGGTATGAAACTAGTGGTCAATTGGATATAGCAAAATTTTTAGTATTCAAAAAGTGTCTTAACTAACGATGTATTGTCTAATGATGTATTCTCAGATGGTGTCTTAGACTTAGAAAAATTTTCAGCATAATGGTGGTATGATACTGACATTGTGACAATGGCGGAGCTTCATCGAGTAGTATTTAGTACAAATACCAATTCATGTTTTGGTGGCATGACATCCTGGCGGTGTGTCGAACGACGATGTCTTGTACATTGTTAATTCTTTAGTCCGGCAACATGGAAGTATGACGGTGTTATATCCTAGTGGTAGATCATAGTTAGATATTTTTATACTGGTTGTGTGTTATGTAAAATGGTATCTAACACAGTGGTGTCTCATAGATAGAAATATTTTTCACCTATTCTTAGAATATAGATTGCATACAGGTAAAAATAAAAGTTATCAGTATTATTAGAAACATGTTTTTTTATCATTAAAACTCTGAGGTCAAAAATCCCCCCCTTTTTGATGATCACAAATCATGGTATTCATATAATATTATAAATGTCAAAACAGGTCATCATATTTATTTCAAATGTTTAAACAAGATATCCAAGGTAATATCCAAATATAAATCAATAATTATCATTCACATTATGTGTATGTTATTTAAGGAAAATAATAGGAAAATAGTAATTATCATAAGTATGTATCAAGGGTAAGAACATAGTTCAAAGATATGGAGAGTTAAAATAGATAGTATCAAAAATAATATGTTTATAAGAAATAGAAACATTATTCTATAAGAGTTCCCATAAACACTGATGAAATAAAAATTCTACCCATTTTGGCATTATAAAGTAGGTAAAGAATATCAATAAATGTAGGATGAATAAACAAATGAATATATATGAAATATACTCAAAAGAAAACATAAATAAGAAGATGTAAGAAACAAAGTTAAAAATTATGAGCAAAATGTTATTACATGATAGATTCTATCAAAGACATTATAGTCTAATCCAAAAAAAATAAAAGTTGCGGTTTGTAAGAGGGCTCCCTCAGATGTTTTCGTTTAGCCCTGGATTTCACTACAATCTATAATCATATATATCTTTGGTATAGCTAGAAAATAAGTTGAGAACATGGTCCAAATTATACCTAATTATGCTCAAAGTCTCTTGGGGATGATCTATGACTCTATCTGAAGCATAGGACGATGAAGCTCTAAGATCATCTCTTTCAAATGATCTCAACTAATCAACATCAAGCCCTAGAGGAGGAGGAACAACACTAACATAATAATCTTATAAGGTATCCTAAATTTTTTTGAGGATACTATCGAAGGAAGATTTAAACTCATATTTTATTTTCCCAACCAAGGATTTGACATTTTCTAGTTCACCATCTATCTTCTTATTCTTAATTTCAACCGCATGTATGTGATACATCATTTTTGTTTGATATGATGAATAATCGAATCAAATAAATACATTTTATCCTTTTCACTAGGCATTATCAAAAAGGGGTATTGATTCATTAAACAGTTGTGAAACATAGAAATCATCCTTCTCCAAAATCATTAAAGTCAAGTAGAGTTACTACATCAATTAGAACAACTCGAGGAGGTGGAGTAGGGTCAGGAACATGAGGCATCAAAGAACTGAACATTTCAAGTAGGCCATCAAGATAAATTTGGGATATCAATAGTCCCTTGGGATCACCTTCAACACTAAATTTATGTTTATCACTCCTTGGATGGATTCTTACAACATTATTTATATTTCTCCATTCCTCTTCCATTGGGTCCATACAACAGTCTAGAACAACAGCTCTGAAAGAATCATCGATAGGAGGTACTGAAACATCCATATTTTTCTAACCATCTGAATTTTGAGAAGCCAATATGTATTCAACCTTAGAAGGATTGACTTCCAATATTTCAGAAATAGTTGTTTCATCTTTCATCTCAACATCCTTTTAGACATCAATATAAGTGGACTCACCTTTCTCACTGTCTCTATAGGAGACTTTTGATCATTTAAAAAAACTAACAATTCATTCCCAAATTCTTCATCAATCATATATTTTTTCTCTTTCGTCGAAATATACTATTTCATAACATCTATAACTCTTATCGGATCACCATTAGTAGAATATGAAATTTCTTGACCTATAACAATTGAAATAGCTTCAATTTCATCAATATATGGAGCTTCAGAAACAATTTCCAATGATAGGGAATGATAACCCTAAAAAACCATCCTTAAGCTCTAGAGGCATGTCCATATCCTTCTCCTTGATTCATCCACTATCATTATCATGTTCAGTGTCAAATCTATCATTACATCCATCTTTTGTATCCATTTTTTCATTACCATTATTAATTTTTTCATTCTCATATTATTATTATTATTTTTCCATCCTCATCATCATCATCAACAATATCTTTAGTGGATTTGAAAATTTTATATTGATCCTCTTTAGAGACCTTAGTCTCTTCTTCATCACTCTTTACTATCTGTACCCTTCTTGGAAACATCTATAGTAGACAAGGATCTACATAGGAGATGAGAGAGGCCTGTGGAAAAAGGTCAGGTGTCGTCACAACATCAAAAAGTTTTTCCTTTTTCATTGCTTCATCAATAACTTATTCCTCATTTAAGTATTACACAACTTCATTAGGTTTAAAATATATATAAGATTCATCCTTTAGTAAGTTTGGATGATCAACCATATTATATTCACCATATATCTACTTAGAATCTCATACCAATTATTTGTTCCCTAGGATCTAGCTTATACTCATCCTTGAATGTGTGGGACTTGTTATATAGAAACTGCCACAATCAATAAAAGAAAATTCATCATGAATTCCTATTCTATAAGCCTCTAAAATAGTAAAAAAACATATTAGGATATATCAGTGCATCTGGTACAGAGGAATGTTCGACCATCTCGAACATATGAACCATTATATATCTGTAGATATTAACTTTTAACATTCTATAATAAGAGATAGAAGATAAATATTTTTCTATCTTAGTGTTTTAAAATTACCCTTCCCTGGGAAAAGAATGTTTTCTAATAACTCAAACAACAACCTATATTCCCAGTCTAATTATGAAGAAACATTCCTACTTGTTGAACCATATCTTATTAACACAAAAAATGAATCCTTAGACATGAACATATCACTAGCTTCTAATATTCTTCCTTGGTAGTAATCATAGACTCCATCATGAGGTAAATTTAAACACTTATTCTACTTTCTTGAAGAAAAACAAATAACATATCCTTTAACACTAATTTTAATTCAATCTTCACCATCTCTATTAAACCAAAAACCTAACTTCTGATAAAACTAATATAATAGTTTCGGGAAGAAAAGAAAATTATTTGATAAAAACTATTCCAATAACCTTTGGTTTCAGTGAATATTATATAATAGGGGCTTAATCGATAGCAGAAATTTTGAATCTACTTCCTTTTTTTGTAAAACCATGTAGTTAATGCTTGGGGTTTAATGGAGGTACTAGAGTAGGAATAGTGGGTTCCTTCTTCCTTGTATATCAAGATCTAGACTTTTAAGGTGATATGTCAAAAGAAAACTTAAGTATTGAAATTCAGATTATATTAGTATGATTAGACAATGGTAAGGAGAATGGTGGAATAGTAAGAGAAAAAATGGTTGAACAAGGCTCGAGAGGGAGATAGGTGAGTATCGCGTGAGGCTCAAGGTTTATTAGGAAAAGTATTATTCGATTATAATATCATTTGGGATAATATGAAATCTAAAATTTAAATTATAATGGAATAAAAATTAAAATTTATAAAAAAAATACACATTAGGTTTCAGTAAATGAATTAAACTGATAATAATGCAGCGGTTCATAATATTGAAAAACATAAAAATTTCACAATTGCATTGAATCAACAATATGATAATGTACTTTTACTAAAATGAATAGTGTGACAACCAATAGCATGACAAGACAACAACATGACAAGCCAATGAACGCACAAGACAACTAAATGATAAGACAATGGCAGGACACGCCATGGTTTTGATAACCCTACAACATGACAAGCCAATGACATGATAATTCAAAAACATGACAAGCCAATGAAATAACATTACACTAGTATTTCATTAAAAATAATATAAATTTATCATACATTATTCTTGTATGTAATTATTAATTCTCTTATAATTCAAAGTCTTGGCCAATATATAATCTAACTAATGTTCTCTGCCAATAAATTCAAGAGTGATATCTATCTTTTGAAAATGATCTCTCAAAAAGTGATGGCTTATATCAATATTATTTTTCCTAGAATGAGAAACATGATTTTTAGATATATTTATCGCACTTTTATTTTTATTATTTATGGGTACATGTTAGAATAGATATCCATAGTCTAGTAGAGTGTTTTTATGCATAACATATGTGCACAAAATCTACCTGTAGCTATGTAATCAACTTCACCAGTAGGCAATGAAACAAATGTTTTCATTTTATGACACCATTAAACGAGAGGATTTCCAAAAGAATCACATTTTACAGTGATTATTTTTCTATCTAACTTGCATCCACCAGAATCGACACTAGTATAACTAACGAAATCAAATAATTTTCCTCTAGGGTAAAACAATCCTATTTTTATAGCATACTTGAGTTATTTAAAAATTCTTTTAATATCTATAAGATGTGAATCTTTGGGATTTTCATGAAAATGATCACATATACACAACATATACATAATATCTAGTCGATTAGAAGTCAAATAGTGAATACTTCTAATCATACATCTTTAATTAGTTTGATAATCTAGTTTACCATTTTCATCAAGATCCAATTTATATGTGGTACTCATTGAGGTATCACTACTTTTAGTTCTTTATAAATTATAATATTTTAAAATATATTATGTATATTTACATTGATTCAAAATAATTCATTTTTTTTTGAAAAATATGAAATCCAAGAAGGGATTAGTTTTAATCCCTTAAAATTATTTGAAATTTATTTTTCTTTATTTTTTAAAATTCAATAAATAAAGAATTTCTTGATAATCCAAAAATAATATAATCAATATTGATTTTTACTACTAATACATCGTTTGAAATTGTTTTTATGAAAAAGGTTGGATTAACTATTATCTTTGAAAATCCTTTTGAAATTAGAAAGTTTCTTATGCAATAATACCAATCTCTAGGAGTTTTTTTAGAGCATATAATGATTTAGTTAATTTCAAATGTAGATTTGTATAATAGGGAATTTGAAAACCAGGGGTGTTCTACAAAAACACCCTAAACTATAAAACAATTTAGAAATCCACTCTTGAAATTCATTTGATAAGGTTTGAATATAGATGTGATGAATATTTAAGAAATATTCATATGGATTCAATCCTTGGTACAAGTGGAAAGTTTTCCTCATAATAAATTAATTATTCTTCACTACAACCTTGTGAACAAGTCTATCAATATTTATAACTATATTTCAAAACTCATCAACTTTATTCCTAAAGACCCATTTAGTTCTAATAGTCAAGATTTATATGAATATATCTAAAATTTCCCACACATTGTTTCATTAAAAATGATTTAACTCTTCTTTCATATCTATTACCCAAAATTCATCATTTACTACTTTACAGATGTTCTTAGGTTGAGTCTGAGACAAGAAATATTGATGTTCAACCTCGTTTATAATAGAAGGTATTGTTTGAGTTCCTCTATTTATATCACCTACAAGAATAATCTAAATTATGTTAGTCAATGGTTATTGTATCCTTAGAGAAATAAGGAATTTTCACTTTTTTATTTTTCGGTTCATGTAATCGATGTTCAAGAAATTATTCAAAACATGAAAAAATTTCTGCTTGTTTTACAGCAAAATATATAGGTTTTGAATTTATGTTTAGAGAAAATAAATCATTCTAAAGGGTTTATAAATATGACTTAGGCTCGTGTGGATTAGATTCAAAAAAATTTACATGGGTTAATTCTTCCATAGTTTTGGACTTATTATTGAACACTCTATGGGCCTTACTAGTAATTGAATAACCAAGGATAACTCATTCCTCACTTTTGGAATCAAATTTTTTCAAATTGTCCTTATTGTTATGAATAAATACAATACAACCAAAAATTATAATGTAATTAGCTATATGTTTCCTCTTATTACATTACTCATAAGGTGGATCTTTAGTGATAGGTCTAATTGAGTCTCTATTAATGATGTAATAGGATCTATTTACATTTTCTGACTAAAAATTATATAGGCAGGTCATACTCATTTTGCATAGACCTGGGCATCACTTTTAAGGTTTTATTTATTATTTCAACAACTTCAATGTAGCATGGGGTTCTAGGAGCATATAATTTATGAGTGTATTTGAAGTTAACCAATCAGGATCCAAGTATCACTGAGAGGGGGAGGGGTGAATCAGTGATATCTTTTTCTATCATGTTTCCCTTAATTTTGATACAACCTTCACCTCCTATTAAAGAGTTCTTTCCCAGTTGAACAAACAAGACCATAGGAATAGAAGATTTACATGGTTTACTACTCAACAAGAGTAGCTACGTCCTTGTTATGGTATTGAAATAATCTGGTACCACACAATCCACTAGAAAAAATTCCTTTGACGTGGAATACAATGAGTAGGATATACCCTTACACTTTTGTAGCAGTTGGAAGATAATCCGAAAGTTCATGTGCACCCTCTTAGCACAGATATAGAAATATAATGTTTCAGTGCTTCATTACAATTCAATAAGTGTATTCTCTGAAGTACAACTCTTCACTTTCTTACCCATATGTTGGTAAGAACACCCATATGCACAACTAAATACGTGTGAAGATCCCAAATTTTTTTGCGCAACCTTTAGGGTATCTTTCATGCAATTTATATGCCTTTCACGTAAAAATTCATTTTAGCATGGAAAAACTATTTCATTCAACTTTTTTTTCTGTGCAACTTTTTATATTTTCAAGTAACATCCCAATTTTCACGCAACTTATCACTTTTTCATGAAACTCACATAGAGTTTACTTTTATGAACTTCAGAACTTAGTATTTCTCGATGATTTGAGCCTTAAGAAATAAGGGGGTGTCACCTAATATTTATAGGAACTTTTTGCCATGTGTGATAAATTCTACTTCTCACCTAAAACCCTCTTCATGCATGTAAAAACTTTTTCATGAAACATCATATTTCATGCACATTCATGAGTTTTTTTCGTGATTCATGTCTTTTCCATTTTTATTCATTCGGATCTCAAAACACCCCTTGCACAAAATATTTAAAACAATGTTCCATATTGCGCACAAAACCTATCTTTCTCACAACATCATTTTTTGTGCACTAAGCCCAATTTTTCATGCATTCCAAGATTTTTAAAAAATTCGATGATCTGATCCGGAAACATAAATTGTGTTCAACTATTAAAAACCCCTTAAATTTATCGTGCAATGTTATCCACTGAAAACACATGTCTTTAGTATATGCTTTTTCCATAAGCTTCATGCTTCTTTTATATGATTTTTCTTCTTTGACAACTATTCTTCTGTCATCACAAAATCAGAACCTTTACTCCCCCATTCCTTCATAATGCTTGCATCATAATTTCTCTTAACTTATGATATTTGTGATGTTCAAATCAGAAAATCATCGTCTGATTTAACCAAGGAATTTAGAAAGTTAATTGATTTATCCACTTTGACAACAAAATACAACACTCTTCAAAAAAAACTATTCAAACTTTTTTATCCATCCAACTTGGTCCCAACAATATCCAATTAGTGACAATGAGGTTCAAAATAATTATATTAAAACACATGACCATGATTTATCCTTAAGGTCTTAATCCTAAGCCTACAGAGATTTTCCATATACTTATCATATATAGTAAAGTATGAAAAGGATTCAATTTTGTGAGCTAGAAACAATACCCAAGTATTCCTAGATAAATCATGCACAAGAACATAAACATAGTGCCTCAAAACTCTTGAAGGTCCAAAAAAAACATGTGAACCAAATCAAGAGGTTGAAAAGTTGACACATAATTCTTTATTTTAAAAGATACATTATGTGGTTTCCCTTTTTTTGATAAGGGTTACATAATTTATCAGGTGGGAACTCATATTTTGGAAGATCCCAAACTATCCATTTCCAAGTAAACTTCCTAATTGAGTGAATGTTACAATGGCCTAATCTCCTATACCAAATCCATGATTCCTTATGAAATCCACTCAAGAAAGAAAAATTTTGAAAAACTAAATAATTTAAATATACCGCATAAAAAATTACATTTCACAATGCAGTAAAAATAAAATCATTTCTCTAATAAAAAACATTACAAGAATCACTCCCAAACATAACATAAAAACTATTATCAAACAAATCATTAATGATAAGAAGGTTATATTTAAGACTGTCAACATAATAAAAATTAAAAATTAAAACTAATTTCTTTACCAATTTGGACAAGGATGATATTTTTTATTTTTCATTATCAGCAAAGCTGACATGGCCACCATCAAACTTAAAAAAATTCATCAGCAAAGAATATTATCCTATCAAATGCCTTAAACAACCACTATCCAAGTACTATAGACTTATATTAGAGGATATCAATCACTTCTCTTTTAAAAATGGTTTAAAAGAGAAATAATTTTGGTACCCAAATAAATTTGGGTCTCAAAATTTTAGTAATAAAGGCTTTGGGAACCCACAATTGTCTCATGAGATTCCTATAAAAATATTGAATACTCTTATAAAAAACATTCTTGGTTACCTTTGAAAAATGTTTAGCACTAGAGGATTCAGGTCTAGATTTAGAAATAAAATATTTTTATTTATTATCCTCTATCCAAGTTCATATCCTATTCTTGTAACATTTTTGGGACATACTATCTTTCCCAAAATTTGTTTCTAAATCTCTCTACCATTTGTAAATTTTACAGACTTTAATAAATTTATCATATTAACATTTAAGTTCATTATTTTCTTTTTATAGTTGAACATTTTTATCTTTTTCTATTGACATGCCAAATATACATTTTTATGTTAGATCATGATTTATTTTAAAAAAAATTCCATTTATATTTTAACTCATTAATGATGTCTTCTAGAATATTTTAGTATTCGTGTAATTATTTGTTTAAAATATTTTCACCATCATGTTTTTCATTCTAATACTTATCAAACTCATCAGACTTATACACATGCATTATATAAAAAGAATTATGTTTATTAGATACCTCACTGAATTTAGTAATAATGCACATATCATTACTATCATTCTATTCTTCATGTGAAGAATCTAAGTCATTGTATTTGTCCTTAGATTCACTCTATGTGGATTTTATGGCATTATTTTATTTTCTTTCCATACCATTATATTTATTTTTGAGTTTAATATTTGGACAATCATATTTTATTTGACCTTTTCATTTTTATTCATAATAGAAAACTTCCTTTAGATCATCATAATTTTTTTAATTCCCTCTATTTTCATAGTGTATTTTATAGTTAGGTTTTCTAAAAAACTTTTTCCTCTTATATAACTTCATAAACATTTTATATTGGTGATCCATTTTCTCATTACACTTAGAGGAAAAAGCACTATCAATCGAATCTACAGTTTCAAATTTTTTTCTTATTTCCTTTTATTGTCAAGGGGAAGTATTATTGAAAGATAAAGACTTCATATTAGGTTCCTCATCTTCCTCACGGTTTACCTAAAGTAGTTCTTGATACTTCATAGGATTTCCAATCAACTCTTTCACATACAGTTAACTTATATCTCATGATTATCTTATCAAATCCGAAGTTCCTCTCCATATTTATGGTAAACATATCGGTAATATCATTGTCTAGTCCTTGTCAAATACATGTTTTCCCATCAAGTTCATGGTATTTATAATCTCATTAAATAGAGGTTACATAATAGAGATGAGATCATCAGATATCATCTTAAGATTATCCTAGTTAATAGTGTAGGTTTTATTCCTGATTTATTTAACATTAGATGTTCCCTCATGAGAAATATAAAAATTATTCCAAATCTAAAAAGTTGTTTTACAAGCTGAAATCCTATTAAACCCATCATCACTATGGGAACAATACATGAAATTCATAGCTGTACATTACTATTGTATTCTAATTTTGTTGCATCTTACAGAGTTCTTCTAGAAGTATCATGCATTACATATTAAATTTTATTGAAGAAAAAATATCAAAACCTGTGTTTCTATGTGTATTTTAATCTTTATATTCCATTGGGAATAATTTGTTCCATTGAATAAATGAGGTCTATTGGTAGTAGAACCTTCTTTACAATTATATACATTGAAGAACCCAATTTAGAACGAACATAAATTTTTGGTCATTCATGTATTACTAAAATCATAGTTAAAACTAATTTTAAAACTTGAATACTAAAGAAATAAATTCCTCTGACATAAAATTTTTTCCAAGCCCAAAAACAATTCTATAAAAAATTAATTATTTTTAAATCCCCCAAATGTTTTAATTATGATAAAAATTTTTAAAATAATTAGTATGATATATATATCATAATCTTTTTAAATAATTATTTAAATATTGATCAGGTCTTTGGTGAATAATATATAATATTATTGAATCATTTGAAATAAAAATAATTGATAAAAATACTATATGAACACAGATTAAGATAAAATATCAAACTAAATTTTTTTTAATAGTTAAAATAGTTTTTGGTTTTAATTTGGATACAAAATAAAACAAACAATAGAAATATTGAATCAATGATGTTTTGTCTCAAGTCATGTCTTTTTCTTATCCACTTAGTGATTAGACACCACTAAAAACATTATATAAAATTAACTAGATTATCCACAAATAAGATCAGGTTTATACAATAGTTTAATACTAAACATACCACAGACGACCTCTTCCACAGTTATGCATGGAAGTAAAATGAAAAATTCCACACAGGGACCTCTACCACTCTTATATATAAAAGAAAAATAATAATAATGTTGTTTAAGAAGTTATCGAGTATCATTCATTATAGTGCATGAGACGGTGTGCATGTGGTAAAGCAACATAACCACACACACTTCTGAAAATGTAAAAAAACTAAAATAAATTCAGAAATCTAGGAGTATAGAGTTTATAATTACTCGTTATATCGAAATGAATCTTCTGACTCTTTAGTTTAATCATCAACGAATTTTTTGTCTGGTTATCTTGAAATATTTAGGAAAATAGTGTGTCATAACTATAATTTTATGACTCTAGGAATTCAATGGATATGATGATGCTTTGGATTATTCAGTCAAGTGTTCACAATATTTTCAGCTATACGTGAGTTATGGTATTTTAATCATTTTTTTAGTTTCACATTACTTTTCTTCTTCTAGTACTTATTCTATTTTATTTTTTGTATCTTTTCATATATCCCCTTTTCTTCACACAAGGGACTGTTCCTTCACTTTAACCAGCATCAGAAAGAACATATGAAGTATATGCTACCTCATATTGCACATTCTAACATGCTTTGTATCAGACATTTAAGTTAAGATCATTAAAATAATTTGTAGAATTAAATTCCTGTAATATAGGTATTAGAGTAATTAAATTTAATATAATTTAAGAAATTAAAATAGTGACAATGTCTTAAGATCTGGCAGTTTCATGATTTCTCAGTGTCATGATATGGGGGTGTGAATCATTAGAAGTATCAATCTCTAGTAGTATGACACTAGAAGTGTCTTAGAAAAAACCAAATTTTCAATATGCTGGTGGTGTCTCAACAAATGGTGACTGGTCTGATGGTGTATTCTCTAATGATGTCTTAGACATATCCATATTTTCAGCATACTAGAGGTATGATAATGATGGTGTGACATTGATGGTGTCTCATCAGGTGGTATCTCATACATAACAAAATTCATGTTCTCGCGGCATGACATCCTAGTGGTGTGTCGAACAACAGTGTCACATACTTCGTCAATTCTTTCATCCAATGGAATGACAGTATAACAATGTGATATACTCCCAGTAACTCAGACATAGATATTTTTGTACAGGTAGTGTTTCATGGTCAATGATGTCTAACTCAAAAATGTCTCATACATAGATATATTTACCTCCTATAATCAGATTATAGATTTCTTATAAGAAAACATGAAATTCATCAATATTATTGAAAACATGATTTTGTGGTAATTAAAACTGGGAGGTCAAAAAAATATTTTCATCCATCTAATAAAAAATGGAACGTATAGATATACTGAAGTATCTCTTCATAAAATGATAAATGGCCAAATTCCCTCCAAATAATCTTATAGATTTATAAGGAATCACCGTGCTTCCTCGATGACATGATGAATCTTGGTTATCCATGATGGATTGACTCCTTCAACAAGTGGAATAATTTCAACCACAAAATATTATTTTTTCTTCACATCCTTAGTACCCTCAAGGAGAGACTGTTTTCCAAAAATTCTCCCCTTGGTATCATCTATCTCCCAATAGAGGTTTCCTATGTGTATATTGTTTTTGTTTGCAACATGCTCACACTCTATCTCTACTTCTAGACAATGGTATTCTCATTGAATCACCGCTACAAAATGATTAGATGAATATGAAATAAATTACACTTCAATAGGGAACCCTAAGTCTTTTTCTCCTTACTCTTGGTCCAAATTGATTATTATCGTAGTGTCATGGATGTATTGATAGTCAATGTCCAGAAATCCTAGATACTTGAAGTAACATTGATGTTAGTGGAACATAATATTCACATATTCTTTGGGAGTGTCAAAAATGAACATCCAAATGATTTTACAATAAATTTTATGGAAAACTTAGTGGAATTTAATAATCTATTGGTCTAATGTATATTTTCACTGAAAATAGCTATATATTCAGGGATGAAGTGACATAAAGAGAAGAAGAAGATGATTCGTTCTAGGTTTATCACTCCCTATTTTTGTATAAATATTGTGAGATATTTGAGAAATATATTATTAGTTTTTTAATAAAAAAGAAACAATGAAGAAAAATTTGGATATTTAACTTACCTTGTTACCTTTCAAGTCTTCAAGACTAGCACCTATATCATCAAGTGTCTATCATGTCTCATATACATATTCCATGAGGGTAATATAATACACTATTGTAGCCTGAGAAACCACTATGATTTCACCTACCTCTATGATTACATACCCTTAGTGTAAAATGGGGATCTCTCATTGTTTGGAAGACCGCTAGAATTGGTTTCATGGCCAAATGCAGGAAATTCTAAATCCATACTATATTCTCTAAGATAGATTATTGAAGTACTGTCATTTATGTCTATAAATAAATCATCCATTATGAGTGAGGTATCAAGAAACATTTTTGGTCCTATTGAAATTAAATAAGTTAGATGATGCTATAAAACATCACAATCATATATAGTCATAGAACATGAACCATTTCCATCCCTATTGGTTGTGCAAGTTGGAGCGGTCCCTTCCAGGGTTCCCTCTATTGTAGCCGTATATGTCTTATCATCAATGGTTTGAGCCTCACTCAATATACCATTTATTATATATTTTCGATTCTCCTCATACCTATCATAGGAGTTAAATACTATAGTTATTTATCCATATTGTTATCATTCGATTACACATGTATATATATGATAGAAAAATTGATAGACTTAAATAACAAAAAATCCTATTTGGAATGATGTTTTTAACTAGCTATTTGAATTTTTGTTTGTGATTTATTTTTTATGGGGAGGATCCAAGCCTTTTCTCTAGCTGTATTGGAATTAGGGGAGAGAAAAATAATGAAAATACTTCCCATTTTATCTTTAAAAACATATATTTTATGAGATAAAACAACCCTTTCTCCTTTATAGAGTCACCTCCTTTGAGATTGTCATAAGAAGTGCACCCAACTATATACTCGGGGGGTTTTCTATCAGTACAACTACATAAATATTCATTAAACATGACACAAACGTATGATTTAGAACAAATTCTATGTTAAATACTCATATAGAAGAGAATATAAATCTCACATTGTAGAGTTGGATTAGAAATTTCCAATATTTAGACAAAGACTCATTGACCACCCCTAGGGACTTCAATGTCTCTCAGATCATTCACTGATTAGGTTATAATGACCCTTGAGTAAATTGCTGGGATTATCATTTCCTTATATCATATATATTTCACCATCTCTAATTGGTTAGTATTGAAACTAAAATCTTAGGGAATGATTTTGTTTCAATGATTAGGGATTTTAACTCCTCCGTTAAGAACTTCCCATGGGTTCCATATCCCCATAATAAGGATCACATTATTCCAAAACATAATAATAGTGGTGGACTATTTCCTTATCGGTGAAATATATATGAGATAAGGAAATGATAATCCTAACCACTAACTCGAGGGTATACATAACTTGATGGGTGAAATATCTGAGAGACATGGGAGTCCTTGTGGGGGTTAGTCAATGTGTCATTATATAAAGATTTTAAATTTATAATCAAACACAATAAAGTGATCTTGATATTTTATTATATCAGAGGATTTAACATAGAATTAATTCTAATTTTTTGCGTTATTTATTATTTAAAGAATAACTAAGAAGTTGTACTGATGGAAAAAACCCTCTGGGTATATAGTTGGGTGTACTTATTAGGATGACCTCAATAGAGGTGCCTCTAGAAGGGAGAATGGGTTGTTGTATCTCATAAAATATATGAGTTTAAAGATAACATAGAAATTATTTTCATCCAATGTTTCTCCACTAATTCAAATACAGGTGGAGACAAAGATTCCTCCCCATAAAACAACATGAAAAAACAAAAAAACATATATGTAATTATGCACATCCTTCCAACGAAGAGTAATTACTATTTAAATCTATCTTATTTTCTATCATATAAACATGTGTAGTGGAATGATAACAACATTGGTCAATGATTATAGTATTTCACTCTTGTGAAAGGTTTGAGGTGAATACTAAGGATGCAATAAAGGGGATATTTAGTGAGACTCAAACCTTTGATGTTAAGACATATATGGCCACAATAGAGGGAACAATGGTTGGGGTCACTCCAACTGCAACAATGAATAGGGAAGGAGATGGTTCATGTGATGTGACTAGCTATGATTGTGATGTTCTATAACATCATATAAATTATTTAATTTCAATAGGTCCCAAAAGTTTTCGTGATACCTCACATACAATCGATACTCTTTTTATAGAAATAAATGACACTACATATACAATCTAGCTTAGAGAAGTTGGTATGGATTTAGAATTTCCTACATTTTTTCCATAAAACACTTTATAGTTGTCTGCCACACATTGAGGGATCCCCATATTATACCAATGGAAAATATTCCTGGAGTAAATTCAAATCATAGTAGGTGGTCAGGACATTATAGTGTATCAGAATACCCTCATTGAATCTGTAGATGAGACCACATCGACATTTTTTGCTCTCGGTGCCAATCATGAAGACTATAATGTTAACATGGGAAGTTAAGAATCCACATTTTTCATATTTGATTCTTTTTTATTAACAAAGTAATAATATTTTTCAAAAACATCTTACAACATTTCCACAAAAAGAGGGAGCAATAAACCTATAAGGAAGTGTCTATGTCTTCTCATTTTGTGACCTTATCCCAGAATATGTTTCCATTTTTCTGTGAAACTATAATTTAGACCAATATATTCATGACATCCACTAAGGTTTCCATTAAATATATTGGAAAATAATTTGGAAGTTAATTTTTGACACTCCCAATGATAAGATGAATATGATGTTTCACTAACATCAATGTTACTTAAGGTCTCTAAAGTTTAGGGGATTTGACTATCAATCCATCGATGAAACTATGATAATAATCAATCTAGATCAAGAGAATGGAAGATAATCCTTAGGGTTACCTCTTGAATTATAATTAATTTCACATTCATCTGGTCTTTGTGAAGTGGTGCTTCAATGAGAATCCCATCGTGCAAGAGAGGAGCTAGGGTGTGGGAATGTTGCAAAATGAAAACAATATGCATATAGAAAACCTCCATTGGAATATATATGATACCAAGTGGAGACTTTTGGGAAACTAGAATCTCCAAATTTATTCCAAGAATGAGAGGATAAGAGGAATATTTTGAGGTTGAAATCAATCCACCTATTGAAGAAGTCAATCATTCATGGAGAATCGAGATTCATCATGTCATTGAGGAAGCCCATTGATCCCTTATAAATATATATGATTATATAGAGGGAATTGTTTCATTAATAACTTTATGAATAGAAACTATTTTATATTTATACTCATATTTTCTAGTACGATGGATGAAAATAGAATTTTTTTACCTCCTTGTTTTAAGGATCACCAAATCATGATTTTAATAATACTAATGAATCTTTTTTTCTCAAGTAAGAAATCTGTATTATGTGAATAAGTGATAAATATGTCTAAGTATGAGACATCATTGATTTAGAAACCATTTTCAATGAAACAGTGCAAGCATAAAAATATCTATGTCTGAGTTACCCCAATGATATCACACTTTTAGATTGTCATGTCGCTAGACTAAAGAATTGACATTGTATGAGACACTATCGTTCGACACACCACCAGGATGTCATGCCGCTAGAACATTAAGCTCACTAAGTATGAAATATCACCCAATGATACACTACCAATGTCACAACATCATTATCATACATATATAATTCTGTAAATATGGCTAGGTTTAATACATCGTTATAACATACACCTACAGACTATACACTATTAGTTGAGACGCGACCTACATATTGAAAATTGGCTAAGTTTAAGACACTACGAGTGTCATAATTATAGAGATTGATACCATCAGAGGATGAAACCACCAGATCCTAACACCACCGAAGCCTTAGATATCCAGAACATGACATCGCCAAATCTTAAGACACTGTCACAGATTTAATTCATTTACTTATTTTGAATTTCATTACTCTAACAACTATATTCATTGAACATAATGTTATTTACTCTTTTAGTTATTTTACATTAAATTTATACCATAAATCAGGGTATAATGTCTAATAAGATGTTTCATATAATTCATATGTTCTTACTGATGCTGGTAAAAGTGGAATAACACCCCCTCATGCAAAGAAAAGGGGATATATGAAAATATATATTGTAGAAAATAAAAACAGTACTAGAAGTAGAAAACTAATGTGAAACTGAAATCTTGAAATGCCATAACTCAAATAGTGGTGAACATAATGTTAACACTTGACTTAGGTACCCAAATAATCATCACATATAGTGAATTCTTCGAGTAAAAAATAGTAGTTGTGACACACTATTTTCCTCATGATTTGAAGAGAACCTGAATCAAGATTCATTGATGATTCAACTGAAGAGTCAGAAGATACTTTTTAATAAATAAATAAATTTTAAAATCTCTACTCCTAGATAGATTAATTTTTTATATTTTTATTACATTTTGTGTAGTGTGGGTGTTTACCTTGCTTTACTACATGCACAATGTCTCCTGCACTAAAATGAAAGATACTCGATAAATTCTCAACCACCATTATTATTTTTTATCATAGATAAGAGTGGTAGATGTCTGTGTGTAGAATGTTTCATTTTACATCCATTCATAATTGTGGAGGAGGTTTTTTCTGGCTTGTACAGCTGTAAACTATTGAATAAACCCGATCCTATTTGTGGCTCAAATAGTTAATTTCATATATAATCTTTTTGGTGATGGGTGATCCCTAAGAAGAGACGAAACAGTCTCAACTTGAGACCAAACATGATGTATTCAATATTTCCATGGTGTGTTTTTTTATCTTTAGATTAAAATTGAAAACTATTTTAACAATTAAAAAATTCATACTTTGATATTTTATCTTAATTTGGGTTCATATTGTATTTTTATCAAGTAAGTTGATTTTAGAGGATTCCATAATATTATATATTTTTCATTAATGACGTAATCAATATATAGAGAAATATTTTTTAATGATGAAGATACATATCATACTACTTATTTTGATAAACTTGCTCGTATTTGAACCTTTTGGGGGATTTAAAAGTAATTCATTTTTAATAGAAATTTTTAATGGGAAAACAATTCACTCCCCTCATCAGATACTCACTACAACCATAATTTTTTATCAGAGGAATTAATTTCTTTGGTATCCATGTTTTCAATTTTATTATTTGTTATTTTAGATATAAATTAAATACTCTAAATTTATGTTAGTTCTAAATTGGATTCTTTAATATAGATAATTTTAGGGATGGTTCTACTACCAATAGACATCATTTATCTAATAGAAAAAATTATTCCCAATGGAAAAAAGATGAAAATACACATATAAAGAACATGTTTTGATATTTGGTTTATAATATAAGATGAATATATAATGCCTGATACTATTATAAGCACTTGGAATGATGAATTTTTTTAATACAATAGTTATTGTAAAGCTATGAATGCAATTTACTATGACCATAGTGATGAAGAGTTTAATAGGATTTCATCTTGTAAAACTACCTTTGAGATTTGGGAAACTATTCCTATTTCTCATGAGGGAACTTCTAATGTTAAATAAATGAGGCTTAACACCGTTACTATTAAATATGATAATATTAAGATGAAAACTGCTGAGACCATTTAGGATATATACCTTTAGTTTAATGAAATTAACAATACCATGAGCACGTTGGGAAAGCATGTATTTGAAAAGGACCATATAATTAGATTTATGAGATGTCTACCAAAATGAAGGAGATGAACATCATTTTTGATAATATAATCATGCGATATAAGTAATCTTCTTGGGAAAGAGTTGATTGGAATGATTATGAAGTATGAAGAATAAATAAAGGTAAAATATGAAGAATATGAGGAGCCTAATATAAAGTCTGTAGGTTTCAATACAATTTATCCTAGAAAACAAATGGAAAAAAGAAAAAAAATATAATCTGTAGATTCGATTGATATAGAATTTTCATAGGAGAGTAATGAGGAAATGGATTACGTATCTAAAAGGTTTACAAAGTTCTACAGGAGGAATTTTTTTTCCAGAAAACCTAACTATAAAATAAAATATGACAATATAGTGAATTGGAAGAAAATTGATGTTGATTCAAAGGATTTTGTTTGCTATGAATGAAAATGAAAATCTCAAATAAAATCTTACTTTACAAAGCTAAAATACAAAAAAAATGATGATTGGGAATGAAAATTCAATAAGTCCATAAAATCCATCTAGATTTCATCTGAGGATAACTCCAGTGATATAGATTCTTCAGATGAAGAAAATCAAGAAATAGATGATAGGTTCATTATGACTAATGTTAGCGAGGTATCAAATTTACCTAATGATTATGATTTTATGCATGTTCATGAGTTTGATGGGTTTGATATGTCATATAATGCAAACCATGATGGTGAAAAAATTTCAAATGATGAAATACTTGAATACTGAAATATTCTAAAGTACACCTTTCATGAGTTAAAAGATAAATAAAATGATTTGAAAATAGTGTACACTCTAACTATAAATTTTAATTTTGATATGTCTATAGAAAAAAAGAAAAATGATCAACTATAAAAAGAAAATAATTAACTTAAAAATTAAAATGAGAAATTAAAGTAAAACCTTGGAAAATTTACAAGTGTTAGAAAAAATTGAAACTAATCTGGGTAAAGTAAGTTACTCCCAATAATATTTCAAGAATTAGATATATATTAGGATAGTGGATAATAACTAAAAATCATTTTATTCCTAAATCCGGAACTGAAATATCTACTGATAAACATTTTTCAGGGGGACCCAATAATTTTTTTATTTCTAAGAGTCTTAAATATTGTTATTGGAATACCATGAGGAAAATATGGGTTCCCAAATACATTACTACTAACATTTATGAACCCGAACATATTTGGGTACCAAAATCATTTCACTCTTACGACCTATTTTATAGGGAGAAATGCTTGAAGACCTCTAGTAGAAGTATATTGTACTTGGAAATTAGATATTTAAGACAAATTATAGGAGAATGTTATTTATTCAATATTTTTATCAAGGTTGATGGTGGCCATGTCGACTTTATTAACAATGAAAAAGAAAAAATCGTCGTCTTAGGCTAGATTCGTAATAAAAATTTAGTTTTAATTTATAATGTTTTATATGTTGATGGTCTTAAATATAATTCACTTAGAATTTCTCAGTTGTGTAATGATGGTTTTTATGTTAATTTTGAGAATGACTCTTGTAATGTTTTTGATTCAGAAAATGATATTATTTTTACTATGATTCAAATTGACATTGTTTATGCAGTAGATTTAAATTATTTAGTTTCCCAAAATGTTTCATACTTGAGTGGCTTTCATAAGGAATCTTGGATTTGGCCTAAGGTACAATGCCATTATAACATTCACTGACTTTGGAAGGTAATTAGAAATGAGTTTGCTAGGGATCTTTGAAAACATGAGTTCCCATCTAATAAAGAATGTAACCCCTATCAAAAAGAAAAACAACATAATGTTTATTTTAAAAAAATAATGAATTTTCAACTTCTCAACCTATTGATTTAGTTCAAATGGATTTTTGGACCATCATGAGTTTTTAGTGGTAATGAGAAACACTATATTTATGTTTTTGTGGATGATTTATCTAGTTATACTTGGGTATAGTTTCTAGATCAAAAAATTGAATACTTTTAATACATTACCAAGTATGATATTTTTATGGAAAATATTAGTGGACTTAGGTTTAAGAACATATGGAGCGATCATGATCATGAGTTCAAAAATCAAGATTTTGAAGATTTTTTCACAAATTGGATAAACTCATAAATTCTATACTCCTAGGACTCTTCACTAGAATTGAGTTATTGGACATCAAGATTTCTTGTAACAGTGTGTACCTAAGATCATCAATGAAGAAATAAATTATGAATTCTAAGTAATATTTAAGCTAGAAGAGTTAAATTAGTTTGAAATAAAAAAGTTTGGGAAATTTTAGATAGATAGAAGGACAAATTGACTGTTATAACTAAATGGGTATTTATGAATAAATTTGTTGTGTTGAAAATATAGTTATAAATACGGATATTCTTATAGAACAAGGTTATACTCCAGAATAAGGAATTGAAAATGAGTAAAACTCTGCACCTGTAGCCAAAATTGAATCTATTAGAATATTGCTTTCTTATGCAGAACATCTAGATTCAAACCTCATCAAATGGATTTATAGTTTTCAATATTAAATGGTTTTATAGTTAATTCTATTTTTGTATAACATACCATAGTTTTCAAAATCCATATTTTCTAAATCAAGCATTTAAATTAACTAAAGAATTATATTCTCTAAAAAAGAATCATAGATTTTGGTTTAATAGGTTTAAAAAAATTTACTTTTGATAGGATTTTTAAAGGTAATAGATGATACTATCCTCTTTATGAACTGGATTTCAAAAGATATATCAGTAGTACAAATCTATTTTGATGCTATTATTTTCAGATCATCAAGAAATTCTTTCTATATTTATTTCTAAAAAATATCGAAAAATAAATTTGAAATGAGTTTAATGGAAGAAAAAAACTCTTTCTTTGATTTCATATTTTTCAAAAAAAATAAGAAATTAGTTTGAATCAATGTAAATATAAAAAAATATTTTAAAACTTTCACATTTAGAAAATCACTAAAAGTATTGATAACCATATGAGTACAACTAGTAAATTGGATCTTTATGAAACTTGTAAACCAATTGTTCAAACCAGTTAAAAAGGTATGATTAGAATTGTTCTTTATTTGACTACTAGTCGACTAGATACTATGTATAGGGTGTGTATGTGTGCTCATTTTCAAGAAAACCCAAAAGAGTCACATCTTGTAGCTATTAAAATAATTTCAAAATACCTCATGTATACTACAAACATAGGATTTATTTACCCTAGAGGAAAAGTATTTTATTTGGTTAGTTATTATAATGCATATATTTGTGGATACAAGTTAGATTGAAAATTAATATTGGGAACATGTCACTTTTTAGGCATGTATCTAGTTTCACGGTGTAGTAAAAATGAATTTCTTTTCATTTTCTAATGGTGAAATTGAGTACATAGCTATAGGTAGTTTTTGTGCACATATTTTGCGAATGAAAAACACACTACTAGACTATGGATATCATTTCCAACATGTCCCATAAACTATGAAAATGAAATTTCAATAAACATATACTAAAAAAATGTTTCTCATTATAAGAAAACTAATATTTATATATGACTTCAAGTTTTGAGAGATCAATTTCAAAAGGGAGATATCCCTCTTGAATTTATTAGTAGAGAACCTTAGTTAGCTGATATATTG
The DNA here is from genome assembly GCA_963277665.1 of Viscum album. NCBI lineage: Eukaryota > Viridiplantae > Streptophyta > Magnoliopsida > Santalales > Viscaceae > Viscum > Viscum album. Next base: position 1,929,803,756 of record OY728123.1, read on the forward strand.
GCGAAGCATTTGAATTCATAGGGAATTAATAATATAAAATATGAATTAGGAATGATAAATTTCTACTAAGTTTAATTAATCACAATTGTAGTGTCATGTCGTTGGATTCTCAAATCATTGGCTTGTCATTTCATTGGCTTTTCATTCTGTTGGATTATCAGGTCAGTGGCTTGTCATGCATTTATCTTGTCATGTTATTGTCTTGTTATGTCGTTGGCTTGTCATGCTGTTTTATTTTCATTCCATTGAATGTCACAACATTGTTTGTAATATTGTTAAGTTATAATATGGTTTATTCTATTCCATTGTTTTTATTTTGTTTTTCGATATTTCATAACGCAATATTATTTATCAGTTTAATTAATTTACTGCAACCTGATGCATGTTTTTTTCTCAATTTTGATTTTTATTTCATGTATAATTTCAATTTTATAATCCCTAATATTGCAAAGGATATGATAATGGAATAATCCCTTTCCTAGAAAACCTTGATCCTTGCATGATACTCACTTATATCTCTCTCGATCCTTATGAAACCCTTTAGTCTCTTACTATTCCAACATTCTCCCTAATTTTGAGTGATCCTACAATGTAAATTTGAATTACAAGAATGAAGAGTACTATTGATCTTTCACCTTCAAATTAACGATCTTCAAAAAAACGGAAGAAGGAAACCAGTATTCATATTCCAGTACCTCTAGTAAACCCTGAGCATTCTAACTACATGGTTTTACTAAAAAAATAAGTAAATTCAAATTTTTTTATCGATTAAGTCCCTATTACTTACTATTATCCAAAACCAGTGGTGTTTGGAATGGTTATCATCAAATAAGAGGATTTTCTACCTGAATCTAGTATAATAGTTTTATCAGAAGTTAGAGTTTGTGTTTTATAAAGTTGGTGTAGATTTGATTAAAATTAGTTTCAAAAGAAATATTAATATTTTTTATTCAAAAAAAGGGAAAAGTGTTTGAATGTAGATCATGATGGAGTCTATGATTACTACCAAGTAATAATCCAATAATCTTGTGATATGTTCATGTTTTAATATTACCTTATTGTGTAAATAGGATATGTTTCAACAAGAAGGCCGGTTGCCTCAGAATTGGATTGGGAATGTAGATTTTTGTTTGAGTTCTTACATAAAAATATTTTCCCAAGGAAGGGTGATTTAAAAAAAATAGGATTTCAAGATTTTTATCTCTGATCTATTATGATAAAATGTTACCAAAATAATATTTATAGATATTTAATGGTACATATGTTCAATATGGTCAAATCTTCCTCCAAACTGGATTATATGATATATCCTGAGAAGTTTTCTACCATGTTAGAGGCCTATGGGATAGTAAGTGATGAGGAATTGTCTTTGATTAACTATAGTGGTTTATGTATAACAAGTCCCACATATTCATGGATGAGTTTAAGCTTGAAGTCGGGGAAGAAATAATAGGGTTGTGATTCTAAGTAGATATATGCTGAATATAATATGGTTGGTCATCCAAGCAGACTAATGGATTTAGCTAATATATATTTGGAACCTAATGAAGATGTGGAATACTAATAAGAGGAAGACATTATTGATGAAGAAGTTGAAAAGAAATAATCTATTAATGTGGGGAGTGAACCTGACATTTTTTTAAAAGCCCATCTCATCTCCATTGGAGCTCATAGTCTACCTATGTGGTTTTTTAGAAGGGGGAAGATAGGTAAGAGTGATGAAGAATAGACTGAGGTCTTTGGATAAGATCAATATAAAAGTTCCAAATCCATTGAAGATGTTAATGATGATGATGAAGAAGGATAAATGGATGGAGAATATGATGACATAAAAAATTAATAATGGTTATGAAAATATGGCTATAGTTGATGGAATTAATGATGTAATTAATTCTAAACTTGATAATGATAATGGATGAATCAATAAGAAGGATTTTGAAATGCCTCAAGAGCTTAAGAATTCTTTTTTGCGGGGGAGCATTCCCTATCATAGGAAAATATTTATGAAACTTCATATATTGATGTAACTGAGGATATTTCAATTGTTATTGTTAGAGAAGATTCAAGTTCTTCTACATCTGAGAAGATAATAGTTATAGATGTTTTGGAATAGTATTTTTCCAAGCAAGAGAAAAAAAAAGATGATTGAGGAAGAATTTGGGAATGAATATTTTTTAGTTTTAAATGATCATAAGTCTCTTGTGGAGGAAAATGTGGAAGGTGAATCAACTGATGTTGATGTACAAAATGATGTTAAGATGAAAGATGTACCAACTGTTGGTACATGGGTTGATGTCAATACTTCTAGTGTTGAACACATAGTGGCTTCTCAAATTTAAGATAGTCTAAAAAATATGGATGTTTCAGTACCTCCTATTGATGCTTCTATCAAATTTGTTGTTTTAGATCGTTGGTTAGACCCAATGGAAGAGGAGTGGGGAAATATAACTAATGATGTAAGAATACCTCTATGGAGTGATAAAACAAAAATTTAGTGTTTATGGTGATATGAAGGGATCCATGATTCCCCAGATTGATCATGATGGTCTGCTTGAAAAGTTCAGTTCTATAATTCCTCATGTACCTAATCCTACTCAATCTCCTTCTATTTTTCCAATGGATGCATTCACTTGATTCGTCTTAAATATTTTTTTTGAGAAATAAATATGTCTGATTTTCACAATTTTTTAAGTAATCAATACCCTATTTTGAAAATTATCATTGAAAAAGATGAAAGGTATTTATTTGAGTTGATTATCTATCATATGCATCCATGGATGATGTATCACATACTTGAGGTATAAATTGAGAATGAACTTATAAGTGGTGAATTGGAAACTCTTTAATATTTGTTTGGGGAAATGAATTTTGAGTTTAAATATTCCATTCTTAGTATTCTTAAGATTATCGAGGATACATCTTCATATTATTTCGTTGGTGTTGTTACTCCTCCTCTAGAGCTTTATATTGATTATTTGAGATAAATTGTAAGAGATGAGATTAGGGATTCATCTTTTTCTGCTTCAAGTAGATTCATAGATCATCCCTAAGAGACATTGAGTTGAAGTCACTATAATTCAGTCCATGTTCTCAAGTATATTTTCAACTATACTAAAGATATACCTGATTATAGATAGACAACTACCAAGTCTATCAAGTTTTATATATATCGTGCTTTTACTATCCATGCTTCTAATTCCAATTTTAAATTCTTATCTAATAATTTGAGGCAACATCTAGTGACTCAAGCCTTCAAAGAGAATGTCATAAATCCCATGGAGATGTCCTCGTTGTGAACCATTTCATGGAATATAAGGATGATTTATGTAGTGAAATGGAAAGGGATGAAAATATTATCATGGATTTCATGAATTTAATGAATATGTTTGTTCATGTCCATTTCTAGATAGATGTTTTGTAGGATTTTGTTCCTATTACTTATTTTTTGTCTCTCAGACCTAGAATTAATCACGACCCTTTAGCACCTTTTCCTGCATGTTTGCAGCCATTTCCCAGGTCTCACACTGTAGTCATTAGTCACCTCAGTCATGTTTTGATTGTCAAATATGATCATCAGAATGTAGTTGAAATATCCTATGGAGTTCCTTCTATTCAACTTCGGTCCGATCATGCCAACTCAAATAATGAATAAGTTAAATCCCAAGCTAAAGAAAAATACCAAAGGGAGCCCTCTGAAAAAACATAACATTTTTATATTTTGTATTACACTCTAATGTATTTGATGAGATCTATCATGTAATAAATTTCTTCTCATCATTCTTAACTATCTTTATTACATATTATTATATCTTTTTACTTCTGATTTCATTTTATATATCATTATTTTTTTATTTATCTAGCATTTTTTGATATTCGTTACCTATTTGATAATCCTAAAAGGGGTATAATTTTTATGCATATGTGTTTATGGGAGCTCTTATGAAATAATGCTTCTATGTTTTCTTAAAATATTATATTTTAAGCTCTCTATTTTTACTCTTTATTTTTTGAACTAGGTTCTTACCCTTGATACATACTTTGGATCATTACTATTTTCCTATTATATTATTTGAATCATTTACACATAATGTGATTGCTAAGACTTGATTTATATTTCGATCATCCCATGGATATCTGTTTAATCCTTTGAAACCCCATTGATGACCTGTTTATACATTTAGAATATTTTATTAAGGTAATGATTTGTGATCATAAAAAAGGGGGATATTTTTGACGTCATAGTTTTAATGATAAAAAATAATGTTTTTAATAATACTAATAACATTAATTTTTTTCTATATGAAATCTATATTATATGAACATGTGAAAAATATTTCTATGTATTATACCCCATTGAGTTAGATACCATTATCAATAACACATATCTAGTATAAAAATATCTAATTCTGAGCTACCTCTAGGATATCACACCGTTAGACTGCCATGTCGCTAGACCAAAAAATGGAAAATGTTCAAGACACTATCGTTCGACACACCTCCAGGATGTCATAAAGCCAAAAAAATGAATTGGGATTTGTATGAGAAACTTCTTGATGAATCACCACCAATGTCACACCATTAGAATCATACCACTATAATGCTAAAAGTTTATCTATGTCTAGGACACCAGTAGAGCATATATGATCAGACCATACATCATTAGTTGAGACACCGCTACATACTAAAAATTTGGAATAGTCTAAGACACTTCAGGTGTCATTCTTCCCGATAATTAAACTCCCAGAGCATGACAATACCATATAATGACACTACTAGAGCCTAAAACCACTAGATCATTAGACTTCCTGATCTTAGGACCCCTTTTCTATTTTTACTTGTTTAATGTTTTTGAATTTAATTAATCTAATGGGTATATTCAATTAATTTAATGAAATTTAATTTTTTAATGATTGTAAATTAAATGTCTGACATAAATCATGTCAGAATGATTAGTACAAGGTAGATACTGATTTTTGTGTTCTTGCAAGTTTTTTTAAAAGTTTAGTCACACACCCTCATGCAAAAAAAAGAGGATATAAAAAAGATACAGAAGGGGTTTCACTCTATTTTCCAAAATATTTCAATAGAAAATGGGTCAATCTTCATTGTTTATTTAAATATAGAGTCACATAATGCATTTCTATAAACTTAGCACTTCTAATATCTATAATATAAGATTTCATGATTTTGTTAATATTTATTAAATTTTGAGTAGTGTCTGTTGTTACTCAGCTTTACCACATGCACACTATCTCCTTCACTAAACATGAAGATACTCTATATATTCTGAAATATTTTTATTATCTATTTATCCAATGTATAATAGTTGTAGAGTTCCCTCTGTGGCTTATTTAATTTTACCCCCATGTATAACTGTAGATGAGGTAATGTGTGAATGTGAAAGTTTTAAATTGTTATATTAACCCAAACCAAGTTCTCAATCATCTAGTTTTTTATATATAAACTACGTTGTGGCAGGTGATCACTAAGCGGAGAGGACTAAGTCTCAACTTGAGACTCAACCTCTTTTATTCAATCTTCTCGTTGTGTATTTGAATTTGTTTTATTTTATCTCTAATTTAAAATAAAATGTTTTATCTTTTAACAAAATTTATACTTTAATAGTTTATCTTAATTTTAGTCCTTATAGAATTATGACCAATTAAATTTATTTCGAAGTTTTCTATAGTATTATATATTATTCATCTGAGACCTAATATATATTAAGATAAATATTTATACAGATCAAGATATATATCATAATAATAATTTTGATAAACATTCCCATATTTAAGAATTTTTAGAATTTCAGAAAATTCATATTTAACAGAAATTTTTTTGGGGTACTCAATGAAACCCACTCTTGAGATACCCACTCTCACCAAAAAAAAATCTTTCAATTAATATCGATACTTTGTTTTCATTCTTTAATTCGAACATCACTTTTTTAAAATATTCAAAACCTTTGAAAATATATATTAAGATACATTTACCTACATGAAAATATAAAGTGCAATAGGTTACCAATACTTATTCCCAAACCTTTTAGTTTAGGAAATTTTTTCATGTGTGTGGCTTGTGGATGGGTTTAGGTGTAGACACCATCACCATATCAATAGACTTGGTCCATTTAGATATGGATTTGTTCATCAAGGTAATTTTACATGAATTGGTATAGTAATTGATATAAATATAAATTTATAGTCGGTTTATTTTTATATATAAATATATTAATCAACGTGATTGGAAACCGAAAGGAGATATTTGAAATAAGGATTATAGTGAGTAAGGGCACCAAAAAACCTTAATCTAAATCTACACGTGTTTAAAATGGATTATCCGAAGTGATATACAGAATGAAATAGGTGGATACTAAAAATCATTCATAATCCAAGAGACTGAGAGAATATATTTACTTCTTTAGGGAACATATTATGGATCCCAAAAGCATTGAATATATCCCATTATTGCCCTTATTTTTAGAAAGTTTCATAGGGTGGAAGATTAATGGGTAGGACCTTAAATATATATTCAGTCTCCCTTCATGGGTTCTCACCTCAATAAATGTTATTATTTTCAATTTCAAATTATAAATTTTAACTAGATCACATTAGATGCATGATCAACATGTACTGAATCACTGCATTACAAGGATTCCCTTTTTGGGTTTTTATCATGAAGAGTTATATATATCATTACATAAGTAATTACATTCATGTATATTGTTCTATGTATTTCAGATGTATGAGGTCGAATGTATTGTACTGAGATATAATTGTTGTCTATGGTCATATAACATTGACTAGAAAATGAAGAAGGAATTCTATATGAAAAAGGAATAATTAAATCTCGATGAGAATGGGGAGAAAATATTTTTTATGGACTATCTCCAAACAAGGGTAATTCAGTGTATTGTAATGATGTTTATATTAGAGATCATTTTAGTTTATGGTCCTATGAGAAGGATCAAAAAAATTCTCAAGGATAAGATATTTCAACTCCTGATTGAAAGTGAACAAAATGGGTGGGGTCTAACAATCAGGATATCGATCCTACTTAATTAATTGGATTATAAATTTTGAAAATTATATTTCAGAGAGTTTGGATCAAGGGTAATAATATTTTTAACCCATTATAATGATAAACACTGATGAAATTTGAATAATGTTTTCAATTACAATTTTCTCTAGGTGTACAAAGATTTGAGAACCTTATCCTGAGTACAAAAACACGCCTCTAGTTAGAAGGCCATACTGGGGAATGTATACGGAGCTGTATCAGGGGTATGTATTTATATCCCAAGAGAGGATTCCCTAAAATTTAAATAAACTCATTACTAATAACTATATAGGTTTTATAGTGATTCAAGCATTTTTGAAATGATGTGGGTTGAGTAAAAAATATGATGTTAAAGTAGAGTTTTAAAATAATAAATGTTATGGTTACTTGTATTGAACACATTATTAATAAATTGGGATATGGATAGTCATTTATCTAACATTTTCTTGAACCAATCGGTCCATCAATCATGGATAACCTTTTACTAGGGCCATATGGCGGGCCTAAAAATCCATTCACCCTTTTAATTTATGATTTAATTTTTGAATAATTCCTGATACTAGAAAGTTAGGGCGTGAATACATGATTTTTTCTCTATCCTTCTATTAGAAGTTTTTGGTATAAAATATTATATATATATATATATATATATCACTTGTAATGTAATGTCTTGCGATTTGGACCACTGGGGACTATAATTTTAGTTTTTGTAGCTTTGACCAATATGATGTGGGATTTTGAGCATATATATTTGAAGGAATGGAGAGACATTCTAGCCAAAAATAACCCATTAAGGACACAATGTGAATATAAATCCATCTTCCATCATATATTGTCTCCCTGGAAGGTGCATACATCCTAAGGTCTTTATGGATGACCCATAACAAGGATAATGTTTAAGGTCAAATAGCAATGACTATTATACAAGTGAAGTTTATTCTCATACCACATTTACCATAACGGAACATAATTTAAAGGTAGTACCTTTTTTGATAAGTAGGGTATTTGGGGAATTAAAAATAGAAACAAATAAAAAAATCATATGTGAATGGAGAGACTGAGGTAAAAAATGTAGATTTCCTATATGAATGGTGCATGTATTTTATGGTCAAAATGTTTGGACCAATGATGATTGAAGGGTGTGAAGGAACATCATAATTGGGGTTTTAGTTTTAAGAACACTCTAATGATTTTTAAATTAGGATATGATGATGTTGTAAATGAACACATGTGGTTTCAATATTAGGAATATTGAAGTGTCATTTCTACAAGAAGGATGATTACTGGTAATATTCAAATTATGGGTTTTGTAATGATGTTATCAAGGAATATGTGGATTAGAGGGACTTTTCATTGGTACTAAACATACATATTTTTTGGAAGACATATTTGACCCATGTTTGAATATCTATATCAGCAGAATATATGCATATAATGAAAAGGTGTCCCTTGATTTTATATTTTCTCATTTTAAGTAGCTATAATATGTTATAAAAAAAATTAAACACTTGAAACATGAAGTTTGACTTGTTAAAATGAATTGTTAGGAATGTTTATGGAGTCATTATAGACCTAATAACTCTATAGTTATGTTTTTTAACCCTTTATAAGGGATTCAAAATTGGTGAAGATCTATGTTGAGTCCAAAATATATTGTTTAAAAGTAGCTACATATCTTAAAATAATGAGAATCCAGACATATGTAGTTCATAAATGATTCAATGTCCCTACATTGATAAATCTCTAACAAAGGGGGAAGTTGGATTTTATATTTTCATATGATATTGAAAACAAAAGGTACCTCAAAGATTCACATGGGGTGATGTGCTGAGGTATGGTTAACTATGCAATTAGGGGGCCAAACACCCGAATATTTTTGGGGAATAAAGGGGTATTTTATCTCAAATTGGGATCTCAAGCATTTTGTTCTAATATGTAGATCTTTCTCCTATAAATAGTAGTTGGGTTGTATGGAATGTATTACTTCATGATGTTTTATGTTCTTGTATGGGGGACCATATGGTGTAATGTTTAATATAATGTGACAAGAAAATAGATTCTGTGAATTTTTACGTCATGTTATAAAAAATTACAATGCACAATTTAAATTCACCTCATATGGATATATATAGATTATCCTTAATTATGAACATATTAAGGGAATCCCTTCATAGATTAATGGGCCCAAACAGTTGGATGGAGAGGTGGAATTGATTGGTAATCAAGGTTGGTCCTAATATTAAGGATCAATGATTCTCTATGCATCCAAAGAGTATAATATCAAGACATATTTAGTTTTTACAAAGCCTCTGCCTAGACATGGCTCATGAATAAAGGAAAATGGAAGGATGGTTCTTCTTTGATGTTAGGTGATTCTAAGAATTATGAATAAATGATGAAAATCCTAATAACTTGGAAAAAAACTAATGATATTTTCAGGTGGACCTCTGATAATGATCTAGAAATCGCAATATATATCTTGATGATATAAATCAAGCCACACATAGTTATAGAAAAGGTACACCCTTAAAATAGTACTATAGATGGGTAATTTTATATTATAGGGTATTATATAGATATGACAGATATATAGAAGAGGGATAATATTTTTTATTGAATTTATTATTGGGTCTAGGATTAGAGTTCCATGTGTCACTACATATCATTTTAGGTTAAGAATAAAGCTACAAGTTATTCAGTATTTTCTCTTTTTGAATTGATCAAACTCATGTACAGGGGGAGAGAATCTAGTTTATCCTTAACATGGGATCAACAAGGATTCTTGGTGATATTGGGGATACACAATAATTATGTGGAAATAGGGTAATTTTTTGTTGATGGAATTTTTATTTGGGCCTAGTATTTTAGATCTAGGCACCACATAATATTATGTAGGGAATAATGAGTGCAGTAGTTTTTTGTGTATAGGAGTTCTCATATTCTATTGTAATTTTTTTAATGTTGTGTTGATGAAATATATCAACAAATTTTTCATTGTATGATATTGGTATGTGTTGTTAGATTGGATGTTTAATTCCTGACATATCCTTTTAACTAGGAAGAAAACATGTTAGTTCCCTAGTCCATAAATATTGTATCAGGGATTCTAAATATAGTAATTATGATTGACTTCCCAAAGAAAATAATTTCATTTTTCTTTATATCCTTGTTGGGTATAACCTTGCACCATTTGGAGAAGAGGTTTTTGGAAGTATGTACTGGAACATTCTGGCCATTTCTAGTGGATATAACCCCAGTAAATCCATTTAAAAAGTGGAAAAAAAAACCACGAATGCAAAAAAAATATGAAAAACAACTAGAGGTTTCGGAATGAAGTTGGAATATATATAGAAATCATGATCCATTTTAGTTATGTAAATGTAGTAAAATACCAGATATTGAATATAGTACCCAATAATCATGATTTAATGAGAGATATTGGTTATTGGTTGATGGGATCTATATTTTACTATGTTTTCTTCTTATATAATGGATAGGGTCTCTCCTTTGATAATATATCTATGGTTAACCCCTAAAAAGTAATTTATAGAGGCTTTTATACAAATTTGGTTGATCATAGATTATGTTGTTCTCTACCCAATGCCAAATCATATTCCCAATCTATATATTGGTTAGAGGAATTATATTCTAGATATATTCCATTAGGGGATACATCCATCCAGTTATGGAATCTATCAGTGGGGATATTAGGTTACCCTTTTTTGGGGGAGTATTGAGATCACTTTCCGTTCTCCTTAAATTTATAATAAAATGGGATACCACCTAGTGATGTTTAATGAGGATATTCATGAAATCAAATTCAGGATCTCCCATGGTTATGGTTGAATTATCCAATACATTAGTGCACCCATTCATTAAAATATATAAAATGAGATGACACTGGTTCAAGTTGAAATTTTACTATCTAAATTTTTTATTAATAAAGAAATGGAATCATATACTATTTTTTAATGGTATATTCTGTATTTATTTTTAGAATCACCTATTAATAGACACCCATGTTGTTGAGGAAAGCCACTGGTATTTATGGATCCAAATAGAAACCCATAATGTTATCCTAGTATTCTATTTTTGTTTGTTGTGCCATTTTAATAGTAGGAAATAATATGGAAGGAATTATTGTCCAAGGATATGAGAAATATTCCTTGTATAACCCTGTTAAGATTTATATTCTCTATTATTTTCCAAATTTATTTCCTCCATTAAATATTTACATTCATCTCCCACATACATGGAGCATCACATTTGATAAAAATATCTTCATCAAGGAGCTCCATGTAAATCAGGTAATTTTTTGGTGTAACATGCTTTGGAAGGAAAATTGTGATTGTATTATCATTAACTATCTTAAGAGGCTCAAATAGATTGTAAATATTTTATAATATGAACAACCTCTATTGTAGACATCTAGTTAGAATTTAATTACTAGAACGTACTTGATTTGTTCAATACGGGACACACGATAAACCATGTGTTGTTGAATGTAGTGCCTCATATTCTTCACTATAAATAATAAAACAAGTTAATTATTCCTGATGTAATAATAGTTATTCTCCATATGTAGTATAGTTTTTCTTAAATTGTAGATAATTTTCCCCTTACCCATGTCATTATTTTGTATAAGAGGTATTTCCTTATATCCTCAAAGGATTCTGGAAAATATTTTTCTCACTGATAAGTGAATCCCTTTTCATTAATTTATTGAAGGGTATGAACTTTCTAGTAAGGCTCTTTATGAAGCATCTAATGTAAGTGAGGTATCCCTATAGTATTATCACCTACTTGAGGTTTTGACAAGGTTTCATGTTACGGATGTCATTTTTTCTTCTTATGGTCTACCATTCTGGAAGAGTGGTGTAACATTAAGCTAAGGAACATCCCTTATTTTACCTTGAAAGAATTCATTATTGGATTTATTTTTAAGTAGTTTGGTTTTTGTTTTTTGAAAACTAACTCAAAATCAGAAATATGATCACACCATAGATGTAATTTGTCTACCATTTCATTTACATAACATTTTATGTTCTTTTTGATGCATTTCCTGAAGATATATTGCATGATGAATCGATATTCTGAACCTATATTCTTCAAGTTGAAAGGAAAATGTTGTTAATATCACACCCTTTGAGAGGTTCTTAAATAATTGTCTTCATCATCATTAGGGACCATTCATATATGGTTTTATCTCACATACCTATCCATGAAGTATAAGGCTTTGAAACATAATCTTTTATTAATTAGAAATTCTTCGATTGAGATTGGGAAATACCAGTTGAAATCCTTGAATCTCATCAAGGGACAAATATTCCCATTATTCTTCTTAATAGAGATAGTTTAGGAAATATTCATGGGATACTAGAGCTCCAAAATGATGCTTTCATTAATAAATTTATTAATTTTGGACTCTAACTTACCGATATGAGTTGGATATATTCTCCTAGGTACATGATTTTAGACATGTTGGTCCCCATTTAAGCTCAGATAATGAGTACCTATGTATGCATCCTATCAAATAATCCCTATATTGTTCTGGGAAAATATATTTTGATGTTGTTTCATTTGGTATATCTATATGTACTACTATTTTAGTTTCTTGGAGGAAAAAATAAATACAGTTCCTAGCTTTATTTCTTTGAGCACGTTAATAGTGGTTGAGATGCCTTCTTTGAATAATTGTCTGGAATCTCTAAGATCCACTTTTGTATCTTTTTCATATTCAATTTCAAAAATATTAGGAATGAGTGAAAAGTTGGGATATTTTGATTTGACTAATAAAACGAGGTCATATTTATCTTCACTAATAAATGAGGGGATGTACCAAAATTCTAGACATTCAACCATATTAGATTCATTATGAATGAAATTTGAGACATACTTTCTGGTATAATTTGGGGTAAGATGACACAAATACCTCTTGAGACTTGGGATGTAATATAGGTGCTTTAACAATTATTGTATATGAAAGGTAGTTTAAATTTTAAACCAATACCTCTAAGGATTCTAAGGAAAAAGTTAGAATTTCCATTCAGAGTGTCTTTTATCGGTTGATGGAGCCCCGTATACATACCATATCTTCAATTTTATGGTTAATTTAGTTATAAAACATTAATTTCATATTCCAAGCAATTTTCAAAACACCCCATGAATATAAATACTTTAGGGGAAATTATTAATAATTACAACGACTTGGGTTGGCACCCTTAACATTGATGATAAAAAACATGTACTCTTAACTTATATTATTTAATTGATTAATTAGGGAACTCATTAGACCACTGGTGGCCATGATTTAGTTCATACCTTTCATTATTTCTTATTTACCCTCTACCTTATAGAATATTTACTTCATATAGTGGGATTCAAATGCCTTGAAGGAGCGTTTATCACCATAATACACTACAATATTCCCATTAAAATGTATGAAATGAATTGTTTATATAAAGAGGTAACTTGTTGCTGCATAAAGATCCATGGACACCTAAAATCCTTAAAATCCTTGTCTCATAAGAGAACCATAAATTCATAGTTCAATCTGTGTTCTCCAAACTATGTTCTGAGCATGATCTTGTAAACAGTTTTTTGTTCACTCTTTTCATACCCTTTAATTTTTAGGCTAGAGGGTAAAAAATTATATTCCCCATAACATAGTATTCATAGGGTATGGAAAAGTATGAGCTTGGTAATATAACCACTTTCAATTAAGGCTCGATGAACATTAATGTCATCCATGTTTCTAGAAACATTCAAGGGTATGATTCCACTATGAGGTGATCTATTTATGTTGTTAATTGATAGAGATAACTATATGAAATTGGATAAAACTATTATCTATATGATATGATTCAACCAAAACAACATTAATCATAAATTTTGAATTCCTCAAAGGGATTCAATGAGATCCTCTCAAATTAACCTTGATATAGGAAGGAAATCTATAATTGAGATCCTTATTGGGATAATAGAATGATGCCTTGGGATTTTATAATTATAGGCTAGGGGTCATGCTTAGGTTACTCTATCTCTAGGTATTTGGAGGTTGATGTTGATTATGTTAGTAGATTCTATCGATAACCTGGGTTTGGGGAAATTTTAATTGTTTATAGTATGGATTATGGAGGGATTATATCATTTTTATTAGGAAAAGACACATTTTTGTAATGTTCTTATAATCTAACAAGGCATGAAAGGGTCCAAAAACATTCTTGATCAGAGCCTCATTAAAAACATGGTAATTGGTGTTTTTTTCATTCCATTATAGAATATATGGCTTTGGATACATAGTGACTTCATGGTGACATGTAGTCATACCTCATCTTCCATGGCCTCTTTGATACCGATGGCCTTGTCTGAAATTATAAATTGGACATCACTGTTCATATATATATATATATTCTTTACCAATTAATTTATTATAAAATTAAAAGAAATTAAGGTAAAAATATTTCAACTCCTCACCTACAGATGATTTCATTTTGTGAGATGGTTCCTATGATTTCATTTTCTAGGATGCTTTTATTCCACCCATTGGCAGGGGATAAATTTTGAGAGGATTGTAACAATTTGGGTACTATTGAATTATATTCATCACAAATCTAATTTTTTTTGGAATTTTTCGTTTATATTTACCTAAATAAGAATAATAATTTGTTCCTGACATTGAATGAAGCATTGGTCCCCAACAAGTTTATAAAATTTTTTGATGAGGATAATATATGAATGGTTACCCGATTTCATGATCATCCAGTCATTGAAAATTTGAGAACATTAATATAGAAGTTGATACCATTCAACTTCATCTCAAGGAATATTGAAAGATATATAAGAAAAATGTGTCGCTGGTTTTCCAAACTTCACATACTCAGGGTTAACCTTTTTCTTTATTGTATCGTTGAAGAAGAAAATTTTGTGGATATTATTTCCTGACATTTGATTGTCATGGAAGTAGTTATAATGACCATAGAGGACAACCTTATTAGGATTCATAGGCTATATATATATATGAAAATTATTCCTTAGAGTAAAAATAAAATATTCTGAGGCTTTATAATTTCTAAAGTAATATATATTATCCTTTTATTCATTAATTCATTAAAGGAGGTTGTTTTTATTCCTTTTTACCCTCAGGGTTGGGGTATGTTTGTTTCTATTATAGATCTAGAGGTGGTGAAACAATATATAGGGAATGTTTGGGGGTTAGGGAGGGAATTTGGGATGATTTCACTATGTAAGTTTCCACTTTTTCTCTTATTTTAGTACTACCATATATAAACAACACTACCTATGATTTGGAAATATCCCATTTTATATAATATTGCATGATCAATGTGACCATAGTTAACCCTTGGAAGCTACCTATGTATTTTAATAGAATAAGTGGTGTTTTTAACTCATCCTAAAGAAATTATATACATATCCCCAATAGATCTTATCAGGGAAGATGTAAGTTTTAGGCTTTAGGTAAACCCTTCCATATAGAAATGAAATATAAAACCTTATCATTGTTCAGTTTTTTTCATATTGAGAGTACAAAGACCATCGTCTTTCATAGAGTAGAGGTAAATTGGGGTATGAATTGTTAGTGAAGGAATTCCCATACATTTATAGCTCCATTTGGAAGACTATTATTCGAAAAAATCACTAGTCTTTCTAAATTCTAAATGAATCATCTAACCTTTTCTACCACTTTCTGATCTAGAGTTCCCATCAAGGGAAAACATCAAGACATAAGTGTTCTAGATACTATTCTTGATCACTAATACATTTCAAGGATAAGAATGTTAGATATCTAAAATTGGGTATGGGAGGAGTTTCCTCCATCCATTCATGATATGTTTTTCTTTTATAGTTGACCTAGGGATAGAATTTCTTATATGACTTCCATTTAGTTCTCCTTGGCCTCAATACAGTCGATAATTGCTGTCATGATGATTGGTAGGGTAGTATCTCTAGTAGATGTGATGTGTAGATTATAATATTATTAGAATATCTATGTGTATTGTGGGTATATAGTATATTATGGTATGGGATAAATTTCATGGAATAGATATAGTTTTCATCCAAATGTAGGGAACTTATAATACTATTCAACTGTTGGGTCTAGATAGACAACTAATTTTAACCAAAAGCCTGCTAGATATTCAGTATATATTTTCATATTTTGTGAAACTATATATTTTGGTTCACTAACTATTAGATAATAATTCAATTCCACTTAGTAATTATACATAGATGGAGTATTTTCTATAAGAAATTATTAATAAATATTATTTAGCTCCATTAATACTACTTTATATTGAACAAGCCTATGATCAACGTGCAGTCTCATCCTATGTTGTGTGGGGTGTGTATAGACCCTTCTCACATTATCCATTTAAATCTCATTAAAAATGTGGAAACTAATAATTTTAGGGAGACTAGATTATGGGTCTACATCTGGTGGTTGTCATGCAATCCTTCTTTAGGTGTCTCAATGTATATAATACTTAGAATAACAACATCCCCATATTTCTCTTCTACATCATCATCACTCTCCAAGATTTTTATTGGGATGCATTGATGATATTTAAATAAGTGTAATATGTAGTAGGGAACATTTCTTCATTTGAACGATGAGAACATTTATCTTATTTATGAATTTTTGAGTGATATATTGTAGCCTTTGGTTGAATTCCCCTTCTTGATGGGACGGTTCAACATACTATCCCTATAGGGTCTGTAATTTTCTTTATGATAATCCCATAGAAGTTATTTGTGGATGGATATCCTAAGAGAGCCCCAATGGGATACAATTAGTGACTTCCCAAAGATAGGAATGGATTACACATTGGGAAGAAATATGATGGTTTTCCCTATTATGTTCCCCATATTAATAGAAAACAGACTTACATGGGTGAGGGGATGGTTATGATATAAATTCCCACATCCCTATAGGCTAGGACTGACATGATCTGATCATCATCTAATCCTATACCCGTTGGAGTTTTTATGATCCCACAGTTGGTGGAGGTCGTAGAAATGACTAAAATACCCCTATCATGTAGGCTATGTAGGATCCTCTATTACAGCTAGCGTGGATATTATATCTATGTGTTTTACCCTTTAGGATATGGTCTAAGTTTGAGTTTAAGGTAATTCATATTTTAAATACAATATTTGTTTATTGAGGGTTGTATTTTAGTAATTTTTTTATCATTTCTCATGAAATCGACACGTTCAACCATCATGTAGGACTAATGTAGGATATTGTCAATGGATCACTCTTGAAAATTCGTCCATTTTTTATCCATGTAAATGATTTAAATCTACTGGATATACCATCCAACATGTGAAGATTTTTATATCAAAACATTTTCTGAATTGATCTCATTTCATGAAGTATTCTATATTAAGATATTTTAACTTCATATTGGTGTTAAATGAAACCCACTATTCTTATCCCCACCTCTAATATGTATTTTAGAAGGGGAATTAGTTATTAACAAGAAAATTGTCATGGATGTTCCCTAGGATACCTTCCAGTTATCCCTACAAATATTTCTCAAATTAAAATTTCATTTACCTAAAAGTAAAACGTAGTTTATTTTGTTAAAATTGTCTCTAATTTTCATAAGATGATTACTATACTCAATATAATAAATATATTTATACTTGAGATGGAATATATTTATCCATAGGATTAATAACAGAGAATGTAAACATTCTATGTTTGGTTTCTCTAAAATGACATACTCAGGGGTGTCTATGGGCTAGAACATCACTGGTATATTATCTCTAGATAGTTATTTCTTCATAATAATGGCTTCATCCATGTCATATATAATGGATTCCTCTACCTGATATAGACAGAGTAATAATTTCTTTCTTTCCCTATTGATGGGAGTGGGATTTTCCAGAATCTCTTCACCTTCATCATATGACAGACAATATAGATGCTTATTGATTACTTATAATATCATTTGGATTTAAAGATATGTTATCAGTTAGGTATAATAACGTGGAATGGTTTTAATCAATCCATAGAGTTCCTCTTTTTATGCGGGTTTTATTGGGATAATTTTTCTAGGTGAGGACCTTTTTATCTG
The DNA here is from genome assembly GCA_963277665.1 of Viscum album. Lineage (NCBI taxonomy): Eukaryota > Viridiplantae > Streptophyta > Magnoliopsida > Santalales > Viscaceae > Viscum > Viscum album. The sequence goes on from OY728123.1 coordinate 1,929,821,917, forward strand.
AATGATCTGTCACTACACATAGGTCCCTCACACTAAATACCCTAGGGAGGACCTTTAGAGTGTAAAATATAGCAGTAATAATTATAAAAATTATGGTTACTAGTTCCAAATGCATCAGTGAAGGGAAGATATTCTTGAAAATTGATCATCAAGAGACAAGGATAATGTTCAACTCTCTTACCAATATAAGATTACTCATGATCGATATTAACATGGTCATGAGGATGAAATCCATGATAGACCCTTTTTATAGGACCTTAATTACAATTTATATCTAAAATAAAATTAGGGCCTCCTCAACATGAACTACTTTCTCTTTTGGATGATGTGTTAGTAGATTCTGCGTCCACATCTGAAACTGGTTCAAAGTACACGAGAACACAAATATTCACTAGGGTGGGAAAATATTCCTACTACAAGGATGGATAATTAAATCAATGATACCTCAATTGGATTTTAATTTATTGGGATATTGAGGTCATACACAATGAAAAATGACAATTATATGAGGGATTCATATAAAGTGAATATCATATTTCTATTAGAATATTCCAAGAGACATTTCAGGATGGGCTAGAGAATGTGACTTCCCATTTATCATCATCATACTATGTTAATGAATATCTTTATAAGATATAGTAATATACATGTTCCATTCATTTGTTACCGAGATATGTTGTTAACCCTCCCCAGTCTAAAAAGATAATGAATATAACCATATTTATGGGTAACAACTAAAATATATCCATAGTTTACTATGAGGTTATTAGGGATATAATCATTTCATAAAATGAATTTCTATATAAATTTATGGACTTTAGTTGTAATCGGGATATAATCATGGTCTTATATTTCATTATTCATTGGAATATACAAATGATTATTTTAAATTGGATTGGTAATATGAGCCCACTCCTATGTATATCCCATGGTATTCTATTGAGATGAAATGTTGGTGGGGTAAGGAATATGAGTCTTTCCCACAAGGATACTAGTATATACTAGTGGTGATGTTCTACTACTTCTATAGGGATACGATGAAAAAAATAAGGGAATGGATAGGGATTTGATCTTTCCCATATATCACTCCCAGAATATAATAGCATGACTCTATAATGATAATGTGGATATTAGGTTATTCCATGGTGAGAGTTTAAATATGAAGTGACTCTAGTTCTCCATTCATATCCAGGTTATACTGGAGGGATTTAAATTTGGGAATGGGAGTATGATCCTATCCTTTAGGTGATGTTGAGATATGTTAGATTGTCCCTCTAGAGGCTTATAGGGTTTTCTAGTAGATTTAATTTGATTGGATAAGGCTTATGAACATACTCTGTAATCCTTTTTATTATATTTTTATGATCTTTTTCAAAAGGAATTCGAATTTTCCAATGTTTGTTGGTGTCGATGGGTTTGATTCCCTAGAAGGATCCCATTCTAGACACCCAACCCAGAGTGACTGGGGCCAGAGTGTCTATGGACAACTAACCACCATAATTATGAGGAATTGAGTCTACATGGAATTGGGGATAGGGGTAGTTTCTTGTTCTATCCTTTCTATAATTATCCTCTATGACTGAGTGATCATTGGTGACCTCTTCCTCTACCTCGCTAAAATAAGGTAGGTAGGAATTATCTTACTCTAGGGATAGGATGCCAAAGTAGTTGGAGGTGGAAAATAGTTCCACCTACTTCTTTCTCATAGAATTCCTTTATTAATGATAATATCCACAGGAATTCACATATTGGGGCCTAGAAGTTCATCCATTGTGGCTATAGTACCACTGATATGATACTTCCACAACAGAACATTTATCACCAGAAACTATATACACTACATAGGTCACATTTTACTTCTAGTATTTAAGAAAAAAACATTAGTAGTTGTTGTAGAATACATTTGACTCATTGAGTAAGATTTCATTGATTTTGATTGTAGGTAGATCCTTTTTAGAATGCCCTAAATAGATAAATAACTGTAAAACCCATTAATTAACTATCATAACTAATAAAATATTTATTTAATTTCATTCAAATTTAAAGGTTTCATGCCAGATTCACAATTTTGTGCTTCTAACAGAAATGATTGGTTAGATATAATTTTTGAATACAACTTAGTTGATTGTCCATAGGGATATAGAGAATATGATGTGACTCCATTACAATGTTGTGAGTCAGTGAAAACCTTCTTTACAAAGGAAGGTGGTTGATGGGAACTTTTTTAGTGACACCATGGATTGCATGCAAGTCAAGAGGATGGGATTTTGGTATCTTATGAACCCTTTAAGGGTGAATTTGTTCATACATTGAGGCTCTTCACATGATTTAAAAGATATTCAATTAATATTTACAAAATCCTTACATGGGATTGGTTACTCTCATTCTATAAATGGATATAAAAAACACATTAATGTGAACACTGGAATCATATCAAGAGTCATCAATCACTGTGAAAATTTATATGTATCAAAGGTTATTAAATAATGGATACATATATATATACCATAGTTTCTCCAACTAGTTCTTATTACATAGTTATTTTTAGTCTTAGGGTATTAAGGTTCAAAACCACATAGTCGGGTGTTTTCTTGTTTATCTCCATCCTAGAAGGTGATAGGTGTTCATGATGTTTGGATGAATCCAATGATATGGTATTCCAATTTATCCCAATGAAAGGAATATGAACCCATGAATTTTGGGTCCACTTAATGGGACACATCTTTCCTTTTAGGTTCATTGTACGAGGACCATTATGGTCTCCTTTTAGGTAGTAGTGCTCTTACCAATTGAATTCTATGAAAGAGGATCCTACTAGTGGTTGGATTGTGGCTTATGCATGACAGTCCCTTTTTTGTTGAACTTATTTCGAATATGAACTAGTGAGGATGGTTTTGTTTCATAGTGAATACATCCATGTGAGAGATCTGGGTGGATTGGATAACAACGACATGGTCTTATCTAGAATATAGACTACCAAGCAGGGTTACTGGGGAATATATAATGACTAATAAAATGCTTTAACTAGTTGGAAATTTTTCTAGGTGGGGAAGGAAATGGGTGATTACCTGAGGAATATAGCCCCCTGAACCTATATATGATCTCATATGGAATATTTTGTACACGATAAATATTTGAAAATTCCATGAGATAATAAGTCTCTCTAAGAGAGGGGTAATATTTCAATTGGAATATTCCCCAATGAAGGGATATAAAAACTTATTGGTAATATGGACCTTGTGTGCGGAAGTAAATGGATTGATGTATAATAACTACCCATTAATATGGTTTTGTAAGATTCATGATGTTGTCTTTGAACCTAATAGAGGTGTCCTATCTATCCAAGATAACATGCATCAAATACCATTTGTTGTACGATTTAAGGCCATGTGTATTGACCATGCCAATATATTTAACATTATGTGGTTACATTTTCCTCATGATGTTTTATTTCATGTGAATATGATTTTTTGTAGATCTTAATTTAATTTGAATAGGATATTGTTGTATTGTTTAACATTTGGTGACATAGCGTTCATTTCATGAAATAGGTGATAACAGAGGATTGAGTGGGGATTATACATTGACAGCCTCAAAGAGTGACTATTTCTTGTTGTTTGATGATTTTCATGGTAATAATTACTAGACTCAATGATAATATAAACCAATTATTAAAATGTGTGGGGAACTATGAAAGAAATATTTTGATTAAAGAGTGTGTCTCATTGGGTGGACCCATTCCATTTCCATTCATGATGAAATATTAAGAGATTACACCAAGAATGTGGACCTTAATGATGCTCAAAAACTAGAATAACATGGACAGGGATTACAACTGGATGTATCCTACCCAAATATGGGATTTATAGGATCATAGAGGCTTCCTATTGATAAAACAATTAATGGGAAACATATTAGTTTTATTTAAAATAAGGAAACACATTGGAACATGTCCTATTGATTTAAATTTATGGAAAGATGACCAAGTTGAGCTAGGTGAGAGTCCTCTAGTTTCATCCTCATATAGACATTGGTTATCACGGGAATCCATAATTGTGATCAACCCCGAGATTCTACCTATATTGGATAATAATTCCCAATCCCTTGTTTATCTATATAATCCATGATCAAAGGGGTGCATTTTTTAGAAAATTCTATAATCCTATATTTATAATAGATTTATACAAGGCCTTGTAATTTGAATACCCATGTATGAGACTTGGGATACAGGATGCACTAACACTAAGTATGGGGTGTTCATGATTCCTTGGTATGGTGGGAGTATAGGGTGATAATCCCTAGAAAGGGATATGCCCAATGGAAGGCCAATTTGAATATTCTGATTCTTGCTAGTGTGGACTATTCTAAGGTTTTAGCTATCCCAAATAATGGCTAAGAGAATACTCTATCTCAAAAAGAGTAGTTATCCAATGAAATTTTTCTTTTTCGAAGGGAAATGCAATGGGCCTACTTCATCCAATGGAAGAAATATATAGTGGGTATACTTCACCAAATGAATGGCTATGAATATGGGTCATATTCTCTCAATGAATCCCTAATATGGAGCCTTATTATCCCGAATGAAGGGGCTATGTAGTGGGTCAAAGTAACCCAATAATGCAGGTTAGAGGTGATTCATCACAACTAAATGGTGTGCAAAGAATATAGGTCTACTTAGACCAATGTAGGTCTAAGTATTTGGGTTCCCATAGGAATAAACATTGGTGGAATCATGTTGTATGTGATCAAGGGTCTCCCTAGATGTTTACAGGTGGATGTAACCATAGTATATATCTCAATATATTCCTATCATATAGATTATAAAGAACTAGGTGAAATGTGGTCTTATTCAAAGGGTATTTTTGATTTTAATACCATTAATAAACATGAATATTTTCATTGGTATGTTACGTATATTAGGATTGAAAAAAATAGACTACCTTAATGTTTTTGGAGACATTCGGGGAGGGAAGCTTAGGGAGTCAGTTCATAGTCTATAAAATTTTCTATTGGGGACACCTTGGATCCTACATATAAGAAACTATTCAAGGATAGGTGAATGAGTTTTGTAATATACATAGTTATCAGTGTGAGTATAGTTATGTGAATCACATACTCATAATGATGTATAATGTCATAATAGATTGGGTGTGTGTGTGTTGATTGGTGTGGAAGACAATTATTGTTCTTTTGGGACTTGATCAAACAATGCACATCCACCCCAAGAACATTGTCCTTCTCAAATTTTATTTTTCCCTTGCACAATGTATCTCTAACATCATTATAATATTATCTCTCAATTTCAATGAATATCACTAGAATTACAGCCTTGAGTGTTCTTCAAATAGTATCTTTTTTATCCTAAAAATATATTTTAATGTTTTCATGTGAATATTTACATGGAAACATTAATTATGCTGATATATTAGTGTTAAATATCATTTATAAGTGAGATAATATCTTCATAAAAATCAATTATTGACTCGTATAAAATTTCATATGATATTTGAACCATTGAATCTTCATATTCTCCAATGATCTCATATATTTTAGTTCATTATACTTTCATTCAATAAATCTCATTTCTTCATGTTTCCAGGTGATCATGTGTAATTATTGAAACATGGAAAAATCTCCATGGTGTGTAATGTTTCACTGTGTCATTACAATATTAAATCATCATACAATGAAGACTCCCTTATTTTAATATCAATTTTGATCACAATTCATTCGAATCAATTTGATGTTATTTTCATTAAGACCATCACATGAAGCATCATTAGTTTTATTATTTATTTTCTTCATAATTAATATTATTAAAATATAAACATCTCAATAATATTTACAATTACATAGGTAAGATATAACCTTTATATAGCTGAAATTATATATACTATCATCTGTGTATAATTAGTTTAACCTTCTATTGTTCATTTTGTCCTTTATATAGGTCTAAAATTACCCACACATATCTCTGTTGATCCTTATGTGGTTCCCTTATGTGGTACCCTTATATGGTTCTTCTCTATAATATAATTTTAAAAAATTACAACACCATTTAATAAAAAGGGGTCCAACTATACACATGTACTAATATTAAATGTACCATTTCATATCATGTGGTTTTAACATTATTAAGGTACTAGAGTTCTCAAATAACCCTTACGATGGTCAATATTTTCAATGTAACATTTATTTAGTGAGAACATAACCTTTATAGATGAATCATATTACCATTATGTAGAGTATGAACTTCAATGTGTCTTTTATGAGACTCATATGAATTTACCTAAATGCTGAATTTACATTTACCTATACATAGGTAGATAAATTTTCTAATGAACATTATACAATATATATTTTATGAGAGTTTCATTTACCTAGATATTTCAATTCAAAACTGAAAAAACACTACACAATAACCATGGATTACTCTACAACATAAAATATATCATCTTGGGACACAATGGATTTCAATAACATTATATGTTATAACCATGATGATACGTTCATGTGAATCATCAAATTCATATTTACCTTTGATATAGTATATAAAAAACACCTATTTCTTTTATAGTCTTCTTGAAAAGTCAACAACTCTATAAGTAAATGGAAATCTGTACGTCATATTATTTTTTTCTATCCTTCTCTAAATTTAGGTATTTTAATTTCGTATGAAATGAGTTTTCATTTGTTTTTATTCATGTTATAATTTTGGGCCAACTGAATATTTCATATGACTTGTGATGTCATATGAAAATCTCTAAAATCATAAAAAGGGAATGAAGTTATATTATTTTCCATTGAAATAATACAAAATGCATTATAGTGTTATGAAACTCATGAAATAACTTGAAACATCTAGAATTCATACAGAAATGTTGTAAAATCACATGAAATCCATTTTTTATGAATGTATTATTGTAGGATTATGACATTTTAATTTCAATACCCCACCTCAAAGTACTATGAAGTCACTATGATGTCAAAATGAATTTTAATTAACAAATTTTCTTACCCCATCTCAAATAATTATATACTTTTTCGAAAGATGTCAAGGCTTCTCCAATCAAATTCAAATATTCTATAAACATCATCTAATAGAGTGTAAATACTAAATACAATAGTTAACATTCAATTAACTCCTCATATTATTCATTTATTTAACTATCCTAGGATATCCCCATTTGTTGGTTTGACTCTCAACATATCTAAACCATTGAATATAGTACCCCATATTCATAGTATATGCCTTTTTATTAAGATTACATCTATAATCGTTGCTTATTTTTATGTTGTTGTGACTTGAATAATTCAATGTGTATTCTACCATTTACAACATTGATTTATAATCTGCATCCTCAAATTATTTTCCCTTTAAAATGGAAGAATATCAAATGTATTCATCAATATTCAATAACACATATTTATATTCATTTCAACATTGATAAAATCATAATTAAAAAAATTAAACGAACACCATCACATCAATAAAGATTGATTTCTGGTCAATTATAAATTAATTAGAAGTTGTTTAAGTGAGTTTAAAATATATTGAAATGTTTTGAGTTTAGATGAGGTGTACAGACATGTTTCCGTAGAGTTTTTGGATTTTAGGAATATATCCTTGGTGAAATAATACGGTTCAATTGAGTTTGATAGAGATATGAGCCGGGAGTTCAATAGATTTTAGGAACATTTCATGGTGTGAGAACAAGGGTCACCCCATGAAGGTGGTTTCTCATAAGAGGACTATAATATTCAATCCATCAAATAATGTTATATAAGGGTCACTAATAGCATATATAAGAGTAAATAGGATCAAATTGGATAAATGTATTATATCATACCTTTCCAAAGTGGAATAAATCTATTATTTAAGTCATGAGAAGGATGTCACATTGTGGATACGATTAGTTGTATTTTAGTGGTTCTATGTTTTTTGAATAAGCCCATGATGGTGAAGGGATTCGCACAAAAATATTTAGTGTAATGTGATTTTTTGGAATATCATTAAAAAAATGGAAGTGAAGAATAATTATTTATATAGAACACACATAGTTTTTTTCTACTATATATTTGATTGATATCTTTTTGAGTTTAAACCTTGTGTCAACCTTTCCTTTTCTAACTGTATTGGGAGGTATCGTGTGAAATAGAGTAAGAGGTCATGGACCTTGGATAAGTAGTGAACATATCATAATGATTTTAATATCAAACCTATGGAGTGGTGATTATTATATATATAAATACTTCATTAATATATTCTTTGTCGATGTATCCTTTTGTGAGTAAACTAAGTAAATTCATTGCTTCTATTCATGAATTTTCTTCTTGTTTTTAATCATCATGAAAGATTTAATGTGTCTTTTACCATGAATAGATGTTATCCATCTAATATAAATAAAATTTGAAATTAAATGTCATAAAAATTCACCCCCTCATAGGAAGTAGAGTGGGTCCTCAGATAAAAATATAAGCCAATGAATATCCATGCTCATTTGGGGAAGTATTTATAGAGGACTAGGAAATTTTTATTTTAAGTTAGGGAAAAATGGCTGTTTTTAGGATTTCATCACCTTTAACATGAAGATATTGGACTTTTTCATGTGTCCAGATTGGTTAACAAAGTTTTTAGAACACATTAAATCTTATAAAAGGAATTTTCATTTCACTTCTCTAGATACAATCATTATACACTTGTTGGAGAATTGTGGTTTCAATATGCTCACGACAAACTAGATATTGGTTATACTGGAACTATCCCCACTTAAATAAATATTATTACAATTGGAGTTATGAAAGCTCAATGGTGGAATGAATTTCATCATATGGTGGACCTATTTCGTGGTATCATCTTGGAATATTTTTAATAATTACCTCATAAACAATAGTTGGATTTTATGATTTAATTATTTGCTAAAATGTAAAAATATTCACAATATTTTATCACTCTAAAAAGGAAATAGAATAAAAAATTCAACCTAGGGATCGCCAGGATAACAGATTCCTCAGATCTAGATGTTTCTGGTGAAGTTACCATATTCTTATGGATAATAAATGATACTAGAATCTACAGTTATTCATGGAAAACTGAAATCATAATTAAATAACCATCAAGAAACATTATTCATCACCATGGAATCATTGATTTATGAATTTGGTATAGTTCTGACGAATACCCAGCTATTCCATTTGGATTATAAAATGGACCTATTATTTATAAAACCTTAATTAATAGGATATTTCATCCATTTTATATTGGTCATTATAGATAATATTATTATATATTCAAGATCCAAGGACGATTGGGGAAAGAATCTATTGATCTTATTATAGAAATTATAAGAGTACTACCTTTATTCCATTATTAAAATATTCAAATTTTGATTGATTATAAAAAGTTACTACAATTATTATTATCATCGTTCAGAATCACTAGAGATCTTGAAATATTAGGGGATAGGGATATCTTAAGATGTACCAAAAAATTCATTAAATTTTTTTTACTATTAAGACTTTATAGCTTTTACAATAACTTTACTCATGAATTTTATCTTAAATTTTATCTTATTATCTCTAATATAATGGATTATATTGGTTTCAAATAATGAATCTTGGTGTTGAAGTGGATTTCAATGCAATGAGTTGCGTTAGTTAGGAAGAATGAAAAGTTATCTTCCATGTGAAATGGGCTAGGAAATTAAGGATGCAGATTGGATTTCTTGCCTTGGAAATTTCAAGAGAAACTATAAATTTTCAACAAAAAATTATTATGTTGACCTTTAAAACAAATAATGAAAATTACTAAATTAAAGTTTTTCTTTTTTTATATAAAAAATTGAAAAATTTAGAGTTACGATGAAAACTTGTAGATTTTTAAACTTTTTTCCTATTAATATATAACACATTTGGAAGATAAGGATATCCTAGTGTGATAGTGTGGTCAAATGTCGAAATTTATTTTAAACAATTGATGTATAAAAAATAAAACATGTTGAATAGAGGATATAATTAATATTGTAGTGGGGGTTCAAGAATTACCAATGATTGGTTATTTAACATGCTGCAATTTCTTCTGAATGGTTCTAAATTATTTGATAAATAATTATAAATTCATTATTTTTTTATTTTGTTTTTAATTAGTTTTAAGAAACCCTAAATTTGGTTTATGGTCTTCTAGAGTCATTTAAGAATTTCTAAAATTTTGAAATTGAATGTGAAATTTTGGTCTGCTATTTTTTTAATGTTTTAAAAAAAGCATTTCGCATGACATCACTGGATGTAGTGGTGAAAATAATTTAGTTGTTAGAGTTTTTAATGAAATAATTGTTTTTTTAAACCTTTTGATGTTTTTTAAATCTACAGTGAATGATTTATTGCTTTTTATAAAATATAAGAAAAACTTATGGAATCATAAGACTCTGATGAGTATTTTAATACTTAAGTTAAAATAAAATTACTTCAATATTTCTATATGACTTTGTGCAAAATCATAAAAATACAAAAGACAAGAGTGTGTGATTTCATCATATTAATTCATAAGATTCAATCATATTAATTTCAAAAATAACCCTTTGTATGAAATGGTATTCCTTATAAAGTGGATATTTCTCATTCATAGGACATTCAAATACTTATGAAATTGATTTAATATGACTTCCTTCTATAATATATATATTCAAAACCTAGGAAATTTTGTGGAGTTTTGTAGTTTTAATAGTGAGTTTTTGGATTTAAAATATAAAGAATAAATTAAAATTGGGTGATTATTGAACTATTATATCATGATAAAAATACCATGATGTTTCTAAGAGACATGATCCAAGAGTTGTTTGAGAAAGATTATATGATAATATAGGTTAGGTAAATTTTTGTTCAAATGGTCACTTGGAAAAAGGTAACGTAGAAAAATATTGTGCTTCATTAAGGTAATCTTGAAAATATACATGCTACATAATGGTCAACCGTTTCCAATAAAATGTTCACTCTGAAAACCTAACCCTACATAAGGGACATATATGAAATTATTGAGGATAAATAAATGCATTATCATCCTATATATGAGTAAATATATAATATATTTAATTAATTAAGAAATCATATATTCTATTTAAGTATTAGTTGTAAAGTCAATGTCCTATGTAAGGGTACCACGTAATTATTGTGAGATACATAAAGGTAAACATGAACACTACATAATGGTAAGTGATGAACTTAAAGAACTATGTGATGGAAATTCAAGACCTTTGTAAGGGTAACACAATATACCTGGATAGAATAATGCTTATATGAGTTGTCTCAAGTGGAGTAAATGAATTTCATGCCAGAAAAGAGATGAGTCTTGTCTTGTAAATTAGTTCTTCACATTGAAAGATGGTTAGTATTATTATATGTGACTATTTTGGATATAAATAGAGTTTTTTTGAGAGTAATTTTAGGAATAGAATATCAATTCCTAGACAAGAAGAATATTCTAAAATATATTTTTTCAAAAATAAAATATTGAAAAATGAAAAATCAATATAACTTTGAAAATTTACCTAGAGACAATTATTGTGGATGTAAAATTAATATGGAGATAATAGGATACCCAAAAAAACAAAAAGTGAGGAAAAATTGAGAAGGATTGTGTCCATAGAATCGCAAGTATATATTCTATATTTTATGTTTATAAAATATATTTTCCAAGTGATAAATATGTAAAATGAAAAAAATTCATGATAGATAATATATGTTTCAACAATTGTGTACCCGAGAGTGGGATTTGAGATAGTGGTATAAGATAACCTCTAAGCTCTCACACAGGAAAAATAAGAAGGAGGTGACTAAATCCAGCCATACAACAATGAGAATATCATATATTTTTATAGAGATATTGGGGTATGAACTTGTGAGAAATATCTATTACAAATATTGTGTGATAATAGAAGATCTAATCCATGAATTACACAAGGTATAGGAAATACATGATACTAAGTATTTGATATGTTAATATAACTCAGATCATTAATGATCTGAACATAGCATCAACACCGGTAGTGTTTATCTTGACTGTAACATACTGATGTTCTTATAAGTTTTTTAAAATGTCATATCAGATTCTTCTTGTCTATTCATGTAGAAATATCTTCATTAAGAAGTGCAGAGATAATCCAGTGAAAAATGAATTCATTATATAATTGGATTATTACTTAAATTTATTTTTATCTTTCTTCTAATAAGGATCTAGAAGATTTAACTAACTAATAATCATTATTGATATGACTAATATTGTCCTTGGATGTATCCACATGGATATATAGAATAATTATAACGACCCATACTTTACATACATTGTTAATACTTCAAAATTGAAGCACACTTATTACAACATATGACAAAACCACAAAGGACCGTATAGGTATAGTGTCTTTAGAAACTGGGAAACATAAACAACTGGTTCATAAATATTCTACAGTGTCTCCCATTTATTTCATCATATCTAGGGTCCCTTTAAGCATATTCTACTTAATATCCATCTTCTTGACCTGGGGAAAAGAAAACATAAAAGGGTGAGCTCAAATGCTCAGCAAGGCAAATAATGGAAATAAAAATCATATCATATCTTTTTGAAAATCAAAACCTGCAAAAGAGATCATAATATCTTAACATGGAATGAATCATAGAAGTGAAAATGAGATCCCCGTAATCATAACATAAATCTTGAAACTTTGTGGCATGCACACATAATCATGGAAAATCATTTCTTGTTAGTCATGACTCATTGCCAAGACTGTCTTAGTGGACAAAGTCCCTTTCTGAACCGAGTCACCCTCGTTCCAGCCCTATTTTACTGAACCGGTATAACCTACCGTTCCAGCCATGTCTATCTCATGAGATATAAAGTGTTTACCCAATGCATTGGAGGGAGATATAGGTCCCACCCATCTTATAATGAATCATTTCTTATCTGTGCCACATAATCATAAAACATACATCATCGCATAACACAAGTAACAAAAGTGGGATTCTTGAAACATCATAACATCATAAATCAATTCATATAAGATAAAGGAATTCATAAAAATAATTCCATCACAACATGATCAAATCAATGTAATAATATGGATAAAAACAGAACCCTTTATTATCTTAGATGGAAAATAATTTTGATAAAACACTTGAACTCCATTCTTGAGGAAAATATCCTTTCTTCTTTAAAAATACTTTTCTTTTCTTATCATGTCATACAATTATAAACTAAAAGAAGTTGATTAAATATAAACTTGAAAACTTGTAAAGGAAGCTTCTTGGAAATAATGTTTTAAAAATCCATTCATGCCGTATAAGTTAAAAAAAACATTCTTCGTACTTTTGTCGGAAAAGTCAAAAAGTACCTCGTACGAAAAACGACAAAAGATTCCTTTCGTATCTTTTACTAAAAACTCACCGAAGGGTAAAATTGGATATAAACTATTGTAGAAGTATAGAAATAATATTACATATTGAGGGAACATGGATGTGGATGATAAAATACACACCGGTAATTACCAAAGTAAAAACAATCTCGGATAAAAGTGAGATTGTGATATTTTCCCTTACCTTAGGTCCGATTTGCTTTGTTCGTGTCCGAAGCTCCTGTATAATGGTTTAAATAATGTTATTGACTTATTCCAGAATCATACATATTGATATGATATCATAAATGGTCATATTATTATCTTCTTTTTAGTAATATTTCATTGTTACTTGTTACTCGGGTCTTTATAAATTTTTGTTCTTATGCGTGTTTTGTCGAATAAATTCTTATTCTTATCTTTAGGTTATAGATAATTCATTTCCAGAATGGTATTAGTGTAGTATATACCATATTCATTCATTCAATTCATTTATATAATCATTATGAAATGAAGATCATGTAGAACGAGTCGCATCACATCGTGGAGACGGTATTCCGTACGTACGCACGAGTGATGATATCGTTCCTATGATCGTGGAATTGTATTGGAGTATATATATATTATTTCAGTATCAATATTACTTCATAATAATCATATATAGTTACTCATTACACCATTATACCCATCCTTGTAAGGTGATAGTGGAAAATAGATTACACCACGGCGTGGAGACGGTATTCCGTACGTATGCACGCGCGGTGATTTCATTTTTCCGTAGGATGGATAGAAGGTGAATTAGGGTTGTTTCATATTTATAATAACATATCAGTATGTAAGTAATACTGATGTTATTACTTTATCATGAAACAACTAAAGAAGAAGAAGTTGAAGAATAAAGAAATTGAAATGATCGGTAATGGATATTACCTCTTCTTTGGAACGCCCCTTTGAATCCACCACTTAAAGAACTAAGATTGGTCTTTGGAGAAGACCAGGACCTCTAGGATTATTTTAGGGAAGTGGAGAGGAGAAAATGGCAGGGGTTGGCCGAGCTTGAGTGCTCAAATTGGTGTGAGGAGGAGGGGGAGGAGGTGCCCTTTTATAAGGGAGGAGAGGGGCACCTTACGAATACCTCAAAATATTATTTTATATTAAAGTCAAAATCGGTTTATAATGGTTCCAAAGGGTCTTATTTCGAAGATAAAGTGGGGAAGGGTCGCAATCCTATCAACCAATAGAATTTAGACAAGTTTAGGGTATTATTTTAACCTTATCAATTAGATTTATCTCTAAGTTAATTAATTTAACTTTTACCATGTCTTTTTGTTTTCTTTCACTATATGGTTAATACACTTACTATAACATGCCAAACGAACCCCAAATTGTTTATTATTAATATATATATCCTTATCTAAGTCATTTGGCCGAACCTTAGATTTTTAGGAATAAAATAACAATTAATAATATAATATTTGATTTAAAAACTATTTTGTGTCAATTTTGACACTATTTGATATATGATTTTTGTGAAAGTCATAACAGAATTATATGTTCGAACCAAGTTGATTAAATCAACACTAATATATCATAGTAACCTAGAAAATTAGTGTAATTCATAAAAAGTCTTAAATTACATTTATTTTGGTATTTATATTATCAATTATGTCAATATTTCATTAATAAGATAATTACTGCATCATCTTTGTGTCATAAATAAATTATATTATTTTATGTCTAAAAATTACAAATAAACTACCATCATGTAGGAAAGATTTTTAGCTTTCTAATGAATATTTACAATCGAATTTATCTTATGTATAACCCCATATTAAAAATGATTTACTTATTAAACATTGATTTTAACTATTTTAACCCTTCTTTAAATAAGTTAATAATAAATGTCCTAATCTAATCCAAGTGGGCCTAAATGGTCATATTTTATTCCTAAGTTTGTTTTTGGTCTAATTACACTTGTCCAATAGAATTAGGATATGTGTTAGGGTAATATTAATATCATATTTACCCTTAGTTACCCTATTTACTATTAACCGCGGTAAAAAAAAGTAAAAAGTTACTATTCACCAAAAAATTATTTTCATCTCATTGAACCACATTTTAGTCCTTGATATTAACCGTGTCTCTCGGATTTTCGAAATTCCATTCACAGAAGCGGTAAAATTAAGTTTTATGCAAAATTCAGTATTTAACCTACCACTTAGTGCTTTTACTATTCATCAAAAATTGAATGTTTTCAGAAAAAATACCAAAATTTCACCCTAGGATAATTTCGATATTCTGAGTCCAAAAATGAAGTCCATTTTGAAAAATAAACTTTATAAAATTTCAAAAAGTGGTTATTACTATTCATAACGGCTAGTTTTAATAGCATATTGTTTTTTGGTGAAACTCGGTTTTGCGTACGACGAAAGCTATCGAGGAAGGTCGCGATTGCGTGTAAAGCAAGCCAAGCAAGTTTTGTGTAGAAAAAGATTCCTTTGATGATTTATATAACATAAAATTCTCGGGTGTTACATTCTACCCCCCTTAAAAAGAATTTCGCCCTCGAAATTCGTCACTTTGCAACAAACAGATGAGGATACTTCTCCCTCATCATATCCTCAAGCTCCCATGTAGCTTCTTCAAGTTGGTGGTTCCTCCATAAAACTTTCACCAATCGAGTGGTCTTGCTTCGTAGGACTTTTTCGCTGCGATCCAGAATCTCTATCGGCTGTTCTTCATAAGAAAGATCTTGCTCCAGCGGTACAACTTCTGAGCTGAGTACATGTGAAGGATCTGGTATGTACTTTCTCAGGAGAGATACAAGGAACACATCGTGAACTTGAGAGAGATTCGGTGGAAGCGCCAATCGGTAAGCTACCTTCCCAACACGATCCAGTATTTCGAAAGGACCGATATATCTAGGGCTCAACTTCCCCTTATTTCCAAATCTAATAACCCTCTTCCAGGGAGATATTCGTAAGAACACTTTATCACCCACTTCAAACTCTATATCTTTTCTTCGGTTGTCGGCATAACTTTTCTGTCGACTATGAGCTGCTCTTATGTGTTGTTGAATAGATCTAACCTTTTCTGCCATTTCATCAACGAGATCAGGTCCTAACAGCTTTCTTTCCCCAACTTCATCCCAGCAAGTTGGAGTCCTGCATTTCTTTCCATAGAGAGCTTCATAAGGAGCCATCTGAATACTAGAGTGAAAGATATTATTATAAAAAAATTCCACCAAAGGTAGGTGTTTATCCCAACCTCCTTTGAAATCCATAGAGCAAGCTCTCAACATATCTTCTAGGGTTTGAATTGTTCTATCAGATTGTCCGTCTGTCTGGGGATGATAAGCAGTGCTGAAACTCAACTCTGTATCCAGAGTATGCTGAAGACTTTTCCAGAACTTCGAGGTAAATCTCGGATCCCGATCAGATATAATAGAAAGTGATACTCCATGCAATCTTACCACTTCTTTTACATATATCCTGGCAAGCTGATATAGAGAGAAATCCTCTCTAATAGGAATGAAGTGTGCAGACTTTGTAAGACGATCAACTTTGACCCAGATAGCATTATTGCCTTAGGATGTTTTAGGAAGTCCTGTGACAAAGTCCATAGTGATGTTTTCCCATTTCCATTCGGGTATGGGTAATGGTTGTAACAACCCCTTAGACTTCTGTCTCTCAGCTTTAACTTGTTGACAAACCAAGCATCGAGAGACATATTCAGAAACATCTCTTTTCATGCCATCCCACCAAAAGTACTCTTTCAGGTCCCTATACATCTTCGTGCTTCCAGGATGAATAGATAATGAAGAACTATGAGCCTCATCCAGCAGCTGCTTCTTTAATTCGGGGATGGAAGGAACACAAACCCGATTCCTGAACTTTATTATCCCATCACAATCATGGTTGAATTCAGGAACATTTCTCACCTTCTTTTGTAACTCGACATCTTCTTTCTGTGCCTCTTTAATCTTCACATGTATAGATGGTTGAACATTCATTTGAGAAAGATAAGATTTTTCCCCTTCCATTATAATTCCACGATCCATCCTTTGTAAATCCATAAATATTGGATCTTTTGTGATCCTCATCATGGATAAACTAGCATGGTCTTGTCGACTTAATGCATCTGCCACCTTGTTTGCTTTCCCAGGGTGGTAATGGATTGAGCAGTCATAATCCTTAATCAGCTCCAACCATCTTCTTTGACGCATATTCAGCTCCTTTTGTGTGAAAATATACTTTAAACTTTTATGATCAGTATAAATATCACACCATTCACCATAAACGTAATGCCTCCAAATCTTTAATGCAAAGATTACCACAGCCAACTCCAAATCATGTGTTGGGAAATTTTCCTCATGGATTTTCAACTGTCGTGAGGCATAAGCTATCACCATATCATTTTGCATAAGAACACACCCCAATCCCTTCTTGGATGCATCACTGTAGATCACAAACCTTTCTCCACTACAAGGCAGTGTGACCACAGGTGCACTGGATAACCTTCTTTTTAACTCCTTGAAATTCTCTTCACATTCCTCTGTCCAAACAAACTTAACTCCTTTCCGAGTCAACTTGGTGAGTGGATTAGATAATCGTGAAAAATCTTTTACAAAACATCGATAATATCCAGCCAAACCAAGAAAACTTTGGATCTCAGTTACTGTTGTTGGTCTCGACCATCTTTCGATAACCTCTGTTTTTGCTGGATCCACAGATATCCCCTCTTTTGAGATTATGTTACCCAAAAATGCAACTTTTTGAAGCCAAAATTCACACTTGGTAAATTTGGAATAAAGCTTCTCCTTTCTCAGGGTCTTCAATATAATTCTCAAGTGATCTTCATGCTCTTCCTTGATCTTTGAATAGAAAAGAATATCGTCTATAAAGACTACCACAAATTGATCAAGATAGTCTCTAAAGACTCTATTCATTAGATCCATGAAGATAGCAGGGGAATTAGTAAGACCAAATGGCATCACTATAAATTCATAGTGTCCATACCTTGTACGGAAAGCCGTCTTTGGTATATCCTCCCTTTTGACCATTAATTGATGATACCCTGAACGAAGATCAATCTTGGAAAATTATTGAGCTCCGCGTAGTTGGTCAAATAAGTCATCAATGCGTGGGAGAGGATATTTGTTCTTGATAGTGATCTTGTTATGTTCTCGATAATCAATGCAGAGTCTCATTGATCCATATTTCTTCTTAACAAATAGAACAGGTGCTCCCCAAGGTGACGCACTAGGGCGTATGAATCCCTTATCAAGATTCTCTTGGAGTTGCTTCTTCAATTCCTGCAACTCAATTGGGGCCATTCTATAAGGTGTCTTTGAAATAGGCAAAGCACCCGGTACGAGTTCTATTGAAAACTCAACTTCACGATTTGGTGGAAGACCCGGTAATTCATCCGGAAAGACATCATCAAACTCCCGTACAATGGGCATATTCTTAATCGTGACTTTCTCACCAACCATTTGAGATAAATAACCTTCATTTAGTGGAATCAATACCCATAAAATGGAGGAAATTTCCACTGGAAGGTTATGTTCATCCTTGCATTGATAGACGATCATATATTGATCTGGAATATGAAATGTGACTTCCCTTCTTTGGAAATTGATATGAGCTCCGTATAAAGAAAGCCAATCCATGCCAAGAATCACATCAAATTCCACTATAGGAAGGATCACAAGATTTGCAGGAAGCACTTTCCCACAAACTTCGATCGGAGAAGAATTATAAACTTTTGATGCGATTGATGTGCCATTAGGTGTTGTCACAGCTAACTCAACATCTAATTATTGAGGTAATACGGTGATACCCTTAGAAAAGTCTTCATAAATAAAAGAGTGGGTGGATCCAGAATCAAATAAAACATTTGCTACTTTAGAGTGGATGGTAAGTGTACCTTTCACCACATCGTTATCGTACTCCACATCGCTGATAGAAATTGCATGTGACTTTCCTTTGTCTTTAGCCTTAAGAGTTTGTTGATGTCGACCATCATCATCATCCCTTGGATTTGGGCATTGATTGGCATAATGCCCCATCTCCTTGCACTTGAAACATTGAAGTGTAGTAGGTTCATTCTGTGTATCCCTTCCTTTGTTTACATCATTAGACATCTTCTTCCCATTATCACGGCATTCAAATGCTCGATGACCTTCCTTTCCACATTTAAAACATTTACTTGTCCCTTTAAGACAACTCCCTCCATGTTTCTTTCCACACTTTGAGAATAAGGAAAAGCTCATCTTCTTTTCCGTGTGCTCTTTAGATTTTTCTTTGAATTCCATCTTCCTCTTCTTATCAAACCCATGTGACTGATGGGTTACTCCAATCTCCATATCGACTTTGAGAGCACATCGAACGATTTCCTCGTAGCTATTGAAGTCTCTTATGGCTAACGCCCTTCGAAGACTTGGTTTTAAGCCACTAAAGAATCGATCGATCTTACTCTCAGGTTGGATAATAATACTAGAAGCGTACCTTGCAAGTCTTGTAAAATTTGCTTCATAGGTACTAACAGATTCATCATCCCTTTGCTTCAGTTCAAGGAACTCTTTCTCCATCTTTGTTCGGAGAATACGAGGGAAGTACTTATTGAAAAATAAGTTCTTGAACTCGTCCCATTCCATAGACTCAATTTCATCCCTTTGCCTCGTATTCTTAACAAGATTCCACCATTGATCAGTATCTCCTTCCAAACGATACACTGCTAGGATGACTTTATCATGTTCAGAACATTGAAGAACTGAAAATATCTTTTCAGTAGTACTAATCCATTGTTCAGCAACTAATGGATCAGTAGACCCGCTGAAAGAAGGTGGACGCTGCCTCATGAAGGATTCAACAGAATGTTGCTCCCTCCTTTGCTCGTTTGGAAATCCTGCATGATTCATAGCTTGAGAAAGTTGTGTGAGCATGGCTACAAGATTTTTCATTCCAGCTCCCATATCGTTTGGTTGCTCAGGGGGACAATCATTGCATTGCCCATCGCATTCCGCATTAACACGGTTCCTTCGGGTTCCAGCCATTGACTAAAACCAAGAAGAATAGTGTGAGCAACACTAATTATAATAGGAAAACCACATAATTCAAGAATAAAATTTTCATGCTTAAGGTCTTATCCTAGGTTATGCAAGGACATTTCTAAAACACTAAGATTGTGTTCTATGCTTAGACTTATCCTTAGGGTTCTTAATAAGGCTTTCACATCCTAGTTTCCAAAGGTTGACTATACCTTTCCTCTGATACCAACTATAACGACCCATACTTTACATACATTGTTAATACTTCAAAATTGAAGCACAATTATTACAACATATGACAAAACCACAAAGGACCGTATAGGTATAGTGTCTTTAGAAACTGGGAAACATAAACAACTGGTTCATAAATCTTCTACAGTGTCTCCGATTTATTTCATCATATCTAGGGTACCTTTTAGCATATTCTACTTAATATCCATCTTCCTGACCTGGGGAAAATAAAACATAAAAGGGTGAGCTCAAATGCTCAGCAAGGCCAATAAAAATAATAAAAATCATATAATATATTTTTGAAAATCAAAACCTGCAAAAGAGATCATAATATCTTAACATGGAATGAATCATAGAAGTGAAAATGAGATCCCCATAATCATAACATAAAACTTGAAACTTTGTGGTATGCACACATAATCATGGAAAATCGTTTCTTGTTAGTCACGACTCATTGCCAAGACTATCTTAGTGGACAAAGTCCCTTTCTGAACCGAGTCACCCTCGTTCCAGTCCTGTTTCACTGAACCGGTATAACCTACCGTTCCAGCCATGTCTATCTCATGAGATATAAAGTCTTTACCCAATGCATTGGAGGGAGATATAGGTCCCACCCATCTTATAATGAATCCTTTCTTATGTGTGCCACATAATCATAAAACAAACATCATCGCATAACACAAGTAACAAAAGTGGGATTCTTGAAACATCATAACATCATAAATCAATTCATATAAGATAAAGGAATTCATAAAAATAATTCCATCACAACATGATCAAATCAATGTAATAATAGGGATAAAAACAGAACCCTTTATTATCTTAGATGAAAAATAATTTTGATAAAACACTTGAACTCCATTCTTGAGGAAAATATCCTTTCTTCTTTAAAAATACTTTTCTTTTCTTATCATGTCATACAATTATAAACTAAAAGAAGTTGATTAAAAATAAACTTGAAAACTTGTAAAGGAAGCTTCTTGGAAATAATTTTTTAAAAATCCATTCATGCTGTATAAGTTAAAAAAACATTCTTCGTACTTTTGTCGGAAAAGTCAAAAAGTACCTCGTACGAAAAACGACAAAAGATTCCTTTCGTATCTTTTACTAAAAACTCACCGAAGGGTAAAATTGGATATAGACTATTGTAGAAGGATAGAAATAATATTACATATTGAGGGAACATGGATTTGGATGATAAAATACACACCGGTAATTACCAAAGTAAAAACAATCTCGGATAAAAGTGAGATTGTGATATTTTCCCTTACCTTAGGTCAGATTTGCTTTGTTCGTGTCCGAAGCTCCTGTATAATGGTTTAAATAATGTTATTGACTTATTCAAGAATCATACATATTGATATGATATCATATATGGTCATATTATTAGCTTCTTGTTAGTAATATTTCATTGTTACTTGTTACTCGGGTCTTTATAACTTTTTGTTCTTATGCGTGTTTTGTCGAATAAATTCTTATTCATATCTTTAGGTTATAGATAATTCATTTTCAGAATGGTATTAGTGTAGTATATACCATATTCATTCATTCAATTCATTTATATAATCATTATGAAATGAAGATCATGTAGAACGAGTCGCATCACATCGTGGAGACGGTATTCCGTACGTACGCACGAGTGATGATATCGTTCCTATGATCGTGGAATTGTATTGGAGTATATATATATTATTTCAGTATCAATATTACTTCATAATAATCATATATAGTTACTCATTACACCATTATACCCATCCTTGTAAGGTGATGGTGGAAAATAGATTACACCACGGCGTGGAGACGGTATTCCGTACGTACGCACGCGCGGTGATTTCATTTTTCCGTAGGATGGATAGAAGGTGAATTAGGGTTGTTTCATATTTATAATAACATATCAGTATGTAAGTAATACTTATGTTATTACTTTATCATGAAACAAATAAATAAGAAGAAGTTGAAGAAGAAAGAAATTGAAAAGATCGGTAATGGATATTACCTCTTCTTTGGAACGCCCCTTTGAATCCTCCACTTAAGGAACTAAGATTGGTCTTTGGAGAAGACCAGGACCTATAGGATTATTCTAGGGAAGTGGAGAGGATAAAATGGCAGGGGTTGTCCGAGCTTGAGTGCTCAAATTGATGTGAGGAGGAGGGGGAGGAGGTTCCCTTTAATAAGGGAGGAGAGGGGCACCTTAGGAATACCTCAAAATATTATTTTATAATAAAGTCAAAATCTGTTTATAATGGTTCCAAAGGGTTTTATTTCGAAGATAAAGTGGGGAAGGGTCGAAATCCTATCAACCAATAGGATTTAGACAAGTTTAGGGTATTAGTTTAACCTTATCAATTAGATTTAACTCTAAGTTAAATAATTTAACCTTTACCATGTCTTTTTGTTTTCTTTCACTATATGGTTAATACACTTACTATAACATGCCAAACGAACCCCAAATTGTTTATTATTAATATATATATCCTTATCTAAGTAATTTGGCCGAACCTTAGATCTTTAGGAATAAAATAACAATTAATAATATAATATTTGATTTAAAAACTATTTTGTGTCAATTTTGACACTATTTGATATATGATTTTTGTGAAAGTCATAACAGAATTATATGTTCGAACCAAGTTGATTAAATCAACACTAATATATCATAGTAACCTAGAAAATTAGTGGAATTCATAAAAAGTCTTAAATTGCATTTATTTTGGTATTTATATTATCAATTATGTCAATATTTCATTAATAAGATAATTACTGCATCATCTTTGTGTCATAAATAAATTATATTATATGATGTCTAAAAATTACAAATAAAATACCATCATGTAGGAAATCTTTTTAGATTTCTAATGAATATTTACAATCGAATTTATATTATGTATAACCCTCATATTGAAAATGATTTACTTATTAAACTTTGATTTTAACTATTTTAACCCTTCTTTAAATAAATTAATAATAAATGTCCTAATCTAATCCAAGTGGGCCTAAATGGTCATATTTTATTCCTAAGATTTTTTTTTTGTCGAATTACACGTGTCCAATAGAATTAGGACATGTGTTAGGGTAATATTAATATCATATTTACCCTTAGTTACCCTATTTACTATTAACCGCGGTAAAAAAAAGTAAAAAGTTACTATTCACAAAAAAATTATTTTCATCTCATTGAACCACATTTTAGTCCTTAATATTAATCGTGTCTCTCGGATTTTCGAAATTCCATTCACAGAATCGGTAAAATTAAGTTTTATGCAAAATTCAGTTTTTAACCTACCACTTAGTGCTTTCAGTATTCATCAAAAATTGAAAGTTTTCAGAAAAAATACCAAAATTTCACCCTAGGATAATTTCGATATTCTGAGTCCAAAAATGAAGTCCATTTTGAAAAATAAAATTTATAAAATTTAAAAAAGTGGTTATTACTATTCATAACGGCTATTTTTAATAGCATATTGTTATTTGGTGAAACTCGGTTTTGCGTACGACGAAAGCTATCGAGGAAGGTCGCGATTGCGTGTAAAGCGAGCCAAGCAAGTGTTGTGTAGAAAAAGATTCCTTTTATGATTTATATAACATAAAATTCTCGGGTAATACAATAATAATCTATGATTGGGGGACTAAACCATCAAATAGAGGAGTATTTATTTCAAATTTGCCCATATAAATCATGTGTGATTTTCAATGTTTTGTTATTACTACAAACTCAATGAGCCTATGAGAATATATAAAGTTGATAGAGTCATTAAAAAATTCAAGAGGTTTAATTAATAAGGATAATTTTTAACAACACGACTACTCACATACCCACACCCTCCCATTGGTCAATTTAGATTAGGGTACCTCAATTGGTATCAGAGCCAATCCAATTCCCATATTTAGATCCAATATTTTTTGTAGAGAATTTCTTAAATAAAGTAGCAATAGGTTTCATCCAAGTAATGATGGAACAAAATACCCTAGTTAGTGCAATACAATATTTTCCTACCTCTTATCACTTGGAGTGGAGGTATGACATTCTTCCATAGTTGGTCTTCAACTCATTCATAAGGGAGACACAGTGACATTTCATGATAATATATATAACGTTTTTTTATAATGGAAATCCATAATTTATATCATTATTACTATCTTAGAAATGTTATATACAATGGTTATGGAATTTGAAATATCTAAATTGGGTTAGGATAGACTAATGAGAAGTTTTGAAGGACATGTAAAATTAAAGGAATCCAAATTAAAAGTGTAGATTATCAAATTTGAAGGCATTATTATATCTGATGATGATTAAATCAACAACTATTTTATTTGAGACACTGAAATTATGGGAAATATTTGGGGGTTGGGTGAGAATATACTTGATTACATTATTATAAATAATATTTTTATAAATATTCAATAATTATTTAATCCAATAATTTCAACAATATAGGATATATAGAACAATTCATTGGGTAAGATTTATAGTCTATACATATCATATGGAATAAGAAATATCCTAACATTCAAGAAAAAAGAAAGAACATGAGATGTATTTTAAAGATATAAGAAAGGGAAAATAAAAATATAAATAACTTTTAAAATCAATTTATTTTGAATGTAAGGAATATGATAAAGCCTTTAAATATATTCCTTCACTTCTATAAAAAACGATCATAAAATTCAAAAATAATGGTTGGGGGAAATAATCCACTATGGCGTTGAAATTAAAATTGAACTTTTCTCTATTCCATTAATTACCTTAATAAGAATGTGGTTGTCTCAAATTAAAAAAAAATGACGAGAGACCCCAAAAATTATAAATAGTTTATAATTAGGAAGAAATATTTTAGTAATAAAATAAGCATAATAATTTAGTAGAGTTAGTATGATTCATCATCTAACAATCAATTTGAAGATAAATATAATCTTATTGATCATAAAAAAAATGGATTGACACTACAAGTAGTGTTGATGTGGAAGAAAATAAATAACTAGAGCTGATGTCGAAATATGAGTTGGATGTGTGTCTTTAGAAGAATACAATGGTCAAGAAGGAAAAGAGAAAATAAAAAAATAGAATAATAAGGTTGTTGATAAGTAAGAGGAATTTAAACTAATAAAAATCTAATACATTAATTATAACATTAAACATAAATTTATGGTGGTTGAGTAAGAGAATAAATTGAAAGTACTTTAGGGGAATTTGGTAGTGAAAGAAGATGAAATGGGAAATATGCATTCAAAGAGAATTGTACCTGATATTGAGCTAAATGTAATGAACAAGGAATTAAGAAAATCTATTATAGTCAAATAAGAAAAATCTAACGTAATTGAGATGAAAACCATAACAAATCAGGTCAATACTTTTTTATTAAGAGTATCACTATTTTAATTATGATTTAACTATTAGTGTTTTCTATTATTCATACTCTGTAAAATCTAGTACTAAAATTTACATTGAGAAATAATCTTCTAAATCCAATAAATAACTTATAAAGATGTTATTTTTTAGTCCTATGAGGATGAAATATTATTGAATTTATGTACAACCAAATAATGATTATAGACAACTGATTTATGAATTGAAATGTTACCAATATAGAATACCAATATTTTGTGGTTGTTTCTGGTGTTGTAAAAGGTATAGACACAACTCTTACACTTTTTGGGGAATTATTTCGTTTCTAGTGAAAATGAATGAACCAAGGGGGGATATGATATTTCAATAAGCACTAGTCCCTAGAAAATTAATGTTTTGATAAATGTTTCATCAAATATTCCTACCCAAAAAAGGTTTGGGTGTTTAGAGATGATTGACCTACCTAGATAAGTTACCTGTTGTGTTTAAGGGAAGATATTTAAAAATTAAAAGGGAGTAATTCAGGCTATGATAAGTCCAACCAAGAAGAAAAAGTGGAAAACTAATAATTTATATTATGGCCATACAAATTGGATATCAACAAAAAATTGAAAAATAATAAAATAATGATAATTTCAAAGGAAAGAGTAATTTATTACATGAATTTTTGCATGATCATGGAAAGTTTACAACATGTTTTAATCATAAAATTAATGATTACTTGTGTAAAACATGTAGATATATTTGGAATGATATTAACGATTTCATACCAATTTTACTAGAATAAGAATAATTTATAAAAGGAGTATATAAACATCATAAAATTAATTTTTCTCTATGAATTAGGTAAATAAGTATACTCCACACAAATAAATATCTCAAGGGAAAATAATGGGCATAAACCTTGATATGTTCAATACAAGATAATATGCATGTTGAAATTTTCAAATTCAAGGTCTATATATAAATATATGTATTGGTTGAGAGGAATAGCTAAACCATATTACAACTACTAAGGAACTTATAGAACCGTACTTATTTCATTTAAATATTTTTTATTTGAGTTAACATGTAGGGAACTATAAGAGAGGAATGAATAATTCACCTATAGAGGCAAATAGAAATCATTATTCTATGAATCTTTCAATAACCATGAAAATATAAAGGATATTTCACCGCTTTAGGCAGATAAAAAATTAAGGAAACATGTAAAAATATCATGATAAATTGGATCTTAAATTTCATGTAAGCCGTTAAAATCCAAAGAAAGATGTATGAAAATCTCACATTAATTTCTTGGGATTTAATTTATTAAATAGATTTATAAGGGGATAATGTTATTTTATGATAAATATGAAAATAAAGGGAAGTTATATGATTTATAATTGAATTATTTTATTTTTTTTAAGATGTGTTCAGGATAAAAATATTTCTTGATACATCTAGATTTAAACAACCCAAAAATAAAAATTCTAGATTAGTATCATAGATATTTTTATTTGTAGATATAATTATCAACCATGGTAATACACTAAACATTTATATAAAGGTTTATACCATATAGACATGGAGTTTTCTAACTTATGTCTCCTCACTATGAATATAATGAGTTATTTTCCCTATCAAGTTGAACAATTTTTATTCAGATCTAATAGTTGGAGAATAAAATGTTTCAAAGGGAGAAAGTAGTGATGATAATAATTTTATATCTCCTTTTTATTTCTTTTCAGGGGAAGGGGGAGAAGTACAGGTACATGTATTGACATAAAAAGATGAGATTTTTATTAAAAAAATCAAAAGGGTGGTTTGTTGTTCCTATTAGTTTTTTCTATATTTGTTCTTAATAAGGAAGAATTGTGTTGAAGCAGATGCTAGTATGTGTTGATGTGTGAGCTATGAATCTATAAAAGTGATATTATATGTGAAATGGGAGTGGTAATTTAAAATATAAGCTATATTATACCTTATACATATTCAATAAGAAATTGTAATTGTCATCATATGATTTCATGTGACAATGTTGGTGTTAAACAATGGAAACTAATAAAGAATTTATTCATGTTATGTATAAAATATATAAAATCAATTAGAGTTATGTTTTCCATATAGATAGTTTAAATAAAATTTTTATGTAAAAAACATGAAAAATGTGGAGAAGAATCCATCCTAATATGTTATTGTATTTTAATACTAAAATATGTATAAATCCATGCTGGGATGATGTTTTGAAGAGGTTATAACGATGTATGAATTAATTTTGAAAAAGATGTTTTAGAGTTATCATTTTTTTGTATTTAACACATCATAAGTTCATAATAATGGTTCCTAATTTTATAATAAGGTATTATAAATTCCCAAAGTGGTTTTTATGTTTTTGAGAACATTAAAATATCCCTAATGTTGATTTATGTTGTTATAGTGACATTTGAGAGAGTCTACAAATATTGAATTAAAAGTGAAAATTTATCTATGACTTTTTCAGAAGACATATAAATGTAGTTCATATGCTTTTAGTGGTTAAAGAGAAGAAAATAATTCAAGTCATAGAGTTTCATGTGAATTATGGTTTTTATGACATGAGAGAATTTCATAAGACTTTTGTGAATTTTTATAAAATTGGAAGAAATTTCATAAGACTACCATAATCATAGGACATGGATGCATATGATAATACTTATATGAAAATCATAAGACATTGTGATTTCTATATAGTATTGAGCCAATGTTATAAAATGGAAATGGAAAGACATATGACTTCATCATAAGACTTTACATGTTCAAATTATATAACATCAAGAGTTCTATAAACCATTTATACAGATCATAAGTCTTTAGTGGATAGAGTTCTATATAATTTTTATCTAAGGCTAGAAAATAAGAACATAAATATTATATTAATTCATATTATGACTTCGTAATCTTCTATAATATTAATTTGTAAATGCTGAATTTGTATGAGTTTTCAAATCATATGAAATGGATATTTTTTATTTTTAAAACATTCAAAGGCTTACAAAAGGAATTTAATAAGAATTTATATTGTGATTTATGACAACAACACTTTTGGAACTTTTTAATGTCGTGTAGTGTAAAAAAAGTTTATTTTTTAGATTTCATATATGATGAATAAAAAAATTGGTTGATTCTTGGATTATTATAACATGATCAAAACATTTTGAATCTTCTCAGATCTTTAAACTATAACTTGTTTAATTAATGTTGGATTAGGCGAAGTGTGAGGTTTTTTTTAAATTGATACATATTTAAGGGTAACATAGAAAAAAGCGATATGTATGTAATTTTTTTTAGAAATTTGTAATCCAGATAACGGTATCTCATAAGATACTTATAATCCAGTCAAAGATTCTAGACATATTAAAGGGGAATATGTGAAATTATTTGGATCTTTAAAGGTCATAAAAATCTATATAAATTTTAGTGAACCATATATAAAGTTAATGAATAATTATTAAAGGAAACATAAGATTCATATACGAACTAATAGTCCTACATATGGGTACCTCTAAAGTTCTTTGAGTTACATAACAGTAAACATGAACCCCATATAATGGAAATTGATGAACTATTTGAGATATGTAAAGTTCATTAAATATCATCATAATGGTCACAAAAAACATGGATCTCCACACCCTAAAAAGGGTCCCCAGAGTACAAAAAGGATGAGTTTTATTTCCATAATAATATCCTCATGCTGAAACCAATTTGACCAGGATATATGTGTTTTTACCGATTTTTGCTGACTTTTTGTGGGAATCATTTTATTAATATTATTTTGAGTCATACATAAGAAGAAGATATTAGAATATATGTTTTCTAGGAATGATGAAATCAATAAACCTATTATAATTTATTCGTTTACAATGGTTGAGGAGAAAAAATGAAAATCTATATTTTCTTATAACTAACATATGAAAAATTAAAGAAGAAAGTAAGAAGGATCATGGTCTCATAACAAAAACATGATATTAATTATTTCATATATATATATATAAAATAAATTTCCCCAGTTACCTATATATAAAATAAAAAAAAATGATAAGGAATTGTGGTTTGACTATTTTATTACCCAAGAGCTCGACCTGAGTGAGTGATATGAATGAAACATTGAAACTCTAAAAGAGGAAGATGGTGAAGTAGGTGACTAAATCTATCCTTATAACTATGATCTAATCATCTTTTAAAAACACGAATTCTGTGTTTAATGTGGTACTGATACTTCATAAGAATATTTTTTGAATCCATTTGTTATTAAAGGTGAATGAAACAAATGATCTTGAGTATTCAAAATGATGAGATTACTCAGGTCATTATGGATCTAAAGTGAGCATCATGAATAGAAACTTTTAATGAGTCCATTTTTTAATGGTGTTATTGGAATTCTTTTATAGGATGAGATAAAATTGGTAATGTTTATTCATCAAGAAATATCTTTATCAATTAGTTGACATAACACCTAATAAAAATGGAATTATTTCTATATTTGGATTATTTTTATAGTGGTTATTTGTTTATTCTAGTGAGACTCTAAAACATTGAACACAGCGAGACTCTACATTTATAGGAAAGGGATAACCCTTGGTTAAAACCACTTGGGTATATCGTGGATGAATTTGGGGTTATATGGACACATAAATCATGGAAATGAGTAGTCCATTGTTGCCCAATGTTGTAAATATTGTGTTTTGTCATTTGTTTTATTTTTAATTCACATGTAATAAGGACAGAAGGTTCTATTTAGTGTATTAGGGCCTTAAAATTCCCATGTTCACTACTAAAACATTCTTTTAACAATGATAGTATTTATCACTGCTAAAACAAAACACTGATAAATGGAATATTTATTAGTGCTAAATGAAGCGCTAATAAATTTAACCTTTTATTAGTGTGTCTTTTCAGCACTAATAACAAACCTTTATTAGTGCATTTTTATCACTTTTAATGGTTTTATTTATCATTGCTTTATATTTAGCACTGATAATGGGTTTTCTTTATCAACGTTTTAATTTTAGCATTGATGCATGGTATCCATTATCAATGCATTCATTTTAGAATTGATAAAGGGTATCCTTTATTAGTGATGATTAATATATATAGAAATATAATGAAATAATGAAATAAATAAAAAATTAAAAACGTGTTTATTCAAAAAAAATTAAAAAATTTATTAATGAAACAATTATTACTAAAAATGAATAGTTGGATTATACATTATTAATTATTAAACATTTTATTAATTAGATAATTATTATTATTAATTTTATTAAATTGTATATATTAAATATATATATATATTAATGCACATATATGTGATTTATATATTACAAAATATTTATTCTCTTAATATTAAATAGTTATTTTTACTGAATAATGGTCTATAATTAAAAATTAATATGAATATAAAATATTGACTATAATTGAATAGTACTCAACATATTGTTGAATGTATTCTGATTTTTTAATGTTACATAGTTTAAATGAGTGTTATATTTATTTTACATATATATAATTAATGAATTTTTATATACAATGGACAAACACAAAACTTATCCATTCTATTCAATATTTTTAAAGTGTACTTATTCTTCATTTATTCATTTTAACTCAATTTTAACATAGATGGTTGCACTTAAAATGATATATTAATTAATATTGTTAAAATAATATTTACAAAAATATTTATAAAAATAGTTATAAATAAATATATTTATAAATTTACAATCACTATATTAATATAATTACATAATAATAATTATAAATAAATAAATATTCTTATAATTTTTTATATAATTATAAATAAATAATTATGTATATTTAAATAATTATTAAATTTGAAATAGATTTACTTAAATAATGAATATATTTACTACATTTATATTTATATATATTTATTAAATATATTTTTAAAATTATACAAATATATATAATGATATAAATATTATTTTAAAACAAATTCAATAATTAGAAATAAATAAATATAAAATTAAAATAAATATATTCCAAAGGGAATATATTTACTATAGTTATATTTATATATATTTATTAAGTATTTTTAATTTTCAAAAAAATTTCTATTTATAGTTATAATTATAAATCCTTTAACAACGCTTCTGTTTTAAGAGCTGATACAAAAATCTTCATCAGTGATTTTTGTTTGCAGATAAAGATGAGGATTTTTCAGTGCTCAATAAAGTGATGATAACATGAAGATTTATCAGTGCCTTAATTTTAGTGATGATAAATATTGGTTTTATCAGTGTTAGAAAAATGATGATAAATAATCCTTTTATCACTGATTATATTATAATCACAAATAAATGGGAAATTTATCATCACTTATATTTAAGAGCTGATAAAATTATCCCAATATATTTAAAAAATATTAACCATTTGAAAACTCATTGTGATATTAGGACATTTTCGTGGAATCCAGCTACTTTTGCACTCCTCCTCGGTGAATTGAGGCTCGATTCACCCCATTTGACTATTGGAGACACTTTATTTTCATGAAAAACTCATCCAACATTTAGTTTCTGATTGCAGTTGTGATGAAGATGGGATTCCACATCAAATTCTAGCAATTTCTCTTCCCGGGGTAGGTCGTTCCAAGCCCTAAAATTTTTAGATAATTTAATTCACTCTCTTAGATAATTTTTGCATGCACTGTAGTTTATTTTGGTGGTGCGAACATGTTTTGTAAAATATTTTACATGCATTTGTGTTCAAAATAAATTTTCTTATGAGAAATTGTTATGTATCTATATTGGGATTGTTGAAAAAAATCAGTGAAAGTGTTCAATTAATTGTTTGAGTTGTGAAAAATGTGTTTTTGTGGGTGTTTAAGGTGCACATTTTCTAGAAAGGGTTTATGAGGGGAAATTGATCATTTTGGGTATGTTAGAATTATTGATCACTTTTGGGTATGAGTTTTTAAGTGTTTAAATAATGATGAATTTGATTTAAAAATGAAATTTGGGATATGGATGGAGTTTATTAATTAGTGTTAGTTTTGAGAAATGGGTTTTTGAAGGGTTTTTCATATTTGTGTCGGGTTTGGGTTTAGGTTTTGTAATGGAAATTTCTATGTTGTGTGTTTGTTTTAGTGTTGTGTTCCATGTAAGGGTTTCATGGGTTTTTAAGGTTAAAATAATTTGTTCGATGGGGCATAAATGGGGAGGGTATTAGAAGTAAGTTCTTAATGTAAATTAACATACTTTTCCAGGTTGAACATGTTATTCCTTTTTTAAAATGTGAATTATAAATTTCCTTAAAGGATGGAAGACATGTTTTGAAAATGATTTGGGGTTGTGTACAATTTTTTTTAAAAAGTGACTTGCTATAAAATTGGTTGATAATTTGTGTCAACTCTAGTTTTGTTAATTGGAAGTGTTCAAACAATTAGTTAATAGAATTATTTAGTTATATAAGTGTTGAAAATTATGTTCGATGTGGGTATGTGGTGAATTTAATTTTAAAAGTATCATTTCTTATACTTGGGTGTGTTTTTATTTAAATCCATAGGGCGCCTCAAGGGGTTATTTTAGAAAACTATTTAAATGAATTTTTACCATATAGAATATATGTGACTAATTTTTGTGAAATGATCTAGTGTTCGTATATTTTTAAATGGGTTTGGGTGTCCAAGTAGTGAGACACTATGTGTACTTTTGTTTTTCCTAACTTGTGTGTGTAAATGTGTTATTTAGTGACATGTGGATGTGAATCTTTATTGAGCACAAATTAAAGGGAATCACGGGTAACTGGGTAAGTTGATTGTGTTGTTTCATGGAATTTGGATGTTTTCATAGAAAAATCATTGTCAATAGAATTAATTTATTATTTTATATTTATGTTAAATTCATTTCTTATTAGTATTACTAACATAAAATTTCTTTCTTATACAATTGGTTTATTTTTTTCAAGTTGGGGTGATCTGTTCAACTTTTATGCTTCTTCTCCTTTAAAACATTTCCACCCATGCAGTGGAGAATTTATCACTTCATTTCAAGTTACCTCTACTTACTTGGTAGGAAGAGAAATGATGCTACCTCTGCTCAGTCATAGTGTTAATCCGGATATTTTCAGAGTAAAATCATTATACATAGAATTAATATATTGTTTCATATTTAAGTTTAATTTTTCTATTTTTAGTATTACTCACATAATAATTGTTTTCATGTATGGGTGGATTCTTTTGTTTGAGTGGGGGTGATTTTTCCAAATTTCATGCCACATCTCCCTTGAAATCCTTGCACCCATTTAGTGGTGCATTTATCAATTTCTTTCATGATTCCTCCACAACCCTTTCAATTAGAGAAAAGAATCTACGTATACTCAATCACAGAGATAATCTTGATTTTTATATAGTAAAATCATTGTCCATAGAATTAGTTTATAGTTTCATATTTATGTTTAATTCATTTATTTTTTGTACTACTCACATAAAGTTTTTTTCTTATACAGGTGTATTTTTTTAGGTTGGGGTGATATGTCCAACTATCACGATTCTTCTCTATTAAAATGTTTTCACCCATGAAGAGGTTCTTTTATCACTTTCTTTAATGTTACCTCCTCTTCCTTTGGTGGAAGATCAACAACACTGCCTCGACTCAATTACAAAGGTAATCTTGATGTTTTCATAGTAATATTACTGACCATGTAATTAATTTATTATTTCATATTTCTGTTTAATTTATTTTTTATTATAATTACTCACATAATAATTGTTTTCTTATACAATTAGATTATTTTGTTCCAGTTGAATTGGTTTGTTCGAAGTTGGTCATGCAGTGTTGGCAGTTCAACAATGATAGTTATTGGAAAACATAGTGACATTGACAGTTAGGATTGTTTTTGAATGTATGAAATATTTTTTTTATGTAATGGTATAATTTTTTTTAAATGTCCATAATATAGTTTTTTTGTGGAATTTTTGTTGTAAATTTTATTATATTTAAATTCTGAACTAGGAAAAGTTTTTGTTGAGATATCTTGTGTCTTTTTTGTGTTTCTGCTGCTTTTGGTGCTACAATGTGCTATATTAGCACACTGTAGTGGGGATACAGTGTTCTATTATAGCATACTTCAATATATAATTTTATCATCTCATTTGAAATAACTGATAAAGAACATCATTATCATCACTTTTAAAATCATAGATTAAGAACATATTTTTATCAATTTTAAAAGAGGTGATAATGGTCTACTTTATAAATTCTTATTCAGAACTAATATAGAATTTGTTTACCTATTCTTTCAGAAGTGTTGATAAATGTGTTCTTTATCATAACCCTTTAAATTTCTTTTAATTCTCACATTTATCAGTGCTTTTATTAGTGCTGATAAATTTCCCCTTTAGTAGTGCTTTTTCAGTACTGATAAAAGTCATGGACTTTTAACATCCTTCATGTGGTTAGTTATTTTCTAGCACTGATAAAGGGTATTTCTACCATTGTTAAAGTCCTATTTCTTAGTTATTGTGGTTGAATTAAGAAAATGGATTTGTAAACATAATACTGTTGATCCCCCTTCAATGTGGTCAATCGGGTAAAGGGATCATCACATAATATTTTAGGTATAATGTGGAAATGGGTAATACTTATTTGTTCTGATCCATTCAATACATATTTCTAGGACATTAATGAAACTATTAACACTAATATTATCTTCATCTTACTAGTGTTAGTTAATTTGTTCGAAGATTTTAGTGATACCTCTATAGTGGGTCTTTATTGGGTTCTTATGAAGGAGAATTGTTTGGTTGCCTATGGCTCTTGATAAATTTGGTAGCATGAAAAGGAATATTTTCACAATGATGTGGAATGGGAATCTATATTGAATTCATAGAAATATTTTAGGATCTATCTCTTTGAGATTGGTTTTTTTTATTCACTAACCATAATGGAATCAATTATATATTTTCATAATGGGATCTCAATTCAATTCAGTGGTGATGTGTTGAATTCCAAATATTTTGTCATTTTAAATGTCATTATACACCAAGAAAGGGGAACCTGTTTTTCGATTACCTTACTATGAAATATCAACCATAAAAGGTTAATAAGGAAAAGTGTGAATATACATTGATGTTATTTATAATGACGTTTTCCTTGGATACATATAAGGTTACGAATAAGGTATATTTATATAATATCAATCAATAATCATTAGGTTTGTATTAGGAAAATGAATCCAAGATCCTTGATCTTAACTTTATCATAATTAATGAAAGAGTTGATAGTTAGAAAATACTTGAGTGGTAGTCTCAAGATCCAAATACTTTCTGTTACAACCAAGAAAGGGTTATGGTTTATAGTTTTATGTTGGATGAATTTAAAAGATATTATCACCATTTTTGTGGACTTTTTTACCACACTATATCCAAAACATGATATGATATTCATATAAAATTACATTGGTCAGGTATGAAATGGGAAATATATGCTTTCATTGTAAGATATCTCACCTTAAAATAAGTGAAAGTTAAATATCATTGAACCATAGGATATTTGTATAACCTCCCTTTAAAAGTATATAAGTGATGTAAATACACAATGGTTTTTTACTATATTCTCGATATAACAAATATGTTTGGAAACTGTTTCAATAATCAAATATTTATTAACCATGATATATCACTTCTTTATTATGAGTATTTCCACTTCTATGATGATATTCGAAATATATATATAGTAGATACTAAATCTCTATAGAGTTACATAAAGGGTTATATCTATTCATGACCCATGGTTTCACTCTATATTATTTGAAGGGTTGAAATGATATTTCATAACTTGATTAAAGCATAGTATGAATTAACAATCTACGATGGATATCTAATAATAGTTCATAATTGACATTTCATGTCATATTCCTTTATCATGTATCCTTGATTTTAGTGGCTCATTGAAAGATCGTTTATCAAAGGTAGTATTTTATTATAATAATATATATCATTCATCCTCCTATATGGGGCCTTTTCACACTGTATATGGTATGCCGATTCATTCTACATTATAATAGAATAAATAATCTTTTATTGTATGTGATATAGTGCATGAGTTGACTAAGAAGGTTAAATTTATTCAAAAGTGATTAATTATAGTACAAATACACTAAAAATAATATCATAACTGTAGGAAATAAACTATATAATTTGATTTTAGTTATCCATTGTTTCTTTGAATTTCTACACAATCTGCTACTTGAACAATGATGAAGAAAGGGAAACGAATTCCTTAATTATGAAGAATGTTTTAAATAATTGATTATATTGGAGGGAACACTTATATATAAAATTTAACTCATAATTTTAGTTTCATGTAAAATGTAATCTAAATATATCCTTTGAAAATATCCATACATGATCCCTCCCATGTTATTAGATTTTGTGATGTGTATTTGGAATCTAATGGTCTTTATAAAGATAAAAATATTTTCATCATCGACTAAATTTATAAGGTCTTATGGGGAAAATTCTCCCCATTAGGCATGATATGGTTTAATAATTGTCAAATATATAAGTGATAAAACATGGGAGTGTGATGTTGAAACTAAAAAAGTATTTCTGAATTTCTCCCTCAGGAAGCTCAATAATGATTATCGAGGGAAATAAACCCAATGGGAGGGAGTTTTTAATGACCAACTACATACAATTTAGTAATTTGTTACAATTTTTGATAATTTATCTATTAAACTAATTAATTTTTATGTTTTATGGTGGTTTTGAATCAAATGGAAGTGTATTTGGAGGAAAATGAATTGAAATTATTGATGAGGTGTCACCACGAACCAGATTCTAAATAATTGGAAATCAATATTATTGGGTGGAGATTTCTACCTTTATACCCCTTATAAAAGTTTCATGGTTGCCTATTACATATCCCTATAGTAATTTTTCATGTACCTAGAAGGGGGTGGGATAAAACTTTATTAAAGGCTAAAAAAAATTTCTACTTATAATTAACTTCACTTTAACTCAACCATTTTGGATTTTATATTCACATTTCATATGAACCTCACTAAACCATTACTACTTTCTCCTTCTATGTAACCCAAGTGTTTCCCACCCTATTCTTGGTGTGGTTCACTAACTTGTTTAATATGTTTTTATTTTTGGTGAATTGATGGTTATACATACCACTTGTCCTCTAAATTTATTCTAGGATCACTAAAAAAAAGTAATTCTCTAATTCTCTTTATTATAGGGTTGTGAAATCATACAAGTAGGTAAATAAATTCTTTATTCAGATTTTGGGATAAGACTCATTATTTTTTGTTATATGTGACCTATCATCTCCATTCTATAATTATAGTGCTTATGATATATATTAATTGGGGAAGAGTGAGATATTTGCAAGAAACTATTTTACATATAATAAATTTTATAATCCTCCCCATTCTAGACATATAAATTAAAAAACAAATTTATATTCTTATATCTATTTGTATCTTTATATATCATGACTCCTTAATTAATCACATGTAAATTATTTTTATTAAAAATATCTTTATAGACCTCTAAAATGATGTTTTTTATGTTAAACATTTTCATTTTTATTATATTACTTATACACACACACACACATATATATATATATAGACACACACTTATTATAGAATAATAAAAAGTTGGGGTTTCTAAGGAATGAGGTATATATTTATAAATTCATAGAAATATAAAATTTATGACTATTTAGTAGTTCCCTGAAATGTGTGTTCTTGTTTTAAGAATCACTGCTTGTAGGCAGCTTCCATTGGATTTATTCATGGAACCAAAAACATCCAATAGTTCATTATCGAAAAGGGACCTACTTTCCAAAGGTAGGTGTTCGTTAAGTTTGAACTTGACGATACCTAATAATGTGCATTGGACGGCAGGATTGGAGTTCAGACTCATCACACCCTTTTTGGGGTAATTATTATCTACTCCGGGACTCTCTTTATAAATTTAATATATTTTCATGAATACTTATTAATTAACTATGTATAACATAAGTTCCCCTTGGAATTTGAAATCCCCTATTAACATGTGTAGAATTTTGAATCATCTGTATGTATTCAAGGTTCTACATTGATGGAGATATCTGCACGTATTTGAGATTCTCCTTCAATGGTATCCTCTCATATATTATTTAGGGATTCTTTTAATCATCTTTATGATGATACTTGTTTTTAATCTACTCAGTGGGGCATTAAAAAATTTATTGTCATATAGGGAGATGAAGGTTTATTTTTATGTTGGGATTCTACCCATAAAATGGGCTACCTACGTATCCTTGTGAAAGGAATCAGAACACTCATAGTTTGGTGCCTCCAAATGGGACACATCATACCTTTTACAGTCATGTGATAAGGACCAAACTGTAAAGTTCAACGTCATGTAGTAAGGACATCTAAGCGAAAGGTGCTTAGTCAATATTTTGTGAGAGACTTATGTCGAGGTAGCCCAAGGAACTTGGAAAGGAATTAGGCTTCCAAGTAATATCAGAGCCTCTTTGGAATATGCCCCAAGGAGAAAAGGGTGGATTTGAAGCGCTGAGTTTGAACCTCAAGGAGGCTTACTACGTATCCCATGTCGATGGGAATCAATGCCCACATAGTTCAATAAATCTCATAGGAGACTATAGTCCTTTGATAGAAAATCAGTCTGGGCTTACTTCTTGAAAATAATTCATTGGTGACTTGGGGGGTGGTTTAATTTGGGGCTTATTCATAAGGAGGATGCCCATATTTAAGGAAATAATGGTTAGATTACTAAAGAAGATATCCAGTGAGCTCGGGCCCTGAAAGGGCATCCGATGTATCCCGGTTTGAATAGGAATCTGAGTTCTCGTAGTTCCTTCGCCGTGGGTGTTTGTGAAAATGTTGTAATCATCACGAATATATATGCCCTTATGATTCATGCTCAGTTTGAGAAATAAGAGGATATGAAAGATTCAACAATTACACTCATTTTTCGTCATCCACTAGTAGAGTAGGGCGACCCTGCGGTGGCTAGGATGGATGAGGTTGAGGTGACTCGGGAAGAGGTCAAGGTGATGATCCCTCCCTCTATTCACATTACATTGGAAAATGTTCCAAATAAAAGGAAGAAGGGATGATCGTTAGGGAATTTCACTAGGATAGATACCCAAAAATTGATCCCGGTAGGGGAGGGATACTTCTCATTTTCTTGTATGGAAGAGAAAGTGTGAACTTTACCATTCCTACAAAATATATGAGGTTAGAAACAAAAAGGGGAGGACATACCCCAAACCCTAATCCTCCAAAATAGGAACTTCCCAGCACTGTTTATGGTAAAAGGGTCCACGTGACTTTGGATATAGAAATATATAAATACTCTAGGAATCCTAACCCCATTGTGAAACAATTGTGGGAACCCTCTGACTACGGATATACAATCCCAAATAAGAGACATGATGATCTAACTTTCCCAAAGGTTTGATAAGTTAAGAGGTTTTGGTAGAGGCTTCCACTTAGGCCCTTCTAGATTAGGGAACCAATGAAGAAGATAATATACCATGAATGGCTTTAAATATGGTAATAATGAAGGTATGTTGGCTTTATACCAAGATCTGCCGCGTAGGTACCTCGCGCAAGTCTGTCTCCTAGGTACCACGTGTTGTTGTGACGCACAACGACACCAAGAAAGTGTGTTATGCATGTTTGATACAAAGGTTTGTATGATTAATGAAGAATATATTTCACATAGGGGAACCAAACCTATGTAAATTTTTTGAAAGACATTCAAAACATGCTTGTCCCATTTAATTATCTTTTATCTCGTACATTAGAGATCTACCTGAGACAATTTGAGGGATCTGGGTGAAAGAACTATAAAATGGGAGCTTTATGGAAAATTTCAACATTCCAGTCCTTGAAATGGGGAGCCCAAGGGTCCTATTTACAGGCATGGATGGGGCCTAGTTTAAGGTATAGTTCCCAGACCAATCCTCCGTACAGCTTCTCTGCGCAGGTCCGTCATATAGGGGTACATAAATTATGTTTTCGCATTGGTATTCTACACAATTTTGTCACATAGGTCCATCATGTAGATCTATCGTGTATCCCTATGGAAGGTTTTTATTTCCATTTAATTCTTCGAACCTGGTCTTGTGATTTTTAAATATCTAGGTTTATCTTCATATACTTTTAGTATTCTGAAGTCGTCTCAACAAAATCCCCCCCTCAGGATTGGATCCGATTAGAAAGATAGTCAAGTCCTGAGATAATATTATGGGATGATGATGGTGGGTTAATTATGGGGCAACACAGGTTTTCTGTAGAGCTACTTCGTGTAGGTATGTTGCGTAGTGTTGTGGTGCAGGTTCACAAATGGATATAAATAGGTTCGGTCTATTGCGATTTTCTTCGTCCATACCTCCAAATTTCCTTGATCTTTTTGTGTAGCTCTTTTGTCTAGCCTCAATGCAATGTGCTCTTGAGTAGTCTCCTTGAAATTTTCTCAAGGTGATACTACTTTGGCGATGGAGCTACGCGGAAGGTCTTCATCGAAGGAGTTGCACGAGGATCCTTGTTGAAGACCTACGTGACACACCTCATCGAAGTACATTCACGAACTACTTCCACTGATTTTATATATATATTATTTTCCTTTAAGTTGAAAATTAAAGTGAAAATCCCAAACTAATAGGGGTTGTTTGCTAATTCGTTTTTATGAGAATGGTTCATTAGATAACCAACACTGAATAAGATATGGTTTGTCAAAATGAAATGATGAAGATCATCAAACCATACTATTATGATGCTTTATAAAGTACTCATCCTAGTCTATGGAATGGTTTAATTCCGTATCAACAAGAATATCCACAAATTTCTTACCTATCCCTGTATGGGAATGGACTTTTAAAAATTACCCATGGTCCATCTGTTAAGATGTATGTTCCAAAGAATTGGTTTCTTTAATACACCAACTGCAACTGCATGAATATCAGTGCAAGGGGGTTCTAGTACCATAAGTAACAATCCCAATTGGTTGTATCATTCATCACATTGGTTGAACTCCTGATATGATGGATCATGTTGTATATCCAAGGACACATTTCTATGATTCAACATTTTGGGCTTCCCAAACAGATCAGTCTAATGGATGGAAGGAAAACTGGGATCTTCATTCTAAGGGAGGTGTGAAACCTGAATATATGTGAGAATTTTGGGTGTACTATACATATGAAGTATTCATGAACGAGTTATTAGATGTTTATATTTATGAATCTGTTTGGATAGGAAAAACATATGTTTAGGGAAATGATTTCATTCTTTAATGATTTAGATGATGGAGTACGCAAAAGAATTCTTTCCATTTGATGCATGGTAAAGTTGGCATTAGTTTGTGGGATATCTACCAAATAGTTGGGTTCCCATTATTAGGGAAATGTATGATGAGTTTATTATACTAGCTACAGTGTGGGGTAACGTTACTAGAAAACCTTCGTTGGCTCGTGAACTATTCAAAATAGATAAAGAATTGCCCAAAGATAAGAAATATATTCATGTCAGGGTGTGGATGGAAGCCTTTTTAGAACCAACAATAGAGATTGGTCCCACCCATGGACGTGTTATTGTTTGTCCTTCTATAGATAATCGGGGTAGATCAGGAACATATTGAACTATATTGGAGAAAGGTTACTATAATCATTAGGGCTACAAAGTCAAATCTGATATTGATTCACAGATAAGTTTAGCTTCCTTCCTTTCCATGTGGCTTAGAATTTACGTGCTTCTAGTTCGTGAGTCCAAAGGTGGTGTAATGCTGGATACATATTTTTATCAAAACTAAATTAGAAAAGGGGAAGTATATTGGGTTAGAAACCCTTTTATTGGAATGAATTTACTATTCTATGCTACATTTATTTGGGATGGAACCATTTTGAATTCTGTGTGAATTCTATGCGTATTGTGGCTATATTGAAGCACGCTTTTCTTTATACTCAGTGTTGAATTAAGTTAGAGTCTCCAATGGTCTATTCACCCAATTTTTACAGAATTTATCTGGTATTCAGCCTCAAAATTTGAGACCTTATGTAGTGATAAAGGAATTTAATTTCTCAGGAGAATTAATCTTCTTTCCTTTTGGTAACCCACCAACTCGGAAATTTATTAATGAAGGTAAATAAAATAATAATTATTTGTAGTCTTATATAATGGAATTCAGTTATGGTTAATTATCATCCTAGATTGATGGTGAAATTAGCTGTGAGGCTTACGTGTCTTATAGGTTTTCTTGTCAGTTCAGATGTCTTCCAAAATAAAACACATTTACTCCCACATATGTTAGACATGATAAACAACCAATGGTAGCGAAAAAATTATGGATTCAAACTGATTTACATGCATCCAAATTTTCGATTATGTTACCTCCCCTAAGTTCATCAATTCTATTGAATTCTAGATATGCCAAGGCATGGGATTTTTTATATCATCAAAGGGATTTAACGAAAGGAATATATTTAGCAGTAGCTACAACGATTGTTGTGCTTGAAAATCATGGTAAGAAGACCATGGCCATTGATGGGGTAGAAGTTTCATAGGTTTCAGAGCCATCAAAACATTCTCGAAAGAGGTATACTAGGAAGACCATTTCTAGAGAAGAAATATCTCTGACTCCTTGTCGATCCATTCACTGCCATCAAAAAGAGGTTCATATTTCATCTATTGAACTTTTTGAAGAAGAAGGGAGGCCTAAAGAGTCTCACAAGTCATAAGGTATTGAATATCCTCCATAATCAACCATACTGAGATTGAATTATGTGCGACCTTCAGCCATTAATCATTGGGAGAGTGTGACCTATGATTTTAGGGATTCATGAGAATTCCTCCATCATGGAATTCGAATACCCAATGTCTGTGTCATTAAGGAACCTTCTGATTGAAATTTGGATAATAACCTGGATGAATTACATGATTATATTATGGAGTTGGATGCTTTTATATATAAAACTGATGAAAAATTTCCATTCTGTAAACAGGTATCTCATATGATAGATTTAGGAGTACACGAAGGGGTAATTATCAACCCTGATTAGAAGTGGGATTTTTATTTTAATACTCAGAATGTATTTTCTTTTTTTTCTCAAATCTTCTTTACCATTAATTATCATTATTCATGATAAAAATGCATTTTTGTTGCTTTAATGTATGGAAGAAATCTATGGACCAGTTCTTGAATCACCAAAGTATGGGCCCTAAGGATCTCCTATAAACACATAAAATGACCCTCCCGGGTCTCCATAACATTCTCCAAGAGAATGAATCATGACTGGGGTAATGGCGACGGATAATCCTCAGCCATTAACTCAAGTTTCTCCTGCAAAAAGGTATGTTTTGGTTTCTCTCTATTCTTATGAAAAGAAATGAAAGGGAGAAATAAAATTGATCTGAAGTGTTCAAAAAAGGAGTAAGAATATGTATTTTCCTAAGGGAATTATAATTTACCTAGTACACTCTGGTAATCATATTTATTGTCTTGCGGAATATGTGCCACTCCCTTGTCTCAAGCGACTAAGAGCTGATTCTCTTAGACAAGAGAAACAAACCCCAAGGGAAATCCGTGTTTATGTTGATGAATATGCTATCTTAGTAGATATATAATCAAAATATTCATCTGGACCTTCTCCCAGATCTACTAAGATAGAGAAAAGTCATGGTAGGTTTAGATACATTTCTCATTAAAATTTAAATAAACTTTTCTAATATTCATTTTTTTCATCAAATCACAGATCAGTTGCCTTTGGAAATGGGTCCTGTAATATCCAATGTTGATATTCCCATTGATTTAGAAGAATATAATGAATACCCAAGAAAATATAACATAAATACTGATTTTGGAACAAACCTCAGAAGATATGATGATGCTATACCAATTGAAGATCCAACTGAATAGAATGTCAGCGATGCCAATTTGGGCATCAACCAACATTTTTTGGATACCTTAAATTGTGAGG
The DNA here is from genome assembly GCA_963277665.1 of Viscum album. NCBI lineage: Eukaryota > Viridiplantae > Streptophyta > Magnoliopsida > Santalales > Viscaceae > Viscum > Viscum album. The sequence goes on from OY728123.1 coordinate 1,929,866,908, forward strand.
ATGCTATAAGATTCCAAGACACATACACTAAAATGGTGGAATACCTCAATACAAATATTGATATTACATGTTCCATCAATAAGTTTGGGGATTTTCATGAGGAATGGCAAAGATGTAAGTCCTTATTCTTTCATTTTCCACACACAACTGTTCTTCTTTACTTTATTATTTAAATAAAAGTTCACCTTATGCCTCTTTATCTACAGAAAATGTTGCAAAGGCTCTTCAAGAATGGGGCGTTACACTCTCCTTCTTCTGTTGGATCTAGGTAAATACATACATAGGACCCTCCACCAATAGAGTCTCTAGAGCCTTCAATTATGATAACTGGGAAAACTCAAGAGAGTTCCACTTCTCAAGAAACATCTACTCAACATGCAGAAGCTGAGAATACCACGGATGAATCCAATCAAGTGGATGACTTATTATTGGGTAAATGTCATCGGTTGTCTGGACCATACTATGTTTCTTCAATTTTTCTGAAATTGATAATGACCATGATTTATCGTTTAGGGTTATCAACTTGCACAGTTAGATCAGAAGGTGAATCTTCCATGTTGGCTCAGACATCAGCATAAAGTGAATTTTCTACTATTCCGAGAGAAGAAGAACAAGGAATTTCTTTAATTGATCTATTTCCAAAGTACATTTTACCTCATGGCAGTGAATAAGATTCAAACTTAGACATGCAATATGCTCTTTGCATAGAATTTAAGAAGATATGGAAACATATTTGGAAAATAATTACTGGGAAACCATTAGATGAACTATCATCCCATTTTTTCAAACTCCAATCATTATTTTTTCATATTGGGAATTAGTTGAATTAATTATCAACAAGTCTATCATGGAATGAATAATACCATTCTCCAACGGGAGTTGGAGCATAATAAGAAGCAAGATTTTGAAAAGGCTAAACATGTCATCTATGTTGAGATATTTCTAGTTGCAGTTGTTGAGGATGAAGTAGACCATAATAATAAATCGATCTAAATCATACCAAAATTAAAGAATTCATGAAGGAGTTGTTATATCTTCCTCATCAAGTGGATGATGTTCATAAAAACATGAGTAATTGAACTAAACATTGGGAAAAACCCAATTAGAGGGGATATCTACCATTTAAACTACTAAAGAAGCACTTCGTCGGGCCGAGGAGGTTAGATATTATCAACTATCTCAACATCAACAGAAAGTTGATAGGGCTTATTAATCTTTTCATCAAATGAAGATTCATATTAAGAGATTATTTTAAAACATGATAGAGATGCTTCATTTTGTGGATGTCCCTTTAATTTCATATGAATAAAATAAATTTTTTCTTGAATAATTTTTGTTCTCATTCTAGATTTTTTTATTGCAATATTAAAGTTATTTATGGTGTTGAATTTTTTTTAATCATTAAACCTTCATGTCAGATAATCATGATAACAATTACAACAATGGGGGTGCTTAAATTTTTCTTATTAAGCGGATGGGCTTAATTTTCATAGTTTTATTTTTACTAGGGTTTTATGGACAATCCCACAAACATAATATATTTTGACTTTTTATTAGTCAATATTACCAAAATCATACAAAATATACATTTAGTGAGCTAAGAATCGACTTTGGTTCAGAGTGACCTTTTTGGGTTTCCAATCTAGTAAGTACTACATCTTTTTTTTTGGCAGTTTAGATTCATGCATGTTGAACTATTAAGGGATAATGTTTAACATCAAAATATCTTTGACCATAAATTTTGAAATTGGATCCCAAACAAGACTCAGTAGTTAAAAATTTCTTTGATATTCTTTAGATATTTCCAAGAGTAATCTTGAGCCATAATTTTCATGGTCACAAATTTTAAAATTTCTATCAACATATGGGGAGTATCTTCCATGAATAGATATATCATTATTTTACAAACCCATTATGGGAGTTGTGTTATCAAGGGCCAACTAGGGCATATTCTTCATAGCCAAATAGTGGAATCTTCTGACTGACAGGACAGTTATGTAGGCTTCTTATGGAAGACCACCTAAGGGCACGTGCTGTATAGTCAGGAAAAATAGTTCTGAAGAATATAACATTTTATTGTTGATAGACAAGGGAAAATAAGATTTGGGTGACTCAAGACCATAGTGGGTGGCTTTACCAAGGAAATAGATTTTAATAATGAGAGGATATTTTATCCTGACATAGGCCATGAATATGGATACCACTTCTAAAAAAATTTTGTGTATGAAGAATTGTTAAAATTTATCAGAAAGGTGAATTTATGATATAAAATTGTATAGTTTTAAGTCATGCATAGAGGAAATTGTGTGGCATTAATGTAACGACTTTAGCTTCGACGAAAGGTATGAAACTCTTCCAATTTCTTGATAATTTTTTTGTAAACATACTACCATATGTAGTTATGTAAGGGAAAATTGTAAAATTTGGTTTTAAGAATTTATAGATTTGAAGAATGATATAGAAAAAGGGCTAAAGGCATTAGAGGAAGTCTTTTCCAAGAACGAAGTTACCATTATTTGAAAAACCCGTTATGGGGGATTTATTATGTAGGGCCAACTAGGGAATATTATACATAACCAAATAGTGTAATATTTTGACTGAAAGGCCTGTTATACAACCAAATGTTATGCAAGGCCACCTAGGTGCACGTACTGCATAGTCATGAAAAAGAGCTCTTAAGAATTTTGACATTGTATTGCTAAAATCCGGAGAATGTTTATGGAGATTCATATTTTCCAAAGCATAGAGTTCGGTTTATGGAGAAAGGTACCTAAATATGGAAAGGGTATTTCCAACCAAGATTTCCAAAGAATCAGAGTAATGTGACTTTTACGAAGGTCTGAACCAAATGTAGGAGTTGTGGTGTCTGTAGTTTTAGGTCATACAACTAGGAGTAGAAATGGAAACAGTGTGTGACATGTGGCCAAGTGATTCCAATGTTATTTAATATTTCTTTGAACACATGGAGTGGGGAATGTGTAAACCATGGTATTTAATCATTTCATATCAAGAGAAAAATAATGGGACAAATATACCCGAATGAATGTTTTAAAATAAATATTCTTGAATATAATCATCAATGTTTGAAGGGAACAAAGACACTATAACTAAGAATGAAATTTTCATCATTTGAAAAACCCGTTATGGGGCTATTTTATGCAGGGCCAAATGAGGCATATACTGCATAGCCAAATAGTGGAATCTTTTTACTGACATACCCATTATGTAGGAAACTTATACAAGGCCACCTAAGGGCATGTGATGCATAATATAGAAATATATTTCTCATATATTTGATACTCTATCACCAGAAACCGTATGAAATATTATGAAGATCGGTAAATATTTATTATTAAGAGTGTGAAATATAGAAGGGGATTATGCTAAATGCACATAAGAAATATTAGAATAAATATTGGCTATTAGTTTGAAGTACATTACATAGATCTAACTTGTATATAAAATGGAGACTTTCTTTGCTTACATTGGAATTAAAATTTGGATGTTTAGTTTAAATTCATGCAATTAGGACATTATATTGTGTTGTTTTAAGTCATGCAGTGAGGAAATTGATAATACCACAAGAAATTGAGACACCTTATTTATATAAAGAATCCTTTTACCTAAATAGTAATCCCACATGAGCTATTCTCAGTGTGATAAACAAGGAGCAATAAGGGTTCCTTATATAACACAAAGGTGACACAAGTGAAGAATATTGGTGTTAGATTTTCATGCTGTTTAACATCATGATGTATGAACAAAGATGAAATGATGAGAAAATAAAGACATATTGTAACTGAACTAATGGATAAAACCCAAGTGTCATTATGTGTATTTCTAGGGGAAAGAATCAATCCATACATAATTATTTAAACATTCATTATGTAGGTTTGATTCTTATATAAAGAATAAAGGGGTTTTGTTTTTCTATTGTGGTTTGGCCCAATATTGAAGATACAGGCATCTCAACGTATCTCATATAGAGGATAATCAAGCTATACGTAGTTCTTTGAACAATCATTTCCCACAGCAATAATTTTTTACAAGGGAGATGGGGGCTTTAACAGATTCTAGAAAGGTGATTAAATTTAAGACACAAGAAGGAATGAAAATAAAATCATGTATCTTAAAATAGAACTATGTATAGATCTAGTTCATATATTGGAGATAAAAAAGGGAAATAAGAATTTTGTGGTTGCAGTTGGGCACAAGATTGGAGATCCAGGTGTCTCTATGTATCTCATATAGATGAGAATCGTGTCATATGTAGTTATTTAAACAAGGTCCTAATGCCAATCTGACATAGATATAAGGAATAAAGGGACTCTAATTCCACTACGGAGTATAAATGATTTCTATGATGCTTGATTATGGAATCTATTAATGCTAAGTAGAGAAGAATTTATCCATACAATTTAATTTCACGTAATGAGGACAAATGGTTCTACACATTTTAACTTCATACAGTATGGACACTTATGGTTTTTATGTAGTTTAATGTCTTGAAACTAGAACTTTGAACTGCACAGCTTTATGTCTTGTAGTAAGGACATGAGGGATGTGTAGATTATATGCTTATAGCAAGGATGATTGTCACACTACACAACGTATTTCTTCTAGAATCTCGCATTGGTTGGAGTTGTATTAAGCCCTCCATCTATTGAAATTAAAGAATAATCGTCATTTGAGTAGATATTATGTTTGGAATTAGTTAATTCTCACTTTTTCTAAATCTTTGGATGTTTCTTTCCTAGTATGATTAGAGTCCTAAGGACCAATACCAATTCTCATTGAAGAAATGAACACGGGAAAAGTTTCTTGTAAAAAGCTCACGCAATTCTATTTTGATAGACTTTTAAATGATGCAATGTAAGAAATCATTTTTCTTCTAATCATTCTAGCTCATTAAATCGTTTTTAAGACCTCTCGTCTGTATAAAATTGATCATTGATTGGAACTCTGAGTGACGTAAATTGCATTTTAATTTTCAAGAATACTTCTGTTCTATATTCCAATGAATAAGGGGTTTCCTAAGTGGAATTACAAGTAGTAGTCTGATAATCCCATAAATCCTAAAAAAGTTTATCCGGCCAAGTTTGTTATCTTTATTCACCGTCATCTGGAGTATATTTGATAATGTATTATTGAAAGCCTCTATCTGTCCATTGTCCGCCACGTGATAGAGAGATGAATGGTTGGACATGATATTGTGCTCCTGATATAACTTATTTACCTCAACAGAAAAGAAATCTGTGTTATTGCCTGTTAATATACTTTGAGGGACACCAAATCTAGTGATGATGTTAGTTTTGAATAAACTAACAATTCTTTTTCATTTGACTTCTTTAATAGGAATTTCCTCATCTCATTTAGAAATTAATTAGTTGTAAGAATATACTTGAACTTCTTAGATGTAGCTAGATGATAAGGTCCAAATAAATATATTCACCATGTGTAAAATGCCTCGGAGTATTTAACTATATGTATCAACCTCGAGGGTTAATGAATAGATTTGGCATACGGTTGGTATGGATGAAATTTCATAGTGAAGTATGTGAAATTCTACATCATTGAAGGTAAAAAGTATCCAAGCCTTCAGATTTGACTAGAAAGCCTATGACCAGACTGGTGATCACCATAAGATCCTGAATGTACTTCTTTCATGACAATTGTAGTTTCATCCCCATCAATAAATCTGAAGAGGATTCCATCAAATCCACATTTGTAGAGGATCTTCTGGTAAATTGGACTATCCAAAAGAGTAAAATTGGTTGTTCTCCTTCAGATATGTTATTTATCAGCCCTATATGGTGGAAGTACTCCATTTGGAAGATATTTTATGATGGGTGTTCTCCATCCTATGGTATGACCATATGGTTCAGAAATAGGGCTAATTTCATTAATTTTCTCCATTTTGGTTTGAACAAAAGGTGAGACTATTTGACGATGAGATATGCTAATGACTGTCTCATCCTTATTTGGATCTTCCAAGGCTGTAGCTGCATTTTCCAGTGTGTGAGCTTTGGAATTTTGTGATTGTGGGACATAAGGCAATGCCGTCTCTAGGGGTAATTCAGCCATTAACCCTCTGACATAATCACACAGAGGGTTTAACTGTTTATTTCAGATAGAATATTCGCTATTGATCTATTTGATTACTAATTCTGAATCACCTTTTATATTCAAGTGACTCACATGAACCTGATGTTCCAATTCCAAGCCTCTAATGGGAGCTAGATATGCAGCTTCATTATTGGTACCACGTTTTGATAACAGGAAGGAAAAAGTCAATACTGCATTTTCTGGGGAAATAAATAGAATTAATAATATAACTTTGTTGAGTTTAGGGTTTTCCATTCTCTTCCCTATTGGACTTATGGAGGCACTATCAAAGTACATTTCCCATGTTAGGGGATTATTATAAAGACCTCTTCATCAAAAATTTCAGTATTCAATGATGTATCTTCCGAAGATTAATGTTCTACAAGGAAGTCATCCAGATCTTGGCCTTTTAAATCTTTGTGGGGAACAAACTGGATATAAATGTAACACCCCGAGATTTTATGAAAAATATTCTTTTAATTTCATTAATGTCTTGTGTTGTATGCTACACCAAGATTACTTTGCGCTATACGCAACACCGTATTAGCTTGCATTATACGCAACACTATTCTTGGATCGTGTTACACACAATTTTGATAATAGTTATTCTACGCAACATTGAGTATATATATATATTCAATGTATAAATGAAATATGGTTGGATTCTGTTATACGCAACAACAAAGGAGTTGTGTACTACACGCAACCCTGACTTGGCTTGCATTACACGCAATCACGACCTTCCTCGATAGCGTGTGTTGTACGCAATACTGGGTTTTACTAAATAACGATATATTATTATAATATTGTTATGAACCAGCCGTTATGAATAGTGTTAACTGAAATTTGAATTTTATAACATTATTATTCATCTTACACATTTCTAGAACATGGTATAAGAACAAAATAAATTTTTCGGGTAAAATAAGTATTTTTAAAAAAATGCAGTTTTGACGCCTTTTGATGGCGCACCCACTTTAAATCTAGTTTTTGACATGTTTATAAGTTCAATTTGACAATATAAAATTATTATTTTGAATCAGGATATAAAAATTTACATTAGATAAAGTTTTGATATTTTTCCGATAACTTTCATATTTTAATGAATAGTAAAAACACGCTATATTTTAATTAAAAACAACTTTTTTCATCGTAATATCTTATGTGGTTAAATTATAATATTGAATGGTTTTAAAGTATAAATAGAATATATTTTTACCATTTAATATAATGTATGTCATTATCATTGATTTTACCTTGAATTCTTAGATTAAATCAATTCAATCTTTTGCAATGTTTTAAAGAAAACCTCATTTTCTTTCAACAACGGGATTAATTTTAATTTAATTTCTGCATATTTTTTGTATTGAATTTGGAAAAATGGATTCCATATTTGGAATCAGTGGGTCCAAATTATTTTAATAAGCTAATTTTTATTTTTGGGCATTGTGAATAGTAACTACGGTAAATTTTATTTACTATAGTTAAATGTAAATCGGGTAATTAAGGGTAAATATAAGATTATAAAATTACCCTAAAACTTGGAAAAATCCTATTTTATGGCTAAAGGTAGACCCATATAACCTAAGGGTCGGAATTAGATTCATTTTATGGACTTTTGTCCATGAAAATAATTTAATTATTATTAAAACCAAAGAATGTGACAACATGTCACTTTCTTAAATCTTATAAGTATAATAATTTTAATTTAGTGATAAACATCATGAAACTTCGAACATGAATAGTCTACAGAAAGCTAATACAATTATCTACATCATAGTAATTTATTTATAATTTTTATGAATTAAATAATTATCATTTATTATGACACAAAGATGATGCAGTAATTGTCTTATTAATGAAATATTGACATAATTGATGTTATAAATTCCCAAATAAATGTAATTTGAGACTTTTTATGACTTAAAATAATTTTTTAGGTTAATATGACAAGATATTGTTTATATAAGTAACTTGTTTCGAACTTATCATTCTGTTATGAATTTCATAAAAATCATGTACCAAATAGTGTCAAAATTGAAATAAATTAGTTTTTAAAACAAATATTATATTATTAATTGTTATTTAATTCCTAAAAATCTATGGTCTAGACAAATGACTTATATATGGATATATATATTAATAATAAACAACTTGGGGTTCGTTTGGCTTGTTATAAAAAGTTTATTAACCATATAGTGTAAGAAATCAAAAAGACACGGTAAAAGTTAAATTATTTAAATTAGAGTTAAATCTAATTGATAAGGTTAAAATAAAAACCTAAACTTGTCTAAATCCTATTGGATGAGAGTATTGAGACCCATCCCCACTTTATCTTCTAAATAAGACCCTTTGGAACCATTATAAACCGAATTTGACCTTAATATAAAATAATATTTTGAGATTTTCCTAAAGTGGCCCTCTCCTCCCTTATAAAAGGGCACCTCCTCCCTCTTCTCCTCACACCAATTTGAGAATTCAGGCTCGGCCAAACCCTGCATATTTCTCCTCTCCACTTCCCAAGTATCATTTTAGAGGTCTTGTTCTTCTTCAAATACCATCATTAGTTCTTTAAGTGGAGGTTAAGTGAAGGCGGGTCAAAAAGAGGTAATATCCATTACCGATCTTTTTCAATTTCTTTCTTCTTCAACTTCTTCTTCTTTAGTTGTTTCATGATAAAGTAATAACATCAGTATTTATTATATACTTATATGTTATTATAAATATGAAACAACTCTAATTAACCTTTTATCTATCCTACGGAAAAAGGAAATCACCACGCGTGCGTACGTACGGAATACCGTCTCTACGCCGTTGTGTAATCTATTTTCCACCACCACCTTACATTGATGGGTATAATGGTGTAAATAATGACTATATATGACTATTATAATGTGATACTGATTCTTAAATAGTATACATACACTCCAATACAATTCCACGATCATAGGAACGATATCATCACTCGTGCGTACGTACGGAATACCGTCTCCATGATGTGATGCGACTCGTTCTACATGATCTTCATTTCACAATGATTATATAAATGAATTTAATGAATGAATATGATATATATTACACTAATACCATTCTGGAAATGAGGTATCTATAACCTAAAGATAAGAATAAGAATTTATTCGACAAAACACGCATAAGAACAAAAAGTTATAAACACCCGAATAACAAGTAGAAATGAAATATTACTAATAAGAATCTAAGAAAATGACCATATATGATATCATAAAAATACTTATGATTATGGAATAATTCAATAACATTATTTAAATCATTATACAGGAGTTTCAGACACTTACGAAGCAAAACGGACCTAAGGTAAGGGAAATATCATAATCTCATTTTTATCCGAGATTGTTTATACTTTGGCATTTACTGGGGTGTATTTTATCATCCACATCCATGTTTCCTCAATATGTTATATTATTTCCATCCACCTACAATTTTTTAAATCCAATTTTTCCCTTCTGTGAGTTTTTAGTAAAAGATATGAAAGGAATCTTTTGTCATTTTTCGTACGAGGTACTTTTTGACTTTTCCGACAAAAGTATGAGAAGAATGTTTTTTTAGCTTATACGGCATGGATAGATTTTTAAAAACATTATTTCCAAGAATCTTCCTTTACAAGTTTTGAAGTTTATTTTTAATCAACTTCTTTTAGTTTATAATTTTATGACATGTCAAGAAAGGAAAAGTGATTTTGAAGTAGAAAGGATATTTTCCACAAGAATGGAGTTCAAGTGTTTTATCAAAATTATTTTCCATCTAAGATAATAAAGGGTACTGTTTATAACCTTATTATTACATTGATTTGATTATGTTGTGATTGAATTATTTTTATGAATTCCTTTATCTTATATGAATTGTTTTATGTTGTCATGTTGTATAAGAATCCCATTTTTATTTCATTGGTTATGCAATGATGTATGATTTATGATTTTTGGCACACTTAAGAATTATTTCATTATGATATGGGTGGGACCTATATCTCCCTCTAGTGCATTGGGTAAAGATTTTATATCTCATGAGATAGACATGGATGGAATGGTAGGTTATACCGGTTCAGTGAAATAGGACTGAAACGAGGAGTGAACTCGGTTCAGAAATGGACTTTGTCCACTAAGATAGTCTTGGCAATGAGTCTTGACTAATAAGAAATGACTCTCTATGATTATGTGTGTATGTCACAAAGTTTTATGTTTTATGTAATGATTATTGTGATTACATTTCACTGCCATGATTTATCCCATGTTGTGAAATTATGATTTCTTTTGCAGGTTAAGATTTCCAAAATGTTATGTTCTTATGAATATGATGTGATTCATATTTCTTTTGTTTACCCTTACTGAGCATTTGTGGTCACCCTTTTATGTTTTCTTTTCCCTAGGATATAAATAAAAGGTTTTAGGTAAGAAGAAAAGGGAAGATATTTATTGGGAGATGTTGATGATATTTCACCACAATTAGAAGATTTTATTCCGAGTTTCCAAAGACACTAAACTATTACGGTCCTTGTGTGTCTTTTTTTTTATGTATTAAGTATTCCGAAAAAGTAATGTAATGTCTTTGTACGTCAGGCTTAGGGTATCTACAGTTGGTATCATAGGAAAGGTTTAGTCAACCTTTGGAAACTAGGATGCGAAAACATTAGTGAGATCCCTAGAGATATTTCTAAGGTATGTCTAGGGATGTACCTAAGGATAAGTATACGTATAGGATACTATCCTAGAACTACGGTAACGATCTTAGAATTTAACCTAAGATGTTAGATATTGAGTGTACTCCCCCTTTACTATGTTGTTTTCCCTATCTTGATTTTTTCCTCTCACACTATTCTTTTTGGGTTTTAGAAAATGGCTGGAAACAGGAAGATTCACGATAATGGAGGATATAACGGACAATGGAATGATATTCATCATGAGAAACCAAATGAAACGGGATTTGGAAGTCCAAACATCGTTAATATTCCTAATCAGCAATCACATAATATGATCAATAATCTCAACTTTGGTAAGTTTCCTAACACATATAATAAGAGAAAGATGGAGTTTCATGATGATCGTAGAGGAAAGAAAGATCAATTTCCCTCATGTAAATCATGTGGGGAGAGGCATCAGGGAGATTGTTTCAAAGGAACTAGAAGATTCTTTGGGTGTGGAAAAGAAATACACAAAGCCAATAAGTGCAAAGGAAAAGGATCAGTTAACACCATGTACAAGGATAATGGTATTGCTACGACATCAACAATGATTAGATGTTTTAAATGTGGAATGTACGGGCATTATGCAAACCAATTCCCTAATGGAAAATCTCATGAAGAGAATCAGCATGGTAATATGGGTAGTATTTATGTGTATGATGATGAGGAGACTAAAAATGATATATGGGCTGGAAGAAGTGTTGAAGCTCAGTCGGTTGTTTTAGAAGGTAGTGGAATGATTGTATGTTTATCGAGAGTTATGTTGTATAGTAAATGGTACTATGGAATAAAGAATCATCTAAGGATTGTTACACTATAGTTTTTCCTAAAAGTATTTGAATTTATATGTTGAATGGTACCAGTAACCATGGAAGGTTATTCAGATATATTTGTAAAGTAATTGATATGCACATAATGAAGGAATAAGAAGATAATGAGATGTTTGATTGTATTCATGAGCTCATGATTGATATAAGGACTAAGTGATATCATTGTTTGAGTATATAGAATTTTGATGATTTTGGTATGTGGGAAGTGTTAAATTTTAACTGCATTCATGTTTTCACTATGGTTCAATGGGTATTCATTTTTCAAGAGAATACATGATTAAGGCCTTCGAATGTTTGGAATGTAACCAACAAGACTTATCTTATGATATATGGGGATCAACGATGGTATTAAATCTATGGTAATTAGAGTGGACTGCAGTATTATGGATAAGCCTAAAGATTGTAATGGATTATGTTGGACATAAGTTAGTATTGTTTACGGATGAAACTTTTTTTGATATTGTTGATGGGATGTTATAGTAATATTGCTTTAGAAAAAGGAAAACCTGCATGACGGGTGACAGCCCATCGCGTCGGACAAGGCTGTGGGAATCGAACCCACAACTGAAGTGCGACTGGCCTTTATCGCATATCACTGGCCTAGAGGAAGTCCCTGGTTAGTAGAAAATAGTTTTATTTTATTAAGAGGTATGATATATGATGTATAAGTTCATTTTTGGAACCATATACGATTAATCTAACCATAAGATGGACTTATAACTTTTACTAACCTTTTGTTTGAAAGAGGTGGAATGACCCGTCATTCAATCACATGATCTTCTAACACATCATGAATAACAAATTCAACTTCATTTCTTTAAGGGATGAAGTGGAAATTGTTCAATTCACGAACAACAGTGAGATTGTACCAAAATCATGCAAGTATTTCTTTTAATTCATCCACTTTAGGAAAATGATCTTGAAAACCAAAAATGTTTTCCTAGTTCCCTTATATCCGATGAATCAGATGGTACCTTAGATCCTAACAAATCAATATCTTTGTGATTGTTGGCTTTTTCATAGCCATGTTCTCTACCACTCTCCATCAAAAATTGATGGTTAGATTTTTCTTCCATATCCATATTTTCACCTATGTTCTCCTACGTGGAATCCCAGTGATGAGTTAATTTGGGTAACCGTTACATTTCTTACGTTAGTTTTTAAAGCCATGTTTTTGTATTCCTTTTTACGATGCAGGTTTCTATTAAACAAACTTTCAAGTAGTAAACCATTTATAACTCTGACAAATTTCGAGGGAAAAATTCATTTTAAGGGGGGTAGAATGTAACACACCGGGATTTTATGAAAAATATTCTTTTATTTTAATTAATTTCTTGTGTTTTATGCTACAACAAGATTACCTTGTGCTATACGCAACACCGTATTAGCTTGCAGTATACGCAACACTATTCTTGGATCGTGTTACACACAATTTTGATAATAGTTATTATACGCAACATTGAGTATATATATATATATATTAAATGTATAAATGAGATATGGTTGGATTCTGTTATACGCAACAACAAAGGAGTTGTGCACTACACGCAACCCTGACTTGGTTTGCATTACACGCAATCGCGACCTTCCTCGATAGCGTGTGTTGTACGCAATACCGGGTTTTACTAAACAAAGATATATTATTATAATATTGTTATGAACTAGCCGTTATGAATAGTGTTAACTAAATTTTGAATTTTATAACATTATTATTCGTCTTACACATTTCTGGAACATGGTATAAGATCAAAATAAATTTTTCGGGTAAAATAAGTATTTTTCAAAAAATGCAGCTTTGCTGCCTTTTGATGGCGCACTCACTTTAAATATAGTTTTTGACATGTTTATAAGTTCAATTTGACAAAATAAAATTCTTCTTTTGAATCAGGATATAAAAATTTACATTAGATAAAGTTTTGATATTTTTCTGATAACTTTCATATTTTAATGAATAGTAAAAACACGCTATATTTTAATTAAAAACAACTTTTTTCATCGTAATATCTTATTTGGTTAAATTATAATATTGAAAGGTTTTAAAGTATAAATAGAATATATTTTTACCATTTAATAAAATGTATGTCATTATCATTGATTTTACCTTGAATTCGTAGGTTAAATCAATTCAATCTTTTGCAATGTTTTAAAGAAAAACCCATTTTCTTTCGACAACGGGATTAATTTTAATTTAATTTATGCATATTTTGTGTATTTAATTTTGAAAAATGGATTCCATATTTGGAATCAGTGGGTCCAAATTATGTTAATAAGCAACATTATATTTTTGGGCATTGTGAATAGTAACTATGGTAAATTTTATTTACTATAGTTAAAGGTAAATCGAGTAATTAAGGGTAAATATAAGATTATAAAATTACCCTAAAACATGGAAAAATCCTATTGTATGGATAAAAGTAGACCCATATAACCTATGGGTCAGATTAGATTAATTTTATGGACTTTTGTCCATGAAAATAATTTAATTATTATTAAAACCAAAGAATGTGACAACATGTCACTTTCTTAAATCTTATAAGTATAATAATTTTAATTTAGTGATAAACTTCATGAAACTTCGGACATGAATAGTATCCAGAAATCTAATACAATTATATACATCATAGGAATTTATTTAGAATTTTTAGGGATTAAATAATTAACATTTATTATGACAGAAAGATGATGCAGTAATTTTCTTATTAATGAAATATTGACATAATTGATGTTATAAATTCCCAAATAAATGTAATTTGAGACTTTTTATGACTTAAATTAATTTTATAGGTTAATATGACATGTTATTGTTGATATAAGTAACTTGCTTCGAACTTATAATTCTGTTATGAATTTCATAAAAATCATGTACCAAATAGTGTCAAAATCGACATAAATTAGTTTTTAAAACAAATATTATATTATTAATTGTTATTTAATTCCTAAAAATCTAAGGTTCGGCCAAATGACTTATATAAGGATATCTATATTAATAATAAACATCTTGGGGTTTGTTTGGCTTGTTATAGTAATTTTATTAACCATATAGTGTAAGAAAACAAAAAGACACGGTAAAAGTTAAATTATTTAACTTAGAGTTAAATCTAATTGATAAGGTTAAAATAAAAACCTAAACTTGTCTAAATACTATTGGATGAGAGGATTTCGACCCATCCCCACTTTATCTACGAAATAATACCCTTTGGAACCATTATAAACCGAATTTGACCTTAATATAAAATAATATTTTGAGATTTTCTTAAGGTGCCCCTCTCCTCCCTTATAAAAGGGCACCTCCTCCATCTCCTCCTCACACCAATTTGAGCATTCAAGCTCGGAAAAACCCTGCCAATTTATTCTATAAACTTCACTAGTATCATCCTAGAGGTATTGGTCTTCTTCAAAGACCATCCTTAGTTCTTTAAATGGAGGTTAAGTGAAGGCGCGTCAAAAAGAGGTAATATCCATTACCGATCTTTTTCAATTTCTTTCTTCTTCAACTTCTTCTTCTTTATTGTTTTCATGATAAAGTAATAACATAAGTATTTCTTATATACTGATATGTTATTATAAATATTAAACAACTCTAATTAAACTTCTATACATCCTACGGAAAAAGGAAATCACCGCGCGTACGTACGTACGGAATACCGTCTCCACGCCGTGGTGTAATCTATTTTCCACCACCACCTTACTTGGATTGGTATAATGGTGTAAATAATGACTATATATGACTATTATAAAGTGATACTGATTCTGAAATAGTATTCATAAACTCCAATACAATTCCAAAATCATAGGAACGATATCATCACTCGTGCGTACGTACAGAATACCGTCTCCACGATGTGATGCGACTCGTTCTACATGATCTTCATTTCATAATGACTATATAAATGCATTGAATGAATGAATATGATATATATTACACTAATACCATTCTGGAAATGAGGTATATATAACCTAAAGATAAGAATAAGAATTTATTAGACAAAACACGCATAAGAACAAAAAGTTATAAACACCCGAATAACAAGTAGCAATGAAATATTACTACTAAGAAGCTAATAAAATGACCATATATGATATCATAAAAATAATTATGATTCTGGAATAAGTCAATAACATTATTTAAATCATTATACAGTAGGTTCGGACACTTACGAAGCAAAACGAACCTAAGGTAAGAGAAATATCACAATCTCATTTTTATCCGAGATTGTTTATACTTTGGAATTTACTAGGTTGTATTTTATCATCCACATCAATGTTTCCTAAATATTTAATATTATTTCCATCCACCTAAAATTGTTTAAATCCAATTTTACCCTTCGGTGAGTTTTTAGTAAAAGATATGAAAGGAATCTTTTGTCGTTTTTCGTACGAGGTACTTTTTGACTTTTCCGACAAAAGTACGAGAATAATGTTTTTTTAACTTATACGGCATGAATGGATTTTTAAAAAAATTATTTCCAAGAAGCTTCCTTTACAAGTTTTCAAGTTTATTTTTAATCAACTTCTTTTAGTTTATAATTTTATGACATGTTAAGAAAGGAAAAGTGTTTTTGAAGTAGAAAGGATGTTTTCCACAAGAATGGAGTTCAAGTGTTTTATCAAAATTATTTTCAATCTAATATAATAAAGGGTACTGTTTCTATCCCTATTATTACATTGATATGATTATGTTGTGATGGAATTATTTTGATGAATTCCACTATCTTATATGAATTGTTTTATGTTGTCATGTTGTTTAAGAATACCATTTTTATTTCATGGGTTATGCAATGATGTATGATTTATGATTTTGTGGCACACATAAGAATAATTTCATTATGATATGGGTGGGACCTATATCTCCCTCCTATCCATTGGGTAAAGATTTTATATCTCATGAGATAGACATGGATGGAATGGTAGTTTATACCAGTTCAGTGAAACAGGACTGAAACTAGAAGTGAACTCGGTTCAGAAATGGACTTTGTCCACTAAGATAGTCTTGGCAATGACGCTTGACTAATAAGAAATGATTCTCTATGATTATGTGTGTATGCCCTAAAGTTCCATGTTGTAAGTTATGATTATTGTGATTACATTTCACTTCCATGATTTATCGCATGTTATGAAATTATGATTTCTTGTGCAGGTTAAGATTTCCAAAATGTTATGTTCTTATGAATATGATGTGATTGATATTTCTTTTGTTTACCCTTAATGAGAATTTGAGCTCACCCTTTTATGTTTTCTTTTCCCCAGGATATAAATAAAGGTTTTAGGTAAGAAAAAAAGGGAAGATCTTTATTGGGAGATGTTGAAAATCTTTCACAACGATTAGAAGATTTTATTCTGAGTTTCCAAAGACACTAAACTATTACTGTCCTTGTGTGTCTGTTTTTGTTATGTATTAAGTATTCTGAAAAAGTAATGTAATGTATTTTTACGTTAGGCTTAGGGTCTCTACAATAAAAATATTAAAAAATAACTACCCATCGTACTAGACACTCTGTAAGCATAGGATGACTAAGGATAAATTTGAGAGGGTTATTACAAGATACCAATTAGATGTCATGATGTTTCAGATAATGCCTCAATTTCTAAAATGAAACCATTAAAGCAAGACACCACTTTTCAATACTTATATATCAATTTTCTTCATCAATCATAGTTAGACTATGATAGTAAAGGTTGTTCTCAATCCTATCATCGTTCTTTTGAGCAAGAAAAGCACATGGTGATCGTTCTAAAGTTGTCATAAAGAGAATAGGTCGTCTTTATTCAATATGTTGAATTAATATCGATGGAATCAAGAGATATATCTTGAGAGTATAAGATGATTTTTTGTATTCTTCAATCCATTTATAGGTGACTCCCTTCTTCATTGATTTGGTGATGGGAAAACACTTGCCTGCCAAATTGGAAATAAAACACCAAATATAGGCCAAGTGTCCTTAGAGTCCTATTAATTCATTCAAATCTCGAGGAGGTGACATGACAAGGATTGATTTTGTTTTCAAAGGATCAAATTAAATACCACAATGGCATACAATGTAGCTAATGAACTTTCCTGTGGTTACCCAAAAAAGCACATTTCAAGGGGTTCATTTTCGAACTGGGTTGAAGAAGTTTATTGAATATGGTTTCCAGATCAACCAAGTATTTGGAACGTTTTCGATATTTGAACACCATATCATCCACATAACATTAAAAAAATTTCCTTAAAATGGTTTTGAATATATGGTTCATGGAAAATTGATATGTTGCATCTGCATTTTTTAAGACAAAGTGCATTACCTGATAGTAAAACACACCTTTAGGGGATCTAAAGGATGTTTATTATTCATCATCTAGGGCCATATAGATCTAATTATACCATGAGTATCCATACATGAAGTAAATAGCTTCACAGACAGCTGTTGTATCAATTAAAAGCTCTGTGATTAGAACTAGAAATTCATCTTTAGAGAAAATGTTAGTCAAGATCTCTAAAATAAATGAAAACTCTAATTTTACCATTATTCTTTTTCACTAGGACAATATTTTATTTCCATTTGGGATATTTAACATTCCAAACAATGTTATCCTTTATAAGAATATCATCTTATGCATCATTTTTAGAAGCATGATTGGGTGTGTTCTTCTTGGTGTCTACTTGAATCTTCGATGTTCTTCTAGAAACCCCAAATGATGAGTGGCTACATCAAGATTCGGAACTGGAATTTCTATATAATTATAAGGAAATACATCTACATCTTTTTAAAAAAAATTATGTATACAACAATTTCTCTTCATAATTCATGTCCATACTAATTATAGTGGGCATAGATCTTCTTCTATACCCATATTTATTTCTCTGAGCTCATCCACTATGGTAGAGACACCTTTATCAAATGATGGAGGATCATCCCTGAGATCTTCCTTTTCTTCTAAATTACATGTTATTTATTTTTTTTCTATTTTTATAGTAGATGAAGAAACAAAAAATTCTGAGTTAGGGGAAGAGTCAGTATTTGTACATCCTGATGAAGAGGCCACCATTTCTGACCTTAATAATGATGGAGGGACTTTCTGGGGTAATAAAGAGGAGATGATGGTTTGGGAATCAATATCTTTTTCTTCCTCTAGAATTACTACAGCTTCTTATATTGTGATTGAAAAATTATAGACTTGTTGTAGTTTAGTAGATGAAATGAATATATATCCATTTAAGCTTTCATCGCTACTTGGTGAATCAATAATTTCCCCCAATATGTCAGGATCGATTGCCACAATTGACATTATGGAAGTTATTGGAAAAGTTCTTATATTTGGCTTTACCCTTTCAATTTTATTGATAAGTAACACATAATCTGTACTAAAATATATTATGGGGTTTTCTGGGATCTTTTCTAGTCTATTCAGAGCATTAACTCTAGTCATCTCCTTTGTTATGGACATTGTTACCTTTATGTGATAAAACTCTTCTTCAATTTATTGAGATTCACACATTTTAAATGGAAACATGTCACCATAAAATGTCTCTATTTGACAATTGAAACAGTACTTAAGACATTGATGGTATGACGTGGGTATGGCTACATGCTGATGTAGCCAATACATTCCAAGAAGAATTTTAAAGGCTATGTCCTGAAAAGAAACCATGAAATATGAATTAGATACATGATCAAAAAACTATGTTCTAAGTGTAATCTCACCCAGAGGTTCTTTCTCATTCTTGTCATATCCTTGCAACATTAAAGTAGTAAGAGATAAGTAAGATTTAGTTAGGGCCAATCGTTGAAGTGTATAAATGAGAATTATGTTGACTCTGAAGCCATTATCAATGAAAGATAATTGGATGTCTATAACATTGATCTTTCTGGATAGATACAAGGTTCTAATATGTCCATGTACAATATCATCTTCATCTTCATATGTAAAAGATATGACCACATGAAATTCTGTTGGATCATTCTATATACAATTAACATCAGCAGTGGAAACTTTGGTTTCAAACACATGAGGAATTAACAATGCCTCAATAAGTGATTATAGAAGATCTTTTGATAGATTCAAGGAATCCAAAATAGATAACATGGATAGTACATGGGAAAGTTGTTTCAAAACAACATAATTTTGATATAGAGATCTACATTTCCCTGCATGGAAATGCGGTTTTATAGGTGTCTTGGATGTTGATGCTTTTGATGTTGATGTACCCTATGTTGGTCCAGAATTTGTAAATACATTTGGCTTTGGTAGATTAGACTGACTAGGTTTTTATTCACGTTGAGAGGAATATGGTGTGATTTCTAATTGGTTCTCTAGAATAATCACGTCAAAACCAAACCTGTCATGCATGGAAGAAACTAGTTTCTCATGTTGAGCCTACTGAAGGGATGTTCCTTGAGTCTCTATCGAATATATGGTTCGATCAGGGGTAGAGTTAAAATTGTGGTTTCTAGAATTCCCATGTATTCCCATGTATCCTCTACATTGGACTCTTCCTTTAGTTCCCTTGTTAGGTACAAGGAACTCTATCTTATTATAATCAGAATCACCATTGGTATAAGGATGCTTTAAGTGGATGACATTTACATAACCAAAGATGAATTCTTCATTTGATGAAGATTATACCTGACAAGTTGGTTCTAGTTTTACTATTGGACAGGGCGGTGCCCGTGCTTTTGAAGTGGATGACATGAAATCTTCTAGGTTAAAAGAAAACTTTGGCCTTAACACAAGATCGTCATCTTCTGGATACTATTTGTACATATGATACCCTAATTTCCTAGAGGATATAACTTTTGATTAAGGTGGTTTTACTGTGGAAGAAGTGGTATAAGACACATTCGGTTGTTTTAATTGTGTTCATAGAATATCATGAGTTCGGTTGATCATTTTCTTGATAATAAAATCATCATATTTCTGCACATTTTTTATTTTCACTTCATGACACTCTCTTTCTTCCTCTGGATTAGTAGTAGTAACACATTCTACTTGAGTTGACGAAGTTTTCAGGTTCACTTTTCCAAAGTCTACCATTTTTGGCAGGAGGTACTTGAAAAAAAACACTCCTAGGTGGGATTCCCCAAAATCTGCTGAAAGGGAAAATAACTTGAAAGTTTTTCATCTCCTTCTTTGTTTTGTCTCTTTAGCCTTGGAAATTGAACAATATAGTTTTATAGATCTGAGATGAAGTAACTGAGAACTTTTTAATTATGTAAGGAATAATATTTCCTTATTAATTCCTCAAATTGTTTCTGCGTTTGATCTACATGATCATCTTGATGAGGCGGTCATTTTTTCTGATGCTCAGGAGGAAGAGCCTCTCCATACGATGAAGGTTTTGAAGTGGTGGCAGGTACATGTTCTTGAATGAGTATAACGGTAGAAGCCTCTACTTTACCCGTTCTTTTTCCCAGAGATAAGGTAATTACATGAGTTTTAGGCATGATGTTTTATAATTGAATCTTCAATCTATTCATAATGTGATGTAAGGTCTTGATAACCTCTTATGTATTTTACCGGAATTAGGGGTGTGTGTAACTCATCACATAGATTTTCCACACAAATTGGTAGCAACTTTTCTTGAGGGAGTTCCAGACATAAAGAATATGTTAATCCCTTTCATTGAGAAATAAAATATGAAACTCTTTCATT
The DNA here is from genome assembly GCA_963277665.1 of Viscum album. NCBI lineage: Eukaryota > Viridiplantae > Streptophyta > Magnoliopsida > Santalales > Viscaceae > Viscum > Viscum album. The sequence goes on from OY728123.1 coordinate 1,929,888,187, forward strand.
CTACCATGGTTTGTAATTAGTGAGTTCAAAAAGTGTCTTCCCTGATGATGTTGATCTAAATTAAATTAGTAATTTCTGACTAAGATTTTCCCTTCTAATAATTGTTCGAGATCGTAAACTTGTATACCAGAAAAACGATGGTCCCTGTAATGACTATAAAAAACATCTGAGTTTTATTGGTTCTTGTTTTTGAGGATTTCCCAACATGGGGTCACAATGAGAAACAAAATGTGTTAAGTGTTTTTCCTGATCTACAAACCATTAAATATTGGAAACATGGTATTCATAAAAATTTGATGGGGAGGAATCATGTCTACCCATTCATGTTAAGATTTCTTTTCTGGCTGAACTGGCCCACATCATATATCCCTAGCTTGTAATCGAGTCGTTAATACCTCAATTGTGTTTTAAGAATTTGGGTGATATTCATATGAGTTGGAACATGTAAAGTTATAGAAACTAGAGCTTGATCTAGTGTAATGACCGAAAAAACCACTGGTGATGGTGCTGGTATTTTCTTTGGATAACCCACAGGAACATGATTATCATGATGTGTTTGATCCTACCTTGGATGTGTACCCAGTTGATGGAATTCATTATCTGCATTTGTAGTTACAACAAATAATTTTTGCTGAGGATCTCCTATTGAATTTTCAAGTATTGGATCTGTCTGGGATGTATGTCTAGAAAAAATGATGCTTCGAAGTAACACTGTTTTGAGTCTTTTCAAATCTTTCACCTTCTCTTCATACTGTGGAAATCTCTCTTCAATGAATGATATTTACCTTCTCTAGTGGAAAAGTGAGATATGATATTAATTTTACCTTTCCCCTTGTTAGATTCCTTTCATAAGGGTGGGATTTAGTTATTTGAAGTCATACCTAGATTTTATATATGCCTCTGATTTCAGGTTTATACACCTTCTTCATTTGCTTTAGTGTGTACCATATTATGGATAATAACTTATTCTTCCGAGTCCCCTGAACTAGACTCATTTTTTGAGGATCTTTTGTAATGGTGTTAATTACATTTACTAGCACATAATGCATTGATGAAATTCGGTCAGTATCTTTGTAAGATCGTCTCCCTCTGTAACTTCCGTGAGACTCTGCTCTCCTATATGATCGATTCTCAGGGTCTATTTGACAGACAATAAGCTGAAGGAAATCCTCAGATACTTCAATTGTGTGATTTATTGGTGGCTTCTTCTGTAATCAAGAGAAAGATGACTTTTATTGAGGAAGGTAATGTAGATGTAAAAAAATCCCCATCCCTGTAGGTTGGGGTGGTTCATGTTCTTATTCTTCTTCAAACCTTTGAACCTTGTTTAGTGAACTTGAAGGTTTAATTAAACGAGCCCCCAAACCTAAAATATTAGGTGGTTCTTGAACTGAAATGGCATATATTCACACATCCACTCTTCTAATTTTACGAATTTCAATTTGGACATTAGTTGAGTGCATTATCTGAAAACCGCTCAAATCAACTGTTTCAGAAGTTCTTTGTGCTATTTCCGACATTTTTGTTATCTCATGTCTACAATCTTCAAATAAGGCGGTCTACTCAAGATTCTCAGATGCTTGATGTAAAATTAACTCAACTGCTTTATTTCTTTTCTCCTGACTCTGATGAGAGCTACTTGAGGCCTTTTCTTGAGCATACATTAGATTATATAGAAAATCTATTGATTGTGGCTGACCGTGGGCAATAACATTGCATGTGACCACTTTTTGCGGACTTTGTTGATTATGGAGTGCAGTGAAATGTAATTCCCCATGTGTACCTTATCATATGATATGAACAACCGATGGTGAATTGTAAATTAACTATCATAGCCTATTTAGACCATTTTGGCATGCACGGTGAAGGGTTCTCCACTATTTTTCAACATTTGGATGTTGGAAAATTGAGATATGCCAAGTCAATTTGCCATTGCAACCCTCATATTACCTTTACCTGATTTTTATATTCATTAAATGGTAGGTTTTCAAAGGACAATGAGTTTTCCATAAGTTGATGCAGATATCATGAAAGAAATATTCTTCCATCAATTCTAGATTGTTGTACTGAAAATTTTACAAATGCTAGAACATGACTGGTAGTTCTCCTTTAGCCAATTGTCTTCTGATGTTTAACATATCTTTATCGCGATTCACTAGAGGTTTCTCCACATGGTATGACCAAAGTGGATTCTTTGTATTAGAATGAAAATGACCCAAAGGTGGTTTAGAGAATGGTCATTTCCTTAATATGGAAACCTATTGAGAAATTATTTTGCCTATCAATGAAAAGGATTCCGAAATGACTGGCCTTGTGTTTGCAAGTGCCTCGAGATAGGAGGGATTTCTCATTACAACATTATCAATTATAAAATTATCTTGACAGTGAAAAATAATACTGTGGAGAGGACTTTGGTATAAAATTACATCATGGGGAGGACCAACCTGGGGGATTATAGAAATGGATGAATCCTCTTCCCTCTAGTATTCTAGCCACACTGAGGGTTTCCATGGCTCTGATACAGATATATGATCTCTGGATTGACCGAATTTTCATGAATAAAGCCTTAATGATGAAGTGTCTGATGGGGAACTTCAGAGTTAATGCTACCACCAACATAATTTGTAAATGAGAGGATATGATCTTGAGCTACAACAGATAAACGTCTGAGGTATTCAAGAACTCCTGTTTTAAGGGGATCCAAATAGTAGTTTGGATCTTGATTTTACAACCATTTTTTATGAGAATTCTTCTTGGATGTTCTCTTACACTTAGTTGGGGCCACTTGTTGGGAGATATGGTTATCATAGGTAGGTGTATGTTCCTGCCTTGGAGCAGCCATAATAATGGACCGATTACGTATAATTGGAAAGGGTGTATGTTCCCAATCATGTTGTACGTATGATATGGGGGAGTATGTCCCCATTACCCTCTTGGACTGAAACAAATGACTGTATCTGCTCTGTGATGGCATGCTGATGTGTCATCCCATTTGTGGGAATAGAGTTATGTGTCTGTTCCTCTGGTATAGGTGAAGTTATTGTTATAATATACTGGCATACTTCTAGAATATGGGAAGGAATATGCATCTTCCCTTTCACCATTGATAAGATGTGTTTGGTGACTTCAACAGTCGGAATGGGAATATAACCCTATTCTATATGAGAAGTATGTGTATATACCTGATCCTATCATCCTTTTCCTCTCAATGAGTATTGACAGTACTCATGCCTGGGGGTAGAGAGTTGGGTCTTCCCCAGATTTTTCATTGGAGCTTGCCGACTGACTTCTCTATGTGATGCCAAATGAGACTATTGGCAGGCTTGATAAACACTAGTAGGTGTATGTGCCAACTTTTTGATTCTCTTCAGTTATGGTTGAATGAATTACTTCAATACTAGAATACAAGACTACTGGATGAACTGGGAATTATAAGCTAGTATATGATCAGGTTTACTAGTTTCCAACATATTGGATTGGAGGGCCTCTTTAAATGATGGAATACAAGCCTGCTGGCTGGCTGATAACTTGTATGTTGGTGTATATGTCTGTTCACAATAATCCACCGAATTTAACAGGTGGGATTTGTGGCTTGATGTCATTTGAGTATTCTACATGGAAAAATTAGGATTGACGGGTGTATGTGTGTGCTCGTTGTTTTCCATAAAGTTAGGTTGATGGACTGCCCTGGAGGGGGGCTGTTGATCGGATGTTGTCCCTAGTGGTTCATCTTGCATGCCAAGGTCTGAGAGAACTGTTCCAAACATCCATAGGCAAAACCTCCATCTTGTTGGGGGTTCACTACTGTGAAATTATGCTAGTGGCGATTATTAGTGGGAGTCCTCAAGAAGGATCCCCATATTCTTAAATTGAGGCCTTGTGTGACCTCTTGATCTACTTCTCTGTAGTATGGGTGTGACTTGTTAATACATTATAGGGATAAGGACCCGAAACATTTAAAAATGGTTGTTGGAATTTTCTTATTATTGATCATTGATCATCGTTGTCTAGATGATCTAGTATTGTTATTGACTTAGAGGGCATGTCGGGTAGCCTCTAATGTCGAGATTGTACGGTGTCGGAGATACTCCTTTACCAACACATTAGAGACCCAGTGTTGATAATACTGATTGGGTGATGAAATCCTTTCTCTGGATGAATATCCATCTTGATCAGTGGTCGGGAAGTTCGCAAATGTCATCTTGAAGAAATCCATTTTGGGCCTAAGGGAGATCTGGGGAAAACTGAGAACAATAAAAAACTCTTATTAAAGAGACATCTTTTAGATGGATACATGTGTGATTTATTTCTTCGTTTGGCCTTAATTTATCGATTGATAGTGTCTTGATATGTGGGTAACATTAACAACTTGGTTAAGGATTCACGTCAGGTTCACCATTTTTGTTTCATAGTTCCTTGAAATGTGTGTCCTTGTTTTAAGAATCACTACTTCCAAGAGGTTTCCATTGGATTTATACATATAATTCGAAACATCAAATAATTGTTTTTCAAAAAGGGACTTACTTTCCAAAGCCAAAAATTCATTAAGTTTGAACATTATGATACTTAAGAACGTGAATTGGTTGAGAGGATGATATTTCAAACTAATCACACCCTTTTGTGGGGAATTCTTGTCTATTATGAGACTTTATTTGTAAATTTAATATATTTTCATGAATCCTTTTTGATTCACCAAGTATAACATAACTTCCCCTTGGAATTTTAAATCACTTATTAACATGTGTAAAATTTATAATCATCAGTAATTAGTAAATGTTCTTCATTAATGGAGATATTTATATGTATTTGTGATTCTCCATCAATGGTATCATCTCATATAATATTTAGAGATTCTTTTAAACGTCTTTATGATGATACTAGTTTTTAAGATACTCAGTGAGGCAGTCTGTAATTTATTCTCATCTAGGGAGACAAATGTTTTTTTGATGTCGGGATCGTACCCATGAAATGGGTTACCTACATATCCTTATTGAAGGAATCAGAACCCTCGTAGTTCGGTGCTACACAATTGACACATCATTCCTTTTAAGGTCATGTGATTAGGACCTAATTGTACAGTTTAATTTCATATAGTAAGGAAATATAAGCAAAAGATTCTTCATCAATGTTTGGATTGGGGCTTATGTCGAGGCATCCCAAGGAACTTGGAAAGGATATGGGTTTCCAATTAAGATTAGACCCTCTTGGTAATATGGCACAAGGAGAATAGGGTGGATTTGAAGTGTTGGGTTTGAATATCAAGGAGGCTTCCTACATATCCCTTTTGGATGCGAATCAAAACCAATATAGTTTTATGAATTCCATAGGAGATTATAGTCCTTTGAGAGAAATTATTTTGGGCTTACTTTTTGAGAATAATTCCTTGATGGGTTGTGGGTTTAATTTGTGGATTATTCCTAAGGAGAATGCCCATATTAAAGGGAATTAGGGGTGGATTTCTGAATAGGATATCTAGTGAGCTCAATCCCTAAAAGGAATTCTTACATATCATGGTTTGAATAGGAATGAGAATTATCATAGTTCCTTAACGGTGTGTGTTTGGGAAAATGTTATAATAATAAAAAATATCTAATCCCATGTGAGTCATGCTTGGTGTGAGAAACATGTGTATGTGAAATATTCAAAAATGACCCTCACTTTTCTTCCACTATTGGTGAAGGAGGGGGATCCTATGGTTTCCAGGATGGATGAGGTCGAGACAACCTCAGAAGAGGGTGAGGCGACGAGCCCTCCCTCTATTCATTTTACATTGGACAAGGGTCCAAATGAAATGATGAGGCGATGAAGGTTAGGGGATTAAACCATGATGGATGCCCTAATATTAATCTTGGTTGGGGAGGGAGAACTATACATTGCTTGTATGGAAAAGAAAGTGTGAAATTTACCTACCCTACTAGAGATCTGAGGTTCCAAGTCTTAGAGAGGAAAAGGGGAGGACAAACCCCAATCCCTAATCCTCCAAACTGGGAACATCCCAGCACAGTTCCTAAGAGAAAGGTCCATGTGACTGTGGATATAAAAACCCATAGAAACTCCATGAATCCTAACACCATTGTGAAATAAATATGGGAAACCCTTGAATGTCGATATAAAAACCCAAATAGGAGATACACTGATGTGCCTTTCAGAATGGTTGGATAAGTCAGGAGGGTTTTTTAGAGGCTTCAACAAAGTCCCTTTCAGACGAGGGAACCAAGGAAGGAGATACCCTGGAATGAATGGATTTAAAGAGTGTACATAAGTTTGTATATAGGATTTATACCAAGAAATTCCACATATGTACCCCACATTGATGCGCCATATAGCTGTACTGTGCATGTGTGTCACGCAGGTGTGCCGCGCAAGTTTTTATGATGACTGGAGAATATATTTCACATAGGGAAACCAAACCTATCTAAACAATTGTGAAATAATTTAAAAACATGATTTTCCTATTAAATTATCTCATATCTCATACTTTAGAGAGCTACCTGAGACAATTTGAGGGATCTATGCGAAAGAGCTATGCAATGGTAGCTTTAGGGAGTCTTTAAACTTTTTCAGTCCTTGAAATAGGGAGCCCAAGGGTCCTCTTTATAGGAATGGAGGTGTTTGGTAGAATGGATGGTGTCCATGCAGATCCTCCACATTGCTTATCTCCACAGGTCCGTCACATAGGGGTACATGTTTTATTCTATCGCGTAGGTATGTCGTGCATGTCTGTCACATAGGGTTGTCTGAAAGATCTATCGCACAACTCTTTGGAGGGTTTTCCATTACTTTTAATTATTCAAAAATGGTCTTGGGATTTTGAAATATCCAAGGCTATCATCATAGTCTTTTGGTATTCTTATGTGGTGTCAAAATTGAGTTTAATAAATTATTAGGATTTTCAAATTGTATGGGTAAAATATTATATTTCCTGGTCTCATAATGAAATTTGAGCACAGTGTTAGATTCGAGATGAGATATTTACCCTTCAGTGAGTTTTTCTCATTTTTATGTTTATTGTAACTTCCTTTAATGTTGGGTGGTGGTTGTATTAATTTAATTATTTATTTATTTATGAAATTACTTCTATATTTATTATTTTTCTAAAATAAATAATATTATTGGTGATATAGTTTATATGTTTGAAATGAAAGATAATATTATATGATAGAAATGATGGATAATTATTTTGTGGCTTATTACCATGTTAATGAGATAAAATTTTTAATTAAATGAGAGATAGAGATATAGGGAATACCAATAATTGTAAGTAACGAGAAATATGAAATTAGTTTAGGGGAAATAGACGATAGACCAAAAGATTTATTTTTCACTATCAAGCATTTTATCACATTTTTAACTAATCATAATTCCCTCCTAAAAACATGTGAATCATTGTGGTGTGAAATATCAATGAAATAAGTAAAGAAATAATATATTATCTATCAATTATCAGTGGTAATAATTAAAGGATTTGATATTTTCATTCATCATGAAATTAGGATAAGTGAATTAGAATTATAATCCTTTTATTTATACTTGAGAATCTATTATGTGTATCTTTCCCATGATAGGATAATAATTGATAATAATCTAAGATAATTTAATGGATTTTTATTCGAAATAAAAATATGAAAATTATGTATTTCTATTTATATGAATATTTGAAATGATGATTGATAAAAATAATATTTGAAACAACAATTATTGTTTTGAAATGATTTAAATGAGTTAAGTTATGAATTGGTGGATTATTTTTTAAATTTAAACAATTGGAAAATATTGACAGAAATTGATGATAAAAATATATAATATGGAATGATAATTAAATTCGCATTGTTTTTTGATATAATAATGATGGAAAATTAATTTTGTGAATTTTTTTAGAATATTAATGAGGAAAATTATGATGATTTATTATAATATGTAATTTGTCATATTAATTGACTATGATATTTTTATAAATAATTTAAGGAGTGTTGATGAAAATTTAAAGTAATAAATAATTATAAATTTGAGTATAATCAATACGGGTAGGAGGGTGTTTTTTAAACAATTTGGCATTGAGGTGTTCCAATTTGGCATGACGTTATTCCATTTTATATAAATTTATAATGATGTCTGATAGAGGGATGGTGTAAAATAGTAATGTGTTTGTGAAAAAATGGAATAGGATAAATATAATTTTTATAAATATTTAACAAATGATTGTTTATGTATAGAGGGGAAGTGAGGTGCACATGCATCATTTCATATTAGCAAAGGGGTTATAAAACTGTACAAATTTTGATTTATATATTATATAATGGTATTTTTAAGTATATAAATGGATGTGGTGAAAGGAGATATGATAGGTGTTGAATTATTAATTCTATATGGATTTTGAATAGGTTGTTAAATGTATATATACATAATATATGAGGAATATTTGTGAAGTGGTTTGATTCAACTCCCTATGATCTGAATTATGGATGACCTAGGTACGGTCCTGGTATATTTATGTTATATGGATATATTCCCTATGAACTTTATATGTGTGCTAACATGGGTAGACTGATGAATGGATGGTGTGGGTATAAATTCATTTTCAATATTGTATTATAATTTGAATGTGGTGAGTGGTTCTTGTTACATAGTGGTGGGGTGGTGATGGTGTGATGATATAGACAATGATAACAGATACATGATGTGTGATGCATATGTTGTTGGTTGTGCTTGTGAGAGTCTCTGAGGATGTAAACCCAAACAAAATTATCATGATTCCTTCTGGAAGGATGTTTTCCAACCAATGGATGCAGATATTTAGAACGGTCCTTAAGGTTTTATAGATACATAGAGGTATTATATTGAGTTATCAATGTGTGGATATTTAATTAGTGGATTTAAAAATGTAGTGAGGTCACTAAAGTTGGACATACACTAATGTATATTAGAGTAAGGTTCCAATGATTGGATTGCTACTAGTCTTATGGCTATTGATTGGTGGTGGATATTATTTTAGGGTTTGATATTTGATTATGCATAATGGAAAATTTTTTGTGGTTATGATTTTATTTTTTTATATAGTATGGAATGTAAAAATTTAATGGTTGAATTTTCGTACATGGATTTATACTTATTGTTTTTTGTTATTTATTCCATAAACGGAAGTATTCATTTGTTTCATCCATATGGATTCATGAGAGTTTAGGGTAGGAACTTACTAAGTATATTTATATGTACATTGTCACTTTATAAATATATATATTTTGAAACTATCTCGATATATTTACTAGTGGTGCTTGGTGACCATAACATTGGGCATAAAAAATCTTATTGATAGAGTAAAATAGAATTATTTGTTTATAGAGGTATATCTTTTCATTTAGACTTTATTTTTTTATTACCACAAATGAATTGACTTTTTATGAAATGACATGCATTGATATACATTATTCATGTATTATTCATTTTATTTTTAATTCATATGGTTATTTTTATTATGGGTTAATCATTTAAAAATTTTAATATGTTCTATATATGTTTAATGATATACCTTTGATGTTAGTCTCTAGACCTCGACCTATTGAAGATGGGCTTAGAGGCTATTCTCCCAGTCATTATCATATCATAATTATTCCTCGTAGGTGTGGTTCATGATATTACAATATTTATGTGAGTGTTTTAACATATAATTTGGAGTAGAAAATAGTTTGGATTATATGGATTGTAAGGAAATAGAATTTCATTAACCTAGTATGTGATGTAGAACAGAGAAACAAGTTTGGAATAAAAGTTCCTTCATGATCCATGGAAGGATATATATCCTATAGATCAATACATTGTGAACATTATGCTAATTATAAGGTATCATTATAAGTTCTATTCATTCATCATATACTTTTAGGTCATGATGCTTATGTTTGTTATGCTTGTTGTGATAGTCCATGTGGGGTTAAATGATGTGGTTGTGTTGTTAAAAATTTATTTAATATATATATATTTATATATTTATTTTTTACTTATATAATGGTTTTGATGTTGTTTTAACTAATTATAGTTATAAAATTTATATGATTCTAGTGTGAGGATTAATATCTGGAGGTTCTCTATGAAAATGTGGCTATGTCCCAGCAAATAGACATAGAAGATTCAAAGGGAAAAATTTACCAAAGTATGATGTGTTTATCATCCATCATGAAAGTAATATTGACTGTGGAAAATAGATAAATTTTATAGCGAATACAAAAAATATAAATACACAATGTTCCTTTAATGGTTAGTTTATTATGAGTCTTGTTCTTTTGCTGGTGGTTGTTGATTTTTTCAAATTTACCCTATTGGATGAAGTGGTTTCTTATACCAAAACTATGGGTTTTTGTTCAATTTATACATAAGAATTCACTAAAGACACATGAATGATATGAATAATTTGATATAATGTTTCCAACTATATGGATGCATTTATTAGGAAAGTAAAACAAAAAAATATTAAAATTAAAACTACTGATGAATATGAGTCGAACCTAGGTAATTTATAAAGTAATATTAGATAGATTTTTATAAAAATGTAGTTTTTTAATTCAATAAACAACTATACAATGAGATTTAAACATGCCTCATATCTCATTGATTAAAACCAGATAAGAATAAATTTTTAATAACCTAAATATGTATTGGGAATTAAAGAACGGTACGTGGTAAAGAATCATATTAGCCTCAAAATATATAGTGTTCAAATTTAGTGATGGAAAAAATAAAAAAGAAAATTTCAATGATAATGTTAAACTAATAAAAACATTACAATTTATAATCTCAATATATCACTTTAATCCAAACTAGGAAACTCTCGAACATACACCCAAAAAATGATTATCAATTCATCAATGTAAATCTCTCAATGGAAGATGGAGTTGACTAAATGATTCTGAATTTATGGGAAAGAATAATAAAAAAACGAGAACTACACCATTATTTTAATAATTTAATGACTTATTATGCGAATAATTTCACACCAAGATCAAACAATATCATCGTGATAATGCGTCTAAGAATAATAACTAAGAAGTAGGAATTATTTAATTAAAAACGTGAGAATCTTTGAACACATATAGTTGAATGATATATTTTCATGAATAAAATGGTTAAACTCATTACATTGAATAACAAGAAACCCACATAATTCCTTTAAAAAATCAATATTAATAAAATAATTTCTTATAATTTGGTCTATTTTATATCAACAAACATCATCCAAAAAAAGATAAGCCAAAGGGTGGGTTAAAATAGGGTGGAAGTTTGACATTCCTACCATTGACCAATATAACATTGAATCTGTTACCTCTACACTAATACACATTACTGAACATCAAAAATAAAAAAAATTATGTTTTATAAAAGGGTAAAATTCTTCCTATGATTTATTCTAGAATAAAATAAAATCCCATACCAATTATATTACTCATAAAAAAGTTGTTGAGAAATGTTTTTGTAGTTAAAATATGTCCCAAAAATTTATTTCAAAATTTGGATACTTGTATCAATAACTAATAACATAAAATGGAATGTTCAATACTTTAAAGAAAATTTTATCATGATTTAATATATAAAATATTAAATTTTAATCATCATTAGACATTAATTATATATGCCCCGTCAAATTTTCTACTCATATATCTAGTTCTCCTTACCTATAAATTTCTATATTCAAGGACCAAAATGTAAATATTCTATTATGAATCATCCATTTATCCTATAAGAAAAATTCCCTCCAAAACATTTGTGTAAATTTATCACGAAATAATAAATTCCAATTCAGCATCAAAGAGGGTTCCACAATTTGAGGTTTAAATTTCTTGAGATAAGTTCATTTTTAAAAATAATTGTAAACCTAGTGATAAATGAAATATATATTTTAAAATGAATTAAAATGGGGATAATGAACATCAAAGAACGTGAAAAATAATTAAAATGAATATAATACTATTCAATTTCAATGCCTAATCACCCACTCCAACTTTTGTTCAGATCGTCACTAGAAAACTATTGTCTCATAGGGATCAAAATTCAATTAACTACTCCAGACACATTATAAAATACATTGTTTTCCACTAAATCCTCCCATCAGAAAATCATGACAACCATAAAAATTATTTCAAAACATTTTAGGTACATAATCATAACCTATGACCTGACCCTTTATTTTGATCAAATTAATTGTGATATTTTATCTAATTCTAATTAATCATAATTATTTTTTGTCAATGTCAAAAAAAATGGGATTTTATTTTGATTCAACATAAAAAAGATATAATTGGTAGGTGTGAACACCATTTTAACCATAATATGTGTATCGGTTTTTTAATTTTCATTTGTTTATTTAATTTTTAATTTTATTTTATTTTTAAATTTATACATTGATAATTGAAATAACTCTCAATAAATGCAACACTTATATCATGATTTTGTGGATTATTCCCTTCATGATGAACTTAGGGAACCAGGTTAAAATCACATTATATGGAGTCATATTGATAATTGAAATAGCTCTCAATAAATTCAAGATGATTCCATACAATAATTTATGCTCATAAACATAAACTTTCATAATGTTTGGAATTAAGGAATCCAAATTATTTAAATATTTCTGATATTCAATGTGTACAAAATTACATGATAGGATAAAGAAATTGAATCTAAAATCAATTACCTAAATAAATATCACATAAAATCTTAAATTTTTCACCCCCAACATAGAATGCCACTATGATTGGTGTTATAAGGAAATGTAAAAAAACTTCAGGAAGGGGAGAGAAAGTAATTAAGAGAAGTTAGAGAATGAAATTTTAAAATAAATTAATGGAAAAATAACTATTTTTGAAGATGAAGAGTTATTAATATTTAATTGATCATTAAAGATCCATGTGACTCCCAAAATCATCATGGATGATTTATTTTTTTTTTCTTTAAACAATAAAAGGTTTCCATTTTAATTGAATATCCTTTAAAAAACTTATCTCTTGGACCTTACACACAAAAATATTAGATGACCATAGAAATATTATGTGGTTCCCTTAACAAATAGGTTAAATAAAAATACCAACACATTCTTCATTTCCATGAAATGTAAAATAAAAAAATGAAACAAATGAAACAAATATAAAATGAAATGGGTAGACTCCCATATAATTCATAATTTAAAATCATTAGATCAACATTCATCCCATAACATTTCAAATTTTTTCAAAATAATATATTGAATAATTAAATGATTTTATCACATGTTAAATGAAACAATATTTTTTATTAATCATGTGATAATAAAAACATCAATGTAAATAACATCATGTATGATTTTAAAAGAATAGAAAAAGTTAAGAACATGCATAATTTGTGTATAGATAAAACCTATTTATGATATGAGAAGAACTCCTTAGAGATTTCTGTCTAAATCAAACAAGAATCTTTTACAGTCAATGAACAATGGGATCGTGCAATAGAGATAAATTTCCTAATTATCCTTTAATGAAAACCTGATTTTTTATGAATTAATGTACTTATTTGAATGTTTTTGAAGAGTAAGATGATAAAAGATATCTAAATTGGATTCATTAAACACTATTCCTTTATAAGTGGAAGGATACCCAATAAATAATCCTTTATTTATAATGAAATTAAAATTTTTCCAAATTAGAACATTATTTTCATCCTCATATTTGGATATAACCCTATCAACACTACTTAATTGTTTCTTATATATACCTATTGAGTCAATAAGATTTCCTTATCAATTTTCCATTCCTTCATGTTTTGAAAATCACAAACACTCTATCTCAATGAAAATTTCTTTTCCGCTTAGTTTGTCCTTAATAAGGAAAATGTTCCTTCCCCAAGGAAAATTTATCCTTACCATGATTTCACTATTCATGTTTCAGTTTCTCTAAATCTAACTCCTTTTTATACTAATTGAAAAATTCGGTTTCACATATAAAACCTCAAAATTCTATAAATACTTAGATATAGAGTATTCTATTTTAAGGATCCGAATTCAGATTTCGAATTCTCTGAAATCCAGATTCTAAATTCCTTATAATTCAAACTCTGAATTCCTTATAATTCATATTCTGATTTACTTAGAATTCAGACTTCGAATTCCTTGGAATTAAGACACTGAATTCGTTAGAATTCAGACTCTAAATTCTTTAAAATTGAGACTCCTAATTCATTATAATTCAGCCTCCAAATTCCTTGAAAAACTGAATCCGAATATCCATATAATATAAACTCTTATGGTTTTACACTTAGAGTCCAAACATTTTTTTTCTGAGACTTTGACAGATAAATCTTGTTGAGAAACAAAATTTTACTTATCCTTGTTATAGTTATAAAATGATGTCGTGCTTTTTGTTTCTAACCAACCGTTGTTTAAGTGACACGTGTATAGGTCCCTCCAAGATTCACAAAAAAATATGACCATTAGAGGAGGGATCCAACTGTTGGAAAAGTGCCTTTAAATAAGAGATCATTTGAACGAGATCAAGACATATAATTGACTATTCTACAACTCTAGAGATTACATGATGCTGAAGTGATTTCTAGAGAGAAATACTCTGATGCTTTTTTTTCGTACTGAACATCTTGTTCAGATTACTTCGTATGACTTCCATTGTTGCTGTGTACAATCAAGGGCTTCTGGGGATATGAATACAGAGGTTCCAACTACTTTGATGTTCGCGGGCTTGTGGGGATAGGAAGACAAGATTCAATATTCTTATCGAGGACATATCCTTGTTTGGGTAAGACAGACTTTTTGAAAGTATAAATCAAGGGACCATGATCCAAGGTTGTTGGATACCCTGCTCTTTGGGTTGAAAGATTTTTTACATGTTACTTGTATTGTTTCAAGTTTTTCTCCACTACATTTTGTTTATTATGGATTTTATAACTATCTTATACTTTCTTATACTTGTATACTCTGGTTATTATGATTCTATACGCTTTAATGTGGAATCTTTGTCCTTGTAAAAATTTCATAAGTTTTATTTTAGGAACCATATTTCTAGAATCTAGCATGTTTTTAGAACTAAGTGGTCTTGTGAATTTACAATGTTTAACATTGTTAAACAATAGCATGATTTATAAAATCTTTGAATGTTCCAAAGGAATTTTTAATGTATACAATTCACCCCCACTTGTATATTGAGCATATACATCAATACTTTGATCCTATAATTGGTATCAGAGTAGGTCTCTGAAATAGTTATATCAACATATAAGTTTTCTTGCTCATGATTTCATTTTTCTATATTTTCCGTGATTAATATATTTTTATCCTAGTTTACAAACTATTATTACTAATAAGTTTTTATGGAAAGATATTTTCTTTGAGATTGTAGGAATGGATGTTGGATCGATTCACAATATTAATCCTACCAGACCACCAATATTTGATGGGAATGATTATGAATATTGGAGAGATCGTAAGAAGACTTTTGTTATTAATACTAGAGTGGAAAACATTGTAATGATCACCGGTGATTACAAGATTCTTGATAAAGAAGTCAGGACTTTTACTAATCAAGAAAAGTAAGAATATCAACTAAACTATAAGGTACACAATACTTAGTTCTGTTCCATGACCAGGAATATATATAGCCAGATTTTTTCCTATGAAGCTACAAATTGTATTTGGAAGAAGCTTGAAGTGACTCACTGAAGAACATCCAATGTTATTGAAACTAGAAGAGCTATGCTTAGAGCAGAGTATCATGGTATTTTGCTTTCCTTATAAAGAGCTAGTTTTCAATGTACAATAACGGTTTATGACTATTGTTAACCGTTTACAATACATGGGTGAAAAATGTTTAGATGATGACTCACTTGTGGAAAATATTATAGATATCATTCCTAATGAGTGGGATTCAACGAGACGATCTATTGATGAGAATAGGAGAGTCTCACGGGTTACTCTTGATGAGATTTTTGGAAATCTTCTTCAACGTGAGACAAGAATGAAAAGAGATTCTGAAAAAATAAGAAGAAGAATAGAAATAGAAGTGTTTCTTTTACAGCAACATCAAATCGTATGAAATCCAGAACTCCTGAGAGAGTTACAATATCTAAATTTAAGAGGAATGTTATTCAATCAGAATCTAGTAGAAGTGAATCTTTAGAAAATAAGTTATCCAATATTTCTCGATGGATGAACAAGATTGTTGGGCACATAAATTTTCAATCTATATACAAGAAGAAAGAATGAAAGGACAAGAATGACTTAGAATTCACCACCCATGAATGCAAAAGAACAGAGCATATAAGACCAGATTTTCAAATGCTTAAGAGAAAAGATAGAAAGGAAAAGGATTTTGATAGGAATAGGAATAAGTACTATAATGAGAAATATAAGAATGTTTGGAAAGCTAATGTCACTTGGATTGCCAGTGGTGGTGACTCTTCTGAATAATTCTCAGAGTATGAATCTTCTTGTTAGAAGAATCTTGGTCTATTATCCAAGCTATCTATTGAAAATCATTGTCTAATAGATAAGGTACAAAATGTTGAATCCATAACCAATGTATCCTTGAACTCTAATTATAGTGATAGTAAATATTATGAATCATTAGATGAATAATCTTCTTCTGATGAAGATAATACATTACCTACTTATGAAGAAGTCCCTTGGTTTTCTATGCTCCTTGAGAATGAAAATTCTAAAGTCAAGAAAAATCATGATAAGTTAAATTCTAGGAAATCTATTCTTAATAAGGAAGTATCTGATCTTTGTAAATATCATGATAAGAAAATTTATGAATTTTAAAGTATTTCAAAAACACTTTAGAAAGTTAATTTTGAGAAGGATAAACATTCTAAGGATCTAAAAAAGTAATTTATAAGAAAAATGTTTTCGAGACTAACTCTAGTTCTAAAACTAATGTTTTTTGGATAAAAACATAGTTAATAAGCTAAAGTTAGAAATATTTTCCTTATGGAATTGTTTGTCAAATTTTACCTTAGGTAAGGAAATCTTTGATAAGATGTATTTTCAAATTTAACCATTAAGGAATAATTTTGGATTTGGTTATACTCATTCGAAACTATTTTTTTAGAAACAATTATTTTGTAGCTCAAAGTGCATTATTATGTACTAAGTGTTAATATAATGGGCATTCAGCAAAAAATTGTTCCTTAAACAAAACATAGTATTTAGGTTTCCATAAAGCTTATTTTTCAAAGAAAATGTGGATTTCTAAAATTTTGCTTTCTAAAGTTTCAAGATCTAAGAATGATAGGGTTCCAAAGTCTAACACTCTTATTTTTAGGAAATTAAAGAGAGTACCAATAGTAATACATGGTATATGGATAGTGGATGTTCCCAGTATATGACTGGTAACAAAAACTTCTTTGAAAATATTATCAAGAATAAAGGAGGAATAGTATCTTTCAGAGATAATTCGCAGGGATAAATTATTGGTATAAGTAACATTGTTCATCATAGAAAAACATTGATTTCATTTGTTTTATTCATTAAGGGTCTTAAGTACAACCTTATTTTCATAAGTCAGTTATGTGATGAATGTTACCTTGTGAATTTTAGGAATGACATTTGTTTAGTACATAATTCCTAGGAAAAGTTTATTCTTTCTTCCCATAGGCAAGATAATATTTACACACTAAACTTAGAGGACCATAGGAGCCACGATCTACCTTATATTAGTGCAATGGAAGATCATTATTGGTTATGGAATAGAAGGTTAGGACACTGTAACATTAGGAACCAATGAAAAATCTCTAAGAAAAAACTAGTTAAGGATATTTCGGAGCTTGGAATTGATTCTCCAAAAGTTTGTGATCCTTTTCAATATATAAAGGAACATAAATCATGTTTTAAATCAGTTGGTGAAGTCTCAACCACTAATTCATTATAGTTGGTGCGTATGGATATTTTTGGTCCAACACATACTAAAAGAATTGGAATCAAATATTATGTACTTTTATTAGTTGATGATTACACTAGATTTACATGAGTCTATTTTAAAAAAAATAAATCTGAAGCATTTTCATATTTCAAAATGTTTAGAGTCCATGTTAAAAATGAAAAAAACCTTCCATTGATAAATATCCACCGTGATCAGGGATAAGAATTTCAAAATTATGATTTTGAAACATTTTTTTGTAGAAAAAGAATTACTTATAACTTCTCAGCACCAATATCACCTCAACTAAATGGTCTTTTTGAAAGAATAAACACAATTCTTTAAGAGAAAAGAAGAACCATGTTGAGTGAATATTCGGTAGCGAAACATTTTTGGGACGAATCTGGAAGTACTACTTGCTATACTATAAATCGTGTTTTGATTAGATATTTTCTTAATAAAACTCATTATGAGTTTTGGAATGGTAGAAAACCTATAATTTCCTACTTCATGGTTTTTTGTTGCAAGGTATCCATTCTGAATACTAAAGACAATCTACACAAATTCACACCGAACTATGATGAAGGAATTTTCATAGGCTACTCTACAACTTCTAAGGATTATAGGGTTTTCAATAAAAATATTTGTACTATTGAAGAAACAATACATGTTAAATTCTATGAAACTGATCCTTTTTTTTAAACATCATCAACCTACATCTTTAATTGTGTTTTCAAAAACTGATTATCAACCCTAGATAGAAGATATTGCTAATAAGGAAAAATTTCCTGAAAATTTTTCTGAAGCATTTACCACAGAAGACTTCCAACCATAAGTTAATGAACTTGTTTTAAAAAACCTAAATCAGTTGATTCTTAAGAATCATTCCAGTGATAGTATCGTTGGTTATGTAAATCAACCGATAAGGACTATAAGTTCCTTACGAAATGAAATACAATATCTAGCTTTCCATTTCCAATTAGAACAAAAAATCACTGATGAAGCATTTGGTGATGATGATTGGATAAAAGATATGAAATATGAGTAAAATGAATTTGAAAGTAATTAAGTATGGACCTTGGTTGAAATACCTAACGAAACATCTGTTATTGGAGTAAAGTGGGTCTTCAGAAATAAGTGTGATGAAAATGGAATCCTAGTAAGAAATAATCCTAGATTTTTTGCTAAAGTATATAATCAATTATAAGGAATAGACTATGAAGAAACATATTCTCTATTATCTAGATTTGATTCTATTCGTATTTTTCTTGCCTTTGTAGCATTCTTTAATTTTAAATTTTTTTAAATGGATGGTAAATGTTCTTTCCTTAATGGTTATGTTCAAGAGAATGTTTTTGTTGAAAACCCTCCTAGTTTTGAATATAAAAAAAAATCCTGAACATGTTTTTAAATATATCAAAGTTTTATATGGACTCAAGCAAGCCCCAAGATCCTGGTTTTATAGACTTACATGTTTTTTGTTTCAAAACAATTATGTTAAGGCAAATGCAGATCCAACCCTTTTTATAATGAAAGATAAGAAACATGTTTTTATTGTTCAAATTTATGTTGAGGATATTATATTTGGTTCAACCCAGCAATATTTAACTGATTACTTTGTGTATCTAATGAAATTTTAGTTCTAAATGAGTATGATGGGTGAGTTAACATTTTTCCTTGGTTTTCAAATTTCTCAAAAACAAGAAGGAATCTATATATCCCAACATAAGTATATTAAAGATATTATTAAAAAAGTATGGATATGACAACACTAAGAGTATAAGTACTCCCACTGGTGCGTCAAATTCACTTGATCTTGATGAAGTTGGGAAACCAGTAGATCAAACATCTTTTAGATGTATGATAGGAAGTCTACTTTACATGACGGCTAGTTGTCCAGAATTAATGTTTTTGGTATGCTTATGTGGAAGATATCTATCCAATCCTAAGGAATCTCATTTAATGGAAATGAAAATGAATTTTTCAATACGTAAAAGGAACCATGGATCTATAACTCTTTTGTACTTCTGGAAATGATTTTGTTTTAAAAAGTTTTTTGGATGCTGACTTTGGTGGATTTATAATGGATAAGAAAAGTACATTCGGAACTTGTCATTTCTTAGGAGATTCATTAGTTTCTTGGTCATGAAAAAAGAAACATTCAGTATCACTTTCCACTACTGATGTTGAATATGTATCATCTGGAAGTTTTTGTGCTCAAGTGTTGTTGATGCAACACATATTCACAGACTATGGTATGAGTTTTACCAAAACACAAATTTTCTGTGCTAATAATAGTACCATTGCCTTAAGTAAAAACCCTCCACACCAATATCGTACAAAACACATAGATATTATCCATCACTTTGTTAGGGATCATATACAAAAAAAGGAGATATTATTCTTCAATTTATCAGAACACAAGATCAACTTTCTGACATTTTAACAAAATCATTACCATTAGATAGATATGAATACATTAAATAGAAGTTAAGAATGATAACCATAATGTAATCTTCCATATAAACTTCTTGTTGAATCCTATCTCCTTACTATAAGAAACTCATTTTAATAGGGGTAGTACATTTTCTTGCTAGTCAAAATTTTTGTAGATAAATTTTTCGTAGTAAAAATTTTCGTAGTCAAAATGTCAGTAGTCAAAATTTACATTGTTAAAATTTTCGTAGTCAATATTTTTGTAGTCAAAATTTTTATAGTCAAAATGTTCATAGTCTAAAATATTTTTCCATAATAAAATTTTCGGAATATAAAGTTATTCAAAAAGAATAATTTTCCCTCAGTATGAATAATTTTCCTAGAAATCCGAAAGATATGTTTCCTTTCCTAAATTTTTATAATCTTCTTTTACTTTATGGTATTTCCTTCTTATTTTTAATTTTTTAGATAAAATTTTCCTTAAATCTGATTTTTTTTAGAAACCTCAAAATATCAGAATCTATCAAAGTCCTTTCTCCGTTATCATCTCAACCGTTAGATCTTCTCCATAAGTTTTAAACCGTTGGATCAATCAGGGAAGTTGAATCGTCACTTCAATTGAGTATATAAAGGCCACATGATGCTTTTCACACATCAAACTCCAGGTCTTTGTGTGATGAATCTCTGTCGATGGTTTCGAAGCCGTTCCAGATCTTTAAATTTTCATTACATCTGAATGTCTGCTGAAGAATCTTCTCAAAAAGAAATGTAAACTGTTGAGAAAATATTTGAGTGGTAGATCTACTGAGAAAGGTTAGTCGATCCGATGTTTTATGCCAAGTATGACTCCATTGTTTCTAAGAATATCAATCTAAATAGTTGGGGGAGTGCATGTATACCAAAGCTAAGAGAAAATGATCTGGTTTATCCGGAATTGCTGGACGAATTCTTTGAGATAGTTAGTTTTTTCAATAAATGAGTAAGAGATAAATTTTCTTTCAAGAGTTATAGAAAGACATACTCTCTTTATTATAACATGGTAGAAAATCTGATAGGAATTCCTTATGATTTAGAAGCATAGTTTTTCTCATAAAAGATACCTGATGTAATAGGATCTTCTGACAAGTAAAAGGATTTAGACTGTCCTGGTTTAAAGGAACTTAAGACTCCAAAAAAATTTCATCATTATAAAAATATTTAGATTCTTTAGCTATGGGTTCAAGTTTTTCTCATTTCGAGAAAAGTGGACAGGGATACACTAAAGAAAAGTGATATTTATATTCTGGATTTCTTGGTGAACCTAAGAAAGATAAATCGGGTTAAGCATATCTTGGTTATGATTGAGAATATAATGAAAGGAAATCGATTGTCTCATATTATCATGTATCCAACATTTCTTTCAAAAATTATAGTTCTTTGTCTTCAGTCTTTCAATATTACCTATAGTTCTATGATGATAAATTGCAGGGTGATGCTTTTAAGTGATGATACTCTAAGAAGGATAAAGATTGGCTTTAATAGTAGATCCAAAGACCTTTGTGATCTATGAGAAAAATAATTTTATGTTCTTTCAAAGAAATAGGACGTGGATAAAACCTCAAAAAGGGGTGGAAGGAAGATGATGTTGAAGTAACTAGAAGGAAAATAAAAAACACTACAGGAGAAGGAAACTCAATCCACACCCCCAAAACCTAAGAAGATGAAGACGTATACTAATGAAGTGGCTGTTAAATGAAGAGAATACCAGAAAAAATACAAATAAGGAGATCATATGTTTGGTATGGACTCTACTGAGGAAAAAATGAAGGAAAATACTGAAGAGAATCTTGAAAAGGAAGAAAAGTAAAAGAAGCAAAGGTAGAAATTTTCCGAAGCTGAAGTTATTCAATCTCTAATCAAGGCTAATGAAAAAGCATCTGAACAAATTCCTGTACCAGAATTTGTTTTAGTAGAACCATTACTAGAGACTCCGGGAAAGAAGTTAGTGATTCTAGAACGACATCAAGAAGAAGAAATAGTGAAAGAAGAAGAAGTGTAAGAGGAAGAAGAAGATAGTGGTGATATTGAGGACTTGATAAAGCAAGTAGAGGATTTCCATGAGAAGGAAGGTCCTTTTGAGAAATTATCAATTCGAACATCTAAAGTCGAGTCTTCAAAACATTCTAACCCAATATAAGATGATAAGGGTGAGGAAGAAGTGAACAATATTTCTGAAAATGAAAGTACCAACCATGATTGCATTCACCCAGGGGATGTTGAGGTAGGAGGCGATAAGGAGAAAATTGATGAAGATAAAATGGTTCAAATATCTGATAGTGAACATGAATCTCCTAATCAAGAAGAAATCATTCTGCAGGACGATGATGTAAAACATGTGGTTGTGGATACACCTAGAAAATATGTGGTAAAGAAGAAAGAATTGGGTGCTTCATCAAAAAGAAAGGCAGCCGGAAATTACAATGAATGTTCACCAACCAAATTATCGAATTCAGAATTATATTCTCTTGGTCATGAGTTTGTTGTTTAGTCTTTTAAGAATCTGGTTGGGAAATTTCCTTTATTCCCCAGTATATAATCAAGATGTTAGTTGCTTCAACATTCGTTAAATAAAAAATCGGATTCTGTATCCACGGTGATGGATAAATTTGTCAGTCTCGAGGAAGACTTCAAGACCTTTCTCCTAGGTTACAAGGCTCACAAAAGATCTTACAATAAGATGAAAAGTTATTCGAGGATGAAAATCGAAGAGATGAGAATCTTTTATTAATTTCAAGATAGTTTCAAGGATGCTTTTGACACCAAAGATGTGAAGATCAAGTATCTCACTAATAGTATTGAGAAAAATTTATGTCTTGAATAGACATCTCAGAAGCAAGAAATTAAGGATCTGAATGGAAAACTATATTCAGTCACTTAGAGTTGGAAGTGAGAAAGGGATCTCAGAATTGAGATTGAAGAGAATATTGCTATGCACGAAGAAGTATTTAAAGATAAAGCAGCTAATATTAAGGCTCAGGAATAAAAAGTTAAATCCTTAGAGAAGAAAACTGAAGATTAGTATCAGTTGCTCAAGCATGTAGAAGAGGATCAGAAAGAGATCAAGAAGTTAAAAAACATAGTGAAGAAGTTGAAACCTATGGAGAAGGAAGTATAATCTTTTACAAATCCGATCTTTTTTTGTATTTCTATCCCTGTACAAATTCTTTCGAACACAATGGATTTTTAGTTGCTCTTTATAATTTTTGTTTGTTCAGTAATAAATTTTTAGGTACCATATTTTCCTTTCCTTTCCCTGCATTTCTTTTTGAAAATCACAACGGGGGATAAAGGAATGTCAAAAAAGAATACATAGTAATGAAGAAATTTACCTAAAGGGGAGTTCATCTAAGGGGGAGTTTTCATCATGAATATTTTTATATGCAAGAAAATAAAAAACACATTCAGGAAATTTAGAATACAATCCTTAGGGTTTCCAAAGCCTGAGGGGGAGTTAGTAATATTCACTTTTACCCATAAGTAAAGGGAGATATTTTTTTATTTACAAGCCCATAAAATTTATAATCCCTTATATTCATTTTCTTAAAGACGCTTTTGCTTTCCAAAATGGGGATATTGTTGAGTCAATAAGGATCCCTTATGTCATTTTCATTCCTTCATTTTATGAAAATCATAAACACTCTATCTCAAGGAAAATTTCTTTTCCACTCAGATTTTTCTTAATAATGAAAATTTTCATTCCCCAAGGAAAATTTATTCTTACCATGTTTTAATTTTTCGTGTTTTAGTTTCTATAAATATAACTCTTTTTATTCCTACGTGAATTTTTTTTTTAACATATAAAACCTTGGAATTCTATAAATACTTAGATATAGAGTATTCTGTTTTAAGGATCTGAATTCAGACTCCTAATTCTCTGAAATTCAGACTCCGAATTCTCTGAAATTCAGAGTCTGAATTCCTTAGAATTAGGAATCCTAATTCCTTAGAATTAAGAATACAAATTCATTAGAACTTAGATTCTGAATCCCTTAGAATTCAGACTCTGAATTCCTTAGAATTCAGACTCTGAATTCCTTAGAATTCAAACTCTGAATTCCTTATAATTGAGACTCTGAATTCCTTATAATTTAGACTCCAAATTCCTTATAATTCTGACTCCAAATTCCTTGAAAAACAGAATCCAAATATCCATGTAATATAAACCCCGAATTTTTTCCACTTAGACATCAAATTTTTTTTCCGAGACTCTGAAAAATAAATTTGGTTGAGAAACTACATTTTACATATCCTTGTTATAGTTATAAAATGATGTCATGCATTTTTTTTCAATCCAACATTTGTTTGAGTGACACGTGTATAGGTCCCTATAAGATTCATGGAAAATATGACCATTGGAGGAGGGAGTCGACCGTTGGAAATGTTCCTAAAAATAGGATTTCATTTGAATGATCTTAGGACGAATAATTGTATTTTCTACAAATCTAGAGATTACATGCTACAGAAGTGATTTGTATAGAGAGATACTCTGATTCTTTGTGTGTGTTGAACATCTTGTTCAGATTGCTTCGTGTGACATCGATTATTCATGTGTACAATCGAGGGCTTCTGGGGATAAGAAGACAGAGGTGTCGACTACCTTGAAGTATGAGGGCTTGCAGGGAAAACAAGACATACTCTAATATTCCTATCGAGGGCTTATCCTGGTGTGAGTCTGACAGAATTTATTGAATGTATAAATCAAGGGACCTTTATCCAATGATGTTGGATACCTTACTCTTTGCGTTAAAATATTTCTTACTTGTTACTTGTATTGTTCCATGTTTGTTTTCTACTGCATTTTGTTTATTAAGGAAAGTATAACTATCTTATAATTTCTTATACTTGTATACTCTGATTAGTAATATTCTATATGCTTTAAGGTAGAATCTTTGTCCTTGTAAACTTTTCTTATATTTCATTTCCGGAACCATATTTCCAGAATCTGGCAAGTTTGTATAACTAATAGGTCTTGTGAATTTACCTTGTTTAACATTATTAAATAATAGAAAATTTTATACAATCTTTGAGAGTTCCAAATGAATTTTTAAAGTATACAATTCACCCCACTCTTGAATATTGACCCTCTACATCATTATTTTGATCCAACCATACCCTATAAAATGTAAAATACATCCATAAATACTTTTGGAACCATCGAAATCATGTTAGAAAAGATTACCATCATGTAACAATGGAAGGATCCATTGATATTGCAAAACCCAAAGGGTATGTTTTTAAAGTTAAAGGTAATAAATAGATAAGTTCTTATTTTTTCCATACTCATTTAAGTAAAAATTTATTTTCTTATACCATGAGTATCAATGTAGGGTAAAATAGATTTCATATCCCATCACTTCCTCTAATACATGAATAATGATGGGAAAAGGAAAACGATCTTTTTTAGTACATGAGTTAAAATTCATAAAATATATAAACACTCTCTATCCAATTCTCATCCATATTGAGAAGAGGTATTTATCATTTTTGGTCATGTTAGTTATTAAAAACTCATTTTAAACCACCAGAATTATGTTAAATCTCTCTCTCTCTCTCTCAACAATTTGATAAATTATACAATATTTAATAAAATTAATGATTCTGTTATGCTCCAATTTCAATATACTAGGATTTAGTCTTCCCTAGGGTTAGGGACAATATTTATAATTTTTTTAGAATAATTATAGGGGTATTTATTATTGTTATATTCCTATGAATATATGAAGGGATCCATCCAAAAAATTTATTATGTTTTTTTAATAAATCAAGATATATTCACCACTTATTGTCTTCGAATATTATGAAATTGCAACATGAACGGTTTTTATACCATACGAATTAAAAATTATGTGATGAAGGACATATCTCGATTTCAACATAGGGTTTATCAAAATTAACTAATATAGATGGGGATTCAAAATCAAACTCTATTTAATTTGAAAAATACCAAAGATAATTAAATTTATTAGAATAGATTATATATCCACCAAAATAGTTAGACCAATGCTATTAATGGGTATAGACTCAAATTTTAACCTTTATCCAAAGGGTTCACTGATTTATTATCCCAAGAATCATTATAGTTGTATTCATAAGATTCATACTAAGAAGAATAAACACACTCATGAACAAAATGGAAATGAATATACTTTTGACTTAAACATCCTTGAACAATTCTTTTATGTCCCACTTGTTCACATTAAAAACCCAAATCAAATTCACATCTTGAACTTCCTCATCATCACACATTATAGAGATTAAATTTTAATGTTTGACGTTGAGAATCATCCTCCCAAAGTATTTGGGTTGTTTACAATCTAAATACAGATGACTTAATTAATTGTTTCTAGTAATGTATGACCAAATATAATTGGGTTTTATTCCCTAGTACATTTGATTAGGTGACTTTCATTGAAAATTATTTCTTAATGTAAAATGATATTATTAAATTTAACCAGAGTATCTTTTATGATTCTATTAGGTACTCAAAAATTGTGATCAGTGATTTGGAGAGTGATAGATGTGGGTTGTAAACACTCACACTTCAAATGATACATCACAACATATGGAATGATATTAACACTATATCCTAAATCACATAGAGTTTTTCTAGAATGTTTCTCTCTTCGTTCAAAATTGATTTTTGGAACACAGGATTCAAAGTTCCTTGGATGGTGGCTCTCACATTAGAAAGAAAGATATCATTTTTGTAAGAGAATATCTATTTTAAATTTCACAAGTACATAAGAAATATAGATTATATCAGAATAGTTTTGATTTCACAGATATGGGGCATATTGAAATTTAACATGAGAGAATATTTTCCACAATGTTTAACACATATTAGGTTTTTATTTTCATCTCATTATTTATAGGAATATACCAGCTTTCAAAAAAATTGGGATGTGTGGTTTCCTCCACATTCTTATCAGATTTTATAGATTATATGGGTGGTTCTTCAGAATAATCATTATAGATAGAAGCCTGCAATGATTCATTAATTCTTGGAACATGTTTCTAAATAGAGTTTTCGCTCCTCATGATAATAACATCCTTGAGTTTTTTGAGAGATGATTGTGTGAAACTACATTCTCCCCCTAATGTTGGGTAATGGATAACCGAGGTGAATGGGTGATTATCGAGTTCCAATGGTTTGAAATTCATATTTTATAGACTAAAAATATAAATTTAGTTTCATTGTTTTTAGGAACAATGTTTCATTTAATGGGATAGTATTAGGATGGATAGGGATTTGATCTTATTGGTTTATCCCAAGTGGATATATAGTATATAAAGCATATCATTTTACACATATTAATACATAATTTTAAGAATTAATATTCCTTAGATAAAAACAAAATATCAAAAATCCTAGTTTTATAAGGATAATAGGTATATAATTATAAAATATGAAACTATAATAAAACATATTTTTAGTAATCACCATTATTTTCTCCTAACTCTCTTTTATGTCATATAACTTCATAGGATAACATTGGGAATAAATAGAAAAAGTGGGGTAAGTTAAAAAGATAAAATTATGGAAAAAAGGTAAATGAAGCATGAAACATGAGTCAGAAGGAATAGAGTGAGGACATATTTAACATCCAAATCTTCGAAGGTACGTTTCCCTTTGAAAAATGAAAAATCTTACGATATACGCAACTTAGTGTTCTAACACACTACGAAAAATCAAACTAGCCATTAGAATAGTAATACCCACTTTTTAAAATTTTTTAATTTTTATTTTTCAAAATGGGATTCAATGTTGGATTCTAAATATTAAAATTAGATTTGTGTAATTTGTCGGTATTTTTTTGAAGACTTTCTATTTTTTGATAAATAGTTAAAAACTCTAAGTTGTTGTTTAAAACTGAATTTTTATTTAAAAAATTAATTATTTTTTGAAATTAATATTAGGTAAAAATAGATACATAAAACCTATAAGTGATCAATTTAATTAATTAGACTCATTTTATAAATATATTAGACATATAAAATGTATTGAACTTTTTACCATCTTTTACCCACCTTATAAGTTCATTTTCCAAATTGCATAAAACGTAATTTTACCGCTTATGTGAATTTAATTTCAAATATCTAGGAGGCATGTTTGATATCCATAAGTAAAATGTCGTTCAATAATATGAAAACAATTTTTGGTGAATTGTACATTTTGACTTTTATTTAACACAGTTAAAAGTAAATAGGGTAATTGCAGGTAAAAAATGATATTATAATTACCCTAACACATGTACTAATTCTATTGGATTAGTGTATTTCGACCAAAATAAATCTTTGGATTAAAATATGATCTTTTTGGTTCACTTGGATTAGATTAGGACATTTATTATTAATTTATTTAAAGAATAGTTAAAAGTGTTAAGTTCAATTTTTAATAACTAAAAACTTTTAAATATAGATTTATACATAAGATAAAATAAACTATAAATATTTATTATAAATATAAAAGTATATCATACATATTGGTATTTTATTTATAATTTTTAGACCTTAAATAATTAAATTTATTTATGACACAGTGATGATGTAGTAATTACCTTATTTATGAAAAATAAAAATAATTGATATTATAAATATCAAAATAAATGTAAATTAAGACTTCTGATATATTCCACTAATTATATAGGTTAATATGGCAGGTTTTGGTTGATTAAATAAATTTTTTTCTATGTGATAAAGTTTTTGTGACTTTCATAAAAACAAAATACCAAATAATGTCAAAATTGACATAAATGAGTTTTTAAAACAAATACTATATTATTAATTAGTTATAATATTACTAAATATATAAGGTTCGACCAAAAGACATAGATAAAGTTATACATATTAATAATTAATCAGTTGGGGTTCTCTTGTGTTTTTATAGTATGTTTATTAACCATTTATTAGAATAATACTAGAATGAATGGTAAAAGTTAAACTATTTAACAAAGAGTTAAATATATAAGATAAGGCTAATATGGTGACATAAACCTATCTAAAACCTAGTTTTTGAGAGTTTTTAGACCCATACCTACCTTATACTCGAAATAAATTATTTTTGAGCCGTTATGAACCGAATATGATTGTATAATAAAATAATAATTCAAGCTTTTCCAAAAGTGTCCCTCACCCCACTTATAAAAGGGTACTTCCCATTCACTCAAAATCACACCTCCAAAGAAATTTTTATTGGCCAAACCATGCTCAAATATCCTCTCAAATACCCTCACATTGACTTAGTGGCTTTACATTGGTCATAAATCCAACTTAAGGAGCCCCTTTGATCAACTCAAAAAGAAACACTTGAAAAAAAGGTAATAATTTCACCACCTATTTCAATGTTCTTTTCTTCTTCCACTTCCTCTTTATTTAATGTTTCCTTACCAAAATAATAACTCCAGTACCTTATAATTACTATGATGTTATTATAAATATGGAACAAACACTGTTCTATCCATCCCATGAAGGACAATTCACCATATATGTATGTATCGCTTACCGTCTCCACGTTGTGGTGATGTTTGATATTCAAACACATAATTATTTGGATGGGTATAATATTGAGTATAATTTATGTAAATAATAAATATAAAATTTTAATTACTCTATATATATGTTATAATATCCAATTACAATCGATTTCACCATCAATAGAATGATATCATCACTCGTGCATATGTACGTATTACCGTCTCCATGAACATGATGAAATTCATTCCTCGTCATAACCATTGAAGAATAATTTTCATTTTATGATTAAAAATAATATTTATGAACGTAATATAATTCTGGATATGAATCAAATATATCTTATCCATAACATACATAGCTTACATATCGAATAATATAATGTAAAACAAATCAGTTAACACCCTGAAACAATGATACTACTGAAATATTATTAACAAAGTAATATTAGAGGATCATATATGATATCATATTTTTGTATGAGGTTATTTTAGAATTTAATAACAATGATATAACTATTATACATGAGGTTAACCTACCCTCAATCAAGGAAAAAGTAAAAGGTAAGGGTTAATTCTATAATCTGTTGATTATCTGAGGTTGTCTATATGTGGGTATCTACTAGGACCTATTTATCATCCACATCCGTGTTTCTTAAAAATGTATTTCAAAACATTTTTACTATATAATAGAATATGGTTTAAATTAATTTATACCTTTGTTTGTTTTTTTATATTATTTTTATAAAATAATATTTCTGTAGTTTTCCAAACAAAGTCTTTTACGACATTTTTGACAAAATTAAAGAAAGAATGTTTTTTAAACTTATATGGAGAGTGCCTCTATTTTCCATAATTATAACACCTTCAAAGCTTCCCTTACAATCTTATAAGAATATTTTCAAAATAAATACTATATATTATAATTATTTGAATTTTATATTATTTTAAAATAGAAATAGATATTTCTCTCAAATGGTTTTTATTTCATCTATATCAACATCCTTTGATGGATTTTACATTTGTTTGAAGTTGATTTATTATGATAAAATATTCCATATTGTATTAATGGTTTTGTTGTATGTTTGATATTGGATGTGATATTTTTATACCATTCATGGTTTATGGTTAAATTATTAAAATTGTGTATGCTACTTTTAATACGAATGTTTATGTTATGTTTCAACCTTTTCACATGAGGAATGCATTGGACTTAGTAAGTGAGAGGTGGAGCCCTCTATAGCTTCTCAATTCATCGGTCGGTCTCTTGAGACAAAATAGTGTCTTGGCACAAAAAATTAACAAAATATTATTTCTGGTCTTGGTATGAGGCCTTGAATATGTGGTTATGAAGTTCTTCATTATGCATTCCATCATTATGAAATTGGCTATTGATATTACATGTGATTATTCAACTAGTAGAATATCTATGTGAATAATTAAATGTAATTACCTGATTTATCTTTTCCATATTATTCTAATGTTTATTTTTAAATAGATTGGATTTTATTATTATATACGGCCTTATATTTTATTCTTATTTATGACAGTTTCTGCAATATTTTTATCCTTACTGAGCATTTTTTCTCCCCCTTTTATTATGTTTTATTTTTACCAGGATGCGAAGAAGTATAATACAATTAACTGAAAGGAATAGGATAATGTATATAAGAGTGTTAAAATGGAAAAAAATGTTGTTTTTTTTATTTTAATGATGTTATTTAAAACTTATGTATGTATCCACTACTTCCAAGTCTATTAAATTGATCGGTCTTTCAGGACATGATTCCTTGTATCATGACAATGTTATGTAATAATACACCGACTCTGGGTAACTGGTTTCTAGGCGTTACGACATAAATGGAATGAATTATGAATAAAAATATATATTCCTAAAATATAGAATAAGGAATCATATTATCATGGAAGTATATTATTGTGGTAGAAACATATATCTGACAAAACTACAAGTCAAGGAAAAATACCAATAAGATATCACATGGAAGACATAGTCCCATAGTGGATTAGGGTTACACCTTAATCTCATACATAAAGACTCATGACACAAAACATTACCCAATTAATTGAATAAATATCCATACACACCCATAATAACATGTACATGCTTAATTTTCCATATAAAAAAACAAACATACAGAATAAATATATCTGTTTCCCATGGATGAAAATCGGTTTCGTAATCATATCGTAAGGCATAAACAAAGGGTGTATCATAAAATTATCTATGAAAGATGATTTTGAATAACTATTAGATGTAAAATATGTAAAAATAACAATAGATAATGAATAACTATGTCTAACTTGAGTGGAAACATGAAAAATAGATTTTAGGTTATTTAGACATTTGCGATTTAGTGTGGTTTTAGGGAAAATAATTAGAAGATTCAAAATAGGATATAGAAATAATAATTTTCATAAAACCAAAATTGAACTAAAATACATTTTTCATAATAAAATGTGCGATTTAATTAAAATTGGTGGATTATGATATTTCATTGAGTGTACTAGAAAGTGGGTAAGAAATAGAAATGTTCTCCTAAATAAAGTTTCCTTATCAAAAAGAATTATGCAGGGACCCTTTTATAAAACGTATTTACCCATTAAAGAGAGATAAATTTAGATAAATATATATGTTTGGAACATATATATATATGTAATATAATATAATAGAATTATATAAGAATAATGAAGAGCTAAATTGACATAAAGAGAGATAAAGTTTTACCCAGAGGAAATTTGGAGGTTTTGAGTGATCTCATAGCATATGTATGAATTGGTTCTTCACTAAAATATAATATAGTGTATAATAAAATTAGGGTCATTAATTACATAATTAATAACCTATTACATTTTTATTTTTTTAATTATAAATTTACTAAGTTATTTTATGGGAATTTCGATGACTTTTATGTTCAATTTTGTTGTTTTGAGTGCATTTGTTTCCTGGTTCCATGGTCGGTTTAGTTGTCTAAAATTATGGAAGTTATTATATAATTGGAATAAGTCTCCATTATTGAAATGAAAAGGTATTCATAAAATTTTATAATTTAAATAGTCCCATATATCATTTTTTCAAACATGTGGATGATTAATTTAATAAATCATTAATGATAAATGTATAATTTATTTTAGCTGTTATATAGACCATATTAAATTTGTTTTATTTTTATGTTATTGTAAGGTCCTAACCATAGTGGAACATATCAGTGCACCCAATATGGTTTGTGATAAGAATTTAGGCATGAATTCGTTTTTCCAAATCATTCCCACCTGCAGTTAGGGTCTAATATATATAAATTAGGGGTATATTATACACCCTTTGTCAATGAAACACAACAGAAAAAATAAATAAATGATATCCAAAAAATAAAAAAACAACCTGAATAATACCAAAACAATAAACACCAATATCACACGATAACCGAAAAATAAGAAACAATACCCAAAACCAAAGTTGTATAAATTTAATTCTTAATATGTTTCAAGTGCCAACTGAAAAAAATGAAGACATAAAGACAACTGAAAAGTGGGTCCTGATATCATTTTTAGTTACCTCATTTGTGATCCATGCCGACTCATCCATCTAAGATAGGGATCTTTCCCTTTCCATATCCTTTAAACATAAATTCTATTCAGGTACCAATCAAGTATCCTGAGTAGGGTGTTAGTAAAATTTTGTAGGCCACCAACATTGATATTTAGAATAGTCTCTAGTATATGACAATGTATGTAGTTGTATAAAGAATGATGTGCAATGATAATGTAAATAGTTTTCAAATTTAATTATTCAGTAGTTAGAAACATTAATTCTTGATTTCATGATGACACAGAAAACATCAATTCCTATTTTGGCCCTCATTAGAGTTTAAACCTTTCATGACCCCTCCCCACAATGTGTACCCCTCCTGGGCCGGCAATGTGAGTAAGGAGATAATGACCCCTGAGTCCCGCCTCTAGTAGGACTTGTGTTGGCGATTAGCACTGAAGGTATAGTAAACACACAAATAAGAGGCATTACCCTCTAAGAGAACACATGCAGAAGAGATAGATAAGATAGACACCAATCAACTCCAACTCAGAACTGGAATATAAAATAATCCCAAGTTCATATATGAAATTTCATGAAAAAATACTACAACAGTATGGGAAAAACTTCATATACCCAAAAGAAAAATAAAATGGCAGCAACCACAAGCCCAAACAGCTCCTCCAACCACAAGCTAGTAGTAACCAGCTTGATCTCCAAACTGATCCAAGTGACCTGAAAATTAGTTTATATATAAGTAGGGTGTGTATATTAGTATACTCAGTAGAATCCTCCCCGAAGCCTCTCATGCAGAAGTAAAGAAATCATACTAAAGCACAGTGAACAACAAGTTAAACTAACACGTCACCTAAATAGGTATACTATGTTCCCAACCTCACCATGGATACTCTCACCAAGTAACTCATACAAGAATGTAGCATATAGTAAAGAATATCAAGGGTACCCCGCTACTACTTACCCACTTGTTTGACTCTTTTCCCCAACGACATATGTGTTGTGCATCTCTCTCCAAATGATTTCCCACATAAACCTGGGATAAGCTCCAAAATCTATACCACATGTACCACAAAGGCTTTCCCGCAGACACCAGGATGAAGCACCACACCATCCTCACAACCAAAGGTAACCAGGTAGTTTCCGGGAGCCACCACAGCTCGCATAACGTGTATCATACGTTGAGTATTGTACCACAAGCCATTACTGCCCATACAACGAGTAAGGATCCTCAATCCATCATATCCTATACACATCACACCTATAGTAGTCCATAGGATAATATATCCAGAATATATGTGTGTGAATAAAAACAAGCCATTACAGCCCTCTACACACATATATGGGGAAAACTAACCATTGTGCCTAATGGAACTAGTATCTAACAAGAGAAGAGAGTGGGGTCAAAGGGGGTAGTCATCCATTCATCCACCCACCGGAATGTTAGGGAAAACACACCCCCCCAGGACTCAAAATCCCCGTGGTGTCAGTTGCCCTTACTAACAGGGTGGAGTAGCGTATAGAAACACAAAATTACAAAATATATTATAACTCACAACCACACTATGGGAATAACCTATTCTTAGACACAACAACATCTAACGTCTCTCGGACTCTGGGCTGCCACTTCTTAGACTATGTATCTAATGAGTACACAACCATTAAAAGAGCCTTATTAGGTTACTTCATTCCCTTTTTATCGGTTCCACTGTATGTTAATTAATTCTTCCAACATTAATAAACCATGAGAAAAAACCACATTAAATTCATCAACATCACACCAAAAGTCAAATCTTCCTTCATACTTACAACCTCATCATTATGTTCTAGCAACTCCAAACCCATGGGTTAACATCATTTATTCAATTATTCATTACAGAATTACTTTCCCATATTCTCAAGCATTATTGAAAAGAATTTTGTTCTACTAAACACCTATGGGAGAAACACGGTGAGTAGATGTAATACCCATCGAGTCTTTGCCTCCTATAGCAAGAGCATAGACCCATTCTCCCGGGAGAGGCTAAACACAGAAAGCCCGTGGCATACCCCAACTTTCTTCACCCCTTTCGGAAGAAGAGTAAGCAAGACCAACTGCCTTGAATAGTGAGGAAAAGAAAAGCAGATAAATAAGCAAAGAATCCACAAGCATCCAACAACTAAATCCATCCCATTTTATCATCCCTGGTGTCCTCCCCGACACCCACATGCATCAACTGATGCATCTCACCACTCTAGGCATTATCCACTACAACAACCACAAGGCCTCCATTCCCCCACATATCACAACACCCTCCCAGGGTCACATCACCGCACAAGCAGCAGGAAAACAAAAATCACATCAATTTGGGATCTTGGCCCTTTAACAAGGTATTCGTCCTTCAAACAACAAGAATCAACAGATTTCAGGTTTAGCAACAAACTGAATGAAATACATCATCAGCCTCAATTTGATTAACACCAAGTTGGAACAACATCCACAACAATAACCACAAGATTCATTTACATGCCTCTTTATATTTAGACAATTAATTATCAATTAATTCCGGCATTACATTCTTTATAAATTTCATCAAAATAAACATGCTTACAAGTAAGGAATATATATCACACTATCTAGAAAATCAAGAGGTGAACCGTTATCACAGCACAATGCAACAACATGCAATCAAACCAATTCTTTTAATCTGGTTCATGTACTTAATTTGGGAAATTCCATTGTGATCCAAAGGCCAAATCATGATAACTCTATGATTTCACATAATCAATTAGAGAAACCATGATTCCCCTACCTCAACGGTTTTGAAAGAAACCACAGCATTCGAAGAACGCCCAAGAAGACAGGGCTGATTCACCAAGGATCCTCCCTAGATTTCTTTTCCTAACACAACCAAGACTAAAGCTCAACATATTCTTCATCCACACACTTAGATATACCCATAACAGGTGTAGATCTAAGATCCCAAGAGAAAAGGAGGAGTAGATCTAGGTAGATCTAAGAAACCAAACAAAAAGGATCACATACCTCGAGAAACCAGCTTCGATTCACGAAGAGAAGCCTCCGAATTACCTCCAAAAAGCATGGGAGAGGTTCTTATACCTCCAAGGAAGGGTAATCCCGAGTTATGGCCGATTAGGGGCTTAAACGAACCATTTAGAGGCAAAAGAGTTCAGATCCACAATTTTCGGATCTAACATTATGTGCCCACACGGTTTACCAAACCGTGCTCTAACCGTGCGCTAGCTTCGGCCTCTTAAAACACTCCTCACACGGTTAGGCCACATGGTTAGACAAACCATCCGCTAACCGTGCTTTGACTACTGCCTCAAACACCAACCTCGCATGGTTTGGCTGCACGGTTTGACAAAACCGTGCACCTCCCATGTGAAGGCAATAACTCTTTAACTTTCCTTAAAATTCCACCCAAATGCACACCAAGTCCCCTTGACCTCCCGGAACACCTCTAGCACCACATTTTCACAAAGTAATGGACCGGAGGGGTCTGGGCCATTACATCAGAAACCTCTCAAAACATTCTCATCCTCGAGTATCCAAAACCCACCTAAAGAGAAAACGAAACAGGGTCTGAACAACCACCCACCAAGATACCTCTCAAAAGAGATAAAGCCACCAAAGCAACAAATGGAGCCATATAATAAACATGAAAGTATCATAACCAAATTATCTACAACGATACATGTAACGATTTAAACATCAAACAAATATGGGTACAGAGCAAGTATCTATGATTCACGTTCCCAGGTACTCTCCTCCATGCCACCGTGTCGCCACAAGACACGAACTAAGGGGATGGAACACCCGCACAACACCTTCTCCTTGCCATCTTGGATCTCCACAAGTTGCTCCTCTAAGGTGGCATCATCATCAACATCGATCTCTCCCTAATCGATGATGTGAGAGTCATCATTAATATAATGACATAGCTGTGATACATTGAAAACATCATGTATCCGACACATCTGAGGGGTAAGTTCTACTCAATACGCCACAAATACAACATGATCTAACACCACGAACAGCCCAACAAAGCAGGTTGAAAGCTTACTCCCATGACCAAACCTTCACTGCCCACAACGAGGAGTCACCTTCAAAAACACATGATCCCCCAAGTTAAACTCCAAGGGTCTCTTCCTTTGATCAACATATGATTTCTGACGATCTTGTGTTGCCTTCATCCCCTCACAAATCACCTGAACCATCTCTATTGTATTCTTCACTAGTTCCGGTCCAAGAATTGCTAACTCTCTGACCCCAGTCCAGCACAATGGAGAATGACAAGGCCGACCATTCAAGGATTCAAACAGCACCATACCGATGGTGGAATGAAAAAAATTATTATATGCGAACTCCACCAAGGGTATGTACCTCATCCACAAACCCCCGAAATCAAGAACACAAGAGCGTAACATGTCTTCAAGAGTCTGGATGGTTTGCTCTATCTGACCATCTGATTGAGGATGAAAAGAAGTGCAAAGGCATAGTTGAGAACCGAAAGCATGTTGGAGAGCTCTCCCCACCCTGGAGGTAAAACATGAATCTTGATCAGAAATTATCGTCCTAGGGACTCCATGAAGTCTCACCACCTCCTCCAGATACTGACTCGACAAAACGTCCACTGATCTTGACTCCATGACTGCTATAAAGTGGGCTGATTTCGATAAATGATCCACTACCACACAAATAGTATTATAACCTCCCTGAGCTCGAGGTAAACCAGTAAAAAAGTCCATTGAGATCTCCTCCCACTTCCACTGAGGAATATCTAATGGCTGGAGAAGACCACCAGGAACACGGTGTTCGACCTTCACCTTCTGGCAGACTAAAAATCGAGACACAAACTCTGCAACCGCATACTTTAGCCCAGACCACCAAAACTGACTCCTCAAGGATTGGTACATCTTTGTCACACCAGGATGCACCGCTAAATGATAACCATGGAACTCTCTGAGGACCATCTCTCCCATCGGAAAGGGAACAAAAATCCTTCCATTATACAACACTCTGTGTTGTTCATCCTGAGAACAACCATTAGAGGCCTCACCACAAACAACTCGGTCTCTCCAAACCCCCACCTAAAGATCCCCCAACTGGGACTCTTCCACATTCTACACCAGGGATGACTGCACCATCATCTGAAAAAGACAGCCTCTACCCCCAACTTCTCCAATATCAATATGTAATGCTGATAGTTCTTCCATTACTCTCCAAGAATCACCAGATTCATGCACAGCATCACAATGTGACTTTTGGCTCAGTGCATCAGCCACAACATTCCATTTTCCAGGTGTATACAATATTTCAAACTTGTATTCTTGTAATAACTCCATCCACTGACGTTATAATAAGATCAAGTCACGCTGGGAGAAAACATACCTCAAACTCTTATGATAATTGAAAACCACAAAGTGTTCACCAATGAGGTAATGTCTCCACAAATTCAAATCAAACACCATAGCTTCCAACTCAAGATCATGGGTGGCATAGTTGCATTCGTGTGGATGCAACTGCTGAGAACCGTAAGAAATGACTGACCTCTGTTGCATAATAACACAGCCTAACCCTTGATGTGAAGCATCGCATAAGACATCAAATTGAACTCCCTCCGCTGGAAGACAAAGGATTGGAGCACTTAATAACTTCACATTTAGATACACAAAATCTACCTGACCCTGATAAGTCCATATGAACACTTGATCCTTCCTAGTCAATGTTGTCAGAGGAGTCGCATCTCGGGAGAAATTGGCTATGAACCTCTTGTATTATCCTGCGAGACCAAGGAAAATTCTCACTTCTGACACTATCTTGGGGGATTCCCAAGACAGGACTACTTATATCGTTGATGGATCCACAACTACTCCATATTGGGAGACAACATGGCCCAAGAAACGAACTTCTCGAGACCAAAAATCTCACTTCGACAACTTCCCAAACAACTGATGTTTACGAAGAACTCCCAAAACAAAATGTAGATGCTCTACATGCTCCTCTTCAGATGTGGAGTACACAAGTATTTCGTCGATAAAAACCACCAAAAACTTTTCCAGTAACTCATGGAACACAAAATTCATCAATCCCATGAACAAATATAGAGCATTCGTCACGCCGAACGACATTACAAAAAACTCATATTGCACATGACGATAATAGAAAGCTGTATTCAGGATATCTTCATCCTTCAAACGCATTTGATGATATCCTGAC
The DNA here is from genome assembly GCA_963277665.1 of Viscum album. Classification (NCBI taxonomy): domain Eukaryota; kingdom Viridiplantae; phylum Streptophyta; class Magnoliopsida; order Santalales; family Viscaceae; genus Viscum; species Viscum album. The sequence continues at coordinate 1,929,927,799 of OY728123.1, forward strand.
CGCAAGTTGATCTTCAAGAACCAACTTGCACCCTTAAGTTGATCAAATAAGTAATCAATCCACGGAAGAGGATAGTGATTATTTATTTTCAATTTGTTCAAGCGGCGATAATAGACACACAACCGCAAACTACCATCAGCATTCATCACGAACAAAACGGGTGCACCCCATTGTGACACACTTGGCTGAAAAAAACCGCACTGCAATAGACCACCAAGCTGTATACGAAAGTATTGTAACTTAGAAGGGCTATCCTATATGGAGACATAGAGATAGGATAAGCTCCTCGTTGTAGCTCGATCCCAAACATGATCTCTCTTCAAGGGGGTAATGATATAACCTCTTCTGGGAAGACATCAGGGTACTCCTCTATGACCCTAGGAAATGCCAACTGCTCAACCTCTAAAGAACTCAGCATCATCTCAGCCTCCATGGACAATAAGGATGGAACGTGCCTGTGACCCATCTGAGGATCTCGCTCACCAACAAACACCACTTGCTCTCTATCCGAACCAATGAAGATGAACTTCTTCCTGAATCAATCCGTGATAGCCTACAACGAATACAAACAATCCATGCCGAGGATGACATCATATGGTTGTATTCGTAAACATAGCAAATCTCCCCAAGAGCGGTGTTTCCCCAACACTAGCTCAAAGTCTCTACATACAACAAACAAGTCAGCTGAACCTCCAACTAGCATAGTCAACGCCAAAGGCACTGGAAGCCTCTCTACCTCATGTCCCAAATCATGGAAAAGGTTAGGTCATATTAAGGAGTGTGGCTCTCCTAAATCAAACAAGGCATACACCAAGTTAGAAAACAAGAAATGGGTACCTCGAACGACATCTGGCTCATCTGGTGCTAGAAACGCTAGAGCATGAAGCTGAGAACGACCTCCTCCATGGCCTCTCTCACCCTGATGACGACCACCACCATGGCCGCGCTCTAATCCCTGAGGACGGGGACCATCATGGGGCTGTCCTTTGCATGCCTCATCTCCCCTCTGGTGATCTAAAGCTGGTGCAACTGGCTGATTTTGCCTCGGCTGGAACTGCCTCAAAAGAGGAACCTAGAACATACTGCCCGGTGCATTATGACCGCTCTGAAAGGTCGGGCACTCCCACTGCTGATGGCCACGACCACCACAAGAAAAAAGTGCCATATCCCTTGCCATAGGCCTAAGAGTTGCTGCCTTTGGAGAAACGAGATGTGAAGGGCTGGGACCAACCCACGGCTAGACGAAAACTCTTCTGCCCTAAAAACTGGGATCCTCGGATCACATCCTTGCTTCGTGAGGGATCATGATGATCCCCCTCTAATGATGATCCTGTCCTAGCCAAAGTCCTCTCGACAACCTCTGCCCTCGCCAGCACCTCAAGATATACCTTCAGCATAAATGGGTTGACCTGGAGCTAGATCTATGGATGGAAATCCTCCTCGAAATGCCTCGCCCTGGCCTCCTCATCCTGTAACAGGTATGAAGCATATCATAAAAGGTTCTTGAAACAGATTCCAAACTCTCAAATAGTAGAGCTCCCCTGTCGATGGGGAAGAAGATACTGGTGAAAGGATGCCTTCACAGTCAAGGAAAGGAACACGACTCTAAACTTGTCTCGGAACTCCTTCCATGAGATCGCTAATTCATCATGATCCTCGAGGAACAAGAACCACCACTTCCTCACCACTCTATGCAGCATCATCACAGCTAAGGACACCGAGTTCTCCTTCCAAGAACGGATCGAACTGAAGCATATCTCTACCTTCTCCAACCATTCCTTCGTGACTGCATCTGAAATGGATCCCTCGTACTTTTGTAGACTCTGGGACTGAAACTCTCAGAGTGTCTTCCTCCAAGTGTCTTCATCGTCAACCTCTACCCTACGGCGATCTGCTAGAACAGCCTACTGGACATTTTCTGCACAAACTTGATGAGTACGTCGACTTGGAGCTATACCTGTAAAAAAACTGTTAGAGCTCATAAACCTGGAATATGGAAGACTCAACAGTAATTAATTTACTATTTTTTTTCATTCATTTTAGGTTAACCTATCCAAAGGCCTACCCATTCAAACACAAGAACAAAGAATAATGATGCATGATCCTTTCCTAGGTCTCTACCCTACAACTAGTATCACCTTGTTTAGTAGCCATTGTAAACATAAATGACCGTACATCAAGTCATTGGGGGCCCTAAACGCCTATGTCTCAGCCAATCTCCAGTGTTTACCTCACTTGATAAACATGAATGACACGGTTTACCTACCAACCCATGCAACCTCACATGTGACTAATTCCAAAATCCATCATATCCCTCAACCAGAACTCTAATACCACTCTGTCACAACCCCCTCCCCACAAAGTGTACCCCTCGTAGGCTGGAAATGTGATAAGGGAGATAATTACCCCGAGTCCCGCCTCTAGTAGGCCATGGGTTGGCGACTAGAACCTATGGTATAATAAACACAAAAATGAATGGCATTACCTTCTAAGAGAACACATGAAGAAGAGAGAGATAAGATAGACACCAAAAAACTCCAACTCAGAACTGGAATACAAAAGAAACCCAAGTGTGTATATGAAATTTCATACAAAAGTACTAAAACTGGAAGGGAAAAACTACAAATACCCAAAATAAAAATATAACGGCAGTTACCACAAGCCCGAACAGCTCCTCCAACAACAAGATAGTAGTAACCAGCTTGATCTCCAACTTCCTCCAAGTGACCTGAAATATAGATTATATATACGTAGGGTGAGTATAAATGTATACTCAGTAGGATCCTCCCCGAAGCCTCTCGTGCACAAGTAAAGAAAGCATGCTAAAGCACAGTAAACAAAAAATGAAACTAACACATCACCTAAATAGGTATACTAATTTCCCAACCTCACCATGGATACTCTCATCAAGTAATGCATACAAGAATGTATCATATAGTAAAGAATATCAAGGGTACCCCGCTACTACTTCCCCACTGTTTTGCTGCTTTTCCCCAATGACATACGTCCTGTGCATCTCTCTCCAAAGGCATTCCCATAGACACCTGGGCTAAGCTCCACAATCTGCACCACATTCACCACAAAGGCCTGCCTGCAGACACATGGGCGAAGCACCACACCATCCTCACAACCAAAAGTAACCAAGTAGTTTTCGGGAGCCATCACAGCTCGAATAAATTGTATCATTTGTCGGGTATTATACCTCAAGCCATTATAGCCCATACACCGAATAAATATCCTCAAGCCATCACAGCCTATACATGTTACACCTATAGTAGTCCATAGGATACTATATATAGAATATATGTGTGTGAATAACCACAAGCCATTACAGCCCTCTACACACATATATGGGGAAAACTAACCACTATGCCAAATGGCACTAGTGTCTACCAAGATAAGAGAGCAGGGTAAAAGGGGGTATTCAGCCATTCATCCTCCCATCGTAATGTTTTGGAAAACACCCCCCATGATTCAGAATCCCTGGGGTGTTAGTTTCCCTTACTGAAAGGGTGGATTATTCTATAGAAACAAAAAAATTACAGAATATATTATAACTCACAACCACACTATGGGCTTAACCTAGTCTTAGACACAACTGAAGCTAACGTCTCTCGGACTCCAGTCTGCCACTTCTAATACTAGGTATCCTATGAGCACACAACCATTTAAAGAGCCTTATTAGGTTACTTCATTCCCATTTTATCAGTTCCACTGTATGTTAGTTAATTCTTCCAACATTAATTAACCATGAGCAAAACCACATTAAATTAATCAACATCACACCCAATGTCAAGTGTTCCTTCAAAGTAACAACCTCATCATTATGTTCCAGTAACTCTAACCCCATGGGTTAACATCATTTATTCAATTTTTCATTACATAATTACTTTCCCATATTCCCAAGAATTATAGAAAAGTATTATATTCTACTAAACACAAGGGGGCTCAACACGGTGAGTTGATGTACTAATCATTGAGGATTTTCCGCCTATAGAAAGTTCATAGAACCATTCTCCCTGGAGAGGCTAAACATGGAAAGAATGTGGCATACCCTGCGTGTCTTCTCCCCTTTCCGAAGAAGGGTAATCAAGACCATCTGCATTGAGCAGTGGGGTAAAAGCAATGAAGATAAACAACCAAAGAATCCACAAGAATTCAACAACCACATCCATCCCATTCCATCATCCCTGGTGTCCTCCCCGACACCCAAATGTATAAACCGATACATCTCTCCACTCTAGGTGTCATCTGCTTCCACAACCACAAGGCCTCCATGCCCCCACATTTCACAACACCCTCCCTAGGTCACATCACTGCACAAGCAGCAGGAAATAAAAAACATCACATCAAATTGGTATCTTGTCCCTTTAACAAGGTATCCGACCTTCGAACAACAAGCACTAATAGATTTCAGGTTTACCCACCAACTGAATTAAACACATCATCAACCTCAATTTTATTAACACCAAGTTGGAACAACATCCACAACAAATGGATTTATTTACATCCCTCTTTTTCTTTAGCCAATTAATTATCAATTAATTCTAGCTTACTTTCTTTATCAATTTCATCAAAAGAAACATGCTAACAAGAAAGGAAAATATATCACACTATCTAACAAATCAAGAGGCGAACCATTACCACAACACAAAGCAGCAACATGCAATCAAACCAATTCTTTTAATCCAGTTCAAGTATTTAATATGGTCAAATCCATTGTGATACAAAGGCCAAATCATGATAACTCTATGATTGCACATAAACAATTATAGAATCCACAAATCTCCTACCTCAACGGTTTGGACAGAAACCACAACGGTCGATGAACACCCAAGAAGACCGGGCCATTTCACCAAGGATCCTCCCTAGATCTTTTTTATTAACACAACCAAGACCAATGCTCTTCATAATCGACATCCACACACTTAGATATACCCATAACAAGCGTAGATCTAGGACCCTGAAAGAAGAGGAGTAGTAGATCTAGTTATATCTAAGAAACCAAACAAAAAAGGATCACAAACCTCGAGAAATTGGCTTCAATTCGCAAAGAGAAGCCTCCAGATCGCCTTCAAAATTCTTGGGAGAGGTTATTATACCTCCAATGAAGGGTAATCCAAAGTTATGGCTGCTTAGGGGCTTAAAAAACCATTTAGAGGCAAAAGAGTTCAGATACACAATTTTAGGATCGAACTTTATGTGCTTGCAAGGTTAGTCCGTACAGTTTACCAAACTGTGCGCTAATCTTGCGCTAGCTTCTGCCTTTTCAAAAACTCCTCGCATGATTAGGCTGCACGGTTAGAAAAACTGTGCACTAACTATGCATTGGCTGCTACCTCCAACACCAACCTCGCACGGTTTTGCCGCATGGTTTGACAAACCGTGCCCCTCCCATGTGAAGGCCATCACCCTTTAACTTTCCTTAAAAGTCCACCCAAAAGCACACCAAGTCACCTTGACCTCCCGGAACACCTCCATCTCCACATTTTCACAAAGGAATGGACCGGAGAGGTCTGGTCCATTAAAAAAACCAACCAAAAAGGATATCAAATATCATTCCTTAATGGTTTTACATTAATAATTTAACATCCAATTTGACAATCAAACAATGGGGGCCTAGAGCAATACTCTGGAACCCCTTGGGTATTTGGAGCAGTAGTCCCTGCCCTGCAACTCAGTGATCGCATAAAATAAATATATATATTGAGGTCCTAGAGAAACATTCTATAACCACTTGGGTATTTGTAGAATCATTTCATGTCACAAAACTCAATCACAAACATCATATCTTGTGATTCCACATTCTCAACATATATATCAATCATTTCGATAATTAATAATTATAATCATTCCATATGTTAATTTATAGACATGCATAATTTATAAATCCTCATTTCAATCATATCATCACACCCCTTGGGTCACTATCAATTTCATAATCCCTTTAACAATTTAACTCCTTAGTCACATTACTCACAGATTTAATATCACATCATAATTCAATTAATTAATTCAATATGGAATTCAATATCTAAAAGTGGAAATTGAAATTTCATAATTATTTAAACACATTTATATTCAAGACTATTTTATTTGATAATTAAACCACCAACCTCAAGGTCATTAATCGATGTTCTCTAAAAAAATACCATAATTGACGTCAAATGATCAAAAGTTACAATGGTGTGGAAGATTAATAGTACATATGATCAAGATACAAAGGATTAACATCCATATAAACCTATATCTGAACCATATACAGGGGGTAATCATCCATCTCCATTGATAAATAGATATAGGAGAAAGAGAAAACCATACAAGGAAAAAATCACATACCTTAGAGGTGGTGATCCTCCAATAGGTTTTTTAATTCATCAAGAAGGGTGATAGAGGAACCATTGAGTCCTATTTGGTAACTAAAAAAATGTTTGAAAACATATTATCCTAGATAAGGTTAATCGGGGTTAGAAAAACGGGTTTGGGGATTTTTAAATAAATTTTAGGGGGATTAAAAACTCACGTGTATGATTTCTTGGGCAGAGGCGCACATTTTTTCAAACCATGACCTTTAATTGTGGACCACTCTTTAGGGGTTGTATAGTTTCTATTAAGTGGTGAATGATTCCAAAAACATACACCAACCATGCATATCATCTATGATTGAGGGTGGTCATTTTGGGAAGGATTCTTCTTGGTTTATCCAAACCATGCACCAACTATGTTCCGTCTCCTATCTCTCAAAAATGGTGCACATGATTTCCAAGGAAAATATGAAAAGTTTTCCCTAACCGTGTGTTAATGTTTCACTGTCCCATTGACACAAAAATATTTCCAAATTTACTTGATATTAACCCAAAGAAATACAACCATGTAATTCCCAATAAGCTACTAATAGAGTACTTTAAAACAAGCTTGATACTTCCCCTAGGAAGGACATGATCTTACCTTCTCCCCCACCTTATAATACCTTTTCCTCAAGATATACCCCTAATAATATCTAATTTTATGAGGAAAAACTATTGGTCCACTGATCCCAAATATCATCTTCCTTCTCATATTCTTCCTCCAACACATGTCCTATTTTCTAAAATAATCATACTATAGGCATTTTCATTCCCCACCACATATTATCACTATGATTGATAATACAAATATGATTCTCCTCAACGTATTTATCAGCCTCAAGATCGACATCATCAACGTTGATCATATTATAGGCATCTGGTTGATACCTTTAAAGATGTGACACATGAAAACATCTTGCATAGAACTATACATATGTAGAATATCCAATCGGTACCCCACCATCCAAATTCACTCCACAATTTGAAAAGGCCTGACAAACATGGGTGCCAACTTTCCCAATCATTGAATCCTCTGGTGACCCAATATTGAAGACCCCCAATGAAACAATATATCACCCACTATAATCACAAGGGGATTTTCACTTCTATCAATATATGAATTCATCCTAATCTATGATGTAACCATATTTTCCTAATATGATGAACCTACTTTGATGTATCCAGTATGAGACATCGTACCAATAACATTAACTCACCTACTTCCATTCATTATAGTGTTGATATACATGGACTACCATAAAGAGCCACGTATGGAGCCATCTAAATAGCCTCATGATAACTATTTCTATAGGTGAACTCAACCAGCGCTATGTGCTTCTCCCAAGTCCCCTAAAAAAGATTAAACATTCCCATATCATATCCTTCAATACATGTATAGTTTTTTTTACTTCCAATCTATCTATGGGTGTAATTTTATGCATAGAAATACCTATATACAAAGAAAGTTTTGTAATCCTTGCCTGATGTGAAATGTGAAATGTGATTAATGATCTGAAACATTAATCCTTGGGGTCCCATGTTGATGTACTATCTTCTGATCTTATTATTCTCAAACTAATTAACTATGAAATTCTATCAGATATGCATGAAATATGTTACTTTAGTCAATTAGTCCACAATTACCCATATAGAGTCATTTTTTCAATGTTTCATAAGAAGACTCACTATAATATCCATTATAACCTAATACCATTTTCATTCTAGAATTATAATGTTCTATATTAAACCAATGGGTCATTGATTCTCCGCCATCACCTATTTATAGGTCTAGCACTGTGTCATGATGCCTATAATCTTCTTTTCATGTCCATCCACCAATATTATTATTGTAGGTCATAGTACGTTTTGTCAAACCACGATACACCACCCATTGTGATGCATGAAACTCATGTATTATCTCCTCTCACATAGTCATAGGTACAGAAAACATAGATATGGACATTGATGAACACATCCTCATCTGTAGTCCAATCGTTGGGTGACTCCACAAATTCAGGGATTCCCCTCAAGGAAAAACACTCTATATACACATACATCGTATCCATAATTTGGATTAGAAGTGTGGGATCAAATGATAGTAATACTAGTTTCATCAACTCTTGTCCCTCCCAATCCAAAATATGCATCTCAGTCTATATTTTCATCATCTTCCACTCAGAACTAGACTCTTGAACAAGCTAATTCTGTGATTTTCCTGCTCAATGCTTCAACAACTCAGTTTCCCTTTACGGGTGTATGTGATATCTGAAAAGAAAATTAATGCATATAATCAACCCACTTCCACTTAAAATGATTTAAATATCGTGGTTTAAAGATATACCTTAATCATTTATGTTTAGTGTACACATTATACATTTCTCTCAATAGATAATGCTACCAACACTTCAAGCCATAAACCATTGTATCCTATATGATATATCCCTAGGGTAACTATTTTCATGTAGACTGAAGTGTCATGACCCATATTCCACAACATGATTTCCCTATATAAACACAACTTCAACTCGGCTCCAAAATCATCAAAAAATATGGTATACTTCTCACCCAGATCGGGTCGGATCAAAATGGGTGTAGTAGTCATATTCTTCTTTAACTCCTGGAAAGCATTCTCACATGCCCCAGATCATTCAAACATAATACCTTTCTTGTTCAATCCCAAATGTGGTACATCCATGTAGATATATTCCATGATGAACCTCTAATACTATCCAACTATGACTAAAATCTACAGAAATGAAAACATTTCTTGGGATACTCCCAATAAACTATGGTCTAAACTTTCTCTAGGTCCACTAACACACCTTCCTTTGAGATTATGTAACTTGAAAAATTTATCTGATCAATACCTAATTGACACTCAGGTAGATTTTCATATAGTATATCCTCTCTCAGTGTACTCATGAAGATGTCAAGAAGTTTTAAATGATCTTTATGTGTCTTGGACATTAGAAAGATGAAATCTACAAAAACAATCACACATTGATCTTGGTATGGGTGGAGGATTTAGTTCATCAAGTCCATAAACATAGCCAGATCATTCTTTATCCTAAATGAAATCATGATGAACTCATATAGGCCATACCTACATCTAAAACCATTGTGTGGTATATTAGAAGGACTAATTAACTACTGATGATACCACAATCTCAACTCAATCTTGAAAAAATACAGGCTCCTCTAACTCGTCAATGATATCATCGATACATGGAAATGTATACTTGTTATTCATAGTCATCTAGTGTAACTTATGGGAATAAATATATTAATATAATTTCCTATCATCATTACTAGAAAATAATAGTTGATAACCCAAGGTGATGTACATGGTTGGAAAAATACCTTATCCATCAAAACATCTATTTGGGTATTAAGTTCACGAATCTCTATTGGTCCCATTACATTTTGTTGAATAGAATCTAGCCTAAAACTAGGAATGAGATCAATCTTAAACTCAAAACCTTTATTAAGTGGAATACATGAGAAGCCTTCAAGAATAAAATATTTAAACTGGTACACTATGGGTGAAAAAACATCATTCTTCACTCCCCCTTCATCCATAGAAAGACTTGACCGTTGTGGGAAAGCACCCATAGTTGCTGATGAACTGGCCCTACAAAACCTGCCTAAATATCCCACACTCCATGATGAAAATGATTGTTACTATCATGAGATATAAAGTTGACTCACCTATGGTAACAATACATGTGGTCTCTGTGTTATACCAACAATTCCATAGAAAAAAATAATTTTAAAACATAAAAAATAAAGTATATTGAGATCAAAAAGAAAAAAATACTCCCCAACTAGAGAGAGAACCCCTCCCTTAAAGAGAGGTCCTCTATCATACTCCCAATGGTGTGTTGATCTTCATATCCCATATCACAAACTCCACCTTCACACTCGAACTATTGTCAATTTGTGCATATATAAATGATGAAGTGTCATATGTGTCAAATGACGAACTAGTAAGTGTAGAATCTATAATAATAGTTCCTATGACTATTGATGTCCCATCATCTATCTCAATAAGTCAGTAATGAATTTCACACATGTTTCCTGACCGTATTCATTGTGTTGTAGTATGATTTACATTAGTTGTATCACTCTGTAGATATGGGATATCATTTCCTATAGTAACACATCCACTACCTCAACCACCGTGGATATTATAACTCCAACAACAAGATATATATGGGATAGAAGACCTATTTATAGTTATTTGAATCTACAAAGATCCTCTATATTACCCCTTAGTTGAAGATTTTTTGAAATACCTCTGCATGTGACCCATCCTTCTGCATGCTCGCTACTGCACTAGTGTTCAAGGACAATGTATATAATTTTATCCCGACCTACCACACTCATGGAACTATAATGGGTTATTTCTATGAGTAATTGATCCTTCTCCCTTGACACTATGGTTATTTTTTACCTAGTTGACATTATCATAGTGAAAATTCATACTCTTGAAAGACACAGATCTTGGTCCTCCAAAAGAAAACACATTTATTACTATATAATCCTCCTCTAGGTTCCATTAATAAATGATATATTGGTAAACTAAGTCAAAAAAATTCATCATCCTAAAGTTGTGAACTTTGGAATTAACCTCTCATTTAATCCTATATTCAAAAAAATTCCACAATGTCCACATATCCCGCCACTGCTAGGAAAAAATGATGAAAATCTATGAAGAATCTATAATAGTCAATCAGTGACATGCTCCCATGGGTTAGTAACATAAATTCATATTCCCTGTCATTTTTTATAATTATAGTGTAAATTTTTTCCAAAAACATCTATTGGAAGTCCTTTGAGTCTATTTTTTCTAGCTTTATATCCTGAATATAAATGTCCCACCAATGCATCACATGACTACATAACTTATAATACACCCACTTGAATCATTTATCAGTTTAATTATCTAAAATGTCAAGGATTATCCGGATAGTTAAAATATAGAATGTAGCTTCCTCATGTCAACCATATCTAGTGAATGTCGGATGGTGGTGCAACTAGAACTCTCATGTCAAGTCATACATAATATGAAAAACCCAACCTAGGTATTTTTCTATGAATTTTATATAGTGGGAAATGTTCTCATTAAAATAATCTCCATATCCTTTACCTCGAATAAATTTATCCTTTAGTTCCATTGTTCGAGGCACATTTCCATCCATGTCCTCATACCAATCTATCATAAAGTGTCATATGGGATGAATATCTCTAAAATTCAAAACACAAGTCTTAGGAAAAATAACACATCATTATCACATATTAACAAGACTAAATATTTTAAATATATAAAAAATCATACCTCATACATCACAATATTGTCAAAACATGGGAACTAACACTATGCTTAACCATCCCGCACCTCGGTTCTGGCCAAGATAGGGTAAAAAATTTACATATTTTATAGTTTCTCATTATACATCCATTCATACATTTCAATTTAACACATTTTAATCATTTTCAATTTTATATTTCTATTTAGGAACCTCTTTATTTTAAATTACTCAAACAAAGAAAAATATTAGATTTTAACAACTCACCTAAAACATTTTTCAATGCATTCTATAAATGATGTATGTCACAATAAATCATTAATGTATAAAACAATTCATGTATACCCAAATCATCTTAAATATTATCCATGAAGAAATATATATGTAAAATAATAACATCATAAAAAAAATTTCACTCAAGAGAATATAAAATTCAATTGTAATTGAAAACATCATGAACATAAATAATATTATGTGTACTTCAATTTTACCTCGAACATGGGTTAGGTAATCCCACACACGAACTAATGACCAATACCCAGTTATTCTTTCTATCATTCCCAACTAGTAAGAAAATATAAAATAAAATCAATCTTCTCTGATACAAAATTGTAATGTATGTACACGGGTGCCACATTCTGATTCCCTTGATTGGTTTATTACATGACCTCAGGCATGCATGTACTCACATAACCAACTGGCCCAGGGCACTGGTATGTGGCATCCATGTCGGGACATTAAAATTATGGCCATATACTCTATTCACAATGTGAAAATATATATTATATATATAATTAGTTAATATGTAAGAATTATATGTGAATTTAAACATTTTATAAAGGAATTAGTTGAAACTGAAAACTCATCATCCATGAAGGCTGTTAATCATCATAATATGGAAAATGGATTCATTTTTCTTTGAATAAGAGGAGATGAGAAAAGGGTAAAATAGAATATATTAAATTATAAATATAGAATTATAATTTATACCTGATAATATAGTTATTATTCTATGTGGATGATAGAGGTGAAAAGAAGGTAGAAGAATAAAAGAAATTGAAATAGGATGTTGGAGAATGTTGCCTCTACAATACCACCTTCTTCAAGAAACACTTCTGGAACTTGGTATTGGTATATTTATGATACCATAAGAACTTGTGAATGGGGAATCAAGGAAGAAGTGGCATTGATAGAGATTTGGAAATCTTCAAGGCTTATACAGTTTGAGGAGAAAGGCTGGTGAGGGGTTTCATTTATAAGGGGAGGATATGGGTTTTTGTTGTTTTTATATTCATTCATTTATTATTTTTGCTCAGAACCATCAATAAACTTTATTATTATTACATTATATAGTAAATGGAGAATTTTAGTATGATGTAATGGGTGATTAAATCATCTAGGACTTGAAAATTCATATAATTGGGTTATAATGTTAAATATCGAAAATTATCATATTTCACTATTCACTAAAAATTCAACTATTTTTGAAAATATGAAAAATTAACCATTAATATTTATCGATGTGTAGATTTAAAAAATGCAATAAATTTTAATAAAGTATTATTCTAAATATGAGAAATTTAATTAGGAAATAAAATCATCATCTATTCAAAGAATACTGATTTTAATATTATAATAAATTTTATAACCCTTTAAACAATAATTATGGCCTCAAAAAATAATCGTCCAAAAATTATAAAACATAGTATTATTTTATGAATTCATTTTATGAAATATAATATTCATTAAAATCATTATATTCATTATAAAATTACAAATAAACATTTACATTTTTCAAAAAAAAGAAACACATAATTTATACTTTTTAAAACATTTGTTTACTTTTACCATGATATAAATATATCATATTATCAATTAATAAGATACCGAAATACTATTACAAATTTTCATGGGTATGGTTACTATTATAGTAGTAATACTACTAATCAGGACGGTCATTTTACTATTCCAATAGTCCAGTTACAAATCCAATGTTTATATTACTATTCTAATGTTGGATTTTAAATGGTCATATAGGTTCCATACATTCTATAAATGTCACTTATTCCACTAATTATTCCCTGAAATTTATTTTCTCTCATGTTTACACATTATTTAATCATCAAAATGAATATAATATTCATAACATTTTTTTATATCTACATCTTTGTTCATGATTGCATATATTTTTATAGATCAAACATATCCAAAGTATCTTATTCTTATTTCCTTATTTTCTAGTTATTATCACTTCATAATATTTTTAATTGTTATTTTTTAGTTTCTCACTATGTTTTCATTCTTCGTTTATCAGAATAATTTTTTTCGTTTCTATATATTATGTGTGTGCTTTCTACTATATAAAATAATTATAAGAAGGAAAATTTCATTGATAAAATTATGATCCATTATATTATCCTCCCCTTTTAGAAATTTCACTATCAAAATTTCATTTTACATTATATGTTGAGAACTGGTGAGAGTAATTCCCCTTCATCACTTCCTATGGTTTTTGTATCCCGATCTTATATTTATGGTTTCTCTATAGAAATTTGAATAAGCGGGTTTTATTGTTGCATAGAACTCAATATCTATGGTCAAAGATCTTCACCGGTTGTTCCACATAAGAGAGATAATTTTCCCACTATACCACCTATAAATTTACTTCATGTGAGAGATTTGGTATGTACTTTCTCAAGATGTATATATACAATACATTTTTACTTAATAAATGGTCAATGGGAGTTTTAGTCAATATGCTACAGCTCTGATAGGATGAAGAATCACAAAGAGGATATAATATTTGGGATTTAGCTTTCTCTTTTCTCTAAGACACATGATTCTATTCCATGTATATATGAGAAGGAATACCAAATCTCTATCCTCACACTTTAGGTCTTATCGATGATTTTCCACATTACTCTAATGTTGAATTTAGGCATCTTTAATGTGATTCTCAATGGTCCTCACCTTTTACACCATTTACATGATCATTTCAGGTCCTGTAGCTGGAAATCACCATATTCATCCCTGTGTACATGTGTTCTGCATATTTTACAATAAAGGGTTTTAAATGGTGCTATTTGAATTCTTGAGTGGAAAATACTGTTGTAAGATAATTGTAACAGATGAAGACTTTGGCATCGCAATCTTTTGAATTTCACCGAGCATGATCTCAACAAATATTATAATGTATTAGTATTATGATCATACTATCCATCATTTTGGTATTGAAAAGCCATACAGAAGTTTAGCGAACTATCTAATTCATGTTAGAGACTTTTCTAGAACTTGGAGGTAAATAATAGATCTCGATCAGATACAATCAATAATAGAACTCCATGTATCCTCACCACTTATTTGATTTATATACATGATAGTGGATTAGGGGATAAGTCTTCTCAGATTATAATAAAGTCATCATTATTTTTAATATGTTCCACAACAACACATATAGCATTATATTTTCAAGATGTCTTCAGAAGTCAACTGAAAAATTCCGTGGTCTTGGTTTCCTAATTAAATGTAGGTATGGACTATGTTTTAATTATACCTTTAAACTTATTCCTTTGAACCTTATCTTTATATCATACCACTCACATTGATTTATATTAATTGATATCCTTCTTAATATTGTCTGACTAATAGTGTTATCATGGATCTCGATTCATCTTTGTGTTCCCTAGGTGGATGGAGAAGGTTGATCAATATTAACAACTCAAAACCTACCTCTTTATATTAGTATTTAATGGTACAAATAGTGATAATCTAAATTTAATGATACCAACCTCAATAATTTTGAACCCTGTGGATTTTCCATTTCAAATAGCTTCATCCTTCTTCTTAATTTCCACATCATCACTTTGAGAGTGCTTCATCTTTTATAAAAGATATTGTTGGGAAAGAATAAGAGAATTTAATAGTGATTATCCTTTCTTTATGAATCCCATTTCTGTTATTTTAAATTCTAATAAGATTGGGTCTTTCTCAATTATCAAAATTGTTAATGTTCTTGTATCTTTTCTACTAAAAGAATCATCCAATTAATTTTGTCTACCTGGATGGTAGGATATTGAGAATTCAAAATATTTGATGTTTTCTAACCATATTTTTTGGATCATATTATGCTCCATATATACAAATATATATTTTCATATCTTATGATAAGTATTTGTCTCACAATTATCCCCCAAGAGATAATGCCTCCAGATTTGAAATGCTAATATCACAGCCACAACTCCAAATCATTTGTGGGGTAGTTTATTCTAATGAAATTTTACTTTCCTTAAGTCATATTCTATCACATTATCATTTTTCATTATTAAAAATCCCAATTCATTCTTGTATTCATCACTCTATATCATGAATATTCCTCTACGTCTAGGTAGTGTTAGTACTAGTGTAGTGATAATCATTTTTTAACTCATTGAAGCAATCTTAACATTCTATTATCTAAAAAAACATTAGTACCACCCATTTCATCTTGGATATTGGGTCTAAAAATCAAAACTAATTACATAAAATTCATCTGTAATACCTTACTAGACTAAGTAATAAATGATTCTCTATTATATATGTTGGCCTAGTTCACTCCTCAATTACCTTTTTCTTAGAAAGATCCATAGATACCCCTTTTTGTTGAAAAAAAGTATCCATGAATGACACTTCGTAAATCCATAACTCACATATACTATAATTTTTATATCTTATATCCCTTCACAATATCTTTATAATAGTATTAAAATTCTCCTCGTGCTCCTCCTTTCTCTTGGAGTATATTAGAATATCATCTATAAAGAATACCATAATCTTTTCAATATAATATCTAATGATTATATTTAATAATTAAATGAATATTTATGGAGAATTAGTGGGTATAAAGGGAATCGTTAGGAACTCATAGTGTCCATAACTCATTCTGAAGGTATTCTTGAGAATATCGTCCACATTCACCTTTCATTGGTGATATCATGAATGAAATTCCACCATAGAGAAGTACTTGTCCCCATGTAGTTGATTGAATAAGTAATGAACATATGGAAGGGGATAATTTTTCATCTTAAATATTTTTTATCTCATGAAAGCCAATTCATAAGTGCATTGATCCATTTTTATTCTTGAATAAGTGGAAAGTTTCACCCCACGGTGAAGCACCTAGGCTTATAAAAAACATGTCCATATTTTCCTGTAACTACTTATTTATATCTTAAAAGTCAATTTTGTTCACCTTATAAGTAGTATTTAATATTATTAGATATATAGGTATAGGTTAAATTTAGAACTCAACCTCTCAATCAGTTTGAATAATATACATTTCTTTAGGGAACACATTGGTATATTCCATCACAATGGTTATTTCATCAAGAAAGATCCTCTCCTTTGTCTCAATCATTTGTTATATGTTATATTTTTCATAAGTAAATATTATCCATGAATATGATGAATATTCCAATGTATATTAACCCTTATACTAGTATTTTGACATAATTTATGGATTACTTTGGATGCAAGGACTGATTTCTATTTCCCGATAGTTGATATTGGATTAATATAAAATGGATAATCCATACCCAGTTTACATAAATTCCATAAAAGAATGTAAGATGAAATTTTTTGGCAGGTTTATTCCAAAAACATTGATTGGGGAGGATTTATATACTTTATATATAATAACTAAACCCTTTTGTGGTACTTATGGATAACAGAACCTCCATATTTTTATGAGTTTTTTGAATCGTTCTACTCAAATTTGAATATATTAAATAATTAATAGAACTAGATTCCAAAAGTATGTTTTCTATTCTTGAGTGAATAACCAGAATACCTTCCACCACATCATTTTTAGGTCCCCCCATAAAATTAATCCTTTCAGTTCCATGAAATTAGTTTAATCTTTATACTTAATCTGTTTGATCATTTTACACCACTGATCATCTTCCAAATTTAAATTACAAACTTTTAGTATGACTATATATTCTATTGAGCCTTGTAGGACAACAGAATATTCTCTATGGATTTAATATATTATTCCATGAGGTGGGGAATATAATTTTCAATTATGATAGTAGATCATTTACACATAAATTATTTTAACACAAATATATCTTTTTTTATATATCATTAGAATTCCATGAGACCCAAGTTATTATTCATAGATTAATCCCATAAATCAATTAATGTCATGTATTTTTGATCTCTCTTTCCCATTAGTTTTTTCATTTCATTTGGGAAATCATCACATTACCTATCACAAATCTTATTTTTATGGGTTATCTTATTTCTTCCAATAACTGAAAAAAGGAAAAAAAAATAAGGTTCTTGAATACTAAGATAACTATCATGTAAAAAGTGAACTATGAACATAGAAAGAATAACTTATAAATTAAAAGTATATCTTACATATGTTTCCCTAAGTTTCAATCAAGGTCAGCCATGAAATTATTTCTAATACATAGACGTATCCCAATGGTTCTTACTAAATATTTCTACTGTTAATACCCAAAAAAAACTAGACCATCCACTAAAACCAACAATAGTGACCAGTACTTTTAAAAATGGCAATACATAATTTTATTCAAAAATATTCATTAAATACAAACAATGGATTGAATTTCCTAATATTATTAGAAGAGTAGGTACATAATTCGAAAACATGAAACTAGAATAAAATTTATTTCTAGTAATTAAATTATGATATCCTAACTCCCTTTGGTCTCATATAACTACATAGGATAACCTAGGGGATACATAGATAAAATGGGTTGATCTAAAAAAATCATAGTAAGGGAAAAAATGGAAATGAGGAAGAGAAAATTAGTTAGAAGTCATATCATGACGACATAAAAGGAAAGGCTGGGGAATAAACATATGGAGGGATAATACATAGAACATGGAATCAAACAATCATGGAATGATATAAATGTGGAAAAAATATATATAATGACATAAACATAGGTCTAGGATCACTTCCATGATGATATCACATTGTGGACATATTCCCATAATGGATTAGGTTTACTCCACAATCGAATATATAATGTCTCATGAGATAAAAAAATTCCCAATTCAATAGAGCACTTTTGTGTTGTGGCCATCATAACATGTACATGCATACATGTTCCACATAAATAAATCCAATATATTTGTTACCCATGGAAATAAATGGGTTTCGTAATCAAGTTATAAGACATAACCAAAGAGAGTATCACAATGGTATCCATGAAAGAAGGTATTACCAGGAAAGCTCAGTCAGAGGAAGACCTCCGACCATTTATTAAAATAAAGGAAAAGTGGAGGAAAAATGTACAACACACCTAAAAACAACTACAGATCAGAAAACATCATAACCATAACCATATTCATGATAAACTACTTCATCCGCAGAAGCTGATTCCCACTCTGAGCTTTCATAGTGCTTCAAAATCTTTGCATAATTCTTTCTCAGATTCATCTTTTCCAAAGAAATAAAATCCTTAGAAGATTTAATTACCTTTTTCAAACCAGAGATAGCCTTTAGAAAATTATCCCTCTTGGAGGATGATCTGGTAGACTTTGGATTCGTTAGGTAAGAGTAATCTTTCTTCAGCCTTCTCCTTGGTGGAGTAGTCATACCGCCGTCACTTGCAGACACCTTATTTTTTCCGCCTTTCACAATATCGCAGTAAGACTATTTGGAGACAGTATTAGTGTTTTATTTGTCAATTCCATATAAAATTCCCCATTTTATATTGATGTTCACACAATCCATCATTTGATATCCATCAGTTCCTCTAATAAAATTACCCTCTGGCGTAGGTATACATCCTTCTCCTGGCTGTTGCGCTTCCCTGTTAGCGTCAATTGGAGCGAGAAATTGAAGTGGAACCTCATTTCCAAGACCATAAAAGTTATTTTCCCCATTTTATCCTCAATAACTATAGGGTAATAATAGGAATCAATCAGCAACTTATCTGGGTCAGTCTCTTCTGGGGCTTCCTCCATGGGGGAACCATTCTCAATCACTAATCCCTCGAACTGGTTACAAGTAGGAAAATTAACCATCTGCAACATTCTAGTTCTAGTGTCATCAGAAAAAGGCCTCTTCCAGCTCCCAAGATCCAAATTCAGAAGATCAAATACTTGCTTTGCCGACTGATTCAGAACAGGTCGCACTTCCTTCACCATAGCTACATGCACAAGAGCCCCTTTATGAAAATTCTGCACAGCCTCACACTCCGATGCAAGGAAATTTTTCTCTTCCACCACTACATGGCCCATGGTAGATTCATCCACTCTCACCCCCTACTTATAAATCCCAAGTCCATCCTTCCTCATGTCCTTCAGATGGATTTTATTGATCAGAGAGGCCCCAACATGAAACTCCACTAGTTGCTACTCCAGCGCACTAGAAGGAGGAGTCTCCATATCCTCTTCCCTTTGTTCATTCCCATTTAGAACAGAATAAAACTCACCCCTCACCACCATCTCTATTGGTGCCTCATTTGATGCTAGAGGTCCAGCATGACCCCCATAATTATCAAACTTGCGACATTTAGAGAACCATTGTTCCTGCCTATGAAAGATGGAACATAAATTGACCTATGAATCATATAGGATGGATTGAACGTACCTGTACTCCCCTTCAATCATGATCCACATCAGATCTAGTGTTGGATGTGATAAATCTATTTCAAAGATGATCTGAGCAACCATTGGGTGTGAGAGTTAAGTTGTCCGATGATCACAACAGAGAAATCATCCAATGGAGTTCTGAATTGACCGTAAAACTCCATGGTTCTGGAAAGGGAGTGGAAACCTAGGAATTTGAAGCCAAATCGCCGAGTATGGAGAGTCTCGATTCATATGAAGATCAAAATACCAACAGAGAAGGTTAAAATTAAAACCATGAACAGATCTAATAGCACTTGATAGGCTCTAATCAGATCATCCTCATCAGCGAAGCAGAGGAGGATTTGTCGTGGCCCCAAAAGCCCAACAGACACACGCTGAGTCAGTCCCAATTCCTCATTAACGTTCCTGGAAAAGACCTCCACAAAAGGACATCGCCACACAAATATCTCAACCAACTCCATTGAAAATATTGAAGACGCTTCATTGAATTCTTGAATGGAGATTTGAACCACGTGCTGGTCATTGAAGCGGCTAGGGACTTTCGGAGCAACACTTATGCTGGGAAAGAGAGGAGATTCCATACCTGAATGACACAAAGAAACTTGACCCTTGGACCAGACTCCCTGAGCATCATTATCACGATTTAGATGAGACCCCTCCCTGGGAGGAGGAGGAGGGGCCACTGCATCGACCATTGAATTAAGGTTAGGTCATCGTGCTTCGCCATTGCCGCTCCCAAATACATCTCCTCTTTACCTATATTATCTTCAACATGAAATAAGGTATTAGATAATTCATAGAAAATCATAATGTAAAAAAATAATAGATCATGAATAATGATGTCCAACTAAAGTGAAAACATGAAATATAATGTTTATTTAACTTTAAAATGTTTGAATATAGATTGGTTTTGAGGAACAGAATAAGAAGTATTTAAATAGCATAAAGTAACAATTATTTCAATAAAAAAGAAATGAACTAAAATGGTTTTGAATTATAAATGAATTATTTTTAAAAAATATGGATGGATGAAAACATTTTGTAGATTTTACTATAAAATGGCTAAGAAATATAGAAGTTCTCTTCAGTCATTTTTTCTTATTGAGAGGAACTAAGAAGGGAAACTTTTATAACATATATTTTAATATCAAGGAAAGTTTAATTGAAATAGATATATATTTTTGGAACATATTTTAAGAATATTAGAGAATTATATAAGAAAACTGAATAGATAAATTGAGGTAAATGGGATAAATTGTTACCCAAAGGAAATATTGAGTTTCTGAGAGATCCATTACTTTATGTCTAAATATGTTATCCATTTTCAATAAAAGTAATGGATAAAAAAATTAATTAATTAATTAATAACTTCTTATATATATATTTTATTTATTATAATTATATTATGTTCATTTATGGGTATTTCTTTGAGTTATAAGGTTCAGTTTTGCCTTTATCGGAGCATACATTTCATGGTTTCATGGTCATTTCATTTGTGTATAATTATGAAATTTTTGGTCAAATGGGAATAATATTTAAACAGTGAAATTAAATGGTACTCGTACACTTACAGAAGTATAAATAGTACCATATATAATTTTTCTAACCAACATATGTTTGATAATTGTAATAAAGAATTAATGAAAAAAATATTAGTTTAATTTAGTGGGTTTTCGGACCATCCTAAACTAGTTTGTTTTTCATGTTATGTCCATATGAACTTTCCAAAATGTGAAACAATATATAATATATATAATTGATTTATTTTGAAAAGTGTGAATTTAATCCTTTCTTCAAGGCATTAGTGGAAAATAAAAACTCTTCATCAACAAAGGTTGTTAACTATCATAATATGGACAATGGTTTTGTTTTTATATAAATAAGTGGAGATAAGAAAAGGGTTATATATAAGATGTTAAATTATAAATAACAAATTCCAATATATACTTTATATTGGAGTTATTATAATATTTTTTATGAAGGAAGTGAGGAGTTGTTATAAGAATAAAAGAAATTAAAAGATGTATTTTGAGAATTTTCCTCTTGAATACCAATTATTTGGAGAACCCCTTAAGGAACATGAAATTGGCATTTTTTTAGACCCATGGAACATGGACATGGATATAGTGGGTTGAAGTGGTTATGAATAATATTGGTAAATCTTCAAGAATTATAAGGTGTGATGATAAAGTGGGATGATGTGTGGAATTTATAAGGGGACGAGAGGGGTGTTTTTAGTGTTATATTTACCTTTTTACCATTTCGGATAAATATTATAAATTTTATTATTATCATGACTATATATATTATATAATTCTTCTTAGTTCTAACTAATGGGTTATTACATCATCCATGAATCCAAAAATTCATGTATTTTGTGTATAATTTTAAATACCATAAATTGTTGTATTTCACTATTCACAAAAATTCAATGATTTTATAAAAATTCTAAAACATCACCCAAAACATCTATTTATGTATTGACTTAAAAAATTCAATCCATTTTTTTAAAACTAAAATTATAAATTTAGGAAATTAAATTATAAATAAATTCATCATTTATTCAAAAAAAACTTATTTTGATATTGTAATCGATTTTATAAACCTTTGAATATTTACTTATGGACCCATAAAATTATATTATTCTTTTAATAAAACATAATATAAATTTATGAATATATTTTATGACAATAAAGATTCATTTCAGAGATCATATTCTTTATAAAATTTAATATCAAACAATTATACATTACAAAAATTCCAACACATTATTTGTAATTTTTAAAACATTTATTTACTTGTACAATGATATAAATATATCATATTCTAATTTTATATAGGACATAAATATTTTTATACATTACAATAGGTTAGGTTACTATTTTAATGGTTGGATTAGTATTCTTAATGGTTAAATTGCCAATCCAATAGTCATGTTACTATTCCAATGGTTAGATTACTTTTCTAATAATGAAAATTATAGTGGACATATGGGTAGACTACTTCTTATAAATACCTTATATTCCATTAATACTTAATTATTTTATATTTCCTATAACTGTTTTAAATAATTATTCTTAAGAAATAATATTTTATTACTAACATTATGTTTTATTTTGAAATCTTTTCTTGTGTTTGTGATCATTCTAGTGGATCAAGTATATCCAAATTATCCTATTCTAATTACCTTAATAACTATTTATCATACTATTGTAATATTTTAAATTCAAATTTTTTAGTTTTTTACTAATGTATCATTCTTAATTTAAGATATTAATGTTCTATTAGTTTCTCTATGTGATGTATGTGATTTATACTACATGGTATAATAATAATATGGGAATTTTATTTTTTAAAATTTTGGGTCATTACATTTAGGTAACTAGATAGGCCATTAGAAATGAACTAGATGAGGTAAGAACTAGATTATTTGGGTTGTAAATTGGTTTTGGGTTGTAAATGTTTATAGAGGATTAGTATCGAGACACCATGACTGTTTCAGTTGTTTATTATCTCACCAATAGAATCTTAGATGATCAATATACCATGAATTAATATTCATTTTTACATAGTTCCTAAAATTTAAAAAAAAATTATCTCCAAAAAAATATTTCTACTTTAATAACCAACTTTATTGAATGAATGGACAAAAAATTACCATTATTATGTTTTTGTTTGTACAAATTGTGCAACAATTGACAATATATTGAACTTCATGGACTTTTCCATAATCTATCTCTAAAAACTTATGAGAGAGAAGTGGAAGTTTACCTATAAGTATTTTATCATATCTATGATTTTGTATCTCAAAAAATTGTAGTATTATCATTATAGAGTTGGATTTTATATATTTGGTTTTATTCAACAAGACCTGATAGATACTAATAAGAATCCTTGTGGGATTTGTTTTTTAAGGCCCCATTACATAACATTTCTATGAATTTCATGTATCATGGAACAAACCCATAAGAAACTATTTATATTTATTAAGGTATTGAAAACCCCAGGGTGGGAAATATATTTTTTAAAAACACCTTCATAATTGGTCTCATGAGTGGATAAATTACATTATTATATTATTTAACCAAATATTATCTGAATATATTATGAATAATATAAGATAATCATCTTTGAAGACTCGATTTGATGAGGTGAAAATGGTCTCAATGAAATCCTTGACATTAAGGAATGGAATCATTGAATCCATCCCATGAAAATTGGGAAAGAGGTTTAAGAAAAGGGGTTAAAATATAGTCTGTTGATCCTTGGTTATAATTTATTATTCTTAAGATAGAACTTGGGATGAATATTTGATGTTTTAATTCATGGTTTTAATGATGATGTTACATTAGTCGAGGGATAACTCATTCAGATGTTCTGAAAACCCATCCCCTAGTAACATAGAGTAATCTTTTTCTTTATTAAATTGATATAATATACATGGGAATGAATCATTGGGGATTAATTAGTTAATAATCATTATAAAAATTGTTTTATATATAATTTCCATGTTATATTGAAAAAATAAAAGGTATAATGAAAAAAATATTTCATCCTTGAAAATTATTCAAATATTTGTTTTTCATATCGTAGGAAAATATAACAAAATAAAGTGTTGATATCATATTATTAGTGAGGGTTATATAAAATTTAATTTATCCTGATTAGAGAAGTTATAAAAGACAAGGGAGAGTGTATAATCAATACATACTCCATTTATTAATTAACATGATCTTAAAAATATATCTATAGAAAATATCAATTTAATAATCAAATGGATTGTAATAACTAAAATCCTAATGAATAAAATTCTTAATGTTTGGAATCACGATCTTACTATCAAGGCCTCAAGTCAAGACATCTTGAACCTTACCACCTGGTCTTGTTCCCAGATACTTCCATGAATGGGTTGGCATACAAGAAATACCTAACTAATTACCCCAAATCTTTTTTTCTCATTGGAACTGACGATGAATTGAGGGGATATCTATAACTATTCATCACCTATCACTTACACATGTATGATTTATTAATCATATATTGAATAAATAATATGTTAAAAAATCAATATTCCTTATAAATCAATAAATATCTATATTGAGCTGTCAAAATAGAAGATGATTATTTCCTCAGTGAATGAAATAAATTTCATAATAATATTCCTTCAATTAATATCATTGATATGAATGGTATACAATTATGAAATTTTTTAAACAATAAATATATCCATGATAGAATATAATATAGAAATTATTTCAAAATAATATTAGATAAGGATACATAACATTACATGAAGGAACAAATATTATTCCTTAAGAAAAAAGTGAGGTAAAAACTATAAATCACTAATAGATTGAAGGAGACCATAAAATAATAACATATTAAGGTCTCAAAGTAAAAGAAGGAAATTTGATAATTAGAGATAAAAACAAAAATACATCATTGAAATTAATTTTCCTTAAATAAATAGTTACATTGTTATAAAAAATGAAGTTATAAATCACCTCTAATAACATTACATTATTTTTGAAAGAGTAGATTAAATTATTATTTTCAAAATATTATAATCATGAAAATATACATTGATGTAAAAAAGAAAATATAGATTGGTAGGTAAACTTCCCTTACGTAATATTAAAACTCCTTTAAAACCATTATGAAAATAATACCGATTTCATTTAAAATAAAAACTAACAATAGAACAAAATAATTCCTAAATAACTATGGAATATCGTAGTAGAAGATAAATATTACGTAAAATTTGTTTAATTGGTAAAATCTATTCATATCATAATCAATAAAAATAATATTGTGTTCAACCTTTTGTAAAAAAGAAAAAAATCCATTATGAGGACTTTATTAAGAATAATTTTTTAAAAAACAGAAGTAAAATATGGATAAAAATTAATTTTCACTACCAACAGAGAATAGGAAATAGTAATGTTTAAACATTTTAAATAATATATTCAAAATATAAAAATATCCATGACCTAAAATAAAAAATAATGATAATTTTTATTTAAAATAGATTTTTGAATTTGAGTACCAATGTGAGGAAAAGATGGAAGAAAAATACAAAAACCGTATAAAAACCTATAGGATAAGGAAATGGATTGGTTTTAATAGTGATATTTAATATAATTCCATCAACATAAATTAAAAAAAGAGTCCCTGAAAAAGTGAGGTTATAAAATAAACCCTTATTATTTTAATAACATTCAAATAAAAATCCCAATAAACATAAATAAAATTAATGGAAGATTAAAATATCATTAATAAATTTTAATTAATGATATAATATTTAAATGGGTTTGTACATAAACCATATAAAATAAATTAGGTTCATAATATAAAATATGTCCCGAAGGAGTGGTATTGAGATGAAATGGCCTATACAGGTATTTCTAATTGGTAATATGTCTTATATCATCAGGAATAATCCATTTAAATTTATCAAATACTTGACTACTATCATTATTATTCTATATTATATTTTTTGAATAAAATTATTTATCATCCATTGACTGTATATTTATTTCTTATATCGACCCCTATAAACTTATCCAAAACTACTCTAGTATGTTGATCATGTTAAAAATTGTAATGAAATTTTTCAATAGAGTTTATAATGTTACCAATTTAATTAATATAATTTTGATTCATGATATAAATTTTTAGAATAATATAGGCATCTTTGTAATAGAAAAACCAAATAAATTATTCATAGAGATGGTAGTCTGCATGTACACATGATAACATTTAAAATTTCCTAATGCTTAGAAATGAGAGAAATTATATAATGATAAATACATAATAATAATTATTATTTGATGAATATAATTTTTATTCATTAGATATTGTTTTATAACCATCCCTGAAAGACAGTGATGGAAAATAAAATATAGTGTTCAAAGAGACGATTTTCTATACATATGCATGATTATGTCTTCATTTTTCATCTATTTTTTAAGATAAGGATAACATTTTCTATATAAATATTATAAAAATTAAATACATTTATGAAAATAATTTCATTATATTTGGATGGATATAGAAAATTTAAATTTGGTATGGGAAGAAATAAATTGAGAAGAGTTGCTTAATAAAATTACCTCTTCTTTGGGAATCCTCCATTAGCATACACCTTAAGACATTTTTAAGTTATATATTTATGAAGAAAAAATCCACTTGAACATGGATAATAATCTTGAGAATATATAATTTTAGTGATTGGTTGAGATATGTGGCTAATTAAGTGTGGAAAAGTGAGGTGAGCATGGTGAGGTGGGGTAAAAACATATATAAACATGAAACATTATTATATAATATATGTTTTACTCAAGTAAATTGGATCCATATTTTCATTGAATTCAATATAATAAGGATATTATTTAAAAACAACCAACCAATCAGATTTAGACATGTTTCAGTAATATTTTAAACCTTTTTTTAGTTTATCCCCCACTTTAACCCATTTAACCCTGGCCATAATTAAACTATTTTTATTATGGTTACTATTCATTATATCCAAAAAGTTAAAATTAATAATTAAAAATAATGAAACCAATATATCATGTTAAATTCCTAAAGGTGTTATACATTAATTCTAATATTAGTGAGAAAAACTGAAAGGAATTTTTATAAAAATGTACTTTGATATGTAAGGTGAATTTATATATATAAATTACATAGTAATAAATATTAAATGTATTTTCACTTTATTGATATTTTCTAATATAAATAAATTTCATTGAAATCATTAATTATTAGAGATTAGTTAAATTTACTAATTGTATAGAAACATTAAACACATAAAAGATGTTCTTTCAAAAAATATTTCTTTTTTACCTTAAAGTTATTTTATCTTTATATAAAACCAAGTGATATAAAAAATATTAATGATTTTACTTAAATTATAGTATTATTAAAAATAATATTAGTTTAATTAAATTTAACATTACCATTATTCCTAAAAATTCATTTAAAGGGAAAATCTACAAAAGCCATCTTAGGCTAATTACAACATATTAAAAAGAAAATAAATGTTCATTTTTAATCAATTCTATTTTATTTTTTACAAAATAATAAAGAGTTCAGAATAATATAGTTTTTTAGAAAAAATATATTACATAATATAAATAATGTTCGGGTGTAACATTGTTTCCTAATTCATAAATTAAAACCATTAAATTTATAAAAGACCACCTCAAACAAAATCTGGGTAATTCTTTATCATATCTTCTTTAGGTTCAATCTTTAACTATTATATCTTATGATTTTCCAATGTACCTTTACCATCTAATTTGTCCAATTCTACAACCCTCAATCTCTAGTGTCAATAAGCTCGTTAGGCCCTTCACAATAATATAATTTACAATCAAATTAAATTTCTTTAAAGGTGATTACATGTATTGGGTATGGAATAAAATTCATCAATAATTGAATATAAAAAACATAATGCAGTTTAGATAGGATTTGTGGAATTTCCATGTGGTAAGCCAGAACATAAATTCCTTCCAAAATCCTTGAATTCTAGATGTACATAGCATTTAATTTCCCTTTCATACCAAACCATACAACAGACATACATAGATATACCTTCTTGGAAACAATATCCCAAACATGAAATAAAAAATCCATCCATTATTAATTATGATTGAACTTTTACCTACATTGTGTTTTTTTTGATATTACTATGAGTAATTCTTATGAAACCCATGTATTTTATACATTGTAATTCATGATTTATTATATAATGATCCACATAATACAATCCTAGAAGATAGATATGAGTAGTGTATCTGGGAGATTTAATATATATCATAATAACATGGAACAGTAATATAATGACATTTTTAAAAAACTCCACAATAAGCCTTTAAATCCAATGATCATCTAATGGGAAAAGGGATAAAATAAAGATATATATAAGAAAGGGTTGAGCTATAAATCCTAGTAAGGGTGTAATAAATGAATATAATTTCATAAGGAATTATATATGAGTCAAAATTCATATCATGATGACATGGTATGGGGATAATCATAATCATGAACATTGAATAATGGTATAAAATGATAACAGAAAGGCATCAATGGAATGCCACATGAATATAAAACATGACATCATAAACATATGTCATGTATAACCACTAAGAAATCATAACAAATTGTTCTTAATATAACCTCTTATGAAACATACAATGTATATAATGAGATAAAAACACTACCCAATTCATTAGAGAAATGTATAGTTATGGTCTGACCCATCACATTCATATCATGTACATATATTTGGGGGGTAATATAGATCATAAAATATAAGAACATATCTCATAACATTCAATCACATGTTTATTAATTGTTGGATATGTAAATATAATTCCCCAATCAATGAATGATAGGTACATCAATGATGAATTCCATTGAGTAGAAATAGATATGGGTATTCATTACAAAAATATTTTTCAAGGAAAAAGGGAAGGTAATTTTATGAAAATAAAGGGTGTTCATAAAGATTCATCGAGGGATTTAATGATATTTAAAGGGTCCTATCATCACATGAAATTCATAAGTAAATTAATATTGATGCGTAAAAACATATTCAGACAAGAATAATTATAAACAAAAGGCCCAATATGATGAGAGTACTTTAATAAATATAAATTTGAGTGGATGTCTTGCCTTTATAGGGTGGTTTTAAAATCTTGAGAGGACATTTATAAGACATTAGGAACATATTGGTAGGGATATATAGAGGTATAGTCAGAGTAAATTCATACTCAAATAGTTTTTAGTGAAGAATAATGGGGGTTTGTGTGGGTTTTTATAATTGGTTTTGGACTCTATATGATAAAATATTCAAAACAACAAACCTTAATATTGTTTTCCCATAGTTTCTACCAAATAGTAGATTATTTTCTAATTTTATATGTGTAAGCATAGAAATAATTATAATAATACTATTAGGGATATGGAAGTGAGTTATGTTCATGGAGAATTAATTATAAATCCTTAATATATAATATAGGTTTTTGTGGATTCATTATGTGTTCATAAAAATAATCATATAACATAAAGACACATTATTTTAAAGGGGAAATATAATGTTATTGTTATATATTTTCTATATAATATAATACATAACTTTTGGTCTTTTATGATGTTATAACACATACCATACATTTATAAAATATTTAATTTTTACTACAATATTTGACCGTCTTAAAAAATTATGAAAAATTAACAGCTAGAAACGTTTTACATAATTATTTCAATAACAATAATTATTTTATCAAACAAATCTTCAAAATATGATAATTTATACATTTAAATAAAAAACCCTAATTTAATGAAATATAAGTGTTTTTTAATTAAAATTTTGTTACAGCCCTTGTAACGATTACATTCAACTTTAATAAATTATACCAAGATTTATATTTAGATAAATATTATTTTATAAGAATATTTTAATTAAAATAATATTTATTTCATGAATTTCTGAAGTTATTAAAAATAATTTCTAAATGGAATCCTTATATTATTTCAAAATACAGTTTCAGTTTATTTGTATCAAAATATAATTTTTATCAAACTTGCTAATCATTTTTATAGATATAATAAAAGAGATAAATATAATAATTAATTTTTAAAAAATAATATATACAAATTCACATTGTTATGATCTTGAATCATAACCCCTTATCACCCCAGTTTACACCCTATGGGTTAGGAGTGTGATAGTGACACTTTCTAGGGGTGGTTCCATGAGCATGGTTGATTAATGATCTCGATATACTTGAACATATTCTGTAAATGGATTTATCATGATTTGTTGTAATCATAGCTTGGTATTTGTCAATGAAAAATCCTTTTTATGGAATGTTCTTTTAAATATCAAAAAATGGGCTTCATATGATGTGATCCTACGGGTCAAGGCCATCACTTATTTCATCTGTGTCAATTTCATTTGACCAAATCCCTTAATATATACTAATAATAACATCAATCCCACTGTGTATATATTATCAATAGTTATAATGGTTAATGGTCTTTTAAATCTAATAGATTAAAAAATATAATGGTCAAAAATAACCAAATTATTACATCTATTTTCTATAGATTCATTAATTTCTAAGTCATTTATTTATTTGAAAGGGAAATTTCATTTTTAAGACATTTGATCTTTATATTCTGCCCCGCTTCAGAAATTTCAACCTTGCAATTTTATTACATACTCTAAAATAGATGAGGGTACTTCTGTTTCATCGACTCTTCAGGTTCCCATGTTCTTTCCCAAAAATTTTGTTTCTGTCAAAGTAATTTGACAATGTGGGTTGTTTTGTTTCATAGAAATTGTTTTATAAAATGTAAGTTCTTCATAGATTTATCCTCAAATAAAATAGCATTATCCATGTGTACCACCTATAAATTCAATATAGGGGAGGTATCTAGTTTATATGAATTTAGGGATACATGGAACACATATTGTACTTGAGGTAGGTTGGGTGGGATTATCGGTTGATAATACAAAGATGTGATGTGATTGGGGTTCTAGGACAATATTATGAATGTAGGACTACGGCTTCCCCTCTTCCTAAACATTAAGAATTCTTTACATTATGATATATGAAATAAAATTTTATCTCAAACCTCAAACTCTAGGTCTCATCAAAGATTGTATAAATATATTGTTTTTTCATTATATATGGATTTTATATGACACTAAATGGTTTTAAACATCTCTATCAACTCATAGATAAGATTAGGGCTCATCAACTTATATACTCTAACTTCAACTTAGAATGTCAGAATCTGATAGCCTTCTTATAGAGTGCATAATATTGTGGTATTGGAATACTATAATGTAAATAGTTTTTATATAGGAACTCTGATTGGGGAGTGTTTTGATCCCAATATTCCAAGAAATCTATTGAACATGATCTCAATATATCCTCTAAAGATTGTATTTTTCTCTTAGACCTTCCGTCTATCTGAGGGTGATAAGTAGTATTAAAAGTCAATTTTTTAACTAATCCTTATTAAAAGATACTCCAAAACAATAGGTTAAACCTAGTTTATTGATCAAATACAATAGATAGTGGGACCCTATGATTTATTACCACTTACCTTTTTAATATCTTAGATATTTAGTCTAAATTGATATCTTTTTTTTGTTAGATTAAAAATGCACTGACTTCATAAGTAGATCTAGTATTATGCATATGGTTTCATTTATTTTATATGTAATGGGGATTCATAATAAAAAATATATGGTTATGTTCTACCGTTTCTATAAGGGTAAGGGGAAAGGTTGCATCAAACCCACAGACTTCTATTGATCATAATTGACATATTGACATTCCAAGATTTCACATGTAAATTCTGCAATATCCTAATTCATGTCATCACACCCTAAGTTTCTCTTTAGATATATATGTATCATAATGCTTCATGTATAAATAGAAATGGATGAACTATGTGTAGAATCCATAATATCACTCTTCAGTTTAGGTTTGGATGGGACACATATCATGATTCCATGAAATAATAAACTCTAGAATATTCACAAACTTTTTCTTTAGTAATTTGTCATCTTTTTAGTCATCCGTGATCCTATCAATAATGTATGGTTTAGTAGTTATGTGAAAATTTTGTGATAAACATCCTTGTATTATTCCCATGTCCATTTTTAGCATATACAAAAATATTATATCCCTTTCCTTCCTCATCATGAATAGGGATACATGATCCTCTCTACTCCAAGTGTGGACCAATTCGTTCCCTTTCCCATGATGTTAATAGATTGAAAAATCATAATAATTGATTATCTATGTATAAATAATGAATTTTTTTCCGGGAAAATTTCCGTAGAGTGAAGATATGATTCTCACATAGAAAAAAATTTCATGTATGAGTAAAGATGTTTTCACCATGTAGAAAGAAGATGCATGAAGTGGATTTCAAGGATCGATGACGAAAAGGTGTCAACACATTAAATTCAATGTCCAATTTTCATTCAAGAAGACATTGTGAATTTACCATCATTATAAGTTTATATATCTTCAAGACCTTCGATTTGATTATTTGCGGGGCCTAAACGGACTTATGGATCGAAGGTTATGGCACTCAGAAGACGGATAAAATTTCAGAAAGGGACCTACGTGAGGGAACTACTCAGAGGACCTGTGCAGAAGAATAATTTATACACCCCTACATAGAGGATCTATGCAAAGGAACTACATGGAAAACATTCCTTTGACCAAGTCCCCTCTTTTTCTATAAATATAACCCTTGGGTTCCCCATTTCCGGACGGAAAACGTTGAAAGATGTCCCAAAGCTCCCATTGCGTATCTATTTTGCCAAGATCCCCCAACTAATCTCAGGTAGCTCTCTAAAAAAATTATAGAAGAGATAATTAAATGGGGAAACATTGTTCAATTTACTATCATGGTTTCGAACACATAGAGCTGCATTGAACACCTCCGTGCGAAATGGGGAGTCACATCATGAACTTTTTGGATCCGGTCGATGACGTTTTACATTGCGCCCTTTATGTGTCCCAACTTTGAACCTTAGAATACAGTGCATTGAGACACTCCATCACACTCTATAACCTACCTTTAGTTGACTTACTCCTCTTGGTTTCATTCAAATGCTATGATTCTGGACTCTCCTTATGGATTCCTCGAGAACCTTGAGTCGATACAATCCTCAAGAAAATACTAAAACCTCATCACCTTACATCTTTTACAGGTTAAACCTCTAGTGGGTATCCTCCTTAGGACTATTCCCCAACGAATTCCAAATGGGCATTGTACTTTGGAGTGAGCCCCAACCAATATCAAATGGGAATCCTCCTTAGGAATAATCCCCAACAAATTCCAAATGGGCGTCCTCCTTTGGAGTAAGCCCCATCCAATATCAAATGGGAATCCTCCTTAGGAGTAATCCCCAACCAATTCCAAATAGGCATCCTCCTTTGGTGTAAGCCCCAACCAATATCAAATGGGCATCCTCCATAGGATTAAGCCCCAACCAAACCTCAAATGGGCATAATCCTTAGGAGTAATCCAAAACCAATTTCAATAGGGCAGCCATCCTGGTATAATCCCTTCACTTTCACCCATTTTTCCTTACATTGGACTCTTATCCAATTTAAATATAATAGAGGGAAGGGTCGTCGCCTCGCCCTCTTCCACGGTCGATGCGCCCTCTTCCATCAGGGGAGGTGGAAAAGTATGAAGTGTCATTGTTGAATCTTTTACTTCTTCTTGTTTCCCCCAAATTTTGGGCATCCTCCATAGGAAATAAGCCCCAAATTCAATCCTCAAATCATCAAGACATCCTTTTTTAGGAAGTAACCACAAAATCATCTCTCTCAGAGGACTAGTCTTTCCTATGAGACACATCGAACAACGCCGGCTTTGATTCCCATCCACATGGGGTATATAGGAAGCCTCCTTGAGGTACAAACCCAACACATCAAATCAACCATGTTCTCTTTGGTCAATATTCTCAATAGGGTATGATCCTACATGGAAACCCATATCCTTTCCAATGTTCCATGGGATGCTTCAGCAGAGGTCCCACACTATGTTTCAACTAAGCACCTTTCGCTTAGAGGTCCTTATCACATGACCTTAAAAGGCATGATTTGTCCTATTAAGCGGAACCAAACTATGAGGGTTATGATTCCTTTCACAAGGATACGTAGGTATATTATTTTATGGGTACAATTCCACGATTAAAACAAACATTCATCACTCTAGATGACAATAAATTCTAGAGTGCCCCACTGAGTGGCTTAAAAACCAGTATCATCATAATGATGATTAAAATAATTTCTGTTAAATAAGTGATCGTAAATTCCAAGGGATACTTATGATGTACTTGGTGAATTAATAAGGATTCATGAAATTAAAAAAAATATTTTAATTTTAAAAATAGAGTCCCATAGTAGAAAATAATTCCAACTAAAAATTATGCGGTGACTCCAATCTCCCATTATCTCAACCAATGTACATTCTTAAGTATGGTAAAGTTAAAAACTTAATGAACTCATGCCTTTGAAAACTAGGTCCTCTTTGGATAAAGAACTGTTGGAAGTTTCCGGTTCCATGAATAAATCCAACAGAAACCACTTGGTAATAATGATTCATAAATCTAGAACGGATGTTTCAAGGAACTATGGAATAATCTCTAACCACATTCTTGGGGGCATATTGAGCACTCTTTGTATGAATATATAATTGAGGATTTTGTGATCCATATATATGTCACATTTCTCCCTATGGTGATAATTTCTTAAAATATTCATTGTAATGATCACTCTACCCAATCAAAGATCTTTGGATTGGTCGTTTTTCTCATGTGTCTTTAATTAGAGTGATGTATAGGCTACCACTTGGTCATATTTTTTTGAGTAAAAAAGAAGAAACATTTTACAATGTAACAATTTTTTTCAAAAATAATTCCCCACTAGTTGGTAATGTGAGTATGAGTGTAGTGATTATCTTACTGTTTAAATATTTAAATATTTCCTCGCATTCGTCAGTCTAGAAAAACTGCACTCCCTTTCGAGTTAGAATAGATAATGTGATTTAAAATGTGGATAATATTCTCACAAATCAATGATAGTACAACTCTAATCTAATTAATATATATATTTAATTCATATATAATGGTTTGATAATCCATCATTTTCATATGTTTTTAGGGATTCATAGATATCTCTTTGCTGGGGATAACAAACCCCAGTATTGTTGCAAGGTCCATCTAACTAATTGAATTTAATGTACGTAGCATATAAATTATAATTTCAAAAATCATTTAGTACAACATTAAAATGATCCTCACGTTACAGATTTCATTTAGAGTAGATATGATTATCGTATATAAATATTACTACAACTATATTTTGGTAATCCCCAATGACTCTACTCATCAAATCGATGATGATATCTTGAGAATTAGTGAGTCCAAATGGAATAATTGTGAACTAAAATTTTCTATACCTTGTATGAAATGTATTCATAGGTATATCAAATTTCATATACCTTTATAAGGCCCCAACCTTAAACAATACATAACCTTGAGTTAAGTTAGGAATTTACATTGAGGATATTTTTAGGTTTAGAGATTTAGATAATTAAGTCATAACTATTACATAAAGAAACAATAGAAACACAATATAGACACTTCCAATAATATCCATTTCCCTCAAAACACAATAACTTTTAAAACTAAACATGTTTTGTTTTCTTGTTTATCAACATCACTATTCCTTTATTCTATCCTTGACTCTATTCTCCCTTAAATATTGTAGATTGTTTTTTAAAACATTGGATGAGAACAAAAAGATCAGTAAGGGACATAAAAAGAATGAAACCATTAGTCTAGTTATAACATGGTAACCAATTTAATGTTCTTTTACAGAATAAAACAAAATATTTTCATGTGAATAACACTCATAATGTTTTCTCGAAGAAAAAAATGAAAAACAATAACAATAAATTAAAACACCATATGGTGACATAAAGTATCATATTCATAAATCAATTTAAAACCCATTTTCAATTGGAATAACAATATCTTTAACTTAAATTATTATTTTTACCCAATGAATTGGAGATATATAATTGGAATATCCCTTCTTATAAGCAATATAGGGCTCACCCATGAGCTATAATGGGTCTCATCTCTTTATATAAGATATAATGGGCACACCCATAAGATATAAGTGGATCAACCCCTTGTCTATGTTTTTTTGCCCCCATCCATTAGATATAATGGGTATCAAAACATTTTATAAGATGTATCGGGATCACATGTTTCATATAATGTTCATGTACCATTTCATGAATAAAATAATTTCATCATAAAACCATTTTAAAAAACTCTCCAAACACCATATTAGAACAAATTTCTTATAAAAATAACATTTTCATTTAAGATAAAATTTTTAATGCCAAGACCCCTAAAAAATAGTGAGATATGGGATTTATTTTACTTTTAAAATATGTTAAGGTTTATACGATTCCATATATCAAATAACTCTTACAATGATGGGAAATTCATTTTCGTTGTATAAAAACATTCTTTTATCATTTTGTATGGAAAGTAAAATGATTATTATAAATATAATACTTTTTAAAACATTTAAAGAAATTAAATATTGAAAAAAAATGTCAGGTTTAATCATTTTAACCAATTTAAATAAATATGTAAATTAATATCGAGAAGAAAAATATTTGATAATTAAATATTTAAATGTTCAAGGTGTACCATGAAACTTTGACCATTTAAATCTTAGTATCCATGAATTAATAAATTTACCAAAACATTAATTAACATTATAATAAATAAAAAATGGATATGAAATTTCATAATGCATGTTTATACACCTTATGAAATAATAAATGTTCATATTATCAAGAAATACCTCAATGAAAGGAGATTGAGATGAAGTCTCTTACCTTTAGTCCAACTCATCACGTACAATCTTTATATTCAAAAATATTAAACTTATGTTGGTTTATAAAATCTCTAGAACATTTTTCATGTTTATTATTCCTTTTATATCACTTATTATCATGTTATGACAATTACATAATTATCTAAGATTATATCAGATATTTATTGGTATTCTGTACTTGAGTCAAAAATAAACTTTGTACGATGTCAATAGTCCATTTGGTCATAATTACATCATATCTAGAATAATTTTAATGACATAAGTATCACTTTTTTACATTCATTATAATTTTAAATCAACCCATTAATTATGTTAATAAAAATTATCAATGTTATAATAATTGAGACGGTAGGTCGTACGCACACATGAGTAACATTTCTATTTTTCATTGATCATTATAGATATATGGTAATTATAATTTTATATTTATAGAATTATCATAATATTATTAACATCATAGTAATAATTTTAATACACTTATATATATCATACATGTGATTTGATGAATAAAAACGATTCACATCACTTCGTGGAGGTGATAGTTCACATGTACGCATGAACAACATTATCGTTTTTATGTTCTAGGAAAAAAAAAATAATTGATAAATTATTATCTTATAATGATAAATATTTCATTAAAATAATATATAAACATTAATTTCATCATTATTAACAGTATTGAGATTTGGTAATGGAAAAAAAAACTATATCAGTTCATTAGGCGGTAGGCTGCCGCACACACAAACAAAAAGTTCATTTCCCATTTGATGAAATTATAGATGGATTTATGTGATGATATAAATATAATACCATCTAAATAAAATTATTATACATTACTTGTTATGTTAACATGGTTTGAGGAGGTTTGAAGTAACTTCAATAAGAAATTAAATAGAAACCCTTAAATAAAAACATTACGTTTCATTCAGATGATCACATTTCTTAACACCTTAACACTGATAAGGAGTAAAATATATCTAAAATAAGGATTCAAGAATGTGGGGAGGGATTCTAGGATGGGTTTTCTGTAGACCATAGACGATCAAGAACATTTTGTAAATGTTATTAATAGAGAATAAGGGGTGCCATTTATAAGAGATGAGAGGGACACACTTGGATTTATAAAAAGTATTAAATTAATATAAATTCATTTTTTATTCAAAATGGATCTAAATTAATTAGTTGTAATATTGTATTTCTATGGGTGAAAATATAATTATCTAATAAAAATTAGAAAAGTTTTAGTATTTATTTATCCTTATATTTTTGTTTTAACCCATTTTAACTCTTACCATTTTATAAAGTAATTTACACTGAGAGGGTTAAAATAATTTCCAAAACATGCCAAATGTCCACAAAATGAGTCATTAATTATTTTTAGTTATCTAATTTATCTGAAAAAATATCATATTTTAAAAAAAATATCATTTAATTAAATATTTTACATTTTAAAATATGAAATGTCTCAATTTTGAAACTATTCATTACATATTTTTTTAAAAATATCATAAAAACATTATTTCTCTATAAAACTATATTAACTCAATATTTTCATAGAATATTCATCCCTAGAATTCATGTATGTCATCAAATATTTCAAATTAAATTAATTTTAATATAATTAATATCATTTACTTGATTCTTTCTTTAATAAATGTATTACTACATCATCTTTGTGTCATAATTAAATTTGATTATTTAATTCATAAAACATATAAATAAATTTCCATGTTTTGGTAATATTTTTATCTTTCTTTGTAATATTGATAGTATAATATATAACTTACATAACTGCATATTAAAATTGTTTTATTATGATGTGAAATTTTTATGACATAATGACATTTAAATTAAATGTCATAAATGTCATAATCGCACCCAAGTGGATTCCAAATGTCACTATTTCAGCCCAAGGATGGTCATGTATCATAATACCTCGTCTAATAAGATTAAAAAACGTGTTACAACAATTATATAATATTGTAATATTAGTTTTTTCTTTAATTGCCCTATTTACCTTAAGCAATGGTAAATAAAAAACTACAGATATGATTAACAAAACAACATTTAGATCCTATTCAAAAAAAATATACTCAGTAAAAATATTTTTTTCTTTTTTAGAAATTTAATTCACAGAATTAGTTAAATATGGGTTAACACTAATCATATTGACAGGTCGGGAAAATGAGGTTTTTAAGTAAAACATTCAAAATTCTAGAGAGTTTTTTTATTTAATTTAAATTTGAAAAACTATCCAATGAACTAAATTGGTTTAATTGGTAAAACCATCATCTAATTATACCTTAAAACCTTGTAAAATGATAATCTAACAAAATAAATAAATAAAGAAAAATTGCAGTTTTCAATAAAAAATGATATATTTTTCACTATTAATTAACATATAAATTTTATCAGAGAATTTAAAAATATTTCACCAAACTAAATTTTAATGTCTTACTTCCTATAAAGATGTTTATTTTTGTCAAATGGAATATTTAAAAGATACAAAACTAGATTTAAAATGGGTTCTCCATCAAAAGGAGGTAAAACTACCTTTAAAAATATTAGAGTATTTTATACATAAAATTGAATTTATTATCATTTTAATCTTCTAAAATATATTCAGAGACATTAAAAATATTTTAAAATTTTTTAAAACATAATATGTTCAGTTTTGTATAGTGTATCTAATAAAACGTCTATGTGATAACTACCATTAAAAATAATAATATTATAATATATTATTTCTTTTTCAATATAACTCAGTCAATTGTGAAGATTAAAATTTTGGTGAAACCCATTGTTGTGTGTTGAGTACACTATCAAACATGAAACCCATTTAAGGTATAATTAATATCTAATTTATAATATTTAATTGATATGAATAATTCGTATACCATAATTACCTAGGATGTTACATCCTTCCCCACATTCGGAAATTGCATTCTCTCAATTTTAAATTTGGGCTTGGTAACTTCATTAAAACACTATATCGAAAAAGATTCAATAAAAAATACACTTTAATAAAAACAAAGTGAAGTAAAAAGTCCCCATGAGATAACATATATTAGGGTTCCTTGTACGAAAACAAGGATATAAAAGATAAAACTAACCATCAAAATTTGATGGAGAGTGGTAGAAAACATTGTTAGAATAAAGTTAACAATCGCAAAGCTATGAATTTTGATTAGTTAAATGGTATTTGATTTCACTGTTGGAATATTATATGGATAACGTTTATTTTCTATGATCCCTTTAATCGGGTTGTGGAATTCATTTAATTCCTATCATATAAACATAAGGAAACATTCTGACTTGATTTATTTCTGTTTTTATAAGAATAATTCCATCCTCATAATATTCCCAAAAGTATGATGTACATCACTAAGAATTTCATTATGAAAAAAAGATCACAAAAACCATAAAGGTTATCAATATTTTAATACTGAGGTCCAATATTAAAGGAATACTTCCATATTATAAAAAATTCATGCATAAACATAACTAGACACAAAATCTCCCATAAAGGTCCTTAATAACTTATTATCAAATCTCTTATGACCTTACAAGGTGTGTCCAAAACCTTGAACATATGGTTATCCTTTGAAAAAATTCCAGGATTTCACGAGCTTCCACCACTTTACCAGATGTATCAACATCAACTCTAGTAGTAGAAAAATATTTTCTAGGAACTTTTTGTTTCAGATTATAATTATTTCATTGATATTTAACTAACTTCAGATTCTTATTTTCATAATATCCAAAATTATTACAGCTAGACCGGCTTACTATAGACTGGATATCATTTATCTCATTCTTGGATAATTTAATAACCCTTTCCTTATAGTGATAATCCTAGGGACCAAACTCACCACACTGTTAAAAATTTCAAGTTCACGGCATACATTCCCCAAAATGTATTTTACCACACATGGGACTCATTTTAGTCTTACCTACAGAATTATTAGGCAGTTTCTTCTTCATTTCATGTCATCTTGAAATTTTATTACACTTATCATCTCTGGGAAAATAAGTGTCATCAAACACCACTTTAACTTTCTCAGCACAACAAACCACTTTTTCATAACTTTTAAATTCTCGAGAGGCCAAAGTTCTTCATAGCCCTAGTTTCAATCCTATGTAAAATCATAAAATTTTACTACAATATATCAAATAAAATCCAAAATATACCAAGAAAATCTTTTTAATTTTGATTCTTATGTGTAAACTAAATCATCATATTTTTTCATTAATTCCATGAATTGTTTCTCCATCTTAAGCCTAAAGACCTTATGGAAATATTTCCCAAGGAAAGTATCCTCAAATTCTTCCCAATCCATGGATTCAACATAATTTTTCTCCTTATTATTCTAAATTAATGAACAAAATCATTCAGATTCACTATTACAAGGATATATGTATAGAGTTACCTTTGGATTTTTTGAACATCCCAAGACTTCAAATATCTACTTCATTGTATTGATACCTCCTTGAGTTACCACTGGGTAGAGGATTGATTGAATGATATGGTATTTTTCTTCATAAATTATTCTCATACTAAACTATTTCTCTATTGTTGATCTAGATGATATCATGCATGTATTCCACCACCATTTATATCCTGAGTCAACTACTCCTTAATTGAAATAAACTCTTCAGTTCCAATTCAAACAACCACGTGATTTTTATTTAAAAGTTTTTTTTCTACATGATGTCTTCCCATTTCAACATTCCTATTTTCTTTATGGATAACTATTTTGAATATGCTTAGTTTTCATGAGGAAACAAGTTAACTTTAAAATGATGCATCATTTCAAATTAAAAAATTATAATCATCTAAAGGAATGTAATTTACACTATCCAAACCTCTAAAGTTATCTAAATCGACCACCAATACAAACTATAAGGCCCTAGCATTAAACATTACACAATCTGAATTTATGTTAATAATTGACAAAGAGGATCATTACAGTTTTGGATCTTTAGAGAATTATCCCATACATGTTACATAACAAACCAATATAAATACTAAGGGAAACATCAAATATTTTCCATTTATTTCATATTAGAAGAAATTTTAAAAAGAAACATGATTTTTTTCATATTTAATCAACATAAAGTTTCCATGATTCTATACTTGACTCTATTCTCCATTCAATCCTATGAATGTTTTTAAGAAACTTGGGATGAGGACAAAAAGAGCAGTGAGGGACATAGAAATAAAGAAAATCATTAGTCTAGTTAAAACACGGTAACCCATTTAATATTTTGTGAGTGAATGGAACAATGAAAAATTCACATGAATAACACTTATACTTTTTTCTCAATAAAAGACATTAAAACCAATAACAAGAAATTTAAACTCCATATGGTGAGTTACAGCATCATATACATAAATATATTTCAAACCCCCTTTAAAATTGGAATAACCATATACCATAATTCTAATATTATAATCACCCAATTAATTAGATATCTATAATGGGGATCATCCTTTATATAATCTATATCAATATCATCTATGAGCTATAATGGGTATCATCCCTTCATATAATCTATAACGGTCTTATCTGTGGGAAATAATGGGAAAATCCCTTCGTATAAGATGTGTTGGGATCACCCGTGAGCTATATGGGGATCATCATATCATATAAGTTGTATCATGATGACCTATTTTATATAATAACCAAGTACCATTTCATGACCGAAACACATTCATAACAAAATCATTTTGAAAAACTCTTCTAACCCCATATAAAAAACACTTTTATATAGAAATAAAATTTCCATTTAAGATATCATTTTCAATACCAAGATATCCAAAAAAGGGAAATAGGGGATTTTTTTCTTTTTAAAATATATTAATTCTTATAGTGGAATCCAAATATAAAATAATGGTTATGGCAGCGGAGAAGTCGTTGTCGCCGTATAACAAACATTCCTTTCAAAAAATTTATAGAAAGTAAAATCCATTGAGTCAAAATATTCATTTTGAATACAGTAATAAAATTTCAATATAGGCATAAACTTTCCTATATAATTATTTTATATACATTTAAATAAATATGTAAATTAATATCATGATGAAAAATATTTGATAATTAAATCTTTAAACATTCAAGGTGTCTAGTGCCACTTTGAACATTTTAATCGTAATATCCATGAATTAATAAATTTTCCAAAAAATTTAAATAACATTATTATAGATAAAATATGGATACTAAATGTCATAGTTGTTTTATATACATCTTATAAAATAATATAGTTGAATCTTATCAAGAAATGCCTCAATTAAAAGAGATTGAGATAAAGTCCCTTACCTTTCATCTGACTTATTGCACACAATCTTTTTATTCCTGAACAACAAAATAATGTCAATTTATACTATCATGAGAATGATTTTCATTTTTATTATTCCTTTTAACTAACTTATTATCATTTTATGACAATTATATAATTATTTATGTTCATATCGGACGTTTTGTCGATATTCGGTACTTGAGTCTAAAATGAACATGGTAATATGTCAATAGTACATATGGTCCTAAGTCCATAATCTCTTGAATAATATTAATGACATAATAATATATTTTATACATCCATTATTCTCTTTATTCAAACCATTAGTTATGTTAATAAAAAAATGATCATA
This sequence comes from Viscum album, assembly GCA_963277665.1. Lineage (NCBI taxonomy): Eukaryota > Viridiplantae > Streptophyta > Magnoliopsida > Santalales > Viscaceae > Viscum > Viscum album. Next base: position 1,929,972,191 of record OY728123.1, read on the forward strand.
GTTATAATCATGGATACGGTAGGTCATACGTACGCATGAGTAATATTTGAATTTTTCCTTGATCATTATTGAAAAAGGTAATTACCATTTTATCATTAAAAAAATTATCATTATATTATTAATAAAATTATTATTAGTTAAATATTCATACATATATTATACAAGTGATGCAGTGAATAAATATGATTCACATCACTTCATAAAGGTGATAATCCACAGGTATGCACGGCCGACGTTATCATTTTTATGTGCATGGATAGAAAGAATATAATTGATATATTATTATATTATAATAATAAACATGTAATTAAAATCATATATAAACATTAATTAGATCATTATAATCAGTCTTGATAGATTGTAATGAAAAATGAACTATATTGTTTCGCAAGGCAGTAGTGCACTATACAGACGAATGAAAAGTTCATTTCCTATTTGATGAAATTGAAGATGGATTTAGGTGATTATATTAAAATTATAAAATCTCAGTATATGTAGGATACTGTAGATATTATCTCAGTATGGATGGATCAGATTTGATGGTAGTGGTACAAGAAATGAAATAGAAACAATAAAGACATTACCTTTCCTTCGGATGATCACCTTTCTTAACAAATTAAAACCTCAATAGAGGGTGTTATTTATAAACTAAGTCTCCAAGAATGTTGGGAGGGATTATATTAAGAGTTTTGGGAAGATATTGGATAAACAAAAAGGTTTTTTAAGTGTGATTAACAGAGAAAAATGGGTTCCTTTTTATAGGATAGGGGATGGTCACCCTTGGATTTATAAAAATTATTAAATTATTATAAATTCAATTTCGATTCAGAATGGATTGAAACTCCTTTGGTTAAAATATATGATGAGTATTGTTCAAAATATAATCATACAATAAAAATTAGACATGTTTATTTTGTTTAATCTTTATCATTCTTGTTCTAACCCCTTTTAACTCTTACCATTTTATCAAGCAATTTACACTTATAGGTTTAAAATAATTACCAAATAATGAAAAATGTTCAATGAAACTGTAATGAATGTAATTTTTAGAGTTATATAAACTTTTTGTCTGAATATTATATTTTTATTAATTTTATTTAATTTAATTATATATTTTATATTTTAAAATATTAATTATGTCAATTTTGACACTAATCATTACATGGCTTTTTTAAAATATCATAACATGATTCCTTAGAAAAAACTCTATTAAATAAATCCTAGAATGTTATAATAATCCATAAAATTAATTTATGGTAAAAAATATGTCAAATTATGTTTATTTTAATATTATTAAAATCATTTATTTGATTATTTCTTTAATAAATCTATTACTACATCATATTTGTGTCATAATTAAATTTAATTATTTAATTTCTAAAACATTTAAATAAATTACAATGTTTTAGGTAATATTTTCATATTTCTATAATGTATTCATAGTCAAAGATATCATTTACACAACCCTATAAAAAATTATTAAGAATACTCTTTATATGATATATTTTCCTTTACATAAAATTAAATGTTATAAATATCATAATCACACCCAAGTGGCTTCTAAAGGTCACAATTTTAGCCTAAGGATGGTCACAGTCAATATTAACTTATCAAATAATATTAGGACAATGTTAGGATGATTTTAGAATATTATAATATTAATTTTACATTTAATTACACTATTTACATTTAATTGTAATGCCCCGACCCCAGAAGCCCTGAGTTGGTGCATTATTACATTACATTGGCATGATCACAAAAGATCAAGTCTCGAAAGACCGATTATTTTAGTAGCCTTGGACGTACTAGATATATTTATAAGTTTTACATTAACTCATAAAATGAAAAACTACAACAACATTGTTTTCATAGACCACACTCATATCCCCTCAGACTATCCCTACAGGTGTGTCATAAAATACTTCTTCACCTCCTGGGTAAAATAAAACATAGAAAGGGGTGAGCTTAGATGCTCAGTAAGGATAACAATATAGCGGAAATTTTCATAAATAAGCATAAACATTTAAGGCAATGTATATCTAAAACAAAATCCTTTTAAATTTTTACTTCAGCATAATATGGAAAAATTAAAATGAAATAATGTCATTTACTTATTCACATGGATATTATACTAGTCGAATAATTACATGCAATATCAATAAAAAATTTCATAATGGTGGAATGCATAATGCCCGACTATCATAACCACGTAGCCAAGGCCTCGTGCCAAGACTACAAATAAAATTTTGTCAAGGCCTCGTGCCAAGACACTAGTTTGTCTCATGAGACCTACTGATGCATCGAGGAGATATAGTGGGATCCACCCGTCACATATTAAGTCCAATGCATTCCTCGTATGAATAGTTTGAAACATAACATAAACATTCGTATTAAAACTAGTATACGAAATATCAATACTTTAACCACAAAACATGAATGGTATAAAAATAGCATATCCATAGTCAAACATAACTCATTCGATACAATATTGAAGATTTTATTGTGTCAGATTAACCCCAATTGAGAATAATTAAGGCTATTGACATCGATTAAAATAATCAACAAAATATTGAGAGAAATACCCTACATTTTCATGAAAACATTTAAAAGCCGCACTATTTTTCATGAATCCATTTAAAATAGATTTTTGAATCAAAGTGTCCCATACCACTTTGAAATTTTTAATATGAATTTTTATTTGACAACATTAATGTCCATATAAATAAATCATTAAAACCATTTTTAAAACATGGACATTAATAAGAAATATTTCGAATAATAAATCATTAAAAAAATTTAAAATTCTTTTTTAGTTAGAGTTCCTAACCAAAAGAGAGACACTTGAATACAAATAATTGAGATACTAAAAACCTTGAAATATCATGAGAATAAAGGGATTCATGATATACTATGTCAAAGTACATTATATACACCATATAAAAGTAATTTGGTGTATAACAACAAAGAAGTCTCAATGGAATGTAAATTGAGATGAAATCTCTTATAAAGGCTGAATCCTTAGGTTAAGGTTAAATAAAAGAGATAATTATGTGTGAGAAATATAAATACACTCAATATTATTGGATATTCAGTGCAAAACAATCAAAGTGCATTCACACATATTCTTTTAAAAACAACACCAATGGATTGGATGTTTAACTCAACAAATCAAGATTGAGTAAAAATTACTCTTATCAAGTTCATACCGATGACTTGAGAATTATCAATGGACTGATTATGTTTATCAAAATTATATACACATAAATGGGAGTGGAAATTATTACATAATAAAATTAATAGTGATTCCACACATAATCATGGAGTAAAATAATCAATGATCTATGCCAAAAGCTGAATGAGTGGAAAATGATATTTCAAATTCCCTTATCGATTTGGTAACATATGAAACATACACCCATTAAATAAGTATCATAAAATTATGATTTAAATATCCATAAATTAAAGTATATTACACAATTAATACAATCATGGGCAGTGCACACATCACATGCAATAAATAAGTGGTGAAAAATGGAAATCTCGCGGAATTAAAAGTGAGATAAGAAACCCCTTAATTTGTACTCTTTCCTTGGTCGAGGGTAGGTTACCCTCTTTTATAATGGTGAAATAATTTTTATTGAATTATACAAGGATCATATACATTAATATCATATATGATATTTTATCATTTCTTTGTTAATAATATCTTAGTATTATCGTCATTTTGGGTGTTAACTTACTCATTTTCTTTTATATGTTTTGTTACATAAGTTGTGTTTATTATGGGTAGGTTGTATCTTATTCATATACATACTTATATCAAGTCCTTAAACATTATTTTTAATCATCAAATGATAATTATACTTGAATGGATACGATGGGGAGTGAATCTAATCGCGTTCGTGGAGAGGGTAGTCCGTACGTATGAACAAGCGATAATATCATTATTTGTATGTTAAAATAATATATAATTGTATGGTATATCATATATAAAAAATCATTATAATGTTATATTTATTATTTACACGAATTACACATCATTATTATACCCATCCAAATAATAATTTATTGAATAACAATTACACCACGATGTGGAGACGGTAGGCCATACGTACGCATGTATGGTGACATGTCATTCAAAGGATAGATAAAATACTGAATATGGTTATGACATATTTATAATAACATAATAGTATATAGAAGATACTGGAGTTATTATTTTAGAATGTAAATAACAAATAAATAATCAGTTGAAGAAGAAAGGAACATGGAAGTGGGTGGTGAAAACATTACCTCTCTTTCGGGTTCTTCTTTTTGACTTGGTCAAAAGGGCTCCATAGGATGGCTTTATGATCAAACTAATTCCTCTAGGTTTATGTGAGGGAAGTTTAGAGAGTATTTGGTCCGGATTTGGACGATCCAAAATCTTTGAATGTGTGAATTAGTGAGAAGGGGGAGTTCCCTTTTATAAGAGGGGTGAGGGGCACCTTTAGAAAAGCTATAAATATAATTTTATAATAAATTAATATTAGGTTTCTAATTACTAAAAAGTGTATTATTAAACTTATAAGGTAGGTATGGGTATAAATACGTTAAACCAATAGAATTTAGACATGTTTGGGTCATTATAGTAACCTTATCTTTTAGTTTTAACTCTTAGTTAATTAGTTTGACATATACCTTGTCACTTTGTATTTTTATATTATATAATTAATAAACTTACTATATACAACCAAGAGTCCACTAAGTGGTCCATTAATGACACATCTATCATGATATAATTGCTTTGGCCAAACCTTATATTTTTAGGAAGATAATATCAATTAATAAAAAAATATTTGTTTTAAAAACTCATTTATGTCAATTTTGACACTATTCAATAATTGATTTTTTTAAAGTCTTAAAAACATTATTAAGTAGATAAAAATACATTTAATAAATCCTATAATGTCATATTAACCAAAAAAATTCATTTATGTCATCAAAACATTCAAATTATATTTATTTTTACATTTATAATACCAATTATTGGATTCTTTTATTGATAAGGAAAATACTGCATCATTATTGTGTCATAAATAATATTAACTATTAAATGTATAAAAATTAAAAATAAAATACCATTATGTAGGAAATAGTTTTAGAAATCTAATAAATATTTATAGTAGAAAATCCAACATATATAACCCTATATAAAATTATTTTTCTAAAAGATATATGCTTAAGTCATTTTTGTATTTATTTTAACATAATTAATATAAAGTGTCCTTATCACTTACAAGTGTATCCATGGGGTCCCAAAATCGACCCAAATATTCCCATGTCCGGATATGTATCAACCAATAATGTTAGGACTCATTTTAGGGTAATTTAGTATTATTATAATATTATATATTTTACCCTTATTTACCGGATTTACCCTTTAACAATGGTAATTAAAATATTTACCGAAGTAATTATTCAAAATGTCTAAAAATAAAAGTTACCTATTAACACAATTTGGACATACTGATTCCAAATATGGAATCCATTTTTTCCAAATTCAAAACACAGAAGTGGAGGAAATTAATTTAAAATTAATTCTCGTTGTTAAAACAAAAAGCGTGTTTTTAAGAGATAATAACCATCAAAAGATTGACACTTGTTTATATCCAATTTAATTGTGAAATTATGTCCAATGACCAAAATTATATTAAATGGTAAAACTATATTATAAATATACTTTAAAACCACTCTAATTAATAATTTATCCCTATTAATTATTTCGATTAAAAAAGTTGTTTTTAATTAAAATTTAGTATTTTTCACTATTCATAAAAATATAAAAGTTTTCCGAAAAGTAGCAAAATTTCACCCTAGGATAATTTCGATATTCCAAATCCAAAAAAGAAGTCCATTTTGGGAGATAAGATTTATAAAATTTCAAAAAGTGGGTATTACTATTCATAATGACTACTTTTATTGGTCGTAGTGTGTTAGAATCTCGAAGTTGCGTACAACACATGCTACTGTATTATTCAAAGAGAATCGTACCGTGGAAGTTTGGGGTGTTAAATTCTCCCCTAAAATAAATTTCATCCTCTCTATTTTTATAATTGGTACTGGGAATATAATGTAAAGTCCCACATAAGAAAAATATCCAATAAAATTATTACTTTAAAAGAAAGAAAGAGAAGTAAAAAAGGGCTCCTGAGATAACCTATACTAGGATTCTATGTAGAAAAACATGGATATGGATGATAAAATAAGTGTCAAGTTCTGATGGAGAGGTATAGAAAACATTATCAGGAGAAAGTTAACAACAAGAAAACCACATACTTGTGATGGGACAAATGATCATTAGTTTCCTAGTAGGAAAAGTAAACAGACAACATTTTTGTTGTTTTAAGTTACATTACATAAAGATGAGGAATTAATTTCTGATATTGACTAAGAAAATAAAGAGATATACATACCTTTTAGATAGAGTTTCATTCTTTAATAAATTTCCACAACTAACTCATTTTTTTAAACGATGAATATTCAAGAAGACTTGGTCACACTAAAAGATCTATAATAAACTTCTATAGAATCAACAATCCACGAAGGATAAACTATATATTTACCTTGTCTTTAGATATTAACCAAAACCAAAACGGTTTGTACATGATCTGATGATCCCCCAAAATGATATTCATTTAGATACATAAACACTAATCTTAATTTCTAAAATCAATACCCCAAATATAAATAAATACCATTCAATATACAATTGTCCTTAAAATCATTCAATATAATAAAAACTAATATTGAAACCCAAAACATTGAAGAATTTGGTTATGTAGTCATCCATGTTAAATTTTATCTCTAAATGACATCAATTACTCTTAAATTAACATACTTAAAAGCAATTAACATAATCACATATTCTCTAATATAGGTTAATCATTTTCATAAATAACCCAAATCACTATAAATCCACAATAAAAACATAGATAAAAATCCACCAATACTCCTCAAATGAAACCCCATAGTATTCTATTTTCCTTGGGAATATAATGTTCCCAACAAAGTGAACATCTTCCAAAATAACATTTATCACCTAATCACCAAATCATTTACCTATACTAAGGTTATTCATTTGATAAGACAGAAGAACCCAAATCAACTTATTATTGATCAATAAAATCATTTAAATAAAAATAATTAGTCACACTAACCAGGGCCTTCACGTAGTCTAGTGGTAGGTGATAAATCCAAATCGCACTTCGGTTGTGGGTTTGATTCCCAAAGCTTTGTCTGACGCGACGGGTTATCACATGGTCTGCATGTCGTCCTTTTTCAAAAACTATATTTTATAACATTACCAAAATGATATAAATTCATCAAAATAACCATAACATAATTTTAACGAGAAATGTTATCTCATACCTTGCATTTTCATCCCAAAATATAATAACTTGTAATTTCCTCAAACCTAGTGATCATATAAATCCAAATGGTTATTTATAACCATATCCACAAGGGAAAAGATAAGACTTCCTAAAATATCATTCTCACTTGGAAATCTACGGGGTTACAAATACAAGAGAAATTTATTCCAATGTAATCCCATCAACAAGGAGCACAAATACTTTTAAACATTTCTCCAACCATTTATTTCCACATAGCTTCTTCTTTGACCAAGAAAATATCCTACAGAATAGGGAATTCACTCGGGTAATGGACCGATCCCCTGTATTTATGGAAAATAACTATTAATGGATTCTTGGGACCATTTTTATTTTCTTCCATTGTTCTCCTCATTTTTCCTCGTCAATTATTCACTTTATGTTCTTCTTTCCCACACGTAAAGCATTTCTTTGTTCCATTGAGACACTTTCCTTGGTGTCTCCTTCTACATTTCCTGCATGATGGAAGTTTTGCATTCTTTTCTCCATGTTCTCCACTACTGGAGATCTTATCATTCATCACCTTTCTCTGCTTTTTTGAGTCCGGGACTTGGTGAATATATATTTTTTTGATCAAATTTTTGGAAAAATAATTTGGCATGAACACGATATATTTTAAGCCTATCAACATCCCATTTTTTTCTCATTTCCACCACCGTTCCCACCTTGTACATCATTCACAAAGTTACTATGACTTCCTTGGACTCCATCAATTGACTAAAACTAGAAATCATTGTGAGAGTAATAGTTGTCATAAAATCATTTAGAGAATATTATGACACCATATTTACAATTTGAAACACCTTAGGATTAACCAAGGTCATTTATTCTCATCTTATATTAAAATACATAAAATTGGTTTGTAAAGAAAATATAAATTATCCTATGAATATCCCCCGGGAGTGTCGTAACCAAGAGTGCAGCAAGGCCCATTGTTGTGCACCATTTCCCGTTCAAGTCTAGCTCAAAGTGGTGTTTTCGGGATTTACCCCTAGTTACATCTGTGCCAGATCCACCTCTACCTTCTCGTATACAGACAGGGATGTATTTTTTGGAAAACTCACAAAAGAAATACAATACCAAAATTCTAGGAAGTTCTTCTATACTAATCCTCAATGTCTATCTTAGGACTAGGTGCTCTAATAAGAGTTTATCTAAATTTAGTTTCCAAGGTTTGTACTAAACTTCCTCTGATACCAACTGTAACGCCCATACCCCAGAAGCACAGAGTCGATGCATTATTAAATTACATTTGCATGATCACAAAAGATCAATTCTCGAAATAACGATTAGTTTAGTATCCATGGAAGTACTAGATACATTTATACGTTTTACATTACCTCGTAAAATGAAAAACTACAACAACATTGTTTCCATAGACCACACTCATATCCCCTCAGACAATCCCTTTAGGTAAGTAATAAAATACTTCTTCACCTCCTGGTAAAAATAAAACATAGAAATGGGTGAGCTCAGATGTTCAGTAAGGATAACAATATAGCATAAACTTTCATAAATAAGAATAAACATTTAAGGAAATGTATAACTAAAACAAAAGCCTTTTAAACTTGAACTTCATAATAATACGGAAAAAATAAAATGAAATAATTCCATTTACTTAATAACATGGATATTATAATAGTCGAATAATTACATGAAATATCAATAACCACTTTCATAATGATGGAATGCATAATGCTAGACTATCATAATCATGTAGCCAAGGCCTCGTGCCAAGAATACAAATAAGATTTTGTCAAAGCCTCGTGCCAAGACACTAGTTTGTCTCATTAGACCTACCGATGCATCAATGAGCTATAGCAGCCTCCACCCGTCACTTACTAAATCCAATGCATTCCTCATATAAAAAGTTTGAAACATAACATAAACATTCGTATTAAAATTAGCATAAAACATGTCAATACTTTAACCACAAACCGTGAATGGACTAAAAATAGCACATCCATAGTCAAACATAACTCATTAGATACAATATAGAAGATTTTATTATTTCAGATTAACCCCAATTGAGAATAATGAAGGATATTGACATTGATTAAAATAATCATAAAACTATTGAGAGAAATATCCCCCATTTTGTTGAAAACATTTAAAAGTCACACTATTTTTCAAGAATCCATTTAAAATATATTTTTGAATAAAAGTGTCCCATACCACTTTGAAACTTTTAAAACGACTTTTTATTTGAAAACATTAAGTTCCATATAATTAAATATTTAAAACCATTTTTAAAACATGGACATTAATGAGAAAGATTTAGAATAATAAATCTTTAAAACATTTTAAAATGATATTTTAGTTAGAGTTCCTAACCAAAAAGAGACACTTGAATAAAAATAATTGAGATACTAAAAACTTTTTTATATCATGAGAATAAAGGGATTCATGATATACTATGTCAAAGTACATTATATACACCATATAAAAGTTATTTGGTGTATAACAAAGGAGTCTCAATGGAATGTAAATTGAGATGAAATCTCTCATAAAGGATGTATCCTTAGGTTAAGGATAAATCAAAGACATAATCATGTGTGAAAAATATAAATACACTCAATATGATTGGATATTCTGGGTAAAACAATCAAAGGAAATTCACACATATTCTTGTAAAAACAACACCAATGGATTGGATGTTTAACTCAACAAATCAAGAGTGAGTAAAAATTACTCTTATCAAGTTCATACCGATGACTTGATAATTTATCAATGGAGTGATTATGTGTATCAAAATTATATTCACATAAATGGGAGTGGAAATTATGACATAATAAAATGAATATTTATTCCACACATAATCATTGAATAAAATAATCAACGAAGTATACGTAAATATGAATGAGTGGAAATTGAAAATTTAAATTCCCTTATCGATTTGGTAACATAAGAAACATACACCCATGAAATAAGGATCATAAAATTATGATTTAAATATCCATAAATAAAAGTATATTACACAATTAATACAATCATGGGTCGTACACACACCACATGCAATAAATAAGTGGTGAAAAATGGAAATCTCACGGAATTAAAAGTGAGATAAGAAACCCCTTAATTTGTACTTTTTCATTTGTCAAGGGTAGGTTAGCCTCCTGTATAATGGTGAAATAATTTTTATTGAATTATACAAGGATCATATACATTAATATCATATATGATCTTTTAACATTTCTTTGTTAATAATATCTTAGTATTATTATTGTTTCGGGTGTTAACTTACTCGTTTTCTTTTATATGTTTTGTTACATAAGTTGTGTTTGTTATGGGTAGGTTGTATCTTATTCATATACATAATTATATCAAGTCCTTAAACATTATTTTTAATCATCAACTGAGAATTAGACTTGAATGGATACGATGGGGAATGAATCTAATCGCGTTCATGGAGACGGTAGTCCGTACGTACGCACGAGCGATAATATAATTATTTTGATATTAAAATAATATATAATTGGATGGTATATCATATATAAAAAATAATTATAATGTTATATTTATTATTTACATGAATTACACATCATTATTATACCCATCCAAATAATAATTTATTGAATAACAATTACACCACGACGTGGAGATGGTAGGCCGTACGTACACACATATGGTGACATGTCATTCAAAGGATAGATAGAATACTGAATATGGTTATACCATATTTATAATAACATAACAGTATATAGAATATACTAGAGTTATTATTTTAGAATGTAAATAACAAAGAAATAATCAGTTGAAGAAGAAAGGAACTTGAATGAGGGTGGTGAAAACATTACCACTTCTTCGGGTTCTTCCTTTTGACTTGATCAAAATGGCGCATTAGGTTGGATTTATGATAAAAATAATTCCTCTAGGCTGATTTTAGGGAATTTTAGAGAGTATTTAGGTAGGGTTTGGCCGAGCCAAAAGGCTTTGAATGTGTGAATTTGTGAGAAGGGGGAGTGCCCTTTTATAAGAGGGGTGAGGGGCACCTTTGGAAAAGCTAGAAATATTTTTTTCTAATAAATTCATATTCGGTTTCTAATGGCTCCAAAGTAGATTATTAAAAGTATAAGGTGGGGATGGGTCGAAATAAATTTAACCAATAGAATTTAGACAGGTTTGTGTCACTATATTAACCTTATCTTTTAGTTTTAACTCTTAGTTAATTAGTTTGACATTTACCATGTCACTTTGTATTTTTATATTATATAGTTAATAAACTTACTATATACATTAAAGAGACCTCCATGTGGTCCATTACTGACACACATATCATGATATAAGTCCTTTGGACAAACCTTATATTTTTAGTTATAGAATATCAATTAATAATATAATATTTGTTTTAAAAACTCATTTATGTCAATTTTGACTCTATTCAATAATTGATTTTTTTAAATTCTTAAAAACATTATTATTTAGAACCAAATTCATTTAAGAAATAATATAATGTAATATTAACCAATAATATTCATGGATGTCATCAAAATATTCAAATTATATTTATTTTAACATTTATAATACCAATTATTTGATTCCTTCATTAATAAGGAAAATACTGCGTCATTATTATGTCATAAATAATATTAACTAATAAATGTCTAAAAATTATAAATAAAATACCATTATATAGGAAATAGTTTTATATTTCTAATTAATATTTATAGTCGAAAATCCAACTTATATAACCCTATGTAAAAATTATGTTGCTAAAAGATATATGCCTATGCCATTTTTGTATTTATTTTAACTTAATTAATATAAAGTGTCCTTATCACTTACAAGTGGATCCATGGGGTCCCAAAATCGACCCAAAGATGTCCATGGTCAGACATGTATCATCCAATAAGGTTAGGACATGTTTTAAGGTAATTTATTATTATTATAATATTATTTGTTTACCCTTATTTACCGGATTTACCTTTTAACAACGACAATTAAAATATTTACCGAAGTAATTATTCAAAATGTCTCATAGTTAAAGCTACCTATTTACACAATTTGGACATCCTAATTCAAAATATGGAATCCATTTTTCCCAATTCAAAACACAGAAGTGGCATAAATTAATTTAAAATTAATTCCTGTTGTTAAAACAAAAAGCGTGTTTTTAAGAGATAATAACTATCAAAAGATTGACACTTGTTTATGTGAGGTTTAATTGTAAAATAATTTCCAATGACAAACATTGTATTGAATGGTGAAAATATATTCTAAATATACTCTAAAACCACTCAAATTCATAATTTATCACTATTAATTATTTTGATTAAAAAAGTTGTTTTTAATTAAAATTTAGTAATTTTCACTATTCGTCAAAATATAAAAGTTATCTGAAAAGTACCAAAATTTCACCCTAGGATAATTTTGATATTCTGAATCCAAAAATGAAGTCCATATTGATAGATAAAATTTATAAAATTTCAAAAAGTCGGTATTACTATTCATAATGGCTACATTGATTGGTCGTAGTGTGTTAGAATCTCGAAGTTGCGTACAACACACTCTACTGTATTATTAAAAGAGAATCATACTGTGGAAGCTTGGGGTGTTACATTTATCCTGGTAATTAAAATACTAATGTTACTATTAACCATAAATTTTTTTCTGATTGGACCATTTTTTTTTACCGAGTACAAACATGTATTTCCATTTTTAAAATTTAATTCACATAAGGGGTTAAATTATATTTGACACCAATCCTGTTGACGGATCAAGAAAATGCTTTCGTAAGTAAAACAATCAAATTTTCACAATGTTTTTGTATTTAATTTCGATTTGAAAAAGAATCCAATGAATTAAATTGTATTAAATTATAAATAAATACATCTAATTGCACCTTAAAACCATGCAAAAGGATAATATAACAATATAAATAAATTATAAAAAGGAAGTTTTAAATTAAAAATGTAGTATTTTCACTATTAATTAAAATATTAATTTTATCATAAAAATACCAAAAATTCGAAAAAATTAAATTTTGATTTCTTGATTTTATATAAGAATATTATTTTGTCAAATGTAACATATTAAATTGATAAAAACTAAATTTTAATAGGGCTTTCCATCAAAAGGTTCTGAAACTACATTTTAAAAATATTAGAGTATTTCATGCTTAAAATTTGATATATTATCATTTTAAACCTCTAAATTTTATTATAAAAATGAAAAAAAAAATATTTTATAAACATGCATAAACAGAATGTAGTTATTTCTATTTTTTTACATCAATATAATCGATAGGTAATAACTACCATTTAAAATATTAATAATATAATATATTATTTCCTTTTCTATATAACTCAGTATTGTGTGAAATATAATATTTCAGAGAAACCCATTGCTGTGTGTTGGGTATTCTATCTAACATAGTACCCTTTTAATGTAAAATTACTCTCTAATTCATAATATCTAATAAATATGAAAAAAAAATCATTCTATAATTACATGGTATGTTACAACTTCACTTGATAATATCGTGATTGAAGTTCCACCTGGGAGAAGTATTCAGATCCATGTAGCTAATTGAAAAAATCGTCAATATCTAAAAGATGATACATTCTCATTATAGTGTTTTTTTAAGAATTAGGTAATCAATGAATATGTTCATTAACCCATCATTCTTCTTGACAAAAGGGAAAGTGCACCCCATGGTGAATCGCTTGGGACTATAAAAACATTATCTAGATTCTCTTGTATCTTCCTATTTAGCTCTAAAAGTACAAAAGAATTCATTATATAGGAATTCTAGGATATATTGAATTCATTGAATAATTTTTTTTTGATAAATCATGCTCTTTTAAATGAGGAATATCATAAAATTCTTTAAGAATTTCATCAGTGTATTCCATCGCAATGAGCATGTCATCACGGATGATCATTTCTTTAATCTCAATAATTTTATGTAGATATGCTTCTCATAAGGCCATAATATCCCAACATGAGATGATGACTCAAAAATAGTTTCATCCACCTCTTTTCACTTGATTATAAATATATGATGATTTTATATGTGGAGCGTGATTTCCTTCCCTAAAAAAAATTAAGTTGTCTCTATCAAGGAATGTCAATCCTTACCCATAATATCATCAAATTCAAATTAAGTGTCACATAGTTCACTAGTAAATTGAGCCCAAAAATATTGATAGGGGAGGAGTTATATATAAGGGATGTATTAGATGACCTATTTGGTGTATTTCCCGATAATTCTACGTCCATGTATTATAGTGGAGTTTGAATAGTTTAACTAAACTTGTGTGATATGAGAGAATACATAGAACTATAGTCACATAAAACATTTTAATTTCATGTATATATGATAAATTGAACTTTCACTGTTTGATTGTGGTTATAGTAATTTACTTTATCCAAAATATTCTTATGGATGAGAATTATAAAAATATTACATACATAAATGGGAAACAATGAACATTGAATTGATAACTCATAAATAACATATATTCCTTATCTTATGAATTTCTATATTTCAATATATGTTATACAATGTCTATTTCCTAACATAAGATAATGTGGTCTTTTTCCCCCTTCATAATCGTTTATAAATATCTTGTGAATTTACCTAATAATATAACTCAGTAATTTCTAACCAGGTGTGTATGAAAGCCTCTTTGTTATGAACTAGGTGACAATCGATTCAATGCCCAATGTTCTCTTTCGGGTTCATTACCCCTAGGTACAACTGTTTGAGATCCAAATCCACTTTTAGTATCTGAAAAAATATTTATTTCATGGAAACCACATACTTTATACTTTAATATAATTTTAAGTATGTTTTCCTCTTTATATTCTTTTCCAAAAATATTTCACTAATGTTTTATACACCTAAACCTCAAAAATAACATAAAATTTCTATGATACCAACTATGATAACAAATGTACTTTATATAAATTTATTTGTTATTTTAGAAAAATGTGCATATATTAAAATTCTATGACATTGAAAGGCATAATGTATTTAAGAAATTAGCTGCATTACATAATAACATGAAATAGTGATACAATGACATTATCGAAAAATTCTAAAACAATCCCTCAAAATCAATTGATAAATCATACTACATCTGTTAAACTGGGGATGTGCATCAAAAATAGTTGATTTATAATTTCTTTTAATGGGATATTCGAATACTATAATAAGTTAAATTAGTATTTTTTATTCGAATACTATAGGTATTTGTACTTGCGCGGTTTATGCTTGCGCGTCAAAAACTAGCGCGGCACACTAACACTTGCGCGCCAAGTTTAGACTTGTGTGCCTTAATGCCTTTTCCATTTTTCTGAATTACATCACATATTTTATGAAAATAAACCCATTTAAGAGTTTGTTTATTCAACTTTTTGGCAGATTCAATGGATCTTAGGAGAATTCGAACGGCTGATAAACTGGCTAGAAAGCGGATTGATGACATGATGAACATTGTTGGCCATGATTCGTAGGATATCTGCGACAGCACTTTCCCAGATCTGGCTATGTACATGAAGAAATATCATCTTAATTTCTCATAGAGAATCTATCTGTCTCTGTATAGTCATGGTCATCCGCAAGGAGTCAATGTTCTAAATGCAAAGAACTATACAACTGAAATACAGCTGCACTACTACTCCTCTATTTCAGTTATGATGTGCATTAAGATTAACAACAATGGTGTAAACTTTAAAATTCTTCTTCCAGGTCATTTCCTTGCAGATATGAAAATGGAAAACACATGGGATGAAATGTTATCTGATTCCTGTTGGTTGAGAGAAGACAAACATGGCACTAGATCAATATCTGAAAAGAGTACTCTCTCCAAATGGCTCTTTACTTATAATGCTCCGTTCTCAAGTCCATGTATCCATCTTCCATGTCTCTTGGACAGAAACAGAGTCACTGTTTGAATAGAAGAAAATTTTCTCAAACCGCACTCAAGAACATTCTTTTACAATTGTTCCAAGAAGAGCTAGTATCACTGCATCTCGTATGGTATCCAGTTGAATGAATGAATTCCAGGTGGTTGCTGATGAAGCTCGTGATGTCGTAACTCAAATGAAGAGTTAGTTGAAAGTCTCTTGTAATTCTTGAAAAAGAGATGAGACTCCAGTCTGTGGATGTCCTTCTAACTCTTGTGCATCAATGAAAAACACTTTCACCTTCACTCATTTGTACCTGCATTCTCTTTTTCTACATGATTTAGATTTTACTTAAGCCAATGAGCCTAGTAATCATAGTTTGATTTTTACTAGGAATAATGTAAATAACCCTACAAACTAAAAACCTTTTAATTGCTCAATGTTACCTAAATCATACAAAATGTATGTTTAGTGAGCTGGGAACTTGACTTTTTTCAGATTTCCTTGGTCTTTTGTGTGCAGTTTAAAGTCATGCACATCGGACATAAAAAGGCTAATGTTTATGGTCGAAATAGCTTTGACCGAAATGGATTAGAATTTACTCAATTCATTGAAAATTCATCTGAAAACTTATTACGATACTCAAGTATGAGGTACAAAATGTAAACTATGGCTTAAGAATATTTGACTCTGAGGAATGATATGAAAAAAGAGCTAAAAGTCATCAGAAGAAGTAGTTTCCAAGAATGAAGTTAATATTATTTAACAAACCCGTTAGGGGGTTGAATTATGCAGGGCCACCTAAGGGCATTGGGTGCATAGTCAAATAAAATAGTATCTTTTGTCTAAAAAGTCTGTTATGTAGACTGTTTATGCAAGGCCGCCTATGGGCACGTGCTGCATAGTTAGGAAAAAGAACTCTCAGAAATTTACATTCCTAGTGCTAAAAGCCAGTTAAAGTTTATGGAGATTCAAATCATCCAATGTATAGGGTTTGTTGTATGGAAAGAGGTACTTGAATATGGGGAAGATATTTCCAAACAAGATTATCAAAGAACTGGATGAATATTACTCCTATGAAGGTCTGAATTAAACGTAGGGAAGGAGAATATAAACCATAGACTTGAATACTTTCAGATCATGAAAAAGGATATGGGAAAAATATGTTAAGTATGGCTATTTTTGTGAATCCCTACATACTTTCATTTAAGACAAATAAGGAAAAAAGAGGAATTCATCCCAAGAATGAAGTTGCCACTATCCGACAAACCCGTTAGGGGGTTGAATTATGTAGGGCCACCTAAGGGCATTGGATGCATAGTCAAATAATAGTATCCTTTGGCTAACAAGTCTGTTATGTAGATTGTTTATGTAAGGCCGCCTATGGGCACATGCTGCATAGTCAGGCAAAAGAACTCTCTGAAGTTTGATATTTTTGTGACTAGAAGTCATGAAAAGGGGTATGAGGATCTGAAAATGTTTAAGGTTCGGATTATGACACATAAATATGGGTATTGTTCGATGTATACAGAGATACATAGATCAATGCTAACCATAATCATATTGTGGCTGGGTCCTGAATTGAAATGTTGGACTTCACTGCGTATCCCATAAGGATGACAATCAAGCCATACGTAGTTCTTAAAATAAAGTTTAACATCGTGTGGGACAAAAGGATTAGAGATCTTAGTTTAGGGTCATAGAGCTTGGACCATTGTAAGAAATAAATAGTGTGTGTTTTCATGGGGACTTTTCAGCCAAGGGACTGAAAATGGAATTTGGGGTTAAGCCCAAAGACTTGGGTCTAGATTCAGGGGACACTCGAACGTTCCTATGTATCCCATAAGGATGGGAATCAAGCCCACGTAGTTCTAGAACTACCCTCTGTACAAATTTGGTTCATACATGTGAAGGGTGAAAGGGGACTTTAGTGCAATGATGGTTTAACCCAAGATAAAAGGTTCAGGCACTACCATGTATGCACATAGTCTTTGAAATGAAACATGATTGAAAAATCAATGAAAATAATGGTTCCATCTCAGGTGAGGGAATCAAAGAAATTTTTTGTTTATTATCATACTGGACAAAAGTTTTGTATAGTTTTACGTCATATAACAAGGACGAAAGTGAACCAATGGAAAGATATTGATTCTAAGAGAGTTTTAATGAATCAACATCGTATGAGATGGAGGTGAACCGATGTGAGTAGATCCGTTTTGGGCTTGATCCTTGGGAGGTTGCCTACATACCCAGCCTAGAAGGAAAGGATCAAAGTCTGTGTAGTTAAATTAAGAATGAATTAATTATCAAGTTGTTCATGGGTACAATGACCTAAAAATGATGTTAGGACATGCACATGGTTAGCGGCCCAGAGAGAGTGTTATGGTTGAGGTTTTCTCTAGGCTCACATGAGTCATACTCAGTGTGAGAAACAAGACGTAACAACAACCTTAACAATGCATAGTTTAACGTCATGTAGGACGTATGGAGGGACTAGGTAGTTTAAAGTCTTGCAGTTAGGGATATTGGTGCTCCATAGTTTAGTGTCATGTAGCAGGGACAAAATACAGTTTAATGTCATGTAGGACATATCATAGACTTTATGTATAGTTTAGCGTCATGTAGTTAGGACGATGGGGACAATAGAGTTTAACGTCATGTTGGACGAAAGGGGGATTGTGCATTTTAATTCCATGCAGTGAGGAAAAAAAAGAAAACCATTTAACGTCATGTTGGACACATTGGGGATTTTTTCCACAGTTTAGCGTCATGTTGGACGAAAGTGCGAATAGTTTAAGGTCATATGCATGGACCGTGGATGGTGAGTTTAATGTCATGCTAGACAAAAGCATATTTTAAGGTCATACAGGACCTTTGATTCTTATGTAGTTTAACGTCTTTCCGGAAGTAAGGGACTCCTATACAGTTTAGTGTCATGTATTTAGGACATTACAGTTTAACGTCTTACTGGACGTAAGGGACTCTCAAATAGTTTAGGGTCATATGCATGGATCGTTGATGATGCAGTTTAAGGTCATACAGGACCTAGTTGCAGTTTAAGGTCATACTGGACCATTTAGGGAATTTTTTCACAGTTTAAAGTCATTTGGGACGATGTTTCAATTTAAAGTCATACTGGACCATTGCTGTATAGTTTAACGTCATATAGCAAGGATGATCTGGTGCTGCACTATTTAGTGTCATGTTGTAGGGACATACTGGTGCCACACAGTTTAGTGTCATGTTGCAGGTAAAAACTAGTGTCGCACAGTTTACAATCATGTTGCAGGGACAAACTGGTGCCGAACAGTTTAGTGTAATGTTGTAGGGACAAACTGGTGCCGCACAGTTTAGTGTCATGTTGCAGGGACAAACTGGTGCCGCACAGTTTAGTGTCATGTTGCAGGGACAGACTACATACTTTGCAGTTTTTATAAAATACTTCTTCAAAAATAAGGAATTGTTTGGAGTAGTGATGATTTATCCATCCATTGAGATTAATGAATAAGCTACATTGGAGTAGAACCTATGTATTGAATAAGGTCCTTCCCATTTTGGCTCAAGATTGGGAGGTTTCTTTCCTGGTATCATTGGAGTTCTGAGAACTAATACCAATTCTCCATGAGTGAGTGAACGAAGACGAACTTTTTTGTTAAAAGCTCGTGCTATTCGATTCTGATAGACTTCCAAGTGGTGAAAAGTGCACAATCTTTTCTCATATAACTGTTCCAATTAATTCAATAACTTTTGAGATTTCTCATCTGCAGATGACTAATCGCAAATGGCTACTCTGAGTGAGGGTAATTGAACTTCAATTGAAAAGACAGCTTCTGTTCCATATACCAATAAATATGGGGTTGATCGCGTTGCAGTGAGGGTGGTAATCCGATAAGACCATAAAGCGTGGAAGAGTTTATCAGGCCTTGACTTATTATCTTTATCCACCATCTTTTGCAGTATATTTGAAATAGTCTTGTTGAGGGCTTCTATCTGGCCATTGGCCGCTGCATGATACCGAGATGAATGGTTGGATTTGATGTTGTATTCTTGATACAATTTCTTCACCTCGGATGAACAGAAATTGGTTCCATTGTCCGTCAATATGGTATGAGGGCCACCAAATCTGTTAATGATGTTAGACATGATGAAGAAAACAATGCATTTAGAACTGACTTCATTGAGATTTATTGGATCTTCCCATTTGTAAAAAAAGTCAGTAGCAGTAAGAATGTACTTAAACTGCTTGGCTGTAGCTGAAGGGTAAGGTACCACCACATCCATTTCCCATGTGGCAAATGACCATGAGTATTTAGCTGTATGAGGCAACTCTGGAGGCTGATGAATGAAGTTGGCATGTATTTGTCATGAATAACACTTATTTATGAAATCAACACAATCTCGTATCATTAAAGGCCAAAAGTATCCAAGCCTTCAAATTTGATCTGACAATCTATGTCCAGACTGGTGGGCACCACAGACTCCTGCATGCACTTCTTTGATGATAGACATTGTCTCTTCACCATCAATTAATCTAAAAAGAACTCCATCAAAACCATGTTTGTAGAGAATTTTCTCTAGGTGATCTGGGCTATCATAAAGATTAAAATTGACCACACGTCACCTGATTTGTTCTTTCTCGGCTCTATCAGGTGGTAGTGTTCCATTTTGAAGGTATTCCCTGATAGGTAACCTCTATCCTCTAGTATGACCATACGGTTCATGAATGGGACTAATTTCATTAATTTCCACTATTCTGATTCGAACATAAGGTGAAATTGCACAACAGTGGGCAATACTGATGGTTGTCTCGTCCCGATTTGGATCTGCCAGAGCTGTGGCTATATTTTCCAGTGCATCAGCTTGAGCATTTTGTGATCTTGGGACATAAGAAAATGTTGGTTCTGAAGGAAATTCCACTATTAACTCTATGACGTAATCATACAAAGGGATTAGTTCTTCTTTTCTGATGGCATAATCCCCATTGACTTGTTTGATTACTAGGTCTGAATCACCCTTCACCTTTAAGTGATTCACTTGTTCTTGAAGCGCTAATTAAAAGCCTACGATAAGAGCTTCGTATACGGCTTCATTATTAGTACCACCTTCCCACAATAAGAAGGAATAAGGTAACACTGCCTTTTCCATAGAAATGAGCAAAATTCCTAAGCCAACTTTGTTGAATTTAGGATTTTCCATTTTCTTCCCTGTTGGACTTATGGAAGCACCATCAAAATAAATTTCCCATTCTTGAGGACTTTCTTGAATAGAGAAGACTTCCTCATCAGGGAGTTCAATATCTGAAGACGTGTCTTCCGCCGATGGGTGTTCAGCCAGGAAATCAGCCAGAGCTTGGCCCTTTATCAGCTTTTGAGACACATACTAAATGTCTAATTGCTGAAAAATAACTTCCCACCTTTCTAGACGTCCTGTAAGAATTGGATGACTAAGGATGAATTTGAGCGGGTTATTGTGAGATACCAATTGGACCTCGTGATGTTGCAGGTAATGTCTCAACTTCTGAACTGAAAATATTAATGCCAGGAAGCACTTCTCAATACTTGAATACCGGGTTTCTGCTTCAAGCATAGTTCGACTGAGATAGTAGAGGCTGTTTTCATTCACAGCATCATTCTTTTGAGCAAGAAAGGAACCCAATGATCACTCTAGAGCTGTCACATAGAGGATAAGTGGTCTTCCTTCGACAGTTGGCATGAGTACCGGTGGACTCAAGAGGTATTTCGTAAGAATATCGAATGCTTCCTGACATTTTTCAGTCAACTGGTAAGTGACTCCCTTCTTCATCAATTTGGTAAAGGGTAAACTTTTTCCTACCAAATTGGTGATGAAACGCCAAATATAGGCTATGTGTCCTTGAAGTCCTCTTAATTCATTCAAATTTTGAGGAGGTTACATACCAAGGATTGACCTGGTCTTCTCAGGATCTACTTCAATACCACGATGGTGTACAACAATGCCGAGTAAATTTTCCTGAGGTTACCCCAAAAGAACATTTTAAGGGGATCATCTTCAAATTATGTTGTCGAAGCTTGCATAATATGACTTCCAAATCAGCCAAGTGATTAGAACATTTTTTGGATTTAACCACCAAATCGTCTACATAGCATTCAACAAACTTCCCTAAGAAGGGTTTGAAGATACGATTCATGGAGCGCTGATATGTTGCACCTGCATTCTTTAAGCCAAAGGGCATTACCCAGTAACAAAACACACCCTGAGGGGCTTTGAAGGCTATGGGTTCCTAATCTTCTGGGGCCATTCGGATCTGATTATATCTAGAATATCTATCCATGATGCAAAGTGCTTCACATCCAGCTGTTGGAACAATTAAATGTTCTGTAATCGGAACTGGGAAATCATCTTTAGGACAATGCTGATTAAGATCTCTAAAATCGATGCAAACTCTAATTTGTCCGTTCTTACTCTTTACAGGGACAATATTAGCCAACCAATTGGGATACTAAACTTCTCTGATGAAGTTAGCTTTGATAAGCTTATAAACTTTAGCTTCAATTTTAGAAGCATAAGTTGGGTGTTTTCTTCTCGCAGCTTGCTTAAATCCTCGATGTTCTTCTGTTAAACCCAAATGATGAGTAGCAACATCAAGATCAAGCCTAGAAATTTCTGTATAGTTCCAAGAAAAAGTATCTCTATTTCTCTTTAGAAAATAAATATACATCCCTTTCTCTTCAAGGGTCATGGCCGCACTGATTAAAGTGGGGCATGGATCTTCCTTTGTACCCAGATTTATTTCTCTGAGTTCATTCACATTGGTAGAGATACCCTTTTCAAATGCTGGAGGAGCATCTCTGAGATCTTCCTCTTCTTCTTCATCATGTTTTATTTCTTCCGTTTCTACTTGCATAGTAGATGACAAAGCAGAATTTTCATGATCAGAAGAGATGTAAAAATTTGCACATTTTGAAGAGGATGTTTCCAATTTTGACCCTATTGATGATGAAGAGTTTTCTTTGGGTAATAAAGAGGAAATGATGGATTGAGAATCGACATAATTGTTCACCTCTAATGTTGCTATAACTCCTTCTGTCTTAATTGGAGAAGTATAGACTTGTTGGATTTCAGCAGATTAAATAAAGACGTCACCATTTGTGCTTTCATTACTGCTTGGTGGGTTACCAATTTCTCCCATGTTGTCTAGCTCGATTGCTGTAATTGACATTACAGATATTTCCATAAGAGTATTTTGATTTGATTATACCTTGTCAATTTGACTAATAGGCAACACATAATCTGTACTCACATGTGTAAATGGATTTACTGGAATCTTCTCCAAACCATATGGAGCATTAACTTTGGCAATTTACTTTATTGTGGATTTCTCCTTTCCCTTCATGTGATAGAATTATGCCTCAATGTATTGAGACTCACATGTCTTGAATGGGGCCTTATCACCATATAATGTTCCAACTTGACCATCAAAACAGTATTTGAGACATTGATGGTATGATGAAGGGATAACCGCATGATGATGTAGTCAGGGTCTTCCAAGCAAAACGTTGAAAGCTGAGTCTTGATCAATAATCATGAAATCTAAATTGGATACCAGAACTCCAAATTGAGTTCTGAGTGTAACTTCTCCCAGTGGTTCTTGTTCATTTTTATCATATCCTTGTAACATCATTGTATAAGGAGATAAATCAGATTCTATGAGGCCCAATCGACGAAGTGTACGAATTTGAATGAGGATGACTATTGAACCATTGTCAATGAAAGCTCTTCGGACGTCTACACCATTGACCTTTCTAGATAAATACAAAGGTCTGATATTCCCATGCACAACATCATATTCATCTTTATCAGTAAAAGATATTATTGCATGGAATTCTGTAGGATTATTCATTATGTGATAGACTTCAGCTGCAGCAATTTCAGTTTCAAACTCCCGAGGACTTGACAAATCCTCGATTAGTGCTTCCCGAAGCTCTTTTGACACATTCAAATCATCCAAAATTGATAACTTGGCTGGTACTTGGGCCAAGTGTTTCAATATATCATACTTTTGATCCAGAAGTCTGTGTTTACCAAAAGGAATATGTGGTTTAGCAGGAACCTTAGAAGTAGATGCTTTGGAAGTTGATGCATCTTGTATTTGGATAAGCGTTGGCAATATCCTTGGTTTTGGAAGATTAGACTGATTAGATCCATTTACTTGCGGAGAGGAAGAAGATGGAACCTTTAATCGGTCTTCCAAAATAACTGTGTTAGGACTGAATTTGCTATTGGTAGAAGAACTTGTTTGTTCGTATTGATATCGCTAAAGGGCTCTACCATGAGTTTCTGCTGCGTACACAGTTCTAGCAGGGTAGAATTGGAATAGTGGCTTCTAAAAGATCCATGTCTTCCCCTGTATCCTGAGCCCATGGAACTTCCTCTGATTCCTCTATTTGATACAGGGAATTCAGGCTCATGGAAATCGAAACTGCGACTGGCATATGGATCTATTAATTGAATCATATTAACAGAACCAAAGATTAACTCTTCGTCTGATGAAGATTATGCCTGATTAGCATGTTCAGGCTGTGCCGTTTGGTTGGGCGGTGCCCGTGGGTTTGAAGTAGATGGAATGAAGTCCACAAAATCCAAAGATAACTCAGGCTTTGACACATACTCATCTTCTTCTGATTATTTTCCTTTCTTTGAATCATGTCATTTCTTTGAGGACTTTCCCTCTGATGAAGAGGGTTTTTCCGCAACATTCATGGTAGAAGACACAATTGGTTTCCTTAATTGTGTTTGCAAAATATCATGAGTTAGATTGATTGTATTTCTAACCATCCAATCATCATAGTTCTATGCATTTTTGCTTTTGAATTATTGCCATTCACCTTCCTCCTCTAGAACTGTAGCAGTGACACATGCTACCTGGGCTGAGGAGCCTTTCAATGTGACCTGTCCCGAGTCGACCATCTTTTGCAGGAGGTCTTTGAAGAAAAAACACTCCAGGATGGGATGCCCCAACATTTGATGAAAAGGGAAATAATTAGGACGGTCTTCATCTCCTTTCTTGTTTGGCCTCTTGGGTATTGGCAATTGAACCAAATTATTTTACAAATCCAAAATGAAATAACCCGGATCTTGTTCATTTCGGAAAGAGTATGTTTTGCTCTTCAGATCCTCAAATTGTTTTTGTCTGTGATCTTTTTGATTGTCTGGATGAAAAGGCCTTTGTTGTTGGAACTCAGAATGTGGAGCCCTTCGAGAAGATAAATTCTTTGAGTTAGAAATAGGTATAGGTTCTTCTTTAAGCATAACTATAGCAGTTTCGGCATTACATATTCTCCTTCCTGGAGCTGATGGAATTACATGAGATTTAGCCTTAGCCTGTATAAGGGAATCTTCAATCTGCTGAGCGATTGAAGTAAGGTCTTGAAACCCTCCTGTGTAATTCATAGGCATTAATGGCATGTGTAATTCGTCATGCATATTTTCCACAAAGATTGTCAACAATTCTTCTTGATGGAGTGATAAACTCAAGGAATATGTTAATCCCTTCCAGCGAGCAATGAAATCAGAGACTCTTTCATTCTCCCTTTTCTTATAGTTTGGAAGATCGAAAACTGTTGTCTTTGGAAAAGTTGAGCTGAACTGAAGGAGGAATTTTTGGAAAAGATCCTCCCATCCGGTAATTGACCGGGATTGCATTCTTGTATACAAAACAAAAGCTGGTCCTTGTAAGGTTCGCATGAAGCATCTGAGTTTCACTGCTTCTTGTTGCTCCGGAGTTCCCATCATAGGATCGCAACAAGACACATAATGCGTCAAATGTTGCTCAGGATCTCCTGATCCATTGAAAATATGGAATACAGGATTCCAAAAACTGGATGGAGGAGAAATTGAATCTACCCAATCAGGGTAAACTTTATTTTCTGGCTGAACTTGCGGACATTTCCCTTCCATAGTTTCTAACCAAGATGTTAATGACTCAATAGTAGTTATTAACTTTTGAGAAACATCCGGTTGAACTTGGACTTGGGTAGGTGCAATGACAAGAGCTTGAACAGATGTGGCAATTGGTGTCACAATCGATGGTAGAATTTCCAACTGTTGTTGTACTTGACCCGTAGGATTAGACCTGTGAGGGTGTACTCAAAGAGGAGGATATTCTTGATCCATTTCAGTAGCTTCAACAAATTCTTTTGGCTAACTAACTCCAGCATGCTTAAGAAGAAGACTACTCTGATGTAGTTCTGCATTCAACCATCTTAATTCCTTCGTTTCTTCCTCCTTTTGTGCAACCCTTTGATCTAGTGAGAGTGATTGGCCTTCTCCAGAGGAAGGATATGTAACCTGATTCATTCCCCTCCCTTTGTTGGACCCTTTTCGGAGATGGGGGAGTGGGTTACTCGAAGGATTACCAAGGTTCTGAGTAATCCTTTGATTTCATGTACACACACCTTCTGCATTTGTGTCGGTGTGTATATCTTCTTGAGCAGGAACCTCTTCATCTGAGTCCCCTGAGTGAGCCTCATCTGGTGGATCAGCAACAACTGCATTGATGACATTGATTGATGCATAACTCATCGCATCCCTTCTATCAGCATTTATGTGATATTGTCTTCTTCCATGTCATTGATGAGACATTGCCTTTTGTTGATTCGATCCCTCATGAACTTCATGACGAACCATAATTTGGAGGGAATCTCCTGATAATTTGGCTCTTCGTTCTACTTGAGGTTTCTTCCCCAAACGAGAAAAGACCGACTTTCATTGAGGAGGGGATTGATGATTTGACAAATTCCCCAGTCCAGTGGGCTGGGGCTGTTCCTGATGTTCTCACTCAACTCCCCGAATCCTTTTTGTTGATTCCGAGGGTTGGTTTAAAAGAGTACCCAGTCTGGCGAGCTGGGGTGGTTCTTGACATGCTATGTCTGAGACTTTCTTGAAATTCCTCCTGATCTTGTGAACCTTAGTCCGAAAATTTGCTGGATGCATTAATCTATATCCGCTTTTATCACCCGGTTCAAAAGACCGTTGGATGATTTCCGACACTTCGATCACTTGGTGACGTGCTTGCTCCAAACGAGAGGCATGTTCGATATTCTCGTTTGCTTGATGCAAGAGTAATTCAACAACTTGTTCTCTGTATTATTGATTTTGAGAGGAACTAGTTGAAGCCTGTTCTTGGGAAAGATTTTGTTTACAAACAAAGCCCATTGACTTTGGTCGGCCATGGGCAATAACATTGCATGAGACCATTTTCGGGGGGCTATTCTGACTGGAGAGCACCGTGAAATGCAGTGCTCCAAGAACACCCCATCCCCTAACACGAATACCAGATGGGGCATTGGCAATTAAATGACGCAATCTTATTAGTGCGCCAAATCATGAATGTTGAAGGGCTCTCTGCTGCTTTCATCCTTCAAATATCGAGAGACTGATAGAGACGCCAAATCAATCGGACGTTGTAACACTTCAATTATATTAAGATGATTTTCATATTAATCATAAGATAATACTTTCTTTTTCAACTGACAAAGGGTTTTCCATATGTTGAGACGAATATGATGAATTCCATCTTCCATCAACATTTCTAGATTATTATACTGAGAGTCATCCAGAGGCCAAAACATGACAGGCACTTCTCCTTTAGCCAGTTGTTTTCTCATATTCAGCATTTCCTCATTATCATTTGATGAAGATTCTTCTACCTAATTTGACAATAGTTTGTGTTTCCTTGTTGCTTTATTGGATTCAACAGGATTGGTAGAGAAGTCATTGATCAAACTAGAAGATGCATGACTTAGGGGTGGTTCAGAGAATGACCTACGCCCTGGGCTATCATCTGATTGAGAAAGTATTTCACCTACTATAGATGAAGCTTCAGACATGATTGGTTTATCATTTTCAAATTCCTTAAGATAAGAGGGCTTTCTCGACACTACATTGTCCACTGGAGCATTTTCCGGGCAATGTGCATCACTACTGCGGAGAGGACTTTCGCAGCGAAATTCATCATCATGGGGAGGACCACCATAATGGGTTACAACAAAAGATGAGATTTATTGCTCCTTGGTCTTCTAACCACACAGAGGGTTCCTGTGGCACACATATGAAGATGAAACTTTGAGATCGACCAAATTTTCATGACGCAAACCTTCATGAGGAAGTGTCTGTTGAATACTTTTAGAATTAATGTTCCCAATATTGGGAACTAAGGGATTAGAATCTTGAATTCCAACAGATAATTTTTTGAGGGCTTCAAGAACTCTAGCATCGAGCAAGGCCTTATTACAGATTGGCACTTGATCTCTTGACTGTGTTGGGCGGGTCTTTTTCTTAGACGCCTTCTTACTCGCCTTGGAAACCACTTGTTGATGAAAGTGGCTACTCTGAGCAGGTGTATGTGCCTCATCAGAAAAGATGGCCAGGACAGGCTAACGATCTCCTCTCAAATCAGGTGTATGTGCCTGACTTGGTTGTCCATATGATATGGGGTAGTACACCCCACAACCCTCTTGGACTGGAACAGATGTGTGTGTCTGTTCCGAAGTGAATTGTTGATGTATCACTCTACTAGTAGGGATAGATTTATGTGTCTTTCCCTGAGATGCTGCTAAAGTTGTTATAATATCCTAGCAGGCATCCAGAATATGAGCAGGGATTTGCTTCTGCTATTTGACTATTGATAGAATATGCTTGGTGACTTCAGCTGCCGGAACGAAAATATACGTCCATTCCGGGCTTGGAGCAGGTGTATGTGTCGGCTCCTGTCCTCCTTTTCCTGTCAGTGAATCCTGACAGTACTCAAGTGTGGGGGCAGAGAGTCGAGTCTGACTCCTATTTGTTGTCGGGGCTTTCTGACTAACTTCTCCGAATGCTACCAAGCGAGACTGTTGGCAGGATTGATTAATACCAGCAGGTGTATGTGTCGGATGATTTCACTTCGCCAAACGTGGTTGAAGAGATCCATCATATGTAGTCAGACGATCCTGCTGACTAGCTAATGATGTATAAACCGGTGTATATTCCTATCTATAATACTCCGCCGGAATTGTCGGGCGGGATTGGCGTGATGCTGCCAGACGAGTCTACTGGACAGCGGGTTTAAAATGAGAAGGTGTATGTTCCATCTCGTTGCTTGCAACCAAGTTAGGTTGGTGGACTTCTCCGGAGATGGTAGAGATGAGAACCTACTCACTGTTGACCAGATTCCGCCTTTGGTGGTTCGTCTTGCTTACTCGGGTTCGAGGAACCTGAGCCAAACACCTGGAGTCGGTACCCTCATCATGTTGAGGGTGCACTGCTGCATGAGTCTGGCAGCGATTGTTGGTGGGAGCCCTCCGGAAGGACTCCTGTCTGTTTAAATTAAGGTCCTAAGGGACCTGCTCATTCACCTCCCCCGAATAAGGGAGTGAATAGTGATTTCATTTCAGAGATAACGACCAGAAACGGTTGGAGACGGTTGTCAGCACCTCCTGCTTCTTGATCACTGGTCGTCGTTGTCCGGATGACCGATGTGAGTTGTTTACCTGGAGGGCTTGTCGGGTAGCCTCCAGAGTTGGTATGGTACCATATTGACAGTACTCCTTAACCAGTGTGTTTGATACCCTACGTTGAAGACGCTGAGTAGGTGATATCGTCCTAAGAGCGAACGAGGATCCAGAAGGAGTAGCAGTAGTGGCATTTTCAGCAGTAGTATTTACAGGTGTTAACTTGAAAGCAGCCATTCTTGAAATGCAGAAGATCTTAGGAAAAGAGTGCATGTTTGATATAACATACGTAATCAAGATAAATTCAGCCACTACATCTTTTGGATGAGCACATATGTCAATGATTTTTTTTGTTGGCCCTCTCATTGAGTTTTAAATAGGGTCCTAAAAATTGGTAAAACATTATTTTAACTTGGTTAAGAATTCACGTCGGGTTCACCATTTTTTGTTTCCCTCGGAATCCGGGGATGACCGCCTTTGATGGGAGGTTCAAACAATCTGATCGGTTTTTAACGGGTTTGTTCGTAGAACTGGAAGCATCCAATGATTCCACATCCATTCGGACCTACTTTCCATAGGTAGGTGCTCATTAATTTGTGGACTAATGAGGCTAAGGAATTTTCATTGGTCGAGAGGATGGGAGGTCGGACTCATCACACCTTTTTGAGGGGAATTATTGTCTACTCCAGGACTCTCTTTATAGATTTAAGTTATGTTCATGAATCCTTATTACATTACCAATTATAAAATGAGCCTTCCTTCAGATATGAAAATCAATTATTAAATATGTAGGAAATTTAGAGAATCTTTTGTATGTATTCGAGGTTCTTCATCGATAGAGAATCATCTGTATTTATTAGATATTCTTGGTCAATGTTACCCTTCTACACATTTATACAGAAGTCTCTTGGTCATTATGATGACCATGCTGGTTTTAAATCCACTCAGTGGAGCACTTGAAGTTTATTGTCATTCAGAAGGACATGGATTATTTTAGAGTTGGGATCGAACCAGCAGATGGGCTACCTACGTATCCTTTGTTTAAAAAAGGAATCAAAACCCATGTAGTTCGAGTAAGGGAGTATGATGTTTATGATTGATGGCTCAATGAAGGATGCCATAATTACTTTTACACTCTAAGCTCACGTGAGTCATGCTCGGTGTGAGAAATAAGAGGTATTGGTAAAAATTAGACAATTGTTCCATGAAAGATGCCATTATAAGAAATAATGTGGGGATTATATATGTATGACTTCCCAGATAAATGAAGGTTAGGATTTACTTTAGGGAAGAAATCCAGGAACAGGGTCCATAAAGGTATATGTGCTTCATGGAGATTTTGAATACTCTAACTTGGGGCTTACTCCTGAAAAGGAGGCCCAAATTAGGAGAAGACTTATGATGGGGGTTTTACTCCTGAAAAGGAATCCCAGATCAAAGGTAAATTAGGACTAGTTAAGAGAAATTAAGACTGGGGCTTACTCCTGAAATGGAGGCCCAGGTCAAGGATTAAGGTTTGGGGCTTACTCTTGAGGAGGATGCCCAAATTAGGGGACTGAGGCTTACTCCTAAGAAGTATGCCCAGATTTGAGAACTTTAAGAATAGGGGCTTACTCCTAAGGAAGATGCCCAAGTTAAGAATTATGACTGGGGATTACTCCTAAAGAGGATGCCCAAATTTGGTACTGGGGATTACTTCTGAAAAAGAAGCCCATGTTAGGGGATCTGGGGCTTACTCATAAAGACGACGCCCAAATTTGAGTCTTATGATTGGGGATTATTCCTGAAAAGGAGACCCAAGTTAAGGATTCTCTCATCTTAAAGGATGAGGTTGAATGAATGAAATCTCAATCCTTGGTGACATAAAGATGTGTAAATCACTAGGTTTTGAGAGATATTCCACAAAATTCCTTTCAGATAAGGAAGTCCAATCAAGAAATCATGCCATAAATGGCTTTGAAGAGTGTCTTGAAGACTGAATCTTGAATAGGAAAGGAGTAATGGATTAAGAGGGGTAAAATGGGCAAGAAAGGCACCCAAAAAGGCAGGGGTGCGCCAGTCCTGGCAGGTGCGCAGGTACTGCGTGGGCGCGCAAGTCATGGTCGTGCAGGTATACTTGCGCGACACATGGTGTACTTGCGTGATGGTTAACCGGCAGGGTAATACTTGAGAGACTATTCATTAAATCCTTTAGAATCCTCTTGAGGTTCTTCCAGAAGAGGGTCATGCAAGATCTATTGAAGGAGTAAGGCGGCGTGCAAGTGTGGTCCTTTTCCCTTAAGGGCTGGCCACATAGGCGTGCAAGTTTTGATGAGTTTCAACACTTAGGCCTTCCTTCCCCTCTTTAGATCTGCCCTTCTAGGTATGAAATTACCTTAGAAGTGTTTTGGAAGCTTTGATAAGAGACTACGGTGTCGGGAGCTCGAATCTGAGTTTCTGGAAAAAACTCCTCCCCAATGGGGGGTCCACAGGGTCTATTTATAGGCAGGAGAAGACCCCGGGCGGTTATCACTTAGGTCATGCAAGTCACTAGCGCGACCATAATGAGTCGCGCAAGTGGACTTGCGCGATTATGAGGAAACTTGCGCGACTTATGGGAAATCTTCTCCTTGTTCATCCTTTTGTCGATTTTTGATATTTTCTTCAAAGGATGGATCAATTTGTGCTAAGTCATTTCCCTTTTCCAATATTTAGATTCTGTGACGAAAGGATCATCAACAAATGTCCCCCCTCAGAGTTGGATCCGGATAGAAGAGAGGATTTTACTCTGAGGAAATTGAGAACCACAAGGAAATTGGGGCGCGCAAGGTAGGGCGCGCAAATGAGCTTTGGGTGTGCAAGGCCTGACGTGCAGAGATACGACCCTTGATCGCGTAAGGTACGGCGCGCAGGGTCCCGTCCGTGTCTATAAATAGAAGGCCTTCCATCTGTACAAGCATCCGGATTTCTGGACTTCATACCTTCGAGCTCTTACCGCGCAGGTCACCTTAACCGCGCAGGTTGCTCTGTTTTCCGGTGTTTCTTTGCTGTCGTGATGCTCTATAGGTATTTGTACTTGCGCGGTTTATACTTGCACATCAAAAAATAGTGTGGCACACAAACACTTGCGTGCCAAGTTTAGACTTGTGCACCTTAATGCCTTTACCATTTTTCTGAATTCCTTTACAAATTTTATGAAAAATAAACCCATTTTAGAGTTATTTTATTCAACTTTTGTGCAGATTCAATGGCTCTTAGGAGAATTAGAACGGCTGATAAACTGGCTAGCAAGCGGATTTATGACATGATGAACATTGTTGGCCATGATTACTATGATATCTGTGAAAACACTTTCCCATATTTGGCTATGTACATGAAAAATATCATCTTAATTTCCCACATAGAATCTATCTGTCTCTGTATGGTCATGGTCATCTGCAAGGATTCAATGTTCCAAATGCAAAGAACTATACACCTGAAATGCAGCTGTACTGCTACTCCTTTATTTCGGTTATGCTGTGCATTAAGAGCAACAACAATGGTGTAAACTTTCAAATTCTTCCTCCATGTCATTTCCTTGCAGATATGAAAATGGAAAACCCATGGGCTGAAATGTTTTCTGTTGCTGGTTGGTGGAGAGAAGACAAACATGGCACTAGAGAAATATCTGAAAAGACTACTCTCTTCAAGTGGCTCTTTACTTCCAATGCTTCGTTCTCAAATACATGTATCCATCTTCCAAGTCTCTGGGACAGAAACAGAGTCACTATTTGAACAGCAGAAAATTTTCTCAAACCGCACTCAAGAACATTCTTTAACAGTTGTTCCAAGAAGAGATGGTATCACTACATCTCTTCTGGTATTCAGTTGAATGAATGAATTACAGGTGGTTGCTGATGAAGCTCGGGTTGTCATAACTCAAATGAAGAGTTAGTTGAAGGTCTCTTGTAATTCTTGAAAAAGAGAAGAGACTCCAGTCTGTGGATGTCCTTCTAACTCTTGTGCATCAATGAAAAACACGTTCACCTTAACTCAATTGTACCTGTATTCTATTTTTCTACATGCTTTATATTTTACCTATGCCAATGGGCCTAGTAACCATAGTTTTATTTTTACTAGGATTAATGTAAACAACCCTATAAACTTCAAACATTTTAATTGCTCAATGTTACCTAAATCATACAAAATGTATGTTTAGTGAGCTGGGAACTTGACTTTTATTCAGAGTTCCTTTGTCTTTTGTGGGTAGTTTAAAGTTATGCACGTCAGACATAAAAAGGCTAATGTTTAAGTTCGAAATATCTTTGACTGAAATGGATTATAATTTACTCAATTCCTTGAAAATTCATATGAAAACATATTACCATACTCAAGTATGAGGGAAAAAATGTAAACTATGGCTTAAGAATATTTGAATCTGAGGAATGATATGAAAAAGAGCTAAAAGGCATCAGAAGAAGTAGTTTCCAAGAATGAAGTTACTATTATTTAACAACCCCATTAGGAGGTTGAATTATGCAGGGCCACCTAAGGGAATTGGCTGCATAGTCAAATAAAATAGTATCTTTTGGCTAACAAGTATGTTATGTATACTATTTATGCAAGGCCGCCTATGGGCACGTGCTGCATAGTTAGGAAAAATAACTCTCAGAAATTTTATTTCCTAGTGCTAAAAGAAAGTGAAAGTTTATGGAGATTCAAATCTTCAAAAGTATAGGGTTTTTTGTATGGAAAGAGGTACTTGAATATGGAGAAGATATTTCCAAACAAGATTATCAAAGAACTGGATGAATATTACTCCTACGAAGGTCTGAACCAAACGTAGGGAAGGAGAATATAAACCATAGACTGGAATACTTTCAGATCATGAAAAAGGATATGGGAAAAATATGTTAAGGATGGATATTTTTCCGAATCCCTACATACTGTCATTTAAGACAAATAAGGACACAAGAGGCATTCATCCCAGGAATGAAGTTACCACTATCCGACAAACCTGTTAGGGGGTTGAATTATGTAGGGCCACCTAAGGGCATAGGCTGCATAGTCAAATAATAGTATCTTTTGTCTAACAAGTCTGTTATATAGATTGTTTATGCAAGGCCCACTATGGGCACATGCTGCATAGTTAGGAAAAAGAACCCTCAGAAGTTTGACATTTTTGTGACTAGAATTCATGAAAAGGGGTATGAGGATATGAAAATGTTTAAGGTTAAGATTATGACACATAAAGATGGGTATTGTTCAATGTATACAGAGATACATAGATCAATGCTAACCATAATCATGTTGTGGCTGGGTCCTGAATTGAAATATTGGACTTCACTACGTATCCCATAAGGATGAGAATCAAGCCATACGTAGTACTTAAACTACAGTTTAACGTCGTGTGGGACAAAAGGATTAGAGATCTTAGTTTAGGGTCATAGAGCTTGGACCATTGTAAGAAATACACAATGTGTGTTTTCATGGGGACTTTTCTGTCAAGGGACTGAAAATGGAATTTGGAGTTAGGCCCAAAGACTTGGGGTTGGATTCGAAGGACACTCAAACATTCCTACGTATCCCATAAAGATGGGAATCAAGCCCACGTAGTTCTAGAACTACCCTCTGTACAAATTTGGTTCGTACATGTAAAGGGTGAAATGGGACTTTAGTGAAATGATGGTTTAACCCAAGATAAAAGGTTTGGGAACTGCCATGTATGCACATAATCTTTGAAATGAAACATGATTAAAAAATCAATGAAAATATTGGTTCCCTCTTAGGTGAGGGTATCAATTAAATTTGTTGTCTATTGTCATACTGGACAAAAGTGTTGTATAGTTTAACGTCGTATAACAAGGATGAAAGTGAACCAATGTAATGATATTGATTCTAAGGGTAGTTTCACGAATCAACATCATATGAGATGGAGGTGAACCGATGTGAGGAGATTGGTTTTGGGCTTGAACCTTGGTAGGATGCCTACATACCCATCCTAGAAGGCAAGGATCAAATTCCATGTAGTTCAATTATGAAATGAATTAATGATCAAGTTGTTCTTGGGGACAATGATCTAAAAAATGATGTTAGGACTTACACATGGTTAGCGGCCCAGAGAGAGTGTTATGGTTGAGGTTTTCTATAAGCTCACGTGAGTCATACTCGGTGTGAGAAACAAGAGGTAACAACAACCTTAGTGATGAATTTTTAACGTCATGTAGGACGTATGAAGGGACTAGGAAGTTTAAAGTCTTTCATTTAGGACTATTGGTGCTGCACAGTTTAGTGTCATGTAGAAGAGACAAAATACAGTTTAATGTCATGTAAGACGTATCATAGGCTTTCTGTACAGTTTAGCATCATGTAGTTAAGACGATGGGGACAAGAGAGTTTAACGTCATGTTTGACGAAAGGGGACTATGCATTTTAATTTCATGCAGTGAGGACAAAAGAGTACACCACTTAACGTCATGTTAGACGCATTTGGGATTTTTTTCCACAGTTTAGTGTCATGTTGGACGAAAGTGCGAATAGTATAAGGTCATATGCATGGACCGTGGATGGTGCAGTTTAATGTCATGCTAGACAAAAGTGTAGTTTAAGGTCATACAGGACCTTTGATGCTTATGTAGTTTAACGTCTTTCCAGACGTAAGGGACTCCTATACAGTTTAGTGTCATGTAGTTAGGACATTACAATTTAATGTCTTACTGGACGTAAGGGAATCTCAAATATTTTAGGGTCATATTCAGGGACCGTTGATGATGCAGTTTAAGGTCATACAGGACCTAGTTGCAGTTTAAGGTCATACTGGACCATTTAGGGAATTTTTTCACAGTTTAACATCATGTGGGACGAAGTTGCTGTTTAAATTCATATTGGACCATTGCTGTATTTTTTTAACATCATATAGCAAGTACGCGCTGGTGCTGCACAGTTTAGTGTCATGTTGTAGGGACATACAAGTGTCGCACAGTTTAGTGTCATGTTGCAGGGACAAATTGGTATCGCACAGTTTAGTATCATGTTGCAGGGACAAACTGGTGGCGCACAGTTTAGTATCATGTTGGAGGGACAAACTTGTGCCGCACAGTTTAGTGTCATGTTGTAGGGACAAACTGGTGCCGCACAGTTTAGTGTCATGTTGCAGGGGCAAACTGGTGCTGCACAGTTTAGTGTCATGTTGCAGGGACAGACTACATACTTTGCAGTTTATACAAAATACTTCTTCAAAAATCTGGCATTTGTTGGAGTAGTGATGAGTTCTCCATCCATCAAGATTAATGAATAAGCTCCATTGGAGTAGACCCTATGTATTGAACAAGGTCCTTCCCATTTTGGCTCATGTTTGGGAAGTTTCTTTCCTGTTATCATTGGAGTTCTGAGAACTAATACCAATTCTCCCTGAGTGAATGAAGAAAGACAAACTTTTTGGTTAAAAGCTCATGCTATTCGATTCTGATAGACTTCCAAGTGGTGCAAAGTGCACAATCTTTTCTCATCTTACCATTCCAATTCATTCAATCACTTTTGAGATTTCACATCTGTAGATGACTGATCACAAATGGCTACTCTGAGCGAGGGTAATTGAACTTCAATTGGCAAGACTGCTTCCGTTCCATATACCAATGAGTATGGAGTTGATCGTGTTGCAGTGCGGGTGGTAATCCGATAAGCCCATAATGCACGGAAGAGTTTATCAGGCCATGAATTCTTATCTTTATTCACCATCTCTTGCAGTATATTTGAAAGAGTCTTGTTTAAGGCTTCTATCTGGAAATTGTCCACTCCATGATACCGAGATGAATGGTTGGATTTGATGTTGTATTCTTGATACAATTTCTTCACCACGGATGAATAGAAATTGGTGCCATTGTCCATAAATATGGTATGAGGGACACCAAATCTGGTAATGATGTTAGACTTGATGATGCTAACAATGCATTTAGAACTGACTTCCTTGAGAGGTATTTCCTCTGCCCATTTGGAAAAGAAGTCAGCAGTAGTAAGAATGTACTTAAACTGCTTGGCCGTAGCCGAAGGGTAAGGTCCCACCACATCCATTCCCCATGTGGAAAATGACCATGAGTATTTCGTTGTATGAAGATACTCTGGAGGTTGATGAATGAAGTTGGCATGTATTTAGCATGAATTACACTTCTTTGTGAAATCAACACAATCGTGTATCATTGAAGGCCAAAATTATCCAAGCCTTCTAATTTGATCTGACAATCTATGTCCAGACTGGTGGGCCCCACAGACTCCTGCATGCACTTCTTTCATGACAGCCATTGCCTCTTCACCATCAATGCATCTGAAGAGAACTCCATCAAAACCACGTTTGTAGAGAATTTTCTCTAGCTGATCTGGGATATCATAAAGAGTAAAATTGACCACAGGTCGCCAGATTTGTTTTTTCTCGACTCTATCAGGTGGAAGTGTTCCATTTTGAAGGTGTTCCCTGATAGGTGACCTCTATCCTGTAGTATGACCATACGGTTCAGGAATGGGACTAATTTCATTAATTTCCTCTGTTCTGATTCGAACATAAGGTGAAATTGCACGACGGTGGGCAATACTGATGGTTGTCTTGTCCCGATTTGGATCTTCCAGAGTTGTGGCTATATTAGCTAGTGCATCATCTTGAGCATTTTGTGATATTGGGACATAAGAAAATGTCGTTTCTGAATGTAATTCTGCCATTAACTCTCTCACGTAATCATACAAAGGGAGTAGTTCTTCTTTTCTGATGGCATAATCCCCATTTACTTGTTTGATTACCAGGTCTGAATCACCCTTAACCTTTAAGTGATTCACTTGTGCTTGAAGTGCTAATTCCAAGCCTATGATATGAGCTTGGTATTCAACTTCATTATTGGTACCACCTTCCCACAATAAGAAAGAATAAGGTAACACTACCTTTTCTGGAGAAATGAGCACAATTCCAAAGCCAACATTTTTGAATTTAGGATTTTCCATTTTCTTCCCTGTTGGACTTCTGGAAGCACCATCAAAATACATTTCCCATGCTTGAGGACTTTCTTGAATAGAGAAGACTTCCTCATCAGGGAGTTCAATATCTGAAGACGTGTCTTCCATAGAAGGGTGTTCAGCCAGGAAATCAGTCGAGCTTGGCCCTTTATTACCTTTTGAGACACATACTGAATGTCGGATTTCTGTAAAATAACTTCCCACCTTGCTAGACGTCCTGTAAGCATTGGACGACTAAGGATGAATTTGAGCGGGTTATTGCGAGATACCAATTGGACCTCGTGATGTTGCAGGTAATGTCTCAACTTCTGAACTGCAATGATTAATGCCCGGAAGCACTTATAAATACATGAATACCGGGTTTCTGCTTCAAGCATAGTTCTACTGAGATATTAGAGGCTGTTTTCATTCCCAACATCATTCTTTTGAGCATGAAAGGCACCCAATGATCACTCTAGAGGTTTCACATAGAGGATAAGTGGTATTCCTTCAACAGGTGGCATGAGTATCGGTGGTATCAAGAGGTATTTCTTAAGAATATCGAATGCTTCCTGACATTCTTCAGTCCACTGGTAAGTAACTCCCTTCTTCATCAATTTGGTAAAGGGTAAACTTTTTCCTGCCAAATTGTCGATGAAACACCGAATATAGGATAAGTGTCCTTGAAGTCCTCCTAATTCTTTCAAATTTTGAGGAGGTGATATACCAAGTATTGACATGGTCTTCTTAGGATCGACTTCAATACCACGATGGCGTACAACAAAGCCGAAAATTTTTCCTGAGGTTACCCCAAAAGCACATTTTAAGCGGTTCATCTTCAAATTATGTTGTCGAAGCTTGCAGAATATGACATCCAAATCATCCAAGTGATTAGAATGTAGTTTGGATTTAACCACCAAATCATTTACATAGCATTCAACAAACTTCCCTAAGAAGGATTTGAAGATACGACGCATGGTGCACTGATATGTTGCACCTGCATTCTTTAAGCCAAAGGGCATTACCCTGTAACAAAACACACCCTGAGGGGCTCCGAAGGCTGTGGATTCCTCATCTTCTGGAGCCATTCAGATCTGATTATATCTAGAATATCCATCCATGAAGGAAAGTGTTTCATATCCAGCTGTCGCATCAATTAAAAGTTCTGTAATCAGAACTGGGAAATCATCTTTAGGACAATGCCGATTAACATCTCTAAAATCGATGCAAATGCTAATTTTTCCGTTCTTCTTCTTTACATGGACAATATTCTCCAACCACTTGGGATAATGAAAATTTCTGATGAAGTTATCTTTGATAACCTTATCCACATCAGCTTCAATTTTAGATGCATAAGTTGGGTGTGTTCTTCTCGCGGCTTGCTTAAATCCTCGATGTTCTTCTGGTAAAACAAAATGATGAGTAGAAACATCAAGATCAAGCCTGATCATTTATGTATAGTTCCAAGAAAAAATATATCTATTTCTCTTTAGAAAATAAATATACATCTCTTGCTCTTCAAGGGTCATGGTCGTACTGTTTAATGTGGGGCGTGGATCTTCCTTTGTACCCAGATTTATTTCTCTGAGTTCATCCATAGTGGTAGAGATACCCTATTAAAATGTTGGAGGATCATCTCTGAGATCTTCCTCTTCTTCTTCATCATGTTTTATTTCTTCCATTTCTACTTGAATAGTAGATGACAAAGAAAAATTTTCATTATCAGTAGAGATGTCAAAATTTTCACATTTTGAAGAGAAAGTTTCCATTTTTGACCCTATTGATGATGAAGAGTTTTCTTTGGGTAATAAAGAGGAAATGATGGATTGAGAATCGACATCATTGTTCACCTCTAATGTTTCTATAACTCCTTCTGTTCTAATTGGATAAGTATAGACTTGTTGGATTTCAGTAGATGAAATGAAGACGTCACCATTTGTGCTTTCATTATTGCTTGGTGGGTTACCAATTTCTCCCATGTTGTCTGGATCGATTTTCGTAATTGACATTACGGATATTTCCATAAGAGTATTTTTATTTGAGTATACCTAGTCAATTTGACTGATAGACAACACATAATCTGTACTCACATGTGTAAATGGATTTACTGGAATCTTCTCCAAACCATATGGAGCATTAACTTTGGTAATTTCCTTTGTTGTGGATTTCTACATTCCCTTCATGTGATAGAATTCTACCTCAATGTATTGAGACTCACATGTCTTTAATGGGGCCTTATCACCATATAATGTTCCAAATTTACCATCTAAACAGTATTTGAGACATTGATGGTATGATGAAGGGATAGCTGAATGCTGATGTAGCTAGGGTCTTCCAAGCAAGAGGTTGAAAGCTGAGTCTTGATCAACAATCATGAAATCTGAATTGGATACAAGATCTCCAAACTTAGTTCTGAGTGTTACTTTTCCCAGTGGTTCTTGTTCATTTTTATCATATCCTTGTAACAACATGGTAGAAGGAGATAAATCAGATTCTGTGAGGCCCAATCGATGAAGTGTACGAATGGGCATGAGGTTGACTCCTGAACCATTATCAATGAAAGCACTTCAGACGTCTACACCATTGACCTTTCCAGATAAATAAAAAGGTCTCATATTCCCATTCCCAACATCATCTTCATCTTTATCAGTAAATGATATTATTGCATGGCATTCTGCAGGATTATTCTCTATGTGATAGACTTCAGCTGCAGCAATTTCAGTTTCAAACTCCAAAGGACTTGACAAAGCCTCGATGAGTGCTTCACGAAGATATTTCGACAGATTCAAAGCATCCAGAATTGATAACTTGTCTGGTACTTGGGCCAAGTGTTTCAATATATCATACTTTTGATCCAGAGGTCTGCGTTTCCCAACAGGAATATGTGGTTTAGTAGGAACCTTGGAAGTAGATGCTTTGGTGGTTGATGCATCTTGTATTGGGATAAGCATTGGCAATATCCTTGGTTTTGGAAGATTAGACTGATTAGATCCATTTACCTGCTAAGAGGAAGAAGATGGATCCTTTAATCGGTCTTCCAAAATAACTGTGTCAGGACTGAATTTTCTATTGGAAGAAGAACTTGTTTGTTCTTGCTGAGCTCGCTGAAGGGATCTACCACGAGTTTCTGCTGCGCACACAGTTCTAGCAGGGGTATAATAGGAATTGTGTCTTCTGAAATATCCACATCTTCCCATGTATCATGTGCCCCTGGAACTTCCTCTGATTCCTCTGTTTGATACAGGGAATTCAGGCTCATTGAAATCAAAACTGTGACTGGCATATGGATCTGTTAATTGAATCATATTAACAGAACCAAAGATTAACTCTTCGTTTGATGAAGACTCTGCCTAATTAGCTTGTTCAGGCTGTTCCGTTTAGTGGGGCGGTGCCCGTGGCTTTGAAGTAGATGGAATGAAGTCTGCCAAAGTCAAAGATAACTTAGTCTTTGACACATACTCATCTTCATCTGATTCTTTTTCTTTCTTTGAATCATGTCGTTTCTTTGAGGAAATTCCCTCTGACGAAGAGGGTTTTTCCGCAACATTCATGGTATAAGACACAATTGGTTTCTTTATTTGTGTTCGCAAAATAGAACGAGTTCGATTGATTATCTTTCTGACCATCCAATCATCATACTTCTGTGAATTTTTTCTTTTGACTTCCTGCCATTCACCTTCCTCCTCTGGAACTGTAGCAATGACACATGCTACCTGGGCTAAGGATCCTTTCAATGTGACCTGTCCCGAGTCGACCATCTTTTGCAGGAGGTCTTTGAAGACAAAACACTCCTGGATGGGATGCCCCAACATTTGATGAAAAGGGCAATAATTAGGATGGTATTCATCTCCTTTCTTGTTTGGCCTCTTGGGTATTGGAAATTGAACCAAATTATTTTCTAGAGACAAAATGAAATAACCAGGAACTTGTTCATTTCGGAATGAGTATTCTTTTCTCTTAATATCCTCAAATTGTTTTTGCCTTTGATCTTTTTGATTGTTTGGATGAAAAGTCTTTTGTTCTTGGTGCTCGGAAGGTGGATCCCTTTGAGAAGATAAAGTTTTTTAGGTAGAAATAGGTACAGGTACTTGTTTAAGCATAACTGTAGTAGTTTCTGCTTTACCCATTCTCCTTCCTGGAGCTGATGGAATTACATGAGATTTAGCCTTAGCCTGTATAAGGGAATCTTCAATCTGCTGAGCGATTGAAGTAAGGTCTCGAAACCCTGTTGTGTATTTCACAGGGATTAATGGCGTGCGTAATTCGTCATGCAGATTTTCCACACAGATTGGCAACAATTCTTCTTGGGGGAGTTCTAAACTCAAGGAATATGTTAATCCCTTCCACCAAGCAATGAAATTAGAGACTCTTTCATTCTCACTTTGCTTACGGTTTGGAAGATCGAAAACTGTTGTCTTTGGAAAAGTTGAGCTGAACTGAAGGAGGAATTTTTGGCGAAGAACCTCCCATCCGGTAAATGACCGGGATTATAAGCTTGTATACCAAACAAAAGCTGGTTGTTGAAAGGTTTGCACGAAGAATCTATGTTTCACTGCTTCTTTCTACTCCGTAGTTCCCATCATATGATCGCAACAAGACACGTAATGCGTCAAGTGTTGCTCAGGATCTCCTGATCCATTGAAAATAGGGAATACAGGATTACCAAAACTGGATGGAGGAAAATTTGAATCTACCCATTCTGGGTAAAATTTCTTTTCTGGTTGAACATGCGCACGTTTCCCTTCCATAGATTCTAACCGAGCTGTTAATGACTCAATAGTAGTTATTAAATTTTGATAAAAATACGGTTGAACTTGGACTTGGGTAGGTGCAATGACTGGAGCTTGGATAGATGTGGCGATTGGTGTTGTAACTGATGGTAGCACTGCCAAATGTTGTTTTACTTGACCCATAGGATTAGACCTGTGAGGGTGTACTGAAAGAGGAGGATATTCTTGATCCATTTCAGTAGCTGAAACAAATTCATTTGGCTGACTGCCTCCAGCATTAATAAGGAGAAGACTACTCTGAAGTAGTTCTGAATTCAAACTTCTTAATTCCATCATTTCTTCTTCCTATTGTGCAAACCTTTGGTCTAGTGAGAGCGATTGGCCTTCTCCAGATAATGGATATGTAACCTGATTCTTTCCCCTCCCTTTGTTGGACCCTTTTCGGTGAAGGGGAAGTGGGTTACTCAAAGGATTACCTAGGTTCTGAGTAATCCTTTCATTTTGTGTACGCACACCTTCTGCATTTGTGTCGGTGCGTACGTCTTCTTGAGCAAGAACCTCTTCATCTGAGTCCCCTGAGTGAGCCTCATCTGGTGGATCATCAACAACGGCATTGATGAAATTTATTGATGCATAACTCATCACATCCCTTCTATCCGCATTTATGTGATATTGTCTTCTTCCATGTCTTTGATGAGACGTTGCCTTTTGTTGATTCGATCCCTTAGGAACTTCTTGACGAACTGTAATTTGGAGGGAATATCCTGATAATTCGTTCCTCTTGAGGTTTCTTCCCACTCGAGAAAAGACCGACTTTTTCTGAGGAGGGGATTGATGATTTGAAAAAGCTCCCAGTCCAGTGGACTGGGGCTGTTCCTGCTGTTCTCGCACAACTCTCCGAATCCTTTTTGTTGATTCCGAGGGTTGGTTTAGAAGAGTCCCAATTCTGGCGAGCTGGGGTGGTTCTTGAGATGCTATGTCTGGGACTTTCTTGAAAGTCCTCATGATCTTGCGATCCTTAGTCCGGAAATTAGCTGGATGTGTTAATCTGTATCCGCCTTTATCACCGGGTTCAA
This sequence comes from Viscum album, assembly GCA_963277665.1. Classification (NCBI taxonomy): domain Eukaryota; kingdom Viridiplantae; phylum Streptophyta; class Magnoliopsida; order Santalales; family Viscaceae; genus Viscum; species Viscum album. The sequence continues at coordinate 1,930,016,683 of OY728123.1, forward strand.
AAGACCATTGGATGATTTCTGAAACTTCTGTCACATGGTGACGTGCTTGCTCCAAACGAGAGGCATGTTCAATATTATTGTTTTCTTGATGCAAGAGTAATTCAACAACTTGTTCTCTCTATTCTTGATTTTGAGAGGAACTAGTTGAAGCCTGTTCTTGGGAAAGCATTGGATTACAAACAAAGCCCATTGACTTTGGCCGGCCATGGGCAATAAAATTGCATGAGACCATTTTCGGCGGGCTTTTCTGACTGGAGAGCACCGTGAAATGCAGTGCTCCATGAACACCCCATCCTATGACACGAATTCCAGATGGGGCATTGGAAATTAACTGACTCAATCTTCTTAGTTCACCAAAGCATGAATGTTGAAGGGATCTTTACTGCTTTTCAGCATTCAGATATCGAGAGACTGATAGAGATCCAAATCAATCTGACGTTGTAACCCTTCTATTATCTTAAGATGATTTTAATATTCATCATAAGATAATACTTTCTTTTTCAACTGACAAAGAGTTTTCCATATGTTGAGACGAGTATCATGAATTTCATCTTCCGTCAACATTTCTGGAATATTATACTGAGAGTCAGCCAGAGGCTAAAACATGACTCTCACTTCACCTTTCGCCAGTTGTTTTCTCATATTCATCATTTCCTCTTTATCATATGATGAAGATTCTTCTACCTGATTTGACCAGAGTTGGTGTTTCCTTGTTGCTTCATTGGATTCAACAGGATTGGTAGAGAGATCATTGATCAAACTAGAAGATTCATGACTTAGGGGTGGTTCGGAGAATGACCTACACCCTGGGTTATCTTCTGATTGAGAAAGTATTTCACGTACTAGAGATGAAGCTTCAGACATGGCTGGTTTCGAATTTGCAAGTGCCTCAAGATAAGAGGGGTTTCTCGGCACTACATTGTCCACTGGAGCATTTTCCGGGCAATGTGCATCACTAATGTGGAGATAACTTTCGCAGTGAAATTCATCATCATGGGGAGGACCACCATAATGGGTTACAGGAAAAGATGAGATCTCTTGCTCATTGGTCTTCTGACCACACAGAGGGTTCCTGTGGCACTCATCTGAAGATGAAACTTCGAGATCGACCGAATTGTCATGAAGCAAGACTTCATGAGGAAGTGTCTGTTGAAGACCTTCAGAATTAATGTTCCCACTATTGGGAACTAAGTGAGTATAATCTTGAATTCCAATAGATAATTTTCGGAGGGCTTCAAGAACTCCAACATCGAGCAAGGCCTTATTACCGATTGGCACTTGATCTTTTGACTGTGTTGGGTGGGTATTTTTCTTAGATGCCTTCTTACTTGCCTTTGAAACCACTTGTTGACAAAAGTGGCTACTCTGAGAAGGTGTATGTGCCTGATCAGGAAATATGGTCAGGTTAGGCTGACGATCTCCTCTAAAATCAAGTGTATGTGCCTGACTTGGTTGTACGTATGATATGGGGGAGTATGCCCCACAACCCTCCTGTACTGGAACAGATGTGTGTGTCTGTTCCGAAGTGAATTATTGATGTATCACTCCACTGGTAGGGTTAGATTTATGTGTCTTTCCCTGATATGCCACTGAAGTTATTATAATATCCTGGAAGGCATCCAGAATATGAGCAGGGATTTGCTTCTACTCTTTCAACATTGATAGAATATGCTTGGTGACTTCTGCTGCCGGAACGGGAATATACGTCCATTCCAATCTTGAATTAGGTGTATGTGTCGGCTCCTGTCCTCCTTTTCCTATCAGTGAATCCTGATAATACTCAAGTGTGGGGGAAGAGAGTTGAGTCTGCCTCTTATTGGTTGTCGGGGCTTTCCGACAAACTTCTTCGAATGCTACCAAGAGAGATTGTTGGTAGGATTGATTAATACCAGTAGGTGTATGTGCATGCTCATTGCACTTCACCAAACGTGGTTGAAGAGATCCATCATATGTAGTCAGATGAGCCTGCTGACTAGCTGATGATGTATAAACAGGTGTATGTTCCTACCTATAGTACTCCGCCGGAATTGCCAGGTGGGATTGGCGTGATGCTGCCAGACGAGTCTGCTGGACAACGGGTTTAAAATGGGCAGGTATATGTGCCTTCTCATTGCTTTCCACCAATTTAGGTTGGTGGACTTCTCCGGAGATGGTAGAGATGAGAACCTGCTCAGTGTTGACCGGATTCCGCCTCTGGTGGTTCATCTTGCTTGCTTGGGTTCGAGGAACTTGAGCCAAACACCTGGAGTCGGTACCCTCATCATGTTGAGGGCACACTGTCGCACGAGTCTGGCTGCGATTGTTGGTGGGAGCCCTCAAGAAGGACTCTTGTTTGTTTAAATTAAGGTCATAAGGGACCTGCTCATTCACCTCCCAAGAATAAGGGAGTGAATGGTGAGTGAGTTCTGGGGATAACGACCCGAAACGGTTGGAGACGGTAGTCAACACCGCCTACTTCTTTATCACTGGTTGTCGTTGTCTGGACGACCGATGTGAGTTGTTTACTTGGAGGGCTTGTCGGGCAGCCTCTAGAGTTGGGATGGTACCGCGTTGACGGTACTCCTTAACCAGTGTGTTTGATACCCTGCGTTGAAGACACTGAGTAGGTGATATCGTCCTAAGAGCGGACGTGGATCCAACAGGAGTAGCAGCAGTGGCATTTGCAGCAGCAGTATTCACAGGTGTGAACTTGAAAGCAGCCATTCTATAAATGCAGTAGATCTTGGGAAATGAGTGTCTGTTTGATATAATAGACGTAATCAAGATAAATTCAGCCACATAATCCTTTGGATGAGCACATATGTCAATAATTGTTTTTGTTGTCCCTCTCATTGAGTTTTAAATAGGGGCCTAACAAATGGGTAAAACATTATTTTAACTTGGTTAGGGATTCACGTCGGGTTCACCATTTTTGTTTCCCTTGGAATCTGGGGATGACCGCCTTTGATGGGAGGTTCAAACATTCTAATCGGTTTCTAACGGGTTTTTTCGTAGAACTGGAAACATCCAATGATTCCACATCCATTCAGACCTACTTTCCAAAGGTAGGAGCTCATTAATTTGTGGACTGATGAGACTTAAGAATTGTCATTGGTCGAGAGGATGGGAGGTCGGACTCATCACACCTTTTTGAGGGGAATTATTGTCTACTCCGGGACTCTCTTTGTAGATTTAAGTTATGACCATGAATCCTTATTACATTACCAAGTATAAAATGAGCATTCCTTCAGATCTGACAATCAATGATTAAATATGTAGAAAATTTAGAGAATCTTTTGTATGTATTCGAGGTTCTTCATCGATAGATAATCATCTGTATTTATTAGATATTCATGGTCAATGGTACCCTTCGACACATTTATACAGAAGTCTCTTGGTCATTATGATGGCCATACTAGTTTTAAAGCCACTCAGTGGGGCACTTGATGTTTATTGTCATTCAGAAGGACATGGATTATTTTAGAGTTGGGATCGAACCAGCAGATGGGCTACCAACGTATCCTTTGTTTATAAAAGGAATCAGAACCCACGTAGTTCGAGTAAGGGAGTATGATGTTTATGATTGATGGCTCAGATAAGTATGTCATAATTACTTTTACACTCTATGCTCACCTGAGTCATGCTCGGTGTGAGAAACAAGAGGTATTGGTAAAAATTAGACAATTGTTCCATGAAAGATGAAATCATAAGAAATAATGTGGGGCTTATTTATGTATTACTGCCTAGATAAATGAAGGTTAGGATTTACTTTAGGGAAGAAATCCAGGAACAGGGTCCATAAAGGTATATGTGCTTCATGGAGATTTTGAATACTCTAACTTGGGGCTTACTCCTAAAAAGGAGTCCCAAATTAGGAGAAGACTTATTATTGGGTTTTACTCCTAAAAATGAATCCCAGATCAAAGGTAAATTAGGACTGGTTAAGAGAAATTAAGACTGTGTCTTACTCCTGAAAAGTAGGACCAGGTCAAGGATTAAGGTTTGGGGTTTACTTTTGAGGAGGATGCCCAAATTACGGGACTAGGGCTTACTCCTAAGGAGGATGCCCAGATTTGGGAACTTTAAGAATTGGGGCTTACTCCTAAGGAAGATGCCCAAGTTAAGAATTATGACTGGGGCTTAATCCTAAGGAGGATGCCCAAATTTCAGACTAGGGCTTACTCTTGAAAAGAAAGCCTAGGTTAGGGGATCTGGGGCTTACTCCTAAAGAGGATGCCCAAATTTGAGACTTATGACTGGGGATTATTCCTGAAAAGGAGACCCAGGTTAAGGATTCTCTGATCTTAAAGGATGAGGTTGAATGAATGAAATCTAAATCATTAGTGACATAAAGATGTGTAAATCACTAGGTTTTGAGAGATATTCCACATAATTCCGTTCAGATAAGGAAGTCCAATCAAGAAATCATGCCATGAATGGCTTTGAAGAGTGTCTTGAAGACTGAATCTTGAATAGGAAAGGTGTAATGGCTTAAGAGGTGTGAAATGGGCAAGAAAGGCACCCAAAAAGGCAGGGGTGCGCAAGTCTTGGCAGGCGCGCAGGTACTGCGTGGGCGCGCAAGTCATGGTCGTGCAGGTATGCCTGCGCAACACATGGTGTGCTTGCGCGATGGTTAACCTGCAGGGTAATACTTGAGCGACTATTCATTAAAGACTTTATAATCCTCTTGAGGTTCTTCTAGAAGAGGGGCGCACAAGGTCTATTGAAGGAGTAAGGCGGCGCGCAAGTGTGGTCCTTTTCCCTTAAGGTCTGCCCACTCAGGCGCTCAAGTGTTGATGAGTTTCAACACTTAGGCCTTCCTTCCCCTCTTTATATCTTCCGTTCTAGGTAAGAAATTACCTTAGAAGTGTTTCGGAAGCTTTTAGAAGAGACTTGGGCGCCTGGAGCTCAAATCTGAGTTTCTGGAAAAAAAATCCTCCCCAATGGGGGGGGCACAGGGTCTATTTATAGGCAGGAGAAGACCCCAGGCGGTTATCACTTAGGTCGCGCAAGTCACTTGCACTACCATAATGAGTCGCGCAAGTGGACTTGCGTGACATATGGGCAATCTTATCCTTGTTCATCCCTTTTTCTATTTTTGATATTTTCTTCAAAGGATGGATCAATTTGTGCTAAGTAATTTCCATTTTCCAATCTTTAGATTCAGTGATGAAAGGAGCGTCAATAGATGTTTTTTACTGAAGAGTTATGGGAGGTTGGGTGGGTTTCGGTAGATAAAGAGACTGAAATTCTTTTTTATTTTTGAAACATTGGCTATGGACTCTATATGATAATATAATAAAAAATAATAAATTCAAATGGTTTTTGACCTTTTTTTCTACTAAAGAGTATTGGTTTTATGTATTTTATAAGGATAATAATCTATTACCTTAAAATAATTCCATTGGTGATATGGAGGTGATTCATGTTCTTGAAAAAATATATTTAAATCATTGAACTATGATATTGGTTTTGGAGGATTCATTAATGGTTTATAAAATTAATAGAATTAAAAAAAACAAATTATTTTGATGGGTAAAACACTTTTGGTCGTGTATACTCTTTATAATTTTTATTGCATCACTTTTTGGATTCTATGATGTCATAATACATACCTTATTTAACTTTTACCCAAATATTTGGTTGTCTTAGAAAATTATAAAAAATTAACCATTGATTAATATCAACGTGATGATTTCAAGAATAATATTCTTTTCATAAATATAATTCCTTAAATATGATAATTTATACTTTTAAATAAAAAATACTCAAATATTGGAAAATACTGGTTTTTAGATTGATAATTGTTTTCTGAACCTTATCAAGCTTACATTGGACTTAATTAAATTAAGTTATCATTTGAATTTATGTAAATATTATTTAGTAACAATATTTTATTAAAATAACAAATATTTCATTAAAAAGTATTTTATAAAAAAATTTCTATAGCTTGAAATAATATATTTCCCAAAAATACAATTTGATTTTCTTCTTGTGAAAACATAATTTTTTCCAAAATCATTTGTAATTTATAAAAAAATAATAAAATGAATAAATATAATAATTGTTTTTTAAAAACAACATATTCCATAAGGTTAAGGTGTGTATTGGTGAAATTTTTTGGGGTAGTTTGGAAAAAATGTTTTGGTACATGATCTCAATAAGCTTGAACTACTCCAGTAAATGTTTCTTCCCTGGATTAGTTTTTTAAAATCATATTGGACTTGGTCAAGATCAAATAAAAATGATTCAATATCTCTTAAAATCTCTAATAAATGGGTTTCATATGGTTTGATCCTAATATTTGAGTTCATCACTTATTTTTTCTCGGTTAATTGGATTTTATCATAAACATTGAAACATACTAATCCTAATTGTGACACTAAAGTGACTATATTATCAATGGTTATGATACATAATCGTCTTTTAAATCTAACATGATATAAATTATAATGGTGTAACACCCAAAGCTTCTACGGTACGTATAACGACCCTACCTTTTCATAAATAGCTTTTACATAATTTTAAATTTAAAAAAATAGTATTACACATATTGGATCCAAAGGATTAGTTTATTGGGAAAACTAAGACCGTACACAAAAATTACAACATCATGCATAAATATTTATTTAATTTCTTCTTCTCAAGATTCTCATTGGAACTTGTACTCTCTTTAGTACATGTAGCCACCTGAAGATATACATCAAAAGGGGTGAGCTAAAAGCCCAGTAAAAGGATAGATAAGAAGAATATAGAATGGGGTGAGCATAATCATGACATAGTCAAAAGATCATGAACATGATAGAAGCATAAATAAAAGACTTGAAATGTGGAAATGTATAAAACTGAAACATCATGTCATAGTGGTTAACTACCACACATACTTGTTAAACAAGCTAGAATATTCATCACAAATAATTTCAAATTTACTCATGAGATTCATCACTTTATCCAATGCATTGGAGCACTGTATAATTCTGGGCTCACCTGTCACATTCAAACATTCATATTGCGCTATATAATTCCAGGCACACTAGTCTCATCATAACATTATCATTATCATTCTTACCACATGAAACATATATAAAAAGTGAACATAACTAACCCATGGAAAGGAATGGGTTACATATCATAAGAACACATTCATAAACATTGGGTTCCCAAACAAATGAGGGAATAACATACATGTTACAAGAACCATCCACTTTGAGAGAGAAGTAAAAGGTGTGTTCTTAAAAGAAGAGTTCATTAGGAAAACATTTTGTTTGACATTAAAACCAATGAAAAATATGTATATCCTATAAAATGAAAGACAATGGTGAACAAATGATTTTTAAGTAGTAACCATATAATAATGTAGTGAAAGTGTGAGAACCCAAAGGATGAAAATTGGGTTCGAGAATTTCCCCTTACCTTGTATCTGACTGCTTCCTTTTCTTTAATGTCCCGTATAATGACATTATATTCCTTAATAAGAAATATAGAACCTTGTTTACATTAATATGGTTCATTATGGTTTTATTACGTGATATTATTTTCCTTTTTATGAGTTATAGAGTTTAAAAACATTTTTCGGGAATGTTTGTTTTTATGGTTTTCTTGAGTTGTTCACTTGTATTCTTAAATTGATGTTCGGGTAGAATATGGGTAAACATCCAAAACTGATATTTCATGGTATTAATTATATTACCGGAGTTTGAATGATATTATAATAAATTTTATTAGATCCATGTGTATGTATCATTAGATAAGAATTAAATGATGATTGATTGGGTTAATTTGAGAGATTTTTCGATTATAATGAACTTGTTTTTTTATCACTAGAAATATGGTCATAAGTTAGTCCCGTAACATTAAATTGGAGATAATACATATGAAATATTCAGGATCAACCCTAAAAAATGGTTTCATGACCATATATGAAGTTATAAATGGAAGAAGAAAACATGTCGTTCTTGAAGCTGATAAATTAACACCTCATGAACAACGTTCTCTTTAATAAAATAAAAGGAAGGGGGAAAGGGGGTTGGATGAAATAATATTCCATTTTCATCATAAAATTATATTAAATGTATAATACTGGAGTTAAAATACCATTTGGATGAATATATATGGGGAGATATCAAGAAATGAACTTGAACATGAAAGGAAATTAAAGGACAAGAGGGATATAAATTACCACTTAAATCCTCCACTTGAGTTCTTCCTTAAGGAAGATAGGCTTGGTCTTTTGATGAGACCAGAAGCTCTTGAACGTGGGATAGGGGCTTGGGAGGATATTTGGGAAATGTTTAGAGAAGGCTTGGAGCTTGATATGTGTGAGTAAATGAGGGTGTGAAGGGTGGTTTTTATAGTGGAGGGGAGAGGGCTTTCCTTAATATAAAATTCATTAGTTTATTAATTTACCCTAAGATAAGAAATAGTGAGTCATAAATGACCAAGAATAGTAAATAAGGCATGTGAGATCCAGTTTTGATTGCTTCCATCACTTGTGATGTCAGGAATAGTGGGTTTTAATTATAATGCATTTATACGGAAAATTAATGTATTTTACTATTCACAAAAAATTCATGCTTTTTAGAAAAATACCAAACATATACACCTACCATTTTTGGACATGTAGAATCCAAAAAAGAAGTACATTTTTAAAAAATAAGTTTTAAAATAATATTAATTTAATATTTAATTAAATTTATTATTTACTTAAAAACAGTTTTTTGAAATTAAAACTGATTTTACAGTGCTTTCAAAAATTACATAAGGTATTATAAAAGTATTTAAAAAATATAAGGCATTTATTTGATAATTAATGAACATATTTTAAGTAAATATTTTTTTCATTTAAATAAATTAATTAATTTAAATTAATTATTTATGACTGAAAAATTCAAAAATGTTTACTAAGGTCAAATTGTCACTTTCAAATATGTCTAAATTTTTTCATGGGTATGGTTACTCTTATTTTGGATAATTTACTAATCATAGGGGTCAAATTACTATTCATAAGGGTATGTTACTATTCATAAGGGTAGGTTACTATTCACCAAAAATTATTTTTGTTTTATTAGACACCAAAAATCATATTGAACACAACCGTGAATGTTAGATTCTCAAAATTCCCAATACAGAAGAGACAAACATATGTTTCAAAGTTCACTTAGCACTTATTAGTTCATTATGTTGTGTTTTCATGTGACTTTATGACATATTTATAAGAAGGTAATTTCCATTAAAAAAATTTGGGTCATTACATTCTTCCCTCCTTATGAAATTTCGCCCTCAAAATTTTAATTTACACAAACATGTGATGGTAATTCTCCTTAATTTCCTCTTCCGGTTCCCAAGTTGCTTCCTCAAACATATGGTTTCTACACAACACTTTGACAACATGAGTTTTATTGTTGCATAGAACCATATCTCTTCGATCCAGAATCTTTACCTGCTTCTCCTCATAGGAAAGATCATCTTCCAGCTGTACGTCCTCTAGGTTTAGTATATGTGAGGGGTCCGGTATGTACTTCCTCAGGAGTGATACGTGAAACACATTATTAACTTGAGCCAAATTCGGTGGAAGTGCAAGCCGATTGGCCATAGCTCCTATGCGGTCAAGGATCCCAAAGGGGCCAATGTACCTTGGGCTTAGCATCCCTTTCTTCCCAAATCGCAGGACTCTCTTCCAAGGAGATATTCGTAGGAAGAGTTTTTCTCCAATGTCAAACTCCAAGTCCCTTTGACAGTTGTCAGCATAGCTCTTTTGCCGACTCTAAGAATCTTTGATGTGTTTCTAGATGACTTGAACCTTCTCTGTCATCTCTTGCACAAGATCAGGTCCAAGTAGCTTTCTTTCTCCATCTTCATCCCAGAAGGTTGGAGTTCTACATCGCTTTCCATACAGAGCTTTATATGGAACCATCTGAATACTTGAGTGTAAGCTCTTGTTGTATGAGAACTCAACCAATGGGAGATACTGATCCCATCCACCTTTTAATTCGAGAGGGAAGGCTCTTAGCATATCTTCAAGCATCCGAATAGTCCTTTCAATTTGTCCATCAGTTTGGGGGTGATAGGACATGATGGAATCTAATTCAGTGCTCAAAGCATGTTGAAGTATCCTCCAGAATTTAGATGTGAACCTTGGATCACAATCAGAGACAAATGAGAGTGGAACACCATGTAGTCTCACAACTTCCTTCACATATATCTTTTCATGTTGTTCATATCAGAGGTCTTTACGAATAGTGATAAAATGGGAAGTCTTGGTGAATCGGTCAACCACACCCCATATCACATTATTTCTCTTTGACGTCTTTGGGAGACCCATGACAAATTCCATAGTAACATTTTTCCATTTCCACATGGGTATAGGCAATGGCTGCATCATACCTTTGGACTTTTGTCACTCAGCTTTAACTTGCTGACATACCAAGCACATTGATATATATATTCTGGGTGATGAAGGCACACAAATCCGCATTCCAAATAGAATCACACCATCATCATCGATATGGAACTCCTGCAGCTTCCCTTCCTTTACTGCATTCACCCACTTTTGTATCTCCACATCATCCCTTTGTGATTCCTTAATCTTCTCTTGTATGGATGGTTGAACAATCATTTGGGAAAGGTAGGATATATCCCCTACCCTTATGATCTCAAAATCTATTCTTTCCATATCCAAGACGATAGGGTCTTTCTCAATCCGCAACATGGATAGAGTAGCAGGTTCTTTTATGCTTAGTGCATCAGCTACATTGTTCTCCTTTCCTGGATGATATTGAATAGAGAAATCGTAATCCTTGATTAGATCTAACCATCTCCTTTGATGCATGTTGAGATCCTTTTTTGAATATATACATTAGGCTCTTGTGGTCAGTGTATTTGTTACACTTCTCGCCATAAAGGTAGTGTCGATAGATTTTCAAGGCAAAAATCATATCTTGCAACTCTAGATCATGCGTCGGGTAGTTATTCTCATGGATCTTTAACTGTTGTGACACGTAGGCTATCACATTATCATTTTTTTGTGAGTACACAACCAAATCCTTTCTTTGAAGAATCATTGTATATCAAAAAACTTTCTCCACTTTTAAGTAGTGTGAGTACAGGTGCAGCGATTAGCCTTCCCTTTAGGTTTTTGAAGCTTCCCTCACATTCTTCCATCCAGACATAATTTAACCCTTTCCTTGTTAACTTAGTTAGCGGGCTTGACAATCATGATATGTTTCTTAGAAAATGTCAGTATTACCAAGCTAACCTAAGAAAACTACGGATTTCTATGACACTAGAGGGCCTGGGCCATTTCTCAATCGCATTGTTTAAGGATCCATAGAAATTCCATCACTTGTGATCACATGTCCCAAGAATGTGACTTTCTTCATCCAAAATTCACACTTTATGAACATGGATTACAACTTATCCTTCCTCAATATCGCCAATACATGTCTTAGATGTTCTTCATGTTACTCATTGCTCTTAGAGTATATGAGAATATCATCAATAAACACTACAAAACATTTGTTGAAGTATTTTCTAAAGACTCTATTCATCAAATCCATGAAGATTACATGGGAATTATTAACTCCAATGGGAATCACCAAAAACTCATAGTGCCCATACCTTGTTTAGAATGCAGTCTTATGATTATCTTCTTTCTTCACCTTTACCTGATGATATCCAGAACAAAGATCCATCTTTTAGAATTATTGAGCTCCTCATAAATTATTGAACAAGTATTCAATCCTTGGAAGAGGATACTTGTTCTTTATGGTGATCTTGTTGAGTTTGCGATAATAGATACACAACCGCATTGTTCTATCCTTCTTCTTCACAAAGAGCACTGGAACACCCCAAGGTGATGCACTAGGGTGTATGAATACTTTGTCCAGATGCTCTTGCAGCTCCTTCTTTAACTCCTCCAGTTCGATAGGAGCCATCCTAAAGGGACACTTCTAAATAGGAGTAGCACCAGGTATGAGTTCAATTGAGAACTATACCTCACGATCTGAGGTAATTCCATGTAACTCTTCAGGAAATACATCACTATATTCCCTCACGATGGGAATTTCTTCAAGGTTGTAACTTTCCTTTGACTCAACCTTTTGGGAGATGCATGCTTATTCATAGGGAATCAACACCCAAAACATTGAAGGAATTTTCAAATGAGATTTATGGTTTTCCTTGCATTTTTATAGGAGCATGGAATGGTTCAGAATTTGAAAAGATAATTCCTTTTCCCAGTACTTGACATGTGTTCTATATAACGAGAACCAATCCATTACCATTTTAGAATTCAATTACAACAAGGGAAGTATTACGAGATTCATCGGAAGAATATTCCCACATACGCCAACACGAGAGGAGTCAAACTCTTGGGTTGCAATGATTTCACCACTTGGTTTTTTTACAGATATCTATACTTTATGGTTTTGGGGCTTCGATTCTATAGTTCTAGAAAAATTACAAGATATAAAAGAATTAGTAGAACTAGAATCAAATAAGACTTTTTCCATTCTTGAGTGAATAGGAATTATACCTTGTACGACTTCATTATATTTCTCCACTTCTACAGTAATGATGGAATAAATCTTCCCTTGTTCCTTTGGATTTGGTGGTTCCTAACACTGATTACCCTCGAGAACTCTAGTTTTAGTGCACTAGTTTGCATGGTGCCCTAGCTCCATACAGTTGTAGCATTGAACCATGAGTTGTTATCTCCTTTCATCGACTACATTCTTCTTCCTTTTCGTGTCTTTTCGACACTCTTGAGCATGATGTCCTTATTTCCCACACTTGAAGCATGTCCTCATCCCTTTGAAGTAGTTCCCATGGAGAAACTTTCCATATTTTGGCATGTGGGTCGTTGAGTTTTCTTCCCACCTTTATCATTAGATCCACCATCTTGAAACTCCATCTTTCTTTTCTTATCCCCATAGCCATGGGACCATTCTACAAACTCCATCTCCACTTTGAGAGCACATCAAACAACTTATTCAAAAGTCCCAAATTCTCTAATTTCAAGAGCCTTTCGAAGGTGTGGTTTTAATCCACTAATGAATCTATCAATTTGGCCAACATTGTTGATAAAAAAACCCAAAGCATACCTTGAAAGACTTGTGAACATCGCTTCATAGGTTGTGAAAAATTATCCTTCTTTTTTCTTGAGCTCTATGAATTCTCTCTCCATCTTCTTATGAAGAGTTCGTGGAAAATACTTATTGAGAAACATTATCTTAATGTCTTCCCATTCCATCTCTTCAATTTACTCCCTTGGCTTGGTGTTCTTAATCAAAGCCCACCATTGATCGGCTTCAACATCTAGATGATAAACGACTAGGGTCACCTTCCCTATCTCAGAACAGTGATGAACAGAAAAGATCTTCTTCAGTGAGTTGACCCACTGTTCCGCAACTAGTGGATCAGAAGATCCACAAAACGATGGTGGTCGTTGCCGCATAAAACATTGGATAGAAAGGTTCTCCCTCTTTGGTGAAGGAGGATGTTCCCCATTATTATGGTTATTGTTAATAACCTAAGATAATTGGGTAAGCATAGCCATGATGTTTGAACTCCACCTCCCAAATCATTGGGAATGTCATTTGAGCAATCGTTGCATTGGCCCACACAAGAGTTGTTGGCCTGATTTCTCCTAGTTCTCACCATTTTCGAAAATAGAAAAGGTTATAACAAAAGATAAGTAGACAAGTCATGAATAACTTATTCATTTAAACAATTTATTCCAAAAACATAACATATAGTAGCCCATTGTAAATATTCTTGTGTGCATATTTCTTCTTATCCTCATACTAAAGGTTTTCTCTAGGGTTCACTAATCCTAATTCCCAAATTAACTAAACCTTTCATCTGATACCAACTATAACGACACTGAATTTTCATACATTAATAATATATCATTTTAAATGTAATCAACATAATAGTATTACACATAGAGGATCCAAAGGTTTAGTGTCGTGGTAAAACTAGGACCGTACACAACAATTACAACATCAAGCATAAATATTTATTAAATTTATTCTTCTCTACCTTCTCATTGGAACTTGTACTCTCCTTAGTATGTGTATCCAACTGAGGATATACATCAAAAGGGGTGAGATAAAAGCCTAGTAAGAGGTTATATGAGAAGAATATAGCATGGGGTGAGAATACACATGACATAGGAAAAAGTTCAGGAGCATGAGAGGATCATAAATAAAAGACTTGAAATGTGGTAATGCATAAAAATGAAACATCATGTATTAGTGGTTAACTACCACGCATACTTGTGAACCAAGCTAGAATATTGTTCACTAATCATTTCACATTTACTCATGAGATACATCACTGTACCCAATGCATTGGAGTGCTGTATAATTCTGGGTGCACCCGTCACATTCAAACATTCATATTTCTCTATATAATTCCGGGCACACCCGTCCCATCAAAACATTATCATTATCATGATTTACACATGGAACATATATAAAAAGTGGAAATAACCAACCCATGTAAAGTAATGGGTTACACCTCATAAGAAAACATTCATAAACAATGGGTTCCCAAACAAAATAGGGAATAATATACATGTTACAAGAACCGTCCACTTTGAGACAGAAGTAAAAGGTGTGTTCTTAAAAGAAGAGTTCTTTTAGAAAACATTTTGTTTGACATAAAAACCAATGACAAAAATTTATATCATATAAAAGGAAAGAATATGATGAAAAAAATGATTTTTATGTAGTAACCATATAAAAAATGGAGTCAAAGTGGGAGAACCTGAAGGATGAAAATTGGGTTTGAGAATTTCCCCTTACCTTGTATCTGAATGCTTCCTTCTCTTTAATGCAACGCCCCAACCCCAGTTACCCAGAGTCTGTGCATTATTATATAACATTAGCATGATCACAAGAAAGATCAAATCTCGAAAGACCAGTTGGTTTAGTAGCCTTGGAAACACTAGATATATTCATAAAGTTTTACATTACATCATAAAGTGAAAAACTACTGTAACAACATATTGTCTCCATAGTCCACACAATTATCCTCTCATAATATCCCTGCAAGACCTTCATAATTTACTTCTTCACATCCTGGGAAAAATAAAACATTGAAAAGGGGTGAGCTCAAATGCCCAGTAAGGATAACAATATAGCGGAAACTTTCATAAATAAGAATAAACATTTAAGGCAATGTATAACTAAAACAAAAGCCTTTTAAACTTGAACTTCAACATAGTATGGAAAAAATAAAATGAAATAATGCCATTTACTTATTCACATGGATATTCTACTAATCAAATAATCACATCCAATATCAATAACCACTTTCATAATGATGGAATGCATAATGCCATACTATCATAACCACATAGCCAAGGCCTCATGCCAAGACTATAAATAAGATTTTTCCAAGGCCTTGTGCCAAGAAACTAGTTTGTCTCATGAGACCTACCGATGCATCGAGGAGCAATAGCAGGCTACACCCGTCACATATTAAGTCCAATGCATTCCGATATGAAAAGGTTTAAACATAAGATAAACATTCGTATTAAAACTAGCATACGAAATGTAAATACTTCATCCATAAACTATGAATGGTATAAAAATAACACATCCACATTCAAACATATTAAAAAACCTTCAATACAATAAAAAAGTTTTGTATCATAATAAATCAACTTCAAATAAGCGTAAAATCCATCAAAGGATGTTGATATAGATGAAATCAAAACTCTTTTTAGAGAAATATCTCTTTCTATTTTGAAATCACTTAAGGGTCATATATTTATAAAATAAAACATT
The DNA here is from genome assembly GCA_963277665.1 of Viscum album. Lineage (NCBI taxonomy): Eukaryota > Viridiplantae > Streptophyta > Magnoliopsida > Santalales > Viscaceae > Viscum > Viscum album. The sequence continues at coordinate 1,930,032,456 of OY728123.1, forward strand.
TTCATTGAAAATATTCTTGTAATATTGTAAGGGAAGCTTTGACGATTTTATAACAGCGGAAAATAGCCGCACCCTCCGTATAAGTTAAAAAAACATTCTTACCTTAATTCTGCCGAAAAGGTTAAAAAGAACCTTGTTTGGGAAAACGATGGAAATATTCCTTTATAAACCACTTATAAAATTCAAAAAAGGGTATAAATGTCTTTAACCCATATTCTTGTAAATAGTAAAAATATTTGAAATACATTCTTAAGAAACATGGATGTGGATGACAAAGAAATCTCAGTAGATTATTATGTATAAACAACCTCGGATAATGAAGAGATTGTGAAATAACCCTTACCAATTTGGAAAATTACAAAACATACACCCCATGAAAGAGTTATAATACAATGAATATGTAAATACACATAAATTAAATTGTGTCACACAATGAATACAATTATAGGCAGTACATACACCACACAAAAGGTAATAGTGGCAATATGGCATGAATCTCACGGGAAAAAGGAGTGAGATGAAAACCCCTTACCTTGTACTTTTCCTTAGTTGGGGGTAGTTTAACCTCCTGTATAATGGTGAAATAATTGTTATTAAATTATTCAAGAATCATATAAATTAATATGATATCATATATGATCTTTTAACATTGCTTTGTTAATAATATCTTAGAATTATCGTCGTTTCGGTTGTTAACTTACTCGTTTTATTTTATATGTTTTGTTACATAAGACGTATTTGTTATGGATAGGTTGTATATTATTCATATAGAGAATTATATCAAGTCCTTAAATACTATTATTAATCATCAAATGATAATTATACTTGAATGGATACGATGGAGAATAAATCTCATCGCGTTCGTGGAGACGGTAGTCCGTACGTACGCACGAGCAACAATATCATTATTTTCATATTAAAATAATATATAATTGGATGGTATATATTATATACATAATCATTATAATGTTATATTTATTATTTAAATAAATTAAACATCATTATTATACCCATCTAAATAATAATTTAGTGAAAAACAATTACACCACGACGTGGAGACGGTAAACCGTACGTACGCACGTATGGTGACATGTCATTCAAAGGATGGATATAACACTGAATATGGTTGTACCATATTTATAATAATATTACAGTATATAGAAGATACAGGATTCATTAGTTTAGAATGGGAAAAACAAAGAAAGAATAAGTGGAAGAAGAAAGGAACTTGAAAAAGGGTGTTGAAATCATTACCTCTTCTTCGGGTTCTTCCTTTTGATTTGATCAAAAGGGATCCTTAAGTTGGATTTCGGACTAATGGAAGGCCTCTAGGATTAATTGAGGGAAGTTGAGAGAGTATTTGGGTCGAGGTTTTCTGAACCAAAAGGCATTGGAGGTGTGAATTAATGAGAAGGGGGAGTGCCCTTTTATAAGAGGGGTGAGGGGCACCTTTGGAAAAGCTAGAAATATTATTTTATATTAAATTAATATTCGGTTTCTAATGGCTCCAAAGTGGATTATTTAAAATTTATGGTGGGTATGGGTCGCAAACCACTCAAACAATAGGATTTAGACTGGTTTGGGTCAATATGTTAACCTTATCTTTTAGTTTTAGCTCTTAGTTAATTAGTTTGACACTTACCATGTCACTTTGTATTTTTATATTATATAGTTAATAAACTTACTATATACCTCCTAGTGACCCCCAAGTGGTCCATTAATGATACAAATATCATTATATATGTCTCTTGGCAGATCCTTTGATTTTTAGGAATTTAATATCAATTAATAATATAATATTTGATTTAAAAACACTTTTATGTCAATTTTGAAACTATTTGGAAATTGAATTTTGTGAAAATCATAACAGAATGATTAGTTTGAACAAAGTAAAATAAATCATTCCTAATATGTCATATTATCCTATAAAATTAGTATAATTCATTAAAAGTCTCAAATTATATTTATTTGGGTATTTATAATATCAATTATTTTAATTTTTCACTATTATTGTAATTACTGCATCATCATTGTGTCATAAATAAATAAAATTATTTAAGGTTTAAAAATTATAAATAAAATATCAATATTTAGGAAATCTTTTTATATTTCTAATGAATATTTTCAATCGAATTTATCTTTTGTATAACCATATATTAAAAAATGTTTTATTAAATAAACATTGATTTTAACTCTTTTAACTCTTCTTTGAATTAAATAATAATAAGTGTCCTAATCTAATCCAAGTGGACCTAAATGATAATATTTCATTCCTAAGGTTTTTTTTGTTCGAGATAAACTTTTCCAATAGAATTAGGACATGTGTTACGGTAATATTAATATCATTTTTACCCTTAATTGCCCTATTTACTTTTAACCGTGGGAAATAAAAGTAAAAAGTTACTATTCACCAAAAATTATTTTCATCTCATAGAACCACATTTTACTTCTTGATATTAACCGTTTCTTTCGAAGTTTTGAAATTCCAATCACAGAAGCGGTAAAATTAAGTTTTATGAAAAATTCAATTTTTAAACTACAACTTAGTAGTTTCACTATTCATCAAAAATTGAAGTTTTTCAGAACAATGCCAAAATTTCATCTAAGATATAATTGATATTCTGAATTCAAAAATGATGTATATTTTACAAAATTCCAAACATATAAGTGGCATTAATTAATTTTATAATTAATTCCCTCTGTCACAACAAATAGCGTGTTTTTTAGAAACAATATATATCAAAAGATTGACAATTGCTTATGTCCAATTTCAAAGTGAAATTAATTCTAATGAACAACATTGGATAAAATGGTAAAAATACATTCTAATTATACTTTAAACCCAATAAATAATATATTTTATCACTATAAATTATTTTTATTAAAAAAGTTTTTTTTAAGTATTTTTCACTATTCATAAAAATTGGAAGTTCTCAGAAAAATACAAAAAATTCAACTTAGGATAATTTCGATATTATGAATCCAAAAATGAAATCCATTTTGAAATATAATATATATATAATTTCAAAAAGTAGGTATTACTATTCATAACGGCTAGTTTGATTGGTTGTGGTGTGTTAGAACTCGATGTTGCGTACAACACACGCTATCACATTATTCCAACAGAAGCGTACCGTAGAAGCTTGGGGTGTAACATTCTCCCCTCCTTCAAATAATTTCGCCCTAGAAATTTATAGAATACTTCCACATGAAGATACACGGGTGGTTCTTCATCATATGTTCCTCGGGTTCCCACGTTGCCTCTTCCATCTTATGGTTTCTCCATAAGAATTTTACCAGACGAGTTGTCCAGTTTCTCAGTACTTGTTCTCTCGTATCAAGAATCCTGACAGGCACTTCGCAATAAGACAGATTGGGTTCCAGTTCTAATTCCTCATAGGTGAGTAAATGCGTTGGGTCAGGCATGTATTTCCTCAACAGATATATGTGGAACACATCGTGAACTTTGGAGAGACTTGGCGGCAATGCCAATCGGTAAGCTACTGCCCCAATTCTTTCTAGAATTTCGAAAGGTCCGATGTACATGGGACTCAATTCACCTTTCCTACCAAAACGTATGACTCCCTTCCATGGAGATTCCTTCAAGAAAACATGATCACCGACTTGAAATTCCAAATCCTTCTTTCGATTAACAGCATAGCTCTTCGGCCTACTTTGAGCTGCTTTGATATGGTTTTGGATTACCTTCACCTTTTCCATCGTTTCCTCCACTAGTTCTAGGCCTACAAGTTTTCTTTCACCAAAGTCATCCCAACAGGTTGGTGTGCGACATCTCTTTCCATATAACGCTTCATATGGTGCCATATGAATACTCGAATGGAAGCTATTGTTATAGGAAAATTCTACCAGAGGTAAATATTGATCCCACATACCCTGAAATTCAAGTGAGCAGGATCTCAACATGTCTTCTATGTTTTGAATAGTTCGTTCTGATTGTCCATATTTTTGAGGGTGGTAGGTAGTGCTCAAATGAAGTTCAGTATTCAAGGATTTCTAAAGAGTTTTTGAGAATCTTGAAGTAAAACGGGGATCACGATCAGAAACAATCGATAGGGGTACTCCATGAAGTCTCACAATTTCATTAATATCTAGTCTTGCTAGACGTTCTAGTGGTAGATCTTCTCTTATAGCAAGAAAATTTTCCAACTTGGTAAGAGGATCAACAATGACCCATATTGCATTGTTCCTTCTATGAGTATTTGGTAGCCCCATGACAATGTCCATCATAATATTGTCCCATTTCCACTCTGGTATTGGAAGGGGTTGCATGACTCCTACAGGTTGTTGCCTTCCAGCTTTAACTTGTTGAAAAACCATACATATTGACACAAAATCAGTAATATCCCTCTTCATGTTGTCCCACCAAAAATGTTCCCTCAAATCTCTGTATATTTTGGTGCTCCAAGGGTGTATAGGGAAATTGGAACTATGAGCATCATCCAGCAATTCCCTTTTTAGATCAGGTATATCGGGAACACAATGTATCTTCCCAAATTTCAAAATTCCATCTTCATAAACAAAGTCTCTCAATCTCCCATCATTCACAGCTTTAATCTTATTTTGAAATTCTTCATCATCGGTCTGAGAACTCTTAATTCTTTTAGTAAAGATGGTTTGGCAACCATTTGAAAAAGCATTGATGTTTCACCTTCCCTAGTTATTCCCATGTCCATCTTCACTAGATCCCTGAAAATTGGATCCCTTTCAATTCCTATATTGTTCAAAATTCCATAATCTTTTCTACTCAAAGCATCGGCCACCTTGTTTGCCTTCCCTGAGTGGTAGTGTATCATGTAATCATAATCCTTGAGTAATTCAAGCCATCTCCTTTGCCTCATGTTGAGTTATTTTTGGGATAAAATATACTTCAAACTCTTGTGATCAGTATAAATCTCAAATTTTTCACCATAGAGGTAGTGCCTCCATATCTTCAAAGAAAATATCACAACTGCTAACTTGAGATCATGGGTAGGATATTTTTGCTCATGAATTTTCAACTGTCGTGATGCATAGGCAATAACTCTATCATTCTACATAATGACACAACCAAGTCCTTTCTTCAATGCATCACTATAAATAAAGAACCCATCATTCCCCGATGGTAGAGTCAATATAGGAGCATTGACTAATCTTTTCTTCAGTTCTTTGAAACATTCTTCACACTCTTTTGTCCAAAAAAATTTAACCCCATTACGTGTGATCTTCGTTAATGAGTTTTCCAATCGGGAAAAATTCTGGACGAAACGTCGATAATAACCTGCCAAACCAATAAAATTGGGCACCTCAGTTATACTCTTAGGTGCTGGCCATTATTGGATTTCCTTGCTACTAGAAGGATCAATAGAGATTCCATCTTTGGAGACAATATGGCCAAGAAAATAAATCTCCTGAAGCCAGAATTCACACTTCCAAACTTCCCATATAATTCATGTCTTATCAGAGTCTTCAGGATGATGCGCAAGTGAATTTCATGATCCTCGTAACATTTAGAGTATACCAAGATATCATCAATAAATACCACCACAAATCATCGAGATATTCCTTGAAAACTCTATTCATCAGATCCATGAATACAAAGGGAGCATTAGTCAATCCAAAAGGCATTACAGTACACTCGTAATGCTGGTACCTAGTTCGAAATGCTTTCTTCAGAATGTATTCCTTCTATACAAACAACTGATGGTATCCAGATCGAAGGTCAATCTTTGAAAAGTATTGAGATCCATGCATTTGGTCAAATAAATCATCAATGTGAGGTAGGGTACACTTGTTCTTTATTGTTATATCATTAATCTCCCTATAGTCGATACATAACCTCATAGATCCATCTTTCTTTTTAACAAAAAGAACAGGGGCTCCACATAGAGAAACACTATGGAGAATAAATCCCCTATTACTCAATTCCTCTGGTTGTTTCTTTAGTTCAACTAATTTTAAAGTGGCCATTCTATAAGGGGTCTTCGATATAGGCCTTGATCCAGGAATTAAATCAATGGAAAACTCAACTTCTCGTTCTGGAGGATGTCCAGGTAAATCATACGGAAACACATCTACATATTCTTTAACAATAGGTACATCCTCTATTTGATCATTCCTTTCTTCACCCACTGTAATTTCATCCTCTTACTCCACAATAATTGAATTTAGTTGAGCTACTGGGGGTGGATCTAGATATGAATTCGGTGGTGGTGATTCTTCTCTAAAGATAAGGGGTTCCTTATCATCATCATCAAAAATCGTAACCTACTTCTTCTTACAATAAATCTTTGCATCGTATTCCGAAATCCAATCCATACTAAGGATTATATCATAATCAATCATAGGTATGACGATGAGGTCATCAGATAAAGAACATTTATGTTCTCTAATGGGGACTGATTCACAAAACTTTGTTGCAATGATACTTTCCTTAGGAGTTTTAACTGAAAACTCCCTTGTTAAATCAAATTGGAAATATCTAATTTTCTGAGAAAACTGGGAAGATATGAAACAATGTTATGATCTAGAATCAAATAATGTATTTGCTAAACTTGAGGAAACCATTAAATTACCTTCCACTACGTCTTTCAGAGCTTCTACCTCAGCAGTAGTGATAGCATAAGCTTGGCCTTGATCCCTTGGCCTTTTCTGAGGTAAGTCCCCCTGAATATTAGGAAATTCATTTGCATAATGTCCCATATCCCTGTAATTGTAGCATTGAACATTGGTAGCTTCCTTCTTCCCTTTGCATTCATGATATTGGTGGCCTTTTTCACCACACTTGTAACAGACACCCATTCCCTTTAAGCAAGTACCGGGTGTTTCTTCCCACATTTACCACAGGATGGATATTCAACCTTTCCCTTATTTCCCTTATTTCCATTCCCAGTTTGATCAGCAGATCTCTTCTTCTCTTTCTTTTCTTTAAAGTCATAAGACTTAGAGAATTCCTTTTCTGTCTTGATAGCACATGAGACAATGTCTTCGTACGACGAGAATGATTATGAGACTAATGCTCGACGGAGAAATGGTTTTTACCCATCAAAGAAACGATCAATATTACTTTTGGGTTATGTATATAATCCCCAACATACCTTGCTATCCTTGTAAAGTTAGCATCATACATTGCAACATTATCATCATCCTTTTGTCTCAGACTCAAAAATTGCCTTTCCATATCTGCTCGATGGTCACGAGGAGAGTATTTTTCAAAAAACAGATCTTTGAACTCCCTCCATTCCATATTTGATACTTCATCATCTTCCTTTGTGTTTTGAATCAATAACTACCACTAATCAACATCTCCAGTGAGGCGGTAAACTGCCATGATAACTTTTTCCCTTTCACTACTCCCCAAATCCTGAAATATTTTCTCTAGGAAAATTATCCATTGATCAGCTACTAATGGATTTGTACTCCCATTGAATGTTGGTGGTCGCTGCCTCATGAAGCGATCTATCATTGATCCTCCACGCTGCGTATCCGGGTGCTCCATACGTGTAAGGTTATTATTCATAACCTGAGTGAGTTTCCCCAGTATGGCGATTAGCTGATCGGCACCAGTTTCATCACCAGCTCCACTATAATTATCTTGAGCAGGAGGGAAATCCCTACATGGAGTGCGTGCATTGATACGGTTTCCATTTCTTCCACTAGCCACCATTTCTAAACAATGGCATAAACTAGATCTGTTTATGAATGAAAATACATAATCCCATACTTATAAAACACTTAACATAAATTGAACTATTTATGGATATAATCCATAATCATAAAAAAATGTTTTCATTGATTAATTATATACTCATAAACCCTTCATAATGATTTGTAAAGAAAATGAGAGTTATCCTAAGAATATCCCTCGGGAGTTTCGTAACCAAGAGTGCAGCAAGGCCCGTTGTCGTGCACCAGTTCTCGTTCGAGTCTAGCTCAAAGCGGTGTTTTTGGGTTTTACCCCTAGGTATATCTGTTCCAGAGCCGCCTTTACCTTCTTGTATCCAGACATGGATGTATTTCTCAGAAAACTCACAAAATCTCTACAAAACCAAAATTCTAATAAGTTCTTCTATACTAATCCTCAAAGTCCATCTTAGGTCTATGTGCTCTAATCAGAGTTTATGTAAATCTAGCTTCCAAGGCTTGTACTAAACTTCCTCTGATACCAACCGTAACGCCCCGACCCCAGTTTCCCAGAGTTGGTGCATTATTACATAACATTGGAATGATCACAAGGAAGATCAAATCTCGAAAGACAGATTGGTTTAGTAGCCTTGGAAACACTAGATATATTCATAAAGTTTTACATTACATCATAAAGTGAAAAACTACTACAACAACATATTGTCTCCATAGTCCACACTATTATCCCCTCATAATATCCCTGCAGGTTATTCATAATTTACTTCTTCACATCCTAGGAAAAATAAAACATAGAAAAGGGGTGAGCTCAAATGCCCAGTAAGGATAACAATATAGAGGAAACTTTCATAAATAAGAATAAACATTTAAGTAAATGTATAAATAAAACAAAAGCCTTTTAAACTTGAACTTCAACATAGTATGGAAAAAATAAAATGAAATAATTCAATTTACTTATTCACATGGATGTTCTACTAATCGAATAATCACATGCAATATCAATAACCACTTTCATAATGATGGAATGCATAATGCCAGACTATCATAACCACATATCCAAGGCCTTGTGCCAAGACTACAAATAAGATTTTTCCAAGGCCTTATTCCAAGACACTAGTTTGTCTCATGAGACCTACCAATGCATCGAGGAGGTATAGCAGGCTCCACCCGTCACATATTAAGTCCAATGCATTCCCATATGAAAAGGTTTAAACATAACATAAACATTCATATTAAAACTAGCATACAAAATGTAAATACTTCATCCATAAAATATGAATTGTATAAAAATAACACATCCACTGTCAAACATATCAAAAAACCTTCAATACAATATAGAAGTTTTGTATCATAATAAATCAACTTCAAATAAGCGTAAAATCGATCAAAGGATGTTGACATAGATGAAATCAAAACTCTTTTTAGAGAAATATCTCTTTCTATTTTGAAATAATTTAAGAGTCAAATATTTATAAAATAAAACATTTTATTTGAAAATATTCTTGTAAGATTGTATGGGAAGCTTCAAAAATTTTATAACGGCAAAAAATAGTCGCACCCTCCGTATAAGTTAAAAAACATTCTTACCTTAATTCTGCCGAAAAGGTTAAAAAGCACCTCATTTGGGAAACGACGAAAATATTCCTTTATAAACCTATTATAAAAGTCAAAAAATGGTATAAATGTCTTTAACCCATATTCTTTTAAATAGTAAAAATGTTTTAAATACATTCTTAAGAAACATGGATGTGGATGATAAAGAAATCCCAGTAGATTATTACGTATAAACAACCTCAGATAATGAAGAGATTGTGAAATAACCCTTACCAATTTGGTAACTTACGAAACATACACCCCATGAAAGAGGTGTCATACAATTAATATGTAAATACACATAAATTAAAGTGTATCACACAGAAAATACAATTATAGGGATTACATACACCACACAAAAGGTAATAGTGGCAATATGGCATGAATCTCATGGGAATAAGGAGTGAGATGAAAACCCCTTACCTTGTACTTTTCCTTGGTTGGGGGTAGGTTAACCTCCTTTATAATGGTTAAATAATTGTTATTAAATTATTCCAGAATCATATACATTAATATGATATCATATATGATCTTTTAACATTTCTTTGTTAATAATATCTTAGAATTATTTTTGTTTTGGGTGTTAACATACTCGTTTTCTTTTATATGTTTTGTTACATAAGTCGTCTTTGTTATGGTTAGGTTGTATATTATTCATATACATAGTGATATCAAGTCCTTAAATACTATTATTAATCATAAAATGATAATTATACTTGAATGGATATGATGGAGAATGAATCTCATCGCGTTCGTGGAGACGGTTGTCCGTACGTACGCACGAGCGACAGTATCATTATTTTAATATTAAAATAATATATAATTGGATGGTATATCTTATATACAGAATCATTATCATGTTATATTTATTATTTACATGAATTACACATCATTATTATACCCATCCAAATAATAATTTATTGAATAACAATTACACCACGACGTGGAGATGGTAAGCCGTACATACCCATGTATGGTGACATGTCATTCAAAGGATGGATATAATACTGAATATGGTTGTACCATATTTATAATAATATTACAGTATATAGAATATATTGGATTCATTATTTTAGAATGGGAATAACAAAGAAATAAGAAGTGGAAGAAGAAAGAAACTTGAAAAGCGTGGTGAAATCATTACCTCTTCTTCGGGTTCTTCCTTTTGATTTGATCAAAAGGGATCCTTAAGTTGGTTTTCTGACTAAAGGAAGGCCCCTATTATGAGTTGAGGGATGTTGAGAGAGTATTTTGTCGGAGGTTGGCCGAACCAAAAGGCATTGACGGTGTGAATTAATGAGAAGGGGGAGTTCCCTTTTATAAGAGGGGTGAGGGGCACCTTTGGAAAAGCTAGAAATATTATTTTATAATAAATTCATTTTCGGTTTCTAATGATTCCAAAGTGGATTATTTAGAGGTTAAGGTGGTTATGTGTCTAAAAACACTCAACCAATAGAATTTAGACAGGTTTGGGTCATTATATTAACCTTATCTTTTAGTTTTAACTCTTAGTTAATTAGTTTGACACTTACCATGTCACTTTGTATTTTTATATTATATAGTTATTAAATATACTATTTACCTCCAAGATACGCCCAAGTGGTATGTTAATGATACAACTATCATGATATAAGTCTATTGGCCAAACCTTAGATTTTTAGGAATTTAATAACAATTTATAATAAAATATTTGTTTTAAAAACACTTTTATGTCAATTTTGACACTATTTGGAAAATTGATTTATGTGAAAATCATAACAGAATGATTAGTTCTAAAAACGTCAAATATATCAATCCTAATATGTCATATTATCCTAGAAAATTAGTGTAAGTCATTAAAAGTCTCAAATTATATTTATTTGGGTATTTATAATATCAATTATTTTAATTTTTCAATATTATTGTAATTACTGAATCATCATTGTGTCATAAATAAATTAAATTATTTAAAGTCTAAAAATTATAAATAAATTATCATTATGTAGGAAATAGTTTTATATTTCTAATGAATATTTACTATCGAATTTATATTATGTATAACCCTATATTAAAAATGTTTTAGTAAATAAACTTTGATTTTAACTCTTTTAACTCTTCTTTGAATTAAATTATAATAAATGTCCTAATCTAATCCAAGTGGACCTAAATGATAATATTTTATTCCTAAGGTTGTTTTTGGTCTATATACACTTGTAAAATAGAATTAGAACATGTGTTAGGGTAATATTAATATCATTTTTACCCTTAATTACCCTTTTTACTTGTAACCGTGGTAAATAAAAGTAAAAAGTTACTATTCACCAAAAATTATTTTCATCTCATTGAACCACATTTTACTCCTTGATATTAACCGTTTCTCTCAGATTTTCAAAATTTCAATCACAGAAGTGGTAAAATTAAGTTTTATGAAAAATTCATTTTTTTAACTACCACTTAATAGTTTCACTATTCATCCAAAATTGATGTTTTTCAGAACAATGCCAAAATTTCACCCTAAGATATAATTGATATTCCGAATTCAAAAATGATTTCTATTTTACAAAATTGCAAACATATAAGTTGCATTAATTAATTTTATAATTAATTCCCACTGTTACAACAAATAGCGTGTTTTTAAGAAACAATATATATCAAAAGATTGACAATTGTTTATCTCCAATTTCAAAGTGAAATTAATTCTAATAAACACCATTGGATAAAATGGTAAAAATATATTCTAATTATAGTTTAAAACCACTAAATAATATAATTTATCACTATAAATTATTTTTATTAAAAAATTTGTTTTCAATTATTTTTCACTATTCATAAAAATTGGAAGTTCTCAGAAAAATACAAAAAATTCATCTTAGGATAATTTCGATATTCTGAATCCAAAAATGAAGTCCATTTTGAAATATAAAATATATATAATTTTAAAAATTAGGTATTACTATTCATAATAGCTAGTTTGATTGGTTGTGGTGTGTTAGAACTCGATGTTGTGTACAACACACGCTATCACATTATTCCAAGAGAAGCGTACAGTAGAAGCTTGCGGTGTTACACATAATGTCCTGTATAATGACATTATAATCATTAATTAGAAATCCAGAAACTTTTGTATATTAATATGGTTGATTATGGTTTTATTAAGTGATTTTATGTGCCTTTGGATGAGTTATAGAGTTTAAAAACATTGTTTGGGAATGTTTGATTTTATGGTTTTCTTGAGTGGTTCACTTGTATTCTTAAATTGAAGTTCGGGTTGAATATGAGTAAACATCCAGAACTTATATTAAATGGTATTAATGATATTACAGGATTTTTAATGATCTTATAATGAATTATATTAGAACAATGTGTATGTATCATTAGATGAGAATTAAATGGTGATTGATTGGGTTAATTTGAGCGATTTTTCGATCATAATGAATTTGTTTTATTTTATCATTAGAAATATTGTCTTATGTTCGTCCCAGAACATTAAATGTGATATAATAAATATTAAATATTTTTTTTCAACCATAAAAAATGGTTTCATGACCAGATATGAAGTAATAAATGGAAGAAGAAAACAAGTCATTCCTGAAGGTGATAAATTAACACCTCACTAACAACGTTCTCTTTAATAAAATAAAAGGAAGGGGGAAAGGGGGTTGGATCATATAATATCCCATTTTCATCATAAAATTACATTAAATATATAATAATGGTGTACAATACCATTTGTATGAATATATATGGGGAGATATCAAGAAATAAACTTGAACTTGAAAGGAAATTAAAGGAGAAGAGGGAGAGAAATTACCTCTTAAATCCTCCACTTGAGATCCCCTTTATGGAAGATAGGCTTGGTATTTTTATGAGAGCAGAAACTCTTGAACGTGGGAGACAGGATAGGGAAGGATGTTTGGGAAGATTTTAGAGAAGGCTTGGATCTTGGGAGGTGTGAGGAAATGAGGGTGTGAAGGGTGGTTTTTATAGTGGAGGGGAGAGGGGTTTCCTTAATATAAAATTCATTAGTTTATTAATTTACCCGAAGACAAAGAATAGTGAGTCATCCATGACCTAGAATAGTAAATAAGGCATGTGAGTTCGGGATTTCAGTTCTTACATCACTTGTGACGTCATGAATAGTGGCTTTTAATTATAATGTATTTATACGGTAAATTAATGTATTGTACTATTCACCAAAAATTCAAGCATTTTAGAAAAATCTCAAAACATTACCCCAACCATTTTTCGACATGTAGAATCCAAAAAATAGTTCCATTTTTCAAAAATATTTTTTTGAATATTATTAATTCCATATTTAATTAAAATCATAATTTACTTAAAAAACTGTTTTTTGAAATTAAAACTGATTTTACAGTGCTTTCAAAAATTACGCAAGGACTTATAAAATTATCTAAAAACTATAAGAAATTGATTTGATAATTAATGAAAATATTTTAGGAAAATATTTTTTCTTTTAAATTAATTAATTAATTATAATTAATTATTTATGACTTACAAAATACCAAACATTTACTAAGGTCAAATTGTCACTTTCTAAGATGTCTAAATTTTATCATGGGTAAGGTTAATCTTATTTTGGATAATTTACTATTCATAAGTGTCATAATACTATTCATAAAGGTATGTTACTATTCATAAGGGTATGTTACTATTCACAAAAAAAATTTGTTTTTTAGTCTCCAAAAATCATCTTGAACACAACAGTGTATGTTAGATTCTCAAAATTCCCAATACAAAAGTTACAAACTATGGTTTTAAAGGTAACTTAGCACTTAGTAGTTCATTATGTTGTGTTCTCATGTGATTTTATGACATATTTATAAGAAGGGAATTTCCATTTAAAAACGTTGGGTCATTACAGTACGCTTCTTTTTGAAGAATACAATAGCGTGTGTTGTACGCAACTTCGAGGTCTAACACACCACAACCAATCAAAATAGCTGATATGAATTGTGATTCCCACTTCTTAAAATTTTATAAATTTTATCTTTCAAAATGGACCTCATTTTTGGATTCAGAATATTGAAATTAGCTTACGGTGAATTTTTGGTATTATCTAAAAACTTTTAATTTTTTATAAATAGTGAAAAACACCAAGTTATAGTTTAAAATTGAATTTTTATTTAAATAATTATTTATTTTATTTAAATTTATTTTAGGTAAAAATAGATACATAATACCTATGTAATTTTAATGTAATTTATTGGATTAAGTTTACAATAAATTTGGATATATAAAAATTTTATTGAACTTTTTACCGTCTTTTACCCACCTCTTAAGAGCATTTGCAAATTTAAATAAAACATAATTTTACCGCTTCTATGAGTTGAATTTCAAAAATCCAAGAGACACGGTTTATATTAGTATTTAAAATGTGGTTCAATAAAATGAAAATAATTTTTGGTGAATAGTAACTTTTTACTTTTATTTACCTCGGTTAAAAGTAAATAGGGTAATTAAGGGTAAAAGAGATATTATTATAACCCTAACACATGTCTTAATTATATTGGATAAGTATAATTCGAACAAAAACAACCTTAGGAATAAAATATGAACCTTTTTGGTCCACTTGGATTAGATTCTGTCATTTAATATTATTTAATTCAATGGAGAGTTAAAAGAGTTAAAATCAAAGTTCAACAACAAAAACATTTTTAATATAAGGATACACATAAGATTAATTCGACTAGAAATATTAATTAGAAATATAAAAATATTTTCTACATAATGGTATTTTATTTATATTTTTTATACATTAAATAATTTAATTTATTTATGACATAATGATGATGTAGTAATTACCTAATTAATGTAATCTTAAAATAATTGATATTATAAATATCCAAATAAATGTAATTTGAGGCTTTTTTATGAATTACACTAATTTTTTAGGACAATATGACATATTATAGATTTTTAGATTAATTATTTTCTAAGTAATAACGATGTTATGAATCTAGGAAAAACAAAATACAAAATAGTGTCCAAAGTGACATAAATGAGTTTTTAAAACAAATATTATATTATTAATTTATATTATATTCCTAAAAATATAAGAATCGGCCAAAAAAATTATATAATGATAGGTATATCATTAATGAACCACCTTGAGTTCTATTGGAAGTATATAGTATGTTTATTAACCATATAATATAAAAATACTATGAGACTTGGTAAATGTCAAACTATTTAACTTAGAGTTAAATATAAAAGATAAGGATAATATAGTGACCCAAACCTGTATGAAACTTATTGGTTGAGTGGTATTGACCCATCCACACCTTATCCATTAAATAATACATTTTTGAGAAAATAGAAAAAGAAAATGATTTTATTATAAAATAATATTTCTAGCTTTTCCTAAGATGCCCTTCACCCCTCTTATAAAAGGGAACTCCCCCTTCTATCTAATTCACATCTTAAAAGACATTTGTCTCAGCCAAACCCTACCCAAATACCCTCTAAACTGTCCTAAATTAATTCTAGAGGACTTTCTTTAGTCATAAAGCAAATTTAAATAGCCTTTTTGATCAAATCGATATCAAGATCCCGAAGAGGAGGTAAATATTTCATCACCTCTTTCAAGTTCCTTTCTTCTTCCACTTCCTCTTTCTTTGTTGTTTCCATTCTAAAATAATAACTCTAGTATCTTATATATACTGTTATGTTATTATAAATATGGTGAAACCATATTCATTATTCTATCCATCCTTTGAATGACATGTCACCATACGTGCGTATGTACGGCTTACTGTCTCCAGGTCGTGGTGTAATTGTTATTCAATACATTATTATTCGGACGGGTAAAATAATGATGTGTAATTGATTTAAATAATAAATATAACATGATAATTATTCTTTATATATGATATAACATCCAAATATATATTATTTTAATCTCAAAAGAGTGATATTTTCGCTCATGCGTAGGTACAGATTACCGTCTCCATGAACGTGATGAGATTCGTTCCCCATCGTATCCATTCAAGACTAATTTTCATTTGATGATTAAACAGAATTTTTAAAGACTTGATATAATTCTGGATATGAATATGATACATCCCATTCATAAAAAATATCACTCACATAACAAATAATTTAAAAGAAAACAAATCTGTTAACACCCGAAACGACGATAATAGTAAGGTATTATTAACAAAGCAATGTTAAAAGATCATATATGATATCATATTAATGTATATGATTCTTGTATAATTTAATAAAAATTATTTCAACACTATAAAAGAGTTTAACCTACACTAGACCATGGAAAAGTACAATTTAAGGGTTAATTTTACAGTATCTTTATTATCGAGGTTGTTTTTACGTAAGTATCTACTAGGACCTCTTTATCATCCACATCCATATTTCTTAAAAATGAATTTCAAAACATTATTAATATTGTATAGACTATGGGTTAAAGTAATTTATACCCTTGTTTTAATTTTATAATATGTTTATAAACGAATCATTCCATCATTTTCCAAACAAGTTACTTTATGACCTTTTCCACAAAATTTAGGAAAGAATGTTTTTTAACTTATGTGGCAGGTGCAGCTATTTTACGCCGTTATAACATCATCAAATATTCCCTTACAATATTATAAGAATATTTTAAAAATAAATGTTTTCTTTATAATTATACAACTCTTAAATGATTTCAAAATATAAAGAGATATTTCTCTAAAAAAGGTTTTGATTTCATTTATGTCAACATCCTCTGATGGATTTTAAGCTTATTTGAAGGTTATTTATTATGATACAATACTTCCATATTTTATTCAAGGTTTTGTGATATGTTTGATAGTGGAATTTCTATTTTTGTACCATTCATTGTTTATGGTAAATGTATTAACATTTTGTATGCTAGTTTTAATACAAATGATTATGTTATATTTCAACCTTTTCATATGAGGAATGTATTGGACATAATAAGTGACGGGTGGAGCACACTATAGCTCATCGATGCATCAGTAGGTCTCATGATACAACCAGACGGGGAATTTTCTGAGGCCTTTCCCAATTTTATATATGGTTTTGGCCGAGTCCTTAATCATTTTAGATGTCTTGTCCGAGGCCTTGACACAATGTTCCAAAATGTCCATCATTATACATTCACTCATTATGAAGATAATATTTATGGTTCATGTGGTCATTCGACTAGTAGAATACCCATTATTATGTTTTATTATGGAATTATTTACTCCACTCATATTCATGCCATAAAAGTATTCATGTTTATTATTGGTAATGGCATGTGGTTTAAATTTGTCACCATGCTTAATATTTATGTTATTTTCTGTTGTATTGCTTACCCTTACTGAGTGTTTGAGCTCACCTATTTCTTATGTTTCATTTTACCAGTGTAACGCCCCGACCCCAGTTACCCAGAGTCGTTGCATTATTACATAACATTGGCATGATCACAAAAAAGATCAAATCTCGAAAGACCGATTGGTTTAGTAGCCTTGGAAACACTAGATATATTCATAAGTTTTACATTATATCATAAAATGAAAAACTACTACAACAACATAATGTTTCCACAGTCCACACTATAATCCCCTCATAATATCCCTACAGGTCATTCATAACTTACATCTTCACATCCTGGGAAAAATAAAACATAGAAAAGGGGTGAGCTCAAATGCCCAGTAAGGATAACAATATAGCGGAACATTCAAAAATAAGCATAAACATTTAAGGCAATGAATTACTAAAACAAAAGCCTTTTAAACTTGAACTTCAACATAGTATGGAAAAAGTAAAATGAAATAATGCC
The DNA here is from genome assembly GCA_963277665.1 of Viscum album. NCBI lineage: Eukaryota > Viridiplantae > Streptophyta > Magnoliopsida > Santalales > Viscaceae > Viscum > Viscum album. Next base: position 1,930,050,469 of record OY728123.1, read on the forward strand.
ATTTACTTGTTCACATGGATATTCTACTAATCGAATAATCACATGCAAAATCAATAACCACTTTCATAATGTTGGAATGCATAATGCTAAACTTTAATTACTTTTCAAGGCCTCGTCCCAAGACCTTGGGGCTAACTGTAACCGGAACCCAACCCGGAGTGCCTCTAATAACCGGACACCAACCCGGAGTGCCTCTAATAACCAGACACCAACCCGGAGTGCCTCTAATAACCGGACACCAACCCGGAGGGCTTACTTTTACCAGTCCCGAACCTGGAGGGCTTACTTTTACCAGTCCCCAACCTGGAGGGCTTACTTTTACCAGTCCCCAACCTGGAGGGCTTACTTTAACCAGTCCCCAACCTGGAACATACTTGTCTAACACATTCATATGAAGTAAAGATTGAAATATAACATAAACATTCTTATTGGAACTATCATACGAAATGTCAATACTTTCACCATAAACTATGAATGGTGTAAAAATAGCACATCCACAGTCAAACATATCACAAAACCTTCAAAACAATATAGAAGTTTTGTATCATAATAAATCAACTTCAAATAATCTTAAAACCCATCAAAGGATGTTGACATAGATGAAATCAAAATTCTTTTTAAAGAAATATCTCCTTTTATTTTGAAATCATTTAAGATCCATATAAAATCAAACATTTTATTTGAAAATAATCTTATAAGCTTTTAAGGGAAGCTTTGACGATTTTATAACGGCGGAAAATAACCGCACCCGCCGTATAAGTTAAAAAAACATTCTTATCTTAATTCTGTCGAAAAGGTTAAAAAGCACCTTGTTTGGAAAACGACGGAAAGATTCCCTTATAAACCTCTTATAAAAAGTCAAGCAAGGGTATAAATGACTTTAACCCATATTCTTTTAAATATTAAAAATGTTTTGAAATACATTTTGAAGAAACATGGATGTGGATGATAACGAGATCCCAGTAGATTATTACGTATAAACAACCTCGGATAATGAAGAGATTGTGAAATAACCCTTACCAGTTTGGTAACTTATTAAACATACAACCCATGAAAGAGGTATCATACAATGAATATGTAATTACACATAAATTAGAGTGTTTTACACAAAGAATATAATTATGGGCAGTACATACACCACACAAAAGGTAATGGTGGGAATATGGCATGAATCTCATGAGAATAAGGAGTGAGATGAAAACCCCTTACCACGTTAATCAACTGAGTCGTATGGCCAAAAGTTAATAACCACCAAATGATTTACAGAATAACATGAATATAAATAGAATCATGATAATATATATCAAATGGCAGTACACAATACACCACTTTCAATAATTTAGTGGCGAACAATGGAAATCTCACGGAATTGAAAGTGAGATAAGAAAATCCCTTACCTTGTACTTTTCCTTGGTTGGGGTAGGTTAACCTCCTGTATAATGGTGAAATAATTGTTATTAAATTATACAAGAATCATATATATTAATATGATATCATATATGATCTTTTAATATTGATTTGATAATAATATCTTAGTATTATCGTTGTTTCGGGTGTTAACTTACTTGTTTTCTTTTGTATGTTTTGTTACGTAAGACATGTTTGTAAAGGATAGGTTGTATATTATTCAAATCCAGAATGGTATAAAGTCCTTAAACATCATTTTTAAATCATCAAATGACAATTATACTTGAATGGATACGATGGAGGATGAATCTCATCGCGTTCGTGGAGACGGTAGTTCGTACGTACGCACGAACGCAAATTCCATTTAATTTTTATTTTAAAAGAATTGAATCCAAATGATACTTAGGTATATTACTATTACAGTATAATATAATATTTTATATATGTTACTTTAGTTTCATTAACACCATCCTTTATACGTTCCATGTGTGGTATGAACGAGTCATATCATTTTAAGGGGGCGGTAGTCCGCACTTCCTCAAATGAAATTATCGTATGTATATACAACATGAAACGAATAATTGTATGAAATAAAATGGAATTACAGAAGATTATATATAAAATATATATCATTAATATCATATTTAATTACAGTGCCATCCTAATGGCCACCATGAGAGGCGGTAAGATGTATTTGAACAATCATCGTTTCGTGAGGCGTTAGTTTTCCATCCACAGAAACATTATGTTCATCATCCATTAAGATGGAGTTGAGTGAATGTGTAGTTTGAATCCTTCTTATAACAACATCATAGTATATTGTGGATACTTGTGTTGTTACAAAAGAAAGGAAATAAAAATAGTTTGGGGGTTGGAGAAGCAAAATAAATGAAAATAATTTAAGAGAAATCGTTAACTTTAATTTAGGTAACTCACTTTGGTAGGAACCAAAGGACTTCTTGAAATGCATTCTGCCTAAGGGGAAGCTTCAAGAAGGAGGAGAGGGATGTGGGGAGCTTAGTTGGGCAGAGTTTGGACGAGCCAAGTGGCTTGAGAGGTGTGAGGAATGAGTAGAAGTGGTCTCCTTTTATAAGGGAGAGGAGGGGCTCTTTAGGAAAGAGTGAAAGTATTACTTTATAATAAATTTATATTCGGTTTATAATGGTCCAAAAATCATTGAGGACGAAGATAATATGACTCATATTCTAAATAACATCAACCAATAAGAATTGGACAGGTTTTAGATAATATTTTAATCATTATAATCTTATTTATTTAAATTATTTATTAATGAGGTAAACATTGCATCATTATTGTGTCATTGATAATTTAACTTATTTGATGTCTAAAAATTATAAATAAAATATAATTATGTAGGAAATCTTTTTAGCTTTCTAATGAATATTTATAATCGAAAATCCAACATGTATAACCCTATGTAAAAATTGTTCTTTTAAAAGATGTAAGCTTATGCCATTTTTGTATTCATTTTAACTTAATTAAAATAAAGTGTCATTATCACTTACAAGTGGATCAATGGGGTCCCAAAATTGACCCAAAGATGGTCATGGTCGACCATGTATCATCCAATAGGGTTAAGACACGTTTTAGGGTAATTTAGTATTATTATAATATTATTTTTTAACCCTTATTTACCGGATTTACCCTTAACCATGGTAAATAAAATATTTACCGCAGTAATTATTCAAAATGTCTAAAAATAAAAGTTACCTATTTACACAATTTGAACATCCTGATTCCAAATATGGAATCCATTTTTCTAAATTCAAAACACAGAATTGGCAGAAATTAATTTAAAATTAATTCCCGCTGTCAAAACAAAAAGCGTGTTTTTAAGAGATAATAACTATCAAAAGATTGACATTTGTTTATGTTCGGTTTAATTGTAAAATTATGTCCAATGACCAAAATTATATTAAATGGTAAAAATATATTCTAAATATACTTTAAAACCACTCAAATTCATAATTTATCACTATTAATTATTTTGATTAAAAAAGTTGTTTTTAATTAAAATTTAGTAATTTTCACTATTCATCAAAATATGAAAGTTATCCGAAAAGTACCAAAATTTCACCTTAGGCTAAATTCGATATTCCGAATCCAAAAATGAAGTCCATTTTAAAATATAAAATATATATAATTTCAAAATTTAGGTATTACTATTCATAACGGCTATTTTGATTGGTTGTGGCGTGTGTTAAAACTCAAGGTTGCGCACAACACACGCTACTATTTTATTCAAAGGAAAGCGTACCGTGGAAGCTTGGGATGTTTCATTTTAATTTTTTTTTTGATGTCCCAATTTATTCAGATAGTTTAAAATATTTTATTTAAAAAGGTTTCACTATTAAAGTTGATAAAAGTGCAATACTGAAAATGAATCTGTTCTTGCATTATGACTAAGAAACTCATAATAGGGATTCTAAAATTATAAGGATTATATAAAGTTTAAAATTTAGTTAATAATATTCATAACCTTTTTTGAACGGCTTGTTTGGTATGTCATGGTGCGCTTGAACTCGGTGTTGCGTGTAGTGCAAGTTATTGAATTATTTTGAAGAAATAACACACTATGAAATCTTGGGGTGTTACATTCTCCCCTCCTTCAATAAATTGCGTCCTCGCAATTTGAAATTGTTCTTAGAAAATAAAAGGTTAAAAATAGAAAATATATTTGTGGGAAAACCCACATCGGAAATTGGTTTACTAAAATTTAGTCTTAATATAAGGAAAAGAGAAATGAAAGGGTCACCACCAAATTATGATCTCGATTAGGAGAACATTGGTGACAATTAGAGACATATAATTGGAGGGAAAATGTAAATATTTATAGGTAGTGGTTGAAGTCATCAATCACAAACAAGTATAAAATTGAGGTCCTTAAATTCATCAATCTATGATGATTTGAAAAACCATCGTTTCAACAAAACATAGGGTATTAGGATAACACATTTTTGACGTTTCAAAATATCATAGTTGAAATCCCACATCGAAAAATGAATTAACGAGGCCTCTATTTAAAATAAAGAGTGGAAAGTATGAAGATTACCGAAAATAACACATACTAGGGTTCCATGTAGGAAAATATGGATATGGAAGAGAAATCTGACCATCAATTATTTGATGGAGAGTGGTAGAGAACATGGCTATGAAAAGGCCAACAATCCCAAAGCCATGAATTAGTGATGATTTAAGGTACCATCTAGGACAACATTTTTGTTCTAAGTTCCTTTTATTAATGTTGAGGAATATATTTATGAGATTGGCTAAGATCATAAGGAGATATACTTACTTTATAATTAGCGTTTTATCCATTAATAAATTTCTACCACAAACTCATCTTTCACTCTAAAAGATAATAGAATGTAATTTTTTTATTTATACTATTCGTACAGGGTTCCAAAATAAATGAATTTATAATTCATCTACCAGATATTAAAAAAAACAACATTATTTAATCCAGGAAATCTCGTGGGCCAGTGGTAGGTGATACACCCTTGTCGCCCTTCGGTTGCGGGTTCAAGTCTCGCAGCCTTGCCGGACGCGACGGGTTGCCGCCCGACCTCTGGGTTGTCCTTTTATGGTAATCCAAAATAATCCAAACTAGAACTATCCAAAATACTTCTGTCCAAACTCACAGTCCAACATTTATAAGGAAGGTAAACATAATATAGATCCTTTTTACCCCGTAATAGCATATGAATACCTTCATCTTGTATTCTTTTAATAAATTGAAACATCTTGAATTACCATATTCCTTATTGATTACATTCATGCTCCCCTATTCCATATAGAATGCTGGATATACTTCATCAATCCAAAAATGTTTTAAACCCCAAAAAAATGATGGAATATACAAATCATTAATCAGTTTCAAGGTAGTCAAGAATATCCAACATAATTTATCCAAATCAATCATGTATTATTCTAAAATCACTAACTCGGTATCATAACCATATTATGGTTTATCTTTCTCTCAACCATATATTTTCCAAAAATTTATCCTGCTATTGAGTCACTTTTCTTTGTTCCACACAATCTCAAGTCCTTAATGAAATAGTACTGCAGTACAGTCCTTATATACTCCATAATTATTATAACAAGTACATTGTTGATACAACACTCAATTGACATAATCAACATAAGAACTCTAATCATTCCTCTTCATCTGTGGTAGTATCATAACTTGATTATTATCCAATAGCATCATTTGCGGCATAGTCTGATGACTGGGGCATAGGTTCGCGTAGTGTCCAAACTCCTTGCAAATGAAGCATTGTACATTTGAAACCATTTTCTTACCCTTGCAGTCATGTACTTTGTGCCCTTTGCCTCCACACTTATAACAAACTCCCATTCCTTTCAGGCAAGTTCCAGGGTGTTTCTTCCCACAGTTACCACATATGGGAAAATTCTTCTTTTCCCTCTTCCCTTTATCCATTTTTCTCTCTTCCATCATTTTCTTCTCTTGCTTCCCTTCAAAGCCATAGGACTCAGTAAACTCTTTACTTATCTTATCAACACATGATATTATTTCTTCATATGATGATAATACATGGGAAACTATTTCTCTTATCAATTCTAGCTTAAGACCATGAAAGATATGATCTTTCCTTCTCTTTGGATCATGTGCATTTCTGGAGTTCTCATTCCTTCTACTGGGCGCCATTTCTATATAATGGCATAAACTAGATCAGTTTATGAATCAAAATACATAATCCCATACTTATAAAACACTTAACATAAATTGAACTATTTATGGATATAATCCATAATCATAAAAATGTTTCCTTTGAGGAAGTATATACTCATAAACCCTTCATAATGATTTGTAAGAAAATGAGAGTTATCCTAAGCATATCCCCCGGGAGTGTCGTAACCAAGAGTGCAGCAAGGCCCGTTGTCGTGCACCAGTTCCCGTTCGAGTCTAGCTCAAATCGGTGTTTTCGGGTTTTACCCCTAGGTACATCTGTGCCAGATCCGCCTCTACCTGCTCGTATCCAGACAGGGATGTATTGCTCGGAAAACTCACAAAATCTCTACAATACCAAAATTCTAGGAAGTTCTTCTATACTAATCCTCAAAGTTCATCTTAGGTATACGTGCTATAATCAGAGTTTATCTAAATATAGCTTCCAAGGTTTGTACTAAACTTCCTCTGATACCAACTGTAACGCCCCGACCCCAGTTACCCAGAGTCGTTGCATTATTACATAACATTGGCATGATCACAAGAATGATAAAATCTCGAAAGACCGATTGGTTTAGTAGCCTTGGAAACACTAGATATATTCATAAGTTTTACATTATATCATAAAATGAAAAACTACTACAACAACATAATGTTTCCACATTCCACACTATAATCCCCTCATAATATCCCTGCAGGTCATTCATAACTTACATCTTCACATCCTGGGAAAAATAAAACATAGAAAAGGGGTGAGCTCAAATGCCCAGTAAGGATAACAATATAGCGGAACATTCAAAAATAAGCATAAACATTTAAGGCAATGAATTACTAAAACAAAAGCCTTTTAAACTTGAACTTCAACATAGTATGGAAAAAGTAAAATGAAATAATGCCATTTACTTGTTCACATGGATATTCTACTAATCGAATAATCACATGCAAAATCAATAACCACTTTCATAATGTTGGAATGCATAATGCTAAACTTTAATTACATTTCAAGGCCTCGTCCCAAGACCTTGGGTCTAACTGTAACCGGAACCCAACCCGGAGTGCCTCTAATAACCGGACACCAACCCGGAGTGCCTCTAATAACCGGACACCAACCCGGAGTGCCTCTAATAACCGGACACCAACCCGGAGGGCTTACTTTTACCAGTCCCTAACCTCGAGGGCTTACTTTTACCAGTCCCCAACCTGGAGGGCTTACTTTTACCAGTCCCCAACCTGGAGGGCTTACTTTAACCAGTCCCCAACCTGGAACATACTTGTCCAGCACATTCATATGAAGTAAAGATTGAAATATAACATAAACATTCTTATTGGAACTAGCATACGAAATGTCAATACTTTCACCATAAACTATGAATGGTATAAAAATAGCACATCCACAGTCAAACATATCACAAAACCTTCAAAACAATATAGAAGTTTTGTATCATAATAAATCAACTTCAAATAATCTTAAAACCCATCAAAGGATGTTGACATAGATGAAATCAAAATTCTTTTTAAAGAAATATCTCCTTTTATTTTGAAATCATTTAAGATCCATATAAAATCAAACATTTTCTTTGAAAATAATCTTATAAGCTTTTAAGGGAAGCTTTGACGATTTTATAACGGCGGAAAATAACCGCACCTGCCGTATAAGTTAAAAAAACATTCTTATCTTAATTCTGTCGAAAAGGTTAAAAAGCACCTTGTTTGGAAAACGACGGAAAGATTCCCTTATAAACCTCTTATAAAAATTAAAGCAAGGGTATAAATGACTTTAACCCATATTCTTTTAAATATTAAAAATGTTTTGAAATACATTTTGAAGAAACATGGATATGGATGATAACGAGATCCCAGTAGATTATTACGTATAAACAACCTCGGATAATGAAGAGATTGTGAAATAACCCTTACAAGTTTGGAAACTTATGAAACATACATCCCATGAAAGAGGTATCATACAATGAATATGTAAGTACACATAAATTAGAGTGTTTTACACAAAGAATATAATTATGGGTAGTACATACACCACACAAAAGGTAATGGTGGCAATATGGCATGAATCTCATGAGAATAAGGAGTGAGATGAAAACCCCATACCACGTTAATAAACTGAGTCGTATGGCCAAAAGTTAATAACCATCAAATAATTTACAGAATAACATGAATATAAATAGAATCATGATAATATATATCAAATGGCAGTACACAATACACCACTTTCAATAATTTAGTGGCGAACAATGGAAATCTCACGGAATTGAAAGTGAGATAAGAAAATCCCTTACCTTGTACTTTTCCTTGGTTGGGGTAGGTTAACCTCCTGTATAATGGTGAAATAATTGTTATTAAATTATACAAGAATCATATATATTAATATGATATCATATATGATCTTTTAATATTTATTTGATAATAATATCTTAGTATTATCGTTGTTTCGGGTGTTAACTTACTTGTTTTCTTTTGTATGTTTTGTTACGTAAGACATGTTTGTAAAGGATAGGTTGTATATTATTCAAATCCAGAATGGTATAAAGTCCTTAAACATCATTTTTAAATCATCAAAGGATAATTATACTTGAATGGATACGATGGAGGATGAATCTCATCGCGTTCGTGGAGACGGTAGTTCGTACGTACGCACGAACGCAACTTCCATTTAATTTTTATTTTAAAAGAATTGAATCCAAATGATACTTAGGTATATTACTATTACAGTATAATATAATATTTTATATATTTTACTTTAGTTTCATTAACACCATCCTTTATACGTTCCATGTGTGGTATGAACGAGTCATATCATTTTAAGGGGGCGGTAGTCCGCACTTCCTCAAATGAAATTATCGTATGTATATACAACATGAAACGAATAATTGTATGAAATAAAATGTAATTACAGAAGCTTATATATAAAATATATATCATTAATATCATATTTAATTACAGTGCCATCCTAATGGCCACCATGAGAGGCGGTAAGATGTATTTGAACAATCATCATTTCGTGAGGCGTTAGTTTGCCATCCACAGAAACATTATGTTCATCATCCATTAAGATGGAGTTGTGTGAATGTGTAGTTTGAATCCTTCATATAGCAACATCCTAGTATATTGTGGATACTGGTGTTGTTACAAAAGAAAGGAAATAAAAATAGTTTGGGGGTTGGAGAAGCAAAATAAATGAAAATAATTTAAGAGAAATCGTTACCTTTAATTTAGGTAACTCACTTTGGTTGGAACCAATGGACTTCTTGAAATGTATTCTGCCTAAGGGGAAGCTTCAAGGAGGAGGAGAGGGATGTGGGGAGCTTAGTTGGGCAGAGTTTGGACGAGCCAAGTGGCTTGAGAGGTGTGAGGAATCAGTAGAAGTGGTCTCCTTTTATAAGGGAGAGGAGGGGCTCTTTAGGAAAGAGTGAAAGTATTACTTTATAATAAAATTATATTCGGTTTATAATGGTCCAAAAATCATTGAGGTCGAAGATAAGATGACTCATATTCTAAATAACATCAACCAATAAGAATTGGACAGGTTTTAGATAATATTTTAATCATTATAATCTTATTTATTTAAATGATTTATTAATGAGGTAAACATTGCATCATTATTGTGTCATTAATAATTTAACTTATATGATGTCTAAAAATTATAAATAAAATATCATTATGTAGGAAATCGTTTTATCTTTCTAATGAATATTTATAATCGAAAATCAAACATGTATAACCCTATGTAAAAATTGTTCTTTTAAACGATGTAAGCTTATGCCATTTTTGTATTCATTTTAACTTAATTAAAATAAAGTGTCATTATCACTTACAAGTGGATCAATGGGGTCCCAAAATTGACCCAAAGATGCTCATGGTCGACCATGTATCATCCAATAGGGTTAAGACGCGTTTTAGGGTAATTTAGTATTATTATAATATTATTTTTTAACCCTTATTTACCGGATTTACCCTTAACCATGGTAAATAAAATATTTACCGCAGTAATTATTCAAAATGTCTAAAAATAAAAGTTACCTATTTACACAATTTGAACATCCTGATTCCAAATATGGAATACATTTTTCTAAATTCAAAACACAGAATTGCAGAAATTAATTTAAAATTAATTCCCGCTGTCAAATCAAAAAGCGTGTTTTTAAGAGATAATAACTATCAAAAGATTGACATTTGTTTATGTTCGGTTTAATTGTAAAATTATGTCCAATGACCAAAATTATATTAAATGGTAAAAATATATTCTAAATATACTTTAAAACCACTCAAATTCATAATTTATCACTATTAATTATTTTGATTAAAAAAGTTGTTTTTAATTAAAATTTAGTAATTTTCACTATTCATCAAAATATGAAAGTTATCCGAAAAGTACCAAAATTTCACCTTAGGCTAAATTCGATATTCCGAATCCAAAAATGAAGTCCATTTTAAAATATAAAATATATATAATTTCAAAATTTAGGTATTACTATTCATAACGGCTAGTTTGATTGGTTGTGGCGTGTGTTAAAACTCAAGGTTGCGCACAACACACGCTACTATTTTATTCAAAGGAAAGCGTACCGTGGAAGCTTGGGATGTTTCATTTTAATTTTTTTTTGATGTCCCAATTTATTCAGATAGTTTAAAATATTTTATTTAAAAAGGTTTCACTATTAAAGTTGATAAAAGTGCAATACTGAAAATGAATCTGTTCTTGCATTATGACTAAGAAACTCATAATAGGGATTCTAAAATTATAAGGATTATATAAAGTTTAAAATTTAGTTAATACTATTCATAACCTTTTTTGAACGGTTTGTTTGGTAAGTCATGGTGCGCTTGAACTCGGTGTTGCGTGTAGTGCAAGTTATTGAATTATTTTGAAGAAATAACACACTATGAAATCTTGGGGTGTTACATTCTCCCCTACTTCAATAAATTGCGTCCTCGCAATTTGAAATTGTTCTTAGAAAATAAAAGGTTAAAAATAGAAAATATATTTGTGGGAAAACCCACATCAGAAATTGGTTTACTAAAATTTAGTCTTAATATAAGGAAAAGAGAAATGAAAGGGTCACCACAAAATTATGATCTCGATTAGGAGAACATTGGTGGCAATTAGAGACATATAATTGGAGGGAAAACGTAAATATTTATAGGTAGTGGTTGAGGTCATCAATCACAAACAAGTATAAAATTGAGGTCCTTAAATTCATCAATCTATGATGATTTGAAAAACCATCGTTTCAACAAAACATAGGGTATTAGGATAACACATTTTTGACGTTTCAAAATATCATAGTTGAAATCCCACATCGAAAAATGAATTAACGAGGCCTCTATTTAAAATAAAGAGTGGAAAGTATGAAGATTACCGAAAATAACACATACTAGGGTTCCATGTAGGAAAATATGGATATGGAAGAGAAATCTGACCATCAATTATTTGATGGAGAGTGGTAGAGAACATGGCTATGAAAAGGCCAACAATCCCAAAGCCATGAATTAGTGATGATTTAAGGTACCATCTAGGACAACATTTTTGTTCTAAGTTCCTTTTATTAATGTTGAGGAATATATTTATGAGATTGGCTAAGATCATAAGGAGATATACTTACTTTATAATTAGCGTTTTATCAATTAATAAATTTCTACCACAAACTCATCTTTCACTCTAAAAGATAATAGAATGTAATTTTTTTATTTATACTATTCGTACAGGGTTCCAAAATAAATTAATTTATAATTCATCTACCAGATCTTTAAAAAAAACAACATTATTTAATCCAGGAAATCTTGTGGGCCAGTGGTAGGTGATACACCCTTGTCGCCCTTCGGTTGCGGGGTCAAGTCTCGCAGCCTTGCCAGACGCGACGGGTTGCCGCCCGACCTCTGGGTTGTCCTTTTATGGTAATCCAAAATAATCCAAACTAGAACTATCCAAAATACTTCTGTCCAAACTCACAGTCCAACATTTATAAGGAAGGTAAACATAATATAGATCCTTTTTACCCCGTAATAGCATATGAATACCTTCATCTTGTATTCTTTTAATAAATTGAAACATCTTGAATTACCATATTCCTTATTGATTACATTCATGCTCCCCTATTCCATATAGAATGCTGGATATACTTCATCAATCCAAAAATGTTTTAAACCCCAAAAAAAATGATGGAATATACAAATCATTAATCAGTTTCAAGGTAGTCAAGAATATCCAACATAATTTATCCAAATCAATCATGTATTATTCTAAAATCACTAACTCGGTATCAGAACCATATTATGGTTTATCTTTCTCTCAACCATATATTTTCCAAAAATTTATCCTGCTATTGAGTCACTTTTCTTTGTTCCACACAATCTCAAGTCCTTAATGAAATAGTACTGCAGTACAGTCCTTATATACTCCATAATTATTATAACAAGTACATTGTTGATACAACACTCAATTGACATAATCAACATAAGAACTCTAATCATTCCTCTTCATGTGTGGTAGTATTATAACTTGATTATTATCCAATAGCATCATTTGCGGCATAGTCTGATGACTGGGGCATAGGTTCGCGTAGTGTCCAAACTCCTTGCAAATGAAGCATTGTACATTTGAAACCATTTTCTTACCCTTGCAGTCATGTACTTTGTGCCCTTTGCCTCCACACTTATAACAAACTCCCATTCCTTTCATGCAAGTTCCAGGGTGTTTCTTCCCACAGTTACCACATATGGGAAAATTCTTCTTTTCCCTCTTCCCTTTATCCATTTTTCTCTCTTCCATCATTTTCTTCTCTTGCTTCCCTTCAAAGCCATAGGACTCAGTAAACTCTTTACTTATCTTATCAACACATGATATTATTTCTTCATATGATGATAATACATGGGAGACTATTTCTCTTATTAATTCTAGCTTAAGACAATGAATGATATGATCCTTCCTTCTCTTTGGATCATGTGCATTTCTGGAGTTCTCATTCCTTCTACTGGGCGCCATTTCTAAATAATGGCATAAACTAGATCAGTTTATGAATAAAAATACATAATCCCATACTTATAAAACACTTAACATAAATTGAACTATTTATGGATATAATCCATAATCATAAAAATGTTTCCTTTGAGGAAGTATATACTCATAAACCCTTCATAATGATTTGTAAGAAAATGAGAGTTATCCTAAGCATATCCCCCGGGAGTGTCGTAACCAAGAGTGCAGCAAGGCCCGTTGTCGTGCACCAGTTCCCGTTCGAGTCTAGCTCAAAGCGGTGTTTTCGGGTTTTACCCCTAGGTACATCTGTGCCAGAGCCGCCTCTACCTGCTCGTATCCAGACAGGGATGTATTGCTCGGAAAACTCACAAAATCTCTACAATACCAAAATTCTAGGAAGTTCTTCTATACTAATCCTCAAAGTTCATCTTAGGTATACGTGCTATAATCAGAGTTTATCTAAATCTAGCTTCCAAGGTTTGTACTAAACTTCCTCTGATACCAACTGTAACGCCCCGACCCCAGTTACCCAGCGTCGTTGCATTATTACATAACATTGGCATGATCACAAGAAAGATAAAATCTCGAAAGACCGATTGGTTTAGTAGCCTTGGAAACAATAGATATATTCATAAGTTTTACATTATATCATAAAATGAAAAACTACTACAACAACATAATGTTTCCACAGTCCACACTATAATCCCCTCATAATATCCCTGCAGGTCATTCATAATATACATCTTCACATCCTGGGAAAAATAAAACATAGAAAAGGGGTGAGCTCAAATGCCCAGTAAGGATAACAATATAGCGGAACATTCAAAAATAAGCATAAACATTTATGGCAATGAATTACTAAAACAAAAGCCTTTTAAACTTGAACTTCAACATAGTATGGAAAAAGTAAAATAAAATAATGCCATTTACTTGTTGACATGGATATTCTACTAATCGAATAATCACATGCAAAATCAATAACCACTTTCATAATGTTGGAATGCATAATGCTAAACTTTAATTACATTTCAAGGCCTCGTCCCAAGACCTTGGGGCTAACTGTAACCGGAACCCAACCCGGAGTGCCTCTAATAACCGGACACCAACTCGGAGTTCCTCTAATAACCGGACACCAACCCGGAGTGCCTCTAATAACCGGACACCAACCCGGAGGGCTTACTTTTACCAGTCCCTAACCTCGAGGGCTTACTTTTACCAGTCCCCAATCTGGAGGGCTTACTTTTACCAGTCCCCAACCTGGAGGGCTTACTTTAACCAGTCCCCAACCTGGAACATACTTGTCCAGCACATTCATATGAAGTAAAGATTGAAATATAACATAAACATTCTTATTGGAACTAGCATACGAAATGTCAATACTTTCACCATAAACTATGAATGGTATAAAAATAGCACATCCACAGTCAAACATATCACAAAACCTTCAAAACAATATAGAAGTTTTGTATCATAATAAATCAACTTCAAATAATCTTAAAACCCATCAAAGGATGTTGACATAGATGAAATCAAAATTCTTTTTAAAGAAATATCTCCTTTTATTTTGAAATCATTTAAGATCCATATAAAATCAAACATTTTCTTTGAAAATAATCTTATAAGCTTTTAAGGGAAGCTTTGACGATTTTATAACGGCGGAAAATAACCGCACCCGCCGTATAAGTTAAAAAAACATTCTTATCTTAATTCTATCGAAAAGGTTAAAAAGCACCTTGTTTGGAAAACGACGGAAAGATTCCCTTATAAACCTCTTATAAAAAGTCAAGCAAGGGTATAAATGACTTTAACCCATATTCTTTTAAATATTAAAAATGTTTTGAAATACATTTTGAAGAAACATGGATGTGGATGATAACGAGATCCCAGTAGATTATTACGTATAAACAACATCGGATAATGAAGAGATTGTGAAATAACCCTTACAAGTTTGGAAACTTATGAAACATACAACCCATGAAAGAGGTATCATACAATGAATATGTAAGTACACATAAATTAGAGTGTTTTACACAAAGAATATAATTATGGGCAGTACATACACCACACAAAAGGTAATGGTGGCAATATGGCATGAATCTCATGAGAATAAGGAGTGAGATGAAAACCCCATACCACGTTAATAAACTGAGTCGTATGGCCAAAAGTTAATAACCATCAAATGATTTACAGAATAACATGAATATAAATAGAATCATGATAATATATATCAAATGACAGTACACAATACACCACTTTCAATAATTTAGTGGCGAACAATGGAAATCTCACGGAATTGAAAGTGAGATAAGAAAATCCCTTACCTTGTACTTTTCCTTGGTTGGGGTAGGTTAACCTCCTGTATAATGGTGAAATAATTGTTATTAAATTATACAAGAATCATATATATTAATATGATATCATATATGATCTTTTAATATTGATTTGATAATAATATCTTAGTATTATCGTTGTTTCGGGTGTTAACTTACTTGTTTTCTTTTGTATGTTTTGTTACGTAAGACATGTTTGTAAAGGATAGGTTGTATATTATTCAAATCCAGAATGGTATAAAGTCCTTAAACATCATTTTTAAATCATCAAATGATAATTATACTTGAATGGATACGATGGAGGATGAATCTCATCGCGTTCGTGGAGACGGTAGTTCGTACGTACGCACGAACGCAACTTCCATTTAATTTTTATTTTAAAAGAACTGAATCCAAATGATACTTAGGTATATTACTATTACAGTATAATATAATATTTTATATATTTTACTTTAGTTTCATTAACACCATCCTTTATACGTTCCATGTGTGGTATGAACGAGTCATATCATTTTAAGGGGGCGGTAGTCCGCACTTCCTCAAATGAAATTATCGTACGTATATACAACATGAAACGAATAATTGTATGAAATAAAATTTAATTACAGAAGCTTATATATAAAATATATATCATTAATATCATATTTAATTACAGTGCCATCCTAATGGCCACCATGAGAGGCGGTAAGATGTATTTGAACAATCATCATTTCGTGAGGCGTTAGTTTGCCATCCACAGAAACATTATGTTCATCATCCATTAAGATGGAGTTGTGTGAATGTGTAGTTTGAATCATTCTTATAGAAACATCCTAGTATATTGTGGATACTGGTGTTGTTACAAAAGAAAGGAAATAAAAATAGTTTGGGGGTTGGAGAAGCAAAATAAATGAAAATAATTTAAGAGAAATCGTTACCTTTAATTTAGGTAACTCACTTTGGTTGGAACCAAAGGACTTCTTGAAATGCATTCTGCCTAAGGGGAAGCTTCAAGGAGGAGGAGAGGGATGTGGGGAGCTTAGTTGGGCAGAGTTTGGACGATCCAAGTGGCTTTAGAGGTGTGAGGAATGAGTAGAAGTGGTCTCCTTTTATAAGGGAGAGGAGGGGCTCTTTAGGAAAGAGTGAAAGTATTACTTTATAATAAAATTATATTCGGTTTATAATGGTCCAAAAATCATTGAGGTCGAAGATAAGATGACTCATATTCTAAATAACATCAACCAATAAGAATTGGACAGGTTTTAGATAATATTTTAATCATTATAATCTTATTTATTTAAATGATTTATTAATGAGGTAAACATTGCATCATTATTGTGTCATTAATAATTTAACTTATTTGATGTCTAAAAATTATAAATAAAATATCATTATGTAGGAAATCTTTTTAGCTGTCTAATGAATATTTATAATCGAAAATCAATCATGTATAACCCTATGTAAAAATTGTTCTTTTAAACGATGTAAGCTTATGCCATTTTTGTATTCATTTTAACTTAATTAAAATAAAGTGTCATTATCACTTACAAGTGGATCAATGGGGTCCCAAAATTGACCCAATGATGCTCATGGTCGACCATGTATCATCCAATAGGGTTAAGCCACGTTTTAGGGTAATTTAGTATTATTATAATATTATTTTTTAACCCTTATTTACCGGATTTACCCTTAACCATGGTAAATAAAATATTTACCGCAGTAATTATTCAAAATGTCTAAAAATAAAAGTTACCTATTTACACAATTTGAACATCCTGATTCCAAATATGGAATCCATTTTTCTAAATTCAAAACACAGAATTGGCAGAAATTAATTTAAAATTAATTCCCGCTGTCAAAACAAAAAGCGTGTTTTTAAGAGATAATAACTATCAAAATATTGACATTTGTTTATGTTCGGTTTAATTGTAAAATTATGTCCAATGACCAAAATTATATTAAATGGTAAAAATATATTCTAAATATAATTTAAAACCACTCAAATTCATAATTTATCACTATTAATTATTTTGATTAAAAAAGTTGTTTTTAATTAAAATTTAGTAATTTTCACTATTCATCAAAATATGAAAGTTATCCGAAAAGTACCAAAATTTCACCTTAGGCTAAATTCGATATTCCGAATCCAAAAATGAAGTCCATTTTAAAATATAAAATATATATAATTTCAAAATTTAGGTATTACTATTCATAACGGCTAATTTGATTGGTTGTGGCGTGTGTTAAAACTCAAGGTTGCACACAACACACGCTACTATTTTATTCAAAGGAAAGCGTACCGTGGAAGCTTGGGATGTTTCATTTTAATTTTTTTTTTGATGTCCCAATTTATTCAGATAGTTTAAAATATTTTATTTAAAAAGGTTTCACTATTAAAGTTGATAAAAGTGCAATACTGAAAATGAATCTGTTCTTGCATTATGACTAAGAAACTCATAATAGGGATTATAAAATTATAAGGATTATATAAAGTTTAAAATTTAGTTAATACTATTCATAACCTTTTTTGAACGGCTTGTTTGGTAAGTCATGGTGCGCTTGAACTCGGTGTTGCGTGTAGTGCAAGTTATTGAATTATTTTGAAGAAATAACACACTATGAAATCTTGGGGTGTTACATTCTCCCCTACTTCAATAAATTGCGTCATCGCAATTTGAAATTGTTCTTAGAAAATAAAAGGTTAAAAATAGAAAATATATTTGTGGGAAAACCCACATCGGAAATTGGTTTACTAAAATTTAGTCTTAATATAAGGAAAAGAGAAATGAAAGGGTCACCACCAAATTATGATATCGATTAGGAGAACATTGGTGGAAATTAGAGACATATAATTGGAGGGAAAACGTAAATATTTATAGGTAGTGGTTGAGTTCATCAATCACAAAAAAGTATAAAATTGAGGTCCTTAAATTCATCAATCTATGATGATTTGAAAAACCATCGTTTCAACAAAACATAGGGTATTAGGATAACACATTTTTGACGTTTCAAAATATCATAGTTGAAATCCCACATCGAAAAATGAATTAACGAGGCCTCTATTTAAAATAAAGAGTGGAAAGTATGAAGATTACCGAAAATAACACATACTAGGGTTCCATGTAGGAAAATATGGATATGGAAGAGAAATCTGACCATCAATTATTTGATGGAGAGTGGTAGAGAACATGGCTATGAAAAGGCCAACAATCCCAAAGCCATGAATTAGTGATGATTTAAGGTACCATCTAGGACAACATTTTTGTTCTAAGTTCCTTTTATTAATGTTGAGGAATATATTTATGAGATTGGCTAAGATCATAAGGAGATATACTTACTTTATAATTAGCGTTTTATCCATTAATAAATTTCTACCACAAACTCATCTTTCACTCTAAAAGATAATAGAATGTAATTTTTTTATTTATACTATTCGTACAGGGTTCCAAAATAAATGAATTTATAATTCATCTACCAGATCTTTAAAAAAACAACATTATTTAATCCAGGAAATCTCGTGGGCCAGTGGTAGGTGATACACCCTTGTCGCCCTTCGGTTGCGGGGTCAAGTCTCGCAGCCTTGCCAGACGCGACGGGTTGCCGCCCGACCTCTGGGTTGTCCTTTTATGGTAATCCAAAATAATCCAAACTAGAACTATCCAAAATACTTCTGTCCAAACTCACAGTCCAACATTTATAAGGAAGGTAAACATAATATAGATCCTTTTTATCCCGTAATAGCATATGAATACCTTCATCTTGTATTCTTTTAATAAATTGAAACATCTTGAATTACCATATTCCTTATTGATTACATTCATGCTCCCCTATTCCATATAGAATGCTGGATATACTTCATCAATCCAAAAATGTTTTAAACCCCAAAAAAAATGATGGAATATACAAATCATTAATCAGTTTCAAGGTAGTCAAGAATATCCAACATAATTTATCCAAATCAATCATGTATTATTCTAAAATCACTAACTCGGTATCAGAACCATATTATGGTTTATCTTTCTCTCAACCATATATTTTCCAAAAATTTATCCTGCTATTGAGTCACTTTTCTTTGTTCCACACAATCTCAAGTCCTTAATGAAATAGTACTGCAGTACAGTCCTTATATACTCCATAATTATTATAACAAGTACATTGTTGATACAACACTCAATTGACATAATCAACATAAGAACTCTAATCATTCCTCTTCATCTGTGGTAGTATCATAACTTGATTATTATCCAATAGCATCATTTGCGGCATAGTCTGATGACTGGGGCATAGGTTCGCGTAGTGTCCAAACTCCTTGCAAATGAAGCATTGTACATTTGAAACCATTTTCTTACCCTTGCAGTCATGTACTTTGTGCCCTTTGCCTCCACACTTATAACAAACTCCCATTCCTTTCAGGCAAGTTCCAGGGTGTTTCTTCCCACAGTTACCACATATGGGAAAATTCTTCTTTTCCCTCTTCCCTTTATCCATTTTTCTCTCTTCCATCATTTTCTTCTCTTGCTTCCCTTCAAAGCCATAGGACTCAGTAAACTCTTTACTTATCTTATCAACACATGATATTATTTCTTCATATGATGATAATACATGGGAGACTATTTCTCTTATTAATTCTAGCTTAAGACCATGAAAGATATGATCCTTCCTTCTCTTTGGATCATGTGCATTTCTGGAGTTCTCATTCCTTCTACTGGGCGCCATTTCTAAATAATGGCATAAAATAGATCAGTTTATGAATCAAAATACATAATCCCATACTTATAAAACACTTAACATAAATTGAACTATTTATGGATATAATCCATAATCATAAAAATGTTTCCTTTGAGGAAGTATATACTCATAAACCCTTCATAATGATTTGTAAGAAAATGAGAGTTATCCTAAGCATATCCCCCGGGAGTGTCGTAACCAAGAGTGCAGCAAGGCCCATTGTCGTGCACCAGTTCCCGTTCGAGTCTAGCTCAAAGCGGTGTTTTCGGGTTTTACCCCTAGGTACATCTGTGCCAGAGCCGCCTCTACCTGCTCGTATCCAGACAGGGATGTATTGCTCGGAAAACTCACAAAATCTCTACAATACCAAAATTCTAGGAAGTTCTTCTATACTAATCCTCAAAGTTCATCTTAGGTATACGTGCTATAATCAGAGTTTATCTAAATCTAGCTTCCAAGGTTTGTACTAAACTTCCTCTGATACCAACTGTAACGGCCCGACCCCAGTTACCCAGAGTCGTTGCATTATTACATAACATTGGCATGATCACAAGAAAGATAAAATCTCGAAAGACCGATTGGTTTAGTAGCCTTGGAAACACTAGATATATTCAAAAGTTTTACATTATATCATAAAATGAAAAACTACTACAACAACATAATGTTTCCACAGTCCACACTATAATCCCCTCATAATATCCCTGCAGGTCATTCATAACTTACATCTTCACATCCTGGGAAAAATAAAACATAGAAAAGGGGTGAGCTCAAATGCCCAGTAAGGATAACAATATAGCGGAACATTCAAAAATAAGCATAAACATTTAAGGCAATGAATTACTAAAACAAAAGCCTTTTAAACTTGAACTTCAACATAGTATGGAAAAAGTAAAATGAAATAATGCCATTTACTTGTTCACATGGATATTCTACTAATCGAATAATCACATGCAAAATCAATAACCACTTTCATAATGTTGGAATGCATAATTCTAAACTTTAATTACATTTCAAGGCCTCGTCCCAAGACCTTGGGGCTAACTGTAACCGGAACCCAACCCGGAGTGCCTCTAATAACCGGACACCAACCCGGAGTGCCTCTAATAACCGGACACCAACCCGGAGTGCCTCTAATAACCGGACACCAACCCGGAGGGCTTACTTTTACCAGTCCCTAACCTCGAGGGCTTACTTTTACCAGTCCCCAACCTGGAGTGCTTACTTTTACCAGTCCCCAGCCTGGAGGGCTTACTTTAACCAGTCCCCAACCTGGAACATACTTGTCCAACACATTCATATGAAGTAAAGATTGAAATATAACATAAACATTCTTATTGGAACTAGCATACGAAATGTCAATACTTTCACCATAAACTATGAATGGTATAAAAATAGCACATCCACAGTCAAACATATCACAAAACCTTCAAAACAATATAGAAGTTTTGTATCATAATAAATCAACTTCAAATAATCTTAAAACCCATCAAAGGATGTTGACATAGATGAAATCAAAATTCTTTTTAAAGAAATATCTCCTTTTATTTTGAAATCATTTAAGATCCATATAAAATCAAACATTTTCTTTGAAAATAATCTTATAAGCTTTTAAGGGAAGCTTTGACGATTTTATAATGGCGGAAAATAACCGCACCCGCCGTATAAGTTAAAAAAACATTCTTATCGTAATTCTGTCGAAAAGGTTAAAAAGCACCTTGTTTGGAAAACGACGGAAAGATTCCCTTATAAACCTCTTAAAAAAAGTCAAGCAAGGGTATAAATGACTTTAACCCATATTCTTTTAAATATTAAAAATGTTTTGAAATACATTTTGAAGAAACATGGATGTGGATGATAATGAGATCCCAGTAGATTATTACGTATAAACAACCTCGGATAATGAAGAGATTGTGAAATAACCCTTACAAGTTTGGAAACTTATGAAACATACAACCCATGAAAGAGGTATCATACAATTAATATGTAAGTACACATAAATTAGAGTGTTTTACACAAATAATATAATTATGGGCAGTACATACACCACACAAAAGGTAATGGTGGCAATATGGCATGAATCTCATGAGAATTAGGAGTGAGATGAAAACCCCATACCACGTTAATAAACTGAGTCGTATGGCCAAAAGTTAATAACCACCAAATGATTTACAGAATAACATGAATATAAATAGAATCATGATAATATATATCAAATGGCAGTACACAATACACCACTTTCAATAATTTAGTGGCGAACAAATTGAAATCTCACGGAATTGAAAGTGAGATAAGAAAATCCCTTACCTTGTACTTCTCCTTGGTTGGGGTAGGTTAACCTCCTGTATAATGGTGAAATAATTTTTATTAAATTATACAAGAATCATATATATTAATATGATATCATATATGATCTTTTAATATTGATTTGATAATAATATCTTAGTATTATCGTTGTTTTGGGTGTTAACTTACTTGTTTTCTTTTGTATGTTTTGTTACGTAAGACATGTTTGTAAAGGATAGGTTGTATATTATTCAAATCCAGAATGGTATAAAGTCCTTAAACATCATTTTTAAATCATCAAATGATAATTATACTTGAATGGATACGATGGAGGATGAATCTCATCGCGTCCGTGGAGACGATAGTTCGTACGTACGCACGAACGCAACTTCCATTTAATTTTTATTTTAAAAGAATTGAATCCAAATGATACTTATGTATATTACTATTACAGTATAATATAATATTTTATATATTTTACTTTAGTTTCATTAACACCATCCTTTATACGTTCCATGTGTGGTATGAACGAGTCATATCATTTTAAGGGGGCGGTAGTCCGCACTTCCTCAAATGAAATTATCGTATGTATATACAACATGAAACGAATAATTGTATGAAATAAAATGTAATTACAGAATCTTATATATAAAATATATATCATTAATATCATATTTAATTACAGTGCCATCCTAATGGCCACCATGAGAGGCGGTAAGATGTATTTGAACAATCATCATTTCGTGAGGCGTTAGTTTGCCATCCACAGAAACATTATGTTCATCATCCATTAAGATGGAGTTGTGTGAATGTGTAGTTTGAATCCTTCTTATAACAACATCCTAGTATATTGTGGATACTGGTGTTGTTACAAAAGAAAGGAAATAAAAATAGTTTGGGGGTTGGAGAAGCAAAATAAATGAAAATAATTTAAGAGAAATCGTTACCTTTAATTTAGGTAACTCACTTTGGTTGGAACCAAAGGACTTCTTGAAATGCATTCTTCCTAAGGGGAAGCTTCAAGGAGGAGGAGAGGGATGTGGGGAGCTTAGTTGGGCAGAGTTTGGACGAGCCAAGTGGCTTGAGAGGTGTGAGGAATGAGTAGAAGTGGTCTCCTTTTATAAGGGAGAGGAGGGGCTCTTTAGGAAAGAGTGAAAGTATTACTTTATAATAAAATTATATTCGGTTTATAATGGTCCAAAAATCATTGAGGTCGAAGATAAGATGACTCATATTCTAAATAACATCAACCAATAAGAATTGGACAGGTTTTAGATAATATTTTAATCATTATAATCTTATTTATTTAAATGATTTATTAATGAGGTAAACATTGCATCATTATTGTGTCATTAATAATTTAACTTATTTGATGTCTAAAAATTATAAATAAAATATCATTATGTAGGAAATCTTTTTAGATTTCTAATGAATATTTATAATCCAAAATCAAACATGTATAACCCTATGTAAAAATTGTTCTTTTAAACGATGTAAGCTTATGCCATTTTTGTATTCATTTTAACTTAATTAAAATAAAGTGTCATTATCACTTACAAGTGGATCAATGGGGTCCCAAAATTGACCCAAAGATGCTCATGGCCGACCATGTATCATCCAATAGGGTTAAGACACGTTTTAGGGTAATTTAGTATTATTATAATATTATTTTTTAACCCTTATTTACCGGATTTACCCTTAACCATGGTAAATAAAATATTTACCGCAGTAATTATTCAAAATGTCTAAAAATAAAAGTTACCTATTTACACAATTTGAACATCCTGATTCCAAATATGGAATCCATTTTTCTAAATTCAAAACACAGAATTGGCAGAAATTAATTTAAAATTAATTCCCGCTGTCAAAACAAAAAGCGTGTTTTTAAGAGATAATAACTATCAAAAGATTGACATTTGTTTATGTTCGGTTTAATTGTAAAATTATGTCCAATGACCAAAATTATATTAAATGGTAAAAATATATTCTAAATATACTTTAAAACCACTCAAATTCATAATTTATCACTATTAGTTATTTTGATTAAAAAAGTTGTTTTTAATTAAAATTTAGTAATTTTCACTATTCATCAAAATATGAAAGTTATCCGAAAAGTACCAAAATTTCACCTTAGGCTAAATTTGATATTCCGAATCCAAAAATGAAGTCCATTTTAAAATATAAAATATATATAATTTCAAAATTTAGGTATTACTATTCATAAAGGCTAGTTTGATTGGTTGTGGCGTGTGTTAAAACTCAAGGTTGCGCACAACACACGCTACTATTTTATTCAAAGGAAAGCGTACCGTGGAAGCTTGGGATGTTTCATTTTAATTTTTTTTTTGATGTCCCAATTTATTCAGATAGTTTAAAATATTTTATTTAAAAAGGTTTCACTATTAAAGTTGATAAAAGTGCAATACTGAAAATGAATCTGTTCTTGCATTATGACTAAGAAACTCATAATAGGGATTCTAAAATTATAAGGATTATATAAAGTTTAAAATTTAGTTAATACTATTCATAACCTTTTTTGAACGGCTTGTTTGGTAATTCATGGTGCGCTTGAACTCGGTGTTGCGTGTAGTGCAAGTTATTGAATTATTTTGAAGAAATAACACACTATGAAATCATGGGGTGTTACAACCAGGATATGAATAAGTTAGTTATGAGTGACTTGCAAGCATTATATATGAGTCTTGGATGTTTCAAATGGAATAAATTCGTTTTGTATTTGTTTTCAAGTTGTAAAGATGAACTTATGTGTTAATCTTGTTTCCAATAATTCTAAACCGATCAGACTTTTGATACATGATTTCCTTATGATCATGCCAATGTTATGTAATAATGCACCGACTCTGGGTAACTAGGGTTCGGGCATTACAGTTGGTATCATAGGAAGTTTAGTACAAACCATGGAACTTAGATTTAGATAACCTCTGATTAGAGCACATAGCCCTAAGATTGGCATTGAGGATTAGTATAGAAGAATTGACTAGAATATTGGTATTGTAATGATAGTGTGAGTTTTCCAAACAATACATCCCTGTCTGGATACGAGCAAGTAGAGGTGGATCTAGCAGAAATGTACCTAGGGGTAAAACCCAAAAACACCACTTTGAGCTAGACTCAAATGAGAACTGGTGCACAAAAACAGGCCTTGATACACTCTTGGTTATGACACTCCTAGGGGATATTCTTAGGATAATTCTCATTTTCATTACAAACAATTATTAAGGGTTTATGAGTATATAATTCCTCAAGGAAAACATTTTTATGATTATGGATAATATCCATAAACTCTTCAATTTATGTTAACTATTTTACAAGTTTGGATTTATGTATTGCGATTCATAAACTAATCAAGTGTATGCCATTGTTTAGAAATGGAACCTAATGGAAAGAATGGAAACCATATCAATGAACAAACTCCAAGTAGGGATTTTCCTCCTACTCAAGATAATTGTAGTGGATCTGGTGACACAACTGATGTTGATCATCTTATCAACATACTGGGAAAACTAACACAGGTTATGAATAATAACCTTACCCGTATAGAGCACCCTAATCAAAAACGTGGAGGATCAATGTTAGAAGGCTTCATAAGGCAACAAACACTAACATTCAATCGGGGTACAAATCCATTAGTAGCTGAGCAATGGATAAATTTCTTAGAGAAAATATTCCACGCCTTGGGGAGTAGAAAAAGGGAAAAAGTTGTCATGGCAGTTTACCACCTCACTAGAGATGCTGATCAATGGTGGTCATTGATTCAAAACACAAAGGAAAGTTGATGAAGTATCAAATAAGGAATGGAGAGAGTTTAAAGAAATTTTCTTAGAAAAATACTTTCCTCATGACCATCAAGCAGATATGGAAAAACAATTTATGAGTCTGAAGCAAAAGGAGGATGAGAATGTTGCAATGTAAGAATCTAACATTACAAGGTTAGTGAGGCATGCTACAGATTATATACGTAACCCAAGAAGTAATATTGAACATTAATTTTATGGGTTGAAACCATTTATTCTTCGAGCATCAATATCACAATCCATCTCATCATACGAAGATATTTTCTCATGTGCTATCAAGACAGAAAAGGAATTCTCTAAGTCTTGTTACTTTAAAGCAAATCAAGAGAAGAAGAGACCTGTTGAACACTCTGGGAATGAAATAAGAAAATAGAGAAGGGAAGAATTGAATTTCAACCCTGTGATAATTGAAGAATGAAGCACCCTGGTGCCTGTCTAAATGGAAAAAGGAGTATTCGACAAATGTGGACAGAAAGGAAATCTTGCTGGTGATTCTAAGGGAAATAAATACGCTACCAATTTTCAAAGCTACAATTTTTGGGAGGTGGGACATTATGAAAGTGAATTTATTAAGCGTAAGGGAAACATACCTTAGAAAAGGCCAAGGGATCAAGGCCAAGATTATGTGATCACTACTGCTGAGGGTGAAGCCCCGAAAGATGTGGTGGAAAGTAATTTAATGGTTTCCTCAAGTTTAGCCAATGCTTTATTTGATTCTGGATAATCACATTATTTCATATCTTCCCAGTTTTCTAAGAAAATTAGATATTTCCTATTTAATTTAACAAGGGAGTTGTTATTCAAAACTCCTAAGGGAAGTATCATTGCAATAAAGTTTTGTGAATCATTCCCCATTAGGGCATATAAATGTTTTTTATCTATTGATCTCATCGTCATACACATGATTGAATTTGATGCAAAAATTTATTGTTAGAATAAAGAGGTTACTATTTTTGACGACGATGATAAAAACAACTTATATTTAGGGAAGAATTATCACCACCTAATTCTTATCTAGATCTACCCCCGATATCTCAACTAAACTCAATTATTGGGGAGTAAGAGAATGAAATAACTGTGGGTGAGGAAAATAATGTTCAAATAGAGGATGTGCCTATTGTGAAAGAATATGATGATGTGTTTCTAGAATATTTACATAAACATCCTCCAGAATGCGAAATTGATTTTTCCATTGATTTAATTCCTGGATCATGGTCCATATTGAAGTCCCCTTAGATAATGGCCAATGTGGAATTAGTGGAACTAGAGAAACAAATAGAGTAATTGAGTAACAAGGGATTTATTCTCCCTAGTGTGTCTCCATTGGGAGCCCCTGTCATTTTTGTTACGAAGAAAGATAGATCTAGGAGGTTGTGCACTAACTACTAGGAGATCAATTCTATAACAATAAAGAACAAGTATCCCCAGCCTCGCATCGATGATTTATTTGACCAACTTCATGGAGCTCAATAATTTTCAAAGATTTACATTCGATCTGGATATCATCAGTTGTGTGTCAAGAAGTAATAATTTCCAAAAATAGCATTTCGAACCAGGTACGAGCATTATGAGTTTATAGTAATGCTTTTTGGATTAACTAATGCACCCTCTGTCTTCATGGATCTAATGAATTGAGTTTTCAAGGAATATATTGATTACTTTGTAGTGGTATTTATTTATGATATCATGGTATACTCCAAAGATACAAATATCATGAAAATCACGTACGCATTATCCTGAAGACTCTTATAAGACATCAATTATATGGGAAGTTTAGCAAGTGTGAATTTTGGATTCAAGAGATTTCATTTCTTGTCCATGTTGTCTCTAAGGATGGAATCTCTATTGATTCTTCTAATACCAAGGAAATCCAAGAATGGCCAACACCAATGTGTATAGTTGAGGTATATAGTTTTATTGGTTTAGCAGGTTATTATTGATGTTTCATAAATAATTTTTCCTGGATGGATAACCCATTGACAAAGCTCACAAGAAAAGGGGTTAAAATTTTTTGGACAAAAGAGTGTGAGGAATGTTTTGAAGAATTAAAGAGAAAATTAGTAAATTCTCTAATCTTGACTCTGCCATCGGGGAATGATGGGTTTGTTATTTATAGTGATGCTTAAAAGAAAGGACTTGGTTGAGTCCTTATGCAGAATGATTGGGTTTTTACCTATGAATCATGACAACTAAAAATTCCTGAGAAAAACTATCCAACTCATGATCTTGAGTTATCATCTGTAATATTTTCTTTGAAAATATGGAGACACTATCTCTATGGTGAAGAATGTGAGATATATACCGATCACAAGAGTTTAAATTATATTTTCTCTTAGAAAGAACTCAACATGAGGAAAAGATGATGGATTGAACTACTCAAGGATTATGATTACACTATACACTACCACCCACGGAAGGAAAATAAGGTGGAAGATGATTTGAGTAGAAAGGATCATGGAGTTTCGAATAATATGAGAGTCGAAAAGGATCCTATATATATGGATCTAGTAGAGATGGATATGGGAATCACCATGGAAGGTAAAACATCAATAATTTTTCAAATGGTTTTCAAACAATATATACTAGAAAGGATAAAGAGTTATTAGAATGGTGACAATGATTCTCAAAAAAATATTAAAGCTGTGAATGATGGGAGATTGAGTGACTTTGTGTATGAAGATGGAATTTTGAAATTTGGGAAGAGAAATTGTGTTCCCGATATACCTGATATAAAAAGAGAATTGTTGGATGATGCTCATAGATCCAATTTCTATATACACCCTGGGGGCACCAAAAGGTATAGAGATTTAAAGGAACATTTTTGGTGGGACAACATGAAGTGGGAGATTGCTGATTTTGTGTCAAGATGTATGGTTTGTTAACAAGTGAAATATGGAAGACAACATCTTGGAGGATAATTACAACCTCTTCCCATACTTGAGCGGAAATGGGATAATATTATGATGTAATTTTTCATGGGACTACCAAAGATTCCTAGAAGGAACGATACAATATGGGTCATTGTATATCGTCTTACCGAGTCAGTACATTTTCCTTGCTATAATAGAAGATTTACCACTTGAACGTCTAGAAATACTATATATTAATGATGTTATGAGACTTCATGGAGTACCCATATCGAATGTTTCTGGTCGTGATCCCCGTTTTACATCATGATTTTCGAAAAGTATTCTGAAATTCCTAGATACTGAACTTCTTTTGAGCACTACATACCACCCCCAAACTGATGGACAATCAGAACAGATTATTCAAACCTTATAAGACATGTTGAGATCATGCTCACTTGACTTTCAAGGTATGTGGGATCAATATTTACCTCTGGTAGAATAAAAATATCTTCCATTCAAGTATTCAGATGGAACTATATGAAGTGTTATATGAAAATAGATGTCTCACATCAACCGGTTGGGATGATGTTGGTGAAAGAAAATTCATAGGGCCAGAACTTGTGGAGTAAATGATGGAAAAGGTGAAGTTAATC
Organism: Viscum album; assembly: GCA_963277665.1. Lineage (NCBI taxonomy): Eukaryota > Viridiplantae > Streptophyta > Magnoliopsida > Santalales > Viscaceae > Viscum > Viscum album. Next base: position 1,930,080,218 of record OY728123.1, read on the forward strand.
CAAACCCACATCAAAGCAGCTCAAAATAGGCAGAAGATCTATGTCGATAACTGAAGGAAGGATTTGGAACTTCATGGAGGAGACCATATTTTCTTAAAGGTATCTCCTTGGAAGGGTGATATACGTTTCGATAAAAAGGGAAAATTAAGTCCCAGGTACATGGGACCTTTCCAAATTCTAGAACTAATTAGGGTTGTAGCTTACCAGTTGGTAATGCCGCCAAGTCTCTACAAAGATCACGATGTATTCCACATATCACTGTTGAGAAAATACATGCCTGACCCAACGCAGGTACTCACCTATGTTAAATTAGAATTTGAACCCAATCTATCTTATTGCAATGAGCCTGTCAAGGTTCTTGATACAAGAGAACAAGTGTTAAGAAACCGGACAACTTGCCTAGTAAAAGTTCTATGGAGAAACCATAAGATGGAAGAGGCAATGTGGGAACCAGAGGAACTTATGATGAAGAACCACCCGAGTCTTTTTATGTAGTAGTACTATAGAAATTTCGAGGATGAAATTATTTGAAGGAGGAGAGAATGTTACACCCCAAGATTCCACAGTACACTTCTCTTTGATTAATACAATAGCTTATGTTGTACGCAACTTCGAGTTCTAACACACCACAACCAATCAAACTAGCCTTTATGAATAATAAATACCACTTTTTGAAATTTTATAAATTTCATCTTTCAAAATGGAATTCATTTTTTGATTCAGAATATCGAAATTAGATTAGGGTAAATTTTTGGTATTTTTCATAAAACATTCAATTTTTTATGAATAGTGAAAAACCCTGAGTTATATTTTAAAACCGAATTTGTATTTAAATAATTATTTATTTTATTTAAATTTATTTTAGTTCAAAATAGATACATAATACATATATAAGTTCAATGTAATTTATTGGAGTTAATTTATAATAATTTTGGATATATAAATATTTTATTTAACTTTTTACCGTCTTTTACCCACCTCCTAAGATCATTTGCAAATTTACATAAAACGTAACTTTACCGCTTCTGTGAGTTGAATTTAAAATATTCGAGAGACACATATGATATCAATAAGTAAAATGTGGTAATATAAGATGAAAGTAATTTTTGGTTAATAGTATCTTTTTAATTTCATTTACTACGGTTAAAAGTAAATAGGGTAATTAAGGGTGAAAATGATATTATTATTACCCGAACACAGGTCCTAATTCTATTAGATAAGAATAATTCGACCAAAAACAGCCGTAGGAATAAAATACGAACCTCTTTGGTCTACATCGATATGATTAGGACATTTATTATTATTTAATTCAAATAAGAGTTAAAGAGTGAAAATAAATGTTTAATAACTAAAACATTTTTAATATAGGGTTATACATAAGATAAATTAGACTATAAATATTATTTAGAAATCTAAAATAAATTCATATATAATGGTATTTTATTTATATTTTTTAGAGATCAAATAATTTCATTTATTTATGACTCAATGATGATGCAGTAATTACCTAATTATTGAAATATTAAAATAATTGATATTATAAATATCTAAATAAATTTAATTTGAGACTTTTTATAAATTACACTAATTTTAAAGGTTAATATGACATATTAGGATTGGTAAGATGAATTTTGTTCGAAGTAATAATTCTGTTATGAATTTATCAAAAACAAAATACCAAATAGTGTCAAAATTGACGTAAAAAAGTTTTTAAAAAAACATTATATTATTAATTGATATTATAGACCTAAAAATATATGGTTTGGCCAAAAGAATTATATAATTATATTTGTATCATTAATGAACCACCTGGGGTTCTCTTAAAAGTATATAGTATGTTTATTAACCATATAATATAAAAATACAAAGAGACATGGTAAATGTCAAACTATTTAACTAAGAGTTAAATATAAAAGATAAGGTTAATATAGTGACCCAAACCTGTATAAAATCTATTGGTTGAGTTTTTTTAGACCCATACCCACATTAAACTTGAAATAATCCATTTTGGAGACATTATAAATAGAAAAGTATTTTATTATAAAATAATATATCAATATTTTCCTAAGGTACTCCTCACCCTTCTTATAAAAGGGCACTCCCCTTCTCTCTAATTCACACCTTCAAAGACAATTGGATTCGAAAAACCCAGCCCAAATACCCTCTCAAATATCTTAACTTCATCTTATTGTCCTCCTTTAATCATAAAGAAAACATAAGGATCAATTTTGATCAAATCAAAAGGAAGAACCCGAAGAAGAAGTAAATATTTCATTACCTCTTTCAAGTTCCTTTCTTCTTACATGTCCTCTTTATTTAAAATAATAACTCAATTATCTTCTATATAATCTGATGTTATTATAAATATGTTACAACCATATTCGTTATTCTATATATCCTTTAAATGAGATGTCACCATACATGCGTACGTACGGCTTACCGTCTCCACATCGTGGTGTAATTGTTATTCAATGCATTATTATTTTGATGGGTATAATAATGATGTGTAATTGAAGTAAATAATAAATATAAAATGATAATGATTCTTTATATATGATATACCATCCAATTATATATTATTTTGATATCAAAAGAGTGATATTGTTTCTCAGGCGTATGTACTGATTACCGTCTCCACAAACGTGATGAGATTCGTTCCCCATCGTATCCATTCAAGACTAATTTTCATTGGATGATTAAAAATAATGTTTAAAGACTTGATATAATTTTGGATATGAATTAGATACATCCCATACATAACAAATATGACTCACATAACAAAGAATATAAAGGAAAACAAATACGTTAAAACCCGAAACAACGATAATACGAAGATATTATTAACAAAGAAATGTTAAAAGATAATATATTATATCATATTAATGTATATAATTATTTTATAATTTAATAACAATTATTTCACCATTATACAAGAGGTTAACCTACCCACAACTATGTAAAAGGACAAGGTAAGGGTTAATTTCACAATCTCTTTATTATCTGAGGTTGTTTTACGTAAGTATCTACTGGGACCTCTTTATCATCCACATCCATGTTTCTTAAAAATGTTTATCAAAACATTCTTAGTATTTTATAGACTATGTGATAAAGTAATTTATAACCTTGTTTGAATTTTATATGATGTTTATAAAGTAATTTTTCCGTTGTTTTCCAAACAAGGTACTTTATGGCCTTTTCAACAAAATTATGGTAGGAACATTTTTTTAACTTATACGGAAGGTGGAAATATTTTCCGCCATTATAACGTCATCAAATCATCCCTTACAAGCTTATAAGAATATTTTCAAAATAAATGTTTTTTTATAATTATTCAAATCCTAAATTATTTCAAAATAGAAAGAGATATTTCTCTAAAAAAGTTTTGATTTTGTCTATGTCAACATCCTTTGATGGATTTTAAGTTTATTTGAATATTATTCATTTTGATACAAAACATCCACATTTTATTGCTGGTTTTGTGATATGTATGACTGTGGAAGTGCTATTTTTATACAATTCATGGTTTATGGTTAATGTATTGACATTTCATTTGATACTTTTAAAACGAATGTTTATGTTATATTTCAACCTTTTCATATGAGGAATTTATTGGACATAGTAAGTGACGGGTCAAGCCGTTATAGATCCTAGATGCATTGGTAGGTCTCATGAGAAAACTAGATGTGGAATTGGATGAGGCCTTTCAGAATTTGATATATGGTTTTGACCGTGGCCTTAATCATTTTAGAGGTCTTGGCCAAGGCCTTGAGAAAATTTTTCAGATTTTCTGGCATTATACATTCCCTCATTATGAAAATAATATTGATGGTTCATGTGGCCATTCGAATACTAGAATACCCATGATTATGTTTTATTATGGAATTATTTACTCAACTTATATTCCTTCCATAAAATTATTCATGTTTATAATTTGTAAAGTTATGTGGTTTCTATTATTCACCATGAATAATATTTATGTTATCTTCCGCTGTATTGCTCACCCTTAATGAGCATTTTAGCTCACCCCTTTCGTGTCTTTCATATTCCCAGGATATGAAGCAGTTAGTTATGAGTGATTTGTAGGCATTATCTAGGAGGCTTGTATGTTTCCAATGGTATAATTTCGTGTTTTATTTCTTTTCAAGTTGTTATGTTAAACTTATGTATGAATCTTGTTTCCAATAATACTAAACTTGTTGGTCTTTCGAGACATGATTTCCTTGTGATCATGCCAATGTTATGTAATAACACACCAACTCTGGGTAACTAGGGTTGGGTTGTTACAAATGGTCTAAAATAACCGAATCTGGGCATGTGTTTTCTATTTAATTATTACTTAATAAGTAATTTATTCATTCGTAAAGGGTATTTAATTTATAAAATATTGTGTGGGAATTGTTATCATTTTAATCATTGACTACTCAATATGTTCTTACCCTAAATTCTACAATCCATTAACTTCATCCCAACAAGTTGTTTTATGAACATTTTTCTCATACAATTATCCATATGTAACAATTTTAATTCTATAATGGAAGATATTATTATATAAAAAATATTCCATAGGTAAATACTAATTCCACACACCGTGAAATGAAAGTGATTATTAACTCACCATGTGTTTTAATGTTTGATGATTCTTTTTGGATATTCCATCATTTTACGGATGATAATTAGTGCTCAAATGTAGTTCATTGTTAATAGGCTTCATAAAACATTTCTAAAATCTCAATGTCAACAATGCTTCATTATCAGTTACAATCCAAATAGGTGAACCGTGATGTAACACAACTTCATTGAAATATAAATATTTAAGGCGCTCAAGAGGTATATAATACATTATTGATATGAAATTTGTGTACATGGAATGGATATCAAAAATAACACAAATATAATCATTTCTTTTAGGAGTCATTGGGAATACATTGATAATGTCTATAGTCATATCATTGCATATACTGATAGGAATTAGGAGAGGTTTTCTGACTTCATTAGGATGTTGTTTCTCAGCATTTGCCTATAGAAAAAAAAAGAAACTTGGTACATATTCAGTAATTATTCAGTTTATATTACCCAAAAAATATTTTCTCTTATATTAATCTAAATTTTGGACTTAAAATGGTGTATATAGTGACTTGAGATATCAGATTCATGAAGTAATTCCTTCATAAGCTCATGGGTTTGTGGAATAAATATCCTCATTCCAAAATCAAGCACACCATGATTATAAAAAATTCTTCCAAATTACCACTATTCATGACATTAATTTTCATTATCTATACTGTTATCCTCTAGATGGGGTATTTTTATATACCCTAGTAAATATGGTTTTTAAATCATTTACAAAGGGAGTGATTTTTACCCCTATATAATGATTCCCATATCAAACTTTATTAAATCTATGAATATATGATGTTTTTCATTTATTATTTTATTCATTACTCTATGATATTTCCTACTCAATGCATTAGGAACCTTATTTTCTTTCCTCTGGTGGTAGTTTATTGAGTATTTATAATCATTGAGAAAATATATCCATCTCATTTGCCGCATGTTGTGATATTTTTGTAAAAATATGTATTTAAATATTTTTTATTCATATATATCTAAAATATTTCACCATATAGATAATTCCCTTACATCATGATGGTGAATATTATTGTTGAAAACTCAAGATCATGGGTTTCATTATTCTCTTCCTATATCCTTAACTATGATGATTCATAAAAAACCACTCTATCATTATATAATATTCCATTTTTATTCAAAAAAGGAAAAAGCACCATGAACATCAAAGGAAAAGAGACTATGATGGTCTGAAATAGTGAAGACTGAGTGAATCCCCTTTAATAATGTCGATCCCCTTTGTTTTCAGAGTTTGATGGGTTTGAAAAAGGAAAGCCTCTGGACCTGAAGAGACTATTGAAGCAAGGTAGTCAGCAGCTTTGTTTCCCTCGCGCCTGGTATGAGATACTTTTGTGTTATTTCCAAGGAGACCTCGACACTTCCGGATGATGTACTCGATAGCCCAAGGGATGCTCCTGATGCCCTGGAGAGTATTATAAAGGATCATGGAATCGGTTTCCACCTCCACTGGAACCACACCCCTTTGGCTGCATTCCTGGAGACCTGCCAACATGGTCTTCGCCTCTGCTAGAAGAGGTGTTCCCTGGCCTAACCGAATGGAGAAAGAAAACAGAACTGATCCATTATGATAATGAATGAGACCCGCAAGACAGGAGCCTTCGGTGTTTATCTTGAAACCGTGAAGTGGTGGGGGGTCCATTGGACCTAGTGGCCGGAGTGCGGAGCAGGGGCCAGAGAGGGATTATGCATGGTGCGAAGAAGACGCTGTAGAATGGGAGCCTCCCTCCAAGAACTGAGAAAAACTACCATATCAATAAGTTGTCTCTTAATGCGGAAGATGATGGATCGAACATAGGAGTCCACCCCTTCGTGCAAGTACACATTCTTAGCCTACCACAAACTCCATCATCCAGCGTGAATCACCAAAGTGTGCACTCTTCTCTCCGGACCCTCAGCACCCGTGCTCTAAAACCATCGGGAAAATAAGGACTGATCCTCCATGGCGGGAGTAGAAAAACCAGTGAAAGCACCAAATAAATTCCTCACCTCTCACGACCAATTGCTTTGAAACAATAAATGATTCTGATATTTCTCATTGTGCTGCTTACAACAAACAAATTTGGAGGTCATTCTCACACCACACCTTTTGATGTTCTCATTGGTAGGAAGTCCTCTGTGATGGATTCTCTAAGAAAGGAAGTTAAATTTTGTGGGGATAACTTTATCCCACATCACATCACTCCATGAGACCTCCGTCGATTGCATGGCAGACACCTGAAGGTAGTCTTTGGACGTGAAGATTCCAGACGGAGATGGGGTGAACACACACTGATTAAAAGTCATGGTCAGGTCAATGAGGTGAAACAGATCCTCCTGGTTCATGTCAAGGACAACACCGATGAATGGCAGGTATTTTCTAGCCTCTTGGAAGGAAATTTTGGTGACATGGCGCCCCGGGTACCCAATACTATCCCCACACTAGTTGTCATGCCAGAAGGATGCGTCCCTTGTGCCGATGATCCAACGAACGTAAGTTATGAGGTTGTTCATCAAAGGAAAAATCTCACTCTAGAAAGGGGAGCCCTACCCGTCCCACCCATCCCCATTCTCGATGTAACATGCATTAATATTCGAACCCCATATAGTATTTAAGTGATTCTTTATATTCTTATAACCATATGAAATAAACTCTTTTATGTGTCAACGTCGTAAATGGGTTATAAAATCAAAAACAATATTGAATAAGGTATTGATAGTAACCTAATGATCAAAGTAAACTACATATATCATTTATATACATTAACATGGATCATTTGTAAAATACTTGTTTCTTTTAAGGTCGATTTGATATTTCATCCAAAGAGAAAATGAGTCTATGAAATGAAACTTACTAAAGCTATAATTGGCACATACTAAATTTCTCATAAAACACCTTTCCTATTAGTGTTTCAATAATGATTCTCAACAGGCTTTTATGTTCTTCATAGTATTTAGATTATACCAAAATTTCATCATTAAGAAACAAAATAAAATTATCAAGATAATATATGAATAGTATATTCATTATAATTATTACAAACATATTGAAATAGTCAATACAAAGGGTATTAATTTAAACTCATAATGTTAAAATATCATGTTAAATGTTATATTTGGAATATATTCCATCAATAATAATAATTTTTTATTTTCTAAATGTAGATCAATAATTGAAAAATATTGAAATACTTTAAGTTAACCAAATAATAAATCAATAAAAGGAAGATGATGAATGTTTTTTTTATCAAAATGACATTGATTTAATTGTAAATAGTGTACAACTCATTGAATCATCCTTATTGTTAATGAAATGATCATGGGATCAAAAAGGTGGAAAACTGCTGTACATGAATCCCTTATTACAAAACTCTTGTAGTTCATTATTTAGTTATAGTAATTTCATTGTGTTTATTCTATTGGGAATCTTAGGTTGAGGTTTTTTATTGGGGTTGGGTTCAATGGAAACTTCAATATCACACTCAAGATGATTTAAAAGTAAATATTCAACGAACACATCAATTTGTTCTTGTACATTTAGTATATCATCCATTCTAAGGTTAACTTTCCTATCTATAGGTTGTGTGTTATCTTTTTCTATCAGAATTCCATTAATTTTAATGTAACAGATGTAGATAAAAACATGATTCAAATAATTAAGTTTCCCATCCAAATACAAGGTATTCTACATCTCCTTTATGAATTTTAATCTCCTTATCTTGGTAACAAATTTTTTATTATAATTTGAAATCTAATACATACTAAAGATAATATCAAAATAAACCATATAAATAAAATCAATGTTTGATAATTGGGTATGTTTATGCTTCATAATTTATTCTAAATGATATGTACTTATTTCAATATAATTTCCCTTAAGTGTGTTGATTAAAAACTCCATTCCTAGGGTGATATAGGCTTATTTAATGTTATTAGAAAACATGGAAGATATAAAATATTATGAATTTCCAGAATCAAATAAATCATTAGATAATATTGATTTTACAATAGAATCAATGGCCACTACATATTTAGGGAATTAAAATTTATTTATAGTAATCACATAATCTTGCCCCCCCCCCAATGGCCTCTTATATGGTGGATTCCCTTAATTCTTGGGGAATCAGTTTGAATCATTCTCCATATCCATATAGTTGAAGCACTAGATGGAAGTGTTTTGTTTCCTTACCTTTCTTCATTGAACACCATTTTAATTATATCTTTAGTTTTAACATACTTCTTATCACTTTAATAATTTAAGAGGATTATTTTTTATAAAATTATCACATGGTTGAAATCACATATTTCATTTCTTCCTCATTTATGTATATATTTTTTATTTATTGATCTGATACCATCATCTTCTATTGATATACCATGAATATATAAGACCGATAAAATAATATGGATTCATAGAAAATGAAACTATATCTTCAAATTATAAAAACATTAGGAGTTTAGTTCCCTTCATAGGTTGGTATTAGTCCAATAAAATAAATGGTTAATAATTATTTCTATAGTATGTATACAGTTTATTTCATGCCTTAATAATCTTGTAAATATAGCCTCATATTCGACAATAATTTCCTCTCAATTATTCATATGGTTTTGAAAAATACTCTCCATTTCAACTCATTTCTCTCATAGAAAATATTTTATAAAAAATATCAATTTAAAAGAAATTCATTATATAATTTCTATTTCATTATATTCTTTAGTATTTGGGATTAATGGTTTTCATTGATCAACATCTATAACAAAACAACCTTTTCAATTTGAATAGTGTCATACTTTAAGAGTGTTTCAACCCCTACTAGCCAGATAAAAGTAATAGGGAGTCAGAAACTAATTATGGAAATGATTTTACCCTTAAATCAAAGTTAAATTATGATCTATTTTCTCCCAGAAATCCATCATGACACCCCCATAAATCAGACAATCAAGAGAAAATAAAATAAATGAAAATAATTATGTATATGTAAACCAATGAAAAATTGTAATCCCTAAAACCATCCATAAAACTTACTCCAAAAAAGAATCTATGAACACTATGATGTATAAAAATATAATTCATATATACTAAAGAACATAACTAAAAATAGTAACAGTTTACTGTATAGAGACTTCTCATATAAAGTGTAAACCACCAATAACCATAATTGAAAAAATAGTATAAAATACTCATTAGTCGAAAATCGGTCCAAAACTAGAGAATTATTTAAGAGTGAGAAACTATTTGAATAAAGGAATGAAACTGAAATGTAAAATATTAACGATAAAAAATCTAAATAGGACACCACACCCATTTCCACCTTAGTAATAGTTAATTATAAAACCCTTTTTAAGATACATTGAAATAAAATAAGGAAAATAGTTTTCCCATTCATGATTAAATTTAAAATAAATAACACATCAAAACATATTTATAAAAATTCCTTTGTATTTCCCATAAATGAAAACAATAATATAGGGAGTTTTTCTTTAAAAACAAGCATCCCTTATCCAGAAAATCAATTCTATTTAAAATCTCCCTTCTTAATAAAGACATCATTTTCAAAAAAAAAACCAACAGTAATTTTTGAAATTCTAAATACATAATATAAATGACTAATAGAATAATATGGCATCATTTCATTAACATAAATGAGAACAAGCAGTTTAGGAAAAATGACCAAGGTTCTACACATATTCAGAAATAATGGGATATCAAAACTAGACAAGTTAATCCAAAATTTCAAACCACAATCCGAAAATAAATTTCATGCGAAATACCATTTTCATAAAGTTATATAGTCTTATACTATACTAAACTAGTCAAACAAAATTAGTATATATTGCATCCTATCTCAGGCCACCTAACAAGCATTCATCCAACCTCATCAGAATAGAATGCCTCATCTATCCTATTCACAATATAGAGGGAAAACATGTAGTGTTTATCTATATAGTTCATAATATGAATACATTAACCACATATTAATTCAATTTCACAAGATAAGATGATGTGAAGTTGAGAAAACAATCAATTTGTTGAACCAACAACAATCCTAAACAACAATCTCACCATCGCCTCTAAATACCACATTTGAAGAAGCCCTAATCAAATATTAGTCACATCATAAAAAATATAAAGCATTCCCCACAATCCACCATACATATATATCAATACCAAAAGTTTCTCAATAGGATTTCACATGCAATCACATTTTAGAAACAATATAAGAGTACCAAAGAGAAAAACCAAAAACCAATCAATATTACATGTTCTTTTCTTTATACACTGAAAATTTATTTTAGAAAATAATGAAAAAATCACATCCAAAAACAATATATAATATCCATTAAATAATTTCCCTTTATTTTATGAAATCTATTAGAATTTTTATTAATTATTCATGTGACCAAAATCTGGTCAAAACAACATTAAAACTCGAGCTTTTTTTCAATGATTCCCCTTAAATAGTTTATCAATAGTTTTTTTTAAGGTACACGTAAAATTCCAATTGAAAGTATCTAAATAATTAATCTAAAACCCAAAAAATAAATGGATTCAAAACATTTTTAAAAGTACATTCAGTAATTAAAATAAAATTTAGTGAACATAATTAAATAAAACCACCATTAGATATTACTTTAATAGAAAAAAATCCTGTTCCTAAGTGGTACTACCTCCTAGTTATCATCCAAAAGATCCAGGATCAAATCAGATCATGTACTATTATCTAGGGGTACTATATTAATACTATAGTAGGACTACAATAGCAGCATTGTAGCAAAGATGGAACTGTAGTAGTAGTGACGCTATAGTTCCAGAGGAACTATAGCAGGTACTGTAACGGCAACGATATTGTAGCAGCCTGGTTATTGTAGCAGTACTGTTCATTAAGGGTCCTTTGGGCCAAAAATTGGGCTTTCATGCCTTGTATTCAGGACTCTTGGCCTTGGGCCTTCAGGCTAAGTAGTGGGTCTCCCTCTAACCTGTCAAAGGAGTTATTTTCTTTAAATACTAAATTGAGTCTTCGACCCCAACCTTTTAAGGAAAGAGTGTCTTTTAAAATATTGTAACCCCTTGCTTTACATGGAAATCAAGCCAAAATACAATTTCTTATTTGAAATTTAAATAAATAAAATTAATAATATAATTGAACAATTAAAACATGAAATCATGAGGCAAGCTATAAATGGTTATAAAATAATAATTTAAGTTAATTGGAGACCCAACCTGGATTAGATGGGGGAAGGTCCAAGACATCGATAATGGGATGGAGTAGACCCAAAATGGGATAAAAAGCCTTAAAAAATACCACAAAAATTGGTCCACCAATTACACCAAGAATTATTATAAATAAAAACTAAAAATGTGGGAAGAATAAATTGGGGGAAAAGGAAAAGGAGAAGAGAGAGGAGTTACTACCTTGAAGTTGGTGACATTAATTGCAAATCAGCAATGTTAAATCTCCGTTGACTGAGAAAGGTCATTGGGAGGAGTTTCTCCAAGGAGTGGCAAGGCCAAGGGGTGTTTTATGATGAGGTTGAAGTGGAGAAGGATTATTTTTATGTTTTTTAATCTGGGACGGTTGAAATTATAATTCTTTAAAAAATTAATTCCCAGGTATCTCACACCATTTACTCACTAGGTTTACCAAACTTTGCAGAAACCACAATGTCTAGAATACCTAAAAAATAGTCCTACATGGTTACTTCTGTAACCCCACCCCCCAATACATGTAAACTCATGCACCAATTATTTTGAATGGATCTATTAAGATACATACCTAAAAACATGGATATATCACAGTTACATCTAACTTTTTGTAGCAAATAAACTCTTAAAAATTAACTTCTAGTCTAAAACTATGGAAAATTCATGCTAAAATAAAATAAAATAAGTAATAGTGTTTTGGGGTGTGATATTATCTCCATTTAAATAGTATACTCCTAGAATAACCTTTTTCTTTTCAGTATATCCCAAATCTGGGAATATCATTTCAAAAGACTTGATATGTTACTCAAATACTAATAATTTATCATTTACTTTAAATATTTGAGGCTTCTATCACATAAAGTCTTCCAATACAGGTGCATCATGTTGTGGAAAAAAAACTCATATGAGAAAGTTTATTTGTCATATTCTATGTTAATTTTCTATCATTGATATGATATAGTCATCAAAAACACCTTCTTTATTGGATTGTTCATAAGGGAAGCCCATACATAAACTATGGGTGTTCATATGATTTCCTTTTATTCTACTCGATGCGAGCGATAAACAATGACACACTCGCAATTATATCATAGCATAATGAGTATTGATCTATGGAATAAAAATTCTTATAAATAAAAAACATGTTATATGTCCAATGGGATTATCTAAATGATAATTCTATATATGATCTACTAAAATCTATTCCACAAGGTTCATACTAAATATAATATGATAAAAAATGTAAAAAATACTCAACTCTAGTAACCTAGATTTGATGTTTACTATATCTCCTTAGTATAAGATATATGATATCACGTCATCGAGGACTAGTCATATTAGAAGACTATAAAAACTAGATACATACATGAATTCCATATTTGATTAGAAAAATAAAATATATCATAAAAAGTTTATTTAATCCTTTATAATAATTCAAAATTATTTCTTTGTATCTTCGAAAAATAAAAAGAAACTCAATGGCTGATCTCATATTCTCAGTGATGATTAGATATAATGGAATCTATATTGAGTAGATACAGAATAAAAAATATGATCGAGTGGTAATCACTATATATTTAATTTTATCAATAAAATGATATTAAAAATACTTCCATGGAAAATATCAACATAAAAATCACATGGATAATAATAATTTAAATATTAATTATGGAAATTTATAATGTCAAATGTCATGACCATATCATTATATCCCCATTCAAATTCATTATGAACCTTACTATTAGGGTCTTTTTTGAAGATTTTTCATTAAATGTGTTGGTATACAACAAATACCCAACAAATTTGGTAAACTATTTATCTCATTGGACTAGTCGATGCATCATTCATATATCTATAACTTGGTCCAACCCATCACTTATATAGGTCCAATGCATTATTTATATATTGAATCAACAATACAATGCATAATCAATATAAATTATAAATCAATCAATATTCACATTGAATCAAGATCATATAACATAAATATTTCCCAAAAAATTAAATAAAATTATTAATAAGATTCATTTAACTAACCCCATATTAATAAATGGTATGTGGTTAAGAAAATATTGAAATAATAAATATATCCCTGATATAAAATAGTATAGATATAATGCCAAATTAATAATGTATAATGATATAGAATAGAACATCAAATAACTCATATCTTTCCTTATAATAAAGGATTTATAGACTATAAGTTAGTAATTTATGGGAGGATACCATAAATTAATCATATTTTAAGGTTTTGGAGTAAATTAATTTATTTTTTGAATTAGAGGTAAAGTGGAAGGAAAACAAAAAAAAATTACTTTCCTTAAATCTATTTTATATTTTCTGTTAAAATTTAGTTATAAATAACTTATAATATTTTTTCATGAGGTGGTAATGTGACATTTAAAATATTATTTAAAAAATAATACAATCTTGAAAAGATACTATGCTTATAAAATAAAATTTAGAGTGAAAGATAAAATATAATTAAATAATAAAAAAGATCTTTTCAATCATTTAAGAAAATACGACACGTTTATTTTTAATAAAAATAATAAAAAATCATAGAACATTAGAAAATTTATTTTGTTCAAAAACCCATGGAAACATGAAGAGGAATATAAAGAGAGAATAATTTTCAGGATGTATAGGAAATCTATTCATGTTATATATGTTTAAAAACATTTATTCCACTTTTTTTTTAAATAAATTTAAAAAAATATGTTTGGAATATATTATTAATATTCTTTATAAAATTTTTGGGCTAATATTATTATTACTATTACAATTATTTTTATTAATAATTATATTTTTATAATCAGATTTTAGTTTTATTAGGTTTTTTAATTAATTTTTGACGACCGAAATGATACTCCTCCCTACTCACCAAATTTCCTCCACCCCCTTTCTCATGGTCGCATTGTGCATCAGATCTTGAGCACCGCTCTCTGTGGTGAACCTCTCCAGCTCCCTTCTCTTAGGCCTCCTCTAACTTCTCCTCTCAATCCTTCATGGCATAAATCTCTGGCTGATACCTTCTACTGTGTGAGTGCCTCCTCCATATTTTCTCCAGCCATGATGCCCTCCCCCTCTCAGATCCCACTCTATCTAGTGTTTCCCCTGGTTCATGAGGGTTTTTGGTCTGAAGCTCCATGGTAATCCCTCATATTCTCTATTAATCCCTATTTTTCTGATTTTATCCTCCTTTCCTCCCCTCCTAGGGTTGTCTATAGGGGTGATATTGATCTCCCAGGACCCATCCATATTTGTTCTGACAACCAACATTGAAGGTGAAGTGGTTCTCATCTATTCGTTCATCCCACCAAAGATTTTGGGTAATATTTTCCCCAATTTTTTTTGTCACTTAGTTTATATATAGGGGGATTGTGATTTATGAGTCTATGGTATTTATTTTAAGGTTTTTTATGGTGATGTGTTGTTTCAGTTCTTTTCAATGTGTCGGTCACCGGTCGAGGTGATGTTTCTCTAACTGCCTTGTTTAATTTGGTTTTAATTAGAGTCTAGTAATTTTTAGTCTCCCTTTCAGTCATTTTAGTGTGTCATGCTCATTATGGTGTGGGTTCAAGTCATCATAATCGAAGATATATATGTATATACCTGGTTAGGCATGTATGTATATATATATATCTCCCTTGTGCATGTTTCCTTAGGGCATGGGGAATATTTACTTGGATCAAAGTGTGTGTGTGTGTGTGTGTTTATATATATATATATATGAAAATGCATATGTGTTTAAGTTAACTAGTCTCAGTCTGCCATCGTCTAAATATGTATTTCTTGCGGTAGGTTCCCTATGTTTGAAATTATAATTTTAATTTCTTGATTTCCTAAACATTTTAAATATATTTTTTTTCTATCATTGGAGTGTGTGTATATATATATATATATTAGTTGTAATTTTTTACTCCACATGAAATTGGTTTATTAATTACTTGTGGGATTTTTCTAAAACTGGTTATGTTTTGTATCTAAATTTGAGATGTTGTGTGTTTTAAATAATTTTCTTGAGGTGAGTCTTTGATTTTTAGTTTTTATGGTTCCTAATATTTGTTGTGAAGTGTGATAGACTGTTCCAAGCAGTTTCATGTTGCCGGGTCTAAAGTGACTTTTCTGTGTGTGCATAGGTAAGTGTGTATATATATATATATATCTTTGTGTGTGTGTGGTGGGGTTCCGCATTATATATATAATCATCCATGCTAGTGAATATGAATTTATGGGGCCAGTTGTTCCTATATATATATAAGTGAATACATAGGTGAGTGGAAACCAGTATATGAAAATACAAAAATATGTAAGGATCCCCTTGAACAGGTTTGAGGCCATATAGAGGTGTGCATAGGGGTTATGTGTCGTCACATGCATGTAAAGGTGCATAAGCTCAGTGGGGGAGTGGAAACTTTTACATAGAAATTTCCAAGGGCCTAATGTTTGGTTTGGTTATACCCTAAGGTTGGTCTCCTATTCCTATGTATTTAATTTGAATTTCATGATTTCTTTCTTATTTAAAAAAATGTTTTATATTTATTAAATATAAACATTCTATGAAATCTAGTTACTATCTCTACAAATGATTATACCTTTGAAATGGAAAATGATGTGTGTTTCTAATGGTCATTTGTTCTAATGCGACTTTTCTTGAAAAGTGGTTTTCCAAAATGGTTTATCATTTTTAATTAATATTTCCAAAGGTATTTTTCCTTTGAAAACTTTAATTATAAATGTGTAATGACATGTTTCATTTTCAAAAAACCCTAATGTGATTTCTAGAAAATGGGTTTGGGTGAGAACTAGAGGTTGAATAGTTATTTTACTTTATTGGGGGGATTGTGTCGTTGTAATCAGGGGTTCATGTTTTTTTAAATGTGTAGTACATTGGGTGTTTAATCGAGTTTTTAAATTATTTTGGAATTTAAATGTGTTGGTGATTATGTTCTCTAAATTGAAAAGTATTCCTTATAAATTATTAATCATTTTGGTACTTTATGAATAGTTTGTGAAAAATGAAAACCCCTCTGGATACATCCCCCCTTGTTTTATAAAATAATGTGTATTTTGAATGTTTGGATTGTTATATACACCTAGTAAAGAGGCTTGTTCATTTTTTTGTTATGTAAAATGGGGAAGGTGCTAAAGGAGGGAGATCAATGGTGGGAGGGAGAGTGTGTTTTTGAATTAAAGTAATGACATGTTCATGTGTGTTGGTTTTATGAAAACACAGCACCACATGAAATTGAGAATATTAGAAGCTTAGTGTGTGTAGTTTAGAGTATGAGAACTAGTATTATAGAAGATACGGAAGAATTTCATCCTAGTTTCATCTAGAAGGATTGAAAATAACAACACAAACTAAACATTATGATGATTAGAGAACACTAGGTCATTATTTTGATCCCTGATAGTGGCTCATGCATGAGAATGTTGTTTAGTGTGGCTACTATTACAGGTTTCACTGAGGTATGGGGTCTCTATTATTCCACTTGTGCTAGTAACCTATAGGTATTTTCAATGGTTCTCACATCAGACATGGTGCGTGTGATGTGATTTCCATTTTAGTGGTGTCATTCTTGGTGTCCCATATTTGAAAAACCACATTTTAATATAAACATATTTATTTTCATTAAGAAATTTTAATGCATGCATGAGAAATTTTTTAAAATGTTGTGGAATAGAAAAATATTCCTTGAAAATGTACACTTGTTACTTGATTTTAAAAATAATAAAAATGTTATTTTAAAATTTTTTATTTTCAAACTAGTATTATAGAGATTATTTTTAAAGGAAATGAAATATGGAATCATTTATATTTAGAATTATAACTGAGTGTCATTGTGCTTACATCTAGATTAGTTTTTAGTTTCAGGTTCCTCTATTTTTGATCACTCTTGGTGTGAGTGTGGTTTTGTGTTTCATCATGACCCATGAGGTGACTTGAGGTATGTTTTTTAATTAGTTTATTTTTATTTCCATTACTAGTGTTGTTTTGGTTTTATTCAATTTAAATTATTTTATCTATGTTTTTTTATATGAAAAACCATTATGAACTAGCTCATTTCAATGTTTAGAACAAGTTTCTAGCCCTATGGGATCCAGGACACCCTTCGGGTCGTGTTGTTGACAGGATCCCATAACCAGTTCAAGGTTGACCCGGGTTGGTTCATTACAAAATTGTATCAGAGGCATGTTTATCCCAAGTTATTTGGGGATATTCGATAGTTTTCTGTTAGGATTCTCAGAGTCCATGTGGTCAATTTGCGGGTTGGTTCTTTCTCACCACCTATTCAGAATGACACTTAAATTTTCAAGGTGGTTTGGGATAGTATTGCCTTGAGGTTTGTGTTTTGATCTCAATTATTTATGATGTCATTAGTCCTCTATGGGTTTTTATAGATGGTTTTGAAATTTGGTGTCCATTTTTGAGGGGTTCAGGGTTAGTGTGCCCGACCTGTCAAGCCATGTCCAGACCATGCAATTTCCTCTAATGACTTCCTATGTTCTCACATGGTTGGTGCAGGGTCTTCCAAACTGTGTTACCATATTTTGTGTAGCAGTTATTTATTTGAGAATTTGGAATTTTGATTCTTTGAATAAATTAGTTGGTTTTGGGGTAATTTTTTTTAGGTTTCAAAATTAATGATTGGTCTTTTAAAATTGGATATCCAAAAGGAAAATCATGATTTGTCTGAAAATAAAATGAGTTATTTTGAAAATGGTCATTATTTTGGGAACTATTTGGGGATATTTGAATTACTTTATGAAGCATTAATGATAAATGGATTCTAAATGATGTTTTGGGGTTTTTGAAATGTTTTGAGAATTGTGGAATGGGTGTTTCTTGGAAATGATAATTTGAAAATGATTTATTTTACCTTTGGTATTCTTATGGATGCCCACATGTATGGATGAATTTAATTGGATGTGGATGGTTGTGTATACATATGTACAGGTGCCCGAGTTGGCACGATAATGTATAAATGTGAGTTTTCATGGAATACCGATGGTGGGTTCTTAGTTTTCAATGATTGCTTTGTTTTACAAAATCTTGTTCAAATTAGTGATGTGTTAGGATTATTTTTTGTTTCAGAAATTTTAAAAAATGAAAGTGGAATACAAAGGGAGGTTTAGGCTTGGTTGGTGATGTTAATTTGGTAGTATTTCGATTGATATTTGCTTTAGTAATGTTTTTTTGTGATGTATTAGACTATGGGATTGATTCTTATTTTTGAGATGTTGTTTCATGGTTTAAATGGTGTATTGAGTTTGAGTTAATGATTTATGGATAAATGTGGTGGATTGTTTTATGATTTCTTCAGGTTGGTTGTTTGTTTCTTGTTTAAAGTATGCTACCCTGAAATGACCAAAGGTTTCATAGGGGACATTTTTAGTTGTCAGTTTTACCCAGAATATAGAGACCCTAGCCTTTTACACATAACATTACATTATTTTAATCATAATTAAGCATTAGAGTAAGATCCAATGGTCGTGATGTCTACTTTCTTTGAAGACTAGGTGCATAAACATAAAACATGTAACTAAAAAATAATTCTACAATTAATCTTATTAATGATATCCTAACTTGCTAATATCCCTTACATCTGAATAGGGTACCCTGGGGATCACATGAACACCGGGATGAGCTAAAAGCCCAGTATGGGAATAAACCTAAGAATATGAATTTAGCACAAGGGTAAGAGATCATGACATAATGATTTAAAATGGGATATATAATCCTAACATATAAACATGGGATCATATAAACATGAATTTATAGTAATTTTTAAGAAACATATATCATGACTTTAGCCTGAGTCAAAGCTCATTACACCTAGAGGAGCACAAGTCAAGGTTAACCACCAAGACCATTGCAAATGGTAGCACAAGTTAATGCTAACTGCCAAGACCATTACACATTAAATATAATGAGGATAATTTTTACAAAATTTATTGGAGAACTATCTATGTGTACCCATATTAACATGTTCATCAATATCCTTTACACAAAAATAATCATACACAATCAATCACACATAAACATAAGGGAACACAATGAGAGAAATGGGTAACACATTCATGTCAAAAAGAATAATGAATGGGAGTGTCATAAAAGTGTGAATGAGAGAAATTAATTTAAAAATAAATGGAAATTAATAAGATAAAATATTATTATAGAAAGGTATGTGATGTCATACATAAGTACAACCTGTAAGAAGATTATTTAGGAAAATCATACTACTAAACCATTTTACTTCTATTTTAAGAAAAATAATAAAGAGAATTTAAAATTGAAAAGGAAATAATCTTTTATATAATACCAAAAGTGAAACAAGAAGGTTTTTATAATATAAATACGGATTTTATAAAAAAAAATGGTGGCTTAAAAATATGGTAGAGTGTATTTGGAATAAGGTAAAAATTTGGGAAGATCCCTTAAAATGAGTTTGCTTAGTGGGAAGTATCAAGGAGGGAATAAAATAAAAAATGTATATATCTAAAAGTTAATGATAGATGGATCATTAAACATGAGTTTGGAGAATATAAAAGGTATTTAGAAGTTTGAAATAAAATGAAAATAAAACATTCTTCAAGTAAAAACAATGATAGTGAAACCCGAAGGAATAATGGCAGTTTGGGTAGAATCCCTTACGGAATATCAGCACAGTATCAGGTGTACTTAAGAGGACTTAATGAGAAGTAAAGGGATATATAATATTTAATAAATCATTATGGATGTATATGGATGGTGAAAATCCAATCCTCATCATTATTAATAATACGTAAAAGGGAATAACATAGAAGAGATTCTTGAATAAATGTGAGAAAGAGAGGATCCCTTACCTTATATATGACGGTGTTATCCACATGATATTAATGATGTGAATAATAATATTTGGATCATTAATTAATAATTCAAGAACCTATTTTACATTTAAATTATTTAGTATACCATTTTTTGTTCATTCATAACCATTTTTATTGGTTATGATGTTCAATTTCATTGTTCGGGTCTGATTGTTTCCCTGGTTTTAATTATCCGTTCACTTATACTCGTGTTCGGATACACATGTATGATGTGAGCGGTTGTCCCAAATTGAAGTTATATTTTATTATTGAGAATCCATAATTTTTCATGGTTGTAAGATTCATTTGTTTATTATCAGTAATGGTGAATCATTATATAATACATTTATGATAAACACTTGGATTAATTGGGAAATATTTCTCGTAGTTAACTTATTTTTTATTATTATTTTACATAATTAATTTATAAGGATTATAAAACATTAAATAAGATATAATAAATATATTATAATCTATTTCAACTATTAAAATGGCTTCATGATAGGTCTAGAAGATGGTAATGCTCATTGAAAACCCGTTGTCCTTGAATGTAATAAATCAATACATGCTGGACGATGTTTTCATTTATAGTATAAAAGTAGGGGAATGAGATATTATGATAAAAAAACCCATTATTATAATAAAATTATATTACATGTATGTTACTAGAGTTATCATACCATTTTAGTGAAAGGAGGTGAGGAAATAATAAAAGAAAAGAAAATTACTTGAAAGAAAATAAAAGAATCGGAAAGGGGAATTTACCTCTTGAGTTTATCTCCTTTGAGAGCCTCTTAAGGGGAGAGGATTTGGTATTTTGAGGAGACCAAGGGCTATTAGAATTGGGAGAGGATATTGGGGATAGATTTGGGAAGCATTTGTGGAAGGATCAAGGCTACAAAGGAGTGAAGAGAAGAGGGGAGTGTGGGTGGTTTTTATAGTGGAGGGGAGGAGGGTTTTCTTAATATTTTAATCATTAGTTTATTATGTTTCCACAAAGAAAAAAGTATTAATGATTCATGTGAACAAAAACAGAAATATTTGCGTATAAGTTCGAACCAATGGTCATTTACATCATACATGACTCAATCATGATGTAGAAATTCAGGTTTTAGCGTTTATTGTGAATCGTCGTATTTTACAATTCATCAAATATTCAAATATTTTAGAAAAATCCCAAAAAAACACCCTAACAATTTTTCAACATGTATAATCAAAAATTGAACTGAATTTTTCAAAAATAATTTTTTATATATGAATAATTTATATTTTAATTAAAATAATAATTTACTTTATAATAAAGATTTTAAAACTATAACTGATTTTATAATGATTTTAAAAATTACATAAGGTATTATAAAATTATCTTGAAAACAGATGACATAAAATTGATGATTTACATAAGGGTAGGATAACATTGATAAAAATATTATGTTTGTTTCATTAGACTCCAAACAACTTACGGATCGCAAACATGTATCTCATTTTTTTAAAATTTAAAACACATAAGTGACAATAGTATGTTTAATGGTCACATATAACTTAAAAGTTTATTATGTTTTGATTTCATGTGATTATATGACATAATTATAAGAATTGAATTTACATTTATAAACCATTTGGTTTTTACATTATTCCACCATTATGAAATTTCTCCCTTGAAATTCCGTTTTATATTCTAAGAAATTAACAGGTTCATGTACTTTTCCTTCATTGCCTCCTTCAGTTCCCTTGTTGACTCTTCATACTAATGGTTCTGACACAATACTTTCAAAATATAAGTAGTCTTGTTATGTATAACTTTATCTCTATAATCTAAGATCTTCACTGGCTTCTCCTCGTAAGAAATATCATTATCTAACTATACAAACCTATAAAGATAGTACATGTGAAGGGTCTGGTATATAGTTCCTTAAGAGGGATACATGAAAGGTATCATCTACTTTGGACATGGTTGGTGGTGGTGCTAGTCTATAGGGAACATCTCTGACTAGATCAAGGACCTATAAGGGAACAATGTAATTGGGAAATATCATTCCTTTATTCCCAAACCTCAGGACCTTATTTCTTTGAGTTATGCATAGAAATACCATGTCTCCAACTTTGAACTCAAGCTCTCGTAGATGATTTTCTACATAAATCTTCTATCTATGTTGGGATGCCTTGAGGTGTTGCTAAATGTTTTTCACAATCTGCACAATTTCTTCAACCATTTTAGTTACTTTCAGCTTACAGTCAATGAATTCATCCCAACATGCTGGTTTTCTGCACATTTTACCATAAAGGGGATCGTATGGGGCCATTCAGGTGCTCGAGTGAAAATTTTTATTGTAGGGGAATTAAACTAGTTGAAGATGTTGGTCACATCCTCCTTTGAATTCCATAGAGCACTCTATCAACTTATCTTATAGTTTCTAAATAGTTTTCTCAGATTGGAAATCATTTTAAGGATTCTAGGTCATACTAAAGTTTTGTTCAGTACTTCGGGTATGTTGGAGACTTTTCCAAAAATTTTAGGTGAATCTTAGATCTCGATCTGATATATTAGGTTTTGGTATTCCGTGAAGTCTTACCACATCTTCAATATATATTCTCAAAATTTTATAAAATGAGGAGCCATCCCAAATTTTGATAATGTGATATGTGTTTATAAAATGATCCACAATGACACATATAACATTGTTTCATTAAGAAGTCCTAGGAATTCCGGTGATAAAGACCATGGTGATGTTCTCAAAATTCCATTTTGGTATGGGAAGTGGTTGCATCATCACCATAGAGTAATGTTTTTATCCTTCAATTGTTGACATACCAGGAAATTTGAAATATACTTATCAATCTCATTCTTCATATTATACCACCAAAAGTTCTCTCAAAGATCTCAATACATCTTTGTTCTCCCTGTGTGAATAGAAAAAGCTAAGTTGTGTGCATCATTAAAAATATCCTTCTTTATCTCTGGATTAGATGGTTCACATAATTATGACCCAAATATTTTAACTCCTTCCTCATCAATCATTAACTCTGAGGATTTCCCATTTTTAATGGTCTCCAGCATTTCTTGAATTTCCACATCTTTTCTTTGATCATTTTTTATTTTCTCTATGAGGGATGGTTGAGAAATAATTTGAGAAATGGTAGATGATGTTCCTCAATCAAGGATTCCCATGTCCATCCTCTACTAGTCTAAGAATTTTGGATCCTTTTCAATTATCTTCATTCATAAAGATGCATGGTCCATTCTACTCAGAGCATCTACCAACTTATTTTCCTTGATGGGATGGTAGTGGATTGAGAAGTCATAATTCGTAATGATCTTTATCCATCTTTACAAGTGCATATTAAGGTATTTTACTGTGAATATATATTTTAGACTCTTGGGAGAAGTATATATCTCTAAAGTCTAATCATATAGATAATGCAACTAGATTTTTAATGAAATGATCACAGCGGCCAACTCCAAACCATGCATCTGACAGTTTTGCTCAAGGATTCTCAGCCACCTTAAGGAATAGGCTATCACATTATCATTTTTCATCAGCACACAGAATAAGACTATCATTCAATCATCTTTGTACACAAAAAAATATTTCTATACTTGTTGGGAGTGTGAGTACCGATGCAGTGATAAATCTCTTTTTCAACTCCTTAAAATAGTCTTCACATTCCAGAGTCAAGAAAAACTTTACTCCCTTCCATGTCAGCTTAGTCATTAAGTTTTAAAATCATGTAAAGTTCTACAAAAATCATCAATAATAACCAGCTTGACCTAGAAAGCTAAGTATCTTTCTTAGATATGTTGGCATGGTCCACTCTTAAATCACCATTGTCTTGGAAGGGTCCATAAATATCACTTTTCTAGTGATAACAAGACCCAATAATGATACCTCTTCCATCCAGAACACACATTTACTATAAATTTCATACATATTCTCCCAGGTTAAGGTCTTTAGCATAGTACTCAAATGATTTTCACATTCTCCCATAATCTTGGAGTATATCATAATATCATCGATAATGACTACCACAAATTTGTCATGGAAATCTCTAAAGACTCTATTAATTAAGTCCATTAATATTTTTGAAGCATTAATGAGTCTGAAGGGCATCACTATGAACTCATAGTTTCTATACCTTATTCAAAAGGATGTCCTAGGAATATATTCCTTCCTCACCTTTAACTAGTGATATCCTGACCGAAGGTCCACCGTAGAGAAATAACCATCCCCACGATGCTGATCGGACAAGCCAACTATCATTGGGAGGGGATATTTGATATTTATCATGATTTTATTGATATCATGATAGTCAATGAAGAGGTGCACTGAACAATCCTTATTCATGATGAAAAGGACTTGAGACCCCCACAGTAAAGCACTCGGGTGTATAAAACACTTCTCCAAATTCTTCTGTAACTACTTATTTTTCCTTTCCAGCTCTATGGTGGCCATTGCATAAGGTTTATTTGATATATACAGAGATCTGGGAATAATTTCAATTGAGAACTCAACCTCTCTATTAGGAGGAAGTCCAGGAAAATCTTTAGGGAATACATCAATATAATCTCTCATAGTGGGCATGTCTTCAAGAATAATTCTTTTCTTTGTATCAATAATTTAGTCTTGATATGCTTTCTCATAAGGAAGCAATATCCACACTTGAGATGATGATTATAATGGCAATTCCACTTCCTCCTTACACTTGTATAGAATTGGAGGATGATTTAGGATATGAAGAGTGATCTCCCTTTCCTGACAACTGATGTTGTCATTTTATAAATATAGAAAATCTATGCCCAACATAGCATCAAACTATACTAAAGAAACTATTATAAGATTTACTCGGAGGTTCAATCCATTAACGGTAACCGAGGAGAAATTATAAACCATGGATGAAATAATTTCCACATTAATTGTTCTCATAGCTAACTTATCCTCCAAATTTTGAGGTGATGTTTGAATAGTTTTACTAAACTTAATGATATGAAAGAATGTGTATAACCAGAATCAAATAGTAAATTTTCTATTCTTGAATGAATAACTATCATACCGTTCACCACGTCATTTTTCAGCTCCACCTCAGTAGTGGTGATATCATAATCCCTTCTATATTTCCTTGCAGGATTTTGTTGATTTCCTATGATAACCCTCAGCTTAGGGAAAATATTTCACATAATTACCATGCTCCTTTTAGTTGTAACACTGCACTATAGACTGATTGTTTACCTGAACCGTCTTTTATTCTTTTATATTGTCTGAATTAATTATATCCCATCTGTAGTTTTTATCAAGATGTCACAACTTTACAGATTTGAAGCAATTCATGGTTCTCCTTAAACAGTTCCTAGGATGCTTCTTCCCACCACATTTAGACATGGGATGATCAGTCTTATTTCCATCGTGAAATTTATTTTTAGGAACACCCACATTAGATTCTATTTTCCTATTTTTTTATCAGCCCCATGATACGACTAAGACTCTTCGACCTCCATTTCAAAATTATTGGAACAATGAATAATATCCTCAAAGTTTTCAAAGTACTGAATCACCAGAACAATTTATATACTCAACTTTAGTATTCTAAAGAAGTGATCCACCTTGTTTTTTTGTTCGTGATAAAGGCATAGGTGTACCTTTCAAGACTTGTAATGTTTTCTTCAAACACCTCGATTGAATCATCTTCATTATACATAAATCTAATGAACTCTCAGTCAATATTAAGATATAGGGTTCTGGGAAAATATTGATTGAAAACCATTCATTTGAATTACACAAAATCTATGGAATCAATTGCCTACTAGGGATATGTATTCTTGATCAGTGTCCACCACTGACCATCTTCCCTACTAAAATAATAGACTGCTAGTATGACTTTCTCTTCTTCTGAGAACTGGAGTGTACCAACCCAAGATTTTATAAGATACATTCTTTTTAATTTCATTAATATCTTCTATTTTATGACACACCAAGATTATCTTGCGCTATACGCAACACCGTATTAGCTTGCAGTATACGCAACACTTTTCTTGGCTCTTGTTACACACAATTTCAAGTTCATTTGATAGAAGTTATTCTACGCAACATTGAGTGTATATATATATATTCAATGTATAAATAAAATATGGTTGGATTCTATTATACACAACAACAAAGGATTCGTTCACTACACGCAACCCTGACTTGGCTTCCATTACACGCAATCGCGACCTTCCTCGATAACGTGTGTTGTACGCAATACCGAGTTTTACTAAACAACGATATATTATTATAATATTGTTATGAACTAGCCGTTATGAATAGTGTTAAATAAATTTTTAATTTTATAACATTATTATTCATCTTACACATTTCTAGAACATGTTATTAGAACAAAATAAATGTTTCGGGTAAAATAAGTATTTTTCAAAAAATGCAGGTTTGCCGCCTTTTGATGGCGTTCCCACTTTAAATCCATTTTTTGACATGTTTATAAGTTCAGTTTGACAAAATAAAATTATTCTTTTTAATCAGGATATAAAAATTTACATTAGATAAAGTTTTGATATTTTTCCGATAACTTTTCTATTTTAATGAATAGTAAAAACACGCTATATTTTAATTAAAAACAACTTTTTTCATCGTAATATCTTATGTGGTAAAATTATAATATTGAATGGTTTTAAAGTATAAATATAATATATTTTTACCATTTAATATAATTTATGTCATTAGCATTGATTTTACCTAGAATTTGTAAGATAAATCAATTCAATCTTTTGCAATGTTATAAAGAAAAACCCATTTTATTTCGACAACGGGATTAATTTTAATTTAATTTCTGCATCTTTTGTGTATTGAATTTAGAAAAATGGATTCCATATTTCGAATCAGTGGGTCCAAATTATTTTAATAAGATACTTATTATTTTTGGGCATTGTGAAAAGTGACTACGGTAAATTTTATTTACTATAGTTAAAGTTAAATCGGGTAATTAAGGGTAAATATAAGATTATAAAATTACCCTAACACTTGTAAAAATCCTATTGGATGGCTAAACGTAGACCCATATGACCTAATGGTTGGATTAGATTCATTTAATGGACTTTTTTCCATAAAAATAATTTAATTATTATTAAAACCAAAGAATGTGACAACATGTCACCTTCTTAAATATTATAAGTATAATAATTTTAATTTAGTGATACACTTCATGAAACTTCGAACATGAATAGTATCCAGAAAGATAATAAAAGTATCTACATCATAGGAATTTATTTATAATTTTTAGGGATTAAATAATTATCATTTATTATGACACAAAGATGATGCAGTAATTGTCTTATTAATGAAATATTGGCAAAATTGATGTTATAAATACCCAAATAAATGAACTTTAAGACTTTTTATGAATTAAACTAATTTTCTAGGTTAATATGAAATGTTTTTATTGATTTAAGTAGATTGGTTCGAACTAATAATTCTTTTATGATTTTCACAAAAATCAATTACTAAATAGTGTCAAAATTGACATAAAATAGTAATTTTTTTAAAATATTATATTATTAATTGTTATTTTATTCCTAAAAATCTATGGTTCGTCCAAATGACTTAGATACGGTTATATATATTAATATTAAACAACTTGGGGATCGTTTGGCTTCTTATAGTAAGTTTATTAACCTTATAGTGTAAGAACACAAGAAGACACGGTAAAAGTAAAATTATTTAACTTATTGTTAAATCTAAATGATAAGGTTAAAATAGGATCCTAAACTTCTCTAAATTCTATTTTAGGAGAGGATTTAGATCCATCCCCACCTTATCTTCGAAATAAATCAATTTGGATCTATTTAAAATCGAATATGACTTTATAATAAAATAATATTTTTAGTTTTCCAAAGGAGCCCCTTTCCTCCCTTATAAAAGGGAACCTCCTCCCTCTCTTCCTCACACCACTTTGAGCCTTAAATCTCGGCCAACCTCTGCCCAATTCTCTTCTCCACTTCCCTAGAAACATCCTAGAGGTTCTGGGATTCCTCAAAGACCAATTTTAGTGCCCTAAGAGGAGGTCTCAAAGAGGCACTTCAAAGAAGAGGTAATTTCCGTTACCAATTCTTTCACCTTTATTTCTTCTTCCACTTCTTCTTATAAGGTTGTTTAATTTTGAAGTAATAACATCAGTATCACTAGTATACTGATATGTTATTATAAGTATGAAACAACCTTATTTCACCATCTATCCATCCTACAGAAAACGAAATCACCGTGCGTGCGTACGTACGGAATACCGTCTTCACGCCATGGTGTAATCTATTTTCCACCACCACCTTACTTGGATGGGTATAATGGTGGAAATAATAATTATATATAATTATTGTAAAGTGATATTGATTCTGTAATAGTATAGATACACTCCAATAAAATTCCACGATCATGGGAACGATATCATCGCTCGTGCGTACGTACGGAATGTCGTCTCCACGACGCGATGAGATTCATTCTCCATGTTAACCATTAATGAATGATTATAAAGTATATATAATAAGTAGTCATGAAATATATGACATAATAATACTACTATATTTATTTATATATATATATATATATATTTATGTCATCTACTTAATTCCACTCAATTCAATGAGGAAACGAAAACAGCGTTCGTGCGTACGTACGGCCTACCGTCTCCATGAACGGTGTATTTCTTTCCATTTATCGATCCATTATATATATGTATATTCTGAATATATATTATATAAAATAATGTTTTATATTCTGGAATTAAGTAATCATTATCTAAGTAATCATATGAATAATTACAAGTTAAAACACGAACGAAAAATGTGACGATTTTACCCAAAACACTACATTAACATGAATTTACAAAAGAACGGGTAATATAAAGTCATAAGTGAACAATATATGATATAATAACAATGAATATGATTCTGTAATAAGTCAATGACATTATTTAAATCATTATACAGGAAGTTCGGACACTTACGAAGCAAATCCGACCTAAGGTAAGAGGTAATTTTGCAAATCTCATTTTTATCCGAGATTTCCTATTCGTAAGTATTTACTGGGGTTATTGCTATCATCTATGTCCATGTTTTATAAAAGTGTATTCATGTATGTTTAAATTAATTTTTACCCATTTTGACTTTTACCCCATGGTATGGATGGAATCTTTCTTTTATTTACCCTATAAGGTACTTTTTTACTTTTCCGACAAAAGTACGAGAAGAATGTTTGTTTTAACTTATACAACATGAATGGATTTTTAAAACATTACTTTACAAGTTTTCAAGTTTATTTTTAATCAACTTCTTTTAGTTTAAAATTTCATGACATGTTAAGAAAGGAAAAATGTTTTTGAAGTAGAAAGGATATTTTCCTCAAGAATGGAGTTCAAGTGTTTTATCAAAATTATTTTCCATCTAAGATAATAAAGGGTTATGTTTTTATCCCTAATGTTACATTGATTTGATTATGTTGTGATGGAATTATTTTTATGAATTATTTTATCTTATATGAATTGTTTTATGATGTCATATTGTTTAAGAATCCCATTTTTATTACATGGATTATGCTATGATGTATGTTTTATGGTTTTTTGGCACACATAAGAATGGTTTCATTATGAGATGGGTGGGACCTATATCTCCCTCCAATGAATTGGGTAAAGATTTTATATCTCATGAGATAGACATGGCTAGAATGGTAGGTTATACCGGTTCCGTGAAACAGGACTGAAACGAGGAGTGAACTCGGTTTAGAAAGGGACTTTGTCCACTAAGATAGTCTTGGTAATGAGTCTTGACTAATAATAAATGATTCTCTATGATTATGTGTGTATTCCACAAAGTTTCATGTTTTAAGTTATGATTATTGGGATTTCATTTCACTACTATGATTTATCCCATGTTATGAAATTATGCTCTCTTTTGCAGGTTAAGATTTCCAAAATGTTATGTTCTTATGAATATGATGTGATTGATATTTCTTTTGATTACCTTACTGAGCATTTGAGCTCACCCTTTTACGTTTTCTTTTCCCCAGGATATAAATAAAGGTTTTAGGTAAAAAAATGAAGATCTTTATGGGAGATGTTGAAGATCATTCACCACGATTAGAAGATTATATTCTGAGTTTCCAAAGACACTAAACTATTACGATCCTTGTGTGTGTGTTTTTGTTATGTACTAAGTATTCCTCAAAAGTAATTTAATGTCCATGTACATCATGATTCGGGTCTCTATAGTTGGTATCAGAGGAAAGGTTTAGTCAACCATTGGAAACTAGGATGCGAGAACTTTAGTGAGATCTTTAGAGATATTTCTAAGGTATGTCTAGGGATGTACCTAAGGTTAAGTATAAGTATAGGTTATAGTCCTAGAATCGTGCTAATGATATTAGAATTAAACCTAAGATGTTAGATATTGAAGGTACTCCCCCTTTATTATGTTGTTTTCCCTAGCTGGATTTTTTCCTCTCACACTATTTTTTGGGGTTTTAGAAAATGGCTAGAAACAAGATGATTGACGATAATAGAGGATATTATGGACAATGGAATGATATTCTTCAGGAGAAACCAAATGAAATGGGATTTGGAAGTCCAACCATCATTATTATTCCGAATCAGCAATCTCATAATATGATCAATAAACTCAAATTTGGTATGTTTCCGGACTCATCTAATAAGAGAAAGATGGAGTTTCATGATGATCATAGAGGAAAGAAAGTTAAATTTCCCCTTTGTAAATCATGTGGGAAGAGGCATCAAGGAGAATGTTTCAAAAGAACTGGAAGATTCTTTGGGTGTGGAAAAGAAGGACACAAAGCCAGTAAGTGAAATGGAAAAGGTTCAGTTAACACCAGGGATGGGGATAATGGTATTACTACGACATCAATAATGGTTAAATGTTTTAAATGTGGAATGTACGGGCATTATGCAAACCAATGCCCTAAGGTAAAGTCTCATGAAGAGAATCAGTATGGTCGTATGGGTAGTATTTATGTTGATGATGATGAAGAGACTATAAATGATATGTGAGATGAAAGAATTGTTGAAGTTCGGTCAATGGTTTAAGAATGTAGTGGAATGATTACATGTTTATCATTTGTAATGTTGTATAAGTAATCTCATGGTACTATGGAATAAAGAGACATCTAAGGATTGTTACACTGTTGTCTTTCGTTGAGTTTTGAAAGATTATAATTAATTGTACCAGTATCCATGAAAGGTTATTCAGATATTTTTGGAATGTAGATGATATGCGGATAATGAAGGGATAAGGAGAAAATTAAATGTTTGATAGTATTCATGAGCTCACGAATGATATAAGGAAATAGTTATATCATGGTTTGAGTATATAGAATTTTGGGTTTTTGGTATGTGGATTGCGTTAACTTTTGACAGCACTCATGTTTTTACTAAGATTCAATGGGTATTCATTTTTCAAGATATTACATGATTATGGTATTCACATGACTGGAATGTGACGAACAATATATATGAGGGATAAATGATGGCATTCACGTGATCATTTTCTCTATACTATGAGCTTGGACCGAAGTATTTTAGATAACCCTAAAGATTGGAATGGATTATGTTGGACATAAGTTAGTATTGATTAAGGATAGAAGTTTTTTTTCGATATTATTGATGGGATGTTATAGTAATGTAGTTTTAGAAAATGGGCAACCTGCAGGACGGGTGACAGCCCATCGCGTCGGACAAGGCTGTGGGAATCGGACCCACAACCGAAGTGCGACTGGCCTAATCGCCTACCATTGGCCTATAGGAAGTCCCAGTTTAGTAGAAACTTGTTTTATTATATTAAGCAGTATGATATATGAAGTATACGTCCATTTTAGGAACCATATATGATTAATCTCACTATTGATGGACTTATGTATTTTTTGATAACTTTTCTAACCTTTTGTTTGAGACATATGGAATGACCCATCATTCTATCACATGATCTGTTAACATTTCACGAATAACAAATTCAACTTCATTTCTTTAAGAGATGAAGTGGAAATTGTTCAAAGCACGAACAACAGTGAGATTGTACCAAAATCAAGTAAGTATTTCTTCTAATTCAAAATTTTCAACTTTAGGGAAATGATATTGAAAACCAAAAATGTTGTCCTAGTGATCTTATATCTAATGAATCAGATGGTACCATAGATAATCACAAATCTATATCTTTGTGATTGTTGGCTATTTCATAGCCATGTTCTCTACCACTCTCCATCAGAACATGATGGTTAGATTTCTCTTCCATATCCATATTTTTACCTATGTGGAAACCCAATGATTAGTTTATTTGGGTAACCGTTACGTTTCATACTTTTGTTTTTAAAGATTTTTTTTGGTATTCCTTTTTATGATGTGGGTTTCTGTTAAAGAAACTTTTGAATAGTAAACCATTTATAACCCCGACGAATTTCGAGGGCGAAATTCATTTTATGGGGGGTAGAATGTAACATCCCAAGATTTTATAAGATACATTATTTTTAATTTCATTCATATATTCTATTGTATGACACACCAGTATTATCTTGCGCTATACGCAACACCGTATTAGCTTGCAGTATACACAACACTTTTCTTGGCTCTTGTCACACACAATTTCAAGTTCGTTTGATAGAAGTTAATCTATACAACATTGAGTGTATATATATATATATATATATATTCAATGTGTAAATAAAATATGGTTTCATTCTATTATATACAACAACAAAGGAGTCGTGCACTACACGCAACCCTGACTTGGCTTGCATTACACGCAATCGCGACCTTCCTCGATAGTGTGTGTTGTACGCAATACCGGGTTTTACTAAACAACGATATATTATTATAATATTGTTATGAACTAGCCATTATGAATAGTGTTAAATAAATTTTTAATTTTATAATATTATTATTCATCTTACACATTTCTAGAACATGGTATAAGAACAAAATAAATTTTTCGGGTAAAATAAGTATTTTTCAAAAAAAGCAATTTTGCCTCCTTTTGATGGCACACCCACTTTAAATCTAGTTTTTTACATGTTATAAGTTCAGTTGGACAAAATAAAATTCTTCTTTTGATCCAGGATATAAAAATTTACATTAGATAATGTTTTGATATTTTTCCGATAACTTTCATATTTTAATGACTAGTAAAAACACGCTATATTTTAATTAAAAACAAATTTTTTCATCGTAATATCTTATGTGGTTACATTATAATATTGAATGGTTTTAAAGTATAATTAGAATATATTTTTACCATTAAATATAATTTATGTCATTAGCATTGATTTTACCTTTAATTCGTAAGTTAAATCAATTCAATCTTTTGCAATGTCTTAAAGAAAAACTTGTTTTCTTTCGACAACGGGATTAATTTCATTTTAATTTCTTCATCTTTTGTGTATTGAATTTGGAAAAATAGATTCCATATTTGGAATCAGTGGTTCCAAATTATGTTAATAAGCTACTTTTTATTTTTGGGCATTGTGAATAGTAACTACGGTAAATGTTATTTACTATAGTTAAATGTAAATCGGGTAATTAAGGGTAAATATAAGATTATAAAGTTACCCCAAAACTTGGAAAAATCCTATTGTATGGCTAAAAATAGAACCATATAACCTAAGGGTCTTATTAGATTCATTTAATGGACTTTTTTCCATAAAAATAATTTAACTATTATTAAAACCAAAGAATGTGACAACATGTCACCTTCTTAAATCTTATAAGTATAATAATTTTAATTTAGTGATACAGTTCATGAAACATCGAACATGAATAGTCTCCAGAAATCTAATAAAATTATATACATCATAGGAATTTATTTATAATTCTTAGGGATTAAATAATTATCATTTATTTTGACACAAAGATGATGCATTAATTGTCTTATTAATGTAATATTGACATAATTGATGTTATAAATACCCAAATAAATGTAATTTAAGACTTTTTATGAATTACACTAATTTTATAGGTTAATATGACATGTTATTATTGATTTAAGTAGCTTGGTTCGAACTAATCATTCTGTTATGATTTTTACAAAAATCAATTACAAAATAGTGTCAAAATTGACATAAAATAGTTTTTTAAACAAAATATTATATTATTAATTGTTATTTTATTCCTAAAAATCTAAGGTTCGTCCAAATGACTTAGATAAGGTTATATATATTAATAATAAACAACTTGGGGTTCTTTTGGCTTCTTATAGTAAGTTTATTAACCTTATAGTGTAAGAACACAAGAAGACACGGTAAAAGTAAAATTATTTAACTTAATGTTAAATCTAAATGATAAGGTTAAAATAGGAACCTAAACTTGTCTAAATTCTATTGTATGAGAGTATTTCGATCCATCCCCACCTTAGCTTCGAAATAAATCAATTTTGAGCTATTTAAAATCGAATATGACTTTATAATAAAATAATATTTTTAGTTTTCCAAAGGAGCCCCTCTCCACCCAAATAAAAGGGCACCTCTTCCTCTCTTCCTCACACCACATTGAGCCTTCAAGATCGGCCAAACTCTGCCCAGTTCTCTTATCCACTTCCCTAGAAATATCCTAGAGGTTCTGGTCTTCCTCAAAGACCAATTTTAGTGCCCTAAGAGGAGGTCTCCAAGAGGCACTTCAAAGAAGAGGTAATTTCCGTTACCAATTCTTTCACCATTATTTCTTCTTCCACTTCTTATTCTAAGGTTGTTTCATTATGAAGTAATAACATAAGTATCAATAATATACTGATATGTTATTATAAGTATGAAACAACCCTATTTCACCATCTATCCATCCTACGGAAAATGAAATCACCGCGCATGTGTGTGTACGGTATACCGTCTCCACGCCGTGGTGTAATCTATTTTCCACCACCACCTTACTTGGATGGGTATAATGGTGGAAATAATAACTATATATGATTATTGTAAAGTGATATTTATTCTGTAATAGTATACATGCACTCCAATAAAATTCCACGATCATGGTAATGATATCATCGCTTGTGCGTACGTACGGAATACCGTCTCCATGACGCGATGAGATTCATTCTCAACGTTAACCATTCATGATTGATTATAAAGTATATATAATAAGTAGTCATGAAATATATGACATAATAATACTACTGGATTTATGTATATATATATATAATTATTTCATCTACTTAATTCCACTCAATTCAATAAGGAAACGAAAACAGCGTTCATGCGTACGTACGGTCTACCATCTCCATGAACGGTGTATTTCTTTCCATTTATTGATACATTATATATATGTATATTCGGAATATATATTATATATAAATCATGTTTTATATTCTGTAATTAAGTAATCATGATCTATGTAATCATATGAATAATTACAAGTTAAAACACGAACGACAAATGAGACGATTTTACCCAAAACACTACTTTAACATGAATTTACAAAAGAACGTGTAATATAAAGTCATAAGTGAACCATATATGATATAATAACAATGAATATGATTCTGTAATAACTCAATGAAATTATTTAAATCATTATATAGGAGTTTCAGACACTTACGAAGAAAATCGGACCTAAGGTAAGGGGTAATTTTGCAAATCTCATTTTTATCCGAGATTTCATATTCGTAAGTATTTACTGGGGTTATTGCTATCATCTATGTCCATGTTTTATAAAAGTGTATTCATGTATTTTTTAATTAGTTTTTACCCATTTTGACTTTTACCCCATGGTATGGAAGGAATCTTCTTTTTTACCCTATAAGGTACTTTTTGACTTTTCCGAAAAAAGTACGAGAAGAATGTTTTTTAACTTATACGGCATGAATGGATTTTTTAAACATTCCTTTAAAAGTTTTCAAGTTTATTTTTAATCAAATTCTTTTAGTTTAAAATTGTATGACATGTTAAGAAAGGAAAAATGTTTTTTAAGTAGAAAGGATATTTTCCTCAAGAATGGAGTTCAAGTGTTTTATCAAAATAATTTTCCATCTAAGATAATAAAGGGTTATGTTTTTATCCCTATTATTAAATTGATTTGATTATGTTGTGATGGAATTATTTTTATGAATTCCTTTATCTTATATGAATTTTTTTATGATGTCATGTTGTTTAAGAATCCCATTTTTATTACATGGATTATGTTATGATGTATGGTTTATGGTTTTGTGGCACACATAAGAATGGTTTCATTATGAGATGGGTGGGACCTATATATCCCTCCAATTCATTGGGTAAAGATTTTATATCTCATGAGATAGACATGGCTGGAATGGTAGGTTATACTGGTTCAGTGAAATAGTACTGAAACGAGGAGTGAACTCAGTTCAGAAAGGGACTTTGTCCACTAAGATATTCTTGGAAATGAGTCTTGAATAATAAGAAATGATTCTCTATGATTATGTGTGTATGCCACAAAGTTTCATGTTTTAAGTTATGATTATTGGGATTTCATTTCACTACTATGATTTATCCCATGTTATGAAATTATGCTCTCTTTTGCAGGTTAATATTTCCAAAATGTTATGTTCTTATGAATATGATGTGATTGATATTTCTTTTGTTTACCTTACTGAGCATTTGAGCTCACCCTTTTATGTTTTCTTTTCCCCAGGATATAAAGAAAGGTTTTAGGTAAAAAAAAGGAAGTTATTTATGGGATATGTTGAAGATCTTTCACCACGATTATAAGATTATATTCCATGTTTCCAAAGACACTAAACTATTACGATCCTTGTGTGTGTGTTTTTGTTATGTACTAAGTATTCCGCAAAAGTAATGTAATGTCCATGTACGTCAAGCTTCGGTTCTCTACATGGAGGGTAGAGAATAAAATTTCAGTGGAGTTAATATATTTTTCTGCAAGGAGGGGATCAGAAGATCCACAAAACCTGGGATTCCCTTTCCACATGAAGTATTTAATGGAAACATTCCCTTTATTATTCATAACATGAGCCAGCTGGGCAGGTACTACCATGGTTTTTTGAGCACTTGGTCCCACCATATCAGTTATATCATTTGGGAATTCTTCGCATTCCCTATCTCATTTGTTTCTGGCACGTTTTCATTAATTTCCCCACATTAACTGAGAAAAAGATCTTACAATTAGAGAGCTTGAATACATATCTATCAAGAATAAAAAGTAAAATTTGAACATAGTAGGATAAAAATGTAAAGGAGAAATCTATACTATCTTGTGATTACCTATGTTTCAATCTAGGTTATCCATGATATATTTATTAACTTATATTCTTATGGATTTTTAATTCCCTTAGTAATGGTTTGTACCAAGCTCATGAATTTACCAAAGCATATCCCCCAACAGGGTCAAACCAAGAGTGAAACAATATAAAGACCCATAATTTACATACATTGTTATTACATCAAAATTGAAGAACACTTATTACAACATATAACAAAACCATAAAGGGACTGTATATGTATAGTGTCTTTAGAAACTGGGAAACATAAACAACCGGTTCATAAATCATCTTCATTGTCTCCCATTTATTTTATCCTATATAGAGTCCCTTTTTGGCATATCCTACTTAATACCCTTATTCCTAACCTGGGGAAAAGAAAACATAAAAAATGGTGAGCTCAAATTCTTAATAAGGGTAAACAAAATAAATATCAATGATATCATATTCATAAGAACATAACATTTTGAATATCTTAACCTACACAAAAGATCATAATATCATAACATGGGATAAATCATAGTGGTGAAATGTAATCCCAATAATCATAACTTAAAACATGAAACTTTTTTCCATACACACATAATCATAGAAAATCATTTCATTTTATTCAAGACTCATTTCCAAGACTATCATAGCGGACAAAGTCCATTACTGAACCGAGTTCACTCCTCATTAGAGTCTTGTATCACTGAACTGGATTAACTTTTCATTCCTGCCATGTCTATCTCATGATATATAAATCTTTACCCAATCCATTGTAGAGAGAGATATAGGTCCCACCCATCTCATAATGATACCATTCTTATGTGTTCCACAAGATCATAAATAATAGCATAACCCATGTAATAAAAATGAGATTCTTAAACATCATGCCATAATAACATAATCCATATAAGATAAAAGAACATCATAAATATAATTCCAACATAACATAATAAAATCAATGTAAAAATAGGGATATAAACGGAACCCTATATTATCTTAGATGGAAAATAAGTTTGATACAATGCTTGAACTCCATTCTTGAGGAAAATATCCTTTCTTCTTCAATTTTTTTTCCTTTCTTAACATGTCATACAATTTTAAACTAAAAGAAGTTGATTAAAAATAAAATTGAAAACATTTAAAGGAAGCATACTGGAAATAATTTTCTAAAAATCCATTCATTCCGTATAAGTTAAAGAAAAACATTCTTCTCCTACTTTGGACGGAAAAGTCAAAAAAGTACCTCGTACTAAAAACGACAAAATTTTTCCTTCATATATTTTACTAAAAACTCATCGAAGGGTAAAATTGTATTTAAAAAATTGTTTGAGGATATAAATAATATTACATATTGAGGAAACATGGATGTGGGTGATAAATATTCCGCATTAAATTATGAAGTATAAACAATCTCGGATAAAAATGAGATTGCGAGATTTTACATTACCTTAGGTGTGATATGCTTTGTACGTGTCCGAAACTCCTATATAATGATTTAAATAATGTCATTGACTTATTCCAGAATCATACTCATTGTTATGATATCATATATGGTCATATTATTAACTTCTTATCAGTAATATTTCATTGCTACTTGTTATTTGGGTGTTTGTAGCTTTATGTTCTTATGAGTGTTTTGTAGAATAAATTCTTATTCTTATTTTTAGGTTATAGATACCTCATTTCCAGAATGTTATTAGTGTAATATATATCATATTTCCTCATTCAATTCATTTATATAATCATTATTCAATGAAGATCATGTAGAACGAGTCACATCACATCGTGGAGACGGTAGGTCGTACGTACACACGAGTGATGATATCGTTCCCATGATCGCGGAATTGTATTGAAGTGTATGTATACTATTTAAGAATAAATAAAATTTTACAATAATCATATATTGTTATTCTTTAAACCATTATACACATCCATTTATGGTGGTGGTGGAAAACAGATTACACCACAACGTGGAGACGGTATTCTGTACGTACGCACGCGCGGTGATTTCATTTTCTCTAGGATGGATAAAATGTGAAATAGGGATGTTTAATATTTATAATAACATATAAGTATATGAGTGATACTTATGTTAGTACTTCATAATGATGTAACTATAGAATAATAAGTAGAAGAAGAAATAAATTTGAAATAATTTGTAATAGATATTACCTCTTCTTCGACATGCCTTTTTGAAACCTCTTCTTAGGGCACTAATATTGGTCTTTGAAAAATACCATGACCTCTAGGATGTTTCTAAGGAAGTGGAGAAGAGAAATTGGCAGGGTTTTTCTGAGATTGAAATCTCAATGTGGTGCGAGGAGGAGAGAGAGGAGGTGCCCTTTTATAAGGGAGGAGAGGGGCACCTTTGAATTATAAGAAATATTAATTTATAATAAATTCAAAACCCAATTAAAAACATCAAAAAAAATTACTCAAATATGAATCTTAGATGCGACAGGGTTGTAATATCATCATACAATAAAATTTAGAGTAGTTGGGAATTTATTTTAAACATTATCAACATGATTTATCCTTATATAATCTTTTTAATTTTATTTGTGGTAATAATATTCTAAATTTTAAATCATTATATACAATTACTTATTTGATTTGAATTGTCCATAATTGTATACTTTATTACATTTTAGAACATATAAATTTTAATTTATAAATTTTAAATGTTTTTGTGATTTTTAAACGATTTTATAATATGTAATTTCTATAAATTAACAATAGTGTCAATTTTGACTTTATTCATTTATTTGAGTTTAAATAAAATATATACAGAAGATATGTTCAAACTAAAATATTTAATAGATTCATAACATGTCAGTTTTATCCTGAAAATTAGTGGAGCACATTAAATAGTTCATATAATATTTATTTTAATACTTTTAAAATCATTTTTTGATATTTCAATCAATAACATAATTTCAACATCACTATTGTGTCATAATTAATGATAATTATTTAATACCTAAAAATTAAAAATAAATTCATATGATGTATATAATTTTATTATCTTATTGTATAATATTAATGTTGGATGTTTCATGTTGTTTGTCACTAAATTAAATTTATTATACTTATAAGATTTAAGAGAGTGACATGTTGTCACTTTCTTTGGTTTTAAAAATAATTATATTATTTCATTGTCAAAAGTCCATGAAATGAATCTAGTACGACCCTTATGTGATATGGGTCATCTTTTATTCATCCAATAGTATTTTGGAAAGTGT
This sequence comes from Viscum album, assembly GCA_963277665.1. Lineage (NCBI taxonomy): Eukaryota > Viridiplantae > Streptophyta > Magnoliopsida > Santalales > Viscaceae > Viscum > Viscum album. The sequence continues at coordinate 1,930,121,328 of OY728123.1, forward strand.
TAGGGTAATTTTATAATCATATATTTACCCTTAATTACCCGATTTACCTTTAACTACTGTAAATAAAAATTACCGTAGTTACTATGCATAATCTAAAAATAAATAAAAGTAATATATTAACATAATTTAGACCCACTGAATCCATATATGGAATCCAGTTTTCAAAATTCAAAACACATAAGTTGCAGTAATTAATTTAAAAATAATCCTGTTGTTAAGCAAACGGGTTTTTAAAAGTTAAAACATTGCCAAAGATTAAAATGTTTTTACCTATGAATTCAATGTAAAATTAATGCTAATGACATAAATTATATTAAATGGTAATAATATATTCTATTTATACTTTAAAACCATTCAATATTATAATTTAACAGTATAAATTATTGCGATGAAAAAAGTTGTTTTTAATTAAAATATAGCATGTTTTTACTATTCATCAAAATTTGAAAGTTACCAGAATACTATGAAAATTTTATCAAAAGTAAATTTTTATACCCTATTTACAAAGAAGAATTTTATTTTGTCAAATTGAACTTATAAACATGTCAAAACTAGATTTAATGTGGGTGCCCCATCAAAAGGCGGCAAAACTGCATTTTTTTAAAAATACTTATTTTACCCGGAATTTTTTTTATTCTCATACCATGTTCTAGAAAATATGTAAAATGAATAATAATGTTATAAAATTAAAAATTCAGTTAATACTATTCATAACGGATAGTTTATAATATTATAATAATATATCATTGTTTAGTGAAACTTGGTATTGCGTACTACACACGCTATCGAGGAAGGTCGCGATTGCGTGTTACGCAAGCCAAGCTAGTGGTGTGTTCCATGAAATATTACTTTGATGTTGCGTATAACATAAGTCATAAAAAATATACTTCTCATAAAATATCAGGGTGTTACATTCTACCCCCCTCAAAATGAATTTTTCCCTCAACATTCGTCACTTCGTAACAAACAGATGAGGGTACCTCTCCCTCATCATATCCTCAAGCTCCCATGTAGCTTCTTCTAATTGGTGGTTCCTCCATAAAACATTCACTAAGCGAGTGGTCTTGTTTCGTAGAACGTTTTCACTACGATCCATAATCTCTATCGAAAGTTCTTCATAAGAAAGATCTTGCTCCATCAGTACAACTTCTGAGTTGAGTACATGTGATGGATCAGGTATGTACTTTCTCATGAGAGATACATGGAACACATCCTGAACTTGAGAGAGAATCGGTGGAAGCGCCAATCAGTAAGATACCTTCCCAACACGATCCAGTATTTCGAAAGGACAGATATACCTAGGGCTCAACTATTCCTTCCTTCCATATCTCATTACTCTCTTCCAAGGAGATATTTTTAAGAACACTTTATCACCCACTTCAAACTAGGGGTCTTTTCTTCGGTTGTCGGCATAACTTTTTTGTTGACTCTGAGCTGATCTTATTTGTTGTTGAATAGATCTATCATTTTCTACCATCTCATCATCAAGATCAGGTCCTAATAGCATTTTTTCCCCAACTTCATCCCAGTAAGTTGGAGTTCAGCATTTATTTCCATAGAGAGCATCATAAGGATCCATCTGAATGCTGGAGTGAAAGCTATTATTATAAGAAAATTCCACCAAAGGTAGGTGTTGATCCCAACCACCTTTGAAATCCATAGATAAAGATCTCAACATTTCTTCTATAGTTTGAATATTTCTCTCAGACTGACTGTCTGTCTGAGGATGATAAGCAGTGCTGGTACTCCACTCTGTATCTAGAGTATGATGAAGACTTTGCCAGAACATCGAGGTAAACCTCGGATCCTGATCAGATATAATGGAAAGTGGTACTCCATGCAATATTACCCCTTCCTTTACATAAATCCTGGCAAACTGATCCAGAGAAAAATCTTCCCTAATAGTAATGAAGTGTTCCGACTTCGTAAGATGATAAACTATAACCCAGATAACATTATTGCCTTTGGATGTTTTAGGATGTCCAGTGACAAAGTCCATAGTGATGTTTTCCCATTTCCATTCGGTTATGGGTAATGGTTGTAACATCCCCTTAGACATCTGTCACTCAACTTTAACTTGCTGACAAACGAAGCATCGAGAGACATATTCAGCAACATCTCTTTTCATGCCATCCCACTAGAAGTACTCTTTCTGGTCCCTATACATCTTCGTGCTTCCAGGATGAATAGAGAATGAAGAACGGTGAGCCACATCCAGCAGCTCCTTCTTTAATTCTGGGATGGGAGGAACAAAAACACGATTCGTGAACCTTATTATCCTAACACAATCAAGGTTGAATTCAGGAACATTTCTCACCTTCTTTTGTAACTCTACATCTTCTTTTTGTGCCTCTTTAGTCTTCACATGTATATATGGTTGAACATTCATTTGAGAAAGATAAGATTTTTTTACCTTCCATTATAATTATAATATCCACCCTTTGTAAATCCATAAATATTGGATCCTTTGAGATCCTTATCATGGATATGCTAGCATCGTCTTGTCGACTTAATGCGTCTTCCACCTTTTTTTCTTTCCCAGGGTGATAATGAATTGAGCAGTCGTAATCCTTAATCAGTTACAACCATCTTCTTTGGCGCATATTAATCTCCTTTTGTGTGAAAATGTACTTTAAACTTTTATGATCAATATAAATATCAAACCTTTCACCATAAAGATAATGCATCCAAATCATTAATGCAAAGATTACCACAGCTAACTCCAAATCATGAGTTGGGTAATTTTTCTCCTGAATTTTAAACTATCGTGAGGCATAAGCTATCACCATATCATTTTTCATGAGAACACACCCCAATCCCTTCTTGTATACATCACTATATATCACAAAACTTTCTCCACTACAAGTCAGTGTGAGCATAGGTTCACTAGATAACCTTCTTTTCAACTCTTTGAATTTCTCTTCACACCCCTCCATCCAAACAAACATAACTTCTTTTCGAGTCAACCTGGTGAGTGGATTAGATACCCTTGAAAAATATTTCACAAAACGTCGATAATATCCAGCCAATCCAAGAAAACTTTGGATCTCAGTTACTGTTGTTGGTCTCGATCATATTTCGATACCCTTTGTTTTTGAAATATACACAGATATCCCCTCGTTTGAGATTATGTGACCCAAAAAGAAACTTTTTGAAGCCAAAATTCACACTTGGTAAATTTGGAATAAATATTCCCCTTTATTAGAGTCTTCAATAAAATTGTCAAGTGATCTTCATGTTCTTCCTTTAACTTTGAATAGACAAGAATATCGTCTATAAAGACCACCACAAACTTATCAAGATAGTCTTTGAAGACTCTATTCATCAGAACCATGAAGATAGCAGGTGAATTAGTAATACCAAATGGAATTACTATAAATTCATAGTGTCCATACCTTGTACGAAAAGCTGTCTTTGGTATATCCTCCCTTTTGACCCTTAATTGATGATACCCTGAACGAAGATCAATCTTGGAAACGTATTGAGCTCCGCGTAGTTGGTCAAATAAGTCATCAATTCGTGGGAGAGGATATTTTTTCAAGAGAGTGATCTTGTTAAGTTCTCGATAATCAATGCAGAGTCTCATTGATCCATTTTTCATCTTAACAAATAGAACAGGTGCTCCCCAAGGTGACGCACTAGGGAATATGAATCCTTTATCAAGATTCTCTTGGACTTGCTTATTCAATTCATGCAACTCAATTGGGGTCATTCTATAAGGTGTCTTTGAAATGGGCATAGCACCCGGTATGATTTCTATTAAAAACTCAACTTCACAGTTTGGTGGAAGACCTAGAAATTCCTCCAGAAATACACCATCAAACTCTCGTACAATGGGTGTATTCTTAATAATGAGTTTCTCTCCAACCATTTGAGATAAATAACCTTCATTTATTGGAATCAAGACCCATAATATGGAAGAAATTTCCACTGGATGGTTATATTAATCCTTGCATCGATAGATGATAGTAGATTGATCAGGAATATTAAATGTGATTTCCCTTATTTGGGAATTGATATGAGCTCTGTATAAATAAAGCCAATCCATGCCAAGAATCACATCAAATTCCACTATAGGAAAGATCACAAGATTTTCAGGAAGCACTTTCCCACAAACTTCAATCGGAGAAGAATTATAAAATTTTGATGCGACCGTTGTTCCATTAGGAGTTGTCACAACTAACACAACATCTAATTGTTGAGGTAATATGGCGATACCCTCAGAAAATTCTTCAGAAATAAAAGATTGGGTGGATCCAGAATCAAATAAAACATTTTCTACTTTAGAGTGGATGGTAAGTGTTCCTTTCACCACTTCTTTATCGTACTCCACATCGCCAATAGTAATTGCATGTGAATTTCCTTTGTCTTTGGCATTAAGAGTTTTTTGACGTCGATCATCATCAACAACCCTTGGATTTGGGCATTGATTGGCATAATGCCCCATCTCCTTGCACTTGAAAAATTGAAGTGTAGGAGGTTCATTCTGTGTATCCATTTCATTGATCGCATCATTAGACATCTTCATCCCATTATTTCGACATTTAACTGCCAGATGACCTTCTCTTCCACACTTAAAACATTTTCTTGTCCCTTTAAGACAATTCCCTCCATGTTTCTTTCCACAATTTGAGCATAAAGGAAAAATCATCTTCTTTTCAGGGTGGTCTTTATATTTTCCTTTCAATTCCATTTTCCTCTTCTTATCAAACCCATATGACTGATGGGTTACTCCAATCTCCATCTGAACCTTCAGAGCACATCGAACAATTTCCTCATAGCTATTGAAGTCCCTTATGGCAACCAACCTTAGAAGACTTGGTTTTAACAAACTAAATAATCAATCGATTTTACTCTTAGGTTGGATAATAATTCCAGAAGCGTACATTGCAAGTCTTGTAAAATTTTCTTCATAGGTACCAATAGATTCATCATCCTTTTGCTTCAGTTCAAGAAACTCCTTCTCCATCTTTGTTCGAAGAATACGAGGGATGTACTTATTGAAAGATAAGTTCTTGAACTCATCCCATTCCATTGACTCAATTTTATCTCTTTACCTCGTATTCTTGATAAGATTACACCATTGATCAGCATCACCTTCCAAATGATACACTACTAAGATGACTTTGTCATGTTCAGAACATTGTAGAACTGAAAATATCTTTTTAGTGGTACTAATCCATTTTTCAGCCACTAATGGATCAGAAGACCCACTGAATGAAGGTGGACGCTGCCTCATGAAGGATTCAACAGAATGTTGCTCCTTCATTTGCTCGTTTGTAAGTCTTTCATGGTTCATATCTTGAGAAAGTTGTGTGACCATGGATACTAGATTTTGTATTCCAACTCCCATAACATTTGGTTGCTCGGGGGGACAGTCATTTCATTTCCCGTCGCATTCAGCATTAACCCAGTTCCTTCAGGTTCCAGCCATTGACTAAAACCAATAATCATAGTGTGAGAAACACTAATCATAATAGGAAAACCACATAATCAAGAATAAAATTTTACACTTAAGGTCTTATCATAGGTTATTCATGGATATTTATAAAAGAGTAATATTGTGTTACATGGTTAGAAATATCCTTAGGGTTCTTACTAAGGATTTCATATCCTAGTTTCCAAAGGTTGACTATAACTTTCCTCTGATACCAACTATAATGACCCATACTTTACATACGTTGTTATTACTTCAAAATTGAAGCACACTTATTAAAACATATACCAAAACCATGAAAGGACCATATAGGTATAGTGTCTTTAGAAAGTGGGAAACATAAACAAATGGTTCATAAATCATCTACATTGTCTCCCATTTATTTCATCATATCTAGAGTCCCTTTTTTCCATATCCTACTTAATACCCTTCTTCCTGGCCTGGGGAAAAGAAAACATACAAATGGGTGAGCTCAAATGCCCAGTAAGGGTAAAGAAAAGAAATATCAATCATATCATATTTACAAGAACATAATATTTTGAATATCTTAACCTGGACAAGAGATCATAATATCATAACATGGGATAAATCATAATGGTGAAATATAATTGCAATAATCATAACGTAAAACATGAAACTTTGTGTCATACACACATAATCATATAAAATCATTTCATTTTAGTCAAGACTCATTTCCAAGACTATCATAGTGGACAAAGTCCATTACCGAATCGAGTTCACTCCTTGTTCCAATCCTGTATCACTTAACCGGATTAACTTGACGTTCTAGCCATGTCAGTCTCATGAGCTATAAATCTTTACCCAATGCATTGGAGGGAGATATAGGTCCCACCCATCTCATAATGATACCATTATTATGTGTGCCACAAGATCATAAATCTCAGCATAACCCATGTAATAAAAATGGGATTCTTAAACATCATGCCATCATAACATAATACATATAAGATAAAAGAACATCATAAAAATAATTCCATCACAACATAATAAAATCAATTTAGAAATAGGGATAGAGATAGAACCCTATATTATTATAGATATAAAATAATTTTGATATAATTCTTGAACTCCATTCTTGAGTAAAATATTCTTTCTACTTCAATTTTTTTCCTTTCTAAACATGTCATAAAATTTTAATCAAAAAGAATTTAATGAATAATAAAATTTAAAAATTATAAAGGAAGCTTCATTGAAATTATTTTCTAAAAATCTGTTCATGCCGTATAATTTAAAGAAAAATATTCTTCTCGTACAATGGACAGAAATGTAAAAAAAGTACCCTGTACTAAAAACGACAAAAGATTTCTTTCATATATTTTACTAAAAATTCACCGAAGGGTAAAATTGGATTTAAAAAATTGTAGGAGGATAGAAATAATATTACATATTGAGGAAACATGGATGTGGATGATAAATATTCCCCAGTAAATTCTGAAGTATAAACAATCTCAGATAAAAATGAGATTGTGAGATTTTCCCTTTCCTTAGGTCCGATATGCTTTATACGTGTCCGAACCTCATGTATAATTATTTAAATAATGTCATTGACTTATTCTAGAATCATACTTATTGTTATGATATCATATATGGTCATTTTATTAGCTTCTTATTAGTAATATTTCATTGCTACTTATTATTCGAGTGTTTATTGCTTTATGTTCTTATGTGTGTTTTGTCGAATAAATTCTTATTATTATTTTTAAGTTATAAATACATCATTTCCAGAATGATATTAGTGTAATATATTTCATATTTACTCATTAAATTCATTTATATAATCATTATTCAATGAAGATCATGTAGAACGAGTCACATCACATCGTGGAGACGGTAGGCCGTACGAACACACGAGCGATGATATCATTCCCATGATCGTGGAGTTGTATTGATGTGTATGTATAATATTTCATAATAAATATCATTTTAAAATAATCATATATTGTTATTCTTTACACCACTATACCCTTCCAAGTAATTTGGTGGTGGAAAACAGATTGCACCACAACGTGGAGATGGTATTCCGTATGTACGCACGTGCGGTGATTTCATCTTCCATAGGATGGATAGAAGGTGGAATAGGGTTCTTTAATATTTATAATAACAAAACAGTATATGAGTGATACTGATGTAATTACTTCATAATTAAACAACTAAATAAGAAGAAGTAGAGGAATAAATAAATTTGAAATAATTGGTAACAGATATTAACTCTTCTTCGATACGCTTCTTTTAAACCTCCCCCTAGGGCACTAAGATTGGTATTTGAAGAAGACCAGGACCTCTAGGATGTTTCTAGGGAAGTGGAGAAAAGAAATTGACAGGGTTTGGCCGATCTTGAAGGAAAAAAGTGGTGTGAGGAGGAGAGGGAGGAGGTGCCCTATTATAAAGGAGTAGAGGGGCACCTTTGGAATTATAAGAAATATTAATTTATAATAAATTCCAAACCCACTTAAAAACATCCAAAAATGACTCAAATAATAATCATATATGGGATAGTGTTGTAATATCATCATCCAATAAAATTTAGACAAGTTGGGAATTTATTGTAAACATTATCAACATGATTTATACTTATATAATCTTTTTAAGTTTATTTGTGGAAATAATATTCTAAATTTTAAATAATTATAAATAATTACTTATATGTTATTAATTGTACATAATTTTATACTTTATAACATTTTAGACTACATAAATTTTAATTTATATATTTTAAATATTTTTGGGATTTTTAAACAATTTTATAATATGTAATTTCTATAAATTAACAATAGTGTCAATTTTGACACTATTCATTTATTTGATTTTAAAAAAAATATATATAGAAGATATGTTCGAACTAAAATATTTAATAGATTCATAACATGTCATTGTTATCTAGAAAATTATTGGAGTACATTAAATAGTTCATATAATATTTATTTTAATACTTTAAAAATCATTTATTTGATATTTCAATCAATAAAATAATTTCAACATCACTATTGTGTCATAATTAATGATAATTATTTAATCCCTAAAAATTACAAATAAATTCATATTATGTATATAATTTTATTATATTTCTGGAGACTATTCATGTTCGAAGTTTAATGAAGTTTATCACTATATTAAAATTATTATACTTATAAGATTTAAGAGAGTGACATGTTGTCACTTTCTTTGGTTTTAATAATAATTATATTATTTCATGGTCAAAAGTCCATGAAATGAATCTATTCCGACCCTTAGGTGATATGGGTCGACTTTTATTCATAAAATATGATCTTGGAAAGTGTTAGGGTAATTTTATAATCTTATATTTACCCTTAATTACCCCGATTTACCTTTAACTACAGTAAATAAAATAACCGTAGTTACTCTTCAAAATCTAAAAAAAGGTAACCTATTAACATACTTTGGACACACTGAATCCAAATATGGAATCCATTTTTCAAAATTCAAAACACAGATGTTTCAGTAATTAATTTAAAATTAATATTGTTGTCAAGCAAACGAGTTTTTAAAATTTAAAACATTGCCAAGGATTGAAATGTTTTTACCTGTGAATTCAATGTAAAATTAATGATAAGGAAATAAATTACATTAAATGGTAAAAATATATTCTATTTATAATTTAAAACCATTAAATATTATAATTTAACAATATAAATTATTGCGATGAAAAAAGTTGTTTTTAATTAAAATATAGCGTGTTTTTACTATTCATCAAAATATGAAAGTTACCAGAATAATATGAAAAATTTATCCAAAGTAAATTTTTATATCTTGATTAAAAGTAAGAATTTTATTTTGTCAAATTTAACTTATAAACATTTCAAAACTACATTTAAAGTGGGTGCGCCATCAAAAGGCGGCAAAACTGCATTTTTTTAAAAATATTAATTTTATCCGAAAAAATTATTTTGTTCTCATACCATGTTCTAGAAAATATGTAAGATGAATAATAATTTTATCAAATTAAAAATTCAGTTAATACTTTTAATAATAGCTATTTTATAATATTATAATAATATATCGTTATTTAGTGAAACTCGACATTGCGTACTACACACGCTTTCGAGGAAGGTCGCGATTGCATGTTACGCAAGCCAAGCTAGTGTTGTGTGCCATGAAAGATTTCTTTGATGTTGCGTATAACATAAGAAATAAAAAAATATACTTCTCATAAAATATCATGGTGTTACAAACAAGGTACATTGTCATGAACCAATTCCTCTTTGAGTCTAACTCAATGACGTGTTCTAATATTTTACCCCAAGATAAATTTGTACTAGATCCACCTCAACTTATTTGTATCTAGACGTGGTTGTATTTTTTGATAAACCACTTACTCTATACTAAACAAAATTTAGGGATGTTTTATTGTACATAGTCTCATCTCTAAGGTTCGTACTAAAGTTCTCAATTACTAATATCCAAAAATAATTAGACCATCATTTGATACCGACTATAAAACCCCTAGCCTTTTACACATAAAATTTCAATATTTTAACCATAATTAAACATTAGAGTACAAATTTAGGATCATGAAGTCTGGTGTCATTGAAGACTAGGTACATAAAACATGGGACTAAAAAAACACTTCTTAATTTTATATTCATAGAGATATACTAACTTCAATTGATCCCTTACATCTCCATAGGGTACCCTGGGGATCACATGAACAATGGGATCAGCTAGAATACCAATAATGAGATAAAGATAAGAATAAGTCTTGAGCACAAGGGTTAGAGATCATTATATAATGATAAAAAATAGAATATAGAATCATAACATATAAACATGGGATCATAAAAACATGAATTCATGGTAATGTTAAGGAAACATCAATAATGATATTAGCCTGATTCAAGTATCTTTGCACATAGTGGAGAACAAGTCAAAGTTAACCACCAAGACCGTTGCACATGGTTGCCCAGGTCAAGGATAACTGCCAAAACAGTTGCACATAACATCTCATGACACTAAAATTTACCCATTTCCTTGGAGAGATTTCTGGGCACAACCATCTTAATATGTTCATGAGTATTCTATCCATATAAATAATCTTGCATAATCAATGATACATAAACAATACGGAACCCATGGAGAGATATGGGTATCAGATTCATGTCATAAAGAATAACAAATGGGCGTATCATAAAAGTGTTCTTGAGATTAAGGAATTAAAAAATACAAGGAAATTAATAAGGTAAAATAGGAATATATCATGGTATGTGATATAAAAAAGAAGAAAAAACATGTAAGAATGGTATTTAGGAAATTCATAGCATTAAAATATTTTAGTACGATTTTAAGAAAATACTACATATCATTTTAAATCAAAAAGTGTATAATATTTTTCATAAAACTAGAAGTGAAACAATAAGGATTTCAAAATAAAAAATGAGGATTTTATAAAAATAATGGTGGTTTATGAAAATTTGGATTGCATTTGAAATTGGGTAAAAATTTCAAAAGTTCCCTTAAAACGGGTCTGCTTATTGGGAACTATTAAGGAGGTAATCACTTAAAAACATGTATATCCCAGAAATAGAATGAGGGATAGATCGTGAAGATTTATTTTGGAGAATATAAATATTATGTATAATTTTTACATAAAAAATAAAAGACAACTTCATTTGGTTTAAAAGAATGATAGAGAAACCTAAAGGAATAAAGGCGGTTCGGGTAGAATCCCTTACAGAATATTGGCATGGTGTCAGGTGTACATAAGAGGTAATAATGAGAGATAAAGGGATTTATAAAATTTTATACATCCTGAGGGTAGTATGTGAAAGGTTTTAAATCATACCCCATAATTATTAATTATACATAAAAGGGCATGACATAGTGGAGATTCTTGAATAAATGTGAGAAAGAGAGGATCCCTTACCTTAAGTAGGACGTTGTTATCCACTTGATATGAATAACATGGATAATAAAATTTGGTTCAATAATTAATAATAATATAATATAATTTATATTTAATTATATATTATAACCTTATTTAGTTCATTCATAACCTTTTCGATTTGTTATGAGGTTCAATTTCATTGTTTGGGTCCATTGGTTTCCTTGGTTTTAATGATTACTTCGATTATATTCACGTTTGGATACACATGTATGATGAGAGTGGTTTTCCATAATTGAAGTAATATTTTATTATTTAACATCCTTAATATTACATGGTTGTAAAATTAATTTGGTTATTTGAAGTGAAGGTGAAATGATTATATTAAACATTAATGATAAACGCTTGGATTAATTTGGCGATTTTTCTCATAATTAACTTGTTTTGTATTATTATTTTAAATCATGAATTATTAAGTATTACAGAAAATTAAATAATATAAAATACATATATTATGATCTGGTTCAACCATTAAATTGGATTCATGACCAATCTTGAATATGGTAATGCAAATCCAAAAATCGTCGTCCTTGAATGTGATAAATCAACACATCTCGGACAGTGTTTTCATTTATAGTATAAAAGGATGGGGAAGGATATATTATGAAAAATTATATCATTATAATAATATAATTACTATACATTTATGTTACCGGAGTTATCATTCCATTTGGGTGAAGGTAGGTGAGGAAATAAAAAATAAAATAAAATAACGTGAATGAAAATAAAAGTATCAAAAATATGAATTTACCTCTTAAATTTATCTCCATTGATAACCTTTTAAGGGGAGGGGATTTTTAATTTTAAAGAGAACAAGGGATTTTGGATGTGGGGAAATATATTGGGGATATATTTAGTTATAATTTAGGGAAAGAACATGGCTAGAGAGGAGTTAAGAGAAGAGGGGAGTGTGGGTGGTTTTATAGTGGAGGGGAGGAGGATTTTCGTAATATTTTAATAATTAGTTTTTAATTTTTCCATAAAACAAGAAATAGTAGTGATTATTGGGACCAAAAATAGTAATATGTGAATTTTATTCATATCCAATGGACATTTACATCATCCATGAATTTAGCATGATGCATAAATTTAGGTTTTAGCATTTATTGTGAATTACTGTGTTTTACTATTCATAAAAAATCATGTAATTTAGAAAAATACAAAAAATTTACCCTAACCATTTTTCAGTGTGTATAATTCAAAAACAAACTCATTTTTTCAAAAATAATTTCTAAATAGTATTAATTTAATTTTTAACTATAATCATAATTTACTGGAAATATAAATATTTTAAAACTTTAATTGATTTTATAATGCATTCAAAAATTACCTAAGGTCTTATAAAATTACCTTAAAACTAAAAAGACATAAAATATATAATGTATGAAAACATTTAAAGAAAAAAATTTATTTTAAATTAATTAAAAAATTATTTATTTATTTAGAACTTACAGAAAATACTAATGTATTTATTATAGTCATATTATCACTTATAAGAAACCTAAATCTTATTTATAAATTCATGAGAGAGGTTAATATTATTTAGGAAAACTTAATGTTCAAAATGGTCATATTACTATTCATAAATGTAGGTTACTATTCATAAGGGTAAGTTACTATTCACTAAAAATTATGTTTGTTCCATTAAACTCCAAAACATATTACTGATCGCAACCATGTATGTCAGATTTAAGAAATTAAAAATAGTGAAGTGACAATTTTATATTTAAAGGTCACATAGTAATTATTAGTTCATTGTATAATGATTTAATATGATTATATGACATAATTATAAGAAGGGAATTTCCATTGAAAAAACATTGGGTCATTACACAGACCCCCAGTGGAGGGGTGGGGTTATTTTATTTTCATTGTTTCTTGTTTTATCTGTGGTGGTTGAGGTTCCATAGCTGTTATGGTGTAACTCAAGGAAGTCGAGTGTTTCCTAGGGTCTTTAGAAACTCTATATATTGTGAAGGGAAAGTTATCCTAGTTTTGTTTTAAGGGTCATGTTTGGTTTAGAGAATGTTGATTCCCACCTTCTCTTTTTAAAACGGGTCGCAGTGAGTAAATTGTAACAAACGAAAATCATGTTTTTTGAGGTGCTCATGAAGGGTTCCACATCTGGTGCAGAGGGTGAACTGGGGGAATATGTTATTGGCTGGAGTCTTTCATCGGTTCCTGTTTCTCATTCCTAAGACCACACACTCATTTTTTTCCAATAAGGTCGATTAGGGCACTCAAAGACATTCATCATAATCTTTTGAAGGCTTCTTAAAGGTGTGGCGGTTTGGGTCACATGGGGAAGTCTGTATACGGTCTTCCAAAAAGATAATGCCTCAGTTAGAGGTTTTTAATTTTTCAATGTCGTGAAACATATGCTTTAATACATCAGATCTCCATCTATAGGTCTTGTAGAAAATATTTTTATGCATTCAGAAAGTTTCCAGGTGCGAGGGATGCTCGTCCAACCTATCATCTCTAATTTTGGGAAAAGGCCGGTTAAGTTTTCTCTTCATGTGGTTTTCGGTTTGGGGGTGTTTTGGGGGTCTTGTTGGCCACTTATATAATATTTCAATGGTTGTTACTTGTTATTGTAAACATTAAATGGTTGGTATTTATTTGGATCAATTCCAACTTCGGTGTGATTCTCGTTTGGACATGTTTGCTGGTTATGGATCTTATAAATCATGGTTTATCTTAGCATTTGTACAATGTGTCTTTTGTATGAATTCCCCTTGGACTAGGGGTTTCTGGATGGCCTATTTTGATATTTCTCCCTGTGTTTGGGGCCGGCCCTTGTCGGTGGTTTTAATAATTGGTTCCAATATACTACTCAGTTTATAATATGGTGGGGAGACCCACTATGGATCTTGCTAATGTCTTCCCCCAAGCTGGTCGGGTGAGACTCAGGAAGTTAAGGGTTCACACCAGCATTAGGGTTCTTGATTGTTTTTTTGATTTCTTTTATTTGGGGAAGTTAGTATTCTTCTAGAATTTTAATATGGTGGGGAGACAAATATAGGAAAAATTCATAGAGAACTTATCCTTCAAGGTATTCTTGTGAGGGAAACTCTTTTCCTCTACTATGCCCGAACCCGATCAATGTAGATGGTTATCCTAGATGATGGGTTTTATGGTGAATGTTCATTATGATCTTGAGTGGAATCCAATGATTTCTATGTTATGGGTCAGGGTGTTCTAGTATGTGATTTTATTTGGAAATTTCAGTCTTTTGTCGTTGGTTCATTCACTTGGTAGTCCAAGTCTCGAGGTTTCAGGTCTTGGAAGGAATGTGAGTGTTAAATCCCCAAGTGGTAGGGGTTTAGTTTTATGAATTGTGGAATTGTTTCAAGCATTCAATAGTCAATTATTTTGGGAATTTTTTGGTTGTAGAAAGTATCGTAGTTGGGAGAATTGTTTCCTCCCGACCAGGTGCATTGTATTTTATTTTTTGTTATAACAATTTTTCACTATTATTAATATTAATATTATAATTATTATTATTTATATTTTTATTATTAGTTTTTTAATTTTATTATAATTTATTTAATTATTTTTAGAAGACCTAAAATGGTCAACTCCCTACTTTCTTGATCCACCATTCCATTTGGCCATGCGACACATCCTCTCATGAGCTCCCCTCTCTATGGTGCACCTCCCAAGATCCCTTCTCTGTGGAATTATCTTTTATCTCTCCCCAAACCCACATTCCACAACCCCCTTAATGATACATTGCAACAAATGAGTACCTCCTCCCTCTCCTCTCTAGCCGCAATTCCCTCCCCCCTCTCAGATCCAACTTCCTCTGGCGTTTCCCCCGATGCTTGAGGGTTTTTGGTCAGAAGCCCCATGGTAAGACCTTCTCTTCTCCCTTCCTCCCAATTTGGTCTAATTTTCTTCTCATATTTGATCATCCAAGGTTTTTTCGAACCCTAGAGTTATATAGTGCCCGATTTTTTATGTGTTTTGTGTCTCTTCCTCTTATACGGGGTGTTATTGATCTCCAAAGACCCATCCATGTGCGTTCTGACCACTACCGCTGAAAGTGTAGTGATTCACATCGATTTAGTCCTCCCGCCAGTGATTTTGGGTAATATTTTCCTCATTTATTTTTTTCACGTAATTTATATTTGGGTGTTTTGTTACTTATGAGTCTCTGATATTTATTTTAAGGTGTGTTTGATGGTGACATGTTGTCTCAGTTCATTTCAATCCATCGGTCTCCAGTCGATATGAGGTTTTTCTCACTTCCTTGTTTATTTTGGTTTTATTTGGAGTCTTTGGTAATTTTTAGTCTCCCTTCTAATCATTGTAGTTTTTCATGGTCATTTGGGTGTGGGTTTGAGTCGTTGGCAGTGTAGATCTATATTTATATACATGGGTAGGCGTGTATATATATATCCTCCTTGTGCATGTTTCCTCATGGAATGTGGAATATTTACATTGATCAAAGGTTATATATATATATATATATATATATTAAAATATATATTCATTTAGGAGAAGTGGTCTTGAGCTGCCATTATCTAAAGCTGTGTGACTTGAGGTAGGTTCCATATACCTATGTTTTTAATTTGAAGTCCATTTTTTACTGAAAATTTTAAATATTCTATTTTCATGTCATTGTGGTGTATATATATATGTGTGTGTTTTAGGTACAATTTTGTATGCCACTTTGATTTGGTTTATTAATTACCTGTATGATTTTTCAATTACTGGTTCTAAATTGTCTTTACATTTAAATTTTTTATAGGTTCTTAATAATTTATTTGAGGTTAATTGAACTTTGATGCTGAGCTTTTATGGTTCCTAGTATTTTTTATGTTGTGTGTTTGACAGTTCTGAGTCGTTTTGAGTCACCGAGTCTAAGTCGACTCGCCTGCTTGTGCCTAGGTAATTATATATATATATATATAATTAATTGTGTGTGTGTGTGTGTGGGTTCCCCCATTATGTGTATAATCATCCAACGTAGTGAATATACTTGTATGGGGATAGGTGTTCCCATGTATATATATATATATATATAAATTCATATTTATGTGAGTGGCGACTAGTATATGATTATAAGAATATATGTAAGGATCCCCTTTCACATCTTCATGGCCATATAGAGGTTCTCGTAGGGGCTAGGTATCCATTCATGTATGTGAAAGTGAATATGCTCAGTGTGAGAGAAAAAGCATTTAGATATAAAGCACCAAGAAGAAAATGTTCGATTTGGTTTTACCCTGAGGTATGTCCCCAATTATTATGCCATTAATTTTAATCTCATGATTTCTTGCTTATTTTTAAAACATGTTTTAGATTTATTTAATATACACATTCTATGAAATCTGGTTGTGGTTACTAGAAATGATTATGCCTTTGTTATGGAAAATTAACTATATTTCTAACGCTCATTTGGTCTTAAGTTACTTTTCTTGAAAAGTTATTTTCATAAATGAATTTTCATTTCTAATGAATATTTCCAAAGGCAATTTCCTTTCAGCCACTTTAGTTATAAAACTGTAATGACATGTTTATTTTTTTAAAAATCTCCCGGTTTATTTCTAGATAATGGGTTTTGGTTTGAACTTATGGTTAAATGGTGGTTTTAATTATTTGGAGGATTGAATTGTTGTAAGAATGTGTTAAAGTTTTTTTTCAAATGTGTTGTACTTTAGTTATTCAATTTATATTTTAAATGATATTGAACTTAAATGTGTTGGTGATTATGTTCTCTAAAATTAAAAGTATTCCTCTTAAATAATTAATATGTTTGGCACTTTAAGAATAGTTTTTGAAAAAAGGAAAACCCTTCTTGAGACATTCCCCCTTATTTAAGAAAAATATGTGTATGTTGAATTTGTGGATTGTGATTTGTTCTTAGTAAATAGTCTTGTTCATTTTTGTGTGAAATAAAAATAGGGAATGTGCTCAAGGATTAAGATTGGTGGTGAGCGGGTTAGTGTGTTTTTGAATAAAGAGAATTATATGTTCATATATGTTAGTCTTATTAAAACTCACCACTACTTGAAATAGATCACATTGGAATCCCAAGGTATCTAAGTGGGCAGACTAGGACTAGTACATTAGATGATTCGAAATTGGTTCATGCTAGCTTCATCAAGCAGGATTGATGATTACAACACTAACTAAACTATATGTTGATTTGAGACCACTAGGTTTGGGGAGTGTTCCCTATTAGTGGATCATGCATGATAACGATGTTCATTGTTGTTACTATTCAATGCTTTATTGAGGTACGAGGACTCTAGGGTCTAACTTGTTCTAGTTAACTATATGGATCTCCCATGGTGATTTCTTCTGACATGATTCTTGTGATGTGATTTTCATTTCAGTTGATTCATGCCTGATGTCTCATTTGTGAAAAACCACATTTTATTCTAAACTAATTTCCTTTTATTTAGAAATATTAATTCATTCTTGAGAACTATTTTGAAAATTTAGTGGAATAGAAATTATTTTCATAAAAATGTGAACTTGTGACTTGATTTATAAAAGAATGTAGACATTATTTTAGTATATTTTCAAAATAGCATGATTGAGTTTCTTTTTAAAAATCACGGGCATAAGTCATAATTGCAAATGGAATTCATACTAAGAATATTAGTGTTCAACCCTAATTTATTTTTCAATGCATGGTTCCTCTAGTTTGAACCGCTCTTAGAGTGAGTGTGGTTTTGTGTTCTATAGTGACTCAGGAGGTCACTTGAGGTATGTTTTTCTACCTAGTTTATTTTTATGTTCTCTACAAGTGTCGTTATTGTTCCATTTAGTTTACATTAAATTATCTATATTTTTTATGGGACAAACCATTTGAAACTATCTTATTTGGATGGAAGGAACTAGTTCCCAGCCTATGAGGATCAGGCACACCCATTAGGCCATGTCGCGGACCATATCAGGTGACCAGTTCAGGGTTGTCCTGGGTTGGTTTCCTGAAAGATGGATTCCTTCATTCCGGATAAGTTATGTCCTATTAAATAATCCATTTAAATTTATTAAATAATTTTAAATAAACATTTTTACATCTATATTCTACATTTTAGGAGTACTTTTATAATAATTTTTCATCCATTGATTGTATATGTCTTTCTATCATCGACCACCAAAGGTTGTTTACTAAATATCTCGATGACTACATCTATCTATTGAAGTCATCAAAGGTGTTATGAAATTGTTATATCACCTCCATAATTTATATAAATTAATTAATCTAATCTTTATTCATTATATAAAATTTTATAACTATCCATCAATTTAGTTAATAGAAAAACAAAACATGTCGTTCATGGAGGCGATAGTTTACACATACTCAAGATGATGATTTCATTTTCATAATGGTTGGGAATGAAGTAAATCATTTAATAATTAATATTTATATAATAATATTTGTATAATACATATAATATTTCATCATAAAAAATATATTTTTTTAAATACATAATGTTTAATTATGGAAAATTAAATACAAAGTTCATGGATACGGAGGTATGTAAGTACATATGATAATGTTTTAATATTATATAGTATTTAAACGAAGTATAAAACATGATAATTAAATATAATTAAATTGTAATATATTTATAAATCAAATCAAATTATATTATGATGAATACACCAAATTATAATGAGGAAGAAGAATAAATAATAGAAGTGAGTCAGTTAAGATGATGACCTCTTTTTTAGGAAACCTCTTTTATTATTATCCTAAATACTTATTCAAGTCACCCTTTTAGAATAAAAAACCCATATTAAATGTATAATGTTTTCAGTAAGATATTTGGATAGGTATTGGTTATGATAATTTTCTCAATAATTCTATATAAGTGAATGGATAAGGTCCCTTTTTATAAATGAGGTTGGCGGAAAACAAGTAAATAATTGAAATATTATTATATAATATGTGTCTACCTCAATTAATGTGGATCCTAATTATCATATTTTATAATATAATAAGTATATGTATGAAATAAAAACAACCAATAATGTTTAAAAATGTCTTGGATAGAATTTAAACATAATCTCTTAGTTTGACCCCCTAATTATCCCTTTAAAACATTACCATGGTGATAAATTTTTACCGTGGTTACTATTCATTATGACCAAAAATGAAATTCACCAAAAAGAAAATTTTGGAAATGATGATTCAAAATATAGAAATTATTTTATCATATTAAATTCCTAAAAAAATTATAAATAAATTCTAATATTTGTGCGCAAAATGCCTAAAATCATTATTAGAAAGAAAAAAAGTATTTTTGAGGTGTACAAAGTATTTATTCTTAAAAATTTCATAAAAAACTATTTTATGAACTATAAATTTCTTGAATTTTAATTTTGGAAAAAAATTCCTTAAACATATTTATTAGTATCAATTCATTTAATTTATTAAATTTAAAATTCATTTACCCAAAAAAGCAGTTTTATAAAAAATATTTTTATTTACCACCGAGTGGTTTTATCATCATTTAGAATAAATTGATAATAAATATATGATTTATTGTATATATTTTATAATATAATTATAATTAAAATCAATTTATATTAATGATACATTATCAATGTTCATAAAAATAAATTTTTAAGGAACATTTTTAACATGTCATCTATGGATAATTTTGAAATATTGAGACTAAAAGTGATGATAATTTTTATTAAGTAATAAATTTTATTAGATAAAATATTTAAATATTTATTATAATATAGTTTATATTGAATGAAATTCATATATACTGTAATTGAATATTAGGAATTATAGATTTCAATTTTTTCCCATCCAATTTTTTGATATGGTTATATGGAAGAACCTCTAAAAGATTATATACCTTTTTATAGTTTGTTATATATATATAAGTAAGATAAAAAGGTTGAGGAAACCAAGGATAAATTGATTCCCCAACCATGGTATTATATACCCTAGATAAGTGGTTCAAATGGTTTAAACATAAGAGTATATTCACTGATAGAAAGGGGGAAAGATAAGATAAATTGAGGATAGAAAAATGTAAAGGGATTAAAATGAAATGAATGTGTCTAAATATAAATAAATTTGGTACTTTATATTGTATCCAACATTTAGAACATCCAAATTTACCCAATTTAATGTATTGGTTTCTCATATCATAGTTAGGTTCATCGATTACACAATGAGGTGAAAAGTTTAACTAAAGAAACACATATGATGGTAATATTTGGCTATGAGGTGAATAACTATTAGCATGAATTGATTTATAATAATAAAACACAACACGTTTTAAATTATAAAAATTGATAAATATTAGTAAATACTAAGGTGTTGTCATGTCTAGATATGATGGATGTATTTTATTGAAATTTTTAATTTTCATTAATTCAATAATCATCTATTAAAATATAATAATATTACCTCATCGCTTTTAAATTAAATATCTATAATATTATAATTATTATAACAAAAATAAATAGATTCTAATTTATAAATACTCCATCATATAGGATAATATTAATACTCCAAATATAAATCATTCAAAGCCAGTAAGGTTGAGAAATTAATTAAAATAGTGAATGATAATCATAAAATAATTAATGGATTACAATTTAAAATCCGACTAAATAAAATTCAATCTAACTCATGTAACTCCCATAGATACACCCATAAAATTTTCAACCCACTAATCATGTGAATAACTAAATAGTTTATGGGAGTTGACTCATGGAAGGTGACTTAAAGGAAAACAATAATCAAAATATGAGTACTTTAACATCTTGTGAAGAATTTGACAATGTATTATTTAAATAATTTCACAACTTAAGGTAAACATATCTTTTTTCTAATTATAATTAGAATAAAAATAAGTAAAACATAATTATTTAACTATAAATCTAGAGTGGGACTGAGAAATTTCAATTGAATAAAAAATGGGGATAAAAATATCAATAATATAATACAATAAATAAAAAAACGTTGTCGCAACAACAATTATTTGTGACGGGACCGTCGCTACAGATATATTTTGCGATGGGGATCCTTCCCGTCGCAAATATTACTCCGTATATTTGCAAAAACTTTTATAATAGTAATTGCGACGGGTCCCGTCGCAACAGGTATTTGCGACGGGCCCCGTCGCAATTACGTTTTTAAAAAAAAATTAAAAACTATTATTAAATTATTTTAATGGATATAATAATACTATTTGCGATGGGCATAGTATCCCGTCGCAAATACTATAAAAAAATAAAAAAATACATTATTATTAAATTATTTTAATTAATATAATAAGAATCCAATTATAATTCAAAAATATAAAATAATAAAATATTAATAAATGATTTTAATTAATATAATAATAGAATTATAATTCACAAATAAAAATAACAAATTATTAATAAATTATTTTAATTTATATAATAATAATAGAATTATAATTCAAAAATAAAAAATAATAGAATATTAAAAAATGATTTTATTAATATAATAATATTAGAATTATATTTCATAAATAAAAAATATTAATAAGTTATTTTAATTAATATAAAAATAATAGAATTATTTTACATTCAAATATTAAAATAATTCAAATATTACAAAAAAAATATAATTAAATTATAATATTATAAAATTTTAATATATATATAAAATTTAATATTATAAAATATAAATAATATTATTATTCATATTAATATTGTTATTTTAAAATATAATATTATTTATATTTTATAATGAGACAAAAACTGCGAATAGAAAAAAAATTCATATTGTGATTTAACAAACATTATAACATAAAAACAAACTCTAATATGAATGAGGGGGGGAGGGGGGATCTGCAGATACTGGTGGAGGAAACTCCATCCCTAAAGCATGAGTGAGTCGGTGCATGTACTCCATCTGCTCCTGGTGCTGCTGCTGCCACCGACTCATCTGCTCCTCGTACAACTACTGTTGGCGTCGACGCTCCTCCTCATGCTGCTGTTGCTGCTGATGCATCTACTCCTGCTCCTGTTGGAGACTATCTATCAGTGCAGTCTTAGATCAAAAATGATCCTCATACTGTGTAGCAGAAGAAGATGCACGAGCGCCTCTCGAGCTAGACGCCGACATCGCAGCACTACCATAATAATCTCCAGGAGTCAGTCGAGAGCTAATACCAACTACCTGGCCCTTCTCGAAGGTATACTGGGTGGCCTGCATCCATGCCGCCTCATCAAACTGATGGCCTGTGGTTTGATCTGATGACTCGGCCTGACTCTCAGGCCGGGTCTGTGACACTGCGGCCTCATATGACTCCTGTAGTTGCAATTTAAAATTAAAATTGTGAATATATTATATGCAGTTAATTTTTAAACTTGAAAACAAAAAATACTGACCACGATGTGATGCTGACGATCACCTCTGAGCTCCCTAGTAGCAGGATCACTATACATCCTCTGATATACGTCGTACTCCGTAATATCGGGGTGCTCGACAGCCTATAAGAATAAAAAATAAACTGTTAATATTTATAGTTATACAAAATATTTATAAATAATGTACGTACCAGATGTTGTCTATGAGTACTGAAAGAACGACTCCTAGCTCGATGAGTCACCTCCTGTCTCCCCCGATTCTGCCTCCTCACCAATGATCTCCTCTGAAAGGCACCACTCAACCAGTGCGCACATAATCCATCCCATACATGGGATGAAATGTACTTTGGTCGGTGTCCTCTACATGACTCGTCAAAATCTGACACTCCTGCTTTCTTTGTGGCAACGTTTCTTAAATTGTGCAAAAACTGACGAAAGTGATCACGCATGGCCACCTCCCATGCCTTGTGGATGGCGTCGTGCATGGTATCCTCGATCGGATACCATAAATCCTTCAAATAAATGAAAATATCAAGTTATAAATGAAATAATTTTCAAAAGAAAAATTATTTATTTACGTACGTACCAACCAATGGCCGAACATGGCCTGCTGCACATCAATGGGAATCTGCTCCCATGTGGTCCACGGCTGAGAGAAATAGTTGCGCAAAATAGAGTTTCCCTGACCGACTGCTATATGCGGAAAACTGTAAAAATAATAAACATTTATTATGTGAATAGATTAATGAAATCTCAGTCAAATCCACAGATTATTACACAGGTTATCACACCTCTATGTGCGTGGATCAAACCCAAGACGTGGACGTCGCTCGGGGACGGGGTCAGGAATCATCAATCGTGCAAGACCGCGCCCCCTCCGCGTACTCCCTGGAGCGCCTGCAGGCTGAGGGTCATCTGCCAGCAACTCATCCGCATCGAAAGGCAAGTCAGCATCCGCCAACTCACGAAATGTCTCGTCGTCCATCTGAAATAGAAAATGTTAATGTTGTTAGAAAATAATTTATAATTACTATTATATATACATATATATATATATATATTATGACTGTATATAAATACCATGTAATTCTATCTGTGTTCATCTTCATCATCATCTTCATTTATGTCAATGCCATCTTCATATTCCTCCTCAACATCATCGATATCCATTTGAGTTCCAGTTGCTTCATCTCTTACCATTTCAAATTCATATGTGACATCATTAACATCATCGTCATCACCGATTCTTAAATGTGGGGTGTCATCATCGATACTCATGGCTCTTTGTAAAAAAGATTGATTTTGATGAATCTCTTGAAAAACTTCAATTATTTTCATATCAGTGAAAGCACATTCACTTTGACTAAACTGATTGTCTCGAATTTGGATTTTTATTACACTCCACCAATCGGTCATGTCTCTTGATGTAGCACAGTACTTTGCGTAATAAACTTGATGTGCCTATTGAGCCAATAAAAATGGTTCATTTTCTGCGAGAAAACTTTTACATTTAATATCTATGATTCCATGAGTTGGATAAACACGCACGCCTCTCTCTGTATCCAACCACCGACATTTGAACATGGTTATGTAATGTTGTCCAAGATAACAGAGTTCAATGATTTCATCAAGTATTCCATAAAAGTCAACTTCATTTTCTCGATGATGAGATCCTCTCAAGCTAACTCCATTGTTCATTGTTTTTTTCGATTCCCCATATGCATGTGTCTGAAATCAAAATCCATTCACCACATATGAATTATAAGTTTTAACAAGTTTGGAAGGTGGGTTACTCAATATACACAGCTGTTTGTCAATTTTATCAGCATGTCGAGACACCTGAAAATTTGTGAAATAATTATCAATATAGTAAACTATACATTGAATGAGTTGATAAAAGATAAATAATTTCTGTTACCAGTTTTTGAAACCACTAAGAGAAATTTTTCAGTCGGCGTTTTTCTAGAGAAGCTGTTGTAATTTGTGGAATTTGTTTCTTGATATGATTATCATACAACCTATAAAAACCAATGTTATTTACTGTAACATAAATGATAGAATAAGTGATATAAACACTTACAGTACAACTGATATCATCACTTCATAGTTGAGCAGAACATACGTATGAGCTCTGTGATGTTCATCATCTGAAAGCCAGCGTTCATAAACTCCACCAAAACCAATATCTGGCTGGTTGAAAACAGATAATTGATTATTGATTTCATCAATATTCCTCTTGTTTTGTCCCATTCAGTTGTGTTTTGAAGGATACTCAGATTCAAAATAATGGGAGCAGAAAAAAGATATTTCCTCTTGCAAATAAGCTTCTGCAATAGATCCTTCAATAGATGTTTTGTTACGTACTTTTCTTTTCAATTTTTGCATGCATCTTTCAAATTGGTACATCCATCGAAACTGTACTGGACCTCCACATTTGTCTTCAAATGGAAAATGTAACATCAAATGTTCCATTGAGTCGAAGAAAGACGGCAGAAATATTTTTTCCAGTTTACATATAATTACAACGACATCTTCTTCAAGTTTTCATAGAGCATCATAATCTGCTATAGCCGCACAAATTTCCCGAAAAAAATGAGACATGTCTGTTATGGAATCCCAAATCACAGAATTCAAAAGAACTCTTAATCCAATGGATAGAAGTCTTTCCATTATAACATGACAATCATGACTTTTTAATCCAGTAATATGACCATTATTTACATATCTACCCAAATTGGAAGCACAGCCATCTGGAAGTCTCAAGTCTGCAATCCACTGACAAAATAGCAAACAGTTTTCTTTAGACAGTGTATAAGCTGCTTTTGGTTTCAGTAACCTTTCTGTTCTGACATTCTCAAACAGTTCCAGTTCTGGACGCTTTCAAATTTGGGCAAGATCTAAATGTCCATTTACATTGTCTTTTCTCTTTCCTGGAGTATCCAAAACCGTATGAAACAAATTATCGAAACAATTCTTCTCAATTTGGATGACATCTAACATGTTTCGGACCAACAAATCAGACCAGTATGGAAAATCCCAAAATATGCTACGTTTAATCCAATTGTGTTCTTTCCCAAAACCACAAATTTTCTGTTGGTTTATTATGAGACCAAAATTGATGGGAGGTAATGAAAATACAATGGATTTTAACTCCGAACCTGATAGAATTTTTGGAGGTCCATCCCTTTCAACTATTCTTTTTCTGAAATGAGATCTGTTTCTGCGAAAAGGATGATCAGCTGGAAGAAATCTTTGATGACAGTCAAAATAACAAGGTTTCTTTCCATGAATGAGCATAAATGCTTTGTTCTCTCCCATACAGAAAGGACATGATTTCTGACCATGTGTACTCCATCCAGATAACATCCCATAAGCCGGGAAGTCACTAATTGTCCACATCAATGTTGCTCTCAGTATGAAATCATGTTTCGTTGCAACATCATATGTACTGACACCAGTACTCCACAATAAACTTAATTCATCAATCAATGGTTTCAAATAAACATCAATATTTTTTTTCGGCTATCCTGGAATTAGTTAAGTCAAAAAGATATATGACTCTTTCATCAACATCCATGGAGGTAAATTGTACGGAGTTAAAAAAAATAGGCCAACATGAATATTGACTACCATAAGATCCGAACGGACAGAAACCATCAGTGGAAAGGCCCAGTCGAACATTTCTAGCTTCTAAAGAAAAGGATGGACGCACTCTATCAAAATGATTCCATGAATCACCATCAGCTAGATGATTCAAGCTTTTATCGGTTGAAATATTCTATTTATGCCATGAAATCATTGTCGTTGTATTCTTAGACATGAATAAACGCTGAAGTATGGATGTATGCAAAAAATATCTCAACTGTTTTACAGGAATCAAACTAGACTTCCCATGTTGTCCTTCATTATATCTCAGTTGCCCACATGTGGGAAAACTATCCAACGAATCATTTTCCCCAGAATATAAAATGCAGTCATTTGAACATGCATGAATCTTCTGACAAGTAAGTCCCAAATTTTGAACCAGCCTCTTACTCTCATGGTAATTTGCAGGCAAAACATTTCCTTTGGGTAACAGTGTTTTAAGCAAAGAAAATATCTGGTCAAACAGGTGTTTGACATTCTGTTATCTGATTTGATAGCCATAAATTTTGCAACTGCTTCTAATTTGATCATCTTATAGCCAGGATATAATGCATCCTCAGCAGACCTCAACAACTCATAAAATTCAGACGGTGCCAACTTAGGATTTGAAGCTATATCAGCCGGAGTTTCTGTATGTTGAACAGATGAACCTGCAACATCATGTACTAAATCTTGAAACCGAGATGTATCCGAAATCAAGTTAGCATCACCTGCTCTGGAACTGCGTTCACCGTGTTGATACCAAAAAACATAATCTGGTTGAAAACCAAAACGCAAGAGATGTCCCCCCACTTTGTCAAACGTGTCAAACGTTCTCAATGCACATTTTCTACAAGGGAATTTTATTTTTCCTTCTGAAACAAATTCTGGATTCGATGCCACAAATGATAAAAAAGTCTCCACACCCTCTACATATACTAGATTTAAACCAGAACCGTTTGGATTTCTACGTTGATTTATCCATATGCGGTCACCTTATAATGATTGTTGACGACCTCGTTTTTCCATAATTTTCTATATAATATAAAAGCATTTTTGGTTTTGAATAATTTTATAGAAAAAACACTCAAGAAAGGATAATTATAGAGTTTACATCATACACGACTGACGCAAACTTTTTATTGAGATAGACCTAAAAATTGACCCTTTAAGAATTGAATATGTTGAGAATAAAGTAAAACCTGTTACAAATATTGATAATTTTAATATTATATAAATTTTTTATTATTTTCATATTACTAATATTATTTTTTCATAAATATTTATTATATAATAATAACATTATTACATTATTAATATATTTTATTATTAATATTAAAATAATATAATTTTCTATATTATATATAATTCTCCTTTCATTTGTGTGTTTAACATTCTGTCTCCACATGTAATATTTGCATTCACTTTCACCTCTCCATTAGTGAGTAGGTTGATAATTTTGAAAAAGAATGCAAATATTACATGTGGAGACAGAAAACACACAGATGAAAGGATAATTCTATATAATATAGAAAATTATATTATTTTAATATTAATAATAAAATATACTAATAATGTAATAATGTTATTATTCCTAATTATTGGTAATTATTCCTAATTATTGGTAATTATTCCTAATTATTGGTAATTATTCCTAATTATTTGTAATTATTGGTAACTAATGGTAATTATTCCTAGTTATTCGTAATTATTCCTAATTATTGGTAATTATTCATATAATTACCAATAATTAGGAATAATTACCAATAATTAGGAATAATAACATTATTACATTATTAGTATATTTTATTATTAATATTAAAATAATATAATTTTCTATATTATATACAATTCTCCTTTCATCTGTGTGTTTTCTGTCTCCACATACAAATATTACATGTGGAGATAGAAAACACACAGATGAAAAGAGAATTGTATATAATATAAAAAATTATTTTATTTTAATATTAATAATAAAATATACTAATAATGTAATAATGTTATTATTCCTAATTATTGATAATTATTCCTAATAATTGGTAATTCTTACTAATTATTGATAATTATTACTAATTAGGGGTAATCATTACGAATCATTACTAATTATTGGTAATTATTCCTAATTATTGTTAATTATTGGTAATTGTTGATAATTAATGGTAATTGTTGGTAATTATGGGTAATTATTGGTAATTATTTGTAATTATTGGTAATTATTGGTAATTATTGGTAATTATTGGTTATTATTGGTAATTATTGGTAATTATTCATAATTAGTGGTAATTATTCCTAATTATTGGTAATTATTACTAATTATTGGTAATTATTACTAATTATTGGTAATTATTACTAATTATTGGTAATTATTACTAATTATTACTAATTATTACTAATTATTACTAATTATTGGTAATTATTACTAATTATTGGTAATTATTCTTAATTATTGGTAATTATTAGTAATTATTACTAATTATTTATAATTATTATTAATTATTACTAATTATTGGTAATTATTAGAAATTATTACTAATTAGTGGTAATTATTACTAATTATTACCAATTATTACTAATTATTGGTAATTGTTGGTAATTATTGGTAATTATTACTAATTATGGATAATTATCGGAAATTATTACTAATTATGTATAATTATCAGAAATTATTACTAATTATGGATAATTATTGGTAATTATTTCCAACTAATGGTAATTATTGGTAATTATTATTAATTATTGGTAATTATTAGTAATTATTGATAATTATTACTAATTATTGGTAATTATTACTAATTATTGGTAATTATTACTAATTATTGGTAATTATTACTAATTATTACTAATTATTACTAATTATTGGTAATTATTACTAATTGTTACGAATTATTGGTAATTATTTTAATTATTACTAATTATTGGTAATTATTATTAATTATTACTAATTAGTGGTAATTATTCGTAATTATTACTAATTATTAACAATTATTACTAATTATTACTAATTATTACCAATTATTGGTAATTATTGGTAATTATTGGTAATTATTACTAATTATGGGTAATTATTACTAATTATGGGTAATTATTACTAATTATTACTAATTATCGATAATTATTACTAATTATCGATAATTATTACTAATTATCGGAAATTATTACTAATTATGGATAATTATTTGTAATTATTACTAATTATTGATAATTATTTGTAATTATTACTAATTATTGGTAATTATTACTAATTATTGCTCATTATTGGTAATTATTACTAATTATTACAAATTATTGTTAATTATTTGTAATTATTACTAATTATTGGTAATTATTACTAATTATTGCTAATTATTGGTAATTATTACTAATTATTGGTAATTATTGGTAATTATTGGTAATTATTACTAATTATTGATAATTATTGGTAATTATTACTAATTATTGATAATTATTGCTAATTATTGCTAATTATTGTTAAATTATTGGTTATTATTGCTAATTATTGGTAATTCTTGGTAATTATTACTAATTATTGGTAATTATTGGTAATTATTACTAATTATTGATAATTATTTGTAATTATTACTAATTACTGATAATTATTTGTAATTATTACTAATTATTGGTAATTATTTGTAATTATTGCTAATTATTGGTAATTATTACTAATTATTGGGAATTGATGCTAATTATTGCTAATTATTGGTAATTATTGCTGATTATTACTGATTATTGGTAATTATTACTGATTATTACTGCTTATTAGTAATTATTACTGATTATTACTGATTATTAGTAATTATTACTGATTATTACTGATTATTACTGATTATTACTGATTATTACTCATTATTACTCATTATTACTAATTATTACTAATTATTACAAATTATTACTCATTATTACTCATTATTAATAATTATTACTAATTATTACTAATTATTACTAATTATTACTAATTATTACTAATTATTACTAATTATTACTAATTATTACTAATTATTACTAATTATTGGTAATTATTACTAATTATTACTAATTATTGGTAATTATAGAAAATTATTACTAATTATTGGTAATTATTGGAAATTATTACTAATTATTGGTAATTATTGGAAATTATTCCTAATTATTGTAATTATTACAAATTATTTGTAATTATTACTAATTATTACTAATTATTGGTAATTATTGGTAATTATTACTAATTATTGGTAATTATTGGTAATTATTACTAATTATTGATAATTATTGGTAATTATTACTAATTATTCCTAATTATTGATATTTATTACTAATTATTAGCATTTATTCTTAATTATTGGAAATTATTAGTAATTATTACTAAGTACCATTAATTATGAACAAAGAATACTAATAATTTAAATTTATTAAGTAACAAAACAATGTAAACATAATTAAATTACAACTAATTAAGAATAATTGAAACTAATAAAAAATTTAAAATAAATATTAAATTAAAAAGAACATAAATACCTTTAAAATTGATCTGAGGTTGATCCCTAATCGTTGTTGAAAACTTCAATATCAACTCCGTAAAAAAAATTAAACTGAAGAAACGCTGAAATCTAAAAATAGAATTTTGAGAGAAGGAGAAGATTGAGTATGAGAATGAATGAAAAAAAAACGGATGGTGGGTATTTATAGGTTAGATCATTTGCGACGGGATACCCGTCGCAAATACCTTAGCCCTCATTTATTACGGTCGATGGTTAAATAGTTATTCGCGACGGGACCCGTCGCGAATAATAACCTCCCGACATACTATTTGCGACGGGCGGTAACCGCCCGTCCCAAATAACTTTCCCGCGATTTGGCGCGCAAAGCGCGCCAGTCCTTTTGCGACGGGGGAACCTAACCCATCGCAAATAAGTAGTTATTTGCGACTGGTCAATTCCCCCGTCGCAAATAAGTTTCTAACGGGACTATTTGCGACGGGATTTATCCCCGTCGCAAATACCCATTTTTCTCGTAGTGTAATGATACAATTCTTATGTGTGCCACAAGATCATAAATAATAGCATAACCCATGTAATAAAAATTAAATTCTTAAACATCATGCCATCATAACATAATCCATATAAGATAAAAGAACATCATAAAAATAATTCCATCATAACATAATAAAATTAATGTAAAAACAGGGATATAAACGGAACCCTATATTATCTTAGATGGAAAATAATTTTGATACAATGCTTCAACTCCATTCTTGAGGAATATATCCTTTCTTCTTCAAATTTTTTTTGCCTTTCTTAACATGTCATACAATTTTAAACAAAAAGAAGTTGATTAAAAATATATTTGAAAACTTTTAAAGGAAGCTTCATGGAAATAATTTTCTAAAAATCCATTCATTCCGTATAAGTTAAAGAAAAACATTCTTCTCCTACTTTGGCCGAAAAAGTCAAAAAAGTACCTCGTACTAAAAACGAAAAAAGTTTTCCTTCATATATTTTACTAAAAACTCACCGAAGGGTAAAATTGGATTTAAAAAATTGTTTGAGGATAGAAATAATATTACATATTGAGGAAACATGGATGTGGATGATAAATATTCCTCATTGTATTATGAAGTATAAACAATCTCGGATAAAAATGAGATTGTAAGATTTTCCATTACCATAGGTCTGATATGCTTTGTACGTGTCCGAAACTCCTGTATAATGATTTAAATAATGTCATTGACTTATTCCAGAATCATACTCGTTGTTATGATATCATATATGGTCATGTTATTAACTTCTTATCAGTAATATTTCATTGCTACTTGTTATTTGGGTGTTTATAGCTTTATGTTCTTATGTGTGTTTTGTAGAATAAATTCTTATTCTTCTTTTTAGGTTATAGATACCTCATTTCCAGAATGTTATTAGTGTAATATATATCATATTTCCTCATTCAATTCATTTATATAATCATTATTCAATGAAGATCATGTAGAACGAGTCGCATCACATCGTGGAGACGGTAGGCCGTACATACACACGAGTGATGATATCGTTCCCATGATCGCGGAATTGTATTGAACTGTATGTATACTATTTCAGAATAAATATAATTTTACAATAATCATATATTGTTATTATTTACAACATTATACACATCCATGTATGGTGGTGGTGGAAAACAGATTACACCACAGCGTGGAGATGGTATTCTATACGTACGCACGAGCGGTGATTTCATTTTCTGTAGGATGGATAGAAGGTGAAATAGGGATGTTTCATATTTATAATAACATATAAGTATACGAGTGATACTTATGTTATTACTTCAGTATGAAGTAACTAAAGAAGAATAATTAGAAGAAGAAATAAATTTGAAATAATTTGTAATGGATATTACCTCTTCTTCGACATGCCTCTTTGAAACCTCTTCTTAGGGCACTAAGATTGGTCTTTGAAAAATACCATGACCTCTAGGATGTTTCTAGAGAAGTGGAGAAGATAAATTGGCATGGTTTGGCTGAGATTGAAGGCTCAATGTGGTGTGAGGAGGAGAGGGAGGAGGTGCCCTTTTATAAGGGAGGAGATGGGCACCTTTGGAATTATAAGAAATATTAATTTATAATAAAATCCAAACCCAATTAAAAATATCAAAAAATTACTCAAATCCGAATATTAGATGAGATAGGGTTGTAATATCATCATACAATAAAATTTAGATAATTTGGGAATTTATTTTAAACATTATCAACATGATTTATCCTTATATAATATTTTTAATTTTATTTATGCTAATAATATTCTAAATTTTAAATCATTATATACAATTACTTATATGATTTGAATTGTCCATAATTGTATACTTTATTACATTTTAGAACATATAAATTTTAATTTATATATTTTAAATGTTTTTGTGTTTTTTAAACGATTTTATAATATGTAATTTCTATAAATTAACAATAGTGTCAATTTTGACTTTATTCATTTATTTGAGTTTAAATAAAATATATACAGAAGATATGTTCAAAATAAAATATTTAATAGATTCATAACATGTCATATTTATCTAGAAAATTAGTGGAGGACATTAAACAGTTCATATAATATTTATTTTAATACTTTTAAAATCATTTATTTGATATTTCAATCAATAACATAATTTCAACATCACTATTGTGTCATAATTAATGATAATTATTTAATCCGTAAAAATTAAAAATAAATTCATATGATGTATATAATTTTATTATCTTCTTGTAGAATATTAATTTTAGATGTTTCATGATGTTTGTCACTAAATTAAAATTATTATACTTATAAGATTTAAGAGAGTGACATGTTGCCACTTTCTTTGGTTTTAATAATAATTATATTAGTTCATTGTCAAAAGTCCATGAAATGAATCTAGTCTGACCCTTAGTTGATATGGGTCATCTTTTATTCATCCAATAGGATTTTTGAAAGTGTTAGGGTAATTTTATAGTCATATATTTACCCTTAATTACCCGATTTACCTTTAACTACAGTAAATAAAAATTACCGTAGTAACTATTCATAATATAAAAAAAATTAAAAGTAATATATTAAGATAATTTAGACCCACTGAATCAAAATATGGAATCCATTTTTCAAAATTCAAAACCCATAAGTTTCAGTAATTAGTTTAAAATTAATCCTGTTGTTAAGCAAACGGGTTTTTAAAAGTTAAAAAATTGTCAAAGAATGAAATGTTTTTACCTATGAATTCAATGTAAAATTAATGCTAATGACATAAATTATATTAAATGGTAAAAATATATTCTATTTATACTTTAAAACCATTCAATATTATAATTTAACAATATAAATTATTGTGATGAAAAAAGTTGTTTTTAATTAAAATATAGCATGTTTTTACTATTCATCAAAATATGAAAGTTACTAGAATACTATGAAAATTTTATCAAAAGTAAATTTTTATACCCTGATTACAAAGAAGAATTTTATTTTGTCAAATTTAACTTATAAACATGTCAAAACTAGATTTAATGTGGGTGTGCCATCAAAAGGTTACAAAACTGCTTTTTTTGAAAAATAATTATTTTACCCGGAAAATTTATTTTGTTCTCATACCATATTCTAGAAAATATGTAAAATGAATAATAATGTTATAAAATTAAAAATTCAGTTAATACTATTCATAACAGATAGTTTATAGTATTATAATAATATATAATTGTTTAGTGAAACTTGGTATTGTGTACTACACACGCTATCGAGGAAGGCCGCGATTGCGTGTTATGCAAGCCAAGCTAGTGTTGTGTTCAATGAAAGATTAATTTGATGTTACATATAACATAAGTCATAAAAAAATATACTTCTCATAAAATATCAGGTTGTTACATTCTACCCCCCTCAAAATAAATTTTTCCCTCGACATTCGTCACTTCGTAACAAACAGATGAGGGTACCTCTCCCTCATCATATCCTCAAGCTCCCATGTAGCTTCTTCTAATTGGTGGTTCCTCCATAAAACTTTCACCAAGCGAGTGGTATTGATCCGTAGAACTTTTTCACTACGATCCATAATCTCTATTGGCAGTTCTTCATAAGAAAGTTCTTTCTCCATCGGTACAACTTCTGAGTTGAGTACATGTGATGGATCAGGTATGTACTTTCTCAGGAGAGATACATGGAACACATCCTGAACATGAGAGAGATTCGGTGGAAGCGCCAATCGGTAAGATACCTTCCCAACACGATCCAGTATTTCGAAAGGACTGATATACCTAGGGCTCAACTTTTCCTTCCTTCCAAATCTCATTACTCTCTTCCAAGGAGATATTTGTAAGAACACTTTATCACCCACTTTAAACTATGGGTCTTTTCTTCGGTTGTCGGCATAACTTTTTTGTTGACTCTGAGCTGATCTTATGTGTTGTTGAATAGATCTATCATTTTCTAGCAACTCATCATCATGATCAGGTCCTAATAGCATTCTTTCCCCAACTTCATCCCAGTAAGTTGGAGTTCAGCATTAATTTCCATAGAGAGCATCATAAGGAGCCATCTGAATGCTGGAGTGAAAGCTATTATTATAAGAAAATTCCACCAAAGGTAGGTGTTGATCCCAACCACCTTTGAAATCCATAGAGAAAGCTCTCAACATGTCTTCTAGAGTTTGAATAGTTCTATCAGACTAACCGTTTGTCTGAGGATGATAAGTAGTGCTGATACTCCACTCTGTATCTAGATTATGCTGAAGACTTCGCCAGAACTTCGAGGTAAACCTCGGATCCTGATCAGATATATTGGAAATTGGTACTCCATGCAATATTACCCCTTCCTTTACATAAATCCTGGCAAACCGATCCAGAGAAAAATCTTCCCCAATAGTAATGAAGTGTGCCGACTTCGTAAGATGATAAACTATAACCCAGATAGAATTATTGCCTTTGGATGTTTTAGGATGTCCAGTGACAAAGTCCATAGTGATGTTTTCCCATTTCCATTCAGGTATGGGTAATGGTTGTAACATCCCCTTAGACTTATGTCTCTCAACTTTAACTTGCTGACAAACGAAGCATCGAGAGACATATTCAGCAACATCTCTTTTCATGCCATACCACTAGAAGTACTCTTTCTGGTCCCTATACATCTTCGTTCTTCCAGGATGAATAGAGAATGAAGAACTGTGAGCCTCATCCAGCAGCTCCTTCTTTAATTCTGGGATGGGAGGAACACAAACCCGATTCGTAAACCTTATTATCCCAACACAATCAAGGTTGAATTCAGGAACATTTCTCACCTTCTTTTGTAACTCTACATCTTCTTTTTGTGCCTCTTTAGTCTTCACATGTATATATGGTTGAACATTCATTTGAGAAAGATAAGATTTTTTACCTTCCATTATAATTCTAAGATCCATCCTTTGTAAATCCATAAATATTGGATCCTTTTTGATCCTTATCATGGATAAGCTAGCATGGTCTTGTCGACTTAATGCGTCTGCCACCTTGTTTTCTTTCCTAGGGTGATAATGAATTGAGAAGTCCTAATCCTTAATCATTTCCAACCATCTTCTTTGGCGCATATTCATCTCCTTTTGTGTGAAAATATACTTTAAACTTTTATGATAAATATAAATATCACACCTTTCACCATAAAGATAATGCATCCAAATCATTAATGCAAAGATTACCGCAGCTAACTCCAAATCATGAGTTGGGTAATTTTTCTCCTGAATTTTAAACTGTCGTGAGGCATAAGCTATCACCATATCATTTTTCATGAGAACACACCCCAATACCTTCTTGTATACATCACTATATATCACAAAACGTTCTCCACTACAAGGCAGTGTGAGCATAGTTGCACTGGATAACCTTCTTTTCAACTCCTTGAAATTCTCTTCACACCCCTCCATCCAAACAAACATAACTCCTTTTCGAGTCAACCTAGTGAGTGGATTAGATACCCTTGAAAAATATTTCACAAAACGTCGATAATATCCAGCCAATCCAATAAAACTTTGTATCTCAGTTACTGTTGTTGGTCTCGACTATATTTCGATACCCTCTGTTTTTGAAATATCCACAGATATCCCCTCTTTTGAGATTATGTGACCCAAAAAGAAACTTTTTGAAGCCAAAATTCACACTTGGTAAATTTGGAATAAATATTTTCCTTTATTAGATTCTTTAATACAATTCTCAAGTGATCTTCATGCTCTTCCTTTAACTTTGAATAGATAAGAATATCGTCTATAAAGACTACCACAAACTTATCAAGATAGTCTTGAAAGACTCTATTCATCAGATCCATGAAGATAACAGGGGAATTAGTAAGACCAAATAGAATTACTATAAATTCATAGTGTCCATACCTTGTACGAAAAGCTGTCTTTGTTATATCCTCCCTTTAGACCCTTAATTGATGATACCCTGAACGAAGATCAATCTTGGAAAAGTATTGAGCTCCGCGTAGTTGGTCAAATAAGTCATTAATGCGTGGGAGAGGATATTTTTTCTTGAGAGTGATCTTGTTAAGTTCTCGATAATCAATGCAGAGTCTCATTGATCCATTTTTCATCTTAACAAATAGAACAGGTGCTCCTCAAGGTGACGCACTAGGGAATATGAATCCTTTATCAATATTCTCTTGGAGTTTTTTATTCAATTCATGCAACTCAATTGGGGTCATTCTATAAGGTGTCTTTGAAATAGGCATAGCACCCGGTATGAGTTCTATTAAAAACTCAACTTCACGGTTTGGTGGAAGACCTGGAAATTCCTCCAGAAAGACATCATCAAACTCCCGTAAAATGGGTTTATTCTTAATAATGAGTTTCTCTCCAACCATTTGAGATAAATAACCTTCATTTATTGGAATCAAGACCCATAAGATGGAAGAAATTTCCACTGGATGGTTATATTAATCCTTGCATCGATAGATTATAGTAGATTGATCAGGAATATTAAATTTGATTTCCCGTATTTCGGAATTGATACGAGCTCTGTATAAAGAAAGCCAATCCGTGCCAAGAATCACATAAAATTACACTATAGGAAAGATCACAAGATTTTCAGGAAGCACTTTCCCACAAACTTCAATCGGAGAAGAATTATAAACTTTTGATGCGACCGTTGTTCCATTAAGAGTGGTCACAAGTAACACAACATCTAATTATTGAGGTAATATGGCGATACCCTTAGAAAATTCTTCAGAAATAAAAGAGTGGGTGGATCCAGAATCAAATAAAACATTTTCTACTTAAGAGTGGATGGTAAGTGTTCCTTTCACCACTTCTTTATCATACTCCACATCGCCAATATTAATTGCATGTGAATTTCCTTTGTCTTTTGCCTTAAGAGTTTGTTGACCTCGATCATCATAAAAAACCCTTTGATTTGGGCATTGATTGGCATAATTCCCCATCTCTTTGCACTTGAAAAATTGAAGTGTAGGAGGTTCATTCTGTGTATCCCTTTCTTTGATCGCATCATTAGACATCTTCTTCCCATTATTTCGACATTCAACTTCCTGATGACCTTCTCTTCCACACTTAAAACATTTTCTTGTCCCTTTAAGACAATCCCCTCCATGTTTCTTTCCACAATTTGAGCATAAAGGAAAAATCATCTTCTTTTTAGGGTGGTCTTTATATTTTCCTTTCAATTCCATTTTCCTCTTCTTATCAAACCCATATGATTGATGGGTTACTACAATCTCCATCTCAACCTTCAGAGCACATTGAACAATTTCCTCATAGCTATTGAAGTCCCTTATGGAAAACGACCTTAGAAGACTTGGTTTTAACCAACTAAATAATCAATAGATTTTACTCTCAGGTTGGATAATAATTACAGAAGCGTACATTGCAAGTCTTGTAAAATTTTCTTCATAGGTACCAATAGATTCATCATCCTTTTTCTTCAGTTCAGGAAACTCCTTCTCCATCTTTGTTTGAAGAATACGAGGGATGTACTTATTGAAAAATAAGTTCTTGAAATCGTCCCATTCCATTGACTCAATTTCATCTCTTTACCTTGTATTCTTGATAAGATTACACCATTGATCAGCATCACCTTCCAAATGATACACTGCTAAGATGACTTTTTCATGTTCAGAACATTGTAGAACTGAAAATATCTTTTTAGTGGTACTAATCCATTTTTCAGCCACTAATGGATCAGAAGACCCACTGAATAAAGGTGGACGCTGCATCATGAAGGATTCAACAGAATGTTGCTCCTACATTTTCTCGTTTGGAAGTCTTTCATGGTTCATAGCTTGAGAAAGTTGTGTGAGCATGGCTACAAGATTTTGCATTCCAACTCCCATAACGTTTGGTTGCTCAGGGGGACAATAATTTCAGTGCCCGTCGCATTCAGCATTAACACAGTTCCTTCAGGTTCTAGCCATTGACTAAAACCAATAAGCATAGTATGAGAAACACTAATCATAATAGGAAAACCACATAATCAAGAATAAAATTTTACACTTAAGCTCTTATCATAGGTTATTCATGGATATTTATAAAAGAGTAATGTGTGTTATATGCTAAAAATATCCTTAGGGTTATTACTAATGCTTTCATATCCTAGTTTCCAAAGTTTGACTATACCTTTCCTCTGATACCAACAATAATGACCCACACTTTACATACATTGTTATTACTTGAAATTTGAAGCACACTTATTAAAACATATACCAAAACCATGAAAGGACCATATAGA
The DNA here is from genome assembly GCA_963277665.1 of Viscum album. Classification (NCBI taxonomy): domain Eukaryota; kingdom Viridiplantae; phylum Streptophyta; class Magnoliopsida; order Santalales; family Viscaceae; genus Viscum; species Viscum album. The sequence continues at coordinate 1,930,160,823 of OY728123.1, forward strand.
TATAGTGTCTTTAGAAACTAGGAAACATAAACAACTGGTTCATAAATCATCTACATTGTCTCCCATTTATTTCCTCATATCTAGAGTCCCTTTTTGCCATATCCTACTTAATACCCTTCTTCCTGGCCTTGGGAAAATAAAACATACAAATGGGTGAGCTCAAATGCCCAGTAAGGGTAAAAAAAAGAAATATCAATAATATCATATTTATAAGAACATAATATTTTGAATATCTTAACCTAGACAAGAAATCATAATATCATAACATGGGATAAATCATCATGGTGAAATGTAATCGCAATAATTATAACGTAAAATATTAAACTTTGTGTCATACACACATAATCATATAAAATAATTTCATTTTAGTCAATACTCATTTCCAAGACTATCATAGTGGACAAATTCCATTACCGAATCGAGTTCACTCTTTGTTCTAGTCCTGTATCACTGAACCGGATTAACTTGACGTTCTAGCCATGTCAGTCTCATGAGCTATAAATCTTTACCCAATGCATTGGAGGGAGATATAGGTCCCACCCATCTCATAATGATACCATTATTATGTGTGCCACAAGAACATAAATCTCAGCATAACCCATGTAATAAAAATGAGATTCTTAAACATCATGCCATCATAACATAATACATATAAGATAAAAGCACATCATAAAAATAATTCCATCATAACATAATAAAATCAATTTAGAAATAGGGATAGAGACAGAACCCTATATTATCATGGATATAAAATTATTTTGATACAATTCTTGAACTCCATTCTTGAGTAAAATATCCATTCTACTTCAATTTTTGTTCCTTTATAAACATGTCATACAATTTTAATCAAAAAGAATTTAATGAAAAATAAACTTTAAAAATTGTAAAGGAAGCTTCATTCAAATTATTTTCTAAAAATCTATTCATTCCTTATAATTTAAAGAAAAACATTCTTCTCGTACATTGGACGGAAAAGTAAAAAAAGTACCTCGTACTAAAAACGACAAAAGATTTCTTTCATATCTTTTACTAAAAATTCACCGAAGGGTAAAATTGGATTTAAAAAATTTTAGGAGGATAGAAATAATATTACATATTGATGAAACATGGATGTGGATGATAAATATTCCCCAGTAAATTCTGAAGTATAAATAATCTCAGATAAAAATGAGATTGTGAGATTTTTCCTTTCCTTAGGTCCTATATGCTTTGTACGTGTCCGAACCTCATGTATAATTATTTGAATAATGTCATTGACTTATTAAAAAATCATACTTATTGTTATGATATCATATATGGTAATTTTATTAGTTTCTTATTAGTAATATTTCATTGCTACTTGTTATTCGAGTGTTTATTTCTTTATGTTCTTATGTGTGTTTTGTCGAATACATTCTTATTATTATTTTTAAGTTATAGATAACTCATTTCAAGAATGATATTATTGTAATATATTTCATATTTACTCATCCAATTAATTTATATAATCATTATTTAATGAAGATCATGTAGAACGAGTCACATCACATCGTGGAGATGGTAGGCCGTACGAACGCACGAGCGATGATATCATTCCCATGATCGTGGAATTTTATTAATGCATAGGTAAAATATTTCATAATAAATATCATTTTACAATAATCATATATTGTTATTCTTTACACCACTATACCATTCCAAGTAAATTGGTGGTGGAAAACAGATTGCACCACAGCGTGGAGACGGTAATCCTTACGTACGCACGTGCGGTGATTTCATTTTCCATAGGATGGATAGAAGGTGGAATAGGGTTCTTTAATATTTATAATAACATAACATTATATGAGTGATACTGATGTTATTACTTCATAATTAAACAACTAAATAAGAATAAGTAGAAGAAGAAATAAATTTGAAAGAATTGGTAACAGATATTACCTCTTCTTCGACACGCTTCTTCAAAACCTCGCCCTAGGGCACTAAGATTGGTATTTGAAGAAGACAAGGACCTCTAGGATGTTTCTAGGGAAGTGGAGAAAAGCAATTGATAGGGTTTGGCCGATCTTGAATGCACCAAGTGGTGTGAGGAGGAGAGGGGGGATGTTCCCTTTTATAAAGGAGTAGAGGGGAACCTTTGGAATTATAAGAAATATTAATTTATAATAAATTCCAACCCCATATAAAAACAACCAAAAATGACTCAAATCAGAATCATATATGGGATAGGGTTGTAATATCATCATCCAATAAAATTTAGACAAGTTGGGAATTTATTTTAAACATTATCAACATGATTTATACTTATATATTCTTTTTAATTTTATTTGTGGTAATAATATTCTATATTTTAAATCATTATAAATAATTACTTATATGTTATTAATTGTACATAATTGTATACTTTATAAAATTTTAGACCATATAAATTTTAATTTATATAATTTAAATATTTTTGGGATTTTTAAACAATTTTATAATATGTAATTTCTATAAATTAACAATAGTGTCAATTTTGACACTATTCATTTATTTGTGTTTAAATAAAATATATATAGAAGATATGTTCGAACTAAAATATTTAATAGATTCATAACATGTCATTGTTATCTAGAAAATTATTATATTACATTAAATAGTTCATATAATTTTTATTTTAAAACATTTAAAATCATTTATTTGATATTTCAATCAATAAAATAATTTCAACATCACTATTGTGTCATAATTAATGATAATTATTTAATCCCTAAAAATTATAAATAAATTCATATTATGTATATAATTTTATTATCTTACTGGAGACTATTCATGTTCGATGTTTAATGATGTTTATCACTATATTAAAATTATTATACTTATAAAATTTAAGAGAGTGACATGTTGTCACTTTCTTTGGTTTTAATAATAATTATATTATTTCATGGTCAAAAGTCCATGAAATGAATCTATTCCGAACGTTATGTGATATGGGTCTACTTTTATTCATAAAATAGGATCTTTTCAAGTGTTAGGGTAATTTTATAATCTTATATTTACCCTTAATTACCTGATTTACCTTCAACTACAGTAAAGAAAATAACCGTAGTTACTATTTAAAATCTAAAAAAATGTAACCTATTAACATAATTTGGACACACTGAATCCAAATATGGAATCCAGTTTTCAAAATTCAAAACACAGATGTTGTAGTAATTAATTTAAAATTAATATTGTTGTTAAGCAAACGGGTTTTTAAAAGATAAAACATTGCCAAAGATTAAAATGTTTTTACCTATGAATTCAATGTAAAATTAATGCTAATGAAATAAATTATATTAAATGGTAAAAATATATTCTATTTATAATTTAAAACCATTAAATATTATAATTTAACAATATAAATTATTGAGATGAAAAAATTTGTTTTTAATTAAAATATAGCGTGTTTTTACTATTCAGCAAAATATGAAAGTTACCAGAATAATATGAAAAATTTATCCAAAGTAAATTTTTATATCTTGATTAAAAATAAGAATTTTATTTTGTCAAATTTAACTTATAAACATTTCAAAACTAGATTTTAAGTGGGTGTTCCATCAAAAGGCGGCAAAACTACATTTTTTTGAAAAATACTAATTTTATCCGAAAAAATTTATTTTGTTCTCATACCATGTTGTAGAAAATATCTAAGATGAATAATAATGTTATAAAATTAAAATTCAGTTAATACTATTCATAACAGCTATTTTATAATATTATAATAATATATCGTTATTTAGTGAAACTCGGCATTGCGTACTACACACGCTTTCGAGGAAGGTCGCGATTGCATGTTACGCCAGCCAAGCTAGTGTTTTGTGCCATGAAAGATTTCTTTGATGTTGCGTATAACATAAGAAATAAAAAAAATACTTCTCATAAAATATCAGGGTGTTACAAACAAGGTACATTGTCATGAACCAATTCCTCTTTGAGTCTAACTTAATGATGTGTTCTAAAATTTTACCCCAAGATACATTTGTAATAGATCCACCTCAACTTATTTGTATCTAGACATGGCTGTATTTTTTTGATAAACCACTTACTCTATACTAAACAAAATTTAGGGATGTTTTATTGTACATAGTCTCATCTCTATGGTTCTTACTAAAGTTCTCAATTACTAATATCCAAAAATAATTAGACCATCATTTGATACCGACTATAGAACCCCTAGCCTTTTACACATAAAATTTCAATATTTTAACCATAATTAAACATCAGAGTACAAATTTAGGATCATGAAGTCTGGTGTCATTGAAGACTAGGTATATAAAAAATGTGACTAAAAAACACTTCTTCATTTTATATTCATTGAGATATACTAACTTCCATTGATCCCTTACATCTCCATAGGGTACCCTGGGGATCACAAGAACAATGGAATCAGCTAAAATACCAATATTGAGATAAAGATAAGAATAAATCTTGAGCACAAGGGTTAGAGATCATTATATAATGATAAAAAATAGAATATAGAATCATAACATATAAACATGGGATCATATAAACATGAATTCATGGTAATGTTAAGGAAACATCAATAATGATATTAGCCTGATTCAAGTATCTTTGCACATAGTGGAGAACAAGTCATGGTTAACCACCAAGACCGTTGCACATGGTTGCCCATGTCAAGGATAACTGCCAAAACAGTTGCACATAACATCTCATGACACTAAAATTTACCCATTTCATTGAAGAGATATCTAGGCACAACCATATTAACATGTTCATGAATATTCTATCCATATAAATAATCTTTCATAATCAATCATACATAAACAATATGAAACCCATGGAGAGAAATGGGTATCAGTTTCATGTCATAAAGCATAACGAATGGGAATATCATAAAAGTGTTCCTGAGATTAAGGAATTAAAAAATACAAGGAAATTAATAAGGTAAAATAGGAATATATCATGGTATGTTATATAAAAAATAAGCGAAAACATGTAAGAATGGTATTTAGGAAATTCATAGCATTAAAATATTTTAGTACGATTTTATGGAAAATACTAAAGATCATTTTAAATAAAAAAGTGTATAATATTTTCCATAAAACTAGAAGTGAAACAATAAGGATTTAAAAATAAAAAATGAGGATTTTATAAAAATAATGGTGGTTTAAAAAAATTTGGATTGCATTTGAAATTGGGTAAAAATTTCAAAAGTTCCCTTAAAACGGGTTTGCATATTGGGAAGTACTAAGGAGGTAATCACTTAAAAACATGTATATCCCGGAAATATAATGAGGTATAGATCTTGAAGATTTATTTTGGAGAATATAAATATTATGTATAATTTTTACATAAAAAATAAAATACAGCTTCATTTGGTTTAAAAGAATGATAGAGCAACCTAAAGGAATAAAGGTGGTTCGGGAAGAATCCCTTACAGAATATTGGCATGGTGTTAGGTGTACATAAGAGGTAATAATGAGAGATAAAGGGATTTATAATATTTTATACATCAGGAGTGTAGTATGTGCAAGGTTTGAAATCATACCCCATAATTATTAATTATACATAAAAGGGCATGACATAGTGGAGATTCTTGAATAAATGTGAGAAAGAGAGGATCCATTACCTTAAGTAGGACGTTGTTCTCCACTTGATATGAATAACATGGATAATAAAATTTGGTTCAATAATTAATAATAATATAATATAATTTATATGTAAATTATATATTATAACCTTATTTAGTTCATTCGTAAGCTTTTCGATTTGTTATGAGGTTCAATTTCATTGTTTGGGTCCATTGGTTTCCTTGGTTTTAATGATTACTTCGATTATATTCACGTTTGGATACACATGTATGATGAGAGTGGTTTTCCATAATTGAAGTTATATTTTATTATTTAACATCCTTAATATTACATGGTTGTAAAATTAATTTGGTTATTTTAAGTGAAGGTGAAATGATTATATTAAACATTAATGATAAACGCTTGGATTAATTTGGAGATTTTTTTCATAAATAACTTGTTTTGTATTATTATTTAAAATCATGAATTCTTAAGTATTACAGAAAATTAAATAATATAAAATACATATATTATGATCTGGTTCAACTATTAAAATGGTTTCATGACCAATCTTGAATATGGTTATGCAAATCCAAAAATCATCGTCCTTGAATGTGATAAATCAACACATCTTAGACAGTGTTTTCATTTAGAGTATAAAAGGATGGGGAAGGATATATTATGAAAAATTATCCCATTAGAATAATATAATTACTATAAATTTATGTTACCGGAGTTATCATTCCATTTGGGTGATGGTAGGTGAGGAAATAATAATAAAATAAAATAACGTGAATGAAAATAAAAGTATCAGAAATATGAATTTACCTCTTGAATTTGTCTCCATTGATAACCTTTTAAGGGGAGAGGATTTGTTATTTTAAAGAGAAAAAGGGCTTCTGGATGTGGGGAAATATATTGTGGAGAGATTTAGTTATAATTTAGGGAATGAACATGGCTAGAGAGGAGTTAAGAGAAGAGGGGAGTGTTGGTGGTTTTATAGTGGAGGGGAGGATGGTTTTCGTAATATTTTAATCATTAGTTTTTTATTTTTCCATAAAACAAGAAATAGTAATGATTATTGGGACCAAAAATAGTAATATGTGAATGTTAGTCATATCCAATGGACATTTACATCATCCACGAATTTAGCATGATGCATAAATTTAGGTTTTAGCATTTATTGTGAATTACTGTGTTTTACTATTCATAAAAAATCATGTGATTTAGAAAAATAAAAAAAATTTACCCTAACCATTTTTCAGTTTGTATAATTCAAAAACAAACTCATTTTTTCAAAAATAATTTCTAAATATTATTAATTTAATTTTTAACTATAATCATAATTTACTGGAAATATAAATATTTTAAAATTATAACTGATTTTATAATGCATTCAAAAATTACCTAAGGTCTTATAAAATTACCTTAAAACTAAAAAGACATAAAATATATAATGTATGAACACATTTAAAGAAAAAAAATTATTTTAAATTAATTAAAAAATTAATTATTTATTTTGAACTTACAGAAAATACTAATGCATTTATTATAGTCATATTATCACTTATAAGATACCTAAATCTTATTTATAAATTTGTGAGAGAGTTTAATATTATTTAGGACAATTTACTGTTCATAATGGTCATATTAGTATTCATAAATGTAGGTTACAATTCATAAGGTTAAGTTACTATTTACTAAAAATTATGTTAGTTCCATTAAACTCCAAAACATATTACTGATCGCAATCATGTGTGCCAGATTTAAGAAATTCAAAATAGTGAAGTGACAATTTTATATTTAAAGTTCATATAGTAATTATTAGTTCATTGTATAATGATTTAATATGATTATATGACATAATTATAAGAAGGGAATTTCCATTGAAAAAACATTGGGTCATTACACAGACCCCCAGTGGAGTGGTGGGGTTATTTTATTTTCATTGTATCTTGTTTTATCTGTGGTGGTTGAGGTTCCATAGCGGTTATGGTGTAACTCGAGGAAGTATAGTGTTTCCTAGGGTCTTTAGAAACTCTATATGTTGTGAAGGGAAAGTTATCCTAGTTTTGTTTTAAGGGTCATGTTTGGTTTAGAGAATGTTGATTTCCACCTTCTCTTTTCAAGACGGGTTACAATGAGTAAATTGTGACAAACTAAAATCATGTTTTTTGAGGTGCTCATGAAGGGTTCCACATCTGGTGCAGAGGGTGAACCGGGGGAATATGTTATTGGCTGGAGTCTTTCATCGGTTCTTGTTTCTCATTCCTAATATCACACACTCATTTTTTTTCCAATAAGGTCGATTAGGGCACTCAAAGACATTCATCATAATCTTTTGAAGGCTTCTTAAAGGTGTGGCGGTTTGGGTCACTTGGGGAAGTCTGTATACGGTCTTCCAAAAAGATAAAGCCTCGGTTAGAGGTTTTTAGTTATTCAATGTCGTGAAACATATGCTTTAATACATCAGATCTCCATATATAGGTCTCGTAGAAAATATTTTTATGCATTCAGAAAGTTTCCAAGTGCGAGGGATGATCGTCCAACCTATCATCTCTAATTTTGGGAAAAGGCCGGTTAAGTTTTCTCTTCATGTGGTTTTCAGTTTGGGGGTGTTTTGGGGGTCTTGTTGGCCACTTCTATAATATTTCAATGGTTGTTAATTGTTATTGTAAACATTAAATGGTTGGTCTTTATTTGGATCAATTCCAACTTCTGTGTGATTCTCGTTTGGACATGTTTCTGGTTATGGATCTTATAAATCATGGTTTATCTTAGCATTTGTAGAATGTGTCTTTTGTATGAATTCCCCTTGGATGGGGGTTTCTGGATGGCCTATTTTGATATTTCTCCCTGTGTTTGGGGTCGTCCCTTGTCGGTGGTTTTAATAATTGGTGCCAATATACTACTCAGTTTATAATATAGTGGGGAGACCCACTATGGATCTTGCTAATGTCTTCCCCCAAGTTGGTCGGGTGAGACTCAGGAAGTTAAGGGGTCACACCAGCATTAGGGTTCTTGATTGTTTTTTTTGATTTATTTTATTTGGGGAAGTTATTATTATTCTAGAATCTTAATATGGTCGGGAGACCAATATAGAACAAATTCATAGAGAACTTATCCTTCAAGGTATTCTTGTGAGGGAAACTCTTTTCCTCTACTATGCCCGACCCCGATCAATGTAGATGGTTATCCTAGATGATGGTTTTTATGGTGAATGTTCATTATGATCTTGAGTGGAATCCAATGATTTCTATGTTATGGGCCAGGGTGTTCTAGTATGTGATTTTATTTGGAAATGTCAGTCTCGTGTCGTTGGTTCATTCACTTGGTAGTCCAAGTCTCGAGGTTTCAGGTCTTGGACGGAATGTGAGTGTTAAATCCCCAAGTGGTAGGGGTTTAATTTTATGAATTGTGGAATTGTTTCAAGCATTGAATAGTCAATTATTTTGGGAATTTTTTGGTGGTAGAAAGTATCGTAGTTGGGAGAATTGTTTCCTCCCGACCAGGTGCGTTGTATTTTATTTTTTGTTATAACAATTTTTCACTATTATGAATATTAATATTATAATTATTATTAATTATATTTTTATTATTAATTTTTTAATTTTATTATAATTTATTTAATTATTTTTAGAAGACCTAAAATGGTCAACTCCCTACTTTCTTGATCCACACTTCCATTTGGCCATGCGGAACATCCTCTCATGAGCTCCCCTCTCTATGGTGCACCTCCCAAGATCCCTTCTCTGTGGAATTATCTTTTATCTCTCCCCAAACCCACGTTCCACAACCCCATGGATGATACATTGCAAAAACTGAGTACCTCCTCCCTCTCCTCTTTAGCCGCAATTCCCTCCCCCCTCTCAGATCCCACTTCCTCTGGCGTTTCCCCCGATGCTTGAGGGTTTTTGGTCAGAAGCCCCATGGTAAGACCTGCTCTTCTCCCTTCCTCCCTATTTGGTCTAATTTTCTTCTCATATTTGACCATCCAAGGTTTTTCGAACCCTAGAGTTATATAGTGCCCGATTTTTTATGTGTTTTGTGTCTCTTCCTCTCATACGGGGTGTTATTGATCTCCCAGGACCCATCCATGTGTGTTCTGACCACTACCGCTGAAGGTGTAGTGATTCACATCGATTTAGTCCTCCCGCCAGTGATTTTGGGTAATATTTTCCTCATTTATTTTTTACACGTAATTTATATTTGGGTTTCTTGTTACTTATGAGTCTCTGATATTTATTTTAAGGTGTGTTTGATGGTGACATGTTGTCTCAGTTCATTTCAATCCATCGGTCTCCAGTCGCCGTGAGGTTTTTCTCACTTCCTTGTTTATTTTGGTTTTATTTGGAGTCTTTGGTAATTTTTAGTCTCCCTTGTAATCATTATAGTTTTTCATGGTCATTTGGGTGTGGGTTTGAGTCGTTGGCAGTGTAGATCGATATTTATATACATGGGTAGGCCTGTATATATATATATCCTCCTTGTGCATGTTTCCTCATGGAATGTGGAATATTTACATTGATCAAAGGTTATATATATATATATATATATATATTAAAATATATATTCATTTAGGAGAAGTGGTCTTGAGCTGCCATTATCTAAAGCTTTGTGACTTGAGGTAGGTTCCATATACCTAAGTTTTTAATTTGAAGTCCATGTTTTACTGAAAATTTTAAATATTATTTTTTCATTAAATTGTGGTTTATATATATGTCTGTGTGTTTTACGTACAATTTTGTATGCCACTTTGATTTGGTTTATTAATTACCTGTATGATTTTTCTAAGACTGGTTATACATTGTCTTTACATTTAAATTTTTTATGGGTTCTTAATAATTTATTTGAGGTGCATTGAACTTTGATGTTGAGCTTTTATGGTTCCTAGTATTTTTTATGTTGTGTGTTTGACAGTTCTGAGTGGTTTTGAGTCACCGACTCTAAGTCGACTCGCCTGTGTGTGAATAGGTAATTACATATATATATATATATAATTAATTGTGTGTGTTTGTCTGTGTGGGTTCCCCCATTATGTGTATAATCATCCAACTTAGTGAATATACTTGTATGGGCATAGGTGTTCCCATGTATGTATATATATATATATATATATATATATGAAAATTCATATTTATGTGATTTGCGACTAGTATATGATTATAAGAATATATGTAAGGATACCCTTCCACATATTCATGGACATATAGAGGTTCTCATAGAGGCTAGGTATCCATACATGTATGTGAAAATGAATATGCTCAGTGTGGGAGAAAAATCATTTAATTATAAAGCACCAAGAGAAAAATGTTCGATTTGGTTTTACCCTAAGGTAGGTCCCCAATTATTATTCCATTAATTTTAATCTCATGATTTATTGATTATTTTTAAAACATGTTTTATATTTATTTAATATACACATTCTATGAAATTTTGTTGTGGTTACTAGAAATGATTATGCCTTTGTTATGGAAAATTAACTATATTTCTAACGCTCATTTGGTCTTAAGTGACTTTTCTTGAAAAGTTATTTTCATAAATGAATTTTCATTTCTTATGAATATTTCCAAATGCAATTTCATTTCAGCCACTTTAGTTATAAAACTGTAATGACATGTTTATTGTTAAAAAAATCTCCAGGTTTATTTCTAGATAATGGGTTTTGGTTTGAACTTATGGTTAAATGGTGGTTTGAATTATTTGGAGGATTGAATTGTTGTAAGAATGGGTTCAAGTTTGTTTTCAAATGTGTTGTACTTTAGTTATTCAATTTATATTTTAAATGATATTGAACTTAAATGTGTTGGTGATTATATTCTCTAAAATTAAAAGTATTCCTCTTAAATAATTAATATGTTAGGCACTTTAAGAATAGTTTTTGAAAAAAGGAAAACCCTTCTTGAGACATTCCCCATTATTTAAGAAAAATATGTGTATGTTGAATTTGTGGATTTTGATTTGTTCTTAGTAAATAGGCATGTTCAATTTTGTATGAAATAAAAATGGGGAATGTGCTCAAGGATTAAGATCGGTGGTAAGCGGGTTAGTGTGTTTTTGAATAAAGAGAATTATATGTTCATATATGTTAGTCTGATTAAAACTCACCACTACTTGAAATAGAGCACATGGGAATCCCAAGGTATCTAGGTGGGAAGACTAGTACTAGTACATTAGATGATTCGAAATTGGTTCATCCTAGCTTCATCAAGCAGGATTGATGATTACAACACTAACTAAACTATATGATGATTTGAGACCACTAGGTTTGGGGAGTGTTCCCTATTAGTGGATCGTGCATGATAACGATGTTCAATGTTATTAATATTCAATGTTTTATTGAGGTACGAGTACTCTAGGGTCAAACTTGTTCTAGTTAACTATAGGGATCTCCCCTGGTGATTTCTTGTGACATGATTCTTGTGACGTGATTTTCATTTCAGTTGATTCATGCCTGATGTCTCATTTGTGAAAAACCACATTTTAATCTAAACTAATTTCCTTTTATTTAGAAATATTAATTCATTCTTGAGAACTATTTTGAAAATGTAGTGGAATATAAATTATTTTCATAAAAATGTGAACTTGTGACTTGATTTATAAAAGAATGTAGACATTATTTTAGTATATTTTCAAAATAGCATGATTGAGTTTCTTTTTAAAAATCATGGGCATAAGTCATCATTGCAAATGGAATTCATACTAAGAATATTATTGTTCAACCATAATTTATTTTTCAATGCATGGTTCCTCTAGTTTGTACCGCTCTTAGAGTGAGTGTGGTTTTGTGTTCTATAGTGACTCAGGAGGTCACTTGAGTTATGTTTTTCTACCTAGTTTATTTTTATGTTCTCTCCAAGTGTCATTATTGTTCAATTTAGTTTACATTAAATTATCTATATTTTTTATAGGACAAACCATTTGAAACTATCTTATTTTGATGGAAGGAACTAGTTCCCAGCCTATGAGGATCAGGCACACCCATTAGGCCATGTCGCGGACCAGCTCGGGTGACCAGTTCAGGGTTGTCCTGGGTTGGTTTCCTGATAGATGGATTCCTTCATTCCGGATAAGTTATGTCATATTAAATAATCAATTTAAATTTATTAAATAATTTTAAATAAACTTTTTACATCTATATTCTACATTTTAGGGGTACTTTTATAATAATTTTTCATCCATTAATTGTATATGTCTTTCTAGCATCGACCACCAAAGGCTGTTTACTCAATATCTCGATGACTACATATATCTATTAAAGTCATCAAAGGTGTTATGAAATTGTTATATCACCTCCATAATTTATATAAATTAATTAATCTAATCTTTATTCCTTATATAAAATTTTATAACTATCCATCAATTTCGGTAATACAAAAACAAAACATGTCGTTCATGGAGGCGATAGTCTACACCAACTCAAGATGAGGATTTCATTTTCATAATGGCTGGGAATGAAGTAAATCATTTAATAATTAATATTTATATATTAATATTTGTATAATAAATATATTATTTCATCATAAAAAATATATTTTTATCCATACATAATGTTTAATTATGGAAAATTAAATACAACGTTCATGGATACGGAGGTATGTAAGTAAATATGATAATATTTTAATATTATATAGTATTTAAAAGAAGTATAAAAACATGATAATTCAATATAATTAAATTTTAATATATTTATAAATCAAATTAAATTATATTATGATGAATACACCAAATTTTAATGAGGAAGAAGAATATATAATTGAATGGAGTCAGTTAAGATGATGACCACTTTTTTAGGAAACCTCTTTTATTCTTATCCTAAATACTTATTCAAGTTATCCTTTTAGAATAAAAAATCCATATTAAATGTATAATGTTTTCGGTAAGATATTTGGACAGGTATTGGTTATGATAAGTTTCTCAATAATTCTATATAAGTGAATGGATAAGGTCCCTTTTTATAAATGAGGTTGGTGGAAAACATGTAAATAATTGAAATATTATTATATAATATGTGTCTACCTCAAGTAATGTGGATCCAAATTATCATATTTTATAATATAATAAGTATATGTATGAAATAAAATCAACCAATAATGTTTAAAATTGTCTTGGATAGAATTTAAACATAATCTCTTAGTTTGACCCCCTAATTATCCCTTTAAAACATTACCATGGTGATAATATTTTACCGTGGTTACTATTTATTATGACCAAAAATGAAATTCACCAAAAAGAAAATTTTGGAAATGATGATTCAAAATATAGAAATTATTTTATCATATTAAATTCCTAAAAAAATTATAAATAAATTCTAATATTTGTGCACAAAATCCCTAAAATCATTATTAGAAAGAAAAAAAGTATTTTTGAGGTGTATACATTATTTATTCCTAAAAATTTCATAAAAAACTATTTTATGAACTATAAATTTCTTGAATTTGAATTTTGGAAAAAATATTCCTTAATCATATTTATTAGTATCAATTCATTTAATTTATTAATGTTTAAAATTCATTTACCCAAAAAAGCAGTTTTATAAAAAATATTTTTATTTACCACCGAGTGGTTTTATCATCATTTAGAATAAATTGATAATAAATATATGATTTATTGTATATATTTTATAATATTATTATAATTAAAATCAATTTATATTAATGATACATTATCAATGTTCATAAAAATAAATTTTTAAGGAACATTTTTAACATGTCATCTATGGATAATTTTGAAATATTGAGACTAAAAGTGATGATAATTTTTATTAAGTTATAAATTTTTTTAGATAAAATATTTAAATATTAATTATAATATAGTTTATATTGAATGAAATTCATATATACTATAATTGAATATTAGGAATTATAGATTTCAATTTTTTCCCATCCAATTTATTGATCGGGTTATATGGAAGAACCTCTAAAAGATTATATACCTTTTTATAGTTTGTTATATATATATAAGTAAGAAAAAAAGGTTGAGGAAACCTAGGATAAATTGATTCCCCAACCATGGTATTATATACCCTAGATAAGTGGTTCAAATGGTTTAAACATAAGAGTATATTCACTGATAGAAAGGGGGAAAGATAAGATAAATTGAGGTTAGAAAAATGTAAAGGGATTAAAATGAAATGAATGTGTCTAAATATAACTTAACTTGGTACTTTATATTGTATCCAACATTTAGAACATCCAAATTTACCAAATTTAATTTATGGGTTTCTCATATCATAGTTAGGTTCATCGATTACACAATGACGTGAAAAGTTTAACCAAAGAAACAGATATGATGGTAATATTTGGCTATGAGGTGAATAACTATTAGCATGTATTGATTTATAATAATAAAACACAACAAGTTTTAAATTATAAAAATTGATAAATATGAGTAAATACTAAGGTGTTGTTATGTCTAGATATGATGGATGTATTTTTTTGAAATTTTTAATTTTCATTAATTCAATAATTATCTATTAAAAAAGAATAATATTACCTCATCACTTTTATATTAAATATATATAATATTATAATTATTATAACCAAAATAAATAGATTCTAATTTATAAATACTCCATTATATTGGATAATATTAATACTCCAAATATAAATCATTCAAAGCCAGTAAGGTTGAGAAATTAAATAAAATAGTGAATGATAATCAAAAAATAATTAATGTATTACAATTTAAAATCTGACTAAATAAAATTCAATCTAACTCATGTAACTCCCATAGATACACCCATAAAATTTTCAACCCACTAATCATGTGAATAACTAAATCGTTTATGGGAGTTGACACATGGAAGGTGACTTAAAGGAAAACAATAATCAAAATATGAGTACTTTAACATCTTGTGAAGAATTTGACAACGTATTATTTCAATAATTTCACAACTTAAGGTAAACATATCATTTTTCTAATTATAATTAGAATAAAAATAAGTAAAACATAATTATTTAACTATAAAGCTAGAGTGGGACTGAGAAATTTCAATTGAATAAAAAATGGGGATAAAAATATCAATAATATAATACAATAAAAAAATATTCTAATTCCTTATTTATTCCCCATGAAATAGAAATTTTCCATGAAATTTTTCCTATGTTAATTAGTAAAATTCAACCAACAAATAAAGTAATTTAAAAATTTGTTTGAAGTTTAACATTCCTAATTTTTACAAAGATTGTATGAAATATTTTATCTCCACATTAATCCACCGTAAAGACCAATAAAATAATTTATTTTAAGTGATTAATTTAATTAAAGAATTTATATCAAATTTATTCAATAATTTTATAAAATTTCAGTGTAATTTAATTACCCATGTAAATTTTATGGAATACATTGTGGGACTTCTTTTTGGATATTATAATCTTGTTCATATTTTTATCTTTAAATTGGGATGCATGGATTAGCATCAAAACACATATTGTAGACATAGAAAAAGATTAATTGGATATTCTTTATTATGTACCATTTCACCATTAAAATTTCAATTTAATTGGATATTAATTATGTGTGCCATATCCATATTATTTCTCATGTGTTTAGTTCAAATTCCCTTGAAATGTTTGGATTTAAGGTAAAAAAATGTTCATTATACATTGAGAATTTCCCATTCTTGCTTATGGAAATAATATTCCCCATCATCTAAATAAATTTATAATGAAATAGTATATTTAAATAGTATATATATGGGTTCGACAAGATGATGTCTAAATTACATGATATTTATTAAAATTTAATAATAATTTGAATTGTGATCGGAAATTAAATTTAAATTATTAGATAAGTTAAAATATATGTTATATATAATGATGATCATGAAAACATTTGAAAATGAATGAAATATTATCCACCTCTAGTATCTAATCAGTATTTATGTTTAGAATAACTTAATGTGTTTATGGTTATATAGTATATATTTCAAGATATTTTTTTGTGAGATTAATTATTAATAAATCATAAACCCAAATTGTGGAAATGGATGTTGATAATTAACTAGGGTGATATTCTATCTAAGAATATACAAGGTGTTGATTATTTTTTTTATGTGGTATTACTTTAATTCTATGATTTATTATAAGTTGAGAGGTCATCATTTTTATTTTTATTTGAGGTTTTCTACCCAAAATAAGTTAAGGATATATTGACTAAGTTATTTTAAATTAATATTATAAATAGTTGGGATTATATAGAATTTAGTATTTAGGATAGGATATTTATTTGATATTTCTTGATATGGGGTTACTTGGAGTAGAGTTAGAGGTATAATTTCTCAATTTACAAAATAAATTATGCTCATGATAGGTGATGGGTGTTGGTAGTCAGTGTAATCTAATTTCTATTGTGTGGGTAGTACAGAGTCATATGGTGGGACCAAATAAATTCAATGATTCTTTTTTAATTTTTATTGGCTATCAAATTAATATATTCCAATCCATTGGGGGTCTCTTGAGGGAGGATGAGTATTGTTTGACTTTTTAAGAAACAATATATCAGTTTCATCAGTCTCATTAATTGAAATTTTAATTGAATAAATTGAATAGATAACCATTCAAAATACCAATATAGGGTGGTGTTGGAAGAAGAAATTCTGTAAGATATTGGTAAAGAGTTGACCAAGTACGATGTAGAGGTATAATGTGATGATAATTAGGAACATGAGTTTATAGAGTGGAAACTCTATGTTGTGTACGTTCATGATGAGGTGGGACCAAAGGTGCTCTAAGGTACAATTTTCATTTACAACACTATTTATTTAGTTTTGAATAATGTTCTTTATTTACATTCATTTAACACATCTTATCTAGTTTATGTATTAGAACACATAGAAATGATATCATATAATCATAGGTTATTATGTAATATTTTTTTATTGATTGTAAGTCTATATGAAGTTGTTTGAGTAATTTAGATAACTAACAATAATGTTTTAGTCAATTTGAGATGGATTTGGATTTAGTTTGAGGTGTTTGATGGTTGTATGGAATAGATCATGGTTCTAGAATGGGATTTAATCCATGATGGTGGCTGATTCAAGGTCACCAATATAAAAAACTAAAAACTCCTAATATATAATAGTCATCCACATCATGGTTAGATTTATAATTCCATGATTATTTCATCTGTAAATGTTTGAGATATTTTATAAATGACTTTCCTAAAATTAAAATTATTTATCTCAAGAAAAATATTTTTCACAGTTCTATAATTTGGTACCTCTATAGATACTGACACGTTGGAAGTGAGTCTCACATGAAAAAACTAAAACATTAGAATCTCATAGTCTATGTTTATTATATTAAATTGGTACAAGATAAAAGAGATGTCATCCTGTAAGAATGAATAGTTTAAAATTATTATGAGTCTAAATACATAAATGATATTTATATTATGTTAGAAATAATAAAACACTACCAATAAAATTACTGAAAACTCTCTTTTTCCACTTTAAAATCTTTGAAATATCCCTTATTAGTTCTATATGGGAATTAAAAAAAATAAGGGGTGATATTATATTCTTAGTGAGGGGAATCATACATTGAATGCTATCGTGAATAAATAATGAAAAAATATGGTCAGTCCAATAATCATTAAATATTCCATATAATAAACAACTTGATAATGAAATGTAACAAAGGATAAAAATGTAATTCAGCACATGTTAAATAATTAAATATTTCACAATGATGGAATGAATAATGTTTTAAATTTTAATTCTAGATCCAAAACAAAATAATATTTACATAAAGTATGCATGGATAGAAATCATGATCTTACATCATTGGATATAGGAAAGACATCATGATATTATGTTCAATGATGAAATTCCCAATATATCATTAAGTCAAACTAAGAGGGGTGATAATCAGGTGTGACAATGTATTTAAGAATTCATATTAAATTATATTATTCCTTACATTAATTTTAATGAACCTATATTATCAGTTTGGAAATATTGAGCTTTATAAATAAAACCTCTCCACTTTTCCAAACTGATATGTAGATAATGTAAATTATATTATATATAAGGATTTTTTCAAGGTCTTCCCTAAATGTGAAATCCTACTTACTATTGTTCCGACTCCAGTTGAGTCACAAATTTTCAACTAATATACTCATCACATATTATAAGGGGTGAGAGAAGTAATCTCTTTTAACCCAAATCATTCAATATATTATACAAGTTGAGGATCAATATTCTGCATTCCATGGTTGAGCTATCTCATTAGAAGATCCTTATATCTATTGATAGGAATTTTTGAATTTTTTATATTGGAACCACTAGATATTAAGGATTCACTTTAGAATTTATCATGGATAGAACTTCTACAACCTTCCATCTTCAGCTATTATTTTCATTCACATCAACCATATCCTCTTTCCAGTATATTGAACATATATATCTCTCTCTTCCCTAAAATTTAAAATCTATAACTTCCAAAAATCAACGAATGATGTTAGTTTGGCCTCACATGTTCTGTTCTTATGGAACCATAAAACATACACATTAATTGGGAACATTTTTTTCCATTCTTCCAAACATCAACCCATTTGTTCTTATGATGGAATTACTTGTAAAAATTTGTCCTCTCTCTAATAATCATAAAATAATTCAATATATTCTATTTTAATATTCAGAAATATCTATGGTGATTTCACCCGTTATATATCCAATATTACTATGATATATATGGGTAATGTGCGATCTTCAATTTGAAATTCCCACTATCCTAACTCCTGAATTTCCACCATTACTATCATCCAAAGAAATCATGATTTAACTCCAATGTAACATGGAACCAGAAATAGTCAATGCTACCGTATATCATGAATTGAGTAAAGAATTTTCCTTCCATTAATATTGAACATTTAATGTATATCACATAAATATTAGAATATATGACTTTAAAACAATGTAAAATCCTTCTAGATTCTACAATAAAAAAATTCCCTTATAAGTTAATCATCTTAACATGGTTTTTTCACTACCTCAAATCAATATTATGTATCTATTGGTAAATCAAACATTATTTATAATGATTTATATTCATCTAGGGGTATCTATCTAATATATCATCATGTAGATAAAAAATGCATGCATCTTCATCTTCATATTGACTTGACTTCAGTTTCTAGCATCCAATATTCTCTACATCTTCATATACAAGATCAATAATATTATCATCATAATATCTTCTCATTGAAATATCCACTAAATTATGGCAAATTAATGTTCTATGCATCATATATTCCTTCTCTTATTTATTTAGATTAGTTACATGAATATTTTATTTCCTATGATACATCATATTTAGATCAGCTAAATTGTATCGACACAACTGATTGTCTTTACTTCCTATACATTGACCATAAATCCCACAAAGAGTAATTTTTTCATATTTCATTAATAATTATTTTAGAGATCTTATTAGGAACATCCTCATTCATATTTCTATTAATTATTTCTTATTTACATTCAATATCTTCTAGAAACGTCAAAACACCATGATGTTTCAAATCTATCCTCATCTTATAGTTGATAAGGATTTTATAAATTCAATATTTCAAGGATCACTACTAGTACACAACTAAATTGGTGTTCCTCTGATGACTGAATAACATAGAATAATCTCACTTCATTCTTCTCAAACCATATGTGCTCTAGTTTTATTAACTTGTTCTTGTGGAAACATTCAACTTTTCACCATTTATCTTGTAAAAATTCTTTTGGACCCTTTTCTAAGAATATTCTCCTAAGTTTATGAACCCTTCAATAGTTTGGGTTTCCCAAGATATTATAAAGTACAATATCCTTGAAATCATTCATTATATTATATTTATTTTTTCTTTTGATGGTGTTTTAGATCATGCATGTGCCATATTTTTTTAGATACTTTCTTTGTAAGGTGAATGTCATTGTACATTCCTTATTAATAAATCATATGGACATCATTAAATCTTCATGTGTGTTTCGTCCTTCCAAACATCCTATATTATTCAAAAAACCAGGTTTTATTCTGATGATTTTACCTTTTGTCCTACATTCTTATGTAGATCTTATTATTCTTTCTTAAGGATGATATCGCAGTGCACTATTATTTTGGGTAGCATATTTCCTTCCAAACACTATTTAGGATCTTTAATCCTTCCATCTTATATAACATCTTTCTTTAAATCCAACTATTATTGAAAGTGATTATTCATCCTTTTACACTAGTCCTAAATACAATTAAGATTGATTCTACAATCATCTGAATATATTTTTCAGGAGGATTTTCTTTCACAACATCCATATGCATCTTTTACATTCATCACTTTATCCATCTACAATTGTTCCTATTTCTGATGGTTCTCCATTCATAGTAAATTATTCTAAATCTTTTTATTCATAAATACCCATATAACACTTATTTTCCTTCAACTCACTAATTATATTTTCAAAAAAAATTGTAAAAAAATACAATATATCATATCCGTTATCTTTTCGGAACTTTAATATTTCCATTTGGTTTTATTGTTAACACCCATTCAAAATACTGATGCTAATTATATTTCTCCCACTTATTTGAAATAAATTAAAACTATCTTTAATATCATTATTTTGATAACTCTAAGTGAAATAATTATTGTCTATCAACCCTAGTTATCTACATTTGAATCCCAATTTAGTCATATATGGTGTTAAGGGACAAATATTCTTCATATATTTTTTCTTCTCTCCATTTATTCTATTAAGATGAATTTAAATAATGAATTTATTAAGAGAAGGATAAAATATAGTTTCTTAAATAAATAAGTGACTAAAATAATAAATCTAGGTCAATGTGAACCATTATCAGTGTAGAAATTAAGGGTGACTAACTTAGACATTAAAATTTTCAATAAAATGTACAAAGTGATATTGAATATTATAAAATATTATTTGGAGGGGGTAATTTCAACATATTTTCAATCAACATAAATTATTTTATCAATAAAACCCTACATATAAAAAACATTAAGTCTTAAAAATGACAATGTTTCACCCCATTTATAAGATAATTATTACTTTTTCATCAACAATCAATTTTCTCCCTTTTCAGTTAAACATCATTTTGAATATTTGGATGGGATAATATAGAAATTGTACCTCAAAGATGAAAGTATCTTTAATTTAGTTGATATTATGTATCTAGATATTCATATTAATTAAATATATATTGTGCTTATGTGACTTAGATCATTAATACACCAAATGTTTTATCATATAGTATTGGACCACTTTGGTTATATGAAATAATACTTTTTAATTAAAGTTATAATTTTGTTGAAAAATAACCTACTTCATCCTCACTTTAGTGCTCCCCTTAAATTACATCAACTTTAATTATTTTTTCAATATAGGCTCTATAAAATATATGAGGGACTATAATAGAGTTTCCTTAGATCATCTAACAGATTTTGAGGGCTAAGAATGTTTTCCCAACCTAGAAATTACAATCGCTTTATCTCCCAAATTCCTCAATCATCCCCCCCCCCTTTCTAAGTATTGATCACTATGGGATTCATAGTTCCTTCCCTTTTTCTTTTATTTTTTGATTTTTTTGTGAAGATTTTTTCATAAATATATATATAAATCCACATATATTGTTCTTATATAATGATTCTACCTTCTGTGCTTCCTCCAACTATTCTATTCATGTAATCTATAATTCTTTAGAACAAGTTATTCTTTATTATTCTATTAAGAATCTTCATTCATAAAAAACTTCATATCACTCGAAGGCTATTTTTTTATCCACTAATTCTTCATGTCATGGTAATACATTCAAGAAATTTTTTGGAGATTGGTTTTCCAACATATAGCTTTCACATTGATTCTTATCTTTCAGTAAGTTACTCTTTGGAGGTAACTTATAGTGATCTTCAACATCATTACCAGGGAAATATTACAAATTTTTAATCCGGTTACATATTTCCAGAATTTTCTAACATTATTTAATGATTTTTTTAACACAAACAATCAGTGAATGTTTATAATTGTTTATGACATTTCCTTTTATTCCATAAAATTAACATGTTTTCTTATTCATGAAATATTCTGAATCATTCTTCATGGGTTCAACCATCTTCTTACCATCAAATTATTTTCGCTAAAAACTGTACTTATATTCTATCATCCATTTATCTTCTTTCATCTTTTTTGGCCACCATATATTATACTTTTACAAGTTTTCCTTGGTAGAAGTTTATCCAAATCTTTTCATAACTACGTGTTCCATAACTTCCACTAAAATTTTCAAAATATCCAAATCTATTTGATTTAGGGAGATTTTTATTTTTATTTGATGGTTGGGTGTAACAACCAAAACTGTTTAAATGGTATTTTTTTCCAGAATAGGTGTGTGTTATGTAGTATTATACATAGAAAGTACAAAATGTAACTGACAATAATTTATTTGAATAATATATATTGTTACATTAATCAAGAAATAACCCCATAAAATTTCCAAAAAATATCAAAGGGACAAAAAATATATATATAAATAAAAACTGCAATATAAAAATTTTGATCACCCAAATCAACTAGAATCATTTCCCCATGAATAAAAATATAGACAAGAACTATTATATTAAAAAACTGATTGATAAATTTAAAAATAAAAATATATATTCAACCTTGATAGAAAATATAAGTTAATAAATAATGAAGTAAATGGGAGGTATTTATAAAATTTAGGGAAAGTTTTTTTCCATTACAAATCTCGATGTTGGAATACTGATCTTGAGGTTGGAATAGTAAGCAAAGGGTTATGAATAGTAACCAAACTGCTAGAATATTAACCTCACCAATGTAAGTACATAATAATATTTAGGTTTCATATAAAAATACTATTTCAGATATTTATATCATGATGTATGTAAATAAATATTTTAAAAATGATTTATTAATTGTTTGTATTTTTTTTTATAAAAAAATGTATTAATTTTAAATTATAATAAAAATAATCTAAAAGAATATTTCTTTTCATAAAAAGTATTGATACATTAATATTATGTTCTGTTATAATTATATGATAATTTTATGAGACCATTAGTAATTTTTTTAACGGCTTGGTAAATTGATAATAATATTGAAATTTGTATTTTTCAAATAAAATAGGGTTTTATTGAAAATTTAATTTCTTCATATTTATAAAATTATTTTCTTAAATTATATTTCATTTTTCAAATCTAAACAAAAAAATGGGCAGGTTGAATTTTTTATTCTTTCTAAAATAGTTGAATTTTTATTGAATATTGACATATAGTAAATTATCATATTTAACATTATAAAATATATATATATATATTGGAATGTTTTATAGATTTATGATATAATAAAACCTTAGTTCAAACTCACATGCCCCATTTACTATATATCTCCAAAAAAATTATATTTCTCATCTTGAGACAAAATACTAAACTAATGAATATATTATTCAAAAACACCCCTCTCATCCCATTATAAATACCACCCCTTTTCCCTACAACTTCTTACCCCTGAAGATTACCCAATTTCTACCTAATTACCTTCCCAATCCTCTCCCATATTTCTTGGTGATATTGGTATCTCCCAAAGATAATTTCATGGTTCCTTAATAAGCCATTCATAGAGACAACAATTAAGGGGTAATATTATCAATTTACCCCTTTAAAATTATTTTCTAATTTTACATTCATAGCCTCCACAAAAAAAACATCATTTTCTCAGCCACCTTTAAAGATAGTTATAAATATATTATTATGGTAAATATTATTATAATTATTATTTATAACATATTTCATGATTTTTAATGTATTAATAATCATTAAATTATTTAAAATGAATCAACTTTTGATAGTTGGTAAAATGTCCTAAATAACCTGGTCGTTAAAAATTTATGTTTTTATTAATTGAATTGTCCTAATACTGTAAAAAAATGAGAATTTAGTACCATTTAAATTCAAGAAATTACATTAATACCATTTCAATTTTCTTCTGGAGTTTTATTCCAATTTACAAAAAAAATTAATAATTATCTATAAGTGATCTAACCTTCAAATCATGTAAAAAATGACCGAATTACAATGAGATTGAACATTATATATCATTGAAATTAATTTAAATTAATATAATAAAATTATAATAGAAAAAATAAATATGAAAAAATACTAAATTAATTACTTAAACAATCTAATTTTATTATGTATGACATTAACTCCTTGTGTAGAAAGATTATGGATCACAAAATGGGGGATCTCATCGAACCGCCCTATTTTCATTGGGTGATGCTCTATCCCACTTTAACTTAAGTCATCAATTTATTCCTCTTATATAAATCTTCAAATATTTTTATGTTTTTCTTAAACATATATAAATGGTTTATTTAACCATTATTTTTTAGGGATATCCATGTCTTAAGGGCTCCTTTCTCAATTTCTCTTGATATGTAAACCCGATTAAAGATAACTTCTATGTTTATCATCCTATTTCAAGTACCACACAATAAAATGTTTTAAACCATATATGTTTTAAAAATTTATCATTTTTCATGGAAACCCATTTTAGTTTATTTTTTATGGAAATTATTACTCCCTTTCTCCCTTTAAACACTCATTAACCTTTTCCATAAAACCCTATATAAGAATTAAATTTCCAAAGTGAATTATCTAATAATTTCCATGATATAACTTCACATGGACATCATTTTTCATTGATTATTTTTATACATGTAAAAAAATCTTAAATACATTATTTCATGGGACATATTATGATATTTCATTTGGTTATGCTGGATTACATGATTATGAAACCCATTTCTTCCTAGGGATGATCCTTATATTTATGCATAATGTATAATTTTCTTTTTTGGGAACATATAATCATGTACATGTTATAATGGGTTCTCCTATACAGTTTTACAATGCATTTATTAATGGTTTTTTCTCGTTAAATTTTATATATGGGATTATTAAGTAAACGTTACTGATGATGGAAATTTGTGCACCTAGTATATTTTCTTGATGGTTAGCCTTGACTCATTCTTATGTCATGTTTTATGATTTTTCCACATTTTTGTGTTCAAATGAACTTATAATTACATGTTATTTATTATATACCTCCGTAAGATTATTCACTCACCATTTCTTTTATCCCTTATCACTCATATTTAGTGATTTATTTCCATGTTTTCTCTCTTACTAGGCATTCTAGCTCACCACTTTTTTCAATGTATTTCATAGGTTGTCCTATTCATTTTTTGGAGCTTAAAGGGAGTGTGAGCTCATTATGGATATTAAAATAAATATTTTTATTTTAGTTTCATGTTGCCTATCTAAGTACCTAGTCTTCCATATACAATAGGTTTTTTCATCATTCATTTCTATTTAATGGATATTTATATTAAAAATCATGTAAAAATATGTAAAAATGATTCGGTCTCTATATTTGATAACATAGTGTGGTATATTTATTGTTGGGATTATGAATAAAATACATTAATTATAACCCTAGGTACATGTCTATGTAAAATTTTCAGTGTGTGAAAATATCCTAAAATTTTTATGAAGTATAAAGACATTGATTTCTAAGAATTTATATACCTATCTAGATATTAAAAGTTCTTTTTTCTCTCACACAGTTGTACATAAAGAGTAAAACCCTAAAAATAGATAATTAAGATCTAAAAAAATATCCTGATGTATGATGATGTGGCCCTACATCACAATTATTTTGAGACTATTTGGGAATAATATTTTAAATTTCACAAAATTATTAAGAACCATTATGAAGGTATTAAATTGTTTGTTAGGTTTAAAGACCTAAGTGAATCGTTACCTTGGATAATCAAGACTGAAACCTAGAGACTCATAAGTTAATATTTATATTTAATTTATAAGTTATTCCCTTTATTATCATAGTTAATATTTTTTTATGATTTTAATTTATGAATTATCATCCCAATATTTCTTTTGGATATACTAAATTTTTAGAACCAAAATAAAATAGTGAATGGGTCACTCATTATACATCCAAGATCCAAAATTTTCATATATGGTTATAGTTATACACATTCTTTGATTTGTTGTATATTTTGTAGAAATATTTAAACACCACAAAAAATAATGGGGGATAAGCTATCCAAAAGAATAGAAAAATGGGAAATTATTGCATCCCAAGTATATAACTCCTATCAAGTCAATTTTTGGGAAACAAATCTTCTAAAAAATATTATATTACATAATTTAGTATATTTGGATGCTATTTTGGTCATGGATTTACAATACTTATATAAAGTGAACAATAACTATCTGAATAGGGATATCACCCTTCCCATACCTAGTAATCTTCTTAAAATATAAAACTACGAGGAGGATAAATCTTCTTTGAAACATTCATCTCAATTGTGGATAATATTTCCATATGAGAAATCATATCTTGCCCAAATTATTGAAATAAAGAAGATAATAAATATTGAATACAATCCCATTATAATGGATTATATGGATTTGGATAGTGTTTATCAGGGGCATGGAAGAGGTTTTCACAGTCCTTAGAGGAAGAAATTCTATAAATACCAAAGGAATATAGGGAGTTGTATTGTATTAAAGGATAAAAAGCCACAAGGACTACTCCCATTTAAAAAATCCAATGGAAATATGGTTTTTGAAAAATAATAATGATATGGGTAGTAAAATCATTCCCACGTTCAGGTAGGTAAGGTGATTTCAGCTACTTAAAATGATAATACGTAGAAGTGGTGTGGAGAAAATAAGGAACTAAATCTTGGTGGTGAAAATACGGATGATCTAATTCAGGAAAAGGTGGGAACTAAGGCTATGGATAGAGAAACATATGATGAGGTCCGACATGAATGGAAAACATGGGTGATCATATTTCATTACAATGAAGATATCATAGAGGAGTAATTTGAGATCAAAATTACATGGGAGGAATATGAAAGGATTATTGGAGGGTGATTTGTGTGAACCTCAATATGGAATAGTGTGTTTTGATCAATAAGAAAGATCACATTTTTTCTTGTGGACTCAAAAAAGGAATATTGGAATGGAATAATTTTTCTATGTGTGGGACATGATGTCAAATAATGTTTAAGACCCCATCATGGATGGCCCGGACATGGAGACATCCTCTCTACAATGGAGTATTTATAAAGATAGATGTTCTAATAGAATAAAATGAGATTTCTATATTTTAGTAATTTATTTTGGTTTTAGTTTCTTTCATGTCTTTAACTAGAATGTTTTAAAAATTATTCCAATAAAACAACTTGATTAATAAAAATTTAATTATCATTTAGTATTGATTTCCTCAAAGAAGGGTTTCCTAGACATCCTCCTGGCTATGAGGTTTATTTATCAATCAAAATAATACATGTATTTCATTATATATAGAATTATAATTACAAAATATTCACCATTTGGTTGATAAAAATAGAATAAGAAGTTATAAGATAATGCCAAAAAGGGTTTTATACTCCCTTGTTATCAGCCATAGGGGTTTTTATTACAATTTTTTAAGGATTATAATGGTTTAATGCATATCTGCATTGAGTATTATGAGATCAAAAAAATAATGATAAAGAAAATGTATTAGCTACCAAGGATAACTGACTTATTTGATCATATACATGTGATCTAATACTTCTATAAGGTAAACATTTGGTTGGGATATCACAAATTAAATTTCCACCAGAAATATATACTCAAAAATCCTTTTGAACAATGTATGGACACTATGAGTTCATTTTGATTCTCGTCAGACTCACTAATGCTTCAGAAATCATTAAGGAATAATTGAATATAGTTTTTAAATATTACATCAACAAATTTATGGTAGTCATTATAGAAGAAATTTTGATATTCTCTAAATATATGAGGGGCATGAGGAGAATTTGAATACAGTGACAAATATTTTTCCAAAGGAGAATATATATGAAATATCGAGTAAATGTGAGTTATAGATGGATCAAGTATCATTTTTGGGGTATGTTATCCCCAATTAAGGGATGCATGTGAAACCTTACAAGGAAAATGAGATATAAGTGTAGGTTATACAAATATTTATAATAGTGATCCATATTTTCCTTAACCTAGATGGGTATTATCGATGATTTTTTAGATTCCTCTCAAAATTTGAAAACTCATAAACCAAGATGAATTTGAAGGGTAAAACTTTTTCTATAATAATTAATGTTAAACAAGCTTCAAGGAAAAGAACAAGAGACTTATCATTACACCAGTCCAAAATCTAACCTCAATTGGGGAATCTTTTGTGGTATACAATGATTCTTCAAAGAAGGGTTTCGGTTGTGTACTAATATATAATGATAATGTGATGGAATGAATCTCAAGGTAGTTAAGAGTTCATGTGAGGAACTATCTGATGAATGATTTGGATTTTTCTATATTAATAATTTTTAAAAATAATTAGTGGATTTAACTTTATGGGGAAAAGTTTAAAATATCCATAGATCATAAGAGACTAAAATATATATTCACATTAAACAATCATAATATTCACTAGTGAAGGTGTTTACAGTTGGTCAATGATTATGAATCTTCAATACACTTCCATCCTGGGAAAGAAAATAAAGATTTAGATTCTTAATCTAAAAATTATTAAAAACATTGCAATGATATGAATTAAGAAGTATCCAATATTCATTGACATGAAAAGAAAGGAAATGGGAAATATAAAGGAAGGAATATCCTCATTATTTTCTCAATTGATTCCTCAATCAGACTATATAGAGAAGATAAATGATACTCAACAGGATAATGTGAAAATATATAATAAGGTAGAAGATATTAAAAAGAACTATTGAGGAATCTTTTGTGGTATACAATGATTCTTCAAAGAAGGGTTTCGGTTGTGTACTAATATATAATGATAATGTGATGTCATGAATCTCATGGTAGTTAAGAGTTCATGTGAGGAACTATCTGATGAATGATTTGGATTTTTCTATATTAATAATTTTTTAAAATAATTAGTGGATTTAACTTTATGGGGAAAAGTTTAAAATATCCATAGATCATAAGAGACTAAAATATATATTCACATTAAACAATGATAATATTCACTAGTGAAGGTGTTTACAGTTGGTCAATGATTATGAATCTTCAATACACTTCCATCCTGGGAAAGAAAATAAAGATTTAGATTCTTAATCTAAAAATTATTAAAAACATAGTAATGATATGAATTAAGAAGGATCCAATATTCATTGACATGAAAAGAAAGGAAATGGGAAACATAAAGGAAGGAACATCCTCATTATTTTCTCAACTGATTCCTCAATCAGACTATATAGAGAAGATAAATGATACTCAACAGGATAATGTGAAAATATATAATAAGGTAGAAGATATTAAATAGAACTATTTTTGGGATAATATGATGAAGGAATCATGTAATATACATCAAAGTGCATGCAATTTCAGAAAGTGAAGGATTAAGGAAAAAATTATATGTGAATGATGAAATAATTACCCATAACTACATATAAATTGTAAAGAATCCCTAGGTAATTTGTCATAGGTAATCCAAATATTTCAAGAGGAAATAGTGTTATATGGGTGGGGGTGGATCATATTGAAAAGACTTATCACTTCATTGAAATTTTAGATGACTTATCACTCGACCAACATTGAAGGATATACATTAGAGAAGTGGCGAAGCATCATGGTACCCCACTCTCATTTATATATGATCAAGATCCAAAATTTAACCCCATGATCTAGAAAAGTAACCAACATGCTGTAAACCATCATTTGAACATTAGTACGAATTATCACTTGTAATGTAATGTTCAATCAGAGTGGACTATACAGCCAATTAAATATATTTTGAGAGCATTATTAGTAGGATTCAAAGGATGATGGTCCCAACATATTCCTCTAGAAAATTACACATACAAATACAGTTTTAACTCAAGAATACAAATGGATTCAAATGAATCCCATTATGGGATAAGATATAAAACACATGGATTCTAGGATGATGTTTGTCAACACAATCCTTATTGATAAAAAATTATTGAGGAAAGAGTTTAAATTTCAAGATCATACAACAAATCATTAATGAATCTCTAAGTTGATAGATGATCTATAACCCAAATTGCTAATAAATCCTAGAGTTTGATGTTAGAGATAAGGTAATCCATGGAATATCTCCAAGGAGCAATTCATGAGATTTAGGGAAAAGTAAAAGCTATGTATGAGTTATATCAGCCCCTTTGAGATTCTTTATCACATAAGAATTGTGGCCAATGGACTAGAACATCCACCAACTATGTCTCATATATATGATGTATCATGCATATACCACTTGAGAAAGCACATACCATATCCCTCACAAATAATTAATTAAAAGGTTTTATAATCATAAAATGATCTTTCTTATGAGGATTAGCCAGTGAAGATCTTCGGTCATAGAGATAATGTTCTACAAAAAAAAGGAAAATCATCTACTAAAAGTAATACGGAGAAATCATAAGTATGAGGAGGTGACTTGGGAATTGGATAAATTGATGAAACAAAATCATTATAATATATTCTCAGTCAAGATTTTGAAATTGAATATTAGGGTTGTAATTTCATAATATGGGAAGAATTTAATGACATAAACTTTTTAATAGATACTTATTTTATGAATAAAGATGTGTTTTATAGAATTATACACATATACCATATTAAGAATCCCAAAAAAATATTTCATTAAAATATATTGTTAGATTATTTAGATAATAAACCCATGAAAATGAAAAATATTAAATGGGGATAAAATAAAAAATAATGGAAAAACTACTATGGTAAAATACGGATCTCCCCAATCTGATAGAATAATCACTCCCATGAATAGAGCTATGGAAAAGAAACATAATTTTTGGTAAAACAATATAAATATAAACAAACAAAAATATATGTATAACCATTAGAAAAAATAAGTTAATGAAGAATGATATAAGTGGGAGGTATTTATATAAACTAAGGAACATGTATAACTATTATAAATATAGTCATTGAAATAGTAATATGGCCATTAGAATAGTAATATGACCATTAATAACAGTAAACTCACCTAATACAGATTAAATCAATATTATTTTATCCTCTAAAATAAAAATATGATATATTTATATCATGATACATGTAAATAAGTATTTTGATAATGATTTTGTAAGTGTTTTTATTTTTGAAAAACATAATTCTTTAACTTCAATTTTATAAAAAATATAATGATTTAATTGAAGTTTTGTTTTTAT
This sequence comes from Viscum album, assembly GCA_963277665.1. Taxonomy (NCBI): domain Eukaryota; kingdom Viridiplantae; phylum Streptophyta; class Magnoliopsida; order Santalales; family Viscaceae; genus Viscum; species Viscum album. Next base: position 1,930,192,651 of record OY728123.1, read on the forward strand.
AAAATGGATTTATAAATTAATATTAAGTTATTTTATAATGATTATATATTTTTATTATATTATATGAAATTTTTATAAAGATATAAATTTGATAATGATTTTAAAAAAATATATTTTTGAAATAAATCAAGATCTTATTTAATATTTAAATTTATGATATTTAGAAAATTATCTTCCTAGAATGGATTTTATTTTTTAAAATATATACATAGAAAAAATTGTGATTTTTTTTATTTTTCTAAAATATTTTTCTTTTTGGTGTATAGTGAGATACTGTAAATTGTGGGATCCAAAATTATAAGATAAAAATATGAATTTTTGAGTCATGAATGATCTTAGAACCCATCATTTCAAAATCACATGCACAATTTACTATATATAATCACAATAATCAATACTATTGAAATTATTGATCCAAAATAATAAACTAATGAATACAATATTCAATAACACCCCTCTCCTCCTCCTATAAATATCACCCCTCACCACCACTCTTCACAATCACTAAGACTTTGTGATATACAAAATTATACTATATTTTATTCCTAGACATATCCTCATCATATTAGTGCTAATGGTATCAACCAAAGATCATTTAAAATTTCCTTATAGACTATTTCATGGAGACAATAATTGAGATGTAATATTCTCAATTTACCCCTCTCAAATTCATTTCATATTCTACCTTATCCTCACCTATAAAAATCGACATAACATAATGAGTTATATATTATTAATATATTAGAACATTCATTATAGGATATCCATCTTATACATGCCCTAATTTTTATTCTTAAACAAATGTGTTGTTCCAAATAGGGTTGGTTCACCACCTCCAGGGAAATGCACTTTGTTTTTCTACTATGATTTTCAAGGATGGTTATAAATATATTATCATTTGTTAAATATGATTATAAAAAGTATATTGTAACATATTTTATATTGTTTAAGCTTTCAATAAATATTTAATTAAATTAAGCGAATAATGTTTGTTACCATCTGTAAAATAACCTCAATGCAGAAACCATTAAATATTAACATTTTACTAAATTCATTATCCATATATTACAAAAAAATGAGTAATTAGAACAATTTCAATTTCTATATGTACATTATTACCATTTAATTTCGTTTTCTTAGTTGTATTTCCACTTCATAAAAACATAAATAATTATTCATAAGTGACCTGACCTTGGAATCATGAAATTAACTCCGCACCAAATAATGAAATTCAATTTTATATATCATTTAAATAATAATAAATAAAAATAATAAAATATTAATAATTAAATATATCTGTAAAATATTTTTAATGAATTTGATTTTATTTTCTATTTAATTATGTGTATGGTCCCAACCGTAAAGGTGACATAATCTTGAGTTAAGACAACAATTCACATTGAGTAACTTTTCAAGTTAATATTTTTATATAATTATTCCATAACTTTTACATAAAAACAAAAATATTACAAATTAGACACATCCAATCAATATCCTTTTTTTCATAAAACATTTTTATGAAAAGAAATATGTTATCTTTTCATACTTAAACTGAGTAATTTTTCCTTGATCCCATCCTTGATTCTATTCTAACTTAAATCCTATGAAAAAAATTTCAAAACATAGGATGGGCACAAAAAGATCAGTAAAGGATACATAAAGAAGGAAAACATTTAGTCAGGAAAAAAAATTTAAAACCTGAATACTTTATCACAAAGTAATACTTTTCTCCTCTATGAAGTAGTAAATAAACTTTACTGAATATAATATCATTTCTTAAATTTCTTATAATAAAAATATTACCATAAAACCCATATAGAGAAACATATAACATATAATGGTATCTTCAGACATAATCATAAATGAATAGAATAACCATATAGTTAACTTCTGCACATATCACTATAACAAATGGAATACCCATACAGACGCCTTTCACACATATCACTCATAAAAATGGATTATCCATATATATAACATCCATACCCAATGAATTGGAGATCTATAATTGGGATCTCCCTTTTTATAAGTTATATCAGGCTCACATGTAAGCTATAATGGGACATAACCCTTTGTATAAGTTATATCGGGCTCACTCATGATCTATAATGGGTCTCAACCCTTTATATAAGTTATATCGGTCTCACCCGTAAATTTTAAAATTACCATTATAGAATCATAACACATAAAATTCCCCAATTTTCAAGATATAACTCATAAAATTCCATTTTCACTCACAAGAAATCATTTATCATTATTAAAACAACCAATCCATTTTTAAAAACCAATTAAAAACATTTGAAAGAGATTTTTGATTTAAAGTGTATCATACCACCTTGAAACTTTTAAATGAAATTATAGATTTAAATTATTAATACATTAATAAATTAATTTTTATATAAATAAATTCATAAATTCATTTTTAAATCATGGACATGAATGAGAAATATTTAGAAGAATAAATCATTAAAACAATGTTTTAGTAAAATATTCTCGTACCAGCTTGAACGTTAAAATTATAATCCACATGAATGTAGAAAATTTGAAAAAACATTGAATAAAATTATTATAGATAATCTGTGGACATGTAATGTCAAAGGGGAAATATATAGACTTTATAAAATAATAATGGTTTATATCATCAAGAAATATCTCAATTAAAGGATATGGAGACGAAATCCCTTAACTTATGTCTGAATTTTCATGTACAATCATTATATTACTGTATAATTAACATAGGTTAATTATTTACTTGATTTAAAATATTTATAATGTTTATAATTACTTTTATATGACTATTATCATGTAATTAAAAATACTTAATCATTTATTTTCAAATCGAGCTTTTTATCGATATTCTGTACTCGAGTCGAAAATGAACATTGTATGATGTATATAGTCAATGCAGTCCTTATTCCATCATCTGAAGATTAAAATTCACGACATAATAATAACTTTTTTATATCAATTATTCCTTTAAATAGATTCATTAAATATGGATATGAAAAATGGGCAACCTTACAATCATGGAGTTGGTAAGACGTATGTATGTGTGGGTAACGATTACCATTTATCCTAAATAATTATTTAAAGAAGGTACGTATTATTTTATCTTTCTAGAATGATCATAAAATCATTAATATATTTTTTTAATTTAAATATACTTATATATATCTAACAAAAAATGGATTTATTTAATAAAAATGAATCTCCTCACTACATGGAAGTGATAGTTCGCACGTGCGCAAGAACGATGTTATTATTTTTATGTTCATGGAATGTAATAATAAAATTGATATATTATTATATTATAATGATTAATATATCATGATTATCACATATGAACATTTAATTCCATCACTTGGTCAAGTATTTAATGGTGGATATGAAAAAATGGATTATATCAGTTCATGAGGTGGTAGTCCACCGTACGTACGAGTGAAAACTTCCTTTCCAATTTTATGAAATTAGAGATGGATTCAGGTTATGTTATTAACATAGTGAAACCTTTTAATATTTATTATATTAATTTTATTATTTCTTCATAGTTTTATTATATTTTATGGAAGTGGAATAAGATATAATATAGAAATACATAAATAATATGATACCTCTTCTTCGGTTGATCACCATTGAAGAACACCTTAACACCTATAAAGATGGTGTTATGAATAAAATAAGAACTCAAGAATGTTCAGAGGGATTCTATGATTTTTTTGTCAGGTATTTTCATGACAAAAATGTTTTGGAAGTGTGATTAATATAGAAGAATGGGTGCCTTCTATTTGTAGAGACCACAGGTACCCTTGGAATTATTGAATGTATTAAATCAATATAAATTCCATTTCAATTATAAATGGGTCCAAACTAATTTATTTATAATATATAATGATTATGTGTAAAAATTTAATCATAATATGAAATTTTTTCAAGTTTTAGTATTTTTTTAATCCTTATCATTTTGTTTTAACCCTTTTTAACTTTTTACGTTTTATGAAATAATTTACACATATATGGTTGAAATATTTACCTAATCATGTGAAACATCCAATTAATGAGTAATTAATGACATTTATAGATTTATATATACTTTTTGTCAGAATATTATATTTCTATATATTATATATCATTTATTTATATTTTTTACATTTTAAAGTTAGAATTATGTCAATTTTGATATTATTCATTACCTGAATTTTTTAAAATATCATGAAAATTTGATTACTTCAAACAAATATGTTAGATTGATTCTAACATGAATATTAATCCATAAAAATCATGGATGAAATCAAATATTTTAAATTATTTTTATATTAATATTATTAATTATATTTATTAGATTCCTTCATTAATAAATCAATTGTTCCATCATCTTTGTGTCAAAATTAAATTTAATTATTTGATTTATAAAAAATATAAATAAATTACCATATTGTAGGTTATATTTTATTATTTCTATGTATGATTCATAGTCAATGATATCACTTAAATAACCGTATATTAACCTTATTATAGTAAGAAGATACATATTTATGACAAATATGTTTCTACTTTAAAGTAAATGTTATAAATGACATAATCACACACAATCGGCTTCCAAAGATCATAATTTCAGCTAAAGGATGGTCATGGTCGATAATAACTCATAACATAAGATTAGGAAAGTTGTTCGGGTAATTTTATAATACTGTAATATTAATTATACATTTAATTATCCTATTTTCCTTCAATCATGGAAAATAAAATACTAAAGTTATTATTCACAAAAATTTATTTTGATCCTATTGGACAAAATTATTTATATTGATTACAACCATGTACGACCTTTTTTTTTAATTTAATTCCCTGATGTGGTTAAATTAGGTTTTTCAGTAATCCCAATGATAGATCTAGAAAAAAAGTTTTTTATGTAAAACATTCAAAAGTTCACATAGTTTTTCTATTTAATATTCATTTTAAAAAGAATCCTATGAACTAATTTGGATTAACTGATAAAAATATCATCGAATTGAACCTTAAAACCATGTCAAAGTAAAATCATACAATATAAATAAATTAGATGGATAGCTAATTTGAATTAAAATGAATTATTTTTTCTTATTCACTAAAATATGAATTTTTTAATCAAATTACCAAAAATTCAGCCAAAGTAAATTTTTAAATATCGGTTCCAAATAAGAAGATTATTTTGTCAAATATTACCTATAAAAGTGTCAAAACTAAATTTAAAATGGGTTCTCCATTAAAATTTGGTAAAACTACCTTTTATAAATATTACAATATTTTATTCTTAAAATTTGATTTATTCTAATTTTAAGAATCTAAATTTTTTTTGGAAGATATTAAAAACATATAAAAACATGTGTAAAAATAATATAGTTAGTTCTATTCATTCCCATCAATACAATGTCTAGATGATACATACCATTTAAAATAATAATGTTAATAATATATTAGTTTTCGACATAACTCAGTCTTGTATGCAACGTATGATTTTTTAGAAACCTATTACCACCTATTGGGTTTTCTATCGAGCAGAGATTTATTTTAAGGTAAAATTACTATTTAATTAATAAATATTAATAAATACGAAAAACTATTATTATATCAATACCCGGGATGTTATGTTAAGTGAAAGTGATGAGAAATTCTGGAACATAAGTTCTCGGATCTCTCTAAACAACCCTATTTCCATTTTTTATATTATCTCCCTCTTTTAATCAATTTATCTTGATATATTAACTCAATTAAAAGGAAATTATCTTTTTATTACACTATTTAATGTACTAGTCTATAAAATAATTTAAACCATCCACATCTTATAAAATTTCTCATTTTATCAAGGAAACCCATTTTAGTTATTTTCTATTATTATAGGAATTATTATTTCATTTCCCTCTGGAATCGGTCATTAACATTTTTCCTAAAACCCTACTAAAGAGGTACATTTTCAAAGTGAATTGTCTAATATTTTCCACATTCACATTAAAAAAAAGTTCATTTTTCGTGGACTATGATTATGAACATAATGAATTAATAAATCCCATATTTTATAGAAACCATTATAATATACCATTTAATTATGATTTATTACATGATTATGAAACGGATTTATTCCCATAAGTAATTATTTTGTTTACGCTTTATCATTGATTTCCTTTTGAGGCATGAATAAACATGTACAAGTTATGATGGGTGAACCCATATGGTTCTCCAATGCATTCAGTAAGGTTTTTCCTCATGAGATGATATGTATGGAATTGGAGAGTAAACCTAATCTGTTGTGGGATATTGTCCACCACGTTGTGTTTTATTTGTGTTCATCCCTAACTCATGTTTATGTCATGTTTTATGTTTCTTCCATTTTATTATCTCTCTTTGATCTTATTATTCCATGTTCTTTTTTTAATCATATATATTATTATTCCTAAGTCGTTCATTTTATTCCTTCTACCTCATGAGTTAGGCATCATTTCCATGTTTATTCACTTACTAGTATTTTAAGCTCACCCATTTTTCTTTGTATTCCGCATGTTATCTTATATGGTTTTAGAAGCACAAAGGGGTTTATAATATCATTATATATATTATAATAAATATGTTTATTTTAGTTTCATGTTATTTATTTAAGTATAATTCTAAATATGTTATGATTTTCAATCCTTAGTATTTATTTAATGGATATTTACGTTAAAATCATCTAAAAATATGACAAAAATGCTTCAGCCTCTATATTAGGTGTACTTAACTGAGTATCCATTTCGATACATTCTTCTCCCTATCAATAATATAATTCTTTATTTTCTATATATTTTTTATTATTCAAACCTTATATAGACATGTTTCCAAACGTTTCAAAGAACCAACAATATCTAATAACCTATGTATTCTTTCTTTGTGTTAAATTTTTTCTGGAAGATACTTATTACAATACTTATTTCATCTGGATATTAAGATAATTATTCCAAACATCTTGACGTAAAGTCATTTTTTCTTTTGTTACATCCACCTTCATAGTAGAGGTGGTTTCCTCTCTTTTATTTACATATCTTCATATAGAAGTGTAATGTGTACTATTAAATGTATAGAAATTATTGTATATAGATTCATAATAATGTGGGGTTACCTTTTTCTTCAAATTATATAAAGTGGGAAATTCAAATTTTGTCACATCCATTAGATCACTATATTGAATCCTTCCAAAATTAAAACTTTATTTTTTAATTTTTGATTTGTTTATTTTTTCAACATAATATGAAGATCAAACTTGAGTAACTTCCTTGTTTCTCAATCTAAATTCCTTCTCAAGTCAAATTCAATTTAGTATTTTCATATTATTTATAGGCATCCCATTTTACCCCCAAATTCATCTTGTAAATTTTTAATTATTTTTGTTCATACATATTACTCAGATTTCTCATAGAATGATCAAGTTTATTTATATGTTTTTCATTTATCTCCACTTTATTATTTTTAACATCAATAATAAATTTTTGAGTATCTTTTAGTGCATGGATTATTCCCCTAAAAAATACCTTATAACCACATTCTGAAAAAATATATTTTTAATTCTTATTTTGTACTTTTTATACTTTTCATGAGAATGAAATATCATTTATTCTTTGGTTTTAATGAGTTTATTATGTTTTTAATCATCTCCAAATTTTATTCCCTGGGCATTATCTGTATTATCATGTTCTTATTCAAGATATGAGTCTTCTTCCTAAATTCCCTTTATGAATGAAATTATGTGTATGGAAACTTAAACATGGAAAATTTTCAGGAAATATTTGAAGTGCAAGTGAAAAATGTTAACAAACTCATATTCACAACATCCAAAAAATATTATTTCATATGGTTAATTTTATCAAGTTTCAAAGAAATAATACCACTAAATTTAACTTACTTTTGGGGGAACCTCCTTATTTTGTGTTTCAGAGGATAAATTTTACTTATTCTGATATTCTTTCTTATTCAATTTTTTATTTTCTTTTTTTGAAACCACCATTTCTCTGAAACTTGTAATAACATCAACATTCATCAGAAGAGACATTACTTCATTATATTCTATAGAAAAAACTTCTCCAACATATATAAATATCCACTTATTGTTAATCAGTGAAAATAAACAAGGAAAAGAACTTATTAATCCAAATATAGGTATCCTATGATGTAATACCTATTGAGATTCCCAGGGGATTGTTTAGTCACACTAAGAGGGGGGTGAATCAATGGTGACCAATTTCTCTAATTAAGTTCAACTTAAATTATTCCTTACATTAAGTTTATTTATCCTTTATTATAAATTTGAAAGTATGGATACTTAGAAAGTCACCCTCACAATGTTTCCCATATTTTATGTAGATAATGTAATGTAAATATCACATAGGTATTTTTACAAAGTTTGGATTCAATGTGATTACTTAATCCTTTTCATGTAAACTCCCACTAAGTAAAATTTTTTAAAATAATATATTGATCAAACTATTATAATATATGTAGGAAAGAATCACTCGTATCCCAAATGCTTCATCATATTATGTAAGTGGGCTGTCTTTATATTTAACCCCATGGTTGATATTTCTCAAAAACATATCCTTCAATATCCTGATATGAGTATTGGTGTTTTTTGTACTGGAACCATAATTATTCAAGTATTATCCAAGTACATAATAATGGATAAAAACTAAAATTCCTTGCATCTACAATAATTTTATATATGCATTTCATCACTATATTGCTTCGAATATATTTAACTCGTGTCGCTCTCACTTCCTTTAACATTTACTTCTTTAACAATATCAAGTGGATGCTTTAGGTTGGTAAATAATTTCCCATTATTGACTTCTATACCTAGAGAAATCATTAAGTACTAAGGAATATGTCGTTTTTATCTTCTCATGTTTGAAACTATTGTTCCATTGATGTAATTGTTTGGTTGGATGTTTTATCTCCCTAATAATTAGAAGTTGTCTCAAATAATTACCTTTTCTATGTAAAAAACTCTATTGTTTCTCCACCTTCATATTTCCATGATACCTTTGATATTTATAGATAACATGTGGGATTTAATTTGAAATTACCATTATCTCAGTTCATGAATTGACCACATTTATTATCTTTTGAAGATATCAGAATTTGAAACCTAAAAAACATGGTTTAAATAATATTAAACATTTACTCTTATCTATAAAAGAATCATGAACATTAATTTTTTTAATATTACACCTTGAAGATCCATCTTAGCATCATTAGCATGTATGAATTTAAAATAATGTAAATCCCTTATTGAATATTTTGAAAAATGTTCATCTGTAGAAGTCAGTAAGCTCCTTCAAGATATTCCATTACCTCAACTCGTTATTTTAAAATCTTTAGTAATTTTTTCATTCTATAGTATCATTCATGTGATTCGAGTGGTCTTTTTCCAATGAGCCTTCATTTATATTGAACTAAGATTTTAGATTATTTTTTTATCAGCTCAACATTAGCTTCAAGCTTCAGATCTTATGAACTTCAACTTATTAGTGATAAACTCATATTCTTATTAGTATATCCACTAATCAAATTAGACTCATAAATATGGTAGTTTAGGATTATGTTCATATGGTTTTCCTCAGCTACTCACTTTATATTAGTAACATGAAATTTTATTACATATTAAACTTTGGATTTACATCAACTAATGCTTATCAGTATAACTTAATATATTATCTTATGGTTCTTTAACGTTTTTTACCACTTATATTTGGTATATAATACTTTATTATTCCTTATCTTAAAACTTTTCTCAATAACCTCCCCATTCTTCTGGTATTTTATTACTTCTTCTTTATATGGTTTATCTTCTGAAAAACAAAAAAATCTATGATTTTTAACATGAATAATCAAAATCTTGTGATAAAACTTTTGTAAAATAAAAATATATTGGATCATTGTTTCTCTTATTCCTAAGTGATATTATTTCGATGAATGAATACAATATATTCATCTAGTTTAATTCTTATAATATCTTTAGTGTTTATTGTCTCTATGATCATGCTTTTGGATGGTTTTGGATTTATGCTACAACTATTATAGCATTACTCTGTTAAAACGCCTTCTAGATCATAATTTCTCTATATACATCTAGTTGTTTGAACAAATCAGTAGTTTAGGTTTCTTGATATTCTTTGTATTATAGTCTTCTAGGGATTATAAAACATATTTTGTTCATTGCATCTTTTGGTGGCATTTCAATTCATGTATTTTACATTTTTATGGTAGAAAATAACTTTATGAGGATATTTTCATATTACATTGAAAATTAATGAGTCATATATATATTATTAAATCTTTAATGTGCCTCATCACTCTTATCATCTTCTCTTCTTCAACTTCAATGCTTATATTGTGATGGTTTTCCAGTATGATTACATTATTATTAGATCTTATAATTCCCTATATTATCTGATATCCTAGTTCATAATTACTCTATTAAACATATATCCTTATAAATATTCATTAGGGTCTCCAATATCACCATATTTTGGAACTTCCTTCTTCAACTCCAAATGTTGTTGACAATGCTTCTTTATCATTTAGCACTAATCATAAATAGAGTGATGATCATTTCTTTAACCATGTGATTCATATGGAAGGTTTCAGATATAAAAATTTTAATCAACTTCTCCCATATCATTCAACATAACTAACTCCACTTACCTTAATTAATTCTTTTCATCTTCTAATAAGTAAATCTTGCGTTTATGGTGTTCTATCTTCTGATGGTTCCACCTTCTGTAATAAGATCTTCAAGAAAATATCTTTTTAGAAAATTTATACATGTAGTTACCTCTCATATCTTACTCTATATAATGGTGTCTCTACTTTCAAATTTTCTCCTTCTGGATTATGGAATTCTTATTCTTCTTTGATAGAACCCCTAGGAAAATTCTCCTCCTTCAACATAATCACTGACTTTTCTACTAACTATTGACAATAAATACAACATATAAACATAACTATTTTATCGTAATAATAAATTATTCATTATGATACATCATTATCTTATCTTCAAGGTCTTTGTCTAAGTCATCATACAAAAATTTTTAATACATAAGCCAAATACTCATTCTAATTTCTCTCAGGATCCTTAAAAATGCATCGATGCGTAATAATGGGCCCCACCCATAACTTAATCATGCCAAATGAATTCCTAAAATAAAAAATTTTTAATAATATAAATAATAAATGTGTATTGATAATAAAAAATTTCTATATTAAATTAAGTATAAAAAATGTAATTTTTTTTAAGTTAATCAAAATATCTTTATAAGTAAATGACCTTTAGTTCAGATCATATATAATAATGAGTATATTATTTAGTCAAAATTTAGATAAACAATTATCGATATGATATATTCAAATACTTTATCATGGTTGGTAAAGGATAATGTAGAATATCTAAACCATATCCTCTGGGAGAGTCACACTAGGTGTGTTGTTAGGCCCACTAGTTGTGTACCAAATTAAGATTAATTTAATACCCATCCATTTTTTTAGGTTTATTAACCCTAGCTCGTTCTATTCTAAAACCATCACCCATTTCTTTTTATACAGAAAGGGAAGTTATTGATTAAAAATATCCAATATTTACTTTACTAATATGTAGGATGATTACACTTACGAAAACTACCAAGATATGTACATTGTGGAGGAATAAATAATAAAGAAAATTGAAAATAAATTTATTATAACTTTTGTAACTGAGAAATAATTATGAATATATAAATAATTTATAATTTATTTTCCATGATGTGTGAAGGATAAATTAGAAACAATAATTTTAATTTAATTTTAAAAAATGGAATCATGAAAATTAATTATTCTTAAGTAATAATATTTTTAGTGGAAGATAATTTGTATTGAAATATAAAATATATTTGTAATAGATTTTGAGAAAATAATATCGCTTTATTTTTCGTAAATTTAAAAAATGGAAATTCACTAGAATAATTGAATTATGATTATCTTCAAAAAATCATAAAATCATGTAAATTAATCTTCATAATTTACAAATACAATGATGGTGGTAAATTTATGTGAAGCAAATAAACATTGAAAAACATTCCTTTCAAACTTTTATTAAGAGAGTCAAAATGGATCATATGAATAATAATAAAACTATTTTTATAAAACTTTTGAAATTAATGTATAAGATAAATTAATTTTACCTTAATAAAACATTTAATTCTAGAGAAAATTACTCTTGAATAAAAATAAAGTATATGGATATGGAAGAAAAATATTCATACACCAAAAAATAGATATAAGATCAGTTTTTATTATATTCCTTCATTCTGTGCTTTTGAATACCAAAGAGAAAATTAATAAAAATACTTATAAACCCCAAAATTTGATATAGTAGATGCAAATATTTGGTTTCTAAGAGATATAAAATGTATAATTCCCCATTTCTTATTTAATCATAAATAATACCAATTAAAAGTTACATTGAAGCATAAAACCTTACCTTGGATTCCCTCTTGTCTGAATAAGTTCAATACTCCTATAAAATAAATTTATATTTATTATTCATCTATATTTGATAAATATTTATATCTATGTATCTTCATATCATTTATATATTTCTTATTTTTACCTATTTACTAATAATTCTTTGTTAAAATTGATTATTTAGGTGTTAACAATTTTATTTCTCAAGCGTGTTTTGAATCAGAAGTTATTGTTCTTTGACCTTACTCATGGTTTTATCACCTAAATAAAGATAAAAATTTTAAAAAATATAATATTCATATATTAAGTATACTTTTAGAACCATCCATGTTTTTTAGTTATGAAAAATTAAATATAATGTTCATGGAGGTGGTAATCTACACGTATGTATGGGGGCATATTCATTTTTCACCAGATAGAAAGAAAAGATAGAACATAATGATTTATCAATAAAAAATTATTTATTTCATATATATAATACATGTTCATTAATTCCATCTAAATAACCATCTTGGTGGGTTAGTGATAACATATAAATTGTGCCGCTTCTTAGAGGTGTTAGTCTGTATTTATGATTGTGCGACATTTTTATTTTCCATTAAATGGATAAGAGATAAAAATATGTTTATACCATTAACATTAAAAAATTATATCAATGATACTTATATAACTATTTCAAAATGGTTATAAAATATTAGGATTAGGTTTAATAAGAATGAAACATGACAAGTCTTTATAAGAATATATACATATTCAATGGATAATCTCCATTCAAAAGCACCTTAAGGATTATTGGATGGGTCTTTTGGGGAAACAATATCCACTAAGTCATGGAAAATGTTGTCAAGAGGGAGTTTTGGTAAGTAATGGTTGATATAAGGGATATTGTGTGGGAATATAAATGAATATATGAGGTACCCTTTTATAAGTGAGGGGACTGGATCCCTTGTAAATACTCTTCAATTTCAAATAATATAGTGCCATTTTCATGAATATGTAGAAAAAAATGTAAAAGGCTTAATAGATTGGATAATTTATGATTTAAATCCTTTTAAACATTCATATTTACAAAATGTTGTCATATTTTATGCCTCATCACCGAATTTAACCCCCTCGTTAACTGTTTTAACTCATGTCATGGTGATAATATTTTTTCCATGGTAACTACTCAATATGAATAAAAATGAAAATGGGATTATTAAATTATTTAAATATTAAAATTACAAGTATTAAACCCACTTTTAATTTTTAAATTTATAACAATTGTAAATATTATTATTAATATAAATATATAAAAAGAATCAAATTGTTTTTTAGAAAAAATGAATTTATTAAAAAAAATATTTTACACAAAAAATATTGTATTTAATTGATATACTATGAAATTTATTGGTTTAATTAAAACAAATATTATTTATCAGAATTTAAAAAAACTAAATTGAAACATGTAATTACTTAATTATAAATATATCAAAAATAATTCCTCTATAATAAAGTACCACTTATGTTTCAAAGTGTTAAACATAGATCTATAAATATATAAAAATATTTCTTAAATTATTTATTTCACTCAATTTAATTTATAATTTTAAAATAAATTCTTTTCATATAATTTTAATTCATTCTTATTTCATTATAATTTCTCAAAAGTGATGATATTTATAAAAAAAATGATATTTTCACTATTCACCAAAATATCAACCTTTTTAGAAACAAAACCCAAAAATTAAAATTAATCTAATTTAAAATTTTTGAATTCAAAAAAAAATTAATTTTATATAATTCGTATTATAAAATTCATAAATGTAACCTCCCAATACCGTTCACTATAAACAGAAATCGAGCTAGTGAATCTATGTGACCTTAGGCGTGTGTCCCCATATACAACAGGAAACCAAATAGAATTAGGGGTATGAGGTGGTATTTTAGGGAGTCTATAACCCATGTAGGAGACTATCATTACAATTATAAATAAAAAAATATCTAACAGATCCATCACATCAGAGTTAGCATGAATAACAGATAAACTGAACATGTTATATCAAAATGAAATGATGTCATATAAGCATACAAGACTAATCTTCTTCTAGGTTGATCACATATACAGAATAATAGGCTAAATAAGGTAAAAATTGATCCCCAATAGCTACAATTCATACCTCATCATTTTATCTATATACCAATTGGGAAACTCCATCTTGATCAATAAATACCATGCCCCTAACCAACATGGACCTGTGATATGTTTGAGGCTTCTCAATTACCCATGTTTAATGGCCGCCCGAGTATGGTGTGATTTCAAAACTAAGTAAGGAACCAAAAATGTGGTCCCATAAACAGATATTTAGTTAATTGATACATATATATTTAACATGTGATAAATAATAAGAAAATAAACTATTTAATAATAAATAAATAATATTATTGTCCCTTAGTTACCATTGTAACACCTCATGTTGAATATACCTACTTCAGAAAGTTTTGGTTGTCTTTGATCATGTCTCATAATCATTCCAACAATAATAACCCAATCCTCCCCATGATAGTAAATAGTAGTCACCATCAATCCTTATGAATATAGTCCTGATCGACCATACCTGCTTCAGCATGTATTAGTATGTCTCTAAGAAGTTCATGATGACCACACCAGCCATGTAAGGACATGGGGGGGTCATTAACCCTGGAATATATTGATAATGATGTAGGGGATAAAATCAACCCATTGTACAGTATAATAATCTGAGTAATTCTCTATCTCAGTAGCACAACACAAATAATGCTCAATCCCAGTAAACAATGGTTCATAGCATTAAAGACCCAAAAATATAGAAAACTCAAACACACCCTCGGAAGACACCAGAATCCATCAACAGCAAAAAAAATGTGGGAATTCCCTCCTCTACCAAAAACTAATAACCATGACACAATATTTATGGAAGCCCTGCCAATAGTATTCTAGAATTTCTTACAAGGGGAGTATTCATGGGTAACACGAGTTCGCGAACGGTGACCTCTAAGTTAGATGTTTTTAAAAACATGGAGAATCCATTACTGTTAGGACCACAAGGATGAATACCCTGAGCGGGGGGGTGAATCAGGGTATGGCTAATTTAAAATTAATGCCCGTTCTGATCTTCTTTCACTGTTAAGAAAAACAATCTTCTCTCTCTTTACTATTACACAATATAAACATAAAGTAAAGAAAGCACAGGACACAAAAATTTTACTTGGTTCTCCGCTAAGGGCTACGTCCAAGGAGCATACGCCGACAAGTTTCCGGTCGTACAAAATTCCACTATACTTCACTAGATGTGGATTACAATGTTCGGGTACAGTCACTCTGTCCCAGGCTCACAGCCTTTACAAGGTTTAGGGTCAGCTCACTGCTTTCCAAAAGGTCACTCTCTATTTCTCTCTCTCTAGCTCACTGCCAGTGGAGAGGATCACCTTCTTCCTCTTCCTAAGCTCACTACTCCAGAATGAAATCCACTCACAGTTTATAGACCTGTAGGTATCTTCATTATCACTAATGAACGCATCCTCAACTGTTGATAGATGATCTATTGAAGTCCAACTTTCATCCACTAATGAATACCACTTTTCCTCTTAAACACTGGGAAATTCACTTTGGAAACACCTTCACAAAGAACCCTACTTCTCTAGGCTACCAATTTCACAAAGCTCAAACAAGCCTTCGCAAAGCTCCAGCCTTTTCGCGAATCTTTTGATAATTTCATTCGGGTATCAACCAGAGTCTTAATCTCCTTGGAATTATCCATTACAAACCTTCTTAGAACCTCCTTGGCATATTTGGATTGAGAAGTGATAGTTCCATTCCTTACTTCTGTCACCTGTAGACCAAGGAAAAATGTTAGCTCTCCAATCATTGACATTTCAAACTCATTTTTCATGAATTCGGAAAACTTTCTGCATTGAGCTTCATCTGATCCAGCAAAAATTATGTCATCGACATACACTAGAACCATCATCCTTTGATTACTGACATTGCTGAAATAAAGATTGTAATCAAATCCTCCACGTTGGAAACCAAGTTTCTTCAAATACTGATCAACCCTTGAGTACCATGCCCTTGGTGCTTGTTTCAGCCCATACAACGCCTTCTTCAGCCTACAAACATTGTTCTCATCCTCATGAATGAGAAAACCATATGGCTGCTCAATATACACCTCCTCTTCCAGAACTCCATTTAAGAATACAGATTTGACATCCATCTGGAACGCTTTGAACATTATTTGAACTGCAATGGCCAAAAATAGTTTGATTGTTTCCAGCCTTGCAACCGGTGCAAATGTCTCATCAACATCTATTCCCTCTATCTGGGAGTATCCCTTGCACACTAGTTGTGCTTTGTTCCGAATCACTGTTCCATATTCATTCATCTTGTTACGATAAACCCATTTAGTCCTAATGAAATTTTTGTCTGCTGGCCTCGAAACAATCTCCCATGTCTGGTTCTTCTCAATCTTATCAAGATCTTTATTCATATCCTGAACCCAGTTTTCATCTTCAGTTGCATCGGAAAAACATTTCGGCTCCACCAGAGATAAAAAAAAATGTTTGCTGTAATGACTTCATTCTTCGAATCTGAACTTGAGCTATCTTGTCACTAATTATATTATGCCTATCAATTTTAGCTCGACTCATTGGCTTCCTTGCAGAAATAGACTTGAAAATTTCTTGTTCATCATCAGTATCTTCTTCTGAGTCAGCCTCTTCCACTTCTGTTCCCCCTGTGTTGCTTACCTCATCATCACTTTCATCCAGTAACTGTTCACTCTGTTGTTGATTATTATGTTCATTTTCAACAATAGTGACACCATTGCTCTCAACAATTTTTCCCAGCCTTTTGTTGAAACATTTATATTCTTTGCTTTTTCCTGAGTAGCCAAGGAATATTCTATCATCTCCTCGTGCCTCAAACTTCCTGTGATTTTCTTTGTTGAGAATAAAACACTTACTTCCAAAGATTCGAAATTATTTCAACGTTGGATTCTTTCCATAACACAGTTCATATGGATTATTCCTCTGCTTTAGACACAACAAGGACCTGTTCGAAACATAGTCCTATGTCAAAACTTCTTCCTTCCAAAATTTCTCTAGTAGGTCTTTATCAATATGCATCGTTCTTTTCATATTTTTGATTATCTGATTTCTCCTTTCAACCACTCCATTATTTTGGAGAGTTCTTACAGATTAAACTTGATTCCTTATCCCATGTTTCTCAAGATAGTTTTCAACTTGACTATTTTTGAATTCTGTAACGTTATCAGTACGAAACTTCAGAATTTTCTGCCCAAGTATCTTTTCTGATTCCCTTCTATACTGCTTTATGTAACTGAACACCTCTGTCTTATGGGTAATGATTAATACCCAGGCCATTATGCTATAGTAATCAATGAAAAGGACATAGTACCTTTTCCCATTTATAGATCGTGGTGAAATGGGTCCACATACATCATCATGTACAAATTCGAGCACTCTGGATGATTTCTGTTCCTTTGGCCTGTGTGTTTTTCTGATGATCTTCTCTTGTTGACAAGAATCGCATGTATGAGTACGATCACGTGATAGTTTGGGAAGGTCTCTAGAAGCATCACACTTTACCATATATTCCATAGATGGTTGGCATAGATGACCAAGTCGCTTATGCCAGAGCTTGTTTTCTTCCCCTATGGATAAAAGACATATATCTTCTTCCCCACTTACAAGGTAAAGATTTCCTTCTATCCTTTTTCCTTGCAGAACAACTTCCCCATATTTTCTCGTGACAGTACAGGTCTTCTTGGTAAACCATATAGAATGTCCTGAGTCACACAATTGACTGACACTGAGCAAATTGTGACTAAGACTTTCTACAACCAAGACATCAGCACGTCTGATTTCTTTGCCCCCAAACCTAGCCTTTCCTGATCGAATTATCTTCAGGCCTTCATTATTTACAAACTTGAAAACTCTTTCATTGTCATATTTTTTGCCTATAACCAGATCCTTGCTTCATTTCGTGTGAGACGTACAACCACTATCAAGAATCCACACACCATAACTATATGATGCTTTAAGGGAAATTTCAGCAACTACTACCTTCTATGCTCTCTTCTTATTGGTCCATATTTTTGTCTCCATACTCGATATAGATTGAGACTCATGATCATTCTTAGATTATGATGGACCAGCTTCAATTTGCAGAGCTATAAATCTGTTCTAAACTATTAACTCACTTGTCAGTTTATTGATCAGCTGCTTGCGAACATTTTGATTTTGCTTTGGCACATTTCTCTGAATGATCGAAGTGCAGTACCTAGCCATGTGCCCAAATCCTCCACACCAAAAACAACGTCCTTCAAAATATGTTCTGGAAAACCTTTCTCTGTTTGGCTTCCACCTCTATTCCTATTCCCTTATATATCTCTTGGCTATGGAACACATATACTGTGAATGTTCCATCTTCCCACAACAATAACACCTGATATAGGGTGCATTCCTTCGTGTTACTTTAGCACTACGATTTTCCCTTTGGGATCTCTGAATATTCTGATTCTGTTTTGTGCCCAAATCAACCTTCAATTTTGGGAAGGGTGCTTGCGGTATGATATCAACTACCACATATTTTTGTTTCTTATCAAGCCCTGAATCAACCTTAGCATTTGAGATTTCTTGCTGATTCACTCCTTCTGAACTATGAGCCTCCTCTTTCATCTTCTCTGTCTTCTGAATGGCCTGCTTTTCTGATATCACATAGGGGGTCCAGATTTTTTCTTGATCCTTCATTTTTCGTCGTAGACTGACCACTTCTTCTTCAAGATCTTTGATACATATGACCTGCTTCTTTCCTATGTTAGTCAAGACAATAAATTTCCTTCTTTTGTTCCTCAATTTTAATCTTATCCTCAACAATATTTTCGGAGCACTATGTTGTTGAGGATTTTAGTCTTTCAATTTCTTCTAATATCTAATACTTTTCTTCATCCTGTTGTTGCATATAGAGTTTGGCATCACGAACCACTTTATTGGCATTCTTCGTTTTGGCTCTTCAAATATCTATCTCTTCAAGAGATGCTTCCAATTCGGATTCCATATCAACTCTCCCTTCAATTTCTTCTTCTTCTTTAGCGTCATCTTTTTCCTTTTTCTGAGAACTACCAACAATCGCCACCAAGGAATTTACCCCACGATCTCTGCAATTTTATATCTCCTCAACCTCTTCATCCTCAGACTCATCTGAACTTTCAAATTCTTGTGAAAGAGGATTCTTCTTCTTGAATAAATTTCTCTTGAATTGTTTCTTCCCTTTCACAAATGCTGACGTCTTCTTCTTGGGAATTTCAACTTCATCATTATCATTATCGTTATCTTGAAACTTCTTGGGGCATATTTCCGCAAGATGACCAACCTTTCCACATCGAAAGCATGATAGTGGAGTTTCTCTTTAAACTTTCCTCTTCCTCTTTGCAGATTTGAAGAATGGAATGACATCACCTCATTTGTCTCTTCTTCTTCTTGAGAATCTTCAATTGTGAGCTTCTTCATGGCCTTGAATTCCACTTCTTTGGATTTCCCCTTTTCCAAAGAATCGTTATCATCATTTCTCATTTCATATGCAACAAAAGTGATGTTCAGGTTATCCAATGTCAGTTCTTTGGGTCTTTATCAAAAAAACAGAAACTTTCAGATTAAACCGAGGTGGATGTTTTCTCAATATGTGCTTCACAATTTTTATATCTTCGATAATTTCTACAAGACCCCGCATGTATTCTACCACAACATTTACCCTGTCAATGAATGCATCAACAGGCTCATTCGGGTTCATTCTCAGATCTTCATACTTGTTCCACAACACTTGCATCTTGGCCCCTCTCACCTTTGTATCCCCTTCATATATATTCAACAAAATTTCCCTTATGGCATGTGACGTTTTACAAGACATCTCCTTTGTATATATAGGAATGGATAGGGCTCCCCCTAAGGCATTGATAGCATTGGCATCAACATCCAGCTCTCTATGCTCAGCTTCTGATAATGCACCATTGTTGATGGCAGCTGTTATACCATGCATTGCTGCTGTGAACACATCCATTCCTAAAGATCGGAAGTAGTGTTGCATCTGATTCTTCCATAGCTAAGAATTGTTTCCATCGAAGATCAGAATCCCATTATGATTAGTGACCTCCATTGAGAGAATAACTATAGTCAAACTTTCCCTATGATACCAATTGTTAGGTCCACAAGGCTGAATACCCTGAGAGGGGGGGTGAATCAGGGTATTGCTAAATTAAAATTAACGCATGTTCTAATCTTGTTTCACTATTAAGAAAAACACTCTTCTCTCTCTTTTAGGTTGCAGAATATAAACATAAAGTAAAGAAAGCACAGGACACAACAATTTTACTTGGTTCACCGCTATGGGATACATCCAAGGAGTATACACCGACAAGTTTCCAGTCATACCAAATTCCACTATACTTCACTAGCTGGGGATTACAATGTTCGAGTACAGTCACTCTGTCCCAGGGTCACTACCTTTTCAAGGTTTAGGGTCAGCTCACTACTTTCCCAAGGGTCACTCCCTATTTCTCTATCTCTGTCTCACTGCCGGTGGAGAGGATCACCTTCTTCCTCTTCTTAAGCTCACTACTCCAGAAGGGAATCCACTCACAGTTTATAGACCTGTAGGTATCTTCATTATCACTAATGAATGCATCCTCAACTGTTGATAGATTCTCTGTTGAAGTCCAACTTTCATCCACTGATGAATACCACTTTTCCTCTTAAAAACTGGGAAATTCACTTTGGAAACACCTTCACAAAGCACCCTAGTTTTCTAGGCTACCAATTTCACGAAGTTCAAACAAGCCTTTGCGAAGCTCCGGCCTTTTTGCGAAGCACTTCCGCGAAGCACTACCCCGAAGATCAAGTCGTTGCAGAGCAACTTCCCTCACGAAGCTCACTGAGCCAACGCGGAGAGCACAACTTTCGCGAAACTACAATAGCCGCCGCGAAGCTCTTCTTTCGCGAAGCACATAGGCTACGCGAACTACCTTCTCAAACCGAGAGAAAATGATTTTCTCTGAAAATTATCTCTCTTTTTCTCTCGAGGGGGTCGACCTGTATTTATAGTTGATTCCACCAACCCTCGACCCTTCTGCATGAAGTCAACGCCACATCATCTCAAATCACGAAGCTACGAAGTTTCCGCCAGAATTCTATCTAAATCGCGAAGCACCACGGGAATTTTCCGATCGTGGAGCTCATCCTAATCACATAGCATCACTCTCAACATTCATTCGTGCCTTCACCGTGAAGCTCCCTCGCAAATCCCTTCACTGCTGTGATACACTTCAACTCTGCCGTTCGCGAAGCGTTGACGTAATCGCGAAGCATCACCGCCTCCATTTTTTTGGTCTACACGAAATTCAATCCATGCATCCCATCTTTTCGAAACTCCTACCTTTTCCATATAAACAAATAGTCTTCATGGAAATCCTATTTTCGCGATGCCCACTAAACTCCAAATTTTGGACCAGAAAAATTTGGCAAACACTGGGAAACGGCGCCACCTTGTACTGCTCTTTTGTACCGCCTCCAGATTATCCATTCCTTTTTCATCATTCATTGTCAACATGGATTGTCAACAACTTCTCGGGAACTCGACAATTCTCCATGGAAACCATCATTGTCAACAAACACAATCAACCCAAAAATACTGCAATGTTACCTTGAGGGATTTTTTCTCAACAATGACCTCCCTATTTAGGGTATTAATGAACATTAAATAGATTTTTTTTATTTGAAACAAAATACCATATATTAGAGTTTTCATTTTTTATACCATAATCAAGACGAATAAAAAAATATAACTCAATTAACCTAGGTAAATATCATCACTAGTCTACCAGAATAAAAAAGAACACTCAATGAGTCCACCTTCTCTAGGAATCCTATCTATTTTACCATACCAAACCATTTATCATTTAATTTCTCAAAAAAACTACCTCAAATAGCTTAAATGTATAATTTGAGATCTAATATGGCACCAGATTCTATCTTTTCCTATCACATATACACCACTTTGAGTGAAATCGATATATGGAACCCACTCGGGTCCTCAAAGTTATTACACAAGAGAAGTAACCCCAAGTGAGGTCCCCTTTCACAATAAACTCAAACATGGATACCCTATACTATATCCACTCCATCTATCAAAAGGTCCTAAGAAATATGCATTCCTAAGTTCCCCACATCTGACTCCAAGGCTCTAGAGTATAGTTTGAACGCCATCCATTAGAAAATAATCCATACTCATCTGTATCCAAGTTCAACAATGTCCATGGACACCATGTAGAATTCCTTTTATGAAACTATTAAATGATTCATTTAAATTATTATCATTTCATTTAATAAAAATATTGCATGTCCTCAATGGTGAGACTGTAATTAAACATGGATCATAATAAAATTCTAAGTACCAAAGGGTTTCAATCAAGGTCCACCTACCATTTACCTAATCCAATTAAAACACAACCACATGGTCAAAAAACTCTTCTTAGGCTCTACAATCCCATCCACACCTTAACTAGGAATATAAAACTACCAAAAATACTACCTCACATAAAAATATAATTAAATAGTTATAAACATTTATAATTATTAATTTTTTATAAAAAGTGGAATAATCATAGATCCAATCATTATGCATCACAAGGTTGTTGGAACCTTGTCCAACCATGCCCATAGGGTCTAAAACACACCCTCAACCCAAACTTGAAAAAAATAACTAAATAATGGTACTCTATTGTTCACCAAAATAATTCATTTTAACAAAATATTTTATAAAAACCATTTTGGTGAAATTATTAACAACAAAGTGATGGAAGATGGATGGAATCTCATAATTTTCTCTAGTTATGATGAAGGAAATCCCCATCATGCTTGGATTATTCCACCAAATTCTAATGGAATCATCTTAAAATCCCAAGTTGGAGAAGTAATAAATTATAAATAGAGTAGGATATAAAGTATTGAGATCAACATATATAAGGAAATACCTTGTAATACTACAATAATTCTATAGAAATCACCCCTTTCAAGAGGATGGAATGAGGGGATAATGGGAGGGGTCTTTTTTGCTACCATAATCAAAGAAGGGAGGAAAGGATGGTGTTCCCCTAAAAATATGAGGGTGTAAAGAGTGTAATTTTACCAAAAAAAGATCCATTGGATAGATGATAATGGGCCATTGGATAATTGGTGGATGCCTTTAGAATGAATGTGGTTATATCTAGCCAGTAATTGAGGGAAGCTTGATACTGGAAACCATTCCACCCCATCCCAGCTCTGGTGCTCTCCCAATCCTTCCAAACACCCAATAAAAGTCATTTCATTTCCAAAAAAACACATATTTATGATTTTATCACCTTTGATATCTCATGTAGATATATAATTAAAAATTCAACTTCTCAATGGGATGAACATTCATATTCCCTCCATAGAATTCACACCCCTGTGGACATTGTTTCTTACAATAAAATTATCTTTTAAATGAAAAGAAAAATATAAAAAAATTCTTTTATATAAAAAAAATCTTTTTAACTCTAATTGGTCTTGATATTATTTCATATCCATTATATTATTGATATAGTAGTTCATAAATTAGATATTGAATATCATTATCTTCTAAAATTGGTCAATTTAATTTTTTAGAATACACAAATTATCAAAAATTATTATTAAAAAATGTACCTTTTAAAATTGAATAATTACAAAAATATTAAAAAAATATTATATATATATTATAATTAAATAATAAATTTATTTATTATAATTATAATTTCAATATGTAATGACTTGTTTTAATTTGGTCATGCATGTATAACATGTTATTAAGAATATTTTTCTAATATAAAATAAAAACTAAAATCTTTGTGTGTTATAATGATGAAATGGTAAATCTGTTCTATAATAATGTGAGCTTGGTCACACTATGGAAAAAAGGTGATGTCATAATTAAAGAAACCATGTAGTTAAATTTAGGCCATGAATAATAGAGAAAATAAATGAGTTGTAAGGTTTGTGATATTTTTCAAAGGAAAAAAGAATTAAAACTTGAAGTTGAATGACACTCCGTGATTGAAATTATCGCATCATAATTTTCAGAGCAGAAATCAATAAATGAAGTTATTAAAGTTAAGGTTCAGGGTATTGATAAAAAACAATTGCCAACCCATGAATATCTATGTCATATAAAGATGCATCTGATTGATAAATAATAACTATATAATGAATAATTTTGTATCATCTTGATATATTTCACAACACATTTATTAATGTGATCTAGATTATTTAAATAGATTTAATGATTTTCCATTCACAATTAGTCTTGGAATTTTTCAAAATATTCATTAGAAAATCAATTGAATATTAATGTAATAGATATAATAGAAGAAGTTTTAATGGAAGGTTTTAGTGTACTGTATGTTAGAAATTGATTTATTATTATATTTTTATGTAATATATTTTTAGGATATAGGTGAACCTGGTGCAATGAAGTGAGAGAATACATAGAGACTCGTAAAAAGAGTGTGACATATATAATATTATTAATCATAAACAATAGTGTATCACATGTGAATTTTGATGAATATTATGAATAATAAAAGAAAAGTGAACTAGTGTGGACTTTATTGAATACATATTATTAAGATTGAGTTTATATTAGGTCAATTTCCATTAAATATTAGAATATGAACTGAAGAGTTTTTTTTGAAAATCATCAAAAATATAGAAGTGAAGAATAAATAATTATGGGGATTTATAATAATTTATTCGTGTTTAATGTTTAGGTCCTTGAAACGTGTGTTCTAAAATTAAGATTCACTTATTCCAGACAGTTTCCATTGAACTTATTTGTGGAATTGGAAACTTCCAACAATTCTTTATCCAAAGGGGACCTTCTTTCCAAAGGTAGGTTTTCGTTATGTTTGACCTTCATGATACTTAATAACGTACATTGGTAGAGATAATGGGAGATTAGACTAATCACACCTTTTTGGGGGGAATTGTTGTCTACTTCAGGACTCTATGTAAATTTAATATATTTTCATGAATCCATATTAATTCACCTTGCATAGGATAAGTTTTCCTTGAAATTTACAATCACTTATTAACATGTGTAAAATTTAGAATCATCAGTGTGCATTCAAGGTTCTCCATTAATGGGAATATCCATATGTATTTGAGGTTTTCCATCAATGGTATCCTATAATATACTTCTCAGAGATTATTTTAATCATCTTTGTGATGATAATGGTTTTTATGCCATTCAGTGGGGCACTCTGGAATTTATTGTCATCTAGGGAAACAATGGTTTGGTTTGATTTTGGAATCATTCCCATAAAATGGGATACCTACGTATCCATCTAAAAGGAATTAGAAACCTCATAGTTCGGTGCCACTGAATGGGAAACATCATAACTTCTAAGTTCATGTGACAAGGATATATCCATACAGATTAATTTCATGTGGTATGGGCATCTTAGAAGAAGGTTCTTAGTCAAAATATAATGTGGGACTTATACTGAAGCAGCCCAATGAACTTGGAAAGAATATGGGATTCCAAGTAGGATCAGACCTTGTTGAGAATATGGACCAAAGAGAATATGTTTGATTTAGGGTATTTAGTTTGAACCTCACGGAGGCTTCCTACATGTCCCGTATAAATGGGAATCAAAGCCCACGTAGTTTGATTAGGTCTCATAGGAGAGTATAGTCCTTTGAGAGAAATGAATTTAGGATTACTTCTTGAAAAGGATGCCTTAATGATTTTGGAGGTTTAATTTGTGATTATTCCTAAGCATGATGCCCAGATTATAGAAATTAAGGTTCTATTCCTAAAGAGAATATTTAGTGAGCTAGGGCCCTGAAAGGGATTCCTACATATCCTAGTTTGAACAGGAATCAGAGTTCTCATATTTCCTTCAATTATGAAAATGATGTGACCATGACAAATCTCTAAACTCATGTGTGTCATGATCAGTGTGAGAAACAAGTGGATGTCAAATATTCAACAAATACATTCACATATTCAATTTTTTTCTCCTCTGCAAGTGGAAGATGCTGCATCGACCGTGGAAGTGGGTGAGACAACGAGGGAAGAGGGCGAGGCGACGAGCCTTCCCTCTGTTCTCTTCACATTGGACAGGAGTCCAATTAATGGAAGTAGGGAAGGAGGTTAGGGTATTACACTAGGATGGATTCCCTAAAACTAATTCTAGTATGGGTGTGAGACTTGTCCTTTACTTGCGTGGATAATCATGTGTGATCTACACCTTCCTTACTGGATACCTAAGGTTCCAGGTACTTACATTGATAAGGGAGAGGTCCGGACCCAAACCCTTTTCCAATCAGGGAACTTCCCAACACAGTTTCTGGGAAAAAAAGTTCAATGTGTTTGTTTATATACAACCCCATAGATATTCCATATATCCCAAATCCATTATAAAAAAATGATGGAAACATCTGAATGCGGTAATACAAAACCAAATAAGGGACACGGTGATGTGCCTTTCCCAAAGGTTTTATAAGTCATAAGGTTGTGATGGTGGTCTCAACAGAATCCCTTTCAGATAAGGGAGCCAAGGAAAAAAGAATCCTTTACATGAATGGATTTAAGGAAGACTTTTTGTCTTGTAGACTGAAGAGAGTAAGTGAATCAAATAGGGGCTCTGAATTATGAAAGGGCATTCAAGTATGGGTGTGCAAGTGGGATTTGAAGACCTGATGTTAAATTATGTGATGAACAACCTGTGTGTTAATACATGGTAGAGACCTTGGTCAAGCCTTAAATAGTATTCACAGGTGGTCCTAGAAGTGGGGCGCTAAAGTACCGATGAAAGGAATAGGTAGCGTGCAATTATTTCTGATTTGGGGAGGTTGGGTGCTTTGGGTGCACAAGTGTTATGGTTTTCAAACACTAAAAGGAATTAAGTCCAATTATCCTCCCTAAAATCCTTCACTCAAGGTGTTAAAGAACTACCTTGAATGTTTTGGAAGACCGGGGAGAAGTACTAGGGTGACCAGAGAAAAAATTGGGCTTCAGAGACATTCTTCCATACAAATGAGGGCCCCAAGGGTCTATTTATATGAAAATATGGGACCTTTGATGAAAGTAATTTGTGGGTGAAAGTAGGTTGTGTCCTTACATTGTGGAGCTCATGTGCCTACCGGCTAGATGGGTGGTGCCGAAGTAGACTTACGCGCCAATGGTGATTTGTATACACTAGAGTAATCCAAAATTCAGGCCTTTCAAAATCATGATTTTCTTCAATTATTTCCCCCATTTCTCTCTAAGGGGATTCCCTTATTCATTTTTTAGACACTCTGGTGGAATAGAGTTTCAACAAAAGACCCCCCTCATAATTGAATCTGAAAATGAAGAAAGGATCCTATACTAAGGTAATGTAATAAAAGAGAACGAAAATAATACCAGGGGCGAAAGTGTTACGCGCATTTGAGAAATTGGTCGCACAAGTTTGCAGTGTGTAGAAAGTTGGTACAAAAGGTTACATGTGTCGCGTATATATAATGGCTTCACTTTCAAGAAAATCTTCAAGACTTCCTAAATTTCAGCTCTAGATGAGCAAGTCTTCTCGGGCTCTTCAATTTCACCATGTTTCTTCTCTATGTTTTTTAGTTTCGTGCTATAAGTGGTCCTCCATACTTTTGTGCCAACTAATACTTGCGTGCAAATTTTACACCTACGCGCCTTAATGAATTTAGTAAAAAAATTTTGTAAAAACACCAAAAATGGACTTACATTAAAATATAATTTCTATCTTTTTGCAGTTTTAAAATGGATCCCAAAAGAATTAGAACTACTGATGATCTTTCCAGCAAGATGATTGATGACAAGATGAATGTCGTTGGTCATGATTACTTTGACGTTTGCGACACCACCCTTCTAGACATAGAACAATATTTAAAGAAGTATCATTTCAACTTTCCCCAAAGAACATATCTTCCTTTGTATATCTATGGGAATTTTTAGGATGATAATGGTCCAAATCCAAAGAACTATGTCCCAAATTCTTGGTTTCAATATTATACCAACTTTTCACCATCCAACGTTTCTATTGGGGGCTCATTTTCCAATGTTGGGACAATAGAGAGATCTCATATTATACATCATAGTTTATGTTCTCTAGATTTTATCGCACACAAACCCAAGTTGTATCCACAATGTTATTCATCAATCATTTGGGATTATCAGATAGATCACTCCTATGGTTGGAAGAAAAGTTGGGACTTCCTCCCAAGAGGAGGTGTAAAACCCACATGGAAGTGGGCATATAGGGTTTTTAAAACCTATACAGAATTTACAGATGACTTGAATGGTGTTGGGATTTATGAGGCGATCTAGGTGGGACAAACTTATGTTCACAGGAATGATTATTTTGTTCTAGAATTATTAAGTTGATGAAGTCTAGAGACTTATTCCTTCCATTTAACACATGGAGAGGTAGCCATCAGCTTGTGGGATGTTTATAAGGATTTCTGGAGGTCCAATACTTGGAGACATTTATGATGAGTTTATTCATCCCAAGTTAATGTGTAATGACTCAGAGAAGACCCCATCCTTGGTTCATGAGTTAATGAAAACAGTTAACAAACTCTAAAACATCACCACCATGAAGTCTCACTCTAAGAGAGATATTCATATAGAATAATAGATGGAAATATCATTGATAAAGAATAATGAAAAGGGTCCCACTTACACCCATCCAAAAAGCATTCAAAGGGAGTATAAAAGATGTACTCCTAACACCTTCTGGCCATCATTAGAGAAATGATAATTTGATACATATGGATATTAATTCAACCCAAACATTCATGCGAAAGACACGTCTGGAAGGTTTCTTGGCCATGTGGCTCAGCGTGCATTTATTACCAGTCTGAGACTCTAAAAGAGGTGTGTGGCCAAAAACCGTTGTTAATAAAGCTATGTTGGAGGATAAAAGGATGGTAGGTTTGGGTACTCTTGTTTTGGCCAAGATTCATAGGATTTTGCTGCATATTTTCATGGGGAAGTCTCCCTTTAGAGTAGCAGGACCATTCCAAGCGTTGTGGGGATGGATCGGGACTCACATTTGAACTTATGTTGTACAAAGAAGATTACCGTTTTTTTAAAGTTCTTTCTGACCATATGTTCATGCTTTTTCTGATATTTCACCTTTTTCCTTGAATTCTTATGACATCATGGTTGGATTGAGCATGCATAAGGAATTACATTTTTTCCTTATGGGAATCTGCCTACGAGGTGATTTATTGATAATGGGACGACCAATTTTGAACTGAGTAAATATATGCTAGCTTGCATAGATGGTGTGTTGGCCACCAGAATTGATAGAGAAATAATATGTGAGGCCTAGGCTCCTTATATATGTGTGTTTCAATTCAAATGTCTACAAAAGAATATTGTATCTCCTCTAATACATGTTACATTAGAGCAACACCCAATGGTTTCTTTACCACTATGGTTGTTCACATTTTCGGAGAATACTAGGACAGTATTTAATTTACCCATCACTGATGTAGTAAGAAGATTGACTATCTGGTATACCGAAAACTATGTTTCATCTTACCCTGAAGAGGTACTGAATCCTGTTGTTCCACGAGTTGGGGTGCAGAGAAGTAGTAGAAGGGAACCACGTCGTTAGGAATATAGTTCTTCATCATCAGGGTACGAATCACGATAATTAAAGGGTAGAGGTGATGATGCTCCAAATTCATCAAAGAGAAATCATGCCAGAGATAACCCTCCAACCAGAATTAAATGAGACACTCCATCAATCCCTATAAAAATCACACCGAGGTGATCAAGTCTGCATCATTCTGAAGAATAACAAGTTCCATTTTCTAATCCCTCATTTGTGACTGTGGGTGTTGGGAAGAAACTCAAATACAATATTATTGGATCCTATTCACAACCCTCTAACATACATTATGAATATATATGGACAAAGTCCATTCAAGCATGGAAGAGTTTGTACTATGATGTTGAGACCACGTGGATAAATCTCTGTAAAGGACTGCATATTCCAGGAGTAGGGCATTTTCAAGCTTTTTCTAAAATTCTTTTTAAGGATAATACAAATGAGGTGAGGGCCTAAATTCAAGAGATGGAAATTCTCATATATGCCACTGATGAATCGATTCCAACAAAAAAAAGAGGGTGAAGGAAACAATAGATCAAGGTATCACTGAAGAGATTAATCATTCATTAGACAAAGAGTGGCATGAATTTTTTGATCCCGATGATGTAAGTTTTCTTTTTCACACATTATCATCCATTTTGAAACATGAAATTAGTCAAAACATTGTTACTTAAGAGAAATATCATCTTAACATACAGTTGTTTAATGTAAAGACAACTGAAGTTCCCTCACCATAATATAGACATGGAGGCACTACTATTAGAGCTACCGGGTAACCCTATGAATCGGGAGAAATATATCTGGGCTAACAAACCATAGAGGAGGAAATATAGAGGGTATTGGGATCTCCAATACCTGTCTTTATGGATGATGATGCAATTCCACCAAATAAGTTGAAGAAGATAACACACCAAAGAAATAGATCCATGTTTAAACACTTTATTAGCAGTGGTGAGTCTCCCTGATATTCAGTAATTTTTTTCCTTATTCATGAAAAATAATTTAAACTTATTAGGATTATAGGGGCCTCTTCTGTCTCTTCATTGAAAGAAACTACTGATAAGGTTCAAGGAACCATAGAAGGTGCTGTTGAATAGACACAAATTCCTGAAAAACTAGTGGTTTCTGAAGAGGCATTGAAGCCAAAAGAACCATCCCATGTTAACAGAACTACTCATATTCCTTCTATCATGGGAGAAGAGGCTTCTGGTAAATCAAAAATACTTCATAAAGCATCAAATTTAATAACAGCTAACTTCCATTCTGTGATGCTTTAAGTTCATTACATACACCAGAACATCTGGAAACAACTGAAATT
This sequence comes from Viscum album, assembly GCA_963277665.1. NCBI lineage: Eukaryota > Viridiplantae > Streptophyta > Magnoliopsida > Santalales > Viscaceae > Viscum > Viscum album. Next base: position 1,930,224,193 of record OY728123.1, read on the forward strand.
TACCCCCAACTATTGTTGAGGAAGTTATTCAGGGTCAAAGGATGCCGACGGAAGGATGAAAAGCAGACATTCCAATTGTTCCCATGGGTAAGAATGACCTGGGATCAGATATGTAAAAAAATTAAATGATGAACATTGGCATGTCATTTGGAGAAATATTAGAACATATTAATATATCCAATTCTTTATAAGATTTCAGAATTCCTTGTATAGAATCAAATGGATGTGAGTTCTTGTTATTCATCCTGTTAATATTCTTATGATCAACCTTCTAACCCTGGTTGGTTGAAATATGCAGTTTCATCTAGAGAAATTTCTATTGCAATGAGACTTTAAGGAAATGTTGATATTAACGTCAACCCCACCATTATGGAGACATTTTATTAGGTGGATCTTGAGACAATAGATCTTTTTGAGATTCACTATTAAGATCCTGAGAATATTAAATATATCACTCCTCTTCAAGATAAATCAAACAAAATTTCTAAAACTGATAATATTGGGGGGGATTATTCTCATGTTGCTGACCTATTATTAGGTAAGACATAATGATATTGTGATTGTATTCACTTTTTTTATCTATTGAATCTAACTATAACCATACTTCTTGATTTACCATATAGAACTATCAACTTTAATGGATAGATTTGGAGTTCAAGCCTCTATATCAGCCCAAACAACATTGGAAGGTGGAGAAGCCATTGTTCAAGAAGGAATGGAACATGACACTTCTTTGAGTGCTTTACTCCCAGAATATATCCCTCCTTATGACAGCAATTCTGAATCAGACCTAGAACTATATAAGGCTCTTCATATTTCATACCGCAAGGAATTGAAAAACATCTGGAAGATAATATTTTAGATGCCCCTTGTGGATCATGCCTCAAGAATTCCATGACTTTCATCTCTATTGATAATGTTAGTATTTGGTGGTTTTGAATACTGTGAAATTCATACTACGGTAAATGATATATTCAGAGGATGGAGTAAGAGAAAAAAGATTCTCCATGACTTTATAGAAGCCAAACCGTCAATCAATATAGAAGAGTTCCAAGTAGAACTGTCCCAGGATGAGGCTAATCATTCTTCAAAGTTGAAGGAATTAAAGAAGACAAATAAAGAAAAGACCATTCAGCAACTTTACCTTCAACAGGTGTTAGATATCATTATAGGGGAACTCAACCAGATTTATATCTCATTAGGATAAGTCTATAAGGATATTGCAAAAGCTATTGCAGATGTTAGAGAAGAACTTCATAATACTGAAGAGAGAGATGATGGTCAAATAAAAAAGATTCAACATGATGCTGACAGGGCTCAAGAGGCTATTAAAAAAATACGGAATTATGTAGAAAGCCTTTAATAATTTCTGATTTTTGACAAGAGAGAGACACCAGTTTTTGAATGCTCCTCGGTGAAAAAAAAATCATAAATGAAAAATATTTTATCTTTAATCATTTGTTCTTTCACATTCACTAGCTGCTCTTTTATTACTTAATACATTGGGATTAGTAAGAATAGTTTTATTTTATTATGGTTATATGGATGACCCCACAAAATTTATATCTCATGACTTTTTTTATTTTTTATTATTACCTAAATAATAAAAAAATGTACATTTAGTGAGCTGAGACTCGTCTTTTGTCTAGAGTTCCCTTTTCGGGTTCTCAACCTAGTGAGTACCATGTCTTTTTATGTTGGTAGTTTAGAGTCATGAATATTGGATTATAAAGGGATAATATTTTGGGTCGAATAGCTTTGACCAAAAAAATTTAAAATTAGTTCCTAAATAAGACTCGTCATCTAAGAATTGTTTTAATATTCTTTAAATATTTCCAAGGGGAATTTTGAGCCATGATTTTTATGGCCACAAAATTTAAAACCTGTATCAACATAAGAGGAGTCTCTTCCAAAAACAAAGTTCCCATAATTTAACAAAACAAATTAGGGGGCTATATTATGAAGGGTGAACCAGGGCATATACTGCATAACCGAATAGTGGCATCTTTTGGCTGAAAGTCCTATTATGTAGGAATCGTATGAAAGGCCACCTAAGGTCACATAATGTATAGTCAAGAAAAATATCTCTTTGAAGGATAACATTTTACTACTGATAGATAGGGGAAAATAATATTTGGGTGACTCAAGACCATAGAGGGTGGTTTTTCCAAGGAAAGTAATTTTAAGATTAAAGAGCTATTTTATGCCAACATATGTCATGAATAAGAAAACCACTTCTATAGAATGTTTTTGTATGAATAGTGGTTAAAATTAATCAAATCTGGGATTTTCTGATATCATATTGTTCTGTTTTAAGTCATGTAGTGAGGACATTGGTACTGTACAGTTTTAATTCATACTGTGAGGACATTGTGTGGCTTTAATTTAAGGACATTATCCTTGACCAAAGGTATGAGACTCTTCCAATTTCTTGATAATTTGTGTTGAAATATACTCTCATATCCATGTATGGAATGGAAAATCATAAACTATAATTTTATAATTTTTGAATCCAAAGGATAATATAAAAAAAGGCTTAAAATCATTAGAGGAAGTATTTTCAAAGAACGAAGTTACCATTATTTTGAAACCCCCATTAAGGGGGTTGTGTTAAATAAGGCCAAATAGGGCATATGCTGTATAAACAAATAGTGTCATCTTTTTACAGACAGACCTATTATGTAGGTAACTTATGTTATTCCACCTAAAGGATCATGTTGCATAGTTAGGCAATAGAGATCTCAAAAATTTGATGTTCTACTTCTAAAATATGAAGAATGTTTATGGAGATTCATATTTTCTGAAGCACAGAGTTTGGTTCATAAAGAAAGTTACCAGAATATGGATAGGGTATTTCTAACCAAGATGTCCAAAGAATTGGATGAATATGACTTTCATAAAGTTCTGACCCAAACGTAATAGGTATGGTGTCTGTAGTTTTAGGGCATACAACTAGGAAAAGAAAAGGAAACAATATATGATATTTGGCCAAGTTGTTCCAAGGATATTTCATATTTCATTGAACACATGGTAAGATAAATGTGTAAACTATGGTCTTGAAGACCTTTATATTGGGATAAAGATGATGGGACAAGTATACTTGAATGACTGTTTTAAAATATATATTCTTATATATTGTCATCAAAGTATGAAAGGGACAAAATATACTATAACCAAGAATGAAGTTACCATTATTTGACTAACCCGTTATGGGGGTTATGTTATACATGGTCAACTAGGGAATATGCTGCATAGTCAAATAATGGCATATTTTGATTGACAATCCCGTTATGTAGGAAACTAATGCAAGGAAACCTAAGGGAACATGATGTATAGTTTCGAAAAAGATCTCTCATGTATTGGAAACTCTGTCACCAGAAACCATAAGAATGATTATGAAGATCTGGAAACATTCAAGATTAAGAGTGTGGATTATGGGAGGGGGTAATGGCTAATGCATATGAGAAATATTTGAACCAATATTCACCTTGAGTTTAACGTTCTTTACATAGATCTGAATCATATGTAAAATGGAAAATTTCTTTGTTTCCTCTAAATTAATAATATAATGTGCAGTTTAAATTCATACAACGAGAACATTATATTGTGATATTTTTAGTCATGTAGTGAAGAAATTAATAAACCCATAAGAAATTGATACACCTTATCTATATAAAGAATACGTTTACCCAATTCCTAAGCCCACTTGATCTATGCTCGGTGTGAGAAACAAGGATCAGTAAAGGTTTCTTCTATAATATAACGGTGACATAGGTGAAGAATGGGGTGTTATATTTCCTTGCAGTTTGACGTCATGTGGTAATGATAAATATGAACCGATGTGAAAATAAATACATATTGTAACTGGAGTATGGATAATACCCAAGTGTCACAATGTGTCTTGTTGAGGGAAAGAATCAAGTCATACTTAGTTCTTACAACATTACCTATGCATGTTTGATTCTTATATAAGGAAAAATGGTTTTTTATCATAGCTTGGCCCCAGATTAGAGATCTAGGAATCTCTATGTATCTTATTGAAAATGAGAATCAAGCCATACATTGTTATTGAAAAATCATTTCTCATGCCAATCGAGTTTGACATGAATAATCGGGACTTTTAACACCTTTTGAGAGAATGGTAAATCATAAGACATAAAATGGTATAAGTACTAAATCATATATATTAAGGAAACACTCTATATGGATCTAATTCATATAGTGGAGGAGAAAAGAAAATAAGAAGATTTTGTGATTGTGGTTGGGCCCGAAATTGGAGATTTAGGCATCTCTATGTATCCCATTAAAAATGAGAATCAAACCATACATAGTTCTTGAAATAAGGTCTCTATGATGATCTGAATTAGACATAGGAAAGAGAGGGACTCATGTGATACTAAGGAGTAGCGATGATTTCAATGATATTTTTTGTGTAAGCTTCTAATGTCAAATATAGAAAATGATAGTTGTACAGTTTAATGTCATGCAATGAGGAAAAATGATTTCATACAGTTTAATTTCATGTGACATGGATGAAGATACTTTCCATTTTAACATCATTTACATGGATGATTATGGTTTTTATGCAGTTTAATGTCTTGAAATTAGGATATTATACTATACAGTTTTAAGTCACGCAGTAAGGACAATGTTGGTTGTGTAGTTTTTAATCTTACAGCAAGGAAATTGTATTGTGCAATTTTTAGTTTTGTAGTGAGGGTGATGGGGTTGCGCAGTTTTTAGTCTTATAGTGAGAACATTATACTATGCAGTTTTATGTCTTGTAGTGAGGAAGATCGGGACTTCATAATTTTTAGTCTTGCAGTGAGGACATTCTACTGTGCAGTTTTATGTCATGTAGTGATGATGATTGGGGATGCACAATTTTTAGTCTTATAGCAAGGACATTGTACTGTGCAATTTTAAGTCTTGTAGTGAGGACAATTGTAAAACTACACAATGTATTTCTTTAGGAATCTTGCATTGGATAGAGTTGTAATATGCTCTCTATCCATTGAGATTAGGAAATAAGCTCCATTTTAATAGACTTTATATATGGAAAAAGTTCATTCTCACTTTGGATCATGCTTTGGAGGTTTCATCCCTAGTATCATTGGAGACCTAAGTACCAATACCAATTCTCAGTAAAAAAATGAACGATGGAGAACATTCTTGTTAAAATCACAGGCTTTTTTCTTCTCATATACTTCTAAACGATGCAGAGTAAGCAATATTTTCTCTTCTAATCGTTCCAGCTCATTGAAATGTTTCAGAGACCTCTCATATGTAGACAACTGATGACATATTTCAACTCTGAGTGAAGGTAATTTCATTTCAATCAGAATATCAGTTCCATATACTAATAATTAATGTGTTTCATGGGTGGCATTATTAGGAGTGGTCCGATAATCCCATAAAGCATTTAAAAGTTCATCAGGCCATGATTCCTTATATTTATCCACCATCTTCTAGAGTATATTTGATAGAGTTTTTGTTGAAGGCATCTATCTTCCCATTGTTCACCCCATGATAGCGAGATGAATGGTTGGATTTGATATTATGTTCCTGATATAACTTTTTAACCTTAGCATAACAAAAATTGGTTCCATTGTCCATCAAAATAGTTTTAGGGACACCATATCTGGTGATGAATTTAGTTTTGGAAAAACTAACAATTCGTTTGGATCTGACTTCTTTGAGAGGTATTTCCTCGGCCCATTTAGAGAAGAAGTCAGTAGTAGTAAGAATATACTTGAACTGGTTAGCTATGGCTGGAGGATAAGGCCCTACTATTTCCATTCCCCATGTGGAAAATGGCCACGAGTATTTAGATGTATGTAGTAACTCTGGGGTTGATGAATGAAGTTGACATTCACTTAGAAGGGATGAAATTTCCTAGTGAAATCTATGAAATCCTACATCATTGAAGGCCGAAAGTATCCAAGCCTTCAGATCTGATCAGAGAGTCTCTGCCCAGACTGGTGGCCACCACAAGCTCCAGAATGTACTTCTTTCATGATATTTGTAGTCTCTTCTTCATTAATACATCTGAAGAGAATTCCATCAAATCTTCTCTTGTAGATGATCTTTTGGTGGTCTAGAGTATTATAAAGTGTAAAACTGGCCACTCGTCATCTGATCTATTCTTTTTCAGCTCTATTTGGTGGACGTACTCTATTTTGAACATATTCCATGATAGGTGTTCTCCATTTCGTGGTATGACCATATGGCTCAGAAATAGGTCTAATTTCATTAATTTCATCCATTCTTGTTTTAGAAAAATGTAATACCACATGACTATGGGCTATTATAATGATTGTATCATCCCTATTTGGATATACGAAGGTTGTGGCTACATTATCCAGTGCATCTACTTGAGCATTTTTTGATCACGGTACATAAGACAATGTTGGCTTTAAGGGAAATTTAGCCATTAACCCTATGACGTAATCACACAAAGGAATTAATTATTGTTTTCTAATAGAATATTCTCCATTTATTTCCATGATTACTAATTCTGAATCACCTTTCACTTTTAAGTGATTTACTTCCACCTAAAGTTCTAATTCCAAACCTGTGATGAGAGCTTGATGCTATGCCTCATTGTTGGTTCCACCTTCCAACAATAAAAAGGAATTGGGAAACACTGCATCTTCTATGGAAATGAGGAAAATTCCTAACCCAACTTTTTTGATATTACGGTTTTCCATTTTCATCCTCATTGGACCTCTAGAAGCACCATCAAATTACATTTCCCATGTTTGGGAATTTTCTTGAATAAAGAAGACATCTTCATTAAGAAGCATTACATTTAATGATTTATCTTCTGCATATTGATGTTTAAAAAAGAATTTGGATAGATATCGGAATTTTATTGCCTTTAGAGAAACATGATATATATCAAACTATTGAAAAATAACAGCCCACCAGGCCAAGTACCCTGTAATCATTAGACGGATGAAGATAAATTGGTGTGGGTTATTACGAGATACCAATTGGACCTCATGATGTTGCAGATAGTGCCTCAATTTATTAAATTAAATGATTAATTCTAGGCATCACTTTTCAATACTTTAATAATGAGTTTCTGCATCAAACCTAGTTCTTCTAAGATAGTAAAGACTATTTTCATTCCCAGCATTGTTCTTTTGAGAAAGGAATGCACCCAATGATCAAATTGGAAATAAAGCGTTGAATGTAAGCCACGTGTCCTTGTAGTCCTATTAATTCTTTCAAATTTCTAGGAGTTGTAATAACAAGGATTGATTTTATTTTCTCATGATCAACTTTGATACCACGATGGCAAAAAATTAATCCAATTAACTTTCATAAGGTGATCCCAAAATAACATTTCAAGGGGTTCAACTTCAAAATTTGTTGTCAAAGTTTATGGAATATGGTCTCCAAATAAACCAAGTGATTGTAAAGTTGTTTGTATTTGACTACCAAATCATCTACAATACATTAAAAATCTTCCCTAATAAGGTTTTTAATATTTGGTGCATAGCACATTGGTATGTTGCGCCTGTATTATTTAACCCAAAGGGATTTATCTGATAGCATAACACACCATGAGGGGATCTGAAGGTAGTAGATTATTCATCCTCTGGGCCATATGGATTTGATTATACTCATAGTATCCATTCAAAAAGGAAAGAGCTTCATAAATATTTGTTTCGTCAATTAAAATTTCTATAATTAGAACTAGAAAATCATCTTTTGGAAAATTCTTATTAAGATCTCAGAAGTCAATGAAAAATATAATTTTCCCATTCTTCTTTTTCCCTGTGAAAATGTTGGCCAGCTATTTAGGATACTTAAATTCTCTAAAAAAGTTAACATTTAAAATCTTATCAACTTCAACTTCAATTTAAGATGCATGAGTTGGGTGTGTTCATTTGGCTTCTTTCTTTAATCCACGATGTTCTTCGGGAAAACCCAAATTATGGGTTGCTACATCAAGACTATATCCTAGAATTTTTGTATAATTCCATGAAAATATATCTATAGATTTATTTAGAAATTATTTATACACCTCTTTCTCTTCAGAGGTCATGGACGCACTAATTAGAGTGGGGCATGTATCTTCTTATGTACCGATATTTATTTCCTTGAGCTCATCCACGATGGTAGAGACACCTTCCTCAAATATTAGAGGAGAATCCCCAAGATCTTCCTCTTCTTCTTCATTACATGTTACCTATTCTATTTCCAATTTCATATTAGATGATGAGGTAAAACACCCAAAGTTAATAAGATAAGTCAGTATTTGAACATCCTGAAGAAGAGGCCACTATATCCGACCCTACTAATGATAAAGGGTCTTCCTATATTAATAAAGTGGGAATGATAGATTGAGAATCAACATCTTTGTCTTCCTATTTCATTTCTATAATCTCTTCTACTCTATTTGATGAAGAAGAGGCATGTTGTAGTTCAGTGGATTAAATGAAGACATCCCCATTTAAACTTCCATCACTTCGCGGTGGATCAACAACTTCTCCCATGTTGTCAGAATCAATTATCTAAATTGACATTATGGAAGTTACTCGATGAGTTCCCAGATTTAGATTTACCTTTTCAATTTGATTAATAGGTAACACATAATATATACTCAAATTTTTTAATGGATTTGCTATAATCTTTTCTAATCCATTCGGAGCATTAACTCTAGTTTTTTCCTTTGTTGTGCAATTTGTTCCTTATGTGTGATAAAACACTGCCTCAATGTATTGAGATTCATAGATTTTGAAAGGATCCTTGTCACCATACAATAACCCTATTTGACCATTTAAATAGTACTTAAGACATTGGTGGTATGACGAATGTATGGTCACATGTTGATGCAACCAAGGCCTTCCAAGAAGAATATTGAAGGTTATGTCCCGACGAACAACCATGTAGTCTGAATTTGATACAAGATCTCCAAACGGAGTTCTGAGTGTAATCTAACCCATAGGTTTTTTTCATTCTTATCACAATCTTTGAACATTCAAGTGAACTGCAATAAGTTAGATTTAGTCATGCCTAATCAACGTATTGTACTAATAGGAATGTGGCTGACTCTTGAGCCATTATCAATGAAGTCCCGATGGAAATCTATTTCATTGAAATTTCAAGAAAAATACAAGGGTATAATATCTTCATGTATAACATCTTCTTCATCTTCATCTGTAAAAGATACGACTGTTTGATATTCTATAGGATCATCCTCAATACGGTAAACCTCAGTAGTATGAACTTCAGTTTCAAATTCTTACAGACTTGACAAATCCTGAATGAGTGCTTCTCGAAGATATTTTGATAGATTTAAATCATCCAAAATTGATAACTTGTTAGGTACATGGGCTAAATGTTTCAATAAATTATACTTTTGGACCAAACTTCTGTGTTTCCCTGCAAGGATATGTGGTTTTTCAGGTTCATTGAAGTTGATGCTTATGATGTAGATGTACTCTGTGTCGGAGCAAAATATGAAAATACCCTTGGATTTGGTATATTATATTGACTAGATCTATTGATTTTCTCTGAGGAATACGATGTGATTTCTAATCGGTCCTCCAAAATAATTCTGTCAGAACCGAACATGCCTTTCATGGAAGCAACTCCGTGTTTTTGTTGAGCCCGTTAAAGGGCTCTTCCATGAGTTTTTTCCTCATATATGGTTCAAGAAGGGGTAGAATTAAAATGGTGGTTTCATGAATTTCCACGCCTTCCCATGTATCCTCAACCATGGCCTCGTCGTCTAGTTCCCCAATTAGGTACAAGAAATTCATGCTCATTTTAATCAGAAATATCATCATTATAAGGATCCGTTAAGTGGATAACGTTGAAGGAACAAAAGATAGACTCATTATCTGATGAAGATTCCTCTTGACGGGTTAATTCTGGTTGTGCCATTTGGCAGGGCGGCTCCTATACTTTTGAAACATATGGCATGAAATCTTCCTGGTTCGTGGACAAATTTGGTCTTAACATGATCTCATCTTCTTCTGACTACTATTTTTCATTACAATCACTTCACTTCTTTGAGGAATGAACTTTTGACGAAGATGGTTTTTTTGTGGAAGGAGTGGTAGAAGACACAATTGGTTGTTTCAAATATTTTCATAAAATGTCATGTGTCTGGTTGATCATTTTCTGGATCATACAATCATCATATTTTTGCACATTTTACCTTTTGACTTCCTACCATTCTCCTTCTTCCTCTGGGAAGGTGGCAATAACACATGATACTTGAGCTAATAAGCTTTTCATTTTCACTTGTCTAGAATCTACCATATTTTATAGGAGGTCCTTGAAAACTAAACATTCCTGGATAGGATTCCCTAACATCTGGTTAAAGGGACAATAATTAAAATATCTTCATATCCTTCTTTATTTGGTTTCATCGTCCTTGGAAACTGAACCAAATTGTTTTCCAAGGCTGAGATAAACTAACCAAGAACTTTTTAATTACAAAAAGAATAAACATTGTTCTTTAATTCCTCAAAATATTTCTTCCTTTGTTCTCTTTGATCATCTTGATGATATGGTCATTGTTTCAAATGATCAATAGGTGGATCCCTTTGGTATGATGAAGGTCTTGAGGTAGAAGCAGGTATAGATTCCTTCTTGAGTGTAATTGTAGTAGATTCTTCCTTTCTTATCCTCATCCCTAGAGCTAATGGAATTACATGAGTTTTGTCCATAGTTTATATAATAGATTCTTATATATATTTATTGATTTAAGTAAGGTCTATAAACACTCCGATGTATTTCATAGGGATCAATGGTGTGCGTAACTCATCACGATGATTTGCCACAAAAGTTGGCACCAACTCCTCATGAGGAAGTTCTATACATAAGGAATATATTAATCATTTCCATCATGTAATGAAATATGAAACTCATTCATTTATCTTTTTTTACAATTGGTAAGATAAAAATCTGTAGTCTTTGGTAGTGTAAAGCTAAATTGAAGAAGGAATTTCTGACAGAGATATTCCCATCTAGTAATTGGTTGAGATTGTAAACTTGTATACTAGAAAAAAGTCAGTCCTTGTAATGAATTCACAAAAAACATATGCTTTACTTCTTGTTTTTTTGAGGAGTTACCATCATTGTATCACAATGAGAAACAAGAATGTGTTAAGTGTTGTTTCGGATCTTCTGAACCATTGATGATTGGGAATGTGGTATTCAAAAAATTTGGTAGGGGTGGAATTGCATCCACCCATTCAGGGTAAGCCCTATTTTCATGTTGAAATGGTTCATGTCATTCCTATATAGCTTCCAATCTAGTATTTAATGCATCAATTGTGTTCATAAGCATTTGGGGAACATCCGGATGAGCAGGAACCTGTGCAGGTATAGAAACTAGAGCTTGAGATATTGCAATAACTGACAAAACCACTGATGGTGGTGATGATAATTTCTTAGGATAACCCATGGGAAAAAGCATATCATGATATATATGGTCCTACCTTGATTTTTTTCCCATTGGATGGAATTCATTATCTGCATCTATAGTTACTAAAAATCCACTTTACTGATGAGATCCTATAGGATGTGCATATTGAGGAACTTCTTAGGGAGTACATTTAGCAGAAATACTGCTTCGAAGTAACTCCATATTGAGTCTTTTCAACTCATTAATTTCATCTTATTTTTGTAAAAATATCTATTCAAATGAAATAGATTGACCTTCTCCTGTGGAAAAGTGAGATGCAATCTAACCTTTTTCCATTCCCCTTCTAAGATGCCTTTTGAAGGGGTAGGAGTTGGTTATATGTAGGCAATCTTAGATTCTCGGTAAGGCTCTGATTTTTGGTATGCACATATTTATAATTTTCCTCATTGTGTATCATATTATGGAAAATAACTTCATCTTCTAGTTCCCCAGAAATGGACTCATTTTCTAGAAGATCATCTATAATGGTGTTAATGAAATTCACTAACGCATAATGCATCAATGGCATTCTGTCAGTATTTTTGTTAGATCTTCTCCTTTTTTATCTTTGAGGAGATCATATTTTCCCATATGATGAATTACCTAGAACTGTTTGGAAAATATTTACCCAAAGGGTATCCGTGGATAGTTCAGTGGTATGCTTTTCTTGTGGGTTCTTCCCTAATTGGTAAAAAATGACTTTTGTTGAAGAGGGGATTGCGGATTTGAAAAATCCCCCAGCACAAAAAGCTGGGGATGTTCCTATTATTCTTCTTCGAATTATTTAACTTTGTTTAAGGAATTTGAAGGTTGAATTAAATGAGCCCCCAGCCTTTCAAGAAAGTGTGATTCTTGAACTGATATGGATGGAATTCATGCAACTCCTCTTCTGATTTTGCGAATGTTGGCTCGGACATTAGTTGGGTGCATTATCTAACAACCACCGAAATCACCTGTTTCATAATATTGGTTTTCTATTTTATACATTTTCATTCTCTAACACATAATATAATCTAAGCGGGATGCCTGATCAAGATTCTCATACATTTGATGTAAAATCAACTCAACAACTTATTTTCTTTGAGCCTGACTCTGACGAGAGCTTGTTGTGGATTGTTATTGAGAATACATTTGATTACATACAAAATCAATTGAATGTGGATGACTGCGGGAAATAATATTGCATGAGACCACATTTGGTGGACTTTGCTGATTTTGGTGTGTAGTGAAATGTAATTCTCTATTTGTGCCCAATCCACTAATATGAACATTATATGGGGATTCCTAAATTAACTGGCGTAGCCTTTTTAGAGCATTTATGCATTCACGCTGAAGTATTCTCTACTATTTTTAAACCTTTTGATGTTGGAAAACTGAGAGAGAAGTCAGGTAAATTTAGCATTGTAATAGTTCTATTACCTTTACATGAGTTTGATATTCATCAAATGGTAATACTTTGGTTTTCAAATAACAAGGATTCTTCCATAAATTGAGGTGGATATCAAGAATGTAATCTTATGAAATAAATTCTAGAATGTTATACTATGAATTTTCAAAAGTCCAGAACATGATTGGTATTTTTACCATATCCAATTGTTTCCTCATGTTTAACACATCTTCATCCTATTTCACTAGAGTTTTCTCCACTTGGTCTGACCAAAGTGGATGCTCTATATTAGAAGAAAAATGACCAAATGGAGGTCCGAAGAATGATCATTCCCTTAATATGTCTTCTGGTTGAGAAAGTGTTTCACTTTTCAACGAAAGGCATCAGACATTACTGGTCTTGCCTTTGCACATGCCTCGAGATTGGAGGGATTTCTCGCCGCTGCATTTTCAATTATAGAATTGTCTCTGACCACGTGAAATACTACTACAGAGATGAATTTCATAGAAAATGCTATCATGGGGAGGATCACCATGGTGGATTACAGAAAGGGAAAAATTTTCTTACTCCTTGGTCTTCTAGCCACACAGAGGGTTGTTGTTTCTCTCATCCAGAGATAGGCACTCTTGATTGGCTGAATTTTCATGAATAATTCCTTCATGATGAAGTGTCCGATGAGGAAAATCAGAATCACTACTACCACTCCCATAATTTGGAAATTATATGATATGATGTCTAGAGGAAATAGATAAATGTTTGAGGGCTTCAATAACTCTATCATTGAAAGGAGCTAAATCACAGCTTGACTCTTCATTTTCCAACAGTTCCTGGTGAGACTTATTTTTGGATGTTCTCTTATACATAGTTGGGGCCACATTCTAGGAAAAGCATTTATCATGGGTGAGTGAATGTGTCTTCCATATAGTGGTTATAGGAACAGACCGATTACCTCCAATTGCAAAGGGTGTATGTTCTGGATCTTGTTATCGGTATGATACGGGGAGGTATGCCTCATGACCCTCCTAGACTAGAAAAGAGGCATTTATCTTCTCCTGGATGGCTTTCTGATATGTCATCCCATGTGTGGGGACATATATATGTGTATGTTTCCCTAGTACTACAGAAGTGGTTATTATAATATCCTCGCATGCTTCCAGAATATGCGCAGGGATTTTCATATTCCATTTCACCATTTATATGATATGTTTTGTGAATTCAGGGACAAGAATAAGAATATAAATCCATTCCATATCTGGAGTAGGTGTATGTGCCTACTCCTGTCCTCCTTTTTCTGTTAATGGGTATTGACAGTACTCATTCATTGGGGGAAGAGATCTGGGTCTACCCCAAATATGTTGTCAGAGTTTTCTGATTGACTTCTCCAGGTGCTACCGAACGATACTGTTGGCAGACTTGATGATCATTGGTAGGATTATGTTCATTCTGGTTGTTTCCTATCAAGTATGATTGACAGACTTCCTTCAATACTGGGAAATGAGACTACTAGAAGAATTGGTGTTTGTAATATTGTGTATGTTCATTTCTACCAGTTAGCACCACATTAGAGTGGAATGATTCCTTAAATTCAGTCAAACGAACCTATTGAATCATGTTATTGGTACTCCAAAAGATTTATCTGGTGGGATATGTGGGTTGCTTCCAGACGAGTATAATGAGTGAAAAAATTTGGATGGATGGTTGAATGTTCTTGTTCTCTGTTTTCCATCAAGTTAAGTGGATGGACTACTCCGGAGAAGGCAGAGGTGAGAAACTACTCCCTATTGACTGTACATTTTCCCTTCATGCCTGGGTCTAAGAGACTTGGGCCAAACTTCTAGAGACAACATCCCATCATGTTGGGGGTTCACTACCTCATGATTCTACTGGCGGTGATTGCTGGTTGGATTCCTTGGAAAGGAATCTTTCATTAATAAATTGAGGCCTTCATTGGCCTCTTGATCCACCTCCCTATAGTACGGGAGGGATTGATTGTTGCCTTCTGATGATAAGGACCCAAAATAGTTGATGACGGTGGTCATCACCATCTCCTTCTTGATCATCGGTCGTCGTTGGCCGAATGATCGAGGATTTTTATTGACCTGATGGGCCTGTCAATTAGCCTCTAAAGTTGGGATTGTACCATGCTTGTGATATTCATTTATCAGCACAATAGAGACCCCGCATTGAAGACATTGGGTTGGTGATGACATCCCTCCCATGGATAGGGATCCTGCTTCAACAGCTGTTGGGATGTTCACAAATATTTCCTTGAAGAAACCCACTTTGGAGTGAAGGGAATTCTGAGAAAAATTGAAACAACAACAAATTACATTAAAGAAACATCTTTTTAGATGGATATATGCGTGGTTGATACCTTTTTCTGACATTCCTTTATCAATTGATTGGGGCCTCATAGGTGGGTATCATTATTAACTTGGTTAAGGATTTATGTCGGGTTCACCATTTTTTTTGTAGGTTCTTGAAACGTGTATTATAATTTTAAGAATCACTACTACCAGCTGGTTTCCATTGTATTTATTTATGGAACCAAAAACTTCCAACAGTTCTTTATCCTAAGGGGACTTACTTTCCAAAGGTAAGAGTTCGTTAAGTATGAACTTCATGATACTTAATAATGTACATTGGTCGAGAGGATGGAAGGTCAGACTCATCACACCCTTTTGGGCGGAATTATTGACTACTCTAGGATACTCTTTTTAAATTTAAAATATTCTCATGAATCCTTGTTAATTCACCAATCGGAGCATAATTTTCCCTTGGGATTTACAATCAATTATTAACATGTGTAAAATTTAGAATCATCAGTATGCATTCAAGGTTCTTCATTAATAGAAATATCCATATGTATTTGAGATTTTACATCAATGATATCCTCTAATATAATTCCTAGATATTCAATTAATTATCTTTATGATGATACTTGTTTGTAATCCACTTAATGGGGCACTCTGGATTTTATTGTAATCCATAGAGATGAAGGTTTGGTTGATTTTGGGATCGTTCCCATAAAATGGTTACATATGTATCCTTGTAAAAGATATCAATACCCTCATAGTTCGGTGCCACTAAATGGGACACATCATACCTTTAAATGTCATTTGATCAGGACCCAACCATACAGTTTAATGTCATGTTGTATGGATATCTATGTGGAAGGTGATTATTCAAAACATAGTGTGGGACTTATACTGAAGCAGTCCAATGAACTAATAAATAATATGGGTTTCCAAGTAGGATCAGACCCTGTTGGGAATATGGCCCAAGGATAACATGGTTGATTTAGGGTAGTGGGTTTGAACATCATGTAGTCTTCATACATATCCCATGTAGATGGTAATAAAATCACACGTAGTTCGATTAGGTCACATAGGAGAGTATAGTCATTTGAGAGAAATGAATTTGAGATTACTTCTTAAAAAGGATTCCTTAATTATTATGGGGGGTTAATTTTGGGATTATTTCTAAGGAGGATCCATATATTAGAGAAATTAAGTTTGTATTCCTAAAGAGGATATCCAGTGAGATCGGCCCCTGAAAGGGCTTCCTATGTATCCTGGTTTGAACAAGAATCAGAGTTCTCATGGTTCCTTCAATTGTGAAAATGTTATGACAATGAAAAATATCTATGCCCACGTGAGTCATGCTAAGTTTAAGAAATAACAGTATTTCCATGATTCAACAAATGCATTCACAATTTCAATTTTTTCCTTCTTTTAGTGGTAGAGGGCACGTTGACCATGGAAGAGGGAGAGGCAATGAGGGAAGAAGGCAAGGTAACGAGACTTCCCTCTGTTATCTTCACATTGGAAAAGGGTCCAATGAAAGGAAAAAGGGAAGGATATTAGGGGATTACACTAGGATGGATACACTAAAATTTATCCAGGTAGTGGAGGGAGACTTCTTCTATACTTGCACAAAAATGAAACTGTGAACCGTACCTTCCCTACCAGAGACCTGGGGTTTTAGGTCGTCTCTTTGAGAAGGGGGAGGTTAGGAACCAAAACCTCCTCCAAACTAAGAACATACAAACATTTTTTATGAGAGAAAGGTCCATGTAACTATGGATATACAAACCCACAGACATTCCATGTATTCTAACTCCCTTATAAAACAAATTTTGGAAAACCTATGACTGTGGAAATACAATCCCAAATAGGAGACATGTTGATGTTTGCCAATGGTTTTATAAGTCTGGGGGTTTTGATGGAGGTCTCAATAGAATCCCTTTGAGACAAGGGATCCAAACAATAAGAATCATTTCCATGAATGGCTGTGAGTAATACTTTATTTCTTGTAGATTGAAGAGAGTGAGTGAATCAATGTGGGGAACCCAATTAGAGAAGTGCGCACAAGTATGGGAGTGAAATTAGGCTTGGGATACATGAGGTTAACTTAAGTGAAAAACCAAATATGTGTTAATACTTTGGGGAGACCTTTCTCAAGACATTAAAAGTGTTCATAGGTGGTCATAGAAGTGGGGCACTGAAGTTCATATGAAAGGATAGGCAGTGCATAAGTATTTCCTGATTTGGGGAGGTTGGGAACTTTGGGTGCGCAAGTTTTATGGTTTTAAAACAATAAAATGACTTATCTTCAATGATACTCCCTTAAATCCTCTTGTCAATGTGTTGATGAACTACCTTGAAAGATTCTAAAGACTGGGGAGAAGTTACAGGGCGACCAGAGAAACAATTGATATTCTTGGAATTCCGTCCGTACAAATGAGGGCACCAAGGGTCTATTATTATGGTAATATATGGGACCTTGGTTGAAAGGAATTTGGGAATTCTAGTAGGATGCATTCCAACTTTGTGGAAATTAAGTGGAATTGCACTAAATGGGTGGCTCCCAAATAGACTTGCATGCCGATGGTGATTTGGATAGACTAGAGCTATCCAAAATTCATGCCTTTGAAAATCATGAATTTCTTTGTGCATTTTCCCCTTTTATTTCTAAGAGGATTCCCATTGTCATTTTTAGACTCTTTGACAGAATTTAGTGTCAACAGTGTTACACCTTTGACTGAAAAATTTGATATTTGGACCATTATATCGATATTATTAATTACAACCCTTTAAGAATGTAGTTAGTTATAGAGGGGAAGAGGTAAAAAAACCTTGGATTATTTGTTATATTTTCTTAAGTATAATAGTTCTAAAATAGTGGAGAGAGTATTTTTGGCATAACAAAACATCATTGATATATCCCCCAACTATTTACCCTATTATGGGTAAACCAATTAAAATCACTTTTATAATTTTTATTTATTTTCTTACATTAAGTAATTTTGTGTGTGTGATCACCATGTTAGATTCAAGGTTTTTTTAAATGAGAATTCAAGATTGAGTTAATATTAGGAAAATAATAAATTTATAGACACCCTAATTCACCCATCCCACACCCTTATATTGTGTATCTGATCTATTGGTTAACTTTAGGTTAATTTTTTATAGGAATTATAGAGACCACTTTTTTGTATGGATTGTATTTGTTTTAAACTAATTTTCATTTGTTGTCAATTTTGCTCAATGAAAAAATAAGATATCATTATGGACAATATGATGAAATAATTCTAAATTTAATGGATCACTCCTGAAGTACTCAAGTTTTAATATTCTAAGAAACATGTGAATGGTTTGAAGAAATTGATTTTCAAGGTGGTTCCTGGAGAATTGTTATGGATTCATTTGATTACATTGGATTTCATAATATGTTTTGAGAACTTAATGAAATCCTTATAAAGGAAAGTGGGATTAAAGGAGTTGCAAATTATATTAGGGGTTGATTGGAAAGAATGATGATAATGGAATACATGAAAGTTTCAATACCTTCCATAGAAAATTTGATGTCAGTGGGTGGATCATGGTTTACAGTAGGCTTACAGTTCAAAATAGGTCAACAATTCATGGAAGAGGGTTACATTCTTGAAATGGATATAGTAATTTAGGCCACCGTAATGGATGAAAGTTGGTATATAGTTGCATCGGGGAAACAATTAGCAGGATGCGTATGCTACACTGTGAAGATCATGCCATGTTGAAAAATTTGGTAAATCAGATTAGAAATATTTTTGGATCTATTTTCCTATATAAAGTACCCTACTACCTTCATAAAATAAGAGAAATTTTTAAAAGAAAATACCATCACTAGAGAAAGAATTTAGCTAAGTCCTAAAATGTTCCTAGAGAAAAAATTACTAAAATATAGGGAGTCTTATAGGATATTGTAGATGACAAAAAAAGGGATCCCAAAGGAGAGTTAGTCTGTAGAGAGAGGGGAGTTCATGAAATGAACGTAGTTCATAGATAAAATAGCTTATCTATGAATAATCTGTAGTATGCAGAAGAGTCATCTTTCTTGGAAGTGAGGGTAGTTCGAAGACGATAATACATTCCACGAAAGTGGAGGTAGTCCAAGGAATGGAAAATGTTTTAAGGAAGAAGAGGATTTCTATGGAAGTAGGGATGCTCTATAGAGGAATAAGTTGTCTAAAAATCACTCTCAGTATGTGGTGCAAGGTAGTTCATGGGAATTTTTGGTAGCCCCGGTTCACAGGAATAGTTTGTCGAGACAGTTTTCTAAGGATATACAACTCGCAGAGTATATATGATAGTTTGTGGTGGGGAAATATTTCACACACATGATAGGTATTTACACCCTCATCATTCTTTGTGAATAAGAAATGGAGATTAAGACACTATTTCACAATACCATATTATTTTGTGTTAAAGGAGAATAAAGAGAGTGGTCGATTTATATTCAATGATTCATGTTATATTGACCATGAAGATGTTGTGTTGATCTAATATTCATTTTTTTAATAATCACAAAAGAGTTTTGTGATTCACGAACTATTGGAAGTAGGTGATTTAGTGAAGTTGGGTTTTCACTGAAAAAGAAAGATAGATCAAGACACTAATATAAACTATTGGATATCTTTTTGTGTCACAGATCAAAGGGAATAGAAGAAGTGATTGATTAAATTAAGATCAGTTGATTATAATTTGGATTAGATAGAATTTTTTTCATCAGTATAAAAAATATACATATTATTGTGACTGATAGAAGAAGAATATTGGGAAACTATCATGTTTGATATCTAGAATAAGTAAGAAGAGTTACTTACATGGTTCTAAGAAAATAATAATTGATGAGTTGAAGAATAAAGCAGTACTGTGACATCCAACAGGTCTCAATAGGTGGAATACTTTATTGGTGATACAAACCTTTAACAAGAATAATATTGTCTTTGGAAGTAGTATAAAGATCTAACCAAGAGGTATAAAACACACACTATCAGATTTCTTTGAAAGAGCCACATTATTTTAAAGGTATATCCTACACATCATAACCACACAAAAGGATTGTTTTCTAGTGATTGTGTGGTTAGGATTATTTACCACCATGACAATTATGTAGATTCTCTTATTGAGTAGTGACCCTTTTAATAATATTGTGTGTTATCTTTTCTGCTTTCATATACATGCATGAAACAGGGAAAAGAGAATAACTAAATATTTTTTCTAGTAGTTGGTATGGGGATAAAAATTTGAAATTAGATTAAAAATTCTCCAACACTGATTCACCCCCACCCCCCCCCCCCTAGTGTTATGGGTTTCTTAAACTGGTCCTATCAATTTTTATAAAAGGAAGGTTCACCTCTATTAGATTCTCTATAGTTAAGATACTATCCTTTGAAGACTTGAGTTTCTTTCCTATGTCAATAATGAAGTATAGATTTGGTTATGATTCAGTAACCTTTAAGCAGAAGTTTATATCAACCAAGACCCTGATGAATAGAAAAAAGAAGCAAAAAAGAATGTTGAAAAAGTAAGTCCCTCTTATCTAAATAAAATGAAGTATTTGTTTCATCATATCTTACTAAAAAAGAAGGCCTACCAAATATGGAAAGTAATGAGAACGTGGATCCAAATTCCACCAAGTATATGGATCACATTTCTACTGCTAGTAATAAGTGTTTATCTATTAGAACATTTAAAAATATCCTTGGAGATGAAAATGCTAGCACAAGTCATAGTGATGATCAATCTGAAACTTCTCAAAAGTTATTAGTTCATAGATTGGGAATTATTATTAATGGTATTCCAAAAGAAAGTACATCCCATGTTTTGATACCATTTCAATGTATTAATTACAATATCACCAAGCTATAATAAGAAACATATGTCTTGGAGAAGGGATAGGAAGAAAACATTATTGATTGTTTAAAGCTCACCAAACATGTTTAAACATTTGAAGTAATAAAGAGGTAAATTGAAATGAGTTTCTCAAAATTTCATAAAGAAGATGAATATAAAGGTAAATTCAATAAGTCTCTAGAAGAAAATATCCATGCACTTGAAGATATGATGATGAATATCATTTAAGTCAAGGGTTTATATTTAGAATAATTTTACAAGAAAATCAAGGAACATTACTCTTTGTTAAAAAACCAAAGTGAAGTTTCATGAATATTAATTTAAAATAATGAAAAAGGATTGTGAAGAGAATACAGTTATAATTGTAGATCAAGAAATAATTCTCAAAATAAAATTTCTAAAATTGAAAGATTTGTTTTCCAATCTTAAGAAGATGCATATTGATACTTCCTAAAGGAAAGGAATAGTTTTTACTAGTACACAAGAATAATTGGAAGAATTTATGGTTGAAAGACTTAAAATGTGTGATAAGAAGATCATGAATTCATTCAATGATCTTTCATAAGAATATGAGAAAGAAAAGGTACCATATATACAATCTTTCACCAATGTTTCTAGAACTGTTATCATAATTAGAGCATGTTTTAAAACAAAATTTGAAAAATTATTGATGAATAAAGGTGAGAATAATCCTACAACTATGACTAGGGTTGATAAGAAAAAGAACGTCCCAATTGATCCCCCTAAGAAATCACATAAAATCATGAAGAAACCCAAATATCATATACTGAATATATCAAGAAAACAATATTTGTGGGTCAATTTTGGTGTTGAAATATATTTGGTCCCTTTATAGTAAATTTTTTGTCCAATCCTTAAAATGTAGAAGCCAAAAAGGAAGCCTCTCTCAAGGGGAGAATGTTAGAGATGAAAAAGAAACATCGATGGGTCTAGAAGAATATGTATACCTATAATAGATTCATAATATTTGATAACATCTTTGATGAATGCAATGGAAGTGGTCACAAGGATGTTACAAGATCGTCCCAACATGTATCCAAAGCTGATAAGAAAATAAGATCACAGAAGCTGACTAAGAATGAAGAAGATACCTAGGGAGACAATGAGAAGAATGGTGTGAAACAAAATTCTCCCAAGAGGATTCCAAGAAAGAAATATAATAATACCTTGGATTCAAAATCAAATAAGTTTAAGGGTGGTGCATCGAAAAGAACTACCAAGAATGATGACACTAATAAGAACCCACGTGGAAGATCCAAACATACTACCATAGTTTCTAATGACATATTAGTTTTTTATCCTCAAGACTTGGAAAGAATGAGGAAACATGAAGATGAACAAGCTAATTCTAGTTGAAATGGAAATGGAATAATTCCACATTATGAATATGAGGTGAATTAGTGATTGAAAACAAAATGCAACTATTGTGATAAAGAAGTTATGTGTTAGAGATTCAATAAATACTGTAACATTTCAAAAGGATTTTTAACCTCATTACCAAAAAAATAAGTAGTTCTAAGGGGCATTAATGTTGTATCATCCCTGATGGATGTTAAGAATAAATGTTATCCACACAACGAAAAATAGGTTGAGAATATATCAATGCTTCCTCAACATAAATTAGAACTGGTGTTTAGAAGTATAAGCATGAATGATGGATCAGGTAGAGAAACACGGTTGAGAAAAATATCTCAAACTTTTTGTATATATTAATAAAACAAGGAATATCCACCTTACTCTATTAAATCATTATGTGTTTTATTTTCTTGGGAAATTTAGGTAATTGAAAGGGAAGCATGTTTTTTAGGGTGAACATAATATTTATTGAGGGATATCAATTCATGACAGCAAAGATGAAAAAGATATCATCACTGAATGATTCCTTAATTGATGTTTAAATAATGATGTGATGGATGATCATCCTTGGTTAGGTTGGAGAATGTGATTTCCTATTATGTATTGAACGAATAATTAGGATTTCATCTTTTCCTAATCTTATTTCTTGGTTTACCAAAGAACAAATGTCCCATAAGATCATCCTTGGGGAAGAAGTGAACGTTTTGCAATCTGGATGATCATATATTGAACACCCATCCCATTGTACTCTTTATAATATAATTTCTTGATATCCATTCCTAATAAGATCCACCATTATGAATATTAAGAGGAGTGTTTTCCATCAGGGAATGAAAAATGAAGAGGCTATCAGAATTATTATTTCAATTAGTATCAAGTCTGATTATTCTAGAAATTTTATGAAGATCATTTAATTGACAAAGGTATTTTTCTAAATCTCTCATTCCTATTTATTAAAAATAAACACCATTTTATAAAGGGGATCAATTGGATTATTCAGTGACATAAGAATAATAGAAGTTCCCCAAGGTCACTTATCCCACCTATTTCACTTGAAGGGTTTTCATCCATTTGTTGAAGTGAGTGTAGGATGTTCTGGTTGATTGTTCCTAAAACATTCATTACACATTTATTAATTTTAACCTAGAATGAAATTGAATAATCCTTGAAGACAAGTACATGAGTTTCCATTTCATAAGTTATCATTATTAGTTGGTAATGGGAAGCTTTGTGGTCTAAATCGAATCCTCTTATTTTATACACCGAGAACATCTTAAGTAAACATAGAGTTAAATGATGGATGCACACTGTTTAAGTATGGATTGATTCCAATTTTCCCATAAATAATTTATTTCATATCAATAAGGGGAATAGAAAGTAAAATGAATGTTTGAAAAGTAAAGAGGGGAGAGAAGATATCATTTCCTCATATTAACACATTCATTTGGAAGGAAATTTGTAGGTATTTCTAAAAATAGAAAGGGGCAGATTGTAGATCTCACATTTTGTATAGATTACATTTGTTGTCAAATGATTGTCATTGGTTGTCAATGGTGTCAAATGAGATAATAAGATCTCATTTTTGTCAATATGGTGAATTAATTTCAATTTTAATGGAGATCAGATGAAGTCCTAAAGTCTTAACATTCTATGAAACATGTGAATGGTTTGAAGACAGAGAGTTCCGAGGTGGTTCCTAAATAATTGTTACAGGTTCATTTTATTACCTTGGATTACATAGATCAATAATTCTCTAAGTGAATTTGACTATTATTTTCTGATTTATATTTCTCAAATATCATAAGTTATTTGGAAAACATGTGATGGAAGCCTTGTGAAGGTTGTCTTTCATGAAATGGAGATGGTGATTTAGGATTCCATAATGGATGAAAGGTGGTACATGGGCTGTGTAGGGGAAACAATTTTTGGGATGTTCACGAGAGGTTATGAAGAATATAACACTTTGAAAAATTGGGTTAATGGGATTAGCGATATTTTTGGATTTATTTTCATATATAAAAGACCATAATACCTTAATTAAGTAAGAGAGAACTTTAATATAAAATATTATCTATGGAGGAATAATTCAGCTTATTCCAAAAAAAGTATTTGGGGAAGACATTCTCAAAAGATAACGAGTTTAGTGGGATGTCCGAGGTCACAAATGAAAAGGGTTAAAGGAGAAGTTAGTTTGCAAAGCGAAAGGAATTTTTGGAATGAAGGAAGTTCATAAAGCATATATATTATCAGAAAATCTTCACTAATATATGAATTACTCATAAGTTTTCATAAGTAGAGAGAGTACATAGAGGAGAAGATGGTACACAGAATTGGAGGTAGCCTAAGAAAGAAGAAACAGTTTGTGGAAGAAGAGGTGGTTCTTGGACGTAGGGATGGTCCATGGAGGAAGAAGTTGTTTGTTAATCACTCAAATTATGAAGTGCAAGGAACTTTGTAGGGATAGTTCACAGCCATAGTTTGTGGGAACAGTTTGTGGGGAAATCGTGTGAAGGGAAGATAGCTCATAGAGGATATATGATAGTTTTTTAAGGGGAAATATTGTATACACGTGATACGTATTTACACCATGGGAATTATTTGTGAATAAGAAAGGGAGATCAAGACACTTTTGTATTGTTCCATATTATTCTATGTCAAATAAGAAGAAAGAGAGTGGCCAATTTATATTTAGTGATTTAGGCCATATTGATTGTGATGATGCTGTACTGAGATGGTGTTAATTGTTTTAATAATTACAGTGGAGTTTTTTGATTATATAACTTTTGGAAGAAGGTGATTCAGTGTAGTTATTTTTTCATTGAAAAATAAATAGAGATCGAGACACCGTTATAAACTATTTCATATCATTGGGTATCATATATAAAATAGGGAAGAGGAAGTAATATGCCAAATTGATATTCATTGATTATAATTTGGGTTGGAGAGAATTTTTTTCATCATTCCATAATACATTAATATTATTTTGACTGACAGAAGAATAAGATTGTGCATATATCAAGTTTATTGCTGTAAAAAACTAAAAAGAGTTACTTGTGTGCTGCTAAGCAAGTAACAAGTGCAGAGAGGATGAACAAAGTAGTACTATGACATCCAACATGTCTCAACAGGTGGAAGACATTATTGGTGATAAAACCTATGACAAGAAGAATATTTTCTTGGGAGGTAGTATAAATATCCATCCCAGATCTATAAAACATACACTATCAAACTGTTTTCAAAGTTCCACATGAGTGTAAGGGTATATCCTACTAATTGTAACCACACAAAAGGACTTTTTCTAGTGGTTCTGTGATCAGAATTATTTCTAACCCTGCAAAGGATACATTTTCCCTTGTTGAGTAGTGAGCCTTGTAAAAATATCATGTGTTATTTTTACTTCTTTAATATAATTGAATGTAATAGGGAAACGAGAATAACAGAATGAAGATCCTAATAGGTCTCAGAGGTACAAGGATAAAAAGATGAAATTGGATTAACAAGTCCCTAACACAGATTCACCTCCCCCCCTAAGTGTTAGGGGTATCCTGAACTGGTCCTCTTTGGAATTTTATATCATTGAGAATGTTTTAAATGTAATCAGAGTACCCTTATTTAATGGAATAAATTATCTAGTCTGGAAGAAAATAACAAGATCGCATTTACAATATTCTGATGATGATGTTTACCCAATAATATTTCATAGAATTCATGTTAGTAATAATAAAAACATTTCTAGGATATAATCATATAATATATTATCATATGATGATGTTACAGATGAGAATATATTTTTGAGAGAGTTTCCAAAAAAGATATACATGATTTTGAATTATTTTAAAATAGCTAAAGAAATGTGAGAAAAGATATTTAAAATATATATGGTGAAAAAATTGAATGAGTAAAAGTTGTAATTTATTGAAAATATATTTCATGACATGAAGATGAGTTCAAGTGAAAATTTTTAAAGTTTCTGCAATCATCTGACTAAACTGGTTAGTGATATACATGGAGTTAGTCATGAAATGAAAGATTATGATATACATAATAATTTCATATGAATATTACACCCAATTTACAATCGAAATGTAACCTCCCATGTAAATAAATAATACAACATTTTCATATTTATTAATATTTTTGAATAAAATATTAATTTTACATTAAATGGGATGCTCTTTTTGATATAATACTCAACACTCAACAACGGATTTCTTCGAAATCTTACATTGCACACAACACTTAGTTATACTGAAAAATAATATAATAATTTTATTATTTTAAATGGTAGTTAACTCATTGCTATTTTATTGGCATGAATGAATAGAACTAACTAAAATATGAATATATATATTTTTTAATTGTCTTTATATTTATCCAATAAATTTTATAGTCTTAAAATAAGAATGAATTTGATTTTAAGCCTGAAATACTCTATTATTCTTTAAAATATTGTTTTACAACCTTCTAATGGAGAAACCGTTTTAAATCTAGTTTTTGTTACTTTTATATGTATTATTTGAAAAAACAACTTTAGAATATGAACATAAAAATTTACTTTGGATGAAATTTGGTTATTTTTCTGATAAAGTTCATTTTTAATGAAGAGTGAAAAATGTTGCATTTTAATTAAAAATAGATTTTTAATCTAATTTATTTATATAGTTATATTGTAATATTATTTGGTTTTAAAGTTTAATTGGACTGTAGTTTTATCATTTAATCCAATTTTGGTCATTTTAAGTAATTTCAAATTGAAATTGGACATAAACACATGTTAATATCTTGGTAGTTTTTACTTCTTAAAAACATGCTTTTATTGTTTATAACAAGAATTAATTTTAAATTAATTCATGAATTTTTTTTTTAATTTTTAAAAATGGATTCCATATTTGGAATTAGGAGGTCCAAATTCTTTAAATAGGTAACTTTTATTTTTCGACATTATGAATAGTAATTTCAGTAAATATTTTATTTACCATGGTTAAATTGTAAATCTGATAAATAAGGGTAAAAATTAAAATTATAATAATATTAAATTACCCTTCAACATATCCTAAACCAATTGGATGAGATATTTACAACCATTGGCATCCTTGGGTCAATTTTAGGACCCCATGGAGCCACTTGTATGTGAAAAAATACATTTATTTACATTTAATTTAAAGTTAAGTAAAATATAACATAAACACATATCATCTACTAAATCAATTTTTATATGGGGTCATATAAGTGACCAACACATCCATAAATATTAATAATAAATATAAATAGATTTTCCACATCATGATATTTTATTTATAATTTTTAGATATTATATAAATAAATTTATTTATGACATAGTGATGATGTAATTTTTTCTTCATTAATAAAGGATTCTAATAAATGATATTATAATTGTCAAAATAAATGTAATTTCATTATTCTAATATCATCCATGATTTTTCTAGAGGATAATAACATGTTATATTTGTATTAATGATGTTTTTCTGAAGTAATCACGTTAATATGTATTTTTAAAAATGTCATGCTATGAATAGTGTCAAAATAGACATAATTCATATTTTAAAATATATAATATTTTATTAAAGATTATAAAATTTTAAAAAAAATCTAATATTTTTTCAAATAGTTATTATAAGTCTAAAATTTTATTATTGACTCTAGAATTGTATATTTTTCATGTTTTGGTAACTTTTCTGTTTCTCAAAGTGTTAAATGCTTGATAAAATGGTAAAAGTAAAAAAGGCTTAAATAAAAAAGAAGGAATAAAAAATATCCAAAATCTATCCAATTATTTTTGGATGATTTTATTTAGACTTATAATTATCTTATATTCTCATTTAAAGAGTTTTGGTCCTTTTGAAACTGAAGATAATTTTATAATAAAATAATACTTTCAATCTTTCCTAAAAAGCCACCTCCCTCTTATAAAGGGCCACCACCTCTAAAAAATTACACACACCTCTCAATCACATTGGATCATCCAAAATCTACTAAAAAAATATCCTAACATCCTACTCTTCATCCTAGAGTATTTATTCTATGTATTCGGAAATTAAGGAAAGCCTTTTGGCTCAAATCAAAGTGAGTTACATGTATTAAGAGGTAGCGTCTTCTCTAAAATTCTGTTTCATTATTCTACTTCTTTACTCCCTATTCTATTATTTTTATTTTATTAAATAACAAAAATAGTATCATCAATACACTAGGATTTTTTTTATGAGAATGATTCAAATTACACATACACACACCTCCATCTAATGGATTTAAAACATATTGTTTCTCTGGTTGGTGATCTACTGCCTCCTAAAATGAATATTATTCGATTTTTCTGTACCACCTCTCATGGTGGCCATTATGATGGAACTTTTCTTATATGTGATATCTATTATATTTATATTTTCTCTATTTCTTATTTATGTTTTATTTACATCATGCCTTTATGATTTCCAAAATGCGTAAATATGATAATTTCATTTGAGAAAGTGCGGACTACCACCCCCTCAAAGTGATATGACTCATTCATGCTATACATGGAACATATAAATGATGAAATTAATGAAACTATGTAACATATATAAAATAGATATTATAATGGAATTATAATATACCTATGTATTATTTAGTTCCCATTCTTTTGAAAATGAAAAGGAAATAAAAGTAGTGTTCATTCGTACATATGGATTACCTTCTCCATGAATGGTGAATTTCATTTTCATATATCCAAATGTTATGGAATATTATAAATAGATATATAATGGATCTAAATACATATATACTGGATATATATTATATTTAAATCATGAATACAATTCTGGAGATAATGGACTTTTGACCACATGGACTATTTGTAATTATAAAAAGTTCATTTTTCACTCAAGTACTGAATATTGACAAAAAGACTGATATGAACATTCTTTTATATAGTGTATGAACCCATTTAACATTTAAATTTATTAAAAATGAATATTTTTTTATATGAATCGTTTTACTAAATGACAAAAAGAACGTTTTTTTTAATGTACGTGCCAACAATGACCTTTCTGCCACTGCGAGCATTATTTTATATTTGGATTCTTTAACAAGACATGATGTTTTCATAAAAGGAAAATAAATACCATATACCCTTTTAACATATTTTTGTATTTAAAATGGTTTTTATAATGGATTGATTATGTCAATATATTAAACTTATATATTTTTATTACAATGTAGAAATGTTATCTTTCCTTTATGCCTATTCATGTGTTATGATTATATTATGGTTCTTGGGAATTTTTTACTTATATGGGTGGTTCTGTGAAAAACCTATGGTGGGTGAGCCTGAGATATCTCTCCAATTCATTGGGTAATGTGATATAGGTAAACATTATTGTTTCTCCTAATAGATTTATGGAATATACTTTGATGAGTATTCCAAATGTAACTCCCTATGTAGCTGTGAAAGCTACAATGTAAGTATGATATGGATTCCACAAGTTACCTTTATGATTTGTGATTACTACGTGTAATTCATAAATATTATGATTTAATGAGGTATGTAAATGAGATTATGTTTTTTATGTACTAATGGACTAATGTTTTCTTTCTTTATTTTATAAACCTTACGGGTATTTTTATGTTCATCCCTAGTTTTTGAAATGTTTTTTACAGGGTATAAGGAAGGGTAAGAGAAAAGAATAATTCCCAAAGATTTATATCAAGAAAAGAACTCTTGTTTTATTTAAGGATTTTTATTATTGTGAAAATGTTTGGATAGAGTAAAATTGTCTACATCATAATTTTTGAGATGTAATGTTATAGTTATGGGATAATTCAATAAAACACTAAACATGAAAAGATCCTCAATGTCGAAATCTTAATGTAATTTATGATTATGTAATTTTTAAGGCTAGGGGCTTATAGTTGGTATCAGAGGTCGGTTTAGACAATAGTAGAAGTTAAAATATTTTTAAATTAATATCCATAAATTAATTTATGGTAAGATTGAAATGATATAGAATTTACATATTTCCATGTTGTTTATCTAAGATATTTATGTGTTCAGACTGATTTTCTGTAGAGGAAACATGGAAGAAATGATGGGCTGTCATCAGGAGGAAAACAACCTTCTAAATCAGCTACCTGGGATGGTTGGAATCAGAACAGAATAGTTTTTTGAAGTGATAGAATAGTTGACTCAAGTTATAAATGGTTGTACTATCCATGCGTGTAATCTTCCAGATCAACCACAAAAGGACATGTTGGTAGTGAAGCATTTCATGAAGAAACGTCCCCTATCCTTTAGAGGATCATCTAACCATGTGGGCGATTAAGGATGTATTAATACACTAGAGAAGATTTTTGATGTCATTGGGTGCTCAGAAAATCAAAAAGTTAGGCTTGTTGTTTACTATTTTGAAGGTGAATCTGGTCAGTGGTGGTCTATGGATAAAAATATCAGGGATATTGAGGATATTGATACCTTTGTTTGTGATAAATTCACAGGTATGTTTCCTGAGAAATATTTTCCAAAGGAGGTTAGACGTATAATAGAAAAACAATTACTAGAATTGAAGAAAGAGGATTACTTATTGGATGCTTCTGAATAAAAATTCACTCAATTGTAAAGGTATTCTCTAAACTTTATATGAGATCTTGATATTAATGTCAATTGTTTTTACTCTGAATTTAATCCAATTTATCAAAGGGATTGAGATTCTTGACAGTTCAAATTTTATGAAAAAACTTGTTTGATATATGCGGAAGGAGGAAACAAAGTTATCCAATGATCAGGTGTTCATTGACATACAATAGAATAATAGGTCAAGGTGGTAGGAAACAGTGAAGAACTCTTCCAAAAACATTGATGGTATGAAATCTATGTTTACAGTTTGTGAAACGTTTACTAAAAATAACACTGATAAATGCCTTCTGAATTCTGGTAAGTGCTTCTAATGTGGTAAAATGGGACAAAAGGATCATAATTGAACTAAAAGAGATAAGGGTAATGGTAAGAAAAAATATGATTTATTTTCAGTAAAAAATTTTAAGTGCAATTGTCACGACCCGTCCCGGTGGGGCCCAAGACGCAACTCCCCAAGCCCGCCTCCTATAGGCCAGGGGATAGTGACTAGAACAGAGTAGGCACATTACCAACATGGGAGGAATTTACTATAAACATGTACACACGCGCACACATCTCCAAACCCACAAAGCTGAAAAGTAAAAACTACTAAAAGTGGAAATGCATG
Source organism: Viscum album (assembly GCA_963277665.1). Taxonomy (NCBI): domain Eukaryota; kingdom Viridiplantae; phylum Streptophyta; class Magnoliopsida; order Santalales; family Viscaceae; genus Viscum; species Viscum album. Next base: position 1,930,255,801 of record OY728123.1, read on the forward strand.
CATACACCAAAAATCCCAACCAACAGAGTACGACAGGAAGGTAATGTAAAGTAAGTGTAAAACCCTAGTCCAAAAGTAAAAGCCCACTAAAATGAATGTTTGTAACAAAGTCCAACCTGTAATGAAAGGTATTGGGACTGTAATCCATAGTCGTAGGAACACACCTCGGCCTGTCTGATCTCACTGAGCACCATCTGGTCCTGGTCAGCCTAGAATCTTGTCAAAGGCTCGCTCATCTGCACAATACACGACACGTGCGGGCAAAGCCCAGGAAGGGGTGAGTATAACAACACCCAGTAGGACACCCCAAAACCAAAAAGGAATACAACAAGGGAAAATAACACAAACGAAAGATACAGTCATCTCTACAAGTATATGTTTACAGAAAATATAACAAGAATATCTAGATATACTCATACAAGATAGACTATCGCGATACCACCACTAGGATCCAGCTCGAAGATTACACTAAGCATGCAACAAGGAGAACACACTTCTATGTATGAAGAGAGAGATATGAAGTACTTGTTCTGGGAGAACACACTCCACATGTACTTGAGAATATGATGTTCAGATGAGGATCACAACCAATAGAAATGGGGTGATTCCAACAACTTAGTCTGAAAAAATCCTCTAAGTAGCGGATCGGCGCCCGAGAAGAGTTGGCCACGTCGATACCAAGAACTCTACATAGGGTTCCTAGGATGAATAGAGGATTCGGATCCAAGTCTCATAAATCAGATTCCAACAACTCTATTTAATAAGTCCTTCTGAAGGAATCATACTCTTGTATGTAGGAAATGATATCGGAAACCTCCATGAGAAAGACCAAGGGGACAAACTCTAAGGAAACTAGTCCAAGTCACAGAAGGCAACTGGATCAATCCATGTAAAATAGGTTACATGGTGTGTAGTATGGTTAAACACCATGTTCCTTGACCCTAGGTATTGCCCATGTAACGGCCCATGTCATCTGTCCAAGTTGTGTAAAACTCAACTACACGGCGTGTAGAAGGATCACACGTCGTGTTTCTTGACTCTAGGTAATGTACGTTTAAATGGCCCTTGTCTAGAATTGATGTTGTGTAGGAAATCATATACATAGTGTGTAGGTATAAGCACACACCATGTCTTGTCAATGGGGAAACACCCGTGTACCCTGGCCGTATGCCCGTACATGGTGTCCTTTCGTGTTGCCGGCCTGTGTACCAGTACACGGGGTATCCCGTGTATCTTGCCGGGTATGGCCAGGGAAGGGTATACACGTCGTGTCTATGGTCGTGTACCCAACCCGTATCTGTGTAATCCCAAAGTACTTTCTAGGTGCTCCCCGACGAACACATGTTGTGTAGCCCATACTACACGCCTGTAGTCGGGAAAATTCCAGAACTGCGTCTTCCTCCTCGTGCCTCGTCCGATCTTCCAGATCTCGATTTTGTCATCTGTTTGCTGCGAAACTCAAGGCGTTGGTTCGTTTCATCATCCAAACATTGAATCCGGGTGTTTCAGACCTTTAATAGTCTCGACGAACAACATATGATCTTCCGAAGAAAAATTCCCAAAAAAATTATATCTCTCGATCCGCTCCGAATCGTCTGCCGAAATCGTCATCGCAGCTTCAGACCATCCTCCTGAGGTTGGATCTACAGTCTTAGATCATTGTGCTAACAAACGAATGTCCAACGATTGATTTCCTCCAAGAATGAATAGAACGCACACGAAGAACGTGTAGAAACCGGGGAAGAAAAGAAAAACAATCGAGAGGGACAAACCTCAATCGATTTTTGTGTCGATATTGGGTCATCACCATAAGAAGGTTGAAAGAAACCAAAATTTACTCCAACAATCAAATCCCAAAATCCCCACAAAATCCCATCCCGTAGATACGATTGATCCACGGGATAATCTGTTCGTGGATTAGTCTGTGTTCGTTATAGGAATCATGAATGGGGAAGGAAACCAAAACCAAACATCCTACCTGGATTTGCGGCGTTCATTGGAGAAGGTCGGGTCATCGCATAGTCATCGCCGGTGAAGCTCATCAAGAACATTGTTGCCGCGTTGGGAGGATTTCTCTAGAGCTTTATAGATCCTCCAGGGGAAATTCAGTGTTATGGGAATTGTAACCCTGATCCCCTGCGAAATATCTATTTAAAAAATTAAATGATTTCTCTGTAGTAAGGATTTAATAAAATATTTTAATTAAATATTTTATTACGGTTATGCCCAAAAACCAGACTTCTCCATCGGTCTGCGCTAGATGATGTTAGGTCTCTTCTAGGGTAAACCCGCTGGCCTTGACGCAATAGTGCCCTTGGATTTCTGATCTCAGTACCCATTCAGGAGTTATTCTGTTTTTTCAGGAAAACCCCATGCGTGCCTCAATTAAATTATTTAATTTAATTCAAACATTTGTTCCGGGCTCACCGGGCCTCGGAACTGTAGGTCGTCTTAAAGCCTGGTCTCGAAATAATTCCCACATAATATTAAAATATACCATGGTAAAATAAGAGACATTACATCACACCCTCCTTAGGTATTTTACGTCCCTGAAAAGGCAAAACGAAGGCTAATCAAAAAGACGTGGGTACTACACATGAATCTGAGCCTGCCGCTCCCACGTGCTCTCCTAGAGATTCTCGTGCTGCCACCGGACACGCACCAAAGGAATAGCTCGCCCACGAAGGATCTTCTCCTGCCGATCCTCTATCTCTATGGGGTACTTAGAAAAGGTCGCTCCATCATCGATGTCCAGCTCGCCCGAGTCGACAACGTGCGATGGATCATGCACGTACCTCCGCATCTGTGACACATGGAAGACGTTGTGTACTCGGTCCATCTAAGGTGGTAGATCCAAGCGACACACCACCTCCCCAACTCTACTCATAATCTGAAAAGGGTGGATGAACCTCAGAGATATCTTTCCACCTCGGCCAAATCTCTACAATCCCCATCGAGGTGAGACACGAAGGAACACATGGTCTCCCTCTTCAAACTCCATGGGATTCTGTCTCTAGTCGGTATAAGAGTTATTCCGACTCTGTGAAGTCTTCATCACTCCTGGATGACCTGCACCTTCTCTGTATTAGCTCGCACCATCTTTGGGCCCATGAGTGTTGACTCTCCTGGGCCAGTCCAGGAAAGTGGTGACCTGCAAGGTTTCCCATACAAAGCCTTTAATGGTGCCATACCAATAGTGGAATGATAAATGTTTTTATAAGAAATTTCCCCAAGCAGTAGGTGATCCTCCTAGATATGACTGAAGTCAAGTATCCAAGCTCGTAGCATATCCTCCAGAACCGTGATGGTCCACTCCGTCTGACCATCATTTTCAGGATGAAAAATGGTTCTCAAGTGTAACTAAGTCCAAAAATCTTCTTTAAATAACTTCCACAAATGGGATGTGAAATGATCATCAAGATCTGAGACGATCATGGATGGCACTCCATGAGGCCGAACTATCTCCTGCAAGTAGAGGCGTCCCAAGATCTCTACCAGACTCTACTCCTGTATGGCTAGGAAGTGGGCCAACTTGGTGAGTCGGTCAACGACCACCTAGATGGCATCGTGCCCCCTAAGACGTACGTGGTAAACCCGTAACAAAGTCCATGGATATCCCATCCCACTTCCACTCTCGAACCTCAAGGGTCTGAGTTAAACCTACTGAAACCTGGTGCTCAGCCGTTACTTGCTGATAAGAAAGGCATCGAGAAACAAACTCTGCCACACTCTTCTTCATTCCTGGCCACCAGAAATGACGTCGGAGGTCCTGGTACATCTTTTCCATGCCTCGATGCACCACCAAAGGATATGTATGGAACTCCCTCAGAACCTCATCCCGTAACATCACTAGTACTACCGTGTGCCCTCTGAAAAGAACAATGTTCTCCCCACCTTTTTAATATCCATCAGCAGCATCACCTGTGGATATTTGATCACGCAGTGTCTCACAGCTAGAATACTCTAGTTGTGCCTCCCTGACTCGCTGTAAGAGTGGAGGGGTAACAACCATCGACTGAAGTTAAGCTCCCTCATCATTATCCACGCAGCATAACTATAAAGAGGCCAACTGCCTCGTCGCCTCATCCAGCAACTGCGAACTGGATTTCCTGCTGAGAGAATCTGCCACAACGTTCCATTTTCTAGGAGTATGAACGATCTCAAAGTCGTACTCCTGGAGGAACTCAATCCATCACCTCTAGCTCATATTCATATCCATCTGAGAAAATATATATGAGACTCTTGTGATCAGAGTAGATGGTAAACCACTCACCCATCAGGTAGTGCCGCCACATCTTCAATGCGAAGACTACCGCTGCGAACTCAAGATCATGGGTCGCGTAGTTCTGATCATGTGGCCTCAACTGACGTGAGCCATAGGAAATCACTGATTTCCTCTACATCAGGACACAACCAAGCCCAATTCCTGATGTGTCGCAGAATAATACATACTCGACACCCTCCTTTGGTAATCTCAAGATCGGGGCGCTCGTCAGACTCTGTCTCAACTACTGAAAAGCCCGAGGGCATATCTCGGTCCATACAAAAGGCTTCCCCTTTCAGGTCAAAGCTGTCATGGGTGTTAAAATCCTGGAGAAACCAAGAATAAATCTCTTATAGCAGCCTTCCAACCCAAGAAAACGTCGCACCTCCATCACTCTCTGGGGAGGCTCCCATGCTAACACTGCTTCTACCTTGGTTGGGTCCACTGCTACACCATCCGCTGAGATAACGTGTCCTAGAAAGTGGACCTCCTATATCCAGAATTGACACATTGAGAGTTTTCTGTACAACTGGGGCTCTCGGAGTGTGTCCAGAACCATCCTCAGGTGCCTCACGTGCTCCTCCTCGGATGCAGAGTACACAAGGATATCATCGATAAAGACCACCAAGAACCGATCTAGATATGACTAAATGATCAGATTCATGTGTCCCATGAACACTTCAGGGGCGTTCGTCACGCCGAGGGGAATCACCATGTCCACATAGTGACTGTAGAGACATCTGAATTCTATTTTCTGTATATCCTCATCTCATACTCACAATTGGTGATAGCCTTATCGTAGATCAACCATCGAGAACCATCATGCTCCTCTTAACTGGTCAAAGAGGTCATCGACCCTCGGTAGTGGATATCGGTTCTTCACAGTCACCTGATTAAAATGCTCGTAATACACACACAACCTTATGCTCCAATATTCCTTCTTGGAAAACAACACTGGGTCCGCCCCGGGTGAAAAACTGGGTCTCACGAAGCCCTTCTTCATCAAATATTACAGCTACACCCTCATCTCACGAAGCTCTGTTAGAGCCATCCGATATGCTGATGCTGATATTGGTGTCGTCCCGAGTTGCAACTCAATACAAAAATATATCTCCCGATGGGGAGGTAGTCTAGAGTCATACTCCAGAAAGACATCCTCGTACTCAACCACTTCTGCTGGAAACTAGAAACTTGTAACATCTTCTGCGCCAAGGTCTAGGCTAGCCAGCTGATATGAAATAGGTTGTACCTTCCTACGCACGAGTCCATAAAGTGTTGTCGGGGTCTCCTTTTCACCGACGAAGGAGTACCTCATTCCATCAATATGGACACACCGCACCCTTCACCTAAAAAAGTCAATCTGGTCATGAACTGTGGATAGCCAATCCATACCAAGAATGACATCATAAGGCCTCGACGCTACCACCAAGAGGTTCCAACCGAAACACTCGCCTCCAAGGGTCAGGCCACACTGTCTGAAAATATGTGTGATCTCTGAATCTTCTCCAGTCGGTGTTTCTAAGTGTAAGGGTCGAGTCAATGGATCAATAGGAATCTCATGGTCTTGAACATGATAAGTAGGTAGAAAAGAATGACTAGAACCTATGTCTATCAGTACGGAAGACAAAGTAGAAAAGACACAGATTGTACCTCTAATCATTCCAGGAGTACCAGGGTCATAAGCCTCTGCTACCTGCAGTTGTCCCTACCTCTGTCCACCAGCACCCTGAGCCTAGGGCAGACCTCCTGGGGGTGGTGTTAGTAAAAGGTCAAAACACCGACCACATCTAGCTACTCTCACTTCTCTTATACCACGTCTGTTGCCCTATGTATCTGTCTTTTCCACAGGTTGCATCTTCCTCGGTGGACCATCCACTGCTCCTGTGTCAGTAGTATGGCAGGACGGACAATCTTGAGTGAGATGTCCCCTACCATAACATGAGTAACATCACCTCTCTCGAGGCTGGCTAGATGTGCCCTGATAACCCTGTATGGAAGATCCCCTATCCTGGGAACTCCTCTGAAATCGTCTCCCACGCATGCATCCCTGACGTCGGCTCCCTGGCACCGAGGTCTCTACTCTAGCTCGCCCACTACTAACTGCTGGCGGTCACTGCTCTTCCAGGAAGCACTCGAACCCCAAACCCCGCTCGAGCACCCCATCATAAGTAGGAATTCTCATAGGGATGATGATAGCTCAGATGTCTCTGCGCAAGCCTCGCTCAAAATTCCAAGCTCTGAAGTACTGATCCCTGACCATATCCATCGAGTACCGTGAGAGTTCGGTAAACCTCGATGAATATTCAGCCACCTTTATGGTTCCCTTATAGAGCTGAAGAAGCTACTGTATACGTACTTCTCTCAGGGTGACCGGTGAAAACTACTCTCTGAAAATATACTCAAATTCTGACCATGCAAGGGTTACCTCGTCGTGGGTCTGGATAACCAAACACCACCATCGTCCTGCCGATCCCTACAGAAGGCTCACTGCTAGGATCACCATCTGGTTTGCTGGTGTCCAGACCAAACAGAAGACTCTAGCCACTACCTCAAGCCAGTCCTTTACTGCCTGAGGGTCAGACTCGCCTCGAAACCTGAGGGGTCTCTGTCTTTAAAACTCATGTAGTACGCTCAGCCTGCGCTCCTCCTCTACTGGTACAGCGGTCACTAAACACTGCTCCACAGGTGGTGGAATAACTGGAACACCACCCGAAGGTAAAAATGGGGGATCTGTTCCCTGTATCGAAGCTTCATCACTGAGGGGGTCATCCTCATGATCGAGCTGCTGGATCCTAGCGGGTGTGCATCACGGAGGCATCCTGTAAGGAAACAAGATGTATCTCAGTCAGTGAGTATATCTGGAGAGCTGACTCATTCAGGACATGGAAACCACAACCCATTCTTATATGATTAATGTACCATTATTTTCCCCTGCAACTAGTGTTCTCATGTTCCGTGTTGAAATGCAAGTTATCAGAGTCCTGGTTTATGGATACGTCGGCCACCTGCACCAACACTAGGGTCCCTGGCCTAAAATCCGAACTTGAAACACTTAACATTGTTTCCCCAAACCAACTCACAGACACTCGGTCCTAAGGTAGAACCAACCACCTCTGATACCACTCTATCACGACCCGTCCCGGTGGGGACCGAGTCGCAACTCCCCAAACCCGCCTCCAATAGGCCAGGGGCTGGTGACTAGCACCGAGTTGGCATATTACTAATATGGGAGGCATTGCCTATAAACTTTTACACACGCACACACATCTCCAAGACCACAAAGATTAAAAGTAAAAACAATTAAAAGTGGAAATGCATGCATACACCAAAAATCCGAACCAACAGAGTACGATAGGAAGGTAAAGTACAGTAAGTGTAAAACGCTGGGCCAATAGTACAAGCCCACCAAAAATAAAGTCTGTATCAAAGTACAACCTATAATGAATGGTACTGGGACTGCAATCCATAGTCGTAGGAACATATCATGGCCTGTCTGATCTCACTGAGAACTGTCCAGTACTGGTCCACCTAGAATCCTGTCATGGCTCGCTCATCTGCACAAGACATGACATGTGTGGGAAAAGCCCGTGCAGGGGTGAGTATAACAATACCAAGTGGGACACCCTGAAACCACAATGGAATAAAAAAAAGGAAAATACCACAATGGATAGATATAGTCAGCTCTAAAAAGTATATGTTTACAGAACATATAATAAGAATATCCAGATATACTCATACATGATTGACTATCGTAATACCACCACTAGGATCCAGCTCGAAGATTCCACTAAGCACGCAACAAGGAGAAAACACTCCTAGGTCTGAAGAGAGAGATGAAAAGTACTCATTCCAGAAAAACACAATCCACAAGTACATGAGAATACGATGTTCATATGAGAATCACAACCAATAGCTATGGGGTGATTCCAACAACTCATTCTTAACTAATCCGCTAAGCATAAGATCGGTGCCCGGGTAAAGTTGGTAACATCGATACCAAGAACTCTACCTAGGGATCCAGGGATGAATAGAGGATCCAGCTCCAAGTCTCACAGAGGGGATTCCAACAACTCTATTTAGGAAGTCATACTGAAGGGATCATACTCCTGTATATAGGAAATGATACAGGAAACCTCCAGGAGAAAGACCAAGGGGACGAATCCTAAGGAAACTAATCCAAGTCACATAAGGCAACTGGCTCAATCCATATAAAGTAGGTTACACGGTGTGTAGTATGGTTACACACCATGTTCCTTGACCCTAGGTACTACCCGTGTAATGGCCAGTGTCATCCGTCCAAGTTGTGTAAAACTCAACTACATGGCGTGTAGAAGGATCACACGCTGTGTTCCATGACTCCGGGTACTGCCCATGTAAACGGCCCATGTCTAGAATCGAAGTCATGTAGGAAATAATATGCAGGGCATGTAGGTATAAGTACATGTCGTGTCGTGTCAATGGGGAAACACCAGTGTACCCTGGCCATATGCCCATACACGGTGTCCGTCCGTGTCACCTGCCTGTGTACCAGTACACAGGGTATCCCGTTTATTTGGCCGACGAAGGGTATACACACCATGTCTGTGGTTGTGTACCCATCCCGTGTCCGTGAAATCCCAGAGTACACGCCAGGTGATCCCCAACAAACACACGACATGATGACCATACTAAAAACTGTGTAGTCGGGAAAATTCCAGAACCGCGTCTTCCTCCTCGCACCTCGGCTGATCTTCCGGATCTTGATTCCGTCATCTGTTTTCCACGAAACTCAAGGTGCTGGTTCGTTTCATCATCCTAACACCGAATCCGGGTGTTTCGGACCTTCAATCGGCTCGACGAATAATATATGATCTTCTAACAAAAAACTCCCCAAAAATTCGTATCTCTTGATCTGCTCCGAATCGTCCACCGAAATCGTCGTCTCAGCTCTTGACCATCCTCCGGAGGTCGGATCTACAATCTCGAATCATTGCGCTAACAAATGAATGTGCAACGATCAATTTCCTCCAAGAATGCATAGAACGCACACGAAGAACATGTAGAAACCGGGGAAGAAAAGCACTACAATAGAGTGGAACAATCCTCGATCGATTTTCGTGTCGATCTTGGTTCGTCACCGTTAGAAGGTTGAACGACACCAAAATTTACTCCAAGAATCAAATCCCAAAATCCTCGCAAAAGCCCATCCCGCAGATACGATCGATCCAAGGGCTAATATGATTGTGGATTAGTCCGTGTTCGTCGTAGGAATCAAGAATGGGGAAGGAAACCAAAACCAAACATCCTACCTGGATTTGCGGCTTTCGTTGGTGAAGGTCGGGTCGTCGTGTCGTCGTCGCCGGTGAAGCTCATCAAGAACATCATCGCCGCATTGGGAGGTTTTCTCCAGAGCTTTCCAGAGCCTCCAAGGGAAATTTAGGGTTATGGTAATTGTAACCCTGATCCCCTGTGAAATATCTATTTAAAAATTTAAAATATTTCATTGCGACAAGGATTTAATAAAATATTTTAATTAAATATTTTATTACAGTTACGTCCAAAAACCAGATTTCACCATCGGTATGAGCCAGCTGATGTTAGGTATCTTCTAGGGTAAACCCGATGCTCTGGACGCAATGGTGCCCTTTGATTTCTGATCCGGGCACCCGTTCAGTAGTTATTCTGTTTTTTCAGGAAAACCCCACGGGAGCGTAAATTAAATAATTTATTTTAATTCAAACATTTTTCACGAGCTCACCGAGCCTCGGAACTGCAAGCCATCCTGAAGTCTGGTCTCGATATAATTCCCACATAATATTAAAATAAAACTTGGTAAAATCTGGGAAATTACAGCAATTAAATGGGTCATTATGAAAATGAGTGTCCAATGAAGAACTCAACTGAGGGAAACTAGTCAGACTAAATGCAAAAAAGAGGTGGTGAAGTCCTTTTCAACTACTTCAGGAGATGGTGGGCCATCAAAAAAAGTAGTATCAGGTACATTGTATGTCTATTCATATTATGTGAATGTGTTGTTTTATTCAGTTTTGTCTACACATTCTTTCATTTCTGATAAATTTTCTATTAAATTGGGAATTCCATATCAATATATGAATCATAAACATATGGTAGAAACACTGGGAGGAAATGTTGAGACAAAAAGAAATTACAAGAACATTCTTGTCCTTGTGTGTAGAAATAATCTACCTACAAACCTTATTGTTTTTCCTCTAGTAGAGTTTGTTGTTTTTTTGGGTATATATTGGATTTCTGTTTATCATGCTAACATTGACTGTAGAGATAAATAGGTTTCTTTTCAAAAAGAATTTCAGAATTTGTACAATAATTAACCCTTAATTTTTATAACATATTGGGAAGGTGAGAAACTAGTTAGATATGGAAATGAATGTTACCTTGAACATATTCTTGAATACTAAGGAACTATTCATATTATGGATGTGTCAGTGGTAAATGAGAATCTTTATGTTTCTACTTATGATTTTCCTAGTATAATACCTGATTCAAAAGGTGAATTTATAGTTGACAGAGTTCCTTATTCTAAGAAAATTTCAAAACCACCTTATTGAATGGCTCAAATTGAATATTTAGAGTTAAAGAAAAAATTGCAGGAGTTATTAGATAAATATTTCATTCTTCCTAGGACATCACCATGGAGTGTTTATATCTTGTTTCTTAAAAAGAATGATAGATCAATGAGACTTTACATTGATTATAGATCCTGGAATAACATCACAGTTAAGAACAAGTAGAATATGCCTCATATCAATGATTTGTTTGATCAACTTAGGGAGCTCAGTATTTTTCGAAGATTAACTTGAGGTCAGGGTACTATATGTTGAAAGTAAAAAAAGTAGATATTCTGAAGACCACATTTTATACTACACATGGGTATTATAAATTTTTAGTTCTTCCTATTTGGTTTCCCAATTCACCTATTGTATTCGTGGATCTTATTAATAGAATTTTTTGTGAGTTATGGAATAAGTTTTTGGTCGTTTTTATTGATGGTATTTTGGTATATTCTAAAAGTAAAGAGCCAAAAGAACATCATTTGAGGGTTGTCTTGAAAAATTTAGAAGATAAGATACTATATGGGAAATTTAGCAAGTTTGAGTTATGGCTGTATAAAATTTCATTCCTTGGTCATAATGTTTCTAAAGATGGCCTAACTAATGATCCTGTTAAAAGAAAAGTTGTTGAATAATGGCCAAGACCCACAAATATAACTGAGATTCGTAGTTTTCTCTATTTGGAAGGATACTACTGAAGGTTTGTTGAAAATTCTTCACAGTTATCTAGCCCACTAACTAAGTTAACTCGGAAAGGTGTTATGTTCATTTGGAAAAAATAATGTGATGATTGTTTTCCGGAATTGAAAAAAAAGATTGGTGAATTCTCCAATTTTGGAATTACCTACTAGAGATGGTGAATTTTTTATCTACAGTTATGCATCATTGAAAGGACTTGGATGTGTTCTAATGTACAATGATTAGGTAATTTCTTATACTCCACGTTAGTTTATACCACATGTGTTAAATTACACCAAACAAGATTTGGAATTAGATGCTGTTTTTTTTTCTTTAAAAATTTGAAGTCGTCATCTATATGAAGTAAAATTTGAAATATATACTAACCAAAAAAGTTTTATGTATATATTCATTCAAAAATATTGATCATGAGATAGAGGATATGGCTAAAATTAATCAAGGATTATGTTTTTACAATTCATTCCCATCCAGGAAATGAAAATAATGTGGTCGATTATTTGATTTAAAAAAGTAATGATACATTAGCTTTATTATATTTGGAACAAGATCCTTTGATAAACGATTTGATGACCTTTGAAATAGAAGTTTTTGGTGTGGTAAATCACTCTGTTTTTTTTCTCATTTCAGTACAGTCGTCCCTACCAGACATAAAAAAGAAAGCGCAGAAAGAGGACAGTGAGTTGCCGAAAAAGGTTGGATAGTTTCAGAAGGGTAAGTAACATGAATTTAACATTGATAAAGACTATGTTTTGAGGTTTGGTAAGAGATTGTGTCTTCCTTGTGATTCACAGATGAAAGAAGATTTGTTTTTTTAAGCTCATAGTTCACCATTTTCAGTTCATCCCAGTAATACTAAGATGTATAGAGATCTTCAAGAGTATTACTAGTCAGATGAAATGAAAAGATATATTTCAGACTTTACTATGAAGTGTTTGACTTATCAACAGGATAGGGCAGTGTGGAATTTACCATAAGGGATTCTTCAGACATTGAGAATGTGAGAGTGGAAATTGGAAAATGTGTCAATGGATTTTTTCCTAGGATTACCAAATACTTCTTGAGGTAACAATGAAATCTGGTTTATTATTTATAGATTAACTCAACCTTGTTATTTTCTTTCAATTTTAGATACTCTATCTCTAGATGAAATTTCTCAATTGTATTTTAATGAGATAGTCAAGTTACATAGAGTTCCCCTCTCTATTGAATCTGATAATGATCCTAAGTTCACTTTTAACTATTGGAAGGGCCTTAAGAAGTCATTAGGACCTGAATTAATTTTTAGTGCAACTTTTCATCCTTGATCAAATAGGCGGTCAGAACGAACAATTCAGATATTGGAAGATATGCTACGTGTTTTCTCAATGGATTACCAGGTCAATTGGGACCAACATCTTTGTTTGGTCGAATTTAATTATTATAACATTTTTCATTCCAGTATATAGATAGCACTATTTGAAGCATTATATGAAAAGTGGTGTCGAAGTCCATCATTTTGGGATAAAGTAGGTGAAAGGAAGTTGATAGTACCTAAATTGGTATAAGAGATGGAAGAAAAAGTTCATTTGATTCAAGATCACATGAGAATAGCTTAGAGGAGAAATAAAAATTACACGGATAACCAGAGGAAGGATCTTTCTTTTGAGGTATGTGATCATGTCTTTCTCAATGTTTCCCTTTCGAAAAGTGTGATGCATATTGGAAAGAATGTAATTTTGAGTTTGAGGTTCATTATTCCCTATGAATTCCTAGATAAAGTTGGAATAGTTTCCTATAGAGAAGCTTTACATCCATGTTTAACCTAGGTACACAATGTTTTTCCTGTTTCAATGTTGAGAAAGTATATGTCGGATCAATCTCATGTTTTGATTATAGAGGTAGTTTAGTTGGAAGAGAATTTTTGTTATGAGGAACAACCCGTCCAGATTCTTGACAGAAGAGAGCTAGTGATGCAGAATAAGGTAATTCATCTCGTAAAGGTTTTGTGGAGAAACCATATGATTGAATAGGCAACGTGGAAATCAGAAAATGCTATAAGGGATAAATACCCCCACTTATTTGATTAGTGAATAGAATTAAAGACCACCAAGTTTGCACTCAAGCCTGCCTAATAACCTTACTAAGACCACATTATGGGTGTTGATCCTCCAATTAAAGTGCTTCAATTACTGAAATACCTATTAGAAATAAAACTTCATTAATTTCACTATGATCAAAATAAATACCTTGATTAAGAAATTTAAACTATAACACCCTATGATTTTATGATATATTTTCATGTAAATAAACTTAATTAATTTGATATCATCATTTACATGCAACACCTAGTTTAAAGGAATAAAAAAACTATTTAAATATCATTATGTGAAAATTATATCATTTTTCATCATCACATTATTATCATAGGTTGAATTTTTAGGATTTTCCTAAACATATTTTTTTAATGAATTGTGAAGATTGTTAATTTTTGTAAAAGTATCATTTATTTTCATAAAATACATTAAAATAAAAAGTAAAATTCTATTTTTAGGGTATTAAAATGATGTAAAATTCATTTTATTTAAAACAATCAAATTAATTCCACTGGGTTCAACATTTTTATTTCTTTTTCTATATGTCAGGTTTTTGTCTTAAAGCGCATTTTTATATAAAACCATTTATAATCACATTTCACAGTTTTATTTTAAATTTTTTTTAAAATTTATATTATTTGAATTTGATAAAATATATTCTCTATTTCTAATAATGAAATTAAAAAATAATAAATATTTTGTCTTTTTTTTCGGAATTATGAATGGTGACTAGGAAAATGTGTCACCTTAATAAAGGGAAAATCAGCCAATTAAAGTAAAAAATAAAGTGATAAAGTATTAAAAATATATCCAACATATTCCATTATTAATTTTGTGAAAATAATTTTTCCATTACCAATCTAACTTTGAATATATATCATTTTGGTTCTGTTTTTCTTTGATAATGGAATTTATTTTATTTTAAGTAAACAAAAATATAAAATTTTACTTTTTTGACATTAAATATATATTAGATATTCACATAGTAATAAAAATATATTTTGAATGAATATTAAATTTCTTTTTGTGAATATTGAAAAACATTTATGAAGTTAATATATTTCTAATTTTTAACAGTTATAATTAATTTCAATGCTTATATAACTCTAACATAGTGCTTTTGTAAGTAATGGAAAAAATCAATGTAATTAATTTTAGAACCATTAAAACGTTTTTTTTTGGATTTATTATGGTTTTAAAAGAATAATATATTTAATAATAATGTATTATTTATGGTTTGAATTATTATATTAAAATTCTATTTTTTTTCTTCATGTATTTAAAGTCAAATTAAAATAATAGTATCAAAAATAACCTTAATGAAATTTTATGACAAATAATTATTTTTATATTATTTTAAAATTTTAAAAATCATTCAAGAGGATAAGTAGGATAAAAAATAGTTGATCATTTAATCCCTTAAAAATTGATGATAAAATATTTACCTTATATGTAAAGTGATAACCCTTTAATATTCAAAATATTTTGTTGTGATTAAGGTTAAAAAAATTTAACAATGGTGTTAAACAAAAAGTAAGTGTTTAAATATAACATAAAACTATAAATTTTTTTATAAATGTATTTCAACCGTAAACTATCTTATATTGAAAATAATTTCTATAAATTGTGTAATATTACCACTTTATAAATTGTAATTAAATCTTATTTTGTTTATAATTTCAAATTATTTTCTGTGGAAATTAAATTTCTCAATAAAAATAAACTTATAATTGGTTTTATGGCCTCACATAAGGGTAAAATTCCTACTAATGTAACAAATCAATTTTTTCCCTATTACACTTGGGGATATTGTATAGACTATTTTTTGATTTACGAATGAAGTGATAGTAGGATTCTATGGCCCACAGATCCTCAATGATGATATAATAAAAATATTAAATATATTAAATAATTTTTTCATGGTTTTCTAGAAATAATGTTATATCATATGAATAGTTTTTTAGATAGAAAATTTGAAATTAATATTATATATTGAATGTGTGTTTTACATTAGGTTTAGCATAAACCCTGTCTGCATGGGGTGTGAGGTTAAATCACATACAAGTGTGTGAGGGTAATTTTATTTACCATTTTTCTTTTATTTTTATTTTCCTTTTTTTAGTTTTTTGTTTTTAATTCTTCATCTGCAAATTCTACACCTTCATTGTCATTCTCTATAGATCAAAAAATCATCGAAAGTCATTCATTTTATTCCATTTAATTTTGGAACACCATAATAAGGTGAAATTAAACACTCCACCATCAATATTCAGTTAAATTAAAAATTAAAAGTATGTTTTTAATTTCACAGTCATATGTATATGTTTCCGACGCTTTCGCCGGGGCGCGCGCGCATCCGTCCGTCACGGGGGGGGGGGGGGGGACGCGCGGCTTTGTTGCCCCGCATTCCCGCTTTCCAAAGGCGGGCGGCATTCGTTCCTTATTCAAGGACGTCTGCTCCTTGATCGAAACAGGATGATGGGATGTTGGTTCTTCCTCCTGTGGATTCCTCCTCAGAACTCGTCACCTAGTCCGGGTCTCCCTTATAGATTTAATACGTAGTTCGTGAAACTCTTCCAAGTGCCATGTTTCCATGGGCGCCGGTTAATTACGCTGCTCCTGTCGGGACATTCCAAAGGGTCCAGTCAGGGCAACAACCTTCGGTCAGGGGAGTAGTCACGTTGAGACATCAGTAGCGTGTCTGGATGCTGGGGTACCTGGCGTGTCTGTCTGTTATCCTTGATCACAAGGCTTCTCAAGGGCGTGGAAGCTCGAGGCATCCCACCTCGAGCGCGGGGAATTACATGTCATAGACACGTATCTGAGGTTTTCCTCAGCTTCCCGTGTTCAACACAGGGTATACCGCAAGTTTAACGTCCAGCGGAGACGGATGAGGGTGATCAGAACGTCCCATAGAGACGGATCAGATTGGTGTATCGCATAGAGACGGCTATGGTCCCATAGAGACGAATCAGAACGCCCAATGAGGACGAATCCGAGGTGGTGCACTCCCTATAGGGGAAAAGGGTGATGAATCGGGGTGTACACAGAGGACAGCGACCCGGAGATATGATGGGAATTACACATGGAAAGTGGCCCAGGCGCCGCTAGGAGCAGCGAGGAGATGGATGGCATGACTCCATCGGGATGTTGCGGCCCGGGTGAGAATCTGGATGGGTGATGGATGGATGAGTGAAGTGGAGGAGGATGAAATGGGACCATCACAGGGTGCGACGGTGAAATTGGGCTTGAGCCTTGAGGAGGCTTCTTACGTATCCCCGTGGTAGGGAATCAAAGTCCGCGTAGTTCGGGTGGTGCCGGTAAGCCGACGTGAAGCTGGACCTTGGCCCGATGAATGTCGTCGGCGTACCGACGTGAAAGCGGACCTTGGTCCGATGGGAGTTGGGCTTGAACCTCTGGGAGGATTCCTACGTACCATGCCTTGACATGGATCAAAGACTTCGTAGTTCAAATGGTGGGTCACAGTGGCTTGCCACTGGACCAGAATGGGACCCGACGTGAATGAACGACGGGTGGGATTGAACCTTATGGAGGCTTCCTACGTACCATGCCTTGGCACGGATCAAAGACCTCGTAGTTCAGACGGGGTTTCTTCGGTGAACCGACGTGAAAGTAGACCTTGGTCCACTATTGGTGGGCTTGAACCTCGTGGAGGCTTCCTACGTACCATGCCTTGACATGGATCAAAGTCCCCGTAGTTCGGATGGTTGGGTCGCAATGGCTTACCACTGGGCCCGAGTGTAGTTTAACGTCATGCTGGACGGGGGTGAAACCAGACGTGAAAGACGGGCGAGCAATGTGGCTTGAACCTCATGGAGGCTTCCTACGTACCATGCCTTGACACGGATCAAAGTCCTCGTAGTTCGGATGGTTTGTCAGGGTCGGTGCTCACTCTATGCCCACGTGAGTCATGCTCGGTGTGAGAAACAAGAGGTTGCAAGGACCTGACGATCACGTCGCGAAGGGTGCGTCCGTGAGAAGCGAAAAGGGGCTTACGCGTTGGGCGGCCCATGGTGTCGGGACTTACTCCAGGGTGGAGGCCCATGGCGCGACAAAGCGCGGGAAAGATGGACCTTGGTCTGACAATGGGAGGTGCCTCGTTCCCTATCACGTCCTCCACTGACCTTGGTAGTGGGGAAGTACCGAGATGCACGGGTGCGATCATCCGTACCAAAGGTTAGGGATTTACGCTCTGGGGCGACCCTTCCCCTGCGAACATACACCACTCTGACAAAGAGGATCTCATTCCATGTGCGGAAAAGTTCCATTCCCGTGGAGACGAGTGGTGTAATGAATGTTCGAGCTGGGGGGACCCTTCGTGAGGGAGACGAGGTTGGGTCGCAGTTTAACGTCATGTGTTGAGGACGTGGTGCTTGGCAGTTTAACGTCCTGCAGCTCGGACGAGGTGGGTTCACTCCACATCCCTAGGGCTTACATAACCGGTACCCTCTGGTCCTTGGGGAAGGGAAGGTGTCGGTAAGGCCATGGTAAAGGGGGGTCGCGGGAGGAACCATCGAGGGGTCCACGTTAGCGTGGCTATGCGAAGAAGCAATAGCAGTTAGCGTGCCCATGCGAAGAAGCATTAGGCGAAGCAACGCTACGGGAGGTGTTGTCCATGGGACTTTGAAATCACATCGTGCAAACCTAGAGGGTCGCACGGAAAGAGGAATCGCTAAGCAGAGGAGTGTGCTTTGCGAAGTGGGGTGCCCTGGCCTTAGAATGGGGTAGAGGTGGGAGTGGGAGGTGCTTCGCGAAGTGGAACAGTGTTCGCGGAGCACTGCCTCGCGAAGAAGGAGTGGTTCGCGAAGCAGGGTCCTGTCAAGCAATGTGCTTCGCGATGCATAGTTATCCTGTCTTGGCATAGGGATTACTAGCATGGGTTGGGTGTTTCGCGAAGCACAAGTGCTCCGCGGCTGCCCGAGTTCCCTTGGGAATCCCCTACCTTTGTGAACGCCCTTGAGCTTCGCGAAGGGCATCCCTCTCGGAAGAGGGGCTCAAAACAAAACAAATCAGAGTCGTCTCGCGAAGTAAAAATACCTCGCGGAGCTCATGATTCCCGGGGCAAAGCGTGCTTCGCAATTCGGGAGAGGAGAAGCCGAAGGGTCGGATCGTCCGTCCTGGGGACTCAGGGGGAGTCGAGTATTTATAGGGAAGGGGCGCCGCGAAGCAGGGCTCGCGCGCCGCCTTCGGGGCTTCGCGGCGGCTCGCGAACGTCAAACGGGTTCGCGGAGGATTACCGCCTCCGGAGCTTCGTGGGGCCGCCAAGGTTGGGACGCTTCGCGGCGGGGCTTCGCGGCTGTGCTTCGCGGCTGTGCTTCGCGAGGCAGTGCGCCGGCTGTCTTTTTCGTTCCTTCCTTTCAGGCCACATTTTTGGCGCCAACAAATGCCCCCCCTCAGACTTGGAGCCGCGGAGGGCGAAGGGTCGAAGTCTGAGGGGCAATCGCCAAAAACTGTCGGTGGTTCGCGAGGTGTCATCGCGAAGGGGGACCCACGCTGCTCGCCGGGGCCGCGGGTCCGGATGCGCCGCGATGCTTCGCACGGGTGAGGCGTGCCGCGATGCTCCGGAGTCGTCGCCTATAAATAGGGGGTCCGCGTTCTTTTGTCTTTACGCGCCTTCCTTGTCCTTTTGTGCTCTCGATTTCGCGACGCTCCGTGTACTCCGCGACAGCACTCCGCGAATCGAGCTTCGCGGCGAACCGCGAGTCTCCGATTCCACGTCCGCGCTAAGCGAACCTCTGTCTGCCTTGGCCAGACTTCGCGGCTTGGTCTCGTGACCGATCTTCGCGTTCCGACTTCAAGGTCGAGCTTCGCGGCCGAGCTTCGCGATCCGTCAGAAAGAATTCTTTTCCGAGGGCCAAAGTCAAAATGGCCCATCAAGAAGCTGCCTTGGGGGTCCTTGCAGACGCTGCTCGTCGAGATGAGATGGTCAACCGTCCGGGTTTGGGGGAGATGATTCGGAGCCACTCGGACCATACTTCCTTGACAGACCTGCTGTCGGAAGGTCAGAAGGATTACCCGCAGTGCAAGAAACTGCCGTTGTACGGCTTCGGGCTGAGGGATGACGTCTTCATCCCTGAGGCAAGAAGGGATGAACCAGCTTGCTGGTTCAGGAGCACACCATGCCAGCACCAATGGTTCAGGGCGGCCGATGGTCATGCACGGGAGGATTTCACACCCGTTACCGCTGATTGCCTCTACAATCATGTAAATGACATTGACGGGAGGCCACTGCAACCGGAGACGTCCCCTCCTCTCTACCGTTCTATGCTGAAGGCGGCTCTGCAGGATCCGAAGAAGGGATGGTCCGATGAGTGGGACCTGCGCCAGTGCGGCAATTTTACCGACGATTGGGCCTGGGCCTATTGGGTAGGCGCCTCGTGCGAGGAGTTCGAGGCCGAGCTGAGGAGAGTGGGATTGTATGAGGCAGCATGGGCCTCCCAGTTCCACATTTACCAGCCAAAGCAGCTGATGTCGGAACTGCTGAGTAGATGGTCGTCCAGGACCAACACTTTTCACCTGCATCACGGGGAGGTGGGAATCAGCCTGTGGGATGTCCACCAGATTTCCGAGGTCCCGATCTTGGGGGCCATGTATGACGAGTTCCTCCCCGTTGTCAGCGTGTGGGGAGATGCTGAGCAAATTCCACGGCTGGCGTCAGCGCTGATGGCGCTTGTCCCTGGAGAGGACAAGGAGGCCGTGAGGGACGTCCACTTCAAGAGGTGGTTCAAGTGTTTCCTGAACTTTCCAGAGAATCGAGAGTTCCCTCCAAGGCCTCGAACTTGTCCGAGGGCAGCCCAGCGGGGTAAGGGGCACTCGTATTGGCGGGTTTTGGAGGACAACCAATGGAAGACTTGGGGTTTCTGCGTCAGCACCGAACAACAGCCAATAGTCAGGCTGGCGGCGTTCATCGCGGCTCTCATCTGTGGGTGGATCCTACCGGTGAGAGATACAAGCATGGGGGTACGGCCCAGCTCATTCATCATGGCATCGATGCTGGCCATGGGGCAGCGGATCAACCTGGGGATCCCGATGCTCGCCAAACTATACAGAATGCTGCGGCGCATTAGCGAGGGCAAGAAGCCGCCAAGAATATGCGGGCCCTTCCACCTCCTGTATGGGTGGATCGCGGCGCATATCAGGGGGATTTATGAGTATCCAAACCCCATTTCTCCGCCGGGATCAGACTTTCACCCTTCCATTCTGAACGCAGTAGGGAGCTTCCCATTCAAACTGGCCGTTCCGATGGTGCTGAATAGGGTGTGGAGGGCGGACGAGTTCAACTTTCATCCCTTTCCACTGCCGACGGGGAGGCTTACTGATGATGGACGGGGAACGGAAGAGCATCGGGCTTACCTCCTGGCCTTCCGAGGTGGAGTTTTGGTGGCTCAGATAGATCGTGAGCCGATCTGTGAACCGTACACCCCACACCGTTTTGCGAGGCAGTTCTGGTGCCTCCAGCGGCTGACCCCGCTGGTATACTGGTAGGTGCGTCACGAGGAGCACCCGTGTGTGATGAGGCAGTTGTGGCTCATGTTCACACGTGAGGATGGAAAGATGCAGATCACATTGCCTCCACCCACCGCCGCCTTCGGCTTAGTGAAGGAGTACGCCATCAGCTGGGAGGCCGCTTATCCCGGGGAGATGCTGAAGCAGCCAACGATCCAGGTTGGTGACGGTGGGCCCCCTTTATCTCGAGGTCGGGGTCGGAGGGCAGCTAGGGCCGCCCGCGGCAGCGGGGCTGTCATGGCAGAGAGACCCGCACCGGCCGAGGGTATGGCAGCAGCGGCGTATCCGGTGGTTCCGGGAGAGCAGGGTCATCCGGAGGGGTGGCCACCGAGGGGATTCCGTCGGATATCCGCTCAGGCTCCGGGGAAGCGGCTGCGTCACATTGACATGGCAGAAGATGCTGTCTTTCCGGAAGCTTGGGACGTCTGGGATGTCAACCGGAAATTCCTCAGCCCATCTGAGATGTGGGCCCACCTGAATCGCCTCGAGATGAGACTGCCGGGCATAGGCCCAGTCCGGGGTGGATTCATGGTGTCTCTGGCGGAGGCGGAGCAATACTTGAATGAGCTGGAGGATTACATCCACTCCAGTGGTGTCCCTCGCCCAATGACTGACCGGGTGATGGTACTGTTGAATCAGACGGTCCCTCCACAGCTATCGGTTGCCGATCTGAGGGAGCGCTTCCCCTTGCCGGAGGAATCAGTGGATTCTTCTCAGGAGGATGAGGCTGGAGGGGGGGACCCACTGGAGGAGGGCGAGGTCGGAGACCGAAGCTCGGAATCCGACGACTTCGCGGAGGCTCTCGAGGTAACATTCTGAACTTCTCTTCTTATGATCTGTTCTTGAATCCCTACGGACTTCTCACCAATGTTTGGGTCATGCAGGAGGAACTTGTTCGTAGGCCTCGTTCTCGCTCCTTGGCGGGTGACGATGCGGGACCTTCAGAACCCGCGCCTATGGCTGCGTCCAGTTCTGCGTCTGGTGGGACCAGGGGGTCTGAGGTGGCTCCTCTGAAATCTCTAGACCTTCCAACAGTATACGGGGGGCCTCGTCTCGGAGTCCCATCAGTACCGGCCCAGGAGCAGCGCTCGGAAGTTGATCTTCGTAAGTCTCCTCCACCGGTCTCTTCGTTGCCACACGTGGGCCATGTCGACTAACGTTTATGTCTCTTTCTGTCATATAGTTCTCCGACTGGCGTGGGCTGCTGCTGCGAGGCTGGTTGGGATGTCTGGCGGTGTCCCTCCCAGGGGAATGCCGGTGATGGTGACGATAGTCCCTTCACCTCCTCCAGCTGCGGCGCACACCATCACTGGCGGGACCACCAGCAGGGTCATACCTGAAGTCATTGAGGTGGACTCCGAGGAAGAGGATCAACCGGTCAGTCCCAGTCCTGTCGTGCCTGTGCCGGCGTCAGGTGTCGTACCAGACTCAACACCAGATGCGGATCCCGCTGAGGAATTCCTGCAGGCATATCCTGTGTACGAGCCTGACGATCACGCGGATTGGGACGAAACAACCTCTGATGAGGAAGACAGCAGCATAGTCCGCCGCCGGTCGTGGAAGCTGATCACGCGCTTTATCAGGGTCACTCCCCAAGCGCAATGGCTGGCCGAAATGGATAGGCTCCGCTCGCGGTTGCGCGAACTGTGTGCCGGGGGAGTGGATGCCCAACGCCCTCACGCGCTCATCCGAGACCTCACGGCTGAGAAGATCTGGGAGCATGATCGTGGGCTGAGTGTGGGATGGCAGCGGAGGAAGGCGACCAGCATCAGGAAGCTCCAGGAGGCTGAAGGCGAGGTCCAACAGATGCAGATCCGGGCCAACGAGCTTTCAGCCACTCTCGAAGAACAGTCTGAGATGGTCTTACGATTGAAGGCCCAGCTGGCAGAGGCTGAGGAGCATATGGAGCAGACCTCTGGGAGGATGGCTGTCGTCCAGGCCGAGGTGGAAAGGGCCCGGGCCAGGGTTGACGGATTACGCCCCGCCGCTGCTGAAGAGGAGCGGGAGTTAAATCAGCAGCAACAGGCTCTGGACGCCGCAAGTCAACAGGTGGCGGAGCTGCAACGCTCTTTTGACGGAGTCAACCCGTCCATGGGGGAAGTCAACCCCCGAGTATTGTAGCGAACTCGAAAGAAACTTTTATTAACACTTTTGTGCTCTAACTCTTTCTTTCTCCTTTGTTTTGAGTTCCGTAGCACGCACGATTTCCACAGTTGAATTGCCTTGTTGCATCCCTGCAATGTTTGCGGGACGTTTGACGACAATTCCCTCAAACCAGTCCAGATTCCCGAAGGATGGGGAAGGCTTGATCGGAGGAGGAACTTCCAGGATAGCCGAATTACCGTTTCTCCAACGTGCTCTTATGCACGATCGGGGCAACACCAGGGGCGCTGAAATCGGTTCAAACAGATGAAAATGGGAAGTTTTAATCACGATGCCCAAATTCAGAACACTGTGGGGATGGCGTGACAATAAAGGACAACCGCTAACCGTGGCGGACAAACGGTATCCTTACTGCGTTATCCTGAAATGGGGACAACAAATGAGCATCGACCGCTGACCATATTCGCAACGCGGGATTTTATCAATTTGTTGTTGATCAATCTTTCAGGGCGTTGGCCCAGGACAGTTGGTGGACCATATGTCAGACATCCATACTGTTAGGGGGTCCTTCCAGACATGACCAGTCTTCCGGAACGTTGGCCCAGGATGGTAGGTGAGCCGATGCGGCACAAGACCAGGCCGTTAGGGGGTTCCTTCAGACATGAAAGAGGACGAGAGTCCGAATAAGGGACACGCAAAGCGTGGAACATGGAGTGGTGGTTTGTTCAAACAGGATCCAACACCTCGGTAGTTGCACCACCGTGGAGGGAGTACGCCAGATGGGCGCATCGACCTGATCACAGATCATTCCTTTTTGGGACAGGGCCTCTCTGGCGAGGGGATCTATCGCTTCCCAATGGGATCTTGGGGCATCCTGAACTTGTTCAGGGTAAAATTGCAGCTACATAGTTCTCCCAGAGGGGTCAGGCCAGAGGGCCGGAAATGGGGAGGAACAGGATTTTGTGATTCCTGGGGCTGAACCCTAGGCGAAATGCCTGGGTGTCTCTACGTATCCCACGTGATGATGGGAATCAAGCCGCACGTAGTTCTGGAAGCTCAGTTTAACGTCGTACTGGACGAGGAGCAGCCTAACCATGTTGGTACACATCCGGCCAAAACTACTAAGCCCACGTGAGTCGTGCTCGGTGTGGGAAACAAGTAGTAGTGGTGGGAATTTCCCGACGCAGATAGGGGTAGGTTGGGGCAAAGGGATGCTTGGTGACTACCGGCCCAATGACACTAACATGATCATTCAGCGCACCTAGATGCGCGAAGAGAAAGAGCCGAGTATGGTGGAGTTCCACTTGAACATGAGGGAGTGGAAATGTGTGAATCATGAAGCTCGAGATTCGTATCACGATGGTGACGGCGTGGCGATGGAGGACTACTGCTGACCATATTCACAACACAGCATCCTATCGCGTTAGCCTGGAATGGGGACAAACAAATGAGGGTCGACCGTTGACCATGTTCGAAACACGGGACCGTGTCACAAATGTTGTCAAATATCCGCAGGGACGTTGGCCCGAAACAATTGTAGGGCCCTTAGGTCCAGCATTCATGGAGAGCCCTTAAGCTTAGTATCCACGTCGTCCGAGGGTCCTTTTGGATGTGGAAGAGGATGAGGATCCAAATAGTGAGCTCACGAAGCTTGGTCATGGGATGAGGGGAATGTCCCTGTGAAAATCCCATGCTTCGGGCTTTTTGTCAAAACACATCTGAATACGTCAACGAAACGTATTAGAGAGAGGGAGAAGATTCCTTTCCCTTGGGGAAATCTTAGTTTATGGTCATAGAATTCAGACCATGGATTGGAAAAAGGGATCAGGGGACGCATGACATCACAACCTGACGTGAATGATCTCGAGTCGAGGGACCGAACACCAGGGTTAGGCTAGGCCCGCGGGGAAGTACCCGGGCGCTCCTACGTATCTCATGAGGATGAGAATCAAGACATACGTAGTTCTAGAAGGTGGGAGGGTAAGGTACCAGTGCCAGGGGAAAGGGGAAGTGCGGACGTGGCCCTTTCACTAAAAGAAGCGGAATTTGATGTATCTTGTTTGTTCTTTGAGGTGAATGGTTTTTTTTTGTGAAGCGACAGGCCTAGAACTGTAGGTCGTGATGTCTCCACAAGAATCAAGCCGTGATGGGCGTTGACAAATGGCATGGCGCGTGGCCAGTACCCAACGTGATGTCCTCTACAGCGAGGTCACCACAATGCGGTGCCGTTTTTCGTCGTGCGGCCAGGATGATAATGTCACAGTTTAGGGTCGTATGATAGGACCAAGCATGCATTTTATCGTCATGCAGCGCAGACGTAGCAGAGACGATGCTAGGCGGGAAATGTGCGTAGTGTTATAAAACACAATTGACGGAGACATGATCCCACATCAGATTGTACGCCATTTGGAGGGGGAAACCTTAGGCCGAGGGGCCTATACAGAGGTGAAACAGGGAGAGAGACTGGCTTCCTGAATGGGTTGTACCCGGAGACAGGGCGTCTGGGCGGTCCTACGTATCCCATGAGGATGGGAATCAAGTTAAACGTAGTCCCGAATGGATCTTAGTTTATGGTCTTAGAGCTCGGACCATGGGAGCCCCAAAGGGCGCCAGATTGCAGCTTTGTCCCCCTAGCATGCAAAGGTGAACTGAGGGATAGCGCCAAAAGTGTCGAGATTCCACCCGGACATGATGGGGTGGAAAATGATGTGAATCATGCAACCAACATTCAAGGACTGAAGGGGCTGGCATGACGACAGGGGATTACTGCTGACCATGTTCGCAACACAGCATCCTGTCGCGTTAGCCTGAAATGAGGACTAACAAAACGAGCATCGACCGCTGACCATATTCGCAACGCGGGATTTTATCGATTTGTCGTCCGTAACCCTGGAGGGATTTGTCCTGTATCGGTAGGAGAGCACTTGGGCGTAGTATCCATGCCGTTCTTGGGGGTCCCTCTGGGTGTGAAAGATGATGGAAGTCCGAATAGAGGGGAACACGAAGCTTGACAAGTGGAAGGAACTTGATCAAGTTGAATCTGACACTCTTGGTGCTAGACTAGAGTGCTCTTAATACATGGGTGAACCACTGCAGGGAGCCAAGGGACTCAACCTTTAGGGTGATCGAGAGATGGCAGATTCCTAGGGGAAGGGGGCATGGTGCCCAAAACCTTGTATCATACCTACACACCCCCCGCTGTAGAGGGATGGACCAAGTGGCCTAGGTGACCGGGAAATCAGGAGATCTCCCAAAGGTGGGGCTGGACCCGAATCTTAGACATTCAGGTGGTCCTACGTATCCCATTATGATGGGAATCAAGCCATACGTAGTTCTGAAAGGTGCCTTTTAACGTCATGCAGGACAGGAAATCAGGAGGACTGAACCTCAGAATGGGGCGTGCGTGGTGCAGCTATTGCAAACCCGAGGTGAATGAGGACGTAGTCCCACATTGCGCCACGCAGTCCTGCGATCAGGGTCTTGAAGGCAAGATTAGAGAGGTAAATTCGCTGAACTCAAGCTGGGTTCGAAGGCAAGGGGTCTTGAACGTAGTTCCAGATGAGAGTCTTAGTTTATGGTCTTAGAGCTCGGACCATTGGTGGTGACAACACCCGAGTAAGCACAGAGGTCAACCCAATCCCTAAGCCCACGTGAGATAAACTCGGTGTGGGAAACAAGGGGGGGATCCTCATTGCAATACTTGGGGTATCCATTAAAGGGGAGTCAGCAGAGAGTTTCGAAGGACACCTTTGATGTAGCTTGTTCTCCCAATGCGCGGACGTGCACGGGGGAAAAGTACCAAGAATCCCGAGACTCTACTTGGACACGATGAAGTGATGAATGGTGTGAATTGTGTACCCGGCATTTGGGCTTAACGGGTTGGCGTGGCGACCGGGGAAAACTGTTATCCATGAAGGAAACACATCGTCTGTATCGCGTTAGCCAGAGGTGGGAACAACAAACGAGCATCGACCGCTGACCATATTTGCAACGCGAGATTTTATCGATTTGTCGTCCGAAACCCTGGGGGGCGTTGGCCCGTATCGGTAGGAGAGCCCTTGGGCTTTGTATCCAGGCCGTTCTTGGGGGTCCCTCCGGGTGTGAAAGATGGTGAAAGCCCTGATGCGGGGATATGCAAAGCCTGGAAAGCGGGTGCGGACGTGTCCGAGTAAAGCTTGGCATTCCAGGTAATGAACCAGAGTACTCTTAAGCACATTGGAGAACCGCCGAAAAAGAGGGATCGACGAAACAACTCAGCAGGGGGGGGGAGCATGGCGTGGTCATCACGAGACCGTCGTGAATGAGGACATAATCCCACACCGCACCATATGATCCCCTCATGGAGGAAGGATAGGCCAAGGGGCCAAGATGGGATGAGGATTCCCGAGAGATGGGGCTGGACCCGGATCTTGGACATCCAGGTGGTCCTACGTATCCCATCAGGATGGGAATCAAGACACACGTAGTTATTGAAATGTAGTTTAACGTCATACCGGACGAGGAGGGGAATAACATACCCCTAAGCAAGGTGTACAGCATGGCGAAAAACCGACGTGAATGAGGACATAGCCTTACGCCATACCGTACAATCCTATAAGATAGGTCCTGGGCCGCGGCCTGGAAAGGCCGAGGGGCCTGGGGCTGAGCCTCGGTCAGGAAGGACTGACTGGTTTTAATGTCTTACATGAGGACAGAGGGCCAGGGGCCCAAGGAGGCCAAGGGGCCTGAGGCTCGGTCAGGAAGGCCTGACCGGTTTGTAGTTTAACGTCTTACATGAGGACGGAGGGCTAGGGGCCCAAGGAGGCCAAGGGGCCTGAGGCTGAGCCTCGGAAGGGGAGTCGTACGACACGGTACATGATCCCGACGTGAATTAGGACGTAGTCCCACACCACACCGTACACTCTGGGTGAGGAATCCTGGGCAGTGGGCCCGATCACTAGCACCACCTGGGGGAAGTTTGTCACCTCGGGATGGGGCAGAATGAATCACTGTTGACCATATTCGAAACACAGCGTTCCTATGGTGACCCGCATGGGGGAAACAAATGAGCGTCGACCGCTGACCAAATTCGCAACGCTGGACTTGTTTCGATTTGTTGCTTGAGAAACCCTCGGGGGTGTTGGCCCGTATCGGTAGGAGAGCCCTTGGGCTTTGTATCCAGGCCGTTCTTGGGGGCCCTTCTGGGTGTGAATCCATCCACGAAAGGGCCAAACACCTCCAGGGGGGAATGTGTAGCCGGGTCGAGGCTTGCTCGACGTGGGTCGGGGCAAAAGTGTGCACCCCGCCATGTCTTGACCCGAGGGGAAGATTTTGGCTTTTGGGCTGGGCCGACGGACGAAATGTCCGGGCGTTCCTATGTATCTCATAAGGATGAGAATCAAGCCATACGTAGTTCTTGAAGGCCATGCGGTTTAGCGTCATGCGGTGAGGACGTGGGAGGGTAGAAGAACGGGAGTGGGCGCATGGTGCGACCTTTACAATCTTTGCGTGAGTGGGGTTGCATGAGCGGGGCCAAGAAAGCTGACGCCCTGCTACACAAAGATCCTCCAAGGAGACCATCCCCAGGGGGAATAGTGGAAGAGAGAAGCTTGGGGCTGGGCTCAAGACAAGGCGTCCGAGCGTTCCTATGTATCCCATGAAGATGGGAATCAAGCCGTACGTAGTTCTTGACATGCAGTTTAACGTCATGCGGGACGAGGGGCATCTCGTTCGGGGATGTGTGCGGCATGGTACATGATCCCAACGTGAGAACGTAGTCCTACACTGTACCGTACGATCCCGTAAGAGGGTAAGTCGGAGAGAAACGAGGGGGCCTGGGGCCAGACCTCGGTGGAGACGTGGCCAGGGGCCCAAAGAGGCCGAGGGGCCTGAGGCTGAGCCTCGGTCAGGAAGAACTGACTGACTTGCAGTTTAACGTCTTGCAGTGAGGACAGAGATACAGTTTAATGTCATGCGGGACCAAGTCGCAGTTTAGGGTCATGCAGGACCAATGCAGTTTAATGTCGTGCAGGACCAATGCAGTTTAATGTCGTGCAGGACCAATGCAGTTTAATGTCGTGCAGGACCCTCTCACAGTTTAGGGTCATGCAGGACCACTTTTGCCCTAGGCAAAGTATCGCTTGAGGAATCTGGCATTGGTGGGAGGGGTTACACGATCTCTATCTGTGGTCACCAAGGAGTATGCTCCATTGGGGTAAACCTTATGGATGATATAAGGCCCTTCCCATTTGGGTTCTAACTTGGGCGGTTTCCTTCCGGGAATCATTGGCGCTCGCAGGGCCAGCACCAGGTCACCCTGTAGAAAAGAGCGGAGACGAACCTTCTTGTCAAAAGCTCTTTCCATCTTGTCCTGATGGCTTTCCAGATTGTGCAGGGCACGAAGCCGGTTCTCGACTAGTGCCTCTAACTCAGCTAGAAGGATCTCGGCTACCTCATCTGATTTCTGGTGATCATAAACTGCCGTGCGTAGCGACGACAGCTGGATCTCAATGGGTAGGACGGCCTCAGCTCCATACACCAGGGAATATGGGGTCACCTGGGTAGAGTTGCGAGTCGTCGTCCAGTAATCCCAGAGGGCGTTGGGGAGCTTGTTCGGCCAACTATTCTTGTTTTGACCAACCATCTTCTGCAGAATGTTAGAGAGGGTCTTGTTGAACGCCTCGATCTGTCCATTCGCCTGTGCGTGGTAGCGGGAGGTATGGTTTGACCGGATGTCGTACTTAGCGTACAATTTCTTCAATTCAGCTGCTCGGAAGTTGGTGTCGTTGTCAGTGAGGACGGCGTGAGGGAATCCAAACCGGTGGATGATGTTGGAGCTCACAAAGTCATCGACGGAACGGGCCTTGACCTCTTTGAGCGGAACTGCTTCTGCCCACTTGGAGAAGAAATCTGTAGCAGTCAGGATGAACCTACACTGGCGGGCTGTTGCTGGCGGATACGGTACCACTACATCGAGTCCCCATACCGCAAATGGCCAAGAGTACTTGGTGGGGTGGAGGGGTTCTGGCGGCCGATGCAAGAAGTTGGCGTGCACTTGGCACGCGTGGCATCTCTTGGCGTATCCAATACAATCGTGGATCATGGAGGGCCAGAAGTACCCTAACCTCCGGATTTGCTGGGACAGTTTCGGCCCAGCTTGATGGGCGCCACAGGAACCGGCATGAACCTCTTGCATAACTTGAGGTATCTCTACTCCTCGGATGCAACGGAGGAGGACACCATCGAAGCTCCGTTTATAGAGGGCCTGCTCAAGACTGGGGCCGCTCTGGAGGGTGAATTGCAACGCGCGGCGTCGTATTCGCTCGCGTTCAGCCTGGTCGTCCGAGAGCCGACCATTTTGGAGATACTCGACAAAAGGTGCTCTCCAGTCGGGGGTGGTTTCGACCACTGCGTCTGACGAATCCGGGACTCCCGATGTGGAGGGTCCGGCGGTGAGATGACTTACCCGCAGGCTATCACGATCCTCTTGGGTGACGGGAGCAATGAATCTCCGGTGGGCCACGTGTATGACCAAATCATCTTGCTCGGGTTCTGCGAGCGACGCGGCTAAGCCAGCCAGGGCGTCCGTTTGTCCGTTCTGCGATCTTGGGACATGGGTAACCTCTGGCCGAGGAGAGAATTGGGCCATTAGGAGGAGGGTGTACTCCAGTAACGGTGCAAGCTCTGGCTTCCTGACGACGTAGTCGCCATTAACCTGTTTGACCACCAGCTCGGAATCTCCCTTCACATGTAGATGGGGAACATGGATCTCAAGGGCCAACTCGAGGCCGGTGATGAGAGCCTGGTACTCTGCCTCGTTGTTCATACAACCTTCTGACAGCAGGAACGAGTACGGCAGGACGGCTTGCGCCGGGGTAATGAAAACAATGCCCAGACCCACTCTGTTGAGCTTGGGGTCGTTGAGCCTTCTACCGGTGGGGCTCCGGGAGGCACCGTCGAAATGCATTTTCCAACATGGGGCAGCATGATCGACTGAGAGGATCGTCTCGTCGGGAAAATCCAGGTCCAGGGATTGATCCGCGGAGGTTGGATGGGCAGCTAAAAAGTCTGCCAACACTTGTCCCTTAACGGCCTTCTGAGGCACGAACCTGATATCAAATTGCTGGAGAATCACCGCCCACCATGCTAGTCGGCTAGTTAGCATGGGGTGGTTCAGGATGTACTTCAGCGGATCTACATGAGAGATCAATTGTACCTCGTGGTGTTGCAGGTAGTGCCGCAAATTCTGCACAGCGAAGTCGAGCGCAAGGCAGCTCTTTTCGATGGGGGAGTATCTGACCTCCGTATCGAGAAGCATGCGGCTGAGATAGTAGAGACTATTCTCAGTGCCCTCGTTATTCTTCTGGGCGAGCAGCGCACCGAGGGATCTCTCCAGGGCGGTCACATAAAGGACCAGCAGATTTCCGGAGACGGGTGGCATCAAGACCGGAGGTTGGAGCAGATACTTCTTCATTTCCTCGAAGGCGGCCCGACACTCCTCATCCCATTCGTAGGCAGCATCTTTCTTCATGAGCCGGGAAAAGGGCTTACACTTTCCGGCCAGATTTGCAATGAATCGGCATATATAGGCTAAGTGGCCTTGCAGGCCTCGTAGCTCTCGAATGTTGCTCGGGGGAGGCATTTGGCTGATGGCCTTGATCTTCTCCGGGTCGATCTCGATACCTCGGTATCTGACAACGAAGACCAGAAACTTCCCGGAGGTGACTCCGAAGGCACACTTTAGCGGGTTAATCTTCAGGTGACGGAAACGGAGTAAACCGAACACTTTCTCAAGGTCTTTGAGATGGTCCTGGCGCTGGCGCAATTTGACTACAAGGTCATCCACGTAGCATTCCACCAATGTCCCGAGGATCGGATTGAATATGCGATGCATGGCCCTCTGATAAGTGGCACCTGCATTTTTCAAACCGAATGGCATTACCCGGTAGCAAAAGGTACCCTGGGGAGCCCTGAAGGTAGTGGACTCCTCGTCTTCGGGGGCCATCCGGATCTGGTTATACCCGGAATACCCGTCCATGAAAGAGAGGGCTTGGAACCCGGCCGTGGCGTCAATCAACAGCTCCGTCACTGGGAGTGGGAAGTCATCCTCTGGGCAGTGGCGATTAAGATCGTGGAAGTCGATGCAGACTCTGATCTGCCCATTCTTCTTCCTGACTGGCACAATGTTGGCGAGCCATTTGGGGTACTGGACCTCCTTAATGAAGTTGGCTTTGATAAGCTTGTCAACTTCGGCCTCGACCATAGCACCATGAGAAGGGTGCATTTTCCTGGGAGGCTGCTTGAACCCACGGTGTTTTGCCGGGAGACCCAGATGGTGGACGGCCACTTGGGGATCCAGTCCTGGCATCTCATCGTAACTCCAGGCAAACACATCGCGGTGCTGTTTGAGGAAGTCTACATACCGCTGCCGCTCCTCGAGGGACATGGCTGCACTGATCAATGTGGGTCTTGGATCTGCCTCGCTACCAAGGTTCACCTGTACCAGTTCATCAACCGTGGTAGAGACGCCTTCTTCAAAGGCTGGGGGAGCATCCTCCAAGTCTTCCTCCCCAGCCGTGGGGGAACTTCCCGCGACGGAAGATACTTCTGGGTTCTCAAAACCCGAGGGGCAACTGGTGCCGGCTTGGGCAGCAGCGGTCATCACATCAGGAGACTCACTTGTCGTTGAGACCATAGCAATAAATTCATTTGATCTGATCCCATCTGGCCTTCGGCCTAAGGTGCCACGCTTGATGATATCAAAGCAGTGGTGATGTGTCGGCCTGAGTCGGTTAATTCCAGCCCGGCGAAAGAGAAACGTATGGCGCACCGCCGTTGCCATCAGCTTGACGTCCCGGTACCGTACAGGGGTAGGAGGTTCCGAGATGACCCGAGCCTGGTTGATGTAGGAGTACGAGGGGATTTTCTGCCGTCGCTTGGACATGGGAACATGACTTCCTTGCGTACCCGAAACAACAAAACATTGTCCCATGTCGGGGGTTGTGGCCTCCAACCGGTGGATCTGGAGGATGTAGGCGTCGTCCATGCTTGCCCAAGGATCACTTGTGATCGGGGCGGGCTCATCCTCGCTTACTAGGATTTGCTTGTCCTTACTTTTGTAATAACCTGCATCCATATAGCGGGCCTCACAAGAAGCGAAAGTGGACGCGTCTCCTTGGAGCACACCTACTCGACCTTTGAGCGAGTACTTAAGGCACTGGTGATATGACGAGGGAACCGCTGCATGCAGATGGAGACATGGCCTGCCCATCAATGCGTTGTAGGCTGTGTCCTGAGAAACAACCATGAACTCGGTGCTGGCAATTAAGCCACCAAACTGGGTCTGCAAACGGATCTTGCCGACCGGGGTTTGCTCTGTCCTGTCGTACCCCTGGATCCTGAGGTTAGAGGGAGTCAAATCACCTTCGGACAGACCCAGCTTTCGCAGTGTCCGGGTCAGAATTAGATTGATTCCAGAACCCGTGTCAACGAGGCATCGGCGGACTTCCACACCGTTGAATTGGCCAGTGATATACAGTGGGCGAATGTGCCCCTGTATAGGAGGGTCTTCATCTTCACTGGAGAATGAGATAACCGCCTGACATTCGGCGCCTTCAATCGTCTCGGTATGGAAGGCTTCCACAGCCGCCACTTCTGTCTCGAACTGGAGGGGGCTCCTTAGGGCCTCGGCAAGTGCCTCGCGCATTTCAGATGACAGGCGGAGGGCCTCGAGGATGGAAATCCTCTCCGGGATGCCGGCCAGATGCTTCAGAACATCGTACTTTCGTGCCAAACGCAAACCTCTGCTTACAGGAGGTTGTTCGGCATTTGGATGCACAGCGGGTCCGGCTGGCTGAACCGGCGAGTAACTAGTACTGGGTACATCTTGCTGCCTACCAGTAGAAGCCTTAAGAGTAGTCGCCGGGCTAGGATCGGATAGCAGAGGCTGGCCTATTGCCGGGCAAGACTGGCTGTGATATGAACGAGGCAGCTCTCCCTGATCCAGCAACACGAACGGTGGTGGAGGTAGAGCCGAGGGTGCTGGATGGGTCTGCGCGTGCTGAGATCTGCGTTGAGCCTGCTGCCTGGTCTCGGTAGCATGCACGTCTTGGCCGCAAATGCCGGCTGACGTACCTCGATGACCAGCGCGGTTGCGATTCCGCCGACGTTGACGTCGGCTGGAAACGTTGGGGAGGTCTGCCTGGGGTTCCCCCTCGTCGGGGGTCATATAGGGCTTTACTAGCTCCACGGTGTTAACTGAAGTGTACCCTTGACTGTCGCTCGAAGAGTCATCCACCGCTGGGCGGATTCTGGGGGTAATGCCCATTTCCGGAGGCATAATGTCTCCGAGAGTGTGGGATGACGACGGCACTGGCGGTGAACGTTGCTTCTTCTTACATTGCCGCTGCTTGCCCTTTTGGGAAGAGGTCGACTGTGAAGACGATGTTGAGGCGCCAAATACTTCTTCTGAAGGTTCTGACTGCTTCAGGCGTGCCCGGATGATACCCTGGGCATGGATGACAGTTTTTCGAGCCATCCAGTTGTCGTATTTCTGGGACCCGCGGCTAGGGACCTGCTGCCACTCACCTTCGTCGTCGCTGCCGATTTCTGATCCCGCAAAGATGCCTGCCACTTGCGCTGGCGCCGGGCCCAACTTGACTATGTTGTTGTTGACCTGGTCCTGAAGCCAGTATTTAAACACATAGCATCGCTTGAGGGTGTGCCCCAAGATTCGATGATAAGGGCAGTAGTTGGGGTGATCGGTGAGATGCGCCTCTGCCGGCCTCCTGCACTCAGGCAGACGCACGATCCCTTGCTCTAGAGCACTTCAGAAGTAGCCATGGACCTGATTATCATTGAACGAATAGGTATGGTACTTTCTTTCCGGGTAAGGAGCCCTGGGGGCCTAGTCCTGTCGAGGGACCGGAGGGGCTTGCCGAGGAGGTGGCGCCTGGTTGTCTCGCCTAGGTGGCGGTGGCGCATTGCGCGGGGGAACCTGTCGGTTCTGAGGCGGTCGCTGCTGGGCAGTAGCCTGCGCTTGAGGTGGAGGACCTCTGCGGGGTTGCAGGGGTGGTGCCGCCGGTAGCAATTCCAACTGTCTCGGGGCTTCTATTTGAGCCACCGCGGTGGGTTCAGCCCTGGAGGCCCTCCTGGCTGGGATCATAGGGGGCAGCAAACGTGCCTGACTAGCCTGTTGCAGGGCCTCCTCGAGGCGCTGGGCCTTATCCGAGAAATCTCTGAACCCTCCAGGGTAGTTCTGGGTAATCAAGGAGGGTACCAGCTCTGTCTTGACGTTCCCCACACACATCGTCAGTAATTTCTCCTGAGTCAGTGGCATATCGAGGGAATACGTAAGTCCTTTCCACCGGGCGATGAAGTCTGCAACCCGCTCATCAGGCCTCTGTTTGCACTTGAAGAGGTCCGCAATGCTGGTCTTTCGCGTGGTGGAGCTGAACTCGTATAAGAACTGCCGGCGAAGATCCTCCCAACCGGTCATTGATCCGATGGGGAGCTGGTTGTACCAGACGATTGTCGGACCTTCCAATGTCTGTACAAAACATCGGAGCTTAGCGGCTTCGTGCTGCGCCGGGGTCCCCAGCATGGGGCCACACCTGGAAGAGAAGTGGGCCAAGTGCTGGGGTGGGTCCCCTGTCCCGTTTAAAGGCGAGAAAGTGGGGTTCCCAAAACCCAGAGGCGCGGGCATATCATCCACCCACGCGGGATAGGGCTTGCCATCCGGTGGGACCGCCACCTTCCGTGTCTCCAACGCCTCGAGGCGGGCTGTGAGTTCCGCAATAAGGTCCTCCGGGTGGGGGTCCCTGTCTTGACGGGGATCCCTAACCACAAGCGCATTGCCAGGTTCTTCAACACGGTAGACGGCTTCGGCCGCTCGCGGGTCAACTGGCTGGACGACCTGCTGGGCGACTCGGGGGGCCCGGGTTGGATTCTTCAGATTGCCCCGTCGCTCAGGGGGGTTTGGCGAGACGTATTGCGCCCTCTTACCGTATGTTATGGCTTCCGCCCTGTCTGCAGCAGTAGCATGATCAGGGTTGCGCGGAGGCATCTCACCAGGGGGAAATTGTTCCTGCCCCTGCTGCCCCGGCCTGGGATTACCATAGTCGGGTCGCCGCTCTGCGGCGCGCTCAGCCAATAGTTCGTCAACCAGCTTCTTCTGCTCAGCAAGCTGCTGGCGCAACGTGGCCTTCTCAGGATCTTCGTCCGTTTTCTACACAGAGGCGGACGGGTCGGAGTGCTTGACTATTCCGACATGCTCCTTACCCTTTCCAGTGCTCCGACCGAGTGCCAGTGACTCGGTGGGTACAGGGAGGCCTAGCAGGTTCCTCTGATGACGGGTAACTCTCCCCGACGGGTCAAGAAGCGGCGGTACGCCCTCGGATGGTAAGTCCCCATCAAGGAACTCAAGCTCATCTTCCTTATCCACAACGTCGGCCATGTGGACTGTGACCCCTCTTGAGGGCATATCCTCAATGTCGCATAGCGAATCGGGCTGTCGTCGGATAGGGTCGAAGAGGAGAGCGGCATAGCGTCCCCAACCACGGACTTGCACATGGGGGGTGGCTTCCCTGACGATCTTGCGGAGTGCCTTGAAACTCTGGACGCATTTTCGTTGGAGGGCACTCTGGTGACCGGGCGACTCGGGGTGCTGGGCCGCAAGGAGCGCCGCTGCATCAATTAGGCGGCACTGTTTTCCAATCTCCTCGAAGTGCTCTCGACTCCTGGGGTACACTACCCGTTCCCAACGGAGGCGGAAGTGCGTCGCCCACAGGGTCCGACAAAAGCATCCCACTTCTTCAGGGGTAAGCGACTCGGGTACGCGGAAATTCAGTGCCGCCGTGGGCCAAAACTTCTCCGGGAAGTAGTCCGCTGCAAGAATACTCCAGAATCTCCTGGGTTCGTCCTCGGGGTTCGGCCCTACATTTCCCCACTCATCAACCGGGGGTGGCTGAGGGACCGGTAGTGGTACCGAGGCGGACCTCTGGGATAGAAAACTCGGCGGTGGAGAATACGGTGTGCGAGCAGACTGGTCACCGAATTCTGGGCCATCCTCTAAAGAGCGAGGTGACCTGACCACAATGTCACGATAGGACGGGCTAACAGCCACTGCTTCGGGTACGGGAATTGCCGTTACCGGTGTCCGGTCATGTCGTGGCTCTACCACCGTTGACCCCCAAAACAGCTCCTCGTGATCCCGATTAGAGGTAGAGGGCGCTTCGGGTGACGATGGAGGTGACTGCGCGGTCGAAACCTGCGAAGTTCTCAGAATCTCTTCCTCCTGAATGTACCTGCGGAGACAGACGGGAATCCGGTGGACCTCAAATTCTGGGAGAACGAGGCTAACGCATCTGGTTCCTGCCCCAGTCCTTGATACGGAGGAGCTGGGAGAAGGTTCCATCGCTGAATCGCATTCCGCTTCCGAATCGGAGAAACGGGCAGGTTGGATTTCCCCCTGGGCCTTCCCAGGATTCTTCTTGTGGTGGCGACGACCCGCTCTTCTGCCCCTGGGTGGCTCTTCGGGATAGGGTTGACCCCTATCAGGCAGCCTTGGGGCGGCGCTGGTGTCGTGGCGGAGAGGGCCCCCACTTGAGACAGCCGGGGTGCGAGGGGCACCAGGGAAAATGTCGAAGGGTACATGGGGAGGACCTCCATGAACAGTACCCGTGTGGGCGAGGCCACTGTTGGAACTGGCAGGAGTATGGGGAATACGTCCATGGTCGATGCGAGTGGAGCGAGGATGACCTTCACTCCTTGAGTTGCTAGGGCGAGGAGGACCTACTCCAGTCGCGGAGAGGACGTAGGGGGGACCCCCACGTTGAAGAAGGACCGGATAGACGGTGCCCTCAGAAGGATGGACTCCGTACCCCATACAGCGGGCGCGGGAAATGTTTCCGCGCGGAGCATCACTGCCACGGGGCAGGTCTTCCTGTATGACGGGGGCAGCACGAGGCATGCCTCCATGGCGAACCTCGGAGCGGGGAAGGCCCACGCTCTGTGGAGTAGTGGTACGGGGAGGACCTCCGTACGGGGTGGCATCACCGCGGGTTAGCTCGCGGCGATCACTACTTGGGCCTGCAACCCGAAGAGTCAACCCAGCCTGCCCACGGCGCGGTTGGGGTCTCGATCCTGGTTGGGCGAAGGGGTGCCCCTGCTCAATGTAGGCGGGGGCTTCATAATGTACGTCGGCGGTGGCTCGGGCCACTATAGCTGTCGACGTGGACACGGCTAGGCGAGCGTCCTCAGCCGGGGCCCGGCGCTGACGTCGGGTCAGGCGGGCCGGTGCAGGTGGTGCAGGGACGTAGTCTGCCTGTTCTTCCTGCGGGGCCGGACGGCGGCGCTGACGTGGCCGGACGGGAGCTCTCGCCTGGGGGCCCTGGGTCAGGGCCCTGAGCGGGCTGAGCCGGACCGCGCCTGCCTCTTCAGCGTAAGGCGAAGAGTCGTCAAGGCGTTCTGGGGATAGGCTCCCAAAACGATTGAATGTCGAGGTGGGGAGCAGGGGCTCCCTGCGCGGCCTGTTAGGGCGGCGTTGACGGCGGGGCCTGGAGGCCTCCAGGTCCAAGCGGGCCATATCCCTAGTCGGGATGACCCCTTCCTCCTCGTACCTGCACACGAGGCTGTTGATCACCCTTCGTTGGATGACCTCTGATGGGGAAAGGGGACGTGGACGTCCCGTATTCCGTGATGTGGCAACTGTCGTGGCGGTGGTGGCTCCATGTGGAGTGGCCGTCATGGTGCTGCCCCTGCCCCTGAGCAGGCGAGGAGCGGATGGTGACCGCATCTCTGAAGTAGCAAACTGGTTCCAGGAAAGCGAGGGGATCAATTCATCAGTACTGAGAGGAAAGGGATCGACGACAAGTGCCCCAGCGCTCTTCCATCCCCCATGTCTGTGAGAAGGATCCACGCCAACACGCTTTAGAGCGGAGTGCCCCACGTTCTACTACCCCGACCGCTGGTGAGTTTCATGACAGGCCCGCCATTTGCTTGGCGGGACCAGGCAACGGATATCTGAATCCGGTGACACGTCAATCTACTGGTGTCTCGAACGCTACTAATCTCCATGCTAAGGAGAAGACATTCACGTCGGGTTCACGATTTCTGTTTCCGACGCTTTCGCCGGGGCGCGCGCGCATCCGTCCGTCAGGGGGGGACGTGTGGCTTTGTTGCCCCGCATTCCTGCTTTCCAAAGGCGGGCAGCATTCGTTCCTTATTCAGGGACGTATGCTCCTTGATCGAAACGGGATGATGGGATGTTGGTTCTTCCTCCTGTGGATTCCTCCTCAGAACTCGTCACCTAGTCCGGGTCTCCCTTATTGATTTAATACGTAGTTCGTGAAACTCTTCCCAGTGCCATGTTTCCATGGGCGCCGGTTAATTACGCTGCTCCTGTCGGGACATTCTAAAGGGTCCAGTCAGGGCAACAACCTTCGGTCAGGGGAGTAGTCACGTTGAGACATCAGTAGCGTGTCTGGATGCTGGGTTACCTGGCGTGTCTGTCCGTTATCCTTGATCACAAGGCTTCTCGAGGGCGTGGAAGCCCGAGGCATCCCACATCGAGAGCGGGGAATTACATGTCATAGACACGTATCTGAGGTTTTCCTCAGCTTCCCGTGTTCAACACAGGGTATGCCGCGAGTTTAACGTCCAGCGGAGACGGATGAGGGTGATCCGAACGTCCCATAGAGACGGACCAGATTGGTGTATCGCATAGAGACGGCTATGGTCCCATAGAGACGAATCTGAACGCCCAATGAGGACGAATCCGAGGTGGTGCACTCCCTATAGGGGAAAAGGGTGATGAATCGGGGTGTACACAGAGGACAGCGACCCGGAGATATGATGGGACTTACACATGGAAAGTGGCCCAGGCGCCGCTAGGAGCAGCGAGGAGATGGATGGCATGACTCCACCGGGATGTTGCGGCCCGGGTGAGAATCTGGATGGGTGATGGATGGATGAGTGAAGTGGAGGAGGATGAAATGGGACCATCGCAGGGTGCGACGGTGAAATTGGGTTTGAGCCTTGAGGAGGCTTCCTACGTATCCCCGTGGCAGGGAATCAAAGTCCGCGTAGTTCGGGTGGTGCCGGTAAGCCGACGTGAAGCTGGACCTTGGCCCGATGAATGTCTTCGGCGTACCGACGTGAAAGCGGACCTTGGTCCGATGGGAGTTGGGCTTGAACCTCTGGGAGGATTCCTACGTACCATGCCTTGACATGGATCAAAGACTTCGTAGTTCAACTGGTGGGTCAAAATGGCTTTCCACTGGACCAGAATGGGACCCGACGTGAATGAACGATGGGTGGGCTTGAACCTTATGGAGGCTTCCTACGTACCATGCCTTGGAATGGATCAAAGACCTCATAGTTCAGACGGGGTTTCGTCGGTGAACCGACGTGAAAGTAGACCTTGGTCCACTATTGGTGGGCTTGAACCTCGTGGAGGCTTCCTACGTACCATGCCTTGACATGGATCAAAGTCCCCGTAGTTCGGATGGTTGGGTCACAATGGCTTACCACTGGACCAGAGTGTAGTTTAACGTCATGCTGGACGGGGGTGAAACCCGACGTGAAAGACGGGCGAGCAATGTGGCTTGAACCTCATGGAGGCTTCCTACGTACCATGCCTTGACACGGATCAAAGTCCTCGTAGTTCGGATGGTTTGTCAGGGTCGGTGCTCACTCTAAGCCCACGTGAGTCATGCTCGGTGTGAGAAACAAGAGGTTGCAAGGACCTGACGATCACGTCGCTAAGGGTGCGTCCGTGAGAAGCGAAAAGGGGCTTACGCGTTGGGCGGCCCATGGTGTCGGGACTTACTCCAGGGTGGAGGCCCATGGCGCGACAAAGCGCGGGAAAGATGGACCTTGGTCCGACAATGGGAGGTGCCTCGTTCCCTATCACGTCCTCCACTGACCTTGGTAGTGGGGAAGTACCGAGATGCACGGGTGCGATCATCCGTACCAAAGGTTAGGGATTTACGCTCTGGGGCGACCCTTCCCCTGCAAACATACACCACTCCGACAAGGAGGATCTCATTCCATGTGCGGAAGAGTTCCATTCCCGTGGAGACGAGTGGTGTAATGAATGTTCGAGCTGGGGGGACCCTTCGTGAGGGAGACGAGGTTGGGTCGCAGTTTAACGTCATGTGTTGAGGACGTGGTGCTTGGCAGTTTAACGTCCTGCAGCTCGGACGAGGTGGGTTCACTCCACACCCCTAGGGCTTACATAACCGGTACCCTCTGGTCCTTGGGGAAGGGAAGGTGTCGGTAAGGCCATGGTAAAGGGGGGTCGCAGGAGGAACCATAGAGGGGTCCACGTTAGCGTGGCTATGCGAAGAAGCAATAGCCGTTAGCGTGCCCATGCGAAGAAGCATTAGGCGAAGCAACGCTACGGGAGGTGTTGTCCATGGGACTTTGAAATCACGTCGTGCAAACCTAGAGGGTCGCACAGAAAGAGGAATCGCTAAGCAGAGGAGTGTTCTTTGCGAAGTGGGGTGCCTTGGCCTTAGCATGGGGCAGAGGTGGGAGTGGGAGGTGCTTCGCGAAGTGGAACAGTGTTCGCGGAGCACTGCCTCGCGAAGACGGAGTGGTTCGCGAAGCAGGGTCCTGTCAAGCAATGTGCTTCGTGATGCATAGTTATCCTGCCTTGGCATAGGGATTACTAGCATGGGTTTGGTGTTTCGCGAAGCACAAGTGCTCCGCGGCTGCCCGGGTTCCCTTGGGAATCCCCTTCCTTTGCGAACGCCCTTGAGCTTCGCGAAGGGCATCCCTCTCGGAAGAGGGGCTCAAAACGAAACAAATCAGAGTCGTCTCGCGAATTAAAAATACCTCGTGGAGCTCATGATTCCCGGGGCAAAGCGTGCTTCGCGATTCGGGAGAGGAGAAGCCGAAGGGTCAGATCTTCCGTCCTGGGGACTCAGGGGGAGTCGAGTATTTATATGGAAGGGGCGCCGCGAAGCAGGGCTCGCGCGCCGCCTTCGGGGCTTCGCGGCGGCTCGCGAACGTCAAACGGGTTCGCGGAGGATTACCGCCTCCGGAGCTTCGCGGGGCCGCCAAGGTTGGGATGCTTCGCGGCGGGGCTTCGCGGCTGTGCTTCGCGGCTGTGCTTCGCGAGGCAGCGCGCCAGCTGTCTTTTTCGTTCCTTCCTTTCGGGCCACATTTTTGGCGCCAACAGTATATAGCTTTGGTGATCTAAATATATTAACTATAAAATTGGTTTCTTTATTTTATTGATTCTAAGAAACCATGGATATCATTTTCATATGATTGGTGAATCTCTTAGAGTCTGGTTTTATCCCTTTACCAAGTTCTAAGAAAGGTGGTGGTATCCCTTCTTATTTCCTTGTTGTTTCACAAAAGTGTAAAATAAAGGGTTGGATTTGTTTTTAGTAATATTTTAATCTATATATTTTCCTTCTCAAATTCTTGAAAAAACTGATTGAATTTAAATTAATGTGATAAAACACATGTTTTCAAATAATTGTTTATAAATATATTATGTAACAATCAAAAAATTTATTGATGAAATCACCTTTTAAAAAATAAGTAAATTTCTTATTTGAAAATATGAACACATACACTAATTTTGTTTTTGACCCATTATAAGTTATATATTTTCATATTTAATAGACCTTTATGAATCATAACCATTGATTATATATCCATTCAATAATAATAATATGATTATTATATATGTAGGATAATGATAAATTATAACAAATACGAATGAATGAAGTAATGGCCTCAACTATTAGGATCATACTCTATAAAGAACACTTATAGGAGTTTATGAGGGAGATAGAAACATTGTTATTTTCACATTACCACTACCAAACCATGATTCAATAAGTAAATCATGATAAAAATAATTTTCAGGGGAATTTCCAGATCATCGAAATCACAGTCATAGCCTTGTATGTAAAACCACCCCACTAAAATCTCACCATCACACACCTTAACCATAGGTCATTCGCTAGTGTAATAAAGCCTATATATCTAAACCCAAATAGAATGAATTTTTCAGTTTTCTTTTAAATGATTGTATTTATTACTAATTTTAGAATGGTTATATAATGATATTAATAAAAATTATATTTTCTTATGATGAAACTAAAAATCTGTTTTTGTAATTTATAGTTTCAATCCTGATTATCCATATTTATCAATTAAATAATTTTTTAAACAAATAATGTTTTAATAAAATATTATTTTTAAATATTTTTCTTAAATATAAATGTTAATGTAATTTTTTGGAGTAAAAAAAATTATAATGTTCAAAAAACTCTGTTGTAAAAAAATACTATTTTCAAAAAAATGTTGATTATTTATACGAAAGTGTAAATTCTCATAT
Source organism: Viscum album (assembly GCA_963277665.1). NCBI lineage: Eukaryota > Viridiplantae > Streptophyta > Magnoliopsida > Santalales > Viscaceae > Viscum > Viscum album. The sequence continues at coordinate 1,930,299,373 of OY728123.1, forward strand.
TCATAAATATATTTTGATAAAATAAATATTTTTTATTGTATATTATTTAACCTTTAGTATAGTGTTTTTAAACATGTTATTAACTACCAAAACTATATTAATACTTATAATATCATATATGATCCTTTTATAACATCTTATCACATGTTCATTAATAATTTTTCTTTATTTTCATAGTTTCAGTTGTTAATCACCTTATTTTTTTAATACATATTTTATCATTAAAAATTAAGTTCATGAACATATTATAGAGTTTCATCATCTCCATAATAGTAATCATCAATTAATTGTCATATTTATACATAAATTATACTTTTATTACTAATAATTAATGACAGTTATAAAAAATGATGTGTGTTATGATCATGGAGATGGTAGGTCATACATATGCATGTGTAAGATTTTCCATTCTTCAGAGATTATTATAGAAAGAAGGTAAGTAATATTTTACCTTTTTATAATTATCATAATATCATTAAAAAAATATTATATACTTATATATCATTCATGTGGTCTGGTGATGAAACGAGAGTCACATTGCATCGTGATGGTGGTATTCCACACATACACGAATGGCATTATGATCTTTCGTTGAGTGAAAAGGTAAAAAAATAAAATTATATATTGTATCTAAATAAGGATAAATATGTCATGAATATAAAAATTATTTAATATATATAACATATAATTTTTAACATTATTCATTATCACCTTCTATATAGATAGATTGTGAAAGAATAATCACGCCGCTTTGTGAGGCAGTAGTCCGTTGTACACAAGAGAAACGTTATCATGTCTCCTACAGAATTGAAAGTAGTAGTTTTTATATTTTGTAATTAATTAATAGGAATAATAATATTTTAAATATCATATATATAATTTATATCCATCATCATACACAACCTAGACAGGTGGTTGTGTGGAAACAAATACCATTGGTTTGTGAGGTGGTAGTCCACCGTACGCACGAATCATTATTTCATAACTCATTTTGTGGAATTTTGTGTTGTTTTATGTCTTAACATTAACATAAAAACATACCATTATATGTAATATACTTATTTTTATATATAATCATGGTATAATATAAATAAGATTATGTGGACAAAGATATAAAATAAAGACGCTTGTTGAAGAACATTACCTCTTCTTCGTGTATCTTCCTTAGATTTGTACTAAAACCTTACTAAATGAGATTTATTTCAAACCTAAGGTTTCGAGGTTGAGGATAGGTAATTATGGGAGTGCTTTGGTTAACTTTTTTATGACCCTAGTGTCTTGATATGTTTGAAGATGTGGGGAGAGTGATTTCCCTTTTATAGTTAAGGAGGAGTCATATTATTGTAAATACCAAAAAGTACTCACCATTGGGAGGTCTCACATAGCTCATTTTACAAAAAAAATTAACAATAATGGTGGTTATAGTTGATTTTTTTGATAGAAACCACCACCACACAAAATATAAATAATTATTTTTCAATTTATTCCTCAACTTCTAAGATTTTCAATTTTTACCATGATGGGTTTTCACTATGGTAACTAATTTCCTAACCAAGGTAATTTGTCCATTAAGAAAAAATTAAAGTTTTACATAATATAAAATTTAGAATAAGTGACTCTAAATATTATAACTAATTTAAAATATCAAGCCCCCTTACGTGTTGGAAATTAATTCTATTGTATGTGCATCTAACACGCAAAACACTCTTTTAACCCTAATCGTTCTAACAATGTTTTTAATATTTATGGGTCAATATGCTCATAATAAATGGTAAATAGGACCATGAATGAAACATATTTAATATTTATTAAAATGTTAAAAAACACTTTTCAGGAGATATTATTTTTAATATTTTATATCATTTATTCAAATATTATTTATTATAAAATAAAATTAATATATTGTTTTGAAATTATTTATTTAATTTAAATTTATAAAATATAAAGAAAGTTATTTAATTTGAATATATTAATTTAAAACCTAGGAAACTTGGTATATTCACCTAAAAAATTAATTTAAGACAATAAATCATTCAATTTTCTTTACTTTTAAAAAAATTAGTATTATTTATTTTAGTTCATAATTAACCAAATAATTACTCATTTGGAGTTTCTTAATCATTTTAAGTACCTAATTCATATATAAGAATTAAATATAATTTATTATGATAACTAAAACATATTTATCTTTAAATATAATATTTATAGCTTAACCATTGTTATTTTTTCCCTATCACATAGAATTCTAGATACTAATGGCAAGGAAGGATCCTTTTTTACTTTTTCTTCACTGAACTTATTATATAGGTCACTTTCAAGGAATACTATCCCCCATACACATAAAAATAGATCTCGAGGTTATATGGGTATAATTAGGTACATCCAATGGGTTTTTGACAAGTTTTTTGGCCATTTAACACCTTATCTAATTAGTTTAGTCCGCTGATAAAACCATGTTAACCTTAACCGCTGTAATTTATATTTAAATGTTTTCACTAGTAATTCAGGTAAAAAAATTACTTTTAAATTATTAGATAGTATACATTATTCTTATTCTAAATGAGAAATCCATTTTTTTAAATTTAATTCTTAGAAGTGACAAAATATAATTTATTATAAATCTTAAAGACGGGAAAAGGATGCGGGTATTTAAATTGAAAATGTTCAAAAGATTAAAATGATTTTATATCAAAAATTAAATATAAAAATTATTACAATGACCTAAGTTGAATTAAAATATATAAAATTAATCTAATTTTCCTTTAAAAAATTTAAAAATAATTAAATTTTCAAAATTATTTAATCGAGAAAAAAAAATTTCAATTAAAATTCAGTATTTTCCACTCTTCATCAAAAAATTAAGCCTCTTAGAAAATAAAATAAATACCTTAGGATAATTTTTTTATTCTAATTTAAAATATGAAGTTTATTTTACATATAAATTTTTTAAATTTTCTAAAAATTAATTTTTAATTTTACATGCCAAAGAAGAATAAACTTTCTTTTACAAACAATATAGTTTTCACAAAACATTTATTTTTATTTAAAATTATTTTAATCTTATTAAAAATCAATATATAATTAATAAACATGTCTGAAAAAAGTATTTTCATAACTTTGATAATCCTATTCATACACGTCAATCCAAGGTCTAAGCAATAACTATCATATTAAATAATATTATTAAGGGTATATTGATATTCGGTAAAACTCAATATTGTGTGTAAAACATGTGATCGAATAAATTCATTATTGTGTGTAACACAAGATGAAATTTCTATTGGATGAATTGAAATACATATATCAGATTTATTTTTTAAAATATTAAGAACATATTAATGTATTGGGATGTTACATTCCCTTCTATCATTGGTGTTACATGTCATATACACTATTGAATAAAATGTTATTCTCTTAAAAAAATTAGTGTTACCTTCTACCTAACCATATGTAAATTGTGTTCTCAAAATTTAAACATGATCTTGATAATCAAGGTTTTTATATTTAAAAAATATTTTTTCAAAACCCACGTCATAAAAAAAGTTAATAAAACATCCAATTAATAAGATAAAAATGGGAGTATAAAATTCTTCTAGAATAATCACAAAACTAGTTATCCTAACACAAGAACACATGTGGGAAATTAAAACATGGAAATGGAATAGAAAATTAACACCCAGACACAAAGACATAGTGATAGAGCATCTTTTCAGAAGAAAGTTAATAACAATAATTCTATAAACCAGTGGTGTGAAAAGGGCAAGTGATATCATCAAATATGATGAAAATATGATAAATTTTTTTTCAGGACCCTTTTCTTAGAATTGAGAAAAAATTTGACTCTCAATAATATAATGAAATATACTCATTTGATACATTTCTATTTCATAATTAAAATTTTATTTTTCATTTTTTTCGTTGATTAATTTTTTATTTTTCTCTTTCTCTTTGAAATGAATATCCAAAAATAAACCTTTATGCCTAAATCATACAAAGTTATTACACATGGTACCTCTTTTCCAGAACCACATCCACTCGAATTATCCAAATGAAGAAATATTTCTAGGAATACTCGCATAATCTCTTCCTTAAAAAAACATTACCATGTTATTATATCATTATCATAAAATTATATCTTAGTCTTATCTCCCCTAATATATAATTTCCTAAATCTAATTCCCATGGTTTTTTATAAACTTCTCTTAATACCAACTATAGTGACTCCGGCCCAAGAATCCCAGAATGGGTCCCTTACTTTATTACATTTCCATAGATACAAAGAATCTCATCCCAAAGGGTCTAAAATTTTAGAATTTTTTTAAAACTAGAAATATACATTATACTCATTTTACATTGGGAACATGAAATAAACCATTAAAAAGGATAAAACTTATCTTCCGTAAAACTCAATTGATGAATTTTTCTTCACATTTTGGGTAATTTAAACAAAATAAGGGTGATATCAAATTATCAGTAAGGTTTAAGTAAAAAATAAAATATAATAAATCAATAAGAATAATAAAAATTAAAAGGTAAATAACAGAGGTAACAATTCATTTAAATAACTGAATAATTTAAAATCAATATGGCATGGTAAATAACTAAAAACACATTCTATTTAATCAATAAATTTAGAATTAAATGAATCCATAGATATTATCAAATTAAAAAACCGCATCGATAATAATAAATATATTATTAATATTGGAAATTATTAATTATTGGACTTTATGATCTTAAGAATCATTATATCTCTACCATCTTGACCATTCCCAAGACGGTTTAAAACAACAAGAAGAAACTCATTTAAATTTGGAAACTTAATCAAGGGGATATATTATACTTAGACCACCTATTACTTCAATTCCAAATCATTCCTCATATATTGAATAATTAATTTAATTAAATAAAAATTCTTTATCATCCAATATCTGTATTGAGTAAAGGATACATATTTATCAATATTTCCCCAGTTAATCAAATAAATTCCAATGTAAAAACAATATATATTTTTTTTTATAGTTTATTAAATAATCATGAACATCAAAAAATAATATATGTATATTTATAATAAAATTAATTATTACTGAAAATTTATCACAAAATGTTTATTACTTCAAGATAATGTTAGAAAAAACCAAATAAAGTGATATTTCTTAATATCTTTTACCAATTGGTAATATTAATGTCAAATAATGTTTGATGAAATAATTCAAATTGAAACTTCAAATATCATGAAAAATTAATAAATCATGATATTACATAAAAAATGGATATTATTTTCACTACATAATATTTAATTTGTGCATAATAACATATAATTATAAATGTAATATAAAGTGAGATGAATTCCCTTACCCCACACTTCCATTTGATTATACATTATTTATCCTCATTAATAGATGTTTCAAACATGTAATTAACATATACTTGAATTATATTAATATTTATAATATCATATATGATACTAATGTACCATCCTATCACACTTTAATTAATAATTATTATTTATTTTCAAATGTTTCCAGAGTTAATTGTCATGTTTTTTATTCTTATTTTTTAATTAAAGTTCTAATTCAAACACATAATTTAAACATTCCTCACATAACTAATAAAAATGAAATAATTTTCATATTTATACATCATTTATACTTTTAAAATTAATCAATAATGATGGTTTTAAAATATTATGTATGTTATGATCATAGAGACGGTAGGTTGTACGAAGGAATGAGTAACATTTTTTTGTTTTTCAAAGATCATTCCGGAAAGGAGGTAAGCGATATTTTACCTTTCCAGAATGGTCATGTCACACCCAGTTTTTTTCTTTTCAGGTCCTGGTTTTGATCAAGTTCATTGAAAATATTCATCCTTTTATTAGGTTATGGTTGAGATTTATTTTGAGTTTTGAAAAACCAAATATTTATAATCACTCTAATTTGGGTTCTCCATTTCTTTTTTAGGAGTTTTTGGAGAAAGGGTGGTTACTTCATGATTTGGGTCAACCCTGTGCACATTTCGAGATTTAAAGACATTTTTTTTTATTTTATAAATCATTCATTTTTTAATATTATTTTGTGATTACACATCTTAATAGAATCCAATAACCCTATCCTCACCCCCATTATTTATTTTACCTCTTTTGAGCTCATAAGAGTTGCAGAATAGAGAAAACCTCCCATTTTCTTTCAAATCGTCTAGAATTGTGAAGGAAAGTTCTTTCATCTATATATCATTTAATTTGTACTATTATTCCCAAAAATAATTTTTCCAAGGTTATTACATACATTATTAGACTCTCCAAGATGTTTCAAGACATTACATTCTCTCTAATTGCTCCAATCTAATGATAGACGGAGACTTTTCTAGTTCAAAATGTGAGATTCCTTCTCTTTTCTCCTCCTCCTTCAACCTCTTTCAGTATTTCTTGATTTTATAATCACCACTTGTTATGATATACCAAGGGTTGATCTATCCTATTATTAATTATTGTTTTTTTTCATTTGGGCCTGGTCATCATAGGTTTAGTTTTTGAAAACCCTCGGATGGTGATATATGGTGTCTGTTTCCATTACGCCAAGGATTTGAGGTAGGATATCTCTTTCACATGATTTTATATTTTAAGAATAATTATTTTTTATTTTTTTCATCTGATATATATGTTTATTATTATTTTTCAAGATTTTTATAATTTTATTGGTGTCAAGAATGGTTGTTTAATCCTTGTTTTGTGAAAGGTAGTGTTGTTTTGTCATAAAATTACACACCAATTTTTTGTTTTGATGTTCCACTGTCTTTCCAACCACTTTTTTGAGTTTTAGAACCTGGTTTATGGTATTTTTAATATTTTACATTATCTTTTATAAGATATGTCATTAAATTGGTGTTTTATTCCTTGTCAATTGTTTAAAATAAATTTTTTTGTTTAAAAGGACATTCCATGTGTTCGGTAAATTGCCCAATTGGATTTTATGTGTTAGGTTTGATTTAAAAATTATTTTTTGGGATTTATACATGAATTATAAGAATTATAAATGGTATTATGGGTCTTCATATGGATTTCCAATTTGGATTTTTTTTACAAATAAATGGGTTTGGTTTATAATATGTTTTGTCCCGAGTTGTCGGAAAATGGCCCTTTTCACATCCTTATGAAAATGGTTGTGTTTTTAATATGTAACCTGGATGTTTTAATGAATTTATGAATGTTTTTTGATGCTTTAAATGTGGTTATACACCTTATTAATAAAATTTAAATTCTTTTCTTGGTCAAAGGATAGTTTTGATGAAGGCTTAAAGGCCCATTTGGCATTTGTTTTTTTAAAATGATTTCCAAGTGTATTTCATGTTCTCTATTTTGGGGTAAGTTTATAGTCCATGAAAATGATTTATTAATTGGTTTTGGGGATTCCAAATCTATTTTTTTATGTTATTTATGGTTTTTGGCCTTAAAAGAGTATTTTCGAATGGATTTTATGTGCAAAGCCTCGTTATACTCATTGAAATTGTTTTACGAATCATTTTTGTGGTTTATTGATTCGTGAAAGAAATGTGAAGCATGTTTGCAGGTTATTTGTGTGTTTATGGTTTGGTAATGTATTTTTGATTTGGAAAGATAATTTGATAATATTTGTGTCTTTATTGAGCACTAAAGGGAATCCCAGGTATCTATGTGGGAAAGTGTATACTAGCATGCTATTGATTCCATGGGGTTTGGCCCCTGTTCACGTAGCAAGTTTGGCGATGACAACACTAACAAAACTATGATGATGTTGTTTTTAGGGTACCACTAGTTTATGGGTATTCTGCTTACTAGTGGCTCGTGTTCATGAGAATATATATTTATTGTGGTTAATTTCCTTGAGAAACGAGGTACATAGGGCTCACAACTAACTAGTTCCTAGGGGTGTTCCCGTCACTTGTGCTCATTGGCTATTTTGTACTCACCGTCAGAATATGGTGTGTCTACATGGAAAATTCAGTAGTGTGTGTGATTTATTTAAATGTTTATATTATTTAAATCAGTCATCTTGAAAACTATATCCATTTTGTAGTTTTACCTCTTTAAAATTTATTACTAGAATTCTTGTTTATAAAACATGAAAGTTTTTCTCTTGTGATTTTTTTCATATAGCATGGGACCTAATTTGGATAACATCCCTTTATATCTTGTATATAAAAATTAAAATTGATGTTTCTTTTATTTTAAAGGATGTGCATTGGGAATATAATATTGGCCTAACCTACTGAGTTTGAATACTCACGCCTATAGTCTTCTTCTGTTTTTAGCCCTCATGCAGGTTTCAGCTTGAGTTCGATCGCCTTGGGTGATGTGTGATCATAATGTTAGAGAGTTACCAGAAGGGTCACATGGAATTAGTTGGATATCGGTTTGGTCAGTTGAGTTTTTGGTTTAGTTTTACTTTCAGTTTCTTGTAAAAATAATGGTTAGTTCATTTTTTATATAAATGTATTTTGGGTTGTCCATTTCTTTCTGATATATTTTTGATTATTTATATTTGGTCTAAATTGTTTACTTGTGTACTCTATTCATTCCCTTGGTACTTTTCGTCATCTTTGGAGGATCTGGAACGCCTCTCGGGACTTGTCACGGGATGTCCCTTGTGACGGGTTTAGGGTCAACTCAGGCTAGTTCGTGACAAAATGGTATCAGAGAAGGTTGGATCTTAGCCGACCTTTCTTTTTAGTTCACCCTTGTTATTTGGGGGTATTTCAAGGTATATGGAGTAGTATTTTTGGGACTTTAGGGGTAAGTGTTTGAATATCGTCACGAAATCTTGCTCGTTATAATCCTTGATTTTCCATGGGATGTCTAGTTTTATTAGTTTCCTTTGTTCTTGTTGATTGATTGCTGTTGGGATATGACAATGGGAGTCTGACTAATGGCCTCCATGAGCTCATAGGGATTATCAAGCCATGTGGATCCGGGGCATGAACCTAATAATTCTCTCTATGTTGGTGTTTTTTTGTCATATGGTCGCCAACCATATGGTCAAGTCACCCACCGACACTAGTTCCCTTTGGGGGTTTCTTGGACCTTTCTTGAATTCTAAATTTTTGTTTTGAAAATAATTATAGGAGAATGTTAAAAATGGGTTTTAATGAAATTATTTGATTTTTAAAATTGAAAAAATGGGTCATCAAAATTTCAATATAAGAATGGTTTTGGAATGTTGTGTTTTTTGGGAAAAAAAGAGGAAGTGGAAAGGACTTAAAAGGATTGGATTATCCATAATCTAACCTTTTGGTTTGTTGGAATAAATTTTTTTGAATGTGTGAAACATTTTGATGTGATTTTTAATCTTTGTTTTAAATGATTTTTTTTGGGTTTTTGAAAAGTGTATGAATTTGATGAATTGGTTTTGGAAATTGGTTTTGAGTAGTTGGTGTTTTCCTATAAAGGGTATTGTTCTTAATGACCATAAGATTATGAAATGACACCTTGGTGAATTGTTTAAAATGGGAAGGGGTTATTTGGGGTAGTATGGTTGTTTTAAAAGTTGTTAAAAATGATAAGGGTAGGTTTTTAAGAAAATTTTTCATGATGAAGAGTGGTTTGTATTGTGAAATATAATAGGGTTTTTTCACATGGTGGTTGGTGTTCCTTTTAATGGTACATTATTTTTAGAATGATGTTGTTCTTTTGGCCTTTAGTGTTTTCTTGGGTGCTCACATGCATCGTTTTATTGATATCAGGAAGGATGGCCTATATGGAATGGTGTTTGGGTGCCTAGGGTGGCATGAAAATCTGCATGTGGGTGAGACATGATTAAACACCATTGGTGAATGTGGAAACTCACCAAGTTGGTTTGTTTTTCAAAAAAAATTTAACCTGAAATTTTTTTGCCTTTATTTATAAACCAATGGTTATGTGGCTAGTTTTTTCTATGGATTAGAAGATTTTTTTATTCATTAAGCGTCCTTGTGATCGAGAAGTCATACTCTTGTTGTATCTTGATATGAGATCTGATTGGTGGCTCAGTTTTGGATTAATGTTCATTGGGTTTATAAAGATGTGTTTGATGTTGTTATGTGTCTATGAATAGTTCTCCATTGCAAATCATTCCTATTAATCAACCTAATTATTCATTTATAATGTTAAATCCACCTCTTAGAATGATAACTCAGCTAATGTATTGAAATAGAGAGCTATTTGGGCTTGATTTAATGTGTCTTCCCTATATTTTGATTCTCTTGGTTGTAGTATTTGTGAACGATGATGTTTAGATGGTGTTTTTGTGTTCCTTGTTCATTTTTCTCCTCGTTCGGAGTGAGAAAATATAGTGTTGTGTACCTCCATGTTCTTGTTTTGATAAAAATGTGTTGTTGAGGAAGAGAGTTTCATGGTTTCTCTTGATCTATTGATTCTTCCTGGCAGTGTTATATGGTACTCTGTGGAACTAAGGGATAGAGTACATGTTAGGGATTACCAAATCATGACTGCGAGTCAAGAGATGCTTCATCCATCAGAGCACCATCCACAGGTATCGAAGTGAAGCTGGCACATAGTCAGGAGTCCAAGGATGGTGGGTAGTATTGATAAGACCATACCTCTACCTTTTAAAGAAGGTATATACTTTGTTTCTTTTGTGGTTTCAATGGCCCAATGATTGGGTCCCCATCCCTCCCCTCCCAAATTGGTGGGGGTTTGGATCTGTGTAGAGAGTGATGGAATAGTTCTTTCCACCTCTATTCGAGATTTGGTGGCTTAAATTTTCATGTTGTGTACCTCTCAACTTGGGTTGGTAGGTTGTTGAGGGAGAGTTTTGGTGGGATTGTGTGAGTGAAGCCCAAGTCTAGCTCATTTTGAATTCTTTTTTTTTTTTGAAAGTTGGGTTCTAATGGTGGGGAGACTCACCACGAGTCTCATTTAATTTTCCTTCTAAGAACTCATATTGGGATAGTTGTTTATTAATGGTGGGGATTCAATCCTGTAATCCACTGGAATATTTGGTTTTCATTAGTTCTCTTTGATTTGGGTGATAGTTTAGTTCATTGGTAGAAGGCCCAATAACAGGGTTCTTAGTTTGGTTTTGGAGGTAGTAACTCTATCTTTTGGATGATTTTCAATAAGTGGGTGAGAGTTCGTGTTTTGGTTCAGGTAAAATGATTAAGTTCCATTCATGGTTGATGGTGTTTCATTGGATTAGTATTCTTGACCATATACATAATGAATCCTTAGGTGTTGATCAATCAGCTCGAATGTTCTATGACTTTCTAGGGGCGAAAAGCTTTAATGGTGGGGAGAATTGTCACACCTGGTTTTTTTTTCTTTTCATATCCTGGTTTTGATCCAGTTCATTGAAAATAATGGTCCTTTTATTGGGTGTTGGGAGAGATTAATTTTTATTTTTTAAATAACATATATTTTTAATCACCCAAATTTGGGTTTTCCATTTCTTGTTTAGGAGTTTTTAGAGAAAGGGTGGTTACATCATGAATTGGGCCAACCGTGAGCCCATTTCCAGATTAAAAAAACATATTTTTTTCGTTTATAACTCATTAATATTTTAATATTTTCGGTGATTCTACCTCCCACTCGATTCCAATATCCCTATTCTCACCCCCATTATCTATTTTACCTCTTTGGAGCTCATATGAGTCACATATTGGGGAAAAATTCCCAATGTCTCTCAAATAATCCAGAGTCACGAAGGTAAATTAATTCAACAATAAATCATTTAATTTGTACTATTTTTCCAACAAATCATCTTTACCTAGTTATTACAGACCTTAGGAGACTCTACAGGAAGTTCCAAGACATTTAATTTTTTCTAAGGGTTCATATCTAATTGAAGACGAAGAGTTTTCTAGTTGAAAAGGTGAGATTCCTTCTCGTTTCTCCTCCCTCTTCTTCCTCCTTTAATTATTTATGCATTTATAATCTCCACTAGTCAAGATAGACCTAGTTTTATGATATCCTTTTATTTATTATGGGGTTTTTGTTTGTTTGGTTCTGGTTATCATAGGTTTGGGTTTGTAAATCCTCGGATGGTGATATAGGGTGTGCATTTCCATTACGCCAAGGATTTCAGGTATGATATCCCTTGAACATGCCTTTATCTTTTAAGAATCATAATTTTCCTTTTTCTTTCATCTGATATAGATGTTTATTATTATTTTTCAGAATTTGGATAATTTTCTTGGGGTGAAAAATGGTTGTTTAATCCTTGTTTTGTGAAAGTTAGTGTTGTTTTGTCATAAAAGTGCAAACCAAGTGTTTGTTTAAATGTTACACTCTCTTTCAAAACTATTTTGTGAGTTTTAGAACCTGTTTTATGGTATTTTGAATATGTTACTATAGATTTTATAAAATATGACATTCAATTGGTGTTTTATTCTTTGTTAACTGCTTAAAATAAGTTGTTTCGTTTAAAAGGGCATGTCATGTGTTCGGTAAATTGCCCGGTTGGCTTTTATATAGTATGTTTGATTTAAAAATTATTTGTTTGGATTTATAAATGAATTGTAAGAATGATAAATGTTATTTTTGTTCCTCATGTATCTTTCCAATTTGGATTTGGTTTTACAAACAAATAGTTTTTGGTTTACAACATGGTTTGGCCCCAGTAGTCAGAAAATGGCATGTCTCACATCCTTATGAAAATGTTTGTGTTTTGAATATGTAACATGAATGTTTTAAGGTATTTATGAATGTTTTTTTCTACTAAAAATGGTGTTTATTTACCTCCTTAATAAAATCTAAAGGTATACTGTGTTCAAAAGATAGTTTTTATACAGGCTTAAAGGCCCGTTTGTCATTTGTTTTTTTAATGGTTTCCATGTGTATTTCATGTTATATCTTTTGGGAAGTTTATAGTCCATAAAATGTTTTATTAATTTTTTTTCGGGATCCCAATCTAGGTTGTTATGCTATTTATGTGTTTTTGGCCTGAGAATATTATTTTTGTATGGATTTTTTGTGCAATTCCTCGTTATACTCCTTGAAATTGTTTTAATAATCATTTTAGTGGTATACTAATCAGTGAAAGAAATAATAAGCATGTTTGCGGGTTGTTTTTGTGTTTATGGTTTTGTAATGGAATTTTGATGTGGAAAGTTTATTTGGTAATATGTGTAACTTGATTAATAACTAAAGGGAATCCCATGTACCTAGGTGGGTGGATGTGTACTAGTATGCTAGTGATTCTGTGGGGTTTGGCCCCTGTTTCACGTAGAAAGTTTGACGATGAAAACAACAAAAAAACTATGATGATGATTTTGTTTGGGGACCACTAGGTTAGGGGTATGTTAACTACTTGTGGATCGTGTGTATGAGAATAGATACTTATTATGGTTACATACACCGAGATATGAGGTACTTGGGGCTCACAACTCACCAGTTCCTAGGGGTGTTCCCGTGACTTGTGCTCATTGGCTATTTTGTACTCAGAGTCGGCATATGGTGTTTTCTGTTTTAGATTTCTGTAGTGTATATGATTTATTTAAAAGTTTAAATATTTTAAATCATCCCTCTTGAAAACTATATTCATTTTGAAGTTTCACCTATTTGAAAATTTTTACTACCATTCTTGTTTATAAATCATGAATATTTTTGTCTAGTAATTTTTTTATATATCATAGGACCTCATTTGGAGAATATACCTTTATATCTTGTATTTAAAACTTGAAATTGATCTTTCTTTTATTTTAAAGGATGTGCATTGAGAATAGAATATCAGGATATCCTACAGAGTTTTAATACTCATTCCTATAGTCTTTTTTTATTTTTATCCCTTATGAAGGTTTCAAATTGACATTGATCGCCTTGAGTGAAGTTTGATCATTATTTTGTAGAGTTACTAGAGGGGTCACATAGAGTTAGTTGGTTATCGGGTTTGGTCAGTTGAGTTATTGGTTTAGCTGTACTTTCAGTTTCTTGTACAAATAATGTTCAGTTCCATTTTTATATATATGTATTTTGGGGTGTTCATTTATTTCCAATGTTTGTTTGGTTTTTTATATATTGGATAAATCATTTTTTTGTGTACTCTATTGATTCCCTTGGTTCTTTTCTCCATCCCAGTAGGATCGGGAACTACTCTCGAGACTTGTTTTCTGCTGGCCCTTGTGATAGTTTCAGGGTCGACTCAAGCTGGTTCATGATAGTTCACAATATAATTAAAATGAAATTATATACATATATATATCATTCATGAGTTTTGGTGAAAAAAAGAGAGTCACATCCCTTCGTGAAGGAGGTAGTCTGCATGCACACGAACGACGTTAACATCATTCATTGAGTGCGAAAGTACAAAAATAAAATGATATATTTTCATTACATAATGATAAATATGAATTTAATATAATAATTATGTCATATATATATCACATATAATTATTATAATTATCACTTAATCCCTTCCATGTAAAGAATTAGTGAATGACTGATTACATCTTTTCGTGTGGTGGTATTCCATCATGCACGCGAGCAACATTATTATGTCTTCTACAGAAAGGAAAATTATTTTTTATATTTTATATTTTTACTCCATAGGTATAATAATGTTATAAATATAATATATATAATTTATATTCATCATCATACCTAACCATGAGGGGTGGTAATGGAAATACAAAGACATCATTTCGTTAGGTGATAGACCGCCATACGCATGAGCGATGATTCTATAACTCACTTTATGGATTTTTTTGTTTTTAGGTCATAAACATGAAATAAAAACAAATTATTATATGGAATATAATGAGTTTATTATATAAACATTATATAGTATAAATATATAGAGGTGGATAAGTAAATAAAATAAAGATTCTTGTTGAAAAACATTAACTCTTCTTCGGGTATCTTCCTTTGGTTTCCACCAAACCCCTCTTATGTTGATTTTATGAATAAAATAATAATTCTTGTATTAGGGAGTTGACATTATGAGTAATTTGGTTATTTTTTGGATGATTCAAATGGATTGAGGTGTGTGGATAAGTGGTGAGAGTGATAACCCTTTTATAATTGAGGAGGAGCAGCATTCTTATAAATACTAAAAAGTATTCATTATTGTGAGGTCTCACATATCTAATGTGCTATAAAAATTGAATAATAATTTATTGGAGGGATTATTTGGTCAATAAACACCTCCATTATAAAAAAATCAATCATATCATTTTATTCCTTAACTTCTTTGTTTCCATATTTTTACCATTTAGGGTTTTCACTATAGTAACTAATTTTCTAAACTAGGTTATTTATCCATTAAGAGTAAATTAATGTGATAATTAATATAAAATAATATACCCATGGATTATAAATATGATATATAATTGATTAAATAAAAACCCATGTGTTTTTTAAATTAATTTTAATATAAGCGCATGTACAGCCCAAAAAACATTGTTTTAACCCTAACCCTTATAATAATTTTTTACTATTTAGTGGTAAATATGTTCATTATAAAAGATAAATTAGTCTATTAATGGTCCATATTTTATATTTATTAACATTTTAAAATCACATTTTAGACGGTGTAATTTTTTTGTAATTTTAGAATCATTTAATAAAATATCATTTGTTATAAAATAGAATTAATTTCATTTTTTTAATTATTTAGTTAATTTAAATTTAAAAATGTCACGAAAATGGTGTAATTTTATTATATTAAGTTACCACCAGTTTATAATCATATATTTATCTAAAATATCATTGGAATACAATAATTCATTCAATTAACATCACTTTTAATATTTTAGTATCTTTTATTATAATTAATTATTCTTCTAATAATTACTCTTTTGGGTTTCATAAGAATTTTAAATAACTAAATAATCTCCAAGAATTAATGATAAATTATTATTATAACAAGAATTAATTTATATTTTAAAATAATATGTATAACTAAACTAATGTTTTTTCTCCTATCACAAAGATTTATAGTTATTAAATTTAAAAAGGTTTCTTTTGTCTTTTTCTTTGATTTTCATATTATATAGGTCACTATCAATGAATAATTTCGCACTAACTCATAAATATCACTCCTAAGGTGATAAGGGTAGAAATAGTTCTGGAAAATGTGCTTGTACAAGCTGGTAGGTAATTTTACCCTTGTATCTAATAAGTTTAATACCCCGATACACACATTTTTACCATAATCGTTGTAATTAATTTTCATTATTTTCATTAATCATTGTGAAAAAAAATTATGTTTACAAAATTAGATCTTATAAATTATGCTGATTCTAAATATTTAATCCATTAAGGAAAATACAATTCACATATATGGTAGAATTTAATTTAAAAATAATCACGTAGATGAGATAAGAAAGTTTGTTTTTAAAGTGAAAATATTTAATGGATTATAATGTTTTTATATATAAATTTAAAATAAATATGATTTCAATTACCTAAATGGAATTAATTCATATAAATATTATCTAATTTTAATTTAAAACTAGTAAAAATATAATTTAACCATATAAATTATTTAAAAAAATGCAGTTGTTAATTAAAATTTAATATTCTTCACTATTCATTAAAAATGAAACTTCTCATGCAGAATACCAACAATTTACTCAACAATAATTTATAAATTATGATTCCAAAAGATAAGTTTTTTTACATATAAATTTTACAGAAGTGGTAAATTTAATTTAAAATTATGTGTGTTGAGCATGATTAAACAACCTTTTAGAAAAAATATTGTTTTCAGAAAACATTACTTTTTATTTGAAATGATTAATATTTTATTACTAATCAATATATAATTAATATATATCTATAAATTATATATTTTAATAATTTATTTAATCTGTTCCATACCCATAATTCCAATAGATAGGAAATAACTATCATATTAAATAATAATATTAATACTATATTTTTGTTATGTAAAACTCGGTCTTGCATGTAACACAATCTATTAATGAAAATCATTATTTCATTTAATGGAAGCTAAAAATAGTATTTCATGCATAAAATTCTTCATGTAGCATCCTACTCTAGAATCCACTGATCGGTGCCCTGAGGCGGTTGGATACATAACCTCAAGAGTGCCTCCACATACACTTGAGGCTACCGACTAGCAGCGAGGGCGTAGGGCGTGTCTGTGGGGAGACTATGCCCTCATTGGTTAGAGTGAAGAATGGTGGTAATATAAAAATATGATAACCAGATAAAACAGACATATAGAAGAATAATTTAATTAATAAATTTAAATCATCCAAGATAAATAAATAGGAGGATACAATCAATAATAGATACAAAAATTATGATGATGATAATGTCATGTAGCTATAAAAAAGAGGTGAATAGGATATAAGAGCAATGACAATATACCATATTTTATAAAAAAATAAAAAATAATTACAAAAACTACAACTACTAGAATCACAAGAATCGGCTCAGTCCTCTTCTCTCTCACTCCATCATAAAATTAAAAATGAATCATCAAATTCAATAAACATACCATTATCAACACATGAAACTATAAAGTATTCTAGGGTAACAAGGGATTACTAAGTAGTGTGTAAGATATACTCAGCTGGACACCACCAATTATGTCTAGATTAATCTTATTTATGCATATAAATTGGTCAATTTTCCAACAATTACAAATTCAAGGGAATAAATAAATAAATATACGGGACTGGGTTCCAAATAGAGATGTATCTAATCAATGTTGAACCTTTAAAAGTATAACTTATTATATTCATGGGTCATAAAAACAATTTATCAATATTGGACCATGATTAGGAATGTGATTAGGCATGGGGGATGCATCCCCCTAGTTTAATAATCTAGCATGATTGGAATTTATATATAGAAAATCTAAAAGTTAGTAGAGGAATCCCAATCCCATCCAAGGAGACCCATAATAGGAATCCCAATTATCACTCTAGGGACTCTATAAATACTAATCGCCATAGAATCCATCAATGGTGGCCCAAATAAAGAAATACATGTATCACCCTTAGTCTAGTGTAAGTGTGACCCTTTAATACCATCTTTGGTATCTCACAAAGGGGATGAAGTATCCCTTGTGTCATGATATACCCATATTTTAATTAATCCCGTCCATTCTGACTCCACTAGGATACCGGTATCACTCATGGTATGGTAAGTTTACATCTATTCATCTCATCTAAGGAATCCCATAAGGACCAGTGCATCTCTCTCTACATTCTTGCAATCAATGAAATGTTTTAATTATGAATCATGATGATATTGCACAAGACATTCAATAAGGATCTTGGTATCTCCCTTGACTTATATATAAGGTATAGATTAGCTGTCATGTTTTATATCATTTAACAAGGCATTACATTTCAATCATTTCAATCAAGTGAACCAAAATATTTTTTCATTAAGATCCATTATAAATTAAAGCATGAGTAATAGTGGTCTAAGTACATGGCCTATCCACACACTCAATTCAATTCATAATTCTAAATCATTTAAATCAAGGAAAACACACATCAAGGGTGGTTAAAAATATAAAGGCATTGAGAGTTTAATTATTTATGGATGAACACACCTATAGGGGCAGTTCATGTCAATGAAAACAAACAAAATAATTATTTCTTAGGTACCTTGGGTCTCACTAATCCTGAAAATAACATTTTATTTAATTAATTTTACATTTTTGTGTCGGCATCGGATGGTTCAGCATGTATAAACATGAATTATAATAAAAGTAAAACTAAACATGAGGGAAAATATGTAAACTAAATACCTTAAGTTTTTATTGATCTCCTCGTTTAGTATTATACCTTGAATCAATTTATAATGGGAGAAAACAATGAAACAGATCAAAGCCCTATAACTAGTTAAAATGATCTCTATCAAAATTAGTGCAAGATATGGGAAGATAAACTAAAAATAGAAGGATGTGGAGTGGTTATCTTACCAAGAGGAATAAAATTCACCCTACTATGAAACAATTAGTGATTAGATGGGGATGTTATTAGGAATCCATGCTTAGAATAATGGATCTATCACAAGATAATAAATGCGTGTGCACGTCTGTTGGAAGAGGAGAGAAAAAACAGATAAGGCCTAAAAGAATTATGTGATGAAAATATAAATTCTTTATTAAATAATATGCCACATGGTTTGGCCGCATGGTTTTCAACACCTTGCACAAACCATGTGGTATCCACTACTCATACAACCCCCTCGCATGAGCTAGGTGCATAGTTATGATAATCACATGTAACCCATGAAAAGTATTTCTACCAGAATGTCTGCAGCTCCTATAAGGGAATGATTCATAGATCACATGGTTGAAGACAATCCCTGCAGCCTTTTACTGATCGTTGGGTTCCCATAAGATAGAGTTACATGGTTGTCCATAACTATGTGATAACCATGTGGGTCAATCTGACTCCTCAAAATATTGAGCTCTAGGATCCAAATAATCCATGGACTATGCTGAACCACTCATTTTCCATTAGAGTCCATTATTATCATAAAATGGGAGGTTTTAAAAAGTAACATAAAATTATTTACCTCATTGAAAATATGGGACATTTCAACATCCCTCCTTAAAATAACTTCTCCCTGCATTACCCTTCTGAAGGTGGTAAAACATCGTTTGAGAAAAGTTTCAACCACTGAGTATGTATATTAGTCTATCTCTTACAGGTCATGTCATGTAAAAGTAAGTCCTACCATGACACCCAAAATAGTGTACCAGACATGCCTTAGTGTTCTTTCTTGCTTTGATCAACCTTACGTATCACATTCTCTTTGAAGGATGCATATTTCTCCAACTAGATATCTTCATGATCAAACAAATGAGATGGATTAGAGTAATAATAGTTAAAATTTTATACATGGAAGACGTCATGCATGGAATGGTACCTCAAAGGTAACTAAAACTTATATTCTACTAGAACAACTCCCTCATTGATCTTGAAAGGATCTACATAATAAAAAAATAGATTTCCCCTTTTTTGAAACCTTCTATGACCTGATCTAGGTGATACTCAAAGAAAGTCATGATATCCAAACTTGAACACCAAAGGTCAAAAAAATGAATGGTATCATATTTCTGTCTAAACTAAGTTGTATGTGTATATTTCTAAATCATTTTTACTTGATCTGAAGTCTTCTGAATGAGATGAGGATCTATTAGTGTCACCTCACCTGCCTCAAACTATGATAGAGGTTAATAGAATATATTATCAAAAACATCCTCATAAGGAGAAATCGAAAACTTTTTATGAAATCTATTATTGTAGGTAAACATGACAAGAAGTATTTGTTTCTCCCATGAACCACCAAAATCAAGGAATCATTCTAAGATCATGTCCTCTAAAACTAATATCATCTTCTCAGACTAACCGTTATTCTGATGGTGATATCTTGTACTCCAAAGTACCTATAAACCCAATGCATTCTACATCCCTATTCACAAATGTGATGTAATCTGGGAATCTTCGTCTAATACTATGGAATGCATAACTCAATGAAGGGGCACAATATCCTCAATATATATCATCTCACACTCATCAACTAAGAAGGTCTCTTGGATAGGTAGGAAGTGTTCACTCCTATTAAACCTATCAATGATCACCCATACTTCATCATTGCCTTGTGGGCATCTCAGTAATCCCATCAAAAAATCTATGGTGACATCATTTCATTTCTACTAATGAATGGGTAGAGGCTATAGAATTCTATAATTTTATTGGTGTTTTTTGTTCACCAACTTAAAGGTATAACACTTCTTGATGAAGCCTACAATATATTTCCTCATTTCTGGACACCAATACTGATGATGTATGTCTTAGTTCATCATGGTAATCCCAAGGTGAACTTCCCAAATATAAGAATGATATTATCACATAAAATTATCCTATATATATAAATGAACCCAGTTATTTCCATATAATTAATGGATCTCATTCTCATCAACAACCAAACTAGGTTGTTGGATATCACATGGGACACTCACCTATAAGACGAGGCCCTCGGGTTCTGATAGATATCCCATCTTCAACAATTAGAGAATAGAAGATTTCGCCACTAAATCTACCAAAAAAATTAACCATGACCTTTCTAAACCTCCAGGTTCATCTCATAAAAAATATCCTTCAACTAACAATCCCTATTGGCCTCTTGGGTGGCCTTTGTTTGATTCCTCCATCTTAGGTAATCAACCATTCAATTACCCTTTCCTTGTGTATAAGCAAGCTCAATATTGAAGGATTATAGGTACTTTACCCATATATTGTATCTAAGATTAAAATCAAACTATCTAGATAAGTATTTGAATATTTGATGGTCCCTGTAAACAATAAAATACTCACCCAAAATATAATATCTCCAAAATCATAACATGTGAACCAATTATTCTAGATTTTTTTAGCAGGGTAATTCCACTCATGAATTCTCACCTTGGGTGACCCGTATTCTAAAAAAAGATCTACTTACATGAGAAGTGACCCTAGATCAACTCCTGAGGAATCATAATAGACCATAACCTCATACTGACTCTAGAAGAATCAAGATTGGTGTTGAATACAGACTTCACTTAAACTTCTGAAAGGAGGTCTCACAATTATATGACTGCAAAAATTCCACACCATTCATTGCCAGGCCAATGACAGACACTTCTCAGTGTGATAAATCCTAAATGAAACTCCTATAATATATATCTAGCCCAAAAAAAGATTATATTTAAATGTAATTATTGGGATGTTCCTAGAAAACCATGTTTCTCAGCTTCCCCAAGTGAACAGATACTCCTTCTGAAATGATATAACCCAAGAAGTGAACCATAACGATATAATAGTGTAATTCGATGAGTTTCTCATATATCTTGTTATATAATATTTTATTCATCATTATAATTGATGTTTGTTTCGTAGTTATGTCTAGTGTGCGAATGCACTAATATTCCATCTGTCAAGTCTACCAAAAATGAATCTAGATATAGGTGGAAAACTTGATTTGTCAAGTCCATAAAAACTGTTGGTGAGTTCATATGTTTGAATGGACTAATTAGATACTTGTATAAGTCATATATAAATTAGAACATTGATCATGGTATTTTTGATGTTCAAACATGGACCTAATGGTATCCCAACCTCAAATAAATCATATATAAAATTGTTTCTCCTTAGAGCTAGTTGAAGAGGTCATTTATATGAGGTAGTATACAACAGTTCTTCCTCTTATGCTTGTTCAACCATCAGTAATACCTGCACAACCTGAGGTAACTATCCACATTGTTAGGAAGAAGTATAGGTGATCCCAAAAGCAAGGTACTGCGACATATAAAACCATATACCTCTATGTCTTCCAACTAATTCTTGAGTTTTAAGATCTTTTTTGGTGCCATCCTATACGGAGGAATAGAAATTGGTGTGGAACCTAGAACTAGATCGATGGTTAACTTCACCTCCCTCATAGGAGGTGGAATAGATAAATTATCAGTGAAGACACCCAGAAGTAATCTGTAGCATGAGGTAATTTTACAATCCACATTTCCTGATCTCTCATAATGAAACAAGTCAATTCGGCTATCACCCTGCCTATCCCAAGATGATTCGTTCCAGATTGTCTCACCTAGATATCTCATTCTCCCTAATGATTATATGTTCTTCCCTCAGGTGATGTAAATGATATCCTATGGTGATAGAAAGAAACATGGCTAAGGTATGGCACTAGCTATTAGATTCAAATAATAATATCAAAATAGGCCATCCCAAGGAAAAATAATTTCCAAAAGAAATGATACATGCCTATGTCAAGGGATAACTCCATACACTAGTGTATACTCTCTTGTTGGACCCCTGATGGTGTGTTGAGAGTCATTAATCTATATAAGAACTCCATTTCAAGGCCCATACATTCGTTAATTGTAGTGGATATAAAAGATTGTGATTACCCTATATCAAATAGGGAAGAAACTAAAGTATATGCTACTAAAATAATACCTATATCCATAGAAGTCCCTGGAATCTGCTCCTAAACCACGGACAAGAGATGAAACTTGAATAACCTGGGAAGATCCACTATATTGCTTCTAAAATTCATATTTATGACTACTTTGTCCATGACCACTTCCTCAGCCAAACCATCCAGTGGTTGATCATCTCATAGCATGATGTAGAGATATTGATCCCACACCTAAAAGTGGTTTCATCATTGATCCTTTCTCACTAGATATAGGATGTAATTTTCAATAGAATAGATGAAGGTAACTCATCCTACTATAAGATTGGAACTTGATCAAGTTTTTCATACACTAGAGCTTCTAGTAACATATTGTTCCCCAATTATGACACACCACATATATTTTGGTGCATGTCATTTGGATAGAACATCCCCCTGCATGGACCCTCTAAATGACATTAATTTCCACTTGATAAACCATATCCCTACCTAGAATCTGAACTTCCCAAGCCACCACATCCATATTCCCTCAGAATATGCTCTATGATGATGGCCTGGTTCACAATCAATGAAATGGTAGTTAGCTGGAAAATATTTACCTAGGAGGATGGCATAAACAATCCCATCATCAAACCATCTCATCATAATCATCTCATAATAGTAAAAATCAGTGTGAAGCACTAAAGTTCGGTGAATCCAGAAGAGTACTCCATAACTAACATCACTCCCTAATGGAGGTGCATAAACTCTCAGGCATGGATTGTTCTCAAGGTATAATGAAAGAAATAATCATACATGGAATTATAGAGTCCAACCAGATCACATCCTAATGATTTCCAGACGGGGTGATGACATCCCTTCAATTCTTGGAAAATCATAGAGCATATAGGTTGAGATATTGACATCCACAATGTATGCCTCTCTATATGAATGATTATTAACAACATGGATTTTAGGTATGACTTAGTATCCAATGGATATTCATCCCCCAATAAGGTGGTAGGATGTTACTACTGAAATTCCCATGTCAACTTTATCATTGTAGGGGCAGGTCCTCGAGCACCCTATATACATTTCAGGAAGTAGAAGAAAGAATCATGAAACTAAGCATAAAATCCCCATGGATGATCAGTAGGATGAGCCTCATGTAGAACTATATGAGTAAATCATGGTGTCCAATGTCCTACCACCTCCATAACATGGTCTCCACCACCATCATGGTGAAAAATTCAGGGAATGCTTGGTGGAATAAGTCTAAATTTTCCAAAACAAACACCTTAAGTAATATTTCATAGGTAATAAGAAACAATAGAATTTGGAAAAGACTTACACATAGACTTTCTATAAATGGGTCACACTGCTTTGCCTCCTCCTAAATCAAGGTCTAGGTGGTAAGGAAGATCACATAAGTCTCAGAAGACACTTCCTACTTCTCACTACTAAGGCCGGGTCAGGGTCAAATTCTAATACGACAAAGAAGGGGTACTAGTTTGTAGAAATTCAATTACAGGGTATAGAGGAAAATAACCTATAATTTTCAATTGGAATCCTTATTTATCAGTAACTATTCCATTCTAAAACATTAATTTATTGATTAAAATTATTATTTATAATTAAATAGATATCTCAACCTTGTTAAATTTTTCACCATCACCAATTTGTAATGCCCTATAATCTTTATAAATTGAAATTAGTGCATCAAGTAACTATTATTAAACCTTTAAATATGGTATCGCGATGTAATAGGTCAAGAATAATGATTTTATAGAATAAAATTTTACTCCCAATTCATATAATTACTCACCTAAAAAATTAAAATTGGATTTCAATGTCGGACCTCCACCCCTTGCTGAATTGCAGACTTCTAATCTGGAAAAATCTGCATCTGAAAACCCCATTCATTCTACTTCTGTTAAATCCATCAGCTCAGCTTATTCCTCACACGTTGATAAATCTCTCATAGCCTCTGATCCTTTGGTTTAGAGCTCTCCTAAAACTATAGAAGTCAGTCCTTCTCCCATGGATTGCACTGCTATCCAGAATTCCGCACATACTCCAGCGGATCATCCTGCTGCTCAAGCTGTTGGTCTTGGCATCACAGCCTCTGAGCGCATGCCCGGCACTGCTTCTAGCAATGAGGCACCTTCTAATGCCAATACTCAGACAGTCAATCTAAACCCTTCTTCCTCCCCTATGGTCACTCGATCGCAAAGGAAGAATGATTCTGGAAAATCCAAAAAAAAGAAGGGTTCCAACCCTAAACGCAAATAGAAATGAATTTTCTATATTGGAATTGCCAAGGTCTAGCAAACAATGACACCTCCACTATAATTAGGAAGCTTATAAACACTCATAATCCTCAACTCTTTTCCATCTCTGAACCAAAAGTTAATTTCAAATCCAACTACATGAGACTTGGTGCTCCTACCTATAGTTTTCTTGGCTCGTGTAAACATGGCACTCAAACTGACTCTATGTGGATTTTTTTATCATAATTCCCTTCAAAATGTGCACATCATTAAAAGCACAGATCAGCAGGTTACGTGTGATTTCTTGTTGAACAGATGCATCTTTCTTTGTACTATGATTTATGCCAACAATAGATATCAGGACAGAAAGACTTTATGGCATGAGCATTCCGATATGGCCCGCTCAATTAAGGAGCCTTGGGTTGTTATGGGTGATTTCAATGCCATTCTAAGCTCTTGTGAAAAAATTGGCCCCTCACATCTTACTATTTCCTCAAATGAGTTTAGGTCATCTATTGATGACTGTAGCCTTTTTGAAGTTACCCTCACTGGTGCCAAATATACTTGGTACAGAAAACATCATAATAAAATGGTTGACAGTAAGCTTGACAGAGCTTTTGTCAACACGAAGGCCCTTGATACCTGGGATAATATTTCTAGTATAACCCTACCTAGAATTAATTCTGACCACCATCCTATCTTAGTGAGCTTCTGTATGATCAGCCGTAGGAATATTCTCCCCTTTAAATTTAATAATGTGTGGTCCTCGAACCCGGACTATGTCGCTCTTATACACCGCACATGGAACTCTATGATCCACCATAAGGATTTATTTGCCTGTATTTTTAAGTTGAAAATACTAAAACAGGCCCTTAAAAGTTGGTGAAAATCTACAAGTTCTCAAATTGACCTTGAAATTTC
Source organism: Viscum album (assembly GCA_963277665.1). NCBI lineage: Eukaryota > Viridiplantae > Streptophyta > Magnoliopsida > Santalales > Viscaceae > Viscum > Viscum album. Next base: position 1,930,325,416 of record OY728123.1, read on the forward strand.
CTCTCTTGAAAATGATCTTAGTCGTGCTCAAACGCAAAACACTATATCTGATTTCAGTTTGGATCCTCAGCTGGAAGCTAACCTTGCCCTTAAACTTAATTCTTTGCTCACTTTTAAGGATAACCTTCGTAAAAAAATGTTTAGGACTAATTGGCTTGTTGATGGAGATCGTAATACTAAATTTTATAATTCTCTTCAAATAATAAGAAAGGAAAATCGTCCTCTTACCAAACTTATTCATGATGATTTGCTCATCGATACTGAAGAAGCCATAATGGATCATGTCACCTCGTACTTTTAAAACATTTTTAACGGTCTGGACATAAATATTGACATCAGGGCCAATATTATCCCCTTACTGGTTGATGATAGAGACAATGAAACTCTTTTAAGTACACCGCTTGATCAAGAAATTAAAGATACTGTCTTTGGCCTTAATCCAGACATTTCACCTGGTCCGGATGGGTTCAATAATGGATTCTACCAAAATCATTGAGACATTATCCAAAAGGATGTTTGTAACCTTGTTAAAACCTTTTTTCCCATGGTTCTCTGCCTCATGGTATTAATGCTCAATTTTTAGTTTTAATACCTAAGGTTGAAAATGCTTCGGAGACTCATCAATTCAGACCCATTGCTCTCATTAATACTCTTTATAAGATCATTACTAAAATAATTGCGAATAGGTTGGCGCCCATTAGTGACAAAATAGTTTCATGGAATCAATTTGGTTTCATTAAAGGTAGGGCCATTTAGGAATGCATCTGTCTGGCCTCAGAAGGTACCAATAGTATTAATAAAAACACTAGAGGGGGGTGTGTGGCCATTAAACTGGATACCAGAAAGGCCTTTGACACTATTGACTGGAATTTCATCTTCAGGGTTTTAAAAAACTTTGGATTCCAGGACTCTTTCATTGGAAGACTTAAAACTCTATTCAGATCTGCCTATATTTCTATTCTAATCAATGGCTCTCCTAGCAGCTTCTTCAACTCTTTTAAAGGTGTCAGGAAGGGTGACCCCCTATCGTCCATCCTCTTTGTCATTGCTGAGGACTACCTAAGCAGACTTCTAAATAGTCTGGTTGCTCAAGGATCCCTGAAGCCCATACAAGCTTCCAGGAACTTAAATATCCCTACCCACCTTTTATATGCTGATGACATCATTCTTTTTCTTAAGGGGTATCAAAGGAATATTCTTGTCTTAAAACATGCTCTTAATCATTATGAGGAAGTCTCTGGTCAATCGATATCCTGGAATAAATCATATATTTATTTTGGAAAGAACTTTCCTATCCGAAGAAAAAATACCATTACTTCCTACCTTGGAATTAAAGAGGGACTCCTCCCTTTCGCTTATTTAGGTGTTCCAGTTTTTTGGGGTCGTCCTAAGGCTAGCTATTTCACTAATATCACTGAGAAAATTGTAAACCAACTCTCTACCTGGAAAGGAATATCCCTCTCTATGGCTGGCAGGATTTGTCTAGTCAAATCGACCATTGTCTCTAAGATGGTTTACACTATGATGATTTAAAAATGGCCCGCCAGAATTTTTAAGAAGATCAATACCTATATCAAAAACTTCATCTGGACGGGTATTATTCTTGAAAGAAAACTTGTCACAATTCCCTGTAAAACCTATTTCAAACCACTCGGCAAAGGTGGCATTGGTATTAAAAATTTAAAGGTGTTCAATAATTCTCTCCAAGCCCGTCTTACTTGGCGTATTATCAATGGTAATTCCAAAGCTTCTGATTTCTTGAACCATAGATTCCGCACCAAGCTTTTAAATGGGAAGCTCAACTACATTAACTCTTCAATCTGGCCCTCGATTAGAGACTCGTATCAGAAGATCATGGAAAATTCTAGATGGATGGTTAGTGCTGACTCTTCCATTAATTTTTGGTGCGATAAATGGTGTGGTAACCCCTTGATATCTCTGTTACCACCTAACATCACTCCTGGTGACTATAATTTTTCCATAAAGGATGTCTTACAATATCACAGGCATGCTCTCCTCGAAAATATTGCACAGATCATTGATGATCATCATTTTTCTTCTAATGGTGATTTCCTTGTTTGGGAACCTGCCCCGAATGGCATCCTTGACTCCAAAAACTTCTACCAGCATTACTTTTCTGAAAGTGAATCTATTTTACATTGGGTGAGCCATTTTGATAAGCCGTGGATCAAACCTTCTAGGATTACTCTAATTTGGAGAATTTCCCATAATAGATTACCCACTAAATCCTGTCTTCAAGCCTTTATCATTCAACTCTGCTCCATTTGTCGCTTGTGTAATCAACATAGGGAAGATGCGGATCATCTATTTTTGTTGTGTGTGACGGCATCTGCTTTATGGAATTATGTTTTTGACTTATTTAATTACAGATGGTCCCTTTATGACACTATTTGTTTATCCCTTAACAAGTGCACTAGCTATGTTTTCTCTCCTCATGTTAAAAATCTTCTGCTTACGACGGTGGCAGAACTGCTTCATGTGATCCGGTATGCTAGAAATGACATCATTCATAATAAGCACTCATTTAGTTTAATTGCAGGTAAATCTATAATTCTTATTGCGATTCATGAAGATACTTCCATTCAAAAAGACTGTTGCACCAACTCGGTTGGTGATTTTGAGATCCTTCGTCACCTTCGTGTGCCCGACATCTTCCCTCGGACCAAACGTTCATTTGAAGTATTCTGGAAATCACCGATGTCGGGATGGATCAAAGTGAATGTTGACGGTGCCTCCAAAGGTAACCCAGGCCCTGCTGGTTGTGGTGCTATTTTTCGAGACTCGGCTGGTCTTTTCCAGGGTTGCTTCTATGCTGGCTGTGGCCATTCCTCTTACCTGGAAGCCGAAATGCTGGGTGTCATCCACGCCGTTGATTTTGCCCTTCAAAGAGGCTGGAAAAAACTCTGGATTGAAAGCGACTCTACTACTATCATTCATGCCATCTGGAATGGTACCATTCATCTGGCTTGGTCTTTCACCACTCTTTGGATGAATTGTCTCAACTCTCTACATGGGATTGACTACATAGCGACTCACGCCTATCGGGAAGCGAATACTGTTGCAGATGCTCTTGCCAACAAAGGCATTCATCAGACCATGACTTGGCTGGACTCTTTACCTGCTGATTTATTATCTTTGTTTGATAGAGATTGTAAAATAATTCCATCTTTTCTCCTTTTGTAACTTTTTTCTTATCAATAAAAAGCCTTTTACCTTTTAAAAAATTTACTCAATGATTTTTTCTGCCCCTAGAACCAGTGGTTCTTGGGCCAAACAAGGAATAATCGATTAATTAAGGTGTTATCATAAATATATATGGGAAAACCCCATTTATATTTATGTAAGAACTTTAATTATCCAAATATTTTATCCCTACAATAAAAAATATCACATCTCAATATATAACAATCAAGGCACTCACAAAAATCAAATGCAATAATGGAAATTCACACATTAATATAGAAATGGCATCACATAATGCTTGACATATGAATCATGAAGTTCCTCATATAATGCATTTATTAAAAATAAGTTGTCTCATTGGTACAAGTTAAATAATTTACATCATAATAAAATCACCAATAATAATTTCACTAAACATGTGTGTCACCCAATAGTGAAATCAGTTTAATTATTAAAAGAAGAACTAATGAAAACAATAAAACATCCTAGGTAATTTTTATTTCCCCTATATGTGGGTTTGTTACTCCCAATAACAAGAATATTAGAAAATTCTAGTACATCCTTTTCTTCTGTTAAACACCAAATAAGTATGAGAAAAAATGAAAAAGGTGTTGATTCCACTTTGTAGCATCCCACCCCAGCATCCACTGAGTAGTGCCCCGACGCGGTTGGCCGCACGACCTCAAGCCTGCCTCCCCAAATTTAAGAGGCATTCAAATAGAATAAACGGCCTAGGGTGTGTCTATAGGGAGAAAATTCCCTAATGGGTAAGAGTGAAACATAGAAATAATATACAAGTATGATAAGAAGTGGAAATAGAAATATAGAAGAATCAGCGAATTAATAATGATAAATAATCCAAGATAAATAAATATTTGAAACTGAATCATTAAAAGATGAAAAAAATGACAATGATTATCATGTCATGTAGCTATAAAAAATGAGATACATGGGATACATGGGAAAAAATAATATACAATATCCTATAAAAAGTACAAAAAAATCTAAAAGATACCACTACTGGAATCATGAGTATAGGCTCAATCCTATTCTCCCATAATCGATATTAGAACTGAAAATAAAGCATCAAAATTTGTATGATTACCTTTATCAACACCTACATCCTTTAATTTTTTTAGGTACCAAAGATGTATCAAGTAGGGTATGAGATATACTAAGTACGCCACCACCAATGGTGTCTGGATCAATTGAGTATTTCCATAAAAAATGATTAGTGTTCTAAAAATAACACATGCAAGGAAATAAATATATATGTTTATACCATACTAGGTTCCTCCTGATATACCTAACTAATGCTACCTACTTCTTCCTAATATATATGTCTCCAAGAAAATTTTAACTTATACAAGTATGATTTAGTATATACATGGGTGATAAAAATAATGTATCATGATTGGACTATGCCCAATAATGTGATTTGGATTGGTGGATGTGTCCATTTAACTTAATAATATATCATGATAGGAATCTATATAAGGAATATATATAAGTTATAAGAGCCATCTCAAGCCCGTCCAAGGTGGCCCATGACAGGAATCCAAAGTATCACTCCAGTAGATCTATAAATATCACTCACTGTATAGTCCATCCGTGGAAGCCAAAATAAGGAAACCCATGTATCACCCTCATCCTGTTGTAAGTATAACACTCCGACCCATTCCATGCTATCTCACATTTGTGATATAGTATCACTTGTTTCCTGGTATAACCATTTTACCACTAATCCCATCTATGGAGACTTCCCTAGGGAACTGGTATCGTTCATGGGAAGGTAAGTAGCCTGTCCATTTTGCTCAGACAAGGCTTTACATAAGATCCCATGTATCGCTCCTAATGTTCTTGAAATCCATGAATAGTTTTAATCATACTGAACATTAATCCTATCTAAGGAATCCCAAATGGATATTGGTATCGTTCTTAGCTCGGATATGTGGTATGTATTATCTATCGTGTTTTATTCCATTTAACATGACATTCCATTTCAACCATTTTAACCAATTTAACCAAAAAACTTAATTCAATTATATCCATTCAAAATTAAATAATAAGTCATATGGGTATAAGAACATGTATTTCTCTCTATCTATCTCTCTCAATTCAATTCATACTTAGAAATAATTTAATTCAAGGAAAACACACCTCAAATGCTGTTAATAATTTTAAGTCAATAGTTGTTTAATCCCTTAAGGAGTAACACACCCATATAGGTGCTCCATATCAAAGAAAACACCCAGATCGATTATTTTCAGGTATATGGGGTTACACTACGTAGGATAATAACCTTCGTTCTAATTAATTTAACATTTTGGAGATGACTCAATAAGGTCTACCATGCAGAAAAATAGTGCATGGAAAAAATGAAACTAAAATCTATGTAAAATAACTAGATAACCTACCTTATATTTTTAGCACTCTCCTCATCTTATTTCAGCATGTAATTCGATCTACAATAGGCGAAAATTAAATAATAGATTTTTTCCCGAAAATAGGGAAATTAATCTCGCACCAAATTATAGTAATAGAACATGGAATTTTGGAAAACACATAAGCATATAATATTATTTTTATATTATCCAAGGAGTTACTTATAGTACCATATTAATAGTATGGGTTCACTACCCATATAATCTTGGTAGTCAAGGTTCACTCCCATGGACATCTTGGTAGCATCAATTCACTCCCCATACTATCATGGTAGTCATGTTCACTCTCATGGAGGTCATAGTTTCCAAGCTTTACTTCCAATACCATCTTAGTCTATCTCATTAGATATATATCTATACCCAATGCATTGGAGGGATATATATGTCCCACCCATCTCATAATGAAATCATACATACATGTGACACACAATCATTAACATTCATATCATAACACATGAAATAAATTTTTTATCATAAACATGTAATAATATAATAACCTGTTTAAAAATTATGTTGGTTTAATAATCATTCCATCAAAATCATAACCTAGGAAAGAGAAACAGATTTCATAAACATATAGAACGTGAAAGAGAAACTTGTATCATAACATCATGCCATAAAAACATAAACAATTTAGAGAAAGAGTAAGAATGTAAACATTGAATAATTTCCAATTAATTAAATAGTAACACCAATAGATTTCATCATAGATGGTAATAAATTTTGATAGATCTTTTAAGAATGTTTCTTGTGGAAAATATCATTTCTTAGTCAAAAACTTATTTTTAAAACATAAAATTTAATGGAATTTTTTTTATTTGAAAATAAAATTGAAAATGTATAAAGGAATATTTGAAAACTAAAAAATTATCAAATCTTTTTCCCTTGAAAACTTTTTGGAAAACATGGTTTTTAAAATAAAATAGATTTCTGACTGAAGATATAAATTAAAACAGATTTTTCTGAGAAACATTTTATTAATCATATTAATTACCAAAGAGTAGAAAAATGGTACTTATACAAGGAAATATCTTTAATGAATAATTTATCATAAAAATCATAATATTACTTAAGATTTTGGTCATCAATGGAAGCATAATCATCAATAATCACAAAAAGTGGTGAGCTTGTTTCAATAAATTATTACCTCTCGGTTACTTGGGATCAAACTCTCAATGTAATGAATAAGAATTAAATGAAGCTTAAAAATATAATTAAAATAAGTATATTCATGATATAACATGTCAAATTTATTTATATACACCTTCAAAATGAATGGAGGTGTATAACAAAACATGTATCTCCATGAATGAAAATTGAGACAAAATTGTATTACCGATTTGTTAACCCTTGAAACATAAAATCCATGAAAAAATATCAGATAATTTATATTTAAATACCCATAAATTTAATAATAAGAATCATAGAATACATCCATGGGTATTATACGCAGCACACCAAAGGATAGGGTGGTGAATAAAGCCCATATCTTAGGGAAATAAAAAGTGAGATGAAATTCCCTTACCTTGTGTATTGACTCTCATCATACTCTTTCAATCCTCCTATATAATAAATATAAAGTTTATTATACATATATCACATAAAATAATTTTTACCTATGATACCACATATGGTTATATTAGGATGTTATATTACCCACTTGTAAACAATTCCATGTTAAAGTTTCATTTTGAGTAATATATGCTTTGTTCTTCACATGTGTCTTCATTTGTTATATATTTGGTTCTTATACTTATATAATAATTTTAATATGTAAAATATGATATAAACATTAATAATATTCATTATATGTGTATTATAATAATCTATATAATATAAAAGTAAGAAAATTTATTACACCATTTATGGAAATGATAGGTCGTACATACGCATGAACGATGTTTCTGTTTAATTTTTGTATTGAAGGAAAGAAGGTAAATGAAACACACACACAGATATATATATATATATATATATATATCATTATTATAATATCATTATTATATCATACATATCATATAAATTCACTAAAATCATACTTAAAGCATTACATGTAGTGTGTGAGTGAATCGCATCCCTTTGAGGGGGCAGTAGTCCACACTTACTCACTAAAAATATTGTATTTACAAAAAATGTAAAGTATAAATATATATGTGGTAAAAGGATAAATAAAAGCTTTAATAAATTATAAATAAAATATATAAACATATTTTCCATCATAATTTCTACCATGAGATCCAATAAAGAAAACATGAACAATCATCATTTAGTGAAGCGGTAGTTTTTCTGTACACATAAACAATATGTTTATTACCTATTATATATATGTGTGTGTAATTTTAGGTATAAAACTTACCATAAAAACATAAAATTATATTTATGATAATTTTGGTTTTTTATAATCATGAAATTTTATTAATTGAGGTGGTGGAGAAACAAAATAAAACAAAGTAACTTGAGGGAGGGTGTTACCTCTTAATTTGTTAACTCCTTTTAGTTTTCACCAACGGTATTACTTTGAATTATTTATGACAAAATGTAGGCTTAGAAGAGTAAGGGATGGATTTTTAATATCTATTTCATAAGATATAGGTTTTTTAAAAGTGCCTTTATAGGTGTGAAGAAGTGGGAGGAGAAGAGGCCTTTTATAGTGGAGGAGGAGTGGAACTCCTGTAAATTTTTTGAAAGGGAAGTACACCCATGTTTTTCCATGGAAAATGACTCCCATAATAAAAAAAATAAGGTAAAAGGGAGTATAAGGTCTTAATGTTTCCATAAAATGGCTCTTGGACAAGATTATAGTCCATTTGGGCCCTTAATATTAGTTTTAGTCCCTTATTAATCATAATTGTTCCTTAATATTTTAATAAATTATAACTGCATTCAAAAATATTTTTGTTAAAAATTCATTTTAAACTTATTAGAAGTTATAAATTATTATAATTCAAAATATTTAATCTATTTTTTAAATTTATAATATCAGAAGTGGAAGAAATAAATTTTAATTTAATCTCGTAGACGGGACAATAATGAGGGTTTTCAAAATTAAAATTTCAACAAGTTTACAATGTTTTTATAAAACGTTCTTTGTGAAATTGATCCAATGACATCAATTAGATTAATTTATAAAACTATTATTCTATTAAACATTGAAACCAATTTTAAATATAATATATCTTTATAAATAAATTATATGAAAAAACATTTCGAAACTAAAATTCAGTATATTTCATTATTCATCCAAAAATCATGTTTCTCAGAAAAATACAAAAAGAATTACCCTAATATAATTTAGAAATTATAAATTATAAAATTAAGGTAATTGTTTTAAACTAAATATCTAAAACTATATAAAATTAATTTTATTATTTTTTATAGAAGGACATGAAAAGTATTTCATCTTGGAGAATAGTATTTTTAAACATATAAGTAATTAACCAAACATTATATCTTTCATTATAAATATGTTATATTTATATAAAATAATTATGAATAAGATTTGGAAATTATTTTTTTAATATTCATATTACTAATCCTAATGACCTGGTTATAACTATCTCATTTAAATAGTTATAACAAAAAAAATATTTTGCAGAAACTCAGTTTTGTATGTAAAAATACCAAGTTTATGTTCCATGTAGTGTTCACCGTGTCGGTGTTCCAAGTAATGCACATTGATTCTGTGTTTCATACTTGGGGTCGGTTCTGTGAGAAATGAATTTTTCTACATTTTGATATGTAAGATATCAATGAAAATTAATTCATTCGAAGAGAAAAAAAGGCCAACAAAAACTAGAGGTGTTACAATATACCCCCCTTAAAATAAATTTCTCCATCAAAATTCATCATTAGGGTAAAAAATTAAGATACTTATGTTTCATCATGTCCTCTAGTTCCCACATATCTTCTTATAACAGTGATTTCTCCATAAAACATTGACTAGCTGAGTGGTCTTGTTTTATTGAACATTCCATAATTGATCCAAATTTTCAAAAGGTTGTTCCTCATAAGAAAAATCATCCTCTAGCAGTATGACCTTTATTTTTAGTACATGTTAAGATTTAGGTATGTACTTCCTTCTTATAGAAACATGAAACACATCATGTACTTGATAGATATTTGGAGGATGTTCCAAGCGATAGGCTAATGTCATGATGCGATTAAGAATTTGAAAGGAACTGATATACCTAGGAATTAGTTTCCATTCCATACCAAATTTCATAACCTTATTCTTGGGTGAAATTCATAGAAACACCTTTTAACCAACCTAAAATTCTAGATCACGTCAATTGTTATCGGCATAAACATTCTACAAACTTTGTTCTTCTTTGATATGCTGTTGAATGACTCTAACCTTCTCCACCATTTCATCTACGATATCAGGTCCCAATATCATTATTTCTCCAACTTCATCCCAGAACATTATAGATCTACCATTATTACCATAGAAGGATACATAATGGTATATCTAAATACTTGATTTAAATCTTTTATTTTAATAAAACTAAACTATATCAAGTTGTCGATCCCAACCACCTTTGAAATCTAGATAACTCTATCTCAACATAACCTCTAATGTTTGAATTTTTCATTAAAACTGGAAATTTTTATAGGGTTTATTGAATGTTATAAAACTCAATTCTATATCAAGTTCTTTCTAATGACTTTTCTAAAACATATAGTTAAACCCAAAAACTCAATCTGATGAAATATAATATGGTAATCTGGGAAACCTTATAACTTCCCTTAAGTATATCCTAGAAAAATGATCTGGAGATAAGTATTCTCTAATAGTGATAATTGTTTTTGACTTTATAATGAAATCAACTACCACCAATATAGAATTAAACCCTTTAGGGTTTTGTTTAGTCCAACAAAAAATCCATAGTGATGTTTTCTCATTTCTATTCCAGTGTGGGTAATGGATAAAACATCCCTTTAGACTATTTGTTTAAAATAAGGTTGTTCCTTGAAGGAAATGGAGTATGGTTTGTGTTTATTTTCAATACTCTCTTGTATGATCAGGGAGATTGTAGGGAAATATATAATACAACTCAATACAAAAGAAGTATTCAAAGAGGCAGCGTTTCCTAGTGTTTTCTTAATTTGTTGGATCAAAACATTGGTTAATATATTTCAATGTGAAAAGTGTTTTTCTTGAATGCATAATGAAAATATTCAAAGGGAATGATTTTAACAAATATGGTCTATGATATTTTCATTTCGTGAAGGCTTAAATACTTATGATAGTGTTCTCGACAATTACAATGAGCTTTGCGGTCAATGACGGAGTTCTCTATTATCATTGATGGGATGCTTTGTAATTAAAACAAGTGTTGAGAAGGGCTTTAATAGAAATCTCCATAGTTACAACAAGATTGGTGAACAGAGAATTTTCATAGTGATTTGTTAATGGAGGTGCATTATAATTAAATTTTAGAATATCTGAAAAATTCACAAAGAGGGTTGGAGCTTCACAAATGGACAAGACAATGAATATAAGGCTTCCCCTCTTCACTTTAGATGAATTTTTCCACGAAAAATCTGAAATCAACATGATTCCACGAATCCAAGGTAGCTCGGTGGAAATGATATTCCATGTGACATTGAGAATCATAAAAAGACTTATAAAGTCTTGACTAATGAAAATGATTTTGATAAAAGGGTTTTTCATGATGATATGGTTTATTATGTTGACATTGAGAGATTCTTAAATGATATTGTTCTGAGAAGGAATGGGTGCTTTGTGAATGTAGTTTGTTTTGCAAAGGTAAGTGAGCTTTGTAAAGGGAGATTCATGAAGGTGCTTCGCGAATTTAGTTTTGAAAATTTGGCCTTATGTGAATTCTACTTTCCAGTGCAACAATTCAGGACATCGATGCAAGCAATGTCGCATACTGAACAAATACAAACACATCAATCCCAATATATTGAAGGAACCTTCATGTCAATAAACTAGGGAATAATTCACCCACAACAGTGAGAAAGGGGGAATAAATGAAATAATTCGGAGGGACATAGTGATTTATCCCTAAATTTTTGTCAAGGAAGTGTTCTTGGAATATAGTGACTGTGACCAAACTTCTATATTCCATAACTAGTGGAGATTAGTTTATTTTGGTACATCCACACATTTTCAACATTTTCTCCTTGGACGTAGAATTTACTGATTAACCATGTAAAAGTGTTGTGTTGTATTTCTACATGTGATTATTTTATCATTTCTCTGTTCTATCTTATAGGTTTAACGAGTTCCAAATAAATTGGGAGTAAGATCCATCACTTTAAAAGAAAAATCTAACACCCTAATTCACCCCTCCCCTATTAGGGTGTTCTAGGGTCCTACACTTTTGTCTTTTATACATAATGTACTCTCATACTAAGCATCAATATAAAATACTCTCTGATGTATCTCTATAGGCCATACCACCATAATATTTTATTTAAAATCCATATGTATCATCATACTTCTAGGATAAATATATAATTAAGAGTATTGAGCTTCTTTTAATAGTACCTTATTCGAATTTGTATGGACAGAACCAGTAAAAAGTTCATAAACCATATCATTTCATACAAATCATGGTTGAACTCATAAACATTTCGTAATTTATTTTGCAGCTCTACAAATTCCTTATGTAACTCCTCAATCTTTAATTAGATAGAAGTTTGAACATTAATTTTAGAAAGATAATATTATTCTCATTCCTTCAGTATTTCCGGCTCCATCCTTTGCAAATCCAAAAATGTTGGATCTTTTTTGATCCTCATCATTGATAAGCTATCATGATCCTTTACACTCAAATAATTTTCCACGTTGTTCATTTTCATATGGTGGTAATATATTGAGCAACAATAATACTTTTTCAACTCTATCCTTCTTCTTGTGTGTCATATTCTCCCCTTTCAATTGATGTTGTCTCGGAGGAAGGCTTTATATTGGTCTTGGATGGTCCAGTTTGTTCTCTTCTTGTTGATATGAAGGCTATGAATCCCCTTTCTCAATATTTCTCAGAGGTATTGAGAGCAGTGGTTGTTGATCCCTCCACACCTCAGATTCCCTTAAAAATCATTTCACAACTTCAGAGTCCTGAAGTGTATATAGGTGCGAGATCGAGACGTCTTAGGGAGGTTATATCATCTCAAAGAAATAAGAATGAAATATATGGGGTCAAAATCGGGCATTTCTTGCCTTTATGTTATCAATACTCGTTTGGAACTCTCGTGGCATGGGGTATCAGGTAAAGACCATCTTCAATGCTTCAGAAGTTAAGAAAAAAAGGTTTCTTTTGTGGATTTCCTGGAACACAAGCAGAAGCAGATTAAATTTAAGGATTTTTTTATATGGTGAAAATTCATGGTTTCCTGCATGTGGACCCGAAGAACTGTCATATCTAGATTTTTTGGATTTGGGAGTTGATGGTGGATTTTATTAAAGAAGGCGATCGGTTTATTACTGAGAATGTCTCAAAAAGAACTGATAGATTTCTTGCATCATTTTCTTATAAGAGTTTTGATGCTCAAGTTAGGAAGAATCTTTTGAAAGAACATGGATTCTTCACTCGGGAGTAGCTATCGTGGCTTGTGGTGGGTTATTTCAATGTTTTCTTTGACCTTGATGAAAGGAAGGGAAGGGGACATTTCCCGTGTCTCAGAAAGTTTGGGGCTCCTTGACATGGGGTATTTAGGCGATCGCTATACATGGTACAACAACCAGCAAAAAGGCAGGCGTTGTTGAAGCTGACTTGTCCATTGTCTGGATAATAGTAATGTTATTAACTCGTTTCCAAATTCCATGGTCAAACATCTGGTACGTTCCCTCTCTTATCATTCATCGCTACTTGTATTTTTACCCCCTTTCTGAAATTATAGGATCATTTCAGGTTCTACCATCAGTGGGCTTGTAATCTAGGCTATCAGAGTGTGGTTCGTGACTTCTGGGAAGGACTGTATCAAGGATACTCTTGGTTGTCTATTCATAATAAGGTCTGGAGGTAAAAATGGGGGATTTAAATTTGGGCTAGGATCTTACCACTCTTTCACCAGACCATTGAGTACATGAAACAAACCATCGTCAACCTATAATCTAAACTAGATGAGGGTTAGAATAATATAGTGTTTTAGGAGTTGAGTATAAAGAAGGATAACTGGGCAGATCTGCTTCTAAAACATGAAATAATGGAATGGGATTTTTCCTGAGTGAAATGGTTGAAGGAGAGAGACTAAAACACTAAGTTTGTTCACTCTAGTATAGGAGAGAGAATATAGTTGATGCAGCCATATATTTTACTTGAATATGGATCATACACCAATGATGGGATCACTAAAGGGATCATGGTGTATTTTTTCTTCAAACACCTTCTTGATGGTCTAAATTTGAGGATTCTATGTTGTTACCCAAGTGGAAATGATGATATATGGGTGGAAATTCCCAATTATGTGTCTGTCCAAGATAATGAGTTCCTGGAGGAGATCCCAAATGAGGAAGAGATTCATATGGTGATGATTCATCTTAATCATGAGAATGGTCCTGGCCTACACAGTATTCCAGGACCATTTTATTGGGGGGTGTGGGAAGTGCTTAAGAGTGACATCATTGGATCCGTCCAAGACTTTTTTCGCTGAGGGAGCCTCCTTCGAGTTGGTTGTGTTAATGCCCTTGTCCTCATACCGAAGTTCAAGGATACCTATTCTCTATCACATTATAGGCATGTCAGTTTGTGAATTTTACCATATAAGATCCTTCTAAGTATTATTAACTGAAGGATGTCTAGATGTCTACCCCATTGGATCTCGATCAAGCAGGACCAATTTGGTAGGGGCCACTCCATTCATGGGGATATTGCTATGGCACATGAGATGATCCAGGACATCAAATTTAAAACTCATATCTCCAACTTAGAAATCAAACATGACATGAACGAGTCTTAAGATAAGATTGAATAAAGATTTATTAACAGAGTTATCTCAACTATGGGCCTCTCGTTCAGGTCTGTTGATATTCTCTTCCATTTTTAGGCTAATCATAGCTGGATCTTTCATTTTTGGTCTTGTCTCACAACTTCTTAAAGGCCATGAGAGTTATCTGGGAAGGGGATCCACCTTCTCCGAGTATCTTAATCCATGCAGCGGATTCCCTAAACTACCTCATCAACTAGCAGTTTTCTACTAGAGCAGTTCTCCCATATTGGAGGAAGCAAATCCTTCCATTAATCTCTCACATAATGTTCACAGACGATACACTTATCATTATTAATGCTATTTGGGGGTCTATTCGTGGGCTTAAGAGGATCCTCGATTAGTACAACATTTGGAGTGGTATAGTGATTAGTAACTTGAAAAGAAATATTATCTTCAATTACAAGAGTACTCCTAGTCGTGTCACCTCACTCTGTAGTCACCTAAACATGCAGCGTGGATCCTTTCCCATGGAGTATCTGGGCACGCCTATTTCACCAGGAAGGATTCGGTGTATAGTCTTCCATACATGTTCATGATTTGGCCTCCACAAATGTCATGTAAGGATTTATAAACACCATTGATAAGGTCCTAAGTAGTTTCATCTAAGATTCCATATCTGTTGGGAAACAACGTTGGGCCTTGTGGGACAAGTTGGAGAGTCCTATACACGAGGGAGGGATTAATGTTAGGAGTCTCTAGAGTACCCTCCATTTCATTAATGGATATATTTCATGGGATTTTGTCGATCAATTCACTTCTTAGGGTAAATAAATATTGCACATCTTCAGAGGAAATGAGGAGTCAATATGTGGCTATGTCTCTCCCTTTTGTTTGAAACACTTTTTGCTCATCCATGTCCATTATAAAACCTCCCATTGGATTGTAGGTGATGGAAACATCCTTTTATGGTATCGAAATTTGGGGGGTCAGGGATCAGTTTACCATGATTTCTTTCAAAGGAGAAGTGTCACTTGATTAGATTGTTGGTTGACTCAATAACGGATGCTTCATATGATTTGGTATTGATGATGTGTTTTCCTTTAGTGATCACATACTCACATGGGTACTGAGTTAATATTGGTTTGGATTTAGACCTAATGTGTATTATGATGATACAACAACTTGTTGGTGGGGGATCGATACTCATTCACTCATTAGATGATGGTGATGTGATCATGGTACATAAATAGATTTGCAGTCCCCACTTCTATAAGGGAAAATATGATGAGAAATTTCCATTCCTATATATAGGTGGTACATCTTATTGTGATGAAGATGCACCATGAAATTAGATGAAACTTTTGGTGGAAAGGGGTAAAGAGGGACATTGTTGGTTTCATATATCGATGTCTCACCAACCAGAGGGTGAAGTTGGAGCATGAGTGACATAGTGGGATAATCCAACCACTTATTGTTCTCAAATTGAGGTGGGGGTCATAAAAATGGACTTTATGATAGGGTTACTAAGGACTCGAAGGATTTATGACACTATTTGGGTGATTTTTGATCAGCTGAAAAAGGTTTATCACTTATTACTGATATGAGAAATATACTCAGTAGTCGATCTATCAATGATTTATATTTTTGAGATCATATTATTTCATGGATTTAACTTAAACATTATATAAGAAATAGATTCACATTCAGAATCTGACATTTTAAAAGGGATTTCATAAAACCTTGAAGACTGGGTTGACATTGAGTATTGTGTACCATCCTCATACAGATTGACATTTCGACCAAAAAATATTCCTATTATAGGATATTCTTTGATACGTTTTCCCTTCCATTGGTGGAACATGGGATGATAAACTATCTGTGGTTGAGTATGAAAATAATAATAGTTAACATGAATCAATTCAGATGGAACAATATGAGAATATTTTTGAGAGGTCATGTTTCTCATGGATCGTTTTTCATGGGGCATGTGAGGTAATAGTTTTGGGCCCTAGTTTGGAACAAGAGAACTTTGAGATAGTCAAAATGACTAATAAGTGGTTGATCACCACTCAGAGTAGGTATAGATCATATGTCGACCATAGGTGGAGACCTTTGGAATTTTCTATGGGATATTATGTTTTCTTAAGAGTGACTCCTTTGGACCCTTTGACATCATTAAATAGGTTGGGATAGTGGTGTATCATCTAGATACTCTTTATTTCTACAAGGTATGAACAACATGATTCATTTGTCACATCTCCAAAGGTAAATCACTAATCCTTCTCATTACATCAACTTTGAGGGTATGGATTTGGATCCAGATTAATATTATGGGGAGAATTCTCTGTGGACTACAAACTAGAGTGAGAAATTACTTTGAGAGAAGATAGTACGACTTGTCCAAATATAGGGAAATCATGGATGAATCTAAGAGAAGATGTGGGAGTGGGAGTCTAATACTTGATCTTAGTGGAATGATTTGTTTATGTAAGACCATTGGAGTAACATTTCGAGGATGATAAATTGATAAATGGGGAGAATTTTTACATTCCCTTTTTTAAGTCTAATTATCAATAATTGCCAAAAGATAATTACATCGAATTACCCAAGGATAATGGTAAAAATTTAAAGAAAAATAATTACATAAATTTTTCAAAGCATAATTTATAAACTAAATTAATAAATTATAATTATAAAAATTATTAAAAGATAATTAAAAAAATATCACGTGACAATGATATAAAATTATTTAAGGATAAATTGTAAAAAATATCAATGGATAATTAAGAAAATTATCAAGAATAATTATTTATTATTTTATCAAATAATAATTACAAAGAACTAAAATATATGATCTTGGATAAATATTAAGATATATATATATTCAAATGTGTTTTTATAATTATTACGGATGAAAATACTGCTGACAGGTGCATTGGACTAATTGACAATTTAGAAATTATCCAAGAGAGAGAAGGTATCATCATGTGTAATTTTTTATTTATTTTTAAAATAAAATATCTTGTTTTTGTTCTAAAAATACTTTATTATAAATGAGCATTGAAAAGATGAAAATTGTGATAATAACCCCAATGATCTAGTGTTCCTGATGGTTGAAGTCTCCACAATAGATTTAAAACCACATGGTCTGGTTTATCCTTATCATTTATATAGATGGCTTTGAGGTAGTATATTCTTTATCTATAAAGTATTTTGTTACACATGTTTTCATGTCATAATTTATTTTTTGGTAAATATTGATAACCATTCCTAATTGTGATAACTTGTGGTTGTGTGAGTGTGTGTGTGTAGCTCATGAACCCTCTTGTAATATTTCTTTCAATCAGTGACACTCAAGAAATGTGTTTCAATGTTTGATTATGATCATAGGTTGTTAAGTGTTTTTTATTTATTTATCATGTGTATACGCTTCCCACATATCCCCTACCTCATATATATGTTACCTTGTTCAATAGGTTTCATTATTGGTGCTTGGAAGAAGAGGACCATCACGAAATGTTTATCCCTTAATGCGGGGGTGAACTTGACTGGTAATGAAGGTGACAATGGACATGATCACGGGGTATAGAAGTGATGATACCATGGAATTCTATATTTATAATGCACTTGACATGTAATTATCATGTTTATCAGGGACTGGTGGACCTATGATTTTCATAACATATATCAAACACTGTATTACTTGTTTATTTTTGTTTAGTATGTCATACATGAGTCCTAGAGTGAGTTACATATATGCATGACACCATGATATTGTCCAGAAATAGTTTCACTAGAACTATGTCAATATTGGTTACTTTTAACATCATCTAGTTTCAATTCTATTATGGATCCAATTTAGGTACATTTGGGATTTTTTTGTGTATTTTTTAGAACATATCCTCTCCATTTTTTATTTCATGATGTTATTCTCAATATGAATTTTTTATATTCATGGAATAAACTTATTGTACTTGAGAAAACTTGGTTAATTATGCATTTGGGATATCCTACTAAATATTTTACTCGCTAACAACTTTTTAATTTTGGTCCAACTAAATATTTCATGACTAGAGATCTAGTGAAGTGAATGGGCCATGTGGTGAATGGATGAGAAGAGGATTATGGAGTGAGAAATAGATTGATACAATCTCTGGAGGACCCAGAAATTTTGTTTATTTATTTATTTGTTGCATATAATCCTGATTTTATTTCCATATTGGGAGCCTCTTATTACAAGTATGACATGTATTCTCTTTTCATTATTTAGTTTTAATATATTTAATATAGTTATTTATTATGTTTTCTATGATTTGTTATTGATCATATAACATGATATTGTGTGTATAGCCTCCCCATTGATGAACTCATACCCTAGATGCTAGTCGACAGGCTATTCCATTTAGGGAGCCATAAATATTGTCATGTGTCATTAAGTCATAGAACTGGTGGATTGGTTCAGAGTGTAACATGGTTTCACTTTCACATTAAAATGAATATATTGTATTAGGAAAAATTATTAATTCCAAGTGTTTCATTTCCCTACCTTATAAAAGGTTTCCCATTCTCTATTTTCTATACACCAAATTGAGAAATATAACATTTCCAAATAATACCAAATTCACTTATAGACTTTCCTATAAACTAATAATAGGTTTTGGTATTATTAATATATCATTCCAAGGGTCCTTTTGAAATAATATAAAGGAATTCAATCGAAGGAGATGTCCTCATACTACCTTACCACTTTAAAATTATTTATTCTTTTACCTTATAAAAATTTGGATTATTTTTCATAAAATAATAAAACCAGAATCCTTAATATACTAAAATTTCATAATTATTTTAGAATCCCCATTATTCACCCTCTTTTCTATCAAATGGTAATTGAAATTATCTCTCTTGAATATGTTTGGACTACCACATTCACATAGCGATACAATTCATTTTCCATCACATATTTAACATATTATTATTAAGATGGGTTTAATATTTTTATATGATATTTATGACATCATAATTCTTTTTAAATTTTAATATCACATCTATATTCTTACCTTACAATCATTTGTAAAATGATAACCATGCTCATGTGTATGTGTGGACTACCACCTACCCAAAAGAATGTGATTTGTTTTACTTCCACTTTACATGGATGGTAAAAAGGATATATTTAGTAAATATATATTAATTATATGATATAATAAGGTTTCTAGATATGAACAATATTATTTTAATTTATTTAATTCCATCCATCAAAAATTGAAAAACATTCTTTATATGTACGAACTACCATCTCCAAGAATGGTGTAATTCATTTTTTATATCCTTTCTATTTATGGATGACTCTATATATATATATTTAATATATATAGTATTTATATAATGATTAAATTTATAGAGAATATTTAACCATAATCAAAGTATAATGAATGGAACTATCAAACCAAAATTCTCATAAAAAATAAAATAGTTAACACCTAAAAATAATGATTTTAATATGGAATTATTAATTAATGGGTGTTGAAAAGATAAAAGTGGATCATATGCGATATTAAAATATTTTATGTGACTATATTATATAAATATAATAATTTATAATTTATTATATATGAGGTTAGATCACTTTCTAATATATTCAAACTTGAGGTATGTGATTTTCCTCTCAATTTCAACTCCATTAAGACGTATTTGGTATTATGAACATATATATTTTTATATGGTGTATATATTATCTCTTTTTTGTATTCAAAATTAATAAATATTTATTCATGATTATTACATATTCAATTCATGTTTACTCTTTCATTGGGAGATAATTTAAAATTTTTGAAACCTCATTTTTTTGGGATTGATCTTATTTTCGTTGAACAAATTATGTAATCTATAATTCATAAGATCAATATAGTTTTTATAATATGTATATTTAAGTGTTTTTTATATTTTATTAAAACTTTTCATATCATTTTAAATTGGATCAAGTAATGAAATTTTTAAAATTAACATTGATCTTATTTCTGTTTTTATCGGGTATATTTTTTTAATGTCCACAATTTCAAAATTTATTTTACAAAAGTCCTATTTATTCACTCAAAATATTTATTAGTGAAATTTTATGTAATACTATAATTTTTACAAGGGTTGAAAATAAAATATTTTTTTTTGAAAGGTTCATTTTTAAATTCCTTAAAAAAATCAAAAGGATTGTTTCTTTTTAACGTATACAGCTTTAACGGCTTTTCTTCGGTATCTAATTTTTCCATCTTTGTTTTTTCCCTTTTATAGTTGGAGTATATTTTTGTAGGTCTATGTAAATTATAGGGTTTTTGATTTATGAAATTCTTGTTTTTTTGATTATGCATGTATGGAAATCATTATGTGGTGAAGACGATTTGGGTTTTGGACATTGATGGTGGTTCCCTACTAGTAGATGGTTTCAGGGTTTCTTCCACGATGAAAATGATGGTTTCTTGGTGCTCTTGTCCTATATGATACTTGCATCCCTTTTTTTATATTCCCTTTTTTTGTTTTGAATGCAGGTTTTGGTGGTCATGGTAATGGTCATAGATCACAGTTTCGACCTTAGACTGTTCCACAAACTACTGTAAATATAGACTTTATCAGTGCTAGAAAAGATCATTTATAGTGCAAAAAGTGCTAATAATCGAGGATAAGGTAAAGGGGGTCTACTTTAATATCTCTAAAAAAGTGCTGATAAAGAGTCCTTTTACCAGGGCTAAAAACGTGTTGATAAAAGGGGTGTTTTATCAGTGCTAAAAAAACGATAAAAATGGGTCCTTTATCAGTGTTTTCTTAGCGATGTTAAATGATTCCTTTTATCATCGCTTTTTTTAGTTCTAAAAATAGTTAAAAAATAAAAAAAAACTTAAAAAATCTGCATATTAGGGAGGGGTTTTAACAGTGCTTGAAGACCCCTTTAACAGCGGCCCCACACCAGCCTGCATGCCCCAGCCAACCCCCCCCCTGCAAGACCAGATGCGCCAGCCACCACCCCACCCCCTTTAATAGTGCTAGCCTTTATTCCACCACCAGTGCGACCTTCATCCCCTTGATTCGAACTCGGAAAATGTTGCCTCCAAACCTAAGACTTTACCTCTCCACCATATTGCTTTGATCTTCTTTTATTAATATATCTATATATTTATATATATATTTAGTTATATTTACTCGTATATTAATATATATTTATATTAATATATATTTAGTTATATTAATATTTATATAAACATCTGTATACATAAATAGTTATATTTATATATTTATTCGTATATTAATATATATATATATATTTATTTATTTATATTTCTTATCTGTATATTTATTTGTATATAGATATATATTTATTTATAAGATCAGTTTTAAATACATTTATAAAATATTCTTTTTTGTGTGTGTTTATAAATAAAAATATACATATATACAACACACACACAAATATATTTTATGTCTATTTGTAAGTATAATTATACATATTATATATATTTACACATATTTTATATTAATATGTATATACACATGTTTAGAATATATTAATAATATATATCAATTTGTCAATACATACACACACAAATATACATACACACACACACACACATCATATAGGTATACAAATATTAATATATTTGAATTTTAAATAAAGTGGATAATAGTTTTTTATTTAGATAAGATTTATATATTGATAAATGTCACTTAATATAGAAATATTTTTATTTATTTATTTATAAGGTTAAATTTTTATTGGTTAATATATAAAAAAATTGTATATATTGTTATATAATTAATTATAAATAACATTAAATTGTGAAAAAATATAAAATTTTGAATCCCTATTATCAATATCAATGTAACCCCTTAGAATAAATTTTTTCCTTAGTGAAAAATGTAAAAAATAACCCCTAAAATGAGGCTGAAATTCCATAGAATGTTAAAAAATTTAGTATTTAGACTAATAAATCGGTTTTGGTGGCCTTTTGGGGCTTTTTAGCCTAAACAATGTGATATAAGGTTCTCTTGGGTCACTAGCGCATAGATCGCTTCACAATTTTTGATTCTATATGTGGTAGATCCCAAACGGACACCTGAATCAAAAGTAATGGCCATTCAAAGATTGAGTTGTGTTCTCAACTTATTTTAGATATTTTATTAATTTTTTGATTTTCTGTGTCTTCAAATTTTTATTAAATGATTATTACTCGATGATAATTATAAAAATATTAATTAATAATTTTTTATGATATTTTATAAGTAATTTTCACTACATATCTTATATGTTTAGTGTAAAAGTTTATTTATACTTATCTAAAACATATTTAAAAAATATGTCTTATATTTATATCAATATAAATATACCTATATATTTATATATCAAAATATTATTTTTTATGAAATATAATTTTAATTCAAAATATACCCTTTATCATATCTAGGGGAAAAAGAAAAAATAACCCCCCCTATCAGTGCTACTAAAAAAAGGGTTGTTAAAAGGTGGCGCTACGAAAACCTAGTTTTGTGATAGTGATACTAGTCTCTTACTATGTGATTCCACCACTCTTATCCTAGTCAAACTTGTGTGGTGGTTTTAATAGTCTATTAGGTTGGGAATTTTGAGTGTTCAATTTCATTCTTGAGGTATCTATCATGGTGGATTCTTATATTTATTTTTCCCCCCACTAGGATTGTTATTTATTATTTTTGTGGAGCAGCTTCAACTGGTGGTTTTTTGGTTTAGATGTTCGATGGAGTTAGGTTTTGGTGTATCGACAATGGTGATGAAAACGTGGAATATAGATATGAGATGAAGTTTATTGTGAGGATATTTGATTCTTGTTTCTTATACTGGGATAATGGCCAGTGGGATCTCACTTCTGAAATGGAGAGGCGATAATGCGAGTTGGTTAATGCTCATGCCGATAGATGTGTTTGGTGGTGAGTTTTCACTGGAGATGTATAAATAATGACTAATCAATGTCAGGGAATGTTGATCAAGGTGGATCTCGGCACAAGATCATATACCCTAAGGTGATTAAGAGGTTTTTTGATTGGCATGTGTTTTTAAATTTTTATCTTGGGATTTTTTTGATGATCATTCGAAATTGAATTTAAATTTTGAAATATTGGGTTGCAGTTCATGATTTTTTGAATATATGGTTACCAATAAACCTTAAAGTGTATTTTATGATATACAAAAAAATGGATTTATAGGAAATGAAGTTTTATAGAAAACATGGGAACTAGGTTTTAAATGAACATAGATCACAAGATAATTATAATAATCCATTATACTAATTTTGTGTTTTTAAAATTAACTGTGTCTTTATTTTACGGATCTACATTCATGATGATTATGAGATAACTTATCATGTCCCATTATTTAGTTATGGAACTGAATGGAATAAAAGGAATCAAAACCCATATTCAATGTAGGGATTTTCCAATTGAGAAATACTATACAATTGGTGTTGGAATGGATCGTGTCATGGCCACATGAAGGAATATAGCTCAGGTTATGGAAATTAACATTTCCCATATAGAGAATCCTATTATTACATAATTTGATTCACCTGTGTTGGATCACTTCATGTGATAGAAACATACACATTATAATGGAACTAAAATCAATTAGTAGCTGAGAAATGAATTAATTCCTTCAAAAATATTTTCTTCTCTTTGGGAAGTTGCATTCGATATTCTAAATCAACCTATGATAGTATATTTTTGTGAGGATAAACCCGAAATCCTAATAGAAATCAATTCCATCATATAGGTTTTACAACCTTTTCATGAGGGATATTTATATATGATAGATATGGAGAAACTGAACATTGAAGATATTCGTGTTGTATGATACCTTGTAGATGTCTCCCTATAAGAGATTCATATTCTTCCATAGAATCATAAAGTTGATCATTCAATAGAACTCTTACCTAGTGCTCCACCTATTTCAAAAAATCTATATAGAATGGCCCTGATTAAGTTTTATGAATTGAAAAAGAAACTTCCATAGAATATTGATAATGGATTATTTCATCCAAGTGCATCTCTATGGGGTGAACATATTATTTATATTCATAATAAATATGGATAAATGTGAGTATGAATTGAGTATATGGATCTTAACAAGATCATGATAAATAATAAGTATCATATGCCTTGTATTGATAATTCATTTGATAAATTATAAGGAGGTCAATATTTTTCCAATATTGACCATCATTCTGGATATCAAATATTGGTGGTAAAATGGAGGATATATCCAAGGAAGCCTTCTATAAAAGGTATGGACGTTATGAATTTATAGTTATGCAAATTGGACTTATCAATTATTCTACAATATTCAAGGATTAAATAAATATAGTCATTATATATTATCTTGATCATTTTTTGGTAGTATTTATAGATGATATTCTTTTATGTTCTCAAAAGAAAGTAAGATCATGAAAATTACATTATAATTGATCTAAAAATCATAATAAAGGAGAAGTTGTATAAAAAAATTTATTAAGTGTAACTTTTGTCTAAAGAATTTTTATTTTTTATTGTATATAAAATAAAAATTGTGTATATCGGTGAATTGATCAAGGAACGATGTTATTAGGAAATAGCTCATAACAACCAACATAACCATGGTATGTATTGTTCTTGGGATTGAGAGACCCTACAGACTATTTGTGATAGAATTTACCCAACTATATTATCCACTCACCATTTTGACAAATAATGGATCCACGTTCTTGTGGATAGATTAATATTAGAATAATTTAAAATAACTAAAGTGAAGCTTAGTTAGTACGCATGTTATTACACTACCCAGCAATGGAGAAGGATTTTTGATATATAGTTATGCATTAATGATGTCAATGGGATACATCCTCATTCATAATTATATGGTGATAGCTTATGACTCTTTCAAATTAAAAATTCATGATAATGTTAACCCGAGTAAGGATTTTGTGCTAACATTTGATATTTTCTCATAACTATTTGGAGGCATTATCTATATGGTAAAGGTTTTCATAATTATACTGATAAAAAAATATTTAATTGTATATTTAAATGAAAATAGTTTAATATATTATAGAAAAGAGAGTTAGAGTTGATCAATGATCAGGACTACTCAATACATTATCACTCACGTAAGGAGAAAATGATTGATAATGCTCTTATTCGAAAAGACTATGCTAGTTTTTCCATTATGGGGATTGAAGGTGATCCATTCTTTATAAGTTTTCATAAGTTGTATTTTAAAATAATTTGGAAATGGATAGGTATTATTCTTCTCATATGAATTTTCAACCATACATCAATAAGAGGATTAGTAATTTGTGGAATGAATTTGTTGAATTATATAAAAAGGTATGAACTTTTCCTATGATTAGTGAGGATTATATGGAATGATACGGTTCAAGAACCAATTATTCCTTACATCAATAATATATTTGAAGAAGATTTTGACCAATCTAATAATTTTAATTCTCTATTCATCTTAAAAGTAAAAATATGTATAGATATTTGAAAGAGTATTTATTTTGGGATAAAATGAAAATGGATATTATAGAGTAAGTATCTAGATACCAAGTGTGTTATCAAGTAAAGTTTAATAGATAAAAGTCTAAGAGTATTTTAAAACCAATACCAATACTATAATAAAAATTGGAGAACATTACCAAGGATTTTATCATCAGAATCTCTAGAACATCAAAAGGGAATAATTTAATTGGGTTTTAGTATATCAACTTACAAAATCTATGCATTTTATTACTATAAGAGAATACTTCTATCAGAATCAACATAATATATTTTACATTAAGGAAGTTGTGATATTTCATGGAGTATAAATAACAGTTGTTTTTTAAAAATATCCAAGGTTTACCATGTATTTCTAGACAAGATTTCAGTTTGATATGGATATAGAGTTCAATTTCAATAGTACTTATCATTCAAGGATTGATGGTCAGTCTAAGAGAACTATTAAAACTCTAGAAGGCATTTTGAGATCTTTTAATTATTATGTAAAAGATGGTTGGGATCAACACCTTAATTTCTTAGAACTTTATTACATTAACAAATTTCACTTGAAAATTAAGATATTTCCTTATGAATCCTTATATGGATGAAAGTGAAGAAATATAATGTGTTGCGAAAAAGTTGAAGGAATAAAGCTATAAGAACTTAATCTTGTTGCAGAAAAGGAAGTCAAGGTTAGATTCATTCAACATAACATGAGGTAATCTCATAGTTGAAAAAAATGTTATTATTCTAATCATAAGTCAGATCTAGAGTTCAAAGTTAGTTATAATACATTAAAATTAAAATATCCTTTGAATAAGGTTATGAGATTCGAAAACAAGTGAAATATTAGCCATATATTTATCTTTTCCTTTGAAATTATTGATCATATTAGGATTGTAGATTATCACTTGTTACTTCCACCAAATCTCTCTCAATTTCATGATGTGTTCCATATATCTCTCAAAAAGAAGCACATAACTGATCTTTCAAATGTATTAAACTCATAGGTTCTACTTATGGTGAAATATTATTCTTATGAGGAATGGTCAGTGGAAAATCTAGATCATAGAGATAAAGTACAACAAAACAAGAACATTATGCTGGTCAAATTTTAATAGTGAAAGCATAAATTTAAGGAAGCTATGTGGGAACCTAACGATGTCATGAGGTATAAGTATCCTTTGTTTTTTGTATCGGATAGATATAATGTTGAGATAAAACTTCTTATAAGGGTGAATAATTTAACACCCTAATATTTTATGATATATTTCTCTTTAAATAAATTTAATTTCTTTGATACCTTGTTTTAAATGAAACACCAAGTTAAAATAAACAAATAATAACTATTGTAATATGATTATGTGAAAATTAATCATTTTTTTCATTAAGAAATTATTATCTTATGTTGCATTTTTTAGATTCTTCTAAAAAGATTTATTTTCAGTGAATAGTGAATAATATCAATTTTTGTAAAACTATCATTTATTTTTTTTAAATAGGGTCATTAAAAAGAAAAATTATGTTTTTGATTTGTAATTAAATTTAATTAATATATTGTTTATTTAAAATAATATAATTAATTCCATTAGAAATAGAATTTTAAATTTTCTGATATAAGAAAACTTTTATGATTAAAGTAGATTTTTCTAGAAAACAGTTTTTCATCACATTTTATGGGTTTACTTTTAAATTAATTTATACAAATTTTAGGAAATAAATTTGATAAAATTGATTCTATATTTTTAGTTAGGATGTTAAAATTGTTTATATAGGACCCCATTATTTTTAAGCATTATTAATAGTAATCATGGTAAAATTTATCATAATGGTAAAGTGTCAATGTAGTAATTAATAATAAAAATAATTTGATAAGGCCTTAAAAATATATCAAACACTTGAATTTATTTCATTGGATGATATTAATTTTAACATATATTTTTTAAATTAGAATATATCAAATTTTGTCACCATTTTCCTTAGATATTGAAATTTATAATATTTTAAGAAAATAAAACACAAGATGTCACTCTTTTGTAGTTAAATTTACCATATAAATTCACATGCAAATGAAAATAATTTTTCAAAAAATAATAAAACTTATTTTTGTCATAATTAAACTATTTTTATGATGGTAAGTTCTTTCTAATTTTTATTTATTATATAATTATTTTTAAGCTCCTATACAACGCAAACAATGTGCTTCTGAAAGAAGTGAACAATTAATGCAAAAAATTTAAAAAACATTATATTACTTTTTTTAGAATAAATATGGTTAAAATATATTTTTATAGTTAATAATAACATATTATTGATTTTTTAAAGGATTATAATCTAATTCAATATTGTACTTGATGTCTTTAAAGTCAAATTAAATGAATAGTGTTGAATATGACATTAATAATATTTTATGAAAAATAATATTTTATTAAATTATTTAAAATCATAATAATATCTAAAGGGGAAAATTAGGATAAAAAATGGTATAAAATATCATCACTTATTAATTTATTATCAAATTATTACCTTAAAAGGAAAATTATAACCCTTTTATGATTAAAATAATGATTATAGTGGTTAAGGTTAAAATTCATTAACGATGGGGTTAAACCAAAATATAGGTTCTAAAATACCCCATGAAACTATAAAAAAAATTATTGGTTGAAGTTATTTCAACCATATCCTATCCTATCTTTGAAATTCTATCCACATGGTTCTACTCTAACATTATAAAAAATTATTATGTTTATATCTTTTCATTAACTCCATATGTACCCTTTTTCTCCCTTATAAATGGAAACCCCTTCTCTATATTTATTACACCACTTTGAACAATATAGATATACCAAAACCTAAAATTTTCTATAATAAAAATTCCTAGAAATTAATTAGAGGATATTTTATTCTTAAAATACCATTCCAATTTCTTTAAGAGAGGATCAAAATGAGGCAAAGTGAAATAGAGGTAATCATTCTACCTAACCACTTTAATATTATTTCATCTTTTACATGCACTAAATTTTGGGTATTCACATTATAAAATAAAATAATTATCCTTAACATACTTAAATGTTATTATTATTAATTATCCATCATTATTCTCCCTATTTTCTATCCAATGGGTTGTGAAATTATCTATTATGCGTATGTGTGGACTACCGCTACTACATAGTGATACAATTAATTTTTTATCACCATTATTCATGGATGGATATTATGAGGCGTTTAATGATTATATATAAATTTTTTTAAATAATTACCCTTTTTAAATTATAATATAATATCTATATTAAAACCTTATAATCCATTGAAAACTGCTAATGTTGCTTTTACATACGTGTGGACAGCCACTTGCACGAAGAAATGAGATCTATTTTTCATTTAAACTTAACATTAATGACGGTGAGGATAAAGTCGATGAATATATATATCATATATGAGATAATAATGATTCTGTGGTGGTTAATTACTCTTGATCATTCTTTTATTCCATCCATCAACAAGTGAAAATAGCACCCATGTGTACGTACTACCTACCATCTCCATGGACGGTGTAATCGATTTCTCAGTCTCAACCTTTTATGGATGACTATAAATATATCTATATAATGAATATATATAATGTTTATATGTTTTTTAACACTATGGATATTATTTAACCATAATAAATGTAAAAAGACCGGAACTACCGAACCAAAATTATCAAGAAAAATGAAACAATTAACACTCGAAACGAAAATTTTAATATGAAATTATTTATTAATGGTTATTTAATGGTTATAAGTGGATAATATATTATTTTATTAGAATTTAAAAAACTATATTATATAAATATCCAAAATTATAATATATTATACAAGAGGTTATATTGGTTTTTAATAAATTAAAACTTAAGGTTAGGGATATAATCTCAATTTCTACTCCACTAAGACATATTAGGTTTTATTCACCAATTTATTTTTATGTGGTGTGTATACATGAAAATTATTGTATTTAACATGAATATATATTTATTAATGATTATTAAATATTCAATTTAAGTCTACCCTTTCAAATGTTCACAATCAAAAAGTTTCTAAAGAGGTAAAAATTTATTTTACAATATCATTTTTTTGGGGATTGGTTTTATTTTCATTGAAGGAATATTATAATATATCATTCATATAAATCCATATATTTTATTATCTTTTATATATTTAAGGAGTTTCCATAATTTATTCTAATTTTTCCCATCTTTTTTACTTAAATTAATTAAGGAAATGTTTAATAGAACATTAATTCTTATTTTTATTTTGATCTGGTGTATTTTTTTTCCATCCCCATATCTTCAAAATTTGTCTCAAAAAATACCTCTTTTTTCACTCAAAATATTTATTAATAATATTTTATGTTATCCTTTAAGTTTTTAATAGGTTTGAAAAAAAATCTTTCTAATGTTTTCAGAATGGTACATTTTCTTCTTTCTTTATAAACATTCAAAAGAGTATTTTTAACATATAGGGAATTAACGTATTTTCTCACCTCCATAACATTTTTATATTGGTTAGATTTTTATTAAAGTTTTAAATAATTTTAATAATAAATATAAGTAGTGAACTAATATATCAATATTTTATTTCCATTTTAATTGTTTCTCTAATGAACAATATTTTATTACAAAACTTATATTTCTAATGAATTGATGGTCATATTTTATTTCTTATTAATTTTTTGGTCATTCACTTTGTATTAAGACATTCACTTTCTTAGGATTTTTGGATGTTAAAATTATCTAAAATATATTTATTCTTTGTATCATGAATATTATTATTTTATAAACCTTATATCATTTCTTTATATGATGTTTTACTTTGAAATTTATATCATTGATTGGGGAAGTATCGATATTAAATATTATTCACTCAATATGAATATTTATTGATAAGTACTAATTTTTATGAATGAAATTTATCCTTAAATATGTTAATAATTAATTGGACATGTTTTTATGGGTGGGTACCATTTATAGAGAGTCCATTGATGCATCTATAGGTCTCATGAGACAAAAATATTGGCATGCCTTATTAAATGGGGTTCTGTTTTATACCTTTCCATTGATTAAACATTATTTGAACAAGGTCATGATGGTAAAGATATCATGATATCAGATATCCTAATATCTAACATTAATCATTTAATTCATTTATAATTATATTATTATCTAAAATATTTCTATAATAATAGTATCCATTGATGTATTTTGGGATCAATTTATTGATTAAATGCCATGTGTTAACAGTTATATACCTTAACATATTAATAATTCCTTGTTTACTAATGATATCTTCTGATGTATATAACCCTTATTGGGTATTTGATCACAACCATTATTTCTTTTCCATTCCCCATGACATAAATGTTGATATTATGAATAATATCTAGGATGCGAGTATGTTTTTATGCAATATATTTTATATTTTTCAAATGCAATATGGGAATCTTGTATCTATTTGGTTCTTCAAGACTACTAAATTGATCAATACTTTGGGATGATATCCCTGGTATTTTATGTTAACATAATAGATTAGACACAATATTTGGGTTTCATGGTCTAGGGTTATTACATAATAGTAAATGCAACTAATTTACATTGAAAAATTGAATTGAAATGAAAAACAGTTTAGATGATACGTGTATTACAAAAAAAAACAACTGGGTTCATTCCAAATTAAAAAAACCTACAAAAATACAATATGATATAATAAAAAATTATTTTTGACATGGAGTAGAGTGATTCTGGTTATCTACTTCTCACAACCACCAAGAGAGTTCATCCTAACATGGATAAAATTTAATTTAACTCTTTCCTTCATTACCACCCCAAATCTAGATTGAGATATCCTCTTCACGTCATAATATCCTCACACCCACTAGCAATTATCAATCAATCATGGGATATTCGAAACATGTATTTATTTTCTCTCCAATGGTGGAAAATTTATTTTAAAATGGAGTTTGGAATTAATTTTATTCCTATAAAACTCATTAGAGGAAATTATTCCAGACAGTTAATTATTCCTAGGGAACCCTTAAGTGTGATTGGCTCAAATACAAGAGCTCTATATGGTAGAATCTTCAATAATACATGCATGGATTTTAATTCCATGAATCCTCATCATGGGTAATTAATATTCATTTACTTCTTAATAGATTCATGTGAACCATTATAAATATCATAAGAAATCATTTATAAAGGCCACAAAAGTAGGACTATTATATAGTGAAAATATTTCTGCCATTTTGATAATCCTATACCTATTTTGTCTAGCTACAAGCTGTTTTGTTCTCTGGTTGACTACGTTGGGTTTGTAATTTTCAATACCAGTATTCCTTCAAATATGGATGTTTTGTACGTCCACATTTATAACAGATGGAATTTTCAGTTGAAAGATATTTCAAAATTCGATTCATGTAATCATGAGGGTGTTTTGATCACACTTAAAAAAACATCATCAAGGCATGCTAAGTTTTAGGATAGTATAGTTCTTCTAAATATATAATTAAAACTCCATGCGAGACATCATATAGAACATTTTTATGTATATTTTGTTTTACTATATGAAAAACCATGTTATAGGCCACATCAAAAACATCCTCATTTTGTTCTAGTAATTTACCTATGATCCATGGATGTCATCTATATGATGTGGTGGTTCCAATATAAAATATTTTTATTTGATTTTGTCATAATTCCTCCCACACATAACTCAATGTGTTACAATGCATCCAAATTCATTAAAATAATGAAAAAAACTTTTATCAAACCTAAATATAATGTAATTCCACTGGAAATTACAAGAATTGTGGGTATTAAGTCATGGAATTTTGATGAAAAATTAATGAATATATGAAATATATGAATTCTCCCACACTTAATACTTTGAATATTGTGAAAATAATCATCAAAAGTAGAACCAAAGTTAATTCAAAACACAATCCCATCAGAGAAACCAAATACAATAACCAAATAACCGGAAATTATCATTACTCTTCAAAATTATTCATTCCAAATTCACTATCTGATTCATTTATTCTGTATCATGCTTATTTTATCTCTACATTCAAATAAACACTTACTTCATTTAAATTATCTCTCATCACGAAAATATTAAAAAATTTCAATTATGCTTTTCACATCAAAACACATGAAAGAGACTCCATAGTACTTTTTAGCTCCTAAATCTCCACCCAATTGAGTGAATTAATTTTTTTAATCATGATTTATTAATGGGGATGTGAATTTTTTTTAGGTTTTTAGGTTTCAAATGTAAAAAATGTGAAAAATAAATAAATATTTTTATTTCCTTTTGACGAAAAATTTTAAGCTACTAATTTTTCAATCAAATATGGTATTCTCCTTAATTCCCATAGAATGGAGTGGACTCCAATAACTTGAGTATTTTTAAGGATAGTTCACACATTATAATTCCATATTTTTCAATAATATTACAACATTACTCACATCTACATTGAATTCAATCTACCAAGGACTCTTTCACCTCACATCGTACTCGAGATGGGAAATTTATTTTTTAGTGGTAATCCCTTATTTTCTATCCCCGTATTAATACTGCTCGATGAGTCATATTCAATTGAACTCCTTTATAATGTTTTTTAATCTTCATATTTATCCTAAATAATATAGACTCAAGAAAGGATTAGTTTTTTATTCTTCACTAGCTAAGATGTAAGTTAATATACAAGACCTAACTAATGTGGTTCTAGGAATACATGGTAAAGTGAGAGGGTCTTCTTCATCAAACCCAATTGTTTATTCCTAGTTTTCTGAGCTTATTTTGAATCCTTTGTCTCCATTAACATAGGGAATATTCATATGAAACTTTCATGGTTTATTTGAAAGCCATAAATAGGGGATTTTTAGATGTTCCACTTCTACATTATCAGTGAATCCAGGAAAGGTGACCCACAAAAGAAATTCTATTGAATTATCCTTACATCCCTCAATGGTTCCCATAGTCAAATATATTAGTCCCTATTATGGATCACCCATCCACCATTCTAATGGCTTCAACATTTTATCAGATTTTATGCTACCTCATGTTGTTTCTTTTGATCTAGTCCAGCCTTCAATTGTCCCGGTTCCTCTAACTAATGATCTGTACACAAGATCCTGATCAAAAACATATTTTGTTTTTATTTTTCTTAGTGTAGGTTACCATTTATATTAGTTATAAAACTAGGTTCCACCTTTTTGGATTATTTTCCTATCATGTGTAATAATCATGGCATAAAACCTGGTATAAGACTGATTTTTATTCAATTAAATGGATCGTAATATGGATTCTTTGGTTACGGTGATAAAACCCAAGTAACATCCCTAAAATTATAATGTTTCAATAAAAAATAGGTCATTAAGATATCATGAATAGTGAAATTTCTAATAAACATATCTGGATATTTTCAAAGAACATGATCTTATTATAATAACTAAAAGTATCCATCCAACATATATCTACTAATGTTATCTTTAGAAACCCCATTTTTTCTCATTTTGTATATAAAAAAATGTGTTATTGATAGAATTAACTTGGAATCAATTAAGATCCTTTAATCCAACAAATGAATAATTGTTTTAGGGAGTTGAATTCAATACCATTTTGGACCCATTGGAGAAGAAAGGTGGAGAGTCCTATACCTAGAAGGACGGAATGGACTTCTCATCATTCACATATAGTAAATGGAAGGTAGATATAAATTTATTTGATTACAAATTTTTATGGTGAAACAACAAAAAGGGGATTCGATGTACCTAGATCTGGGTAGATCACAGCTTTTCAAACCTCCATACATTATCATCCTTCCCTAATGCAAATGTATATCGCCTTTTTGAGGCCATATCGGATCACTCTCCTATTCTAGTCGACATTGATTCCATAATATTTTTTAATAAATTATTTTTTTCTCCATTTTATTTCCATTGGATCCTAATTATATCAATGAGATTTATAAGTCCGAGTGTAAACCAATACAGGATCATTTGTGGGTCAGCTTACACAAAACAAATTTGGTGATTAAATGTGGAATTAAAAATACGGAACAACAATCACCCCTCTTATTTCCCGAATATGGATTCCATAAAAGATATAATTGAAAAAGATGATGATAGACTTGAGTTAATATGGGCTGAAGTTCTTTTCAATGATCTTCTATACAAAAAGAAATAGTTATTGAAAATGATATTAGAAGAATAAAGGGTCACCCATAAGTTGTCCCATACTCTATTGATAGAGGATTTACATATAAATACGGTATATTTTCAATCATGTATTATAGGGAAAATACGTCCCTATATTCTGAACATTTTACATGAGGGTTGTTTATACATAAGAAACCCTGAGAGATCTTGGGGTATGGTTGAGTCTCATTTTATGTTTGTTCTTACTGATGTTAATCCTTACATGTAGGATAGTTACCTAAGTGTTCATGAATAAATATTTGATTCATATTTTAGTATGGTGTCTGAACCTATCAATTTATTTCCTGGGACTGTTCTGAATGTGAAATGAATTTCATATTTTGTTTACTCTCTCATCTCGAAAAGTACACCTGGGCCCTATGGTTTTCTAGGTTCTTTCTATGTGGCTGCATGGGTTATTTTTAATATGGTTCTGGTGTAAATATTTCAATATTTTTTTTTGGGATCTTCCCTCACTATGGTGGAATGTGTGAAACCTTGGTTCTTATTCCAAAGGTGAAAAACCCTTCTTCTTTCAAATATTTTTGAACTATAATCACGTGTAATTTTCCATTCAAATCCTTATAATCATTATTAATAGAAGACTATCTAGTCCTTTTCACACTGGGGTTTCTAAGGAGAAACATGGATTCATAAAAGGGATATCTACCAATGTGGACATAGTTTTGGATTCGGAAATGACTAGGGACAGAAACATGAAATTCCTAGGCTCTAACATTGAAATCAATGTCTACATGGACAAGGCATATGATAGACCTATGTGGATTTACATTATCAAGGTAATAACTTTTATGGGATTCTCTATGGGGGTGGTTAATCTTTTTTAGGTGCTCTAGTTCTGTATGGATCACTATTATTTTTATGGGAAAAAATGTAGGTCTTTTAATTAAGTCTGGGGGAAAAGGCAGGGTGGTCCCTTGTCACCCAGTATTTTTATTCTTGTTTAAGAAATCCTTAGTAAACAAATTCAGGAATTTCCAATGGAATTATTCTACATTTTTTGTCTATTTGAGATTTTAACATCAAGTATCACATTTTCTTAACTGATTACATTCTCATGTTTTTCAATAGAAATGGTATATCTATAAAAACTCTCTATATATTTTTTGAAGAGTATAGTAGTTGGAGAGGCAAAATTATTAATTGGGTAAAAGTGTTTTTTTATTTCTAACCATTTTCCAATTAAAAGGGATAAAAATATTAAAAAAAACATGAAATTATATGACGAAACATCCCCATGATATATTTTGGTGCATCGATTTCCCCAAGTAGAGTGTGGATTCGTCATTTTGAGGGGATGGTTGATAAAATTTGTAATTGTATTAGTAATTGGAAAACATGGTACCTTTATTTTAGGGGTCAGATAACTGTCATCAATTGTGTCGTTTTTCATATCCATAGGACTATTTTTTCATGTTTTTGGTGACCAAGGTGGTCCTAGAAAAAAAAATTTGTCTTTAATCAAGGATTCCCACTCTGATGGACATTATCATTGGGTCTCATTAGAGAAGTTTTAAATTTCATAAGAGGCATGTGGAATTAATATAAAGATCATTAAAGGATTTATCCACTTCATGCAAGTGAAGTTGTAATGGGAACAATTATAAAGTAAATACTTGTGGGCAAGTTTCATCACAGGTAAATATGGTTTGAATCTGAGGAGAATTAAAGGCTCCATCCACTGCTTTCAGGTGAAGCTAGCATGAGAACATATAGAAGTTCAATACTTATGGGCTAGTTTCATCGCATATAAATATAGTTTTAATCTTAATGAGTCAAAGGAATTAATTTTGGGTCTTTGTAAAATGATTCAATGATATGTTCTTGAGATTTAACATTTCTCGTGATAGATCATTGTTTGTGGGGATATTAATTTCTAGAATCAAAACTAGCTTGGAACTCTGAAGGGTTTTCTGGGGTGACTGACCCCTGATATCTCCCTTCAACAAGAAATTATTTACTCATACTTGTTCAGTGATACTTTTAACCATCACAAATTTTACCTCTTCAGATATATTTCAATGAATAATTTTTAGGATAATTTTTTTTCATGATTATCTTGTTCATATTATTTTTTTAGAAATATTATTTTCTCCTCATAGATGAAAATATAATTTGAGGTGAATGGTGGAGTATCCTTTGGTATTGTGATATCTTAATTAAATATAACATCCTATTTTGGTATATCAACTCTCCTGGAATCTCTAGGTATTAGTGGGTCAAGTGTAAGGGGGCATATCTCACCTCTAAGGGTATTTATTATAGAAACACCAATGAATAATATATGTTATATCTATTATTCCATGGTGAGTGGGAGGCAGTAGTGTGGAGTAATATCAGTGAGCTCTTTAGGTTTATTTTTCAGATATACACATATTTAGATTTTATTTATAACTAGTTTTGGGGAGTGGGAGGAAATAATATTAAGTATGAATCAATGGAAGTCTTCCGGTCTGTGGGTTTTTGGTGCATTTGGAATGCCAAGAAAAAATCCTTCCATGAGGGAGTTCCATGCTATCATTGGCTATTAGAGGCTAGGATGTGTATCCAGGAAATAGATTCAGACATTATCTTTAAATGGTGGTATAAATCTCATTCATTAGGAATGAGTGTGTCTAGAATATACCTTTTTCCATCCTTTTAAAGACTGGTTTTTTCAATTGCATGGGTTAAATAGAACACCCTAGAAAAATTCTCATGCTGAATACTGATGTTTTTTGCATGCATGGCTTCATGCAGGGTAGTGGTGCGGTTAGAGATTCTAAAGTTTTGGTTTCCTTGGCCCTCACTAGCTCCTTTTTTCTTTATTTCCAATAAAAATATAGGTAGTGTCTCATTTGATGGCATGGTTTTAAGGGTTCAAATGGTTGTACAATCATTCACACAGAGTTTACTATTTTGGAATAGCTTTCAACAGGTTTTGTTTGTTGAGATGGAAACACCCAACAATTCCCTTATTCGATATGTATCATGATCCTAGTTTCCAAAGGTAGGTGGTCATTGGTAAATTGATCCAATGGCACTTAGTAACTCACATTGGAAGAGAGGATGGGATGTCAGACTCATCACACCCTTTGGGGGAAATTTTTACCTACTCCAAGACTCAATTAAAGATTTAATACGTATTTGTGAATCCTAAATTCATTTCAAAGTATAACATGGTCACCCCAGGGATAAAAATAAATTTTTAGAATTCATGAAATTTAGAATCCTCTATATATATGTGGTTCTTATTCATTGGAGATATTTATATGTATATGAGGTTCTCCATAAAAGCTTACCATTTTTGAGAGGATTATAAATTCTATTTATTTTTAACATTACGATGCTGGTTTTATGCTCTGAAGTGGGGAAATCCATGGTTTATCATCATCTATGGATATGGGATTTGTTTTGATGTCACTATCGGACCCATAAAATGGGATTCCTATGTATCCTTGTGATAAAATAAAATCATATATACATTTTACAATCATTTTATTAAGATTCATCTTTGTTTTAGTTGATAATTGACCTGGTATGTGTTTTTTGTTTTAGGAAATAGGATTTCATGGTTTCAAAGGAAAAGATGGATAAACTGACCAAAAATGACCATTACACATCGTGAAACTCCATTACATGATTTTTAGAGATCTTTCACAATATATGAAAAGTCATGAATCAAGTCATGATAGAGTTAAAAACCATGAAACCATTACCCAATGTGAGTTACCAATACACAACGTGTAATGTTTGAATTACGATTCCCCCTTTAAAGATTCATTTGAACGAAGGAAAAAGTCATAAAGCCCAGTTACACATCATGAGTATATTCAGGTTTCCAAATCACAAATATTTTAGATGATATTCTCTTAATAATAACATAGATTCAAAATTTTCAGAGAAAAACTTTTATCAGAATTACATAATGTCAATACCCATTAGAAATCGTGTAATATCCTGACTATTTACCTATCGTCGGGATGTAGTAGACAGAGAGTAATGAAATTCCGGAATTTATCTCTTTTTTCTCATTATTCTTTCTTTATTTTCTTCCACCATTTCTTCCTAAACTAATTTTTCATCCATTCTCATCATTTTTTTATAATTATTCAATCCTTGTAGATCAATTTGAAAAGAATTCTTCATACTTTTTTCATCCCCAAAACGGTTCTACATGCGTTCTTCATCTCTATCATCAATCTACAATGAACCCTTACTTTTTTTGTTCGCGTCCTTATTTAAAGTTAGTTTTTCATTAGAATAGTTATTGATTCAAGAAATACATTTTTGATTATTTATTTCATGTTCATTAGTTGATTAATATCAATATTTCTATGTTAATTAATATCTTAATCACAATTTGTATTGGTGTGTTAATCATGTTTTTGATTCTTTATCTATTTTTAAACAATTCTACCTGGAGTGGATAAACAACTAAGGATTGGGATAGAGAGTAGGGGTGTTTGAATTTAATTAATATTTAATCCTAAACATTGTAACCTTAGGTAATAGAAATTAGGTTAAACAATAACTATTTATCTATTTCTTTTTTGGGACCCAGACCATGGGAAGTCTAAATGAATGAACCTAATCTGACTAGAGTAGAATAGGTTATAACCAATATCCTATGAAACTTTTTTTTATAAGTTGGGCTAAATGCATTCAGGTTGGAGCTATCTCCATACCAAGGAATAGGTGTCTCTTATATATATCTAGTAGGCTTGACCATGGAAAAATTGTGACATTTGCTTTCTTCTCAGCCTAAACTTTTGAACCATAACAAGTTATAATTAAGATCATCTTTTTTCTTGAACCCCAAAATTAACCTTGATCCCTTATTTATCTATGATTATAATCCAAAAATCCCTTATCATTAGTCGTTCCCCAAGATCAATCCCCTCGTGAGAAATCCTACATAAAGGGTTCTAATTATTAGGTCTTTCTAGCCAATCCAAACCCTCATGGGGCTGACCCAACACTACCATTATATTATACATGACTAGCATGTGTAGTTTAGAAAAAATAAGCCTTATCTAACCATATAATGTGTGAATTAAATGATGTGTGAGAGAACATCAAATTTTGGAATCATTACTGGGGATAAAAAATACTATGCTATGGAATGGGAACCTATGACAAGATCATAGGATTACCTCACTCGATTCCCATTTCTCTTCTACTTTCTCTCTTCCTCATTTTTGTATGTGACTACTCTTGTCTTCCCATTACATCCCATTATACGAAATAGGTCCCTTTTACTCATTCATGGATACTTGATACACAATAAAATCTTTCCTTAGAATCCAAAATCAAAAAGTACATTTCTTCATTTTTCTGCTGAATATTGTCTAACTGCAACAATCATATAATCCCCAAACAAGAAAAAATGAAAAACATGCAAACTTTATAACATCTAGAGCAACAAATGAAACAAGAGCACACCGTCCCGGGTTACGGCTTGCCGTCAATACATGGTGACATTCCCATTATCCTATGCCCTCCTATAATGTAAGATATATTTGAAACAAAATGACGACTCATTCACTTGATCCAGAATATGGTCCAATTTATTGGACTTCAAAGTGAAGATCCTTGTGAACATATATCAAAATTTATAAAATTTTGTGTTACCTTTCTCAACCAGGGGGAATCTTTTGATTCCATAAGAGTAATTGTATTTCCTTTTTCCCTTTGATATCGAACCATGAATTGGAATAAAATTCAAGAACTCAAGTCCACCATAACATTGTATGATTTATCCAAAAAATAATATACATGTACTTTACACCTATTTGAACTTGGAAATTCTGGAATGACATTAAAAAAATTCATCAAGAATAAAGAGAGTCAATATGGGAATCAAGGGATTATTTTAAGAAATATACCCAAAAGTGCCTGCATCAGGGACATGATAAGTGTAAAAAACTCCATATATTTTATCAACATCTCTACCCAACTACTCACACAGTTGTCAATGCCACTAATGATGGAGGGATGATCTTTAAAACACCTAAGGAATGAAGTGTAAACATAGATGAAGACTCTCACAATTTTGATCTACGGAAGATCGACCATCGACCGGCCCTACATGGAATTAACCGAGTTGAATATCATAACTAACTAGATGCAGAAGTCGAGGCTTTGACCATGAAGTTGGAATAATTTAAATTACTAATTATATCACATCCACATCATTATCCAGTCTTGGAGATCTTTTCATGAGACTTGTGCGGTGACCTAAACCTTTATTTAGACTGCATATTAGAGGTTGATGAAAACCCAATTCAATATTGTCATTACATTAATCACAATCAAAAAAATAAACAATTTCAGTAGTTGTAGAAATATTTTCAACAAATTCTAGTCCATCATCAATAAAAACAATCACTGATACTACCATCGAATGGGTAATCAGACAACATTCAGATACCAAGGACCATGAGGATATCTTCCAATGAATCATGTTCCTCAACAACCACAGTAAGTAACACAAAAACGAATCCCACATAGATCCCATCAATAATTTAAACCAACTCCCCCAAGACTTCTACATCCTTCCATACCTCTTCAATAAAATTTGAAAAATATAATCTTAGTATTTCTTCCAGCAGCATATCATAGGATGACCACCTGAGAGATGGTAATTTAGAACCAAAGGGTAGTACTACGTAACCTCGAGCATCAAATGGGTCAGACCTCAAATACCTAGTCATAGGGATTGTCAAGTACTCTATCTATTAATATAGCGACATAACCAAGGGAATAGTAAAAGGTAGTTGTTTTAAGGAGTTCCAAATTTATGTATTTTTAGTAACCATGTAGAGGAAAATAAATTCATTTTGGGGAACCCCAAAATCATACAACAGTCATAGAAGAAGAAGTTGAGGAAAATAAAACTGGAAGATCTCAAATGATACCTCAAGAAGTACTACCTTCTACAAAATCCCCAACAATAGGGAAACATGATGAAGAAGTTTATGTTTCCCAACCACCATATTTGTATCCAATTCATTTTCTATAAATATAAACACAAGAGATAATTGAATGGAAATACAATAAATGTTTTGGATTTGTTTAAATAATTACACAACAATATTCCATTTCTAAGGCAGTCGCTCAAATTCCCACCTATGTGATATTTATTAAAGAGATAATCTCTTATAAATAAAAAATTGATGACCTAAGAATCATCATGCTAAATGAATAATTATCTAGTATTGTTTATCAGAAAATTACATTAAAAATGAGAGATCATGTAAGTTTCTTAATCTCATGCAGAATAAGAAAATGGAACATTGGAAGATCATTGTGCGATTTAGGAGTTAGAATCAACCTCATATATATGAGTGTATTACACAATCTGGGACTTGAAGAACTCAAAATAACTATAGTAGGACTCCCATTGGCCAACCAATCAGTAATGTACCCCCAACGACTTCTTAAGGATGTCTTAGTCAAAGATAGAAAGTTCATTTTTCTATCAATCTTCCTCATTCTAGACATGGAATAAGAAGGATACATCCCAATCATCTTAAGAAAACCATTCCTAGCCACTGTAAAAACAATGATTGATGTTAATAAATAAAGCCTTATATTCTAAGTAGGTGATGAACAATTTGTGTTTGACCTGGATGATGCATCAAAACAAATGGATGATTCTTTAGACTACCAAGTTATATTTTTCATTGACTAAAGTGGTGGATACATAAATATTAAAGAAGAGAGTGAATAAATAACCCCAGATGAGGATGAGGAATATGACATTGAGGAAGTAAAATACAGAGAAAATATTACAAAGGATAGCATCCCACCTTTCATAACCTCAATCTATCATCCACTGAAACTGGAATTGAAACTCCTCCCCATTACACTAAATTAGTCCTTTTTAGATATTTTTGTTTCTCTATCAGTCATCATCAACTCAGAACTAACTCATTAGTAGAATGAAAATGTAATTGAAGTCTTAAAAAGACATAAATAGTAAATTTCCTTTAGGATGACTCACATTAACGTAATCAATAAATATTTATTCACCCATAAAAAACTTGAAGAATAGGGTACAAAACCAAAAATCCAACCACATCGGTGACTCACCCCACCAATGAAGGAAGTATTCACAAAATAAATACTAAAAAAATTATTGCAGGAACTATTTTTTTAATCAGTGATAGAAAGTGGGTGAGCTATCTATTGGTAATTCATAAGAAAGGTAAAATAATAGCAAAAAACAGTGATGAAGATGAACTGATTTTAACTCACATCATAACTAGATGGTAAGTGTATGTGGACTATAGAAACATGATTCATCAACTCATAAAGATATTTTCCCATACCATTAATGGATAAAATTTAAGATATACTTTTAGGACATTAATTATATTATTTCCTTGATGGATACTAAAGATACAACCAGACTAAAATGTACCCGGATATTACTCTAAAACTACATTCATGTTTCTGTTTGGTACCTTCTCATAGAGGAGAATGTCATTTAGTTTTTTTAACACATT
Organism: Viscum album; assembly: GCA_963277665.1. Taxonomy (NCBI): domain Eukaryota; kingdom Viridiplantae; phylum Streptophyta; class Magnoliopsida; order Santalales; family Viscaceae; genus Viscum; species Viscum album. The sequence continues at coordinate 1,930,369,239 of OY728123.1, forward strand.
AGAAACCTTTCAAAGGTTTATTAACCATATATTACATGATATTATATATGAATTCATATAAATTTTCCATGATTATTTTTCAGTTTATGGAATATATTTTGAGGTCGGCCTCAGTAATCTTGAACTAGTCATGTAGCACTATGATTACAATTACCTGGTTTTAAATTGTGGAAAATTTCATTTTATGGGTCACGGAGAAATAATCCTATGACAAAAATTTACAAGGATAAAATTTAAATGGATCATTCTAAAATAAAATTGATCAAATATTTACCTGAGCCAACAATAGTTAAAGGTATAATGTGATTTTTAGGCCCTGTCGGATTCTATCGGAGATTCATGAAAGAATTTAACAAAGGTTACCACCCTCTGAAAAATATTTTACGAAAATAAACTCTATTTGAATTCAATGTAGAATGTTAGTGGGCATTCGAAACTTGAATGAAAATCCTTGTAGCTACTCCTCAAATCCTTTAACCAGAATGGGTAAAAGAATTTGAGTTGATGTGTAATGAAAGAAATTTCTCTACTGGCGTTGTCCTATAACAGAGATTCGGTGACATCATTTTCCCTATCAACTATTCTAGTCAAACATTGAATAAATATAATGTGAACAATACAACTATAGAGAAGGATCTCTTAGGATAAGTCTTTTCTTTTGATAAATTCTTCTTATATCTTGTTTTTTCAGAATTCATTGGGTAAAATGTCCATGTCACCCTGTGATATTAAATGAATTAAGAGGATGTAAATCCCCGCAAAGTAAGATGGGTCCTATTACTTCAATATTTTGACATCGTCATCAAGGATACAAAAGGAATAGAAAATTCTATCACTGGATATTTATATTGACTTTCATTTCCACAGATAAATATTCATGATGATATTGACATCAAAGTCGATTTCCCAAAAAAAATCTATACATCATAAAAGCACAACCGTGGTTTCCATAAATTGAAAGTTATCTCTCCATGGGCTTTTTACACCAAAAACTTACCTACTAGAAAAGAATAATATTTTTAATTGAAGCTTCACACTACTATTTGGATAAACCACTTTAATTTAAGTGGTGTTCTAATGGATTATTGGGAAGTTTCAACTGAGAGTATGAAATCCAAAGTGTGCTAGACATGTTTCATACATCACAAACTGGAGGAAATCATACACGAGAATTCATAATATAAAAGTTCTTACAAAGTATACTTTATATCCCACACTCCATCAAGATGTAATGGATTACTTTCAAATCTATTATAGGTACCAAAGAATTGGAACCACTGGAAAAAATTAATGTAATTCCACAAAACACAATCATTGAAGTCGAAATCTTTGACATTTGAGGGTGTATTTCATGAGACCATTTCCCAATTCACATGAAAAGTCATATATCTTTATGGGCATTGACTACATTTTAAAATGGGTATAAACTGAATCCAAAGCTCACGACAACACAAAAGGTTGTCATCAATTTCATGAAAATAATATTTATTGAGGATTTGGATTTTCTAGATTACTCATTAGTAATCGAGGAATAAATTTCACTAATAAATCTATTAAAGTACTGCTAGAAACGTCTGTAAAAATGTATAACACAGAAACTCCCTACCATCCACAAAAAGGAAGGAAAGTATAATAGTCAAATAGGGAAATAAAACAAATCGTAGAAAACATTGATATAAAAATTTTGAGAGATTACACCCTAAAAATAGATGTTGCACTTTGGGCATACCGCACTACCTAAAAATCACCCATTTATACCACACCATTCTGATTGATATATGGATAACTACGTCATTTTCTAGTAGATCATAAACATCACTCATATTGAGTAATTGAAAAGGTCAATTGGGATTGCCAAAAATCTAGGGAAGCAATGCTACTAAAATTGAATGAACTAGAAAAAATCAGACATGATTATTATAAATATTCAAAAATCTAAAATGAAAAAAAACAAAAAATGGCTTGATCAATGCATTGCAAGATGCATTTATTTCCCTGGAAATAATCTCCTATTTTTCAACTGAATATTAAATTTATTCCCTACGAATATAAAATCTAGATGTTTGGGAACCCTTGAATTTTTTTAATTATTTCCTTAAGGAACAATATAGATTCAAAAATAAGGCACACAAACATTCAAAGTTAATGGTCGAAGGTTAAAAATATTTAAAGAATCCTTCAAGGGTGACTTTTTTATCTTCTTGAGATTCATTTGAGAACAAAAGAGTCAATATTTTGACATTAAATGAAGCACTTACTGGGAGGAAACTTAGGTTAGATCACCTTAGGCTAGATTAGTTAGAAGAATGTTTTTAATAGCTTATGGCATGCTGGAAGCATAGAAGAAGGATCTGATTTCAAACTCTTCTAAAATAACTAATTACACATCATATAACCATGATTCATGATGTGTATTTCCACAACCTATATTTAAATAAAATTAGCAATTAGAGGATGTGAAACCTCAATACACATTGCTTACTTCCACTAATTTCATTTTCAAAAACAAAAAGTTTATGAACCATGGTTTCCTGACCTGCCCCCCCCCCCCCCCCCCCTCTGCTTGTGCTCAACCCGACCCCCACCCTTTTCCTTAGCCTCCCTTCCCCCCCCCCCTCCTCAAGCACCCCCCCCCCACCCACACACACACCATTTTCCTCCTTCCACCCAAATCTACATCCAACCCAGTGACCATAATGGATTGAACAAAGACCATCTGAACTCCTCTTGTCGATCCTACACTAGAGTGGGATGATTCAAGCCCAGTCAAACATAATAGAGGATCCAGAACCCAAGAACCTCAGAAAAGTTCCCCATCAACCTATCTCGTGGTCCCTGAACACCCTAATATACCATTTGAGGCCCACTAAAGCTCCAATGAGTCATTTAATGATGATCAACCTCATCTACACCCTATCCTATACTTTCTAAAAGTAAAACAGCATGCCGAAGTCAACTGTTAGTAGAAGAAACCTATGAATTCCAACAAAACCATCGACCTGGAAATCATTTCATGCTTGAATTCTAGTCATTAAGTCCTACATCTCCTCAAGAGCCTGCATATTTTATTTATTATTAACGTACATGAGGAGACATACCAGGAGCTATTTCTAGAGATTCCTTCCACTTTTAAGGTCGATATTGATAGTCTCTACCTCAGACTAGGTAGACGAACTCATGATTATTCTTTCGTGGAATTTAGTATAGGCACCAAGATTTATACTAATGATTTCACCACATCTGATGTATTCCATACCTTATATATTTATGCTTCTATTTCTGATACCAAAAGGCTATGGGGGATGATTGTTTGAGATGCCAACACTAAGAATGATCTGAGGATTATGAAGCCCACACATATCGAAGACCCAATACTCTTTATCCTACATAGAGCCTTGATAGGTTCCTGGTTCATTCGAGCTGAGTCTCATGATAGTGTTAGTCAAATAGAAATCAACATACTCACTACAGCCATGGGTGGCCATTCCATCAACATGGACTCTTTGTTTTTTTTCTATATACCTCATACACAGTAGACGAGAGGCATGCGGATGGGTGGATCTTTGATCACACACTTTTCTCATAATATCAGTAGTTTTTACACCTTCCTACAACTCACCTCCCTCAGTCCTATAGAGTTTATTGGTTTCCTGTTACTTAATAAGATGTTGTTGCTGACAAAGGTTAGTGGCATCTACCAGTTGGAACTAGGATTACTTGAGGCTGTTTATGAAGCCCTATGAGATCATGAAGCGGATCATATTCCACCTAAAACACCCACCTCCAATCCAGGACCTTCATCTATAATTCCAACCCCAAACATGAACTATTTTCCTGCATCCACCACCAATTACCCTACTAATCCCCCAACCCCATCATGTCCAACAGATCTATACTCTATGAACATATGTATCCTCGAGAATCTATGATTATTTTCTCAGCACCAACATATATACTACACCGACTTCTCTCATTTTACTACCCCTACATCATCTCCATCATCCCATCCAAATTCTCATCCATCATCGCCACCTTCCATCCCTTCCACATAGGTCACCCCTATCCCATCTACCACCTCAGTTGATATACCATTAGAGATAACAGACCATAATACTCAGTAGTAGTATCTAGAAGAGAAATCCCAGAGGGGTAAGAGACCAGTAGCCACCCCATCAACTGAGGATCCTTTCATTGATCCATCTACCAAACCCACATGTGCACTAAGAATAGGTACCTCCCCACCACCCACCACTAAAATTTCTACTAATATCACGGCACCACCTTCATCATCTGATCACCCAGACCCTTATACCATTACATCCATTGACCAAGTGAGGAATTTGAAGCCACACTCTATTCAAGAGAGGACTGTAGATTATTTCCTTGCTGGAAATGAGTTCCCTTAGTCTACCCCAATCCCCTCCCCCATTTTTTTATGTTGTCATGTTGTCCATTTTTTGTACTCTATGTATTCCCTTTAATTTTTCTATCATTTCAAAATATATATGGAAGTTTAATTTTTCTCTATTTTAATTGGATTATTTTTTAATTCATTATACTATTATGGTATCCATGTATAGATCCTCTGTTTTGTCTATGGCCATCGATGCGCATGTTCGACCACCTTCCCTTGTTCAATGAGTAACTCATCACCTAACTGATGTTGAGCACCATCTTGAGGAGCTATCACTTGAAATTCATTCTCAATATCCCAACTGTGATAATGTATACCTTTTCCCACCACATCAGATTCATTATTGGTATTCTCTTAAAGTGATAAATCCTCTCAAATGACCACGATAGTTAGAAGTAACAACAACCAGTAGCTGGAGATGAAAGAGGAGAGTTGAGACGATGGATGTTACTGACTGATACTTGGTCCATCCATTTAGATGATGATGTCATAGTTATCTCTTTATGGGAGGAAATCCTTATTTTATCTTTTTTTCTAATATTTTTCCTTATGATTTTGTCATAGATATACTTTTATAGTTTTCTATTTTTCATCACGAGTCACTTGGAGCCTTATTGTATACACATTCCTTCATTTATATCAAATGTACTTCATTTATATTCTCTATGTGCAACTTCTATTTTACTACTTACAAGAAGATTAAACCCTATGGACTACTATTTAATCTAGTGTAGGATTTATATTTCTAACCAATTATTTAGGTTATACAATTCAAAAATCAAATCTACTCAAATTTTCCCGATGTAATTCCACTCATTATATGGAGATCTAAATTCCTTAGTATTTCATTTTGAAAATTTCCATTCAAATAATCTAAGATCTATCTGTCATAACACTCCCAAGTTACATTCATTGATAGTGGTGATACTATCTCATTTTATGTGGGGGGAGTTTTTCTTGTGTTTAAATTTTTATACACATGAATTTACTCTTGTTTTCATTAATATAGGAGAGACTTATCATCCAAAATCATGATTTAAACATGAAGCACATTACACCTATTTATATGAAAAAAAATTAAGATATAAATTGTTGTAATTTAATGTTTTTCTCTAATTTATATTTTTATAATGGTTTTTGTGTTTATTAATTTAATTCAAATTCAAAAAAAATTGAAATTACATTTAATTTACTTATTACTTGATTATATACCCTTAGTGAATTCTAATTTACTATACATACTCCCATTCCTAAAGGTATTTTGAACCTTAAATTGAAAATTCTTTTCATGCATATTTCTAGAGGAACACCCGGGACATGTAAACCTATCAGAACATGCATTGATATATTATTTAGGCTAGAACTGTGAAAATAAATTTTTAATATGATTTTCAAAAGTGTTGTCAAGATATATTTTTATGAGACCCACCCTACATCTTACCTTCATATATTCCATATTTTCTCTGAAATACCTTAATAGGATATATTTATTCCATGCCGATTTCCCATCTTATCCTGCTCTTTGAATTTTTTATGACTTTACTTTGAACAAGTGTGGGGGATGTTTTTTAGCCTACAGACACAACATGATTTTACCAAGGATATATACTGTGAGGCTTATTACACTATTGTTTTATGATCCATGTGTACTTTGTGTCATTCTACACCTATATTTTTCCTTTATAAATTTAAATAGAATAAGAAAATGGATTTGTTTTGTGTATTAGGAAGGTCATAAATCACCATTTTTTGACTGATGAATCCCCTGAAGGATCATAAATGGTTGGGGTGGATGTGAGATCTATCCTAAAAATTAGTTTTGAAAAATAAATAAAGTTTAAAAATAAAAAAAAAGTAAATAATACCTTCTACACCCACTTGTTATATTCATGGATCCACCTTGAGCTACTGGGAGCACAGACTTCATTATCTATAGAGGAGTTATTTCATTACATAGTTCATGATATTCATGTATTATATTTCTGATATCACCCCGTATTTAGATCTTTTTCTTCTCACTATCTACCCACATACATTCAGCCTCATAGTCATTTAAACCTTTTTTGAAGCCCTCATGATTCAATTTTTATTTTTCTTTACAATGTGGACATGATAGAACCAATGAAAAACTATGGTTAGGAATATGTACTCGGGGTATGAGCTAAAAACCAATTCATTTCAACCTGAGTTATGAGAGAAAATTCATTGTAAGTTAAATTGAAATTGGTTATATAATTTAAGTAATAATTAATAAATTGTAACCAAAAGATTAATATTTTGATTAAGGAACTGAACTATGAGTCATGATTTACTTTCTATGCAAGATAGATTATAGAGATATAATTTTTATACTTACACTTAGTTTTGTTTCCATATTTTTAATGAATGTGTCCTTTTTTAAAATTCCTTACCTTTTGAAATAATTATTGAGATCTTTTTTGTTGAGGACAAAGAATTTTTCAAATTTTTTGGAATTTGGTAAGATGAAATCATATATAAATTTTTCCATCATATTATCATGTATTATCCTTGTATTACTAGATAATTCATTAGGTATGTGTTATTTATTATAGGAAATAAGATTTCAAGGTTTCAAAGAAAAATCTATAGAAACTGACTATAAATGACTATTACCCATCATGAAAATCCATTACACGATGTGTATTCCTATTTCACATTATATCAAAAATTGTGAAACAAGTCATGAAAGAGTTTCAAGCCATGAAACCCTTACATGATTTGAGTTACAAATGCACATCATATAATGTTTGAATTATTATTCACACTTTGTAGATCCATTTGAAGGAACGAACAGGTCATAAATCCAAGTTACACGTCATTAGCAGAGTCAAATTTCAAAATCTCTAAGATTTCAGAACAGAGTTGCATGACATTTACGCAGATTCAAATTTTTTTGAGAAAAAATTGGATCATAATTAAATGATATGAATACCCATTATATGTCATTTAATATCCCAGCTAATTGACTACATAAGGTGCACAACATATAGAGTGTGATGGATATCTGTAATTTGTCTCATTTTCTGATTCCCCCTCCTATTTATCTTCCACGGTTTCTCCTAAAACTCATTTTTTATTAGTTTTTTTTATTTTTTATGATTATTCAATCCCCATAGATTTATTTTGATGTTTTCGTTATCCTTTTTTCATCACCATAACCAGGTTATGTGTGTGATTCATCTCAATCATAATTCTATGTTGAATCCTTGTTGTGTTTGTTCTTCTTTTAATTTCAAGTAAGTATTTTATTAGAATTATGATTGATTCATGTAATACATTTTTTATTATTTATTTCATGTTCATTAATTTGTTAATCTAAATAGTTGTATGTTTATTAATCACTAATCATAATTTGTATTGGTGTGTTAATCATGTTTTCAATTATTTATCTATTTTCAATTGACTCTACCATGAGAAGCTAAACCACTTATTGTAGGTATCAAGAGTAGGGGTGTCTAAATTTAATTAATATTTAATTATCAACTTTTAAACCTTAATGAATGATCATATTGTTAAACAAAAAATGTTTATCCATAGATATTAATTAACATTGACCATGGGAAGTTTGAATTAATAATCCTGACATGGTTGGAGTAGAATAGGTTATGGATAATAACCAAGACACGTTCTTCCTCATAATCTACACTTAATGAATCTACGTTGAAGCTATCTATAGACCAAGGAATAGTTATCCCTTGAATAGATCTAGTCGGATTGAACATAGCCAACTAGTGACCTTTTTTTCATAGCCTAAACATTAGGACCATACCAAGCTATAATTAAAATCATCATTTTTTATTGAACCCCGAAATTGATCAGGATCCATTCTTTATCATTGAACTTAATCCAAAAATCCCTTAGCATTAGTCATTTCCCATGCACAATCCAATTTTGAGGAATCATACACAAATGGTTCTAAGACATATTTTCATCCATCCAATCCTAATCCTTGTGGTACCGACCCCACCCTACCACAATACTATGACCATGTAGGAAGGTTAGTTTGGAAAAAATAAATCTAATCTGACGATAGTCCAAATTAATTTAACGATGCATGTGTGCACGTCACCTTGTGAAAACAATCAAAACCCATATAGTTTGATTCATCTAAATGGGACACATAATACCTTTTTAGATCATTTTATCTGTACGAAACCATGCGGTTTAATATCACGAGGAAATAATGTCAAGGAAAATGGTTCTTAGCCAATTTTTGTTGTAAGACTTATGTCAAGGAGGCCTAGGGAAATATGGAAGGGATTTTTTGAATCCCTATTGAATATAACCCTACTTGGAATGTGGCCTAATGAGAATTAGGGATGATTTGGGGTGTTGGATTTTGACCTTAGGGAAAATTCCTATGTATCCTAATTTTACGGGAATCAAATCCCCTGTAGTTATAATTTTTGTTGAAGGAAGAAACATATGGAGTTAAAATGAAGGTTTTTAGAAAGGGGAATGTGGACCTTTAAGAGGATTGTGATGGGGATTATACCGAATAGAAGGCCCTTTGCTTGATTTATTTCGAATATGGCCCTTTTTAAGAACATAGACTTCTCTTGAGTCCTAAACCATATAGGTGGATTCCATATTTATTATAAACATGGATTTTGGGACCCATGAATATGGAGGCCCTAATCCCACTGTAATTCACTCTTTTATTTCACCCTTATACCACTATATTAAATTGATTTTGTTTTGAAAATTAAATTTATTATAAAAAAATTCACTTCATGTTTTAATAAATAATTTAATGTCTATCACTATAATAACGGTCGACTTCACTTGTTTTTATTTTTTCATTATAGATATAGGTGATTTGGAGGGCCCAGGATAAAGTTCATGAAAAATTGAACAAACTGTGAAAGATTCTAAGAATGTTAGTGGACTCAAACATACACATCCATTAATTAGTGAATTGAATTTCTCTGAGATTTAGTTTGATAAAATAAAATTCAATGGGATACAACTTTACTCAATACACTCAATATCGATTCATCCTTTTGGTGGCCCAGCAGTACTTATCTTTCCAAGGAGTTGAATTTTCACAAAGTCAAAAGTGGTGTTCTATATTTCATCCATATCTTGGGATTTAGTTTTTGAAATTATGAAAAAAAATTGGTGGAGTTATTAAAGAGTTTTGGAAATAACTTTTTATTTTTTCAAAAGTGAGGTATGATTGTCTGTCAGCCAAACACTATTGGCCATGTGGTTCCTCAAAATCACCATTCCCAAAACTACCATCCACATTTCCTATAAATTAACACCTTGGGAACCCCATTTTAAATTTTAAACTAAGAGAAAATATCTTCCATTTTGGAGACCCAAAGTATTCCTCTCCTCATCCAAGATGTTATTGAGGATCCAACCATTATAGGTGGATCAAGGATGAAGGTGAAGTTCTACTCGATCCTTCTCCTCTACTTGATTGTGAGATAAATGGTGGAAGATCATTTTCACAAAGATACACATATTTTTAAGGGATTTCCAACACTTTTAATTCTAATGGACTGAAATAATATGTATGTGAATCATTTCATTTAAGTTTTATCATAACTTTTTCCACATTTTAATTCATTTATTTGGGGCACATATGTTTGACACTTTTCATTTCAATACAGAATGGGTTGATATTTAAGTTAGAATCTTGGGTTGTTTTTATTATAAAATGCATACATCCTATTTCTCTCACATATACATAATATTTCAATATTATTTAGTATCCCTTGTTCATTTTTTGAGATTCAAACATGGAAAACATGATTCTTTTGTTAGGGTTTGGTTTTTTTGAATCATTTTAAATGGCATGCGGGGAATTGAGATCTTGATTACCCTCAACCGAAGGATTATATCAAATCATGTGTAATTTTCAAAACAATGAACTAAAAAATATGTGTATTGTAAATTAAATGGCCTCCTTCTCTCACAAATATAGAAACACCACCTTCCTTTTTAACCTATTAAATTTTTTAAATTTTGTTATTTTATTAAAACTATTTTCAAAACGACCCCCTATTTTAGTACATTTTTTAAAAAATAAGCACTATAAACTTTTCAAAACTCATTAAGGGATGACCTATGGTCTGACCTAGATTATAAAAAACATTAAAATAGAATCAATTTTATGTGTCCTGACAATTCGATCAGGCCCTCTAAAGGAATGTCAGACGAAGATCTGGAAACAGATTCTCTGTGAAAAAATGCATTTGAATGTTCGAATATCATGATCTTCAATAACCTGTAAGACCAAACGATCCATGCTCAAATCTTTGAAACAATAGGAAGTAGAATATTAGGAAAACCACATTGTCCTTCTTCTACTAGTGTAAAAGTTTTGGTGACTGGAGAGGGAAAAAGGGATTGTATTTTACTGTATCTTATCATTTTTTGGTTACTTGTATAGTCACATATGACTACCCTATTGGCTACATCCCATAAGAGAGGCCATGGGATTACTCCATGAGGTATCCCTTATTCTATGTTCTAGATAATGGAGGAAGATAAGGTACCAATCCCCATAAAATGTAAAATAAAATGTGATCCCCTTTCTTTCCTTCTAAGACTAGGGGTTTATGATCTTATAGATGATGAGGGAAGGGAAAGGCCCTTGCACTCATCTCTATGACTGGTAGGTCCTTAGAAATTCCCCCTGGGTCAAGTTTCTCATTACTGGTAGATTTCATAACTACATTCAACCTGATGACCCAACCCATTAGGTGGGACAAGTGTGGGACACCTCTAACCAAAGGAATACAGAACTAAATTGGAGACATATTGGTGTGTTCTTCTCCACGGATTTGAAAGTTTAGAGTCTTCAGTGGAGGCCTTGATTTGGTCTCTATCATATATAATTCCAAATAAATAAGTTCTATATAATTGGTGCTATAAAATAGGGCTCAAAAAAGGCCAACATATGTGAAATATTGGCGAGAAGATGGTGTTTCACATATAGTTCCTTAGGTGAGATGATGATGATTCACATAGGGTAAACCTAGGAGGAAAATGAAGTGCTTCAAGCCGGGTAGGCCTGTGCGGGTTGGATATTTATTGGCTTATGGAAAATTTTGGAACCAACACCTGGGAGAGTACATGATCTAGGCACTAAGGGTTTCCTCATGTGTCCCTATAAGAGTCTCACGTAGGACTCAGAATTATAGATCCACCTACACAATGCTGCTTTTTTACTATGGGGATGGGTATTTGTGTAGGTTTCTTGTGTTTTAGACCATGGAGGGGATTTTATCCAACTATCCCTCTTAATTCCTTCTTGTATTAGGGTTTTTAGGGCTACCAAAAATATTTTCAAGGTTTTGGGTTAAAGGGTTGTGAAACCAGATCTATGAGGCTTCATTGATTTTCCCCTTTTTCTAAAATGAGGATCCCCGTGGGCCTATTTATAGGAAAACATGGGAACCTTGTTGAAGGATTCAGTTCATTCAAGGGATTCTTGTAGACAATTCTCACAGAAGGGTCATGTAGGATCACCATAGTGCACCTACATGGGCTTGTAATGTGCCTTTGGATGTGATGGAAGGGCCTATGCAACAAATCTATTTTAGGGGACCACACTATGTGGATTCCAATGAATGTGAGATACATGATATCCTTATTTTATTTTCATCTTCTTATCTTTCTTTAATATATTTTCATCCACATGAAAAATATAGTCTCAAAAAATCCCCCCCTTAGGATTAGATCCTATCCGAAGAAGAGGCTTTGATACTAAGGTAAAGGGATGAAAAGATCTTGAGGGAAATGAAGATCATCTTTGTTGGTCATACACGCTATAGTTTTTCACATACAGAGCATGTGTAGGGTAACCCATATCAATAAATTGGTTTTATGTCCTCAATGGTCCCTCTTCTTACTTCAATGATTTTACTCTTCTTGTGCTAACCTTTTAAATAGACTATTCACTTAAGCTTCATTTTTTGGAATCTCCCTTTCTGTAGACTACATAAAAAAATTGTCAGGGACATGTAACAGACTCTAAGAACATTGTGCTATTTGTGTGTCTCCATATGTTATCATTTTTTCTAATTCATAATTAAAATGACTTAGCGAGTGAGAATTGTATTTTTATCAAGACGCTCATTGTTAGTTTTTAGCCTAACAAGTTTTATGCCTCTTTCTTTCATTGCCCTATTTTTGTATAAACCCCATAGATTGCGGGTCTAAAGAGTTGAGACTCAACTTTTACCTAGGGTTCCCTTTTGTGGGTTTTTGACTTGGCAAGTATTGTGTCTCTTTTTATTTTTATTTTATATTCGTGCAATATGGGATAATTCCACTGGTGTATTTGGTTGAATAGATTTGACCACGAGTTATGGGATGATGAACCAAGTAGGGATTACATGAAAATAATGTCCAAAAATTATTTAAATGCACAAAAGGGGGATTTTTGTCAGGATTTTATGGTTTCCATACCTAAAACATTATGTGAGAAAAATATACAATGAAAAATAGCAGACCATATTTGAGAAAAATCTTACATCGGGATTTTTTTTGTTTGTGATTATATAGATATAAGAGGTATATCCTAGGGATGAATGTACCTATGGTTAATAGGCCCTATTGGTGGTGAGTTATGAAAATCCAAACTGGGTTGTATTACTTGATAGTCCAACAATGACATCCTAAGGTTGGCGCTCCCTTTTCGGTGGGTGACTTATGAAAATCCAACTAGGGGTATCACTACATAGTCAGAAATGGGTGTCTTCAAAAATACTAAATTTTATTTTTGATGTTATTATAGTTTTTGAAGATCTGTATTTCTCAAAACCACGAAGGGTGTCTAAAAATAAAGAGATAATTTTTATTTTAATTTCCAATGAATGGAAAACTACACCTACATGAATTTGGCTTGTATACTGATATTAGGGGGAAAATCACCTCCCTAAGAATGATTGAATCATCATGTAGTTTAATGTCATGTGACCATGACATTGACTATGTAGTATAATGTTTCATTTTTAGGATATTTGGGCTGTATTAATAGGTCATTTATTTTTTGAAATAAACATTAGCGATTTTCACATTTCACGGTAACATGCCCAAGAATGTGCCATCATTTTCAGGTATGAAGGGGTGTCTTGTAATCTATAATCTAGGGGATTATATATCCAAAGGGTGATATGGGATAAAAACATTCATAGGGATTATGGAGTGATAATAGATCACTCTTGGGGATGAATGTACCTCTCATTGACAAGCCCTTTTGGTAAGAGAGTTATGCAAAGTCAACCGGGGCATATTACTACATAGTAAAATAGTACGATCTTTGAAAAGATATGACCTTTTAGTGGGTGACTTAAGAAAATAAAACTATGGAATATTACTAAATAGTCAGACAAAGTCATCCTTAGGAATCTGACATTCCACTTTCGATGGAAAAGGAAAGTTTATAAAGATTGGAATTGTCCCAAACATATAGTTTTGTTTGCAGAAGTAAATTTCTTGAATATAGAAGGTTCATTTCATATCAAAATTATCATGAAATGAGGTAACATTATTTAATTTCATATGTATGAACCATATGTTAGAAATTAATATTTTCTTTTTTATATTGCGGTTAGACGAGGGAATATGATTCGGTCATCGCTACATATCACGTAATGGATGTAATCAAGACACACATAGTTCTTAAGGAACCACGTAGTTCAATTTCATGAATCAAGGATGTGGTTTCCTAATGTGAAAAGGAAATATTGTGGTTGTACCAGGGTGTATTAAATGGGTGTCACTACATATCCTATAATGGAAGGAATCAATCCTCCTGTAATTATTTAATTTACATCATCCTATGTGTTTAACATCATGTTGGGAGGAAAACTAGTGTCTTGCAATTTTAAATCAAGCGTTGAGGACCATAGTAACCCTAATGTAAAATTATATTCCTAGAAAATGTGGGTAATCCTTTACAAAAAATCTTAATCCCACTTGATCTATGATTGGTGTGAGAAACAAGAAGTTCAAAAGGGTTATTCCACCACACAAAGGATGTAAAAATGAAGGATAGGGATGTTTTGATGTTGTGGGCCTAGACCAATATGTAGGATCCATGCATCACTACATATCTCATTAGAGTATGAATTAAGCTATAAGTAGTTATACTAAAACATGTAATTTTGTGTCAAGCACTGAGTACATAATCCATGTAGTTTAAAAAAATGCAGTGATAAAATTTGGTGTCTTTTAGTTTTAGGTCATAAAAAAAGAACCATTTCTCTCATGGAAACAATTATTTATTTAAGAAAAATGCATCCTCTAAAATCTGGAATTCTTCTACTGATGGCCATCAGAAGAATATGAAGATTTGAGATTTCCAAAAACAATGACTGTAATGTGTGGAAGATTATTTCAAACCAAAAAAGGAATAATTTTGAATGTAATTAGCCCTAGAGTGTAAATTACATGATATAAATATTTATTATTAATATGTGGGGGATGAATTGTTTTGTTTCCGTAATGGTCTCTTGGATGAGGGAACCTGGGTTAGGGTCTCCTACATAGATCTTTGTTTACCTGTGTGAGGTGAATATCTTTTTTTCATTATGGATGGGAACATGACCCAGTATCTAAACATCCCTACACATCTCCTTTGAAGATATAATAAATACACCAAAAGTTCATGTAAGGCTACCTATACAGGTATGACCCGTGCACAAAGAGGAAATATTTTTATGTTGTGGCTAGGACTAAGATTGGAGATCTGATTGTCACTATGTATCTTGTGATTGAAGGAATCAAACCACATTTATTTCTTGAAAAACGTTTTTGTGGGAGACCAAAACCAAATTTCATGACTCGATCAAGTGCATATTGAAATGATATGCAGTTTTACATCATGTAATAAGGATGTTAACCATGAAGTGTTACATTATGAACAACAAATTTATCATATGAGTTAACATCTTTTGACTAGAACATTAGGTTATTTAGTTTAATATATTACAACTCAGAGTATGAAGTCTTATATTTTTGGGCCATATGACTGGGTCTATAAGGTGTTCCTTTTAAGGTTACGCATACAAGAACATGATTTTCTGTAGTTTAATGTCATACAATAAGGTCATTGGTTTCACGCAATTTATTATATTGAAATTTGGATGACATGTGATTTATTATTTAAGTTCATACGACATAGATCTACTATTTATTTTATCATCATTTAGTGAATAAGATCTATGATATTTTATCACATTAAGCATTTATTGTGAAATATTGCATTGGTATGGGAGTAGATGACCTCTTCATCCATCAGGATCATGGAATATGCTCAATTAGAGTTGACCTTTTTTATGTAATAAGGTCCCTCCCACTTTGGATCAAGATTTGGAGGCTTCTCCCCTGGTATAATCAGAGACATTTTTGGGACCAAGTTGGATAGATAAGGAAGTAAGAAGAGTTTGTTGTTACAGAGTGTTGTCTTTTGTTTTCAAAGAATATAAATCAATTCACTTTGTAAAGGACATGAAAATCGTACGATGCTTTGTGGATATGTATTTCAAAAATATCATAAGTTAGGATAAATTGTGATGAAATCCTTATGAATGAAAGGAGGAGAGATGATGATGCCATTCATGTACAGTTTTGATTGGAAGGAATGATTCTATTAGAATATAGGTAAGTTTCAGTACTTCCCATTGAAACTCTGACGATGCAAAAAATGTTCTATCAAAAAATATAAATCAAGACAGTAGAATTTGTGATGAAAGATGAATAATGGTTATTTAATGTAGTGAAGAGAATCATGAAAAAGGAATGGATGATCTAGAGGCAGCACAAAAGAGCGTTTTAAGGTGGTGATGTTTCCTAGTGTTTTCCAAATTTGAGGGCCTGAAAATTGGGAGATGAATAAATGTTATTTTTGTATAGGATGATGTGAGAAAGTTTGAAGATGGATTGGTATGTTGCACACAAGTGGAGTTCCAAAATCCGAAAGTCAAAATATGGGAAAGGTTAGGCTTTTAAGAAATATTGGTTTTTGCACGTAAGATTAGATTTTGCGCGCAATATTGAATGGAGTTTGGAATCTTGCATGCAAGGCATGATTTCAGGTCCAAAATTCTCAAAATGGAAAAGGCATTAAGTATGCGAAAGATTCAAATAAGTTCATGACAGATGAGTTTGGTGCGAAAGATACTTATGCGCCCAATGCGACATCACATGTGGTTTTTCACGACGTGTGACTTATGCTCCCAATGAAACGTCAAATAGGGTTTTGGGTGATGTGTTGGGATCTTGCGCGACATTTGGAATGTTGAGTGCAAGGCATGATTCGAGGTCCAATCATTGAATAATGTCCAATAAAGTAAGTACGAGAATGATTCATGAAGTGCGTGAAAAATGAGGTTTGCGCAAAAGATACTTATGCTCCCAAAGAGACATCAAATGAGGTTTTGCATGACACATTAGGATCTTGTACGATGCAATGGGGTTTTTGCGCGTCGGGGTCAATGAGGTCTATAAATAAGAGGTGACCACCTCACACTCTGTAATCTCTACACATAGATAAATCCCGAGCACTGATGTGCGAAAAAATATTAAGAAATTGAGTGTGAGAGAAATAAAGAGAGTTGCGCACAAGAAGGATAAGTTGCACGCAAGAAGGGAGTTGCGTGCAATGAGAGAGTTGCGCACGAGAAGAAATTTTTTTGCAAGATTGAAGTTGTGCGCAAGATGTGTTTTGAGGAAAAATTTAAATCTTGCGCGCGTTGTATAATAGTTGCGCACAAGACACCTAAAAGGGTATGAAAAAGATTTGGGGTCTTCAAATGTATTTGGTTGTGTGTTAGATAGTTCTTATCAGCTTCTGGGTAAGAAAGGGAATATTTTTTCTTCAAAGAATACACCTGCTCAATTGTAAAGAAGAACTGAAATACTATAATTACTTATTTGTGCTAAGAGGGTGTACACACACATGCGGATTCTTTTTCCATGTTCTATACAAGTGTAAGGGTATATCCTCCTCATTTTATTCCACATAAAAGGATTTTTTTTCTAGTGGATTGTGTGGTACTGGATTTTTTCCATACCATACCAAGGACGTAGCCACTCTTGTTTAGTGGTGAACCTTGTAAATCTTGTGTTCTTCTGGTTGTGTGTGTTTAGTAGGGAAGAAACTATTTAACATAAGGTTAAGATTCTTTCAAAAAGAAGAAAATATAAATAGAAAAAGATATCACTGATTCACCCCCTCCCCCTCTCAGGGATACGTGGATCCTGATGGGGAACTTCAGTCATAAGAACCAATACTAGTTCTACTTGGAGAAATGAATGAAGGAGGAACTTATTGTCCAAATACCATGATATCCAAATTTTTATTGACCTACAATTGTTGCAAGGTATTAAATATTTTCTCATCGATATGCCCAAATTCATCAATACATTTCTGGGATTTCTCATCTATGGATTGATTATCATAGATGGAAATGAGAAGTGAGTAAAATTGGGCCTTATTCGGTATGACTACATCTTTTTCATATATGAGTGAATACAGGGTCACTCGTGTGGCGGTACAGGCGGTAGTCTGGTGGAACCACAATGCATGCAAGAGATTATCTATCTAAGAATTTTTATCCTTATCCACTATATTCTAGAGTATGTTAGATAAGGTCTTATTTAAGGAATCAATATATTCATTATATATTGCATGATATCATGAAAAGTAATTTCATTGGATATTACACTCTTGATATAACTTATTCAACTCAGAAGAACAAAAATTTGTTCCATTTCCTATCATTATTTTAATAGTGACACGTTATCTAGTAATGATGTTGGATTTTATGAAGCTAAAAATGATTTTAGTCCCGACTTGTTTTAGGTGTTTTTCCTCATCCCATTTGGATAAGAATTTAGTACTAGTTGTGATGTATTCAAAATTCTTTTTCATAGCTAGAGGATACATGCCTCCAACATCCATTCCCTATATGAAAAATGGAGAGGATTATTTAGATGGGTGTAGGAACAGCGGATTTTGATTGATGAAGTTGGAATGCACTTCGCAAAAATGATACTTCTTGGTGAATTTTTGTGAAATCCTGCATCATTGATGTCTACAAATATCTAAGCCTTCAGATTTGATTTGAAATTTAGAACACTGATTGGACGGCACCCGGGGATATGGTTAGTACTTCTTTCATGAAGAATATAGTGTCCTCTCTATCGACTCATCTGGGAAGGAATCCATCAAAGACTCACTTATAGAAGAATTTATAGTAATTTTGGTTATCATAAAGATTGATGTTGGTCACTCACCATAAAATTTCATATTTTCTTACTCTTTCTAGTGAGAGAACTTTATTTTGGATGTACTCCACAATGGTTATCATCCAACTAGTGGTAGGACCATATATTTTGGTGATGGGACTAACCTAATTGATCTCTACCATGCTAACATGAACAAAACGTGATACCATTTATAGATGTGAAATACTGATGATTGTCTCATCTTGTTATAGATTTTCTAGAGATGTAGATAAATTTTCTAATGCATCATCTTGGGAATTTTTTGACCATGGGACCTGAGTCAATGTTGGATCCTAGGGGAATTCATCCATTATTCCTCAAACATATTCAAGTAGATGGATTACCTGTTTTGTTATAATATCATAATCTCGATTGATTTGTTTGATTAAAAAATATAACTTTCATTTCACCTCTAAGTTTCCCACTATAATTTTAAGAGCCAGTCAAATCCCTATAGTGAGGGCTTGATATTTTGTTAGATTTTTTATATAGACTTCTATCAAAAGGAAAGGGTAAGGTAAGACTGCCATTGTTAGATAGACGACCACAACTCCCAATCCAATTTTACTAATCATTGCGTATTCTATTCTCTTCCCCATATTGAATTGAAAATACCTATTCATCTATAAATTCATTACTTAATGATGTCTCTTCTGTAGATGGGTGTTCTGCAAGAAAATATTCCAATGTCTGGCCTTTTATAGTTTTTAGATGAAGGAACTATATTTCAAATTGTTGTAGGATAACAGACCACTATGTCAAACATTCGGTCAACATTGGATGGATGGGGATGTATTTTAGAGCATTATTAAGAGAGACCAAGTGATCCTTATAGTGATTCAGGTAGTACCCCATCTCATGAACAAGAAATGTCAATTCTATTAATATCTTCTCGATATCTGAATAAATTGACTCAATGTCGATCATAGTTCAACTGAGGTAATAAAAGTTTTTTTATTCCCAACATCATTATTTTATGCAAATAAAGCACACAGTGATCATTTGGGGGATGTAACATAAAAAATAAGGGGATTCCCCTTAATAGGCTACATCAGCACTGGTGGACTCAAGAGATATTTCTTGATACTATTGAATGCTTCTTAATAGTAATCAGTCATGTGATTTGTAACACCAATCATTATCAGCCTAGTGATGGGAAAGCACTTTCCTATGAGGATAGATATAAATTTATGAATGTTGGAAAGGTGTCCTTGTAAACCACATAACTCTTTGAGGTTATGTGGTCATGACATGTGGAGGATATCATTTTTATTCTCATGTTTTACTTCAATTCCACAATGGTGCACAAAAAATCTAATATATTTCCTTGAGGTGACACCAAAAGAATATTTCAAGGGGTTGACCTTCTAGTTGTGTTGTATCAATTTGTTAAAGATGATATAAATAATATACATGTTATAAGAACGTTATCAAGACATAACCACTTGGTCATCATTGTATCATTCAAAACTATCTCTAATAAAGTGTTTGGAAATGTGATACATGGACTATTAGTATACAGTGCTAGAATTATTTAAGCCAAAGGGCATCACTTAATAGTAAAATACTCCCTAAGGGGTCATAAAGTTAGTGTATTCTTCATATTATGGGGATATTTGGATTTTATTACACCCCAAATAGACATACATGAAGGATAGAGATTCATATCTGTTTATTACATCAGTCAGTAACTCTAGGATTAGGATTAAGAAATCATCATTCAGATAGATATAGCTGAGATTTATGAAGTATATATTAACCCTAATTTCCCCATTATTATTCTTTACTGAAATTATGTTATCTATCCATGTTGGATGCAATATTTTACAAATAAAATTTTATTTAATAATCCAATCTATTTCAGGCTCAATTTTTTCATCATGAGTTGTGTGTGTCATTTTGTTTATATCACTAGTAATTTTTTGGCAAGCCCAGGTTGTGAGTGGCCACCTCAGGATCATGGCTTTACATTTACATTTAATTCTAGGATAACACATACCAATGTTTCTTTAGTAAGGATTTATATACATCTTGTTCATCATAATACATGGTTTCACTGATTAGGGTGGTTCGTGTACCTTCTTTTTTACATAGATTTTATTCTTGGAGTTCATTAATGGTAGTAAAAACACATTCCTCAAATTCTAGAGAGGAATAACTAAGTTCCTCATCCTATTCCTCTCCATATTTATATACCTATTCCTATTATACCTTACACTAATGGAAATTAGGTAATGGAGTATTCTCTGTAGAGTAAGGATGGGAGTTTATATTTTAACAGCTAGAATATGAAGTGGCTCCTTCTCACCCCATTGATAATGTGTGGTATTTTTGAAGATTAAAATGGGATGGAGTGAGGGATAAAGAAGGATTAACATTACCCTCTTTTGATCTAGGGAATTTTAATTTAATCTTCTACCACTTTATAGTTAGTCTGTGACCTTTTCGGTGCTTCCAAGCCCAGTTATCATGAATGATATCATAAAATTTTTAGAATATGAACTTGGATTTAAGACCATGACATTTTTTGATGGATAGACACAACATATTCTTCACTAATCTATTTAAAAGGATTATATAGGGTTATTTATAAACCATTTCGTGTCCTGACCTGAACAACACCATTGGTCAATGGTTACTTCCCTTACCTCTAGTGTAATCATGAATCAATGTACTTAGTTTTTTAGTATTTAAATATGGATTTATCATCATAAAAGTTCCTAATATAACCATTAATTCATACATGAGGCATTAGTTATATGATCATGGGATTTATAAACTTCATTGTTACCACATTATTCCTTCTAGAATGTTGAAAGTAGTGACTTTCCAGACAACTACAAATTATATGTCGGACAGAAGGTCCTCAAATTGGGCCTTGATTTGGATTATACAGAGAGGTGTTTCCTCACTCCTATCATAAACCTTTGGTATTTGAGTGCAAGGGGATAAGTGGGACTCATTGTAACCCAATCATTGAAGTGTTCATAAAATAATGAGGTTGACTTCTGATCAGTTATCAATGAAATATCATCAGATATCAAGGCCATTTATCCTAATAGATATATAAAAAGGTCTGATATATCCTTATATAATGGAATATTTGTCCTAATACATTAAATATATGATATTTTGGAATTCTACATGATCTATCTCTATATTATACAATTTATTATCAAAAAACTCCGTTTCAAATTCTTAAGGGAATTTAAAGTCTCTATGAGTGCTTCCTACATGTCTTTTAATAAACATAGAGTATCGAAGATTGAAAACATCCTAGGAACTAGGGCTAATTGATTAAAAATTACATAATTATGAGTTAAAATTTTACACTTTCCATCATGGGGATACTATTTCATAATAACTATAGTAATTTATGTACTATATGTAGGTGTATTGATCATTGGAACAAGACTTAGAAGCACTTCCATCCATGGTTAGATTGACTATATCTGCCTATGTGGAAAAGATGATATGGAAACAGTAACCCCCTCTAGCTAATCAACTATGATGACTGGGATAGGTTAACCCTTAGCTTGTGTGGGAAAGATTTCATGTTCCCATTGTGCCCTTTGGAGGGATCTTTCATGAGATTCAACTGCATAGATGGTCTATGTAGGGATATGGCTTGATTATTAACTTCTTTCCTGATTGAGTCTTCCTCTTTTTTCTCAACCCCTATTTACTCTCCCCCCTATTCCCTAATTATATATAGAGACATTGGGTTCATATCCAGATTCATCATCTAAGAAAGGATCCATTAAGTGGATAACATTAATGTTAATGAAGATCAACTCCTCTTCTGATGAAGACTCCATCTTGCATGTCAAATCTTATTGTATCATATGGTGGTCTGGTTCTAGTGATTGTATCGACCTGAACATTTATGGATAAAATTATATTTATTTTAATTAAATGTCTTATGGACATAAAAAAACATTCACTCCTTTGGTTTTATTATATCCAATTTGATTTAAATGACCATTAATTATCCTTATCATTAATAATATAGGCATTGAACAGTGATCACATTACTAGTATAAATATAGGGTTTTAAAAAATCCTTTTGGAATAGACAAAGAAGTGATGGCCTCAACCAGTAGTATTGTAGACTATTAATCCCATTTATCGGAGCTTTTGAGGTATATATAGTTTCTAGTCTTTTCCCTAGACAAATCCTTAGTTAGGATACTATAACATAAGAATGAGAGAAACCATTTACAGGAGAAGTTCAAACTCATCGAGATCACAGACCAAACCATGTTCACCGAACGGCCCCATGAATTCCCCACCATCGCACTCCTAACACATACGGCATATGATGTTGTAGTAAAGAGATATGTATAAATACCCTAGGATTATGATTATTTTTTAATAGAATAATTAATATACTTTCATTAAATTATTGTTACATTGTAAATTATTTTCTAAATGACAAATAGTATTTTTGGTTAATATTCAAATTCAAGTAAAGAATCTATTTCAATGAATTAATATATTTTAAAATAAATAAAATTTTAATAAAATTTTATAATTAAATTAAATTTATTAATTATTAATGATAATATAATTTTTATGAAGTCCAAAGTAACTTTTATTAAGGTTTGAAAACTATTTTTTCCAAAACCCATCAATTTTCAATAAATGTAGTTTTTATTTTAAAAGTGAAAATTCATAAATTTATAAATTTATTTAGATGAAATGAATATTATTTTTGAAATCAGGATGTTGAAATTATCAAAAGGTGAATTTTTCAATATTTTCGGAGACAGTCGAATTTTTGGGTAAAAATTAAATATCATATAAATATATAATGTGTTTTATGACATCATAATGACCCAATAGTGGTGTAAAAAATAGTATAAATGGTATATTCGGGAAAATATATGTTTTACCTTTAAAATAATTTTATTTAAGATTTGTTTTACTTGTTTTATAAAGCCTTAGTAAATCCTCCAATACATATTAAATATTTTAAGATTTTAAAATAATTTTCTTGATTGTATGACTCACCTCCACATAAGAAATGGAAATATTTCAATATCTTAAGCCCTTAGACTTATCAAATAATGAATTACAATCCTTTTTTATAGAAACCATTGGATGGTGTGTGGTTTTGAATACTTTTTTATGTAGTTTCCAAAATAGAAATATTAAAAAAATCCCCCTGCTTTCTAAAATAAACCCACCAAAACTCCCATTTATCTTCACTCAAAATCCCTGAATCTCATACACACTATGATATCTACCTCATAGAGTCCTACCAATGTTCCCCAACCCCAATAATCATATCTGAAGGTATTCAGATCACGTATCCAAGTAAGTGATCCTCTCATTCCTCTCTTCCTTTCAATTTAAGAACATTATTTGAAATTAGTCTTTTAATTTCAACATGTTATATTTTCAACCTTTTATTATAAATTACCTACTTTCCATTTCATGTTATTTAAATTATGGTTCATTAATGATCCCCCATTTTTATCCTTACCTAATCTACAACTATGCTAAAATTTCGTAAGGGTTCTTGCCTTTCTCATTTTTATCCATATTTTCCTATATTATTACACACTTTTGTTTCTAATTAAAAATGATGTGGGGATTTATCACCTCCCCCATACATACATTATTATGTTTTAATTATTATAAACCCATTTACCTCTCATTAATCCCTCCCGTGTAAACTTGTTTCCATGCCAAAAATATTTAAGGGGTTTCTCTCTTCTCATTTCCATTCAAGAATTTCTTTTATGTTATGCATATAAATTCAATTTCATATATTGGGATATGTTCTTAAATATCACTTATACTAACCATTTAATTCCTAGATTATGATATACCTCTTTCTTTCTAATCATCCTTTTATATTAATTTCCATATGTTATCGTTATTCTAGAAAAACTACACAGCAATTTTCCATGCCAAAATCATTATGTAGTGAATAACATACCCATTTCTCTATCAAGGGTATTCAAATTTATGCATATATACATATTGATTATGGACTTAAATATATGTACTACACATTATTTTACTGTGGAACAACTTATAATGTTGAATTAATCCAAGTTATATGATTTATGTGGCCCACTTAAAAATGGGATTGAAATCATTATGAATGGTGTGCTCTGATAGCGCTCCAATGCATTGGGTAATGTACATTAACATGATAAGCCATGTGCAGTGAGGTTTTACTCATTCTAATTCATGTTAAATGAGGGTTTACTAATGATAATTCATGTGTAATAATTATTTACTCAATGATAATCCATTTTTAATAATCCTTGGCTCATGTTAATATCATGTTGTATGTTGTTGCCACATTTCCATGTTATGAATATCATAATATATCATGCCTTTATGTTCATGATTCTTTTTCACTCTATTGATATGTCTATCAATTGACATGTATTGTATTACTCATTTTATTCCATTTTTATTCCATTAATGGACCTTATAGATCACTCTTTTCTTATGTATGTCCTCAGGTTATCCCATACAATGCTCAGTATGAAGGAATTTTGTGTTCATCTAAAAGAAGTTTTCAATAAAGATGTGTATTTAATGTTTTAATTTTTTATTTAATGTTCCAGATCCCTAATTACACTATATCTATCAATCTTCTGAGTTTAATTAAGTTCGATTTTATGTACTAAACCATGTTTACATATGAGATAAAGTGCGGGGTTATTATAGTTGGTATTAGAGGGAGGATTACTTATTTTTTGGATTAGGATTAGCAAACTCTACTAAAAGCCTTAATAATAAGACTGTGTGTTAGAAAAGAATCCCAATTTTTTTTGAGTATACAGCAAGTGATTTATCAAGAAAATACATCTCTATATGGATATGAACAAGTAGTGGTGGCTTTGGAACTAATGTATATAGGGGTAAAAACTGAAAACACTACTTTGAGCTAGACTCGAACTGAAATGGTGCACAAAAATGGGCCTTTTGCACTATTGGTTCGACAATCCCGGTGGATATACATTGGTAAATTCATAATATTTTTACTAACCATTATTCGGGGAATAAAGAAATCTCATAATAAATACGTTAGAAAGTAGATCGGGGATAACATAGATCAAAGCCAAGAAATTCATAAGTTAAGGAGATAAATGTAATTTATAAGTTATATCAATAATTTAATTATATTACCCTTTATGTGTTTAATAGATAAAAATTTATACCTTTAATTTTCCTTTTATTCTATCCAAAGTCCGTTAATAGGAGAATTCGAGCTAACAGCCAATGCAAAGATCAATGGAGTGACAACCCTAGTGAGATGCCCAATCCGATGGGAGAAAGAATCAAAAACATTGTCTTGATACTCTCTCATTTAAATTAAGTTTTTAATATAAACTAGGATTAAGAGAAAATTACACCCCCCCTCCCTAAGAAATTATGAGTCTCAATCGAGAGATTCATGAGGCAAAGGCATCCTACTTTCAATGGATCATCTCATCCCTCAATCAATGAACAACGAATCAACATCATTGAGAAGATATTATGCATCCTTAAATACTATGAATAAGATTATTTTCCAATGTATTCTTATCATATGGAGGGTAAAGTTGATCAATGCTGGAAATTGATCAATGATAGAAGGACTAAGGAAGAGAACGAGGTGATGGAATGGAAGGATTTATAGAAAAACAATTTGATAAATATTTTCCTTGGACCTTCCAAATTAAGATAGCAAGGGACTTTCTTTCCCTCAAGAAAAAATGCAAAGTTGACAGCTTCTTTAGTGGCCTAAAGTCTAGTCTACAAAAGGCCTTGGAAATCTATTCCTTTGATATTTATGATGAAATTTCCCATTTTGACCTCAAATTTGAGATGGAGACTCATGAATATTAGGGGTATCATGGGGATAACAAGTGGAAATATGACATTAATTTTGGAAGTCTGATGAATAAATCCAGCAGTGCTATGAAATTATAGCACCCTGCTTGTCAAACATGCGGAAAAAAGCACACCCAAAATTGCCTAAGGGGGTCAAGGAAATATATAGTTGTGGAAGAGAAGAGAATTGGGCCAATAATTTTCAATAAGAGAAACCCATCAATGTGAAAAATTAAAATAATGTTGTGGTTCACCCTGAGTGCATTGTTCATTGCTACAAGTTCAGGTAACCACAGTACTTTGTGAACCAGTGCCCTAATCCAAAGGAAATTAAAGGTAACCAACAACCACTAATGTAGTAAGAGAGAGATTTTTCCATCACAACTTCTGAATTGAATCATGAAAATGATGTTTTTATAGTTATTCTAGTTTTTCCCTCAAGAATAAGAAAATTACTTTTTGATTCTGGTTCAACTCATTCTTTTATATCATGAAAGTATAGTATAACAATCCAAACACCACCACAAAGCATTGAAGTTGAGACGTCGGTGAAAAAGTAAAATGGGGAAATTATTACATCTTATGTATATAACTCTTCCCATATCACACTTTGTGGATTGAACTTCCTAGAAAACCTTATCATACTCCCTGTAGTGAAATTTAATGCAATTATTGGTAGGAATTGGATATCCCTATATAGAGACAACATGAATTGTTGCAAGAGGGAAATCACTCTCCATGTGGTGAATCGACCCCCAATTCTATACATGTGAAAGGAGTAGGATGTATCTTCTTTATTATCATCATCTATTTCATGGATATTACTACCCTATGAGCACATGTATCTTTCTCAAATGATTGGGTCAAAGGAAATACCCATCCATCAATACAAGCCTATTGTGAGTGAATTCACTGATGTGTTTCTAGAGGAATTTTCTGGTCTTCCTCCTAAAATATATGTTGAATTATAAATTGATCTTATACCTAGGAAATTTCCAATATTTAAGAATCTTTATAGAATAGATATTGTGGAACTTAAAGAGCTAAAGAAATAACCATAGGGTCATCTAGATAAAGGTTTTATAATCCCAATTGTTACACTATGGGGTGCACCAATCCTCTTAATCAAGAAGATTGATGGGTCAATGTGCCTTTTGATTGATTATTGTGAGCTCAAAAAAATCAGGATAAAGAACATGTATCATTTACCCCAAATTGATGACTTTTTTAATCAACTATGTGGATCAGAATACTTCTCCAAGGTGGATCTATGGTTAAGATATTACCATGTCATGGTGAAGAAGGAGGATATCCCCATGACTACTTTTCATACAAGGTACATGCATTATGATTTTCATAGTGATTCCATTTGACTCACTAATTCTCCAATATTCTTCTTGGACTTGATGATTAGATTATTTAGATATTAACTTGAAAAATTTGTGGTAGTATTTATTGATGATATTCTAATATACTCCAAAACTAAGGAGGAGTATTAGGATCATGTGATCATTGTTCTAAATACATTATGAAAGGACAATATCTATGAAAAGTATAGAAATTTTGAGTTCTAGTTGAAGGTAGTCTCATTCTTGTGTCAAATCATCATAAGAAATGGGATATATATAGATACTTTCATGAAAAATGCAATTGAGGGTTGTCTAAGTCCGACATGTATGATGTATATATGTAGATTCCTAGGGTAAACGGGATATTATCAATGATTTGTGAGAAATTTCTCCGGATTTTCAAACACTCATACAAAGTAAAATCGGAAGGGATTCAAGTTTTCTTAGAATGAAAAATGTGAAGAAAGATTCAAGAAGTTTAAGAAGAGTATTATCAGTACCCATATGTGCATACTACCCCAAAGTGGATAGCTTATTGTTATCTTAAGTGATGCTTTAAATAAGTTCATGGGCTATGTGTTGATGAAAATGACAAAGTCATTGCCAATTCCTTGAGGTAATTGAATCTTTATGATAAAAATAGTACCACTCATGATCTGGAGATGGAAGCTATGATCCTTGTGTTGAAAATCTGGTGTCATCATCTGTTTAGGCAGAAGTGTGAAATATATACAGATTAGAGAAGTCTTAAATATATATTCACACAAAAAAATATGAATATGAACCAATGATGATGGTTAGAGATCATCAAGGATGATGACTGCTCAATCCATTACCACCCTGGGAAAGGGAATAAGGTGGCATATTCTCTAAGTAAAAAAGACCCTACAATTCTACCATTGATGATAATTGAAAAGTAACCAATCTTCTTGGATTTGATGAATATGGACATAGAAATCATAATGAAGGTAACATCATCAATCCTTTTACTAATTATTGATCAACCATATATTTTGGAAATATTAAATTATTCTCAAAAATAATATGATGGAATTCAAAAGAAAATGGAAAATATCTGAAAATAGAAATCCTCAAAGTTATATGTTAATAAATAAGGAATGGTGAGATTTGTATCGAGACTATTTATTCCATAAAATACTAAGTCAAAGGGAAATTATGGTTGTTGTACATAGTTTGAATTTCTTCATTCAACCAGGAAACACTAAGATGTATCGAGATCTCTGAGAGCACTAGTCATGGGATAACATGAAGAAATAGATTACTAACTATACATCAAGGTGTCTAGTATGTCAGCATGTGAAGGCTGAGAGGTATAAGTCTAAGGGGATGATGCAACCATTGCCCATACCAATACAGAAATCTTAAAACATCACAATGGACTTTTTCACTGGACTTCTAAAGTCATTTAATGTAAACAATGATTTTGGGGTTGTTTTGATTGTATTAAAAATACTACACACATCATTGAAAGTTTAGGGGATTTCTCATTGGATAAACTATCACAAATATACATCAGAGAAGTGATAAGGTTGTATGGAGTTCCATAATTGACTATTCCTGATTGAGATCCAAGATTCACATTTATGTTCTAGAAGAGTCTCCAATATGATCTAAATAATGAGTTGAACTTCATCACAACCGATCACCCTCAACATATTGGCCAATCTGAGTAGACTATCCAGAAACTTGTAGAAATGCTGAGGGCATTCTCAGTGGACTTAAAATTTGAATGGGACCAACATCTTCCTTTGGTGGAGTTCTCTTACAATAACATTTTCCACTAAAGCATCCAAATGGATCCTTAATAATCCCTTTAGGGGAATAGGTTCATAACACAGGCATATAGGGATGAAGTTGGGTAATGAAAACTTATAGGTCTGGAAACGGTTGAAGAAATGGTGGAGAAGGTTAAGACCATCTGGTGGCACATAAAAGCAATCCAGAGTCAACAAAAGAGCTGTGATAACAATTATCGATGAGACCTAGATTTTGATGTTAGAGACATGGTATTTCTCTGAATATCTCCATGGAAGAGAGTTATTATATTTGGGAAGAATTAAAAGAATATTCCAAGGTACATCGTCCTTTTTGAGATCCTTAATCGCATCAGAACAGTGGCCTATAGACTAGAACTCCCACTAAACCTGTCTCAAGTACATGATGTATTTCATGTATCACTCTTGAGTAAGTACATACCCAACCCATTGCATGTAATCAATCCTAATGTGGTACCATTAGAGAATGAACTCTCCCGTGAGGGGAATCTGGTGAAGATAATAGATCAAAGATAGAAAGTTCTGCATAATAAGACAATTCCCCCTGTCAAGGTGTTGTGGCAAAACCACATGTTTTCAGAAGCAATGTGGGAACCCGAGGAAGTGATGAAATAGAGTTACCGTCATCTAATCTAATGTTTTGTAAGGAAATTTTGAGAGTTAAATTTATTAAGGGGGATGTTTTTTATTACCTAAAAATTTATTAATAAAATTTCCTTTCTTTTAATTAAAAGGCTTATGAATATAAAAAACACATGCATACCTTTTCTTTTGTTATATCCAATTGGATTTAAATGACTATTAAGTATCCTTACCGTTGATAATATAGTCTTTGAACCGCGATCACATGACTAGTATAAATATAGGGTCTTAACAATTTTTTTGGCACAGACAAAGGATGTGATGGCCAAAACCAGTAGGATTGTACCTTATGAAGCCCATTTATCAGAGCGTTTGAGGGGGATAGAATTTCATGGCTTTTCCCTAGACCAATATCAAGATGATATCCCACAATTTAATCATGAGATGAACTATTTATAGTAGAAGTTCAAGCACATCGAGATCACGGCCTAACCCATGTTCACGGAACATCCCCAAGGAATCCCCACCATTGCACACCTTACTCTTAGGGAATGTGTAGGTGTAATAAATATATATGTATCAAGACCATAGAATTATGATTATTTTCTCATAATAATGAATAAACTTTCATTCCATTATTCTTACTTTGTAAATGATTTTGTAAAGCACAAATAGTATTTTTGGTTAGTATTAGAATTCAAGTAAAGAATATATTTTGAAGAATTAATGCATTTTTGAATTAAATAATATTTTAATAAAATATTATTATTAAATTGTATTTATTAAATATTATGATCATATAATTTTTATGATGTCAAAAGTAAATTTTTTTAAGGTTTAAAAACTATTTCTACAAAAACTCGTCAATTTTCAATAAATTATAGTTTTTATTTTACATGTGAAAATTCAATAATTTAGAAAGTTATTTAGATATAATGAATATTATTTTTAGAATCAGGACATCTATGTTATCCAATGGTAAATTTTTCATAATTATATAACATGGTAAAATTTTTGCCTAAGAATTAAACATAGTATAAATATATGATATATCTTATGACATAATAATGTCCCAATATTGAGTAAATAAAATACTACAAAAGGTATATTCTCTAAAATATATGTTTTACCTTAAAAAATTGATTTAATATTTGATTTTATTATTTTATAAAGCTTTAGTGATTCCTCCAAGAAAAATTAAATATTTTAATAATAAAAAATAATTTCCTTGAAATTATGAATCACCTATACATAAAAAAGGGAAATATTTCAATATATTTGACCCTTAGCCTTATAAAATAATGTATACAACTCCCCTTTTCCAAAAACCATTGGTAAAAATCCTAGAGGTTTTTGGTTTTGATTACTTTATTACGTAGTGTCCAAAACCAAAATAAGAAATAAATCCCCCTCCTTTACTATATGAACTCACACAAGATCTTATTTCTCTTCACTCAAACTCCTTTAATCTCATAAAAAATATTATATCGACTCCCTATAGTCCGCAAAATTCACCCCAATCTCCCATGAATCCTCCCCCAAGCCTTTGGTATCACACATCTAATTAAAGGTCCCCCTCCTTCATCTCTTCCTTTCAATTCAACAACCATGTTTGAACTTAGTCTATTAATTTCATTGGGATATATTTTTGTCCTTATAAAATTAATTTCCCACTATAAATTTTATTTTATTTAAATGATGGATCATTTATTCTCCCTCATTTGGATCCTTACCTAAGATTTTACTACGCTGAAATTTTGTAAGGTTTCTTTCCTTTCTCATTTTTATCCAAGTTTCCTTATATTGTTACACAATTTTATTTCCAATTAAAATTTATGGGTTTTGTTGTAAAAACTCTCACATACTACCCTTATTATTTATTAATGATGATATACCCCTTTCTCTCTTATTAATCCCTCTTGTGTACACTCGTTACCATGCCGAAATTCCGTAAGGCATTTCTCTCTTCTCATTTCCTTTCAAGCATTATTTTTATATTATGCATCTAAATCCCATTTAATATATTAGGATATGTTCCGAAATATCACTTATACTTCCCGTTTTATTCCAAGATGATGATATACCTATTTATCTCTCATCAAAACTTTTTATGAATTTTCATATGACGTCGTTGTGCTACCATAATTAAAAAGAAATTTTCCATGCCAAAAACCATTGTGTAGTGAATACCATACCATTTATCTATCAAGGGTATTCACCTTTATGCACATATACTTTTGTATTGGGGAATTACATTTTTTTATTCTACATTCTTTGATCATGTAATAACCTATGATGTTGAATGAATCCATGTTATATGATTTCTATGTCACACTTAGATGTGATATTAAAATCATTATGAAGGGTGCTCCCTGATAGCATACATTGTGTAATGTTTAGTATCCTGATACATCATGTGCAATTAGGATTTACTCATTCTAATTCATGTGAAATTAGGGTTTACTCATTCTAATTCATGCGCAATTAGGGTTTACTCATGTTAATCCATGTACAATAATCCTTGTCTCATGCTAATATCATGTTTTATATTGTTTCCACATTTCCATGATATGAATATCATGTTATATCATGACTTTATGTTCATGGTTCTTTTTCTCTCCATTGATATTCCTATTAACTAACATGTATTGTCTTCTTCATGTTATTCCATGTTTATTCCCATACTGGTATCTACAGCTCACCCTTTTCTTATGTATGTCTTCCGGTTATCCCATGAAATGCTAAGTACGAAGGAATGTTGTGGTCATGTAAAAGAAGTTTTCAATAAAGATTTATATTTCATGATTTAATATGTTATGTTATGTTTCCTAATCCACAAACACACTAGACCTCTCAATCATCTCAGTTTTATTAAGTACAAGTTTATGTAATAAATCATGTTTAAATATGAAATAAAGAGAAGGGGTATTATAGTGCTTTAGGGACTAATGGAATGAAGTATGGTAGATTCAAAGAAAAATCCATCCTTGGTATAGGTTCATATTTAGTTTTTTTATTCCCACTCTTCTGGCCATGTATTTTTTTATAATACTAGATTTTGGTCGACTATGGTGTTGATGGAATCGATTGTGTAATAGTAGAAGCGATGGGGCATTTTTGGTGGATTCAACTTTGTGTAGGAGATATAATGAGTCCATTTGATCATATTTCTAACCATTTAATCATTAAACTTCATCATACCTTTTTTATTAACATTCTACAATTCACCCTCTCCCTCAGGATTAGTGGAAGAAATGCACACTGCCTAGTTTTCTATCTTTCCAATACATACTTGTCAACAGTTCACCATTTTTTGCAGAATGTATTTAAAAAAATGAATTCTTGAATATTTTTCCCCAATGTTCATTGGAAGGGGAAATAATTTGGTATGTCTTCAAGGCCAACATGATCAGGCCTCTTGGGATTTGGTAACTTCAGAATGTTGTTTTCAAAATATGTTATAAAGTATCCATTGACATGTTCATCTAGGAATGAATAAAACATAGTCATTAGTTCCTTAAACTAGTTTCAAATTTTTTATATTCATTCATCCTGATGGGGTGGGAATTTGTTTATTCTCTTAATGATAGGGAACACAATATGGCATGGGTTTTAGAACTGGAGTGGGGCTACTGATGGTTTAATAATATTAGGTATATCCTCTTCTTTTCATGTTCTCTTACATTGAGCCACTATAATTACTATGGACTTAGACATATGTTTTAATATGGAATAATTCATCTTTTGAGCCACATCAGTAAGATCCCAAAAACCACCAATGTATTTTACATGTTTGAGTGTTGTATGAAACTCTTCACAGGGGTTTTCTATAAATATGGAAAATAAATCCTCTTGGCGGAGCTTTAATTTCGTGGAATTGGCCAACCCTTTCCAACAAGAAATGAAATATGATACCCTGTAATTCTCTCTATGTTTTTGGGTTGAGAGTTTAAGGAATGTTGTCTTCTCTAGAATTGAGATGAATTAAAAGAAATTTTTTTTGACATAAACCTTCCCATCCTAAGATTGACCGAGCTGGAGAAAGGGTGTAGCATATAAAGGTTAGCTATTATAGTGTTTGTATGAAGCATATGAGTTTAAATTCTTAGTATTATGAATATTTCCTCATCATAGGATCATAAGGGTACATGAAATGCATCAAATGATACTATGGATTCCCCAAACCATTAAAAATTTGGAATTTGGGTACCCAAAATTTAGTGGGGTAGGGCTCAAATCAACCCGTTCAGGGTAAGGCCAATTTTTTGGATGCACTATTTCATGTCATTCTTATATTTCTTCAAATAAATATATTAATGAATCAATATTATTATGTATCACTTGAGTGATTTCAAGTTGAATAGGGGCTTGATAAAGGGTATCAACATGTAAATCCATCATGGTGGCTCTACTCTATCCTATGGTGGGTAGCCTATAAGGGTTTGTCCATGAGAAAGTGTTTGAGACAACCCAACAGGTGTTCCCAAGGGAGGTAACTCTTGATATCTCACTATTTTGGGGTTCCCATATACTGGTCGTCAGTCCTGCATATTAGGCCGATTCTATAGTTCTATTTCAATGGTTGGGGAAACCCCTATTTTATGTTATACACCTATTGGGATTGTGATTTGAGTCTCTGTTTAGATAACATATCTAGTATGAATGTTTCCTTGGAGTATATCTATATTTAGTCCTCTCAACTCTTTCATCTCTACCACTTCGAGAGAAAATATTTCCTCGTGTTAGAGGGGTTTGACCTCTTCGAGAATTTGGTGACCCCCAACCATACTTTTACTATTTTCCATTGTGGATGCTCGATGGGGGGGTAGCAATGGAGTTGTTTCAGGAATACTCAAAATTAGAGAAAGCCTCAGTTTCAAGGTATTCACTCCTCCTTTGATCAATTATGTGTGGAATTCATTATGAACAAAAACTTCTTCATAGTGCTTCTCTATATTGGACTCATGTTTTTTTGGGACTTCAGGGGTGGTTTTAATGATATTCACCAATGTGTAACACATTATAGGAATTTAATTAGTTTATTTGTAAGAGACACATTCTTTTCACCCAGCATGAGTCCTTGTCCTATTTTTCATTGGTCCTCCTTGAATAGTTTGATAAACGGTAATACGAAAAGGAATATCCAAAATAAAATTCATGTGTGATTTTAGAGAGTACATCAGGTCCTGGGATTTGATGAAATAGGAGGATTCATTTTTTCAAATTCTCCATAGTTGGTAAAGGACTGGTTTCCTCTAAGGAGTAAATTTGGTTAATTAATCCCCCATCCCTATGGTATGGGGATACTCCCATTCAATTTCCAAAATCTTTTTAAAAAATTTTTATGAACGTGTTTTTTTTAAATCCCTCAGCCCAAGAAACTAGGGTTTCTCCTAGACTATCGTGGAATATCTTGTTATAACTTCCCTTTTGATTTTTTAGATCCATGTTCAATCATGAGATGGATGAATTTTATAGACTACACCTGAGATTCTTGCATCCAAATAAATTTTCTCTATTTGAAACATTTGTTCTATCCGATGATTGAGTTCTCTTAAGATGAAGGCCTACTCAATAATCTTAAATTCTCGATGCATGAGTCTTTTGATGGATTCCCCTCTTCTGGACTGACATATTCAGGAGTTGTTCAGGGAGGGTCTTTTTTATTGTACCTTCTATCATGAACACGGTCTATTTTTTTTATCCCTTGTGAAGATATAACATTTAATGATTTCACTATTGGTAGGACTTTCTATGTTGGGAGCATGGTGAATTAGAAGGCACAATGCTCACCCCATCCTCTGATATTAACGTGGGATGTGGAATCTATGATCATCTGATGAAATTATTTTAACACACGAAGACATTTTCATTGAAGGGCTCCTTATAGTTTTTCCCAATTTTGGGTGTCATGTAGATAGGACTTCTTTTAGTTAAATTTGGAAGTGTATTCCTTACATTAGCTTTATGTGGCTTAGATATTTTTCATAAGGTAAAACTTTTCTCATATGTGATGAAGAATTATTTATATATTTTGGAAAATGTCATGAACACAATCCTTTGATAACTCATCTACAATACTGTATTGGGGAGAGGATAAAGGTTAGATCATGATTATTATGTCATATCCAAATGTCTCTTCATGTTTAATATGTCTTATTTTTCTTTTTCCATAGGTTACGTAACCTAGTTCGACCAAAGTGGATGCTTTCCTACTACTTTATTGTAAAAATAACTATTGGTAGGGAATTCCTCTATCATGTTGGATGGAGGAAAATAAAAGTGTGGTTTAGAGAGTGACCATATCCTTGGGCTCTCTTCTGGATGAGAATGGATTTCACATGTCAATGGCAAGGAATCAAACTTGACTCGCCTCATTTTCCCAAGTGCCTCAGGTTATGAGGAATTTCTCATCATTAAATCTCCAAGGGGGAAGCCTTCATGATGAAGTGAAATGTTGTTATAGGGAGTAATACCATTACAGAATATCTTCCAACAATGTGGAGAGTTATTGCATCATATACCATAGGGAGGGAAATCATGGTAAACAAAATCAAGGGGGGATTCTTATCGATCAATCTATAGACCACATTGAGGGCAGTCGTGGATCTCATTAGGAAACGGGATCTCAATATGTATCAGATTATGGACATGAAGAAATCCTTCAATGTGAGGTTTCCTAGTAGGACCTCCATATTTACTTCTAATATTACTCTATTATGGTAACAAGAGAGTAGTATCCTGAGATACCATAAATAATTGTAAATGGGATTCAAGAACACTAGAATTAATTATTGAAGGATCATGGATAGTCTAATAATTTTATATTAGTCTTTGATAAGGAAAATTTGTGGATTCCTTCATGTGAGCGATTAGGGACACTTTCTAGAAAAGAAGTTTTCATATATGGTAACTTGTTTGGTTAATTCTTATGTTACTACAAGAAAATATAGTGGGTTTATTTAATTTTGGAAGGGGATTATGCCTACATCAAAGTGGCCTTTGGAATAGGCTGATTACCTCTAGTTTGAATGGGGGTATGGACCCAATATGGTTGTTCATATATCATGGGGGAATTTATCCCACAACCCTCCAAGAGAGGAATAGAGGTGTCTGTCTACTCTGGAGTGACTTGTTGATGATTCATCACATTTATAGGGATAGAGTTGGGTGTCTGTTGACGCTCCTTTTCATCACATTGTCTAAAAGAATGGAAAGGGAAATGACTTAGCCCAAATTGATTCATCCTTTGAAGAAAACATCAAAAATCGACAAAGGCGTGAACAAGGCTTCAAATGCACAAGGGTTGTGCAAGTTCCATCACTTTCACGCAAGTATACCTGCGTGACAACTAATGGTCACACAAGTGACTTGTGCTCCCTAAAGGATAACCACTCGGGGTCTTCTCTAGCCTATAAATACCCCCGGTGGGCCCCCCATTTCGACAAGGAATTTTTCCAGAATTCACATACAGAGCTCTGAACGCCCAAGTCTCTTCTTCAGGTCTTCCGAACTCTTATAATGTAATTCTTTACATATAATGGAATGTCTAAACAAGAGGAGTAAGTTCTAAGTGTCATAATTCACTAACAATTGAGCGCCTAAGTGTTTTTCCCTTAAGGGAAATGAAAACACTTGCGCGCCGCCCTACTTCTTCATCAGAACTTGCGCGCCATCTTCTGGAAAGCCTCTAGGGATAATACCAAGGTTTTGAGCCAAGTCTCGCCCAATTATTACTCAAGGATTGAAAATCACGCATGTACCCGTGTGTCACTCATGTTTACCTGCGCGACCAGGACTTGCGCACCCACGCAGTACCTGCGCGCCTGCCAGGACTTTTGCGCCCCTACCTTTTTGGGTGAATTTCCTGCCCACTTCACCCCTCTTATGACATTCCACTTCTCCTATTAAATATTCAATCTTCAAGACACTCTTCAAAGCCATTTATGGCATGATTTCTTGATTTGGATTCTTTATCTGAAAGGAACTCCATGGAACATCTCTCAAAATATAGTGATCTACACATCTTTATGTCATTAAATATTGATATTTCATTCATTAAACATCGTCCTTTAAGATGAGAGAATCCCTAACCTGGGCCTGCTTTTCAGGAGTAACCCCAGTCAAAATTCTCATTACTAAGGGCATCCTCCATAGGAGTAATCCCCAAGTCCTCTAATCTGGGCATCCTCCTTAGGAGTAAGGCCCAGTCCTAAATTTCTCAAATATGGGAATCCTCCTCAGGAGTAATCCCCAACCATAATTACCTTAACCTGGGCCTTCTTTTCAGGAGTAATCCCCAGTCTCAAATATGGTCATCTTCTTTAGGAGTAAGGCCCAAGTCCCATAACATGGGCCACATTTTTAGGAGTAATCCCTAGTCATAATTCCCCAAATTATGGGCATCCTCTTCAGGAGTAAGCCCCAAACATTAAATCCTTTAACTTGGGCCTCATTTTCAGGAATAAGCCTCAGTCTCAAATATGGGCATCCTCTTTGAGATTAATCCCCAAGTCTACTAATTTTCAAATCCCTTTAATCTGGGCCTCCTCCTTAAGAATAATCCCCAGCCTTATTTTCTCTTAACCATTCATAATTCCTTTTCATCTGGGCATCCTTTTCATGAGTAAAACCCAATCATAAGTCCCCTCCTAACTTGGGAATCTTCCTTAGGAGTAAGCCCTAAGAATAGAGTATCCAAATCTCCATGAAGTATATATACCTTTATGGACCATGTTCAAGGATTTCTTCCCTAAATTAAATCTTAATACTCATCAATTTGGGCAGTCATACATACATAAGCCCCACATCATTGCATGGCACAATTGTCTGGTTTCACCAATACCTCTTGTTTCTCACACCGAGCATGAGTCACGTGAGCTTAGAGTGTAAAAGTAATCATGACATCTTCCTTTGAGACATAAATCATGCAGAAACATCATACTCCCTTACTCGGACTACGTGGGTTCTGATTCCTTTTCCAAAACAAAGGATTCGTAGGTAACCCATCAGTGGGTACGATCCCAACTCTGAAATAATCCATGTCCTCCTGAATTACAATAAACTTCAAGTTCCCCACTGAGTGGATTTAAAACCAGTATGGTCATCATAATGACCAAGATATTTTTATGTATTTAAGGATACCATCAACTAAGAATCTCTAACAAATACAGATGATTCTTCATCGATGAAGAACCTCAAATACATAGAAAATATTCACTGAATTTCCTATATATTAATCATTGATTGTCAGACTAAAGGAAATATCATTTTATACTTGGTAATGTAATAAGGATTCATGAACATAACTTAAATCTGTAAAGAGATTCCCGGAGTAGACAATAATTCCCCTCAAAAAGGTGTGATGATTCCGACCTCCCATCCTCTTGACCAATGCAAATTCCTAAGCCTCATTAGTCCACAACTAATGAGCACCTACCTTTGGAAAGTAGGTCCAAATGGATATGGAATCATTGGATGCTTCCGGTTATAAGAACAAACCCGTTGGAAACTGATTTGAATGTTTGAAACTTCAATCAACGATGTCATCCCCAATTCCAGAGGGAAACAAAAAATGGTGAACCTAACATGAATCCTTAACCAAGTTAAAATGATGTTTCTCTTATTTGTTAGGCCCCTATTTAAACTCAATGAGAGTGCCAAAAAAATCAATCATTGACATATGTGCTCATCCAAAAGATGTAGTGGCTGAATTTATCTTGATTACGTCAGTTATATCAAACAGGCACTCTTTTCCAAGATTTTCTGCATTCTATGAAATGGCTGCTCTCAAGTTCACACCTGTGAATACCACTGCTTCAAATGCCACTGCTGCTACTCCTGCTCGATCATCATCCGCACTGAGGATGACATCACCTACTCAGCATCTTCAACGCTGGGTATCAAACTCACTGGTTAAGGAGTACCGTCAAAATGGTACTATTCCAACTCTGGAGGCTGCTCGACAAGCCCTCCAAGGGAACAATACACCCTGGTCATCCGGACAGTGATGACCAGTGATCAAGAAGTAGGCAGTGCTAACTACCGTCTCCAACCGTTTCGGGTCGTTATCCCCGGAACACAATCACCATTCACTCCCATATTCTGGGGAGGGGAATGATCAGGTCCCTCAGGGCTTTAATTCAAGGAAGAAGGAGTCCTTCCTAAGGTCTCCTATCAACAATCGCCACCAGAATCGTGTGGAAGTGTGTCGTCAACATGATGAGGGTGTTGACTCCAGGCGTTCAGCTCAGGTTCCTCGAACCCAATAAGGCAAGATGAATCGCCAGAGGCGAAATCCAGTCAATAGTGAGCAGCTTCTCATCTCTTCCATCTCCGGAGAAGTCCACCAACCTATCTTGGTGGAAAGAAACGAGCAGTCACACACACCTGCCCGTTTTAATTCTGTTATCCAGCAGACTTGTCTGACAGCAACACGCCAATCCCACCATGCAATTTCGGCGTAGTACTATAGGCAAGAACATACACCTGTTTATACATCATCATCTAGTCAGCAGGCTCTTCTGAGAACATATGATAGAGCTCATCAACCACATTCGGCGAAGTACAATCTGTAGGCACATACACCTGCTAGTATTAATCAAGCCTACCAAAAGTCTCTCTTGGTAGCACATGGAGAAGTCAGTCGGAATGCTCTGGCGACAAACAGGAGGTAGACTCAACTCTCTGCCCCCACACTTGAGTACTTTCAGGATTCACTGACAGGAAAAGGATGACAGGAGTAGGCACATACACCTACTCCAAGCACGGAATGGACGTATATCCCCATTCCGGCAGCTGAAGTCACCAAGCATATTCTATTAATGGTGAAAGAGTAGAATAAAATCCCTGCTCATATTCTGGATGCCTTCCAGAAAATTATAACGGCTTCAGCAGCATCACAGGGAAAGAAATGAAAATATATCCCTACCAGTGGAGTGACACATCAACAGTTCACTCTAGAACAGACACACACATCTATTCCAGTCCAAGAGGGTTGTGGGGCATACTCCCCCATATCATATGGACAACCATGTTAGGAACATACACCTGATTTGATTGGAGATCGTAATCCTAACCTGGCCATCTCTCCTGATCCGGCACATACACCTGGTCAGAGCTGCCACATTCGTCAACAAGTGGTTTCCAAGGAGAGTAAGAAGGTGTCTAAGAAGAAGACATTCCCAGAACAGTCAGGAGATCAAGAGCAAATCTGTAACAAGGCCTTGTTCGATGCTGGAGTTCTTGAAGCCCTCAGATAGTTATCTGTTGGAATTCAAGATTGTACTCCCTCATTTCCCAATAGTGGGAACATTAATTCCGAAGGTCTTCAAAAAACACTTCCTCATGAAGGATTGCTTCATGACAATTCGGCCGGTCTTGATGTTTCATCTTCATATGAGAGCCACGGGAACCCTCTGTGAGGTCAGATGACCAAGGAGCAAGAGATCTCATATTTTTCTGTAACCCACCATGGTGGTCCTCCCCATGATGATGAATTTTTCTGCGAAATTCCTCTTCGTAGTAGTGATGCACATTGCCCAGAAAATTCTCTAGTGGTCAATGTAGTGCTGAGAAATCCCTCTTATCTTGAGGCACTTGCAAATGCAAAACCAGTCATGTTTGATGCTTCATCTCTAGAAGGTGAAATAATTTCTCAATCGGAAGATAGCCCAGGGTGTAGGTCATTATCCGAACCACCCCCAAGTCATGCATCTTCTAGTTTGATCAGTGGTTTCTCTACCAATATTGTTGAATCTGATGAAGCAACAAGGAAGAACCAGCTCTGGTCAAATCAGGTAGAAGAATCTTCATTGAATGATAAAGAAGAAGTGATGAACATGAGAAAACAACGTGAGAAGGGTGAAGTGCCAGTCATGTTTTGGCCCCGGGCTGACTCTCAGTATAACATTCCAGAGATATTGACAGAAGATGGAATTGATGATATTCGTCTCAACATATGGAAAACTCTTTGTCAGTTGAAAAATAAAGTATAATATTATGATGAATATGAAAATCATGTTAATATAATAGAAGGGTTACAACGTCAAATTGACTTAGAATCTCTATCAGTCTCTCAATATCTGAGGGCTAAAAAGCAGCAGAGATCCCTTCACCGTTCATGCCTTGGTGCACTAAGAAGATTGAACCAGTTAATTGCCA
The DNA here is from genome assembly GCA_963277665.1 of Viscum album. Taxonomy (NCBI): domain Eukaryota; kingdom Viridiplantae; phylum Streptophyta; class Magnoliopsida; order Santalales; family Viscaceae; genus Viscum; species Viscum album. The sequence continues at coordinate 1,930,411,658 of OY728123.1, forward strand.
ATGCACCATCTGGTATTCGTGTCAGAGGATAGGGTATTCATGGAGCACTACATTTCACTGTGATCTTCTGTCAGAAAAGCCCACCGAAAATGGTCTCATGCAATGTTATTCCCCATGGTCGGCCACAATCAATGGGTTTTGTTTGTAATCAAAATCTTTCCCAAGAGCAGGCCTTAACTAGTTCTTCTCAAAATCATGAAAACAGAGAACAAGTTGTTGAATTACTCCTACATCAAGAAAACGAGAATATGGAACAAGCCTCTCATATGGAGAAATCAAATCATCAAGTGACCGAAGTATCAGAAATAATCCAATGGTCTTTTGAGCCGGGTGATAAAAGTGGATGTCGATTGATGCATCCAGCTAATTTCCAGACTAAGATCCACAAGATCAGGAGAGATTTTAAGAAATTCTCAGACATAACATGTCAAAAGCCACCCCAGCTTTCCATACTGGGGACTCTTTTAAACCAACCCTCGAAATCAACAAATACGAATCGAGGAGTTGAGCAAAGACAGCAGGAACAGCCCTAGTCCACCAGACTGAGGACTTTTTCAAATCATCAGTCCCCTGATCAGAAAAAGTCAGTCTTTTCTCGATTGGGGAAGAAGCCTCAAGTGGAACGAAGAGCCAAATTATCAGGGGATTCCCTCCAAATTACAGTTCTTCAAGAAGTTCATGAGGGATTGAATCAACAAAAGGCAATGTCTCATCAAAGACATGGAAGAAGAAAATATCACAGAAATGCTGATAGAAGGGATGCGATGCGTTATTCATGAATCAATGTCATCAATGCCATTGTTACTAATCCACCATATAAGGCTCACTTAGGGGACTCAGATAAAGAGGTTCCTGCTCAGAAATTTGTATGCATAGACAAAAATGAAGAAGGTGCGCATACACGAAATCAAAGATTTACCCAAAATATGGGTGTTCCTTCAAATAACCTACTTTACCCTCTCCTAAAGGGATAAAAAAGGGGAAGGGAAATAATCAGGTTACATATCCTTCCTCTGGAGAAGGCCAATAGCTCACACTAGAGAAAAGATTTGCGCAACAGGAGGAAGAAATGAAGGAATTGAGAAGGATGAATGGAGAACTACTTCAGGGTAGTCTTCCTCCTAAGCGTGCTATAGTCAGTCATCCAAGGGAGTTTTTTACAGCTACTAATATGGATCAAGAATATCCTCCTTTATCAGTACACCCTCACAGGTCTAATCCTATGGGTCAAGTGCAACAACAATTTGCAGTATTGCCATCGGTTGCAGTATCGGCTGCCATATCTATCCAAGATCCAGTCATTGCACCTACCCAAGTCCAAGTTCAACCGGATGTTTCTCAAAAGTTAATGACTACCATTGAGTCATTAACAGCTCGGTTAGAGACTATGGAAGGGAAGCGTGCGCAGGTTCAATCGGAAAATAAATCTTACCCTGAATGGGTAGATTCAATCTCTCCCCCATCAAATTTTGGGAATCCTGTATTTCCTTTTTTCAATGGATCAGGCGATCCTGAATAGCATTTGATGCATTATGTGTCTTGTTGCGATCCTTTGATGGGAACTCTGGAGCAGCAAGAAGCAGTGAAACTCAGATTCTTCGTGCAAACCTTGCAAGGACCAGCTTTTGTCTGGTATAAAAGCTTGAAATCCCAGTCAATTACCGGATGGGAAGATCTCCATAAACAATTTCTTCTTCAATTCATATCAACATGGGAAAAGACAATAGTTTTTAATCTTACAAACTGTATGCAAAGGGATAATGAAAAAGTCTCGGATTTCATTGCTCGCTGGAAGGGATTAACATATTCCTTAAACAGAGCACTCCCTCAAGAGGAACTGTTTCCAATCTGTGTGGAAAATTTGCATGACGAATTACGCACGCCGTTGATCCCTGTGAAATACACAGGAGGGTTTCGAGACCTTACTTAAATCTCTCAATATATTGAAGATTCTCTTATACAGACTAAGGCTAAATCTCGTGTAATTCCATCAGCTCTAGGAAGGAGAATGGGTAAAGCAGAAACTGCTACAGTTATGCTTAAACAAGAACATGTAACTGCTTATACCTCAAAACCTTCATCTTCTCAAAGGTCTCCACCTCTTGAGCATCAAAAACAAAAGCCATTTCGTCTAGACGATCAAAGAGATCAATGATGGAAACAATTTGAGGATCTGAAGAGAAAAACATACTCTTTCTGAAATGAACAAGTTCCTGGTTACTTCATTTCGGCTCTGGAGAATAATTTGGTTCAGTTGCCAAGGCCCAAAAGGCCAAACAAGGAAGGAGATGAAGATCGTCCCAATTATTTCCCCTTTTATCAAATGTTGGGGCATCCCATATAGGAGTGTTTTGTCTTCAAAGACCTTCTGTAAAAGATGGTCGACTCAGGACAGGTCAAACTGAAAGGCTCTTCAGCCCAGGTAGCATGTGTTACTACTACAGTTATAGAGGAGGATGGCGAGTGGCAATAAGTCAAAAGAAAAAATGCACAAAAATATGATGATTGGATGGTCAGAAAGATGATCAACCGAACTCATGCTATTTTTCGAACACAATTGAAGATACCAATTGTACCTTCTGCCATGAATACCACAGAAAAATCCTCTTCAGAGGGAAAATCCTCAAAAGGGAGGCATAATTCCAAGAAGGAAAAGAAATAAGAAGAAGATGAGTACATGTCAAAGCCTAAGTTGTCTTTGACCCTGGCAGACTTCATGCCATCTACTTCAAATCAACGGGCACCGCCCCACCAAATGGCACAGCCTAAATTGGCTAGTCAGGCAGAATCCTCATCGGATGAAGAGTTTATTTTTAGTTCTGTTAATATGATTCACTTAATAGATCCATATGCTAGTCGCAGTTTCAATTTTGATGAGCTTGAATTCCCTGTATCAAACAGAGGAATCAGAGGAAGTTCCAGAGGCTCAGGATACAGGGGAAGATGTGGATCTTTCAAAATCCACTATTACAATTCTACCCCTGCTATAACTGTGTACGCAGCAGAAACTCATGGTTGAGCCCTTCAGCGAGCTCAGAAAGAACAAGCAAGTTCTTCTACCAATAGAAAATTCAGTCCTGGCACGGTTATTTTGGAAGACCGGTCGAAGGTTCCATCTTCTTCCTCTCAACAAGTGAATGGATCTAATCAGTCTAATCTTCCAAAACTAGGAATATTGCCAACTCCTATCCCAATACAAGATGCATCAACTTACAAGGCATCTGCTTCCAAGGAACCTCCAAAACCACATGTTCCTGTTGGGGAACTCAGACCCCTGGATCAAAAGTATGATGTATTGAAACACTTGGCCCAAGTACCGGCCAAGTTTTCGATTTTGTATGATTTGAATCTGTCAAAGCATCTTCGAGAGGCACTCATTGAGTCTTTGTAAAGTACTCATGAGTTTGAAACTGAAATTGCTGCAGCTGAAGTCTATCACATGGAGAATAATCCTGCAGAATTCCATGCAATAATATCTTTTACTGATGAAGATGAAAATGTTTTTGTGCATGCACATATTAGACCTTTGTACTTATCTGGCAAGGTCAATGGCGTAGACGTCCGAAGAACTTTCATTGACAATGGTTCATGAGTCAACCTCATGCCCATTCGTACACATCATCGATTTGGCCTCACAGAATCTAATTTATCTCCTTCTACCATGATGTTATAAGGATATGATAAAAATGAACAAGAACCACTGGGAAAAGTTACACTCAGAACTCATTTTGGAGATCTTCTATCTAATTCAAATTTCATGGTTGTTGATCAAGACTCAGCCTTCAACATCTTGCTTAGAAGACCCTGGCTACATCAACATGTGGTTATCCCTTCATCATACCATCAATGTCTCAAATATTGTTTTGATGGTCAATTTGGGATATTATATGGTGATAAGGCCCCATTCCATACATGTGAGTCTCAATACATTGAGGCATGATTCTATCACATGAAGGGAAGCGAGAAATCCACAGCAAAGGAGATCACCAAAGTTAATGCTTAGTATGGTTTGGAGAAGATTCCAGTAAATCCATTTGCGCATGTGAGTACAGATTATGTATTGCCTATAAGTCAAATTGACAAGATAGACCCAAATAAAAATATTCTTATGGAAATATCCATAATTTCAATTACGGCAGTCAATCCAGACAACATGAGAGAAATTGGTCATTCTCAAGGCAATGATGAAATCCCAAATGGAGATTTCTTCATTTCATATGCTGAAATCCATCAAGTCTATACTTCACCAATCAGGCCTGAAGAAGTTATAGCAACATCAGAGGTGAATAATGATGTCGATTCCCAATCCGCCATCTCCTCTTTATTTCCCAAGGAAGACCATTCATCATCAATCGGGTCGGAAATGGAAGCTTATTCTTCGAGATGTGAAAATTTTGACATCTCTTCTGATCATGAAAATTATGCTTCATCAAATACAATGCAAGTAGAAACGGAAGAAATAACACATGTTGAAGAAGAAGAGGAAGATCTTAGAGATGCTCCTCCATCATTTGAAGGGGGTATCTCTACCACCGTGGATGAACTCATAGAAATAAATCTGGGTACAAAAGAAGATCCACGCCCCACTTTAATCAGTGCAGCCATGACTATTGAAGAACACGAGATGTATATTTCCTTTTTAAAGAAAAATCGATACATATTTGCTTGGAACTATACAGAGATTCTCGGTCTTGATCTTGATGTTGCTACTCATCATTTGGGTTTACCAGAAAACATAAAGTATTTAAGCAAGCCGCGAGAAGAACACACCCAACTTATGCTTCCAAAATTGATGCTGAAGTGGATAAGCTGATCAAAGCTAACCTCGTCAGAGAATTTCAATATCCCAAGTGGTTGGATAATGTTGTCTCTGTAAAGAAGAAGAATGGACAAATTAGAGTTTGCATCGATTTCAGATATCTTAATCGACATTGTCCTAAGGATGATTTCCCAGTTCCGATTACAGAACTTTTAATTGATGCATCAGCTGGCTATGAAGCACTTTCCTTCATGGATGGACATTCCGGATATAATCAAATATGAATGGCCCTAGAAGACGAGGAATCCACAGCCTTCAGAGCCCCTCATGGTGTGTTTTACTACCGGGTAATGCCCTTTGTCTTAAAGAATGTGGGCGCTATATATCAGCCTGCCATGCATCGTATCTTTAAACCCTTTCTAGGTAAGTTTGTTGAATGCTATGTAGATGATTTGGTGGTTAAATCCAAACAATGTTCTAATCACTTGGCTGATTTGGAAGTCATATTCCGCAAGCTTCGACAACATAATATGAATATGAACCCCTTAAAATGTGCTTTTGGGGTAACCTCAGGAAAATTTCTCGGCTTTATTGTACGCCATCGTGGTATTGAAGTCGATCCTGAGAAGACAAAGTCAATCCTTAGTATGTCACCTCCTCTAAACTTGAAATAATTATGAGGACTTCAAGGACACTTATCCTATATTCAGGATTTCATCGCCAATTTGGCAGGAAAAAGTTTACCCTTCACCAAATTGATGAAGAAGGGAGTCACTTACCAGTGGACTGAATAATGTCAAGAAGCATTCGATTTTTTCAAGAAATACCTCTTGAGTCTGCCGGTACTCATTCCACCTATTGAAGGAAGACCACTTATCCTCTACGTGACATCTTTAGAGCGATCATTGGGTGCCTTTATTGCTCAGAAGAATGATGTTGGAAATGAAAACAGCCTCTACTACCTCAGTCAGACTATGCTTGAAGTAGAAATCCAGTATTCAAGTATTGAGAAGTGCTGCATGGCATTAATCTTTGCAGTTTAGAAATTGAGACACTACCTGCAACATCACGAGGTCCAATTGGTATCTCGCAATAACCCGCTCAAATTCATCCTTAGTCGTCCAATGCTTACAGAACGTCTGGCATGGTGGGAAGTTATTTTGCAGCAATTCGACATTCAGTATGTGTCTCAAAAAGAAATAAAGGTCCAAGCTCTGACTGATTTCCTAGAGGAACACCCTTCAGTGGAAGACAAATCTTCAGATATTGAACTTCCAGATGAGGAAGTCTTCTCTATTCAAGAAAGTCCTCAGGCATGGGAAATGTATTTTGATTGTAACGACCTGAAATTCTGAATAAATCTTATTTCATAATTTTGTGTGATTTTATTTTTTATACTCAAAAAAACTATTTCATTTGATAACTAAGTATAATTAAAATGAGATTGTTGGGTTTTGACTATTATATGACTGTTAGTCAGTATAACCGTTGAAAACTGAATGTTGCGACTTTTGTCTCTAAATACAAGTGATCTTGGTTAATTAATATAGAAAGAAGATTCAATGGCCTCACCCAGTAGTCTTGGACTGATCGAAGCCCATCTAACAGAACTTGGAAGGGAGGTAGCACCACTGGGCTTTGCTCTGGACCAAACCCAAGTGTAACTTCATCGTGTGAAGCTAAAACGGAATTGCCTTCGCGAGAAGTTCAAACTGATAGAAATTACTACTCATGCGATGTTGGCTGAGCCTCCCTCAGATTCTCTCACCTTATCACACCTTACACTTATGTCCTATGCGGGTGTGATAAGGGGATATGTAAGGAGACCATAACTGCCTTGTGTAATCCTTTGTTTTAAATAAATATTTTGATATCTTCTTATGATGAAGTTTATGAATTTTCAAATGTCCGGATAAATATAGTATGCATATTTCTGGTGAATTTTAGAGAAATGATATTTTTAAAAAATGTTTATGTAAACCTTAAACAATTAAAAATGTGCAATGATTTTCAAAAAATGATCTTCTATAATTATGTTCAGTACAAAATTTACAGTCTAATAAGATCAACTTAATTTTGTGATGAATAGTAAATTATGAATAGTTATTTTATGCTTAGGATTAGTAATGTGACCAAATGGATTAGTAATATCACTTAAATAAAGCATTAATATAATCTAGGCACCTTGATTAAGTAATGTGATTCAATAAAATGGTTAAATAACAGTTTCATAAATTATTAGTCAAGTATTAGTTTTTTCGGGTGAATAGTGTTTTTTTAATTAAAAATTCAATTAAAAATATTTAGAAATTTATTTTTATAAAATGGATTTCATTTTTGAACTCAGAGCATCGATATTATGTTAAGGTAATTTTTGGGGATTTTTCTGAAAAAAAAAATGAATTTTCGGTGAATAGTGTATTTATTTAAAAATTAAATTAAAAGTATTTAGAAAATTATTTTTATAAAATGGAGTTCATTTTTGAATTCATAGCATCGATATTTGGTTAAGGTGAAATTTTGGGATTTTTCTGAGAAAGTTGAATTTTCGATGAATAGTGAAAATATAGTTTTTAAGTTACGGGTGTTTAATGACATCATTAAATGATGTATTAAGTATTTAATCAATATGGTCGACTTATTAATAGTAATATAAGTTATGAGGTGTCCCAAGTGGCCAATACCATTGGAAAATACCATGGGAAAGCCCATGGTTTTGCAAAAACCACTAATGAGGTGTCCCTTGGCCATTAATGCCTTGTCCCCTAACTTTCCCTATAAATACCAAGACATCCTCTCATCCATTCGACTCCCAACATTCCCCCAACGAATCTATAGTCTCATTACATCCCAAGGAGTCCTCCTAAGGTTCCCCCAAGCCCCCAAGGTCCAAACCATTGAGTTTTAACAGTTACGTTTTAAGGTAAGGGATCTGACCCCTCTCTTTCTTTTCAAGTGATCTCTTTTATGTCATTTCTTTTATGCTCCATGTTCTTATGTTGGAGGATGTTATTTTATATTCATATTACTTACCTTTTCATGTTCATATTATGAGATACCCCCTCTTTCTCTCATCAATTCGTTTTAAGAATGTTTAAGTGACGTCGTTAGGCTACCGAATTTTTAAGGGATTCGTTCACCTTTCTCATTTTTCAAAGATCTACTTTCATGTCATGTATTTCAAGTTCCTTTGTATTATTTTTGGTTATGATATCTATATATATCATACTGATCTTGTATGTTCATATGATGAGACACCCTATTTGATCTCGTCAATTCATTTTTGTTGAAGTTTAAGTGACGCTGTTAGGCTGCCGAGTTTTTAAGGGATTCTTTCACCTTTCTCATTTTTCAAAGTTCTAATTTCATGTCAAGTATTTCAAGTTCCTTTTTATTATGTTGGGGTATGATATCTATATCTATAATACTGAAGTTTTATGTTCATATTATTATATACCCTATTTTATCTCGTCAATTCATTTTTGTTGAAGTTTAAGTGACGCCGTTAGGCTGCCGAATTTTCATAAGAGAAATCTTATTTTTTTGTCTTCCTCTCATGTTCTCAATTTCATATAGTATATCATTAAAATTTCATTACCATGTTCTTAAATACTTTATATTCTGTCCCCCCTACTGTTTTATGGATCATTTATGATTGGGTGAACCATGTCCCCTCTCTTTTCAATATTTTCTAAAAAACCTCGTAACATAGCCGTTATGCTGCAGAATTTCCATCTCAAAATGTCTCTATCTTATTCTCAAATTCATTTATTTTATTAATTTCATACTCAAATCTCTTTATCCTAAATGGGTATTCACATATATACCAAAATGTTCTATTTTAAATTCTTGGATTTACATACATGAGACCCGCTTTCCTTTTCCGTGGGTTTAAAGTGACATAAAGATCATGTCTTTAAAGCAGTTTTTAAAAAGTTATGATTATGAAATGAAACCCATTTATTTTATGCTATATGGGTTGTTTATGAAATTATTGATGATTATATATGTGTCTCACATGATAATAAATGCAAATATAAGGGTGCGCCCTGATAGCGCTCCAATGCATTGGGTAAAGACATAATCTCTATGGATGATCATTTAGACTGATACCTTGGTGAATAACCTTGGTAATTTTTATTGACACCTTGGGGATGGACCTTGGTGAAACGAAAATGATTGTCTTTGTTAAATGTTGTAGCCACATCTTCAAGTTATGAAAAAAAAATTTATTACGATATGACTCACAATTTCTTTCTCATGCCTTAAAGTTCTTTTTCATGACATTGTGGATGTATCCCAAGTTCACATGTTAAATGTTTCCCCTTGTTTCCCTTACTGGGCCTTCTGCTCACCCATTCTTTTGATGTATGTCCCCATGTTATGAGATGTATTAATGAACCTAGGATGAACATTAGGATAATCTTTTCAAGTGTTTAAGAAGAATGTTTTATGTTTTCATGTTTTAAGTTCCTGGTTTCCAAGACACTAAACCTTAAAGATCCTCAGTTTTGTAAAATGTAATGAAAGTTTATGTGATAAAAAGGAGGGATGCTATATTGATGATTCTTCTAGAAGTCCAACAGGGAGGAAAATGGAAAATCCTAAATTCAACAAAGTTGGCTTAGGAATTGTGCTCATTTCTCCAGAAAAGGACGTATTACCTTATTTCTTCTTATTATGGGAAGGTGGTACCAATAATGAAGCAGAATACCAAGATTTAATCATAGGCTTGGAATTGGCGCGTCAAGAACAAGTGAATCACTTAAAGGTGAAAGGTGATTTAGACCTGGTAATCAAACAATTCAATGGGGATTGTGACATCAGAAAAGAAGAACTAATCCCTTTGTATGATTACATCAGAGAGTTAATGGAGGAATTCCCTTCAGAACTGACATTTTCTTATGTCTCGAGATCACAAAATGCCCAAGCTGATGCACTGGATAATATAGCCACAACTCTAGAAGATCCAAATCAGGATGAGACAACCATCAGTATTTCCCACCGTCGTGCAATTTCACCTTATGTTCGAATCGGAACAGAGGAAATTAATGAAATTAGTCCCATTCCTGAACCGCATGGTCATACTACAGGATGGATGTCACCTATCAGGGAATACCTTTAAAATGGAACACTTCCACCTGATAGGGATGAGAAAGAACAAATCTAGCAACCTGTGGTCAATTTTACTCTTTATGATAGCCCAGATCACCTAGAGAAAATTCCCTACAAGCATGGTTTTGATGGAGTTCTCTTCAGATGAATTTATGGTGAAGAGAAAATGGTTGTCATGAAAGAAGTGCATACAGGAGTTTGTGGTTCCCACCAGTCTAAAAATAGACTATCTGATCAGATTCGAAGGCTTGGATACTTTTGGCCTTCAATAATACAAGATTGTGTTGATTTCACAAATAAGTGTCATTCATGCCAAGTACATGAAAACTTCATTCATCAACCTCCAGAGTTTCTTCAAACAGATAAATACTCGTGACCATTTGCCACATGGGGAATGGATGTGGTGGGACCTTACCCTTCAGCTACGGCCAAGAAGTTTAAGTATATTTTTACTACTACTGATTTATTTTACATATGGGAAGAGGCAATACCTCTCAAGGAAGTTGGTGCTAAATGCATTGTTAGCTTCATCAAGTCTAACATCATTACCAGATTTGGGGTCCCTCATACCATATTGACGGACAATGGAACCAACTTCTGTTCATCCGAGGTGAAGAAGTTGTATCATGAATACAACATCAAATCCAATCATTCATTTCAGTATCATGCAGTGGCCAATGTCCAGATAGAAGCCTTTAATAAGACTCTGTCAAATATGTTGGAAAAGATGGAGGATAAAGATAAGAAATCATGCCCTGATAAACTCTTCCATGCTTTATGGGATTATCGGACTACCACCCGTGCTGCAACGCAGTCAACTCCATATTCACTGGTATATGGAATGGAAGTCGTCTTGTCCATTGAAGTTCAATTGCCTTCGCTCAGAGTAGCCATTTGTGATCAGTCATCTACATATGAGAAATCTCAAAAGAGAATGAATGAATTGGAACGGTTAGATGAGAAAATATTGTGCACTTTGCACCACTTGGAAGTCTATCAGAATCGAATAGCACAAGATTTTAACAAAAAAGTTCATCTTCGTTCATTCACTCAGGGAGAATTGGTATTAGTTCCCAGAACTCCAATGATATCAGGAAAGAAACCTCCCAAGCTTGAGCCAAAATGTGGATGACCTTACTCAATACATAGGGTCTACTCCAATGGAGCTTATTCATTAATCTCGATGGATAGAGAACTCATCACTACTCCAACCAATGCTAGATTTTTGAAGAATTATTTTGTATAAACACAAAATATATCATCATTGGTCCGGTATGACCTTAAACTGCACCACCGTCCTGAAAGACATTAATCTTCATTATCCACGGTCCATACATATGACCTTAAACTATTTGTGTTACTTTCGTCCCACATGATGTTAAACTGTGAAAAATATTCCCTAATACATCCAACATGACGTTAAACTGTGTCCCCCTTCATCGTCCTTGCTATATGATGTTAAACTATATAGAAGTACCTTTCGTCCAGCAAGACGTTAAACTGCATCATCAATGGTCCATGCATATGACTCTAAACTATTTGTAAGTCCCTTACGTCCAACAAAACGTTAAAATGCATCATCCAGGGTCCATACAAATGAACTTAAACTATTTGTATTAATTTCGTCCCACACAATGTTAAACTGTTGGAAAAAAATTCCCTAATTTTTCCTCACTACATGACATTAAACTGTACAGTCCCCCTTCTGTCCAGCATGATGTTAAACTGCACCATCCACGGTCCATTCATATGACCTTAAAATATTCTCACTTTCGTCCAACATGATACTAAACTGTATCATCCCTTTTACATCCAACATGACGTTAAACTATGAAAAAAAGGTCTCTAATATGTCCAACATGATGTTAAAATGTGTTCTCTTTTGTCATTACTGTATGATATTAAACTGCACAATCCTCTTTTTGTCCAACAAGACATTAAACTATGTTGTCCCCATCATCCTAAATACATGATGCTAAACTTTACAGAAATTCCTTTGATACGTCCTACATGACATTAAACTGTACTTTATCCCTGCTACATGACACTAAACTGTGCAGCACCAATAGTCCTAACTTCAAGACTTCAAACTGCATAGTCTCTTTATATGTCCTACATGAAACTAAACTGTGTATCATTAGGGTTGTTGCTACCTATCGTTTATCACACCGAGTACAACTCACATGAGCTTAGAGAAAACTACAACCATAACTCTCTCTCTCTCTAGGATACTAACCATGTGTAAGTCCCAACAACATCATTTTTTAGGTCATTGTCCACAAGAACAACTTGATCATTAATTCATTCTTTAATTGAACTATGCGGACTTTGATCCTTTCCTTCTAGGCTGGGTACATAGGCAACCTACCAAGGTTCATGCCCAAAATCAATCTCTTCACATCAGTTCACCTCCACCTCATACGATGTTGATTCGTGAAACCGCCACTAGAATCAATATCTTTACATTGGTTCACTTTCGTCCTTTCTATATGACGTTAAACTATACAACACTTTTGTCCAGTATGACAATAAACTACAATATTATTTGATGCCCTAACCTGAGAGGGAACCATTTTTTACATTGATTTTTCAATCATGTTTCATTCCAAAGACTACATGAATACATTGAAATTCCAGAACCATTTATCTTGGGTTAAACCATCATTGCATTAAAGTCCCCATTTCACCCTTCACATGTACGAACCAAATTTGTACAGAGGATAGTTCTAGAACTACGTGGGCTTGATTCCCATCCTTATGGGATACGTAGGAACGTTCGAGTGTCCTTTGAATCTAGCCCCAAGTCTTTGGGCCTAACCCCAAATTCCTCTTTCAGTCCCCTAGCTGAAAAGACCCCATAAAAACACACACTATGTATTTCTTATAATGGTCAAAGCTCTATGACCCTAAACTAAGATCTCTAATCATTTTGTCACACACGACGTTAAACTTTATTTTAAGAACTAAGTATGGCTTGATTCTCATCCAAATGGGATACGTAGTGAAGTCCAACATTTCAATTCAGGACCCAGCCACAACATGATTATAGTTAGCATTATCTGTGTATCTCTGTATACATTGGGAAATACCCATATTTTTGTGTCATAATCCTAACCTTAAATATTTTCAGATATTCATAACCCTTTTCTTGACATTTAATCACAAAAATGTCAAATTTATGAGAGTTCTTTTACCTGACTATGCAGTACATTCCCTTAGGCGGCCTTGCATAAATAGTCTCCATAACAGATTTGTCAGCCAAAAGATACTATTATTTGACTATGTAGGCAATGCCCTTAGGTGGCCCTGTATAATTCAACCCCCTAAAGGGTTTGTCGGATACTGGTAACTTCATTCTTTGGAAGAAATCCACTTTTGTCCTTATTGTTCTTAAATAACAGTATGTAGGGATCCACAAAAATAGCCATCCTTAACATATTTGTCCCATGTCCTTTTTCATGATCTGAAAGTATTCAAATCTATGGTTTATATTCTCCTTCCCTACGTTTGGGTCAGACCTTCGTAGGAGTGATATCCATCCAATTCTTTGATAATCTTGTTTGGAAATATCTTCTCCATATTCAAGTACCTCTTTCCATACAACAAACTCTATACTTTGGAAAATTTGAATCTCCATAAACTTTCACTGGCTTTTTAGCACAAGGAATGTACAATTCTGAGATTTATTTTTCCTAACTATGCTGCATGTTCCCTTAGGTGGCCTTTCATAAATAGTCTACATAACAGAATTGTTATCCAAAAGATACTATTTATTTGACTATGCAGTCAATGCCCTTAGGTGGCCCTGGATAATTCAACCCCCTAACGGGTTTGTTAAATAATGGTAACATTATTCTTGGCAACTATTTATTCTAATTCCTTTTAGCTCTTTTTCATATCATTCCTTAGATTCAAATATTCTTAAGTCATAGTTTACAAATTTTCCCTCATACTTGAGTAGGGTAATGTGTTTTAAAAAAAAATTCAATGAATTGAGTCAATTCAAATTCATTCGGTCAAAGGTATTTCAACCTTAAACATTAACCTCTGTATGTCCGATGTGAATGACTTTAAACTGCCCACAAAAGAAAAAAGGAACTCTGAATAATAGTCAAGTTCCATCTCACTAAACATACATTTTGTAAGATTTAGGTAATATTGAGCAATTAAAAGATTCAAAGTTTATAGGGTTATTTACATTAATCCTAATAAAAATAAAACTATGTTTACTAGGCCCATTGGCTTAGGTAAAATTTAAAGCAGGTAGCAGGAAAATACGTGCACAAGTGATTAAAGATGAAAGCATTCTTTCCATTTGATGCACAAGAATTAGAAGGACATCCACATGTTGGAGTCTCTTCTCTTTTCCAGGAAATTACAAAAGGCTTTGAACATAAATCTTCATTTGATTTACGGCATCCTGAGCTTCATCAGCAACCACCTGGAATTTATTAATTCAACTGGATACAATAAGAGATGTAGTGATACTAGCTCTTCATGGAAAAATTGTAAAAGGATGTTCTTGAGTGCGGTTTGAGAAAATTTTCTACTGATCAAACAATTACTCTGTTTCTGTCCAACAGACTTGGAAGATGGATACATGGATTTGAGAATGGAGCATTGGAAATAAAGATCCATTTGGAGAGAGTACTCTTTTCAAATATTGCTCTAATGCCATGTTTGTCTTCTCTCCACCAACTGGCAGTGGAAAACATTTCATCCCATGGGTTTTCCATTTTCATATCCGCAAATAAATGACATGGAGGAAAATTTTGAAAGTTCACACCAGTGTTGTTTCTATTAATGCATAGCATATCTGAAATAGAGGAGTAGTGGTGAAACTACATCTCGGGAATATAGTTTTTTCATCTAGAACATTGACTCCTTGTAGATGACCATGACCATACAGAGGTAGGTAGATGCTCTGTGTGAAATTAAGATGATATTTCTTCAAGTATTTAGCCAAAATCTGGGAAAGTGTTATCGCATATATCATAGTAATCATGGCCAACAATGTTCATCATGTCATCAATTATTTTACTCGCCAGTTCATCAGTCATTCCGATTCTCTTTTGAGCCATTTCATCTACACAAGAATTGAATAATTAACTCTTAAGGTATGTTAATTTTTCATAAAATTTGTGAAGGAATTTCAGAAAAATGGCAAAGGCATTAAGGCGCGCAAGTCTAAACTTGGTGCGAAAGTGTTAATGTGTCATGATAGTTTTTGACACGCAAGTATAAATCGCACAAGTCCAAACACCTCTACAGCTAGAGCACTACATCCAGGGCGCTCCAGCCCCGTGCGACTCGCACCTGCGCGCCTATTTCCCTTTGGTTTTCTTCTTTTCCTCAGAGTCACATCCTTATTCTTTCAGATCCAACTCTAAGGGGGGACTTTTTTTGCCTCTCCTTTTCATCACATTTTATTGAAGAATGGATAGGGAAATGACTTAGCCCAAATTGATTCATCCATTGAAGAAAACATCAAAAATCGACAAAGGCATGAACAAGGCTTCAAATGAACAAGGGTCGCGCAAGTTACATCACTGTCGCGCAAGTATACTTGCGTGACAACTAATGGTCACACAAGTGACATGCGCACCCTAAAGGATAACTGCTTGGGGTCTTCTCCAGCCTATAAATACCCCCGGTGGGCCCCCCATTTCGAGGAGGAATTTTTCCAGAATTCACATACAGAGCTTTGAACGCCCAAGTCTCTTCTTCATCTCTTCCGAACTCTTATAAGGTAATTCATTACCTAGAATGGAATGTCTAAACAATAGTAGTACGGTCTAAGTGTTATAATTCACTAACACTTGCACACCTAAGTGTTTTACCCTTAAGGGAAATGAACACACTTGCGTGCCGCCCTACTTCTTCATCAGAATGTGAACGCCATCTTCTGGAAAGCCTCTAGGGATAATACCAAGGGTTTGAGCCATGTCTCGCCCAAGTATTACTCAAGGACTGAAAATCACGCAAGTACCCATGTGTCAGGCAGGTATACCTGTGCGACCATGACTTGCACGCCCACGCAGTACCTGCGCGCCTTCCAGGACTTGCACGCCCCTACCTTTTTGGGTGCCTTTCCTGCCCACTTCACCCGTCTTATGCCATTCCACTTATCCTATTAAAGATTCAGTCTTCAAGACACTCTTCAAAGCCAGTTATGGAATGATTTCTTGATTTGTATTCATTATCTGAAAGGAACTCTGTGGAAAATCTCTCAAAATCTAGTGATTTAAACACCTTTATGTCATTAAAGATTGAGATTTCATTCATTCAACCTCATTCTTTAAGATGACAGAATCCTTAACCTGGGCCTCAATTTCAAGAGTAATCCACAGTCCAAATTCTCATTACTGTGGGCATCCTCTTTTGGAGTAATCCCCAAGTCCTCTAATCTGGGCATCCTCATTAGGATTAAGCCCCAGTCTTAAATTTCTCAAATATGGGCATCCTCCTCGGGAGTAATCCCCAACCATAATTCCCTTAACATGGGCCTCCTTTTTGGGATTAAGCCCCAGTCTCAAATATGGTCATCTTCATTAGGAGTAAGTCCCAAGTCCCCTAACCTGGGCCTCCTTTTCAGGAGTAATCCCCAGTCATAATTCCCCAAATTATGGGCATCCTCCTCAAGAGTAAGCCCCAAACCACAAATCCTTTAACCTGGGACTCCTTTTCAGGAATAAGCCTTAGTCTCAAATATGGGAATCCTCTTTGAGAGTAAGCCCCATGTCCCTTAATTTTCAAATCCCTTTAATCTGGGACTTCTCTTTAGGAATAAGCCCCAGCCTTCTTTTCTCTTAACCAGTCATAATTCCTTTTGATTTGGGCTTCTTTATCAGGAGTAAAACCCAATCATAAGTCCCCTCCTAACTTGGGAATATTCCTTAGGAGTAAGCCCCAAGATTAGAGTATCCAAATCTCCATGAAGTATATATACCTTTATAGACCCTGTTCATGGATTTCTTCCTTGAAATAAATCTTAATCCTCATCTATTTGGGCAGTCATTCATACATAATCCCCACATCATTGCATGGAACAATTGTCTGGTTTCACCAATACCTCTTGTTTCTCACACTGATCATGACTCACGTGAGCTTAGAGTGTAAAAGTAATCATGACATCTTCCTTTGAGCCATAAATCATGAAGAAACATCATACTACCTTACTCGAACTATGTGGGTTGTCATTCCTTTTCCAAAACAAAGGATATGTAGGTATCCCATCAGTGGGTACTATCACAACTCTGAAATAATCCATGTCCTCATGAATGACAATAAACTTCAAGTTCCCCACTGAGTGGCTTTAAAACCAGTATGGTCATCATAATGACCAAGAGATTTTTATGTATTTAAGGATACCATCAACTAAGAATCTCTAAAAAATACAGATGATTCTTCATTGATGAAGAACCTAGAATATATATAAAACATTCTCTTAATTTCCTACATATCAATCATTGATTGTCAGACTAAAGGAAATATCTTTTTATATTTGGTAATGTAATAAGGATTCACAAACATAACTTAAATCTATAAAGATATTCCTTTAATAGACAACAATTCCCCTCAAAAAGGTGTGATGAGTCCGACCTCCCATCCTCTCGACCAATGAAAATTCCAAAGCCTCATCAGTCCACAACTAATGAGCACCTACGTTTGGAAAGTAAGTCCAAATGGATATGGAATCATTGGATGTTTCCGATTCTACGAACAAAACCATTAGAAATAGATTGGAATGTTTAAACCTTCAATCAATGAGGTCGTCCCCAATTATAGAGGGAAACAGTGTCCACCCCACATTGACATGTTAATGAGACACCCCAATCATGGGTATGGAGTTGTGTATCCTCCCTCATTCCATTGTCACTATTATTATTATTTCATTGAATTTTTTTAAGATGTTGGTAGTAATTTTTGATTATCCCTTCACCATTTTAAGGATGTACTCTGGTGTGGGGTAGAGATTTGAATCTTCTATAAGTTTTATGATAGGAATTTCCTACCGATTTCTCTAGATGCTACACAATGTGGCTATTGGAAGGATTAATGTATGTAGAAGGGTGTGTGCACCTGATAATGGTGTGATGCTAAATTTTACTGGTATACTTGATTGATTTAAGAAGGTTATTGTGTGATCTGAGGTTTTGTTGCTGAATTAGACTAGTGTCCTTCTTTGGAAAATGACAGATGAGGATGTTGTACAACTTGGTTGATGCGGTTTGGATATTTTTCCTGATCGAAATTTTTCACCAAATTTGTCTGGTGGACTTTTTGGGGGAATAGAGGTGCTTCCTCTACTTCCTTTTGACCAATCGCTACCCTTGGTGGGCCTTCTTGCATTCCCATGTCTGGATGACCTGGGTCGGACTTCTGATGATGGATCCCTCATCGTATTGAAGGTTTATTACCAAGCGATGTTAGCAATGGTGACTATTAGTAATATACCTTTGAAAGGAAACCTATTATTTCTGGGGGAGGTTTTTTGTGGCCTCTATATATTCCTCCATAAGATAAGGGATGATATAAATTCTACATTTCATGGAAGATATCTCGAAATGGTTCAAGACAATGAGTGGTGCATCCACTTTCTTGGTCGCTAACCATCATTGAGTGGATGACTAGTGGGGTTCACAAGATGGATGGAATGTTAGGTTTCCACCAGGGTTGGGAGGGTACTATTTTTATGGAACTCCATAACCAATGCATTTAAGACCCATTGTTTATGATGTTGGGTGGGTGACAGTGTCATCTATTTGGTTGATGACCCATCTTTCACAGTGACTGATGTGAATGCCTGTGAGAACTGGTATGATGCCATTTGGATAGAAGGGAGATCTTTTAGAAAGCTCCTAAAATATAGGTTACAAATAAAGATATTAAAACCCTGTAAAAGTAGCATCATAATAAACAAACACATTCATCATTGATTGTCTTGTTTACCCCTCTATCATTTTGAGAGAGAAAGGGCCCAGTCATATTGGTGACACCATCATCATGGTCATGTATTCACATCAGTTTCTCCATTATTGTTTCCAATGAAAATGAAATATTTTTTCTTTTGATGGTATGATTTTTGGGTTTGAATTCATTCACAATAATTCGCATCAAGTTCACTATTTTGAAATAGATTCCAATGCATTTTATTCATGGAGCCAAAAAAAACTAATAGTTCCCTTATTAGAGATGTTTTATAAACCTAGTTTCCAAAGTTAGGTGGTAATTGGTAAATGTATTCAATAGAACTTAAGGACTCACATTGGTTGATAGGATATGATGTTGGACTTATCAAACCCTTTTTGGGGGAATGTTTTCCTACATCAGGACTCTCGTAAACATTTAAGACACAATTTTAAATCTGAAATTCGTTTCGAAGTATAAAATGTTTCACCGTCAGGATAACAATAAATTATCAGGATTAATGGAATTTAGACTCATTTTTTATGTATCCAAGGTTCTTAATAGATAGAGATGTCTCTATATATCTAATTTTCTCTAAAAATGGTACCCATTTATGAGCATGATAGATATTTTTTATCCTTTTTTATTACGATGCTAGTTTTAAGCCACACAGTGGGGAACATCAGATTATATCGTCATCCGGAGAGATGATAGTTGTTTTTATGTTAGTATAAGACCCATAAAATGGGATTCCAACATATTCCTATGAATGGAATCACAAACAACAAAATTTGGTTCCACTTAGTAGGAAACATTACACATTTTATGTTATGTGAGGAGTAATAAACCATGTTGTTTTTATGTTAGTATAAGGTCCTATAAAGGTTTGCCTCCCTTGGAATATGTCCTTTTGAGGGGATTGAGTTGAATATTATACTAAATAAGATTATCGTGGCATGAATCATCAAGAATATAGACCCATTGAATATCAAGGACTAGTTTCAAGGCATACACTATGTAGGAAGATGAACTATTTCATGGATACATGGATTTTAGGACCCACACCTATGGAGGCACTCTGATGGAATGTGAGAGGAAGATGTGGAAAAAGATTCTATGCAAATACATGAATATATCTATACATATTTCATGGTCATAGATAACCTCTAACCCCACACAAGTCATTCACAATTGAAAAAACCAGAGGAAGCATAATATCTAGGAAACTGAATGGTCTTTCTTTCACTAGTGGAAGAGTGAGGGGTAATGGGAGAATAAGAAAGGGTTTTAATTTTTCTATCTCCTCTACCATATTGGTAACCAGAATAGTCAAATATGACTACCTTCTCGGATAAATCCCATAAGAAAGGTTGGGGAATTAACCTAAGAGGGATGAACTATTACTGGTTTAGATATGAGAGGAGGATAAGGAATTAATAACCATCAAAAGGCAATGAAACCATGATACCCTCCCTTATCATCTAGAACCGGGGGGGGGGTCCCTCGTCTTAGAGATGATAAGGGAATGGAAAGTCTGTAGATATTATTTCTAAGACTGAGAGTTCCCAAGAACATCCCCAAAATTTGGGTTCCTCGTGACCAATGGTATGTATAACTACATGCACCTTGAGGTCCTTACACATAAGGTGGGACAAGTTCAAGACCCCTATAACCTATATAATATATAACTGAATGGGAGAAAGTTGGTGTGTCTCTCACCATGGATGTGTAATACTGGAGGCTTTTTTGGAGGATTTGATTTGGTATCCCACATACGAGATTCCTAATGAAGGAGTCCCCCAACCATTAGTGTCATGAAATAGGGCCTAAAGGAGGTCCATATAGGTTACATTTTAGTGAGAAAAATGTTCTCGACACAGGATTCCCTAGGTGAGATGAGGATGCTTCGTGTAGGGTAGACCTAGGAATAAATGGAAGTGGTTCATAAGTGGTAGGCCTTCATGATTTAGATGTTATTTTGGTGATGGAAAACATTGGAAACAACACATGGGTGAGTACTTTATCTAGGCAACAAGGGTTTACTCCAGTGTCCCTAGAAAGGTATCAGATAGGACATCGATTTTGGGAAGTACCTTTGCACTAGTACTTGTTAACTATAGGGATCCTTTAATAGTTTTCTTGTGTTTCAGACATTGTAGGTACTTTGAAACCATTATCCCCCTTAATTATCTCTTCACTTGTGTTTTATAGGGCTATATAAAATATATTTTAGGCCTTCGGAAAGGGTTCTATATGACCATATCTCTGATGTTTCTTTATCTTTTCCCTTTCTCTTAAATGAATAGCCCTGTGGATATATTTATGGTAAAAATAGGACCCTGGATGAAGGATTTGATTCATGTAAATGGGTAGTGCAGATGCGTCGTGCAAGACTGTCGATCGGACATTCTTGGGCCTACACAGCGCCACTGGATGTGCAGACAGGGCCTATACACAGACGCTGTTTTGAGGACCTATGGAATATTCTTTTTATTTTAATTTAATATTTTTTCATCCATGTGACAAAACAAAGTGTCAACATTTTGGGTAAATACCTCCTCTTATAAGCCAATGCACTTCTCAGAGTGATCTAGGTATGTCTTGAGTATACATTAGGATGGAATAGGTTGAAAAGGATTCAATGATCATTAAAAATTATCCTCAAGATAATTTTTCTATTCCATGGTCCATTTTTATCACATAGAAAGATGTGATATTTTCTTAGACAACTGGGTGAAGGTGATCCACACATGGCATAAAGGGAACAAGGTATCTGATTTTCTTGATTATTAGGGATTATACGATACACCCTTTACCTCCTTTATCTTTGGATTCCTGGCCATGATTATGTTGATATCGTTATAGATGATGATCTTTGGTTACTATATTTTCATTCTCCATGATCTTGTTTAACTCTTGTTTATTTTTATTTTTTAATAAAAAAAATTATGGATGATGATGATAAGTAATGTTTTTGATCAAATGGAAAATGTTTTTAGTTCTTCTCTATTCATCAAGTATTTACAAGGATACATTTCGTTTTAGTTTAGTTTTAAATAAAAATAAGTGTTCTTATATTTAAAATAATAAAATTAATTGTATTTGAATCGACATTATACTTTATATTTATCAAAAATCATTTATATCCTTAATGCAAACATTTTTTCTAAAAATGGTTTTCACTGGATTCTATAAACATATATAAAAAGGTAGTTTTTACAAATTAGATAAATTTGAACTTTTAAAATGGATTAAATATTTATAATAAACACAATTAATATTAGGTAATAATGTCAAATTAATTTTTAGTAATAATTAATAGTAACCATGGTAAATCTTTATCTCTTTGGTTATGGGTAAAACAGGCTAAAGTAGTTAAAATAGAAGGATAAGTCTTCATGATAACACAAAAACATTATGAAAACTCATTGGTTGGCTGTATCTCAACCATAACATTATCATATAATAATATAACACAATTTTTATCCACTTTATTTGAGTAATTCATATATTACATAAAAAATTTTCAAGTATTTTCAGGTTTTTTACCCACCTCACTAATAAAAGGGAACCCTCTCTCGCCTATTTTCAATACCATTTTAGCCACATATCTTGATAAATACCATTCCAAATACATTCCCAAAATTCCTCCCTAATCCTTATAGGTCGTGGTCTCACCAAAGTACCACTTCATGAATGCTTCAGGTGTAATACAAAGAAGGTTACAAAAATAAGAGGTATATGTCCTTATCGTTATTTTTCAAGTTTCTTTCTTTTTAACCGTTATAAAAATATTTAATAAACATATTAAAAGAGTGAAATAAATATATTCAACATATTCACGTATTTTTATTTTAATGGTACATCAATGATTTATCTCTATTGCATCATATGGAAAATGAAAACATCACTCATGTGTACGTACGGCTTACTGTCTCCACATAGTGGTGTAATTCAGTTTTGATAACCACTTATCATGGATGGTTATAAAAATTGAACTAATAAATATATATAATATTTATGTGATAATTTCTAGTCTACAAATATATTATATCATATAAATTTTTACCCTTCCATCTATTGTAGAAAAATAACACCATACATGTATAAGTGGGGACTACCAACTCCACGAAGTAATGTGATTTGTTTTTTACAATACCACAACTCATGGATGATTATAAAATATTATATAATTATATTAATTAAAAAATTAAAATTTGGGATACAATAAACCATTTAATAAAAACTATAATCGTGGTTAATATACCATGGTAATTTTGGATAAATTAAATGAATAATCATAAGTGGCTGGTATAAGAAATAACTATTCATGAAATGCGTGACAAGTGATTATAAAAGGAACATAAAAATAAAATATTTTAAAAATAAATTCTTAAAAAAATATTTAATAAATTTAAATTTATTATTATTTAGTATATAATACATCTATCCAAGTGTAATTCTTAGTTAATGGTTTATTCTGAAATTTCATTCTTATTCAGGATTTTTAATGTTTGAACATCTATATAATAAAATGATAACATATTTCTCATTTAAAATCCATTTATTTTATTCTCCAATTCTCATCTATGGAGTTTACATGTTTTCTTTTCGTTTTACTCTCTTTGGTACTTAAATATTATCATAAATGTTTTAAGGAAAACCGGCCTTATTTCAAATTATGCACGGAAATCATTATCCCTTATAACCTTGTTCACTATAATGTTTTAAAGAATGATTTTTTTCTATGACATGATGATTATTTAACATAATTTTCATATATATTCTAATATATTTAAAAAAATAAAAGGAATATTATTTTATTTATCGGAACAAGGTACTTTGGACTTTTTACCAAATGTGTAAAAAGAGCCTATATTTTTAACATTTACTAAATTAATAGTGTCTCTCATCATCGTGGCCATTATTTGATTTGAATATTCCTTTAACATTTTACTAGTGTAAATTCTAATAAAATAACTTTTTTAATACTTTAGAAATTTTTATTTAAAATGTTATCTAATGAAAAGTATTTTTTTCTCATGCTTTTAAATAATTTATAAAAAATTATTTTAATGGTAATTTCATATATGATGACATACTTTAATGATTAGTATAAATTATTAGGGATATATTATAATGATATCATCCAAATTATCTCTCTAAATGTCCTATGATCATGTGTTTTGGTTTATTGACTAGGAGAAATCCAAAAAAAATTATATTCTAGTTTTGATATTAATATTAATATTTATTATGTATTGAATTTTTATTCATTTCCATCATATGATAAATTCATTTTAATGAGTATGTGATGGATATGTCCTTCTATAACCCCTCAGTATATAATTTGGTCTCATTAAAAACTATGTTGATGCTTCTTTCCGTCACAGAGTCTAAACGAAAGAAAATGGAAATACCATAAACCCAAAATGATTCATCCTTTGGAGAAACATCAAAAATTGACAAAGGCATGAACAAATATTCATTTACACTTGGGTCATGCAAGTTCAACCAAGGTCATGAAAGTATACTTGCGCGCCACCCAATGGTCGCGCAGGGGACTTGCGCGCCCTCTCTTATTTTGACCCAGGGTCTTCACTAGCCTATAAATACCCCCTATGGGCCCCCCATTTCAAGAACAGAAATATTCCAAAACTCAGATTCGAGCTCCCGGTTCCCTAGTCTCTTCTAAAAGCCTTCTGAACACTTCTAAGGTAATTTCTTACCTAGATTGGAAGGTCTAAAGAGAGGGAACAGGGCCTAAGTGTTGAAACTCATCAACACTTGCGTGCCTAAGTGGCCAGCCCTTAAGTTAAATGGCCACACTTGCGCACCACCTTATCCCTTCAACAGAACTTGTGCGCCGCTATTTTGGAAGCCTTTAGGGACAGTTCTAAGGGCTTGAACCAAGTCTCACCCAAGTATTACCCTAAGGGTTGACCGTTGCGCAAGTACCCATGTGTTGCACAAGTATACTTGCGCGACGAGGACTTGTGCGCCCACATAGGACTTGCGCGCCTCTCTCTTTTTGGGTTCCCCTCCTGCCTATTCACTTTTTTTCATCAAATTCACCTCTCCTCTTCAAGGTTTAGACTTCAAAATCCAATTCAAATCCATTTTGGCATGATTCCTTGGTTGGCTTCCTTGTTTGAAAGGAATTCTATGGAACATCTCTCAAAACCTAGTGATTTACATATCTTTATGTCATTACGGTTAGGGATTCCATTCATTCAACCTCATCCTTTAAAATGAGAAGACTATTCTTGGGCATCCTTTTTAGGAGTAAGCCCCAAGTCCCCTTAATTATGGGCTTCCTTTTCAGGACTAAGCCCCTGTCATAATTCCTTTGATTTGGGAATCCTCATTAGGAATAATCCCCACTCATAAATTCCATTTAACGTAGGCTTCCTTCTCAAGAATAAGTTCTAAGTCTCTAGTCCCCTAACCTAGGCCTCCTTTTTAGGAGTATGCCCAAGTATTCAAGTTCCCTTAATTTCGGGCATCCTCCTAATGAGTAAGCCCCAAGTTTCCAAAATCCAAATTCCCTTAACCTGGGCATCCTTTTCAAATGTAAGCCCCAAGTCTCCATAATTCTGGGCCTCCTTTTTAAGAGTAAGCCCCAGTCTTCAAATTCTTTTAATATGGGCATCCTCCTTTGGAGTAAGCCCCAAGTTCCCAAAATCCAAAATTCCCTTAACCTGGGCTTCCTTTTCAGGAGTAAGCCCCAGTCATAATTCCCTTTAACATGGGCCTCTTCTTTAAGAGTAAGCCCCAATCATAATTTCCATTAACCAGTCTTAATTTACTTTTTTTGGGCTTCCTTATTAGGAGTAAAATCCAATCATAATTCCTCACTAATTTGGGCATCTTTCTCAGGATTAAGTCCGAAATTAAGTATCCTAATCTCCATAAAGCACATATACCCTTATGGACCTTTTTCTAGGTTTCTTCACGAAAGTAAATCCAAAATCTTCATCTATCTGGGTAGTCAAACATACATAATCCCCACATCATTTCTTATAATTTCATATTTCATGGAACAATTGTCTGGTTTTACCAATACCTCTTGTTTCTCACACCGAGAATGACTCAAGTGAGCTTAGAGTAAAAATTAATTATGACATCATTTTTTGAGCCATCAATCATGCATAAACCTCATACTTCTTTAATCGAACTACAATGGTTCTAATTCCTTTTCTAAAACAAAGGATACGTAGGTAGCCCATCTGCAGGTATGATCCCAACTATGAAATAATTCATGTCAGATACAATTGACTAAGAATCTATAACAAATATAGATTATTCTATATCAATGAAGAACCTCAAATACATATAAAATATTCTCTAAATCTCATAAATATTAATCCTTGATTGTCATATTTAAAGGAAAGCTCATTTTCATAATTGGTAATGTAATAAGGATTCACAAACATAACTTAAATATATAAAGAGAGTCCTATAATAGAAAATAATTCCCCTAAAAAAGGTGTGATGACTCCGACCTCCCATCCTCTCGACCAATGAAAATTCTTAAGTCTCATCAGTTCACAACTAATGAGCACCTACCTTTGGAATGTATGTCCAAATGGATATAGAATCACTGGATGTTTCCGGTTCTATGAACAGACCCGTTAGAAACTGCTTGGAATGTTTGAACCTTAAATCAATGAGGTCATCCCCATTTCCAAAGGAAACAAAATGGTGAACCTGACGTGAATCCTTAACCAAGTGAAAATGATGTTTTACTTATTTGTTAGGCCCCTGTTTAAACTCAATGAGAGGGAAAAAAGAACAATAAATAACATTTGTGCTCATCCAAAAGATGTAGTGGCCGAACTTATCTTGATTATGTATATTATATCCAATAGGCACTCTTTTCCAAGATCTTCTGCATTACAGAAATTGCTACTTTGAAATTCACCCCTGTGAATGCATTGCTGCTACTCTTGCTAGATCGTCATCCGCTCTGAGGACGACATCACCTACTTAGCGTCTTCAACGCTGGGTATCAAATGCGCTGGTTAAAGAGTACCGTCGAAATAGTACCATTCTGACTCTGGAGGCCGCTCGACAATCCCTCTAAGTCAATAATTCACCCTGGTCATCCGGACAGCGATGACTAGCGATCGAGAAGCAGGTGGTGCTAACTACCGTCTCCAACCTTTTCAGGTCGTTATCCCTAGAACGCAATCACCATTACCTCCCATATTCTGAATAGGTGAGTGAGAAGGCCACTCAAGGCCTTAATTCAAGGAAACATGAGTCCTTCCCGAGGGCTCCCACCAACAATCGCCGCCAGAATCGTGTGGCAGTGCGCCCTCAACATGATGAGGGTGTCATCTCCAGGCATTCAGCTCGGGTTCCTCGAACTCGAGCAGGCAAGACGAACCACCAGAGGTGATGACTGGTTAATAGTGAGCAGGTTCTTATCTCTGCCGTTTCTGAAGAAGTCCACCAACTTAACTTGGTGTCAAGCAACGAGCGGGTACATACAACCATCCGTTTTAATTCCTCTATCCAGTAGACTCACCTGGAAGCAACACGCCAATCCCTCCAGGAAATTCCAGCGGAGTACTATAGAAAAGAACATACACCTATTTATAAGTTATCAGCTAGTCTGAAGGCTTGTCTGACTACATACGATGAAGCCTGCGAACCCAATGTGTTGACAACTGGTAAACAGGCACACACACCTGCTTACACTCATCAACCCTACCAGAATCCTTGTCTATCAGTATTGAAGGAAGATTGTCAACCATGTTCAGCGGAGTGCAATCAGCAAGTACATACACCTGCTAGTATTAATCAATCCTACCAACAGTCTCGTTTGGTTGCATTTGGGGAAGTTAGTTGAAAATCTCTAACAACAAATAGGAGGTAGACTCAACTCTCTACCCCCACACTGGAGTACTGTCAGAATTCACTGGTAGGAAAAGGAGGATGGGAGCAGGAACACACACCTACTCCAAGCATGGAATGGACGTATATTCCCGTTCCGGCAGCTGAAGTCACCAAGCTTATTCTATCAATGGTGAAACAGCATAAGCAAATCCATGCTCATATTCTGGATGCCTACCAGGATATTATAACAGCTTCAGTAGCATCACAGGAAAAGAAATGAAAATCTATCCCTATTAGTGGAGTGACACATCAATAGTTCACTCTGGAACAGACACACACCTCTGTTCCACCCCAAGAGGGTTGTGGGGTGTACTCCCCCATATCATACGGACAACCAAGTTAGGCACATACACCTAATTTGTGTAGAGATAATCAGCCTAACCTGATCATTTCTCCTGAGCAGGCACATACACCTACCCATAATGACCACTTTCTTCAACAAGTGGTTCACAAAGTGAGTAAGAAGGCGTCTAAAAAGAAGACTCATCTAGCATAGTCAAGAAATAAAGGGCCAATATCTAACAAGGCTTTACTCAATGCTGGAGTTCTTGATGCACTCATACTATTATCTGTTGCAAATCCAGATTATACTCTCTTAGTTCCCAATAGTCGGGACATTAATTCTGAAGGTCTGCATCAGATACTACCTCATGAAGGATTGCTTCATGACAGTTTGGTCGATCTCGAAGTTTCATCATCAGATGAGAGCCACAAGAACCCTCTGTGTGGCCAGAAGACCATGGAGAAAAATGATTCATAGTTTTCGGTAACCCACCATGTTGGTCCTCCCAATGATGATGAATTTAGCTGCGAAAGTCCTCTCCCCAGTAGTAATTCAGAATGCCTGGAAAATGATCTAATGGACAATGTAGTGATGAGAAAGTTATCTTATCTTGAGGCACTTCCAAATTTGAATCCAGCCATGTTTGATGCTTTACCAGTAGCAGGTGAAATACTTTCTCAATCAAAAGATATCTCGGGGTGTAGGTCATTCTCTGAACCACCCATGAGTCATGCATATTCTAGTTTGATGAGTAAATTATCTACCGATATTTTTTGAATCTGGTGAAGCAATAAAGAAGCACTGGCTTTGGTCTAAACTGGTAGAATAATCTTCATGAATGATAAAGAGGAAGTTCTAAATATGAGAAAACAACTTGAGAAAGGTGAAGTGCTAGTTATGTTTTGGCCTTTGGTGGACTCTTAGTATGATATTCCAGAGATGTTGACAGAAGATGGAATTCATTATATTTGTCTCAACATGTGGAAAATTTTTGGTCAGTTGAAAAGGAAAATATTATCTTATGATGAATATGAAAATCATTTCAATATAATAGAATGGATACAACGCTAAATTTATTTGTCCTCTCTATCAGTTTCCAGATATCCGAAGGATGAAAAGCAGCAGAGAGCCCTTCAGCGTTCATGCTTTGGCACACTAAGAAGGTTGTGCCAGTTAATTTCCAATGCCCCATCTGGTATTCATATCAGAGGATGGGGTGTTAATGGAGCACTACATTTCACTGTACTTTCCATCCAACAAAGCCTGCCGAAAATGTTTTCAGGCAATGTTATTGCCCATGGCCGGCCACAACCAATTGTCTTTGTTTGTAATCAAAGGCTCGCTCAAGAACATGCCTCAACTAGTTCTTCTCAAAATCCAGAATACAATGAAAAAGTTTTTGAATTACTCCTACATCAAGCAAATGAGAATATTTAATAGGCTTGTCATTTGGAGCATGCACATCATCAAGTGACAGAAGTGTCAGAAATCAACCAACGGTCTTTTGAGATAGGTGATAAGAGTAGATGCAGGTTAATACATCCAGCCAATTTCTGGACTAAAGTCCGTAAGATCAGGAGAGCCTTTAAGAAGGTCTCAGATATAGAAACTCAAGAACCAGCCCAGCTTTCCAGACTCGGGACTCTTTTAACCCAACCCGTAGAATCAACAAATAGGATTCGAAGAGTTGATCAAGAACAGTAGGAACATCCCAAGTCCACTGGACTAGAGACTTTTTCAAATCCTCAATCACTTCTTCAGATAAATTCAGTCTTCTCTCGATTAGGGAAGAATCCCCAAGATAAATGAAGAGTCAAATTATCAATAGATTCCCTCTAAATTATGGTTCGTCAAGAAGTTCCTGAGGTATCAAATCAACAAAAGGAAGTGTCTCAACAAGGACATTAAAGAAGACAATATCGCAAAAATGACGACAGAAGAGATGCAATGCATTATGCATCAATTAATGTCATCAATGCAGTTGTTTCTAATTCCCCAGATGAGGCTCACTCATAGGAATCGGATGAAGAGGGTCCTGCTCAAGAAGTTGTACGCACAGACACAAATGAAGAAGGTGTGCGTACACGAAATCAAAGGATTACCCAGAATCTGGGTATTCCTTCAAATAACCAACTTCCCCCTCTCCGAAAGGCATCCAACAAAGGAAAAGGGTAGAATCAGGTTAAATACCCTTCTTCTGGAGTAGTCCAATCACTCTCACTAGAGAAAATATTTGCACAACGAAAGGAAGAGATGAAGGAATTAAGGAGGTTGAATGCAGAACTACTTCAAAGTAGTCTTCCTCCCAAGCATGCTGGATTCAGTCACCCAAGGTAATTTGTTGCAGCTACTGGGATGGATCAATAATATCCTCCTTTATCAGTACACCCACACAAGTCTAATCCTATAGGTCATTTGCAACAACAAATAGTGGTGTTATCATCAGTTTCAGTACCAGTCGCCACATCTATCTAATATCCAGTTATTGTACCTGCACAGGTCCAAACTCAACCGGATGTTTCTCAAAAGTTAATTATTAACATTGAGTCATTAATAGCTTAGTTGGAAGCTATGGACGGAAAGAGTGAACCGGTTCAACCGAAGAATAGATCTTACCCTCAATGGGTAGACGCAATTCCTCACCCATCAAATTTTTCAAGTACCACATTCACAATCTTTAATGGTTCGGGATACCCAGAGCAACACACAACAAATTTTGTTTCTCATTGAGATCCTATGATGGGAACCCATCAAAAATAAGAAGAAGTTAAGCTCATGTGTTTTGTACAGTCATTACAAGGGCCTGCTTTTGTCTGGTATACAAGCTTGAAATCCCGGTCAATTACCGAGTGGGAGGATCTTCGTCAAAAATTCCTTCTTCAATTCATCTCAACATTGCCAAAGACAACAGTTTTTTATCTCAAAAACTGTATGCAAAGGGAGAATGAAGGGGTTTCAGATTTTATTGCTCACTGGAAGGGATTAAAATATTCCATGAGCTTAGCACTCCCTAAGAATAATTGTTGCCAATCTGTGTGGAAAATTTGCGTGATGAGTTACGCACAACGTTGATCCCTAGGAAATACACAGGATGGTTTTGAGACCTTACTTCGATCGCTCAGCAGATTGAAGACTCTCTTCTGATGACTAAGGATAAATCTCATGTAATTCCATCAGCTCCAAGAAGGAGAATTGGTAAAGTAGAAACTGCTACAGTTGTGCTTAAACAAACACCTATACCTGCTTCTACTTCAACGCCTTCATCTTCTCAAAGGGATCCACCTCCTGAGCATCAACAACAGAGGACGTTTCATCAAGACAATCAAAGAGATCAAAGACAGAAACAATTTGAGGATCTAAAGAGAAAATTCTACTCTTTCCGAAATAAACATGTTCCCGGTTACTTCATTTCGGCTCTGGAAAATAATTTAGTTCAATTGACAAGGCCCCAGAGGACAAACAAGGAAGGAGATGAAGACCATCCCAGTTATTTACCAATTCATCAGATGTTAGGGAATCCCATTCAAGAGTGTTTTGTCTTCAAATACCTCCTGCAAAAAATGGTGGACTCGTGACAAGTCAAATTGAAAGGTTCTTCACCTCAGGTAGCATGTGTTATTGCTACAAATCCAGAGGAAGAAGGAAATTGGCGAGAAGTCAAAAGAAAAAATGCACAAAAATATGATGATTGGATGGTCCGGAAAAAGATCAACTGAACTCATGCCATTTTGAGAACACAATTGAAGAAACTAATTGTGTCTTTTACAATGAATGTCACAGCAAAACCCTCTTCATCAGAGGAAAAATCCTCAAAGAAACGACATAATTCAAAGAAATTTGAACAATCAGAAGAAGATGAGATAGTGTCAAATCCCAAATTGTCTTTGACTATGTAAGATTTTATGCCATCTACTTCGATGCAATGGGCACCGCCCCGCCAAACGGCACAGCCTAAATTGGATAATCATGCAGAGTCTTCATCATACGAATAGTTAATCATTGGTTCTGTTAATATGATTCATTTAAGAGATCCTTATGCCAGTCACTGTTTTGATCTTGATGAGGCTGAATTCCCTATATCAAACAGAGGAATTAGATTAATACCCTTATTCAATACATAAGGTATACTCTAATGGAGCTTATTCTTTAATCGCAATGGATGGAGAACTCATCACTACTCCAACCAATGCCATATTTCTGAAGAAGTATTTTGTTTAATGCATAATCCATTGTCCAACATGACGTTAAACTATTCCATCATCCAACATGATGTTAAACTGTGAAAAAGTCCCTAATACGTCCAACATGAAATTAAATTGTGTCCTCTTTTGTCCTCACTGCATGACATTAAACTGCACAGTCCCCCTTTCATCCGACATGACATTAAACAGTGTTGTCCTCATTGTTTTCACTACAGGACGCTAAAACTGTACAGAACCCTTATTGTCCAACATGGCGTTAAACTGTTCCATCATCCAGCAAGAAATTAAATTGCACCATCCACGGTCCATGCATATGACCTTAAACTATTTTCATCCATATGGTTTAACATGACGTTAAACTATGTCATCCTAACTACATGACGCTAAACTGCATAGAAGTCCCTTACATCTAACAAGATGTTAAACTGTATAATCTATTGTCCAAAATGACGTTAAATTGTGCCATCATCCAACATGACATTAAACTGTGAAAAATTCCCTAGCACGTCCAACATGACGTTAAACTGTGTCCTATTTTTTCCTCATTGCATGACATTAAACTGCACAGTCCCCCTTTTGTCCAACCTGACGTTAAACTGTATTGTCCCTATCGTCTTAGCTACAGGACGCGAAACTGTACAGCACCCTTATTGTCCAACATGACACAAAACTGTGTTCACATCCAACATGACGTTAAACAATGTCCCTATATTTTTCATACATGACGTAAAACTGAACAAAGTCCCTTAATAAGTCCTACATGACGTTAAACTGTATTTTGTACCTACTACATGACACTAAACTGTGCATCAAAAATAGTCCTCACTGCAAGAATTTAAACTGCATAGTCCCCTCATACATCCTACATGACATTAAACTGTGCATCGTTAAGGTTGATTCTATCTCTTGTTTCTCACACTAAGTATGACTCACGTGAGAATAGAGTAAACTTCAACCATAACACCCTCTCTGGGCCGCTAACCATGTGTAAGTCCCAACACCATTTTTAGGTCGTTGTTCTCAAAACAACTTGATTACTAATTTATTATTTAATTGAACTACTCGGACTTTGATCCTTGCCTTCTAGGCTGGGTACGTAGGCAACCTTCTGAGGTTCAATCCCAAAACCAATCTCTTCACATCGGTTCACCTCCATCTCATATGATGTTGATATGTGAAGCAACCCCAGAACCAATACTTGTTACATTGGTTCACCATCGTCCTTTCTATATGACGTTAAAATATTCACACTTTTTGTCATGTATGACAATAAACTACAACATTATTTTGCACTCCCACCTGAGAGGGAATAATTATTTACATTGATCTCCGATCATGTTATATTCTAAAGACTACGTGCATTCATGGAAACACCTGAACCTTTTATCATAGGTCAAACCATCATTGCACTAAAGTCCCCTTTTCACCCTTCATGTGTACGAACCAAATCTATACAGAGGGTATTTCAAGAACTGCATGCGGCTTGATTACTATCCTTATGGGATACGTAGGAACGTTCAAGCATCCCTCGAATCCAGCCCCAAGTCTTTGGGCCTAACCCCAAATTCTACTTTCAGTCCTCTGGCTGAAAAGTCCCAATGAAAATACACACTATGTATTCATTATAATGGTCTGAGCTCTATGACCTTAAACTAAGATTTCCTATACTCTCATCCCACATTACGTTAAACTATATTTCAAGAACCACATATGGATTTATTCCTATCCTTATGGGATACATAGTGAAGTCCAACATTTCAATTCAGGACCCAGCCACAACATGATTATGGTTAGCATTGGTCTCTGTATCTCTACATGCATTGAACAAATGCCCATTTTTATGTGTCATACTCCTGACCTTGAATAATTCCAGATCTCCATAACACTTTTCTTGACTTCTGGTCACAAAATGTCCAATTTTTGAGATTTATTTTGCCTAACCATGCAGCACATTCCCTTAGGTAGCCTTGCATAAACAGTCTACATAATAGACTTGTCATCCAAAATATGTTATTATTTGACTATGCAGCCAATTCCCTTAGGTGGACCTGCATAATTCAACCCCCATAGGCCAAGCTGTACCCCTGTGCGCCAAATCTTGCATGGTTCTCACCTGCGCGATGCCATTTTCGTGCTTAACACTTCTACACTGGAATTCCTTGGTTTTTTCTTCACCTCAGAGTCACATCATCTTTCTTTCAGATCCAACTCTGAGGGGAAATTTTGTTGATGCTCCTTTCCATCACAGAGTCTAAACGAATGAAAAGGGAAATACCTTAAACCGAAAATGATTCATCCTTTGAAGAAACATCAAAAATTGACAATGGCATGAACAAAGATTCATTTTCAGTTGGGCCACACAAGTTCCACCAATTTCGTGTGATTATACTTGCGCGTCGCCCAATGGTCGCGTAGGGGACTTGCACACCCTCTTTGATTTTTGCCCAGGGTTTTCACTAGCCTATAAATACCCCCTGTGGGCCCCCTATTTTGAGAATGGAAATATTCCAAAACTCAGATTCGAGCTCCCGGCGCTCTAGTCTCTTCTCAAAGCCTTCCAAACACTTCTAAGGTATTTTTTTACCTAGAATGGAAGGTCTAAAGAGTGGGAACAATGCCTAAGTGTTGAAATTCATCAACACATGCATACCTAAGTGTCCATACCTTAATGGAAATGGCCACACTTGCACGCCACCTTATCCCTTCAACAGAACTTCGCACCACTCTTTTGGAATCCTTTAGGGATATTACTAAGGGCATTAGCCAAGTCTCTCCCAAGTATTACCCTAAGGGTTTAACGTCCCGCAAGTAGCCATGTTTCGCATAGGTATACGTGCGCGACCAGGACTTGTGCGCCCACACAGGACTTGTGTGCCTCTCTCTTTTTGGGTGCCCCTCCTGCCTATTCACTTGTTTTCTTCAAATTCACCTCTCCTCTTCAAGGTTTAGCCTACAAAATTCAATTCAAAGCCATTTTTGGTATGATTCCTTGGTTTTATTCCTTTTTTGGAAAGAATTATGTGGAACATATCTCAAAACCTATTGATCTACATATCTTTATGTCACTACGGTTAGAGATTCCATTCATTCAACCTCATCCTTTAAAATGAGAAAATTATTCTTGGGCATCCTTTTCTGGAGTAATCCCCAAGTCCCCTTAATTCTAGGTCTACTATTCAAGACTAAGCCCTAGTCATAATTCCTTTGATTTGGGAATCCTCCTTAGGAATAATCCCAACTCATAAATTCCATTTAACTTAGGCTTCCTTCTCAAGAATAAGTCCTAAGTCTCAAGTCCCCTAACTTGGGCCTCCTTTTCAGGAGTAATCCCTAGTCTTCAAGTTCCCTTAATTTTGGGCATCCTCTTTAGGAGTAAGCCCCAAGTTCCCAAAATCAAAATTCCCTTAACTTGGGCATCATTTTCAAGAGTAATCCCCAAGTACCATTAATTTTGGGCCTCTTTTTCATGAGTAATCCCCAGTCTTCAAATTATTTTAATATGGGCATCCTCCTTAGGAGTAAGCCCCAAGTTCCCAAAATCCAAAATTCCCTTAACCTGGGCTTCCTTTTTAGGAGTATGCCCCAGTCATAATTCCCTTTAACCTGGACCTCTTCTTTAAGAGTAATCCCCAGTCATAATTTCTCTTAACCAGTCTTAATTTACTTTTTATTTGGCCTTCCTTCTCAGGAGTAAACCCCAATCATATGTCCTCTCTAATTTGGGCATCCTTCTCAGGATTAAGTCCTAAATTAAGTATCAAAATCTCCATAAAGAACATATACCTTTATGGGCATTGTTCTCGAGTTTCTTCCCTAAATTAAATCCTAAATCTTCTTCTATCTGGGTAGTCATACATACATAAGCCCCACATCGTTTCTTATAATTTCATCTTTCATGGCATAATTGTCTGGTTTTACCAATACCTCTTGTTTCTCACACCGATCATGACTCACGTGAGATTAGAGTGTAAAAGTAACTATGATATATTTATTTGAGCCATCAATCATGCATCTTCCTCATAATTATTTACTCGAACTATGTGGGTTCTGATTGCTTTTCTAAAACAAAGGATACATATGTAGCCCATATGCGGGTACGATCCCAACTATGAAATAATTCATTTCAGATACCATTGACTAGGAATATCTAACAAATATAGATGATTCTATATCGATGAAGAACCTCGAATACATATAAAATATTCTCTAAATCTTATACATATTAATCATTGATTTTCAGATTTAAAGGAAAACTCATTCTCATACTTGGTAATGTAATAAGGATTCACAAACATAACTTAAATCTATAAAAAGAGTCTCGGAGTAGACCACAATTCCCCTAAAAAGGTGTGATGAGTCCAACCTCCCATCCTCTCAACCAATGAAAATTCTTAAGTCTCATCAGTTCACAACTAATGAGAACCTACCTTTTGAAAGTAGGTCCAAATGGATTTTGAATCATTGGATGTTTCTGGTTATACAAACAAACCCGTTAGAAACCGCTTGGAATGTTTGAACCTTAAATCAATGAGGTCATCCCCATTTCCAGTGGAAACAAACTCATTGGGGTATTTTCTGTACATCATACATATTTATGTATCATGTCTTGGAATGAGCCCTTGATGAATGGATTATGATGTCAGACATTATACATTATATCATTACGAAACTACTTGTTATTATATGGGTGATTACTTTTGTTTCTATGTCATCTATGGATAAATTCACCTTTTATGATATTGGATTTATTATATATTTTATTATCAGTTATCTCTTCCATATTATTCATGATTTATTTATTCCATGATTTATTATTTGGTATTATTTCATTTAATAAGAATATGAGTTCTTACTTTATTATGTTTTCCCTTCCAAAGTATAACCAAAAGGGGTCTATGAATGATATATAATATATAATAAAATCAATATTAAAGTTATCACAATAATTTTAAGTTTTATTTCATGTTTTCAAATGTAATGTAAAAATTATCTATGTATCAAGTCTACCAAGATTTATAAACTATTCAATACTATGGGATGATATCCATTATATCTTGTTAAAATGTATTAAGGTAACCATAAAATCTATATTACTAGATTTTTGGGTTTATAGTTGGTATTAGAGAAATTTTACTATAATCCTTCAAAAATATATTTAGTATAAAATATATTAGAGAACATAAAACTATGAAAGATGTTATATTTATGTCTAAGTATAAGATAATGTAATGAAGTTTTAGTCTGATGGATAATGTGTGATTTCTTATAAATTACATCTTTATAAAGATAATAGAAAGTGAATGTGGCTATGGAACATATACACTTGGGTTTGAACACCATTGAAAATGGAGGATGAATATCAACTTGGCCTTCACTTAGTGCGTTATTAGTTGTCCTAAAATTGCACACCTAACTAGAAACTCTAAAAGGATATGATTTTGTTGATTTAAATGTTCATTATGAACCATTATAAAATAGTTGAAAATATCTTTATTATCTGATGTTATTTTAAAATGCACTAAGCTTATTATTTTTAGATTAGCTATGAATAAAATTTTACTTTATGAATGGTACAAGAAAATTTATAATTGTACACTATGATTTAACATTCAAAATGTTATTATCTAATTCAATATATTCACTTATTTAGAAATCAAACTTAGTAGAAACAATGCATATAGTATCAATTCAAAAAATCATTGTAGGTATTTCCATCTAGGGAAGTATAAGGAAGCTAGATCTGAAGCTGTATAAATTATAATTATATTTGGGTAGCTGACTTTGGTTATGATCAATAAAATTTTCCATGTGAAGTATCTTATTTATCCACAATAGGGTGAAACAATGTTGGACCACTTCATGCGATAGCGACCTCCATCATTCTGTTGGACTAATAATCCATTATTAACTGCAAAATGTATTAAGTACTAAGAAAATTTAATTCTATCTTAAGGAAGTATTAAAAGAGAGAATGTTATCATGGATGTTTATAATCATAAGGGTGATGTTAATCCATGGTGATCATTGATCCAAAAAACAAAGAATTTTGGGGAAATAATGAGTATGGATTGGAATATCATTATAGTGATATTGTTTAAAAAATATATTACTCAGAAGAAACATGCCAATATGGATAAGAAATTTCTAAACCTAATGAAAAATGAGAGATAAAATTTTGTTCAATATAATGCTAACATTAGAAGGTTATTAACTCATAAATTGGATTATTTATTTCATCTATGAAGTAAGATCGATCAGTTCCTTGGTGGGATAAATCCTAGAATTTGAAGGGTGTTAGTATCTAAAAAAGTTTTAATATATGAGGATATAATTTCATGCTCTATTGAGAAAGAGAAATAATTATACAATTATTATGTTTTCTATTTAAAATAAGAAAATAAATGGGTGGATGAGAACTCTATGAAAATAAATACATAAAAAAATAAAAGGGTAGAATTTCCAAAAAAGTAATAATTTTGGAATGAAACACTATGGAATATTCATGATGGGAATTTATTTTTATTCTATTATGGAGATAAAGGACATAAGGCTCATGTTTATAAGTTAAATAAAAAATCCACCAATTTCCAACGATTAAAATATATGTATTTTTGCATATTATTCAAACAAATGACCCAAGAATCAAGTGAATTTGTGTCAGAAAACGATAGGGGGAGTCCAAGATTATTTGATCACTACATATGGGTTTTGAGTTCCTAATGATGTGGTGGATGGTACTTTGACCATAACCTCAAAATTATCGAATAAATTATTTTATTTTTGATCATCACACTATTTTTTATATATCTTATTTTGAATGAAAATTTTATATTTCCAAATCATATTAAGAACAGAGTTGTATACCAAGACTCCTAGTGTAAATATTATTATAATAAGAATAATTTAGATAGTTATCATTATTTAAACTATATATACAATATTTGAAAACATGATTATTATTCCAATGGTTGAATTCGATATAATATTTTTGTATGGATTAGATTAAAAATTATATTTTATAAATTTATTATAAAGAGTGGGGGATTACGATTTGTGATAAAGATATGGAATCATTTGTCTTTGAATTGGAGACTATATAATTTGAATCATGTTTGGATCCAACTATTGTATCTCTATTTTAGGAAATTCTAAGATAATAATTTTAGACAAAACCTATGAATGGGAATGGTATCATTAAAATAGATGATATACCTATTATGCAGGAATGTATTGATATGTTCCTAAAAGCAATTAATGGAAATACAACTGATTGTAAGGTTAAGTTCTCCATTTATCACATAAATAATGAAAAAATTATATTTAAGGCTTGTTATATCATGTCCATAGTAGAATTAGTGGAAATGAAGAAAACAATGTATGATTTATGTGATAATGGATTTATAAACAGTAGGGTTTCACCATAGGGAACCCTTTTCCTTTTGATAATAAGAAATATGGATTTATGATATTTTTAATCAATTTCAAGGAAATGAATTTCATTACTATATAGAACAAGTATCCATTTGCATGATGGGATAACTTGTCTGATCAACTTCAAGGAACTCAATAGTTTTCAAATTTTGAACTTCATTATGGGTATCATCAACTATATGTGAAGTATGAAGATGTTCAAAAGATAGTATTTTGAATTAAGTATGGACATTGAATATATAATGATACGCTTTGTATTAACTAATAAAGCTCTGTTTTTATGGATCTAATGAATCAATTATTCAAGTATTATCTCGATAATTTCATTGTGGTATTTGTTGATGATATCTTAGAATAATGTAAATTAAATATGAGAATAAGATTCATTTAAAAATAATTCTTATGCCTCCT
Organism: Viscum album; assembly: GCA_963277665.1. NCBI lineage: Eukaryota > Viridiplantae > Streptophyta > Magnoliopsida > Santalales > Viscaceae > Viscum > Viscum album. The sequence goes on from OY728123.1 coordinate 1,930,451,673, forward strand.
TTAGGAAATAAGTTACATGGAAATTTTATGAAATGTGAATTCTAACATTGAGAAGTTTCTTTTCTTGGCCATATTATCTCTCTAATGATAGAATATCAGTTTATCATTAATATAAAATTTTAGTGATGGAAAGGAAAATTCCAATGAATATAATTGAGGTAAATGGTTTCCATAGATCATTAGGCTACTATCAATAATGTGTTTAAAAAATTTCTTAATTTGCTAACCTAGTTTACATGTAAATTGGTAAAGTTCATATGGTTAGAAGAATGTAAAGAATGTTTTATAGAATAAAATAAAATATTCTTCAATGAATGTATATTGAATTTATCATTAGGATAGAACTAGTTCTTGATATATATTGATTCATAAAATATGGTACTTAGATCTACATGAAAAATGGGGGTTCAAAACCCATTGGGTGCAGGTTACTGTAGCAGTACCGTAGCGTACTGTAGCAGCGGCGTACTGTAGCAATGGCGAGCACTGTAGCAGCGGTAGGGCACTGTAGCGGCGGCAGAGTACTGTAGCGGTGGCGGGTACTGTGCAGTACTGTAGCAGTGCAGGTACTGTAGCAGTACTATTCATAGAATGGGCTTCGGGCCAAAAAATGGGTCTATGGGCCATGTAATGGGCTAAATGCCCAATGGGCGTTCGGGCTATGTAATGGGTCTCCCTCTACCCAGTTAAAAGAGGTCTTTGCTTTCCTTTAATAATAAATGAGGCTTCGTCCCCATCCTTTAAAAAAAATAAAAAAAATATAGAATGATAATATTCATTTTCTATGCATCTAGGTAGTTAAAGATTTGTGAACAGAATTATCCAACCCATCATCTTGAGTTTCCAACCATAATATTTTCATCGAAGATATAGATCCATTTCCTTTATAGGGAAATATGTAAAATATATATGAATAAAAAATGATTGAAAATAATCTTCTCATAGAAATAGAATAATTTGAAGCGAAGATGATGTATATAACTACTCAAGGATTATTATATCTCAATAGAGTACAACCCTAAGAAGGAAAATATGGTGGTTTATGTGTTTGGTTTCTCACTAAAATGGGGATTGGAAAAGATCCTATGTTCATAAATTTATTAATGTTGGATATGAAAATTATTGTGGAATGGGAGACACAACTTCCATTCTAAATGATTGTCAAAGATTCCATATTGGAGAAAATAAAATTATCCCAGCTTGAGGATAAGAATACTAAAAATAAAACCACATTCATGGATGATGTGAATTTGGTCAACATCATATATAAATATGGTATATTTAAATTTTTAAAGAGGTTATATGTTCCATCCATGCCTAATAAGAAAATAAAATTTTTAGATGAAGCTCATGGCTCAAATTGTTCTATACAACCTAGTAGAAACACAATGTATTATGATTTGAAGGAACATTTTTTCTATGATAATATGAAATGATAAATTTCAGACTATGCATCATGATGCATAATTTTTCAATAGTTAAATTCTGAGATACAGTATCCAAAACAATTCATGCAACCTCTGCCTTTTCCTATGTGTAAATGGTGTGATATTATTATGTGATTTGTCACTCAATTTCAAAAAACTCTAATAAATAATGATTATATATGGGTTATTATTGATCGAATTTCCATGTTTTCACATTTCATCACTATAGGGGAATATTGGAATCTTTATCACCTCATGTGGCTCCATATTAATTAACTTGTGAGACTTCATAGTGAACCACTTTTGATTTTATCTGATCGTGAACGATTGTTTACATAAAAAATATGAATGACTCTTCAAAAGGATCTTAAAAATGTGATAAATTTGAGCACCACCTATCATCCTAAAATTTATGGGTAGTCATAAATAAATATTAATACATTAAAAAGAGTTTTGGGTTCCTGGTCACTTCACTTTCATGGTACATGGGATCAATTTTTACCTTCGGGGAATTTATATATAGTCATATCTTCAATTCATGAATTTATATAGAACCATATGTAGCATTTTATGATTGAAGATTTCATACACTAAATTTTTTTAATGAAGTTTTTAAAAGTAATCTTTTAAAAAAAATCCTATTGATGAGACAATGATAAAAGTGAGAACTATTCATATTTAGATTAAAAAATGAATAAAGTAGAAAAAATAGCTATACTGATAACCAAAAGAATGATTTAGAATATTATGTAGAAGGTCATGTTTTAATGAAGGTATCTATGTGTAATGATGTTATATGTTTTAAAAATAAATGTAAACTAAGTCCAAGTAACATCTGGAATTTCAAATTCTAGAATGAATTTTATTTGTGTGTTATCATATGGTAATTCCAAATAGCCTCTCTACGGTTTATTATGTGATCCAAATCTCTTTATTGTTTAAATTCATTACATAACCAATTCATGTTATCACCTATGAAGAAATATAATAGGAACCTAAATTATCTTAATTTGAAGAGCCTATCTAGATTCTTGACCCTAGAGAACAAGTATTGCAAAATTAGACAACTCAATTGGTGAAGGTAATTTTGAGAAATCATAAAGTTGAAGATTCAATGTATGAACCTGAATATTTTTTCATAAATAACTAACCACATATATTCATGAGGTGAATTTATAGAAATTTTAAGGATTAAATCTTTGAAGGAGAGAATAATTTAGCACCAAATATTCAATTATAGTAAGTAATCATTTCTTTTAAAAGAAACAATAGAATAATGCATATAACTTTATTCAATATTGGGATTGAAACCTAAATTAAACAAATTTATAAATTTAATTTTATGAAATTAATTTAATTTTCAATTCATCATGTAAAAATTAACTTAGGGTGAATTTTTATATTTTTCTTAAATAGATTATTATTTGGTTAATTGTGAAAAATACAAATTTTATAAACAAACTGTCACTTTTATGACATTATAATGATATAATAATAACTTGAAAGTTTAAGAAACCATATTTATAGAAAAAAATATATTAATTAAGTAATATAATTCAAATAAAAATATAATTTTGAGCCAACAAATATATTCTTAACATTTTAGAAATCAATTTAATCTTTTTATTGAAATAAAAACGGTTTATAATTCATACATATTAATCAAGTATTGAAAATTTTAATTTTAATTTTGGATTGGTTTTAAAGTTAAATTGGACTCCTTTTATTTATCATAATCCAATAAATTACTTTGGAATAAATATTACACTTTATTTTTCTATAAAATCCAGTTTATGCTGAAAATAAATATTTTTCTAAAATGGTTTTCATTGCGTTTTGTGAATATATATAAAAATTAATATTTAAAAATTTTGTATACTGAGTATTGTAGAATATATTAAATATTTTTAATCATCATAATTGATAATATTTATAATTTTTACAGAATACTTTATCATAATGAATAGTAATGATGGAAAGTAGTTGTCACTTCGGTTAAGGGTAAAATGGGTAAAAGGGGTTGAAAAAACAGGATTAGGCTTTAAGATAACACAATAAAAAAAATTAAAACTCATTGGTTGGTTTTATTTCAACATAACCATTAAAATATTTGAATATAATAAAATATTAAGCCACTTGACTTGTGTAATAAAATTATTATATAATAAAGTTTCAAGTATATATAAGTTTATCACCCACCTCAGTTATAAAAGGGAACCACATAACCTTCTTTACATATACTAATTAAGACACTTATCTTGACCAATGCCTACCCAAATACCTTACCAACATCCTTAACCACTTTATATAGGTCTTGGTATATGAAAATACAACTTTAATAAGGACTAAAGTGTAATGCAAAGAAGGTTACCAAAAGAAGAGGTATTTTTCCTTACTGAGTTTTTTAGGTTCCTTTCCTCTTAAACCTCCTCAATATATTCAATAAGAATTTTAAAGTAATTACATTATTATATTCATCATACATAGATTATTTTACTATAATATTACATCCATTTTATATCTCCATTCCATCCTAATAAAAATGAAAACATCTCTTATTCGTACGTACGACCAATCGTGTCCACATAGTAATGTAATTTGTTTTTCATCGCCACTTTACATGAATATTTATAAATATTGAACTAAGGAATATATATTATATTTTTTAAATAATTATGATTGCATAAATATAAGTTATTATCTATATTTTTATCCTTCCATCCATTCGATAATTATAACATTGTTCATTTATAAGTGTGGACCACCACCTCCAAAAATCATTGTGATTTGTTTTCTATTACAGCCATTCCCGGAGGATTCAAAATTTATATAAAATTATAGTCATTAATTTATTATTATTCTGAATATTATGGAACCATTTCATAATACCATTAACCATGGTCAATATACCAAACTAATTTTTTAGAAATTGACTAAACAAACTTATGTGTCAAATGTAAACTTGAAGTATTCAATGAATGGATTCCAAATGATTATAGAATGACTATAAGACCCCCAACATTTTCTAGAGGTTTTTCAAGATCTATTTTAGGTACTATTTTGAATTTTTTAAATTATATCTAGTTTTGGTTTAATTTTGGGTGCATTTTGTTGAAATTTTAATATTTTGGAAGGAGGTGGTGCAGTGCACGGATTGCGCTTGATTTACCCAAACCATGCACCCAGAACATAAAATGATGCAAACTTAAAATTTTAGGATTTTCATGGCTAGTGAATGGATTTTCAAACTATACACCATTTTATTAGTAACCACATGACTCCCTAGGAAGAGTTTCATGGTTAGGTACAATCGTTCACCCTCTATAGGAAGATGTGAACTCGACAATTTAGTCCCCAAAAAATTAGATTAAAAACAAATGAACACCTAGAATTCAACCTAAATTCAACCTATATTGACCCAAAAATAATTATCTCAATTTTATAAAATCCTAAAAAGATAGCACGACATTATGACCTCCTTTAATAAACATTCTAATCCCAAAATGAAGATCCACCCCACTCCTGGTAACAGAAACTCATCCTGATTGGTCTCCTCTATATATCCGATCCTTCTCTTTTATTTTAAAGAGTTTTTTTCCTCTGATAGTGATGGATCTAGATCTATATTTTGGTAGATCTAATCTATTTGGTTTTGTATCTAGGTTTTGGTTCTAAATTTCATTCTTCATTGCTCAATTGAACATTTGTTGGCGCCAAAATATTGCACCCAACGAAGGGATGGAAAAGAAGCCTCGCACGCTGCCTCGCGAAGCTCTGATGCGAAGCACCCCCCCCCCCCCGAGCATCGCAGCCTCCGTGAAGCATAGGAGGCGGTAACGCTCCGCAAACGGCCTGACGTTTGCGAGCTCACCGCGAAGACCATGAGGCGGTAACGCTCCGCGAACGCCCTGACGTTCGCGAGCCCACCACAAAGCACCCGCCGCCCCTTCGTGCCGCATGAGTTCTACTTCGCGGCGCCCCTTTCCTATAAATACTGGCTTCCCCTTGAGCCCAGGAGGACAGAAGATCCAAACTTTCTTCTTTTCAGCTCCCGAATCACGAAGCACCCTTCGCCCCCGGGAATCATGAGCTCTGCGAGGTACTTCTACTTCGCGATATGCCTTCTCCTTGTCTCGTCTTGATCCCCTCTTTCGAGAGGGATGCCCTTCGAAAATCCTAAGGGCATTCGCGATGGAAGGGGATTCCCAAGGGAACCCGGGCAGCCGCGGAGCGTTTATGCTTTGTGAAACACCCATCCGGTACTAGTGATCCACATGCCAAGGCAGGGTCATTGTACATCGCGAAGCACAATTCTTCTCAGCACCTTGATTCGCAGGGTCCCTCTGCTTCGTGAGTCAGTTCTCTGCTAATACTATTCCACTTCGCGAAGCACCTCCCAGTCACACCACTGCCCCATGATAAGGTCGAGGCACTCAACTTCGCGAAGCATACTTCTTTGCTTGGAAATTCTTCCTCTCGTGAGACCCTCCAGGTTTGCACGATGTGATTTAAAAATTCCATGGACAACACCACCCGTACCGTTTCTTCGCCTAATGATTCTTCGCATAGGCATGCTAACGGTTGTTGCTTCTTCGCATAGCCATGATAACGTGGACCCCTTGATGGTTCGTTCCGCGACCCCCCTTTACCATGGCCTTACTAGTACCTTCCCTCCCCCAAGGAACAGAGGGTACCGGTTATGTAAGTCCTAGGTGTGTGGAGTAAACCCACCTCATCCGAGCTGCAGGACGTTAAACTACCAAGAACCTCGTCCTAAACACATGACGTTAAACTGTGATCCAACCTCGTGCCTTGCACGCAGGGTCCCCCCAGCTCGGAAATTTTTTACGCCACTCGTCTCCATAGAGACGAGGTCACCCCCTCCACAAGGGATGATATCCTCCTCGGAGTAGCGTATGTCCATGGGAGAAGGGAAACCACCCTGGTATAAGCCCCAAGCCTCTCTTGCGGAAGGTAGCACCCATGCACCTTTGCACTTCCCCACTGCCAAGGCCAGTGGAGGGCGCGATAGGGAATGAGACACCTTCTGTATTTGGTCCCAAATACCTCTCCCGCCGCGCTTTGTCGCACTTTGGGCCTCCATCCTAGAGTAAGTCCCAGCACCATAGGCCACCCAACGCGTAAGACCCTCTTCGTTTCTCACGGATGCACCCTTCGAGACGTGATCTCCAGGTCTCTGCTGCCTCTTGTTTCTCACACCGAGCACGACTCACGTCGGCATAGAGTAAGCATTGGCCATGACAACACCCTGTACAACATGACGTTAAACTGTGTGCCATCTAGGATGACGTTAAACTGTATGCCCCCCGTCTGGCATGATGTTAAACTACACATCCATTTTAACTACGAGGTCTTTGATCCATGTCAAGGCATGGTACGTAGGAAGCCTCCATGAGGTTCAAGCCCACCACCCGTCATTTCTTCACGTTAGGTTCCACCCTCGTCCAGCATGGCGTTAAACTGCATTATAGTCCGACGGCAAGCCATTGTGACCAACCCGAACTATGAGGACTTTGATCCATGCTAAGGCATGGTACGTAGGAAGCCTCCCTGAGGTTCAAGCCCATCTCCCATGGGACCAAGGTCCCTTCTTCACGTCGGTTTTCCAACATCCACCGCCATTCCCAAACTACAAGGACTTTGATCCATGTCAAGGCATGGTACGTAGGAAGCCTCATGAGGTTCAAGACCACCCCCAGTGGACCTCCGGGTTCACCTTAACGTCGGTTCGCCGACGAAGACCCCTTTGAACTATGAGGTCTTTGATCCATGTCAAGGCATGGTACCCAGGAAGCCTCCCAGAGGTTCAAGCCCACCACCTGTTCGTCACTCCGACCTTCTTCACGTCAGGTCACCAGCACCTGGGCAGCCTAGTGTGTAATCCCCGCACCATCCGGACCAAGGTCCTCATTCACGTTGGTTCTCCGACACACCATTATGAACTATTAGGTTTTTGATCCATGTCAAGTCATGGTACGTAGGAAGCCTCCATAACGTTCAAACCAATCACCCAGTCATTCCGACCCCATTCAGGTCGGTTCACCCCCGTCCCACATGATGTTAAACTGTATTCCACATTCCACCTGAACTACGGGGACTTTGATCCTTGTAAAGGCATGGTACATAGGAAGCCTCCACGAGGTTCAAGCCCACCACCAGTGGACCCCCGGGATCACCTCCACGTCGGTTCACTAACGATGCCCATCGAGCCAAGGTCCACCTTCACGTCGGCTCACCGACACCACCCCGAACTACACTGACTTTGATTCCCGGCCACGGGGATATGTAGGAGGCCTCTTTGAGGCTCAAGCCCAATCTCATTGTCTCCCTTGAGATAGTCCCATCTTAGTCCCCCTCTGCTTCATCCATACATCCATCATCCACCCGGATTCTCACCCGGACCGCCATATCCCGGCGAGATCATGCCATTCCACTCCTCTTCACAACATTCAGGAAGCCGCCCACGGGTTGGCCCTGATATTGGTATCCCTTCAAGGGAAATTCGTCAGTCTGATCCACTCCAGCTAGTGTTTTGATCAGAACGACCCATCTCCGCTGGACGTTAAACTTGCGACCTATCTTGTGATAAACATGAGATGCCTGAGGAAAACCTCAGATGGCATACCCTTTGCGTAACTGTCTCCGCTGGATGTTAAACCTGCGGCATAACCTATGTCAAACATAGGAAGCTGAGGAAAACTTCAGATATATGCCTATGGCATATGATTCCCCGCGCTCGATGTGGGATGCCTCGGGCTTCCACTCCCTCGAGAAGCCCTATGACAAGGGAAAAAATACAGACACGCCAGTTCCCCAGCATTCAGACACGCTACTGATTCCTCGACGTGACTACTCCCCCGACTGAAGGTTGCTCCCCGGACTGGACCCTTTGGAATGTCCTGACAGAAGTAGTGTAATTAATCGGCGTCCATGGAAACATGGCACTAGGAGGAGTTTCGCGAAAAATGTATTAAATCTATGAAGGAGACCCGGACTAGGTGACGAGTTCCGAGGAGGAATCCACGGAAGGAAGAACCGAAATCCCATCATACCGGTTTTGATCAAGGAGAAGACGTACCTGAATAAGGAGAGAATGTCGCCCGCCTTTGGAAAGCGGGAATGCGGGGAAACAGCAGCGCATCCTCCACAGACGGATGCGCGCGCCCCGGTGAAAGTGTCGGAAATAGAAATGGTGAACCCAATGTGAAGTTCTTCTCCTCAATATAGAGATTAGTAGCATTCGAGACACCAGTATATTAACGTGTCACTGGATCCAGATATCTGGCGCCGGGTCCCGCCAAGAAAATAGTGGGCCTGGCGTGGAACTCACCAGATGTTGGGGTAGTAGAATGAGGGGAATTCTATTCTGCAACGTGTTGGCATGGATCCCTCTTACTAACGTGGAGAATGGAATGATGCTCTGGCACTGGTTTTCAATCCTTTTCCTCACAGTGTTGATGAGTTGATCTCTCCATTTCCCAGGAACTTGGTTGCTGTTATGGAGACACGATCACCACCCGCTCTCCCATGCAGGGGCAAGGGAAATACCGGCACAACCACCCCACATGGATCCACTGCCGCCATGACGGCCTCTACATCCGTGAATACGGGGTGCCCATGTCCCCTCTCCCCGTCAGAGATCATCCAACGAAGGGTGATCAACAACATTGTACGTAGGTATGAGGAGGAAGGGGTCATCCCAACTCAGGATATGGCCCGCCTGGACTTGGAGGCATCCAGGACCCGCCGTTAACGCCGCCCTCAAATTCCGCACAGAGAGCCCCTGCTCCCCACCCCAATATTCAATCGTTTCGGGAGCCTGTACCTAGAACGCCTCGATGACTTCTCTCCTTACGCTGATGAGGCGGGTGATGTCCGGCTCGGCCCGCTTAGAGTCCCAATTCAGGGGCACCAGGAAAGGGCTCCCAACCGAATGTGTCAGCGCTGCCGACCGGCTTCCCTAGAAGAGAAGGTAGGCTATGCCCCTGCACCACCTGCGCCAGCCCATCTAACCTGGCATCAGCGTTAGGCCCGAGCTAAGGACGCTCGTCAAGGGGCGTCGAAGTCAAAAACTACTGTGGACCGAGCCACCGTCGATGTGCATCATGGAGTCCCTGCACACACTGAGCTGGGGCACTCCTTCACCCGACCAGGACCGTGTCCCCTACCGCCCCATGGGCAGGTCGGGTTGGCTCTCGGGGTTGCAGGCCTGAGCGGTGATTGCCCCGAACCAATTTGCGGTAATGTCACCCCGTATGGAGGGCCTCCCCATACCACTATTCCATAGAGCATGGGCCTCCCCCGCTTCGAATCTCGTCATGGAGGTATGCCTCGTGCTACCCCCATCTCGAAGAAAGACCTACCTTGCGGCAGTGACGCTTGGTGTGGAAACCTCTCCCATGCCCACCATGCAGGGTATGGAGTCCCTCATCCTACCCCCGACCATCGATGTGAAGCCACTGCCCATCCGGTACCTCTCCAACGTGGGGGGTCCTCCCTACGTCCTCTCTGCAACTGGCGAAGGTCCTCCTCTCCCCAGCAACTCGAGGAGTGAAGGCCATCCTCGCTCCGCCCGCACCGACCATGGACATCCTCCCCATGCTCCTGCCGGTTCCAACAGAGGTTCCGCCCACGTGGGTACTATCCATGGAGGCCCTCCTCATGTGCCCATCGACATTTTCCCTGGTTCCCCTCGCACCCCAGTTATCTCAAGTAGGAACCCACTCCTCCATGGCGTCAGCACCGCCCCGAGACCACATGTTGAGGATCAAACTTGTCCCGAAAATCCATCTAGGGGAAGGAGATCGGGTCGTCGCCGCCACAAGAAGAGTCCTGGGAAGGCCCGGGTGGAGATCGAACCTGTCTGTTTCTCGGACAATGAAGCAGAATGCGACTCAGCAATGGAGACTTCTCCCCACTCCTCCGTATCAAGGACTAGTGCAGGGACCAGGCGCGTCAGCCTCATTCTCCCAGAATGTGAATTCCACCGGATTCCCACCTCCCTCCACAGGTACATCTAGGAGGAAGAAATTGTGGAAATGTCACAGGTCCCGACGGCGCAATCACCACCGTCGTCACATGAAGCGCCCTCTACCTCTACAAGAGATCACGTGGAGCTGTTTTGGGGACCAATGACAGTAGAGAAATGGCCTAACCCATCACTGGTGTTCGCAACTCCTGCACCAGAAGCTATGGCTATCAGCCCATCGTATTGTGATATCGTGGTTAGGTCACCTCACTCTTCAGAGGATGGCCTGGAATTCAGCGGCCAGTCAGCTCGTTCTCCATATTCTCCACCGCTATGTTTACTGTCCCAGCAGTCTGCCTCAGTTCCACTACCGATCCCTTAGCCACCTCTAGTTGACGAGTGGGGTAATACAAGGCCAGACCCTGAGTCCAAACCCAGGAGCTTCTAGAGCATTCTCACAGCGGATCACTTCCCGGAGAAGTTCTAGTTGACGGCAGCGCCGAACTTTCACGCACCAGAGTCCCTTACCCCAGAGGAAGTGGGGTGCTTCCACTGAACCCTATGTGCAACACACTTCCGCCTTCGTTATGAGCGGGTGATGTACCGTAAGGGTTGAGAGCAATTTGAAGAATCGGCGAGCAATGTCGCCTAATTGATTTGGTCGCACTCCCTGTGGCCCAGCACCCTGAGTCACCAGGCTGTCAGAGCACCCTCCAATGGAAATGCATTCAGAGTTTCAAAGTACTCCTAGAGTCATCAGGGAAGCTACCCCCCCCCCCCCCCCATGTGCAACTCCATGGCTGGGGACACGATGTCGCTCTCCTATTAAGACCTATCTGACGGAAGTCCGATTTGTTATGCGACATTGAGGACATTCCCTCGAGAGGGGTCGCGGTCCACATAGCTGACGTAGTGGACAAGGAAGACGAGCTTGAATTTCTCGATGGAGACCTACCCCCAGAGGGCGTACCGCCACTACTGGACCCATCAGGGAGGGTTACCCATCAGCAGAGGAACCTTCTAGGCCTCCCTGTACCCACCGAGTCACTGGTACTCACTCGAAATTCCGGCAAGGGTAAGGAGCATGTCGGAACTGTCAAGAACTCTGACCCATCCTCCTCTGTACAGAAGACGGACGAAGATCCTGAGAAGGCCGCGTTACGCCAGCAGCTTGCTGAGCAGAGGAGGATAGTTGACGAACTCCTGGCCGAGTGCGCTGTAGAGTGGTGACCCACTATGGTAATCCCATGCCAGGGCAGCAGGGGCAGGAACAATTCCCCCCGGTGAGATGCCTCCGGGAAACACTGATCATGCTACTTCTGCAGACAGGGTAGAAGCTGGAACTTATGGAAAGAGGGCGCGATACGTCTCGCCAAACCCTCCTGAACGATGGGGCAATCTGAGGAATCCATCTCGGGTTCCCTCAGCCGCCCTGCAGGCTGTTCCGCCAGTCTCTCTATGAGCTGCTGAATCGATCTACCGTGTCGAAGAACCTGGAAACACACTTGTGATTAGGGATCCCCGTCAATACAGGGTCCCCCACCTGGATGATCTTATAGCGGCACACATCGCCCACCTCAAAGCGTTGGAAACATGGCAGGTCGCGGTCTCACCGACTGGCAATCCATATCCCGCGTGGGTGGATGATATGCCCGCACCCCCGGGTTTTGGGAACCCCACTTTCTCGCCCTTCAACGGGACAGGGGACCCGTCACAGCACTTGGACCACTTTTCTTCCAGGTGTGTCCCCATGCTGGGGACTCCGGCCCATCAAGAAGCCTCCAAGATCCGATGTTTTGTACAAACATTGGAGGGCCCCGCATTCATCTGGTACAGCCAGATCCCTATCGGATCGGTAATCAGTTGGGAGGATCTCCGTTGGCAGTTCCTATACCAATTCAGCTCCACCACACAAAAGACCAGCATCGCAGAACTCTTCAAGATCAATCAAAGGCCTGATGAGCGAGTCGTGGACTTCATCGCCCGATGGAAGGGACTTACATACTCCCTCGACATGCCTCTGACTCAGGAGAAATTACTAACGATGTGTGTAGGGAATGGTAAAACGAAGTTGGATCCTCATCTGATCACCCAGAACTACCCTGGAGTGTTCTGGGATTTCTCAGATAAAGCTCAGCGCCTCGAGGAGGCTCTACAACAGGCTAGTCAGGCACGTTTTCTACCCCCTGTGATCCCAGCCCGGAGGGCTGCCAAAGCCGAACCCGCCACGATGGCCCAAATAGAATCCCCTAGGCAGTTGGAATTACTGCCAGCGGCATCGACCCCGCAAACCCATAGAGGTCCTCCACCTCAAGCGCAGACTCCTGCCCAGAAGCGACCACCTCAGAATCGACAGGTTCCCCCGCATAATGCACCACCACCACCTAGGCGAGACAATCAGGCACCGCCTCCACAGCAGGTCCCTCCGGACCCTCGTCCGAGCCAGGACCCCAGGTCCCCTTATATGGAAAGGAGGAACCAGACCTATTCGTTCAATGAAAATCTGGTCCCTGGCTACTTCCGAAGTGCTCTAGAGCAAGGTATTGTGCGCCTACCCAAGTGTAGAAGGTCAACAGAGGCGAATATCACCAATCACCCCAACTACTATCCTTATCATCGGATTCTGGGGCACACCCTCAAGCAATGCTATGTGTTTATAGACTGGATTCAAGACCAGTTCGACAACAACATAGTCAGGTTGGGCCCAGCACCAACACAAGTAGCGGGTTTCTTTGTAGGGTCAGAGATCAGTAGCAACAACGAAGGCGGGTGGCAGCAGGTTCCCAGCAATGGGTCCCAGAAATACGAGGACTTGATGGCTCGAAAAACCATCGCTCGTGCCCATGGTGTCATTCGGGCCCGCCTGGATCAGCCGGAGACTTCGAGGGAAGTATTCAGTACCTCTGCATCGTCTTCACAACTGACCTCTTCCCAAAAGGGCAAGCAGCGACGACGCAAGAAGAAGAAACACGCTCCACCATTGTCGTCGTCATCCCGCACTCTTGGTAACTTTATGCCCCCTGAAATGGGGATTCCTCCCAGAATCCGCCCGGTGGTGGATGACTCGTCAAGTGACAGCCAGTGGTATGCTTCGTTTAACACAGTGGAGCTGGTAAAGCCCTACATGACACCCGACGAGGGGGGATGCTAGGCAAGCCTCCCCAACGTTTCCAGCCGATGTCAATGTGAGCGGAAGAACAACCACGCCGGTCGTTGAGGAATGTCAGCGGGCACTTTCAGCTAGGCCGTGCACGCTACATAGACCAGACAGCAGGCTCAGCGCAGATCTTAGCACGCGTAACCTCATCTGATGCCCTCAGTTCTACCTCCACCACCGTTTGTGCTACTAGATCAGGCAGAGCTGCCTCGTCTGTATCACAGTCAGTCTTGCCCGGCTACAAGCCAATCACCGTTGTCCGATCCTAATATGGCGACTACTCTCCAGGCTTCAACTGGTAGGCAGCGGGATGTACCCAGCACTAGCCAACCGCTGGTTCAACTGGCAGGACCCGCTATGCCTCAAACTGCATAACGGCCTCCTGTAAGCAGAGGCCCGTGCTTGGAAAGAAATTATGATGTCTTGAAGCACCTGGATAGCATTCCAGCAAGGCTTTCTATCCTTGAGGCCCTTCTCCTATCGTCTGAAATGCGCGAAGCACTTGCTGAGGCCCTAAGGATCCCCCTTCAGTTTGAGACAGAGGTAGCAGCTGTGGAAGCCTTCAACGCCGAGGAAATTTAGAACGCAGAATGCCATGCAGTTATCTCGTTCTCCGGTGAAGATGAAGACCCTCCCATACATGGGCATATTCGCCCACTCTAAATCATTGGCCACTTCAATGGCGTGGAAGTCCGCCGCCGCCTCGTTGACACAGGTTTTGGGATCAACCTAATCCCGACTCAGACACTGCGAAAGATGGGTCTGTCTGAAGATGATTTGATGCCCTACGACCTCAGAATCTAGGGATACGACAGGACCGAGCAATCCCCAGTCGGCAAGATCTGTCTGAAGACCCAGTTCGGTGGCCTAATTGCCAGCACCGACTTCATAGTTGTCTCTCAGGACACCGCCCACAATGCATTGATGGGTAGGCCATGGCTCCATCTGCACGCAGTGGTACCTTCGTCGTATCACCAATGCCTCAAATACTCCCTCAATGGTCGACTAGGCGTGCTCCAAGGAGATGCGTCTCCTTTTTCCTCTTGTTAAGCCCGCTATCTGGATGCTGATTATTACAAGATCAAGGATAATAAAATCCAAGTAAGTGAGGATGAACCCGCCCTGATCACAAGTGATCCATGGGTAGGCCTGGATGACACCTGCATCTTCCTAATCCATCGATTGGAGGCCGTGACCTTGGACATGGGGCAGTGTTTTGTTGTTCCAGTTATGCAAGGAAGGAGTGTTCCTATGTCCATGCGACGAGGGAAAATCACCTCGTACTCCTACACCAACTAGGCTCATGTGATCCCAGAGCCTCCTACCCCTGTGTGGTACCATAATTTCAAGCTTATGAAAATGGAAGTACGTCATACATGTCTCTTCCGCCGGGCTATAATCAACTGACTCAGGCCGACGCATCACCACTGCTTTGATGTCATTAAACGTGGCCCCTTGGGCTGAAAGCCAGATGGGATAGGATCGACTACCTTCATTTCTATGGTCTCAATGGCGAGTGGGTCTCCTGATACGATGACCAATGCTGCCCAAGCCGTCACCAGCTACCCGTCAAGGTTTGATAGCCCAGACGAAGCCTCCTTTGCGGGAAACCCCTCCACGGGTGGAGAGGAAGATCTAGAGGATGCTCCCCCCGCCTTTGAAAAAGGTGTCTCTACCACGGTTCATGAACTGGTACAGGTGAACCTTGGTAGCGAGCCAGATCCGAGACCCACATTGATTAGTGTAGCCATGTCCCCCGAGGAGCAGCAGAGGTACGTAGACTTTCTCAAGAAACTCCGTGATGTGTTTTCCTAGAGTTACAACGAGATCCCAAGAATAGATCCCCAGGTATCCTTTCACCGCTTGGGCCTCCCGTCAAACCATCACGGGTTTAAGCAGCCTCCCAGAAAGATCCACCCTTCTCACAGTGCTATGGTTGAGGCCGAAGTTGACAAGCATATCAAAGCCCACTTCATCAAGGAAGTCCAGTACCCCAAGTGGCTTTCCAAAATTGTGCCAGTCAAAAAGAAGAATGGGCATATCAGGGTCTTCATCGACTTCCACGACCTCAATAGCCACTGCCTAAAGGATGACTTTCCCCTCCCGGTGACCGGGTTATTAATTGATGCCACGGCCGGGTTCCAAGCTCTCTCTTTCATGGATGGGTATTCCGGGTACAACTAGATCCGGATGGCCCCTGAGGACGAGGAGTCCACTACCTTCAGGGCTCCCCAAGGTACCTTTTGTTACCAGGTTATGCCCTTCGGCCTGAAAAATGCAGGTTCCACTTATCAGAGGGCCATGCATCGCATATTCAGGACGATTCTCAAGACACTGGTGGAATGCTATGTGGATGACCTAGAGGTCAAATCAAGACAGCACCAGGACCATCTCAAAGACCTTGATAAAGTGTTTGGTATCCTCCTTTCCCGCCACCTGAAGATGAACTCGTTAATGTGTGCCTTCGGGGTCACCTCTGGGAAGTTTCTTGGCTTTGTAGTTACATACTGAGGCATTGAGATCGACCCAGATAAGATCAAGGCCATCAGCCAAATGCCTCCCCCGAGCAATATTCGGGAACTTCGAGGTCTCCAAGGCCACTTAGCTTATATACGCCGATTCATCGCGAATTTGGCCAGAAAGTGTATGCCCTTTTCCGGCTCATGAAGAAGGATGCCGCCTACAAATGGTATGAAGAGTGTCGGACCGCCTTCAAGGAAATCAAGCAGTACCTGCTCCAACCTCCGGTTTTGATACCACCCATCTCTGGAAAGCCACTGGTCCTTTACGTGACCACCCTGGAACGATCCCTCAGTGCACTTCTCGCCCAGAAGAAAAACGAGGGTACGGAGAACCATCTCTAGTATCTGAGTCGGTTGCTTCTCGATACGGAAGTCAGATACTCCCCTATCGAAAAGGGATGGCTCGTGCTCATTTTTGTTGTACAAAAGTTTTGAAATTACCTGTAGCACCATGAGGTACAATTGGTCTCTTAGGTAGACCCACTGAAGTACATCCTAAACCGCCCCATGTTTACTGGCCGACTAGCACGGTGGGCGGTGATCCTCCAGCAGTTTGATATCAGGTTCGTGGATCAGAAGGCCATTAAGGGACAGGCGTTGGAAGACTTTTTAGCTTCCCATCAAACCTTTGTGGATCAATCCCTAGACCTGGATTTTCCTGATGAGACGATCCTCTCAGTCGATCGTACCGTCTCAGGTTGGAAAATGCACTTCGATGATGCCTCCTGGAGCCCCACCGATAGGAGGCTAAATGATCCTAAGCTCAATAGAGTGGGCCTGTGTATCGTCTTCATCACCCCGGCGCAAGCCGTCCTACCATACTCGTTCCTGTTGTTAGAAGGTTGTACCAACAACGAGGCAGAGTACCAGGCTCTCATCACCGGCCTCGAGTTGGCCCTTGGGATCGACGTGCACCATCTACATGTGAAAGGGGATTCTGAGCTGGTAATCAATCAGGTCAATGGAAATTATGTCGTTAGGAAGCCAGAGCTTATGCCATTTTTGGAGTGCACACTCTGCCTAATGGCCTAGTTCTCCTCTCGGTCAGAGGTTACCCATGTCCCTTGGTCATAGAACAGTCGAGCTGACACTTCAGTCGGCTTAGCTGCGTCGCTCGCGGAACCCGAGCAAGATGATTTGATCATATATGTGGCACACCATAGAGTCATTGCCCCCGTCACCAAAGAGGAGAATGGCGGCCTGCGGGTAAGTCATCTCACCGTCGGACCCTCTACATCAGGGGTCCTGGGTTCGTCAGACACAGTGGTTGAAGCCACTCCCGACTAGAGGTCACCTTTTGTTGAGTATCTCCAAAATGGTTGCCTCCCAGAAGACCGGGCCGAGCGCGAGCGAATCCGATGTCACGCACTACAATTTACCCTCCAAAGTTGTCCTAGTCTTAAGCTGATCCTCTATAAGCGAAGCTTCGATGGAGTTCTCCTCCATTGCATTCAAGGAGTCGAGATTTCTCAGGTTATGCAAGAGGTTCACGCCGGTTCCTGTGGTGCCCATCAAGCTGGGCCAAAGCTTTCCCATCAAATCTGGAGGTTGGGGTACTTTTGGCCCTCTATGATCCATGATTGTATCGAGTTTTCCAAGAGTTTCATACCAACTTCCTTCATCAGCTGCCGGAACCCCTCCACTCCACCAGGTACTCTTGGCCATTTATGGTGTGGGGAATTGATGTAGTGGGACCATATCCACCAACAACATCTCACCAGTGTAGGTTCATCCTAACTGTTACAGATTTCTTCTCCAAGTGGGTAGAGTCAGTTACACTCAAAGAGGTCAAGGCCCGTTCTATCGCCGATTTTGTGAGCTCCAATATCATACACCAGTTTGGTGTCCCTCATGCTGTCCTCACCGATAACGGCACCAACTTCCGAGAGGTTGAGCTGAAAAAATTGTATGCCAAGTACAATATCTGTTCAAACCATACCTCCCGCTATCATGCACAGGAAAACGAGCAGATCGAGGCGTTCAATGAAACCCTCTCTAACATTCTGCAGAAAATGCATGGTCAGAACAAGAAAAGTTGGCCTGACAAGCTCCCCAACGCCCTCTGGGCTTATCGGACGACGAATCGCAATTCCACCCAGGTGACCCCATATTCCCTGGTGTATGGGGTTGAGGCCGTCCTACCCGTTGAGATCCATCTGCCATCGTTACACACTGCAGTCTATGACCAGCAAGCACCAGATGAGGTGGCTGAAATCCGTCTAGCAGAATTGGAAGCACTGGACGAGAACAGGCTTCGTGCCCTGCACAATCTAGAAAGACATCAGAATAAGACAGCAAGGGACTTCAGTAAGAAGGTTCGCCTTCGCTCTTTTCTGCAGGGTGATCTGGTTTTGGGCCTTCGAGTGCCAATGATCCCCAGTAGGAAACCACCCAATCTAGAGCCCAAATGGGAAGGACCCTACGTCATCCACAAGGTTTACCCCAACGGAGCATACTCCTTGGAAACCACGAATGGTGAGCGCATAACTCCTCCCACCAATGCCAAGTTCCTCAAGCGAAACTTTGCCTAGGGAAAAATGGTCTTGCACGACCTTAAACTTCATCCTTATCCTGGAAGATGATAAACTGAAAAATAGTCTGAGCTCTATGACCTTAAAATAAGATCTCTCCCCGTCATCATTGCAAGACGTTAAAATGAAATCCGATCAGGTCTCCCTGACTGAGGCTCAGCCTCAGGCCCCTTGGTTTTCCCCGACTCACCCTCTTGTGGGATTGTATGGTGTGGTGTGGGACTACGTCCTCATTCACGTTGGATTACTTGTCGTACCGTAAATATCCCCAATTGAGATGCATCCTTTGTCCAGCATGACATTAAACTACATGGATGTCAAGAACTACGTATAGCTTGATTCTCATTCTAATGGGATACATAGGAATGCCCGGACATTTCGTCTGTTGGCCCAACCCATAATCCAAAATCTTCCCCTTGGGTCAATACATATGGCATGGTGTATGATTACTTCCTCTGTCGCGTCGGGTTACTCGTCGCATCGTACGCCTCCCTGGATGAGATATAGTTATCTCTTTCCCCGTCCTCATTGAAAGATGTTAAACTGCAAATTGGACAGGCCTTCCTGACCGAGGCCCAACCTCAGGCCCCTTGGCCTCCTTGGGCCCACAACCATCTTCCTTACTGCAAGACATTAAACTGCTAGTAGGTCAGGCCTTCCTGACCAAGGCCCCACCTCAGACCCATTGGCCTCCATGGGCCCACGACCCTCGTCCTTACTGCAAGACGTTAAACTGCAAGTAGGTCAGGCCTTCCTGACCGAGGCCCAACCTCAGGCCCCTTGGCCTCCTTGGGCCCCTATCCCTCGTCCTTACCACAAGACGTTAAACTGCAAGCAGGTTAGGACTTCCTGACCGATGCCCAACCTCAGTCCCCTTGGCCTCCTTGGGCCCCTGGCCCTCGTCCTTACCGCAAGACGTTAAACTGAAAGCAGGTCAGGCCTTCCTGACCAATGCCTAACAATCAGGCCCCTTGGCCTTTTCAGGCCCTCGGGCCATGTCCTCTCTTATGGGAGTGTATGGTGTGGTGTGGGATTATGTCCTCATTCACGTCAGTTTATTATTTGTACCGTACACCTCCCCTGTTTGGGGGTATATTACTCTCCTCCTCATCCTGCATGACGTTAAACTGCATCTAGAGAACTACGTGTGGCTTGATTCCCATCCTCATGGGATACATGGGATCACCTAAATGTCTAGGCTTCGGGTCCAGCCCCATCTCTTGGGAATCTTCATCCCACCTTGGCCCCTTGGTCTACCCTTCCTCCACGAGGGGATTATATGGAATGGTATGATATTATGACCTCATTCACGTCGGTCTTGTAATAACCATGCCATGTGCCTCTCATTCTCGAGATGTTTCGTCGACCCTTTCTGACGGTTCACCAATGTGCCTAAGGGTACTCCGGTTTATTACCTGAATGCTAGACTTTACTCGGACATGTCCGCACCCGCCTTCCAGGATTTTTGTATCCCTTCATCAGGGCTTCCGTCATCTTTCACACCTGGAGGGACCCCCAAGAACAACTTGGATACTACGCCCAAGGGCTCTCCTACTGTTATGGGCCAACACCCCTGAGGGTTTCGGATAACAAATCGATAAAAATCCCACGTTGCGAATATGGTCAGCAGTCGATGATCGTTTGTTGTTCCCACCTCAGGCTAACATGATATGGAAACTGTTTTTTTCGCCACGGTTAATGGTTATCCTCTATCACCACGCCAACCCCATTAATCCTAAAATGTCGGTTACACGATTCACATCCTTCTCTAGTCTCATCGTGTCCAAGTAGAGTTTCAGAACTCATGGTACTATTCCTCTGTGCATGTCTGCGCGTTGGGGGAACAAAGCCATGTCAAAGGTGTCCTTCAGGGCTCTTAACCGACTCCCCCTAATGGGATGTTTTGGGTATTGCGATAAGGATCTTCCCACGTTCTTTCCCACACCGAGTTTAACTCACGTGGGCTTAGGGATCGGGTCGAGGTCTATGCTTACCTGGAAAGTTGTCACCCACCCATGGTCCGAGCTCTAAGACCATAAACTAGGATCTTCTCGGAACTACGCTCATCCAGAACTCCCATCCTCATGGGATACATAGGACCACCCGAAAGTCTCATTTTCGTGTCCCGTTCATCTGGGAGCTAGTCTCTCCCCCATCATCTTTCACCTCTATGTGGGCCCCTCGGCCTGAGGTTCCTCTCTCGGGACTGCGTACGGTATAATGTGGGATTATGTCCCCATTCGCGTCGGTTATGCCACGCGACACCATACACATTCCTCTCCTAGCATTGTCTCTTCTACGTCTGCACTGAATGATGTTAAAATGCATGCTTGGTCCTGTCACACGACCCTAAACCGTGACATTATCATCCCGGACGCACGAAGAAAAACGGCACTACATTATGATGACCTTGTTGTAGAGGGCATCACGTTGGGTATTGGTCACATGCCATGCCATTTTTCAACACCTATCACGACTTGACTCTTGTGGTGGCACCAGGGTCTGCTACCCTAGGCCTGTCGCTTCACAAAAAAACCACTCACCTTAAAGGAAAAACAAGATTTATCAAATTTCACTTCCTTCAGTGCAATGGTAACGCCCGCACTTCCCTTTTTCCCCTAGCACTGGTATCTTACCATGTTACCCTTCAGAGCTATGTATGGATTGATTTTCATCCTCGTGAGATATGTAGGAGCGTCCTGGCACTTCCCCGCAGGCCCAGTCTAACCTTCATGTTCGATCCCTTGACTCGAGCATTTCCCCAGAGAACACATGGTAAGTAGGGATTAGGTCCTCATTCGCGTCGGGTTTTGTAACCGCCTTGCGATGTGTCCCCTGCCCCCCTTACCCATTCATGGTCCAAATTCTACGACCCTAAACTAAGATCTCCCTGTTGGAAAGGACTCTACCCCCTCTATCTAATACGTCTCATTGTCATATTTAGAAGTGTTTTGAGAAAGAGCCCGAAGTGTGGGATTTTCATGGGGACATTCCCCTCGTCCCATGACCAAGATTCGTGAGCTCTCTAATTGGTTCCCCATCCTCTTCCACATCCAAAAGGACCATCGGACAACATGGATACTAGGATTAAGGGCTCTCCATGGATGTTGGGCCTAAGGGCTCCCCTAACGTCTCGATCCAACGTCCCTAAGGATCTCTAACAACATTTGCGACATGGTCCTGTGTTTCAAACATGGTCAACGGTCAACCATAATTTGTCTGTCCCCATTCTAGGCTAACACGATATGAATGCTTTGTTTCTGTCATGGTTAACAGTTATCCTCTTTCGTCACGCCGCTTTCATTGTGATCTAACTCTCGAGCGTCACGATTCACACATTTCCACTTCCTCATGTTCAAGTGGAATTCCAACATATTCGGCTCTATCTCTTTGTGCATCTAAGTACGCCACATGGGCATGTTAGTATCATGGGGATGGTATTTACCAAGCATCCCTTCAGCCTAACCTTACCTTTTTTGTGTCGGGAAAGTCCCACCACTACTTCTTGTTTCCCACAACGAGCATGACTCGCGTGGGCTTAGTAGTTTCGGCAGGATGTGTACCAACACGGCCAGGCTTCTCATCGTCCTGCATGACATTAAAATATGCTTCCACAACTACGTATGTCTTGATTCCCATCCTCATGGGATACGTGGAGACACCCTGGTATTTTTCCTAGGGTCCATCCCATAGGAATTTTCCTATACGTTCTCCTATAGAACTACGTATGGCTTGATTCCCATCCTCATGGGATACGTAGAGACACCCTGGTATTTTTCCTAGGGTCCATCCCATAGAAATCATTAATCCCATCCATCCCATTTCCGGCCCCCTGGCCAGACCCCTCGCTAGAGAGGCCCTGTCACAAATAAGGAAGGATCCATAAACAAACCAATATTCCCATCTCGCGTACTCCCACCATGGTGATGTAACTACCTAAGTGTTGGATTCTTTTCAGACAAACCATCGCTCCATATTCCACGCTTTGCGTACCCCTTTTTCGGACCCTCGTCCCCTTTCATGACTGAGGGGACCCCCTAACGGCCTGTTCCCATGCCGCATCGGCTCACATACCATCCTGGGTCAACGTTTCGGAAGACTGGTCGTGTCTGAAAGGACCTTCTAATAGTATGGATGCTTGACCTAGGCTTCACCAACTGTCCTGGGCCAATGTCCCGAAGGATTGACCGACAACATTTTTGACATAGTCCTGTGTTTCGAACATGTTCAATGGTCGACCCTCAATTGTTGTCCCCGTTTCAGGCTAACACAGTAAGGATATCGTTTCTCCACCATGGTTAAAAATTGTCCTTTATTGTCACATTATCCTCACAATGTTACGAATCTTGGGCATCGTGATCCAAACTTCCCATTTCCATCTGTTCGGACCAATTTCAGCGCCCCTGGCATTTCACCATTCGTGAATAAGAGCATGCTAATGAAACGGTAATTCGGCTGTTCTAAGAACCTCCTTCTCTGGCCAGGCCTCTCCCACCTTCTAGAAATCCGGACTGGTTATCCAAACCCCGGATGCCCGAAGCTTGTTTTCCACTCCCATGTTGGGAGGGATGATGAGGCAACTATCTCCTATTTCTCACATCGGTCTGGACCCACGTGAGCTTGGGGAATTGTCGCCGGACATCCCGCCAACATTATATGGATGTAATGAACTGATGCAAACATTGGAAATTGTGCATGCTACGGTGTTCAAAAGAATAAAAAATTGAAGTGCAAAAGTACCATTAAAAGGTTTTTAATTTGTTACAATACTCGGGGGTTGAATCCACCCATGGAAGGGTTGACCTTGTCAAAAGAACATTGCAGCTCCACCACGCTTCGGCTTGTGGCGTCCAAGACTTGCTGTCACTGACTCAACTCCCGCTCCTCCTCAGCAGCGGCAGGGCACAGTTCATCAGCCTTGGCTCTGGCCCTTTCTACGCCAGCCTGAATGGCAGCCATCTTTCCAGAAGCCTACCTCATATGCTCTTCTGCCTCTGCCAGCTGGGCCTTCAACCATGAGATCAGCTCAGATTGTGCATTAAGAGAAGCTGAGTGCTCATATGCCCGAGTCTGCATCTGTTGGACCTCGCTTTCAGCCTCCGGAAGCTTCTTGATGTTGGTCGCCTTCCTCCGCTACCAGCCCATGCTGATCCTGCGATCATACTCCCAGATCTGCTCGGCCATGAGATCTCGGATGAGTGCATGAGGATGTTGGGCATCCACTCCTCCAACGCACAGTTCGCGCACCTGCGAGCAAAGTCTGTCCATTTCGTTCATCCACAGCGTTTGGGGGGTGTCCTTGATGAAGCGCGTGATTAGCTTCCATGATTGGCAGCAGACTATGTTGTTGTCCTCCTCGTCAGAGGCTGTTTCGTCCTAGTCTACGCGATTGGCAGGCTCGTACGCACGATACGCCCGCAGGAAGTCCTCGGCAGGATCTGCATCTGTTGTTGAATCTGTCACGACATCTGGCACTGGAGCAGGCGTGACGGAACTTGGGTCGGCCGATGGATCCTCGTCATCAGAATCCACTTCAATAACCTCAGGCACGACCCTGCTGGTGGCCCCGCCAGTGATAGTGTATGTAGCAGCTCGGGGAGATGGGGGGACTATCTCCACCATCACCAGCATGCCCCTAAGAGGGATACCGCTAGCACCGACGCCATGATAAATGAGATGGGTCGCACCCCCATGTTGGTATCCCTCACCGGTAGAATCCAACCGCAGATAAGGGCCGCAATGAATGCCGCCAGCCTGACTATCAGCTATTGTTAAGTGCTGACACTGAAACCCCAAGTCTTCCATTGGCTGTCCTCCATGACCCACCAGTACAAGTGCTCCTTACCCCGTTGAGTAGCCTTCAGACAAGATCGAGGCCTCAGAGGAAACTCTCGATTCTCCAGGAAGTTCAGGAACCGCTCGAACCACTTCTTAAAGTGGACATCCCTCACTGCTTCCTTGTACTCTCTAGGGACCAGTTCCATCAGCTCCGGCGCCAGTCGCGACATCTGCTCCGTATCCTCCCACGCACTCATGACGGGGAGGAACTCATCATACATGGCTTCCAAGATTGGAACCCATGAAATCTCGTGGACATCCCACAGGCTGATGCCCACCTCCCCATGGTGCAGGTGAAAAGTATTAGTTCTAGATGATCATCTACTTAGTAGCTTCAGAATCAGCTATTTTGATTGGTAAATGTGGAATTGGGAGGCCCATGCCGACTCATACAAACCCACTCTCCTCAGTTCATCCCTAAACTCCTCACATGAGGCGCCTACCCAGTAGGCCCATGCCCAGTCATTGGTGAAGTTTCCTCCCTAGCGTAGGTCCCACTCATCAGACCACCCCTTATTTGAATCCTGCAAAGCTTCCTTCAGCATGGTACGGTATAGAGGAGGGGACGTCTCTGGTTGCAGTGGCTTCCCGTCAATATTGTTCACATGGTTGTAGAGATAGTCGGTGGTGATGGGTGTGAAATCCTCCCGTGCATGACCATTGGCCGCCATGAACCACTGGCGCTGGCATGGCATGCTCCTGAACCAGCAAGCTAGTTCGTCCCTACTCGCCTCAGGGATGAAGACGTCATCTCTCAGCCTGAAGCCATACAAGGGCACCTTCTTGCACTGCGGATAGTTCTACTGACCCTCTAATAGAATTTCTGTCAATGAAGTGTGGTCTGAGTGGCTTCGGACCATCTCCCGTAGGCCCAGAAAGTTACCATCTCATCCCTCCAGGCGGGGTCTGCAAGGACCCCCAATATAGCCTCTCGATGGGCCATTTCGGTTTTGGCACTCGAAAAATGATTTTTTTTCAGGCTGGATCGTGAAGCTTGCTCGCAAAGATCCCACGCGAAGTTCAGGCGCAAAACCAAGTCGCGGAGTCTGGCCTAGGCCGGCAAACAGAAGTTCGCTTAGTGCGGTCGCGGAGTCAGAGACTCGCGATTCGCCGCAAAGCTCGATTCGTGGAGAGTGGATGTGGAGAACGCGGAGCTTCGTGAAGTCGAGAGCGCAAGAGGAAAAAAGTCGCGAGAGGACAAAAGAGAGGTTAGCCCCCCTATTTATAGGCAGCGACCCTGGAGCATCGCGGCGCATCCCGCCCCGCGCGGAGCATCGCGGCGCGCCTGGACCGCGGTGCCACCGGCAGCACCGCGGGCCCCTTCACGAGGCCGCATCACAAACCGCCGGTAATTTTGGCCATTTTCCCTCAGACTTCGACCCTTCATCCCTCCGTGGCTCCAAGTCTGAGGGGGGGAATTTTTTGGCGCCAAACAATTGCACGCATAAAAGGGACGGAAAAGAAGCCCCACGCATTGCCTCGCGAAGCTCTGACACGAAGCACCCCCCCCCCCTCGAGCATCACGGCCGCTGCAAAGCACAGGAGGCAGTAACGCTCTGCGAACGCCCTGACATTTGTGAGCCCGCCGCGAAGCACCCGCCGCCCCTTCGCACCATGTGAGTTCTACATCGTGGCACCCCTTTCCTATAAATACCGGGTTCCCCCTGAGCCCAGGAGGATAGACAATCCGACCTTTCGGCTTCTCAGCTCCCGAATCGTGAAGCACCCTTCGCCCCCGGGAATCATGATCTCTGCGAGGTACTTCTACTTCACGAGATGCCATCGCCCTGTCTCTTCTTGAGCCCCTCTTCCGAGAGGGATGCCCTTCGCAAAGCCTAAGGGAATTCGCGAAGGAAGGGGATTCCCAAGGGAACCTGGGCAGCCGCGGAGCATTTATGCTTCACGAAACACCCATCTGGTACTAGTGATTCACATGCCAAGGAAGGGTCGTTGTACATCGCGAAGCACACTGCTACTCAGTACCTTGCATCGCGAGGCCCCTCTACTTCATGAGGCAGTGCTCCACGAATACTATTCCACTTCGCGAAGCACCTCCCAGTCACACCCATGCCTCATGCTAAGGCCGAGGCACTCCACTTCGCGAAGCATACTCCTTTTCTTGGAAATTCCTCCTCCTGTGCGACCCTCCAGGTTTTCACGATGTGATTTCAAAATACCATGGACAAAACCACCCGTAGCTTTGCTTCGCCTAATGATTCTTCGCATAGGCATGCTAACAGCTATTGCTTCTTCGCATAGACACGCTAACATGGACCCCTTGATGGTTCGCTCTGCGACCCCCCTTTACCATGGACTTTCCAGTACCTTCCCTCCCCCAAGGAACAGAGGGTACTGGTTATGTAAGTCCCAGGGATGTGGAGTAAACCCAACTTGTCCGAGCTGCAGTATGTTAAACTATCAAGCACCTCTTCCTCAACACATCACGTTAAACTATGATCCAACCTCGTGCCTCACACGCAGGGTCCCCCCAGCTTGGACATTTTTTACGCCACTCTTCTCCACAGAGACGGGGTCACCCCCTCCATAAGGGATGATATCCTCCTTTTTAGAGTTGTGTATGTCCATGTGAGAAGGGAAAACACCCCGGTATAATCCCCAAGCCTCTCTTGCGGAAGGTATCACCCATTCACCTCCGCACTTCCCCACGGCCAAGGCCAGTGGAGGGCACGATAGGGAACGAGGCACCTTCCATCTTTGGTCCCAAATCCCTCTCCCTTCACGCTTTGTCGCACTTTGGGCCTCCATCCTGTAGTAAGTCCCAGCACCATGGGCCGCCCAACGCATAAGCCCCTCTTTGATTCTCACGGATGCACCCTTCATGATGTGATTGTCAGGTCTCTACTGCCTCTTGTTTCTCAAACCGAGCATGACTCATGCGGGCTTAGAGTACGCATTGGAAATGACAACACCCCGTCCTGTATGACGTTAAACTGTGTGCCATCCAGCATGACGTTAAACTGTATGCCCCCCATCCAGCACGACGTTAAACTACACATCCATTTGTAATACGAGGTCTTTGATCCATGTCAAGGCATGGTACATAGGAACCCTCCATGAGGTTCAAGCCCACCACCCTTCATTTCTTCACGTCAGGTTCCACCCTTGTCTAGCATGACATTAAACTGCACTCCAGTCCAACAGCAAGCCGTTGTGAACAACCCGAACTATGAGGACTTTGATCCATGTTAAGGCACGGTGCGTAGGAAGCCTCCCTGAGGTTCAATCCCATCTCCCATCGGACCAAGGTCCCTTATTCACGTCGGTTCGCTAACACCCACCACCATTCCCGAACTACGAGGACTTTGATCCATGTTAAGGTATGGTACATAGGAAGCCTCACGAGGTTCAAGCCCACCCCAAGTGTACCTCTGGGTTCACCTTCACGTTGGTTCGCCAACGATGCCCCCTTTGAACTACGAGGTCTTTAATCCATGTCAAGGCATGGTATGTAGGAAGCCTCCCAGAGGTTCAAGCCCACCACCTGTTGGTCACTCCGACCTTCTTCACATCAGGTCACCAGCATATGGGCAACCTAGTGTGTAATCCCTGCACCATCCGGACCAAGGTCCTCATTCGCGTCGGTTCACCGACACACCATTCTGAACTATGAGGTCTTTGAACCATGTCAAGGCATGGTATTTAGGAAGCCTCTATAAGGTTAGAACCCATCACCCGGTCGTTCCGATCCCATTCACATCGGTTCACCCCCGTCCCGCATGACGTTAAACTGTATTCCACATTCCACCTGAACTACGGGGACTTTGATCCATGTCAAGGCATGGTACGTAGGAAGCCTCCACGAGGTTCAACCCCACCACCAGTGGACCCCCGGGTTCACCTTCACATCGGTTCGTGGATGATGCCCATCGGGCCAAGGTCCACCTTCACGTCGGCTCGCCGGCACCACCTCGAATAACGTGGACTTTGATTCCTTGCCATGGGGATACATAGGAGGTCTCTTCGAGGCTCAAGCCCAATCTCACTGTCACCCCTGCGATAGTCCCATCTCAGTCCCCATCCGATTTATCCATCCATCCATCATCCACCCTGATTCTCACTCAGAACGCCATATCCCGGCGAGATCATGCCATTCTGCTCCTCTTCACAACATTCAGGAAGCTGCCCACGGGTTGTCCCCGATATCGGCATCCATTCAAGGGAAATTAATCAATCTGATCCACTCCAGCTAGTGTTTTGATCAGGCCGACGCATCTCCGCTGGACGTTAAACTTGCGACCTACCTCGTGATAAACATGAGATGCCTGAGGAAAACCTCGGATGGCACGCCCTTGGCGTAACCATCTCCGCTGGATGTTAAACCTGCGGCATACCATGTGTCAAACATAAGAAGCTAACGAAAACCTCAGATATATTCCTATGGCATATGATTTCCCGCGCTCGATGTGGGATGCCTCGGGCTTCCATGCCCTCAAGAAGCCCTATGAAAAGGGACAAAAGATAGACATGCTAGTTCCCCAGCATTCAGACACGCTACTGATGCCTCGACGTGACTACTCCCCTGACTGAAGGTTGCTGCCCTGGCCGGACCCTTTGGAATTTCCTGACAGAAGCTGTGTAATTAATCGGCATCCATGGAAAAATGGCACTGGGAAGAGTTTCATGAACAACGTATTAAATCTATGAAGGAGACCCGGACTAGGTGACGAGTTCCGAGGAGGAATCCACAAAAGGAAGAACTGAAATCCCATCATCCCGGTTTTGATCAAGGAGTAGACGTCCCTGAATAAGGAGCAGATGTCGCCCGCCTTTGGAAAGCAGGAATGCGGGGCAATATCAGTGCGTCCTCCACAGACGGATGCGTGTGCCCCGACGAAAGCATCTGAAACAACGTTCTACTTCAATTTGGGGATTTTCATTGGCGAGCATTCATCATAAAACTCATGGTAGGTGGTATAAATTGTGAATCAGATGTTTTTAACATAATTAAAAGTATGAAATTATAAAATTATAAATTTATATGATTTTGAAATTATAAGGATGTTGTAATTTAATTAAGTTAATTACAATGTGATATTTATTTGGGTTAAATTTTGGTAATTGAAATTGTAAAATTGGATTAATTATTTGATTAATTTATTAATGGGATATTGTGATTTGGAATTAGATTAATTAATTGGTGAATTAATTAATGGGATATTCTGATTGTGGAACAAGATTAATTAATTGGTGAATTAAATAATGGGATATGTGATTATGAATTAATTGAAAATGGAAATTATGAGATGATCGACTTGATAATTAATGGGTTAATGGGTTATAATATTGAATTTTGATAAATTTTTTATTACTAAATTTCTAATTTTATGTCATGTGATTAAATTAGTGATCCCTGAATTGATTTGATAATTTAAATGGATTATTATGATTTGAAAATTTAATAAGAGAGTTAATGTTGATTAAACCTGGCTGATGTTATATATGTTATATATGGGTGTTTGTGATAAATGAATATGGGACAGGAACTGAGGCTTCAAATACCCTTAAGTGATTATTAATGTCTGTGATAAGGACATAGGCTCAAAATACCCATAGTTGTTAATAAGAGTGGGATAGGGACTAAGGTTCCAAATACCCATTTTAGATAGAAAGTGTGGTTCTAGGACTGAGGCTCTAAATAACTATTTGTCATGAGGTTTGGTAAAGGGACCAATGCCCAAAATACCCAAGTGGTGTTAGACCTCACGTTCTAAGCCCATGAGTTGCCATTGGATGATGGTTCTAATTTTTCATGATATGATGTGAAATGAAATTACTAGTGGAAATCATGGTATTGTGATATGGTTTAGACTCTGACGTGGACCGAAGCTGTTATTCAGAGTTTGGATATCCTCGGGAACCTGGGGGATTATGTGTTTAATTAAAATAATAATAAAATGTGATAAATGTTTACTTTTTAATTTTACTTTACTATTTATACAACTACATACACTTATATTTACTGGGTATTCTTTTAGATATCATTGGTGGTGGACTACTGAGTTGTACTCAGAGCCTACTAAGGCTTCCTGATTAGTACCAAAATATATTTCATGGTTGCATGATAGGATAAGGTAAATAGTCCTATGTTAAATGGATGAGTTGGGATAGAGCATGGGTGAGGGAACCAAATGTAATTTAGGACCTATTTGGAAGTTTTCAGTGACTTTATCTATTTTGGTATTTTCATATTGACACTTGACATGTATTTGGAAAGACATATCAACTATTTAGTTTTGGATATTTTATTCCATATTTTTACCATCAGGTGATACTGGTTTGGTTTGGAAATTTATTACCATCTGGTTATTGTTTATTTACTTCCATTGTTGTGCTACTTTGATTAAGAGTGTATATTCTCCACATGATTGATATTAAACCCTTACATTTATTCAATATTGTTAGGTGTATGGGGAGTCTCCCCTGAGGTCATGTGAGTGACTGACTCGGGCACTAGAGTGTCGTACTCTGGTTAGGACGTTAAAAAGTGGTATTAGAAGATTTTTCTTTTATTTTTCTTTCATCTTACTATTTGGAAAAGTTATATAAGAGAATATGATGATTCAGTCCTTGGTTAATAGCTCCTTCAAGAGGTTATCTAACTCGTGTACAAGGATAAAATATAAGTACCTATGGTGGAATTATTGTTATTTATGTTTTCTATTACAGTTGGATGTTGTTTCGCCTTGAGTGATGCACTTGTTGCGTGATGTGATTATTGTTTCTAATTTTTTATGAGATTTTAATCTTGTCCCAGTATGGAACGTGGGTAGACTATGTATACATAATTCTAGAAAGTCATTATTATTCTTGTGACATGAATCGTTTTTAGGCATGCACGAGAAAACAAGTTTTGGATATGTTGTTGAAATTGAAATGTTTTAATTACCTGTATAACTGAATTGAAAAAGCTTCCTAATGTGAACTAGAATGTTATAAATGATGCACAATGTGGAAGATTAGTTTCCAATGAGAAACTTGAATAATGATAATGATTTTACCCATTTCTAACCAAGACCTAGATATAGGATGTTTATGGTAAGTAATAACACCTCGGTTTTGACTGTGTGGTAGGTTATGGGAGATGACTTGTTATAGATTATTGGTAATACCTCTTATTAAATGTGTTAATGTGATGTAATTTTTCATGAGATGTGTGTCTATTATTATAGATAAATTTCTCCATGGTGATACTTGTTATTATGATGGCTAGAGGTTATGGATGGAAATGATCTACCTACAGTGGAACCTGAGGCACTGATATGTCAGGTGAAAGAGTCAGAGAGAAGTTCTAAGAGAAATTCTCCCACTTTATGTAGTTTATGGAGAGAGAATCAGAGTGGGTATTGATGTGTAACTCTAACCTCACATGGGATTTCTAGCTATAGAACCCTCCAACTTTCACTATAGAGGGTGGATCTAAGGTAGAAGAGTTATCGATTGAGTCCATCCGGACTATACATGACCATTTTGAGACTCTATTTGAGAAGAGGGTCAAGTTGGGTGCTTATATGTTACAAGGATCATCGAAGCGCTAATGGGATGTTCGGACCCGGATGAAGAAGTATGATGGTATTTTATGGGAAGACCTTTTGGAGAATTTCTTGTAGCACTTTTATTCAAGGACACTGAGACAGGAGAGAGCTATTGAGTTCATGTGGTTGAATCAAGGGAGTATGTCTGTGATGGAGTATGTTGGTCGCTTAATAGACCTTTTTCATTTTTCTCCAGCATTGTATGGGTATGAGACAACTATGGAAAATCATTTTCAAGTTAGAAATAAATGTGACATTAAGTATTAGTTTAATATATTTCAGTTAAATAAGTTTTCGGAAGTGGGTCAGTATCAGACTCTAATAGCTAAGGGGAACCTGAAAGAGGATTCCAATGGAGGACAAGTGGTTTCTACTAGATGATTATAAGTTACATATATTAAGTTAAGGAAGATTCATTTTGAGAATGTTGAAAATATATTGGGAAAAAAGAGTTTTTTTGGGGAGGATCAGTTACTCAGGTTCGTACCTGAGTGATTTTTTGACCAGTATGGTAGATATGGCCAATTTTAAGACATTTTCCCAAACCACCAGAACAGTACCAAGATTGAAATAGGATGGTACATATAAAGAGGTTTTGTAGGAACCCACAACATATCCATAGTGACTTGTTGGATAGAAATAACCATAGTACGAGAAGGGGATCTTCTACACTGTATTAGTCTAGTAGTTGGAGTTCTACTCGTCATGGTGGTAGAGGTAGTGGATGAGGTGATTCTGGGAAAGTGAAAATATATTAGTAGAGTGGTAATTCTCAAGGGACATAGACTACATCATAGGGAATAGGGGTAGTATAGTTTCATTTAGTTCATCTTAAATTTTTGTATAGAGTCTAGACCATCAAAGGTTACAGGTATTGTTCTCATAGATTCTATACTTTCATGTTCCTTATTTGATACAGGTGCCTATAATTCAATTATATTTTTTAAAATTTGGAATGGATTGATCCTATTAGTGGAGTTCGTGAGCAAGGTTGTGAACATAGATAAACATTTTGGAGTTCATTCAAAGGAAATCTACATATGAAATGGGTATTCTCTTGATTTTAGGGAGTATAAGTTTCTATTGAAAAATTATAGTCTTGACATGTTATTATTTGACATAATTATGGGTATGGACTAGTTAGTAGCTTACTTATCACATATTTATTATTATTGAATTAGATGTACTTTTACCTCTTCTTATGGTGACAATTATATTCACTGTGGAGACTAGGATATCAAGGCGGACAATGCAAGACCAGTTCATTAGTATCTAAGGGAGCACACCACCCAAGATCCTAGAATGTTACTATATGACATAGGTGTGAAAAACTATGTAATTACACTTGTAATGGAAAGGTTATGGGACATGTTTTCAGAATACTTATCAGGTAATCCACCAGAGAGATATGTGGATTTTATGATTGATCCCATGCTGGGGGTTGGGCCATTTTCTATCCCACCTTACAGAATGAAACCTACAGAACATCAAGAGATCAAGACTCAGATATAAGTGTTGATGGATAAAAGGTTAATCTATCTAAGTACATCACTATGGGGATCTCCAATTTTGTTTTGAGAGAAGTATAATGGGGCTTTGTGCTTATGAGTTGATTATCAGAAGTTGAATCAGATGAATGTAAATAACTAGTATCTTATTCTATATATCGAGGACCAATTTGACTAGTTGAGGGGAGCATGCATCTTCTCCAGGATTGACTTGAAATCGAGGTATCATAATTTGAGAGTTTGAACTTATGATATATTTTTGACTAATTTTAGAAGTAGTTATGGCCTTTATGAGTTTATTGTGATGGATTTTGGGATGAGGAATGCAACAAAAAGTGTTTATGGCCTTGATGAATTGTATCTTCCACCCATACCTATATGATTTTGTGGTAGTGTTTGTGGATGACATCTTGGTGTACTCTAAAACTCATGATTATCTTGACCAACATCATAAAATAATCCTGATTATGCTAATATATAATTTGTTATATGCCAATATATCTAAGTGTATGTTTTTGATTTATCAGGTACACTGCATAGGTTATATCATCTTAAAGGAAGGTGTGTTAGTGGACCTAGATAAATATCTGGCAGTTGTTTATTAGGATAAAGCAAATAATGTTTTTGATATCCATATCTTTCTTGGGTTATAAGGATATAAAAAAGTATCATCCAAGAGTTTTACCTCTTCTAAGTACCACTTTCATTGTTGAACAAGAAGGAAATAAAGTTCAAATTGTCTATGTCAGGTGATATTTTATTCTAGGAGTTGTAGTAGCGCTTGACAATGGAACCAATCTTGCTCCTACCATAACTGAGTGAGGAGTACACAATTTTTTGTTATGATTTTGAGATAGGTATTGGATCAGTGTTGATGCATTAATATTGAGTTGTGTTGTTTGGGTCACGACAGTTGAGGCCACATGAATATAACTACCATATTCATGATCTTAAATTAGCGATAGAGGTTTATTATTTGAAGTGTTAGAGCCATTATCTAATGAGAAAAATGTTTAATATGTATAATGATCATAATATCTTAAGATATATCTTTTCCCAATGAGATTTTTTTCAACGGTTGTAGTTATTGGATGAGTATATGATGTCATTTGACTTTGATATATGATATATGCCTATGATGGAAAATAGTGTTGCTGATGTTTTAAGTAGGAAAACTCAGACTCATCAAATTTAAGAGTCTAGTGTTAAGTGGAAGATAATGAATTTACTAGATAAGACTGGTGTTGTGGTTCAAGGGAGATATGATTATATGAATTTCATATTAGTTTCAGTAGAGTCGTAACTTTTGAGTCGGATAAAGGAAATGTAGTATGAGTATTTGAACTGTTTGGCCTTGAGGGAATGCCTTAAAGGTGGGGAGACACCTTCATATTGGACCATATATGAGGATGAGATGATCTATATCAAAAATCTGGTTTTTGTGCTAATGAGAATATAGGAAGAGATGAATCCTAAAGTTCATTCCCCAATGTGGGTGGTGCATCCAGGTGTGCTAAAATACACCATTAATTATGATGACAGTTTTCATGGCCAGGCATAGAAAAAGAGATACCAGGGTTCATGACACAATGTTACACCTATCAATAGGTGATGTTTGAGCATCAATGACCTGAAGGTTTACTAAAGCCATTTTTTATTATGGAATGGAAGTGGGATGACGTTACTATAGACTTTTTTGGTCTTCTTAGGATGACTTAGAAGAATGATGCCAATTTGGTGATTTTCGACTGGTTGACTAAGTTAGTGAATTTATTTCCTATACAAGAGTATTTTTTAGTGGATTAGTTGGGAGACCTATATGTTTGAGAGATAGTACACCTTCATGGGGTTCCTAGAAGTATTTTTTTAGATCATGAGTCACGTTTTACCTCTCATTTTCGGAAATTATTTTAAAATACACTTGGTACATAGGTTTTCCTGAGTATTCCATTCCACACAAATAAATATTGGCTGTCAGAGCATATGTTACATGTGCTGGAGGATATTCTTAAAAGTAAGCCCCAAGTCCCACTAATTCTAGGCCTCCTTTTTAGGAGTAATCCCCAGTCTTCAAATTATTTTAATATGGGAATCCTCTTTAGGAGTAATCCCCAAGTTCCCAAAATCCAAAATTCCCTTAACCGAGGCTTCCTTTTCAGGAGTAAGCCCCAGTCATAATTCCCTTTAACCTGGGCCTCTTCTTTAAGAGTAAGCCCCAGTCATAATTTCTCTTAACCAGTCTTAATTTAATTTTGATTTGGGCTTCCTTCTCAGGACTAAAAACCAATCAAAAGTCCTATCTAATTTGGAAATCCTTCTCAGTATTAAGTCCTAAATTAAGTATCCAAATCTCCATAAATCACATATACCTTTATGGACCTTGTTCCCAGGTTTCTTCCCTGAAGTAAATCCTAAATCTTCATCTATCTGGGTAGTCATACATACATAAGACCCACATCATTTCTTATAATTGTATCTTTCATGGCACAATTGTCTGGTTTTACAAATACATTTTGTTTCTCACACCTAGAATGACTCACATGAGCTTAGAGTGTAGAATTAATTATGACAACATTCTTTGAACCATCAATCATGCATAAACCTCATACTTCCTTACTCGAACTACGTGGGTTCTGATTCCTTTTATAAAACAATGGATACGTAGGTAGCCCATCTGCGGGTATGATCCCAACTATGAAATAATTCATGTCGGATACCATTGACTAAGAATCTCTAACAAATACAGATGATTCTATATCGATGAAGAACCTCAAATACATATAAAAGATTCTCTAAATCTCATACATATTAATCATTGATTGTCAAATTTAAAAGGAAAGATCATTTTCATACTTGGTAATGTAAAAAGGATTCACAAAAATAACATAAATCTATAAAAAGAGTCCCGGAGTGGACAATAATTCCCCTCAAAAAGGTGTGTTGAGTCCGACCTCCCATTATCTTGACCAATGAAAATTCTTAAGTCTCATCAGTTCACAACTAATCATCACCTACCTTTAGAAAGTATGTCCAAATGGATATGGAATAAATGGATGTTTCCAGTTCTATGAACAAACAAGTTAGAAACCGCTTGGAATGTTTGAACCTTAAATCAATGAGGTCATCCTCGTTTCCTGAGGAAACAAAAAATGGTGAACCCGACGTGAATCCTTAACCAAGTTAAAATGATGTTTTAGTTATTTGTTAGGCCCCTATTTAAACTCAATGAGATGGCCAATAGAAAAATCAATGACATATGTGCTCATCCAAAATATGTAGAGGCTGAACTTATCTTGATTATGTTTGTTATATCTGACAGGAACTCTTTTCAAAGATCTTCTGCGTTACAGAAATGGCTTCTTTGAAATTCACCCCTTTGAATGCATTGCTGCTACTCCTGCTAGATCGTCGTCCGCTCTGAGGATGACAAAACCTACTCAGCGTCTTCAACGCTGGGTATCAAATGCGCTGGTTAATGAGTAACGTCAAAACAGTACCATTCCGACTCTGGAGGCCGCTCGACAAGCCCTCCAAGTAAATAATTTGCCCTGGTCATCCAGACAGTGATGATCAGCGATCAAGAAGAAGACGGTGCTAACTACCATCTCCAACCGTTTTGGGTCGTTATCCCCAAAACGAAGTCCCCATTCCGTCCCATATTCTGAAGAGGTGAGTGAGAAGGCCACTCAAGGCCTTAATTCGTGGAAATAGGAGTCCTTCCCGAGGGCTCCCACCAACAATCGTCGCCAACTCATGCGGCAGTGCACCCTCAACATGATGAGGGTGTCATCTCTAGGCGTTCAGATCAGGTTCCTCGAACCCGAGCAGGCAAGAAGAACCACCAGAGGTGATGACCAGTTAACAGTGAGAAGGTTCTTATCTCTTCCGTTTCCGAAGAGGTCCACCAACCTAACTTGGTGGCAAGCAACGAGCGGGTACATACACCCATCCGTTTTAATTCCTCTCTCCAGCAGACTCGTCTGGAAGCGACACGCCAATCCCGCCAGGAAATTCCGGCGGAGTACTATAGATAGGAACATACACCTGTTTATAAGTTATCAGCTAGTCTACAGGGTCATCTGACTACATACGATGAGGTCTGCCAACCCAATGTGTTGACAACTGGTAAACAGGCACATACACCTGCTTACACTCATCAATCTTTCCAGAAGCCTCGTTTTTCAGTATTGAAGGAAGATTTTCAACCATGTTTGGAGGAGTGAAATCAGCACGAACATACACCTGCTAGTATTAATCAAGCCTACCAACAGTCTCGTTTGGTATCATTTGGAGAAGTTAGTTGGAAAGCTCCAGTGACAAATAGGAGGCGGACTCAACTCTCTGCCCCCACACTGGAGTACTGTCAGATTTCACTGACAGGAAAAGGAGGATAGGAGCAGGAACACACACCTAATACAACCATGGAATGGATGTATATTCTCATTCTAGCAACTGAAGTCACCATGCATATTCTATCAATTGTGAAAGAGTAGAAGAAAATCCCTGCTCATTTTCTGGATGCCTACCAGGATATTATAACAGCTTCAGTAGCATCATAGGGAAAGAAATGAAAACCTATCCCTATTAGTGGAGTGGCACATCAAAAGATTAATCTGGAACAGACACACACCTCTGTTCCAGTCCAAGAGGGTTGTGGGGCATACACCCCCATATCATACGGACAACCATGTCAGGAACATACACCTGATTTGAGTGAAGATAATTAGCCTAACCTGATCATTTCTCCTGAGTAAGCACATACACCTACCCATAATGACCACTTTCGTCAACAATTGGTTCACAAAGTGAGTAAGAAGGCGTCTAAAAATAAGACTCGTCCAGCACTGTCAAGAAATAAAAGGACAATATCTAACAAGTCTTTACTCAATGCTGGAGTTCTTGATGCACTCATACAATTATCTATTGCAACTCAAGATTCTACTCTCTCAGTTCCCAATAATCGGGACATTAATTCTGAAGGTCCTCATCAGATACTTCCTCATGAAGTCTTGCTTCTTGACAGTTCGGTTGATCGTGAAGTTTCACCTTCAGATGAGAGCCACAAGAACCCTCTGTGTGGCCAGATGACCAACGATAAAAATGTTTCATAGTTTTCTATAACCCACCATGGTGGTCCTCCCCATGATGATGATTTTATCTAGGAAAGTCCTCTCCGTAGTATTAATTCACATTGCCTGGAAAATGCTCCAATGGACACTGTAGTGATGAGAAAGCTCTCTTATCTTGAGGCACTTGAAAATGTGAAGCCAGTATTGTCTGATGCTTTACCAATAGCAAGTGAAAAACATTCTCAATCATAAGATAGCCCGGGGTGTAGGACATTCTCCGAACCACCCATGAGTCATGCATCTTCTAGTTTGATGAGTGAATTCTCTACCGATATTGTTGAATCTTATGAAGCAATAAAGAAGCACCAGATTTGGTCTAAACAGGTAGAAGAATCTTCATTGAATGATAAAGAGTAAGTACTGAATATGAGAAAACAACTGGCGAAAGGTGATGTGCCAGTTATGTTTTTGGCCTTTGGCTGACTTTTAGTATGACATTCCAGAGATGTTGACAGAAGATTGAATTCATGAAATTTATCTCAACATGTGGAAAATGTTTTGTCAGTTGAAAAAGAAATATTATCTTATGATGAATATGAAAATCATGTCAAGATAATATAAGGGTTACAACACCAAATTGATTTGGCCTCTCTCTCAGTTTCTCGATATCCGAAGGATGAAAAGAAGCAGAGAGCCCTTCAGCGTTCATGATTTATCGCACTAAGAAGGTTGCGCCAGTTAATTTCCAATTCCCCATCTAGTATTCATATCAGGGGATGGGGTGTCCATGTAGCACTACATTTCACTGTACTCTCCATCCAAAAAAGCCAGCCGAAAATGGTTTCATGAAATGTTATTGCCCATGGCTGGCCACAACCAATTGGTTTTGTTTGTAATCAAAGGCTCTCTCATGAACATGCCTCAACCAGTTCTTCTCAAAATCCAAAATACAAAGAACAATTTGTTGAATTACTCATGCATCAAGAAAATGAGAATATTGAACAGGATTTTCATTTGGAGCGTGCACATCATCAAGTGACAGAAGTTTCAGAAATCATCCAACGGTCCTTTGAGCTGGGTGATAAGAGTGGATGCAGGTTAATGCATCCAGCCAATTTCTGGACTAAAGTGTGTAAGATCAGGAGAGATTTTAAGAAGGTCTCAAATATAGAAACTCAAGAACCACCCCAGCTTTCCAGACTGGGGGCTCTTTTAACCCAACCCTCAGAATCAAAAAATAGGATTCGAGGAGTTGAGTAGGATCAGTAGGAACAGACCCAGTCCACCGGACTGGGGACTTTTTCAAATCCTCAATCTCTTCCTTAGAGAAAGTTAGTCTTCCCTCGATTAGGGAAGAAGCCCCAAGAGAAATGAAGATCCAAATTATCAGTAGATTCCCTACAAATTATGGTTCGTCAAGAAGTTCCTGAGGGATCTAATCAACAAAAGTCAGTGTCTCAACAAGGACATTAAAGAAGACAATATTGAAAAAATTCCGATATAAGAGATGCAATGTGTTATGCATCAATTAATTCCATCAATTCCATTGTTTCTAATTCCCTAGATGAGGCTCACTCAGAGGGATCAGATGAATAGGTTCCTACTCAAGAAGTAGTATGCACAGACACAAATGAAGAATGTGTGCGTACAAGAAATCAACGGATTACCCAGAATCTGGGTATTCCTTCAAATAACCAACTTCCCCCTCTCTGAAAGGCGTCCAAAAAAAGGAAAAGGGAAGAATCGGGTTACATACCCTTCCTCTGGAGAAGGCCAATCACTCTCACTAGAGCAAAGATTTTCACAACAAAAGGAAGAGATGAAGGAATTAAGGAGGTTGAATGCAGAACTACTTCAAAGTAGTCTTCCTCCCAAGCATGCTGGAGTCAGTCAACCAAGGGAATTTGTTGCAGCTACTGAGATGGATCAAGAATATCCTCCTTTATCAGTACACCCACACAGGTCTAATCCTGTGGGTCTGGTGCAACAACAAACAGTGGTGTTATCATCAGTTGTAGTACCAGTCGCTACATGTATCCAATCTTTAGTTATTGCACCTGCACAGGTGAAAACTCAACCGGATGTTTCTCAAAAGTTAATGACTACCATTGAGTCATTAACAGCTCGGTTGGAAGATATGGACAGAAAGCGTGCACAGGTTCAACCGGAGAATAGAGCTTACCCTGAATGGGTAGACGCAATTCTTCACCCATCAAATTTTGTAAGTACCACAATCTCAATCTTTAATGGTTCGGGAGACCCAGAGAAACACTTAACATGTTTTGTGTCTCGTTGAGATCCTATGATGGGAACCCCTCAGCAACAAGAAGTAGTTAAGCTCAAGTGTTTCATACAGTCATTACAAGGGCCTGATTTTGTCTGGTATACAAGCTTGAAATCCCAGTAAATTACCGGGTGGGAGGATCTTCGTCAACAATTCCTTCATCAATTCAGCTCAACATTTCCAAAGAAAACAGTTTTTGATCTTACAAACTGTATGAAAAGGGAGAATGAAAGGGTTTCAGATTTCATTGCTTGCTTGAAGGGATTAAAATATTCCATGAGCTTAGCACTCCATGAAGAATAGTTTTTGCCAATCTGTGTGGAAAATTAGCGTGACGAGTTACGTACAACGTTGATCCCTGTGAAATACACAGGAGGGTTTTGAGGCCTTACTTTGATCGCTCAGCAGATTGAAGACTCTCTTTTGAAAACTATGGATAAAGATCATGTAATTCCATCAGCTCCAGGAAGGAGAATGGGTAAAGCAGAAACTGCTACAGTTTTGCTTAAACAAGCACTTGTACCTGCTTCTACTTCAAGGCCTTAATCTTCTAAAAGGGATCCACCTCCTGAGCATAAACAACAGAAGAATTTTTTTCAAGACGACCAAAGAGATAAAATATGGAAACAATTTGAGTATCTAAAGAGAAAATTATACTCTTTCCAAAATGAACAAGTTCCCGGTTACTTAATTTCGGCTCTGGAAAATAATTTGGTACAATTACCAAGGCCCAAGAGGCCAAACAAGGAAGGATATGAAGTTCATCCCAATTATTTCTCATTTCATCAGATGTTAGGGCATCATATTCAACAGTTTTTTTGTCTTCAAAGACCTAGTGGAAAAAATGGTGGACTCGGGACAGGTCAAATTGATAGGTTCTTCAGCTCACGTAGCATGTGTTACTGCTACAAATCCAGAGGAAGAAGGCAGGTGGCAAGAATTCAAAAGAAAAAATATGCAAAAATATGATGATTGGATGGTCAGGAAAACGATCAACTGAACTCATTCCATTTTGCGAACGCAATTGAAGAAACCAATTGTGTCTTTTTAAATGAATGCCACAGCAAAAACCTCTTCATCAGAGGGAAAATCCTCAAAGAAACAGCATAATTCGAAGAAATAGGAACAATCAGAATAATATGAGATAGTGTCAAAGCCCAAATTGTCTTTGAATCTGGAAGATTTTATTCCATATACTTTGAAGCAATGGGCACTACCCCACCAAACGGCACAGCCTAAATTGGATAATCAGGCAGAGTTTTCATCAGATGAAGAGTTGATATTTGGTTCTATTAATATGATTCATTTAACAGATCCTTATGCTAGACGCAGTTTTGATCTTGATGATCCTGAATTCCCTGTATCAAACAGAGGAATTAGAGGAAGAAACATATTCAATACATAAGGTCTACTCCAATAGATCTTATTCTTCAATCTAAATGGATGGAGAACTCATCACTACTCCAACCAATGATATATTTCTGAAGAAGTATTTTTTGTAACGCATAATCCATTGTCCAACATGACGTTAAACTATGCCATCGTCCAACATGATGTTAAACTGTGAAAAATTCCCTAATACGTCCAATATGACGTTAAAATGTTTCCTCTTTTGTGGCATCCCACCTTTTTATAACATAACTTTCATTACATTACACAAAACTAAGGATCTTTAAGGTTTAGTGTCTTGGAAACAAGGAACATAATACATGAAAACAACATAAAACATTATTCATAAACACTTGAAAGGCACCTCCTTATGTTCATCCTAGTTTCATTACTGAATCTCACAACTTGGGGACATACATCAAAAGAAAGGGTGAGCAGAAGGCCCAGTAAGGGAAACAAGAGAAACATTTTACATGTGAACTTGAGATACTTCAATAAGGTCATGAATAGAACTTTAAGGCATGATAAAGAAATCATGAGGCATATCAAAATAAAAATAACGTTTTTCAAAACTTTAAGATGTGGCTACAACATTTTACAAAGACAATCATTTCCGTTTCACCAAGGTTCATCCCCAAGGTGTCAATAAAAATTACCAAGGTTATTGACCAAGGTATCACTCTAAATGGTCATCTTTAGAGATTAAGTCTTTACCCAATGCATTGGAGCGCTATCATGGCGCACCCTTAAATTTGCCCCTGTTATTATGTGATCCACATATATCATCTTCAAAAATTTCATAAATAACCCATATAGCATAAAATAAATGGGTTTCATTTCAAAATCATAACGTTTTAAAAATGGCTTCAAAGACATGATCTTTATGTCACTTTAAACCCACGGAAAAGGAAAGTGGGTATCTTGTATGTAAATACACGAATTTAAAATAGAACAACTTGGTATATCTGTGAATACCCATTTATAAGAAAGAGTTTTGATTATTCACTTAATAAAATAAAGAGAACATTAGAAAAAGATAGAGACATTTTGAGACGGAAATTCTGCAGCAAAACGGCTATGTTTCGAGGTTTTAGAAAACATTGAAAAGAGAAGGGACATGGGTAACCCACTAATAAATGATCCATAAAACAATAGGGGAAAAGAATATACAGGATTTAAGAACATGGTAATGAAATTTTAAGGACATACCATTCTAGATGAAAAACATGGAAGGAAGACAAAAATTAGATTTCTCTTATGAAAATTCGGCAGCCTAACGACGTCACTTAAACTTCAACAAAAATGAATTGAAGAGATAAAATAGGGTCTCTCATCATATGAACATAAAAGTTCAGTATGATAGATATATAGATCATACCCCAACATAATAAAAAGTAACTTGAATGACATGACATGAAAGTAGAACTTTGAAAAATGAGAAAGGTGAAAGAATCCCTTAAAAATTCAGCAGCTTAACGGCACCACTTAAACATTCTTAAAACGAATTGATGAGAGAAAGAGGGGGTCTATAATCATATGAACATGAAAAGGGAAGTAAGATGAATATAGAATAACATCCTCCAACATAATAACATGGAGTATAAAAGAAATGACATAAAAGAGATTACTTGAAAAGAAAGAGAGAGGTCGGATCCCTTACCTTAAACGTAACTCTTAAAACTCAAAGGTTGGGACCTTGAGAGGCTTGAGGGCACCTTGGGAGGAATCCTTGGGAGGTAAGGAGACCAGAACTTCGTTGAGGATGATTTTGCAGTCGAATGGATGAGAGGATGGCTTGGTATTTATAGGGAAAGTGAGGGGACAAGGCATTAATGGTCAAGGGACACCTCATTGGTGGTTTTAGGAAAACCATGGGATTGCCCATGGTATTTGCCCATGGTATTGGCCACTTGGGACACCTCATACAATAATTCATCCCCTTCAGTCGAACATCCCATAAAATATCTCATGACATCATCATGACACAGTTA
Source organism: Viscum album (assembly GCA_963277665.1). Lineage (NCBI taxonomy): Eukaryota > Viridiplantae > Streptophyta > Magnoliopsida > Santalales > Viscaceae > Viscum > Viscum album. The sequence goes on from OY728123.1 coordinate 1,930,495,931, forward strand.
TGATGTCATTAAACATACTGAAACCCTAAAACTGCATTTTTTTACTACTCACTGAAAATTCATCTTTCTCAGAAAAATCCCAAAATTTCACCTTTACCAAATATCGATGATCTGATTAAAAATATTTGAACTCCATTTTATAAAAAAAATTCTAAATATTTTTAATTTAATTTTTAAATAAAAACACTATTTACTGAGAATTCATTTTTTCAGAAAAAGCCCCAAAAATTACCATAACATAATATCAATGCTTTGAGTTCAAAAATAAAGTCCATTTTATAAAAATACTTTTCTAATTATTTTTAATTTAATTTTTAATTAGAAAACACTATTCAATCGAAAAAAACTAATACTTGACTAATAATTTATGAAGTCGTTATTTACCCATTTTATTGAATCACATTATTTAATCAAGGTGTCTAAATTATATTAAAACTTTCTTTAAGTGAGATTACTAATACATTTTTTCACATTACTAATCCTAAGCGTAAAATCACTATTCATAATTTACTATTCATTAAAAATTAAGTTGATCTTATTAGACTCCAAATTCCTTACTAAACAATTTTGCAGAAGACCATTTTTTGAAAATCATTACACATCATTAATTATTTAAGGTTTACATAAATATTTTAAAATATCATTTTTTTCAAAATTCATCCATAAAATACATCCTAAAATTATCCGGGCATTTGAAATTTCACAAACTTTACTAATGGAATAAATCACAATTTATTCATCCCAATGGATTACACAAGAAGCTACGGTCTCATCACATAGCCCCTTATAACACCAGCATATGACCTAAGTGTAAGGTGTGCTATGGTGAGAGAATCTGAGGGAGGCTCAGATAACATTGCTCTAGTAGTAATCTCTACTAACTTGAACTTCTCCCGCAGGCATTTCCGTTCAAGCCTGACACGTTGGAGTTCGGCTTTGGCTTGGTCCAAAGCGAAGCCCAAAGATTCAACCTCCTTCCCAAGCTCTAATAAGTGGGCTTCATAAGGTTCGAGTCTACTGGATGAAGCCATCGACTCCTCTTTCTGAATTAACTATTAACATCTCTATTAAATTGTTAAGAGTAAGCTAATATACTATTCAAAAAGTTTGGGTCGTTACACTCTTCCACCCTTAAGAAATTTCATCCCCTAAATTTTATACTTGAGGCCTAGTCGAAAAGGTGAGGGTACTTTTGCTTCATTGTTTCCTCAGGCTCCCAAGTCGCTTATTCATACTTATGATTCATCCACAACACTTTCACAAGGTGGGTAGTCTTGTTTCATAGAACCTTGTCTCTACGGTCTAAGATCTCCCCTGGCTACTCCTCATAAGAGAGGTCATGTTCCAGTTGCACCACCTCTGGGTTCAGTACATGTGAAGGGTCGGGTATGTACTTCCTCAAGAGAGATACATGGAAGACATCGTGAACTTGAGCTAGGTTCGGTGGAAGTGCTAGACGATAGGCCACTACTCATATGTGACCAAGGATTTAATAGGGGCCAATGTACCTAGGGCTGAGCTTCTCTTTCTTCCCAAACTGCATGACTCTCTTCCATGGAGAAATTCGAAGGAAGACTTTGTCACCAACACCAAACTCCAAGTCCATTTGACGGTTGTCAGCATAGCTCTTCTGCCGGCTCTGAGTAGCCTTTATGTGTTGTTGGATGGCATGAACTTGTTCTGTCATCTCTTGCACATGATCAGGCCCAAGAATCTTTCTCTCACCAGTTTCATCCCAACAAGTAGGAGTTCTACATCGCTTTCCATACAGAGCTTCATAGGGTGCCATCTGAATACTCGAATGGAAGTTGTTGTTATAGGAGAACTCAACTAATGGGAGGTGTTGATCCCATCCACCTTTAAATTCCATTGAGCATAATCTCAGCATGTCTTCGAGTGTCTGAATAGTCCTTTCAGATTGGCCATCAGTTTGAGGATGATAGGTTGTACTAAAATTAAATTCAGTATTCAGAGCATGTTGAAGAATTCTCCAGAATTTTGATGTGAATCTTGGATCACGATCAGACATGATGGATAGTGGTACCCCATGCAGCCTTACCACTTCCTTTACGTATATCTTGGAAAGTTGATCCAGAGAGAAATCTTCCCGAATAGAGATAAAATAGGCAGTCTTGGTGAGACGGTCCACAATAACCCATATCGCATTATTTCCTTTGGATGTTTTCAGGAGACCAGTTACAAAGTCCATAGTGATATTATCCCACTTCCATACTGGTATGGGTAGCAGTTGTAATACCCCTTTAGGAAGTTGTCATTCTGCCTTTACTTGTTGACACACCAGGCACCTTGTAGTGTAATCAGCAATATCCCTATTCATGTTATCCCACTAATAATTATCACGAAGGTCTCTATACATTTTAGTGCTTCCCAGATGTATAGAGAAAGTAGAGCTACGAGCTTCATCCATCAGTTCTTTCTTTATCTCTGGAATAGATGGAACACATAGTCTTGTATGAAATTTCAATACACCTTCTTGATCAATATTGAAATCATGGAACTTCCCATCCTTTACAGCCTCAAACTTCTCCGGCAGCAAAGGATCTTCTTTTTGATCCTTCTTGATCTTCTCTAGTAAATGAAGGTTGATAAATCATTTGGGATAAGGTTGATGATGTACCTTCCCTTACAATTCCCATGTCCAGTTTTACTAGATCTTTAATCAAGGGATCTCCTAGGATCCTCATTGTTACTAGAACAACAAGATCTTTCCTGCTTAACGCATCTGTGACTTTGTTTTCTCTTCCAGGGTGATAATGAATTGAAAAATCGTAGTCTTTAATAAGGTCCAACCATATCCTTTGTCTCATGTTCAATTCTTTCTGCATGAAAATATACTTTAAACTTTGGTGGTCGGTGTATATATCACATTTATCCCCATAAAGATAGTGCCTCCATATCTTTAGAGAAAAAACAACTGCCACTAGCTCTATATCATGCGTAGGATAATTCTGCTCATGAATCCTCAATTGTTGAGATGCATAAGCAACTTTTCATTTTTCATGAGGACGCACCCAAGCCCTTTCAGAGATGCATCGCTAAAAATAACGAATCCTTCTCCGATAGAGGTTACTATTAACACAGGTGCAGTAACCAATCTCTTCTTCAGCTCTTGGAAACTTTCCTCAAATTCCTTTGTCCAGATGAACTTAACCCCTTTTCGAGTCAACTTGGTTAGCGGATTAGAAATCCATGAAATTTTTTTCACAAACCTCCTATAATATCCCACTAAACCAAGGAAACTACGAATCTCAGTTACAGTTGTGGGTTGAGGCCACTCCTCCACAACTATTGTCTTTTCAGGGTCAACCGAGATTCCTTCATTGGTTACGATGTGTCCCAAGAAAGCCACTTGTTGTAACTAAAACTAACACTTACTGAACTTTCCAAATAGCCTCTCCTTCCACAGTGTTTTCAAAATAACCCTCATATGATCTTCATGCTCCTCACAACTTTTTGAATATATCAAAATATCATCAATAAAAACTACCACAAATTTATCAAGGTAGTATTTAAAGACTCTATTCATCAAATCCATGAAAATAGCTGGAGCATTAGTCAAGCCAAAGGGCATAACAGTAAACTCATAATTCCAATATCTTGATTGAAAGGCAGTCTTTGGAATTTCTTCCTTCTTCACCCTCAGTTGATGATAACCAGATCGAAGGTCAATCTTGGAGAAGAATTGAGCCCCATGAATTTTGTCAAATAAATCATCAATTCTTGGAAGAGGGTATTTGTTCTTCACTGTGATTCCGTTCAGTTCTCTATAATCAATTCATAGCCGCATTGATCCATCCTTCTTCTTCACAAAGAGAAATGGTGCTTCCCAAGGAGACACACTCAGTCAGATAAACCCCTTCTCCAATAAGTCTTGGAGTTGTTTCTTTAACTCTTCTAGCTCCACATTTTCCATTCTATATGGGGTCTTTGATATCGGTTGAGATCCAGGTACGAGTTCAATGGATAACTCTACCTCTCTTTCTGGGGGAGGTCCAGGTAACTCCTCAGGAAATACATCCATGTATTCTTGAACAATCAGAACATCTTCTATTTGTATACTCCATTTTCCTTCTTCATCATCACCGATTAATTCCATAAAGAATGCTATAGGAGGTGCTTCTAGATAGGGATCAGTTCGGGATATGTCTCGTTGGAAGATAATTGTAGGTCGTTCATTCAAGACTATTGAGATTTCCTTACTTCTACATTTGATCTTAGCATTATACTTTGAGAGCCAGTCCATCCCTAGTATAACATCGAATTCCAACATGGGAATGACTACTAGATTTGCGATAAGATTGTGCTCACTGAAGTAAACACTAGAGTCTCTAAACACCATTGATGCATGGATAATCCCACTTGGAGTCTTGACTGACAATTCTACCTCATGCAGTTCATGGATTGATTCTATATTCTTTTCAAACTTGGAGGAAAATAAAGGAATGCATAGAACCAGAATCAAACAAAGTACTTGCTAGTTTTGAGAGGACAATAAGAGTACCTGCTACCATGTCGTTCGTAACTTCAACTTTAGTTGTTGTGATAGCATAATCATGATCTTGCTCCCTTGTCCTTTGATGAGGTTGATGGTGATTCCCCTCCACTACCCTCGGATTTGGAAAGTGATTAGAAAAGTGCCCAAGTTGTCCAAACTTGAAGCATTTGACTTAAGGTAGGGCCGGAACCATCTTTCCTCTGTCGTTAGTGTTGGGAAGTTGAGGTTTCACCTCACTATGAAAATTTAGAGCAATATGTCCTTCTCTTCCACACTTGTAGCACTTTCCACTTCCGATCAAGCAGTTCCCCGGATGCTTCTTCCCACATTTATTGCATGTGGTAAGTTGCATTTTCTTTCCACCTCTTCCCTGATCAAAAGTCTTCCCTAGACTGGGCTCTAACGATATCTTCTTTTCATTTGATTTATGAGACCACTGTGTCTCACCAAAATCTAGCTCGACTTTAATTTCACTCCGCACGATCTCCTCATAGCTATCGTAGTCCCGGTTGGCTAGATTCATCCGCAGATGAGGTCTCAGTGCACCAAAAAATCTGTCAACCTTCCCACTTGGATCCATGACAAAGCTAGAGGTATATCGTGAAAGTCGGGTGAAGTTCATCTCGTGGCTTCTGACAGATTCGTTCTCCTTCTGCTTCAGCTCAAGAAACTATTTCTCTATACTTGCTCTCATGGAACGAGGGAAATACTTATTAAAGAATATTCCCTGGAACTCTTCCCACTCCATAGCTTCCATCTCTCCTCGTGGATTCGTGTTTTTGATCAGTGACCACCACTGATCAGCTTCTCCATCTAGGTGGTAAACAGCACGGGTGACTTTTTCTTATTCCGAACAATGATGTATAGAAAATATCTTTTCAATGGAGCTTATCCATTGTTCCATAACCAATGGGTTAGTAGATCCACTGAATTTTGGTGGTCGTTGACACATGAAGGACTCAACAGAATGTTGTTCCCTTCGTGGTGAGATCAGCCTCTCTTCTTGATTCAAGTTATTACTCATAACATGAGTCAGTTGGTTCATCAATCGCATGAATGTTTCCATTCCGGCTTCCATCGGTGGGCCTTCAGCACATGGTGCATTGCGGCCACCATTTGCATGTTTCCTCCTATTGCCCGCCATTTTCTAAAAGAATAAAACCTTAGGGAGAAACTTATTTCATTTATGAATCTTTTAACTAGGACTTCATGCTTATAAAATTACATTTCTCTATAATTCCTTCATAATGATTCATAAAAATCTTGTGATTAACCAAACATATCCCCCGGGAGTGTCGTAACCAAGAGTGCAGCAAGGCCCGTTATCGTGCACCAATTCCCGTTCGAGTCTAGCTCAAAGAAGTTTTTTCAGGTTTTACCCCTATGTACATCTGTGCCAGAGCCGCCTCTACCTGCTCGTATCCAAACAGGGATGCATTCGTTTGATAAACCACAAACTCAATACTTACCAAAATACCAGGAAGTTTTCCTATATTTAAACTTTTCTATAGGGTCCTTACTAATGTTTTTATATACTAATTTCCAGAAATAACTAAACCATCCTTTGATACCAACTGTGGAATCCCTCCTTTTTATATCATAAATTTCATTACATTACACAAAATTGAGGATCTTTAAGGTTTAGTGTCTTGGAAACAAGGAACATAATACATGAAAACAACATAAATAATTATTATTAAACACTTGAAAGGCTTCTCCTTAAGTTCATCCTGGTTTCATTACTACATCTCATAACCTGGGGACATACATCAATATAAAGGGTGAGAAGAAGGCCAAATAAGGGAAACAAGAGAAACATTTTACATGTGAACTTGAGATACTTCAATAAGGTCATGAAAAGAACATTAAGGCATGAGAAAGAAATAATGAGGCATATCATAATAAAAATAATGTTTTTCATAACATTAATATGTGGCTACAACATTTTAAAAAGACAATCATTTTCGTTTCACCAAGGTCCATCCCCAAGGTGTCAATAAAAATTATCAAGGTTATTCACCAAGGTATCAGTCTAAATGGTCATCTCTAGAGATTAATTCTTTACCCAATTCATTGAATAACTATCACGGCGCACCCTTAAATTTTCCATTATTATCATGTGATCCACATATATCATCATCAAACATTTCATAAATAACCCATATTGCAAAAAATAAATGGGTTTTGTTTCATAATCATAACATTTTAAAAACGACTTCAAAGACATGATCTTTATGTCACTTTAAACCCATGGAAAAGGATAGCGGTTATCATGTATGTAAATCCCAGAATTTAAAATAGAACAACTTGTTATATATGTGAATACCCCTATATAAGAAAGACATTTGATTATTCACTTAATAAAATAAAATAACTTTAGAAAAAAATAGAGACATTTTGAGAGAGAAATTCTGCAGCATAACGACTATGTTACGATGTTTTATAAAACATTTAAAAGAGAGGGGAAATGGGTCACCCACTCATAAATGATCCAAAAAACAGTAGGGGAACAGAATATAAAGTAATTAATAACAAGTTAATTAAATTTGAAGGACATACCATTTGAGATGAAAAACATGGAAGGAAGACAAAAATTAGATTTCTCTTATGAAAATTCGGCAGCCTAACGGCGTCACTTAAACTTCAACAAAAATGAATTGACGAGATCAAATAGGTTATCTCATCATATGAACATAAAAGTTCAGTATGATAGATATTGATATCATACCCCAACATAATAAAAAGGAACTTCATGGACATGAAATGAAAGTAGAGCTTTGAAGAAATGAGAAGGGTGATAGAATCCCTTAAAAATTCAGCAGCCTAACAGTGCCACTTAAACATTCTTAAAAAGAATTGATGATATAAAGAGGGGTTATCTTATCATATGAACATGAAAAGGGCAATAATATTAATATAGAAGAACATCCTCCAACATAAGAACATGGAGCATAAAAGAAATGACATAAAAGAGATTACTTGAAAAGAAAGAGAGAGGTCGGATCCCTTACCTTAAACGTAACTCTAAAAACTCAAAGGTTAGGACCTTGAGAGGTTTGAGGGAACCTTGGGAGGACTCCTTGGGAGGTAAGGAGACCATAACATAGTTGAGGATGATTTTGGAGTCGAATTTATGAGAGTATGGCATGGTATTTATAGGGGAAGTGAGGGGACAAGGCATTAATGGCCAAGGGACACCTCATTGGTGGTTTTGGAAAAACCATGGGATTTCCCATGGTATTTTCCCATGGTATTGGCCACTTGGGATACCTCATACAATAATTCATCCCCTTTAGTCGACCATCCCTTAAAATATCTCATGACATCATCATGACACAGTTATGATGTCATTAAACATACTAAAACCCTAAAACTGCATTTTTTACTATTCACTGAAAATTCATCTCTCAGAAAAATCACAAAATTTCACCTTAACCAAATATTGATGCTCTGATTAAAAATATGAACTCCATTTTATAAAAATAATTTTCTAAATATTTTTAATTTAATTTTTAAATAAAAACATTATTCACAGAGAATTCATTTTTCATAGAAAAAACCATAAAAATTTCCATAACATAATATCGATGCTCTGAGTTCAAAAATAAAGTCCATTTTATAAAAATAATTTTCTAATTATTTTTAATTTAATTTTTAATTAAAAAAAACTATTCACCTGAAAAAAACTAATACTTGACTAATAATTTATGAAACCGTTATTTACCCATTTTATTTAATCACATTACTTAATCAAGATGTCTAAATTATATTAAAACATTATTTAAGTGAGATTACTAATCCATTTGGTCACATTACTAATCCTAAGCATAAAATCACTATTCATAATTTACTATTCATTAAAAATTAATTTGATCTTATTAGACTCCAAATTCCTTACTGAACACTTTTGCAGAAGACCATTTTTTGAAAATCATTACACATCATTAATTATTTAAGGTTTACATAAATATTTTAAAATATCATTTTTTTCAAAATTCATCCATAAAATACATCCTAAAATTATATGGACATTTTAAATTTCACAAACTTCAATAAATGAAGAAATATCAATTTAATCATCCTAAAGGATTACACAAGAAGCTACGATCTCCTCACATAGCCCTTTATAACACCAGCATATGACCTAAGTGTAAGGTGTGCTATGGTGAGAGAATCTGAGGGAGGCACAGATAACATTGCCCTAGTAGGAATCTCTACTAACTTGAACTTATCCCGCATGCATTTCCGTTCAAGCTTGACACGCTGGAGTTCGGCTTGGGCTGGGTCCAAAGCGAAGCCCAAAGATGCCACCTCCTTCCCAAGCTCTGATAACTGGGCTTCATAAGGTTCGAGTCTACTGGATGAAGCCATTGACTCCTCTTTCTACATTAACCATTAACATATCTATTAAAGAATTAAGAGTAAGTTAATATACTATTCAAAAAGTTTGGGTCGTTACATCTTTTTTCCTCACTGCATGACATTAAACTGCATAGTCCCCCTTTTGTCCAACATGACATTAAACTGTATTTTCCTCATCGTCTTAGCTACAGGATGCTAAAACTGTGCAAAACCCTTATTATCCAACATGACTTTAAACTGTTCCATCGCCCATCAAGACATTAAAATGTACTATCCATGGTCCATGCATATGACCTTAAACTATTTTCATCCATATCTTCCAACATGACGTTAAATTGTGTCATCCTAACTACATGATGCTAAACTGTACAGAAGTCCCTTACATCCAGCAAGATGTTAAACTGCATAATCTATTTTCCAACATGACGTCAAATTGTGCCATCGTCCAACATGACATTAATCTGTGAAAAATTCCCTAATACATCTAACATGATGTTAAATTGTGTCCTCTTTTGTCCTCACTGCATGACATTAAACTGCACAGTCCCCCTTTCGTCCAACCTGACGTTAAACTGTATGGTTCCCATCGTCTTAGCTACAAGATGCTAAACTGTACAACACACTTATTGTCCAACATGACACAAAACTGTGTTCACGTCCAACATAACGTTAAAATGTTTCCCTATATTTGTCATACATGACATAAAACTGAACAAAGTCTCTTAATATGTCCTACATGACGTTAAACTATATTTTTTCCTTGCTACATGACACTAAATTGTGCAGCACAAATAGTCCTCACTGTAAGACTTTAAATTGCATTGTCCCCTCATATGTCCAACATGACATTAAACTGTGCATTGTTACGGTTGTTTCTACATCTTGTTTCTCACACTGAGTATGACTCACGTGAGCTTAGAGTAAACTTCAACAATAACACCCTCTCTGGGCCGCTAACCATGTGTAAGTCCCAACACCATTTTTAGGTCGTTGCTCTCAAAACAACTTGATTACTAATTTATTATTTAATTGAACTACGTGGAATTTGATCCTTGCCTTCTATGATGGGTATGTAGGCAACCATCTGAGGTTCAAGCCCAAAACCAATCTCTTCACATTGGTTCACCTCTATCTTATATGATGTTGATATGTGAAGCAGCCCTAGAACCAATACATGTTACATTGGTTCACCATCGTCCTTTCTATATGACGTTAAACTATTGGCACTTTTTGTCCTGTATGACAATAAAATACAACATTCTTTTTCACTCTCACCTGAGAGGGAATCATTATTTACATTGATCTCCGATCATGTTATCTTCTAAAGACTACGTGTATACATGGAAATACCCGAACCTTTTATCTTAGGTCAAACCATCATTGCACTAAAGTCCCCTTTTCACCCTTCATATGTACGAACCAAATTTTTACATAGGGTATTTCAAGAACTACTTGAGGCTTGATTCCCATCCTTATGGGATACATAGGAACGTTCGAGCATCCCTCGAATCAATCCCCAAGTCTTTGGGCCTAACCCCAAATTCTACTTTCAGTCCTCTGGCTAAAAAGTCCCCATGAAAACACACACTATGTATTCATTATAATGGTCTGAGCTTTATGACCTTAAACTATGATTTCCTATAATCTCGTCCCACATGACGTTAAACTATATTCCAGGAACCACGTATAGATTTATTCCTATCCTTATGGGATATGTAGTGAAGTCCAACATTTTAATTCAGGACCCATCCACAACATGATTATGGTTAGCATTGGTCTGTGTATCTCTACATGCATTGAAAAAATGACCATTTTTATGTGTCATACTCATATCCTTGAATACTTCCAGATCTCCATAACACTTTTCTTGACTTCTGGTCACAAAATGTCCAATTTCTGAGAGTTCTTTTGCCTGACCATCCAGCACGTGCCCTTAGGCGGCCTTGCATAAACAGTCTACATAACAGACTTTTCATCCAAAAGATTTTATTATTTGACTATGCAACCAATTCCCTTAGGCGGCCCTACATAATTCAACCCCCTAGTGGGTTTGTTACATAATGGTAACTTCGTTCTTGGTAGAAAACCCTCTTTTGTCCTTATTTGTCTTAATGAAAATATATAGGGCTCTGCAAAAATAGCCATCCTTAACATATTTGTCTCATACTCTTTTTCATGATCTAAAAGTATTCAAGTCTATGGTTTATATTTCCCTTCCCTACGATTGGGTCAGACCTTCGTAGGAGTGAAATTCATCCAGTTCTTAGACAATCTTGTTTGGAAATATATTCTCTATATTCAAGTACCTCTCTCCATATAGAAAACTCTATGCTTTGGAAAATTGGAATCCCCGTAAACATCCAATGGCTTTTTAGAAATAGAAATGTAAATTTCTGAGAGTTCTTTTGCTTGACTATGTAGCACGTGCCCTTAGGCGTCCTTGCATAAACAGTCTACATAACAAAATTTTCTGCCAAAAGATGCTATTATTTGACTATGCAGCCAATGTCCTTAGGTGGCCCTGCATAATTCAACCCCCTAACGGGTTTGTTAAATAGTAGTAACTTCATTCTTGGGAATTACTTATTTTAATTCATTTTATCCATTTTTCATATCATTCCTCAGATTCAAAATTTCTTAAGTCATTTTTTACATATGTTCTCTCGTACTTAACCATGGTAATATATTTTCAGATAAATTATCAAGGAATTGAGTCAATGTTAATCCATTCGGTCAAAGCTATTTTCACATTAAACATTAGCCTTTTTATGTCTGATGTGAATGAATTTAAACTTCCTACAAAAGACAAGGAAACTATGAACAAAAGTCATGTTCCAGCTCACTCGACATACATTTCGTATGATTTAGGTAATATTGATCAATTAAAAGATTCAAAGTTTGTAGGGTTATTTTTATAATCCTAGAAAAAATTAAACTATGTTACTAGGAACATTGGCTTATGTAAAATTTAAAGCAGGTAGAAAAATAAGGCATGCACAAATGATTGAAGATGAAAGTGTTTTTCATTTGATGCACAGAAGTTAGAAGGACATCCACAGACTGGAGTCTCTTCTCTTTTCCAAGAATTATAAAGGGCTGTAAACATAAATCTTCATTTGATTTACGGAATCCCATGCTTCATCAGCATCCACCTAGAATTCATTCATTCAACTGAATACAATAAGAGATACAGTGATACCATCCCTTATTGGAACAATTGTAAAATATTGTTCTTGAGTGCGGTTTGATAAAATTTTCTGCTGATTAAACAGTGACACTGTTTCCATCCAAGAGACTTGGAAGATGGATACATGGATTTGAGAATGGAGCATTGGAAGTAAAGAGCCATTTGGAGAGAGTAATCTTTTCAGATATTGTTTCTAATTTCATGATAATCGTCTCACCATCAATTGGCAGCAGAAAACATATCAGCTCATGGTTTTCCATTTTCATATCTACACGGAAATGGCATGAAGGAAGAATTTGAAAGTTCATACCATTTTTGCTTCTCTTGATGCACAACATAACCGAAATAGAGGAGTAGAAGTGTGGTTGCATCTCGGTCATATAATTCTTTATATCTGGAACGTTGACTCCTTGTAGATGACTATGGCCATACAGAGGTAGGTAGATGCTTTGTGGGAAATTAAGATGATACTTCTTCAAGTACTTGGCCAAATTTGAAAGAGTGTTATTGCACATATCATATTAATCATGGCCAATGATTCTCATCATATCATCAATTCTCTTGTTGTCCAGTTCATCAGTCGTTCCAATTCTTCTAGGAGCCATTGAATCTGCAAAATGTTCGAATAATTAACTCTTAAGTGAGTTGATTTTTCATAAAATCTTGTGACGAAAAGTGAAAAAATGGCTAAGGCATTAAGGCGCGCAAGTCCCAAAGTTGGATTGCAAGTATCAGTGAGTTTCACAAGTTTTGGCACGTAGGTATCCCCGTGCAAGTCCAAATACCTCTACAGCAACGCGACAACAAAGAAATAGCGGAAAACAGAGCAACTTGCGCGGCGAAGGAAACTTTCACGGAGAGCGATCTAAAATATGAATTTCAGTGCTTTGTGCGAGGAATGACCGCCTATATATAGGCCAAACCGCACCCATGCACGTCGAATCTTGCACGGCTTGCACCTGCGCGATGCCATTTGTGTGCTTAACACTTGTGCGCCGGAATTCCTTGGTTTTCTTCTTCACCTCAGAGTCACATCCTCTTTATTTCGGATCCAACTCTGAGGGGCAATTTTGTTGATGCTCCTTTCCGTCACATAGTCTAAATGAATGAAAAGGGAAATGCATTAAACCCAAAATGATTCATCCTTTGAAGAAACATCAAAAATTGACAGATGCATGAACAAAGATTCATTTGCACTTGGGTCGCACAAGTTCCACCAAGGTATTGCAATTATACTTTCGAGCCACCCAATGGTCATGTAGGGGACTTGTGCGACCTCTCTGATTTCCGCCCAGGGTCTTCACTTGCCTATAAATACCCCCTGTGGGCCCCCCATTTCGAGAATGGAAAAATTCCAAAACTCAGATTCGATCTCTCGATGCCCTAGTCTCTTCTCAAAGCCTTCCGAACACCTCTAAGGCAATTTATTACCTATAATGGAAGGTCTAAAGAGAGGGAACAAGGATTAAGTGTTGAAACTCATCAACACTTGCGAGCCTATGTGGCCATCCCTTAAGGGAAATGGCCACACTTGCGCGCCACGTTATCCCTTCAACAGAACTTGTGTGCCACTCTTTTGGAAGCCTTTAAGGATAGTACTAAGGGCTTGAGCCAAGTCTTGCCCAAGTATTACCCTAAGGGTTGACCGTCACGCAAGTACCCATGTGTCGTGCATGTATATGTGCGCGGCCCGGACTTGCACGCCCACACTAGACTTGCCCACCTCTCTCTTTTTGGGTTCCCCTTCTGCCTATTCACTTATTTTCTTCAAATTCACCTCTCCTCTTCATGGTTTAGCCTTCAGAATTCAATTCAAATCCATTTTTGGCATGATTCCTTGGTTGGATTCCCTGTTTGAAAGGAATACTATGGAACATATCTCAAAACCTAGTGATCTAAATTTCTTTATGTCACTACGGTTAGAGGATCCATTCATTCAACCTCATCCTTTAAAATGAGAAGACTATTCTTGGGAATCCTTTTCAAGAGTAATCCCCAAGTCCCCTTAATTATGGTCCTCCTTTTCAGGACTAATCCCCAGTCATAATTCCTTTTATTTGGGAATCCTCCTTAGGAATAATCCCCACTCATAAATTCCATTTAACTTAGGCTTCATTCTAAAGAATAAGTCCTAATTCTCAAGCCCCCTGACCTGGGCCTCCTTTTCAGGAGTAAGCCCTAGTATTCATCTTTCCTTAATTTTGGGCATCCTCCTTAGGAGTAAGCCCCAAGTTCCCCAAATCCAAATTCCCTTAACATGTGCATTCATTTCAAGAGTAATCCCCAAGTCCCCTTAATTATGGGCCTCCTTTTTAGGAGTAATCCCCAGTCTTCAAATTATTTTAATATGGGCATCCTCCTTAAGAGTAAGCCCCATTTTCCCAAAATCCAAAATTCCCTTAACCTGGGCTTCCTTGTCAGGAGTAAGCCCCAGTCATAATTCCCTTTAACCTGGGCCTCTTCTTTAAGAGTAAGCCCCAGTCATAATTTCTCTTAATCAGTCTTAATTTACTTTTGATTTGGGCTTCCTTCTCAGGAGTAAAACCCAATCATATGTCCTCTCTATTTTGGCCATCCTTCTCAGGATTAAGTCCTAAATTAAGTATCCAAATATCTATAAAGAACATATACCTTTATGGACCTTGTACCCAGGTTTCTTCACTGAAGTAAATCCTAAATCTTCATCTATCTAGGCAGTCATACATACATAATCCCCATATCATTTCTTATAATTGCATCTTTCATGGAACAATTGTCTGGTTTTACCAATACCTCTTATTTCTCATACCGAGCATGACTCTTGTGAGCTTAGAGTGTGAAAGTAATTATGACATCTTTCTTTGAGCCATAAATCATGCATAAACCTCATACTTGTTCACTCGAACTACGTGGGTTCTTATTCATTTTTAAAACAAAGGATACGTAGGTAGACCATCTGCGGGTACGATCCCAACTATGAAATAATTCATGTCAGATACCGTTGACTAAAAATCTCTAACAAATATTGATGATTCTCTATCGATGAAGAACCTCGAATACATATAAAATATTATCTAAATCTCATACATATTAATAATTGATTTTTAGATTTAAAGGAATGCTCATTTTCATACTTGGTAATGTAATAAAGATTCACGAACATAACTTAAATCTATAAAAACAGTCCTAGAGTAGACAATAATTCCCCTCAAAAAGGTGTGATGAGTCTGACCTCCCATCCTCTCGACCACTGAAAATTCTTAAGTCTCATCAGTTCACAACTAATGAACAACTACCTTTGGAAAGTAGGTCCAAATGGATATGGAATCATTGGATGTTTCCGGTTCTATGAACAAACCCGTTAGAAATCTCTTGGAATGTTTGAACCTAAAATCAACGAGGTCATCCCCATTTTCATTAGAAACAAACTCATTTGGGTATTTTCCGTACATCCTGTATATTTATGTATCATGTCTTGGAATGATCCCTTGATTAGTGGATTATGATGTCAGGCATTATACATTCTATCATTACGAAACTACTTGTTGTTATCTGGGTGATTATTTATGTTTCTATGTCATATATGGATATATTCACCTTTTATGATTTTGGATTTATTATATATTTTATTATCGGTTATCTCTTCCATATTATTCAAGATTTATTTATTCCATGTGTTATTTTTTTTATGTTTTCAGTTAATAAGAATATGATTTCTTACTTTATTATGTTTTCCTTTCCAAAGTATAACCAAAAGTGGTCTATGAATGATATATAATATATAATAAAACTAATATTAAAGTTATCACAATAATTTTAAGTTTTATTTCTTGTTTTCAAATGTAATGTAAAAATTATCTATGTATCTAGTCTATAAAGATTTTCTAAACTATTCAACACTCTGGGCTGATATCTATTATATCTTGTGAAAATTTATTAAGGTAACTATAAAATATATTTTACTAGAGTTTTAGGCTTATAGTTGGTATTATAAAAAGTTATTATAATCCTTCACAAATATATTAAGTATAAAATATATTAGAGAACATAAAACTATGAAATATTTTATATTTATTTCTAAGTATAAGATAATGTAATGAAGTTTTAGTCTGATAGATAATGTGTGGTTTCCTATAAATTGCATCCTTATCAAGATAATTGAAAGCGAATGTGTCTATGGAACAGATACACCTGGGTCTGAACACCCTAGAAAATGGACGTTGAATATCAACTCAGCCTTCACTCAGTGCATTATTAGTTGTCCTAAAATTACACACCTAACTAGAAACTCTCAAAGGATATGATTTTGTTGATTTATATGTTCATTATTAAACATTAAAAATGATTTGAAAATATCTTTATTATCTGATGTTATTTTAAAATACACTAAGCTTATTATTTTTAGATTAGCTATGAATAAAATTTTACTTTATGAATGGTACTGAAAATTTATAATTATACACTATGATTTAACATTCACAATGTTATTATCTAATTTAATATATTCACTTATTTAGAAATCAAACTTATTAGAAACAATGCATATAGTAACAATTCATAAAATCATTGTAGGGATTTACATCTAGGGAAGTATAATGAAGCTAGATCTAAAGCTATATAAATTATAATTATATTGGGGTAGATGAATTTGGTTATGATCAATAAAAAATCCATGTGAAGTATCTTATTTATCCACAATAGGGTGAAACAATGTTGGACCACTTCATGCGATAGAGACCTCCATCATTCGGTTGGACTAATAATCCATTATTAACTGCGAAATGTATTAATTACTTAGAAAAGTTACTTCCCCATTAAGGAAGTATTAAAATAGTGAATGTTATCATGGAAGTTTATCATCATAAGGGTGATGTTAATCCATGGTGATCATTGATCCAAAAAACAGAGAAGTTAGGGGAAATAATGAGTATGGATTGGAATACCATTATAGTGATACTGTTTAAAAAATATATTAATCATAAGAAACATGCCAATATGGATAAGAAATTTCTAAATCTAAAGAAAAATGAGGGAGAAAATTTTGTTCAATATAATGATAACTTTAGATGGTTATTAACTCATAAATTGTATTATTTATTTCATCTATCAAGTAAGATCGATCACTTCCATGGTGGGATAAATCCTAGACTTTGAAGGGTTTTAGTCTCTAAAAAAGTTTTAATATATGAGGATATAATGTCATGTTCTGTTGAGAAAGAAAGATAATTATATAATTATTATGTTTTCTATGTAAAATAAGAAAAGAAATGGATGGATGAGGACTCTAAGAAAATAAATACATAAAAAAAATAAAAGGGTAGAATTTCCAACAAGTAATAATTTTGGAATGAAACACTATGGAATATTCAAGATGTGAATTTTATTTTTTTTTCTATTGTGGAGATAAAGGACATAAGGCTCGTGTTTATAAGTTAAAGAAAAAATCCACCAATATAAATAAATTAAAATATAAGTATTTTTGTGTATTATTCAAACAAATGACCCAAGAATCAAGTAAATTTTACTCAGAAAATTCTAGGGGGAGTCTAAGATTATTTGATCACTACAGATGGGTTTTGAGTTCCTAATGATTTGGTGGATGGTACTTTGACAATAACCTCAATTTTATCGAATAAATTATTTTATTTTTGATCATCACGCTATTTTATATATATATTATTTTCCATGGAAATTTGATATTTCCAAATCATCTTAAGAACAGAGTTGTAAATCAAAACTCCTAGTGTAAATATTTTTACAATAAGAATAATTTAGTTAGTTATCATTATTTAAAATATATAAACCATATTTGAAAACATGATTATTATACCTATGGTTGAATTAGATATAATATTTTTTTATTGATTAGATTAAAAATTATATTTTATAAATTTATTATAAAGAGAGGGGGATTACGATTTGTGATGGAGATATGGAATCATTTGTCTTAGAATGGGAGACTATATAATTTGAATCATGTTTGGATCCAACTATTGTATCTCTATTTAATGAAATTATAGGATAATAATTTTAGACAAAACCTTTGAATGGGAATGATATCCTCAAAATAGATGATATACCTATTATGCAGGAATGTATTGATATGTTCCTAAAATAAATTAATGGAAATCCAACTGAGTGTAAGGTTATGTTCTCCATTTATCACATAAATAATGAAAAAATTATATTTAAGGCTCGTTATAACATGGAAATAGTAGAATTAGTGGAAATGAAGAAAAAATGTATGATTTATGTGATAATGGGTTAATAAACACTAGGGTTTCACCATAGGGAAACCTTTTCTTTTTGTTAATAAGAAATATAGATTTATGAGGTTTTTAATCGATTGCAAGGAAATCAATTTATTTACTATAAAGAACAAGTATTATTTGGAATGACGGGGTGACTTGTTTGATCAACTTCGAGGCACTCAATAGTTTTCAAATTTTGAACTTCATTTTTGGTATCATCAACTGTATGTGAAGTATGAAGATTTTCTAAATATAGTATTTTTAATGAAGTATTGACATTGAATTTATAATGATTCCTTTTTTATTAACTAATAAACATTTGTTTTTATGGATCTGATCATTCAATTATTCAAGTATTATCTCGATAATTTCATTGTGGTATTTGTTGATGATATATTAGAATAATGTAAATTAAATATGAGAATAATATTCATTTAAAAATAATTCTTACAACTCCTTTAGGAAATAAGTTACATGGAAATTTTATGAAATGTGAATTCTAACTTTGAGAAGTTTATTTTCTTGGCCATATTGTCTCTCTAATGATAGAATATCATTTTATCCTTAATATAAAATTGTAGTTATGGAAAGGAAAAATCCAATGAATATAATTGAGGTAAATGGTTTCCTTAGATCATTAGGATACTATCAATAGTGTTTTTAAAAAATTTCTCAATTAACTAACCTAGTTTACATGTAAATTGGTTAAGTTCATATGGTTATAAGAATGTAAAGAATGTTTTAAAGAATTAAATAAAATATTTCTCAATGAATGGATATTGAACTTATCTTTAGGATAGAACTATTTCTTGATATATATTGATTCATAAAATATGGTACTTAGATGTATACTTATATAGAATTATAATATTCTTTTTCTATGCATCGAGGTAGTTAAAGATTTGTGAACAGAATTATCCAACCCATCATCTTGAGTTTCCAACCGTAATATTTTCATCAAAGATATAGATCCATTTCCATTATAGAGAAATATGTAAAATATATATTAATAAAAAAATATTGAAAAAAATATTCTCCTAGAAATAGAAAAATTTGAAGCGAAGATGATGGATATAACTACTCAAGGATTATTATATCTCAATAGAGTACGACCCTAGGAAAGAAAATATGGTGGTTGATGTGTTGGGTTTTTCACTAAAATAAGGATTGGAAAATATCCTATGTTCATAAATTTATTAATGTTGGATATGAAATTTATTATGGAACGGGAGACATAACTTCCATTCTAAATGATTGTCAAACATTCCAAATTGGAGAAACTAAAATTATCCCAGCTTGAGGATAAGAATACTAAAAATAAAATCACTTTCATGGATGATGGTAATTTGGTAAACATAATATATAAATATGGTATATCTAAATTTTTAAAGAGGTTATATGTTCCATCCATGCCTAATAAGAAAATTCAATTTTTAGATGAAGCTCATGGCTCAAATTGTTCTATACAACCTAGTAGAAACAAAATGTATTATGATTTGAAGGAACATTTTTTTTGGGATAATATGAAATGATAAATTCCATACTATGCATCATGATGCATACTTTTTCAATATTTAAATTCTGAGATACAATATCCAAAACAATTCATGCAACCTCTACCTTTTCCTATGTGTAAATGGGATGATATTATTATGGTATTTGTCACGCGATTTCAAAAAACTCTAAGAAATAATGTTCTTATATGGGTTATTATTCATCAACATTCCATGTTTGCACATTTCATCACTATAAGGGAAGATTGGAATCTTTATCACCTCATGTGGCTCCATATTAATGAACTTCTGAGACTTCATAGTGAACCACTTTTGATTTTATATGATCGTGAATGATTGTTTACATAAAAAATATGAATGAATCTTGAAAAGGATCTTAACACTGTGATACATTTGAGAACCACCTATCATCCTAAAATTTATGGGTAGTCATAAAGAAATATTCATACATTAAAAAGATTTTTGGGTTCTTGGTCACTTCACTTTCATGGTACATGGGATCAATTTTTACCTTTGGGGAATTTATATAAAGTCATATCTTCAATTCAAGAATTAATATGGAACCATATGTAGAATTTTATGAGAGAATATTTCATAAACTAAATTTTTTGGATGAATTTTTTAAAAGGAATCTTTTAAAACCAAATCCTATTGTTAAGACAATGATAAAAGTGAGAACTATTCATATTCAGATTAAAAATGAATACAGTAGGAAAAAAATAGCTATAATGATAACGAAAAGAATGATTTAGAATATTACATAGGAGTTCATGTTTTAATGAATGTATCTATGTGTAAGGGTGTTATATGTTTTAAAAATAAATGTAAACTAATTCCTAGTAACATCTGGAATTTTGAAATTCTAGAATGATTTGGATTTTTTTGTTATCATTTGGTAATTCCAAATAGCCTCTCTACGGTTTATTATGTGATCCACATCACTTTATTGTTTAAATTCATTACGTATCCAATTCATGTTATCACCTATGAATAAATATAATAGGAACCTAAATTATCTTAATTTGAATTGCCTATCTAGATTCTTGACCTTAGAGAACAAGTATTGCAAAATTAGACAACTCAATTGGTGAAGGTACATTTGAGAAATCATAAAGTTGAAGAATCAATGTAGGAACCTGAATATTTTTTCATAAATAACTAACCACATATATTCATGAGGTGAATTTATTGAAATTTTAAGGATTAAGTCTTGAAGGAGGGAATAATTTAGCACCAAATATTCAATTATAGTAAGTAATCTTTTCTTTAAAAAGAAACAATATAATAATGCATATAACATTATTCAATATTGATATTAAAACCTAAATTAAACAAATTTATAAATTTAATTTTATTAAATTAATTTCATTTTCAATTCATCATGTAAAAATTAAATTAGGGTGAATTTTTATATTTTTCTTAAATAGATTATTATTTGGTTAATTGTGAAAAATACAAATTTTATAAACAAACTCTCACTTTTATGACATTATAATGATATAATAATAACTTGAAAATTTAAGAAACCATATTTATAGAAAAAATATATATTAAATAAGTGACATAATTCAAATAAAAATATAATTTTGAGCCTACAAATATATTCATAACATTTTAGAAATCAATTTAATCTTTTTGTTCAAATAAAAATGGTTTATAATTCATACATATTAATCAAGTATTGACAATTTTAATTTTAATTTCGGATTCTTTTGAAAGATAAATTAGACTCCTTTTATTTATCATAATCCAATAAATTACTTTGGAATAAATATTACACTTTATTTATCTATAAAATCCAGTTTATACGGAAAATAAATATTTTTCTAAAATGGGTTTCATTGCGTTTTTTGAATATATATAAAAATTAATATTTAAAAATTTTGAAAATTGAGTCTTGTAGAATATATTAAATATTTTTAATCATCATAATTGATAATATTTATAATTTTTACAGAATACTTTATCATAATTAATAGTTATGATGGAATGCAGTTGTCACTTCGGTTAAGGGTAAAATGAGTAAAACGGGTTAAAAACAGTATTAGGCTTTAAGATAACACAATAAAAAAATTAAACCTCATTGGTTGGTTTTATTTCAACAGAACCCTTAAAATATTTGAATATAAGAAAATATTAAGCCACTTGACTTGGGTAATAAAAATATTAGATAATAAAGTGTCAAGTATATATATGTTTATCACCCACCTAAGTTATAAAAAGGAACCACATAACCTTCCTTACATATACTAATTAAGCCACTTATCTTGACCAATGCCTATCCAAATACCTTACCAACAACCCTACCCACTTTCTATAGGTCTTGGTATCCGAAAATACCACTTTAATAAGGACTAAAGTGTAATGCAATGAAGGTTACCAAAAGAAGATGTATTTGTCCTTACCGAGTTTTTTTAGGTTCCTTTCCTCTTAAACCTCTTCAATATATTCATTAAGAATATTAAAATAATTACATATTGAGAAGAGGGTCAAGTTGGGTGCTTATATGTTACAAGGATCATCGAATCACAAGTGGGATGTTCGGACTCGGATGAAGAAGTATAATGGTATTGTATGGGAATACCTTTTTCATAATTTCTTGGAACACTTTTATTCAAGGACACTGAGACAGGAGAGAGCTATTGAGTTCATGTGGTTGAATAAAGTGAGTATGTCTGTGATGGAGTATGTTGGTAACTTAATATACCTTTTGAATTTTTATCCATAATTTTATGGGTATGAGACAACTATTGAAATTCATTTTTAAGTTATAAATAAATGTGGGATTAAGTCTCAGTTTGATATATTTTAGTTAAATAAGTTTTCGTAAGTGGGTCGGTATAAGACTCTCATAGCTGAGGGGAACCTGAAAGAGGATTCCAATGGAGGACATGTGGTTTCTACTGGATTATTATAAGGTACATATTCTAGGGGTAGGAAGAGTCATTTTGAGAATGTGGAAGAGATATTGGGAAAAAATAGTTTTTTTAGGGGAGGATCAGTTACTCTGGTTCTTACCTGAGTGATTTTTTCACCAGTATGGTAGATAGGGCCAATTTTGAACACATTTTCCCAAACCACCAGAACAGTACCAAGCTTGCAATTGGATGGTACATATAAATAGGTTTTGTAGGAACCCACAACATATTCATAGTGACTGGTTGGATAGACAGAACCAGAGTACGAGAAGGGGATCTTCTACACTGTATTAGTCTAGTAGTTGGAGTTATACTCATCATGGTGGTAGAGGTAGTGGATGAGGTGATTCTGGGAAATTTAACCCATATTAGTAGAGTGTTACTACTCAAGGGACTTAGACTACGTCATAGGTAATAGGGGTAATATAGTTTCATTTATTTCATCTTAAATTTTTGTATAGAGAGTCTAGACCATCAAAGGTTATAGGTATTGTTCTCATTGATTATATACTTTCATGTTCCTTATTTGATACAGGTTCATATAATTCAATTATATTTTTTAAACTTTAGAATGGCTTGATCTTAGTAGTGGAGTTTGTGAGCAAGGTTGTGAACATAGATAAACATTTTGGACTGCAGTCAAAGGACATCTACAGATGAAATGGGCATTCTCTCAATTTTAGGGAGTATCGATTTCTATTGAAACATTATAGCCATGATATATTATTATTTGAAATAATTATGGGTATGGACAAGTTAGTATCCTACTGAGCACACATTTATTATTACTAAATTATAGTTACTTTTACCTCTTCTTATGGTGACAATTATATTCACTGTGGAGACAGGGATATCAAGGCGGACAATGCAAGACCAGTTCATTAGTATCTAATGGAGCACACCACCCAATATCCTAGAATGTTACTATATGAGAGAGGTGTGAAAAAGTATGTCATTACACTTGTAATGGAAAGGTTATGGGACATGTTTTCAGAATACTTATCAGGTAATCCACCGGAGAGATATGTGGATTTTACAATTGATCCCATGTTGGGGGTTGTGCCATTTTCCATCCCACCTTACAGAATGGAACCTACAGAGAATCAAGAGATAAAGACTCAGCTATAAGTTTTGATGGATAAGAGGTTTATCTATCTAATTACACCACCATGGGAATCTCCAGTTTTGTTTTGAGAGAAGTATTATAGGGATTTTTGCTTAAGATTTTATTATCAGAAGATGAATCAGATGAATGTAAATAACTAGTATCATATTCCATATATCGATGACCAATTTGACTAGTTGAGGGGAGCATGCATTTTCTAAAAGATTGACTTGAGATCAAGGTATCATAATTTGAGAGTTTGAACTTATGATATATTTTGACTAATTTTAGAAGTTGGTATGGCCTTTATGAGTTCGTTGTGATGGATTTTGGGATGAAGAATGAAACAGAAAGTGTTTATGGCCTTGATGAAATGTATCTTCCACCCATAACTATATGATTTTGTGGTAGTGTTTTTGGATTACATATTGGTGTACTCTAAAACTCACGATGATCTTGACCAACATCATAAAATAATCCTGATTACGCTAATATATAATTAGTTATATTCCAAGATATGTAAGTGTATGTTTTCGATTGATCAGATACACTACATAGGTTATATCATCTTAAAGGAAGGTGTGTTAGTGGACTTAGATAAATATCTTTCTGTTGTTTCATAGGATAAACCAAATAATTTTTTTGATATCCATATCTTTCTTGGGTTAGAAGGATAAAAAAAGGATCATCCAAGACTTTTACCTCTTCTAAGTACCACTTTCGTTGTTGAACAAGAAGGAAATAAAGTTAGAATTGTCAATGTCAGGTGATATATTATTCTAGGAGTGGTAGAAGCGCTTGACAATGGAACCAATCTTGATCCTACCATAACTGAGTGAGGAGTACACAATTTTTGGTTATTCTTTTGAGATAGGGATTTGAGCAGTGTTGATGCATTAAGATTGAGTTGTGTTGTATGGGTCATGACAGTTGAGGCCACGTGAACATAACTACCATATTCATGATCCTAAATTAGCGATAGTGGTTTATTATTTGAAGTGTTAGAGCCATTATCTAATGAGAAAAATGTTTAATATGTATAATGATCATAATATATTAAGATATATCTTTTCCCAATGAGATTTGTTTCAATGGTTGTAGTGATTGGATGAGTATATGATGTCATTTGACTTTGAGATATGATATATGCCTGTGATGGAAAATAGTGTTGCTGATGTTTTAAGTAGGAAAACTCAGACTCGTCAAATTTAAGAGTCTAGTGTTGAGTGGAAGATGATGACTTTACTAGATAAGATCCGTGTTGTGGTTCAAGGGAGCTATGATTATATGAATTTTATATTAGTTTCATTAGAGTCTTCACTTTTGAGTCGGATCAAGGAAATGTAGTATGAGTATTTGAAATTTTTGGCCTTGAGGGAATGCCTTAAAGGTGGGGATACACCTTCATATTGGACCATAGATGAGGATGAGATGATCTATATCAAAAATAACGTTGTTGTGATAATGATAATATAGGAAGAGATGAATCATGAAGTTCATGCCTCAAAGTTGGTGGTGCATCATGGTGTGCTAAAATTCACCATTAATTATGATGACAGTTTTGGTGGCCAGGCATAGAAAAAGAGATAGCAGGGTTCATGACACAATGTTACACCTATCAATAGGTGATGTTTGAGCATCAATGACCTGGAGGTTTACTAAAGCCATTTATTATTATGGAATGGATGTGGGATGACGTTACTATGGACGTTTTTGGGTCTTCTTAGGATGACTTAGAAGAATGATGCTATTTAGGTGATTTTTGACTGGTTGGCTAAGTTAGTGAATTTATTTCCTATACAAGAGTATTTTTCAGTGGAGTAGTTGGGAGAACTATATGTTTGACAGATATTACATCTTCATGGGGTTCCTAGAAGTATTTTTTTAGACCATGAGTCACGTTTTACCTCTCATTTTTGGAAATTATTTTAAAATACACTTGGTACACAAGTTTTTCTAAGTATTCTATTCCACACAAATAAAGATTGGCAGTCAAAGTATATTTTACATGTGGTATAAAATATTCTTAGAGCGTATTTCTTAGAATTTGGTGGGTCTTGGGAGAATCACATAGCTTTGATGGAGTTCTCCTATAAAATAATTATCAAAAAATCAGATGGAAACATATGAGGTACTTTATGATAGGTCATGCATATCACCTCCATGTTAGATGGAGTCAACTGTTTCAGAGACATTGGAATTGAGTCCTGTACCGGAGATGTTAGAGTATGTTCCACTAATTCGGAAGTGGATGGATACAGCTTAGATTAGGCAGAATCCATATACTGAAAAACATTTATAATCCATAGACTTTATAGAGGGTTATTGTGTGTCCTAATGGGTGTCTCCTAGGTTGGGTTGCCCTACGATTCAAAGATATGGAAAGTTGGCACCCAGGTTTGTTTGACCATTTGAGGTAGGATTGTGAATCAAGTTAGTGACATACTGACTGGATCTTCTATATAGGTATATAGTTATGCATAATGTTTTCTATGTGTCACAAGTTCACCAATATCACACTTCCCCTTCACATGTGATCAATATAGATGAGTTTGATCTTGAGTCTAATGCATCCTTTGAGGAGAATCAGATACATGTGTTGGATCGCAGTGACAATGTGTTATGGGGGAAGTATATCTCGTTAGTTCATGTGTTGTGGAAAATTTTCCATGTTTGGGAGGAAACATCGGAGTGAGAAGCATATATGTTGGATTAGTGGCCCAATATTTTTGACTCATAATATTAGATATGTTTGGGAGTAAAATTTGAGGAAGAGATGTTATAATGTGGGGAGACTGCAAGATCCTGAACATTTTTAAAGGTGTCTCAAGATCTGTTTGTTGTACTATTTTTCCTTTTTAGTGTATCTTGTTTTGTTTAATATGGGGTTCTTTTGGGTTAAATTTGAAATATTTTGGAAGGAATTGGGTCAGTTCACGGTTGGTGCCCAATTTTCCCAAACTGTGTGCCCAGGCTAGAAAACTATTCAAACCTAAATAGAGGGAATTCACAAAGAAGTCACATGGTTTTTCATATTGTGCACCCTTTTGTTGGTAACTGTGATACTACCTAAGAGGAGGTGTCCAGTTAGGTTCATGGTTAGGGGAAACTATGCACCCCATATAAGAAACCATGTGCTTAAGAATTCAATCCCTATAAAATTATATTAAAAATACCCAAACCCCCATAATTTACACTAAATCAAACCTATATCAACCCTATATTATTTATCTCATTTTTAGAGGCTCCTGGATAGATTAAAATGCCTTCTAATATCCATTATTTATGATTTGAAGCTTGGATTGTAGATCTACACCTCTCCCAATAACAGATCCTCAGCCTCATTGTTTTCCCCCTCTCTCTCATCCTTCTTTTATCTTTTGAAGAGATATTTTCATCTACTGGTGATGGATCTACATCTATGTTTGGGATGATCTAATCCATTTGGTTTTTGATCTTGGTTTTTTATTTATATCTCATTATTTTTTTCACAATAGAATGTTCCACTTTAATTTGGGGATTTCCATTAGTGAGAATTCATCATCAATATTTAGAAAGGTGGCCTAAATTGTGAATCCCACAATCTTGATTTAATTACATGTATG
This sequence comes from Viscum album, assembly GCA_963277665.1. Lineage (NCBI taxonomy): Eukaryota > Viridiplantae > Streptophyta > Magnoliopsida > Santalales > Viscaceae > Viscum > Viscum album. The sequence goes on from OY728123.1 coordinate 1,930,523,368, forward strand.
AAATTGTGAAATTATCAATTTCCATGATAGGGAAATTACATTGATGTTTGAATTTATTTAATTTAATTACCATGGGATGTTGATTTAGGTTAAATTAGGGGAAATTGAAATTGTGTAATTGGATTAATTAATTGATGTATTAATTAATTGGAAATAATGATTATGGAATTTGATTATTTAATTGGTTAATTAAATTAATTATGTATTGGGATTCTGGAATTTGATTAATTAATTGGTGAATTAATTAATACGATATTTTATTATGAATTAATTGATAATGGAAGTTATGAGATGATCTACTTGACCATTAATGGGTTACTGGGTTATAATATTCGATATTGATAAATGGTTTATTGGTGAATTTCTCATTTTATATCATGTGATTAAAATAGTGAACCATGACTTGTTTCGATAGTTTAAATGGAATATCATGATATGAAATGTGATAAGAGGGTTCATGTTGATTAACCCAGATTGATGTGATATATGTGATATATGGTTGTTTTTTATAAATGGGTGTGGGATACAGATTGAGGCTACAAATACCCAAATGTGATTATTATTGTGTGGGATAGGGACTAATGCTCCAAATACGCATAGGTTTTAATAATTGTGGGACACAGACTAAGGTTTCAAATACCCATATGAGATAGAGAGTGTGGGATGAGGACTAAATCTCCAAATACCTTTGTGACATGAGATCTGGGACAAGGCAATATGCTCCAAATACCCACGGGGAGTTAGAAATGATGTTCTATGCCCATGAGTTTTCATTGGACAGTGGATCCATTTGGCTGTGAGAAAATTTGAAATCAAATGACAAGTGGAAACTATGGTATTTTGATATGGTTTAGACTCCAGCATGGGGTAAAGTATATATTGATATTTAGAGTGTCCTTGGGAACATGGAGTATTAAGTGGATAATTACAGAATAATCAAATGTGATAATGTTTTTGTAATGAATTCCATTTAATTCTTTATACAACTGCATAGACTTTTATTGACTGGATATTATTTTATACATACTTGGTGGTGTCTTGATAATTTGTAATCACACCCTACTCAGCTGTCCTGATTGGTACATGAATAGATTTCATGGTTATAGGGTGGGATAAGGGAAAGATTCTTTTATTAGATGGATGAGTTTTGATGGAGCAAGAATGAGGGAACAAAACATGATTTGGGACCCTCTTGGGAGTTTTCAGTGTCTATATCTAATTTTACTATTTCATATTAACACTTAACATGTATTTTTAGAATGACATATATAGTATTTAGTTTTTGATATTGTATTCCCTGTTTTGTTCATCATGTGATACTGGTTTGATTTTTCTATTAATTATCATCTAGTTATTATGTATTTACTTCCACTATTGTGATACTTTTATAAATAGGTTATAGTCTCTCATGATTGATATTAGAACCTTGCTTCTAGTTGGAAGCCTCTAGTTTACGAGGAGGTGAGGCTCATGTCATGTAACTGACCAGATTAGGGTACCGATGTCTAGCACCTACGACAGGACATTATAAGGACCTAAAATTTTTAATATATATGGAAAAATTTCTAAAAATAGTATTTAATAATTTTAAATTTATTATTCTGGAGGATATAATGTGTTCAGAAAATTAAAAGTCCAAGGTAACAATTATTTATACAATATCATTTTTATTCAGGATTGTTTAGGTTTAAACTCAAATTTTAAGTAATTTTTATGATTTTTCCCTTAAAAACTCAGTATATTTAATCCTTCTATGGTAATATATGGATTTTACATTTTTTCCTTTAATTTTACTCTCTATGAAACTTAAAAATACTAAAACAATATTTTAAAGGAAAATTGACCTTATTTCTCCTTTTAGATAAGAATCATTCTCCACTATATCCATGTTCACTATAACGTTTTCAAGTATGTTTTTCTTATGCTCAAATAATTTTTTGAAGTCATTTTATACTATATTTTATTTTATATAAAAATTATTAAAAGAAATATTCTTTTCATTTCCTAGATGATGAACTTATGAATTTTTACTAAAGGTGTGAAAAGAATATTTATTTTTAACATTTTATAAATGAATAGTTTTTCTTTCTATCGTGACCGTTAATTTATTTTAATAATAAATTATAATTTTCCTTCGTTATTTGAAAATAAAATCATTTTCGAATTATTTTGAAAAAAATTATTTAAAATTTTATTAAAATAAAACGATATGTTTATCATGTTTTCAAAGAAAGGATCAAATAGACTTTTAATGGTATTTTCATCTATGTTAGTATACTTTAACGATTCTTATTATATGCTAGGGAAATTTTATAATGATACAATTCATATTATTTATCTATATTGATTAAGAACTTGTTGTTTTATTTATTTATTCAAGAAAATATTAACATTTTTTATGCTATTTTTCAATAAGAATGTTTATATTTATTATGTATTTAATTTTAATTTACTTATTTCATATAACAAATTCATTAGACTTAATAAGTGATAGAATGACTGTGTTATAGCCCTTCTATGCATTAGTAGTTCTCAGGAGGTAAACTATTTTGGGTATTTGGAAAAAATCTTACCTATTTATGTATAATGTTTTGGAATGAGTCCTTGAAGGAAATATTATGACATCTAACCTTATGCATTCTATAATTATGAAAACAAGTATTATTATCCATGAAATTATTTATTTTTATATTTCATATGGATATTTATTTTTTATGATATCAGTTATCTGGAATATTTGATTACTGTTTATATCTTCCATAGTATTCATGCTTTATTTATTCAATAATCGATTTTTTTATTCATTCTTGTACTGAACATCTGAACGTTCCATTTATTATGTTTTCCTTTCCCAAAGATACTAGGAATAGATCTATGAATTATTTAAAGGATATGCTAGAATAAATAATAATGTTCTTATTAATGTTTTATGTAGTATTTAAAAATTTTAATGTAATTTGAGAATCATGAATCTATCTAGTATCTCAATACTACTAAACTGTTATAACATCTGGGAAGTGATCTCTTATATCTTGTACCAATATGGAAATATAACCATAGGATCTAGGTTATTGAAGTTGTGGTGTTACATTTACCACCTCCTGAATGATATTTTGGACCACTATATATCTTTTTTTCAATGTTGTTTTACATCACTTTTCAAAGAGAATAGTTTTTTCAGGATTTTAGTTTTCAAAATATTCACCAAAAAACAGCAGTCCACACATATTCAAACAATTTCATTTTGATATTTTTATTCATAAATAATTCCAAAATGATGAATTAAACAATAAGAGAACATCATCCCCCACACTTAAGTTCAACTAGAATCATGCAAGATACCTATATAGTATGATAGATTGATATTTAAGGATTGAAATATGGATACTCAATTGGGTTTTCAATGAAATTATGGTCTCACAAGGTTTACATTTAAAGGGTAGGATTGAATAATATTTTAATTATAAAAATGTGATTTTATAATCCAAATAATTTCCTCAATCATATTCAACAAAATGAATTAAATCTGTAAAGTTTTAATTGGGATTTTAGTTATGAAATGTCGCTACATAATAGGTTATTCATATATATTATGTTCAAATTGGGTTCAATTTTAAAATATAGGATATAATCATTGGTTCATTATATAACCGATATTTTAGAAAAAAAATCTCAATCATAATTTACATAAGTTCCGTAAAGCTCTAATTTTTTTAGGAAATGTAATAAAATTATAGATAAATGAATAATTATTTGGTTTACATGTCAAAAGATGTGATCCTTAAGAAGTAAAATTGTTTATGTCCCTCATGGATAGTTTTTTTTAAATATCTAGATAGTTATTTGTGGAATGAGATTAAAATTTTAGAGGATCTTCCATTAATTTCACCACCAATTTGAGTTAGAAAAAATGTCCATTTTAGTATCCCTTTAAATTGATATTTACTAATGAAATTTGTTTACACATTATAATGGGTTTCAAAAATTACAAAGGTATTCATTTTGAAATAAAAAAATTAATAAAACACACAAAAATGAAAAAAAATAGCATAATAAAAAAATAAAAATAATAACACACAATATATTAATCCAGAATAAGATGTTAGTCCCCCATACTAATTTTGTAAAATATAAATATTGTGAAATTTTTCATATTGAAAATGAGAATAAAAAATTATATATATGAAAATAACATTTGTAAATGATGGACAAAATCTTGTTTATTAAGCAGTATCATCCCTGAGTTAGTCTCCTGATTGAAACCAACTATAGTCCTATAAGAAAAAAACAACCAAAACATCATCACTTTATTAATGGAAATGAAAAACAAATATTAAAAGGGTAATAGTCTTGGTTTTAACCCCAATTGGGTGTTATATTGTTTTATTATCCATAGTTTTACAGTGAAAATTTGTTATCCCCAATATAATTGAGGATGATGTTTCTTTCTCAAAATCCAATGAAATAAATCTTCTACATGCCTTTTAATATTTACTACTTATAAAAGTCTCTATGGATAGATATCTTCATGTTCACTTCAACGAAATTGTTATTCCAATGGACTTTTGGATGAGGGAAAAAATATAGGGGTGCCTTTCCCATACATAATCCTTATAAGTGATATCAATCGATTACTATAATTTAATTAAAGGGTTTTTTATCTTCCATTACAACTTGAAATATAAATTATTCTATAAAAATAATCATTGTAACACTATAAACATATAAACCAAATAATATTAAAAATTTATCATCCAATTTCACCTTGAACTAGGTGATTAATTCATTTGAAACATCTTTTCAATCTTAGAGACTACTCCATTAACAATAAGAATGTGTAAAATATACACAATAAAAATCTATTAATAGTTTACTATCAACATAATTTGGTGGGAATAAATCAAAATTTAATGTTTCTCTCTATTTTATCTCAGCTTCCAATTCTTTTGCTAATTTTATAGATAAGGAATTAACTAAGGTAAGGTATTATCAAAGGTTCCTTTAAGTACTATTTCAGGTTGAACATATCATATATTTATTCGTCTTTACCAAAAGACTTATTTATAGGTTTTGAATTTTCATATTCAAAATTGGGATTAATACATGGTATTTAATTTTCTATAAATTTATCCCAATGATTTTCCCAATACTCCCAGTCTCTTTCACTTAAATCAATTGGTAAGTCTTTGGTAATGTCTTTTTTAATATAAAATGGGAAAAGATAAGTCTAATTCATCCCTCAACTCATTATAAAAAAGTTATTCAATTGAAAATGTTTGTGGGAAAAGTTAATCATTTTTCTGAGATTACTTTTTAAATTTCAATTCATCCATTTATTTTAAATATGTTGAAAGAACAACCATATTTCCCCTCACTTCAGAAAGAATTATAAATGTTTTTTCACTAGTTATTTCAAATAAACTACCTTATTATTTGAATAGAATTTATTATGAATATTCCATGCATTTGACTAATCACTCTGAAATTCAATATTGTCCCAAAGTCTCTAAATCATTGATTAAATTTAGGTGGTATAAAAAATGATAAAAACAACCTAAGAACATTCTTCTTATATAGTTCCAAATTGATGGTTGTATTTTTTTGTGTGGAATCCCAATAAATATTGTATCTCCCAAAAAATTAATATAGTAGTCCCAAAGGTATTCCCTTAAGATGGTTGTAATTTAAAATCAAATCTATCAATTTCTAATTTTTTGATAATAATGATAAAAATAGGGATCTTGTGATTACTTGAAAAATATAAAGAAAAATAAAATAAATACTTTCAAATAAATTCGGAGTAATTATTTTTAAATATAAAGAAAATTGGATTGAAAATAAGTTTTAAATAATATTAACAATAATTGGATATAAACTAGTTTCAACATTTTGGACACACCTATCTTTATTATTTAAATATTGTCTTATATTGAATTTCTCAAAGCACACTTCAAGACAATAAATTTTACATCGAAGACAACCAAAAACCTGTACTAAGACCTCATTATCGGTTTTGATCATCATAAAAAAGTGATTAAATTTCTTAAAGACCTTGAATCAATAAAACCAAATTAAACTCACTATCCTAAACAGAAAAGCTTTTCGTAAGAAATTTAAATATTAAAGACAAACACTTTACCAGAAAATTAATAAAAAATCACAATAGTTTAAAAGAGATGTAAATTAAATAAAAAACAACCAAGATCATTCAAAAAAATAAAATTCCATAAAAATATAATAGGATATAAAATTTTCATATTTGGAAGAGTAATTCTATAGGTGTACACTACTGATAACCACCAATAGAGTTCAGCAAGACATGGATAAACTAGATTCCATATATTTCTATTTTACCGCCTTAGATCCATCTTGAGATCTCATCCAACCATCATGAAATCCTTACACCAACCAAAAATTCTTGATCGATCTTGGTATAACATCTTGATATTTTTAAAGAACACTATTTTTAATAGAATATATAATAGGAAACACCAAGATTAAAGGAATCACGAAATATATAATTTAAATGCTATAGTTATAACATAGCCATTAAATTTATGTATATGAATAGTATTAACCGAATTTTAAAATATGTATACATATATAATGGTCATATTCAATTAAAATTTATTGAATAATTCTTATGAAATAATCATTCAATGTTTCATTATAGTCATTTTATGCTTCAAAATTATGTTTCCCTCAAAAATTGTTTTTATCACTTATTGTGAGATAATGTTGTAATTAATTACTAAAAATATAAGAATTTCATTTTTATAAAAATTATATCATTTCCTAATTTATCATATCAAAATTATATTATGCTAAATTTTTTTAATTTTCTAAAAATTTCATTTTTTTCAATGAATATTGAAAAATACTGATTTTTATTGAAAACTGTCTTTTCTTTTCATGTACATACAAAGTCACATTCTATTTTGTATTAGTTTTATAATTTTATTAGTAATTTTATATTTAAGATAATATAATATATGTTATTTTAAAAGACATTATACTTTAATTTCCTATAAAAAAATTTAAACTTAAAAAGGCATTTTTCTATATAATCACATTCCGTCACTTTTTGTGGGTTTAATTTTAATTAACATTATTCTACATATATGGATTTAATTTGATAAATAGATTCCATATTTTTAATAATAATAATTATTATTAGTTAATATTTCCATCTTTATTTTTGACCAATATGAATATTAACTATAGTATATTTTTATTACCGCATTAAAGGTAAAATGGGTTTATTTTTATTAAAACTAATGAGATATAGATTAAAGTTAATTTAAATACATTCCTTAATTTAATTTGATAAGTGTATTCCATCATTAATTATTTATACAATAAAAATACGACCTTTTGTTTCCATTTATCTTTGACTCTAGTATTTATAATATTTTAAGTAAAGAATAAAGTCAAAAATCTCACTCTCTTGAATTAAATATTTTTTAATGTTTTTTGAAATGGATAAAAATAAATTATGTTTAGTTCTAAATTATTATTTTAAATATAGTTTTATTTCATGGAAATTTATTTATTTTTAGTTATTAAATAATTATCGTAATGGTTACACAACACCGACATAGTGCTTGTGCAAGTAGTAGAAAATTCCCGTAAACAATTTGAAAAACTCTAAAATTAATATTTTTTGGTGAGTTATAGTGTCCCAATAATTTAATATATAAATATAAAATATTATGTATTCTTTAATGTTTTTTATTTTAATTAAATTACTATTATTATTTCATTGAACTCAAAGTAAATGAATACTTCTGAAAATGACAATATTGATATTTTATAATAAACAAAATTTTATTAAATGATATAAAAATTTGAAAAAATATTATCTTCAGACAAGATAGTTATATATGGTTTAATAGATAAATCTTGGTCCATTTATGTCTCATTTTACATATTATAGTAACATTCTATAACCCCAGAAAGTAAAAAACCATAATATCTTGGTAATTATCAAAAAGGTTAATAAGGGATTAAACCAAATAGATATGGTTGAAAACATCACCTAACTTATAAAAATAATATTTTATTAGAGAATTAAAATTATAACACACACTATCTTCTAATTATATCAATTTTTATCCACTTGAACTTGAAAATTAATTTATAGTAATTTAAGACTTTATGAAATTCCAATAATGCCCCTACCCTGAATTATAAACGTGCACCCCCTATATTCTCCTCTACACACTTAAATATCCATAAATTTTATCCAATACAAATCCAAATAGCTTACTAGAATAACTTCTCATGTTTTAAATGTGTTATGTTGGCCATAATTCTAAACTTAGAGTGATTAAGGTGTAAATAAAATTAGGTTTTCATAATAATAGGTATTACTTTTGACTAAATGTTTTGGTTTTATTTTTTATTCTACCTCCATAAAATATTCTTAAAATATAATTAAATAATAACACCAATAACTATAATTTACTTATATTTTTTTCTTTTAATATAATAACCTATAACCATATCTTTCTTCCATAAAATTGGAAGTTAATCAATCATTCATGTGTATGAAGTACTACCACCTCACGAACCGATGTAATTAATTTTCCATCATTGCATCTCATGGATGATTATAACAATGGATTTAATTTATAAATATTATATTAATGGAATAACTATTATTATAGAGATATAATATATCATTTATTTTTTTCCCTTTCTATCTACTGAAAAATGATAACATCGTTCGTTCGTACATGTGGATTACCACCTCCACAAAGGGATGTGATTCATTATTCAGCACCACATCACATGGATGGTATATATAAATTATTTAATGGTATATAATATGATAAATATGATATAATAATAATTATTTAAAAATAAAATAATACTTTCTTTCTTTCTATAATTATCTTCAAAAAATAAAAATTTTCCTCATGCTAACGTACTGCCTATTATCTATATGATTGTAACATAATTAATTTTTCATAATCATAATTAATGGATGGTTTAAAAATTATAATTAATTCATAAAAATTTTAATTATTTCATGATTATTATTCTTTTTATTATAGAACAATGACCCATATATCTACGATCAACACATTGAAATAATTTTTGAAATTACGAACCGAACATCCGAAAAATACCGGATGTGGACTTAACTGATTTGGTAATTAAATATTTCATAAAAATAAATTAAATAAATTATTTAATTAAAAGTTATTAAATATATATAAGTTTTTTAATAAATTAAATAATTAATATACATTTATTATATATTATTTGAAAGACATACGTGGAATGTAGAGACATGATGTTAAGGATCTCACCTCAATTTCCCTTCATTGAGGCAAGTTGTAATACAATAAAAATAATTTTTTTATATGGTGTATATAATTACCCTTTTACATGTTATATCATGAATAATTAATAATTAATGGTATATTTAGTTGTAATTAAAAATAATTCATCTGAGGGTATTTGACTTGAAAGTTACCAAGTGATGAGGGATTTCTTTACTCAATTTCCTTTCCATGGGTTATAAATATTATTCATTGAATTTATTATGCCATGATTATGTGGTAATTGAACTATAAATTATTTTTATTATGTATTGACACTTTTTTTATATTTATTGACAAATATTCACATAATCATTTCATTTATTAATTATCACTTCAAAAGTTATGATCTTTGCAAGGGGTTTCTTTGTACCCTTTTTATTTTATTGAGAAAAGGTTCCTATCATACACCTTTAATTCAATATATGTCTTAATTAATACCACATAAATTAATTTTTACATGTTTTTAATTAAGTTAATTATACTTATAGATCCATATGATACGCTTTATTCAATTACATTTTATTCAAAAATTACCAAAGTGGTAAAGGCTTTACAAAATAATCTCTATTCCTTTTGATATTGTCCATATTCAAGGGTTTTTTTGTTAAAATTATATGTTATTATTTCCTTGAACAACATATAGTTTATTATCCTCTACTAATTAATTTGGTTTAAATGTTTTTTTCCAATTTACTTCCACATTTATTTAAAAAACATCAAGAAATGTTTTTCAATGTGACATGAATCATGCATCTTCATTTAGATCAACAATATCTCTCTTACATATCCATGATTTATAAAAAAATTTCCAGAATATTATTTTTAAAACATAAATGATTTACTGAGGTCATTTTACATGATATTTGACCAAAATTTAAAAGTATTTAAATATAAACTCCTTATCATTTTTCTCATGGGACTCTTTTGACTCTCTTAATAAAAGATTGAAATGAATGTTTATTTTGAATGATTTCAACATGAATGGGTCATACCATCATCATGATAATTATTTTATTTGAATGTCCCTTTATTATTTTTTATATTTATTTTCAAAGGAAAATATTTCCTAAATATGTTGTGAATTTTTAGTTTTTTTAAAGTGATTTTCAAAGTGGAATTAGGTATTTTCCTCAAGAATGTTTTAATGATTTATTTATTGTATTTATATTCATAAATAACAGCAACCCATGATTTTAATTATTATCCACTATGGAGATTTTGTAATGATACAACATTTATTCTTTGTCTTGGTATATTATATTATTTCTATGGAACTAGTTTCTTTTCCACATGAAAATCATGCTATGAAAGAATAGTGGTTATTATTATATTAAAAAATTAACTATTTAATTATTTGTGATTATGTTATATTTGTTAGATATTTTTATGATAATTGATGAGACGGATATATTTTATGGTGGTGATTTATCCCGATATATCTCGTGATGACCGGTGAGACTGATATTGATTGTGATGATGGGTGTGCTCTATATGGCACAAAAATGCATTATGTAATTATTATGTTATCATTAGAATTATATTAAAAGTTAACTATATTGGTTATTCCACTTGTAATGGTTCTATGAAGATAATATTACAAGATACCAACACATTTCCTTTCTATTTTCTATAATTTTTTAATGGTTCCTTTGATTAAGATTGATATCACATGGATTGAGATTATTTAATCTAATGACTCTGGATTTTGTTAAATATTTATTCCATTTCATGTGATTAATGGTGTATGATTCAATAAGTATGAATTATCTTATTTTATGAAAATTGATTATGTTATCATACCCTTATTCTCATCTTATCCTCACTAATGATATTAAATTATTAATGATTATTTTTACCCTTACTGAGCATTCAATCTCATCCTTATTATTTTTTTAATTTCCCTAAGCTATTTAGAATTATTTTAAATAAATTATATCTTTAAAGGTATCATGTGTGAAGTATTTTATTGGATAATTTAATGAAAAAATTTTAATAGGAAAAAGATAGTTGTAGTGGGAAACCCAATTAAATACATGGCTAGTTTTATGTAAGAGCTTTTCGGGAATCTCTAAAACTCTAAAACTAAAAGGTACTTAGGTATATAATTGATCCAGTATTTATATTTCAAATTTTATGTTTTCTATGGCCAAAATATGGTCACATTTATTATAATAAAATCCATTAATATAATGATTATGTTTCTAGTACCAAATATGGGAGTGCATGTTCGGGGATGTTATACCTAGTCTCCCCTAATCATGTATCAATATTCTCCATAGTAGAGGAAAAATCATTTTAAAATAGGAGTTTTATTTAATTTTCTTATTGTAAACCAATCTATAAGCAGTGAATCCAATAGGTTCCAGTTTCCTTAAGAATCCATATGCATAACAAGATATGTTATAGAGAATGAATCTTTATTCTCTTATCAATGGAGTCATGTGACCCACTAAAAATATCTAAATAACTAATTCAAGAAGACTACATGTGGTTTACCATGAGATGGTATAAATTTATAAGTTGTTTTGAAAATATTCCAGCCTCCATAACTAGCTCTATGTCATTGTGTTCTCTAGTTGATCATTTTTATCTAGTATTTTACAATGTTTTTATCCCTTCTCCAATTACTATTTTGGGCCTCCCAAATTTTCACAGGTGGAATCCTCATTTAAAAAGGCATTCAAAACACTTGTGGTGTAATCATTAAATTGTTTTTATCTCTCATTGAATAAAATTTCACCAAATCAGGCCACTATTCATGCTAGCCTAGTTCTTCTCCAAATGGCATGAAAAAACCTCCATGGTAATGTCAGAGACTATTTCCCTATAGCTTACCCATTTTAAACTATATTTAGCACCATAATTTAACTCATGCTGACATATTCCTCATTTTAGGCAATGTATTTTCCTATGAGCCATACTCATCATCTCCATAACAGGTTGATACCAATTTTGACCATGTAGAGTAGAGTTTATCAGTATTTATACAACACATCACTCAAAGATCTAACACTTATCCAAATTATACAACTCATTCTATAAGTTGAAAAAAAACTAAAAAATCTGTTTAAAATATTCCAATGAAATTATAAAACAATTAAAACTTAATAATTGATCCATTTCACAATAAGTACAAAAAAATCATAAAACCTATATATGATGTAATTTCCATCAACATGACATCAATTATTGAGATTAATTCATTGAATATAAATGTAAAAGTAATGAAAATATTATGTCTGACAAGTAGTGATTATATCATGTGTAATGATTTTGGATATTATCTCAGGGTCTTTCAAATTGTGACATATCATCCATTTTGTATAGAAGATTAGGAAAATTGCTATAGTTATGTATAGTTAGAGATACTCAAACCATTAACTTATATCATTCTATAATAAGTATATAGTTCGAAAAATTATAGATATTCATTATTTTGTGATATAAAGGTTATTTCATGATATTAGGAACCAAATCATGAATTTAAACCATGAATAATGGATAAATACCATGAAAGTTAAGAATTGGGTTATTTTATAGAAAAAATGATAATTCCATGAAAATTGATGTTATTATATGATTAAAAGGAACAAATTGTTATATTCAAACCATAAAAAATGGATATCATGAAAGTTAATGTATGGGTGGTTGAGAAACAAAAACCAAGTCAGACCATTATTCTTTATGTCACACCACAATGAATCATATAGTTTAAAATAACTGAATAAATAACCAATCATACATTCCATTATATATTTAATTATATCATGATTGATGGAATCTGGATGATTTGAAAATATTTTATGATTTTTCTTTTACAATGAGGTATAGAAGATTTTAAAAGTCCATTAACTACCCATTTGGATTTAAATAGAACATATAAATTTTAATATGATTCAATGGCTATATTTAAACTAAATGAAAATATAATTTGATTGATGATTGAATATTTCATTATAAAATTCAATGTATACAAGGTAGACTGATGCATAGAATAATCAAATGACACACACATAGAAAAATAGAGAGGGATATTGGATATTGAGAAATTGGAAGAAGGATTGGATTATTTTGAATATCAAGAAGAAGAAAAGAAAATTGAACAGATGTGAAATTTATTCAATATCGAGAATAGAATAGTGATTTTATAATGGGTTTAATTTGATTGAATATCACTATTAGAAGTAAATATTTTTTGTTCATATCATTTAAATTTTGAATGAAAAAATAGAGAATCATAGTGGACACCCATTATTGTTTTTTTATACCTTTTATAGATATTTGTGTGAGTTCAACCAATGTATCAACATTATCCTTTATAACTCTCTTGAAAAGCACTGATTGAGAGTGAGGAAGATTTTTTGGACTTTGGATGAGCATTATGATTTTAATAGATATTATAATAAAAAAGTAATGTAGTAGGGATTATTTTTAATATCAACACATCATTTTTATATACTCCTTAAATGTATCCAAGTGTAGGTGAACCAAGTAAAATTGTTGTGTTCATGATTCTTTATTTGACTATATTCAGTTATTTTTTTTGTTTGATCTTCATGAAAAATTCAATGTACCTTTGAAAAAATGAATACATGAGCTATTTAATCTTAATAAAAATTTAACATTCTTTAATTCATCCACCCCAACCCCAAGGTGTATAGTGAGATATCTTGATACAAAAACATGATTTGGAGTAAAATTGTGTTTATTACATAAATGGGAGGTTGGAAGATACTAATTAAGATGTGTTTATATGAGTTAGATCTATATAGAGATACATTACTTCTAAAACCTATTCTTATTATTAATACATCCATATATCATTATCCTTAGGATGTATTGGTTGTACTTTATAAATGATTATTTTGATTGTTATCAATGAAGGGTGATTTTCAATAGTTTGGATGGTGATTATGTGGTATTTTTTAGTGAAATAATTTTTTAGGGTTGAGATAGATTGATATATAGAATATTAGATCTTGGATGGTGAGGATGATTCTTTTTTTTATCAGATTTGCAAATAGAGAATTTTCCTACAGCTGTGAGGGAATAGGATTATGTGTTTCTAAATGATTTCATGATCTCATATCAGAGGAAATATATTGATTTTTTAATATACATATATCTAAGTGTTTGTTTTATTCATATATTGACATATATTATATTTATTAATTCTTCAAGATTATAGGATTCAAACTAATGTTTTTTTAATGAGTATTATTTTTATATAGTGTATAAACATTGGTGGCTCAAGTGTTGTTTTCAAAAAATATAGATTCCCACATGATATTATTTATATATTATTAGAAAATAAATCATGTTACATATAAAAATCATTATCCCCTTCCAATGATATATGTTTTTAAACTAGTTAAAATGTTAAAATTGGTTTTATAAAAAAATTATGATATGGATATCACTAGATAATAGTAAAGTATGGTTACATTATTAAGATAAAATTTTTAGGAATATATGGTCATTTAGAGTTTATAGTGATTTTATTTAGATCTTTGCATAAACTACTTGTGTTTATAGGTCTTACGTATAAGAAGTTTCAACTATATCATGATGATTTTTTAGTTTCAATCACCAATGATATTTCAGTTTACTCAAAGTCTTGGTAGGATCATAAAAATCATCTAAATATGGTGGTAGAGTTTCTTAGGGAGCCATAGTTGTATGATAAGATGTGAAAGTTTAAATTCTAAACACATGAGGTTAATTTTTAAATCATGGTGAGTAGAATTCCCAAAGAAGATTAAGGTAGTGGTTACGTGGAATACACCAAATAATATTTCTATAGAGAGGATTTTCTTTAGATTAGAAGGTTATTATAAGAGGTTCATACTCAGGTCATATAGGATTGTGACTATATTATCACCTATAACTAAGACACAGAATTTTTTCATAGATGGAGAAGTGTAAACCTTATTTTTAGAATTTTATGGAGAATTAGAAGAGTGATTCAGTTCTACTATTTCAAGCAGTGGTTATTCTTTATGAGGTATATTTGGAAACATCCAATTAGTTGTTCTAATGTGTTTCGATATTCAAAAAAGGAAATCATTACCTATAGATCTGCATAGTTACTTCCTTATGAATTTAACTATTGCACTCACTATTTATATCTTTTAATGGTGTTATTTAAACTTATTCCTTAGAGATATAATTTAATTATATAATGATTTACAATTTATACTGATCATAATTGTAATATCCTAGGTAAAGATAGAAAATGACATTTTTCATATTTATTAATATTTTTGAACTAAATATTAATTCTACTTTAAAGGGGACACTATGTTCGATGGCATACCCGATACTTAACAATGGGTTTCTTTGTAATATTACATTACACACTAATAATATAATATTATTATATTAAATAATAGTTAACACCTAGTCGTTGTAATGGCAGGAATTAACCAAACTAACTACAAAATTATTATATATGTTTGTTAAATGTTTTTACATTTATCCAACAAAAGTTACAGGATTAAAATGTAAATGAATCTAATTTTAAACATAATTTCTTATAAAAGGTTGATATACTGCCTTTTGATAGAGAACCCTCCTTAAATAAAGTATTGGTCACTTTTATATGTTCTATTTGACAAAATAAAATTCTTCTCTAGAATTGGAACATTAAAATTTACCTTGGGTAAAATTTTTCTATTTTTCTGATAAAATTCATTTTTTAATGAATAATGAAAAATACTGTATTTTAATTCAAATATTCTTTTTAATCTAATTTATTTTTATGATTAGATTATCTTTTTAATTGGTTTCAAATTTTAATTATATTACATTTTTACCATTTAATCTAATGGTGTTCATTGGAATTATTTTCACTTTGAAATTAGACATAAATAGGTGTCAATCTTTTGATAGATATTGTTTCTTAAAAACACGCTATTTGTTTTGAGAACACAAATTTATTTTAATTAATTAATGAAAATTCTATGATTTTAATTTGTTAAAATAGATGTCATTTTTTAATTTGGAATACCAAATATATATTAGGCTGAATGTTTTTTATTTTTCTGAAAAACTTTAATTTTGGATGAATAGTGAAACCACTTAGTAGTAGTTAAAAAACAGACTTTATTATTTAAATGAAATTTTACTGCTTTTATGAATTGAATTTCAAAAATATCACATAAATTATCGTTATTAATAAGTAAACTGTGGTTCAATAAGATGAAAATAATTTTTGGTGAAAAGTAACTTATTTTATTTACTGTGGTTAAATGAAAATAGGGTAATTCAAGGTAAAAATAATATTATAATAAAACAAAATTACCGTAAAACATGTACTAACCTTATTGGTTGAGTAATGTACTACCATGATCATATTTGGGTCGATTGTGGGACCCCATTGAGCCACTTGTGAGTGATAATGACAATTTAGATTAATTAACTTAAAGGAAAAAAATGACATAAACAAATATCTTTTAGTAAATTAATTTTTACAAGGGGTTATATAAACTATAATTTAGACTATAAATATTAATTGGAAATATAAAAATATTTCCTACATCATGGTATTTTTTTTATAATTTTTATACATCAAATAAATTATATTATTTATGACACATTAATGATGTAGTATTTACCTCATTAATAAATGACTTAAATAAACAATATTATAAATATTACAACAATATCCCAAACCTATCCGATTCTTATTGGATGATTTTATTTCTACCATTATTCATTTTATATACTACTTTAATTATTTTTTTACCTTTAGAAACCGAATAGTATTATATAATAAAATAATATTTTCACATTTTCCTAAAGAGCCCGTCCTCCCCCTTATAAAAAGCCCTCACTTATAATGACTTCTGAACACCTCTCAAACCTTTTTTCTAGTTCAAACCCTGCCCAAATAATCTATCAAGATCCTTATACTCCTCCAAGAAGCCTTACCTTAGGTAGAAGGCACTTCAAGAAGTCCTTTTTGTTCAAACCAAAGGAAGTTAACCAAATTAAAGGCAATAGTTTCTCTTAACTTATTTTCTTTTATTTTACTTCTCTAACCCCTAAAATCTTTTTATTACTTTATTTTATAACAACAATTGTATCCTCAATATACTATTATTTTGTTATGAGAATTATTCCATCTAAACTTACACACACCTCCATCTAATGGGTGAAAAACATACTATTTCTGTGGATGGAAAACTAATGCCTCACGAGACAATGATTGTTCGATTATCTCCTACTGCCTATCATGGTGGCCATTAAGATGTAACTTTATTTACATATGATATATATTATGTTTATGTTTTATCTATTCTTATGTATTTTTATTTTAAATCATACCTTTATGAATTCCATTATGGGTAAACGGGATAATTTCATTTGAGGAAGTGCGAACTACCGCCCCCTCAAAGTGATATGACTTGTTCATACCATACGTGGGACATATAAAGGATGGAGTTATTGAAATTATATTTGATATAATACTAGAGTTATAATATAAAAATTTATAATTATGTTTTCCTTCAATTAGAATACAAAATATAAATGAAATTAGCATTCATGCATACGTACGGCTTACCGTCTCCATGAACATTGCATTTCATTTCTGACATCCAAATGTTATGTAATATTATAAATTCATGTATATATTGGTTATATATGATATATATGATATATATGATATATATGATATATAAATAATTAATATCATTCTGTATATAATTCAATTTTGACTATGTGGACAACTTGTAATTATAAGAAGTCCATTTTTTACTCAACTACCAAATATCGACAAAACAAAGGTTATTAACTTAAATGATGTCATAATGTCTATAGAATTATAATAAGTGATAAAAAAGGAATAATAAACTTGAAAAAGGTTCTTAATCAAGTATAAATTAACATTAGGTTATTATTCAGGAAGAACAAGGAACAAACGAGTCAAGTCGGACACGAGGTAAGGGGTTTCTTATCTCACTCTTAATTTCATGAGATTTCCATTGTTTTCCACTTATTTATAGCAAGTGGTGTATTGTGTACTTAAATTTGATATATATTATCATGATTATATTTATATTCATGGTATTCTATGATTAATTTGGTTTTTATTAACTTTTGGTCATACGACTCGATTGATTACAACGAAGTAAGGGTTTTTCATCTCACTTTTTATTCCCGTGAGATTCATGCTACATTGGACACTATTTCCTTTTTTGTGGAATATGTACTGTCCATGGTTGTATTTATTGTGTAATATAATATAATTTTTGGGTATTTACATCTTCATTTAATGATCCCTTTTTCATGTGGTGTATCTTTTGTATGTTACTCAATCTGTAAGGGAACCTTTCACCCTCCTCCTTTTAAAAGACTTCTTCTTGTTATGTCTTTCAATTTACGTCTTCTTTTGTTGGGATATGTTATTATATATCCTTATTGATGTAAATTTTAAGTCCAAGTTATGAGATACCCTTTTTCTCTCATCAACTCATTTTCTGAATTTTAAAGTGGCGTCATTAGGCTATCGAATTTCTGTAAAGGAACTTCTTAACTCAATTTCAATTCTTTGGTATAAACTTATACTTGTTGATTATGTCTTTCTATAAATATGTGTGAATGAACTCTGATTTTTTACACTTAATATTAACTTATATTGGGTTTATTTATATTCATCACACATTATTATGTAATTGATTTATCCTTAATCTAAAGATACCATCTTTATAAGGGATTCCGTCTCAATTTACGTTCCATTGAGACTTCATTTTTGTTATGAACCAATTCACTATTATATTCTGTATATACTATCCTTTGCCATATTATATCATGAATCCCTATTTTCTAATGATATTATAGTGTTCTAATTAAATGTTATTCCTCAATTATTTGTATTCAAGTGTCTCTCATTTTTTTAAAAATTATTTATCTAAAATATCATTTTAAATGTTTTAAAAATTTATTCGTCTAAATAATTATCATTAATGTCCATGTTTTAAAAATGGTTTTAGGATTTATTTATATGTAAATTAATTCCTTAAAATGATAATTCATTAAAATCTTCAAAGTGGTATGAGACACTTTGATTAAAAAAACTCTTTATTAAATGTTTTAAATGGTTTTGAAAATGATTTGATAAAGCATTATTTATTTCAATATCTTGATTTGATATATTGTGACTGGATTTGTGGAAATGTTATCTTTACTTTATTATTTTGTTATGTGTTGTGAATATGTTATGGTTATTGGTCATTGTTTTCATATACGGGTGGTTCCGTGATAAACCTAGAGTAGGTGAGCCCGAGATAGCTCTCCAATGCAATGGGTAACCTGACGGAGGTAAACATTAATGTTTCTTCTAAGAGATTTAGGGAATATAATGTGATGGGTATTCCAAATGTGACCCCCTATGTAGCTATGATAGATACAATGTAAGTATGTTTTGAATTCCATAAGTTACCTTTATTATTTATGATTTTTGTGTGTTATTCATAAATATAATATTTTTGTAAGGTATGTTATGATTGAAAAGTATGGTTTCATTGATTTGTATTTAATGATGGTCTAATGTTTTCCTTTATTATTGTATAACCCTTACTGAGCTTTTTATGCCCATCCCATGTTTTTGAAATGTTTTCCACAGGACATAAAGATGAATATGGTCAAGGATGGGATTAAGGAAAATTCATGTTGTCTAAAACATGGAACTAGACATTTTTTAAAGAGTTTTTATTTTATGAAAAAATGGATGCTGAGTAGTAGTGTGTACATGTAATTTTCAAGTTGATATGTAATATTTGTGTCCTCATTATCTATGACTCTAAACCTTAAAAGATCCTCAATGTGAATTATTCATTTAATTCGATATTATGTAATGTTTTAAGGCAAGGTCGTTATAATAATTGGTTGAGATATATCATATAATAAAACTATTTGTATTTTTAATAGATAATATGGGTCGAATTTCTCTTAGATTAGGATAATGAAATCAAATATACTCCTATAAAGGGTAATTTGGATGTAAATTCCCTAAATATGAATTCGTATAATGATGTTACTTAGGGGATAGTGAGGAATTGATTGTGATGGATTTTTTTCCATCTCTACAAAATATATGAGGAGATTGATTAGGGGGTGTATTTATCAGATGATAGTGAAATCTTCATTAGTGTTGTGGGTATAGGATTATTATCTAGAATATATCTAGGTAGACGTTTTGAGATATCTAATTGTGAATGGAGGGGATTTATATGGTTGGACTAAGGATGAAGAACGTTGAATTTGTTCCACTATAAGTTATTTATTATTTATAGTATATGGAAATTGGTTTTGTGTGAGTGTCATAGATCGCACTCTTTAGTCCATTTGAATGTTACAATGAGTTATAATGTTGTAAATAGGTAGATTTTGTGACCTAGGATGAATAAGTAAGTATTTGAGTTTTTTTATCGATGTATTGTGTACTAGTAGGGGAAATATAAATATAAATTTCTATCAAGGTTATTTCATTATTTAGACACTCTCCAATAGACATGGGACATCATTTTTATGAATTTAATTATGGTTTTTTCTCATGCCTTGAAAGATAATTATGTTATTTAGGTTATCAGGGATTGATTGATTATGATATATCATGTTTTATGACTAAGTAATTGAGCTAAATGGATAGTTTTATAAAGAGTTTTATGATAAAGGTGTTGAAGCATCATGGGGTTTTAGGATAATATTTTTTAATCATGATACACATTTCATGATTTTTAATTGACTATAGTATACCTTTGATTCAATATTTTACCTGATTATTGCATTTCTCTAATGGAATGATGGAAAAACCAAGTAGACAGTCTAGATGTCAGTGGATATATTGAGAGAATATATCTTGGATCTTTGAGAGCCATGAAAAAATCAATTATCAATGGTGGAATTTTCATATAATAACGGTTATCATTTCTCAATTAGTATGTAGCATTTGAAAGTTTTTATGGGATACCATGTATCTCTCTAATTTATTGGGTTTATAACAACCATGTTCTTTATTACACACAAAAACATGATTTATTAAATAAACTCTTCACTTCATACAACATGGAAGATCAAGAGGTCTCTTGTATTTAGGGCATAGAAACAATATATAACAACTTATAACATAAAAAACACAACGTATTTATTGAAAACAACTTTTACATGACCACTACATTCCCTCGTACTTAGCATTGCTTGGGATTACCTGAGGACATGCATAAGAAAATAGTGAGCTATAAAGCCCAGTAAGGGAATAAACATGGAATAACATGAGTAATAAAATACATGTTATTAAATATTCATATCAATAGTTAATAATAGATACATAAACATAAAGGCATGATAAGTCATGATAATCATAACATAGAAATGTGGCAACCACACTTAACATGGAATTAGAATGATCCAAGGCTCATTGCACATGGAGCACGATTAAACCCTAATTGAAGATTAAGCATGAGTAAACCCTACTTTCACTTGACATATCATGAGTCAACACTCATTGGACATGACCTATCGTGATACTATAGTTTACCCAATGCATTGGAGGGCTATTAGGGCGCACACTTCTTAAACATTTCATTTCATGAATAAGTGTGCCACATGAATTATATAACTTGGAATCAATCAACATCATAAGTTCTTACAAGATTAAGTAATGTGGAATAAACACATTAAAGTACCATTAATTATGTATATGTGTGTAAAGTTTAATACCCTTTATATAGACATGGGTATGGTATTCACTACACAACGATCTTGGTTTCGAAAAACACAGTGCAATTTTGGCAGCATAATGGCGTGACATAAGGATTAATGAAAATGGTTGATGAGAGAGAAAATGGTGTGTCATAATATGTACATAAAATTTACATTAAGGTGTCATATATATACTTGTCCCAACAAATGTAATGGAATTTAGATGCATAATACAAAAGAATTACTTGGATGTAAAAGAGGAGAGAGAAATCCCTCACGAAATTTCTGCAGGGTAATAGGTGTACATGGGAGGCATTAATGAGAGAGAAAGGGTTATCTCATCACTCAAACATAAATAGGGAAGTATGGGGGATATTTTAAATCATACACCAACATTTTTAATTGAAAAAAAAGGTCTAACAACTTAAAGAAAATTGTACAAAATGAGAAAGGAAGAAATCCCTTACTTGGAAGTGTGATCCCAAAAGCAAGGGAGATGATTTATAGATGCTTATTGGGATATTGGGGAACCTTGGGAGGATTCCATAAAGAGGAGTTATGGGGTTGTAAAAACTTCAAAGGCTTTAGTGAAGAGGACGTGGGATCTTAGGTGGGTTTATATAGGAAAGGAGAGAGAATTCATTATTATTTAGTTTTGGGACACCTCACATTAAATTAATCAAAACCACAAACCATCCCATGGTTTTTGCCCATGGGTTTTTCAAAAGGGGAGTGGAAAAAAATATTTTATAAGTCCAATGACTAAACTTGATAAAATAATAGGTTTAATTATGTGGAGGTGAGTCACACTCTCAAGGAAAACAATTTAAAAATATAAAATGGTTTACAAGCATTGAAGGGTTCACTAATACATTGAAAAATAAATAAAACAAACCAAAAATCGCATAATTTTAATGTTAAAACATATATTGTCCTAAAATAATGTTTATATTATTTTATTACATCACTATTGGTCCATTATGATGTCATAAAACACATTATATGTTTAAACGGTATTTAATTTTTACCCAAAAATTCGACTAGTTCAGAAAATTATGAAAAATTCACCATTGGATAATTTTGACATCCTGATTCTAAAAATAATATTAATTTCATCTAAATAATTATTTAAATATGTGAATTTTTACTTTTAAAATAAAAACTGGCATTTATCGAAAATTCATGGGTTTTGACAAAAACAGCTTTCAAACCTTAATAAAAATTACAATTGCATTCATAAAATTATATGATCATTTATATTTAATAAAAAGTAAATGAATAATAATATTTTAATAAAATATTATATAATTTAAAAATCCATTAATTCATCAAAATAAATTTCTTAGTTGAATATTAACTAAAAATACTATTTCTTCTTTAAAAACAATTTACAAAGTAACAATAATAAAATGAAAGTATATTCTTTATACAAAAATAATGTACATAGTCATAGTGATAGGGTATTATTACATAATCCCTCATAACACCCGCATAATACCTAAGGGTAACGTGTGTGATGGTGATAGACTCTTGGGGTGGCTCAGATAACATCGCTCGGGTAGTAATCTCTATTAACATCCACTTCTCTCATAGTCGGTTCTGATCAAGCTTAGTGTGTCCAAGCGCGGCTTAGGATTGGTTAAGAGAGAATACCAATGACTCCGCATCCTTTCCAAGCACCGACAAATGGGATTTGTACGGGGCATGTATACTAGATGAGGTTTTCTCTTCCTTTGTCTGAGTAATTGGATTTGTTAAAGCCTTATATTTATAATAATTATGTGATCATTGTTCAATGGCTATATTATAAACGGTAAAAATTCATAACGGTATTTTAAAATATAAAACATAAAACCAAATAATTGCATATGTTTTACATAACCATAAGAAGATATTTAAATAGACCAAGAGGAATTTTCATTAATGAGTTTTTGGGTCATTTTAATATTCCCCCCTTAAGAAATTTTACCATCAAAATTTCATTTTACCACTCTAAAACAAATGCAGGTAACTCTACTTCATCACTTCCTCTGATTTCCACATAACTTTTTCAGAATTGTGGTTTTTCTACAACACCTTGATGAGGAGCATTATCATATTTCGTAGAACGTTTTCTCTACCATATAAGATCTTCACTTATTTCTCCTCATAAGAAAGATCATCTTCTAATTATACTTCCTCTTAAGAGAGTACATGTGAAGGGTTTGGTATGTACTTCCTTAAGAATGATACATGAAAGAAATCATGTACTTTTTCCATGGTAGGAGGAAGTGCTGGTGGATAGGCCACAACCCTCACATGATCAAGAATCTCGAAGGGACTGATGTATCTAGGACTTAAATTCCCTTTCTTTCTGAACATCATGACCTTATTCTTTGGAAATATTCATAAAAATAACATGTCTCCAACTTTAAACTGATGGTCTTGTTGACGGTAATCAGCATAACTCTTTTGTTGACTCTGGGATGCCTTGATATACTGCTGAATGGTTTTCACCTTCTCTACCATTTCTTCGACCATTTATAGTCCTAGAAGCTTACGCTCACCGACTTCATCCCAACATGACAGTGTTCTGCACCTCTTCCCATACAGGGCTACATAAGGATCCATTCAGATTCTCTAGTAGAAACAGTTATTATCAGAGAATTCAACCAGTGGTAGATGTTGGTCCCACCCTCCTTTGAAGTCCATAGAACATGATCTTAACATATCCTCTAGTGTCTGAATTGTTTTCTCATATTGTCCACCAGTTTTAGGATGATAGGATGTACTGAAGTTTAGTTCAGTATCCATAGCATGTTGAAGATTCTTCCATAACATAGAGGTGAATCTTGGATCTTGATCAGATATAATAGATTGTGGTACTCCATGCAGCCTTACCAATTCCCTGATATATATTAGTGCCAGTTGATGCAATGATAAATTCTCACAAATTGCAATGAAGTGTGAAGACTTTGTAATATGATCCACAACAACCCGGATTGTATTTTTTCCTTTGGATGTCTTTGGATGTCTGCTGACAAATTCCACGGTGATGTTCTCCCATTTCCATATTGGTATGGGTAATGGTTGCATCATCCCCTTGGACTTTCGTCTCTCAACCTTCACTTGCTGACACACCAGGCACTTTGATGTAAATTCGGTGATCTCCTTCATCATATTATCCCACCAATAATGTTCTTGGAGATCTTGATACATCTTTGTGTTTCCTAGATGAATAGAGAAATTTGAACTATGAGCATCATCCAAAAGATCATTCTTCAACTTCGGACATGATGGAACACATAGTCTTTTCTAAAATCTCACAATTCCTTCTTCATTGACATTGAACTCTAAGGATCTCCCTTTTCTGATATCTTCCACTCTCTTCTAAATTCCCACATCATCTTTTTGAGCATCATTTAACCTTTACAAAACAGTCAATTTAGCAACCATTTGTGAAAGGATTGATGATGTTCCCTTCGTTATGATTCTCATGTCCATCTTCATCGAAACTAAGAAGACTGGATCCTTCTCATTTCTCATCGATGATAGAATAGTTCGGTCATATCTACATAGAACATCTGCCTCCTTTTTTGGTTTCCTTGGGTGGTAGTAGATTGAGAAATCACTGTCTTTGATTATCTATAACCATCTTCATTGGCGCATGTTCAACCCTTTATGTGTGAATATATACTTGAGTCTTTTGTGGTCTGTATATATTTCACACTTCTCCCTAAAGAGATAGTGTCACCAAATTTTAAAGATAAGATCACCACAACCAATTCCAAATCAAGTGTTGTATAATTGTACTCATGAAATTTCAATTGACTTGAATCATGTGAAATGAATTTGTCATTTTGAATCAACACAAATCCCATTCCCTTCTTCTATGAACCATTGAATACATCAAAAAGTTCTCCACTTGTTGGTAAAGTGAGAACGAGAACAGTGATAAGACTATTTTTTAACCCCTTGAATATTTCTTCACATTCATCACTCCAAGAAAACTTTACTCCCTTCTGAGTTTGCTTGGTAATAGGGTTGTACAATCCTGAGAAATTTTTCACAAATCGTCGATAATATCTAGCTAACGCCAAGAAGCTACGGATATCTGTTACCGATGTTGGCCTTGACCATCCCTCAATTACATCTGTTTTGGAGGGATCCATAGATATCCCATTTCTTGTGATGATGTGGTCCAAGAATGATACATCCTTTAACCATAACTCACACTTTTTGTACTTTACATAGAGATTCTCCTTCCATAAGGTCTCTAGTACAATTCTTCGATGATCCCCATGATCCTCCTTGGTTTTGGAGTATATCATAATATCATTTATAAAGACTACCACAAATTTGTCGAGGTAATCCCTAAATAATGTATTCATCATTTCCATGAAGATTTCTGGAACATTAGTGAGTTTGAAAGGAATTTCTATGAAATCATAGTGCATGTATCTTATATGAAAATCAGTCTTGGGGATATCTTCCTTCTTCACCCCTACTTGATAATATCCTGACCGCAAATCCACCTTGGAGAAGTATTTTTCTCCATGAAGCTGATTGAACAAGTCATCAATTCATGGGAGATGATACTTGTTCTTTATCGTGATTTTTTTAAGCTCATGATAATTGATAAAAAGGTGCATTGACCCATC
The DNA here is from genome assembly GCA_963277665.1 of Viscum album. NCBI lineage: Eukaryota > Viridiplantae > Streptophyta > Magnoliopsida > Santalales > Viscaceae > Viscum > Viscum album. The sequence goes on from OY728123.1 coordinate 1,930,550,045, forward strand.
CTTCTTCTTGACGAAGAGGGCTGGTGCACCCCATGGTGAAACACTTGTGCGTATAAACCCTTAATCTAGATTCTCCTACAGTTGTTTCTTCAGTTGCTCAAGATCCACAATAGTCATTATATATGGATTCTTGGATATTCTCAACGCCCCAGGTATAAGATCAATTGAGAATTCAACATCTCTTCTAGGAGGAAGATCAGACAATTCCTTGGGAAACACTTCAACGAATTCCCTCACAATAAGCCTGTATTCAAGGATAGTTTCCTCCTTAATCTCAAACATCTGATCCAGATATGTTTTCTCATAGGGAATTAATATCAATGCTTGAGATGACAAAGATAAAAAATATTCATGTTCCTCCTTACACTTGTATAGAATCGGGGGCCGATTCGCCACATGGAGAGTGATTTCTCTCTCACGGCAATTTTTTTGGCTCTATATAAGGAAAGCCAATCCATGCTAAGAATTGCATCAAATTACACCAGAGGTAGTATGAAAAGGTTCGTTAGGAAATTCAATCAACATATTATGACAGGGGAGGAGTTATATTCATGGGATGTAATTATTCTCCCATTTGTCGTACTCACCGACATCTTTACTTCCATGATGTGTGGTGGTGTTGGAATTGTTATACTAAACTTTTGGGATATAAAAGAATGTGTCGAACCTGAAACAAAAAGTATGTTCACTATTCTTGAATGAATAACTAGCGTACATGTCACTACTTTATTTTCAGGGTTCACTTCGGTAGTATTGATGGAAAAATCTCTCCCTTCCTACCTTGGAGGTTGTTGGTTGCCTCTGAAAACCCTTAGCTTAGGGAACTAATTTGAAAAATGTCCCAGTTCTTTGAAGTTGTATCAATGAACAACGCGTTGAGTTTCGAAAAGATCATTCCTTTCCTCTGTTGCTTCGGCAGGTTTTTCATGTCGGTAGTAAACATCTAGGTGCCCTTCTCTTCCACACCTAAAGCATTTCCTCATCCCCTTCAGGCAATTTTTGGGGTGCTTCTTTCCGGACCTTTGGAAAGTGGGGTGTTGTATCTTCTTAGCACCATTGTATTTATCCACCGGACCACCAGCATTTAATTCCACCTTACGCTTATTATCCCCATGATACTCTTGAGATTCTCTAATATTCATTTAGACCTTGAGGGCACATTGGCCAATTTCATTATAGTTGTCGAATCCATGGATCGCCAAAGCTTTTTTAGGCTAGGTTTCAGCCCACCAAAGAAGTGTTCAACCTTCCATTCGGGGGGTAACTACAAAGCCATAGGCATATTGTGCAAGCCTAATTAATTTTTCCTCATACACTCCTATAGATTCATCATCTTTTTTCTTGATGGAAATGAAGAACCTTTCCATCTTAATTCGGAGAGTCCACGGAAAATATTTATCGAAAAAATATCTTTTGGAAATCCTTTCATTACAATGCCTCAATATCCTCCTCAGGGTTCATATTTTTTTTCCAACGTACACCATTGATCAGATTCACCCTCCATACAATAAGTATCCAAGAGAACCTTCTCTTGTTCAGAACATTGAAGGATAGAGAAGATATTTTCAATGGATTTGATCCATTGTTCGTTGATTGAGGGATCAGATGATCCATTAAAAGTAGGAGGCCATTGTCTCATGAAGCTCTCAATAGTGACTTGTTATTTCTTGGGGGGGGGGTTGAACGTTCCTCTTGAACCATGTTTATATTGAAATCTTGAGTTAATTGAGAGAGAAGTGTGACAAAGTTCATGATTCCCGCTCTCATCACATTGGGCATATCATTATCACATTCATCACATTAATCTTTATATCAGTTGTTATCTCGAGTCCTCCTATTATCGGCCATTGGCTTGAATAAATGGAAATTTATGGGTAACACATAAATGGTAATCCAATGACAAAACCGATAACTTATAAACAGATTTTATTTCCTTTACTTATGAATCCATAGGCTTCAATCTATTGTTGAGATGGTATGTGAGTATGATATACTATATAATACCAAATATAAGATCAAGATAATATAGATACTGAATAAAGTATCTAATTATACATAAAATACAAGAGGGGTGAATTGTATACTTATAAAAATTTCTTTGTAACTTTTAAAGATGGTTATGTTTAACAAGGTTAAACAAGGTAATTCACAAAACCTCTAGTTCTACACACTTGCTCAATTCTGTAAATATGATTCTGGGAATGTGAATCCAGAAAGATGTTTCCAGAAAATCAATATTAATGAACGTTTACAATGATAAAGATTATTCCTTAAAGCATATAGAATCTCACTAAATCAGAGTACAAGTATAAATAAGTATAAGAAAATTATACTTTCCTCAACAAAAAAATGCAGCAGAAAACTTCTAACAAAACAAGTAACAAGTATTAAATATTTTAACCCAAAGACAAGGGTATCCAACAAACATGGTTAAAGGTCCCTTGATTTATACATTCAAGAAATTTTGTCTTACCCACACTAGGGTAATCCCTCGATACGAAGATCAGAGTCTGTCTTGCTATCCCTCCAAGCCCTCAACTTCAAGGTAGTTGACACCTCTGTCTTCCTCAGCAAGGAAGCCATCAACTTCAAGGTAGTCGGCACCTCTATCTTCTTATCCCCGAAAGCCCTCAATTGTACATAGCAACAATCGGAGTCGCACAAATAAAATCTGAATAAGAGGTTCAGTACGCACAAAGCAATAAAGCCTCTCTCACTAGAAATCACTTCTGCAGCATGTAATCTCTAGATTGATCAACTTGTTGTGACCTCTTTCAAATGAGATCCTATTTATAGGCACAACACCAATGGTCGGCTCCCTCCTCCAATGGTCATATTTTTCCTTGAATTTCATAGGGACCTGTACACATGTCACTCAAACAATGGTTAGTTAGTAACTGATGTCACGAAATCTTTTTATAACAAAACAAGTGTAAACAAAAATATGGTTACATAACCAAAATCCAATATTCAGAATGTAAGCAAGTAAAAGTTCAGAGTCTAACCAAAAATACATTCAGATTCTATAATAAAAGGATATTCAGATTCTATTTTCAAAGGAATTATGAACCTGAACTCTATAGATTTCTAGAGTATGATTTTCAAGGAAATTCGGAATCTGGATTCACAAGAATTCGTAACCTGAACATACAAAGTTCATATTCAGATTTCATGGGAATTCGGAGTCTGTACTCTCAAGGTTTGGATTCTTAATTCATTGTAATTTGGAGTCAGAACTCACAAAGTTTTGATTCTAAATTCATTAGAATTTGGAGTCATAACTCACAAATTTTGGAGTCTGAATTCATTAGAATTCAGAGTCAGAACTCAAAAGAGTACGTAACCAGAATTCTGAGAATTCGGAGTCCGAACTTAGAAGAGTTCATAAATAGAATTCGTATTCAGAATTCGGAGTCAAAACATAGAAGAGTTCATAACCAGAATTCGTATTCGGAATTCAGAGTCAGAACTCAGAAGAGTTTGTAACCAGAATTCTAAGAATTCGGATCCTAAAACAGAATGATTCATATCTAGGTGACTATTGGATTCTGAGGTTTTGGTTACAAACCAAATTTTACACTTAGGAAAAAATGTATATGATCAATGAACATGGTAAGGATAAATTTTCTTGGGAAAGGAAATTTTTCCTTATAGAAGTATAACACAGGGTAAAAAGTGATTTTCCTTGAGATAAGGTGTTTGTGATTTTCAAAACAATAAGGAATGGTAAAGTCATAAAGAAACATTATTGATATAACAATCTCCCCCAAGTATGAAGGAATGGAAAAGTCATAAGGAAAACCTTATTGACTCAACAATATCCCCCTTTTTGAAAAGAATAAACATCCTTGTCAAAAAGAATAAAATGACTTAAACAATAAAACATATCTCCCTTTACACATGAAAAATGATGAATACAACTAACTCCCCCTTAGGATTTGGAACTCTAAGGATCGTATTCTAGATTCTCAGTATGAGGTTTTTCATTATCTTGAATACAGAATTATCTGTAATAAAAACTCCATGTTAGATAAACTCCCCCTTACTTAGGGATATTTCTTCTTTACGTAGCATTCTTTTTTCTTTCCCCCCCTTTCTGATTTTCAAAAAGAATTTGAAGGAATGGAAAAGAAATTATAGTACCTGAAATATTAGTAAAAAGCATACAAACAAAGATGAACAACCAAAATTTCATTAAGATATGAGGAATTTGTACGAGAAAGAAAATACTAAAAAAGATTATATTGGATCTATTTTCCTTCCTTTTCCTTGGGTATCAATTTCTTCACTATAGTTTTCAGCTTCTTTAGCTCCTTGTGATCTTCCTCTACTTGATTCTCTAAAGCTTTGATATTTTCTTCTTGAGCCTTCAGAGGCTCTGCCTGAGCTTTCAACAAGTCATCCTGCTTCACTAGCTTCTCTTAAATATCGATCTGTAGATCCCTTCCTCTTTTCTAGATTTGAGCAACAGAGTACAGCTTCCCATTTAGATCCGTGACCTCATGAATCTGAGTATTCTGCTCAAGGTTTGGATTTTACTCAAAGCTATTTGTGAGATCCTTGATTTTTCTATCTTCATTATCAAAAGCTTCCTTGACTTAATGTTGAAACTCCTCAAGCTCTATCAAATCCCCAACTAATCTCTTTGAACAGCCAACCATTTTCTTACAAGATATTTTGTGGGATTCATAGTTGAGTATGAAATATTTGAAGTCTGTATCCATCTTGACACACTTGTCCATAACCATGGACACTGAATCCGATTTTTGTATCAAAGTATGCTGAAGCATCTGGTATCTGAAATCTATGCTTGGAAAAATTGGAATTCTCTCAACCAACTTCTTCAAAGACTAGACAAAAAAATCATCTCCAAGTAAAGATGATTTTTAATCAAAGACTTTTCTTGGTGAGAGTTCTTTCTCTATCTCTACAAGATTTCTCTTTAATGATCCACCAGATTCCTTCTTCCTTAATATTGTTTTTGTAGGTGTATCCACAACCACCTATTTCCCCTTAACGGTTCTTGGAACACCTTCTTCATTTGGAGATTTATGTTCACTGTGAGATAGCTGAACAATATTATATTCCTCTACTTTCTCCTTCTGAACTCCTACCTCAGCATCCTTAGGATGAATGAAATCATGGTTACAACTTTCTTCCATAGAGGGCTTATTCACTTCATCTTTATCTTTTTCATCTATCCCAGGTGTAGCAATCCTTGAAGATCTGACTTGAGAATTCCGGATTAACAATTTCTCAGAAGAACTTTCCTTTTCATGAAAGTCTTCAACATGTTGTATGAGGTCTTCTGTTTCAGCACTTCTTTTATGTTCTTGCACTTCTTCTAGAGCTTCCTTCTCTTCAACAACCTTCTCTTGGGATTTTTTCAGAGTGATAAATTTCTTCCCCGGTTTCTTAGGTAATTATTCTACCATGAAAGATTGTGGTACCAGAATATTCTCGGATGCTATTTTAGTGGACTTAAAAAGGGATTGGATAATTTTAGATTCTGACATCTTCTTCTTCTACTTATTTTCTTTGGATTTCTTCTCAAGATCTTCTGAAGTCTTCTCTTTCAATGCTTTGGCCTCAGTAGGATCCAGGCTGAACTGTGGGTCTCCTTCCTTCCAATTATTTTTTTCTTCCCTCCACTTTGCAACAACTTCATCCATGTAGGCATTGTGATTTTTGGGATTTGTAGGTGCGGATTGAGGTTCCTTAGCTTTAGGAGTTTTCTCTACTTCTTCTACCACTTTCAATTTCCTCTTTTTTCCATCCTTTTTTGATGATTCTATGACTTATAGCTTCTTCGGAACGACTTCTGCTTCCTCCTCTGGTAAGTCATAGAATTGTCCATATTCTTTAGAGAAACCAACATTCATTCTATTCAAAGTATCATCACTTACCAACATTACTTTTCAATTACTCAGCTTGGAACTGCAATGGATTTCGAAAGACTCAAAACACTGAACAATAAGCTTGGAAAGAATGGTCAGTACATGATAATATGCGCTTTCAAGTTCCCATTATTAATATTCTCTATAATAATGATAATATGCTTCATCAGTTCTATCTTCTTCAGAGTTACCATAAAATCTAAAATGAACATGTCACTCTTCTTTAATGTTTCCTTATCACCTTTTCTCGGTATGATAAAACCACGAACCCACAATTCAAGGATCCAATTATTTGTGGTCAGATGATCAATCTTTGTAGTCTTGATATCTGAAAGTCCAAGAAATTCCCTAGATTTCCCCTTTACAAAACATCCTTGAACATCCGGCAGCTTTTGAGAACAGAACTTGACTTCCCCTTCATATGGAATTCCAACTAAGCTAGCAGACTTGGTGTACAAAAGTGCATAGGTCTTTCCATAGATTTTGAAAGAAAAACTCTCTCTATCTTCTTCCTTAAAGTAATTAGATGAATCATAGAATTCCACAAGTAAATCTGAATACACCAAGTCTTGGGTACCTGGATTTGATATGCAGACACTCTCCCAACCATTCAACCTGATGTTCTTGGAGATTATAGAATCATAATTGTTGAAGAAATTGGGATGCACCAACCTCTCTCTATAAATCTTCCACTCTGAAATAGACTAGACAGCTAACATTTCTTGAGAAGGAACTTCACCAGAAATTTGGATTTGAGAAAAGTTTGAGAGGTTCGGAAAGGGATTTTGAAAGAGGGGAAGAGCTTCGGCACGCAGAGGCTTGAAAACCGATGTGGGATCACCCTTCGGGGGTCCTTTATATAGGTGTTGATGCGACGGTTGAACTTCCAAACTCAATCTAACGGCTGAAAATCCTTCTGATTAGATCTGATAGTTGAAATGATAGCCACAAGGAAAATTTGGTAGGATCCGATCTTTTGAGGTTTTTGAAGGAAAACATACGGATTTAAGGAAAACAAGAATCTAGAAAAAAAAATTAAAACACAAAAAAAATACCAGTAAGGAAATGATGACTACGAAAACTTAAGAAAGAAAATCATACCTTTCGGATAGCTAGGAAGATTATTCCTAATAGGAAATATTTTTCTTGAAGAACATTAGAAAAAAAAAACTACAAAAACCTCCATTACGCATATTTCCGTTACGAAAATTTTTAAATACGAAAAACTTAATTATGAAAAACATAAAAAACTTGATTAAAAAAACATGAAAAACATCATTACTAAAAACATGAAAAACTTCATTACAAAAAACATGAAAAACTTCATTATTAAAAACATGAAAAACTTCATTACGAAAAACATGAAAAACTTCATTAAAAAAACATGAAAAACTTCATTATGAAAAACATGAAAAACTTCATTACGAAAAACATGAAAAACTTCACTACGAAAAATATGAAAAAATTAATTACGAAAAATATGAAAAAATTCATCATGAAAAAATTCATTATGAAAATTATGAAAAACATCATTACGCATAAAATGAAAAACTTCATTATAAAAAATATGAAAAAAAATCATTACGAAAAACATGAAAAACTAACACGAAAATGTACTCCACTTATGAAAAGGAGTTTATTTTTCTTTGGAGATTAATTTCAACAGAATGTTAACAAAGAATATTACCTTATGGTTATCATTACTAACTTCTGTTTAATTTATTCAAACCTATCGGAGGGTAAAGATTTTGTGAAAATATCAGCAAGTTGATCTTGAATTCCAATAAATTGAAGAAAGATATCTCCTTTTTGTGTGTGATCCCTAAGAAAGTGATGCCTAATATCTATGTGTTTTGCACGAGAGTGATATGCATGGTTTTTACTAAGGGAAATGGAACTTGTATTATCACAATAAATTTTTGTTTTGGTAAAACTCATACCATAGTCTGTGAGTGTGTGTTGCATCCACAAAACTTGGGCACAACAACTTCCAGCTGCTATATATTCAACTTCAGCATAGGAATGTGCTACTGAGTGTTGCTTCTTTAATGACCAAGAAACTAAAGAATATATTTTGAAATGACAAGTTCTGGATGTATTCTTTCTATCTATTCTACATCCACCAAAGTCAGCATCTGAAAAACTTTTCGAAACAAAATCATTTCTAGAAGTATAGAAAAGTCCTAAATCCATGGTTCTCTTTATGTAGCAAAAAATTCTTTTCACTGCCTATAAATGAGATTCCTAAAAATTGGATTTATATCTTGCACATAATCATACTGAAAGCATTAATTTTGTATGACTATCTATCAAGTAAATCAAGCTTCCTATCATACCTCTAATGATGTTTGATCTACTGTTTTCCTAGCTTTATTAGGGTCAAGAGTGTTTGAGGTACCAATATGAGTACTAATACTCTTAGTATTTTCATATCCATAATTTTTAAGAAGATATTTAATATACGTATGTTGGGATATATACATTGCTTTCGGTTTTTGAGAAATTTTAAAACCAAGGAAAAAAGATAACTAACCCATCATACTCATTTCAAACTCAGATTTCATTATATCCTCAAAGGAATCAGTTAAAGATTGATGAGTTGAACCAAATATAATGCCATCAACATAAATTTGAACCATAAATACATTTTTTTATCTTTATTTATAAAAAATCTTGGATCTGAATTTCCCTTAACATAATTATTTTGAAGAAAAAATTATGTAAGTTGATCATACCTGGCTCTAGGGGCTTTCTTAAGTCAATACAAATCTTTGGTATATCTAAAAACATGATCAGGATGTTTTGTATCTTCACAACCAGGAGGTTGTTCAACAAAAACTTCTACTTGAACATAACCAATATGAAAAGCACATTTCACATCCATTTCAAAAAGTTTGAAATTAAATAATGCTGCAAAGGCAAGTAGGATATGAATAGATTCAATTCTAGCTACTCGAGCATAGGTTTCTTCATAGTCTATTCCCTCTTGTTGATTATAGCCTTTAGAATCTAATATAGCTTTATTTCTAACTATGATTCCATCTTCATCACACTTATTTCAAAAAACCCATTTTACTCTAATAATAGAAGTTTCCTTAGGTCTTTCAACCAAGGTCCAGACTTTATTCCTTTCAAATTCGTTTAACTCATCTTGCATATATTTTATCCAATCATTATCACATAATGTTTCATCAGTTCTTTTTGGTTCTAATTGGGAAAGAAATGATAGATTTTATACTTCATTTCTTAAGGAACATCTAGTCCTTACGGGATGATTTACATCACCAATGATACTACCACTGGGATGATTATTTAGAAGCAACTGATTTGGGTTTTGTAAAACCTGTTCAATAACATAGGCTAGGAAATATTCTAGAGTAAATGCCTCAGAAACATCTTCTTGGGATTTTTCCTTATCAGAAGAATCTTCTAACAAAGGTTGATAATAATTTTTTGAAAACACATACAAATATCTAGGTCGGGGTTGTTTAAAAAAAGGATCACTTTCATCAAATTTCACATGTACTGTCTCTTCAACTGTAAACGTTTTTTATTGAAAACACTATAAGCATTAGAAGTTGAGGAGTAGCCTAAGAAAATTGCTTCATCGTATTTTGGTGTGAATTTGTGTAGATTATCTTTGGTATTCAGGATTAATACTTTGCATCCAAAAACCTTAAAGTACAAAAGTCTAGGTTTTCAACCATTCCATAACTCATAAGGAGTTTTATTAAGAAAAGGTCTAACAAAAACTCGATTTATAGTAAAACAAGCAGTACTTACAGCTTCCGCCCAAAAATTTCTTGGTAAAAAATAATCTTTCAACATGTTTCTTCTTATCTCTTGAATGATTCTATTTCTTCTTTCAACAACACCATTATGTTGAGGAGTTCTTGGTGCTGAAAAATTTTGAGTAATGCCTTTTATACTACAAAAAGTTTCAAAATCAGAATTTTGAAATTCTCCACCATGATCACTATGAATATTTTTCAATGGAAGGATTTTCTAATTTTTAAAATGGGCACTAAAACTTTTAAAATATGAGAAGTCTTTATAATTCTTTGCTTGAAAATAGATCCACATAAATCTAGTGTAATCATAAACTATAACAAATACATAATACTTGCCTCCAATTCTTTCGATTTGTGTAGGAACAAAGAGATCCATATGAACAAACTGTAATGCATCAGAAGTTGATACTTCACCTATTGATTTAAAACTTGATTTATGTTGTTTTCCATATTAATAAGGGTCACAAACTTTTGATGAATCAAATCTATGCTCTGGTAGATCCTTAAAAGAAATTTTCTTAGAAAGTTTTCATAGGTTCTTAAGGTTACAGTGACCTAACCTTATATGACACAACCAAGAATGTTCTTCCACTGCACTATGTCAAGGTAGGTCTTGGTTCCTAAGATCTTCTATGTTTAGTGTGTATACATTCTCTTGCCTATAGGCAGAAAGAACAAACTCATCCTTGGAATTGTGTACTAAGCACTTATCATTCCTAAAATTCACAAGGTAACCTTCATCACATAATTGGCTTATGCTAATGAGGTTGTGCTTAAGACCCTTAACAAATAAAACATTTGAAATCAATGTTTTTCCAAGAATAATGATATTACCTATACTAATAATTTCTCCCTGATCATTATCTCCAAAAGTTACTTTTCCTCCTCTCATCTTGATAATATTTTCAAAATAGTTTTTATTACTAGTCATATGCCGAGAACATCCACTATCCATGTACAAAGTATTTTTGTTGGTACTCTCTCTATTTTCTCGAAAACAAAAGAGTTAGACTTTCGGAATCCAAACTTTTGTGGATCCAGTAATTTCAGAAAGCAAAATCTTTGGCACCCACAATTTCTTGAAAAAATAGGCTTTGTGAAATCCTAAAGTTTGAGTTTTGTTTAAGGAAATTTTTTTTTCCAATTGTCCTCCACACTGGCACTTAGTTTAGAATGGAGCACTTTGAGGAAAAAAATAATTATTACTAAAAATGGGTTTTGAACTAGTATAACCAAAACCAGAATTATTCCTTAGAGGTCATATTTGAGAATACATTCTATCAAAAAATTTCTTATCTAAGGCAATGTTTGAAAAACACTTCCTCAAGGAAAAAATTTCATATTTTAGTTTGATAACTAAGTTCTTGTATTCTTAAACATTTGATTTGGAACTAGAGTTAGGCTCGAAAGCATTTTTCTTAGAAATTACGTTATCTAGATCTTTAGAATGTTTATCCTTCTTAGAATTTACTTCATCAATTTTTTTTGAAATACTTTCAAAATCAACATTTTTTATCAAGATCTTTAGAAAGATGTGATATTTCCTTAGTAAGAATAGTATTTTAAGAATTTTCCTTATCAAGTTTTTTCATGAGTTTTGAATTCTCAGTCTCATGGGGTTTGGAAAACCTAGAAACTTCTTCATTGGTAGGTAAAGTATTATCTTCATAAGAAGAAGGTTATTTATCAGAAGAGTTATAATATTTACTATCATTAGTATTAAACTATATATTGGTCATAGATTCAGCATTGTGTACCTTAGCCATAAATCAATGATTGTTAACAGGTAGTCTGGCTATTAGAATAAGATTTTTCTATCTAGAAGATTCGTAATCTGATGATTCATCTAAAGAGTCACAACCACTGGCACTCCAAGTGTCATTCGCTTTCAAGACGTTCTTAGCTTTAGCTTTGTAGTACTTCTTTCTATTTCTCCCAGAATTTTTTCTCTTTCTTTCTTATCTCTTAATCATAGGACAATTAGGGCTTATATGTCCACCTCTCTTTCATTCTTAACATGTGACTTCTGAATATTTCTTATATTTTCTTACCCTTTTCTTATATCTGGATTGAAAGTTATTCGGGACAACAATATTGTTCATCATTTGATCAAGATTGGAAAATTAATTCTTTGAAGATTCACTTCCACTAGATTAGGATTGAATAATAACCTTCTTATATTTGTATCTAGTAACTCTCTCAAGAGCCGTATCTTTCATGTGAATCGAAGTTAGAGTAAAAGCAACACTACCATTCCCGTTATTCTTCTTTATGTTATCAACATCTCTCTTCATTCTAGTCTCATGTTGAAGAAGAGTTCTAAATAGTTCATCAAGAGTAATCTAAGTAACCTTTCTGTTCTCATCAATAACAGTCCTCTTGGATTACCACTCATTGGGAATGATGTATTTGATCTTATCAATCAGATCTTCATCATCTAATCCTTTCTCACCCATAGATTGTAAACTATTCACAATAGTTATTAATCTTTGTTTCACCTTACATATAGGTTCTCCATAAGGAAAGTTAAAGCCAGGGTATTCAGCTCTCAACATAGCTCTTCTTTTCTCTATAACATTAGAAGTACCAAAATGTGTAATTTCTAGTACCTTCTAGATACTTTTTGCAGCTTTACAAAAAGATATTTAGCTATATATATTTCTAGTCATAGAATAAATCAATGTATTTCGTACCTTTTAATTCAGTTGATATTCATGTTTTTCTTAATTGGTAAAGGTACTAACTTCCTTGTCATGGATTTTATATCCTCCAGTAAGCATGAAAAAATTGTCAACTCATTTATTGATAAAAAAATTCTTCATTATATCTCTCTAATACTCATAATCATTCCCATAAAAAATAGGTGGTCTTGTTGGATTTAAGTTTTCAATAGAACCAACATTGATTCCTTCCATCTTAAAAAAATTACCACAAAAACTTGTAAATAGAAAAAGTTCATAAACAAGGAAAATATTCCTTAGCAAGGAAAATAAAACTAGAGTATCTCTAAGAAAAATATGAATCCGAAATTTATGAGTCCAAAAAATATGATTCCGAAAAATAGAAGGAGAGGATTTGTCTTCTGAATCTAATTTTGAGTTAATTCAGATTGAACCAAAATTTTGAAGCCAATTGTTAAATTGGTTCGGGATACAAGGTCACCTCCTCTGATATCAATTGTTGAATTGGTTCATAGTATGAGGTTTCCAACCTCTGATACCAATTTTTTAGATGGTATGTGAGTATGATATACTCTATAATACCAAATGTAGGATGGAAATAATATAGATACTGAATAAATTATCTAATGGTGATTAAAATACAAGAGGGGGGTGAATTGTATACTTTTAAAAATTTCTTTGGAACTTTTAAAGATGGTTATGTTTAACAAGGTTAAACAAGGTAATTCACAAAACCTCCAGTTCTACACACTTGCTAAATTCTAGAAGTATGATTCTGAGAATGTGAATCTGGAAAGATGGTTTCGGAAAAAGAAACTTAATTAAAGCTTAAAATGATCAATATTCTACCTTAAAACAAATAGAATCTAACTAAATCAGAGTACAATTATAAGGAAGTATAAGATAATTATCCTTTCCTCCATAAACAAGTTGCAGCAGAAAACTTGTAACAAAACCGGTAACAAGTAGTAAATATTTTAACCCAAAGAGAAGGGTATCCAACAACCTTGGATAAAGGTCCCTTGATTTATACTTTCAAAAATGTCTACCTTACCCACACTAGGGTAATCCCTCGATACGAAGATCGGAGTTTGTATTGATATCCCTACAAGCCCTCAACTTCAAACTAGTCGGCACCTCGGTCTTCCTCAACAAGGAATCCCTCAACTTCAAGGTAGTCGTCACCTTTTTCTTCCTATCCCTGGAAGCCCTCGATTGTACACAACAACAATCAGAGTCACAAAAAGTAAATCTGAACAAGAAGTTTAGTACACACAAAGCAATAAAGCCTCTCTCTCTCTCTAGAAATCACTTCAGAAGCCAGTAATCTCTAGATTGGTCATCTTGTTGTGAGATCTTTCAAATGAGATCCTATTTATAGGCACAGCACCAACGGTCATATTTTTCCTTGAATTTCAGAGAGACCTGCACATGTGTCACTCAAATAATGGTTAGATAGTAAATGAAAGTACGACATCGTTTTATAACAAAACAAGTGTAATAAAAAATATGGTTACATAACCAAAATCCAATATTCGGAATGCAAGAAAGTAAAAGTTCAGAGCTAACAAAAAATATTTTCGGAGTCTATAATACAAGGATAATCAAATTCTATTTTCAAATGAATTTCGAACCAGAACTCTATAGAATTCCGGAGTCTGAATTTCAGGGAAATTTAGAATTTGGATTCACATGAATTCGGAACCTGAACTTACAAAGTTTGGAGTCAGAGTTCATGATAATTTGGAGTCTGAGCTCTAAACGTTCACTGTAAGAACCTAGTTTTTACTGTAGAATACTTTGAAATATTCTTGATGTTATTCCAGAGCAACGCCTTTAGACGGCGTGGGATTCCGAGCCCCGAAGTGGCCGGAATTAAATTTCCAATGCGTTCACACTAGAAACGCCAAATAAATGTGATAACTCTTAAACGGTGATCCGGATCAGGGATCTGAGTGTACGGATGGGTCCAGAATGGGGTGTTTACCCTAGGAATGACATAAAACTTGTCAGCACAGGACGTTTGGACCCCTCGCCCACTTCTGGAACGTTAAACGGATTAATTAATTAATTCATTCATTCATTTAACGGCTTAACTCAAGTATCTCTTAAATGGTGGCTTGGATAGGAAAACTGAGGGCACGGTTGAGTTTGTAGAGTGCCTTTTACCCTAGGAGGGGTGTAAGTTTTGCGGGCGCGGCCGTTTGTGAAAAATGACCTCGGGGGCATTTTCGTAATTTGGCAGCCTCGGGCGTGGGTGTTGTAACTTTTGAACGGGGCCTTGGATTAAAATTCTGAGACCTCCGTTGCGCTCGGAGCATGGTTTTTAGCCTAGGGAAGGCTTAACCCTGACCCCGCTGAAATTTTGGGTTCGGGGCTGTCGGGCGGGCGTTTAAGTGATTTGTACTTAAACACCCCTACCCCCTTCTTCTTCTTCTTCTTCTTCCTCGAACACTCCCCTCTCCTCCACCCCTAGAGAGGCAACTCTGGCGATGCTATCTCTGGAAAGGTGCAGCGGTTCTGATGGTCCACACATGAAGCGTCGGGCTACGCCCTTCGAGGTAGGGGTTTATCGTTTTTGTTTTGAATTTCCTGCAATTTTTGAGCTCGATTTCCCCTGTCGATTTGTTGCCCGATCGTTGAACAAAGCATAAAATCGCATTGAACGTGTTCTAATCTTTCTAATGCTC
The DNA here is from genome assembly GCA_963277665.1 of Viscum album. Lineage (NCBI taxonomy): Eukaryota > Viridiplantae > Streptophyta > Magnoliopsida > Santalales > Viscaceae > Viscum > Viscum album. The sequence goes on from OY728123.1 coordinate 1,930,565,104, forward strand.
TTCTTGGATTGAAAATCTGAGTCTCGGGGTGCTCGGGGCAGCCCCGAGAAGTTCCGGCCGAATTCTTGGTTTTCCGAAGGTTCCAGGCGGTGGACAGCAGTCCGGGACGGCGGCGGCAGCTTCCAAGGTGGCACGGCGGCTCGGCTAGGTGTGATGGCGGTACAGCTCCCGGCGGCGGTCCGGGTTCCTCAGGTGGGTGGCGCGGCTCGGGCTCGCCGGCTGAGGGCGCGGTGAGCGGGTTCCGGCGAGAAGGGACGGTCGGGGTCGCGCTATGCGACCCCACGGCTGGACAGACACCTGCGCGACGTGTGTCTCCGCATGGAAAGCCGACCGACCGTGTCGGCCGGTCAGTGGAAGAGGCGCTTGCGCGGTGCACTGGTGAGGTGGCCTCGTGGGAGGAGGCTGGGCCGCGGTCCCAGCGTGCCGGAGGGAGCGGGCTGGCTCGAGTGGGGTGGACCGGCCGGATCGGGCTGGTCCGGCCCAAGAGGGTCCCCCCATTTTTTTTAAAAACGTTCGGATGCCCATATTTCGAGATACGGGTGTCCATTTTGCGTGTCGTTAGTGGTAGCGCGGACCTTGCATCAAGGCGAACTTTTTGATATGGTTTCAGGGATTTTTAATTCCCTAAATGAGGGGCTCGGGGCGCGACACGATGTTAAGTTGTTTGACATTTTTCCCGGGAGTTCTTGATTTGGACAGCGCGGACGCGTCTGACGTCCGTTTGGAGAGTCGTCAGTGGCGTTGGGACGCTGCCGTTGGGGCGAAGCTTTCAAGGGTGGTTTTGGGCGTTAAGGCTGAAGTTGAGGCGTGGGCCCCACTGCCCGTCTTTCGAGCTTTGTGCAGCGTTTCACGCCCTTTTCATCGGACATCCGTTCGGGGCGTGCGAGTAGTCATTGTTGAGTGTTTTTCTGAGGTCATCGTGCCGACGCAGTCTGTCCGCTCTAATTCCGCACGATGGTGCGGGGCCCACGAGGGTCGTTTGGGCTGGACGGTGATTTTCCATCTTTATCACCGGGTGATCGTTTTAGACAAGTGAATAGTAAATCTTGTGTACTTTTTCGAGAGGATCACAACGGTGTGATCTGTTTGTTGTGTTTCGGGACTGGGATGCGGGTCCCACGTAGCACCGCTCGTGCGCGGTAAGCTGGAATGTATCTTTTTCTCCGGATATCCGTTCCACTTAAGTGAGTAGTGTTGTTGATGTGTTTTTTTTGAGAGCATGGAGATAGCGCAGTATGCCCGAACTTTTTCGGGGACGTAGTGTGGGTCCCACCTGACCCGGCTATGGTGAATAGTACCTTTGTCACCGGTTGCCTGTTTCGGGCGAGTGAGTAGTCTATCTCGCGTGTCTTTCCACAAGGATTAAAACGGTGAAATCTGTTCAGTCGGGCGGAGCCTCTTACGTGATATTATTAAATGTGGAAATGTGAAAGGTGCCCCAGTGGCGGTTCTTCTACCGTGGTTGTAGTAGACCCATGACATATGACCGCGTGCACTCTTGGGAGAGAGATGTAAATGTTTCATAAATGTGGTTGGTCGTTCCCTAGTCGTTGAGGTGGAAAGTTGGAGATGTTATGTCACGCCTTCGCGTTGACGTTGGGTGATGTGTGCACAATAGCCTTGGGCTGTAAATGAGGAATACTCTGGGAGTATACTGGAGCTCCTGGAGGTACGTGTGGTTTGTATCTGAGTTTTTGTGTGTTCTTGGTTGGGGATTGTCTTGGGGCCACACATCGTGTGGGCCCCAGGTGTGTATCGTGCTCTACTTTATGTACTTTAACCTCTTGCTACGTAGAGGGTCCCTCAGTGCTCGTTTGTTTGACTAGTAGGGTTGAGTGGTCTCCCCCTGGTTTCGTTCTCGATGGATCGGCCGGTAGCGGTGCTAGTGACACCCAGTGATGGAGCAGGCACTGAACCTCTTTTGGTTGAGTTGTTCTGGAGTTGGGTGGTTGCGCGATACCCACTCCGGGTTCGGTTGGCTAGTGTTGTGCCCTCCAGTGGAGACGGCCAGAGCAGTTCTGAGTTTTACCCTTCAGCAGGGCTGGGCAGTGGGTTACTCATTGGCTTCTAGGGTCTACCCTCCAGTAGGGACTGGGCAGTGGGTCACCCAACACTCTTAGGGTCTACCCTCCAGCAGAGACTAGGCAGTGGGTCACCCGACACACATAGGTTCTACCCTCCAGTAGAGACTGGTTAGTGGGTCGCCCAACTACCTCTTAGGGTCTACCCTCTAGCAGGGCTAGAAAGTCGGTCACCCACCGTCTAGTTCCAAGTCTACCCTCCAGCAAGGCTGGGCAGTGGGTCGCCCGTCGACTTATTCCAGTTCTACCCTCCAGCGGGGCTGGGCAGTGGGTCTCCTGATGATGTATTAAGGTCTACCCTCCAGCGGGGCTGGGCAGTGGGTCGCCTGATGATGTATTAAGGTATACCCTCCAGCGGGGCTGGGAAGTGGGTCGGCTGATGATGTATTAGGGTTTACCCTCCAGCAGGGCTGGGCAGTGGGTCACCCGATATCTATTTATGAATTACCCTCCAGTAGGGCTGGGCAGTGGGACACCTATTGGCATTCCAGGCTCAGTCCTTTCTACTAGGCTAGTATGTGGCTTTCCTCCGTGACTAACGGAGCGGGACCCTTGTTTGTATGGGTTAGTGACGTGATGACTTTGACATTGAGGAGACCTCTCGACTGTGGGGTAGTGACGAGGTGTGGTTTGACTTAACCCGGAACTTTTAGTATGAGGGGCGTTTTCCCCACTGAGACGCGTCCTTGCGACGCGACCTAAAACCGTGCGGGCAAGTCAGTGCCGCCCAAAGAGGATAATGTCAAGGTGCGGTGATTTGATCCCCTTGACTTGTAGTTCGGGGCAGATGTGCGGGATGTTGGGCATCGATGGAGTTTACTTCTGGGACTCTTGGATACTCGTTTTCATGGGCTGAGCTACGGGACGGAGATCCCCTTACGACATTGATTAGGCTTCTTGCTGAGCATAAGGATATGTATATAACTTGTTCCAGAACCCACTTATTGGGTTTGTTTAATCTCCTTCCAGGAGAGGCGAAGATGCGTGGGGTACGCCACGTGCTTTTTGTGTCTAGCTTCTCGTGGTTGGATGAGTATACTCTCTTTCTGTAGGTAGCAAAGACTCTACGGTAAGCTCGTCTTCTCACCGTTTCTAGCTCCTTGTGTCTGGAAAAGTCTACCTTCTTTCCTCTTGTTGGGTTGAGCTGGACTTTTTACTGCACTCTCTATTGTACCTCTTTACTTTTCCTATTCGCTCTACTGCTCACCTTTAGGTACCTCCTTTGTTTCTCCCTCGAGCCTTCGGGGTATCCTACTGAGTATTTTTATACTCACCCCTGCTTGGTATTTTTCTGTACTTGTTGTGCCCTTGCAGACGAAGGACAGGTTGGTCGTGACTTCAGTGGAGTACAAGAGTTCAGGAGCTTGGCCCGCATGCGATGGTCGTAGTCGGGTTCCAGGTGTGGGACCCTTCCAGCTGTTTTCTTTTGTTCACCTGTTTCCGGGTTATGGCCATTTTTTTGGTTGGGAGCATGTTTTTACCCTTTTCTTTTCAGTTTACTTTCAGCTTGTACTTTGTATTGTTTAGAGGTCGATGCACATTTGTGGTTTTTATATAGAATTTTCTCTTTTACTCTGCTTGTATTTTCTTTTACTCTCCACTTTTTCATTGAGTGTGTTGTGTGTGTGTGTACAGGTGCTTAGTAAAATGCCTCCCCGAGTTTTTGTGCCTTCGGCGCTGGTCGCCATCCTCTGGCCTCTGGAGGTGGGCACGGGGTAGTTGCGGCTCGAGCCCGGGTAGGGTCGGGTCGTGAAAAAGTGGTATCAAAGGTGGTTCATTTCTTGGGACGTTGTTTGGACGTCCCTAAAAGAGGAATTGGTTGGGATTTATCTTAATAGTGTTAACGTGTCTCGAGAGCGGCTCTCAGGCCAGGGAGTCCAGTGATGGTACGGCGGCCGACGAATCCATTCACCAGGACCTTGATAACCCGCTTGTCGACTCGACATGCTGAGACACTTGTCGCATGGAAAAATTGGTTTGTGCATCACATAGGATTGAGTATTTGACTGTCCTTCTTGAGTCAACTCCTCATCGTTGTTGATGTTGGTATATAAATATATGCTCATCTGACCGCGGCACTCCTCGATAATTTTCAAGATGTCTCAGCGAAGACAGCCAGCCAGGATACCAGCTTTGGTGCGTGATGACGACCCTGTGAGCTATGCGGCCATAGTCCAGGAATCATCATGCGAGCCCCTTTCTCCGGGTGGGCCGGTAGTAGCACCTCCACCTATTGAGCAGCAGACAGCTTCAGCAGAGAAGGCTGAGCTTGAGCATAGGTTGAGCACGCTCCGTGAGTTCCAGTGGCAGACACCACTGAGGTTCAGTGGTGAGCCAGACCCTCAGGAAGCAGAGGTTTGGCTAGAGACAGTGGTTATCCTTTTCAGGCTTTTGCAGATGCTAACAGATCAGAGAGTGGCTTTGGCAGCCAGCCTTTTTCGTGGAGCGGCATGGCGTTGGTGGGGTCTGGTGACTTAGCTTCTTGACGAGTCGTCGCTTTCGTGGGGTGACTTTCAGTTGTTTTTCCATGAGTATTTTTTCCCCTCCTGCTTGCGCTCCATTCAGATTCAGGAACTCCTACAGTTTCAACAGGGAGGGATGACGGCGGCCGAGTACGCGGCTAGTTTTTCATACCGTGCATGCTCTTACCCGGACTTGGTCCACGATGACAACATCCGAGCGCAGAAGTTTGAGCAGGGTATCCTCCGAGATATTTTTGTTGTCATAGTACCCTTGGGCTTTTCCACATATGTCGGGGTGCTAGATCAGGCGCTGGTGATAGAGAGCTTCCTATCGCGTTCTGGAGTTGGTGGTGGCAGCAGGCACATTGGAGCCGAGACGTCTGCCGCAGCTAGTGGGCGTCGGCAAGCAGAACCTCGACGCATGTGGCTTTCTGACAACCAGACTCAGGGGCAGGGTCGTACACCACAGTGGCGCCGGAGGGCACCATTGCATCCCAGAGAGAGTCGGTTCTATGCTTGTGACGGGCGAGGTCACTTGGCACAAGACTGCCCGACCCGAGTTGCGGAGAGCTTCGGACAGGCAGCAGGTGCACAACCACGACGAAAGCAGCGCCGCGATCAGAGTATTACCCAGAGAGGTGGTTCTAGAAGATGATCGGGAGGAGCTGGTAGTGGGGGATGACTTTACGAGGTCTTCCCATCACCACTAAGTGGTCCACGACAGGCTCTGGGAGCTGACAGTTGGGACCGAGGATAACTGTGAGCTTGGATGTCTATGATCATGCATAGCGTGTGATGATCAGAGGTACCCCTTGCGACTCTTCTACTTCATTCAGTAGAATTGTTAGTCTCTGTGTGTGAAGTGATTTTTATCCCCTCTCCTTTCTTGAGATGATACCAGGGTGACGCAGGGCGTCGGGTGTAACCCTGTGTTGGTAAGGAAAAAGGTGTTGGACATTTTTCTCTAGTCTATGGTGTCGAATCCTTCACCTTTCGAGTGTGTAAGAGAGTCTTTGTCATGGGAGATCGACTGTAAATCTTGCGTGACCAGATATCCTTGGGTGTTTCACCATATGGATATTCTGATGGAGGGAATCATCGGTCCTTGTTCCAGGTGCGGGCAGTGATTCTAGTCGCGGTGTGTGACGCAAAGGTTTGACCGGGGAGGTGAGCTACCCCCGAGGTCCTTCGGGCCGTTTGAGACCGTGCAAAGGGATGGCGAGGTACCCTACCGCCTTGCCCTAACCCCAAAGGTTGATTTGGGTGCGTGACGTCTCCGACGTGACTCGCCTGAGAAGAATTGTGCATTCTCCTATGAACGACATCGACAAGGGCCAACCTCACGTGAATGGATTAATCCTTTGGTTTGTGTACGGTGGCGTAGAACTATGCGAGGGTTCTTCTGGGTATGGGAAAGCCAGGTGTGGGCTTAGTACCATGTGTTTCTCCCTAGTTTTTCTTTTCGGGGACGAAAATCTTGAAGGAGGGAATGTTGTAAGAACCTAGTTTTTACTATTGAAGACATTGGAATATTCTTGATGTTATTCCAGATCAATGCCTTCAAACGGCGTGCGATTCCAAGCCCCGGAGTGGCCGAAATTAAATTTCCAGTGGGTTAACACTGGAAACGCCAAATAAATGTGATAACTCCTAAATGGCGATCCGGATCAGGGATCTGTGTGTACGGATGGGTCTAGAATGGGGTGTTTACCCTGGGAATGACATAAAACTTGTCGGCGCGGGACGTTTGGACCCCTCGCCCGCTTATGGAACGTTAAACGGATTAATTAATTAATTAATTAATTCGTTTAACGTATTAACTCAAGTATATATTAAACGGTGTCTCGGATGGGAAAACTGAGGGCACCGTTGAGTTTGGAGCGTGCCGTTTACCCTAGGAGGGGTGTAAGTTTTGCGGGCGCGAGCCGTCTGTGAAAAATGGTCCCGGGGGCGTTTTTGTAATTTCGCAGCTTCGGGCGTGGGTGTTGTAACTTTTGAACGGGGCGTCGGATTAAAATTATGAGACCGCTGTTGCACTTGGATCGTGTTTTTTAGCCTAGGGGAGGCTTAACCCCGACCCTACCGAAATTTTGGGTTTGGGGCTGTCGGGCGGGCGTTTAAGTGATTTGTACTTAAACACCCCCACCCACTTCTTCTTCTTCTTCTTCCTCAAACCCTCCCCTCTCCTCCACCTCCGGAGAGGAAGCTCTGGTGAGGCGATCTCTGGTGAGGAACAACGGTTCCGATGGTCCGCACACGAAGCGTCGGGCTACACACTTCGAGGTAGGGGTTTATCGTTTTCGTTTTCAATTTCCTGCAATCTTTGAACCCGATTTCCCCTGTTAATTTGTTTCCTGATAGTTGAACAAATCCCAAAATCACATAGCACATGTTCTAATCTTTCCAATGCTCTTCTCAGATGGAAAATCTGAGTCTCGGGGTGCCTGGGGCAGTCCCGAGAAGTTTCGGCCGAATTCCTGGTTTTCCAGCGGTTCTAGGTGGCGGACGACGGCTTCCCAGGTGGCGCGGCGGCTTGGCTGGGCGCGACGGCGGCACAACTCCCTGTGGCGGTCCGGGTTCCTAAGGAGGGTGGCACGGATTGGGCTCGCCGGCTAAGGGTGCGGCGCACGGGTGCCGGCGAGAGGGGACGGTCGGGGTCGCACAGCGCGACCCCGCGGCTGAACAGAGACCCGCGCGACGCGGGTCTCCGCGTGGAAAGCCGACCGACCGTGTCGGCCGGTCGGTGGAAGAGGTGCCCACGCGGCACGCAAGCGATGCGGCCTGGAGGGATCCGGCTGGGCCGCGGTCCCAGCCGGCTGGCCGGAGCGGGCCGGCTCGAGCGGGGCGGACAGGCCGGACCGCGCGGGTCCGGCCCAAGAGGGTCCCCCCCTTTTTTGTAAAATGTTCGGACGCCCACATTTCGAGATACAGGTGTCTGTTTTGCGTTCTGTCAGCGGCACCATGGACCTTGCATCCAGGCGAACCTTTTGAGATGGTTTTGTGGATTTTTAATTCCCGAAATGAGGGGCTCGGGGCGCGACACGATGTTAAGTGGTTTGATGTTTTCTCCGAGAGTTCTTGATTTGGACGGCGCGGATGTGTCCGATGTCCGTTTTGAGAGCCGTCATTGGCGTTGGGACCCTGGCATCGGGGCGGAGCATTCCAGCGTGGTTTTGGGCATTAAGGACAAAGTTGAGGTGTGGGCCCCCGACCCGTCTTTCAAGATTTGTGCAACATTTCACGCCCTTTTCATTGGACATCCGTTCGGGGCATGCGAGCAGTCGTTGTTTAGTATTTTTCCGAGGGCATCGTGTTGGCGCAGTCTGGCTGCTCTAATTCCTCATGATGGTGCGGGGCCCACGAGGGTCGTGTTTCGGGACAGGGATGCAGGTCCCACGTAGCACCGCTCGTGCGCGGTAAGCTGGAATGTATCTTGGATATCTATTCCACTCAAGTGAATAGTGATTTTGATGTGTTTTTCCAAGAGCATGGAAATGGCGCAGTACGCGCGACCTTTTTCGGGGATGTGGTGTGGGTCCCACCCGACCCGACTACGGTGAATGGTACCTTTTTCACCGGTTGACCGTTTCGGGCGAGTGAGTAGTCTATCTCGGGTGTCGTTCCACGAGGATTACAAAGGTGAAATCTGTTTAGGCGGGCGGACCCTCTTACGCGATCTTATTGAATGAGGAAATGTGAAAGGTGCCCCGGTGGCGGTTCTTCTACCGTGGTTGTAGCGGACCCATGATATATGATCGTGTGCACTCTTGGGAGAGAGATGTAAAAGTTTCATAGATGTGGTTGGTCGTGCCCCATTCGTTGAGGTGGAAAGTTGTAGATGTTACGTCACGCCTTCGCTTTGACGTTGGGTGCCGTGTGCACGATAGCCTTGGGCTGGAAATGAGGTATACTCTGGGAGTATACTAGAGCACTTGGAGGTACGTGTGTTTTTTATCTGAGTCTGTTTGTGCACTTGGTTGGGGATTGACTTGGGGCCACACATCGTGTGGGACCCAGGTGAGTATCATGCTCTGCTTTGCATACTTTGACCTCTCGCTACGTAGAGGGTCCCTTGGTGCTCGTTTGTTTGACCAGTAGGGTTGAGTGGTCTCCCCTGGTTTCGTTCTCGATGGATCGACCGGTAGCGGTGCTAGTGACACCCAGTGATGGAGCAGGAGCTAAACCTCTTTTGGGTGATTTGTTCTGGAGTTGGGTGGTTGCGCGAGACCCACTCCAGGTTCAGTTGGCTAGTATTGTGCCCTCCAGTGGAGATGGCCAGAGAAGTTCTGAGTTTTACCCTCCAGCAGGGCTGGGCAGTGGGTTACTCATCGGCTTCTAGGGTCTACCCTCTAGCAAGGACTGGGCAATGGGTCACCCGACACTCTTAGGGTCTACCCTCCAACAGAGACTGGGCAGTGGGTCACCCGATGCACATAGGGTCTACCCTCCAGCAGAGACTGGGCAGTGGGTCGCCCGACAAACACTTAGGGTCTACCCTCCAGTAGGGCTGGGTAGTGGGTTGCCCGTCGTCTAGTTCCAGTTCTACCCTCCAGCAAGGCCGGGCAGTGGGTCGCCTGTCGACTTATTCCAGGTCTACCCTCCAGCGGGACTGGGCAGTGGGTCGCATGATGATTTATTAAGGTTTACCCTCTAGCAAGGCTGGGAAATGGGTCACCTGATGATGTATTAAGGTCTTCCCTCCAGCGGGGCTGGGCAGTGGGTCGCCTGATGATGTATTAGGGTTTACCCTCCAGCAGGGCTGGGCAGTGGGTCACCCGATATCTAGTTATGAATTACCCTCTAGCAGGGCTGGGCAATGGGACACCTTTGGGCATTCCAGGCTCAGTCCTTTCTACTAGGCTAGTATGTGGCTTTCCTCTATGACTACTGGAGCGGGACCCTTGTTTGTACGGGTCTGTGACGTGACTGCTTTGACTTTGAGGAGACCTCTCAACTGTGGGGCAGTGACGAGGTGTGGTTTGACTTAACCCGGAACTTTTAGTATGATTGGCGCTTTCCCCACTGAGACGCATCTTTACGACTTAGCCTGAAACCGTGCAGGTGAGTCAGTGCAGCCCAAAGCGGATAGTGTAAAGGTGCAGTGATTTGATCCCCTTGACTTGTAGTTCGGGGCCGACGTGCGGGATGCTGGGCATCGATGGAGTTTACTTCTGGGACTGTTGGCTACTCGTTTTCATGGGCTGAGCTACGGGACGGAGATCCCCTTATGACGTTGTTCGGGATTCTTGCTGACAATAAGGATATGTAAATACCTTGTTCCAAAACCCACTTCATGGGTTTGGTTACTCTCTTTCTGGGAGAGGCGAAGACGCGCGGGGTATGCCACGTGCTTTCCGTGTCTAGCTTCTCGTGGTTGGACGATTCTACTCTTCTGCTGTAGGTAGCGAAGACTCGATGGGAAGTTCATATTTTCACCGTTTCTAGCTCATTGTGTCTGGACGAGTCTACCTTATTTCCTCTTATTGGGTTGAGCTGGACTCTTTACTACACTCTCTTTTGTACTCCTTTACTTTTCCTATTCTCTCTACTTCTCACCTTTCGGTACCTCCTTTGTTGCTCCCTCGAGCCTTCGGGGTATCCTACTAAGTATTTTTATACTCACCCCTTCTTGGGCTTTTCCCGCACATGGTGTGCCCTTGCAAACGATGGATAGGTTGGTCGTGACTTCAGTGGAGCACAGGATGTTGGGTGCTTAGACCACGTGCGGTGGTCGTATTCGGGTTCTAGGTGGGGGACCCTTCTAGCTGTTTTCTTTTGTTCACTTGTTGTCGGGTTGTGGAACTTTTTTTTGGTTGGGCGTGTGTTTTTTCCCTTTTCTTTTTAGTTTACTTTCATCTTGTACTTTGTACTGTTTTGAGGTCGATGCCCATTTGTGGTTTTTATATAGCAGTTTCTCTTTTACTCTGCTTGTCGTTTCTTTTACTCTGCACTTTTGCATTGAGTGTGTTGCATGTGTGTGTACAAGTGCTTAGGCAAAGGCCTCCCCGAGTTGTTGTGCCTTCGGCACTGGTTGCCAGCCCCTGGCCTATGGAGGCGGGCTTGGGGTAGTTGCGGCTCGATCCCGGGTAGGGCTGGGTCGTGACATTCAGAGTCTGAATTCATTAGAATTTGGATTCAGAACTCAAAAATTTCAGACTCTGAATTCATTACAATTTGGAGTCAGAACTCAAAAAGTTCGGAGTCTGAATTCATTAGAATTCGAGTCAGAACTCAAAAGAGTTCATAACCAGAATTCTGAGAATTCGGAGTTAGAACTTATAAGATTTCATAACCAGAATTCATATACAGAATTTGGAGTCATAAGTTAGAAGATTTTGTAACCAGCATTCATATTTAGAATTAGGAGTCATAACTCAGAAGATCTTATAACCAGAATTCTGAGAATTTGGATCCTAAAATAGAATGCTTGATATCTAGGTGATTATAGGATTCCGAGGTTTTGGTAACAAACCAAATTTTACACTTAGGAAAAATTATGATATGAACAATGAACATGGTAAGGATAAATTTCCTTGGGGAAGGATATTTTTCCTTATAGATCTAAAACAGAGGGTAAAAATAGATTTTCCTTGAGATAAGGTGTTTCTAATTTTCAAAAAAAGAAGGAATGGTAAAGTCATAAGGAAACCTTATTGACTTAATAATCTCCCCCAAGTATGAAGGAATGTAAAATTCATAAGGAAAACATTATTGACTCAACATCTATGCTATTTATGATCTACTTTCTAACATATATTCTTAGGGGAATTTTTTTAATTCCTTTAATAAGGGTTCATACTAAGATTGTGAATTTACCAAAACATATCACCCGGGAGTGTCGTAACCAAGAGTGCAGCAAGGCTCGTTTTCATGCACCAGTACTCGTTCAAGTCTATCTCAATGTGGTGTTTTCAGGATTTACCCCGAGCATACATTTGTGCCAAAGCCTCCACTACCTACTCGTATCAATACATGGATGTATTTTATTGATAAACAACTTACTCAATACTCAAAAATACATAGGGATGATTTATTATACTTATTCTTTTCCTTTAGTCTTCACTAGGGTTTTCTTATCCTAATCCCAAAAATAACAAAACGTACCCTCTAAGACCAACTATAACAACCATGTTCTTTAATACACACAAAAACATGATTTATTACATAAACTCTTCACTTGATATAATATGGAAGATAGAGAGTTCTAGTGTATTTGGGGAATAGGAACATTACATAACATCTTAGAACATAAAAGACACAACATATTTATTGAAAAATTCCTTTACATGACCATTACATTCCCTCCTACTTAGCATTTCATGGGATAACCTGAGGACATGCATAAGAAAAGGGTGATCTATAAAGCCCAGTAAGGGAATAAACATAGAATAACATGAGTAAAACAATACATTTTAGTAAATAGGCATATCAATGGATAATAATATAAACATAAACATAAATTCATGATAAAGCATGATAATCATAACATAGAAATGTGGCAACAACACTTAACATAGAATTCATATGAGCCAAGGCTCATTGCACATAGAGCATGATTAAACCCCTATTGCACATAAAGCATGATTAAACACTCGTTGATCACAAATTAGAAATATTAAACACTCATTGATCATGATGTATCATGATACTATACTTTACCCAATGCATTGGAACGCTATCAGGGCACACCCTTCTTAAACATTTCATTTCATGCATAACTGTGCCACATGGATCATATAATATGGAATCAATCAACATCATAAGTAATTAAATGATTAAGTAATTTGGAATAAATACATGAAAGTATCATTAAATATTTATATGTTTATAATAGTGAATACCCTTGATAGGGACATGGGTATGGTATTCACTACACAATGATCTTGGCTTGGAAAAACGTAGTGCAATTTCAACAGCATAACGACGTGACATAAGGATTCATGAAAATGGTTCATGAGAGAGAAAAGGGTGTCTCATCATATGTACATGAAATGGAAACTAATAGGGACATATAGATATATTTCCCAACAAACATAATGGAATTTAGATTCATAATACAAAAGAATTACTTGGATGTAAAAGAAGAGAGAGAAATCCCTCATGGAATTTCGCCATGTAAAAGGTGTACATGGGAGGAATTAATAAGAGAGAAATGGGTATATCATCACTCAAACAAAAAGAGGAAAGTATGAGTGAGGATAAAAATCATACCCTAACATTTTTAATTGAAAAAAAACGGAATAACAACTTAAAGAAAATTGGACAAAAATGAGAAAGGAATAAATCCCTTACTTGGAAGTGTGATCTCGAAAGCTTGGGAGAGGCTTGAGAGAGGCTTCTGGGGAGCTTGAGGAACCTTGGGAGGATTATAGAGAGATAATGGAAGAGTTTGGACGAACTATAAAGGCTTTTAGTGAAGAGGAAGTGGGATTTTGGGTGGGTTTATATAGGAAAGGATAGGGAGTTCTTTATTATTTAGGTTTGGGACACCTCACATTAAACTAATCAAAACCACAAACCAGCCCATGGTTATTTCCCATGGTTTATGGAAAAATGGAGTGAAAAAAAATATTTTATAAGGCCAATGGCCTAACAACTTAAAATAATAGGTTTGATTTTGTGGAGGTGAGTCACACTCTCAAGGAAAACAATTTAAAAAGACAAAATGTTTTATAATCCTTGAAGGGTCCACTAAATCATTAAAATATAAATCAAACTCAAAATTACATTATTTTAATTTTAAAACATATATTGGCATAATATAATGTTTATATTATTTTATAACATCATTATTGGGTCATTATGATGTCATAAAATTCATTATATATTTAAACGGTATTTAGTTTTTACCCAAAAATTTGAATATCTCAGAAAATTATGAAAAATTATACATTGTATAATTTTGAAATCCTCATTACAAAAATTATATTCATTTTATCTAAATAATTTTTTAAATATGTGAATTTTTACTTTTAAAATAAAAACTGATATTTATCGAAAATTCATGGGTTTTGACAAAAATAGCTTTCAACCCTTACTAAAAAATACATTTGCCTTCATAAAATTATATGATAATTTATATTTAATAATTATTAATTTAATAATAATAATATTTTATTAAAATTTTATTTAATTCAAAAATCCATTAATTCATCAAAATAGATTTCCTAGTTGAATATTAACTAAAAATTTTATTTGTCCTTGAAAAACAATTTACAAAGTAAAATTAATAAAATGAAAGTATATTATTTATGCAAAAATAATGTACATAGTCATAGTGATAGGGTCTTGTTACATAAAACCATATAACACTCGTATAAGACCTAAGGGTAAGGTGTGTGATGGTGAAAGACTCTTTGGTGGCTTGGATAACATCGCTCGGGTGGTAATCTCTATTAATTTCCACTTCTCCCGTAGTCGGTTCCGCTCAAGCTTAACGTGTTCAAGCTCAGATTGGGCTTGGTAAATAGTAAACCCCAATGACGCCACCTCCTTTTCGAGCTCCTACAAATGGGATTCGTATGGGGAAAGTCAAATGGATGAGTCCATCACTTTCATTTTCTGAGTAAATTGGATTTGTTAAACCCCTATATTTATATTAATCTTGTGATCACTATTAAATGTCTATATTAGCAACGGTCACAATTCATAACGGTATTTTAAAATTAAAAACTTAAAACCAAATAAGTAAATATGTTTTACATAACCATAAGAATACATTTAAATAGACAAAGAGTAATTTTCATTAATGAATTTTTGGGTCGTTACAGGGTTCATGTGGGTGAGTTCATTATAGTTGGGTAGGAGATAACGTAGGATATGATGGATCATGTGGAATATATTTTTGATCACATAAAAACTAATCCCAGTGAATTTAATTCATATGAAAATCAAAAATGAGATCATTGGATATTTCTATTGGAGATTATATATTCTTATGAGTTTCTCTCTAGCATGGAACCTAAATTATTGGAAAGAGAATCAAGTTGTAGCATATATTCATTAGACCTTTTGATATTTTTGTTTGAGTTTTGTTAGATAACTCATAAGTTGGCACTACCTTCATAATTCAAAAGGGTTTATTACATGTTCCATGTGTCTAAGTTTCAAAAGTATTATCCTGATCCTTCATATGTAATTGATTTGAGTATTATCGATGTCAAGGATGATGTGAATTTTGTAGAGTATCATGTATAAATTCAAGATCACAAAGAGAATTTATTATATGAAACCTTTATTCCAATAGATTTGTGTTCTTTTTAAACATGGTGGTATAGAGTAAATAACTTAAGAGAGGGAATTATAGATGCTATTAAATATCTTGAACTATTTTGAATTGTTATTTGTTATGTTTTGATGTGGAATTTTTTTTATAAAAATGAATGTTGGAAGAACGTTTTTACATAATTTTTTCAGTATTTATGATTGTAGTTTATGTTTTTAAGGATAAATGTTTTTAAAATGGTTTTGTGATATAGAGGCCCAAAATATATTATTTTGGAATTTATTAAATTTTGATGATTTTTTTCAATATGGGTAAAATATAAATTTATTGTCTTAGAATAAATTATAGTTATGTTTCTTATTTCAAGATGAAATTATTACCCTTATATGGTATTTTAATAATTTTCTAAGGGGGTTTTAATTTTCCATTAACAAAAGGTGTTGGTTGGTTAAAACTAAATAATTATTTATTTATTTAATTTTTTTTTATTGATTTTTTATATAAAAAAATAATGTGTCATTTTATATTTTTATATGGTGGAAATGATGTGGAATATTTGAATATGTGGAAAATGTAAATATTATTCATGACTCATTCCCTTATTAGTGGATTTAATGTGTGATTTGAATGAGATAAATAAGGAAATTCTATGGAAAAAATTAATGTGAGTCATATAATCATTGTGTGAAATAGAATATTGGCTATGGTATTCATTTTTTCATCATTTAAAGCATTTTATCACTACTCTATTTAATTTATCTTCTCTTGAGTTACCCTTTTAACAAATGTGGTTTTTCAAATCAACGAAATTTGAGAATGAAGAATGGATTATATATGAATGACTGATGAAAATAATTAATTGATTTGAGATTTTCATTATTCATATAATAATGTTAGTGACTCAAAATTATCATCTTTTTATTTATACTTGTGAATCTACCATGATTTTTCTTTTTATGGTGGGTAGATAATTCATACTAATTGGCGAAAAATAATTAGTGATAAATTTTATATATAAATATGAATATGATTAATTTAACGTGGTATAAATATTTGAGATGATGATTGATCAAAATGAGATTGATAGAATAATTATACATGTTTAATAATTAAAATGAGATGAATTATTAATTGGTTTTTTAGTATTGAAACAGATAATTAATAGAAATGATAAATATAACTTTAAGGGAAACTATATTTTTTTAAAATATAATATAATTTTTTTATTTTCAATTGAATAATGCGGGAAATTATATTTTAATAGACAGGTGAGGATATTAATGAGTAAAATAGTTATACTATGTTTATATGATGAAAGTGGTGTTGGTAGTTGATTATGATAAATAAATGAATATTTAAAAAAAATAGTGATGATTTTGATGATGAAATAACAAGAAAACCCTATAAGAAGATAGATAATGATTTGTTCTGAAAATTTAGCATGGGAGTGTTCCAATTTAATATGTCTACCATAGATTTTTGTAATGTTATACCAAATCATTTATAAGACTTATATATGGATCATTGAGGTGTGGTTCCAAATCAGTATAAGGATGTGAAAAAATATCATGGATCTATGTTTCTTTCAAGAAATATTTCATAAATGATAGTTTATTAGTATATGGAAAGTGTGGTTCACTAGTGTCATATCATATCGACATGAGGGATGTGGAACAACATGAATTCTTAAATATCTATTATAGGTTGGGTTAGTTATGTATGATGAAGTATGTCATGAATAGACAAAATATCTGTATTGAATTATTATTTATAGATGGCTAGTGAAGAAGTTATGGAACATTTATATACCTAGGACAAGAGGAATGTTAATAATGTTATGTGATTATTCTAACTAGGATTTGAATTAGGGTTGATCAATTTAGGAACAAAAAATATTTATGTGATATAATCATAATCAATAGGACCTTTTTATGTCTGGTGGCCTATGTGGGAGAATGAATTGATGGTGGAGGATTGAATCCCTTCATAGTATTTTCTAGTAATATGGATGTGGCAGTGATCTATAATACATGATAATGATAACAGTGATGATTATATGTATAATATAGTAAAAATAGTGGATAAATGATGTGTGGTGGTGACGATATAGGTTGGGGAGGGGAGATTACCTAAGGTTGTTCACTTGATAATACAATGAGAGTACCCAAATTTGGAAAACTTCCCATCCAATTTGAGTTGTAGTGGGAATATTGATGGGGATATACCCCAAATCCAAAAGTACACATGATGTACAATTTTTCAATATCGTATAAGATAATATATGGACACCATGTAGTATTAAATCCATGATACAAAGGCATACCATATTCTTTTTCTAGGTATATCATTATATATGATGTAGTGATATCATATCACACTTCCATAGACATATCATATTGTATGATATAGACATAGTGTAAGGTAGTGATGTCGGTTAATCATATAATGAAATTAACATTGCAGTTAAAGGTTAAATACTAATGTATCAGTCTTCTTCTATGATTTCTATAATTAATTATTTATATTTCATATAATGAAATGTTTTGTAGAATAATTAGAGTTTTTATGTGTTAAATTTTATGGTCATATCATTACTTAAATGTTATGTTATTTTTTAGGATTTCAGAAGTCTACTTTCAAGTTCTATTTCTTACATCAAGAATGAGTAACTTTGGTATAGGGGACTTTGACAAAAGAATTATCAAGAAATTAAGAGATTGACACTATGCAAAAATATTTATTTTGTGGTGGTAAAAAAGTGGTTGTTATCAAAACCACCACTACATTCCTCGTGAAACAAAATTATGGACAGTTTATAAAAAATCATTGTTAATTTGTTTTTTATTATTTTTAGCAGTATTTTTTAAAAACGTGTCACTAAATATGATTTTTTTTATTTTTTTTATTTTTTTATTAATTATTGTTGTTTCTTAAAAACATCTATTAAATCAATGGAAAAATATTAAATATTTAATAATTTATTATTATTTATTATTATTTATTTTTTATAATAGTTTATTATTTATTTCTTATGATTTTAATTAATTGTTATGTGTTAAATATTAATCATTTATAATTATCGATAAGTAATTAATTGAAACATAAATTAATTGTAGGATAAGTTGAAAATCATACTTCACCATAAAATGACAAAAACATTAGATTCAGGTGTCTATTTTAACTCCATAGCCAGTTAAATCGAAACTTATGAAATCAACTAAAAGAAATTAGATAATAGTTTTGTAATAATTAATAGAATAAGATTTTTACAATTTAAATTGATGTTTAAAATCAAAAATCAACTTCAGATGACCGTAAATTTTGATCTGTGTATCAATTTGGGCTTCGCGAGATATCAAATCATATCATGCGACAGGATTTATGCTGATTAAACTAGGGATAAAATGGTAACTATATTTTCAATATTACAAAAGCCTCATAATCCTCAAAAACTGATTTTTTTTGTTCAGATACCATGATTTTTGAACATTTGATGTGATTTCAACTTCGTTTACGAGTGTGTGGATATTCTTATTAGACCATGAATGATTTTATTCCACGGATTTACATTCTTATTGATTTGATAGTGTTGTAATTGTTGTGGATTTCTCTCTTTTGGGGATTTATTATCTATTATATATATATATATATATATGTGTGTGTGTGTGTGTGTATTTGTATGTATTTCTTTATATTTATGTATATTTATTTATAATTCATATATATTTATCAATATATATTTAAAAGTATATATAATTGTATATATGCAAGGATATTTTTTAGTATTTATGCATATTTGTCTATATTTATATACATTGATAAATATTAATAAGTATTTATATTTATATCTTTTTATGTATTATTTGGAAATATGTTTATTTATTTATTTATATTTATTTATTTATATTTATTTGTTTTTATATATTTATATTTATATTTATATTTATAGGCAATTATATGTGTGTCTGTTTTTATATACACTTATGTAATATAATTGTCTATTTATGTATATTTATGTAAATTTTGTAATATATATATCCATTTATTGATATTTTAATCCAATTAAGTATATTTATATATATGATGATGGTATATATATCTATATGTATTTTATTTGTTGGTGTGTGTGTGTGTGCATTCTTCTATTTATATACATTTACGTAAATTTATTTTTATTTATATATTTAATAAGACATGTATAACTGAGTTTAGAAAGTTCATATGTTATTATATATATTCAATTAATATTTAATATTTTACAATTTCAAAAAAAATTATTTATTATTTATTAAATTCTATTTATTATTAATTTATTATTTACTAATTATATATTTTTTAATAAGTTATTATTTATAGGATTGTTATTTATTACTAATTTAGTATTAAATTATTTATTATATATTTATTATTTTATTTATTACTTATTTAATTTTTACAATTATATATTATTAAATTTATTTATTATATATTGTTTATTATTAATGTATTATTAATGTATTTTTTATTATTTATTTATTATTTATTTATTATTTATTTACTCATAATTTATTATTTATTTATTATTTTATATTATTTATTTAATTATTAGTCATTATTTATATATTATAATTAATTCTCTATTTATTTATTATTAATTTATTAATTATTGATTTATTATTTATTTATCATATATTGGTTTCTTATATATTATTTATTTATTAATTATTTATTATTTATTTGTTACTTATTGTTTATTGATTTATTATTTATTCTTTATTCTTTATTCTTTATTCTTTATTGTTTTTAATTTATTTATTATTTAATAAAAATTCATTTATTAAATATTACTTTATTATTTACATATCATATATTGATTTATTATTTTTTATTTTTTTATTATTTTTTATTTTTATATTTATTATTTATTATTTATTTATTAATTATTGATTTATTATTTAATAATTATTTTTTTATTATTTATGTGTTATATATTTGTTTTCTATTTATTCAATTTTTATTTTTTTATTTTTTATAACTATATTATTTATTATTATTATTCTCTTATATTATTATTTATGTATACGTATTTATATGTATTTAACTATATATATATATATAAGTATATTAAATTTTGTTTGCTCCCCACATATAGAGTTTATTACAGTGGTAAAGCCATCACAGTATAACCAAGTGATAATGGGTTCAAATCTCACCCAAAACATATATATGTTAGAAATATTTAAATAAATAAATAAATAAATAATATAAAAATATTTTTAAAAATTACTAACAAATTAATAAAAAATTACAGAAAACGTCTTGTTGTTGTTTTGTAAACCGTCGTTAAATTATTTCGTGAAGGTTTTTGAAAATCACTGTGAAATATTTCATGACACTATTCACAATGGTTTAAACCACATCTAAATAATATTTTTCTTGTAGTGTGATAGGAGGTAGGCTAGTTTAGAGGGATATTTTTAAGAACCATGTGTTTAAGTGGTTGTGTACATATGATTGAGGTGTGGATGCTTCAGATCACATAGGAATTCCTCATATAGTGTTATCTAAGGTGTGTCAAGCTATTTTTAAAAAGGATGTATATGGATCATTAGAGTGTTGAATGAGAATGACATGTTCTGATCACCAGAAATGTGGTTGAGGCAGGGAATCCTATCGGAAATTAGAGGTGTCCAAGACCAATGGCGGGACCCCTACAAATTGCAAAAGGTGGTGGAACCGGTTAATCAGTTGGGCCCCAATGTAAATTGGTGGGGTTCGACCACTTGTACAGGTGTGTTAACAAAGTAGGTAACTATGAAAAATAGTGATAAAAATAGTTATATTCTTTTCTTCCTTTGTGAAATTAAAGGAAACAACAATGTTCTCTAGTGGATCTAGGACTAAAGTTTGAAACATTTAAAATATACTATTGGTAATCCATGTTTTCTATTATTTCCACTTGATTATTTTTTTTATTGAGAGTTATTTCTTACTTGATTATTTGTGTGTGGTGTTATAATGTGGCGACTAGGATGTGATCTTTCTTCTCAATTTTGGTATATCAAGTTCATTTGATTCTTCTACTTCCATGAGTTCTAAACATTATTCCACGTTTGGAGTTATAGATATTTTCTTCCAATTATAAGGGTTTTGAATCCTAATAAGCGGTATTAGTTATTGTGTTTCAACAAGGCTATTCATAGTCTGCAACAACTCGCCAGGTAACATTCTCATCTCCATGATTTTTTATTTTTGTCGGAGTCAACTCTTTCAAAAGTAATGGCATCGAATAGAGGTAATATCTAAATATATAAATTATTTGGTATGAAATTAAATTTCTAAAGGAATAAGATGGATGATTTTAAGTTTCAAAAAGACCTTGAGGTTCAGTTTAAAAGATTCAAACTGAAGGTAATTAAAAAAATTAGAATGGGAATGTCTTAATATGAATGTACTTAGAATTATATAAGCATAACTGGAATAGAATTTTACCTTTAACATCTATAGGGCGATGAATGCAATGGTTACAATAATGTCTCAAACATATATGTATGACAATCTAATAGAGATTTTAAAAAATATAATACAAAGGTTATACAACATGATAACATCAGAATTAAGATAAGCGGTTGTTCATGTTAATGAATTTGACATAATTCAGAGTCATCTTGAATCAGTTCATGTGACATTTATAAAAGATATATTGGCCATTATTGTAATGCCATCACTTTTAAAATCAGAGGATGTGACAATGACTATCATACTGATTTATTATGGAAAGACTGACCTAGTGTTTGAAGATGGTCAAGACCTCATTATAAAAGAAGATATCATGCAGAAGGAAATCCAAGAACCATCTGGAACCACACTCAATACAGAAGGTAGTGGACATTTATTTAATTTAAAGGTTGGGAAATTTTGAAATATAGATCAAGGTAAATAAGTCTAGGTAATTTTTCAAGAACTGAACCTAAATGTTGGAATTTCATGAATAAGATTAGCTTGGAGAAACAATTTAGAGAACATAGGGTAAATTTTGAAAGGGGGTCTTGTAGAAGTTCAACTTCTATAAGCATCACTATTTAATGGGAGATAATTTTACTACTGATTGTTAATATTTTATTGTTATAATGGGTCATTTATTTTGTGGATTCATTATGTTTTATAGTTGAGAGTGGATACATGGTAAATTATGTGTTTGGATGGTTCATTAGGGTTCATTTAGTAGGTGGTAAATCTCTCGAGATTGTGGGGAATGAAAATTTGAAAATATAAACACCATAGGAAGTATTATTAGAGTTATAGAGAGGTTAAAATATAATATTTTTATATAAGAGTCTAATTTTTATTGGTCATCTAGGGGAACTAGTTTATGAAATAATCTTCTTAGATTAAGTATAGAATATTACTCGGGGTTTCATGGTTATTTCTAAAGGTGTTAAATATGTTACATTATATCTAAAGGGATAAATATATAGAGAAATAATTTTCAGAATGGAAACTCATGAAATTATGTGGTTGTTTTTTTGATATCTTGGGCATCTAAGTGAGAATAACATTTGAGTCTTAGCTGTTATGGGTATACTAAAGGTTGATTACATAGATTTTAGATCTTGGGAGATTTGTATATATGGGGATGCTAGATCTCATGCATATGGATTTTTGGGAGATTTAACTAATTCGTTCTCATGGTGGGTTGTTTTACTTTTTTACATTGATTGATGATTCAATAATTAATGTATGGTTTTCCTTACATAATAATAATTTAATGGTGTTTGGGATGTTTGTTCAATGGAGATATATAGTGGAGAATGAGTCCCAAAATAATAATAAGTGATTATGGTCTAATAATAGAGTAGAATATGGTAATGTGGATTTGTATAGATTCTATTATTCAAAAGGAGTCAGATTTGAAAATATTGTTCCAAGAACACCATAATGAAATGATATATATGTATATATATATATATATATGAAAATAAATCAAACGCTGATATATTTCTCTCAAATTGTGATACTATAATCAATAATTTCCTAAGAGATCTTGGGTAGAATTATTCAATTATACAGCTTATCCTATGAACATAACTCTTTTCACACCACTAGAGTAAGAGATTCTAAAATAATTTTTTATTAAAAAATCTAACATAAGTTTCCCATGTGAGATTTTATATGAGTCAATTCAATGTCCATGTTGATTAAAAGGATTAAAAAAATCAATGTAAATTTCAAATCATTTTTCTTTGATGGGTATGGTGATTAAAACAATAGGTTTTGGCATCTGGATTATAAAAATAGAAATATACATAGAATCTATAATGTTCTCTTTGATGAGAAATTTTTGTTAAAAGACCAAAACATAGTGGAACATTGATTTTAGAGCAAATAATTGATGGAACATATCCAAGGTGATTTGAATTTATGTTTCAATTTATTATAAGATATGTAAATTAAAAATAGCATGAAATAATTAATGGAAAAATATAAAGTATCATAAAGTTGAGGAACTGTGGAAGCTCGGGGTAGAGATCTGGAAGGTGTAATTATGAAACCAGTGGTTTTGAAAGAGTGGAACCATAAGTTGATTTATAGATATACTATAATGATCATATGACTATTTCAGAGGTTCATAACTATTAACACTACATTCCTCTAACCAAAGGATGAGATCCTAAGATCCTAGAATAAGTTTTCAATCTCAGTGATTCAAGAAATTATGGGTTAGTGATAAAAGGTGAAATAAAATCAATGCATTCAAAAAGAACATTTAAGCTAAATGAACGAACCATAATTTTCTAAATTGTATTTATCATAAAGAAGGGGTGGATTTATCAAAAATTTATCAACCATTATTAATCTTGAAGAAATTTGAATGACGTTGAGTCTGGTCTCTATTGAAATTATATATCGAGAAAATATGGATATGAAGATGGAATTCCTTCATGGTGAAATAGATAATGAAAACTTTATGAACTATCAAGATGGTTTCATGGAAAAATTCAATGGGATCTTAGTGTCTGAGCTAAATGGAACACTTTAAGTTTTAAACTAAGCACCAAGGCCATGGAACAAGAAATTTTGAACCTTTATGGATGGGAATAGGTTCATCCAATGAAACTATGACAATTGTTTTGATTAGATGGTTTTCAAGGATTTTGATTTTATCATCATCCTGTTATACATAAGTGACACTATTTTGGTGGGTCCGAATATAAAATCTATTAAGGATGTGAAAGATGATATTTATGAAAGTTTTGAGACAAAGGATCATAGGTAATGCATTAAGATTTTGGGGATGTGGATGAAGAGATATAGTAATATCATAAAATTGGTTTTTTCTTGGACGAAATACGTTAAAGTGATTTCTAGAGTCGACCCAGCCTAATGGAACTACATAAACTGCTCGGGTTGGATCGATTTGGGTCAGGTTATGTATAAAATATGATCGGGTTGGGTTTTTCTAAGTTGAATCATGTACAAGTCAGGTCGGTCTTGGGTTGGACAAATAATGACCCAAAATGACCTTATGAACATGATAAACGTCTGAATTATTCAAAAAAATATGTATGGATTAAAAAATAAAATCCGTCATCACTCGCCACACCACCACCTATGCACCTCCCCACTCGCCTCATCCCCCAACCTCCCCTTTTCATTCGTGAGTAATCAAAAAACCGATAATATTTCTCTACTTACTTACACCCTCTCCTCTATCTCACCAATCTTCCATTACATTACATACCTTCCATCTATACTCTTTCTTCTCTCTCCATCCCTTCCCATTCTTCAATCACTATATTAATCATCTACTGACTATTATCCCACCCTCCCTCTTCCTTCTAGTGTAGTGTGTGTGATACTGTCTATTTATCTCTTTATGGCACCTCCTTTATTCTTCTTATCTTCTTCCCCCTACTTTTTATGTTTTATTACCCCCCACCCCCACATTTATTCATCATAAAAAAAAACCTAAAACTTTTATTGTGGTTGTGTTATGGCCAAATCCTTGTTAATTTGTGGGATTACATTGAAGACGAACTCTATCTATCCATTTATGGATGGTGTTATAGGTCTATCAACTTCTCTAACTACCATAAGAACTCAAATTCAAATGAAGTCTACTCCAAATTCCCATTAAATTATATAAAAAAAAGGGGTATCAACAATAGTTAATTAGTTGAAGAAACTAAGGGTAAGCAGTCTACTAAAAAAGTAACAACTCATAAGACACCTTCTAGAGTTTATCAATCTTGGAGTCTTTTTCATAATAAAAAAGATGTAAGGTATGTATGTAACTATTATGGTAAATATTATGCTTTCACATCTGGATAACATGGAAGAAGTATTTTGAATAAGAGTTTGCTAAGGTGAAAAAACAATCCTCACAAAAATATTAGGACAATACAAACAATAATTGGTGTTATAAAAATGTGACGATGAGGATGTGTGATAATAAAAAATTTATAGCCTAATTTAACAAATATGATTGTGGAGTATGTCTTTGTAGAATGATAATCATTGATGGGTTATATTTCAAATATGTTGAGTATCAAGGATTTATAGATTTTATTAAAGTTTTTCAACATCAATTTCAAGTTCCATCAAGAAAAACAGTATCTATATATTTCATTAAATTATATTTTTGTGATAAAGAAAATTTAATATCTATGTTTTACATGTTCTCCCACATGGTATGTATTACTATTGACACATGGAATTCAATTCAGAATTTAAATTATATGTGTGTGACTACAAATTTTATTGATGATAATTGAATCTTGAAAAAAATAGGTCTGTACATTTTGTGGAT
Source organism: Viscum album (assembly GCA_963277665.1). NCBI lineage: Eukaryota > Viridiplantae > Streptophyta > Magnoliopsida > Santalales > Viscaceae > Viscum > Viscum album. The sequence continues at coordinate 1,930,590,661 of OY728123.1, forward strand.
CATAAAGGGGAAAAAGTGTCAAATTATTATAAGAATAGTGAAACAATGGAGGATTTAAAGGATTAATACAATTACAATAAATAATTCTAGTTTTAATAATATAGAGATAATTATTTGATGATGAGGATCAGTGATTGGAATAGGTCTATTCTAAAAGAAGAGTATATGCATATGAGATGTTGTGAATACATTTTATAAGTTATTGATAGTGATTGGTGAAATCAAATATCAACATTAATTTCAAAAGTCATAGTTTTTGCAAGTTTGTTATAATTTCTCCTTCTAGATTGTCACATTTCAAGTGAAATTTTTAAGATTTAAAAATTCATAGTAAATAGATAATAATTATTGATGTGCCTACTAGGTGTAATTATGATTACTTTATTTTGGATATTATAGAGAAGTATGAGAAATTTTTAATTTTATTTTAGGAGGATTCATGTTTTAGGAGTTCTTTCATCAGTAAATGTGGGCCTCCTATAGGATATGTTTTGAAGTGTGCTAATTTATTTTTTATGTTTTTAAAAATATTTGATAACAGAACCATTGAAATTTATGGTTCTATGTTTGTGACATGTCACACTTTCTTTCAAAATAAATAGGATATAAATATAAAAATAAATTAATTAATTAAAATTAATGATATTACTCTGAGTGTAATGGTTATTGCAATAAAGGTAGAGTTTTACAATTATTGGTGTACTTATTCTAATATTAATTCTCTCATTCTTGTGGAAGTTGTTCTTGATCCTTGGTGTAAATTAGATTATGTATGAGATACTTTTGAAATTATATTTGATGATAAATAGAATAATTAATTGATCTATAAATTAATAGAGGTTAGAAAAATCTATTTGAGTTTTAAAAATGGAAATATCTTATCCCACTTGATCAATGTGAGTCAATTTCTCATCAAGATTCATATATTCATAATTCTAGTAGTTATAGTATGGATAATGAGAAATTAAAAGATGAATATTAGTCAAGGAAAAGTAAATTGCAATTGACACAACAATGTAATGAACTATAAATATATCGATAGGTTTTTTATTTTTAGAATGATTTTTATGGATTTGATATTTAAAGATAGTGGAAAACAAAGACAAGAAAGCATCATGTTCTCTCATTCATTTCTAGATATATTCTAGATATTCTCATATCTATTGTATTATTCAATCTAAAATTTAGTATGGGAGTACATGTCCTTTATCCATTTCATAGTTTTTTAATCCTAATATCATTAAGGAGTAATGAGTTCATAAAATTGGATTAAAAAGTATAAAACAGGTGACATTCAAAAGAAACTAGAAGAATTTTAATTAATTGAATATGGTACCATTTAAAATATTATTATTTTTTACCATTTTAAATATATCAATTATAAATCTCTTTTAGAAGAAGAAAAATATTGACTTGTTCTTCTATTTTATTTTTATGATATTCCATCATCCTTAATTCATGATCAAAGTTCCACTATCTAAAATATAAGAATCAATGATGGTGTATGATTATTAATTAAGTTAAAAATTTATGATTATTTTATAAATAATTTAGATTATACATTTATTTGTTCTTTTGGGGATAAATTTAATTATTTATTGTTTAATCCATAATTTTAATTCCACTAACAAGTTCTTGTTTCTATTTCAACATATTGAAAGTGATTAAGCCAAATATTCTATTCCATGGTAATTATTTTCAATATTTGTTTATTTACATCCACTTTAAATTTCAAATAATTTATATAATAATTAAAACAATCCATAAAATGACGCAAATAGCCATAAAATTAGGAAATCTCCAATTGGAAAATCTTGCTTAATTTTTCTAAAGTTTAGTTTCAACGATCCTTGTTTTTTAAAACACTCTTCGTGAATTTATATGCTTGTTTTATTTATCCTTTCACTTTCCTTTCATAATGATTCATTCTATAATTTCTATTATATATAATTTTTTCATCATTTCTCCATCACCAACATACAAATTATTTCCCATTAAATAGATATTATTATTTATTTTACATTCATTAATTTTTTTGAGGATTTATTCATTTATTTTAACCATCACACTTTTTAATAAATCCAAACATCATATTTTCATATTTGGTTCACTTTTAAATTTTCCTATTAATGTGACAAATTTATTATTTACTATATTTAATCATCATTCCCATTTCATTCATTCAAATGTGTAGTAATCCATTCATCTTATATTTTTTTGTATTTTATTTAAATTATAATCTTCAAATATGTGTTCTTGGGAAAATATATTCATTGGATTTCATGGTATGTTTCATGGTTTGAGTATAGATAAATATATGTTTTTTGGTAGCTCGTTGTATGTGTTAGTGGGTGTTTTAGATAGAGTTGCATGTGTGTTCATGGTTCTAAGGTATGGCCCGTTTACTAAGACCATTTACTCCTTGTTTAGTTAGAGGCCTGATAGTAAAAACCCATGTTTTATCTCACTAAATAGCTTCTGTTTTTCTAAATTTTCAGGTCGGTATAAGTTCTCTTCCCTTATAAAAGGTGTATTAGACTACTTCTTCAATACAATATGTATAAAATATTTATGAATATACTAAACATTCTAATTTATTCCAAAAATTCCAGCATCACTTATGTCACGAACAAACCTGGGTCAACCCTAAACTGGAAACCCGAGTTGGCCCACGACTAAAACTGAAGGGCGTTCCCAATCCCCATAGGCTAAAAACTAGTGTCCTGAATCAATATAAACTAGTTGGGAATGATTTGGCCCATAAAAATATAGATTAATAAACATAAACCGAATAATAAAAATAAATAAAAGAAGATGAAATGAAAAAACTGGCAGCGGAAAAAGGAATAAACTATGAAAAGAACATACCTCAAGTGACCACATGGGTCCGGACAGAACAATAACTACCATAGATGTAAGAGTGAGAAAAAACTATACCCTTAAACTAAAAAAATAAAGTAGTAATGAGTACTAGGATGCTTAGTAGGAATTCTAGAGTATAACAATGCCCATTCCCATACATTTAAAAAGAAACCCAAAACATGCTAGTTTGAAAATAAGACATAATAAAATAATGATTTTCATTGTATTCCAATTCATGTAACAAGCTGGATTTTTAATGAAAATAATTTCTCATACATTTTTTTTCAAAATAGGTCACAAGTATACATTAATATTTTATAATGAAAGGAGACCAGTTTAGATTAAAAATATGGTTTTCAAAAAGAGGGGATAGGAAAGAAACAACTGAATTGAAAATATTATCACAAGCACATTAGAAAATACCGATGGAGATAGTGTTAGTTGGGGACCTAGGATCCTTGTACCTTAGTAAAGCTTGGTATAGTAGCCACAACAAACTACGTTCTCCTACACGAAACACTATTTGGGAATACACCCATATCCAATTGATCTACAATCAGTCATCATTATATTTAGTTAGTATTTTAAGTGTCAATATTGCTAGAAAAAATTGGGATGAACCACTTCTATATCATCTAGAGTACTAGTTCTAGTCTGCCTAGAAAGATACCCAAGTCTCCCATGTGCTCCATTTCAAGTGGTGGAGAGTATTTATCAAGAAAACATATATGAACTTCTCATTTTCTTTACTCAAAAACACATCTAACCTATCACCACAGATCTCACTCCCTAATGGAATCCCCCTTTATAAGTCACACAACCAAGCACAAGCCTCTACATTAGGCACAAATCACACATTTAACATACACATCATGTTACTAAAACAATGGGGCATGAATCAAGAGGGGTTTTCACATTTACAAATCATTTCAAGGTGCCAAACCGACATCATTACTTCACAATAAAAAAACTCTCTTTCAAAAAATACACTCACCCAACACTTTAAAGTTCTAAATCCATTTGAAATTACAATTAACAAAAACGTTTTTACACATTTTAAAACATCTGGAAACGATACGTAAATTGAGGAAACCCATTTAAGAATGTTAAATCACTATTTAACCTTGAATTCACATCAAATCCCATAAACTTATCCTAAATTAACAAATTATAGAATTTACCCTTTCAAAAATTACACATGAATCCATATTCAGTTAAATAAAATTTCACAACTAATATACAAACCAAAATTTTGAGAAATATTTTCCACAAACACAAAACCATTATAGATACTACTTTTAAGAATTTAAAATGTTAATCATTATAAAACAATCTTGGAATCATATTTTAATGAAAAATACACATGTCAACACTTAAAGTGAACCTGGAAAATGAAGGAAAGACCAAAATCAAGAATCACCATCACTTTTCATAGAATTAATATACAATTTAAAATAAAAAAAACTTTTTAAAAGACTCAAGAAATTAAAGAATTCAATTTAAAGGTATAAGTATTGGGGACCTATTTTAGGGTGGAACAAAACCGAACATTTGGCCCTTAGTATAGTCTAACTAAGAGTTGTTAATACCCCACTAATAATATACAATTTCACATACATATAAGGAAACCTATCCCCAATGAACACACTTGTATGGACATGAACATGTGCATGGGGATCCTTACATATATGACTATATGAATATACAAGTCATTGATCACCTACGTATGCATTTTAGTATATATAAATGGGAACACATAGCCCATACATATACATTCACTACCATGGATGATGATAAATTTAAATAGAGAACCCACATATACATATATACTTACCGATTCATACATAGCCAAGTCGCCTTAGAATCGACGAATTGAAAACGCAAAGCAAAGTTCAACGCCCTACATAAAATATTTTACCAACAAATAAAAACACCATATCCAAGACCTACACACCCAAAATAAACAATAGACAATTGAAAAAGCATAAATCCTCTAAGTTAAAATTAAGCCACAATGAAGAAATTCAAAAATCATTACCCGAAAACCATGGTGAACCCACTTCCCTTGATGACAGTGGCTAGAACCGGCCTCAAAGGAACCCAAAAAACCCTAAATAATAAGAATAGATCCGGATAAGAACCCCCAAACACATTAGTGTTTGTTTAAGAAATGCATACCCAATGAAATCAAATAAAATAGAAAAATAGGGGAAGAGTAATGGAGAAGAGGCTCACTAAAGTGATTCTAACACCAAAATGGGAGAAGATTATGTCGTTAGAGGGAGAGAGTGGCACTCCAGAGGTTCTCATGGTCAGTTTGTTCATGCGGACAAGAGGGAGGTTAACCGCGTGGGAGAGGAGAGGTCGGTCGTGCACGATGGGATCTATCGCTGGAGGAAGGATGGGGTGTTCCAGAGGGCCCCCGGTCGATTGGGATAGCATGAGCGGGAGAGGGGGGGAGTTCGGGTTGTGTAAGGTGTAAGGGGGTGGGAGGCGCTGCAGATGGGAAAAGGGAGAGGAAGAGACCGTGGTTTAAAAAAACAAAAACAAAAAAAGAACAAAAACAAAAAAAACTTAAATGAAATAATAATAATTATAATAAACTAAATAATAATGTTATTATTATCCATAATAAACGTAATATTATTATTATTATTATTATCCATAATAATAATATTTTAATCATTATTATTATTATTAAATCATTTTCCATTTAGTTTATTTTATTTCATTTTGAATTTAATTTATTAATTTTTTAATCTTTAAGAAACCAAAAGACTCGAATGTAAATATAAATAACCTTGATCACAAGATTTTGTGTTGGGGTGTGACAATTCTGCTCACCACAAAAACTTTATGCCCCCATAAAGTCACCCAGTAAAACGAGGAATCAAACTCGGGTTCAAACCTGAACAATGCCATCAAAATCATGAACTCGATATGAAATTTCCCTCCACTAGTCACACCAGACCATCTCTAATAGAAACTATAATGATAAGAGCCACCAAGAAACAAGAAGGGTTCTACCCGACATAATAGCCCGACTAGCACAGCCAACATTGAGACTCTCAGTGCATTCTAACTCTAGAACTGCTAACTTGAACCAAATAGAAAACCGCCAACACATACAAAAACTCCAACACAAACCAACTCTCGAAGAAGGAAAGACAAGATATATGGTGGGTCTTCCCACCATTTAATAACTGACCATCTTAGGCCAATACGCACAGAATGAAATGGGAAACCCAATACAAACCGACCCACAAAATCTCCACACAAACTAAACCCCCACCACAAGGGGTCCCCGAAGAAATACCCAAAACCAAAAGGTTTTCCAAACCCCTATTCATTATTTCCCAATATACATGAAACTCCAAAACAAGAACATCCTAAAACAAGAATGTGTCATAAAAGGATCTAACCACACAATAGATACAATCATCTTGAGACTCATTGTAACAAAGAGACAACCATCAAAGCTCACATTTGAGGTGGAACAACTAATGGAATTATAAGAAAATGAGATCATAATACCTTCTAAAAACAAAAGTAGGGTATTCAGAGAACAAAGACCACAAATAATAAATGATACTTATAATCATTTTAAAAAAATAGAACCTTCAAAGAAAAGGAATCTATAATAGATAAATTTAAACAATCCCCATTTCAGCACTAGAAACAAAAGTCAGACCAAGGTCCTCCACACCAAATGATTTTCTAACTATGTGAAGAGATTCACACTAAGACCTATGGATAGAGATATGATGTGTTAAAGAATATAATTCCCTTCAGTCAGGAGATAAAGATATTCAAATAAAACTTCTCTTTCAGTGGTGAAAATCACACAACCCCTTCAAATAACCCATGATACTATTCCATACAAAACAAATTTCACGTACGAATGAAATATTCTTCTATTTTTTAACTAGTGAAGTTGGATGAAAAAACAATAAGACTCGAGCGTGGTCCACAATAAAGAAAGGATTTGTCTCTACTACTCAATTTAGGTTCTAGGTAGAGTTAGCGATGAAAATACTAAAAGAAACACTCATTCAAAATTTCATCAAAAACCTTAACCACCTCAGTTTAGAATATATCAACCCACTAAACGATGACCAACACTAACGAAAATTATTCAAAGGATAAAGAAAAGGAAACATAAAGTACTCAAACCAAACACACCAGAAGAAAATAAGAGAGTAGACCCACTATTAAAAGACGGAACTGATAAGAAGACTTTTCAGAAATAGGTTCCTTCGGTCCTCTCTCCTCACCGGATGGGAAACCTTCCCAAATTCGAAAAAGGAATTAGTCTTTGAGAATTGGACTGAGACCCCACATAAGAGGAAAATTAGCTGATTATGGGATGCTATCTTTGAAGAAAAAGGAACCACATCCTTGAGATGCCCAATGTATGCCTTTACTATTCATTGTCCTTGCTAGACACTCATGAGTTCTTCCACTTTCCTCTCCTTCACCTCTTTAGGTATAACCCATCAGACAAAATTGGTCTCAAACACCTTCCAATAAACCCCCTGTCATGCAATGGCATTGGTATTATCTCATTCACCTATCCAAAGTTAAACCTTCAAATGAACTCAAACCAACATGAGCTATCATTGTTTTGGAAGTTCCCAATAACCTGAAAAACCAATGATTTCACTAATCCAGTCAGATACCTTCAATAGACCACGATAATCACGGAAGACAATTAAAAAATGAAAAGAACTCAATTCCACCACTCTAAAAAGAGTCTGGGTTGAACCAACAACTAGAATAGACTCACTAGAACCCTCTAGGATTTTTCTAGGGGGAATCCTCAAAAACAAGAGGTGAACATCCGAAAAAAAACTCATCGCAAACTGAAATCCAACACTTCAATCCCAAACCAAAACTCAAACTCCAATAACCATTTCAACACCATTTTCAGCATGTCAAACCCAAAATACAACAAAAAAGGAATTTCAAACGTGAGAAGAAAACACTAAACAACCTATCACTTTTCAAAACATTGAAACTATACTTTTTAAAGATCTTTTTTTCATTATGAAAATCGACTTAAATATCTAACAGTAGTATTCCATGAAGTCACACACACACAGAGACACATAGATATATATATATTCATGTGTTCTAGCTCAATCAGTCGTCCACACATACCACCAATTATCGTTATGCCACATGCATACCTCCATATATGTGATCCCTCATATGAATACCAAGGATCAATCCAAAACACTTCTAATTTTCAAAACAGATCATTCAACGTAAAGAAAAAATTCTCAAAAAAATTTAAAAGGTCACTTATCATTAAAGAAATAAATTTAAAAATTCCCAAACATTTTTCAATTCACATTCCAAAAAATTCTACCATGATCCCAAAACAACTTCCAAACCACCTCCTATTTTTTCCTTTGAATCAACACATTCCATTAAAAGAAAACAATTTCCATTTCAAAACCAATTTTCCACTCCAAAATCACATTCCCTTTTGATATCCCCTTTTCTATGAACCATTTCCATTTTTATAAACCCGCTAAAGTCATTAAAAACTAATCCCAAACATAACTCACATCAAAACTTCCAAAAATAAGGGACTAGTGTATATGTCAACCTAGAAACATAGCTTTGTAGACCAAGATTTGAGCGAGCATCCACCATAGGAAGTATCTAAAACCATGAAATCAAGATTTACCTAGGTTGATACTCCATGTAAGATCGTCACGTAACACCATCTCACTTCATTTTTTATCCTTTATCATCACAAACTAAGAAAATGATAAATTCAAATCCCAGACTGCCCCTAGAAAGTCGAGGCATAAGATAGGCAAGGGTTAATAACATCCTTCTCGCACCTATCTCCCAAGTCCCAAAACACCTAATAACCAAGCTAACTGACACTCAAAATAATAGGGGCCTCCTCTGATACCATTTTTTCTTGAACTAACCCAGATCAACCCTAAACCGGTAACCTGATTCGGCCCATGACAAATCTCGATGGGCGTTCCCGATCCCCATGGGCCGCAAACTACTGTCCGACATCAATATAAACTAGTTGGGAATGATTTGGTCCACAAAAAAGATAGATAAATAAACATAAATTGACATAACAGATAAATAAAATAAGATGAAATTAACAAACTGGCAATGGAAAAAGGAATAAATTGAGTAATGGTAAATTCCTCAGGTGACCTCGTGGGTCACCACAGAACATAAACCACACTCACTGCACGAGTGATCCAAAAATAGACCCTGAAACTGAAAATATAAAGTAGAATGAGCACTGAGATTCTCATTAGGAATTCTTGAGTACAACAATGAACTATTCCCTTACCTTTAAAAAATAAAAAATGTGCTAGTTTGAAAATAAGTCATAATAAAATAACATTTTTCATTATTTTCAAATTTCTGTAAAAATATTTCATTTTCAAGAAAAGAATTTATTCTCCACTTCTTTTTCAAAATAGGTTCCAAGAATTCAATAGTATTTTAAAATTAAAGGAGACTATTTTAGATAAAAAATATGGTTTTCACAAAGAGGGAACAAGAATTAAATAACTGAATTGAAAATCATATCACAAGCACCATGGAAAATCCCTAAGAAACTAGTTTTAGTTTGGGACCTAGGATACTCATACCTCAGTAAAATGTCATATAACAACCACAACGAACTATTTTCTCTTACATGATCTAATAGTAGGGAATACACCCATAACCTAGTGGTCTCCAATCAGTCATCGTTATGTTTATATAGTATTGTAACCGTCAATATTTCTAGAAGAAACTGGGATGAACCACTTATGTATCATCTAGCATACTAGTCTTAGTCCACCCACCTAGATTCCCAACTTTATTATGTTCTACATTACATGTGGGGTGTGTTTTTATCAAGAAAAAAAATATGAACTTCCCATTTTCTTTACTCAATAACACATTAAACATCTCACCACTGATCTCCCTCCTTGAGGGCATCCCCCTTTATAAGCCACACAACAAATCACAAGTCTCTTCACTAGGAACGTATCACAAATCACTCATTTAACATACACATTGTATTTCTAAAATAATGGGGAATACCTCAAGAGTGGTTTTTTAAATTTAAATATCATTTCAAGGTTCCAAATGGGCCTCATTACTTCACAAAGAATATTTTCACGTTAGAAAACATACTAACCCAGCACATTCAAGTACTAAATACATTTGAAATTCTAACTAACAAAAAAGGATTAACACATTTTAAAACATCTAGAAACCATTATTAAATCCAGGAAACCCATTTAAGAAATGTAAATCACTATTTAACCTTGAATTCATATCAAATCCCATAAACATTTCATAACATACCAAATCATAGAATTTCCCATTTCCAAAATCATACAAGAATTCATATTCATTTAAATCAACTTTCACAAGTAATATACACACCAAAATTTTAATAAATACCCACAACAAAACCAAAACCATTTTAGAAACTACTTTTAATAATTTAAAATGTTAACAATTTTAAAACAATCTTGGAATTATATTTTAATGAAAAATTAACATGTCAACACTTAAAGCGAACCAATAAAATTAAGGAAAGACCAACATAAAGCAACACCATCACCTTTTTCCGCATGCATATACTATTTAATATTAAATAATACATTTTAAAAAACTAAAGAAATTAAGGAATTAAATTTAAAGGTATAGGTATAGGGGACCTACCTCAGGGTGGATCCAAACAGAACATCTGGCTCTTGGTGTTTTCTAACATAGAGTTTTACCTCCCCCACTAATATATGCACTTTCACATACATATAAGGACACATATACACTGTACACACACTCGTATGGACTTGAACATGTGAAAGGGGATCCTTAATTATACTCTTATATGCATATACTAGTCTTATCTCACCTATGTATGCATTTTCATAAATATACATGGTCACACCTTTCCCCATACATGAACATTCACTTCCATGGATGGTTATACATGTAATAGAGGAACCCATGTATACATATAAACTTTCATATGCACATGTAGGCGAGTCTCCTTGGACCTAGTGACTTGAAACCAAAAAGAAGAGTTCAACGTGCTATATAAAAAAATTACCAACAACTCAAAACACCAATGCAAAGACCTCTACACCCAAAATAAATTTCAAAAAACTCAAAAATCATAAAACCAAAAAATTAAAATTAATCCAAAATGAAGAAAGTAAAAAATAATTACCTGAAAACCATGGTGAACCTACTACCCTTGATGGAAGTGGCTAGAACTTTCCTAGACAGAACCCGAAAAAACCCTTAAATAATAAGAATCGATCAAAATAATAAACCCTAAACACATTAGGGTCTATTTAAGAAATGTTCACCCCATGAAATCAAATAATATAGAAAAATATGGGAAGGAGAAGGGATAATAGGTTAACCAAAGGGATACGCACACCAAAACGAGAGGATATTTAATCGTCAGAGGGAGAGAGCAGTGCGCCGGAGGTTCTCCAGTCATTCAAGTCATGTGAACAAATGGGATGTTGGTTGTGTGAGAGAGGAGGGGTTGGTCGTGCATGAGGGGAGTCGTCGCAGGAGGGAGGAGGGAAGCACGTCGGAGGTCCCTTGTTCGGTGGGGGGTAATGGGAGTAGAAGAGGGTGCGGGTCAGTTCATGTAAGGGGTAAGGGGGTGGGAGGAAATCAACATGGGTCAAGGGGGATGAAGAGACTGAGGGATTAAAAAAACTTAAATGTAATAATAATAATAATAATAATCTCAACCGCAAGATTTCGGGTCAGGTTATGACAACTTAAGCACTATCAATCTCTTAAATTTGTATCATATTGATTCTTCAATTCTGGTTAGAATGATTATAAAATATTACTAGTTTTTTTGGCATAATTGTGGTCTTTAAATACTCCACGAGGTTATGTAGTTTATTTATTAGTGAATAAAATCCCTTTTTGAATTTATTTTAATTATTTTTTGTTATATCTTATTTTTTTTATTTCTTTAATTAATTCATGTTACTTATATATGTTATAAATATATCCTGAATGGTTTTTTTAGGAACTTGGTTTTTTTAGGAACTTGGTTTTTTAAAATACCTGATGATCATTTTTGTTCAATTTTTTTATTTTTTTATATTTTTTACCATAGCATGGATTCTTTTTTTAGAGGAGTCTATTTTGGATCTTATTTGGGAATTATGAAATTTTTTTCTGTGATAATAAATTTATGATCTTTATGAAATAAATCTACTTAAAAATTCATCATGATAGAAACATTTTATATCACCTAACCCAATTAACCCATCCAATCCCAACCCATAATGGTTCAGGCCATGTTGGTCCATTTGTCCATGTATCATGTAACCAAACCCCCCAACAGGTTGGGTTTTTTTTGTTTGTTTGTTTGTTCCTGAAGCAAGTGAACCAACCCAAACCATTCTCTAGTTATTAGGTTAGGTCAAAAACCACCCTTAACCCCACCCAAAATCACCCCTAAAACATACTTATGGTCTTCAAAAGGCTTAGTATGTTCGGATGTAAACCTATATCAATCAAATTTTCTTGATATTTAAAGTTATAAAAATATAAATAATTGATAATGTAAGATGATTTTAAATAAATAGATAGATTTTTTTTCATCAACACTTGGTATATTTATATTGACCATGGTTTTTACAAGTCCATACATTTCACATATAATGGGTGATTTTATACAGTTTGTGGAGAATCTAGGAAATGAGAAATATTAAGTTGTGAAGTGGATTAGTAAATATCTCAAAGGTTTAAAAGATATAGATTTTTTATTAAAATGGGTGATCCATTATAAGGTTATATTGATGTGCATTTTTTGGGGGATATGGAAATATGGAATAGTATCATAAGATTTGTGATTACCTTTAGAGGAATATCCATAAGCTTGATACTGAGATTGTAGTTTTCTATAACACTATGCATAGGGATGAAAGTGATATGGATAATGTTTGTATTGTATTAACTTATAAAGAGTCATAAAATTAGGTTTTTATTTTTATTATAATTAGATTTCAATTTATTTTACTATGAATCTAGTGTTTCACTCGTAGACAAAGAACATTTATCTCAAGTATCATTTCATATAAAAGACGGTGTAGGATGGGGTGTTGGAGCTGTGGTAGATTGGATGAAGTCAAAATCTGGGTGACATGTTTACTAAGGTGTTAGTCTAAGAAATTATAAAGTAGAACTATTCCTCAGTGGAACTTTTGTGACTTTACGGTTAAATGGATACGGTGATGGTTTCTTTAGAAGTTTTAATGCATATAATTTTACCTAAGTATAAAGGAAACTGTAATCCTTGAAATCATTTTTCAAGTGGGTGATTATTGGGATTCATGAAATCTATAATCAAAATATATTTCTTACACCTAGAATGAGTGACTCTAGAATAAGGGACTCATGATGATAAAGTCTCACATCACTAAGATACCAATATAAGGATGGATAGTTCATAAGGGTATGTTTTGGGACCAAGATTTCAAGTGGTTCTTTATAGATAATGGAAGTGTGTATGCTTTAGGTCATATAGGAATAACCCTGATAAAATTACATATGGTGTACCTAAATTTTTTTTCATCATCTATATACGAATCATTACAGTTCTCTATGAAAATTAATTTCAATATATGTTGAGAATCAATAGTTGAGGTAGAGAAACCTATGGTAAATCACTGGGGGCCAAAAACAATGATCCCCCCATATGAATTTAAAAAGGTGATGGAACCGGTTTATCAGTCTGCCCCCAATATAAATAGGTATAGTGTGACTACATGTACATGTGTGTGTGACCAAAATAGGAAACTGTAAAAAGAATAAGAACTGTAGTTATAGTAATTTCTCCTTCTGTGAAATAAAATCAAGTACTAGTATTCTCCCATACATGTGGGGAGAAATTATAAACCATATGAAACTTATATTTATCATTACATAATTAATTTTTTTCTTATTGAGTCTTTTTCTATGAATTTTATTTTTCTTAAGTATGTGACTGTGGATTCAATGTTTTTGAATTTGTTTTTTCTTGTATGAAGGGAGTGGTAGGATAAGTCTATTGAAGCTTCTGTTTGAATTCAAGAAGGTTATAAGGAAGGTATATTTTATATGTCTTATCCATGGTTTTTACTATACTTTTTTCTTTGGAAGTTCATTTTACATTTTATGGTGATTATGAGTCTAATTTCAGTGAGGGTTCCCATTAATACAGTTAATTGGTTTTCTAGATTATAAAATATTGAATTCTAAAGTAATTTTATGGGGGTGGAATTTTTCTACAGTTAAAAGCGGGTTGTATGTCTTCTCAGTTCTAGTACATTGATTTCACAATATTTTTTTATCATATAAGTTAAAAAAATTCCATAATTGGATGTTTGGTTTTTTTTTCTTCCAATTTTAGTGGTTATGAATCCCTATATGATGTTTGAGTTAATGCATGGGAATATCAGGGATAATCCTCAAGGAATTTATTAAGGATAATCATACATGTGTATGGGTGTACAATCCTAATAGATTCTGGCCAGATAAACCACTCTTCTCCTTATTCATTTAACATAGAGAGGTACTAGTATTCCACAGTTGAAAGAATAACCCCACCCAAGCTTAGTTATGTTTAACCCGTGGATATCCTACATGAATGTAGTTTTCTGCTTCAATCTTAGTGATCTTTAAAAAATGTGTGATTTTCAAAAGGAGTCACATTTAACTTTAGTGTATGGTATGGTAATCACTTTACATTTTACATTACCTCATTATAAATCATGAGAGATTTTAATTATGGTTTTTTATTTATTTCACTTCTTGAATAAATGTTTTTTAGTGATAAGAACCACATCAATGGTTTCATAAAATTTTCATTCGTCAATTGATTTGTCAAATAAAATTTAAAATAAGGAATATTAGATATAATTTTCTATATAATAGTATTATATATATATTTTTAATTACATATTTTTATATAATATATAATATTGTAATCTATTATTATATTTCATCCTATGATATAAGATATCAAATCATAAAATAGCAAAAAGGTTCGAGAGATAGGTGGAAACCTGCTCCCAACAAACTATTATAAAAATGAATAAATAGTACAAAATGACTTAGAAACAGGAAGCCTTACAAAGCCGTGTATACAAAGCAGCTTCCCGATCATTGCAAACCAAACTGTCACAATAGACGGGCAGAACAAATGACCAACTGAAATTAACCTCCATGATCTCCCTTTTGGAGAGAGCATCAGCAACCTGATTAGCTTCTCGATACACATGAGAGACATTGAGGCATAAGAATTCAGAAAGACTAAGACAGGAGATCCAAGTAGACAACATCCTCCAAGGAAAATTCTGAGATTGATCTTTCAAAATCTGCACAGCAACAGAGGAATCTGACTACAACCAAACTTTACGCCAACCATATCGCACCGCATACCTGATATCCTTGATCATATCCCAAAGTTCTGCCTAAATCGCATGATCATACCCAACATAATGAAAGAAACAGCCCTTAATGAATCCCCAATGCATTCTGAAAACTCCACCACATCAAGAAGGACCCGGTGCACAAGAGGTTGCGCCGTCAAGATTCACTTTCAACCATTCAGAAATTGGTGGAATCCACCGAATGTACTTGACCATTCTAGGCTTCCTTTCTCTGACACGAACACCAATATCTCTCAAGAGAACAAATTCAGATATATCATTGTTCATAGAACCAGTTTGAATCATCAAAGCAAGTATGATGCATCTATAAACCACCAGAACACCATCCCGGAAGGAAGGCTTCACATTGTTAAAGACAATATTGTTCTGATATTTCCAGATAAAAGATAAAACAAAGACAATATCAGTAATAAACAAAGATTTAACTTGATCACTGAAATCAATATTAAGGGCTGAACTGAGAATATGAATCAAATGAGAAAAAATAAAGGTAGCAGTGGAATGTGTATTGCACATACTTCCAGAGGAGAGTAGAAAATACACATTGAAAAAATAGATGTCAAATTTATTCATCATTGTTAATGCACAAGGGACATACCGAATCTAGATTAAATACTTTACGATGCAGCACACACTTAATAGGTAGTCTTTTTTTCCAAATTCTCTAGATCAACAGATAATCACTTGGTGGAATGTAGGGTTAGCGAAACCCTCCGACCCATGAAGGGATTCTAGAACTCACACCACATTGCAGATTATAACAATCCTGACTGGAAGAGAAACCATTGATATCAGGTTTCCTTATTAAAGTGTAAGTATCAACATAATCATAGTTAGTAATTTCCATACAAATATTACTAGGAATGATATCACAAGAATCAACATTTCCATTCAGTTCATAGATCGAAAAGTTCCTCAGAGAATGTGGGATATTAATAGAATCCTTCGTAGAGAAGGACAACCAAGGAGTACTCCAGAAATTGATATGAGAACCATGGAATTCCAGCCATATCTATTGAGACATGATATTTGAATATGCAGTCCTTATTGAAGACCACACAGAGGATTTTAGATAGACACACATACTGTTTTGAAGTCTATAAACAAACTTGTGAACCATAAATTCCAGAGAGAAATCAAGTTTGGAGAGAAGCCTCCAAGTGCAATTTTGAAGGAGGGAATTATTAAATAGTCTGACATCTTTAATACCCATTCCTCCCATGTTAACTGGATTGATACAATTTTTCCAGGAAACAGTAACAAGTTTTCTTTGGTGAATCTATTTCACATTTGTTCCTTAAGAAGAGCTACAGTCCATCAATAAACAGAAAAGGAGTAGACAAACATAGATGTGATAACCAAGTTGACAAGGAAAACTCTCCCAGCCTGGGACATGGTCTGCCCTTTCCAGCATCCCAAATGATTGGTAATTTTCAAAATAATACCCTCTAAGTGTGCACATTTAACCCTTTCCCAAAACAAAGGGATCCCAAGGTAATTAAAGGGCAGTGTATCTCTTTTGACACCAAGTCTACGAGAAACCCTATTTTCCTTTAAGATTCTAATTCCTTCACCAAAAACAACAAAGGATTTATTCTAGCTGATTACCTGACCTGAAACTTCTTCATAATGTGAGAAGATGTTTTTATACAAGAGACTATTTTTCTGTTAGCCTTATAAAACAGAAGGCTGTCATCAGCATAAAATAAATGTGATGGAGCAAAAGAATTCCTTCCTTCCCTCATTTGTTAATATATACCACTATTGATAAGGTCATGAAGACACACACTCAGATAATCCTCATCCATAGAGAACAGAATCCCAGATAGAGGATCATCTTTCCTAACTCCTCTAGTATATTTAAAGAAAACCCTGGGGTATCCATTGACAAGAATGGATAGACTAGAACTTTTCAATATAGAAAAGATCAAACCAATGAATTTATATAAAAAGCCATTCATCTTAAGAATTGATAAGATAAATTCCCACCTTATTGTATCGATGGCCTTCGATATGTCAACCATCAAAGCCATGTTACCATGTTGAACTTTACTTTTCATAATATTTATACACTCTGAGGCAGTAAAAAGACAATTCTGAATATTTCTCCCAGGAACAAATCTAAAATGGTTGATAGAGACAATATTTTTAGCAACTTCACCTAGTCGGAGTGCCATGATTTTACTGATTACCTTCAGAATAGAGTTCTGAATGGAAATATGCATGAAGTCTTTGATGTCCAAGGCATTATCCTTCTTTGGAAACAAAGAAATAAAATTAGAGTTCATCCCAAATGCCATAAATTAATGATGAAATGATTCTTTAACAGCATTGATCACATCAATGTGAATGATATCCTAGTAAAACATAAAGAAATTGTTGGTAAAAGCATAAGGACCAGTTGCACTGTCCATTTTTAACGGGAAAATTGCAAAATGAATTTCTTTTTGAGAAGGTATCTCAATGAGATTTTTGTTCTGGTTATCATCCACACTGGCTTCCAAACATCTAATAATTTTGTTTGAGCTGTTCTCCCTAGAATCAGAATATAATTTTTTAAAATAACAAGTCACACCATTAGCAATGTCATTTTCAGATGTGAGCATTGCATCATCAATCTTTAAATCCCTGAGATTTCTCTTAACCTTTTTCTCCTTGTGAATGTAGTGAAAAAATATTTAATTCCTATCCCCATCCTTAAGACACTTAACATTAAACTGATTCTGGCTCAGATTCTCTTTAAGGGTCAAGAGATTATCAAGATTTGAGAAAGATTGTATCTCTTCTTGAGATGGGGTGTCCTGATGCATATTACCTTGCTGATAACTTAACAAATGATATTAAGACTCCTTAATATCATTCATAATATTGGAGAAGGATTTTTTACTCCACTCTTTGAGTCTAGATTTCACAATTTTCAACTTGGAGGTCAGAATGTGTAAAGAGATACCTAATACATCTGAATTCCAAACCTCCAATAATATTTCCCTACACCCAGGAACAACCAACCAAGTGTTATTTAACTTAAAGGGTAAAGGTTTTGACCTCAGGTTACTAAAAAAGAGATCAATCAGTATGGGATTATGATTCGAATGAAGTCTGGGAAGAGTCATGCCAGAAATTTCCATCATATCACTCCTGTCATCCATTTTCACAAAGCACATGTCTTATTTACTTGCATGCCTCCCATTTAGAGTGTATCCGCTCTAAGTAAAATCTTCACCTAAAATGGGAACTTCATACTATCAATAATGATTATTGCAGAAAGAAAAGTCTTTGGCTGAAGCTCTGCAAAAATTTCTCCCAGTTTTCTCCTCAGGCCTCAAAATGGTATTAAAGTCACCAAGAAGAATCCATATAGTAGACATGTTTTAAGAAATGGTGAGTAAGGTTTTCTATATTAGTATCCTTCTAATGTAGTGGTTAAAAGCATACACAAATGTCACACTGAAAGAGTTAGATAGAAAACAGAAAAATAGAGTAATTGACTGTTGATCATTTTGAAGAGAATCAACTGTGGCACTATTGTGTTTTAACACCCATAGAGATTCATTCTTATTCTCCTAATGATTGGTTGCAGTAAGGGAGTATCCCAGGGCATTCCAATTGAAGTAAATCCATCTTTCAAATTTCATTCTCGGAACATCAATACCCAATAACATGGGTTTATTAGTCATGATAATATGCTTCAGGTTTCTGACCATGGGATAATTCCCAAGACCCTAGCAATTCCAAAACATTATATTCATTGATTGGAACACCTCTGCCTTGTGTAGGGTCCAGCAAAGCTTACAGCTAGCCATCCACTAGGGTCTGATTCTACCTTATCCATTGATTCACTGGGTACATCTCTAACCTTGGTAGACTCACTATCATCATCAGAGAGAGGGATAAACCTATTCTCAGAACTGATGGGAATATTAAAGGAGGCCGGAAGTATCCTTTTTTCCACCTTTGATAATGGAACCTGGGAGAATTCATCTGTAGGTTCTTGACCAAGTTGATCTTCTCCCAAAGGGGGTTCATGAGTTATGGATACTTGCATATGCTGGTCACCAGATCCCTCGTTACTGGGAAAATCAAAGTTCTCAGGTCCAACCGATGCCTCCCCAGAAGGTGAGGCATCATGGAGAGAAGCAAGCTCGAGATCCTCTATATGCGAATCCTGCTTACCCCCAAAATCTGTATTGTCAACCAGCATATTTTGTGCATCTTTATTGTCTCCATCCTTATCAACAGTCACCACCAAAGAGGGATCATGTAAGGGATTCCCTGAGCCATTGACATTCTCAACAAATGGAATATTATCAGCATTTTATTCTATGATAACACTATGAGAATCCACATTTTCATTCCCTACCTGCCTATTGTTAACAGCGTCTGGGTTTGAACAGCCCTAATCAATTTTCTTCCTTCAATAACTAACAGCATCATGCCCACGAATATTGCAAAGAGAGTAGATCTTATTCCTGTTGCATTCGGATAATCTGTGTCAAAAAATATGGCATTTGAGACAAAACTTTGGTTTCCTCTCATACCCTATCTCAAGATTAACACTATAATCTTTAGTGGTGAAGACAACCTCTTCTACTAGGGTGTTTGACATGTCCACTTCCACTAAAATCCTCGCGTAGTGTCCAAAACTAGGATTTTCAGTTTTCTTATCAATCCTGATTGGGTTCCCTATAGGTGATGCAATGTCCCACAAGATTTGAGGGTTCCAATAGAGCCAACTTAGTTTATGAATACGGATCCATACCTGAGAAAATGTGTTTTTGACCAAAATTGGATCGAAGTAACGATCACATTCATGAATTCGGAGAAAACCAGGATATAAGGGGATAGAGCCTACACTCCATGCACACCTTTTACATTCCATAGAGGGAAAAATGACATGGTAAAAACCACGCCCCAAGGTCATCATATTCCAATAACTGAAGCCCCAGATTTCTTCCAATATACCTATAACCTCATGAAATTTCCATGGTCGTACACCTTTTGGAATCACAACACGATCTATGATTGAGAAATTACACGATTTTACCCTCTCTTCAACAGCGGATTGATTCTCCGATACATGTGCAATCCGACCCTTCCTAATAATTATTCCAGATCTACCCGCTTCACAGCCCATGAATGAGGAGCCTCCAGCCTTTTTTTCCATATCTGCAAAACTCTTCCCATGAATAGAGGCATCTTTAAGTTCTGATTTCTCAGATTTCCATTTCGCGCAGAGACTAAAGAGATCTGAGTGCCCAATTCGATCTTCATCAGAAATCTCACCGGCCTCCTTCCCCTTGAATTTCTCAACCTCCTCACCGGGATTAGGGTTTTCTCCTGATGGGGCCTCGAGAGCTGCCATCTTCATCTTCAATTTATCACAAATCATAAAATATATTATAAATACTTTAGTTTAATCATATCATAATGTACAATATTCACTATCATAGGTAGAATTATATAATTTATTAAACATTATAGAATATTATTTGGAATTATAGGCTACTATATTATATGGTATACTGGATTAAAATAGAGTGGGGTATCTTCTCAATAGTGTTGGGTATATCGTAAGTGATGATAGTCTAAACAAAAGAGTAGAATCACTAGATGTGGTTTTATGATCATAGAACAAGTTATGGGAAATGGAATAAGTTATGACATATTAAATGAAACATATCATCAAATATTATATAACTATAATGGTCCCTTTATTTGGTGGAACCCTCACTTTTGGTGATATATGGTTTCAACCCTACATGCCTTCTTTATACCCACTATCCTCAAAAATCCAGGTTTTCCTCTATAATGTATCCAACATTAGTATCATCCTATAATGGTGGGTTTTCCATTAGTTTGGGGATTTATTATCTCTTCATTCTAGGTTCTCCGTCTCTTTTTTATCTGGTGATGATAGGATGTTAATTGTTTATTCATGGACCCCATCTACTACTTCTACAATTATTATCACATAAACCATCATTCTAAGCCATATATTTCTTTCACACAGTTTTTTTTCTAGTGGGTTTGGATAATTTTAATTGTGAAACTTGATGGATATTTCCTCGTTGACTCATTCTCCATCCTTTTCACTAGACTCTAATATTGATATGTTATAAAGGTTTTATGGTGGTTTATTGTGTTAGTGTATGCATTCAAATTTGAGGGTTCATTTCAATTTTCATTACCCACTCTTTAGTTTCAGTTTGATCTTTCTTGGTTCGTTTATAAAAGGGTATTCATGGTGTTTTTGGTTTTCTCATTTTTCTTTGGTGGTGGGTTCGAATACAAGCATCGCACTTATATTTTATTCCTTCCCTCACATACTCATCTTTCCCTTTTCTTTATAATCTACTCATAGGGTATCTATAATGTAAGGTTAATCAGGGAAATTTTCTCTAGTGGAAGTACGCATCTTCAATATGGTGATGACTTCCCAAGGAGATGATGTCGTGTTAGGGAAGTTTTTTTCAAAGGTTTTCTATTGTTATTTCATAATCTAATTGTCTAGGATCATGTTTTTTCTCTTCAAAGTGATAACTTGAGGCTCCCAATGCTTCAATTTTTTTTTGATTATCTAGATTTTTTATTCATGTTCATATCTCTTCTCTGATGAAATTTTGATAATGCATTCAGAACCATTTCATATAATGGTTTTAAATATATTTTGGTTATTCTATATTAGAGTTAAAGTTTCAATTGTAGGGTTAATCTCTGCTAGTGGATCTTCCTAGTTCATGTGGTTTTGGTGTGGATCGATTATCATGTTGATGGTAGAGAGTTGGAAATGGTGTAATGGGATGGTTTGTAATTCTTGAGTCTTGAGATACTTAGCACCCATGAGGATTGAGGATTTAACTCCTATGGATCAACTATTAGTATAGTTTATAAACTTGGGCATCGAATCTGGTGACGTGTGGAGCTATGATTTGGTAATCTTTAAGGCGGTCCATGGATGGATTTTTTTGTGGTGGTATGTTTTTTCTTTGGATTGTAAGGGTTTTTATTGTCGACTTATACCAACATCTCATGTAAAATTAAAGTGGTTATTTGAAAATTTAAAAAAATGTATTAAAGAGAAGATAAAGAGGGAAATGATTTTTTTTCTAATTTTTTATTATTAATTAATTTAGATGATATATAAATTGTTTACAATTTATAAAAAATGGTATTTTTTATTTTCTTATAATTTTTTTAAAAAATTAATTATTAAATATATTTGAATCATTTAATAAATAAATATCTTTAATATTACTTGTTAACACTAAATACCTTCATTCTTTATGTAATGACTTATAATTTTGATATATATGGTTTATATAGAAATCATATGGTATTTTTTAACGTCTTTATAAGTTACCAAATAACGTAAAATGCAAAAGATTTTATATTAAATGATGAATTTTTATAATTTATAATTTTAAAAGAGGCTTTATTTTTTTAATTAAATAAGGCTTGACCCCAACCTGTTTAAAAAAATATTAATTTTAAAAGTTCAAATTAAAGGCCTTATCTAATACATTATTTAAGTCATATAAAAATTTGTTTTGTAATTTTATATTATCATGGTTCAAATAATATTAAATATATGATATTTTGATTATATAAAATGATTATGTAATTTTTTATTTGTTCATGTTAAATATAAAATTTTTATATTTCAATTAAAATATAATATATTTGAATCATGGATGGAGACCCGACAGGAAGACGAGCAGCGCCCGCCGCGACAGAACCCTACCTCTCGATCTTACGCTGAAGTGGTCAGAGGGAATCAAATGAAAATCGCAACTCACATGACGCAGCGACTCCAGATCTACAGATTCTTCCTAAATCCTTTCGACATTGAGGGAATCTGGCAATTTCTTTCTCAAATGATGAGGTAAATCTTCTTTCATCGAACCTCCGATTTCTTTTAGTTGGGAAATTTCCACACCGAAGACCTTCCATGAAGTATCTTATAACTGCTCTTGAAGCTATAGGTTTTGTGGGTTTTCAAATAGGTCTCTTGAATCCCACCCACATTGTGTTTCGTTTAAATTCTGAAGAGGATTACTATCGACTATGGGTCAAATTTTCATGGTCCTTTGGAGGTTGTTTAATGAAAATTTTAAAGTGGACACCAGATTTTAATCCCTACTTTGAACCTCCAATTGTCCATATTTGGTTAGGATTTCTGGAACTTCCCTTGCACTTGTTCAAACAGGAAGCCTTATTTCCTATTGCCAGACTCATTGGCAATCCTCTGAGGCTAGATGCAGCTACAAAAGCTCTTTCAAGACCTTCAATAGCCAGGATATGCATTGATATTGATTTTTCAAAATCACTGCCCTTGAACATTTGGATTCAGAGTGGTGACTTAGGATTCTTACATGAGGTTGTTTATGAGAGGGTTCCAGACTATTGCATGAAGTGTTTTAGGCTGGGACATGATTCTCTCAGTTGTGGAAATCATGAATTAGGTCCTAAAAACTTGAAATCAAAATGGATTGAAAAGGTTAAAGACAGTCACAAGGAGGTTGGCCCCTCTGGTTTCTCTAATCAAGCAAATGTTAGTGTGGACCGGACCATACAAGCCCCTAGGAATCAATTATCGGATTTTATCGACACAGTCATTGATGAGATTGATAACACCACTGCTCTTAAGGATGAAGTTCAACATCATGAGACTTATGAAATTATTAAAAAAGATTATAACATTATAATCAGTACATATGAAGTTAAAAGAGTTGATTCACTTGAGGATAGGGGCACTAATGAGGAGGTTACAAAAGATATTGATGCATCAATGTTGGTCCGAAAAGGAAAAAAAATTATTGTTGACTCTGATGGTTTTATCACTCCACATCCCAAGAAAAACCCGAAAATATCAGGGCAATGCCAATAGTGAGAGGACTATTATCACAAGATCTCTAGCTGCCAAAACTATTGAGATTTAGGTCCCTCCATAACTTGCACCTATTGAACAATTACCTGACCCATCACAATCCTCTAAATGTTCTGATTCAAAATCATCCTCAAGTGAGGATAATAATGATCCTGCACTTAGGGATTCCTATCAGCTTGAGGAGTCTTTGAAATTCCCTGAGGAGCTTGAATCCTAGATTGTGGCACATGATGCAACTTCCTTTAGAAGTTACCAAAATGGTGAAATGACTGCCGAGGCTTATATTGATATTAAAAAAATAATTCTTATCAAAGTGGCCGAGGAATTTGAGAAAAATCCAAATTTTGAATTTAAGAACATAACTTGGCAGTGATTCATGATGATGTCTTTCTTATCTGCTTCAGAGATTGCTTCTTGGATCTGAATCTGATCTGTTCAGTGGTTTTTCAAATGGTCTTTTCTTTGAAGGAGCTTCTATGTCCTGTTTCAACTCTGCTCGGCTTCCTTTCTGATTCTGTCATTATCTTCTCACCTTGTATTGGCTTGATTCTTGTGGCTGTTTGAAATCTACTTGCTAGAATCTTTAGGATACATCTCGCTTGCTTTGACTTTGATTGATGATGGATATTTGAATTAGGGTTTCTGCTTTCAACCAGTCTCTCTATTAAATTTGAGGATTTTGCAGTCTGCTTCATTGATTTAGAAGCTTAAATCAGGCTGGCTTTTTTTCTTGATGTGATGATTTTTGGATGGATGGATCACTGCTTCTGTTGGTTTCTGTTTGATTTGAATGACCGAATCTTCTTCATTTTTCCTGCACTCTTGATATGAGTTTTTAGGTTCCCTCTGGACTCTGGAAAAAAAATTATTTAGAGAGCAGCATGATATTTCATTGTTGGAGAATCCCTCATGCTACTTGGCTGTATGTGTTGCTGAAGATTCTGAGGTATTCATTCTGGCCAGTTCTTTCTATTTATTCCCTTGATGTGAAAATCATGGAGGGTTGTATCTGGAATTCTTCTTCACTCTTATGGAGGTTGGATGACACTGCTCCTTGAAGGACTTCACCTCAATAGATATTTTTCTTTGTTTTTGTTTATTTTTCATGATTTCCATTGTTATCTCTTTAAATCCCCGCTGGTGTAAACACATTACACCTCGTGCTTGTACTGCAACTTTTTTATTTTAATAAATTCCCTTGATAACATGAACCAAGAAACCGGTTCATGTCATCACTTAAAAAAATTAAATATAATATATTTAAATAAATTTCATAGAGAATAATAATATAAATGAGTTCATAATAGAAATAAATATATATTGTTTCAATTTATTTATATATTTATAAATTACTATAAAGTATGATAAGTTTTAAAGTGTTTACAATTGTCTTTTTTTATGAATTATTCAAAAATAATAATCTCATGTTTAAATTTATCAAATGTTTAATTATTTATATAACTTCCAATTTTGTTCAAAATTATAAAATGTATATATTAAAAATTATTAATTATTAATTGATTTAAATTTCTTAAAGTACTTTATATTATAAAACATTTTTTAATGAGTTACATTCTAAATATGATAATTGGTTTATTTTTCTTCTACCATGCCTTTGTATTTTTTTGGATATGATCTTGAATGTGATGGATAATTATAGTTTGTACATATTATGGTTTATAATTTTGATACAATTGAGATCTCTCTTGGGTACTAAACCATGGGTATTAGGACTTTGGGTTATACTTATCATTATCCTCTGATCTTAGGCTCTATTTAGAAAAGTTGTGGTTGGCATCCTATCACATCATGCTTACTCTATAGTAAATCATTGATTTAATTTTATTTTAATTTTTTATATGAAATGGTTTCATGTGCCATATTATTGGGATGAATTTGGATGTCTGTAAATATGATTTAATTTAAATTTATATTATTAACAAAAATTATTATTTTTGTAAATATCTACAAATAAATACGGTTTGAACATGTTTATTATGTGGAAATAATAGGGATTTAAAACTAAATCATTGGAATAATTAATACGTGTAAAGAAATTACATGAGATAACATGGCGATATAACTAAAACCCCCTTAAAAATAAGTGTAAATTTCATTCTTAAACATACACATGTCAATACCATGATCATTCAACTGGTTCAGGTCTACAAAATGAAGGTTCCCATAGATTATATTTTGTAAGAAATTGAAGAAATTACTAACCCAATGATTTAATTAAATATATCCTAATGTGATATTTAGTTTACACTTAGCTAGAAAACCCTATGATATGGAATATCAAATAAATACCTTTGATTATTATCCATATGATGGATTTGTGGATAGGGTTGACCACTTAACTATGAAGGATCCATATATGAAATGATTAATGTGATTCTCTTTTAAATATCTAAAGTGTGGGAGGAACCCTAATGTTGAAACACAAATCATAGTAAAATATAGATCATGGTCCACTAATATACATTATGTAATACTATAGGGTTCATAATTTTAGTGAGAAAATATTTAATAATAGTCCATAATATATGAATATAAAACATGATACTCATCTGATAAAATATATTGTTGTATATAAAATTAAATAATAATCTCCAAACCTAACATTAAGATCAATTATTTAATATTATAATCTTAATAGGAGTAACTTTCTAGACCTATATAGAAACATATAGATTATTCTTCAAAGAAGGAAAATTATATGTGTCAGGGAAACCCCTTCTGGGTAATTTGATTGGTAATATTGGTTAGAAAATGGACTTATATACTTATGATAAGAATTAAAATAATTCATTGGATGTATCTAGTTTAATACGTGTATCCACATATCTTGTGTTGAAAAATAAACCAGATATCATAGGCATGTTTAAGATGATTGAAACCTATAAAAGTATCTAACGTGAATATTGGAGGAATGAGAGTTTTGACATTTAAAATGAATTTTTTAGATGAAATATTTCTTAAGAAACATTATTATCTTCTATTTTACTCGATATTATTTGGTAAATTAATGAATTATAAAAATTAGGGTCTCCTTTTAGGCTTGATTTGTCTATAGAATTCATTATACAATATTTACCGGAAAGGTTCGAGTAGTTCATTGTATACTACAATATGAATGAGTTTAGTAAATGTTTACTAGATATCCTCAATATATTATTAATAGTTTGGTAGGATTATGAATGTTTATACTCAAATTTTTTATTAATAGTTAAAGAGGATAAAAGTTCAAACCACATGAATAAAACTTTGTTGGAAATTCCAATAGTTCATCTTCTAATAGACAATAAGTCATTGAAATAAAAATCTAGAGTTAAGAATGAGTGAAAATAATTTCATTACAGAAACCCTAATCAATGAAGATGAAAAAATATATAATACTTTAATGGTTTCAATAAATTTCTTATAGATTCCATGTCATATGTTAATGTTATAAAACTAATTTCTCATATTTGGAAGTGTATATGATACTAACTACACTTTAAACAATTATTTTGAATATGTATTGGAGTTGAAAATTGATGAAAATTTTATGGTTAAATAATAAATTATACATTTAAATTATGGATCAAGGTTACTTCAACAAGGAGTTGGATGTTATGGATTATTTTAAATGATCAAGTGGATTATAATAAAATTTGTGTATATTTAATTTTATTTTCTTTATATGTTATTAGAGGATTTCTTTAAAAAAATTATTGTTGTGAATAAATGAAATGATTTTTTTGATACACATGGTTATGATTTGATCTAGTTCCATAATGTGGTTTAAAAAAATAATAATTATTGAATGATTTTTATACATGATAAAAGTGTTTTATCCAAGATATTTTATAATATATAAACAATTTCCAACCACCTGAGGGTGGAATGTTATAAATAATAATGTCCCCTTTTTAAATTTTAATCCAAGAATATTTAATTTTATGTGAGATGTGGTAATTGATAGTTTATTTTTTAAATATTTAAACTAAAATAAAATAATTGTTACTTCATAATATAAAGTATTTGGAGTTTCTTAACATGATATTTTTTCTAAAATATAGTCTATAAGAGGTTAATGAGAGTGTTTATGGACTTAAATAAGTTTGATTCTTATAAAAAAAGAATATAATAGTCAAAATAAAAGTGAATTTCACTTTATATCCTAAAAATGTTATGGTATAATGGTAGAAAAAATTAATGAAAATGGTTACATTTAGTTATCATAATGTTCTTAAAGAAGGGTCTGAATGGGAATGTTCTTGATATAATAATGATAGCATAAGATATTAACATTATTATATTGGATGTTATGAACTAATATAGTTTTAATAATTATTCAATGATTTGAAATTTTTTGATATGATTCCTTATCTTAACATTATTCAAACTTATGTTCTTTATAGAAGTTACTCATTAAAAAATAGTGGGTGATTTAATAAAATGGTAACATAGAGATATGGATGGAATTATATATAGATTTAATGCGATTAACAATACCATAAAAGTGTATTAAACATATGGATTATCTGGTATTAAATTCTATAGTGTATTATTAAATGGGTTACTATGTATGGTTTTATTTTATTTTTTAAGGAATTTAATAATATTGAAATATATCATGTTTTACAGAGGTAATCTCCACTTAATAACTCTTTTATATTGGATATATATTTTATGAAGTTAAATGATAATTAACCTATCAAATTATGGCATTGATCTATCTCCAACTAATGTTCATCATAAAGTATGATAGGTTATGATGAAATTCTTCATGCAATGATATAATATGTTCATTATATAAAAAATGGAAGACCCGCTAAGTATACCATATAGAGTGTTATATATTATATTTTTGGTGTTCTAAGGGTGAATATTTCATATTTTAATCCTCATAGTATATGCTAGACAAGATAGATTTCATGTAAACCTTTACACTTTTATACCTTCATTAATCCATCATTAAGGGGTGGTCAGCTATGTTTTTTGTCATGTCATCAGTTGAGGATTAACCAAGATGCAATTTTTCCTCTCATATAAAAATTATGAAACCTAGTACCTTTATTGAGATATAATAAAGAAGTTTATGCATATACCTAGATAAGTGACAGGTGATTTTATTATCTATTTGGTTTGGAAAATTTGATGTGATCATTCATCGTGGTGAATGTCATGTGTTGTGTGCATCCTTCTGGCTAGTATATAACCAGAGTATCAAGAATGTATGAGTAGATATTGTGGATTAAAATTTTTCATGTCCCATGTTTACTCGATATCATAAAAATAGTTTATATGATTATGAATAATTTTATATGATATAACTAGTGTAAATGGGAATAGATATACATGTTTTTTATAGTGATCATGAAGGATCAAGTTTTATCTTGAGTGGAACTGATGTTTTCCTAGAGGAAAATATTTTCATACATTTATAGATAAAATAATTCTTAACTGTTTTCAATGATAAAAAGGCTCATGGTGTCAAAATATTTAGTTTACTAAATTGAGGTTATGTTTATTAATACTCAGAGTGACGATCTAATAATGTTTTAAAGTTTATCCAAAAATGAGTGGTCAAGGGTTATTCATAAATTATTACATATGATGTGATACATTGTGAAATTAAATATAGATTTTCAAAAGGATTCATAAATATCTAAAATAAGTGTTGGATATAGTTTTACAAGTTATTTTATAGGATATAATATAAGGTGAAATGGCACAATGACCAAATTGCTTTAGTAAAAGTGGGAAATTGATATATATATTCCCTTAATCTAAAAGTACATATAATGTATAATTAGACAATGTCATATAATACAATTTAAGTATGTCATATAGTATGATATTCATGATCCAAATGAATATTATATTCTTTCTTGAGTATATCACTTGATATGATATAATGATATCATATCAAAATTATTTAGATATATTGTATTATATAATATGGACATATCATAATGCAATTATATGGGTTAATTATGTTAAATAAGATCACATGTCAAAAATATCTATAAATTAGAGTGGGAAAGAATAATAAGGATAATAAAATATTTAAATTAGTGAATTTATTGGAAGTTTTTTGAATATTTTGGAAATTTACTCTAGAATGAAGATATAGGAGTATAATGAAAGGAAAAGAAGAAGAAGAAACTCATCTTACATCATCCATGGGCCTTAAAATTATTTATAAGGAGTATATAGTGGAATATAATTCTAACATAAAAGCTATAATAGAGGATATCCATAGAATGTATGAAAGGGAGATTCTTAAATCTATTAGCGAGGAATAAGAAAATTAGATCGATACCCAAGATTTCATTCTGATACATGGATTTAATAAAGGGAATATATGTTTTTAGAGTATATCAAGTCTTTAGACAATATGGATTCCCTATTTTTTGATATTTTCCAAGAATAACTTCATCTGAGGATTTTTATATCAACTAGATCTTACAAAGGGTGCAATTTTTTAACTTGTTGTTATATTTTTTAAATGATTCTATGATGTCAATTTTTGTCTAATATTTTATAATGAGACATCATTTTTTTGGGTTCCCATTTGACCAAGAAAAAAATAATGTCTTATAGAAAATAAAAAATGGAATTATAAAGAATAAATATTGTAATAATAACATGGTAGTTAAATGCAAAAGGCTAACATCTTTTTTCTTTTTACAAATTGGTTATCATTAATTCTCAATAATTTATATTGTGAAATGTTTGGAAGAATCAATTGAGAATATAAGTTTTAAATGGTGTGGTTATAAGATTAATTAAATGTTAATGTTCAATTAAATTCATTAGAAGCTCAAGGGGAATATTTGAAGCATATATAAAGAAGATTAATTCATAAGGATGGTTATAAGATTCCTATCAATTCTCCCTATCTAATGTTATCTTCTATTTATTCCATTACCATAGATAGTACATATAATATTTTGGTTGATATTATAATCCCATCCAAGATATGGGTGATTCATCAACCCATGGATTCCCAATGAGGAAGGGTTTCATTGGCTACTTATTGGTGATATTCATCAAATTATGTGAGTAAATATAGTGGACTTGTCCATATTTGGAGTATTTTATGTTCTTCATGTTATATTGTGCATAGTTTTAGTTACTAGTCATGAACAATCCTGGTTATGGTTTATTACGTCTTTTAATGCATGAATAATTTTATTCAATCCTATTAAACCCATCAAAGATTCCCTGAGATAGGACATATTGAAAACCAGTGAAAGACCCTATAGATGGATAAATTCTTATCGATGGGTGTTGATATTTAGTTAAGTCCATGTGGTTGGTTTTATACATAGAGTTATTACAATTAGTTCCATATGATTGGATAGTTACATGGTGGTGTTGGTAATATAATATAGTCCCTATGTGTGAATAGCTACTTGAGGATATTACAGTTAGGTCCTTATGGGTGGATTTTTTATTGGTTATTGTATGTGGATTGGTTGTGGTTATTATTATAGTGTTGGATATGAGATTATGTGTGATGGGGAAATGTTTTTAGTTCAAAAAGTGACATTATGGTTGAATTTTGGTATATAGATTTTGATTGATTGTGTGGTTTCATTTCTTCTATATACAAATACATTAATATACTTCGTTCACATAATCACGTTAGAGTTATAGTTAATAACCTTCTTAGTATATTTATATGATCACATCTGATTTATATATACACATTTTTTGATTATCTAGATAGACTTTGTGTTAGTAAGGGTAATCCTTTGTTCTAGAAATAAGAGACTTTTTTGTGAAGGTAGATAACATTATACCTAACTAGAGGTATATATGAGATTTTAGACTTTTTATATTCATTTCATCTTAAGTATTTAATTTGA
Organism: Viscum album; assembly: GCA_963277665.1. Taxonomy (NCBI): domain Eukaryota; kingdom Viridiplantae; phylum Streptophyta; class Magnoliopsida; order Santalales; family Viscaceae; genus Viscum; species Viscum album. The sequence goes on from OY728123.1 coordinate 1,930,622,736, forward strand.
ATGATAGGAATTTAATTTAAATACATTATTAATGTATTGTGAATGTGATCTAAATTTACAGTGTTATTGGTATTGTGGATTTTTCTTTTAAAACATTCAATGCCTTCTATGTATATTTTATTATTTTCCCTGGGTTATAGTCTATAACCCATGTTTTATTCATGGTGTGATTTGGGGGTCACACTCAAACTCATTTCCAACTTAGATAGAGACCCAATGAGAGTGAGTTATAAAAAAATCTATATATATATATATATAGTTATATCCCCTCTTAATAGAGGTCAGATCTACTAATCTATGAAGTGTGTGTGTGTGTGTGTGTTTATTGACCTCTTATATATAATTACAGATTCTTACCATCTTGGATTCTAAATTTTTATTAAGGTGGGTATGTTTGGTTTCCAAGGAGGGATGGTGAGCACATGGGAACCAATACCCAAGTTAAAAAATATATTTTATTTCATTACATTCTGGATAAAGTATTTATTATTATACTTTAATTTTTTTTTTACATTTTGACTCTATTGCATATAGATGATCTTATAGAATATAGTTAGGGGTTGGTTTGGGACTTCCTACGAGTTATGTAATACTCATATCCTATGAATACCCCCTATATGTGTGTAGATATTATTTTTTATGATCTATGTAAGGAAAAGGCACTAGTGTATGAGGTTTATAAATTATAGGTGATGGGCGTCCAGGTGATTTTTTGAGCTGGAAAAGGTCATGTAGAGACCCAACTCTTGATGCACATGGACAATACATTACTTTTTCGGAATACTTAATACATAACAAAAACATACACACAAGGACCGTAATAGTTTAGTGTCTTTGGAAACTCAGAAAAATTATCTTCGAATTGTGGTGAAAGATCTTCAACATCTCCCATAAATTTATTCCCCTTTTTGTTTCCTTACCAAAAATATTTCTTCTAATCCTGGGGGAAAAGAAAACATAAAAAGGGTGAGCTCAAATTCTTAGTAAGGTCAAACATAGAGAACATAAAACAATCCATAAACATTTGAAAGCAAAAACTTGAACATGAAATTTAAACATCAAAATCATGAGCAAAGACATAAATTGTGGAAGTACTTAAGGCATATATCATAATGGAACATCAACCATGATAAAATATAATAGGAATAAAACATGTAATTTTGGAAACCATTCAGCACATGTCATGATTTCCATATTAGCCAAGGCATTAATGCCAAGCCCATCTAAGTGGACAAACTCCCATTCTGAATCAAGTTCACTCCTCGTTTCAGTCCTGTAACACTGAACCGGATTAACCTACTGTTCCAGCCATATCTATCTCATGAGATATAAAATCTTTACCCAATGCATTGTAGGGAGATATAGGTCCCACCCATCTCATAATGATACCATTCTTATGGGTGCCACAAAATCATAAACCATACATCATAGCATAACCCATGTAATAAAAATGGGAATCTTAAACATCGTGACATCATAAAACAATTAATATAAGATAAAGGAATTCATAAAAATATTTCCATCACATCATAATCAAATCAATGTAATAATAGGGATAGAAACTTAACCCTATATTATATTAGATGGAAAATAATTTTGATAAAACACTTGAACTCCATTCTTGAGGAAAATATCATTTCCACTTCAAAAACATTTTTCTTTTCTTAACATGTCATACAATTTTAAACTAAAAGAATTTGATTAAAAATAAACTTGAAAACTTTTAATGGAATATTCTTGGAAATAATGTTTCAAAAATTCATTCATTCCTTATAAGTTTAAAAAAACATTCTTCTCGTACTTTTGTCGGAAATGTCAAAAAGTACCTCGTACGAAAAACGACAAAAGATTCCTTTCATATATTTTACTAAAAACTCACCGAAGGTTAAAATTGGATTTAAAAATTTTTATGAGGATATAAATAATATTAAATATTGACAAAACATTGATGTGGATGATAAATATTCCCCAGTAAATTCTGAAGTATAAACAATCTCGGATAAAAATTGAGATTGCGAGGTTGTCCCTTACCTTAGGTCCGATATGCTTCGTACGTATCCAAACCTCCTGTATAATGATTTAAATAATGTCATTTACTTATTATAGAATCATATTAATTGTTATTATATCATATATGGTTCACTTATGACTTTATATTACCCGTTTTCATGTTAAAGTAGCGTTTAGGGTAAAATCGTTCCATTTGTCATTCGTGTTTTAACTTGTAATTATTCATATGATTACTTAGATAATGATTACTTACATTCAGAATGTAAAACATGATTTATATATAATATATATTCAGAATATACATATATATAATGGATCTATAAATGGAAATAAATACACCGTTCATGGAGACGGTAGGCCGTACGTACGCATGAACGCTGTTTTCGTTTCCTTATTGAATTGAATGGAAATAATTAGATGACATAAATATATATAAACATAAATACAGTAGCATTATTATGTCATATATTTCATTATTACTTATTATATATACTTTATAATCATTCTTGAATGGTTATCATGGAGAGTGAATCTCATCGCGTCGTGGAGACGGTATTCTGTACGTACGCACGAGTGATGATATTGTTCCCATGATCGTGGAATTTTATTGGAGTGTATGTATACTATTTCATAATCAATATCACTTTAAAATAATCATATATAGTTATTATTTACACCATTATACCAATCCAAGTAAGGTGGTGGTGGAAAATAGATTACACCACGGCGTGAAGACGGTATTCCGTACGTATGCACGTGCGGTGATTTCGTTTTCCGTAGGATGGATAGATGGTGAAATAGGGTTGTTTCATAATTATAATAAAATATCAGTATATGAGTGATACTGATGTTATTAATTCATAATTAAACAACCAAAGAAGAATAATTATAAGAATAAATAAAGTTGAAAGAATCGGTAACGGACATTACCTCTTCTTTGAAGCGCCTCTTTGAGACCTCCTCTTAGGGCACTAAAATTGGTATTTGAAGAAGACCAAGACCTCTAGGAAGTCTTCTATGGTAGTGTGGAAGTGAAATGGGCAGGGGTTGGCCGAGATATAAGGATCAAATTGTTGTGAGTAGGAGAGGGAGGAGGTGCCCTTTTATAAGGGAGGAGAGGGGCGCCTTTGGAAATATAAGAAATATTAGTTTATATTAAATCCCAAACCCACTTAAAAACTTCCAAAATGACTCATATATGAATATTAGATGATATATGTTTGTAATCTCGTCAACCAATAAAATTTAGACATGTTAGGAATTTATTTTAAACATTATCAAGTTGATTTATCCTTATTTAATCAATTAAATTTTATTTGTGGTAATAACACTCTAAATTTTAAATGATAACAAATAAATAATCATTTGTTGTGAATTTTCCATAATTGGATACTTTATAACATTTTAGACCATATAAATTTATATTTATAATTTTTAAATATTTTTGTGATTTTTAAAAAAATTTATAATATGTTATTTTTATAAAATAACAATAGTGTCAATTTTGACACTATTCATTTATTTGAATTTAAATAAAATATATACAGAATATATGTTCGAAATAAAAGCTTTAATAGATTCATAAAAGGTCATATGTATCTAGAAAATTAGTGTAGAACATTAAATAGTTCATATAATATTTATTTTATTATTTTTAAAACCATTTATTTTGTTTATCTCTTAATAAAATAATTACTACAACATTTTTGTATAATTATTTAATATACTTATTTTTTGCATAAAAATTAAAAATAAAATCCTATTATGAATATAAATATATTACCTTTCGCAATAATACTTTTACACGAATTTATCATCTTAAAATCACAATATTTAAATTGTTATATTTATTAAATTATGAAGGTGACAACTTTGGCATCATTTAAAATAAAATAATATAAGTGTCATAATCGCCTTAATAACGATCCAAATGGTCAACAATTAGGCCAGTAGATAATTAGGGTTTATATATACACTAATAATAAGTTTTTGGAAGATTTTTGGGCCTTTTGATATGTATTACTATTTCAATAAAAACTATATTATTGATTTTGCACTAAATAAATAATTCCTGCATCATTAATGTATAAGATAATAAAGTAATTAAATAACTCCTAAAAATTACAAATAAATTGCCTTGACAAAGAAACACATTTTATGTTTAAAATGAGTATTTATAACAGAATTTATATTCTGTATAAACTTATAATAAAAATACTTTAATTATTAAAGTTGAGTGAGACATATTTCACTTTCCTTTAAATAAAATAAAATAAAGGCCTTAATCACCTCCAAGTGGGTTCTAATGGATTCCATTTCGACCCAAATATGACTTAGGACAAATTATAATCATCCAATTGTATTAAGAAAAGTAGTAGGATAATTTTATAATATTATATTTACCCTTAATTACCCAATTTACCTTTTACTATGGTAAATAAAATTTACCGTTGTTACTATTCATAAAGCCCAAAAATAAAAAGTAGTATATTAATATAATTTGGACCCACTAATTCCAAATATGGAATCCATTTTTCTAAATTCAATACACAGAAGTTTCAGAAATTAATTTAAAATTAATCCCGTTGTCGAAAGAAAACTGGTTTTTGTTTAAAACATTGCAAAAGAATGAATTTATTTAACCTACGAATTCAATGTAAAATCAAGGATAATGACATAAATTATATTAAATGGTAAAAATATATTCTATTTATAATTTTAAACCATTAAATATTATAATTTAATCACATAAGTTATTATGATGAAAAAAGTTGTTTTTAATTAAAATATAGAGTGTTTTTACTATTCATTAAAATATGAAAGTTATCAGAATAATATGAAAATTTTATACAAGGTAAAATTTTATATCCTGATTCCAAATTATAATTTTATTTTGTAAAATTGAACTTATAAACATGTCAAAAACTATATTTAAAGTGGGTGCGCCATCAAAATGCGGCAAAACTGCATTTTTTTAAAAATACTTATTTTACCCAAAAAAATTATTTTGTTCTTATAACATGTTCTAGAAAATGTGTAAGATAAATAATAATGTTATAAAATTAAAATTTTGGTTAGTACTATTCATAACGGCTAGTTCATAATAATATTCTAATAATATATCATTGTTTAGTAAAACCCAGTATTGCGTACAACACACGCTATCGAGGAAGGTCGCGATTGCGTGTAATGCAGGCCAAGTCAGGGTTGTGTGTTGTGCAAGAATACTTTATTATTTCTTATAATATAATCCAACAATATTTCATTTATACATTGAATATATATATATATATATACTCAATGTTGCGTAGAATGACTATTATAAAACGAACTTGAAATTGTGTGTAACACAATCTAAGAATAGTGTTGCGTATACTTCAAGCTAATACAGTGTGGAATATAGAACAAGACAATATTTTTGTAGCATAAAACACAGGACATCAAATAAATTAAAAATAATACTTATCATAAAATATAGTGTTGTTACATTCTACCCCCCTTAAAATGAATTTCGCCCTCGAAATTCGTCGGGGTTATACATGGTTTTATACTTGAAAGTTTATTTAATTGCAACACACATAGTAAAATGAAATTCCAAAACATAACTTTAAAAACTAAAGTATGAAACGTAATGGTTACCCAAATTAACTAATCGTTGGGTTTCCACATAGGAGAACATAGGTGAAAATATGGATATGGAAGAAAAATCTAACCATCAAGTTATGATGGAGAGTGGTAGAGAACATGGCTATGAAAAAGCCAACAATCACAAAGCCATAAATTTGTGATTATCTAAGGTACCATCTGATTCATCGGATATAAGGTCACTAGGAAAACATTTTTGGTTTTCAAGATCATTTCTCTAAAGTTGATGAAATTGGAATTAGAAGAAATATTTTCGTGATTTTGGTACAGTCTCACAGTTGGTCGTTCTTTGGAAAATTTACACATTATCTCTTAAAGAAATGAAGTTGAATTTTTCATTTGTGAAGTGTTAGCCGATCATGTGATAGAATTATGGGTCATTCCATCTGTCTCAAACAAAAGGTTAGAAAAGTTGTCAAAAATACATAAGTCCATCTATAATGAGATTAATCATATATGGTTCCTAAAATGGACTTATACTTCATATATCATACTTCTTAATATAATAAAACTAGTTTCTAGTAAACATGGACTTCCTGTAGGCCAGTGGTAGGCGATAAAGGCCTGTCGTACTTCATTTGTGGGTTTGATTCCGACAGTCTTGTCTGACGCGATGGGTTGTCGTCCGTCCTACAGGTTGTCCTTTTTCTAAAACTACATTACTATAACATCCCATTAATAATATCGAAACAAGTTCTATCCTTAATCAATACTAAATTATGTCCAACATAATCCATTCCAATCTTTAGGCTTATCTAAAATATTTCAGTCCAAACTCATAATATAAAGAAAATTATTACTTGAAATGTCACTTAACAATCACGTGAATGCCATCATTTATCCCCAATATATCGTAAGATATATCTTGTTGGTCAAATTAAAAACATGTGAATACCTTAATCATGTATTATCTTGATGAATGAATACCCATTGAACCTTAGTGAAAACATGAATGTTGTTAAATTTTAACACTTTCCACATACCAAAATCCCAAAAATTCTATATACTCAAACCATAATATCACTTAGTCCTTATATCAGTCATGAGCTCATGAATACAATAAAACATCGCATTATCTTTTTATCATTTCATTATTTGTATATCATCTACTTTCCAAAAATATCTGAATTAACCTTTCATGGTTACCGGTACCATTCAACATATAATTTCAAATACTTTAGGAAAAACAATATTGTAAAAATCATTAGATGATTCTTTATTCCATAGTACTATACATTATTCTTTATAAACATACAATAATTCTACTAACTTCTTAAACCACTGACTGAGCTTCATCATTTCTTTCATCTCATATTTCATTTGTAGTATCTTCATCATCATCCACATAAATACTACTCATATGACCATGATGATTATCTTCATGTTATTTTCCCTTAGGTAATTGGTTTACATAATGCCTATACATTCCACATTTAAAACATCTAATCATTGTTGATGTCGTAGCAATACCATTATCCTTGTCCATGGTATTAACTGAACCTTTTCCTTTGCACTTACTGGCTTTGTGTCCTTCCCTTCCACACCCAAAGTATCTTCCAGTTCCTTTGAAATATTCTCCCTCATGCCTCTTCTCACATGATTTACATGAGGGAAATTGAACATTCTTTCCTCTATGATCATCATGAAACTCCATCTTTCTCTTATTATCTGAGTCGGGAAACTTACCAAAGTTGTTATTATTGATCATATTATGAGATTTCTGATTAGGTATAATAATCATGTTTGGACTTCCAAATCCCGTTTCATTTGGTTGCTCATGAAAAATATAATTCCATTTTCCGTCATATCCACCATTATTGTTAATCTTCATGTTTCTAGCCATTTTATAAAACCCAAAAAGAATAGTGTGAGAGGAAAAATCATAATAAAGGGGGAGTAAGTTCAATATCTAACATCTTAGGTTTAATCTAATATCGTTACCATAATTCTAGGACTATAAATTATACTTTTCTTAACCTTAGGGACATCCCTAGACATACCTTAGAAATATCTCTAGGGATCTCACTAAATTTGTCGCATCCTAGTTTCCAAAGGTTGACTAAACCTTTCCTCTGATACCAACTATAGATACCCAAATCTTGACATACATGGACAATACATTACTTTTGAATAATACTTAATACATAACAAAAACAGACACATAGGGACCGTAATAGTCTACTGTCTTTGGAAACTCGGAAAAATTATCTTCTAATCGTGGTGAAAGATCTTCAACATCTCCCATAAATTTCTTCCCTTTTTTGTTTCCTTACCTAAAATCTTTCTTTTAATCCTGGGGGAAAATAAAACATAAAAATGGTTAGCTCAAATGCTCATTAAAGGAAAACATAGAGAACATAAAACAATCCATAAACATTTGAAAGCAAAAACCTGAACTTGAAATTTAAACATCAAAATCATGAGCAAAGACATAAATCGTGGAAGTACTTAAGGAATATATCATAATGGAACATCAACCATGATAAAATATAATGGTAATAAAAATTTAATTCTGGAAACCATTCATCACATGTCATGATTTCCATAGTAGCCAAGGCATTGCTATCAAGACCATCTTAGTGGACAAAGTCCCTTTCTGAATCGAGTTCACTCCTCGTTTCAGTCCTGTAACACTCAACCGGATTAACCTGCAGTTCCATCCATGTCTATCTCATGAGATATAAAATCTTTACCCAATGCATTGGAGGTAGATATAGGTCCCATCCATATCATAATGATATCATTATTATGTGTGCCAAAAAATCATAAACCATACATCATAGCATAACCCATGTAATAAAAATGGGAATCTTAAACATCGTCACATCATAAAACAATTCATATAAATAAAGTAATTCACAAAAATATTTCCATCACAACATAATCAAATCAATGTAATAATAGGTATAGAAACAGAACCCTATATTATATTAGATGTAAAATAATTTTGATAAAGCACTTGAACTCCATTCTTGAGGAAAATATCCTTTCTACTTCAAAAACATTTTTCCTTTCTTAACATGTCATAAAATTTTAAACTAAAAGAATTTGATTAAAAATAAACTTGAAAACTTCTAAAGTAAGATTCTCGGAAATAATGTTTTAAAAATCCATTCATTTCGTATAAGTTTAAAAAACCATTCTTCTCGTACTTTTGTCGGAAATGTCAAAAAGTACCTCGTACGAAAAACGACAAAAGATTCCTTTCATATATTTTACTAAAAACTCACCTAAGGTTAAAATTGGATTTAAACAATTTTAGGAGGATATAAATAATATTACATATTGACGAAATATTTATGTGGATGATAAATATTTCCCACTAAATTCTGAAGTATAAACAATCTCGGATAAAAATTGAGATTGCGAGATTGTCCCTTACCTTAGGTCCGATATGATTCGTACATATCCAAACATCCTTTATAATTATTTAAATAATGTCATTTACTTATTAAATAATCATATTCATTGTTATTATATCATATATGGTTCACTTATGACTTTATATTACCCGTTTTCATGTTAAAGTAGTGTTTTGGGTAAAATCATTTCATTTGTCGTTTGTGTTTTAACTTGTAATTATTCATATGATTACTTAGATCATGATTAATTACATCCAGAATGTAAAACATGATTTATATATAATATATATTCATAATATACATATATTTAATGGATCGATAAATGGAAAGAAATACACCGTTCATGGAGACGGTAGGTCGTACGTACGCATGAACGTTGTTTTCGTTTCCTTATTGTATTGAATAGAACTAAGAAGATGACATAAATATATATATATACATAAATAAAGTATCATTATTATGTCATATATTTCATGATTACTTATTATATATACATTATAATCATTCTTGAATGGTTATCATGGAGAGTGAATCTTATCGCGTCGTGGAGACGGTATTCCGTACGTACGCACGAGCGATGATATCGTTACCATGATCGTGGAATTGTATTGGAGTGTATGTATAATATTTAAGAATCAATATCACTTTAAAATAATCATATATAGTTATATTTATAGCATTATACCCATCCAAGTAAGGTGGTGTTGGAAAATAGATTACACCACGGCGTGGAGACAGTATTCTGTATGTACGCACGCGTGGTGATTTCGTTTTCCGTAGGATGGATAGATGGTGAAATAGGGTTGTTTCATAATTATAATAACATATAATTATATGAGTGATACTATGGTTATTACTTCATAATGAAACAACTAAATAAGAAGAAGTATAATAAGAAATAAAGTTGAAAGAATCGGTAACGGACATTACCTCTTCTTTGAAGAGCCTCTTTGAGACCTCCTCTTAGGGCACTAAAATAGGTCTTTGAAGAAGACCTAGACCTCTAGGATGTTTCTATGGAAGTGGGTAAGTGAAATGGGCAGGGGTTGGCCGAGCATGAAGGGTCAAATTGGTGTGAGGAGAAGAGGGAAGAGAGGGGAACCTTTGGAAATATAAGAAATATTAGTTTAAATTAAATCCCAAACCCACTTAAAAACATCCAAAATGACTCATATCTGAATATTAGATGATATAGGGTTGTAATCTAATCAACCAATTAAATTTAGACATGTTAGGAATTTATTTTAAACATTATCAACTTGATTTATCCTTATTTAATCAATTTAATTTTATTTGTGGTAATAACATTCTAAATTTTAAATTAGAACAAATAATTACTTATTTGTTGTGAATTTTACATAATTGGATACTTTATAAAATTTTAGACCATATAAATATATATTTATAATTTTTAAATATTTTTTTTTATTTTTAAACAATTTTATAATATGTTAATTTTATAAAATAACAATAGTGTCAATTTTGACACTATTCATTTATTTGAATTTAAATAAAATATATACAGAAGATATGTTCAAACTAAAATCTTTAATAGATTCAAAAAAGGTCATATGTATGTATAAAATTAGTGGAGAACATTAAATAGTTTATATAATATTTATTTTATTATTTTTAAAACAATTTATTTGGTTTATCTCTTAATAAAATAATTACTACAACATTTTTGTATAATTATTTAATATACTTATTTGTTGCGTTAAAATTAAAAATAAAATCCTATGGTGAAGATAAATCTATTACCTTTCACAATAATACTCGTACTCGAATTTATCATCTTAAAATCACAATATTTAAATTGTTATATTTATTAAATTAAGAAGGTGACAACTTTGGAATCATTTAAAATAAAATAATATAAGTGTCATAATCACCTTAATAAGGATTTAAATGGTCACAAATTTGGTCAGGGGATGAATAGGGTTTATATATACACTAATAATAAGTTTTTTGAAGATTTGTGAGCCTTTTTATATGTATTACTATTTCAATAAAAACTATATTATTGATTTTTCACTAAATAAATAATTTATGCATCATTAATGTATTAGATAATAAGGTGATTAAATAACACTTAATAATTACAAATAAATTACCATGAAAAATAAAAACATTTTATCTTTCAAATGAGTATTTATAACAGAATTTATGTTCTGTATAAACTTATATTAAAAATACTTTAATTATTAAAGTTGAGTGAGACATATTTCACTTTCCTTAAAATAAAATAAGATAATGGTCTTAATCACCTCCATGTGGGTTATAATGGATTCCATTTCGACCCAAATATGAATTACGACAAATTATAATCATCCAATTGTATTAATACAAGTATTAGGATAATTTTATAATATTATATTTACCCTTAATTACCCAATTTACCTTTTACTATGGTAAATAAACTTTACCGTTGTTACTATTCATAAAGCCCAAAAATAAAAAGTAGTCTATTAATATAATTTGGACCCAATGATTCCAAATATGGAATCCATTTTTCCAAATTCAATACACATAAGTTACAGAAATTAAATTAAAATTAATCCCGTTGTCGAAAGAAAACTGGTTTTTGTTTAAAACATTGTAAAAGATTAAATTTATTTAACCTAAGAATTCAAGGTAAAATCAAGGGTAATGACATAAATTATATTAAATGGTAAAAATAAATTCTATTTATACCTTTAAACCATTAAATATTATAATTTAATCACATAAGTTATTACGATGAAAAAAAATTTAATTAAAATATAGCCTGTTTTTACTATTCATTAAAATATGAAAGTTATCAGAATAATATGAAAAAATTGTCCAAGGTAAAATTTTATATCCTGATTCCAAATAATAATTTTATTTTGTAAAATTGAACCTATAAACATGTGAAAAACTAGATTGAAAGTGGGTGCTCCATCAAAAGGCGGCAAAACTGCATTTTTTGATAAATACGTATTTTACCCAAAAAATTTATTTTGTTCTTATACCATGTTCTAGAAAATTTGTAAGATGAATAATAATGTTATAAAATCCAAAATTCAGTTAATACTATTCATAATGGCTAGTTCATAATAATATTATAATAATATATCACTGTTTAGTAAAACCCGGTATTGCGTACAACACACGCTATCGAGGAAGGTCGTGATTGCGTGTAATAAAAGCCAAGTCAGGGTTGCATATTGTGAAATAATCCTTTATTATTTCTTATAACAGAATCCAACCATATTTTATTTATACATTTAATATATATATATATACACACTCAATGTTGTGTAAAATGACTATTATAAAACGAACTTGAAATTGTGTGTAACACAATCTAAGAATAGTGTTGCGTATACTTCAAGTTAATACAATGTGGCATATAGAACAAGATAATCTTGTTGTAGCATAAAACACATGAAATAAAATAAATTAAAAATAATACTTATCATAAAATATTGGGTTTTTACAGGTCATCTCATCTGTTGATGGACAATGATATTTTCGTTTAACAATTTAGGATTTTTTATATATGGTTCACATTAGTTGTGACTTATAAAAGTTTTATTATATGTAATCATTTATATATTTGTCATGCAAACTTTGGGTAAATTTTATATACAGTGACACTTTCTTATATCATGGTTGTTCTATGTTTATTTTTATATGGTCTTTTTTGTATTATTTATTAAATGTAGAATTATGGTAAATAACTTCCCACCTCACCCTATTTATCCCTCATTATTTATACAGTCCTTTAGTGACCAGAAAGAACAGTTGAGGTATTTTTGTGCTTAGTATCAGAACATGGTATATGAATCAATTCATTACAAAAAAAAATTGGTGTGGGTTTTTGATAGATAATATAATACCCTAGGAGGATAGTGTACACATTCGGTATGAGTGTTGTGGTATTATGGATGTATTCAAGAGAATACATGGGAGGGAAAACTCATATATAGTAAAACTTGATAGATTTTTTCATATAAGATAGATATAGTAGCATTTTAGGGATAAAAAGGTATGAGGATGGGAGAATTATAACTCCCTATATCTTGTATAAATGTTTTTTCTTAAGTGTTTATGAATTTGAAATTGAAAATTGATATTGTGGTGGTTTTTTACTAAATCATAGATATTAATAACCTCAAAAACCATGTATAAAAACCATGAATATTAGTTTTTATGGAAGATAAAAAATACATGGTTAGGTTAACTATTTTATCTCACTATGTGATATATTTTTTGGGACAAAGGTGAATGTTTGGTTAGGAACATGGTCTGATAAATGTGTGACATAACTATACTCAATGGGTAAACTTCCGTGGTTTTGTTTCAAAATATATTATAAGCCATATTAATTTCCAATATATTCCTCTAAACATATTTGGATAACCTTATGGACCCATTAGGTGGTTTTAAGGGTTCTCTAACACTATTTGACAAATATTGATGATTGATTTTGATCATCAAATCTTCGTTAAATGTGAGAAACCCTAGATATATTTCCTTCATTGATCACTCTCGTCTATCTCTTTCCTATATCTATTGAATTTATATTGAAGGATTAGATACTGTTGAATTAGATATATAGTGATATGATATTGGATCTTGAGTGATGAATGAAAGTATCATGATATTAGATTCTTATTAATAAGATTTGACATATCATATCAAAAGCACTCTCATCAGATTTAGATTTTTAGATACTCTAAAATATTATCATTTAAGGTTAGTGGTGAAGTTTTTGAGGAATAGATGGAAAAAACCCAAAGACATTGATGAACACATCCCTAGCTCTTCTAGATAGGATCTTGTAGAATTAATTTATAACTAATTTAAATAAAAAACACCTTTAATGTGATAACCCCCTTGATAAATTTATTTTTCCACTGACATTGGGTTATCGGTGTGGTGGAGAATACAAGTGAGGACTCCACTAGATATATCCACACATTATCCATAAATATTTGAGTGATGTGTTTTTTATTTTGAGTGCTAATGTGGTAGGACCAATTGCTTTACATTATTCACTATTATTCGAAAAAATGGTTTCTCTTATTATCTCTTGTTTATTAAGAGGGAGAATGGGAGGATAGATATTTCTAGAGTTCGAGATAATTATATAGAGGTTTTTGTTGTGAAAAGTAACTCTAGCCCTATCTAAAGTGATATAAGATGTAATTTATACTTTGGTTAAAATAATTAATAATTAAACAACAATACTTCGTCAATTTATTTATTCTAAATAATCCCCATATCAAATATTATAATTACAATTATTCTTATTCCCATGAAATGTGTTTATTTAAAAATAATTTCATAAATTATTTAATTAATATTTATTAAATTAAATTAAATAAAATATATAATTTATATCATAGCATTAAACTGACCCGATTATCCTCCATGCAATTTATTAAACCTTGAATAACAAAATATTTAGTCAAATAAATATTATTCATTAAATATATAAAAAAATTATTTCCATTAAACTAATGAATAAATATTTAATTTAATATTCAAAAAATAGGGAAATATTTATATTACTTTATTCACTAATCAAGTGAATAAATAAGTATTTATGTATTACATTGTGGGTAAAAAAGAGGTAAAATTAAACAGAAATTCTCTAAAAAAGAATATCTCATGATTGAATTTATAAGATAAAAATAATTTAATAATTCATATTCCACAATCTAAGAATAATTTTTATTCATAACATAGAATTAAAATTAGATTATGGATACATGTAGTGTGTGAACCTTTCGGCCTTTGTCTCAATAGAAATAGGTAAAATAACCTAAATTCCATGATTTACGTCTAGAAACATGTTAAGGAACCCATATAATTTGAAGTCGGAATAACAAATACCTTCCTAAAATTCATATTATGTAATATAATTCCTTTGTCTTGATATATTTTCAAATAAGATACATACTTGGGTCATCACCCTATATGTTCGATTTATTTTTCTTTGGAATTTCAAAATGTACTAATCTATAAACTACCATAGAGATGGATTTAATCAAATAGTTCACTTTATATTAATTGGATGGACTTATTTTATTCCATTAACTTCGAATGGAAAAATAAATTAAAAACAAATTCAATTAATTTCATGTCACTAATGACTCTCCTAGTGTATATCACCTAGTCGTGAGCATATGTCATCACGGTTTTCCTCCATACATAAAAATGTAGGATTCATGATATAAATTAATAATAATATCAAGTCTAAGGACCAATATACATGATCTCACATAATAATATCTAATTAAACATAAACATTTGAAATTACTGTTGGTGATTCTATCCTCATGATCTACCTTATTTTAATTCACTAAGTGTGAACATCATTAAAATGACTTAATTTTTTATTATCCAATAAAATATAATAGTCAAACATAAACTATTTCCAACTAGATTGATTTTATCTATATCATGTGAAATATTTTTAAGAATAATTTCATGACATATCATGGTTCTCGTTATAGTAGGGAACTATTTTAGACATTTTATGTTAAAATACTTCAGGTACATTGTCACATTAATGATACGTAGAAGAATAATCATTGTGTGATAAGATATTTAATAATATACTTGTAATAGAAATTATAAAGTCAGTTAGTTCTAGGAAATCTGCTCCAATATAACCCATTTTCTCTATAACGAACTGCTAACAACCATTATCCCACAAGCTCTCATATGATATCCATCATTCAATTGAGATAAAAATATAGTAAATAGTCCCATCGCATTTTCTTATATGGAAATTATTACTACTAAAACTTAAAACCTTTAATAAAAATTCCTCAAGAGATGATACATCCAAAGAAAATTTTTGTCCATTGATGTGTCATGGGATCCATGAAAAAACCACTATTTTAGTATAATCAAAATAATAGGTGATGGGATCTTTACTACTAATTATAACACCATGATTCTTGATGAATTTTCATATCCACATAACATCTTTAGTTATATTAGAAGCATCCATAGACTCAAAATCTCTTTTAGAATTGTCAAATTCCAACTTATTAAAACTATTCCTTCTCAAATATCTTATATTTGGGAAAAATTCATATCCTGGTTGAAATTACATATCATTAAAATATATTTGGAAACTATAATATATATATTATATCATAAAGTATTCTGTATTTTCTCTATAAACCAATTACATATCCTTAGTACACCTCAGGAACATCGAGGTATTCTTTACAGCCAACCAATATGGCTGTCAAGGGTCTGCTTGAAGTCTTTCTACCATGATCATGAAATATATAGCATAATTAAAAGTACATATCATGGCATTCATGATATACCCAATCATAGAATCATAATGGTTTCAATTTATTCTTTATCACTCCTCTTTCATCTGATGACACATTTTCCAATAGATATGTATACATGTTTCATGCGTAATATTCCTCTTTTCATTTGGTCTATATTGTATCTTTTAGTACCTTGTTAATTTATGTACCTTGAATTAGTATAATTAGAAAATTAAATCTATCACATTATATATTGATCACTAAAATGTAGAATTAACCACCTACATCTTTCACAAATAAGTATTTTCTCAACCATAAATTAACTGACTGCAAGATAGGTGTCTTGTTTACCATCAATAATATATCATAAAATTATATCACTGGGAAAACTATCAAACTATCCTTAAATCTCTTATATACACAGTGGTCACATTCATTATTAATAAAACCAAATTCTATTATGGATTCATAGAAATTAATTTTCTAATATTTTGATACTTTCTTCAACCCATAAATGGTTCCTTGTAACTTGCATACTATTATAGCATCCTTTGTGGTCATAAATCCTTCTAGTAATGTTATATAGAAACCTTCCACAAGGATTTCATTAAGGAAATATGTTTAAACATCTATTTTTCAAATATCATAATCATGGAATGTTGTAATGGAAAGTAAAATTCTAATGGATTTTAACATATTGACTACTGAAGAGGATTCATCATAGTTTATGGAATGATGATACTTGAAACCTTTAAAACTAATTAAGCCTTATAGTTTATAATATTTCCATCCCTAACCAGTTCATTCATAAAAACCCAATTATAATAATCATTATTTACAGATACTATACAATCCACAGAAACTCAAATTTGTTTTTGGTACTTAGAATCCATTAAAAATTCATGGTTCATTTACATTTTTTAACATCTAAGTTGTTTAATATTTCCATATAGAATGAAGGTTTATTATTTTCAACTAATTATTTTCCAAATTCCTCAAATATAATAAAAAAAATCTCTTTAGTTCTCAAATATATCTTATACTCCAACATGTTTCTTGTGTCTCAGGAGAAATATCCTCTAAAAGGCTTTATATAATTTATTCATATGCTAACTACTATACATACTATGCTTCAACTTCATCAAAGTATACTTTTCTCTCTTTTAGATATATTTTACCTTTCAATAAATGTTTAATTTTTGTCAACTGAGACACTTTTTTCTAAGGGATTTTACAAATAGCATACTTTACTATCATTATGATGAGCTATAAAGAAGCACATAATTCCTTGAGATGTTAGCTTTTTGTTATGACTATCCTTACAGGATTCCCTAATGCCCCATACAAACATATGTGATAAATATGATTTCATTACATGCCATAAATCATATGGAAGCACTAGTGGGAAAATTACTGATTCTCAAAGTCCAAAAATATGGTAATAGGTCCTTAGAACATGGCCATAATTTATGGAAACGTTCCAAGACAGTTTAGAGATTATCCACAAAGGTGTAGCCAATGGGTCTGTAGCTATAGTTAGTGACCATTATGGTAGGCCTAATTCCATGGTCATGACCATGTCCAGAGCCCAATGTCTATAGTTAGGTCGTGGTTGTATCCTTCTATAGCCACTATTTTGATCGCTCTAATATACATTGTAAAAATCAAATACAACTAGTTTTGATCCCACAGTCTGCTCATAGAATATGCATATATATTCTACTAACCTAGGTAGTTTATAATTCATAACTGCTTACATTTATTTAAATATATAACTATATGTAACAATAATCATTATATATTTTAAAATATTAGTTGTGTCACTCTATGGGTATAATTTTTTGTGGTCATAGATTTATATCACCATATTCATGGTTGACTATGGTGATAGGGTATTCCCACAAACGTTTTCTATTCTTCCCACCAAATGGTTGTAATCCCCAAGTCAATCTATCTCCAATATCTAGGTTGGTCATTGATATAGTCTTGATTTTTCAACCTAATTTCCATGGTAATTCATAAACCTTGTAAATTGGCCATCTCATTACCAATGTAATTGAATGATCATGGAAACAATATTCCATATTATCCTTCTTAGAGTAACCAATAATTTTGACTACATTAGTTATAGTTAGAACTTATTCTCCTTTATTTCACATAAATAGAACCTTGGAGATTTTATGGCTCTTAACATTACTTCTCATCATAGAGATCATGGAGAGAAGACATCAAGGAGTTTGCATCCATCTATTCATAAATATTATAGATCTCACTAGTCATGGATCAAAATGCAGTGTATTCAACATCCAATACATCATATATATGTTTCTAGAATATATTTTCACTTCCTCACTTTCCTCCCTATAAGGCTCAGTATGAACAACGGATTCTTGTATATAAAACATTGGTTCTTGGTGTAGTATAATGTACAATATCATGTACCACTCTTGGAAGTAATCACCAATTAAGATATCATATTACTCCAAGATAGATAATTAGAAAAGTGATGTGTTTAAGTTTCTTTTCATTTTTATATAAAAAATAACAATAAATTTTAGTTATTTATCTTGATTACTAATTATGATGTAATTAATTAATTAATTAATCTCCCACTATTTTATCAAATCCAAAAAACTATCCTAGTATATTTTTAATATCCAATCTCACAAATATTTAGTGTCAAGGATCTATATTTCACTTCTCATACACAAGCTATGGCGATGAAAATTACTCAAAGGTATTTTAGTAGGATTTCCTTTCTAATTTCATTAACTCGAAGAACCTTAATCTTTTTATTAGACTCAATATTGAAATCGTAAACTCATATTTTCTCAGTATATTCCTATAAATTTTATTAAGTATACTGTATATATTACCCTTATTACTAATTTGGTTTATTCTAATGATTATCTTTATTAAGACTGCCTAATAATAAAAAGTACCCCTGATTAAGGCAAAACTGATACTTTGACTATGGATTCATCCTAATAACAAAAATAGAATGCATTTTCTCAATTAAAAGTTTCATTGATAAATTTTTTATTTAGATATGAATAAATATTATTTACTATATTATCCACATTCTTTTTAATGTTATATGAAACTTACATAATTAAAAATGTTGTACAAGATAATGTACACCTATTAATTTCAGATTATCTTATCTTATCATGCTTTTTAACTTTATATCTTATGTAATTGAATTTAATCATCCAAATAAACCACACATCACATAAATAAATAAATAACAATACACTAATAAAATAAAATAAAGGTAGGAGAAGATCCTAAGATTTAATATTCTGGTTGGTTTATCAAGAAGTGTAAACCAACCTAAACCCTATTGAAAATAATAGATAACCCAATGATTTTAGTTTGTAAATAATATATTAAATACATTACGGAAAACACAACACCAAACTAAAACATATCATGGAAATTAAAGTTACAATAATAATAAACTTTTATTAAATATATTGAAATTGATCAATAATTATATTTTTATTATTCTATTTTGTTTTTATTGATGATATTTAATGATTAGAAAATAAAAAATTAATGTGATATGGTAAAAGTCTTTCAATGTTAAAAAGGGATATTTATCAAACAATTGTTGTTTCACTATTTTATATTTTAATAAATTAATCACTTTTAAAATATTTAAATATATAAACTAATAAATTAACCCTGAATTAATTGATTGGAAATAATATTAAGAACACTTGAATTTTTAAAAGGTTATTTTTCTATAAAAGTTATTTTTTATTGAATTTAATAATTTATTTTAAAAGAAAATTGTATATATTTAATAATTTTTATATTATGAAATTATATTCAATTTTTTAAATTATCATGTCAAAATTATAATAGGGTTATTTTTTTGAATTTTTCTGAAATAGTTTATTTTTAGGTGAATTGTGGGAAACAAGTTACAATATCATCGCTTTTAAGACCACATCTTGATATATGAATGAATTAAAAGTTTATGAAACATTTTTTCAGACCACATATGCATTAAAATACTGCAATTTAGTATTTAATGATATTATATTGAATTTATAAACCCATTTTTTACATTATATTACCTAAGTGATATTTTACCCTAATAAAAGAAGTATTTTTAATCCTTTTATTTAATAGTAATTACAAAGTTACATTCGGTTTTGGATTGGTTTAAAAGTCACATAAATTTAACTTTTTATTCATAAAATAATAATTTTTAGGATAATAAATTCTATAAATTATTTTAGTGTAAAATAATTATTTGATTAAAAAGACAGTTTTCTAAAAACATGTTTTTCATTACCTTTTCATGCATATATTAAAATTAATTTTTATAGCCTCTAGAAATTGAATATCGTAAAATTAATTTCTTATTTGTAATAATCATATTCAAATTATTTAAAATTATCGTTTTATTTTTTGGTCATAAGGAATAGTTATCATGGTAAAAGTTTGTCACCATTGTAAGGGTAAAAAAGGATAATTAGGGAGTTAAACAAAGTGATAAGGCTTAAAATATCTCTAAAACTTGTATAAACCAGATTAGATGAGTCTATTTATGATCTACCTCGTTTTTTATTTTAAATTGGGTTTATTAGGTTCATTTTCCTTCAAAATATATTTATTTTATTTTAAAAGTTAAGAGTATTTAAAATATCCTCACTCATCCCACTTATAAAAGGGAACCTCTCTTCTCGCTTCTAAACACACCATGGGAACTTTAGATCATACATCTACCAAAATCCTTCCCCCACTCTTTTATAGATTTTCTATCAGTCAAGGTCTCAATAAAAGAAAAAACTAAGAAGTCTTAATATGTAATCGAAAGTATTTTATCCTAGGAAGTGGTAATTTTCTTAACAGAGTTCTTTTAATTTTCTTTATTTTAAAACCTATTAAAAATATTCTATAACCGTTTTAACATAATTAACTCATATAATTATTTTAATAAAATTTTATTATCTTGATGTAAAAAAATAATCTACATCATTTCCATCAATTTGAAAAATGAAAACATTTATTGTGTTCATGTGGACTACAGCCTCTAAGAATAGCATATTTAAGTTTTTATCATCGCCTGACATGGATTGTTAGAAAGATAAATTAAATTAATAAATATGATATATATATATATAATAATTATGATTTTTTGAAGGTGTATTATTATTTAACTTCCTTTCCCATTCATCCATTGAATAATGAAAATGCCATTTATGTGTATGTGTGGACTACCATCTCTATGAACAATATATTTCATTTTTAATAAAAAGCTTACATGGATAGTTTTAATAGTGTGTTTAATATATAAATATGATATATATGAAATTATTAACATTATTTATGAGCATAAAACATAACCAAGGTGTATGTACCTGAACCTACAAATTAAAATATTGATGATAAATGGAACATTTAACACCCAAATAATTGACATCAATAAAGAATTATGTGTAAATGGGTAAAATAAAATTATGAATAAATGATATCTAAAAATATTAAGAGAAATATGTTTCAGATATAGATTAATAATAAATATATCTTTATTTTATAAGAGGATGAAACATATCAAACCAATAAGAAATCCAAGGTCGGGGTTTATCATCTCAAGATTCCTTATTTGTGACATGTTTTGAATAATACACATATTTCCATTATATGGTTTATGTACTAACTATTTGAAATATTATATCATGATCCTCTATTTTGTCAAGGTAGTTAACTTATCATTTTGTAATAACCTGGTTTTTATCTTAGGTATGTATCCTTTTATGTTTGGTCTAACTCTTTATTATGGACCTAATATGGATTACCTTAGAAGTTAGAAAGGTTTTGGGTGTGTTCAGGGCTTGTTCGGAGCTCAAAACCCCATCTAGTGGATAAAAAAACTTGGTTTCATGGTTAGTAGAAACTATTTAGTCCAACCCTCATGGTCTCTCCTGACCATGTGGGGGATGATAGTGGGGTGAAGTAGGGCACACTGTTTACCCTAATAGTGCCTCAGGGGCTGCACACTCATACCAAATTGTCATTAGTTTTTAGTATAAGAGATTCCCACAGTTATTGTAGGGTTTCCCTAACCATTCAGCCCAACCATGTGGGTTCCCTCCTTAAGCAGTGGGAGGTTCATAGTTGGTGCATAGTTTCTCAAATCTTCTGGAAAAACTATGCGAACGATGAATTTTATGTGAAATGACCATTTATACCTTAATGATATTTTTAACTCTACCCTTTCTCCTCCTTGGATCATTCCAATGGATGAAGGTCTCATTTCTCATATTGGAGCTCCCTTTTTCCATTTTCTATAGGTTTTGATCCTTATATCTAATCTAAAGTCTAATTTTATATTCCTTCTTCATGTTGTATGTGCATCAGTAAGTACTCAATTCCATTTTATTTGTTTTTCATTTATAAGGGAGAACCCTTGAAAGTCCCATAGGCATAGAGATTACATGACTTATAGGTATTAGGATATATATAGACTATACTTTGAACTCATCCTCCCATTTTCATTATCATTACATCTTCTCTCCACCTTTGCATGGTTGTTCGGCTAGGCCTCCCGTGCAAGCATAGGATGGTGCTGGTGGAAATGTCATACCCTCTCTTTTTGTAAAATCTTCTTAGCTTCTACTATGGTTAATGTACCTGCTATGAATCCCCATATAGAGTCTACTCCTTGTAGAATCTGTCTGATCATCTAAGCATAGTTTTTGGGGGCCCAAAGGATTAGAGGTGGTCCAAAATCCTTACTGGCCCAGAGGCCTTGGGTGGACCAGAGGCCTTAAAGGACCTGAGGCCCAAACTAGTGGACCGAAAGCCCAAACAGGTGAATAGATCCATATGAGTATGAGGTATGTTTTCTATGACTCGCCCATCAAGTTTCATCATTTTATAAATTGTGTTTGTTTTGAAAAATATGATTTCATCGGGCGTTTCCTCTTTAATTCATATTCCTTTCTTATAGTCATAATGATCATGTTATAGATACTGTTAAATAAATATTATCCTTATCATTGGAGGTCAAAACCTCAATGGTATTCATCCCATGTAGGGTGTTTCCATTATTATGAATTTATTGGTTTTTCATGATCATATGTTCCACTTTTGGGTATGCAATGACTTAACCCTATTAATGGTAATCCCCTCCTTAATAAAATTAATCATGAATTATAATGATTAGCCATGTATATAATAATTTCACTTGAACCTTCTAAAGTAAGTGTACTAATTAATTAATGAATCTTAAAATGATTTATTGGAAAGTATATTATGTATATGACTTTCCAAAAATTAATGTAATTAAATGGATTGTTTTCATGTCTATAGCACACCATTCCCTGATCGATAGAAGGTAGTAGATAGAACCTAATAAATCGATTATGTAACTTATGAACCAAATTTTTACAAGCCTATTTATTCCGTCTCACACTAATGAAATGAAACGGCTTGGACCAAACGACTTATTAAATTGAATGACTATTACATGGCCTAAATTAATTAAATTAATTGAGTATATGGTTCCTATTGAATATGGAACTTGACATCATTATAGGAGTTTTCTGACTCTAGATAGCCTATAATTCCCAAGGGAATTTCTTCATCAATCATGGATGCCATTATAATTCTGGGATATCAGTTTCCAAAGTTGATACCCACCTTGGAACTCGATCTTTTTCAACTTTTGGACTACTGGCATGATGACTGTAGGATCCCTCCATTATCATATTAGGATTACTCAGATCTATCATGGTGTTTATGTACATGTGGTTCCATGGTTAAACCCATATATCCCAGTAATTTCTTTCTCATTTTACGTTGGATGATATCCTTAGACTTAGATAGAATTATTATTATGGTATTCCATGGGTTTTTCTCCTTATATTACACTCATACAATTATATCCAGGCCATAGGTTATTACTGAGTTGGATTGACCCTTGGGGTTAAGGATGCCTTGTTATATATTGGATCCTTTACTATTACTATCATGACGTTTTGTTAGTACTAGATATATTATACATGACTTACTATATAAACTGAAACATAATTAATAAATTAAATGGTCTCATGTCCAGACACCTACTGAGGCTCAAAAACATAGGTATTATTTACATTCTTCTATTGCTTTAGTTTTTATATTCATGTTTGCACACTATTTTAGTTTATACTACATGGAGTGGATTTTATAGAAGTCATTAGAGGTGGCCAACTAAGATTTATCTCACACCATATCTAGAATACTATTATATCGTAGGTAGATTACATGAATATAAGCTTTAACAAGAGGAATCATTCTAACTTGGAAACCTGATATTACTTTCTTGAATAAGGATAGAGCTTAGTAGTAGATGACTATTCTAGGGATTATGACTCTTGGATAGTTTTTGGTTTCTTTTTTCTAATTTTGTATAGTATGTAATGTATGTTGATTTGTATTAATGTTTTACCACTTAATAGATACATGAAATATATCATCATCATTTTGAGTATATGATTATTAGTTGTTCAATTATTTATTATTTATATTTATTCTTCTATTCTTTCTTTTTAATAAAATAAATTATTTACCTATTTATATATATATATTCATTTTTGTACTCTAGTAATGAGGGTATTGTCTCCCCATGGACACACACTAGGCCCTCGATACTGGTCGGCAACCTCTGGAATTTTAGGACATGTGCTTGAGGCCATGTGGGTAACTTGTCTTGGGGCACCTTTAAGTGGCGCCTGAGTTTAGGACATCAAACATTTCATGTTATCCCTTTCATGAATTTTTTATTTAAGTGTTAAAAAAATCCATAAGGGTTTATTTTACAATCCCACTTATATCATCATTTTTTATGTTTCGATTTACATTGGACGAATTGAATATTATTTACTTTATAAACCCTGTCTATTATATTATGATTTAATTAAATTTGGGTCTTTCAATTATTATTTCCCTTTCCCCCCTCATTGTTACATAAATCCACTGAAATTTTGTATATAGGAATAGTCATCCCTATTTCCCATTTTTGTTCAGGAATATTTTTCTTTCATATCTATATTTATTATCTTTCTTTGAAAAAATATTTTATGAACTTAATTGATTTAATAAAAGTCAACTTATGTTAACTTTGACTAACTACTCAGAAATTTTAATGGAATATTTTTTATGTTTTCTATAAAACTCATTTTGGACATTCTTTAAAAAAAATTGTGAATAAAAAAATCTTTTTAAATGTTTTCTATATGAACTTATTTTCCTTCCTTCATAAAATTTATTAATGATTTATATTAATTTCCATGTTTTAATGGTTTTAATAATTAATATATGTTCCTACTTTTTGGTTAATTTTTTAAAATAAAATAAAGATTTTTTTAAAAAATATCAAAGGGTCTTTCATTATATTTATTTATATTTTTACTTCGGATTCCAAATCTATTATCTTTGAATTTATTTGTTTCAAGGTTTAATAATTTTTAGAGATCAAAACTAAAATAAAATTTTTAAAACCCTAGGGATAAAACGAAGTATAAAATAAAATATGGAATAAAATGAATACATAAGGTAATTATTAATTATTTAGTGGTTGATTAATGGATAAAATCCCTTAAAATATATTTATAGATTTGGTATGTAATGAAATAAAGAATTTTGTTCTATAAAGGTATTTTTTAATAGGATATAATGATCAATGGTGTTCATTGATTCAAAATACTAATGAGAAGGAGGACATAGATAGCATGGAATGAAAATATTTTAATTGGGTATTATTTGAAAAATACTTTCCTCATGAGCAACAAATTTATTTTAAATGTATTTTTTTAAAGTGAAGTAGAATATATTTTTGTGAATGAGGATAAATTTATGAGATTATAAAGGCATGTTACAAACTATGTACGTAATCTAGAGAGCTAGATCAATTGTTTCTTTTATGGGATAAATATAACCTTTCAAAGAGTGTTACTCTCTATAATGTTTTCATCATATGATGATATGGAATCAAGTACCATCAAGGAAGAGAAAGAGTTTTCAAATTCATATATTTTTATATAAAATAAAGAGAATAAGAGGAGGATGAGAATTAAGGAAAAATAAATGTGAAAAGGAAGAATAAGTTAACGGTGGAACTTCCAATATATAATAATCTTGTAAAGAAACACATTAGGGTTTATTTAATGAGTATAGAAGCTTGTTACAAGTGTGGAGATAAAGAACATAAGTCTCATTAATTCAAGGGAGATAAGGAAGTTGTATGTATCCAATAATTCAACTATATCGACGTAGAATAATATTCATGTCTATGCCCTGGTAGTTTATAGAATTTACCAAATAATTGGATAAGAGAGAAAGGTAAAGCATACACAATTATTTCAGGTGAAGTTGAAGTCTATAATGTTATGATAGCAGGTTCTTTGATCATAGATTCATTTTTATTTATTTTAAGATCTACATAATATTTGAGGTTTTCTTTTATATTGAATCATTCATTGATTCTCTGAGGAAAGAGTTTTCAATTAAGACACCAAATTGGAATAAGGTTACAGTAAAAATAAATTGGGTGGTCTCTGTTAAGATGAATAGTTATTCCCTACTTACAAACATGGTTGTTAAAGCTATGATTGACTTCAACATAATCATGATTTTTAGTTACTAGGGAATAAGGAATTAATATATAGAGAATAAATCTATATTTATTGGGTTGGATTTTTTATAATGAATAATTTGGAATACTAAAGTATTATAACATTTTTTGGATGTTATTATTATGTTTTTAGGGATTAATATATTACTTCTTCTAATGAAGGTTTATTGGTGTTGAGTATTATTCTATATTGGGCTAACCATTTCGATGTTTGATAGTTATAATAAGTTTTCATTATTCTTTGGAACTTATGATCCCTTAAATGTATATTTTAATTCATAAAACATGAAAAATTCCTCTTAGTTATTCATCACTAGAATCAGAAGTCGAAAGTTATTGAAACAATCCATAAAAAAGGAACATTTATCTCGGGAAGTGTAAAGGAATAAAGTATATATTTTTCTCATATTACTTAAATTTTAGAAGAAAATAAATCTAATTATTTGGAAATAAAAAAAAATTATTCAAATTTAGAAACTCATTCAAAATTATAATTCTTATAGTGGTAGATACATGATTTAATAAATATTTAATTAAGAAATAATAAGATTCACAGTAGTAACATAAAAATTATTTATAAAGATAAAATATATTTCTGTGATTATACCTTTGTCATCATACATTTGTTATGGTAAGAATAAAATAAAATTGTGAGGATGCAATTTATTTAATGGGAAAACTGTAACACCTCCAAGATTTTAGTGTGTAAATATTATGTTGAATAACTTATAACACATCGAAAATTGAAATAAAATGAGTCATGATATATAAATATTACAATATTAAACCTATAGTAAATATAATAAAAGTAATAAATTAGGATACATGAATTCTATTCTTTTGTAAGGATTGATAACATTTAATGATTAGAAAATAAATAATTAATGACATATGATTAAAATAATTCAATGTTTAAAAGGGGTATTTTTCAAAGAACTATTTTTAAAGTGTTTAATATTTTAATTAATTGATCGCTTTCAAAATATTTCAATGTATGATTTAATAAATTAACATTATATTAATTTAAATTAAATACTATTAAGAACACTACAACTTTAAAAAGATCATTTTTCTGTAAAATGTGTTTTTCTTTGTATTTAATATTTAAATTTAAAATATAAATTTATATATTTTTTAATTTTAATTTGATTAAAAGAATTAAATTTTTAATTAACAATTTAAAATTTAGATATGATTCTTTTTTTTGGATTTTTCATAAATGGGTGATTTTTAAGTGAATAGTGAAAAATATCGTTTTTTACAATATCGTCACTTTTACTTAATTATTATGATATAATAATAAATTAAAAGTTTAGGAAAAAACTTTATTGAGGAAATATGTATTCAAGGAGTGAAATAAACTATTTCAAAATATTATCATGAATTTAGAAACCTAATTTTTATATTTTAGAACCTAAGATGGTTTTTATTCTAATAAAAGAGTTATTTTTATCCTCTTATTTAATTAATTAATTAAAATGTTAAATTTAGTTTTGGATTGGATTTAAAGTCATATAATTGTAATTTTTTATTTATAAACTAATAGACTTCATGAGAATCATTATTATACATGATTCTGGTGTAACAAAATTTTTAGGCTTAAAAATAGATTTTTCTAAGAAAAATATTTTATGTTGTGTTTATTATACCTATATTAAAATTAATTTTTACCTCGTATAGAAGTTATATATTGTAAAATGGATTCAATATTTGAAACTAGAATATTCACATTAATTTATGAGTCCCATTTCATTTTTAGTTATAATGAATAGTTACCATCATATGTATTTCACCATGTTAAGAGTTAAAATGGTTAGCGAGGGGTTTAAACTAAGAGATGAGTCTTAAAATATTATTAAATATTGTTTAAAATTTATTGTATGGGAGAATTTAGACACTTCATCACTTTATCCTAAAAATTGGGCTTATTTTGTTCCATTTTCCACGAAGATGACTATTATATTTTAAAAGTTATGAGTATTTAAAAATGTAAAACCCCAATGAAATATAAAATGGAACATAAAATCCTAACTTATCCACAGACCATGCACACTTTATCATGAAAAAAATATCTAAAAAATCCTCCCCAACTCACTCTTTCACATTTTAGACGTCATGATCTTACCAAAGGACCGAACTAAGATGGAAAGGATTAATCCAAAGGAGGATATCCAAGGAAGAGGTAATTGTTTTAACTGGGATCTTTTAAGTTTATTTCTTAGTAAATCTCTTTCGACTCTGTTTTATCCTATACTGATTCACCGAGATGGAGAGAGTGGGAACTGTGATTTTTCAAATCAAGGATGATAATTCTTTGTGGAGATAAACCTTTAAGATTTTATGGACTCATTCGATCCATCTTGGGAGTTTTAATTCATATATGAGATGAAATATACATTTGATGATTCAAAATGACTCGAATAAATAAATCATAGTCAGCTAAAATGAAAATGTATTTCTTTTCTCGAAGATCTTTCTAGATGTTTGAACCAGGTCAAGGAATCTACTTCGAAATCACCCAATATTACTAAGTGTGGGGATGGTAGTTTTTTAGTTGTGGAAGATATAGATAAGCTTCAAAAAAGATTCAATATCAATATCTTATCTCTTTTGGGTCAAGTAACCTATGCTAATGGAGATAAACTAAAGAATTTTTCTAACTTGAAATCTGGGATTATGCAGTGCTGGAAAATATGTAATTGGATATTGATTCTGATAGGAAAGGGGTATTTTCATTTCATTTTCAAGGATAAGTATGACCTCAATGTCACATGGAAGATGGGGAATCTTAAACTCAAGCATGGAATTATTGGGATCTATGAATGGGAGTGTAATTTCAATCCCTTCACACAGAATCAATCTACCACACTTGTCATGGAAATACATCATGGATTAAACTGAGTGTTTTGGAATCCAATAACTCTTAATGACTTAGATTTATTTATTGAATCCAAATCAATCTTGATCATGAACTCTTCATGGGAATCTTTTATTTTATGCTCAAATTTTTGTGGATGTCACAATGGAATCTAAATTACCAGATACTATCTTTCTAATTTTTAATGATTGGAGAATAGAGATCAAGGTTGAATATGAATATTGGAATCTATTTTGTGAGGAATATAAAATGGTGGGTCATGAAATTTCCAATTTCAGGTTCATCCAAAAATAGGTGAAGGGCCCTAGTAGTTATCAGTCTTTGAAAGAGGTTCCTAAGTCACGAAGACAAAAATATTCAACTTCTGAGAAGAGAGAATCCTTTAAACAATTTATGGATCAATGAGTAAGGAATTATATATCTATTACATAGAAACCAAAAAAGAACGTTTCATGGGATAAATTGGTTGTGAAAGAATAAATAGAAAATAATAGTTCTTATACTACCATCTTGGATAAGGATGTGGTATCGTCTCTAGATGATGTTAGTATTGATGAGAAAATTTCTCATAACATCCAGTAGCTAGTTTTTTCAATGTAGAAGGATCAAAATTTTTATATTGATACAAATGTTAATCCCACTAATCCTTTTCACAAATATAATTTCATGGATCAAGGAATCACTGACTCTATCATGGATTATTCCTTACCTGGTAATATTATCTTATAGGGATACACTCATGTTTCTTATAACCTATCCATTATCTAACTAGATTATATAACAGATAGAACCCTGGTTTATGTGAGAAATTGTAAGGATTCTATGATGAATTCATGCATTGGAAATTTAATTGTATATCTTGGTTAGTCTGATGTGGGAGAATTTAAATAGTCTATGGTTGAAGCTTCCACTATCTCCCATGATCCTAGATTGATACTAATAGATTCAAATCAGGAATCAAGGGATGTAAATAATAAATATTAAGACTATTTCCGAGAAATTTGAACTCTATATTATCCACGGACAAACTCATAATGCATTAGAGAATAGGGAAGTAACGGTCTCTAATACATATTCCTCTATATAAAAATGAAATCTGGCCTCTAAATATCATTAATTACCTATAAAGAAGAGTGGGAATCCTAATAAATATCTTAGATTTATAAAAATTGGGGAAATTGGGATGGGGGCTCCACCCCTAAACAGATATGATCTTTAATATCATGTTTTGGAAATGGTTGGATCTGGACAACCTATAAATAGGTAATACACTTTTGACACTTCATTCCGTCAAAGAGTCTAAAAAATGGAAAAGGTAATCCCCTAAGAAAGAAAGGGGAAAAATACATGAAGAAAATAAAGATTTTCAAAGGCATGAATTTTGGATCGTTCTAGTCTATCCAAATCACCATCGGCATGCAAGTCTACTTGAGCACCACCCATCCGGCGAGCAGCCACTTACGCGCCATAGTGTTGGCACACAACCTACTTTCGTGCCCAAATTCCTTTCGCCCAATGTCCAATATTTTCCAAAAAATAGACCATTGGGTACTTGATTTGTATGGCTTAATTTCCCCGAAGCCCAATGGTTTCCCTGCTCGCCATTGTACATCACCCCAGTATTCTGAAAATTTCAAGGTAGTTCTTCAACACCTTGAGTGGAGGATTTAAAGGAGGATCATTGTACTTAAGTCCTTTTAGTTTTTGTAAACCATAACACTTGCACGACCAAAGTTCCAAACCTCCCCAAATCATAAATATATGTGTGTCGTCTATTCCTTTCATGGGTACTTGAGTGCTTCACTTCTAAGACCACCTGTAAATACTACCTAAGGCTTGATAAAGGTCCTTCCCAATTATTAAAACATAGGTTGTTTGTCACTTAAGTGAACATCTGGTCACCCAAGCCAACTTGTGCACCCATACTTGTGCACCCTTCCCTACATGGGAGCCGCTCTTTGATTCACTTACTCTCTTCAAAATACAAGACATAAAGTCTTCCTCAAATCCATTCATGGACAGTATTATTCTTCCTTGGATCCCTTGTCTAAAAGGGATTCTTTTGAGACCTCCATCAAAACCTCCTAACTTATCAATCATTTCAGAAAGGAGCATCAGCGTGTATCCTATTTGGGATTGTATGTCTACAGTCAAAGGTTTATCACATTAGTTTATAAGGGAGTTAAGATACATGGAATGTATATGGGTTTGTATATCTATAGTCACATGGACGTTTCTCCCAAAAACTGTGTTGGGAAGTTCTTATTTTTGAGGAGAGTTTGGGTCCTGATCTCACCCTTCTCGAGTATAAGAGAAATCTCCCTCCATAAACAGGATCAATTTCTGGGATTCCATCATGGTGTAAGACCCTAACCTCCATCCCTTCTTCCATTCATTGGACCCTTGTCCAATGTGAAGAGAACAGAGGGAAGGGTCATTGCATCGCCCTCTTCCCTCATCGCCTCACCCTCTTCCACAGTTGACGCACCTTCTTCCACTATTGGAGGAGGAAAATATTGAAAGTGTGAATGCCTTTGTTTAATATTTTACATCCTATGGTTTCTCACACTGAGCATGACTCACGTTGTCTTAGAGATTTTTCATGGTCACATCATTTTCACAATAGAAGGAACTACAAAAACATTGATTCATATTGAAACCAGGATACATAGGAAGCCATTTCCGGGCCTGACCTCAATAGATATCCTTTTTAGGAATCCAACATTAATTTCTCTAATATGGGAATCCTCCTTAAGAATAATCCCGAAATTAAACCCCCAAAATCATTAAGTCATCCTTTTCAGGAAGTAAGCCCAAATTCATTTCTCTCAAAGAACTATACTCTCCAATAAGACCTAATCAAACTACGTGGTATTTTATTCACATCTATATGGGATACGTAGGAAGCTTCCTTAAGTTTCAAACCCAATACCCTAAATCAACCCTTTTCTCCTTGGGCCAAATTTCTAACAGGTTTTGATCCTACATGGAAACCCATATTCTATCCAAGTTCTTTGGGCTACTTCATTATAAGTCCCACAATATGTTTTGACTAAGAACCTTCCTCTTATATTTCCATACCATGTGACATTAAACTGTACGGCTTGGTCCTTATCAAGTGACCTTAAAAGGTATGATGTGTCTGATTCAGTGGCACCGAACTATGAGGGTTCTAATTCCTTTTACAAGGATACGTAGGTAGACCATTTTATGGGAACGATCCCAAAATCAAACCAAACCATCATCTCCCTAGATGAAAATAAATTAAAAAGTGCCCCACTGAGTGGATTAGAAACCAGTATCAACACAACAATGATTAAAATAATATCTAAGAAGTATATATACCATTGATAGAAAACCTTGAATACATATGGATATTTATATTAATGAAGAACCTTGAATGCATACTGATGATTCTAAATTTTAGATATGTTAATAAGTGATTGTATATTACAAGGGAAACGTATTCTATGATTGGTGAATTTATAAGGATTTATGAAAATATCTTAAATTTAAAAAGAGAGTCCCGGAGTAGACAATAATTCCCCCCAAATGTTTGTAATGAGTCTGAACTCCCGTCCTCTTGACCAATGTACATTCCTAAGTATTGTGAAGTTCAAACTTAATGAATGCATTCCTTTGTAATGAAAGTCCCCACTGGATAAATAATTGTTGGATGTTTCCAGTTCCATAAATAAATCCAATGTAAACCACCTGGAAGCAGTGATTCTTAAAATTATAATACACATTTCAAGGGCCTACAAAACAAAAATGGTGAACCCAACGTGAATCCTTAACCAAGAAAATAATTTTACCCACCTGTTAGGCCCCTATCAATTGATAAAGTAAGGCTAGAAAAAAGAATCAATCATGCATGTATCCATCTAAAAATATATTTCTTTAATGGAATTTGTTGTTGTTTTATGTTTTTCTCAGAATTCCATTCACTCCAAAATGGCTTTCTTCAAGGAAACATCTGTGAACTTCCCAACCACTGTTCAAGCTAGATCATCATCCATGGGAAGGATGTCATCACCATACCAACGTCTACAATGCTGGGTCTCTAATGTGCTGATAAAGGAATATCACTATCACGGTACAATCCCGAATTTGGAGGCTGCTCAACAGGCCCTTCAGGTCAATAACAATCCTCGATCATTTGACCAATGATGACTGATGATCAAGAAGAAGATGGTTCCAACCACTGTCTTCAACTATTTCGAGTCCTTATCCCAAAAACTCAATAATAAATCCCTCCCATACTATAGGGAGGTGGATAAAGAGGCCACTCAATCCCTCAATTCAAGAATGCATGAGTCCTTATTAAGGACTCCCACCAGTAATCGCTGCTAGCAGAATCGCATGGTAGTGAACCCCAAACATGATGGGGGTGTTGTCTATGGACATTCGGTCCAGGACTCTCAGACCCAGGCATGAAATAAGAACTATCGGGGACAATGTCTGGTCAACATGGAGTAGGTTCTCACTTCTTCCTCCTCCAGAGGAGTCCATAAACTTTACATGATAGAAAATAATGAACGAGCACATACACCCATCCGTCCTAATTTCGATGCTCAGCAGACTTGTTTGGAAGAAACTGACCAATACCACCAGATAAATCTGATGGAATATCATGAATTAGAATATACACCTGCTTACAAGTTATCAACCAGTCAGTAGGCTTATCTGACTGCATTTAAGGAATACTTCCACTCTAATGAGGTGAAAACTGGTAGACAATAACATACACTTGTTTACAATCACGAATTCTTCCAGTAGTCTCATCTTCCAGTATTGAAGGAATCCTTTCAACTATACTTGGTAGGAAATAGCTAGTAGGCACATACACCTACCAATGTTCATGAAGTTTTCCAACAGTCTCATTCGGTAGCACCCGGAGAATTCCGCCAGAAAGCTCTGACGACAAAATTGGGGTAGTCCCAACTTTCTGCCCCCACACATGAGTACTATCAACACCCATTGAAAAGATAATGAGGACAGGAGCAGGCATATACACATACTCCAGATAAAAAATGGACTTATATTCTTATTTTTATTGCTGAAGTCACCAAACATATCTTATAAATGATGAAAGAGCATACGTAAATCCCTTCCCATATTCTAGAGGCATGCCAGAATATTATAACAACCACTTCAGTAGTATTGGGAAAATAGACACATAAATCTATCCACACACATGGTATGACAGATCAGCATGTCATCCCAGAGCAGATACATAGCTTTGTTCCATTCCAGGAAGTTCATGGGGCATACTCCCCTGTATCATACGGACAACAAGATCGGGAACATACACCCTTTCCAATTAGAGGTAATCGGTCTGTTCTAGTAACCAATATAAGGCAGGCACATACACTCACCCTTGATAACCACTTCCCCAGTAAGCGTCCCTATATAAGTATAATAGAACATCCAAAAATAAATCTCACTATGCACTGTTCGAAAATCAAGAGTCAAGTTACGATTTGGATTCTCTTAATGCTTGAGTTCTTGAAGCCCTCATACATTTATCTGTTGCTGCTCGAGATCCTATCATATCATTACTAAATTATTGGTGTGGTAGTAGTAATTATGAAGTTCCTCATAAAACACTTTATCATAAAGGCTTTCTTCATGAAGATTTGGTCAATCCAGAGTGCCTATATCTGGATGAGAGCCACAGAAACCCTCTGTGTGGCAAGAAGACCAAGGAGAAAGAAGATTTATCCCATGATGTAATCCACCATGGTGATCCTCTCCATGATGGAATTCACTGCAAAAGTACTCTCCACATTAGTATTTCTCATTGTCAAGACAATTATATAATTGTAAATATAGAGACGAGAAAGATCTCCTATCTCGAGGCACTTCCAAATGCATGGCCAGTCATGTCTGATGCCTTGTCATTAACAGGTGAAAAACTTTCTCAACAAGAATACATCTTAAGGGAATGGTAATTCTATGAACCTCACATGGGTAATTTGTCTTATAATATAGAGAATCCACTTTGTTCAGACCAAGTGGGGAAACCTCTAGTGAAGGACGATGAAGATTTGTTAGATATGAGGAAACAATAGTATAAGGGAGAAGTACCAGTCATGTTCTGGCCTTTGGAAAATTCCCAGTATAAAATTCTAGAATTGATTTCATAAAATAACATTCATGATATATGCCTCAATTTATAGAAGACTCTTCGCCATTTTAAACCCAAAGTATTACTATATGATTAATATCAAACTCATGTAAAGGTAATAGAATGATTGTAACCCCAAATTGATGTGAATCTCTCTCAGTTTCCCAACATCAAAAGGTTGAAAACATAATAGAATCCTTTAGTGTGCATGCTTCAATGCTCTAAAAGGCTATGCCAGTTAATTTCTAATTCCCTATCGAGTGTTCGTATCAAGGGATGGGGTGAAGATGGATCATTGCATTTCACTGCACTCCAAAATCAGAAAAGTCCGCCAAAAGTGGTCTCATGAAATTTTATTTCCCATAGTCGGCCACAATAAATAGATTTTGCATGTAATAGAATGTACACTCAAGAATAGGCCTCAACAAGCTCTCATCAAAGTCAGTCCCAAAGAAAAGAAAAATTTTAGTTTCTTTTACATTAAGAATCTGAGAATCTTGAGTAGGCGTCCCACTTAGAGAATGTTAGGTGTTAGAGAATGCAAATGTCTGAAATAGAAAAGAGATCTTCTGAAACAGGTGATTTGAGTGGTTGTCGGATAATACATCCAGCTAATGTCCAAACCAAGATTCGCAAAATCCGAAGAGCAGTTCCACAAATAATAGCCATAGAAGTTCAAGAATCACCCCAGCTTCCAAGGCTGGGGGATAATTTAATTCAACATTAAAATTCATTAAACAAAGTTCAATGATTTGAAGAAGAATAACATAAACAACCCCATCTTGTAGGGCTGGGGATTTTTCACATCTGTAATCTCCTCTTCAACGGAAGTCAGATTTCTCCAAATTAGGGAGGAAGCCACAAGGAATGCATATGACTTAACTATCCAAGGATTCCCTTTGGGTTATTTTCTACCAATAAATTCCTGGGAATTCTACATATAAGAAAATAAAATCTCATAGAAGATACAGAGGGAGACGATCTTACAAAAATACTAACAGAATACCATCGATTCATTATGCATCAGTGAATGTCATTAACACCTTTGAAGAAGATCTTCTAGAAAATGAGTCTAGTTCAGGGGAATCATAAGATGAAGTTCTTGTCCATAATACGGTACACACTAAGGCAAATGAAGAATTTGTGCATACCCAAAATGAATGGATTACCCAGAATATAGGTATTCCTTTACATAACCAACTCCCACCCCTCTATAAGGAATCTAACAAGGGTAAAGTCAAATTTCAGATTGCATATCACTTTTCCACTTGAGTAGATCAATATCTTTCTCTTGAAGAGAGATTTTCATAGCAAGAATAGGAAATTAAGGAGTTGAAAAGACTCAATACATAGTTACTTCGAAGCAGCATTTCTTCTAAACGTACCCCCTAGGATGGTCCTAAACTTGCACATCCTATAGGAGCTCCTCAGAATAGGGGATTTTTAGTAACTACAGATGTAGATAACGAATTCTCTCTACTCGGTACACAATAAAGGCATGACCATATACATCATGATGTGCATGTTTTCGTTGGTTATCCAAGGAAATATCAGTACCACTATTATTGGTTTTGTCGTTCGTTGCACAAGATCAGGCTCTAGTTGTTGTACCTCCATAGGTTCAAGCTCATCTCAATGTTCCCGAAATTCTTATGAACACAATTTATGCATTAACAACATGATTGGAAGATATCGAGGAATGGCGTGCACCAGTTTAGCTGGAAAAGAGAGCTTACCCTGAATGGGTGGATGCAATTCCTCCTCCAAAAAATGTTGTGAATACCACATTCCCAACATTCAATGGTTTGGGAGATCTAGAACCACACTTAACACATTTTGTTTCTCATTTTCATACCATGATGGGAACTCCTCAACAATAAAAAGTAGTAACGCTTAGGTGTTTTGTGCAGTCATTACAGCGTCCAACTTTTTTCTGGTATAGAAGTTTACAATCTGAATCAATTATTGGATGGGAAGATCTCCATCATAAATTAATTCTTTAATTTAGATCAATACTACCAAAGATGACAGATTTTTATCTTACTAATTGTAAACAAATGGAGAATGAAAGAGTTTCAAGTTTCATTATGCGATGGAAAGGATTGACATATTCCTTAAGTCTAGCACTCCCTCAAGAATTGTTGCTGCCAATTTGTGTGGTAAATCTATGTGATGAGTTACGCACACCATTAACGCTTTTGAAATACACAGGATGGTTTTGATACCTTACATCAATTGCTCAACAGATAGAAGACTCTATTATAGAAACTAAGACCAAAAATTGGGTAATTCCATTAGCTTCGGGGAGGAGGATAGGAAAGGAAGAAGCTGCTATAGATCCACTCAAGTAGGCATCTGTACCTGGTTCTACATCAAGACCGTCATCATACCGAAGGCCTCCGCCTCATGAGCATTAGAAACAACAACCGTCTCTTCAAGATGATCAAAGAGATCAAGGTGGAAATATTTTGAGGAATTAATGAATAAATTTTATTATTTCTGGAATGAACAAGTTCCTGGTTACTTTATCTCATCACTGAAAATCAGTTTGGTTTAGTTAAAAAGGCAGAAGAAACCAAATAAATAAGTATATAAAGATCTTATTAATTATTTTCCCTTTCACCTGATATTAGGGAATCCCATACAAGAATGTTTTATTTTCACGGACCTCCTGCAAAAGATGGTAGATTCTGGACAAGTGAAACTGAAAATTTCATTAGCTCAAGTAACATGTGTTACTGCCACAGATCTTATAATGACCCATACATTACATACATTGTTATTAATTCAAAATTGAATCACACTTATTACAACATATAACAAAACCATGAAAGGACCGTATAGTTATAGTGTCTTTAGAAACTGGGAAACATAAACAACTGGTTCATAAATCATCTATGTTGTCTCTCATTTATTTCATCATATCTAGAGTCCCTTTTTGGAATATCCTACTTACTACCCTTCTTCCTGGCCTGGGGAAAATAAAACATACAAAAGTTTGATCTCAAATTCCCAGTAAGTGTAAACAAAAGAAATATCAATCATATCATATTCATAAGAACATAACATTTTGAATATCATAACCCGCACAAGAGGTCATAATATCATAACATGGGATAAATCATTGTGGTGAAATGTAATCCCAATAATCATAACTTAAAACATGAAACTTTGTGGCATACACACATAATCATAGAAAATCATTTCATTTTAGTCAAGACTCATTGTCAAGACTATCATAGCGGAAAAAGTCCATTACTGAACCGAGTTCACTACTCATTCTAGTCCTATATCACTGAACCAGATTAACTTGTCATTCCAGCCATGTCTATCTCATAAGATATAAATCTTTACCCAATGCATTGGAGGGAGATATAGGTCCCACCAATCTCATAATGATACCATTCTTATGTGTGCCACAAGATCATAAATCTTAGCATAACCCATGTAATAAAAATGGGATTCTTAAACATCATGCCATCATAACATAATCCATATAATATAAAAGGACATCATAAAAATAATTCCATCATAACATAATAAAATCAATGTAAAAATAGGGATTTAAACAGAACCCTATATTATCTTATATGGAAAATAATTTGATACAATGCTTGAACTTCATTCTTGAGGAAATATCCTTTCTACTTCAAAAAAAATTCCTTTCTTAACATGTAATACAATTTTAAACTAAAAGAATTTGATTAAAAATAAACTTGAAAAATTGTAAAGGAAGCTTCATGGTAATAATTTTCTAAAAATACATTCATGCCGTATAAGTTAAAGGAAAACATTTTTCTCGTACTTTGGCCGGAAAAGTCAAAAAAGTACCTCGTACTAAAAACGACAAAATATTTCTTTCATATCTTTTACTAAAAATCACTGAAGGGTAAAATTGGATTTAAAAAAATGTAGGTGGATAGAAATAATATTATATATTTAGGAAACATGGATGTGGATGATAAATATTCACCAGTAAATTCTGAGGTATAAACAATCTCGGATAAAAATGAGATTTCGAGATTTTCCTTTACCTTAAGTCTGATATGCTTTGTAAATTTCCGAACCTCCTGTATAATGATTTAAATAATGTCATTGAATTATTCCAGAATCATACGCATTTTTATGATATCATATATGGTCATATTCTTAGCTTCTTATTAGTAATATTTCATTGGTACTTGTTATTCGGGTGTTTATTCCTTTATGTTCTTATGTGTGTTTTGTCGAATAAATTATTATTCTTCTTTTTAGGTTATAGATTCCTCATTTAAAAAATGTTATTAGTGTAATATATATCATATTTACTCATTCAATGCATTTATATAATCATTATTCAATAAATATCATGTAGAACGAGTCGCATCACATTGTGGAGACGGTAGGTCGTACGTACGCACGAGCGATGATATCGTTCCCATGATCATGGAATTGTATTGAAGTGTATTTATACTATTTAGGAATAAATATAATTTTATATTAATCATATATTTCTATTCTTTACACCATTATACCCATCCAAGTAAGGTGGTGGTGGAAAACAGATTACACCACGGCGTGGAGACGTTATTCCGTATGTACGTACGCGCGGTGATTTCATTTTCCATAGGATGGATAGAAGGTGAAATATGGTTGTTTAATATTTATAATAACATATATGTATATTAGTGATACTTATGTTATTGCTTCATAATTAAACAACTAAATAAGAAGAAGTAGAAGAAGAAATAAATTTGAAAGAATTGGTAATGGATATTACCTCTTCTTCGACATGCCTCTTTGAAACCTCCTCTTAGGGCACTAAGATTGGTCTTTGAAGAGGACCAGGACCTATAGTACCTTTCTATGGAAGTGGAGAAGAGAAATTGGCAGGGTTTGGCCGAGCATTAAGGATCAAAGTTGTGTGAGGAGGAGAGGGAGGAGGTGCCCTTTTATAAGGGAGGAGAGGGGCACCTTTGGAATTATAAGAAATATTAATTTATAATAAATTCCAACCCCACTTAAAAACCTCCAAAAATGACTCAAATCTGAATATTAGATGATATAGGGTTTTAATCTCATCATACAATAAAATTTATACAAGTTTTTAATTTATTTTAAACATTATCAACATGATTTATCCTTATATAATCTTTTTAATTGTATTTGTGGTAATAATATTCTAAATTTTAAATCATCATAAATAATTACTTATATGTTGTGAATTGTCTATAATTGTATAATTTATTAAATTTTAGACCATATAAATTTTAATTTATAAATTTTAAATATTTTTGTGATTTTTAAACAATTTTATAATATGTAATTTCTATAAATTAACAATAGTGTCAATTTTGACACTATTCATTTATTTGAGTTAAACAAAATATATACATAATATATGTTCAAAATAAAATATTTAATAGAATCATAACATGTCATTTGTATCTATAAAATTAGTGTAGCACATTAAATACTTCATATAATATTTATTTTAATACTTTTAAAATCATTTATTTGATATTTCAATCAATAAAATAATTTCAACATCACTATTCTGTCATAATTAATGATAATTATTTAATCCCTAAAAATTATAAATAAATTCTTTTTTTTATATAATTTTATTAGATTTCTGGAGACTATTCATGTTCAAAGTTTCATGAAGTTTATCACTAAATTAAAATTATTATACTTATAAGATTTAAGAGAGTGACATGTTGTCACTTTCTTTGGTTTTAATAATAATTATATTATTTCATGGTAAAAATTACATTAAATGTATCTAGTATGACCCTTAGGTGATATGGGTCGAACTTTATTCATCCAATAAGATTTTGGAAAGTGTTAGGGTAATTTTATAATCTTATATTTACACTTAATTACCCGATTTACCTTTAGCTGCAGTAAATAAAAATTACCGTAGTTACTATTCATAATCTAAAAAAAAGTAACCTATTAACATAATTTGGACCCACTGAATCTAAATATGGAATCCATTTTTCAAAATTCAAAACAAAAAATTTTCAGTAATTAATTTAAAATGAATCGTGTTGTTTATCAAACGGGTTTTTAAAAGTTAAAACATTGCCAAAGATTGAAATGTTTTTACCTATGAATTCGATGTAAAATTAATTCTAATGACATAAATTATATTAAATGGTAAAAATATATTCTATTTATACTTTAAAACTATTCAACATTATAAGTTAACCATATAAATTATTGCGATGAAAAAAGTTGTTTTTAATTAAAATATAGCATGTTTTTTACTATTCATCAAACTATGAAAGTTACCAGAAGAATATGAAAAAGTTATAAAAAGTAAATTTTTATATCCTGATTCCAAATAAGAATTTTATTTTGTCAAATTTAACTTATAAAAATGTCAAAAACTAGATTTAAAGTGGGTGCTCCATCAAAAGGCGGAAAAACTGCATTTTTTGAAAAATACTTATTTTACCCGAAAAATTTATTTTGTTCTCATACCATGTTCTAGAAAATTTGTAAGATGAATAATAATGTTATAAAATTCAAAATTCAGTTAATACTATTCATAACGGCTTGTTTATAATATTATAATAATATATCATTCTTTAGTGAAACTCGGTATTGCGTACTACACACGCTATCGAGGAAGGTTGTGATTGTGTGTTACGCAAGCCAAGCTAGTGTTGTGTGTCGTGAAAGATTCCTTTGATGTTGCATATAACATAATACATAAAAAATATACTTCTCATAAAATATCAGGGTGTTACATTCTACCCCCCTTTAAATGAATTTCTCCCTCGAAATTCGTCACTTCGTAACAAACAGATGAGGATACCTCTCCCTCATAATATCCTCAAGCTCCCATGTAGCTTCTTTTAATTTTTGGTTCCCCCATAAAACTTTCACCAAGAGAGTGGTCTTGTTCCGTAGAACTTCTTCAATA
Source organism: Viscum album (assembly GCA_963277665.1). Lineage (NCBI taxonomy): Eukaryota > Viridiplantae > Streptophyta > Magnoliopsida > Santalales > Viscaceae > Viscum > Viscum album. Next base: position 1,930,665,575 of record OY728123.1, read on the forward strand.
CGATCCAAAATCTCTATCGGTTGTTCTTCATAAGAAGGATCTTGCTCTAGAGGTACAACTTCTGAGCTAAGTAAATGTGAAGGATCGGGAATGTACTTTCTTAGGAGAGATACATGGAACACATCGTGAACTTGAGAGAGATTCGGTGGAAGCGCCAATCGGTAATCTACCTTCCCAACACGATCCAGTATTTCTAAAGGACCGGTATACCTAGGTCTCAACTTTCCCTTCCTTCCAAATCTCATTACTCTCTTCCAATGAGATATTCGTAAGAACACTTTATCACCCACATCAAACTCTAGGTCTTTTCTTTGGTTGTCGGCATAACTTTTTTGTCGAATCGGAGATACTCTTATGTGTTGTTGAATAGATATGACCTTTTCTGCCATTTCATCAACAAGATCAGGTCCTAATAGCTTTCTTTCCCCAACTTCATCCCAGCAAGTTGGAGTTCGGCATTTCTTTCCATAGAGATCTTCATAAGCAGCCATCTGAATACTGGAGTGAAAGCTATTATTATAAGAAAATTCAACCAAAGGTAGTTTTTGATCCCAACCACCATTGAAATCCATAGACCAAGCTCTCAACATGTATTCTAGAGTTTTAATAGTTCTCTCAGACTGACCGTCTTTCTGAGGATGATAAGAAGTACTGAAACTCAACTCTATATCTAGAGTATGCTAAAGACTTCGCTAGAACTTAGAGGTAAACATCAGATCCCGATCAGATATAATGGAAAGTGGTACTCCATGCAATCTAACCACTTCCTTTACATATATCCTGGAATGGTGATCCAGAGAGAAATCTTCCCTAATTGAAATGACGTGTGTCGACTTCGTAAGACGATCAACTATAACCCAGATAGCATTATTGACTTTGGATGTTTTAGGAAGTCCAGTGACAAAGTCCATAGTGATGTTTTCCCATTTACATTCGGGTATGGGTAATGGTTGTAACATCCCCTTAGACTTCTGTCTCTCAGCTTTAACTTTCTGGCAAACCAAGCATCGAGAGACATATTCAGCAACATCTCTTTTCATGCCATCCCACCAGAAGTAATCTTTCAAGTCCCTATACATCTTCGTGCTTCCAGGATGAATAGAGAATGAAGAAATTTGAGCCTCATCCAACAAATCCTTCTTTAATTCTGGTATGGTAGGAACACAAACCCAATTCCTGAACCTTATTATCCCATCACAATCAAGGTTGAATTCAGGAACATTTCTCACCTTTTTTTGTAACTCTACATCTTCTTTTTGTGCCTCTTTAGTCTTCACATGTATAGATGGTTGAACATTCATTTGAGAAAGATTATATTTTTCCCCTTCCATTATAATTCCAAGATCCATCCTTTTTAAATCCACAAATATTGTATCCTTTGAGATCCTCTTCATGGATAAGCTAGCATGGTCTTGTCGACTTAATGTGACTGCCACCTTGTTTGCTTTCCCAGGGTGATAATGAATTGAGTAGTCATAATCCTTAATCAGTTCCAACCATCTTCTTTGGCACATATTCAGCTCCTTTTGTGTGAAAATATACTTTAAAATTTTATAATCAGTATAAATATCACACCTTTCACCATAAAGATAATGCCTCCAAATATTTAATGCAATTATTACCGCAGCTAACTCTAAATCATAATTTGGGTAATTTTGCTCATGGATTTTCAACTATCGTGAGGCATAAGCTATCACCATATAGTTTTGCATGAGAACACACCCCAATCCCTTCTTGGATGCATCACTATAGATCATAAATCTTTCTCCACTACAAGGCAGTGTAAGCACAGGTGCACTGGATAACCTTCTTTTCAACTCCTTGAAATTCTCTTCACACTCCTCCGTCCACACAAACTTAACTCATTTTCGACTCAACCTTGTGAGTGGATTAGATAACCTTGAAAAATCTTTCACAAAATGTCGATAATATCCAGCCATACCAAGAAAACTTCGGATCTCAGTTACTGTTGTTGGTCTCAACCATCTTTTGATAACCTCTGTTTTTACTGGATATATCCCCTCTATTAAGATTATGTGACCCAAAAATGAAACTTTTTTATTCCAAAATTCACACTTGGTAAATTTGGCATAAAGCTTCTCCTTTCTTAGAGTCTTTAATACAATTCTCAAGTGATCTTCATGTTCTTCCTTTCTCTTTTAATAGACAAGAATATCGTCTATAAATACTACCACAAACTGATCAAGATAGTCTCTAAAGAATCCATTCATCAGATCCATGAAGATAGCAGGGGCATTAGTAAGACCAAATGGCATCACTATAAATTCATAGTGTCCATACCTTGTACGAAAATCCATCTTTGGTATATCCTCCCTTTTGACCCTTAATTGATGATACCCTAAACGAAGATCAATCTTGGAAAAGTATTGAGTTCTGCGTAGTTGGTCAAATAAGTCATCAATGTGTGGGAGAGGATATTTGTTCTTGATAGTGATCTTGTCAAGTTCTCGATAATCAATGCAGAGTATCATTGATCCATCTTTCTTCTTAACAAATAGAGCAGGTGATCCCCAAGGTGACACGCTAGGGAATATGAATCCTTTATCAAGATTCTATTGGAGTTGCTTCTTAAATTCCTACAACTCAATTGGGTCCATTCTATAAGGTGTCTTTGAAATGGGAATAGCACCCGGTATGAGTTCTATTGAAAACTCAACTTCACGATTTGGTGGAAGACCTGTAAATTCCTCCGGAAAGACATCATAAAACTCCCATACAATGGGTGTATTCTTAATCGTGAGTTTCTCTCCAACCATTTGAGATAAATAACCTTAATTTATTGGAATCAAGACCCATAAAATAGAATAAATTTCCAATGGAAGGTTATAATCATCCTTGCATCGATAGATGATAGTATATTGATCGGGAATATTAAATTTGATTTCCCTTCTTTGGAAATTGATATGAGCTCCGTATAAAGAAATCCAATATATGCCAAGAATCACATCAAATTCCACGATATGAAGGATCAAAAGATTTTCAGGAATCACTTTCCCACAAACTTCAATCGGAGAAGAATTATAAACTTTTGATGTGACCTTTGTTCCATTAAGAGTTTTCACAGCTAACTCAACATATAATTGTTGAGGTAATATGGTGATACCCTTAGAAAATTATTCATAAATAAAAGAGTGGGTGGATCCCGAATCAAATAAAACATTTTCTACTTTAGAGTGGATGGTAAGTGTACCTTTCACCACTTCGTTATTGTACTCTACATCGTTGATAATAATTGCATGTGACTTTACTTTGTCTTTGGCCTTAAGAGTTTGTTGATGTCGATCATCATCAACAACCCTTGGATTTGGGAATTGATTGGAATAATTCCCCATCTCCTTGCACTTGAAACATTGAAGTGTAGGAGGTTTATTCTGTGTATCCCTTTCTTTGTTCGTATCATTAGACATATTCTTCCCATTATTTCGACATTCAACTGCCCGATGACCTTCTTTTCCACACTTAAAACATTTTCTTGTCCCTTTAAGACAATTCCATCCATGTTTCTTTCCACAATTTGAGCATAAAAGAAAATTCATCTTCTTTTCAGTGTGGTCTTTAGATTTTCCTTTGAATTCCATTTTCCTCTTCTTATCAACCCCATATGACTGAAGGGTTACTCCAATATGAATCTCAACCTTGAGAGCACATTGACCAATTTCCTCATAGCTATTGAAGTCCATTGTGGCTAACTCCCTTCGAAGACATGGTTTTAAGCCACTAAAGACTTGATCGATTTTACTCTCAGGTTGGATAATAATTCCGGAAGAGTACCTTGAAAGTCTTTTAAATTTTTCTTTGTAGGTACCAACTGATTCATCATCCTTTTGCTTCAGTTCAAGATACTCCTTCTCCATATTTGTTTGAAGAATATGAGGGAAGTACTTATTGAAAAATATGTTCTTTAACTCATCCCATTCCATTGACTCAATTTCATCTCTTTGCCTCGTATTCTTGATAAGATTCCACCATTGAATAGAATCACCTTCCAAACGATACACTGCTAAGATGAATTTCTCATGTTCAGAACATTGTAGAATTGAAAATAGCTTTTTAGTGGTACTAATCCATTGTTTAGCCACTAATGGATCAGAAGACCTGCTGAATGAAGGTGGACACTTCCTCATGAAAGATTCAACAGAATGTTGCTCCTTCCTTTGCTTGTTTGGAATTCCTGTATGGTTCATAGCTTGAGAAAGTTGTGTGATCATGGCTACAAGATTTTTCATTCCATCTCCCATAATGTTTGGCTACCTAGGGGGACAATCATTACATTGCCTGTCGCATTCAGCATTAACACGGTTACTTAGGGTTCCATCCATTGACTAAAACCAATAAGCATAGTGTGAGAAACACTAATCATAATAGGAAAACCACATAATCAAGAATAAAATTTTACACTTAAGGTATTATCATAGATTATTCATGGCTATTTCTAAAACACTAATATTGTGTTCTATTCTTAGACATATCCTTTGGGTTCTTACTAAGGCTTTCACATCCTAGTTTCCAAAGGTTGACTATATCTTTCCTCTGATACCAACTATAACAACCCATACTTTACATACATTGTTATTACTTCAAAATTGAAGCACACTTATTACAACATGTAACAAAACTATGAAAGGGCCGTATAGGTATAGTTTCTTTAGAAACTCGGAAACATAAACAACTGGTTCATAAATCATCTATGTTGTCTCCTATTTATTTCATCATATCTAGAGTCCCTTTTTGGAATATCCTACTTAATATCATTCTTCCTATCCTGGGGAAAAGAAAACATACAAAAGGGTGAGATCAAATGCTTAGTAAGGGTAAACAAAAGAAATATCAATCATATCATATTCATAAGAACATAACATTTTGAATATCTTAACCTGCACAAGAGATCATAATATCATAACATGGGATAAATCATAGTGGTGAAATGTAATCCCAATTATCATAACATAAAACATGAAAATTTGTGTCATAAACACATAATCGTAGAAAATCATTTCATTTTAGTCAAGACTCATTGCCAAGACTATCATAGCGGACAAATTCCATTACCGAACCGAGTTCACTCCTCATTCCAGTCCTGTATCACTGAACCAGATTAACTTGTCATTCCAGCCATGTCTATCTCATGAGATATAAATATTTACCCAATTAATTGGAGGGAGATATAGGTCTCACCCATCTCATAATTATACCATTATTATGTGTGCCACAATATCATAAATCTTATCATAACCCATGTAATAAAAATGGGATTCTTAAACATGATGACATCATAACATAATCCATATAAGATAAATGGAAATCATAAAAATAATTCCATCATAACATAATAAAATCAATATAAAAATATGTGTAGAAACATGAACCTATATTATCTTAGATGGAAATTAATTTTGAAACAATTCTTGAACTCCATTCTTGAGGAAAATATCCTTTCTACTTCAATTTTTTTTTAATTTCTTTACATGTCATAAAATTTTAAACTAAAAGAAGTTGATTAAAAATAATCTTTAAAACTTGTAAATGAAGCTTCATGGAAATAATTTTCTAAAAATCCATTCATGCCATATAATTTAAAGAAAAACATTCTTCTCGTACTTTGTCTGGAAAAGTCAAAAAAGTACCTCGTACTAAAAACGACAAAATATTTCTTTCATATCTTTTACTAAAAACTCACCGAAGGGTAAAATTGGATTTAAAAAATTTTAGGAGGATAGAAATAATATTCAATATTGAGGAAACATGGATGTGGATGATAAATATTCCCCAGTAAATTCTGAAGTATAAACAATCTCGGATAAAAATGAGATTGCGAGATTTTCCCTTACCTTAGGTCCGATATGCTTTGTACGTGTCCTAACCACCTATATAATGATTTAAATAATTTCATTGACTTACTCCATAATCATAATCATTGTTATGATATCATATATGGTCATTTTCGTAGCTTCTTATTAGTAATATTTCATTGCAACTTGTTATTCGGGTGTTTATTGCTTTATGTTCTTATGTGAGTTTTGTCGAATAAATTATTATTCTTATTTTTAGGTTATAGATACCTCATTTTCAGAATTTTATTAGTGTAATATATATAATATTTACTCATTCAACTAATTTATATAATCATTATTCAATTAAGATCATGTAGAACGAGTCGCATCACATCGTGGAGACGGTAGGTAGTACGTACACACGAGCAATGATATGGTTCCCATGATCATGGAATTGTATTGAAGTGTATGTATACTATTTTATAATAAATATAATTTTACAAAAAATCATATATTGTTATTCTTTACACCATTATACCCATCCAAGTAAGGTGGTGGTGGAAAACAGATTACACCACGGCGTGGAGACGGTATTCCGTACGTACGCACGTGCGGTGATTTCATTTTCCGTAGGATGGATAGAAGGTGAAATAGGGTTGTTTCATATTTATAATAACATATCAGTATATGTGTGATACTGATTTTATTACTTCATAATGAAACAACTAAAGAAGAATAAGTAGAAGAAGAAATAAATTTGAAAGAATTGGTAACGGATATTACCTCTTCTTCGACACGCCTCTTTGAAACCTCCTCTTAGGGCACTAAGATTGGTCTTGGAAGAAGACCAGGACCTATAGGATGTTTCTAGGGAAGTGTTAAAGATAAATTGGATGTGTTTTTATGATATTTAAGTCTCAATGTGGGGTGAGGAGTAGAGGGAGGAGGTGCCCTTTTATAAGGGAGGAGAGGTGCACCTTTGGAATTATAAGAAATATTAATTTATGATAAATTCCAATCCCACTTAAAAACCTCCAAAAATGACTCAAATCCGAATATTAGATGATATAGGGTTTTAATATCATCAGAAAATAAAATTTATACAAGTTGGTAATTTATTTTAAACATTATCAACATGATTTATCCTTATATAATCTTTTTAATTTTATTTATGGTAATAATATTCTAAATTTTAAATCATTATAAATAATTACTTATATGTTGTGAATTGTCTATAATTGTATAATTTATTACATTTTCGGCCATATAAATTTTAATTTATAAATATTAAAATTTTTTGTGATTTTTAAACAATTTTAGAATATGTAATTTCTATAAATTAACAATAGTGTCAATTTTGACACTATTCATTTATTTGAGTTTAAATAAAATATATATAGAATATATGTTTGAACTAAAATATTTAATAGATTAATAACATGTCATATCTATATATAAAATTAGTGGATCACATTAAATAGTTCATATAATATTTATTTTAATACTTTTAAAATCATTTATTTCATATTTCAATCAATAAAATAATTTCAACATCACTATTGTGTCGTAATTAATGATAATTATTTAATCCATAAAAATTATAAATAAATTCATATGACATAGATAATTTTATTATATTTCTTTAGACTTTTCACTTTTGAAGTTTCATGAAGTTTATCATTAAATTAAAATTATTATACTTATATGATTTAAGAGAGTGACATGTTGTCACTTTCTTTGGTTTTAATAATAATTATATTGTTTCATTGTCAAAAGTCCATGAAATGAATCTAGTCCAACCCTTAGGTGATATGGGTCGACTTTTAATCATCCAATAGGATTTTTTCAAGTGTTATATTATTTTTATAATCTTATATTAACCCTTAATTACCCGATTTACCTTTAACTGCAGTAAATAAAAATTACTGTAGTTACTATTCATAATCTAAAAATAAATAAAAGTAACCTATTAACATAATTTGGACCCACTGAATCCAAATAAGGAATCAATTTTTCAAAATTCAAAACACAGAATATGCGGTAATTAATTTAAAATTAATCCTGTTGTTTAGCAAAGGGGTTTTTAAAAGTTAAAACATTGCCAAAGATTGAAATTTTTTTACCTATGAATTCAATGTAAAATTAATGATAATGACATAAATTATATTAAATGGTAAAAATATATTCTATTTATACTTTAAAACCATTAAATATTATAATTTAACCATATAAATATTGTGGTGAAAAAAGTTGTTTTTAATTAAAATATAGTGTGTTTTTACTATTCATCAAAACATGAAAGTTAACAGAATAATATGAAAATTTTATCCAAAGTAAATTTTTATATCCTGATTCCAAATAAGAATTTTATTTTGTCAAATTAAACTTATAAACTTGTCAAAAACTATATTTAAAGGGGTGTGCCATCAAAAGGCGGCAAAACTGCATTTTTTGAAAAATACTTATTTTACCCAAAAAAATTATTTTGTTCTCATAAAATGTTCTAGAAAATATGTAACATGAATAATAATGTTATAAAATTCAAAATTCAGTTAATAATTTTCATAATGTCTAGTTTATAATATTATAATAATATATCGTTGTTTAGTGAAACTCGGTATTGCGTACTACACACGCTATCGAGGAAGGTCGCGATTGCGTGTTACGCAAGCCAAGATAGTGTTGTATTCCATGAAATATTACTTTGATGTTGTGTATAACATAAGACATATGAAAATACTTCTCATAAAATATCAGGGTGTTACAGATCTAGAGGAAGAAGGCGAATGGAAGGAAGTCAAACGTATAAATGTGTAGAAATATGATGATTGGATAATTAGGAAAACGATCAACCGGACTCATGAAATTTTACAAACATAGTTGAAATAGCGGATTGTGTCTTATACCACTCCTACCATAGAAAAAACATCTTCATAAAATGGTCATTCCTCAAAGAAGCGAAGTGATTATAAGTAAAAATATCAATCAGAAGAAGATGATCTCACGTTAAGGCCAATGTTTTCCTTGACCTTGGTAGATTTCATGTCATCTGTTTCAAAAGTTCAGGCACCACCCCACTAAATTGAACAACCAGAATTAACCCATTAAGAAGATTATTCATCAGATGAAAAGTTTATCTTTGGTTTTGTCAACATTATCCACATAACGGACCCTTATACTGATGATGATTCTGTTTTAATGAGCCAGAATTCCTTGTACCTAATTGGGGAACCAGAAGAAGAGCCCAAGTTAGAGGATGCAGGGAAGACGTGGAAATTATAGAAACCTCCATTTTAATTCTACCCATTCTTTATCCATATATACAGAAGAAACTCATGGAATATCCCTTTAGTGAGCTCTACGGGAACAAGGACTTTCTTCCAGGAAAGATAGGTTCGGTTCTAACATAATTATTTTGGAGGACCGATTAGAAATCACATTATCTTCCTCTCAGTAAATGAATATATCTACTTAGTCTAATATGCTAATTCCAAGAGTATTTCCATCTCCTGGTCCAATATATAGTGCATCTACATCAAAAGCAATAACTTCCAAAGAACCTACAAAATTGCATCTCTATGATAGGAAACACATACCTTTGGACCAAAAGTATGATATCTTTAAATAGTTGTCCCAATTACCAGCCATGTTATCAATTTTGGATGCTTTAAATCTGTCAAAAGATCTTCGAGAGGCACTCATTGAGGCTTTTTCGTGTCCTCAATAATTTAAAATCGAAGTTTCTACTGTTGAGGTTTACCATAAAGAGAATAATCCTACATAATTTCATGCAGTCATATCTTTTAAATATGAAGATGAATATGATGTTGTACGTGGACATATTAGACCCTTGTATTTGTATGTAAAGGTCAATGAAATATACATCCAGTGGTCCTTAATTGATAATGGCTCTGAATTCAACCTCATTCTTGTTCGAATACTTTGTCAATTATGCCTGACTAAATATGAATTAGCTCCTTCTACTTTAATGTTGCATTCTTATGATAAGAATGAGCAAAGAACCTTTGGGTGATATTAAACTCAGATCTATTGTTAATGCTTTGAATGGATTGGAAAAGATTCCAGAAAATCCATTCATATGTTTGAGTGCAGATTATGTGGTACCTATTAATCAAATTGAAAAGGTAAAACTAAATCTAGGAACACATCCAGTAACTTCCATAATTTCAATTACGGTAATTGAGCCTGAAAACATGGGAGAACCTGTTGATCCACCGAGTAGTGATGGAAGTTTAAATGGATATGTATTTATTTCATCGACTGAACTACAACAAGACTCTACTTTGTCAACCAGAGTAGAAGAGATTGTAGCAAAGCTAGAGGAAGACAAAGATGTTGATTCTCAAACCATCATTCTCTCTTTATTACCATATGAAGACCCTTCATCATCAGTAGGTTCAGATATGGTGGCCACTTCTTCGGGATGTTCAAATACTAACTTCCCCTTTAACTTTTGGGGTTTTTCCTCGTCATCTACTATAAAAGTTGAAACATAAGAGGTAATAGTAATGATGAAGAAGAGGAAGATCTTTGGGGTGCTCCTCTAGTATATGAGGAAGGGGTATCTACCACCATGGATGAGCTCAGAGAAATAAATATGGGTACAGAATAAGATCCACGCCCCACTCTAACTAGTGCGGCCATGACCTATGAATAGAAAGAGGTGTATAATTAATTTATAAAGAAACATTGAGATATATTTTATTGTAATTATACAGAAATTCCAGGACATAATCCTGATGTACCCACCCATCATTTGGGTTTAGAGGAATAACACCATGGATTCATGGAACTGGCAGGAAGAACACACCTAACTCATGTCTCCAAAATTGAAGTTGAAGTTGATAAGATTATAAAGGATGAATTTTTCAGAGAAGTTCAATATCCAAAATGGTTGTTCAAAATTGTCCCTGTGAAAAATAAGAATGGGAAAATAATATTTTTCATTGATTTAATTGATCTTAATAGGAATTGTCCTAAAGATGATTTTCCTGTTCCGATTACAGAACTTTTAATTGATGAAATGGGTGTTTATAAATCTCTTTACTTTAGGGATGGATACTCCAGGTATAATCAAATCCATATGGCCCCAGAGGATAAAAACTCTATAGCCTTCAGAGCCCCATAAGGTGTGTTTTTCTATCGGGTAATTCCCTTTGGCTTAAATAATTGAAGTGCAACATACCAATATTCTATGCACCATATTTTCAAACCCTTCATAGTAAAGTTTGTTGAAAGTTATGTGGATGATTTGGTGTTAAAATCCATACAATGTTCCAATCACTTGGTTGATTTTGATACCATATTCCATAATCTTTGACAACACAATTTGAAGATAGAACCCTTAAAATGTGCTTTGGGTAACCTCAGGAAAGTTCCTTGGCATCGTTGTACGCCATCGTGGTATTGAAGTTGATCATGAGAAAACAAAATCAATCCTTCGTATTTCACCTACTCGGAATTTAAAATAATTAATAGGACTACAAGGAAACATGGAATACATTCGGCGCTTTATCACTAATTTGGCAGGCAAGTGTTTTCCCTTCACCAGATTAATGAAGAAGGGAGTCACCTATCAATGGAATGAAGACTGCCAAGAAGCATTTGATACCCACAAGAAATATCTCTTGATTCCACCGGTATTAATGCCACATGATGAAGGAATACTGCTTATTCATTATGTGACATCTTTAGAGCGATCACTTGGTTCTTTCCATTCTCAAAATAATGATGATGGGAATGAAAATAGTCTTTAATATCTCAGTCGAACTATGCTTGAGTCAGAAACTCAGTATTCAAGTATTGAAAAGTTCTACCTAGTGTTAATATTTGCAGTTCATAAATTGTGGGACTATCTGCAACATCGTGAGGTCCAATTAGTATCTCGCAATAACCCGATCAAATTTATCCTTAGTTGTCCTATGATTATAGGGCATTTTTCATGGTGGGTAGTTATTTTAAAGCAGTTTGATATCCAGTTTGTACCTCAAAAGGAAATAAAAGTCCAAGATCTGGTCGACTTCCTTGCTGAACATCCATCTGCAGAAGATACATCATTAAATAATAAGATTTTTTATGAAGATTTCTTCTCTATTCAGGACAATTCCCAATCATGGGAAATGTACTTTGATGGTGCTTCTAGAAGTCCAATAGGGAAGAGAATGGAAAACCCTAAACTCAAAAAAAATTGGGTTAGGAATTGTTCTTATTTCCCTAGAAAAGGCAGTGTTTCCTTATTCCTTCCTATTTTCAGAAGGTGGAACCAACAATGATTTGCAGTATCAAGCTCTCACCACAGGTTTGGAATTACCACTTCAGGTGAAAGTAAATCACATAAACGTGAGTGGTGATTCAGAATTGGTAATCAAGAAAATCAATGGATAATATTCTATCAAAAAAGAATAATGAATTATTTTGGGTGATTACGTCAAAGGGTTAATGGCTAAATTTCCCTTAGATCTGAAATTTTTTTATGTCCCGTGATCAAAAAATTCCCAATAAGATGCAATGGATAATGCAGCCACATCCTTGGATGATCCAAATCAGGATGAGACAGTCATTAGCATACCCCATCGTCGTGTGGTCTTACCTTGTTTTCATACCAGAATGGAGGAAATTAATGAAATTATCCCTATTTATGAGCCATATGGTTATACCATAGAATGAAGAACACCCATCATGGAATATATTCAAAATAGAGTACTTCCACCAAATAGGGATAAAAAAGAATAGATCTGACGATGAGCAGGCAATTTTACTCTTTATGATAGTCCAAACCACCAAAAGATCCTCTTCAAGCGAGGCATTTATGGAATTCTCTTCAGATGTATTAATGGAGAAGAGACTGCTGCTATCATGAATGAAGTACATTCAGGATCTTTTAGTGCCCACCAGTCTGGGCATAGACACTCTGATAAGATCCAAAGGCTTGGATTCTTTGGACTTCAATGACGCAGGATTGCATAGATTTCTCTAAGTAATGTCATCCCTACCAAGTGAATGCAAACTTCATTAATCAACCCCCAAAGTTTATACATACAGCTAAATACTCTTGGACATTTTCCATATGGGGGAATGGATGTATTAGGGCATTATACTCCAGCCATAGTTTAGCAGTTCAAGTATATTATTACCGCTACTGAATTCTTCTCTAAATAGGATGAGGCAATACCTCTTAAAGAATTTAGATCCAAAAGCATTTTTTATTTTGTCAAAACTAACATCATCACTAGATTTGGTGTCCCTCATACTATTTTGATAGACAATGGCACCAATTTTTGTTCTTCTAAGTTAAAAAAGTTATATCCGGAACATAATATCAAATCCAACCATTCATCTCACTATCATATAGCTTTTAATTGATAGTTAGAGTCCTTCAACAAAATCCTATAAAATATACACTAGAAGATGGTGGATAAAGATAAGAAATCAATTCCTGATAAACCTTTTAATGCTTTATGGTCTTATTGGACCACTACTCGTAATTTCACCCAAGAAACTTCTTATTCATTGGTATATCGATCCAAAGTAGTTTTTTCAATCGAAATTAAATTACCTTCACTAAGAGTTGAAATATGTGATCAGTTGACTACAGATGAGAGTTCTAGGAAATGGTTTGATGAGCTAGAATGATTAGACGAGAAAATATTGCATAATCTGCATCATTTAAAAGTCTATCAGGATAGAATAGTGCAAGATTTTAACAAAAAAGTTCACCGCCATTCATTTCTTCAAGGAAAATTGGTATTGGTCCTTAGGACTCCAATGATACCAAGGAAAAAACCTCCAAAGCTTGAGACAAAGTGGGAAGGACCTTATTCCATACATAAGTTCTATTCAAATGGATATTATTCCTTAATATCAATGGATAGATAGATTATTACAACTCCAACCAATGGGATATTCTTAAAGAAATAATTTCTGTAGTTGTATAATCATCCTCACTACAAGACTTAAAACTGTACAGTATGGTGTCCTCACTTCAAGACTAAAAATTGTGCAGCCCCCCGTCGTCCTCACTGCAAGACTTAAAACTGCATAGTACAATGTCCTCACTACAAGACTTAAAACTGTGTAGCCCCCATCATCCTCACAATAAGACTTAATACTGAACAGTACAATGTTCTTACTACAAGACTAAAAACTGTGCATCCCTCATCGTCATCACTGTAATACTTGAAACTGTACAATACAATGTCCTCACTGCAAGACTAAAAACAATGCATCCCCCCATTGTTCTTACTACAAGACATAAAACTGCATAGTATAATGTCCTAGTTGCAAGACATTTAACTGCATAACAACCATATGCGCCCATGTTGCATGATGTTAAATTATATAGTATCTTTATCCTTGTCGCATGACATTGAACTGCATGACATCATTTTTCCTCGTTGCATGACATTAAAATATACGGATAACATTTTTTATATTTGACATTAGAAGCTTCTATAAGAAAAAATCATTGACATCATCGCTACTCCTTAGTGGTACATGAGTCCCTCTCTTTCCTATGTCTAAGTCAGATTTGCATAGAGACCTTATTTCAAGAACTACGTATGGCTTGATTCTCATTTTTTTAATAAGATACATAGAGATGCCTAAATATCTTATTTTGGGCCCAGCCACAAGCACCAAATATTCTTATTTTCTTTTCTCCTCCTGTATATGAATCAAATATTTATAGAGTGTTTCCTTAGGATATATTATTTTGTCCTTATGCCATTCTATGTCTTAAGATTTACCATTCTCTCAGAACGTGTCAAAATCCCCCATTCTTCATGTCAAACTCGATTGGCATGAGAAATTATTGTATCAATAACTATGTATGGCTTGATTCTCATTTTAAACGAGATACATAGAGATGCCTATATCTCCAATATTTGGCCCATCCATGATAAGAAAACCTTTATTCCTTGTATAAGAATCAAACATGCATAGGTAATGTTGTATGAACTATGTATGACTTTATTCTTTCCTTTAGCAAGACACATAGTGACATTTGGGTATTATACCTAGTCCAGTTACAATATGCCTTCAATTTCACATCGGTTCATCTTCGTCCTTATCACATGACATTAAACTGCATGGAAATCTAACACTCCTTTCTTCTCCTATGTCACCTGTATATTATAGAAGAAACGTTTACTACTAGTTTTTTCCCACACCGAGCATAGCTCAAGTGGGCTTAGGAATTGGGTAAAAGGATTCTTTATATAAATTAGGTGCCTCAATTTCTTATGGTGTTATTAATATCTTCACTGCATGACTTAAAACTGCACAGTATAATTTCCTCGTTGCATGAATTTAAGCTACACAACATAATATTAATTCATAGGAAACAAAGAAAGTCTCCATTTTACATATGAGACATATCTATGTAAAGAATGTTAAACTCATGGAAAATATTGGTTGAAATATTTCTCATATGCATTGAGCATAACCCTCTCCCATATTCTACACTCTTAATCTCAAATGTTTCTAGATCTTCATAATCTTTCTTACGGTTTCTGGGGACAATGTTTCCAATACCTGAGAGACAACTTGCCTGACTATTAAGCAGATTCCCTTAGGTGGCCTTACATTAGTTGCCTACATAATGGGCCTGTCAATCAAAATATGACATTATTTGACTATCCAGCATATTCCCCAGTTGGACCTGCATAATACATTCCCCATAATATGTTTTTCAAATAATGGTAACTTCATTCTTGGTTATAGTATTTTTTCCACTTAAAACTTTGTTGACAATATATATGACTCTCTAATTTAAAATAGACATTCAATTATACTTGTCTCGTCATCTTTCCCTCAATCTAAAAGTATTCAAGACCATTGTTTACACATTTCCCTTAACATTTGTTCAATTAAATATGAAATACCTTTGGAACCACTTGGACACATATCATATATTATTTCCTTTTCTTATCCTAGTTGTATGACCTAAAACTACAGACACCATACCTCTTAAATTTGGGTCATACCTTCATAAAAGTCATATTCTTATGATTCTTTGGACATCCTGGTTATAAATACCTTGTCCATATTCAGGTAACTTTCTCTATGAACAAAACTCTGTGGTTTGGAAAATCTGAATCTTAATAAACTTTATTCAAATTTTAGCAATAGAATGTCCAATTTTTTAGATCTCTTTTCCTGAATGTGAAGAAGGTTCCATTAGGTGGCACTATAGAAGTTACCTACATAATGGTTTTGTCATTGAAAAGATGACACTATTTGGTTATATAGCATATGCCTTAGTTGGACCTGCATAACACAACCCCCATAATGGGTTTGTCAAAATAATGGTAACTTCGTTCTTGGAAAAGACTTCCTCTAGTGCATTTAATCCCTTTTTTCATATCATCCTTTGGATTCAAAAATTCTTAAATTACAGTTTACAATTTTCCATTCCATACATGGATATGATAGTATATTTAAAAACAAATTATCAAGAAATTGGGCGAGTCTCATAACTTTTTTCAAGCATAATGACCTTAAATTAAAGCCACATAATGTGCTCATACATGACTTAAAACTTCATAGTACAAATGTCCTCACCTCATGACTTAAAACTGCACAGTACCAATTTCCTCGCTGCATGACTTAAATCTATACAATATGATATCAAAAATTCTCCTTTTTGATAAATTTTAACAATTCTTCATTCACCAAATTTGTATAGAATTGGTTTTCCTATTCCTGACATATGTCGGCATAAAATAGCTATTTATTCTTAAAATTACTTTCCTTGAAAAAACCACCCATTGTGGTCTTGAGTCCCCTGAATCTTATTTTCCCCTGTATATCAGTAGTAAAATGTTAAACTTAAAAGATCTCTTGTTCTTGACTATTCAGTATGTTCCCTTTGGTGTCATTGCATAAGTTGCCTACATAATAGGATTGTTAGCCAAAATATTCCACTATTTTTCTATGAAGCATATTCCCCAGTTGTCCCTACATAATACATCCCCCTTAACGGGTTTTTTCAAATAAAGGTAACTTCATTCTTAGAAGAGACTTCCCTTATGTTGATATAGGTTTTAAATTTGGTGGCCATAAAAATCATGGCTCAAGATTCCCCTTAGAAGTATTTAAAAAATATTAAATCAATTATTAGTCATAGAGTCTTATTTAGGAACTAAATCTAAAATTTTTATGGTCAATTATATTCAACCATAAATATTATCTCTTTATAATATAACATTCATGACTCTAAAATGAAAACTATAAAAGACTAGGTACTCACTAGATTGAGAACCAACAAAGGTCACTCTAGATAAAAGTCGAGTCTCAGCTCACTAAATGTACATTTTTTGTATAATTTAGGTAATAATGAGAAATAAAAAAAAAGTCAAGAGGTATAATGTTTATGGGGTTGTCCATATAACCCTAGAAAAAATCAAACTATTCTTACTAGTCCCAATAGCTAATGTAAAACTAAAGCAGTTAGTGAAAGTGAAAACACAAATGATTAAAGACAAAACATTTTTCATTTATGAAAAAAAAATTCACAGATGAGCATCCACAAATTGGAGTCTCTCTCTTGTCAAAAATAAGAAATTATTAAAGGATTTCTACATAATTCTTCATTTGTTTGACAGCCTCTTCAGCCTTGTCTGCTTCCTGTTCAATCTTGTTTATTTGACTAGCCTCTCTCTCTTCATCATGATGAAGTGCTTCTATAGAATATACAATAGATTTTTCACCATCCTTCTAGACTTCTCTTAGTGATCTATAAAGATGGTCGAGTTCCCCTGTAATGATATCTAACTCATTTTCATGGCGCAGTTTTTTAACTGTCTTTTTTTAATCGCCTGCTTCAGTTCCTTCAACTTTTCAGTATGATTAGCCTCAGCCTCGGACAGCACTGCTTGGAACTCTTCAATATTGAATGACAGTTTTGTCTTTTATCAAGTCTTGGAGAATATTTTTCTCTTTCTCCTTCCTCTGAATAATCTCTTTTTTTATAGTATGAATTTAACTGTATTCGAAACCGGAAAATCCTTGTGTGATAAACAGATATTAATGTCCTGAAATTCGTGAAGGCGGTACCTCAAGGGGAATCTCGGATATTATCTTACAGATATTTTTTCATGCCTTGCGGCATGCAAGTCGAATAGACTTTTGCAGTTGTGGGTCTTATTTAGAATCACTATTATAAGGAGGGACATATTCTGGGACTAACATGCTAAATGAAGGGCCATGTTCTGTTCCTTCTTGGACAATGGTTACTCTACCTTCCAATGTTGTTGGAATGATGCAGAGGATTCACCTCCATATCTATCCATTGAAGTTGATAGTCCTATATGGTAAATCAGGAAGTATGATTATGGTTAGATTCAAGAGATAACAAAAGTGAAGGAAACACAATATTAGTATCTCTTACCTAACAATAGGTCAGAAAATTGAGAAGAATCCTCCCCCAATATTCTCTGTTTCAACAATTTTGTTTTATGTCTCTAGATGAGGAGTTCTATATTTAATATGCTTAGGATCTTCAGAGTGAATCTTAGGAAGATCTGTTGTCTCAATATCCACCTGAACCAATATCTCTACAATGGTGGGGTTGAGATTAATATCAACATTTCCTTTAAGTATCGTTGTAGCATCAGTTTCTTTGGATGGAAGTGCATATTTCAACCAACCATGGTTAGAAGGATAATCATAAGATGATTTATAGGACGAATAATAAGAACTCACATCCAGTTGATTCTATACAAGGAACTAAAAAATATTCTAAATAATTGGATATATTAAAATGTTCTAAAATTTCTTCAAAATACATGCCAAGGTTCATCATTTCATCCAATGACATCTCAGATCCCAGGTTAGTCTCACCCATCGAAGAACATGGCTTGTTTGATTTGAAAATTTTATTCGGCAACCTTTGACCCTGAATATCTTCCTCATCAACAGTTGTGGGGACAGTATCAGTTTTTTATAGATGTTCTGGTGCATGTGATGAACCTAAAATAATTATAGAATGGAAGTTATTTGTTGTTACATTTGATTCTTTATGAAGTATTATTGATTTACCAGAAGCCTACTCTCTCCTGATAGCAGGAACATGAGCAGTACTGGGAACATATTTTGGTTCTTTTAGCTTCAATTCCTCTTTAAAAACCACTAGATTTGCAGGAATTTGTGTCTATTCAGCAGAACCTTCTATGGTTTCTAGAACCTTATCAGTAGTTTCATTCAAATAAGATATGTAAGAGTTCCCTGTAATCCTAAGAAGATAAAACACTTTTTCTTGAATAAGGACTACAATTCATGATATTAGGGAGACTCACCACTACTATGAAATCGCTTAACCATGTCTCTATTTATTTGGTGCTTTTTCTTCTTCACCTTCTTAATAGGTCTTTCATCATCATCCCCAAAGACAGTTATTAGAGATCCCAATACCCTCTCTATTTCCTCCTTCATATATTTTTGGCCTGGAGATATTTCACTTGATTCACAGTGTGACCTGGTAGCTCCAAAAGCAGTGCCTTCAGGGCTATATTATGGTGAGGGAACATCAGTTGTCTTTACATTTCCCAACTATGAGTTAAGATGATACTACTCCAAAGTAACAATGTTTTGACTAAATTTAAAGTTAAAAAATGGAAGAGAATATGAGAAAAAGGAAACTTGCATCCTCATGATCTACAAAGTCATGTCACTCTTCATTTAATGAAGGATTAATCCCTTTGGTGATACCATGAACTATCATTTACATCCCCCGCTTTTTAGTAGGAATAGATTAATAAGTAGAAAATATGAGCATTTCTATCTCTTGAATGTAAGTCCACGCCACATTTTCATTATCCTTAAAAATAATGTTAGAAGAAGCTTTCAAAACCCATACTCCTATAATATGTAGTCCTTCACACAGATCCATCTACATGGTCTCAGCATCACAGTATAGACTCTTCCATGTTTGAACGACCTCTGTCTATATATATTCAAAATTTATGTTAGAGGGTTGTGAAGAGGATCCTAAAATCTTGTATTTGACTTTCTTCCCAAGAACCATAGTCTTAAATGAGATATTAGAAAATGGAACTCGCCATTCTTCATAATTTTGGAAACTTGATCACCTCGATGTGATTTCGGTAGGGATTGATGGAGTGTAACTTTTAATTCTGGTAGGTGGTTTATATTTGGAACGAGGTATCTTCGATGAATTTGGAGCATCATCACCTCTACCCTCTAATTATTTCAAGTCGGCCCCTAATGACGAAGAACTATCTTCCAAATGAAGTGGTTACCTCCTACTACTTCTTTACACTGAAACTCAAGGAATAACATGATTTAATACCTTTTCTGGGTAAGATGCAGCCTAGTTTTCAGCATACCGGATAGTCAATCTGCTTACTAAATCAGCGATGGGTAAATTAATTTTTTCCCCAGTCTTCTCCGCATATGTCAACAACCATAGTTGTCGTGAAACCATTGGGGTTTTCTATAATATGATATGCACAGGAGGAGATACATTATTCAGTTTTATAAATTTTAATTGATGTGAAAATCTATAAGGAGCATAGGCCTTACATATGATTTCTTCATCAATTCTGGTTTCTAACACACCATCTTTGCAAGCTATAATATATTCCCTCTATTCCAAACTAGTTATCCCATCATCAATAAATTTCTCAATAGGGGGATTCCCATAAAAAATTGAATTCCTTATGCATGCTCAATCTAGCCTTGATGTCGTATGTTAACAAGGACAAAGGTGAAATACCAGAAAAAGCCTAAACAGATGGTCAGAAAGAACTTTCAAAAACCTATACTTCACTTTGTACTGCATATGTTCTGAAGTGAGTAGAAATCCATCTCCACAACACTTGGAATGGTCCTGTTATTCTAAAGTAATACATCCCCCTTTTAAATATACAGCAAACTCCTATGAATCTTGGCCAAAACAGGATTATCCAACCCTACCATCCTTTTCTCCACCAGCTTAGTCAAAATACAAAGGTTCCTAGCCTCTCGCCTCCTTTGGAGTCTCAGACTAGTAACAAATACATGCTGAGCTAATGGCCAAGAAATATTCCATAGATGAATTTGAAAAAAAAATTGTGTTGACTTCATATCCCCATTAATCAAATTCTTCTATCTCCAATGTTGTCCAGAAGGTGTCAAGAGTACCTCTCTTATCCGTCCTTGGAGAGCTGGTCGGACGGGTGTAAGTGGGACTCTTTTCCTTTTATTTATCAAATATATTTCCATTCATTCCTCTGGATGAATATCTCTCCTAGAGTGATTCTTCATGGTGGTCTTGTTCCTAAGATTGTTAAACATTTTCATTAACTCACGAACCATGGCTGTTGTCTTTTCTAAATCATTCCATTTTACCTTGGGAGGAATAAACTCGTCATACATGTCTTTAAGTATTGGAGCTCCCAAAATCTTATAAACATCCCAGAAGCTGATGTATACCTATCTATGTGTTAAATGGAAGGAATTAGTCTCTGGACTCCATCGTCTTTACAATTCTGGCACGAAATCATCATTTATGTACACATAAGTTTTTCCAACCTAGACAACCTCATAAATCCTGCACCATTCAATTCATCTATAAATTCTGCACAGTTTTTACGATCCCAATATTCCCACTTACATAAGAGTTTTACACCTCCACCTGGGTGAAAGTCCCAACCTTTCTTCCAACCCTTGGACTGATCCATCTAAGAATCTGAAATGATAGATGAATTAAAGTGTGGATGCAGCTCGGGTGTGTGTGCCTTCAAATCTGTAGCACGCGGGCTATGATGCATAATATGATATTTCTCTATTATCCCAAAATCATAAAATGATCCCCCAGCAGTAATTTTGGCCGATGAAAAGTTTGTATAATATTGAAACCAATAATGTGGGACATATTTTTTTAGATTTGGAACATTATCATCCTACAAATGGCCATTTCTATAAAAAGGTAGATAGGTGATTCGAGGAAAGTTGAAAAAATACTTCTTTAAATATTATGTGAAGTCTGGAAGGGTGGTGTTGCAAACATCAAAGTAATAATGACTAAATACATTCATCATGTCATCAATCCTCTTGTTCGAAATCTCATCATCAGTTCCAATTCTTTTGGGATCTATTTGAACCTACAAAAAGATAAAAATTATCTTTTAAAGTAAGTTCATTTTTTGTGTTTTTACAAAAAAATGGTAAAGGCATTAAGGCACACAAGTATAAGTCGACACACAAGTATGGCTCCCCACTTATAGCGTGCAACTAAAAAACATACAGAAGAAATGTGGTAAAACAGAGGCATCGGAGAAGACTTTCCTTCTGAGAGCTGAAATTTTGGATGTCTCGAAGCTTTTCATGAATTTGAAGTTGTTATATTTAAGTGACACATGTTACCCTACCTTCCAGATTATTGCATGTTGCAAACGTGCCTGACCAATTTCTCAAATGTACATAACACTTTTGAATCCTAGTACTCTTTTCTTTCTCCTTCATTACTTTACCTCAATATAGGATTTTCTCTTCATTTTCTGATCCAATCTTGAGGGGGGGCTTTTGATGACACTCCATTCTATAAAAGAGTATTAAAAATGACAAAGGGAATCCCCTTAGAATGAATAGAGGAAAATACATGAAAAAAATAAATATTTTCAAAGGCATGAATTTTGGATCGCACTAGTGTATCCAAATCACCATCGGCATGCAAGTCTACTTGGGCACTACTGATCCGGCGTGCAGCCCCTTGCGTACCACAAAGTTGGTGCACGGCCAATTGCATGCCAAAAATTTTGTATGCAACTTACTTGTGTGCCCAAATTACTTTCTCCCAAGTTCCCATATTTTCCTATAAATACACCATTGGTAACCTCATTTGTATGGACAAATTTTCCTGAAGCCCAATTGTTTCTCTCGTCACCCTAGTACTTCACCCCAGTCTTCTAAAACTTTAAAGGTAGTTCTTCAACATAGTGAGTGCAGGATTTAAGGGAGGATCATTGGAATTAGGTACTTTTAGTGTTTGAAAACCATAAAACTTGCGCACCCAAAGCACTCAACCTCCCCAAATCATAAATACTTGTGTTCGGCTTATTCCTTTCATAGGAACTTGAGCTCCCCACTTCAAGGACCACCTGTGAATACTCTTTAAGGCTTGAGTAATGTCTCTCCCAAGTATTAACACACAGGTTGTTCATCGCTTAAGTGATAATCAGGTCACCCAAGCCTACTTGTGTTCCCATACTTGTGCGACCTTCCCTACTTTGGTGTCCCTCTTGGATTCACTTACTCTCTTCAGTCTACAAGACATCAATTATTCCTCAAATCCATTCATTGCAATGATTCTTCTTCCTTGGATACCTTGTCTAAAAGGGATTCTATTGATACCTCCATCAAAACCTACTAACTTATCAAACCTTTGGGAAAGGCTCGTCAACGTGTCTCCTATTTGGGTTTGTATTTCCACAGTCAGAGATTTCTCACATTTGTTTTATAATAGAGTTAGGATACATGTAATATTTGTGGGTTTGTATATCAATAGTCACATGAACCTTTCTCCTAGAAAAAGTGTTGGGAAGCTCCTGGATTGGAGAAGGGTTTGGGTCCTAACCTCACCATTCTCAAAGAGAAGACCCAAAATCTCATGTATTTGTTAGGGATGGTAAGGTTCACACTTTGTTCTCCGCAAAATTATAGGATAAGTCTTCCCCCATTCCAGGATCAATTTTTTGGAATCCATCCAGCTGTAAGCCCCAAACCTTCTTCCCTTATTCCTTTCACTGGACCCTTGTCCAATGTGAAGAGAATAGAGGGATGTCTCGTCGCCTTACCCTCTTCCCTCATTGCCTTGCCCTCTTCAATCATTGACACGCCCTCTTCCACTAATGGAGGAGGAAAAATTTGAAAGTGTAAATGCCATTTTTGAATATATGACATCCTCTTGTTTCTCACATCGAGCATGACTCATGTGGGATTAGAGATTGTTCATGGTCACAACATTTACAGAATTGAAGGAACTATGAGAACTCAGATTCATGTCCAAACTAGGATATGTAGCATGCCCTTTCATGTCTCAAGCTCAATTGGTATTTTCTTTAGTAATACAAACTTCATTTCTCTAATCTGGGAATCCTCCTTAGGAATAATCCCCAAATTAAACCCCCAAAATAATTAAGTCATCCTTTTCACAAAGTAATCCCAAATTCATTTCCCTCAAAGGAATATACTCTCCTATGAGACCTAATCGAACTGCATGGGCCTTGATTTCCATCTATATGGGATATGTAGGAATCTTCATTGAGGATTAAACCCAATAACCTAAATCAACCCTGTTCTCCTTGGGCCATATTCCCAATAGGTTCTGTTCCTACTTGGAAACCCATATTCATTCCAAGCTCATTGGGCTTCTTTAGTATAATTATCACACTATATTTTGACTAAACACATTTTTCTTAGATGTCTATACCACCTGACAATAAACTATTTAGATAAGTCCTTATCGCGTGACCTTAAAAGGTATGATGTGTCCCATTTAGTGGAACTGAACTACAAGGGTTTTTTATTATTTTTACAAGGATAATTAGGTAGCCCATTTTATGGGAATGATCCCAAAATCAAACCAAACCTTCATCTCCCTGGATGAAAATAAATTCTAGAGTGCCCCAATTAGTGGCTTAAAAACCATTATCATCACAACGATGATTAACGGAATCTCTAAGCAGTATATTAGAGGATACCATTAATGGACAACCTCGAATACATACGGATACTTCCCTTAATGGAGAACTTTGAATTCATAATGATGATTCTAAATTTTACACATGTTGATAAGTGATTGTAAATTCCATGGGAAACTTATGATATGCTTGGTGAATTAATAAGGTTTTATGAAAATCTCTTAAATTTACAAGAGAGTACCGATGTAGACAATAATTTCCCCCAAAAGGGTGTAATGAGTCCGACCTCCCATCCTCTCAAACGATGTACATTCCTAAGTATTGTGAAGTTAAAAATGGATGAATGTATGCCTTTTTAAAGCAGTTCCCCTTTGGATAAATAATTGTTGGATGTTTCTGGTTCCATAAATAAATTCAATGGAAACCGCCTGGAAGCAGTGATTCTTAAAATCAGTATACACGTTTCAAGTACCTATGAAACATACACTTAGGATTTTTATTCAAAATCACAAACCATATATCCTTATACTTTATAAAAATAAAAATCTTTTCTTTCGAAAGGTCGAATCTTTTGGAATATTTTTCTATCATCTTTTTGGTAGAAATCATTCTTCTTCAAATATTAAAAGGCTTTGGATTATTATGAATCTGATCATGGGGAACACTTTATTATTTATTAACAATGAGAATATGGTCATATATAGATTTTATTATACAAGACAGAAACATTTTCTTTTTATTATATATGCCTATAATTCATATCAAAAACATAGTGCTCTATGGAAGTAGATTCTTTCTATATCTAGCAATACAATTAGACCTTGGATTATTCTTGGGAACTTCAACTCAATTTTTAATTATGATGAAAAAATGATTGTTTTGAACTTCTATATTTATTATAGGTAATTAAAATATCTTGTGGAGTATTGTTATATTTTTGAAATTAACCTCATTATAGATAAATTTACTTGGTATTGGAAACTCATGCACAAAGTGGTTTCCAGTAAATTGGATAGATCTCTAGTTAATAATGAATATTTGAATTCTTGGGCTAATATATATTTCACAAAATTTTCCAAAATATATTTTAATTATCGTCCTATTTTTCTAAAATTTACTTATAGAGACAAGAAATATCCCCCAATTCAGATTCAATAATTCTTGGGCTTCACATCTTGATTGTAGTAAAATTGTTCAGGATACTTGAAATTCTATGTTTTTTAGAGATGATGACTTCGCTTGTCTTCTCATGATAAAAAATCCTAAAAAATATAAAGGATTGGAGTAATTTTTTTCATCTCTATTAATGAAATAATTTAATCTCTCTAATAATCCCTCTATTACATCGAAGAAGGTAACCCAAATCTTGACTTCTATGATCATTTTAAAGAGAACGTTGATGTCTCCCTTAAACATTCCAGAATATTGGATATTAAAAATAATGAAAAATATTGAAAAATAATAATTATTTAAAGATAAATGGCATAAACAGGGTGATATAAAATATATATTATTCAATTCCGTTCAAAAAAAATAAATCTATAAAAACATATGTCGCTACTTAATGATGGTGACCATTTCATTGATAATAAGAAATATCTTGAAAAACATGTTGTTTCATACTACATGGACCTTTTAAATGGTCCTAAATTAGATTTAGATTTGATGGAATGGATAATTCTTACTCTATTTAGTGATATTGATAATGAGATACTTACATCTTAACCTTCAGAATCTAAAATAAAGGAGGTTGTTTTAATCTTAATACTGGGAGCTCCCTGGGACCAGATGGTTTTAATAATAATTTCTTTCAGACTTTTGAGATATCATTCAGCATGGTGTTTGAATATTGGTTTATAATTTATTCAAAAGAGGCTCTCTATAATAGGGTATGAGTTCTCAGTTTATAACCCTAATTCAAAAAAATTGATAATGATGATTAAATTCATCAATTCAGGAATGTTGGATTATTCAATGATATTTATCAAATCGTTGCAAAAATTATTATCTCTAGAATAGATAGATTCACAAATAAAATCATCTCTTCAAACCAATTTGGATTCTTCAAATGGAGTATTATCTCATATTTTCTTATAATAGCCTTTGAATGTGTTAATCTTTTAAAGAATTCTACAAGTGGTGGTAACATTTATTTGAAGCATGACATTAAAAAGGTCTTTGACATAATGGATTGGGGTTTTAATTGTAATGTTATTTCCAAATTTTTCTTTAATGGTACTATAATTATTTATATTATAACTATTCTAGCCTTATATCACATTTCAATTCTAATTAATGGTTCTCAATATGAATATTTCACTTTTTTGAGAGCGTGGGTCAAGGGGATCCCATATCATCTGTTATTTTTTCCATTTCTGAAGATTAATTGAGTATATTTCTTTTGATTTTGATTGATAATGGGAAAGGTAATAACATTGAAACTGTTAAGGGTCTCTTTTATCTTTCCCATTTATTGTATTCTGATGATATTATTCTTTTTTATCAGGGAGATCAAAAAAGTGTCTAGATAAATAAACAAACCATTTTTCATTATCAAATAGTTTTAAGTCAAGAAATTAGCTGGAATAAATCATTTTTTTATTTTGGAATGAATATATATATTGTGAGAAATGATTAAATCATCCCTGGTCTAGGTATTAGATAGGGTGTGTTTCCATTTACATACCCTGGTGTTCTCATGTTTGGGGGAAGGTCTTGAGCATCACATTTTACTCTAATTATTGGTCAAATCAGAAGTAAATTGGTTTCTTGGAAACTTAAATCACTTTAAATGGTTATAGGAGTTTGTCTTGTTAAGAATATTATTGTCTCCAGATTTTTTTACTCATTCATGGTTTATAAATTTTCAACTTATGAATTAAATAAAATTAGAACATATACTAAAATCTTTTTTTGTAGTAGGGGAATACATTAAAAGAGAATCATTATGGTGTCTTAGAAGAAATTATGCAAACCTATTACTCTTTGAGGACTTTTGAAAAAAAAATCTTAACAACATTAATCATTATATACAATCACATTTTAGGTGTTGGATGATTAATGATAAATCATAAACCCTAGAATTTATCAAATCCATTTGTTTAATAAACTCATAGATAGAAATATTAATTATATGGAATCTTCTATTGTGAAAGATCTTAAGGAAACATTCTCCGGCATCATTTATCAACTTCACTGGTTATTTAGAAAAATATATTCTCTTATAATATGGTTTTATAATTGGATAAGATCACCCTTATCATACATTATTAATTTTTATTATCCAAATATGGAAATTAATTTCATGATAAAAGAGAAACTTGACAATATAGTTGATTTTTTAGATGTACTCATGGATTTTGTTAGAAATTATGCTTTCATTAATGCTGATGACATCCTAATATGGGAACCATCAGCTTATGGTATCATTACCAAAAATCAGTTTCATCATAATTTAATTAAAGGTGAAAATCATATGTATATTATGAAAATCAAAAAAAAACTCAACATCCCCTAGATGTTTGTTTTAATGGAAAATTTCACATTCTAAACTCCTAATTGATTATAGTTTTCAAGTTTTGTGTATTACTCTCTACTCTAGATGTGTTTTACTTCATTATTATATGGAATAAATTAACCATATATTTTTGAGCTATGAAACTGTATATGTACTCAAGAATTTCATCTTAAGAATTTTTTATATGTGGAGGCCTTTTCTAACACTATCCATGTGAATCTGTTTTAAGGTACTCAAATCCCTATTTCAATGCATCTCTTCAACCTTTTGAGGAATATTTCTTTGATATTTCACACATAATATGGAAAATTTGGAACTCTATTATCCATGAAAAGGAAACATTCAACCTTTATTCCATGTGTTTTAAAATCCCAAAAGTAGTAAAGGGATTTAATTCCCTAAAACAAGGTCGATGCAATAATTCCTTCCATGATCTCATGGTGCTTTTACAAATGGGAATACCTATATTTTTTACCAAACTCATGGTTCCCTATAAATAGTTTAGATTAAACCATTTGTGAGATAGATAAAATAAAACTATGATGGATCCTCTATATTCAATCCAGGACCTTTAGGATTTGGGGAATACTTTAGAGACCATAATACCAACATATTTTGGTACCTTTAAAGTCCCTATGGTACTACAAAATCCTTTTAATCCAATATTATTGGTCTAATCAAAGCAATGAACATGGCGAACAAAAAAGGATGGAATAAAATTTGGTTTATGTGTGCCTCTACTATTTATGTATAGGTAGTAAGAAATGGTTAACTGCACCTTGCAAGGAAACTCACTTCCCATTGGATAAGATTCTTATATCTTCTATCAACAATGTGCTACTCCATCACACATATAATGTGAGATGATTACCTTGATTATGTTCTTTAAAACAAAGGGATAATGAGTGATAACTTTGTTTTTGTTGAACACTTATCTAATGATATCATTTCCCTCTTTCAAATGGATCTTTGTAAAATACCATACATTCGATTATTGTAACTTCACTTTTTTGCAATAAAATTTACTTTTACCTTGAGTAAAATTCCAACCTTTCCCAAAAAAATATCTTTTGAAACATCTACCAATTTTCCATCCGTTGTAAAAATAAAAAAAATTCAATCTTGTGTGCATCAAGATTACCGCCTCTATGAAAGACGTATTTAATTTTTCATTATCACCAAATAGGGATGGTTGTAAAGATGGATAAAATTAATAATATGATCTCTATAAAATAATTATGGTTATCTAAAAATAAATTATTATTCACCTTTATTTATTTCTAACTATTGGAAAATGAAGATTTCACTAATGAGTACATGTGAACTACCTCCTCCAAGAATGACGTATTTCATTTTTCATAACCTCATTATATGGATGATTATAAATTTTATTTAATGTATAAATATGATATATACTAAATTATTAAAATTATTTATGTGATTAAACCATGAAAAAAATGCACATATTAGAACAAGTAATTCAAATCATGCATGAGAAACAAAACAATTAACACCAAAATAATTAATTTTAACAAAGAATTATTTGTAAATGTGTAAAATTAAATTATGAAAAACTGATATATAGAGAGATAAATATAAATATGGATATGATAAATATTGATAATAATTACAAAAATATATATATAAAAGGTTATAATTCATCCGACCAAGATAGAATCCAATGTAAGGGTTTCTCATTTCAAACTTCCTTCTTTGAGACTTGTTTTGAAGTATACACGTATTTCCATTCTATAGTGTATATGCTGCCTAGTGGAAATATTATATAATGATACACTCTTTAATAATTGAAATTAAAGTTCCATTTCACGCTCTCCCATTTAATTTTTTTAGATTCAAGTGTTATAAAATCTATAAGTGATTATTTTCGAGTCTCACATTTATCGATATTGTTTTTTTTTCAATTTCCATTTGAGTAATTATATTTTATTTCTTCCATAAAATAAATATATATTATTTTTATTTGATGAATTCAAGGTTTTTAAACTATTATTTCCATTTTACACTCTTTTTACTCAAATCCAATAAAAGGTTTCTTATAAGAAAACCCTATCTTATTTCTCCTTTTTAGTCAGAAATATTTTTATTTAAAATTGTTATTATTTGTTTTTCTTTAAGTACTTTATTATTTTAAATTAATTTATTTATTAAAATTAAATTTATATTAACATTGAATTTCAATTAAAAAAATTTAAAAGAATATTATTAAATTTTACTGTGAAATTATTTTCGGAGTTTCTTTAGAAAAATGTGAAAAGAATATATTTTCTAACATTTCCCACAAAAACATATTTTACTACCATAATGACCCTTATTTATGATTTATCTTATTTTTCATGTTTTTACGGTTTTTCAAAGTAAAATATATCCCAATTATTCTTTGAATTTTCTAAAACAAAAAGGGTATTTTTTTTTAAACAAAATTAAAATGTATTTTGTATTAATTATGTGTGTTTTTATCATACACTCCAAACCTATTATCTATAACTTTATTTAATTTGAAGTTTTAATTATTTTTATATATTAGGACTAAAATAAATTTGTGAAACCCCAAGGTATAAATCTAAATATATAATAAAATCCTAAACGTTTGGTGAAGTAAAGACAGTGGTTACCAAGAAATGATATTCATGTTTAGATACAAACAATTAGATTCAAGATTTGTAATAGATAAAACTAGGGGTAATATGCTAAAAAAGGTTTCTTGGGTATTTACTATGGAAAATTGATGTTCTGTATACATTTTTCAATATCAATAATATTGATTGATAAGGGATATTTTTTATGTATTGTATTGTTCATTCAACAAATGAAGAATTAATTGGAAATATATAAGTGTTCAGTAGATCCTAAAATTATATAGTCCCTTGATGCATTAGTAGGTTTCATGAGATAATCATGTTTTCATGCCTTAAGTATTTTTTGGGTATTTGATGTTATTTTAACCCAATTATTAAAAGTTTCATGTCCATGAAATCAATAGTTTTATTAAGTCATATAGAATTATAAAATCCATCATTAATAAATAAATTATTATTGCCAATATGATTACTATATTTTTATAATCCATGGATGAATTTCATTTTTATGTTTATGATTAAATGAAATATTTTTTGATTATCCACTACCATATTGTTTATTCTAAACGTATTTGTAATGAACCGAACATTTATGAATAAAATTCCCTTTCTTTTATTCAATCAAATGTATTTAGGATATACAAATGCACACTTTTTTATCCAAATGGATTTAAATAACCATTATTTATCATTACCATTGATAATATAGCTATTGAATAGTGATCATATTACTAGTACAAATATAAAGTTTTAATAAATCCTTTCGATGTAGACAAAGGAGGTGATGGCCTCATCTAGTAGACTCGGGTCGTACGAAGATCATTTATCGAAGATGAAGCATGAGGTAGAGTCATTGGGATTTTCTAATGACCAAGCCCAATTAAAGATTCAATATTTAGAGCTTTAACTAAATCACTTACAAGGGAAGATCAAGCTCATTGAGATCACGACCCAAATCAAGTTCACCGAATGACCCGATAAAATCTCCACCATCGCGTACCTTACACTTAGAGCATATGTTGGTGTAATAAATGGATATGTATCAAGACCATAGCATTATTATAATGTAAATTATTTTTTATATAACAATTAATATACTTTTATTCTATTAACATTACTTTGAAACTCATTTTAGAGCAAAAATAACATTTTTTGTTAACATTCAAATTTAATTAAGAAATATATTTATAGTGAATTAATGTATTTTTTAAAATAAATAATATTCGAATAAAATATTATTAATATAATTTTATTAATATTAATTATCATATAATTTTTATGAAGTCAAATGTACTTTTTATTAAGGTTTGAAAATTGTTTTTGTCAAAACCAGTCAATTTTCAATAAATGACGGTTTTTATTTTAAAAGTATAAATTTACATATTTAGAAAATTATTTAGATAAAATGAATATTTTTTTGGAATCAGGATGTTGAAATTATTAAATGGTGAATTTTTCTTAATTTTCTGCGAGAATAGAATGTTTGGGTAAAAATTATATACCGTATAAATATATAATGTGTTTTATGACATCATAATTACCCAATAGTGATGTAATAAAATAATATAAAAGGGATATTATAAAAGATATATTCGGACAATATGTGTTTTAACTTTAAAATATTTGTAATTTTATATTTTCTTGATTAATTTTATAATGCCTTAGTGGACCCTCTAAGAATTATATAATATTTTAACATTTTAAAATTATTTCCTTGAGAATGTGACTCACCTACACATAATCAAGCCAAATATTTTAATATATTTGGACCTTGGCCTTATAAAATATATTATACAACTCCCCTATTGCAGAAAACCTAAGAAAAAACCATTGGATGGTTTTTGGTTTTGATTATTTTAATGTGTAGTGTCCAAAACCTAAATAAAAAATAATTCCCTCTCATTTCCTATATAAACCCTCCCAACCTCCAATTTATCTTCACTAAAACCATTTGAATATCTAAAAAACTATTATCCATACTCCCTATACTCCTCCAAAGGTTCCCTTAATCTCTTAAGAAGCCTCAATCAAGCCTTTGGGATCACATTTCCAATTAAGGGATCCTTACCTTCCTCTCTTCCATTCAAATTCAAGCATCTTATTTGAAAGTAGTTATTCTAATTTCAAATGGTTATAATGTAATTATTTTATAATTGTTATATTAATTTCCATTTTATGTTATTTTAATGAGATATTATTTATCCTACCTCATTTTGACCCATACCTAATCTGCTACTATTCCAAAATTCCATAAGGGATTTCACTCTTCTCATTTCCATTCAAGCTACTCTTTTACAACATGCTTCTTAAGTTCCATATTTAAATGTTAAGTTATGATGCTCCAAGACCCCCATACTGTCCACTTGATATATATATTTATATAATGAGATATTACTTTCACTCTCATCAATCCCCCATATTATCCTTTAATCTCACCTGTTACTATGCCGAAATTCCATAAGGGATCTTCCACCCTCCTCTTTTATCAATCATTCTTTTCATGGTATGTCATTCAATTTATTTTATTCATATATTGGGATATTTTTTTATATATACACCTTAATTCTAATTTTATATATAAATTATGATATCCCCTTTTATTCTCATTTATCCCTCTTATGAACCCTTATGTATACTCGTTACCAAGCTGAATTTTTGTAAGGGATTCCGACATTTCTCATATTTGTCCAAGTTTCTTTATATAGTAATACACTTTTATTTTCAATTAAAAATGTTACGGTTTTATTTCCTACCTCCCCCATACTAGCCTTCTTATTATTTAATTTTTATATAACTCTTTTATCTCACATTAATCCCTCTCAAGTACACCTATTTCCATGTTGAAATTTCTTAAGAGTTATTCCATTACTCCTATTTATTCAAGTTTCATTATTATGTTTATAATTATATTTCAAATTTCCATGTGTTGGGAAATTTATATGTATTACCCCCTTACTATCTATTTAGTTTACATATGATGAGAGACCCCTTTCTTTCTCATCAACCATGTTTATGAATTTTATGTCATGTCGTTAGGCTGTCGAAATTGCGCTGCAATTTTCAATGCCAAAATCATCATGTAGTGAATACCATTACCATTTCTCTATAAAGGGTATTCACCTTTTTTCACATATACTTATTTATTATAGAATTTCATGTATGTATTCCACATTCCATTATCATGTAATAAATAATAATGTTGAATGATTCTATGTTATATGATTAATGTGGCACACTTCTGCATGAAATGAAATGTTTATAAACGGTTTGCTCTAATAGCTCTCCA
This sequence comes from Viscum album, assembly GCA_963277665.1. Taxonomy (NCBI): domain Eukaryota; kingdom Viridiplantae; phylum Streptophyta; class Magnoliopsida; order Santalales; family Viscaceae; genus Viscum; species Viscum album. The sequence goes on from OY728123.1 coordinate 1,930,699,429, forward strand.
ATGAATTGGGTAATGTTTGGTATCATGATAATACATGTTCAATTAGGGTTTATTCATTCTAATTCATATTAAATGAGGGTTTAATATTATAATTCATGTGTAAAGAGGTTTTACTCATGATAATTCATGTGCAATGAGGGTTTACTCATGCTAATTCATATGCAATGAGGTTTTACTCATGAGAATCCATGTACAATGAGACTTATATCATGCTAATATCATGTTGTATTTTGTTTCCACATTTCCATGTTTTTATAATCATTCTATATCATGCCTTTATGTTCGTGTTTCTCATGTGTTCCATTGATATGCCTATTGCCTAACATGTATTTTATTCTTTAGGTTATTACTTGTTTAATCCCTTAATGGGATTTATAGCTCACCCTGTTTCTTATGTATGTCCTCAGGTTGTCCCATGGAATGCTAAGTATGAAGGAATTTTGTGGTCATTTAAAATAAGTTTTCAATAAATATTTTTATTTTATGTTCTATGTTGTTATGTAATGTTTCTGATTTTCTGAGACATTATACCTCTCTATCTTCTAGGTTATATTAAGTTAAGTTTTATGTAACAAATAATATTTAAGTGTGTAATAAAAATTAGAGTTGTTATAGTTGGTGTCAAAGGATAATTTTAGTAATTTTTGGATTAGGATTAGAAAACCCTAGTGAAATCCAAGTATAAGACTATGTATAATAAAAACATCCCTATATTTTGGAGAGTATAGATTAAGTGGTTTGTCAAAAAAATACATCCTTGTCTAGATACGAATAAGTAGATGTGGCTCTAGTAAAAATGTATCTAGGGGTAAAACACAAAAACACCACTTTGAGCTATACTCAAACAGGAACTTGTGCATGAAAATGGGCCTTTCTTTACTCTTGGTTCGAAACTCCCTATAGATATGATTTGGTAAATTCATAATCTTAGTATGAACCATTATTAAAGTATTCAAAAAAGCCCATAAGAATATACGTTATGAGATAGATCATGGATAACATAGATTGAAGTCTATAAATTTATAAGTTAAGGAGATAAATGTAATTTATAAGATAATAATTTAATGTCATTGGATTCCCCTTTATGTGTTAAAATTTTTAAGATACTCATCCTTAATTTTCTTTTTATTTTAGTCAATGGATGGTAATATGAGGAATACAACTAAAAACCGATATGAAGGGAAATGTGATGAATGTCTGAACAAGATTACCAATAAAATGGGAGCTCATGTAGAACATATCATGATTATGAAAAACTTGGTATCAAAAATCACGATTAAAAATTGTCATTTTGTTGATTTCCCATGGAAATCAAGGAAGAGTAAGATTACATATCTTGAAATACCATCTAAAAGAGTTGATAAGGGGAAGAAGACCCAATTTTCTTTTTGTATTAAGTGTGGAAAGAGGTACCAAGGGAAATGTCACAAAGGGACTAAGAGATGTTTTAAGTGCGTAAAGGAAGGGAACAAAGTATCCAATTTCCATGAAATAATGGATAATGTGATGGATGGAAACAGTGTTCCATATAAGGAATCTTAAACAGTTCTATGCTATAAATGTGGAGAACTCAGGCATTACCCAAGACAATTCTCTATTGCAAGGACTGAGAAGCATGATGGGAATCAACAATCTCCATGATCAAGGGAGCATTGGAAGTCCAATTCTAGCCCAAATGGCCCTAAGACCTTAGTTTAATTTTATTGTGGATAATCCCCCTTTTAGGGTTGAAGGAGAACCCGTAAATGACCCGTAGGCCCAAGGCACAAGGCCCGACATGACTTGCAATACATGACCCAAAGACCCAAAGGCATATCATGCCCAATACATGACCTGTAGGCCCAACCCACTAGAAATTTCTCTCCCCAACATCTAGATCATTGATCGCCTAACTCCCTACCTTGAATTGCTGATCGGCTAGCATTGCCCCATTCAAAGTTGCACGGTGCTTGGTCCCGATGGAGGTTGTCATACCCTCTCATTCTTCCAATCCGGTTAGCTCTTCTTCTGGTGACTGCTATTTTTGTTACTCTGATCCTCTTCTAGGGCCTTCTCTGTGTAAATTGGGCTACTCCATGGTCTTAATGGCCCGAAGGCCCTGTGGTCCGAAGGCCTTTGATGGCCCGAAGGCCCTTAAGACCTGTAGGCCCAAACCGGTGGCCCAAAGGCCCAAATCAAGTGAATAGTTCTGGCTGCTATAGTACCGAATAGTAACTTCTACAGTAACTACTACAATGCTTCTATAGTAACTCATAAATTCGACTCCACCCAATTTTGAACCTGAGTCTCTTGGATGCCAAGCAGGATCCCTTACCACTCGGGTACGGGCTCGTTGGTTGGGAAGTCCAATTCTAAGATGGATAATTATGAATGAATCAAATGTAACCACTAATTCAAAGTAGTGTAAGTATTAATGTATTTAAATTCATGTCCTATTAATATATATTTTATGTTTTCTAAGATAAATGAGTCCCTAGTAGAAATGATATTAAATGAATAGGTAAAAAAATCTATAAGTATTGCATCACATGTTAAAGATTGTGGGAATGTTCTTCTTGAAAATTTTATAAGTCTCCCTTTGATGGAATTTGAGTCAAAAATACAAAGTCATTTCCAATGCCTCGAGGTAGTTTATGATTTATGAAAAGAAATGTCCCATGCATGATCTAGAGTGGGTGGCAGGGATCTTTGGGTTAAAAATTAGGTGACATTATTTCTGTAAGGAGAAGTGTGAAATATATATGGATCAAAAAATCTTAAAATATATATTCACATAGAAAGAGATGAACATGAACCTATGAAGATGTTTAGAGCTGATCAAATAATGTGACTGCGCAATCCATTACCACCCTGGGAAAGAGAACAAGGTGGCGGATGATCTAACTAAAAAGGACAGAGATATTATGTCATTGATGATAATTAAAAAGGATATATTATTCCTATATTTGATGAATATGGACATGGGAATCCTAAATAAGGTAAAATCAACAATACTTTCACAAATTATTGCTCAACTGTCTCTTTTGGAAAGGTTAAAGGATGCTCAAAAGGATGATATGGGAATTCAGAATAAGGTGAAAACTACCAGAAAAGGGAAATCCTAGGAGTTCAATGTTAATGAAAAAGGAATTGTGAGATTTGGGTCAAGACTATGTGTTCCATAAATTCCGTAGTTAAAGAAATAACTTTTGCATGATTCACATAGTTCTAATTTCTCCATTCACCTAGGAAACACAATTATGTATCGAGATATCTAAGAGCATTATTGGTGGGATAACATGAAGAAGTAGATTGTTGAGTATACATTAATGTTCCTAGTATTCCAGAATGTGAAGGATGAGAGGTATATGTTTAAGGTGATGATACAAAAAATACCCATACCAACCTATAAATGGTAGAACATCACCATGGACTTTGTCACCAGACATCCGAAGACATACTAAGGAAACAATGTAATCTAGGTTGTTGTGTATAATCTTACAAAGACTACACACTTCATTGTAATTCGGGAGGATTTTTCATCGGATCAACTCGTACGAATATACATCAAATAAGTGGTAAGGATTAATGACTTACCACCATAAATTATATCTGATAAAGATCCAAGATTCACTATTATGTTCTGGAATATTTTCCTACGTTATCTTAATATTGAGTTGAACTTCAATATGGATTGTCATCATCAGACTAATGTCCAACCTGAAAAAAATATCTAAACACTTGAGGACATGTCCATAGCAAGCTCAATGGACTTAAAAGGTGGATGGGATCAATATTTTCCTCTGGTTAAGTTCTCTTACAATATTAGTTTCCACTCAAGCATCCAAATGGCTCCTTATGAAGACCTTTATAGTAATATTTGTAGAAAACCAGCATGTTGGGATGAAGTTGGGGTGGAAAAACTTCTATGTCTAGAAATGGTCGAAGAAATGGTGGAGAATGTTAAGACCATCCAGTAGCACATTAAAGATGCTCAGATTTCACAAAAGATATATGCTGACAATTATCGAAGAGACCAATAATTTGACATTAGAGACATGGTATTCCTCTATATATCACCATGGAAGAGAGTTATGAGATCTGGGAATAAGGGAAAACTTATTCCAAGTTACATCGTCCCTTTTGAGATACTTGATCGCATTGGAGAAGTGTCTTATCAACTAGAACTCCCACTAAACATGTCTCAAGTACATAATGTATTCCATGTATCACTCTTGTGGAAGTACATACCTAACCCATCGCATGTACCAATCTAGAGGTGGTATCATTGGAGAATGACCTCTCATATGAATAGAATATGGTAACGATCTTAGATCACAGGGAAAAAGTTCTATGAAATAAGACAATTAACCTCATCAAAGTGTTGTAGAGAAAGCACTAATTTGAAGAAGCAATGTGGGAACCAGAGGAAGTGATGAGGCAAAGTTAACCTTATCCTCTTTATAGTGGGAAAATTTGAGGGTGAAATTTATTAAGGGGTAAGGTTGTAACGACCTGAACATTCATGAATAAAATTCCCTTTCTTTTATTTAATTAAATATCTTATGAATATAGAAAACACATGCACTTTTTTATTTTTAGTTTAGGAAGTTGGATTTAAATTATTGTTACATATCATTAGCATTAATAATATAGAATTTTAATAGTGATCACATGACTAGTAAAAATATAAGTTTTTAACAAATCCTTTCGATACATAAAAAGGAGCTGATGGCCTCATCCAGTAGACTTAGGCCATACAAAGCTCGTTTATCAAAGCTTGGGAAGAAGGTAGTGTCACTGGGATTTTCTCCTGACCAAACTCAATTTGAGCTTCATCATGTAAAGTTTGAACTAAATCACATACATAATAAGTTCAAGATCATCGAGATCATAGCCCAAACCATGTTCACTGAACGACCCCATGAAAGCCCCACCATCATGCAGCTTACACATAGGGTGTATTCTAGTCTAATAAAGGGATATGTATCAAGACTCTAGCATTATAATTATGTACATTAATTTTGTTTTTAATAATTAATATAATTTCATTTTTTTAGCATTACTTTGTAGCTGATTTTAAAGCATAAATAATATTTTTGGTTAATAATCAAATTCAATTAAGAAATATATTTTGGTGAATTAATTTATATTTTTTAATAAATAATATTTGAATAAAATATTATTAGTATGTAACTTTTATTAAATATAAATGATCATATAATTTTTATGAAGTCAAATGTTCCTTTTTATTAAGGTTTGAAAATGGTGTTTGTCAAAACCCGTCAATTTTCAATAAATAAAAGATTTTATTGTAAAAGTAAAAATTCACATATTTAGAAAATTATTTAGATAAAATTAATATTATTTTTTGAATCAGGATGTGGAAAATATCCAATGGCTAATTTTTCATTATTTTATGAGACAATAGAATTTTTGGGTAAAAATTAAATACCGTATAAATATATAATGTGGTTTATGACATCATAATGACCCAGTAGTGATGTAATAAAATAATATAAATGGGATATTAATCCAATATATGTTTTACCTTTAAAATATTTAGATTTTAGATTTTTTTATTAATTTTATAATTCCTTATTGGACCCTCCAAGACTTATAAAATATTTTAACATTTTAAAATTATTTTCTTGAGAGTGTGACTCACCTCCACATAAGAAAGCCTAATATTTTATTATGTTTGGAACATGGCCATATAAAATTTTCTATACCAATCCCCTTTGGCATAAACCATGCTAAAAACATTGGATGGTTTTTATTTTTTATTATTTTAATGTGTAGTGTCCAAAACCTAAATAATAAAGAATTCCCTCTCCTTACCTATATAAACCCACCAAACCAATCATTCCTCTTCACTAAAACCATTTAGAGACTGACCAACATCTTCTCCATACTCCCTATAGTCCTAAAAAGGTTCACCCAAGCTCCCAACAAGCCTCTCCCAAGCCTTTGGGATCACACATCCAAGTAAGGTATCCTCACTTTCCTCACCTCCTTTCAAATTCAAGCATCTTATTTTAAAGTAGTTATTATAATTTTGAAAGGTTATAATGTGATTATTTTATAATAATTATATTACTGTCCATTTTATGTTATTTTAATGAGGTATTATTTATCCTCCCTTATTTTGACCCTTACATAAGCTGTTACTATTCATGAAAATCATAAGGGATTTCACTCTTCTCATATCAATTCAAGATACTCTTTTACATTATGCTTCTTAAGTTCCATATTTATATGTTGTATTATGATGTTAAATGGCCCTTGTACTATCCATTTGATGTATATATGATGTGATATTCCTTTAAATCTTATCAATACCCCCTATGATCCTTTAAGAATGCATGTTACACTGTCGAAATTCCATAAGGGATCTTCCACTCACCTCTTTTATCAAGTATTATTTTCATATTATTTCTTTAAATTTATTTTATTCTTATATCAGTATATGTTATTATATATCCTCCTTAGTTATAATTTTATTAATAATTTATGACATCCCCTTACACTCTCATTTATCTCTCTTATGAACCCTTATGTATACTCGTTACCATGCCGAATTTTCGTGAGGGATTCCTTCCTTTATCATTTTTGTCCAAGTTTATTTATGTTATACACTTTTATTTTAAATTATAAATGTTGGGTTATGACTTCCCACCTCCCTTATACTACCCTCCTTTTTATTTAATTATTATATACCAATTTATCTCTCATTAATCCCTCCCATATACACCACTTACCATGCCGAAATTTCGTAAGAGTTATTTCATTTATCCTCTTTCTTCAATTTTCTTTATTATGTTACACCTTCTATTTCCAAATTACATGTGTCCTGACTTGTATCTATATGACCCCTTGAATTTCCATTTCATGTACATATGATTAGAGACTCCTTTCTCTCCAATCAACCATTTTTACGAATTTTATGTCATGTTGTTAAGCGGCCGAAATTGCACCGCAATTTTCTATGCCAAAATAATCATGAAGTGAATACCATGCCCATTTCTCTATCAAGGGTATTCACCTTTATGCACATATAATTATTTATTATATAATTTCATGTATTTATTCCAAAAAAAATTATAGTGGAATAAATTATGATGTTGAATGATTATATGTCATATGATCCATGTCACACACTTATGCAGGAAATGAAATATTTATAAAGGGTGCTCCTTGATAGCACTCCAATGAATTGGGTAATGTTTAGTATCATGATACTCCATGTTCAATAAGGGTTTACTCATGATAATTCATGTTTAATGAGTGTTTAATTATGATAATTCATGTGAAATAAGGGTTTACTCATGTTATTTCATGTGCAGTGATGTTTTACTCATGCTAATTCATGCGCAATGTGATTTTACTCATGATAATCCATGTAAAACAATCCTTAGATCATGCTAATATCATGTTTTATATTATTTCCACATTTCCTTGTTATTATATTCATTCTATATCATGCCTTTATGTTCAATTTTCTCTTGTTCTATGTTGATATTCCTATTGCCTAACATGTATTGTATTCTTCATGTTATGCCTTGTTTACTCCCTTATCAGACTTTATAGCTCACCCACTTTCTTATGTATGTCCTCAATTTATCCCATTCAATGTTAAGTATGAATTGATTTTGTGGTCATGTAAAATAATTTTATAATAAAGATGTGTATTTATTGTTTTATATTGTTATGTAATGTTCCTAATTTCTCAAGACACTAGACCTCTCGATCTTTTATGTTGTATTATGTGAAACTTTATGTAATAAATAATGTTTAATTGTGTAATAAAAATTATAGTTGTTATAGTATTCATGATATATTTTTGTGTAAAAAACTACTTACTTGGAATCTGATCTCACCCTTTATTTTTTTATTTTCCTCAGGGTATAAAGAATATATCGTTAAATTATTTAAAGTATGTAATAAAAAATAATGTTTTTTATGTTTACATACTGTGATTTAAGTTTACAATGTAACATGGAAATAATTTATATATCTGGTATCCCAAAACTAATAAACTATATTATCTCTTAGGATGAAATCTCTTGTATATTGTACCAATACGATAAAGTAAACATATTATCTGAGTTACCAGAGTCAGAGTTGTTACAAATAACTTTTTAACCTAATTTTTGGATCATGTTATAGCCTTGTTCTATTCTTCAATATATCTCTTTGGTTTTATTCACCTCATATCAAATCCTGACCTCTCTATTCTAGCGGAAACACTATCCTTTTTAATTGTTAATTCTCATGCAAGTGATGGGTGTAAAGGGTTAAGGGTTCTATGCATAATAAAGATGGGTGGGATGATTCACATATCATAATTTTTAATTTAATACTAAATTATCACTTAAAACCATTTAAAAAGTAATTAAATTAAATAAAAAAATATAGCTCATATACAGGTTAGTCAAACTCACGATCAATCAAAGCATGCTATAAAAAAATTATTTAGTATTTCTAGTATTCATTTCAATTTTTTCTTATCAAGATAAATTTATTAGAATTAATTAATTATAAAATTAATTAATTGATTGATTTTTATTATAATATTCATTCTTAATAGTCCCAAACACAAAATAATTTCATCCTTAACAATTTTACTTGTGTGAATGGATTGTGTGTAGAGACTACACAGTTTGTATCACCAATGTAATATTAAAACCCCATTTATTGAAATTAATATTTACATAGCATATAATATCTCTTTAAAAGTATTATGATGTACACTATGTGTGTTAGTTATTGTGAACTATGTACATAAACTCCATGTAATCACACAATACATGTAACAATATACCTGGAATGTAATTCTATGGGTCAAAATTTGGACACATATGGCCACATGGAATGAAATAAATATATGTGGTGGGTTACGTTGGTAATGAACGTGAAGTAAATGGTGTTTTTTATGACCAATAAATGTTGTGTATTTGTATAATTTATATGGAATTTATAACACTGCATTATGACCCATATGGAATCTCAAAAATCACTCCTCTTGTACCTTGTGTGGGTTGACATGTGTTCCAAGATGTGTACATACCTACTACATGCTATCTAGTTATCATCTTGTGACATCGCTTAGTTGGTACTCAATAAACGATTTGTAATGAATTCACATATTTTCCATATATCTCAACATTAGTTAAAAGGTAGGTTTAATCATGGGGAGTTACATGATGTGTACAGAAGCTACAGGTCATGTAGTGTCTTCTGAACTATATTTCAAGTTGGTTATCAACATGTGTAAATTAGTTATGTTGTGTAATAAGTCATATAGAAATCCAATATTTACATGGATCACTCCTTTTTTGGGTTCACCATGAAAAAATGGTGTGTGATTTACCATTACACTATGTGTAACCGAGTCATGCAGGCAACAATTTTGGTACCTTTATAGGATATCTTTGAGCATTCTTCATGAGTTTTTGGCCCATAATTCACTATACGAACTCATAAGAATGTGTTATCTAGACTATAGGGTTAATAACCAAAACATTAATATGAAAACTAACAAACCAACACATGAAATTGATCAAATAAATTATAAATAATTATGAATTAAAATGTAAAAAATTTGATACCGCTTGATGATTTTGGGCCGCAGTTAAAGCATTTGGCCTATGAAAGATATTTTTCATTGATGTAGATGAATAAAATTTCAATATATTTATGAATACATCAGAAAACATTCTAAATATTATCTCACACATTTAATTTATAATTATTTTAAATAATACTTACCTCTTAAAGAATCACCCTCTTTTTAAATTTACATTACCACTCTCAAATAGTCGTCGTTTTGGTGGAGAATCCAATTGAGGAATCATTCAGATGTATCCACATGTGCTACATGAATCTATGAGTGGTTTTATTGGTATTATAAGTACTAGAATATTAGAACCAAATACTTTATATCATTCATTATTGATCGAAACAAGGGGTTCTATTGTTCTCTCTTACTTATTAAGAGGGTAAATGTGAGGATAAATCTCTCTTGTGCTAGAGAGAATTCTAGAGAGGCTTTTATTGGGCAGAATAAGTCTTTTTTCCTCTCTAAAATGATATTACTTAGAATTTATACATAGGGTTAAAATAATGGATAATTAAAAAACCAATTATAAAATTATTTTTCCTAAGTTATCCTCATATCAATTTATAATAATATTATTATTATTATTTACAAGACATTTGTTTATTTAAAAATTTATTTAATAAATAAATTATTATTAATTTAAATGATATTAAATAAAATATATCATTTCTATCATGCTATTTACTCAACCCATTAATTATCCCTGTAATTTATTGAACTATAAATAATAAAATATTTATCCAAATAAATATTATTTGTACAATAAATAAATAAATATTATCTTGTACATGAAAAAACAAGAGATAAAATTCATCACACATATTTTAATCTGGAATAAATTAATATTGAATTTATGTAATCAATAATATTTAAATAATTATTATTCCAAAATCATGGAACAATATGTATTATTAATATTAAATTCAATAAAATTAAATGAGATGTTGGATACTCTAAGTGTGTGACCCTCTAGGACTCTTTATCAATGATAATAGGTGAAAATACCTGAAGTATAAAATAAACATCTAAAAACATCTCAATCCACCAATAAAAAATGAATTTAACATCACAATAACAAAAAAATTCCTCTAAACACTACAGTGTAATATATTCCCCTTACCTTGATATCTCATAATTCAGGATGAATACTTGTGTTATTGCCCTATGTGATCAATTTATATTTCTTTTAATTTTTAAAATGAACTCATCTATAAACTATAATGGACATGGATTTCATTACATAGTTCAATTTATATCAAAGGTCTGAAGATATCTTCTTCTATTTACTTATAATGGATAAATCCAATATTGAATTATTCAATTAATTTCATAACACTTATGACACAACCAAGGTATACTATATTTCCAGGACCACAGGTTATCACAATTTTCATCCATGCATTAAAATTCATGATTAATGATATACATTAATAATAATATCATTTCTAAGAGATAATACACATATTTACAGATAGAAATATCCAATGACACATAAATATGTAGAATTTATCTCAGAAATAATTTCCTCATGACATCTGTTCTTAGAGATTAAAAAGTGTAAACTTTAGAAGAATAAGTCTCGATATCTTATGAACCTCTAGCATCGAATAGTAAAAAATGATATATGTCACATAAGATATATGATATCTATCAAATAAGACATATGTTTAATAATATTACCATACCATCTATAGGTTTTCAATATAGTGGGGGACTTTTATTAACTTTTAATTTCATAAATACTCGAAGGATATTATCACATTAATTATATACATAATAACAATCATTATGTGATATAATAAAGAATGTTTCATACATTTTGAAAAATAATTTATTTTTCCTCAAATCTATCCAAGCAAGATGATTACCTTGTGTTATCAATCTATATAATTGATTTATCTTTCATTGACTCTATAAAATGAACTCATCAATGAAATACAATGGAAATGGATTGGATAAAATAGTTTTATTTTAATTAAATTGGTAGATATATTATCTTATATAAATTAAAAGGTATAAATTTATTCTTGAAATATTTAATTTACGTCATATCACTTATGACACACCCAAAATATCATACCACTTCATTAGATTATTTCACCCCAGTTTTCATCAATACATCAATTTATGTGATTAATTATATACATTAATAATAATCACAAGTAAAATGACCAGTACACATCTCTCTAGATAAGAATATCTAATGAAATGTATAACATGTTGAATTCTCATTGGAGGGATTGTCATCATAACCTCCCATCCCAAATATTACCAAGTGAGAACTCCATGAGAAAAACTGTCAATATATTATGAGTCTTAAAAACCTGATAGTAAAAACAACATTTGTGTTCATCATATATGTTTTATCTAGAACATATTGACTATATTAAATAATATTGGCATATAATTCCATGGTTCTCATTATAATAGGGAAAAAATTTAACATATCGATGTGATAGATACTCTATGGAAATTATTACATTAATGTTATGTATAATAATGTTCATCATGTGATATTTATTAGTATTTTAATATTTAATTGTACAAATGCAGTTGTTTCTGGAGAAATAACTCCAAAAAACTCTGAATTTCACTAGATCTAGCTACTAACAACTTTAACTCCACTAGGTCTTAGATGACATTCATGCGTCTACTGAGAAAAGGCCTTAGTCAACAGGTCTTCTAAATTCTCTTATATGGATACTCTATTTAATATATATAATAATCTAGTTTAACCATAATAATGGTTTTATGACCATCCTTCAAGGTGGCAATGAAAAAAAACTCATCATCCACAAAGGCTTAAATCGACACATCATGGACGATGGTTTCATTTATATAATAAAAGAAGGGAAGCGATTTGATAACATGTATTACATTAACATAATAACATTACAGTAAATACTTGATAATTTAGTTATCATGTCACTTTATATAGGGTAGGTGAGGGTAGGATAAGAAAATTAAATAAATTAATATAGAAAGAAGGGGGATTTTACCTCTTGGATATAATATCCTTGAGAACCTCCTTAAGGAACTTGGAATAGGTCTTTTGGTGAGACTAGAATAACCTGGATATGGCGAAGAGTATTGGGATATAAATTAGGAATAATTTAGTGAATATCTAAGGCTTATAATGTGATAGGAGAAAGGTGGTGAGGTTGGTATTTATAGGGTAGGAGAGGGGTGTTTTTTTATTATTTTATTCATTTTTATTATTATTTTGGTTCAAGACTATAAATAGTATTGATTATTATAACTAAATAAAATAAATATTTTAGGATATTTTTAAACAATGGGTGATTAACTCATCCATACATCATCCATGACTCAATAATTCATGTGTTTGTTAAATACCTTAAATTATTGTATTTTACTATTCACTAAAAGTTCAACTATTTTAGAAAAATCCCAAAAGTTCACCCTATAAATTTTTCAAAATGTATATTTCAAAAAAGGACTCCATTTTATGAAAATAATTTTCTAAATATGAGAAATTTTATTTTTATTTAAAATCATCATTTCTTTAAAAATATCAATTTTAATATTATAACTGATTTTATGACACTTTGAAAAATTAATTAAGGTCTCATAAAATTATATTATAATTATAATAAAATAATATTTAAATATATAAATATATTTTTACTGAAAATAAATTTTATTTTAGACCATTTTATTAATTATAAAATCGTAAATAAACATTTAGGTTTCACAAAAACACCAACACTTAATTATCATTTTTTGAACATTTATTTCCTTATACCATGATATAAATATACCATATCTTAATTAATAATATTCCTAAATATTATTTATACTTTCATATGTGATGTTACTTTTCTAACAACCATATTACTATTCTTAACTGTCACATTACTATTCCAATGGTCAGGTTACTATTCCAATAGTTATATTTCTAATGGTCATAAGGGTTTAATAACTCTTATAAATACATCTTATTAAATTTATTAATCACTTTTATTTTCTCCAAAGGTTATAAAACAATTGTATTTTGAACAAATATTTTTTTATTAACATTATGTTTTATTTCTACAGTTTTGTTCCTGAGTGCATCCCTTCTAATAGATCATGTAGATCCAAGTTTTCCCATTCTTATTATCTTATTTTCTATTCATTGTCTTAATATAACATTTTTCATTCATATTGGTTTATTTTTTTACTAATGTACCATTCTTTATTTATTAGAATAATATTTTGTTGGTTTTTCTATGTGATATTTGTGATTTATACAATACGACGTAATTATAAGAATGGAATTTCCATTGATAAAATTATAGGTCACTACATTCTTCCTTGTTTATGAAATTTCTCCCTCAAAATTTCCTTGTACATAAAATGGTTAAAAAGGTGAGGGTATTTCTCCTTCATCACTTCCTTCAATTCTCACATCACCTCTTCATATTTATAGTTCTTCTATAGTACTTTGACCAGGTGAGTAGTCCTATTACGTATAACTTTTCCTATATGGTTCAATATATTCATTGGATTCTTCTCGTGTGAGATATAATTTTCCATATATATCACCTATAAATTTATTACATTTAACGGATCTGGTATGTAATTCCTTACAAGAGATATTTGGAATATATCTTGTACTTGAGACATAGTTTTTGGAAGTTCCAGTCAATATGCCACATCTCTAATGAAATAAATAATATCAAATGGGTCGATGTAACTAGGACATAGTTGTCCTTTCTTCCCAAATATCATGAATTTATTCCATGGAGATATGTGGAGGAATACTTTACTAGCAACCATAAACTCTAAGTCACGTCAATGATTATTTGTATAACTATTTTTTTGACTTTGGGCTACCTTGATGTGTTGTTGAATGGTTTTCACCTTTTCTAACATTTCTTCAACCATGTCAGTTCCCATCAACTTATGTTCACCAACTTCATGTAATCATATTACTAATCTAGATATTTTCTTAGAAAGGGATTAATATGGGTCTATTTGGATGCTTAAGTGGAAACTATTATTATAATAGAACATGGCCAAAAGAAGATGTTGATCTCATCCTCCATTAAGATCCATAAAACAAGATCTTAACATGTCTTCTAGTTTATGAATAGTTTACTCAGATTGGCCATCTGTTTGAGGCTGATAAGCCGTACTAAAGTTTATCTCAGTGTTTAGATAATGTTGGATAATTTTCTATAACTTAGAGTAAAATCTTGGATCATGATAAGATATAATTGATAATGGTACTCAATGAAACCTCAAAACTTCTATGATGTATATTTGTGAAATTTGGTCGAGTAAGAAATCCTATTAGATTCCAATAATGTGATTTGTCTTTGTATGATGATCAATAATAACCCACATAGAATTATTTCCTCTGGATGTCTTTATAATTCCAATGACATAGTCCATGGGGATGTTTTCCCACTTCCATATTTGTATAGGACATGGTTGGATCATCCCCTTATACTTTTTCCTTTTATCCTTAACTTGCTAACATACAAGGAATTTTGATATATATTCATCGATCTCCTTGTTCATATTGTCCACCCAATAGTGTTCTCATAGATCTTGATACATCTTTGTGCTCCCTTGGTATATTGAGAAGGTTGAGTTATGGGAACCATTCAAAAACTCTCTATTTATCTTAAGATTTTATGGTACACATAGTAATGACCCAAATCTTATTAATCCTTTCCCATTAGTTTTGAACTCTAAGGATTTTCCATTTCCTATATCTTCCACCTTTTTCAAAATTTCCACATCATTTATTTGAGAATACTTTATTTTCTTCATAAGGGATGTTTTAGAAATCATTTGTTAAATGAGATACGATGTACCTTCTTTTATAACTCCTATATCCATCTTTTAAAAGTTAATGAATATTGGATTATTCTCAATTCTCATCATTGATAAAGTTATAGGATCATTTATACATAGAACAACCACCACATTATTTTCTTTACTAGGATGGTAGTGGATTGAGCAGTCATAATCCTTGATTAGATATAACCAACTTCGATGGAAAATATTAATCTCCTTCTGTGTGAATGTATATTTCAGTCTCTTGTGACGAGTATATGTCTTACACTTCTCCCCATATTGATAAAGCCACCATATTTTCAATGCAAAGATCAAAGTTTCCAACTCCAGATCATGTTTGGGATAGTTTTTCCCTGAAATTTAGTTTTCTTGACGCTTAATCTATCAATTTATCATTTTTAATCATTACATAGCCTAATCTTTTCTTTTAAGCATCATTTTATACCAAAAAGAGTTCACCACTTGTCAGTTGTGTAAGTATTGGTGTACTGATAAGCCTCTTTTTCAACTCTTTAAATCATTCTTCACATTCACTGGTCTAGACAAACGTTATTCCCTTCTAATCTAGTTTGGTTAGTGGGTTTCAAAATCATGATAAGATCTTCACATTTTTTTGTATATACCTAGATAGATTAAGGAAACTATGGGTCTCCATTATATATGTTGTCTTAGCCTACTCTTCGATTGTATTTGTCTTGGAAGGGTCTATAGATATCCCTTTTCTGGTGATAAAATGGCCCAAGAATGATACTTAATCCATCTGAACTCACATTTATAGTAATTTTCATATATTCTCTCCCTCCTCAATGTCTTTATCACAGTATTAAATTTCTCCACATGTTCCTCCTTACTCTTAGAGTATATCAAAATATCATCGATAAATACTGCCACAAATTTTTCGAGGTAATATCTAAAGACATTATTCATTTACTCAATGAGAAATTTTGGATCTTTAGTGATTCTAAATGCAATCACTATGAACTCATAGTGTCCATACCACGTTCTAAGGGCGGTCCTAGGAATATCTTCCTTCCTCACCTTAAATTGTTGATTTCCCGGTCGAGGGTCTACCTTTTAAAAATACTTAGCCCCATGTAGCTTATCAAATAATTCATCTATATGTAATAGGGGATAATTGTTCATTATCATAATTTTTTGGAGCTCACTATAATTAATGCATAGTCACAGTGATCCATCTTTCTTCTTGATGAACATAACCGGTGTACCCCACAGAGAAGCACTCGGTCATATAAAACCCTTTTCTAGATTATCTTATAACAGATTCATTAGTTATTCCAACTCAATGGGGGACATTCTCTAAGTATTCCTTGATATAGGTAGAGGTCTAGGAAAATTTCAACTGAAAACTCAACCTCTCTGTCAGGAGGAAGCCCAGGAAATTCTTTGGGAAAGACATCAATTCTTTCTTCAATCATAATCATATATATTGTCTCAATCATTTGATCTAGATATTCTTACTCATAAGGAAATAATATACATATTTTAGATTATTATTATCAAGTAGATTAATCTTCCTCCTTAAACTTGCACAAAATTGGAGGATACCTCGAGAAGTGAATAGTGATCTCCATTTCCCAACAGCTGATGTTGGCCGTATATAAAGATGGTAAATCCATACCCAATATAGCATTAAACTCCTCCAAAGTAAGTAATACAATATTTGATGGAAGGTTCAAACTAAAAACATTAATTTGGGAGGAATTATAAACTTTATATGTAATAATTTCCCTGTTTTCTATTCTCACAAATAACTCAACCTTCATATTTTTATGCGGTGTTTGAATAGATATATAAACTTTCAAGATATAGAAGAATATATAGAACTAGAATCAAAAAGTATGTTTTCCTTTCTTGTTTTTAGTGTTGATGTTTTTCTCTTAGTGGTATCCTTTTGAAGCTGGCAGTGCTTGGATTTTCTTGCCGTCACCTCATACTTGTGTTGGAACTTCTTCGGATGCCTTGGGTGTTCTCCGCAACGGTCTTGGGATTCGTCCTCCTTGCTATGGTGGAACGCTTCGGGCTCCGACTCTGCTGGTCTGATCCACAGGCGTAAGACCGGTTTGTTCAACGGCATATTCTACGGAGAATTCAAGAGTTTTCTCTCGGTTCTAGGTTTTTGTCCTACAGCGGTCTCTCAGTATCTGGAGGTCATTACCTGATTTGCGGTAGCTGATTACTCTGAGGATCTGTGAGGGTTTCTTCGGAATTTGTGGTGGCTGTAGTGGGGTTTTTCTCGGTTTATTTTCAATGCTCTGTTTGATCCTTTCGAAAATGGTGATTATGACCAGTTTCTGTGCTGGTGGTGGTTGATGGCGGCAACGGCGAGGAACGCTGGTGAAGGTGGTGTGTGGTCGACGATTCAACGTTGATTGATGATGGCCGGTCCAGAGTCTCACTGGCTGAATAAGGTTGTATTTCACATTCAAGGTTAGCGCGTGGTGAAGATTCTTGCATCGAGGTGTGGCCTGGGTTGGTGCGCGGTCAGATGAGTGGACAGGTGGTGGTACGGTGGATGGTGCACGGCTCGAGGCCCTGCTTGGATTTTTGAAATTTGAAATTTGAATGCTTTGTATGCTTGGTTGTGGTGTTTTTGATGCGTCTATAGTGGGTACCGGCAACCCAAAAACCGGCCATCGGAAATCAAAAAATGATTAGTAGCCTTGTGGGATGAGTACACGGGTCGTGTGGCCATATCGGTGGCGAAGGGTGTAAAGAATGACTACACGCCGTGTAGTGGTCCCTTACACGCTGTGTAGTTAGTCAGTAGGCGAATAGTAGATGGTGTCCAGCTGTGCGACAGAACACGCCGTGTGCTCAAGGAGACACGTCGTGTAGTCATGTCGGCAGGTGAACAGTGCCACGCTGGTGGGAAGCCTCTAGAGGAACAGTTAAAAAATTGGGAGTACACTTCGTGTACTTGGAAGTAAACGCCGTGTATTTTATTTTTTTTGCTTAAAATTGGAAATAGCCTCCTCTTTTCATAGGGAAGTCTTAGAACCAGATGGGAGCTTGGGAGAGGATTTCAGAATCTTCGGAGATCCACCAGGCACACGTTGGGAATCCATTTATACCTCAGACGATCTCGTTGGAACTGCACGGGTAAGCTCTCCCTTCTCCTGGAGTAGTTCTTACCAATTCTTCCCCTAACGGGAGTTATTTACGTTTAAGCGGTGTTTCTCTTACCTCATATCTACGGTGTTTATGGACGTTTCAGAAGGCGTCATTCACGTATATCATTCGTTGGTGTTTAAGGTAGGTGGCTTGGTGTTAATTTTCCAACTGTCGTGCATTTTGTGTGTTTTTGAGCTACGAACCCATTTTGGGGTGTCGTGTGGCTGAGGACGTGGATATTTTAAATACCTAGAATTTAATAGGTAATTAATTGAGATATTAAAATGTTGTTTGGGATCACTGCTTGGATCCAGGACCATCCTGAGGGGTGCGTTCCTCTGTTTAGCCATTTGGCCAGGATACCCGAGGGTATTCCATGTTTAATTATGCATTACTTTTTCCTTGAGAGGAATTGTATGTAAATTTCATGTTTATATGTTGGTCATGGCCCGGTTACTTATGTCTTAGGGCAGTGTTTACTATTTCCTGAGGGCGATACTGTATTAGCCTGAGGGCGATGTTCTATTTCGCCTGAGGGCAACCTTTCGTTCCTAAGGGCTTGACTTCTGTGCCTGATGGCGACACTTCATATGCCTGAGGGCGAGAATTCTGTTATGCCTATGGGCGAGATTCTGAATGCCTGAGGGTGAGATTCTGATTACCTGAGGGTAAGGTTTTACTTATCTGTGGATGCTGACTGTTTACATAGAAATTCACTGTGGTGGTTTCTTAGTAATAAATAATGAATTGGATATTAAAATGGAAATATTATTGGTTAATTAAGTTACTCTTTAGTACTGCTTACTTTGTTGCATTTTACTACTGCACACTATTGTTGCATGTTTTACACACAGTTGAGGACGGACCTTTGGTGGGTACCTACTGGGAATTTATTTCTCACACCCTGTTTGGGTCACGCTTTTAGTCCCAAACAGATTACGTTGCTGCAGGTGTAGATAAGAGAAAGGGTCCTTATATATGTACTTGATTGATGCTGGAGTATATGAGAGCATGGGACCGAGCATTGCCTCGTGATGCCGCTGTCTGCTCTGTTTTTCTTTTCTGTACTTGTACTCTATATTGTATTGTATTGCAGTGTAACAAGTTCTGGCTGTTTTTGTAGAATAGTTACATGCTACATCTTCATATATATATGACTGCTGGTTTTCCTTTTTGTTATCAGTTCGTAATTTTCAGTTATATGTATTTTTATTTCTTCCACTGTTGTTGTGTGTTTATTTATATTCTAATGTGCTACACTTTGACAAATGAGGTCATAGTTTCCCCACTATCAGACCTGGGCCCTCGCTGCTAGTCTACAGCCTCTGGCGTTTGGGGAAATGCGCTTGAGGTCACGTGGAGAACCGGGTTCAGGGCACCCGTTAAGTGGCACCCGGAACCAGGTCGTTACAAAGTGGTATGAGAGGGGTTTCTTTTCTTTGACTTAATATTTGGATCCTTAGTCAGGTATAGGAATAGAATGGTAGTTGGTAATAAGTTCTGCCCAGGCGTAGCTAACCCGTGTAGAGGGAAAATCCAATTTACCTCGTATTGCAATTTTTCTGATTTTGCAATTTTACAGTTTATATGATTTAACTGTTGGGCGACGCACTTGTGATTGTGCTGTTTATATTTTATCTATGGGTTCTATTTAGTTGTAACGCAATGAGATGAGGGTATTCCATCTCATGCATCATTTAGGCACATGCTAGAAATCACATGCCATGCATAGTTCCATGCCATGTAGGTGCATTAGAAATTTCATGTTGTTGTGATAGTTTTTGTGCTAGAAAAGCATGTTGTTGTGATATCTGCTTGATTAATACCTGCTGTTTGATAGGGTATTTTTGTGTGAGCATGTTTATATAATAATGGACACCAAACTTGTTCTTTGGGGAGTATGGGTCCCCATTTACCGGAATTTGGTGGATCATTGATTTTTTATTTTATTATAACATAGATAAGATGTCAAACTTTGATTCGTGGGGAGTATGGGCCCTCACGGATCATAATTTGGCACTTACATCTTGTTTTGTGGTATTTTCTGGGTTCTGGAGAGGTTTCTGAGGCATACTATCTGGAAACTCAGTATACGCGCCGTGTAGTACTGTAGACACGCCATGAATGTTCTTCTGTTTGGGAAGAAAAATAAAATATTCAACATGTACCCAGAGTACACGTCGTGTAGTCTCTTCCTGTGTCACAAACTGTGTGGGTGGCGACACGGGGAAGGGAAGAGCTTTGGAAAAACACATCGTGTAGCTTAAGTACACACCGTGTAGTGTTGACCTGGTGTCTGTCGTGTAACTGTAACACGGGCGGAGTAAGCCTTAAGACATACACACTGTGTCCACTGTGGAACACACCGTGTAGTGCGACCTGGGAACCCAGTCGTGTAACTAACAACATGGGTCGGGGTAATACTTTTGAATACACTCCATGTGTATATAGAACACGTTGTGTAGTTTGAGCTGTGTAAACCATCCATGTAACTAACAACACAAGTCGGCAGAGCTCGTCTAGTACACGTTATGTACCTGTGGGACACGCCGTGTTGTCTTTTCCGAGGACAGACCGTGTGGAGTAATCCATGTGGCTGGGAAATGGGGTAGTGTACACAGCATGTGTGGGTGTAACACGCCATGTAGTGTCAAGACAAGTAGTCAGTCGTGTCACAAGCAACACGGGAAGTTGTAAATAATACCATACACATCGTGTCGATGATATACACGTCGTGTAGTTTTGTTCAAACAAAAGTTGTGTGGATTAGCCATGAAAAAGGACCCAGGCAGGGGAAGGGGAGTCATGTACACATCGTGTAGTCAGTATACACGTCGTGTAGTCTTGTTTTTCAAATTTTGAATGCCTTTTTCCTCCTGTTTTCTTTTGGGTTTCCTCATTTTCGGTCGTTGTTAATCTTGTTCTAAAGGCGTGTTTTTTACCTTATAGTGTCATGTCTCCGATACAACTGTGTGTTGTTCTCCAGGAGAGCAGCGACGACTATACTCCAGAGATAGTGGGCCATGGGCTACAAGTGGATACTCCAGATGATCCAGATGCGGTGCCATCTGTTATACCGGACACAGGTGCAGAGGCGTAGTTATTTGAAGACTTATTGCGGTTCATCCAGACCTTTCAGGGAGCACCGTCGGCTGCCACATCTATGGCTAAGCTGACTCGTAGCTTTCCGCAGTAGCATCTGCCTACGTTTTTAGAGGATGGCGGACCACGGGATGCGGATTCTTGGCTAGGATCGATGTAGACAGTTTTCGATCATCTTGAGACACCTCCATGGCGGAGGGTCAAGCTCATGACGTACATGATGCGTGATTCCACCAAGAGGTGGTGGGATGTTACCACCCAGTCATAGCATCACAGAGACATGGCATGGGAAGATTTTCAGGAAGTCTTCTATGACTTCTTCTTCCCAGAGACGTTGAGGGAAGATAGAGCTTGAGAGTTCATGAATCTGGAGTAGGGCGTTATGTCAGTGATGGACTATTTTACTCACTTTACCGAGCTTCAGTATTTTGCACCCATTCTGGTGGGCGATGAGACACTGAGAGCCAAACGCTTTGAGGATGGTCTTCGTTATGACATCCGGGCGCTGGTGAATGTTTTCAGGTTACCTTCAGTACATGCTATTGTGTACCAGACACTGATTACAGAGAGGAACCTGCGGGAAGCTAGTGGTGCGGTTCAGCGCGGTTCAGCACCAGTTACTGGTACTATTTCCACTGGAAAGAGGAAGAGACAGATGTACATCTCTGAGGGTGGCAGTACTAGCCAGGCAGCTGCTACCAGTGTGATAAAGAGGGGTAGAAGACACCACAGTGTCCACGAGACCCAGTGGAGTGCTGAGCTTGTGGAAATATGGGTCATCTGCAGCGCTTTTGCAGGGCATGTCCACCAGTGTCTAGTGAGAGGGGTTCTGTGCAGACTCCACGTGCGGGAGCAGGACCAGTGGCTTCTTACCAGTTAGTGAACTAGAATACGTCAGGGCGTGTAGGCAGAGATGGTAGTCATGGTCATGGTAGCCAGACACCAGGATCTCAGAGGTAGTAGGGCGGGATAGATCAGGGTAGCCAGGCTATGTCGTAGGTCCGCGGCACTGGGCAGACATATGCAGTGCAACAGACCCAGTAGGAGTAGGATCCCAGACCTTCTACTGTCAGAGGTACTATTTTAGTAGCTTCTATTTTATCTTCAGTGATTTTTGATATTGGTGCTACATATAGTTTCATATCTATACCCATAGTGGAGAGCCTTAGGCTCTGTATTTCTTCTTCTTCTGTTATCATAACGCTAGACACTCCGTTGGGGACTAGAACGGCTAGTGTGTATCAGTTCAAGGAGTGTCCCCTTGAGTTTTTTGGGTGTCACTTTCTTTGGGACCTCTATGTCTTATAGATGACGGCTTATGATGTCATTCTCAGGGTGGACTGGTTGGTTCCCTTTTAAGCCTTTGTAGACTGCTATCGTCGTAGGGTGAGTTTCATGTCACCAGAGGGTGGAGAGTTTCTATACAAGGGCGAGTGGGATGTTCAGGAAAGTCGAGCTAGACTAGAGCATCATGGGAGAGGAGTCACAACCCAGATTTCGATCTTATATCTAGATGACCAGGGGACTTGTCAGACGGATTTCCCTCTAGTGGTTGATCGTTTCAGGGATGTTTTCCCGGATGACTTTTTAGGTCTACCTCCAGAGCGAGAGGTGGATTTCTCTATTGAGGTAGTTCCAGGAGCAGCATCGGTGTCCATTCCTCCTAATAGGATGGCCACACCTGAGTTGTAATATATCAAGAGGCAGTTAGAGGAGTTACAAGAAAAGGGTTTCATCTGACCCAGTACTTCTCTGTGGGGTTCTCCGGTCCTTTTTGCGAAGAAGGCGGATGGTACCCTCAGACTCTATGTGGATTATCGTAAGCTGAACCAGTTGATGGTTAAGAAACAGTATCCTTTACCAAGGATTGATGATCTTTCTTATCAACTTTGTGGATCACAAGTGTTTTTGAAGATTGACTTGAGATCAGGATATCATCAGCTGCTCATTAGACCATCTGATATACCTCTCACAGCTTTTAGGAGCAGGTATGGTCTATACGAGTATACGGTTAGGTCGTTCGGACTCACGAATGTGCCAATAGTTTTCATGGCTCTGATGTATCATGTGTTCCATCCTTATCTAGACTCTTTTGTGGTAGTATTTGCGGATGAAATCTTAGTGTACTCTAACACTCGACATGACCATGCCACCCATCTTGATATCGTATTGAGTACACTGAGAGAGCATAGGCTATATGCTAAGCTCTCAAAGTGCCACTTTTGGATGGACCATATACACTTCCTGGGTCATATCATCTCGGAGGCATGAGTTTTTGTAGACCCAGAGAAGGTGAGATCAGTAGTTTCCTGGGAGCAGCCTAAGAATATGTTTGAGATACAGAGTTTCTTAGGGCTGGCTGGTTACTATAGACACTTCAAACAGGACTTCTCCCGCTTAGCAGCGCCATTGACGGGGTTGACTAAGAAGGGTGTGAAGTTCTTTTGGTCGGAATCCTGTGAGACAACCTTTCAGGACCTTAAAGGAAGATTGAAATCAGCATTGATCCTGATACTCCCAGAGTTGGGGAAGATCTATATAGTTTACTGTGATGCATCAGGTATTGGGTTGGGAGATTTATTGATGTAGGGCGATCGAGTTGGTGTGTATGGGTCTCAGCAGTTGAGGCCACATGAGAGGAATTACCCGATGCATGATCTCGAGTTGGCTACAGTTGTTCATGCGTTGAGTTTTTGGAGACATTATCTGTTGGGAGATCATTTTGTGGTTTTCACCGACGACAAAAAGTCTCAAGTATATCTTTACTCAGCGTTACTTGAATATGAGGCATAGAAGGTGGGTTGAGTACTTACAATGCTTTGATTTTGAGCTTGCCTATAAACCTGGTAAGGTTAATGCAGTGGTTGATGCATTGATCAGGAAGACTCAGATACAAGCAGTGGAGGAGGCTAGTGGTGAATGGCAGCTTATGGCTTTGTTCTTTGAGATTCATTTGGAGGTGCATGATAGTCAGGGGCAGACTTATCTTTACTCTTTATTTGTGACTTCTACCCTCCTGGATAGAGTTAGGATGAGACAACTATTTGATTCATAAGGCCTAGTTCTACGGGAGTCAGTGGAAAGCTAGGACCTTCCTCCTGGTTGGACGATAAGCGATGATGAGGTTTTTCGTTTCCATGGACGAGTGTGGGTTCCAGGGGATATACGCGAGGAGCTGATGCAGGAGTTTCATGCTTCAGCTTGGGCAGTTCATCCCGGGGTTACCAAGATGTACCGTGACTTGAGACGTCAGTACTGGTGGCCGGGTATGAAGAGAGATGTAGCTGGTTTTGTTACGAGGTGTTCCACCTGTCAGCAGGTGAAGGCAGAGCATCAGAGGCCACCAGGGCTGTTACAACAATTACCCCTTCCAGAGTGGAAATGGGATGATGTTGCGATGGACTTCATGATTGGGTTGGCGACGTCACCTGGAGGCAATGATTCCGTGTGGGCTGTTGTGGACAGACTCACGAAGGTAGATCATTTTTTTCGATCAAGGAGACCTTCGGTGTTGACAAGCTCTGAAGGTTATATATCTGAGAGATCGTACGTCTTCATGGGGTCCCTTATTCAATCATTTCAGACAGGGACGCCCATTTTACGTCTCATTTCTGAAAGAGTTTTCAGAGGGCACTGGGTACACAGGTGCTTCTGAGCACAGCTTACCACCCTCAGACTGATGGCCAGTCAGAGCATACGATACAGGTGCTTGAGGACATGCTGCGAGGATGCATCCTAGAGTTTGGGGGCTCTTGGGAGAATCATATACCCCTAGTCGAGTTTGACTACAATAATAGTTTTCAAGCAACTATTTAGATGGAACCATACGAGGATTTATACGGTAGGTCATGCCGATCACCTTTGTGCTGGTTAGAGGCATGTGAAGTAGTTTTGCTGGGACCACGTCTCGTGTAGGAGACTTCTGAGCAGGTCTAGTTCATTCAGAAGTAGATGGCTACCGTGCAGTCTTGTTAGAAATCTTATGTTGATCGCCGCAGACAACCTTTGAATTTCGTGGTCGGGGATTAGGTTTTCGTGCGTGTTTCTCTGAGGCTGGGACACAAGAGGATCAATAGACAGGGTAAACTTTTACCTAGGTATGTGGGGCCATTTGAGATTATAGAGAGAGTCGAGTTGGTTTTCTATCGGTTGCAGTTACCACAGAGGTACCAGGCCGTGCATGACGTCTTCCATGTATCTCAGTTGTGTCGTTATCCTTCAGACTCCTCTCACGTTTTTCAGCCCGAGGAGGTTGATCTTGAGTTAGATGTGTCCCTTGAGGAGCATATGATTCGTATCTTTGATTGGAGCATGAAGGTTCTCTGAGGCCAGTCAGTTCCTCTTGTATGGGTGCTATGGCAGCATGGCTGAGTGCAGGAAGAAACCTATGAGCGAGAGACTGATGTACGTGCTCAGTGGATAGAGTTATTCACGACTGTATCTTCGCCACCCTTGGAAGGGAAATTCAGGGACGAATTGATTTAAGTGGGAAGTTTGTAAGAACCTGGTTCTTATTTCTGAGGTACGGGTTTCTTCTTTTCTCTCTTCCTTAAGTGATTTTGAGAAAATATGGAAAATGGGGAAAAATCCCAAAATTTGGAAAGTACATGCTGTGTACTTTTTCCACATGTCGTGTACTTTTGGCCATGTGGGATGAGTACATGGGTCGTGTGGCCATGTCGGTGGCGAAGGGTGTAAATACTGAATACATGCCATGTAGTGGTCCCTTACACGCCGTGTAGTCAGTCGGCAGGTGAACAGTGCCACGCTGGCGGGAAGCCGCCATAGGAACGGTTAGAAAATGGGGAGTACACACCGTGTACTTTGTTTTTTTCACTTAAAATGGGCAGTAGCCACCCCTGTTCACCGAGAAGGCTTAGAACCGGACATGAGCATGGGAGAGGACGGCCGAATCTTCATAGATCCTCCAGGCGCACGTCGGGAATCTGTTTCTACCTCAGACGATCTCGTTGGAACCGCACGGGTAAGCTCTCCCTTCTCTTGGAGTAGTTCTTACCAATTATTCCCCTAATGGGAGTTATTTGTGTTTAAGAGGTGTTTCTTTTTCCTCAGATATACGGCGTTCTTGGACGTTTCAGAAGGCGTCGTTCGCATATATCATTCGTTGGTGTTTAAGGTAGGTGGCTTGGTGTTAATTTTCCAATTGTCATGTGTTTTGTGTGTTTTTGTGCTACAAACCCATTTTGGGGTGTCGTGTGGCTGAGGAAATGGCTATTTTAAATACCTAGAATTGAATAGGTAATTAATTGTGATATTAAAAAAAATTTTGCGATCGTTTCTTGGATCTAGGACCATCCCGAGGGGTGCTTTCCTCTATTTAGCCGTTTGGCCAGGATGACCGAGGGTATGCCATGTTTAATTATGCATTACTTTTTCATTGAGAGGAATTTTATGTAAATTTCATGTTTATATGTTGGGCATGGCCCGGTTACTTATGCCTGAGGGCGGTGTTTACTATAGCCTCAGGGCATGACTGTATTAGCCTGAGGGTGATGTTCTATTTCACATGAGGGAAACCTTTCGTGCCTGAGGGCTTGACTTCTGTGCCTGAGGGCGACACTTCGTATGCCTAAGGGTGAGAATTCTGTTATGCCTGTGGGTGATATTCTTAATGCCTGAGGGAGAGATTCTGATTACCTATGGGTAAGGTTTTACTTGTCTGAGGACGTTGACTGTTTATATAGAAAATCACTGTGGTGGTTTCTTAGTAATAAATAATGAAATGGATAATAAAATGGCAATATTACTGGTTAAGTTAGTTACTTCTTAGTACTTCTTACTTTGTTACATTTTACTACTGCACACTATTGTTGCATTTTTTACACACAGCTGAGCATAGGCCTTTGGTGGGTGCCTACTGGGAATTTATTTCTCACACCCTGTTTGGGTCACGCTTTTCGGCCCAAACAGATTATGTTGCTATAGGTTTAGATAAGGTAAAGGTTCCTTATACATGTACTTAATTGTTGGTGGAGTGTAGGATAGAATGGGACCAAGAATTGGCTCATGATGCCGCTAGCTGTTCTATTTTTCTTTTCTATACTTGTACTTTGTACTATATTGTATTGCAGTGTAACAGGTTCTGGATGTTTTCATAGAATAGTGACATGCTACATCTTCATATATATATGACTGCTGGTTTTCCTTTTTGTTATAAGTTCTTCATTTTCAGTTATATGTATTGTTACTCCTTCCGTTGTTGTTGTGTGTTTATTTATATTCTACTCCACTACACTTTGACAAATGAGGGAATAGTTTCCCCACTATCAGACATGGGCCCTCGCTGCTAGTCGGTAGCCTCTGGCATTTTGGGAAATGCGCTTGAGGTCACGTGGCGAACTGGGTTCGGGGCACCCATTGAGTGAAACCCGAAACCGGGTTGTTATAGATCCTCCCATATTAAGCTACATTTTCTACTTTTATCTCTGAGGACATGATACTATTGAGAGTCTCTGATCTCCATTTCAACCTTTAGGGTACAATGGAAAATCTTCTCATAGCTGTACAAGTCTCAAATTTACAATTCTTTTCATAGACCCAACATTAATCTACTAAAGAAGTGATCCACCTTGATTTTTGTGTTCATGAAAAAGCTAGTGTCACATCATTCAAGACTTGTAAATTTTTTCTTATATTCCCTGAGAGCTTCATCCTTATTTTGCTTCAGTCTAAGGAACTCCCTCTCTATATTAAGATGGAGAGTTTAGGAAAAATATTTATTCAAAAATATTTTTTGAATACATACCAATCAATGGAATAAATTTCCTCATTAGACTTAATGTCTTTGAACAGTCTCCACTGCTGATCTAGATCCCTATAAAAATAATATAATTCCATTTTGAATTTATCTTCTTCTAACCATTTAAGGACAAATAATATCTTCTGAATGTAGCTAATCCATTGTTCCGCGATAAGGGTATCGAAAGATCCAATAAAGATAGGAGGCCTTTTCTCATAAATTTTTTGAAACTAACTTTCTCTTTATTATGAGAATTAGTTCATTCCATATGATTCATGTTATTATTAATTACTTGAGTCAGTTGAGCTAGTATTTTCATGCGGTTATGGGCTCTCTTTCCCCTCAGATTTGGAATCTCATTAGATAAATCATCACATTTCTTATCACATTGATTGTTGGAATTGGTTATCCTATTTACTTCCATTAACTATGAAAAATAAAATATAATAAAATTATGGGGCTTGAATACTTAGCTAACAAGCGTATAAAAAGGGAAACTTTGAACATAGAAGGATAAATTTATAAATAAAAAATATATCTAAACTTGTGACTCCCGACGTTTCAATCTAGGTTATACATGGTGATAGAATTATCCATAAGGTTATGAATAAAATTTTATATTCCTAATCACTAAAAATAACTACAAAAACATATTATTCAAACTATAGTGGCCCTATCATTTTAACCATTTTATTACATTGTTTTAATCATAAACAATCATAAAATTCAAACCAATGATTGAAAATTCCAGTGTCTTCAGAAGACTAGATACATAATTAGAAACAATGAAACCAAATTAAAAAACATTTATTTAATCTCTATAATGATATCATAACTTCTTTTAATCTCTTACATCTATTTAGGATAACCTAGTTAATACCAAAACAAAGGGACGAGCGAAAAATCCCAGTAAGGGAATAAGCATGGAAAAAAAAGCATAGCATAAGAGACAAAGGCATAACATGATAACATAATAGGAATGGAACATGAATAAACATATAGAGGACTATCATAAAGAACATGTAATCATATGAACAAAAAAATATAGTAATGTGGAGGAAACATACAACATGACATAAACATGAGTTAAGGCTAATTGCCAAGACTATTTCAAATGGTGGACAAAGTCCCATAATGGATTTGGATTACTCCTTAATCTCATACAAGAAATATCATGAGACTAAAAATTACTCAATGTATTGGAGTTATATCTGTGTGCACCCATCATAACATGTTCATTCATATGTGTTCCACATAAATAATCAAGCATAAGGAATAAACATAAGGGTTACCCATGGAAATAAATGGGTATAATAATCATGTCATAAGGCCTAACTGAAGAGAATATAATAATATTTTCCATTAAAGAATGGATTTAAATCATAATTGGACATTATTAAGGAAAAAATACATATATATTTAAAATTTATGTATATATAAAGTGAAAACATTTAAAATAGTTTTTAAGAAACTTTTGAATTGATTCACATAGTACAGTTTAAGGGGAAAATATTAGAGAGTATTTAAAAAAGATAAAGACATAATTATTTCTATAAAACCAGAACTAAATTAAGATATTTTTTCAATATAAAACTGGTTATTTTAGAAAAATAATGGTGTCTTAAAATAGATTATATAATTTACTTTAAAATGGGTAAAACATTGGGGAGTTCCCTTTAATCGGACTTTCTTATCATGACGAATTGAGAAGGGAACCTTTTAAAACATGTATTTCCCCATAAAATAAGGATGTATTGATATGGATACATAATTTTGAAACATATAAAAATAATTTAGAAGTATTATAAAATAATAAATAATAAATACATTGGTGTAAGAAAGAGAAATAGTAACCCAATGGTAATTTGGAGGTTCAGAGAGATCCCTTTCCTTATGTATGAATGTGTCCTTCACTTGCACTTAATATCCTAGATAATAAAATTGGATCCATAAATTAATTAATTAATAACCTTATATAAATATATTTAATTTATTATAATTTTATTGAGTTCATTTATGGCCATTTTAATGAGTTATAATGTTTAATTTCATTGTTCTCGGAGCGTTCGTTTCACGGTTTTCATAGTTGGTTTAATTGTGTAGCATTGTAGAAGTTCTTGTAAAATGGTAAAAAAACTCTATAAATGTAATGAAATATTATTAATATACTTTAATAATTTAAATGGTTCCACATATCATTTTTTCAGATATTATAAAGATTCATTATATAAAACATTAATATAAATGAGTTGTTTATTTTTGGGGTCTTTGACGACCATCACGAACTATTATCATTTTATTTAATATTATGTTAATTTATTGGTTCCAAAACATAAAATAAGTTGTAAAATACATATTATAATATTATTAAAAAATAATAATGGTTTTATTACCAGCCTTAAAGGTGGTAATGAAAAATGAAAACTCATTATCCATGAAGGCAGTGAATCGACACATCACGAACTATGTTTTTATTTTTAGAATAAATGGATATGAGAATATATTTTATGATAGATATTCCATTAAAAAAAAAAAATTTCAGTACATTTTTTATATTTGAGTTATCAGGTGTCTTTTTATAGGGTATTTGAGATGAGGATAATAAATAAAAAAATTAAAAGAGAAAGGAGTAGGATTTTACCTCTTCAATATCATCTCTTTGAGAACTTCCTCAAGAAACTCGAAATTAGTATTTTGGTAAGACAAGAAAGAATAGGACATGGGTAATATGATTTTGAGGGTAATTAGGAATAATTTAGGAAAGATTCATCGCCTGTATGGTGTGAGGAGAAGGGGTGGTGGGTGCTATTTATAGGGGGAGAGGGGTGTTTTTTTATTATTTTAGTCATTTGTTTATAATTTTGGATCAAGACTATAAATAGTGTTATTTACAATGAAAAAATCCATTAAATAGTTCATGGTATTTTGAACCAATGGGTTCTTACATCATTCATACATTATTCATGACTCAATAATTTATGTATTTTTTAAATACCAAAAATTACCATATTTCACTATTCACTGAAATTTTAACTATTTTAGAAAAATACCAAAAATTCACCCTAACCATTTTTTGATATGTAGATTTATAAAATAGACACCATTTTATGAAAATAATTTTCTAAATAGGAAAATTTTAATTTTTTATTTAAAATCGTTATTTATTTGAAAAATAATTATTTTACAACTTATAACAGATTTTATAACACATTAAAAAAATAATCAAGGAAGCATAATATTATATTATAATTATAAGATAATAGAATATTAATTTATGAATCTATTTTATGAAAAAAAAACTTTCTTTTAAATCATTTTCTTAAATATAATATTGTAAATAAATATTTAAATATTATAAAAATACTAACACTTAATTTATCAATTTTTTGAAAACAAAATTACTTATAACATGATATAAATATATCATATTTTCATTTATAAGATACCTAAATTTTATTTATACTTTAATTGGAGAGTTTACTATTCTAACAACTAGATTACTATTCCTAGTGGTCACATTACTATTCCAATGGTCTGGTTACTATTCTAATAGTCATATTTCTAATAGTAATAATGGTTAATTAATTTCTATATATATACCTCTTATACCATTCATCAATAAATTTAATTTAATCCTATGGTTATAAATATTATCATCTTTTAAATGAATATTTTATTATTAACATTATTTTTTATTTCTACAGTGTTTTCCATGAGTACAGCCATTCTAGTACATCGAGAAGATCCAAATTTTACCATTATTGTTGTCTTATTTTCTATTTATTATCCAACTATAATATTTTAAATTTTATTGGTTTATTTATGGATTAATATATCATTAGTTATTTAATATAAAAATATTTTCTTGGTTTCTCTATGTGATTTGTGTGATTTATATTATATACTGTAACTATAACAAGGGAATTTATATTGATAAAATTCGGGGTTGTTATAGGTAGGATCATATGGATTTTGGGTTAGGACATGGGGATAGGCCCATAGGGTGTTGTTGTTTCCCTATGGTTCTATGAAAAACAAAAAATTATAAAACTCAAACTATTCTACTTAATTAATTAAAATGAGTAAATGGAAGTTCAAGGTCGATTTATAGACATAGTAAAATTAGTTTTATTAGGTTTTCAAAAGATTTAATTTTATTAAGTTAAATAAAAAGGTTATAAAATATTGGTTTGATTGTTTTTTAAAAAATTAATGAAGAAAGAATAGTGTGGAAGATTGGTTTGGTTTGAAAACAGATTTTTAACGCACGATACGGTTTTGTAATTTCAAGGTTCAGGTGGAATAGGATTTAATAAATTATATTGATTAATTCAGAACTGGTTTTGGGGTCAATACAAGTAAGATCCAATTATCATGGAATCCCCTCATTGATGTGGCAATACTATATTTCCCTTGGTCTTGTAATTTGGAGTTTTTCTGAATCAAGTGTGTCTTGATACCATATTTAAACCTGATTTTCCCTAAAGTTGAAAATGGTAATTCCTTCTTTAGGGTTTTTAGTTGATAAATTTTAAAGTTTCTTTTAGATTAAAATATCAATGGTTATGATTAAATAAAAATAAAGGGATTGGAAATTGATTAAAGAAATCACACAAACTAAATACAAGAATAAAATTAAATTAATCCTAAAGAACATTCCCCCTTCTATTACATAACCCTGGAATAAGGTAGGTTTACCCACACATCCTAGTGATGAGATAATAATAAGTAAGGACAAAATAAAAAAATACAAAAAGAACATGGAGATGAACTCAGGGAGGGCCATGTAGAACGCAGCTTCTTGCTCTAAGCATTGGTCTCTTGATTTGAGTGTCCATAGAAATAGTCATGCCCTCCTTTTATAGGATCCTGATGGGATATGTTATTAATTATGATCATTAATAATTTTCCTAATGGTGTTATGTGGTTAGTCTCATGTTTAATATTTCATCAAAATCTAGATACACTGAAATCTAGGCATTTTAATTATATCCTAATAATTTACATAACGTGTAATGTGTTTAAATGATGTTTAGTATTTTAATTTGTAGGTTTTGTGAATTTCAAAGTATATATTTCAATAACTCATCATGAAAAAATCATATCATGTAAATGAAATACATGACATGTAAATTGGTCTACTCCAGTTTTTCATTTCTACTGCATCCTCAAAAATCTGGTGTCCCACTGTGAGTAAGTGTCTTTTAACTCCAATATTTTCCTCATTTCATTCCTTTTCCAAGATTCTTGATATCCTTCCATAAAACATAAAACTAGTCAATCCATTCCAAAATTGGAAATATTATTCATTTAAATAAAATAATTGATGTATTAAAAAACCACAAGAAATATGCATGAAATACATATATCACATGTCCTGAGTAAGACATGTGAGGATGCATGGCCAATGTGTATGGGTGTTGTATATGCAGGAGCTCATCCCTGCAATAGGCCTATAAACGATTCCTACCACAACTATTTTCTTATTCAAGAATGGATACTAGATTCATTTGGGATAAGGTATTATATTTATTCATTTATTATTCATCATTTATTGATGCAATGTTATCCTACTTCACTCACACTCCCTCATGATCAAACACACCTCAATGTCTTCTGCTGAATTCATCTTCAACCGTCACTACCTGAAACTCACTGAAGATACAATGAAATCCATCTAGAAAACTAGTTCTCAAGAAAAATATCCATTCCAAATCATTGGGCCACCATGGACCACTTTCAATACATTAGATGACCTCAAATATTCTAACTTTGAAGATTAAAATTATCATGCATGGAAAAATAGGTTGATCCGACCACTATAAAGTTTAGATTATTTTGATAAGGTTGTAAAAACTAACTTATTCCAATACAATATCACTAGTTTGGTAAAGGATCATATATCAGACGTTTCCCCATAGAGGAGGCTCTGGTAGTGGATATTTCATGGAAGCACCGTGAGAGAGATATCTTGGTTATGCTACCATTTTGAATAGTAGAAGGTTCTACTGTTACACGATCTGTCACCACTACAACACATAATATGATGAAATTATACAATTAATCTATGTTGCATCATCCATACATAAGTGAATAAGGAATACATGATAGATGGTGAGCTACCATTGATGAAGGAGATTCCATCATCACTGAAGGAACAGAAGTACTAATGTGGATCTATTTTTACATACTTTTTCTACATCTTTTTAATTAATTTTTAGTGATTTAATTAGTTATTTTTTTACTTTTTACTAATTAAGTGCACTTTTTTAATTTTAGAATTAAATGTGTTATTTAATCAATTTTTTGTAATTAAAATTGTATTTTTAGCTTCTAAATAATTAAATTATATCTTACTTTAATTTTATAGTCTAATAAATTATTTTTTAGTTTGGTGATTTTTTACTTTATATTTAATAATTTTACTTTTTTTATTAGTTAATTAATTAATATTTTTAATTACATTTAAATAACATAGTGTTAATTTAACATCTCAAGTATTAAATATTTATTAATTAAAATAACATAATCTAATTATCTGTTGTCTTTTAGCAATTCATTAATTATAAATTTAAGTTTTTAAGCATCTTACATAACTATTTAACAACAAAATAATTAAATTCCTACATTTATTTAATTTTATAAAGTAACAATTTTCAATAATTTAATTTGGTTATATGAATATTTAATTTAAATCTGATTTTTTTTATATTAACTATGAATTATGTAATTGTTTCTTATTTTAAGTTTTATTATAGTTCCAATTTTATTTTAATATTTCGAAGTTAATAATACTATAACAAAAAATTTATTTGTTTTATTCTTATTATTTAAGTTTTTAAGTTATATATACTTGTTTTAATTAATTTTAGTTTTAAATCAATTATTTAGTATGTATTTTAATTTGGGTTTTTAATCTACATTTAATTTATTTTATTTGCAGGCGAAGTCTGATGCCACTGGTTTACTTCTCAATTATGCCACCATATTGTAATATAGTGGCATCGTATCAACCCATTACTATGGCACTGTATCCCCTTTACTGTGTCACTGTAATTTCAACCACTGTAACTCCTGCTACAGTTTCCCCATCCAAACTGGTGGCACATCAATTCTTTTCACTATTTCCTCTTCCACCGCAACCTCTTCACACCATTCACTTAATCTAGTCTCACATCCTCTCCCTAACATTGTTTCCTTTCCATTTTTCCCCAACCACCATTTTCCCCTTAACACTATAAACCACCTTCATGGTTCTGCCTCCTCATGGTTTCATCCAAACCACAAGCACCAACCATTGCAAACTATCTTTCATAGCACCATTTCCATCTTCCATTCCCACTATTTCATAGACTTCTTCATATTCACCAAAATCGTGCCACATTCACTATGATGGTTTCACGTTGAGACACTTTCTCACTGTATTTTAGTAATACCTCATGCCATTGGTTCATCACAATTCTATGATCCACTACCACTGTTTTTAAAGCTCTGAATCACTATTCATCAACAGATTTCATATCTGTAAACCATGACTTGAAGAACCTCCACCACCTTTCGCATTTGTTTCGGTTCAACAAGAGGTTTCCACAGCTGAGCTTCTGCTGGATTAGAAGCTGAGGAAGGGTCCTCTACATGAACCTCAACCATCTCTGCCCCGCCATGGATCTAGGCTATGGACCGGTGGGATCGGATACTAACAGATGAAATCACCTGACATATCACCATCCTCGTGGAGAGGGCCGAAGTTAGCCCACCGCTGGAGGAGGTAGGATAGTCAAATTGGCTTCTTCGGGAAGGAGAAGATGAATAGTACAGAAACCTTATCTGCCCTATGTGCCAAATATGGGTGGGGGAAGGAGAATAAAATATAAAAAATAATAATATAAAAATAAATTAATAATAAATAAATTAAATTAAGCATATATTTTAAAAAATAAATTACTATTATAATATATAAATATTATAATATTAATCAAAAAATAAGTTATAAAATAAAATATACAACAAACTAATAAGAATTTACAAAAACACACATGTGGGTTGCATAAGTGAAGGACACTTGAAGTCGATGGAAAACAAGGGGTGACATACAACAAATGATAGTGGTTTTTTTGATGAGTAGCAATATAATTTGAGGAAGAAATCTCATTCTGACACTCACATTTAAAGATCACACCATTTGAGAGCAAATATTCCCGGGAGCAGTACTAGATATGAGCTAGAGGTCAAGGTGGCAAGAGGAGAGCATCGTTGGGGGAATTATTTTCCCCTCTTCTACTTAATTTCAAAGTACTCTATAATCAATTGTTTTCACTGTTTAAATCAATATATTCATAGGGTAATTCTTTCTTATCTCCGGAATTTGAATTCAATTATATTTACCCTTAGATTTCTTCATATGCTTTACATTTTTTAGAATCATAATCAAACAGAAATATTTATTTTTGATTTGTTATTTAATTGTTTCACTATTCAATTGTTTTCCAAATTCATAAATTCAATATCTACTAGCGAGGTAGATTTTGAATTCGTTAATCAAGGCTTTTAATGTCATTAAATTTGGAAATTTTACAGCGAGTTTATTTCCAAACTTTATCTTTTTAAACTTCTTAGCAGTGTTATTAAGTTTTGGTGTCGTGAATTCCAAGACATAATCATCTTCCTGTTTAATTTCCTTGCGAGGGGGATTCTTCATCTTGTCTTTGAGGAGTGATTCAATAAAAGTTGTGAAGAAGTCCACTATTTTAACCAGTATATTAGATTTCCCAAGTGACTTTTGTTGATCTATTCTCCTTTGTCTTTGCAGACATTTATTAGTTACAGTTTTCTTTTAGTTATCAGTGCTTTAGTATATGATTAGTCTCTTTGTCTATCTTGTTTTCATAATCATTATCTCTAAATCAATATAATAAAAATAAAAACTAAAAAAATCCATTTAAGATGTTTATTTAACTGCTGAAAACAATATGGTTTTTAGTTTAAAAACCATATAATAACTCACCTACCTTCCCTTGGGTTTGACCCTTCACTACTATAATAGTGTAGGTTTATAAATAATATTTTGAGGGTTGTGATGACCTCCAGTCACATCAAGTACCATTCATGCTAACATTTCCAAATGTCGATGTCGCTACTGTGATGAGGTAGCATCACCTGTGATATTATGTTTCTATGTTATAATCATTTGTAGGAGCTTCCATCAATACAAGGATTTTCATTGAAGGAAAAATAACCGACCATTATAGTAGGTTGATATAGATTCTGTTGAGGGATCTACCATTCAAGCTATCATTAAGCGTTATATAAAGACACCATTCTATGGTAATCCACCATGTGCATGATACCATTTTGAACACCAAGGATTAAGTGATTTAGAGCATGGAAGATAATAAATAGCCTATGTGACCCATAGAGAAATCACATACAATAACCCAAGTGACAAATGGATGCATGGATAGTGATTTACAAAACAAATATATAAAGAATATACAGAATGGATGTGTAATCCATGAAAGATAATTTATATGGGAGAATAACAAATGTGTAAAATTGATCAAATACTAAAATCTACAAGAATTATAACAAGATATACATGTAAAAAATGAGTCATTTCTAAGTGAGGAGGATATGAGGAATTTTAAGATACATTAATTTTTCGCTTTGCGAGTATATCTCCACCAAAAGGATATATCTCCATGTCACAATGCGATTTAATAGTGAAATATAGAAATTCACAATATCTACAGAGATTAAATTCTATAATTTTAAATAAACATTCACTAAAATATTTGTAGATAAGAGAGATTCACCATGGATAGAAGAGGGAACTTCTCCCTATATAAATAAAAATGTGTTGCTACCACAAAAAGGATCGAAGGATTGCACTGGGTTGACGATGATTTTCTCTATTTTCTTTTCTCTTCTTTTCTACGATATTTTTCAGTTTCTTTTATTATTTAAATTAATGAATTATATTAATTTAACTTTTCCTCTATTTATTTCATTTTGTCTCTTTATTTCATTTTATTCTTTTATTCTTCTTCTTTCTTTAATTCTTTCACTGTGACCTTTTTCACTCGAAAATGAGTGACTAACCTAAGGCTTAGATTTGGGGGAGAATAGGTGTTTCTTGAATTATTTTTTTATTTATAAATGAATTAAATCAGTTTGTGCTGGATGAAAGTAAAGTGCACAAGTAAAGTGATTTTCCAATACAACATGAATCTAGGATTAAATTCTTTTCTTTAATTTAAATCTTTTAACTTCATTCCACTGAACACAAGATCTTCATATATAGATTTGTGCCTTTCAGTGAATGAAATGACATATGATGGAGTCAGGTCCCGGAAGGTTCCACAGTCTTGATTGAGGTCTGTCATTATCCTTGACTATAGTAGGAGGAGGAATTAATATTTTTATGGAATTCGAGATTTCAAAAGCAATAAAGAGGAGGAAAGAAATTCAAGAATGTGATTTCAAAATTGGTTTATCAAACTAAAGTTAAAAAACAATTGTGAATTATGATAGTACCTAAATCCAAAAACTTGGACAAAGTACTTTATTATTATTTTAATTAAATTTTAGGATATCTTATATTGAATTTTCTTTCTATTTTCCATCTCTTTCGATTAGTTTATAAAATAATCAAAAGATTAAAAGAATTAGTTTAACATGAATTGGAATCAGTAAGCTAAAAAACATTAAATCTCCTCAAATGAGATTAACCTAGTCAGCCATTATACTACTCTAGGAAATTATAAATAGTATATTTTTCAACAATATGTGATAGGTGTGTTTCAAAATATAGTTTAATTACTGGGGAGCTAATCAGTTGTTTATTTTCTTTTTTTCAAATTTTATATAGTTTTTCAGTATTTTATAATTAAAATATATATATTATATACCCATGATGTATTCGAATTCAAATTATTATGCATGTGTAAACCACTCATACATGCAGGAACAAGCAATAATAAGAGTTTGATTATAAAAAATCTCAAGTCCAAAAAATCATAGAATTTGAGGATCAACTTAAGAAAAAATCCTAAAGTGTATTTGAGTGTGTTTTTTAATTAATGGAGGAACCCAAACCTAAACCAAAGGAATAACCTTTAGTATTTACTAAATTTTATGAGTAAATCCAAGAGATTGAGGCAAAAATTAAATATCATCAACATCCAAACTATTTGAAGATCCAAATCTAAAAATACCATGAATATATGAATGGTGAAATGAAGACTCACGTGTTGATGTGTATATGAGAGATCAACAAGACCTAGATCAATATTCGAATTATTGGGAAACCAAAGAGATACAAAATGATCTCCATAGTTTTTAAAAATATGATCTAGTACCACTCTATTTTTTTATATCCATGGAATTAGAGGAATCTACACAAGTTGTGGGATTTGAAGAAACTATGGAGTATCCCGACTACCTGCATCCATCTATTGAAATCCAACTTCAATAGGAACTTACCACTAAATAAGGGATTAAAGGAGAGCCAACCTAGGGAGATTATATTATCTTAAACTCTATCTCATTTTATTTTATTCAATATAAATTGAGTATCGCATCCCATTATTTTGAACTTTTAGACTGGGACAATCCTTATTTTTCCTTGGAGAGAGGTGAAGAAGAAGAAGAAGAACACACACCTATTGAGAAGGCATGGATCTTCTAGGGATATTTCCTATGTATTATAGAAGTTTCTTAAGAAAATATAGGTGGTTGATTAGAACAAAAACATGACATAGGATTCTCATATTGAAAGGGATAGTTTTCATATTTATTATACATGTTTAAATTCTATCCAAATAAAAATACATTCTAACCTTATGAATTTTCAATTCATGCAACCCACTTTGAGAAAGAACTGGAAAAGTAGGAGGAGCTTTCACAAGTAAAAACCAATAAGGGGGGTTGATTCATACTTCATCATAACTCCTACGTGAAATTTGTATCTTATTGAAAAGGGAATGCATTTTGTGTAATTTGTTCATGGAATCCTCACCACCAACAAAAAAAATTGAAAGTTAGGAAATTCCACTTATGATTGTTCAAATTTAAGAAGCTTCACCCATCAACTGACTACAGATGATAGAAAGTACTTCTCTTATGAAGGTAGTAAAAATCTAGGTCCTAATTGGGGATTATACTAAGATTTATCTTGTTAATAAATTTTTTGGTATTTCAATTTCATTACTAGGAATAGATTATTATAAATCTCATCCCCCTTTTTATTTTTTAGATTTAATGGAATGATCCTTTGGTTTTAATTGATTTATTATCTTTTTTAGGACTCTAATGGCACAAGGAATCCCCCAAATAGTGAAAATATTAGAAGAATAAATCTTCATAATTAAAGGGATATCACTTTTATGTTTACTTTTTAATCTCCCTACGTTCTTCTAAGAATTATATTTTGGGATAAAACTATAAATTGCATGTCCATACTTGAAATTTATTTATTTAATTGACATATCTAATAGGCATTAGTTTCTTAGAAACCCTAGGATTCCTTGTTTTATATTTCAATAACAATGATATTGAATGATTAAAATGGATAATTTAATTATTATAGTGAAACATGGATATTAAATTAATGAATCGTGATTTAGAGAAATTAGTTCATTCTTGTAGATGAAATTTTCAATAATATTTCTCATGCTTCGAATTTCTGAAATTAGTGTAAATTGATTTTGTATTATTATTCATATCATAATTGATTATCCAAAAGAATATATTCAATTACTAAGAGGATTTTCTAAACCAAATAATTTCTACTTTATCTTGAGCATATTTCTTGAGTGATTTTGGGACCTCTAACCTGTTATAAATTTCATTGAAACTTGTCAATGATCTAACTGTTCAAACCTATATTTAATATAATTGAGGAATTATTTTCTATAAAACCATGTACTTGATATCACCTTTTAAATTAATCCTTTTTTATCCCATATAGATCATGAATGAATATGTTACGAATAAACCATTTTTAAAGAAATTTTATTCATTTCAAACCTCCTCTTCATATTTTTCATGATATTTTAAAGATAAAGTGTGGAGGATTGTGAAGTAATCATAAAAGGATGAAATAAATTATAAGTAAAAACTATGGGGGTTATATTTTGGTTATTGAGAAATATTATTTATTCATTCAATGTACATTCATTATTTTACCTTCTTGAAAAAAATAAAAAAAATATATTAATGGGTTTTGACTTGGGAGAATCAAAAATAATCATTATTGAACTGATGAATTTTATCATATGTAGTTATGTGATTTATGTGAGGTTTATTCCAAGAAGTACTTTCAAGAAAAAAATCTGAAAAAAAAATTTGAAAAAAAATTCAAAAAATTAGAACAAAAAAACATGAAGGTGAAATTAATTCATTATGACATCATTGATCATTGTAACACCCCAGGAATGATAAAGGGTTAAATGGATAAATTATATGACTCATGTCAACATGGTGAACCTTCCTTTTCAGGGGCATGCCTGATTTGAATTTCACAGTTTAGCGTGCTTGGATTGGAGTAGTGATAGGGATGTGTGACCTTCTGGGAAGTTTCCTAGGATGTGTGTGAGTGAGGACAAAGCACACTAGAGAGGACATGTATTGGCCTGTTGGGGATATCATTAGTCAGATTACCTTTTTCAGGCATGTGGTTGGGCCCCAGGGTGGGGACCACATGTCCGTGGGGCAACTGGTGGTACTTCGTAGGCCAGGACCTGGTGACCATGTTAAGGCGGGGTGTATGTGCTGTCACTGGGACCCAGTTGTCACATTTGGTATCAGAGGTGTTACCCAGCCTAAAGTGCGGTGCAATATCTAGGTTGAGATGTAGGGCCCACAATGAATACGTTGTGATCTAAAGTGGGGTGAGTGTAACACCCCCATAATGATAAAGTGTTAAATGAATAAATGTTATGACTCGTGTAAACAAGGTGTACCTTCTTTTCATGGGCCTACCTGATTAGAACTGTAACACCCCAATCTTCTATGGTACGCTTCTCTTGGAATAATGTGATAGCTTGTGTTGTACGCAACATCGAGTTCTAACACACAACAACCAATCAAACTAGTCGTTATGAATAGTAATACCTAATTTTTGAAATTATATATATTTTATATTTCAAAATGGACTTCATTTTTGGATTCAGAATATCGAAATTATCCTAAGTTGAATTTTTGGTATTTTTCTGAGAACTTCCAATTTTTATGAATAGTGAAAAATAATTAAAAACAACTTTTTTAATCAAAATAATTTATAGTGATAAATTATATTATTTAGTGGTTTTAAAGTATAATTAGAATATATTTTTACCATTTTATCTAATGGTGTTCATTAGAATTAATTTCACATTGAAATTGGACATAAACAATTGTCAATCTTTTGATATATATTGTTTCTTAAAAACACGCTATTTGTTGTAACAGCAGGAATTAATTATAAAATTAATTAATGCAACTTATATGTTTGGAATTTTGTAAAATAGACATCATTTTTGAATTTGGAATATCAATTATAGCTTAGGGTGAAATTTTGGCATTGTTCTGAAGAACTTCAATTTTTGAGGAATAGTGAAACTACTAAGTGGTAGTTAAAAAACTGAATTTTTCATAAAACATAATTTTACCACTTCTGTGATTGGAATTTCGAAAATCCGAGAGACACGGTTAATATCAAGGAGTAAAATTTGGTTCAATGAGATGAAAATAATTTTTGGTGAATAATATCTTTTTACTTTTATTTACCACGGTTAAAAGTAAATAGGGTAATTAAGGGTAAAAATGATATTAATATTACCCTAACACATGTCCTAATTCTATTGGACAAGTGTATTTAGACCAAAAAAAATCTTAGGAATAAAATATTATCATTTAGGTCCACTTGGATTAGATTAGGACATTTATTATTATTTAATTCAAAGAAGAGTTAAAAGAGTTAAAATCAAAGATTATTTACTAAAACATTTGCAATATAGGGTTATACATAAGATAAATTCGATTGTAAATATTCCTTAGAAAGCTAAAAATAATTAATACATAATGATATTTTATTTATAATTTTTAGACATTAAATAATTTAATTTATTTATGACACAATGATGATGCAGTAATTACCATAATAGTGAAAAATTAAGATAATTGATATTATAAATACCCAAATAAATATAATTTGAGACTTTTAATGAATTAAACTAATTTTATAGGATAATATGACATATTAGGATTGATTTAATTGACTTTTTTTATAACTAATCATTCTGTTATGATTTTCACAAAAATCAATTTTCCAAATAGTGTCAAAATTGACATAAAAGAGTTCTTAAAACAAATATTATATTTTTAATTGATATTAAATTCATAAAAATCTAATATTCGGCCAAGAGACTTATATAATCATGGTTGAATAATTAATGGACCACTTGGGGGTCTCTTGGAGGTATATAGTATGTTTATTGAATATATAATATAAAAA
Source organism: Viscum album (assembly GCA_963277665.1). Taxonomy (NCBI): domain Eukaryota; kingdom Viridiplantae; phylum Streptophyta; class Magnoliopsida; order Santalales; family Viscaceae; genus Viscum; species Viscum album. The sequence continues at coordinate 1,930,743,328 of OY728123.1, forward strand.
TACAAAGTGACATGGTAAGGGTCAAACTAATTAACTAAGAGTTAAAACTAAAAGATAAGGTTAATATAATGACCCAAACCTATCTAAATCATATTGGTTGAGTGGTTTTGCGACCCATACCCACCTTAACCTTTAAATAATATACTTTTGAGCCATTAGAAACTGAATATGAATTTATTATAAAATAATATTTCTAGCTTTTCCAAAGGTGCCCATCACCCCTCTTATAAAAGGGCACTCTCCCTTATCATTAACTCACACCTTAAAAGCCATTTGGTTCGGCCAAAATCTGCCCAAATACTCTCTCAACATCCCTTAATTCATCCTAGAGGACTTCCTTTAGTCAGAAAGCCAACTTAAGGAGCCCTTTTGATCAAATCAAAAGGAAGAACCCAAAGAAGAGGTAATGTTTTCACCACCCTTTTTCAAGTTCCTTTCTTCTTCCACTTCTACATTCATTGTTATTACCATTATGAAATAATCAATCCAGTATCTTATGTATACTGTAATATTATTATAAATATGGTACAACCATATTCAGTATTATATCCATCCTTTGAATGGCATGTCGCCATACATGCGTACGTACGGCTTACCGTCTCCACGTCGTGGTGTAATTGTTATTCAATAAATTATTATTTGGATGGGTATAATAATGATGTGTAACTCATGTAAATATTAAATATAACATGATAATGATTCTTTATATATGATATACCATCCAATTATATATTATCAAAAGAATTATATTGTCACTCGTCCGTACGTACGGACTATCGTCTCCACGAACGCGATGAGATTCATTCTCCATCGTATCCATTCAAGTATAATTCTCATTTTATGATTAATATTAGTATCTAAGGACTTGATATCATTCTGGATATGATTAATATACAACCTATCCATTACAAACATAGCTTACATAACAAAACATATAAAAGAAAACGAGTAAGTTAACACCCGAAACAACGACAATACTAAGATATTATTAACAAATATATGTTAAAAGATCATATATGATATCATATTAATGTATATGATTCTTGTATAATTTAATAACAATTATTTCACCATTATACAGTAGTTTAACCTACCCCAACCAAGGAAAAGTACAAGGTAAGGGTTATTTCACAATCTCTTCATTATCTGAGATTTTTTATACGTAATAATATACTGGGATTTCTTTATCATCCACATCCATGTTTCTTAAGAATGTATTTCAAACATTTTTACTATTTAAAAGAATATGGGTTAAAGAAATTTATACCCTTTTTTGACTTTTATAAGAGGTTTATAAAGAAATCTTTCCGTCGTTTTCCCAAATAAGGTGTTTTTTAACCTTTTCGGCAGAATTAAGGTAAGAATGTTTTTTTAACTTATACAGAGGGTGCGGCTATTTTCCACCATTATAAAATCGTCGAAGCTTCCTTTACAAGATTACAAGAATATTTTCAAAGAAAATGTTTTATTTTAAAAATATAGGACTCTTAAATGATTTCAAAATAGAAAGAGATATTTCTCTAAAAAGAGTTTTGATTTCATCTATGTCAACATCATTTGATGGATTTTACGCTTATTTGAAGTTGATTTATTATGATACAAAACTTCTGTATTGTATTGAAGGTTTTGTGATATGTTTGAATGTGGATGTGTTATTTTTATACCATTCATAGTTTATGGATGAAGTATTTACATTTCGTATGCTAGTTTTAATACGAATGTTATGTTATGTTTAAACCTTTTCATATGGGAATGCATTGGACTTAATATGTGGCGGGTGGAGCCCACTATAGCTCCTCGATGCATCGGTAGGTCTCATGAGACAAACTAGTGTCTTGGAATAAGGCCTTGAAAAAATCTTATTTTAATTCTTGGCACGAGGCCTTGGCTATGTGTTTATGATAGTCTGGCATTATGCATTCCATAATTATGAAAGTGGTTATTGATATTTCATGTGATTATTAGATTAGTAGAATATCCATGTGAATAAGTAAATGGAATTATTTCATTTTATTTTTGCACTACTATGTTGAAGTTCAAGTTTAAAAGGCTTTTGTTTTAGTTATACACTGCCTTAAATGTTTATTCTTATTTATGAATGTTTCTGCTATATTGTTATCCTTACTGGGCATTTGAGCTCACCCCTTTTCTATGTTTTATTTTTCCCAGGATGTGAAGAAGTAAATTATGAATGACCTATAGGGATATTATGAGGGGATAATAGTGTGGACTATGGAGAAAATATGTTGTTGTAGTAGTTTTTCACTTTATGGTGTAATGTAAAACTTTATGAATATATCTAGTGTTTCCAAGGCTATTAAACCAATCGGTCTTTCGAGATTTGATCTTTATTGTGATCATGCCAATGTTATGTAATAAAGCACTGACTCTGGGTAACTGGGGTCGGGGCGTTATAGTTGGTATCAGAGGAATTTTAGTACAAACCTTGGAAGCTAGATTTATACAAACTCTGATTAGATCAAATAGACCTAAGATGGACTTTGAGGATTAGTATAGAAGAACTTCCTAGAATTTTGGTATTGTAGAGATTTTGTGAGTTTTCCGAGCAATACATCCCTGTCTGGATATGAGCAGGTAGAGGCGGCTCTGGCATAGATGTACCTAGGGGTAAAACCAGAAAACACTACTTTGAGCTAGACTCGAACGGGAACTATTGCATGACAACAGGCCTTGCTACAGTCTTGGTTACGACACTCCCAGGGGATATGCTTAGGATAACTCTCATTTTATTTACAAATCCTTATGAAGGGTTTATGAGTATATACTTCCTCAAAGAATTTTTTTTTTTATGATTATGGATTATATTCATAAATAGTTCAATTTATGTTAACTTTTTTATAAGTATGGGATTATGTATTTTGCTTTATAAACTGATCTAGTTTATGCCATTGTTTAGAAATGGCGTCTAGTGAAATAAATGGAAACTGTATCAATGCACGCACTCCATGTAGGTATTTCCCTCCTGCTCAAGATAATTATAGTGGAGCTAGTGATGCAACTGGTGCCATCACCTAATCACCATACTGGGACAACTCACTCAGGTTATGAATAATAACCTTACCCGTATGGAGCACCCTGATCCGCAGCGTGGAGGATCAATGTTAGATCGCTTCATGAGGTTGAAACCACCAACATTCAATGGGATTACAAATTCATTAGTAGCTAAGCAATGGATAAGTTCCCTAGAGAAAATATTTCAGGCGTTGGGGAGTAGTGAAAGGGAAAAAGTTATCATGGTAGTTTACCGCCTCACTGGATATGCTGATCAATGGTGGTCATTGATTCAAAACATGAAGGAAGATGATGAAGTATCAAATATGGAATGGAGGGAGTTCAAAGAACTGTTTTTATAAAAATAATTTCCTCGTGACCATCGAGCAGATATGGAGAGGCAATTTCTGAGTCTGAGACAAAAGGAGGATGAGAATGTCACAAAGTATGAGGCTAACTTTACAAGGTTAGAAAGGTATTCTAGAGATTATATACGTAACCCAAGAATTAAGATTGATCGTTTCGTTGATGGGTTAAAACCATTTCTCTGTCGATCATTAGTCTCACAATCCTTCTCGTCATACGAAGATATTGTCTCATGTGCTATCAAGACAGAAAAGGAATTATCTAAGTCTTATGACTTTAAAGCAAAGCAAGAGAAGAAGATATCTGGTGATCAATCTAGAAATGTAAATAAGGGGAATAAGGGAAAGGTTGAATATTCATCCTGTGATAAATGTGGGAAGAAACACCCTGGTACTTGCTTCAAGGGAATGGGTGTCTGTTACAAGTGTGGTGAAAAAGGCCACCAAGCTCGTGAATGCAAAGGGAAGAAGGAAGCTACCAATGTTCAATGCTACAATTGCAGGGAGATGGGACTTTATGCAAATTAATGTCCTAAGCGTCAGGGGGACTTACCTCAGAAAAGGCCAAGGGATCAAGGCCAAGATTATGCTATCAGTACTGCTGAGGTAGAAGCTCCGAAAGATGTGGTGGCATGTAATTTAATGGTTTCCTCAAGTTTAACAAATGCATTATTTGATTCTAGATCATCACATTGTTTTATATCTTCCCCGTTTTCTAAGAAAATTAGATATTTCCAATTTTATTTAACAAGGGAGTTGTCAGTTAAAACTCCTAAGGGAAGTATCATTGCAACAAAGTTTTGTGAATCAATCCCCATTAGAGCACATAAATGTTCTTTATCTGTTGATCTCATCGTCATACCTATGATTGAGTTTGATATAATCCTCGGTATGTATTGGATTTCAGACTATGATGCGAAGATTTATTGTAAGAATAAGGAGGTTACGATTTTTGATGATGATGATAAGGAACACCTTATCTTTAGAGAAGAATCGTCACCACCTAATTCTTATCTAGATCCACCCCCATTAGCTTAACTAAATTCAATTATTGGGGAGGAAGAGGATGAAATTAGAGTGGGTGAGGAAAGTAATATTCAAATAGAGGATGTACCTGTTGTTAAAGATTATGTAGATGTGTTTCTGGACAATTTACCTGGACATCCTCCAGAACGAGAAGTTGAGTTTTCCATTGATTTAATTCCTGGATCAAGGCCTATATCGGAGACCCCTTATAGAATGGCCACTGTATAATTAGTTGAACTAAAGAAAAAACTAGAGGAATCGAGTAATAAGGGATTTATTCGCCCTAGTGTTTCTCCATGGGGAGCCCCTGTTCTTTTTGTTAAAAAGAAAGATGGGTCTATGAGGTTATGTATCAACTATAGAGAGATCAATGCTATAACAATAAAGAACAAGTATCTCCTACCTCGCATTGATGATTTATTTGACCAACTACATGGAGCTCAATAATTTTCAAAGATTGACCTTTGATCTGGATACCATCAGTTGTGTGTAAAGAAGGAAGACATTCCGAAGACAGCATTTTGAACCAGGTACGGGCATTATGAGTTTATTGTAATTCCTTTTGGATTGACTAATGCACCCTCTGTATTCATGGATCTGATGAATAGAGTTTTCAAAGAATATCTCGATGAATTTTTGGTGGTATTTATTGATGATATCTTGGTATAATCTAAAAGATACTAGGATCATGAAATTCACTTGCGCATTATCCTGAAGACTCTGAGAATACATGAATTATATGGGAAGTTTAGAAAGTGTGAATTCTGGCGTCATGAGATTTCTTTTCTTGGCCATATTGTCTCTAAATATGGAATCTACGTTGATCCTTCTAAGACCAATGCAATCCAAGAATGGACAGAACCTATGAGTATAACTGAGGTATGCAGTTTTATTGGTTTGGCAGATTATTATCGACGTTTCGTTTAGAATTTTGCCCAATTGGAAAACCCATTAACGAAGCTGACACGTAAAGGGGTTAAATTTATTTGGAAAAAAGAGTGTGAAGAATGTTTCGAAGAACTGAAGAGAAGATTAGTCAATGGTCATATATTGACTCTACCATCAGGGAATGATGGGTTCATTATTTATAGTGATGCATCAAAGAAAGGACTTGTTTGTGTCCTTATGAAGAATGATAGGGTTATTGCCTATGCATCACGACAGTTGAAAATTCATGAGCAAAACTATCCTACTCATGATCTCGAGTTAGCAGCTCTGATCTTTGTTTTGAAAATATGGAGGCACTACCTCTATGGTGAAAAATGTGAGATTTATACTGATCACAAGAGTTTGAAGTATATTTTCTCACAAAAAGAAATCAACATGAGGCAAAGGAGATGGCTTGAATTACTCAAGGATTATGATTGCACAATACACTACCACCCGGGGAAGGCAAACAAGGTGGACGATTCTTTGAGCAGAAAAGACCATGGATTTTTGAACAATATGAGAATTGAAAGAGATCCAATTTTCATGGATCTAGTGAAGATAGACATGGGAATAACCAGGGAAGGTGAAACATCAATGCTTTTTCAAATGCTTGCCAAACCATCTTTACTAGAAAGAATTAAGAGTTCTCAGACTGATGATGAAGAATTTCAAAAGAAGATTAAAGTTGTGAATGATGGGATATTGATAGACTTTGTGTATGAACATTGAATTTTGAAATTCAGGAAGAGACTTTGTGTTCCCGATATACCTGATCTAAAAAGGGAATTGCTGGATGATGCTCATAGTTCCAATTTCTCAATACACCCTTGGAGCACCAAAATGTATAGATATTTGAAGGAACATTTTTGGTGGGACAACCTGAAGAAGGAGATTGCTGATTTTGTGTCAAGATGTATGGTTTAACAACAAGTTAAAGCTGGAAGGCAACAGCCTTGAGAATTCATGCAACCTCTTCCCATACCAGAGTGGAAATTGGACAATATTACGATGGACTTTTTCATGGGGCTACAAAAGACTCCTAGAAGGAACGATGCAATATGGGTCATTACTGATCGTCTTACCAAGTCAACACATTTTCTTGCTATAAGAAAAGATCTACCACCGGAACGTCTAACAAGACTATATATTAATGAATTTGTGAGACTTCATGGAGTACCCCTATCGATTGTTTCTGATCTTGATCCCCGTTTTACTTCAAGATTCTGGAAAAGTCTTCAGAAAGCCTTGGATACTGAACTTCATTTGAGCACTGCCTACCACCCTCAAACAGATGGATAATCATAACGAACTATTCAAACCTTAGAAGACATGTTGGGATCCTTCCCACTTGACTTTCAGGGTATGTGGGATCAATATTTACCTCTGGTAGAATTTTCCTATAACAATAGCTTCCATTCAAGTATTCATATGGCACCATATGAAGCGTTATACGGAAAGAGATGTCGCACACCAACCTGTTGGGATGACGTTGGTGAAAGAAAACTTTTAGGCCCAGAACTGGTGGAGGAAACGATGGAAAAGGTGAAGGTAATCCAAAACCATATCAAAGCAGCTAAAAGTAGGCATAAGAGCTATGCTGATAATCGAAGGAAGGATTTGGAATTTCAAGTCGGTGATCATGTTTTCTTGAAGGTATCTCCATGGAAGGGAGTCATACATTTTGGTAAGAAAGGTAAATTGAGTCTCAGGTACATCGGACCTTTTGAAATTCTAGAACGCATTGGGTTGTAGCTTACCGATTGGCAATGACGCCAAGTCTCCCCAAAGTTCACGATGTGTTCCATATATCTCTATTGAGGAAATACATGCCTGACCTAACGCATGTACTCACCTCTGAGGAATTAGAACTGGAACCCGATCTGTCTTATTGCAAAGATCCCATTAGGATTCTTGATACAAGAGAACAAGTACTGAGAAACCGGACGACTCGTCTGGTAAAAGTCTTGTGGAGAAACCATAAGATGGAAGAGGCAACGTGGGAACCCGAGGAACTTATGATGAAGAACCACTCGAGTCTTTTCACGTGGTAGTATTCTAGAAATTTTTAGGACGAAATTATTTGAAGGAGGGGAGAATGTAACACCCCAAGATTCTACGGTACGCTTCTCTTGGAATAATGGGATAGCGTGTGTTGTACGCAACATTGAGTTATAACACACCACAACCAATCAAACTAGCCGTTATGAATAGTAATACCAACATTTTAAAATTATATATATTTTATATTTCAAAATGGACTTCATTTTTGGATTTAGAATATCGAAATTAACCTAAGTTGAATTTTTGGTATTTTTCTGAGAACTTCCAATTTTTATGAATAGTGAAAAATACTTAAAAACAACTTTTTTAATCAAAATAATTTATAGTGATAAATTATATTATTTAGTGGTTTTAAAGTATAATTATAATATATTTTTACCATTTTATCCAATGGTGTTCATTAGAATTAATTTCACTTTGAAATTGGTCATAAACAATTGTCAATCTTTTGATATATATTGTTTCTTAAAAACACGTTATTTGTTGTAACAGCGGGAATAAATTATAAAATTAATTAACGCAACTTATATGTTTGGAATTTTGTAAAATAGACAACATTTTTGAATTCGGAATATCAATTATAGCTTAGGGTGAAATTTTGGCATTGTTCTGAAAAACTTCAATTTTTTATGAATAGTGAAACTACTAAGTGGTAGTTAAAAAACTGAATTTTTCATAAAACATAATTTTACCGCTTCTGTGATTGGAATTTCGAAAATCCAGGAGACACAGTTAATATCAAGGAGTAAAATGTGGTTCAATGAGATGAAAATATTTTTTTGTGAATAGTAACTTTTTACTTTTATTTACCACGGTTAAAAGTAAATAGGGTAATTAAGGGTAAAAATTATATTAATATTACCCTAACACATGTCCTAATTCTATTGGACAAGTGTTTTTCGACCAAAAACAACCTTAGGAATAAAATATTATCATTTAGGTCCACTTGGATTAGATTAGGACATTTATTATTATTTAATTCAAAGAAGAGTTAAAAGAGTTAAAATCAAAGTTTATTTACTAAAACATTTTTCATATAGGGTTATACATAAGATACATTCAATTGTAAATATTAATTAGAAGGATAAGATGATTTCCTACATAAGGATAGTTTATTTATAATTTTTATACATTAAATAATTTAATTTATTTATGACACAATGATGATGCAGTAATTACCATAATAGTGAAAAATTAAAATAATTGATATTATAAATACCCAAATAAATATAATTTGAGACTTTTAATGAATTAAACCAATTTTTTAGGATACTATGACATATTAGGATTGATTTAATAGACTTTTTTCGAACTAATAATTTTGTTATGAATTTCACAAAAATCAATTTTCCAAATAGTGTCAAAGTTGACATAAAAGAGTTCTTAAAACAAATATTATATTATTAATTGATATTAAATTCCTAAAAATCTAAGGTTCGGCAAAGATACTTATATCATCATAGGGGTATCATTAATGGACCACTTGTGGGTCTCTTTGAGGTATATAGTAAGTTTATTAACTAGATAATATAAAAATACAATGTGACATGGTAAGTGTCAAACTAATTAACTAAGAGTTAAAACTAAAAGATAAGGTTAATATAATGACCCCAACCTGTCTAAATCCTATTGGTTGTGTGGTTTTCGACCCATAATCATGTTAAAATTTAAATAATCCACTTTTGAGCCATTAGAAACCGAATATTAATTTATTATAAAATAATATTTCTGGCTTTTCCAAAGGTGCCCCTCACCCCTCTTAATAAATGGAACTCTCCCTTCTCATTAACTCACACCTTCAAAGCCTTTTGGTTCGGCCAACCTATGCCCAAATACTCTCTAAACATCTCTCACTTCATACTATAGGCCTTCTTTTATTCATAAAGCCAACATAAGGATCCCTTTTGATCAAATCAAAAGGAAGAACCCGAAGAAGAGGTAATGTTTTCACCACCCTTTTTCATGTTCCTTTCTTATTCCACTTCTTCTTTATTTGTTATTACCATTCTAAAATAATGAATCCAGTATCTTATATATACTATAATATTATCATAATTATGGTACAACCATATTCAGTATTATATCTATCCTTTGAATGAAATGTCACCATACATGCGTACGTACGACTTATCGTCTCCACGTCGTGGTGTAATTGTTATTCAATAAATTATTATTTGGATGGGTATAATAATGATTTTTAACTCATTTAAGTAATAAATATAACATGATAATGATTCTGTATATATGATATAACATCCAATTATATACTATCAAAAGAATGATATTGTCGCTCGTGCGTACGTACGGACTACCGTCTCCACGAACGCGATGAGATTCATTCTCCTTCGTATCCAGTCAAGTATAATTCTCATTTGATGATTAATAATAGTATCTAAGGACTTGATATAATTCTGGATATAATTAAGATACAACCTATCCATGACAAACACAGCTTACGTAACAAAACATATAAAAGAAAACGAGTAAGTTAACACCCGAAACAACGATAATACTAAGATATTATTAACAAATCAATGTTAAAAGATCATATATGATATCATATTAATGTATATAATTATTATATAATTTAATAATAATTATTTCACCATTATATAGTAGGTTAACTTACCCCAACCAAGGAAAAGTACAAGGTAAGGGTTATTTCACAATCTCTTCATTATCTGAGGTTGTTTATATGTAATAATCTACTGGGATTTCTTTATCATCCACATCCATGTTTCTTAAGAATGTATTTCAAAATTTCTACTATTAACAAGAATATGTGTTAAAGACTTTTATACCCTTGTTTGACTTTTATAAGATATTTATAAAGGAATCTTTCCATCATTTTCCCAAACAAGGTGTTTTTTAACCTTTTCGGCAGAATTAAGGTAAGAATGTTTGTTTTAACTTATACGGCGGGTGCGGCTATTTTCCGCCGTTATAAAATTGTCGAAGCTTCCCTTACAAGCTTACAATAATATTTTCAAAGAAAATGTTTTATTTTATAAATATATGACTCTTAAAATATTTCAAAATAGAAAGAGATATTTCTCTAAAAAGATTTTTGATTTCATCTATGTCAACATCCTTTGATGGATTTTACGCTTATTTGAAGTTGATTTATTATGATACAAAACTTCTGTATTGTATTGAAGGTTTTGTGATATGTTTGACTGTGGATGTGTTATTTTTATACCATTCATATTTTATGGATGAAGTATTTACATTTCGTATGCTAGTTTTAATACGAATGTTTATGTTATGTTTAAACCTTTTCATATGGGAATGCATTGGACTTAATATGTGACGGGGGAGCTCGTTATAGCTCCTCGATGCATTGGTAGGTCTCATGAGAAAAACTAGTTTCTTGGCACAAGGCCTTGACAAAATCGTATTTGTATTCATGGCACGAGGCCTTGGCTCTGTGGTTATGATAGTCTGGAATTATGCATTCCATCATTATGAAAGTGGTTATTGATATTGCATGTGATTATTCGATTAGTGGAATATCCATGTGAATAAGTAAATGGCATTATTTCATTTTATTTTTTCCATACTATGTTGAAGTTCAAATTTAAAAGGCTTTTGTTTTAGTTATACACTGCCTTAAATGTTTATTCTTATTTATGAAAGTTTCTGCTATATTGTTATCCTTACTAGGCATTTGAGCTCACCCCTTTTCTATGTTTTATTTTTCCCAGGATGTGAAGAAGTAAATTATGAATGACCTGTAGAGATATTATGAGGGGATAATAGTATGGACTATGGAGACAATATGTTGTTGTAGTAGTTTTTCACTTTATAATGTAATGTAAAACTTTATGAATATATCTAGTGTTTCCAAGGCTACTAAACCAATTGGTCTTTCGAGATTTGATCTTTATTGTGATCATGCCAATGTTATGTAATAATGCACCGACTCTGGGTAACTGGGGTCGGGGCGTTACAAGAACTCCATAGTTAAGCATGCTTGGCTTGGAGTAGTGATCAGGATCAGTGACCTTCTGGAAAGTTTCCCAGGATGTGTGTGAGTGAGGACAAAGCACCCTGGAAAAGACATGAGTTGGACTATGGGGGCTTTCATTAGTCAGATGACTCGTTCGGGCATGTGGGTTGGCCTTAGGGTAAGGACCACGTGTCCGTGGGTAAACCGGTGGTACCTGGACGGCCAGGACCCGATGACCATGTTAAGGTGGGGTGTATGTGCTATCAGTTGGACCCAATTGTCACAATCATAACCATACTTTGACCAAGAGATATGGGTGTTTTTATTTTTAAAGGGATATTTTCATTACACTTCTACTTTTGATATCATGCTTTGTAATTTAAGAGAAACCTTTAGATTTGAGCCTTAATATTTTTTTAAAATCATTCCCCACCAACCATAAGCCTAAGATTCATTAAACCCCTAATTAAAAAGTCATATTTATTTCATGTGTCTTTTTTCTTCACAAAATAGAGAAAGTATTTCCTTTACAATCCTATAAAAAAGGATCTATAACCTCGATATAGAAATAACACTACTTGAATTTGTTTCCTGAATGATGAGATAAAATAATTAAAAAGTGAGGTATATCATGAATCGTAATCTTAAATAATAATTAATTGAGAATCCTGAATTTAATGAATGATAAGTTCAACCATTTTTAAAAAAAGATAAATTAAAATACTTACACTGATTATTCATTTTAAAAGTGTGAAATTGAATTTATATTTTATATAGAAACTAAAAATTTTGGTTTAACGTTGATAATTAATTTATTTATTTCTTTGAAATCTAAATAATGGTAACATGAGTTCCCTTTTAAATTAAATGTCTAGATTTAATTATTGAGTAGAAGCATGGTTTACGTTTGGGGGTATTTTATGCACAAAAATGTTCTTAAAATTATTTAAACAATTTCTAATGATTTTGAATGGATTATAATGATTACTCTCATTTATTTTAATGTTTTATTAAATTATGGGAATAAATAATTGAGAAATTAAAATGAATTTAAATGGAATAAAATGAGGAACCTTAAATGTTTAATTTTAGTTTGACATTCCATTGAAATTTTTATTAAAACTTTTTAATATTTTTTTAGGTATATACAAAATGTGTCCTACTCAAGATAGGCCTCAACAAAGGTAGGTCAGTCAGCCACCAAGACAACCCTAAAGGGTCATAGGGCCAAGACCGCTCATCAGGAGGGCTCACTCAAGAAATGGAAAAAGTATAGGGCCATGTGGGGATGATCCCATGGATCATTGGTTATTACAAGGCCCACACGATTTGTGTGAGGAGGCATGACCCATATGTGTGGGTGATGTGTATACAGGAGCCCATCCCCACAACGGGAGAATGAATGATGCCTATCATGGCTTGTTAATTATTCTCGCATAGAGACTATCTTAAATTATGATGTGGGATGATCTTTTTTCAGTTACTATTTATCATTTATTAAAGCGATGCCATCCCACTTCACTCATGCTCCCTCACACTCGAACACATATCATTGACACCTTTCTCATTTATCATGGATTTCAACCACCAAAACTTTCTAGAGACTCTATGGAAGCCATCGGGAAAACTTGAGCTTAAGAAAAAAATACATGTTGAATCTCCGGACCACTATAGACCCCTACTTATACATCGTATGACCTCGTATATTCCAACTTAAAATATGAAAATTTCCTTTCCTGGAAAAGAAAGTTGATATGACCATTATAAATTCCATATCATTTTGATAAGTATGTACATACTGACCTATTCCATTTCACCATTACTAGTATAGTAGAGGATCTTTCATCGGATGTGATACTATGGAATAGGCTGAGGTAGTGGATGTTTAATGGAAGTCCCATGAGCGAGATACCATGGGTATGAAACCATTGTCAACCATAGGAGCTGCTACCATTACATAAGAATTCACTACTATTACACATGATAAGATAAAATTGTACCATGAATCCATGTTTCATGATCCATGAATGAGTGAATGAGGGTGACATGGTAGATGGTGATCTACCATTGATGAAGGATCTACTACCGTAGCTAAATGAACAGAAGTATCATTCCTACAGTTGTTGCCAAAGGTAGTTGTATCTACCGGGATGAGGTATTGTCACCCGTGATATTCTGTCAATATTCTATCATTATCCAATATATATACTATTGATAAAACCATCTACCATTGAAGGAATAATAATTGATCATTGTAGTTGGCTAGTTGATATTCTGTTGAGGGATCTACTATTTGATCTACCATCTGGTAGTAGATAAATCCAACATTCTGTGGTGGTCTATATATGAATGATACAATTGTGAATATTGAGGAAAATTTGGTGTTGAGAATATAAGAGAATGAATATCCTACATGATTTATGGAGATATTTCTTATGTAAACTCATGTGATAAATGGATATATGGCCAGTGAATTCCAAAAGAGATATATAAAAAAGATATATAATGGCTATGTAATCTATTCAAGATCATCTATATGGGGAGAGTAAGGAATGTTTGAAAAAGAGAAAATACTAAAAAACCCTAAAATTAAAATGAGGAATACATGTCGAAAATGAGTCTTATTGTAAATGAATAATATATAATGAATTTTGAGATACATTTCCGTGGAATCGTGAGTATATTTACACCACAAGGATATCACTACATGCCATATATCGAGTCCATGCTCAAATATTGAAATCCTTGATATGTATGAAGATTCAATTCTGCATTTTTAAATAAATATATAGTCAGCGATTTAGATATATGATATATTCACTAGGGAAAAAAGAGGGTACTCCTCCCTCTATAAATAAAATGGTGTTGCTGCCAAAAAAAGATCAAATTATCGCACAGGGCTGCTATTTCATTTATTTGTTTTCATTTATTTTGTTTTATGATATAGTTTTTAGTTTCTTTTATTATTATAATTCATGAATTCTGTTGATTGAAGTGTTTCTATGTTTTTTTACTTTTTTATCTTTATTTCTTTCATTCTTCAATTCTTATTATTTCTTCCATTATTCCACCATCACCTATTTCACTCGACAATTAGTGACTAAACTGAGGATTAGCCTCAAGGGAGGATGGGTGTTTTCTAAATTATTTTCTTTATTTATAAATGATTTGAATCATTTTATGGTGGTTGAAAGTGAAGTTCATGAGTGAAATGATTTTACACTATAGTATTAATCTTTACATCACTTATTTTTTATATTTAAATATTTTCCCTTCATTCCACTAAACACAATCTCTTTATACAATAGAGTAGATTCGTTCAATGGATGAAATGGCATTCAATGGATCCAGGACATGGAAGGTTCCAAAATTTTGATTGAGGTGTGTCATCAACATTGATTATAATAGGAGTTTGAATTAATATTGTCTCAATATTTAATATTTCACAACCAATACATAAGAGGATAGTAATTCAGTAATGAGATTTCACAATTGGGTTATAAAACTGAAGTTAAAAAAATATGATTAAGAAAGGAACCTAAATCCCAAACTTTATCCCAAGTACTTTATTCATTCTATTAGTAAGTGAATAAAATATGAATCTCCTCAAGTGATATGACTCTGGTTAACCATTATATTTCACTAGGAAATTATTAAAAATATATTTTTCCACACCATGTGACAGGTCTGTTTCTAGAGGACACACCAGATTATTTCCATAAAGAAGAGTTATGTTTGAAGAGGACATTACATAGGGGATGATTTACCATTGAGGATTCTCTGTCATGAGATAGATAGGTTAGGTCATCAGGTAATAGTATAGGAAGAAAGGGTGTCCACATAGTGATATGTGCTCTTGTTTAGCGGTATTTTATTAATAAGCTTCCAATAAATACGTCTTTAGCAGCTATTATTTTAATAATCACTACTAAAAATTGATTATAAGTGTTCAAAAAATCATCATTAAAACATGGAAGATATTTAGATTTATCTTATTAGCAGCCATTATATGAAACTTCCACTAATAAATTGTTTATATTTAGTGTTTTTTCTATAGTGTGTTCCCTAGAACTTGGTTTCTCCTTTGCATCTTCCTTTGAGAAAGGCATTCAGTGGTCTTAACAAACAGGTTAGACATAACCTCTGTTTTACATATGCTATCAACATATCTATCTTGAAAAACTATAGAAATACCACAAACCTATTGCAGATATTTAAAACACCTTCATTTCAAATTAGTATTCTATGATCACTATGCATATTTTTATCCATAAATGGATCTGTGTAACTTATATATCTTATTGGAATTTATTGACATAACCAACCCTTTTTAGTAATTCAATATATACATGTTCCCAAGGTCACATTTTTTGTCACCTTATATAGAAATATTTTTTAAGGACTCCTCCTAGGTTAGTGGTTTTGACAATCAATATCCCAATATGATGAAAATAGAAAAATTATTTGACAAATAGGATTCAAATATTTTTATCATCATAATTAGTGTATAGTTTTTTTCTGTAAAGACCCGTAAATTTCATGGAAATTTTTTTCTTAAATTTCTTTGGAATTTTACAAGAACGCAGTTTCTGATGGCACCTGATTTCGAGGCCCGATGTGCCCGGAATCATTTTTCGAAGTTTGGCTCGGGTACGTTCAGTGAACGAACGAGCGGGATTTTATAACTTTTGAACCGGTGCTCGAAATCAAATTCTGAGGGCACCGATTGAATCGCAGCACCGGTAATTGCTTAGAAACGCCTCTTCCGGAGTTGCGTTTTCTGGGGTGTGGTTTTTAAATTTTGGGAGTTAAGTGAAGAAAATAAAATAAAGTGGTGCGACAACTTTATTTTATTTCACTTAAAGCCACTTAAAGCTGCTTAAGCTGGGTTGAAGCGGATAGGGTGCAATTCAAATATCCTACCCTCTTCGTAGGATATTTGTGAGGTGGGGCCCGCACGAGCCCCACCGTTTCTTTTCCTCTAAGTAACGCACCCGCGAAAACTCCTCATTAATGAAGGTCAACTGGGGAGTTTTCTTAAACTCCTAAACGCTCCTATTAAATGGACTATTAAGACGTTAACATTAATTCACCGAATTAATGGTTCGTTTCTTAACCTGTTCTCAAACCGTTGGCATATTAATAAAATAAGACCAACACACCTTTCTTCTTGGGTGCATTTTGTTGAGAGGATTTGGAGAATTTGTACCTTCATCCTCCTTTACGAAGAATGCGAAGAAAGCGAAGAATGCGAAGAACGTGAAAAACGAGAAGAACGCCGAACCCTCAGAGATCAACGATGCGACGCCGTATTCCGCGACACCGACGATTCTCCTTTCACGACGCTTCTTCTGCGACGTTCTTCCCCACAACAATCTCCGATCATCAACATCTTGAGGTAGGAGATTTCAGATCTTTAAAATTTCCTTTATGGATTTTATCCTTAACATGGATTTAATTCGTGAAATTAAATCCGTGTGTTTTCTTTAACCCTCGGAGATCGTCGACGTGACGCCCTTCCGCGACGACGCGACGCCCTTCCGCGATGACATGACGCCCTTCCGCGACGCGACAATCCTCTTCTTCGGTGACGGTCAATTCCGCGAAGAATGCACGTACGACGACATCTACGAGGTAGGGGTTTTATTTGAGAATAATATTTATTCCCGTGGTTGTTTTCTTCTAAAACAAAGAACCCAGATCAATGTTCAATTTTAATTTATTAAATTTGTACCTTGTTCAGTTTTCATGTGTTGATTAATTATTCTCAATTGTTATCACCTAACGTGGAGGGTGTGGTCCAAACAAACATGGCCCGACAACCCTCCGTAGTTTTTCATTGATGCGTGGATTGGCGGGCAACGAAAAACAGGGCCGCAAGATAATTTTGAAGGCTTTGCAGTGAAGAACGAGTCCCGGGACGAACACTGGAGAAGACCGTGCACAAATCGGACCACTGGAGCGCGTCCGGTGGTCCGCGGAAACCCCCGCCGGCGCGCCACGCCGGCATGGCGACGCCGGTGGCCAGAGACGGCGGCCGGCAGCGGCCTACCGCCCGGAAGTGGCGGCGCCCGGCGCGTCGCCGGGAAGACCCGCCGCGGCGGCGCTGGCTGGTCCTGCGGCCGCGCAGGACCGCGGAGGTAGGACGCGGCCTTGCTGCGTCCGCTGGCGAGAGGTGGCCCCCCACGTGGGGCCGTGGATCCATCAAGGGCGGGGCGGTGCCCCCTTGCACCCGCTCGACCGTTACGGCCGAGCCGACCCGGGCGGTCGGGTCGCGCCGGCGCCGGCCGTGCCAGGTCGCATCCAGGCCAGGCCGGGCCACCCTGGCCGGGCCGGGCCGCGCCGTCCGGGTCAGACCCGGACCCGGTTCGGGCTGACCCAGGGGGGATTGGGCCGGGTCGGTCTGGGCCCAGACCCCCCGTTTTCGGACCTTTTCGGTCTTTTGCTCATAACTTGAGCTACGGGCCTCCGAACGATGCACCGTCAATGGCGATACAATCCTTGGATCGAGATGGTCGTTTCAGTATATCACACCCAAGGTTTCAGAATACTTTGGGTTCGCCCGGGTTGGTTCGTACACGAAACCAACCGGGCCCTCGGAGCGGAAACGCTCATATCTTGAGCTTCGGACATCCGATTGACGTGCCTTCGACTTTGTTGAATTCCTCAAAGTGAGACGGATATTTTGGCTTACTACGCCCGAGATTTGGATGCAGGTGGAGTACGGTCGGGTTGGTTTCGCCTTAAAAACCAAATGTGCCCCTCGAACGAAAAAGCCAATAACTCTCAGACCAGGCGTCCGATTGACGCGCCGTCTGCGACGTTGAGTTTCTATTGACAATACGGAACTTTTGGATACATCAACTCTGGACTATGTGTTAGTTGATGTATCAGCCTCTCGGATCGTGGAGCGGACCCTCCCGAATGAGCTTGTTGTGTGCGGGAACCATAGAGCTGGTTGCGACTGCTACTGTGATGATGACGACTGTACAGAGATCTTCAGTGGATTCGACGACGACGACTACAGCACTCAGCGATCCTTTGTGGGCCAGTGCTACCAATCCTGTGTGGGTCTGATCCTGTGTGGGTCAGCGCTCCGCAGTCCTGTGTGGGCCAGCGCCTACAGATCATGTGTGGGTCCGATCCTGTGTGGGTCCTTGCAGTGGTTATTTACCTATCGATCCTGTGTGGGTCAGATCTTTTGTGGGTCATTGCAGGGGTTAGTTACCTATCGATACTTTGTGGGTCAGATCCTTTGTGGGTCATTGCGGGTGTTGGTACCTATCGATCCTTTGTGGGTCAGATCCTTTGTGGGTCATTGTGGGGGTTAGTACCTATCGATCCTATGTGGGTCCGACGGCTTAGATGAATCAGTGGATATATCGGATCATCTCTATCGTCATTCAAAAGTATACCTATGTGAGATGAGTCATATTTTTCTTTCCTATGTGGATTGTGTTGTGTTATCCTGTGTGGATTTACGTTTTGCTTTCCTGTGTGGACTGGGTTGTACTTGGGTTCGGATGTTGGAGCCGAACGAGAATTGATGACTTAGGTATATGTATGGGCATATATCTAAGCCGTGTCAGATGTTACTTCGTGATTTTATCTTTCCTTTGTGGTTTATCCTTTGTGGATTCTAGGAGACCTTCGGGGGTCTCGGGGTCCCTACTGAGTATCTTATACTCACCCATGCATGGTCTATGAATGCACTACGTTGTGTTGGTTGCAGACGACGGATATTGCTGATCGTGGTTGAGGCTTGCGGAGCAGAACGGTACCTGGAGGTGGACCTCTGGGCGGGACGTACTTGGAGCGGTCGGCTGGACCTGAGGAGCAGTGGAGGCTTCCTGTACCCACCCATCAGTTGGGATTTCCAGTGGGCAGCTCGACATTGCAGCTTTACTTTTCATTTTTTGTTTTCCTTTTCCAATTGTACTTTACTTTCAGTTTGGTTTTGTATACTGGCCCACTTACTTTTCTGCACTTACTGTTGTACCCAGTTTTTACTTAGTGTTTACTTCTACTGCTTGCTTGATCTGTGGTGTTTGTTTACTTTACAAAGGCAATGCCTTCCCTTTTTCCGGGATTTACGCCTTGGTGCTAGTCGCCAGCCCCAGGCCTATGGAAGGTGGGCTTGGGGTAGTCACGGCACGGGCCCCGAGGACGGGTCGTGACAAATTGGTATCAGAGGGGTTCGGTTCTACCATAGACTCTGATCTTTTTCTATGTGAAGAAATAGTGTTTAGCATATTGGGTGAGGTTATCAGTCTAGGGAGTCCAGTGTTGGTGTGGCGGCCGACGTATCTGTACACCAGGACCCTGACTTCTGATTTCCGACTTAATGCACGAAAACATTGATTGCATGTGTGTTTCAAGTTTTCTTTGTGATTAATTTGTGTCAGCTCACCAGGTATACTGTTCTGACCGTGGCGCACTTGTTTCCTTTTCAGGATGGCCCCACGACGGCAGCCTGCTAGGGTTCCAAGAGTTGTACGTGACGACAGCCCACCGAGCGACGAGGCCTCGGTACAGGTCCCCTTTGACAGCTGAGGCACCGGCGGTACCTCTACCCGCCGAGCCACCGATACTTCCAGCCCCATCCACTGACGATGCACGTCGCCTCAGTGCACTTCATGAGTTCCAGTGCCAGCGACCACCCAAGTACCGCGGGGAGACAGACCCCCAGGCATCCGAGGACTGGCTGGAGGCAGTTGTGCGAGTTTTCCGGTTATTGAGGACACAAGCAGACCTCATGGTGATCCTCGCAGCGAGCCTACTGCATGCAGAAGCGGGCCGATGCTGGAGCATGATGCTCCAGGTGCACGATGAGGCATCTCTTCTCTGGACAGACTTTGAGGGCCTCTTCTGCTCAGAGTTCGTCTTGGCCACCCTCCGTGCGGTGCGCATCCAGGATCTTCTTCAGCTGCGGCAGGGCAGCTTGACGGTCGCCCAATACTCGGCGAGATTTACCGATCTCTAGCATTACTTGACAGACATGGTACGGTACCCATTCTTCCGATCCTAGACCTTTGAGCAGGGATTGATACATGAGATCAGGGCATCGCTGATCTCCCTCAGCATTCTGACTCAGGCAGGAGTACTAGAGAGATCCCTTTTGATTGAGAGATTTCTTGCTGAGTCTTCATCAGCAACGAGACCTACCGCGGGGTGGCACGTAGCAGAGTCTTCTGCGGCAGGCAGTCAGCGGATGACTCAGGGGTCCAAGCAGACCAGACCCTCACGCAGATGACCTCAGGACACTGGCTCAGCAGTGCGGGGCACATAGAGTGGATCCAGTCTTTCGAGAGGCAGGTAGTGCCACACATGCGGCGGGCAGGGCCACATGGCTCGTGACCGCCCGAACCACCGTGCCGAGGAGCAGCAGACGGCTGAGGGGCCACCCAGGAAGAGGCAAAGGGTCGACCGTGGCAGTCCGCAGGGAAGAGGAGGACAAGTCATAGGAGCTGGCCGAGCAGCAGGTGGTGGGCGATGCTTTGAGGCTCTACCACCACCACCACCACCAGGAGGTCCACCCCGGCCACAGGGAGCTGGCAGGCAGAGACAGGGACATCTCCAGGCAGCAGAGGCCTACAACCACGGAGCGCCCGAGATGATTCGGGGTATGATCTGTGTCTATTCCAACCTTTCTGCAGTTCTTATAGACACAGGATCGAGTCACTTTTTCATAGCAGCTGCCCTTGTTCGGAGCTCGGAGATTCTGACTGAGCCGTTGGCTCGATCCTTACGGCTAGAGACTCCTACGGGAGAAGACTCGAAGATTACGCAATGGTGCCGGCAGTGTGAGATTACTCTAGGAGGCGAGAGCTTCGGCTGGGATCTTCTTATAGCGGCATAGAGGCCTTACAACGTCATCTTGGGCATGGATTGGTTATCTATAGTCCATGCACAGATTGACTGTATTAGGCGCAAGGTGCGATGTGTATGCACCGACGGGAAAAAGTTCACCTTCACCGGTGAGAAGGGAGCCTTCGCAGCACAGGATGGACTGCCGTAGAGGAGGGGACAACCCATCACCCATCAGTTGGCTAGGCTCATCCTAGGAGTATTTGACGTGCAGAGTCCTAGTTTTCCTGCAGTGGTGGATCAGTATGCAGACGTCTTTCCCGACGACGTTCCAGGGATACCTCCTCGCAGAGAGGTAGACTTTTATATTGACATGTACCCTAGGACATCCCCAATATCGACTCCAGCGTATCGGATGGCCCCTGCTGATCATAGAGAGCTACGAGTACAGTTGGAGGATTTGCATGGCAAGGGTTTCATCCGACCCAGTGTTTCACCCTGGGCTTCCCCGATATTGTTTGCCAAGAAGGCGGACGGGAGCTTGCGACTTTGTGTCAACTATCGTCTCCTGAACAAGGTGACGGTGAGGAACAAGTATCCGCTACTGAGGATTGATGTCCTCTTCGATCAGCTCAAGGGATCACGGTGGTTCTCGAAGATAGACCTCAGGTCAGGCTATCATCAGCTCAGAGTTCGGGACGAGAATGTGCAGAAGACGGCCTTCAGATGTCGGTATGGCCACTATGAGTTCTTGGTTATTCCATTCGGCGTATCCAATTCTCCAGCAGTGTTCATGGGCCTCATTAACAGGATCTTTCAGCCATACCTCGATCGATTTGTTGTGGTCTTCATCGATGACATTTTGATTTACTCGACGACTGAGGAGGAGCACGCCTACCACTTGCGTGTTGAACTGGACACACTCCGAGAGCACCAGCTTTATGGAAATCTCTCTAAGTGTCAGTTCTGGATATGTGAGGTCCACTTCTTGGGACACGTAATCTCTGAGGCGGGAGTTGCAGTGGATCCTGCGAAGATCGAGGCAGTTCTAGCTTGGGAGCCACCCATGAGCGTAACGGAGGTGCGGAGTTTCTTGGGACTAGCTGGATGCTATCGTAGATTTGTGCCAGAATTCTCTAGAGTTGCGGCACCACTCTCAGCTTTGACAAATAAGGGGAAATCCTTTGTGTGGTCAGACAGATGTCAGCAGAGCTTCCATGAGCTGAGACAGAGATTGACCAGTGCACCTATCTTGAGGTTGCCTGAGGAGGGAGTAGGGTATGTAGTCTACTGCGATGCATCAGGGACCTGACTCAGATGTTCCCTGATGCAGGAGCGGGTAGTGATCACCTATGGATCACTCCAGTTGAGGCCGCATGATCAGAACTACGCTACCCATGACCTGGAGTTAGCAGCAGTGGTTTTCGCTCTGAAGAAATGGCGATACTATCGGATGGGCGAGCGCTTTACAGTCTTTTTTGACCATCAGAGTCTCAGGTACATCTTCTCGCAGAAGGACCTGAACCTGAGACAGCGGTGATGGCTCGAGTTCCTCCAGGACTATGACTTTGAGATAGTCTATACTCCTGGGAAGGGGAATGTAGTAGCTGATGCTCTCAGTAGGAGGACGGGCATTCAGCTACTCGAGGAGGCGACAGAGCAGCTAGCTGCTATGCGGATATCCTTCGTAGATAGGGATGGAGCATCCTTCCTTCAGTCACTCCTCCACTACTACAACGGGTCAGAGAGGCACAGCGGGGGGACGCTGACTCTGAGATGCGGCGTGCGCAGATATCCTCAGGACAGGCACCTGATGGTTTCTCCTTTGGAGCAGAGCATGAAGTCCTTTTCAGAGGACGTACCTTGGTACCAGTTTCTTTACGGGAGGAGGTGTTGAGAGAGTTTCACACTTCTCCTTTGGCGGTACATCCTGGAGTGTAGAAGATGTACCAGGATCTCAGACGACAGCACTGGTAGCTGGGAATGAAGAAGGTTGTGGCAGAGTTCGTTTCACGATGCCTCACCTGCCAGTAGGTGAAGGCAGAGCATCAGGTATCAGCAGGCTTAGTACAGCCCTTGGAGGTCCCGGAGTGGAAGTGGTACGGGATATCTATGGACTTCGTGACTGGACTTCCACGCACTTCTAGAGGTCATGACTCCATCTGGGTGATTGTCGACCGACTCACCAAGTTGGCTCACTTATTACCCATCGGAGAGCAGGGGTCAGTGGAGATCTTGGGACGTCTCTACGTTTAGGAGATTGTACAGCTTCAAGGTGTGCCATCATCTATCGTCTCCGATCGAGATGCTCGCTTTACTTCCCGGCTTTGGAAGGGGTTGCAGGAGGCGTTCGGGACGCAGCTACGTCTGAGCACCGCCTTTTACCCTCAGACGGATGGTCAGACGGAGAGGACCATTCAGACTCTCGAGGACATGCTCCGCGCATGTGTCCTCGACTTTGGTCGCAGTTGGGAGGACCACCTACCCTTGGTGGAGTTTGTGTACAACAACAGCTACCACTCCACCATCGGGATGGCACCATACGAGGCGTTGTATGGACGACCTTGCAGATCGTCTTTTGTGCTGGACAGAACCTGGGGAGTCAGCACTTGTGGGAACAGAGATGGTCCGAGCCACGACAGAGAAGTTCCAGGTCATCCAGGAGAAGATGAGGACAACTCAGAGCCGGCAGAAGTCTTATGCTGATAGGAGGCAGAGGCCACTAGAGTTCGAGGATGGCGACCACGTCTTCTTGCGAGTCTCACCTCGACGTGGTTTAAGGAGATTTGGATGAGGTGGCAAGTTGTCTCCACACTTCATCGGACCATTCTAGGTCCTCAACAGGATTGGAGAGGTGGCTTATCGCCTGGCTCTACCACCTCAGTTGCACCGGGTGCATGACGTCTTCCACGTATGCCAGCTGAGGAGATACGTGCATGACTCGACGCACATCATTGACCATAGGGAGAAAGACGTTGAGGATGGGGCGACTTTTGCGGAGGTCCCGGTGGAGATCTAGGATCGACAGGAGCGGGTCCTACGTGGACAGTAGATTCCTCTAGTGCGCATCAGATGGCAGCACGGGAACCTCCAGGAGAGCACTTGGGAGCGGGAGGCTCAGATGTGTGCTCAGTACCCACATTTGTTTCCCTAGTTTATGATGTATCTTTACGGGGACGTAAAGCCCTGAGGTGGTAGTAATGTATAGACCCGTAAATTTCAAGGAAATTTTTTTCTTAATTTTCTTTGGAATTTTATAAGAACGCATTTTCTGACGGCACCTGATTCCGAGGCCCGGTGTGCCCGGAATCATTTTCCGAAGTTTGGCCCGGGTACGTTAAGTGAACGAACGATCCGGTTTTTATAACTTTTGAACCGGTGCTCGGAATCAAATTTTTAGGGCACCGATGGAATCGCAGCGCTGGTAATTGCTTAGAAACGCCTCTCTCGGAGTTGCGTTTGCTCGGGTGTGGTTTTTAAATTTTGGGAGTTAAGTGAAGAAAATAAAATAAAGTGGTGCGACAACTTTATTTTATTTCACTTAAAGCCACTTAAAGCCACTTAAATATGCTTAAGCTGAGTTGAAGAGGATAGGGTGAAATTCAAATATCCTACCCTCTTGGTAGGATATTTTGGTGGGGCCCGCACGAGCCCCACCGTTTCTTTTCCTCTAAGTAACGCACCAGCGAAAACTCCTCATTAATGAAGGTCAACTGGGGTGTTTTCTTAAACTCTTAAATGCTCCTATCAAATGGATTGTTAAGATGTTAACATTAATTCACCGAATTAATGGTTCGTTTCTTAACCTGTTTTCAAACCGTTGGAATATTAATAAAATAAGACCAACACGCCATTCTTCTTGGGTGCGTTTTGTTGAGAGGATTTGGAGAATATGTACCTTCATCCTCCTTCGCGAAGAATGAGAATAAAGTGAAGAACGTGAAGAACGTGAAGAACGCCAAACCCTCGGAGATCGAAGACGCGACGCCGTGTTCCACGACACCGACGATTCTCCTTTCACGACGCATCTTCCGCGACGTTCTTCCCCGAAACAATCTCCGATCATCAACAGCTTGAGGTAGGAGATTTCGGATATTTAAAATTTCCTTTGTGGATTTTATGCTTAAGATGGATTTAATTCGTGAAATTAAATCCGTGTGTTTTCGTTAACCTTCGGAGATCGTCGACGCGACGCCCTTTCGCGACGATGTGACGCCCTTCCGCGATGTGACGATCCTCTTCTTCCGCGACGGTCAATTCCACGAAGAACGCACGTCCGATGACATCTACGAGGTAGGGTTTTTATTTGAGAATAATATTTATTCCCGTGGTTGTTTTCTTCTAAAACAAAGAACCCGGATCAATGTACAATTTTAATTTATTAAAATTGTACCTTGTTCAGTTTTCTTGTGTTGATTAATTATTGTCAATTTTTATCACCTAACACTGAGGGTGCGATCCAAACAAACACGGCCCGACAACCCTCCGCACTTTTTTGTTGATGCGCGGATTGGCGGGCGACGACAAACGGGACCACAAGTTAATTTTGAAGGCTTTGCAGGGAAGAACGAGTCCCGGCATGAACACTGGTGAAGACCGAGTGCAAATTGGACCACCGGAGCGCGTCCGGTGGTCCACGGAAACCCCCGCCGGCGCGCCACACCGGCATGGCGGCGCTGGCGGTGGCCGGCAGCAGTCGGCCGCCCGGAAGCCACAGCGGCACTGGCCGGTCCCGCGGCCGTGTGGGGCCGCAGAGGAAGGACGCGGCCTTGCCGCGTCTTTTGGAGAGAGGCGGCCCCCCACGCGGGGTCGCTGATCCATCAAGGGGGGGGGGGCTTGCACCCACTCGGCCATTACGGCCGAGCCAACCCTGGCGGCCGGGCCGCACCCGCGCCGGTCGGGCCGGGTCGTGCCTAGGTCGGGCCGGGCCAGGCCACGCCAGCCGGGTCGGACCCGGACCCGGTTCGGGCTGACCCAGGGGGGTTGGGTCGGGTCGGTCCGGGCCCAAACCCCCCGTTTTCAGACCATTTCGGTATTTTGCTCATAACTTGAGCTACAGGACTCCGAACGACACGCCGTTAGCGGCGATGCGATCCTTGGATCGAGACGGTCGTTTCGGTATATCACACCCAACGTTTCAGAATACTTTGGGTTCGGCCGGGATGGTTCGTACACGAAACCAACCAGGCCCTCGGAGCGGAAACGCTCATATCTTGAGCTTCGGACGTCCGATTGACGTGCTGTCGACTTTGTTGAATTCCTCAAAGTGAGACGGATCTTTTGGATTACTCCACCCGAGGTTTGGACGTAGGTGGAGTATGGTCGGGTTGGTTTTGCCTTAAAAACCAACTGGTCCCCTGGAACGAAAAGGCCAATAACTCTCAGACTAGGAGTCAGATTGACGCGTCGTCGGCGACGTTGAGTTCCTGTTGACGATATGGAACTTTTGGATACATCAACTCTGGACTATGTGACAGTTGATGTATCAGCCTCTCGGCTCGTGGATCAGACCCTCCCAAAGGAGTTTGATGTGTGCGGGAACCCTAGAGCTGGCTGCGACTGCTACTGTGACGACGACGACTGTACAGAGATCCTCAGTGGATTCGACGGCGACGACTAAGCACTCAGCGATCCTTTGTGGGTCTGTGCTACCGATCCTGTGTGGGTCTGATCCTGTGTGGGTCAGCTCTCAGCGGTCCTGTGTGGGCCAGCGCCTACAGATCCTGTGTGGGTCTTTGTGGGGGTTAGTTACCTATCGATCCTGTGTGGGTCAGATCCTTTGTGGGTCATTGCAGGGGTTAGTTACCTATCGATCATTTGTGGGTTAGATCCTTTGTGGGTCATTGCGGGGGTTAGTACCTATCGATCCTTTATGGGTCAGATCCTTTGTGGGTCATTGCGGGGGTTAGTACCTATCGAACCTTTGTGGGTCTGACGGCTTAGATGAATCAGTGGATATATCTGATCATCTCTATCATCATTAAAGAAGTGTACCTGTGTGAGATGAATCCTTTTTTTTCTTTCCTATGTGAATTGTGTTGTTCTATCCTGTATGGATTTACGTTTTGCTTTCCTGTGTGGACTGGGTTGTACTTGGGTTCGGATGTCGGAGTCGAACGAGAATTGATGACTTAGGTATATGTATGGGCATATATCTAAGTCGTGTCGGATGTTACTTTTTGATTGTATCTTTCCTTTGTGGTTTATCCTTTGTGGATTCTGAGAGACCTTCGGGGGTCTCGGGGTCCCTACTAAGTAGCTTATACTCACCCCTTCACGGGCTATGCCCGCACTACGTTGTGTTGGTTGCAGACGACGGACAGCGCTGATTGTGGTTGAGGCTTGTGGAGCAAGACGATACCTGGAGGTGGACCACTGGGCGGGACGTACTCGGAGCGGTCAGCTCGACCCGAGGAGAAGTGGAGCCTTCATGTACCCACCCGTCAGGTGGGATTTCCAGTGGGC
Organism: Viscum album; assembly: GCA_963277665.1. Classification (NCBI taxonomy): domain Eukaryota; kingdom Viridiplantae; phylum Streptophyta; class Magnoliopsida; order Santalales; family Viscaceae; genus Viscum; species Viscum album. The sequence goes on from OY728123.1 coordinate 1,930,770,943, forward strand.
AGCTCGACGTTGTGGGTTTACTTTTCAGTTGCTGTTTTCCTTTTCCAGTTGTACTTTACTTTCAGTTTGGGTTTGTATACTGGCCCACTTACTTTTCCAAACTTACTGTTGTACCCAGTTTTTTCTTAGTGTTTACTTCTACTGCTTGCTTGCTCTATGGTGTTTTCTTACTTTACAAAGGCAATTCCTTCCCTTTTTCCGGGATTTACACCTTGGTGCTAGTCGCCAGCCCCTGGCCTATGGAAGGCGGGCTTGGGGTAGTCACGGCACGGTCCCCGATGACGGGTCGTGAAATTTTCATAGACTTTTTATAGATATTTTATTAGCCTTTTAATAATTGATCATGATTCATTGTCACTATTTTACATCATCCATATCTACTTTCTATCAAATACTCATCAGTAGTATCAAGTCTTAGAAATATACAAAATATGGAGCCCTGAAATTTTTTATAGGTGGAATCAATTATGGAATTCAAAAATACGTTCAATATTAGCTTCTTTTCATTTACTAATTCCTTATAAAAATTATTATTATGAAATAATAATATATTCATCTCCTACTATGTTTAACATAAAACACCTCTTTGGTTTTTACTTCCTATACAGTATATGTCTATAGAACAACTCCTCCCACTGAGATTAGTGCCGACTCATGTGTATCCAAAACCTTAACCTCATAGAAGTTATGACCACTCCCACTATCATAAAAGAGATTGGTTCTCTTAAAATATTCATGGTCAGTATTGAATATAAATTAATATCCTTAGTGACTATAGGATTATTAAATTAGATTCAATAAGTTTTTTATGTTTGCTTATAGCTAAAATCATTTTTGTGAAACGGTTCTCAAAAAACACTAGAGGTTGTGTCCTAATATTCTATCAGTATATTGCAAATGATATGATATCCATTAGTTAATATAGTTGTCATATGATTAGATATTTCAATTTTATTAGAAAAATATATCTAGGAATTAATTATGGAAAACATTCAATTAATATAAGACTCATAATTAATCTTCCTTTTACTACCACTATTTTATTGATTTATAAAAATAAATGTGATCTTGATAATACCTTCACTCAATGTGTATATGATTTATGATTACTTGGATAATATTTTAACTAACAAAATACCCTAGAGGTCCTATATATTTCCTAATTTCACTCATTTACTTCACTAATAATTAATAAAAAAAATAAATGAATCTCATAAATTGTATGAATTTACCTATATCTTTATAATAGTTCATGTGTCCCTGTTTAACTAACTCTAAAATCTTTTAGAAATACTACAAATTACAAAGTCCTTCAAGATAGGGAAAGTGGAGATCCAAGCAGTGAATCAAGAGTAATAGAGGAAGATGGTGCGGAGTGTCTAAGGCTCATCTACCACTCTAAGGAAGAGATGCTTTAAAAATTCCTTCAGCCAAATGCATAAAATGAAGATATTTTAAGGATTTATGAAAGACACTTGCAGACTGGGGCCACAGAGGGTCAAGAAGCGTGGATAGACGAGCGAGACCGAATCATCATCTGAGGCTTCAACCAAGGCAGAATCACCTTGGAGGAATTCATCCAGATAATGGACAGAATGATTTCTCACCTTGAAGCACTTATTAGGGAGGATCCAGAAATCCAGGTTAGTACTCTACACTGGGAATTATATAGATCATCTGACTCAAATAACCTTATTCTTGTTTTTAAAAATTCTGTGAGCTCTCTCAGCACGTAGTCCTTGTGTGCGAACTTTGGCTTCCCACTTGTCCTTAAAGGGGCTTAATAAAAAATTATAGTTAGTCTAAAAATACACTGAGATAAATGGTTTGGTAATACTCAATACAAAAAAATAGTTTTACTTGAATCATTCCAAAATGTAATCAAGAATTTGTGTACTTCACTTGAATGGTCTAGGAGTAACTCTTATTCATCTCCTTTGATAATTTGCCTTACTTCATATAACATTTTTATTATTGATTTGTTTATATATTTTAAATACATAAATGATAAAAAATGCGCCCTATAATTATATTAGAAAAAATAAATCTGATGCTGAATATTCCTAAAGTAGTAGCTTCAGATTATTTATTCTTTAATTTATTGTAATTCTCTTTAAAATGACTTTTCTTTCCATGTGAGAAAAAACTAGACACTTGTTAATTACTTTCAATTTTAATTTTTTTTCACATTTAAGGATTTTATAAATACACCATTAGATTTATATCATCTGTGAGATTTTCAACATTTTATTTCATTATACTTATCATAAATAATAGAAAACACCATTCCCATCAATACTTATTTTTCTGGTAGATCATAGATAAAACATTACTGAGAGATATATCAATATTTTTCATCTTGTAATAGATGAATAATGATAACTATGTTGTTAAGGGTGATGAGATTAATGGATATTTTATTATCCAAATAGAATCCCAATTTTTCATGATAATCAATATACTCTTGCATTTTGAAGATATTTTTATTATTTAAATAACCATATTCCAATTTACACAGATACTTTGTAATGATAATCTCATTTATCTATTACCTCTCATTCTCCTTCTCAAGATATTGGAGATGATATTGAATGGTAAAATAATCCAATTCCTTGAGTTTCAACATTAGTTTTACCGACAAAACTAATAGAATGATGCAACAAACATAGGAATAATCCTCTATAAATCATAGGTAGGATTCATTTTAACCTTCAATAGCTCATTATGAAGAATGAATAGGAATAGGGGATTTCAACACATAATAAAAAAATTAATTGTAAATCATTTTATAAACATCTATGACTCTCCAATAACTTCTTTCCTATGATTATATTCCCAAATTTAAGGAATTATTTTAGTGCTTTGTGGTTTCATTTTCAAATTTTCTAAAATAATTAAAATTGATGATTAATACTTTACATAATTACCATAATATGTGAGAAAAAATAATTTAATTTTATTATTTATCTTCTGAAATATAATTAAATACTAATATCCCTCACATTAAACTCATAATATCATATCAAGAGGATATTTTAATGGAAATGTTTTTTTATTACCTTTTAATAATCTATAAAAGACCATGATTATAAGAAATATTTAGGTAGGTAGTCTTTACAACTCTTTGATTCCTTGGGCAGACACCTCGATCTTGAGATCATTATAAATATTTTGTTAACATGTTCTTCAAAATTTACATTGAATAGACAAAGGTTGTTAAATCTAATAAAATTTTGGTTAAGTCAACCCACTATCATTTTTAAGATATCACGATAATTAAAAAAATCCCCAATGAAGGAATGAACTGACACATTAACTATGAGAACATATTAATTCAGATGGTAGAAGGCTTCGTCTGACTTAATATTTGAATGAGATATTTTTTTTATTTTGTTAAAATTTCATTATTTTATTTATTTTCATATATTTTCAATATTAAGTAGAATTTACTTTAAGTTTATAGCCACATGTCAATAAATGAATTATGAATAATCCTTTTATTTTTGTTCCATATGAGCATATAAGTTATTTAATTCATTTATATGTGTGATTGTGATAAATAATTTGTAATATAAATAATGAAGCATATGACAGAATAAAATATTTGGCATAATCAAGAGATCGATCTAACTTTTGTTTTATTAAGTAGAAAATAAACAAACTATTAACCCTATGGGAAAAAATTTAGGAGCCGGTCTCACCTAGAGTTTTTACATTCTTCCTCTATCTTGTGTATCACATAGTTTAATTTCACCTTAGCTCTATCTTGAACCACCTTTGATCACCCAAAATCCCCATACTTATATATTCTTTACTCACACACAAGTGTGGGGAACTAATATAATGGTTATAAAGTTTGTATAAAATAAATCATGGACATGTAGGTTCTTATATTATAATAATTTTAATTTAATGATAATAATTATACAAATACACGAAATAATTAAATTAAAATAAATTACACTCATACAAAGGACAGCTATGCTCATGAAAATAAATGCATGCAACAAATACACATTTAATGAACTATAATCCATTTAAATCATAATTAACTAAGATAAAAAATGCTCTAATTAATTAATTATAATTATTAATTAATAAATTCATTTATCTTAATTTCCATCCAAATAGTCTTACAGATTCCCATCCAATATAATTTAAATCAAGTTAAATTAATTAATTTTTATTTAAAAATTAACTGAGTACATGATGTTTACATGGAGGAAACATGATGTGAACCATTCCAAATTACCTAGTGTGTATTATGATTATATATTGGGAACTCATACAGAATGTATCATGCATTCCATGTCTCATAATTGCATGAAATGTACTGTTAATAAATGACACACTGACACGTGTTAATTTACTTACTATGTAATGATTTTTATATGTGTAGAGTAATTGATGTATCAAGACTATACACGCTAAGTAGTTATTATTTTTAAATAGAATTAATTAAGTATATTATATAAAATAAAATCAATCATAAATTGTGTACTATCAATAAGAAACACAAATACATGTGTTGATGAGGTTTAATGGAGTAAATAATTAATTATTTATCTTTCCCTATAAACTGGTATGACAAGTGTTGTGTAAAAAGGATACATGTAATGTAATGGACTCTTCTTATGTCTAAAAAACATTCCTAAGGACTGATCAAATATATTAGTCATACCAATTTATAAGGTACATGTCATGTGCACAAGATATATATTATGTAACCTCTAAGTTTCATAGATTTTAGTCCCCGTTCCAGGTGATAAATTCGTGACATGTCATTGAACTGACATTTTACTACATAAAAACGCATGGACTACATATCATGTAAGTGAATTACACTACGTATAGTCCTAAAAAACCTTGTATTGGGATGGTATAGTCAACACATGGTCTTCATTAATTCACTCCATATGTATTTACTACATGATGAACCTAATTTTTCATGGTCCATCCTGGTGAAGAACACTTGGGTATACAAAGTGTACTAAAGGGATACACACCATGAAATATTATGTTATATATCTAGAATTCTTGGAACCAGTAGATGGTTTATTTGAATTTTCTTTATATATAATTAACTTGATTCTAATTATATGAGAGAAATAATAGGGATAAGAAGATACATCAACATAAATATTTTAAATAATGAATTATATAAATTAAAAGAACTAATAATAAATATATATAATTATCAATAAATTAAATAATTATGAATTTGAATGTAACCACTTTGATACCACTTTAAAGTTATTGACATAAAGGAAGAACCTATTGGGTAGTATCCAACTCATCTATTATTATGTTCAATGGATAATACATTATGTATATGATAATAAATTTAAGGACCAATGAAATTAATCCATATAAATTGAAAAATATCACTAGTACCATGAGAGAGAGGGTCTTTCCATGTTAAATTTATAAGTAATTTAAAATAATAATTACATCAATCTTGAGAGTTCTTTCATTAAATAAATATATTTATCATTTAAACCTTTGTTCGGTTTCACCATCATTGTGTCAATAAGATCCAAAGTAGAATCCCTATAGTGGTGATCCACATGTGCTCCATTGATCTTAAAGAATATTCAATGGTACGTTAGGTGTTATCACAGAGGTTCTTATCATGTTACATTACTCCCTTTGAATGCCACACATTCCTTTGAGGCTAAAGGATTCTCTCATTTTCTCTATATCTTGAGAGGAAGAAAGAATATGGTCACTTCTCTTTTTCTTGAGAAAAAACCTAAATATTTTCTTAGTGGATATAAATCTCTAGGTATGAGAGGTATTGTGCACAATTGATGACAACCCATCTAAAAACTTACATAATTTTATATATATAGATCCAATGATAGTGGTAGATATCAATTAATTATAAAATAGTACATAATCATATATTAATCCCATAATATACCCTGATCCATGTAAAATAATATTATTATTGTTTTATATCATGGTATGCACTAAATTTCACAATAATAAATAATAATTTATGGATAGTAAAATAAATATTCATCATTTTACCAAAAAAGGACTTCTCTTCCTCCACATTTATCAAACCTTGAATAATAAATATTACTCATTCCATAAATAAATATTTATTTACTATATTTATGGTCTTGTGAATAAATATTTATATTAATATTCATGTAAATAAATATTATTTATTGATTTGTGGATAAAACAAGACATAGGTACTTAATAACTACTTGGTGAATAAATATATATTTAACATTAAACTCACATATAAATAGTGAATAAAGAAATGTGATCAGTAAATTATGAATAAATATTATTCTATGCTCTAGAGAATAATATCTATTCCAGTAATTAAATTCAGATAGAATTTAATTGAGATCAATAGAAACACTATGTGTGTGACCTTTTAGGATTATTCCTCGATGGAATTAGGTAGGTTCCCATAAATTATAATATCAGTTTCTAGAAACATGTAAAGTCATAGAAGATGAAGAAGTTAAGGTCACACTATTGACAACCACATATGAACCCTCACTATATAATATAATCTCTTTTCTATAATATATTATCAAGCAGGTTGCACACCCATGTCATCAACCTATATAATAAATACGTATTTATTTTAATATATGAAATAAACACATCATTAAAACATAGACATGGAATTTAATGTGATGGTTTCATTCCAAGAAAAGGTTTGATGTCAACTTCTATTAAGATATAAGGGAAAAATACTTTATCGACTCATTCATTAATAAAAAATCACTTGTGACACACCCAACATACACAACTTTGTTGTGGACATATGTCATCATGGTTTATAGTAATACATATTAGTATGTAGTTAATGATATGAATTAATAATAATGATATGAATTAATAATAATAATAATAAGAATGTCTATGTATCATTACACATGATTATCAATAGGAATATTCAATGAAACATAAACATGTATAATTACTACTAGTGGATTAGACCTCATAACCTCCAGTCTACCAAGAGAGATATTCATGAGATGAAGTTTCATACTCTTATGAGAATCCAACACATGAAACTCAAAAACCTTTTTGTCCCATCATAGAATGTTATCGTGGTCATAGGATTATGTTTAATAATATAATCATTGTATTTAAAGGTTCTCATCATAGTGGGTAAATGAAAATGAAATTTTAAATGCAATATATATTCTATGACATTTTCACATTAATTTTATATAGAATAAAAATCAATATGCAATAGGATATTTATTAATATTAAAAAATTTAAAAATCAAAAAAAATAAACTATAAATTAGTTGGTTTTATGGAACTAACTCTGAAATACATTTAAAAAATCTATTTACACGTATGGAATGGAAGTTTCCCCTCACCTATATATTATAATGAATATGGAAAACTATATACATAATGGTCTTATCATGATGTGTAGTTCAATATATCTCAAAGATAATACCATATGTATGATATGAAAGATGAATACAGGTATCAATCTACATATATAATCAACTGGAATGAACCTCATGACCACTTTATGAGAACACAAAAAACTTATCCACATAAATAATTGTATGATAAAGCATGTGTCTATAACTCAAGAATTCCTCATATTCAAGTTAAAATATAAAAAATTAATGTATTATATAGGTTATAGGATCATATTATTACATATAGTAATGATTCATGCAGGGAGGAGCTCAATTTTTACCTTTAAATAATATATAGCTATATATAAAAAATGAATCGGCTACTAATAGTGTTTTATGGTCCCAAGAAAAATGAATTTATGGATCATGAACAATTATAAATTGTATTATGATGCCAACATATTCATTTCAATTCATGTAGGAATAATGTAATACTTTAATTTCATGTCTCCGGGTAGATTCCTCATATAGAACTTGTGGCATACATCGAAAACTAGAATGTTTTCTATTTTCCACATAAATTTTCATGACTTTCAAAATACATTATTGTTGGATATAATAGAATTCACTCCTATTTTACAAAGTATATATTTTATATATTATACACGATGAGTTTTATAATTATAAGAAGTTATAGGTTATTTTATGGTACATTATTTCAATATAGTTTCCATATTTCAATTTTTGGTAATAATATTTGGATTAAAATATATGGTTTATCATTTTTTTATTCATCATCAAAATATAAAGAATCTATTCAAAGTTGTTATGAATCATTTCATACAAAATCAATTATGTTTTGTGAACAGATGATATACTCATCACATTATATTGTCATAATTTCATTTTATGATATACAATGGAGTATCAGAATTTTGAAAAAGTATTGATTTACTCTTGTGTATTGATATTTTATTTATGTTTTTAAAATATTTAAAGTGAATAATTTAAGGTGATAATTTTAAAATAAGTTATTAAAAATATTTTTAATATACTTATTTATGGGAGTATATTTTCACATCTTATTTTAATATATTTATTAAGGATTATTTATAGATTTAATTTTAATATGGAAACTAAAACAACATTGTTGTTTCTAGGCAGTAAATTAAAAAATATTTAGAATTATTTATTTTGGATATTATTATTGAAGAATGGATATTGTTGAAAAATATTTTATTTTTTGTAGTATATATATTTGTATTCTGCTATATTGGAATAATATAGAACACTAATTTGAGAAAAAGAGAATTAAAATATTTTTTTGAAACCTTTTATTTTCTTAATTATTATAAAAATTAATATTTCACTTAAATAAAATAAAGGAATAAATATAAGGAATAAGTTTCATAATAAACCTCGAAGAATATATGTTTTTTCCCATTGAAGATCAATTAAAATGAAATCTATTCAGAGTTTGACCTTAAAGGATTAATAATTTTCTCAAGGAAGACTCAATATCATTGTTCCCAACATTATGCTAAATTTATTTTAAATTCTATATATTATTTATTTCATTTAAGATACAACTTCTTGCACTCATTTGTTGATTAATTGGTCTCAAATTGACCTTATCTGAGGATTTTTGAATTGTTAACTACTTATATTTAGTTTTAATGGTCCCTATAAAAAATAAAACAAGGGCCTATAAAATCCCTACACTAAGTGAAAATTTCTTTCACATAGTTGGTAGATCCGAAGGGAAAGGATCTATTATAAAATCACCCATATCATATTGAGTGTCAATGGAGTTAACTATGTGAAGTTCTTGAATCCCTAAACCACTATGAAAATATATGTATGTCCTACTATATTTATTTTATTTCTGTTATTTAAACTAATAATAAATAATTACAAATTCAAATTAAAGGGGGAGTTTTTAATTAGCCGTATTTTCTAAAATACTAAATTCACCCCCCCCCCCCGAGCTTTTTTAAACATAATCATCATTATAACAATAATCGATATCAAATCATGAATCTTAAAGATATCTACATTTTATAGTTTAATCTTGAATCCAATTCTTCAAAGTTTTATCTTTTCATCCTTATAAAGCTAAATAGAAAGTCGTATGGACAAAGATGGATGGATATAATTGATCCAAGAGAAGGTGTTTCAAAAATTTGATATCTTTATTTTATTGTTTTTAATCATGGTTGTTAGTAATATAGAATAATTAAATATTTTAAAAACCTTAGATTGAAATTTTATTTGAAATTTGTAAAACCCAATAAGATTCCTACTCGTGAAAATGGGACATGGATGCTACTTAGGAATCATATTATCATTTGAATTAAAAGGTTATGAATTATATTATTTTTTTATTAGGAATATAATAATTCTATAGTATATCACATTTTTATACTGCCTATTATATGTGAGAGACTATGGATGCTTCCTATAAAGGAACTGAAAATGTCATAGAATTTAGGTAAAATACTGTAAAACACAAATTTTACACTTTTAAAATCCTTGATGGATAAATTACTACTAAAATGAATAGAAGACTTTTAAAAATAGTGAATTATATTTCAACATTGGGAACTATTATTTCTGAACCTAATAAATATTTTAAAGTTCTCATTGTTCTACCAATTAGATGGAGTGGAATATTTTTTGTTATTATACATTCCATGTTAGTTAATGATTTTAAGATGGAGGATTTGATTGGAAACCTTATTATGTATAAATATGAGATGCAAGTAGAAGTTTATGATCATATTTTATTCAAGAAAGTAAATGATTCTCTTAAGGTTATATATTTTGATTAATATGATAAAGATTTTAGTTTTTTGGATTCTAGTGGTGAACTAGTAGAAATTTATAGAATATTTAAAAATATTTTCAAGATGAGAAAAAATAATTTGAAAACTATATTGATAAAGAGGTCAAATGATATGAATGTAAGAAAATAGATCATTTGATTCATGATTACCCTAAACATAAAACTAAAATAAAATCTAAAAAGAAATATTATAAAATTAAAGGAAATAAAGATATAAAATATACTTTGAGTGCTTATAAGGATTCAAGTAATGAATCTCATTTAAACATTGAAGTTTATCATTCAAATAAAATGGTAAATATATCTCTTACGGCTCAAGATAAAGATGTAAAATCATTTTTCCTTCTAAATATGAATCTAAGATTATATTTATTTATGAGATAAATAAATATTGTTTTATTCTTGAAGATATATTTGTTGATTTAAAGAAAAAACATAGATATATTAGAAAATATTATGAAGCTATTATTTTCTAGAAAGATGATTAATCTAAACAAATTTTTCATTTAAATACTAAATTTGATAAAGTTGATTCTTCTTGTGCCTCGCATGATAATAGAATTAAACAATTGTTAGCTGAAGTTATATATCAAAAATTTGATACTAATGTTTTTACTAATGGTAAAGAATATATAAATAAAATTCATTATACTATAAATAGAAATAGATGAAAACTTAGACATAAAAGTAACAGTTGAAATTATAAAATATATAAAAAAATATTTATTTCTGGTAGAAATTATAAAAGCATGAATATAGTTAAATTTTTTCATTTTGGTATATTTATAAATTATGTAAATGAATATTGTTTCAAGATTCCTCAATTTTATGGTGTTATATATGTTTAATTTTGAAAATATATATCTAACTTGAAATATGGAAATATTGTTCAAAATAATATTTTTGGTTACCTAAATCCATTATTTCTAACACTGTTGGACTTAAAAGAATATTTGTACCAAAAGGTATATTATTTTTTAATTTTTTAGTTATAGTCCATAAGAACATCAATGTTTAATTATTTAGTGGAAAATCGAATTATTGATACTTTATAAAATTATTATTCATTTAATGAAATAAAATACAATATTATAGAAAAATTATACAACTCTAAAGTAGTTATTTATTTAAAATAAATAACATTTAAGTTGTAACATTGAAATATCTAAGAATTTTTCCTTAAATTTATATTATAATAAGTTATCTAACTGCAAAAAAAATTTATATAGGGCGACAAAGTTTTGTAGTTATTTTATTCTTTTACTCATATATTTTTTATCAAATTCACTATTTTTTCATTGGAATGGATACTTAAATTAATTTATTAGCTTATGGATAACATGAATACTTTGTATAGGTTTTTTATTTTTATATTGGAATGTGATAATTTGTTTTGATACTTTTCTAGTGTGTATGTATTAATTATCCAATCATTTTACTCACATGGGCTATCACTAATTTATCATTTATTATGTTTTACTATTTAATGAATTGAAATGTTGGTTTAAATTGTGATATATTAGTTGTTTACTTTGTGATATTTCATATATTTATTATTCCTAACATGTATTGTGATTGATTAATTCCTTTAATATTTTTTATATTTATGCTGAGTTTGTGGATGATTTATCTTTAGTGTTTAAGAATGTACTTAACTATTTTAAAATATTGGAAAGATCTGAACTATTCATTATTATTTGAATATGTTTTCAGCATGTTTCATAGATCCTTAAATTTAAATATTTTATCTTTTAAAGAGGAATGTTATTTTAAGAGAGAGTTTATATTATTTTTATGTTCCTCATAATTATTATTTCATGTTCTTAGGTATATTTATTTTATATTTTAGTATGATTGTTAGTATTTTAATGGGGAGAATTTCATTTCGATTAAATAATTATTATTTTATTCATGTTTATTTATTTAAGGAATGTAAATATGTTCATGTATTATTTAAAAGGGGAAAATGATTGTTTTTTTAATTTAAAGGGGGATATAGACTTGTTTATTCTATGATTTGTTTTTACCTTATCTACTCTTTATTATCTTTTTTTTAATCCTTAAAAAAGGTGGAGAGTATGCTCTGGTTTTTTAATTATTAAAATGTATGATATTGTTGAGTGTCTAATTGACATTACTCATTTATGTTTTAATAATTTCTTCACCCTATTCTAGTTTTTTATGCTTTAACGTGATGTATTCTTCTATTGTTAATATTATATTCAATGCTCAAATCTATAATGAATCTTTTATTAATTAATTAATATATTATTTTCTATAAACTGATGTTGTTCACAGTTATATATGTTATTCATCATTTATTTGTATTGTTTTATTATTTATTATTATCCTAGAAGTTATAAAATTTTATGACTTGGAAATTTATCTTTGAAAAGAATCTATTAGATGAAAAAGAAATCAAGAAATTATATTAAATACTGGATATCATAAGGTGTTTCCATTTTTAATAGTTCTTTGTATTTTGATCATAACATGAGATATTGACTGTACAATTTCAAGAATATTTTTGAGTTTGATATATAGAAAAATTATATACATTCTCTTTAACTAGAAGTAAGGATGAATCAATCATTTTAATATTCACAATTTGGTTCCAAATCCTTGTAATATTTCTATCAAAATTATATAGTTTTTAGATTATTTACACTACCGTATTTCAGTGATATTGATCTAGAAAATTTTTATTAAGATGATATTTTATGTGTTGTAATGATAAGGTGATTATATAAATATAATTAAACTGGTAAATAATCTGAATACACTTATTAGATGCACTTTTATTGGACATAATCTACTGATATCTATATTTAATAGAATTTCATATTACTGCATTGAGTTTTCAGAAACGTATATTACCCTTACAGAAAGGAAGTATACCCTTAAAAAGGATTAATTTTTTTAAATTTTTAAAAACTTTCTGAATTATAACCTTCAAAAATGAAGTATATCTTTATGAAATATATTTAATCTTAAAAAATGGAACTTACACCTCACCTAAAAATTACGATGCACACAGAACACTGTGTACAAAAAATATATTATAACAATATGTATCTAATTAAATAATGAAGATGAAACTTCATACAAAATATAAAGGATGAAGAAAATCCATATGATGCATATAAGGACCCGGCCATAAAACTTACATAATATTGAGTTAAATGAATAATTCACATTGAGGATCTTTTCAGGTTTAGAGTTTTAGAGAATTAGGACATAAATATTGCATATCAAAAGATTACAAAGTAGACACTTCTACACAGTTTCCATTTTTTTACAAAACATAAACTCTTGTAAAAAAGAGTGATGTCTAGTTCTAGGTTTTTAGACAGCGTGACTTTTCCTTGATCCCATCCTTGACCCTAATCTTCTTTAAATCCTGTGAAAAATATTTCAAAAACATGGGATGAGCATAAAAATCTCATTAAGCAGTACACAAAGAAGGAAAACGGTTAGTTTTTAAATACAACAAGTAAACCATTAATACTTTAACATAAGTAATAATTTTCAACTTTATAAAGTAGTGAATACTCTTCACTGGATAAAAGATCATTACTTACCCTTTTGTAACCAAAATATTACCATAAAACCCATATAAAGAACACATCACCTATAAAGGTAACTTGGGACATACACATACTTAAATGGAATTACCATACGATTGACTTCCACACATATCACTAAATGTAATGGCCATACGGCCGACTTCTATACCCAATGCATTGGAGGTTATAACTTAACCACCCGTCCTGGTATTCACGGCATCACCCGTCATTTGGTTTATCACGTAACCACCCGTCAAATGTCCAAGTAACATTATAAAATCATAAGACACAACCAAATATAAAGGAAAGAAAACATTTCCACATTTCAATCACAATATATCACATAAATATATTGACATAACAAATCCATTATCAAAACCATTTTCAATACCAAAATACCTAAAAGAGTATATAGTATTTATTTTCTTTTAAAAACATTACGGCTTTTTGAGGATGCCAAAAATCAAATAATACTCACGAAGGAAGAAAAGGTCATTGTCACCGCTTCTGTTAAAAAGATAATTATTTTTTTCATTTAGTAAAACGCTTTGTAGAAAAATATTACTTTTTAATAAAAGTAAAATTCAAAGGGGTTTATACACCGTATAAAAGAAAGTTGTGTATTAATGAAAATATGCCTCAATGAAAGGAGATTGAGACGAAGTCCCTTACAAAGATAATTTTGTAAATAAAATAGATCTATTATGTGTATTCACTATAAGTACACATAATAAAATTATAAATACAAGATAGGACATAATCATAGAATGGAATAATTTGAAAGTAGGAGATTAACCCAAATAGCGGAAATTGGGTTAAGAAGTTCCCTTACCTCGTGTCTGACTTGACTCTATCGTTATTTAATCTCCTGAATAATAAAGTAAAGTTAATTTCTACATGATTAATAAAAATTTTCAAGTTTATTATTCTTTTTATATCACTTATTACCATGTTATAATCATTATGTAATTATTTAAGTTAATAACGTTCATTTTTTCGATATTTGGTACTTGAGTAAACAATGAACACCTTATATTTACATGTTATCCATGTGGTCAATATTCCATTATATCCATAATGATATTTATGATTTTGATATCATATATATCATATATATCTATTATATACATGTATTTATAATAGTACATAACATTTGGAGGTAAGAAGTGAAATGCACCGTTCATGGAGACGGTAAGTTGTACGTACGCATGAACGCTAATTTCATTTTTATTTCTTATTTTAATGGAATTAAAACATAATGATACATAGGTATATTGTACTTACAGTATAATATCATATATAATATCATTAACTCCATCCTTTATACATCCCACATAAGGAATTAACGAGTCACATCATTTTGAGGGGGCGGTAGTCCGCACTTCCTCAAATGAGATTATCGTATTTACCCACTATGGAAACCATAAAGGTGTAATATAAATGGAAAATATAGAAGCATAAAAAAACATAAAAATAATATATATCATATATAAATACAGTACCATCATAATGGCCACCATGAGAGGTGGTATGAGATAATCGAACAATCATCGTTTCGTGAGGCGTTTGTTTTCCATCCACAGAAACATTATGTTCTTCATCCATTAGATGGAGGTGTGTGTTTTTTTAGTTAAAATACTTCTCATAAAAACATCCTAGTATATTTATTATACTGGTTTTGTTACAAAATAAAGGAAAAAAGATTTTAGGGGTTGGATAAGTAAAATAAAAGAAAAAAATTTAAGAGAAATTGTCACCTTTAATTTGGGTAACTCCCTTTGGTTTGAACCAAAGGACTTCTTGAAGATCCTTCTGCCTAAGATAAGGATTCTAAGAGTATTATAGGGATGTAGGGAGCTTAATTTTTCAGAGGTTGGATGATCCAAATGGCTTGAGAGGTGTGTGGAATTTGTTACAAGTGGTCTCCTTTTATAAGGGGGAGGAGGGGCTCTTTAGGAAAGTGTGACAATATTTTTTTTGTTATATAATTATGTTAGGTTTCTAATTGTCCAAAACTCATTAAAGATTAAGATAAGATGAGCCATGGTCGAAATAAAATCATCCAATCAGAATGGGTCATGTTTTGGATAATATTTTAATCATTATAATCTTATTAATTTAAATTATTTATTTATGAGGTACAAACTACATCATTATTGTGTCATAAATATTTTAATTTATTCGATGTCTAAAATTATAAAAAAATACCATAATGTAGGAAATCTTTTTATATTTCCAATGAATCTTTATAGTCAAAAATAGGACTTATATAACACCATATAAAAATTAATTACTAATAGATTTTTGTTAACGTCAATTTTGTCTTTACATTAAATTAATTAATCCAAATTGTCATTATCACTTCCAAGTGGATCAAAGGGGTCACAAAATCGACCCAAAGATTACCGCGGTCGTAAATGAATCAACCAATAGGATTATGACATGTTTAAGGATAATTTTATATTATTATAATATTATCATTTTACCCTTATTTTCCTGATTTACCCTTTAACCATGGTAAATAAAATATTTACTGAAGTGAATATTTAAATTGTTTAAAAATAAAAGTTACCTATTTACACAATTTGGACCAACTAATTCAAAATATGGAATCCATTTTTTCAAATTCAAAACACAGAAGTGGTAGAAATTAATTTAAAATTAATTCCCGTTGTCAAAACAAAAATTGTGTTTTTAAGAATTAATAACTATCAAAAGATGGATTGTTGATTAAGTACAATTTCAAAGTAAAATTGCTTCCAATGACCAAAATTGGACTAAATGGTAAAAATATATTCTAATTACACATTAAAACCAAATAAAAATATAGTCTAACCATACAAATAAATTAGATTAAAAGGCACCTTTGAATTAAAATACAGTATTTTTCACTATTCATAAAAAATGAACTTTATCCGAAAAAATACCAAAAAATTACCCAAAGTAAAATTTGATGTCCCAAATATAAAAAAGAATTTTATTTGGTCAAATATAACTTATAAAAATTACCAAAACTATATTTAAAGAAGTTTCTCCATTAAAATGCGGTAAATCGGCCTTCTAATGTAAATTATGCTTCAAATTAGATTCAATCATATTTTAAGCCTATAACTTTTATTGGATAAAAGTAAATACATTTAACAAACATGTATAATCATATTTTAGTAGGTTTTATTTATTCCAACCAATAAAATGGTTAGGAGTTAACTACCATTTAAAATAATAATATTATATTATTAGTGTGCAACGTAAGATTTCAAAGAAACTCGTTGTTGTGTATCGGGTACGCTATCGAACATAGAAACCCATTTAAAGTAAAATTAATATTTAATTAAAAAATATTAATAAATATAAAATATTTATTATTCTTTATTTACCTGGGATGTTACAATTCATATATACACAACTGGAATGAAACATGTGGCCACTGCTATAGGAACACAAACAAAACATAACTGAATTAAAAAATGGCATGATATAGCATGAATCTAGAACTTGGGAATGCCTAAAATTCATATTAAAATCTGAAAAATGCTTTCATTATATAGGCCATAAGATTGAATAATTACATACATGAATACTACAACTATAGATTTATTGTATCAAGAGAAATGAATTTATGGATCATGAAAAATGTAGTAATAGATTATGATACCAGCATCTATATTAAACATCATATAGGAAGCTTAATTTTCTATAGTTTCATGAATTAAATCATATTTTTCATGCAGAAATCATAAAAAATCAATATTAATTGGAACAATCAACCTTGGACGCATGAAAATTTGTGACTTTCAGAACGAATTATAGTTGGAGATAATAGAAACTATGAATCATATGTTAAGAATTTGTTTTATGAATTTTCATTAAATAGGATGACTTTTATGATTGTAATAGATCAAAATTTATGCCTTGGTACTCTACTTGAAAATGGTTTCCATATTTATATTTGTTTAAATAATATCCAGTGTATTATATGCTGTTAATCAGTTTCATATTCATCATTATATTCTAAAGGAGATACTCAATGTTTCTCTAAATTATTTAATATAGGATCAAGTATCTTCCATGATCAGATTATATAATCATCACATTTTGATATCATAATATCCATTTATGATATGTGATGAACTATCTCAATTTTGGATAATTATTTTTTCACTCTTCCATATTTATATTTTGGTTATGATTTTATAAGATTTAAATTTCACATTTTATAGAGATAATTTTGGATGAATTTATTCAATAGTATTTTAATATGATAATTTTTTGGAATATATTTTCACATATTCCTTAAATATATTTATTTAGTATTGTTTACAGATTTATTTTCAAATAGGAAATCACAATAAAACTATGTTTTCAATAGAGTAAATTATGGGAGATTTTTAATTATTTATTTTGGATAATATTATTATATAATGTATATTATTGAAATAGTTTTTATTCTTTATAGTATGTATAATTTTATTTTGAAATATTCGAATAAAATAGAACACTGCTGTGAGAAAAGGATAACTAAACTATTTATAAACTCTATTATTCTGTTATTAATTATCAGGATGTTATTTGACTAAAACAAAATAAAGGAAGAAATGGAATAAAGAAGCTTGATATTGTACTTTGAACAATACTCATTTACTGATGTTGTTCCCATTTAAGATCATTTACTATGAGATCTTATTTATATTTTTACTTTAAAGGATTACTCATTCTCTATAGGATGACTCTACTGTCAGTTTTTTGTTTAATGTGTGATAGAACTATTTTCAAAACAACATATCATCTATTTCATTTAAGTGAAAATTTATTTCACTTGGTTGTGTATTAATTAATAGCTAATTGAACTAAGTTTTAGATTATTAATGTGTAAAATACTTCTACTTAGTTTTATAGGCCTCTTGGAAAATGTCCTAAAGGCCCTATAGAATAGTTTTATTAAGTGATAACTAATTTAACTCAGTCTACATATCCCTAAGAAAAGTATTTGTTATAAAATCAACAAGATCACATCAAGAGTTGATAGATTAGACCATATGATTTTCATATATCTCTGAATCACTATAAAAATATATGTGTGTCCTTATCTATTTATTTTATTTTTACTGCTTAAATTTATTAAAAAATATAAGGGCATATTCACTTTAAGGGAGAAGTTTTAAATCATTCATATTTTCAAAAAGTCCCAATTCCCCCCCCCACACACACCCACTTGAGCCTTTTTATGCATCACCCTCAAGATAACATCCATTTTACTAAGGTAGTCTGTAAAATTTATGATATAAAATCATACACCTAAAGATTATACTAGAAAAGGTCCATAAAAATATATATAAACTAATTATATAATCTCTATATACATTTCATCTTTTCCACTAAATAGATATTTCTTTATTTTGACTTGAAAATAAAAAATACATATATCCAAGGATTTTAGTTCAAAAGAATCTAATTATCCTTATTGATATATCTTTTTCAAACAATTATTATTTACATGACCAAGTCAATGATTCCACAAATAGTTCTAATAATAGTCATGTGAACTAAATTTTTTATCAATTTCCAAACCTAGATTTCATAATCAAGTATTTGAATTCTATTATGAAAATGTTCCATCCTATAACATGTGTTATCTTTATAAAACAAGTAACTATTTTTTTTGAACTAAAATATAAAGGAAATAATGTCTAATCTGGACATAGATATAATGTTTTTGGTTATACTGGTAATATAATAACAATTATTTAAAACTATAATCAATCCAGATAGTATTGTGAGATGGTAGTCTCCAATATTCATCACCATTAATCTTTCTCCATTATCATCTTGTAGATCAACCTCACCTCTAGTAATCTTCCAAAATATACTAGGTTACATTATTTGGATACAAATGTGAGTACCACATTCTTTATATAATATCCAATTTATATAAATAGAGATATTAAAATTGATCATGATTATAAATGAATCTTCCCCTTACTTATTCACTAAGGTACAGTTCTTCTTTTAGTGTCCTTTCTTTCCACATTCAAAACATATTGCATCCTAATCCTTAGCCTCTTTCTATATCTATCTCTTCTTGAAATGGAGGTGTGAAGGAAAATTATAATTGGAACTAGTATTAGAAAATTTACCCTTTTATTTCTATTTATTCACCATAAGGAAATATAGCTTTTCATTCTCTACATCTTTATCATCTTAGTGACTCATATTCGGGATATCCAAGAGAGTTTTCTATATATTTTTCATATTAAAATTTATAATAAAACCAAAAAAAACTCTATGTGAGGTGAGAATGAGTTTTTTGCACAATTAATTGGATATCATGACACCCAAAATTTAAAAACTCTCAATGTAGCCAATCATCTTGACCGCATGAGGTTCAGCTAGAATACCTTCTCTAAGACTTCATGTAAATAATTCCACAGAGATGTCATAACTCCCATTTATTTATTTCTCCTGATAAAGATCATGGAGTTGAGATAAAAATGTGTTTGCATCCATTTTTTATGAACATTTTAGATCTCAATAGTCATGGATGATAACATGAGTAATTGGATATCCAATGAATCATCCACATGTTTCCAATATATAGTATGGTCCTCCTCACAATCCTCCTTATAGGGATTAGTAGGAAGTAAGGATTAAAATACATAAAACATATTTTAATGGCATAGAAAAGGGAACAGGAACCTATACCACTCTAAAAAGTTATCACTGGAAAGGAGATTTTCTTTCTCCAAGACAGATAGCATGGAATGTTTCATGGTCATATGACTTTCCATTTTTATACCACAAAATAAAATCAAATTTTAGTACTTTATCTTGATTTCCAAGTGTGATGTCGTAAATTAATTTTATTAGTATCTCAAAATTTTTTACAAATTCCAATATCCCTCACCATGGAATTTATAGTATCTTATCTCTTTTATATTCTAGTGTAAAGGATTCATAATCCCCTTTAAATAACCCAGATAGAGACCTAATAATATTATTTAAAGGTTTTTAGATAGGCAGTCCTTGCAACTATATTAACTAGTTGTTCTATGATCTTATGAGTAAAATCCCCAATCTTGGAATCCTAAACTCATATTTCATCATCACTCACCTCCAAGTTTCAACAATTCTTATGGGATTTTATAATCTTAATGTTAACTTGGTTAATTTAATCCAAATATTTCATCATAACTACTTAAAAGAAAAATGTATCCTTATGGTATACTAACCAATACTTTAATCTATAGTTATATTATAACACAAGTGATAGGAGGAGATATTTTAATTTTTATTTTACTTGATGGATTTTTTTATCCTATACAAAAATATTCATTATTTTATATTTCACAAGATTAATGTTATGTGTAATATATACAATTAATTAAACATGTATGATAAATTAATTTAATCATAATCCATTTCTTTTATTTTATATTTTGGGCTTTCTATTTATGTTATTTATGTGGTCTCATTTAATAAAAATGAAAAAAATAAATAAATAACCATTCACATGAAAAATAAAATAAATAAGTGTTATGATTAAAAGCCTTTAACAACTGGTTGGTTTATTGAGTGAAAGATAAACCAACCTTAACCATATAGAAAAACACCATGAGCTGGTACCTGGATTTATCTATAGTATTTCTCTATTATCTTATATATCACATTGGTTGGGTCCACTTTTTCTAAAGTCATGAACTATCTCCTCTTACTAGTAGCTCTTTATTTTACATATTCTCACTCACATACATGTGAGGGGAAAAATTGGTTTAGGGATTCATAAAATAATCTTTAAATATGTAGGCTCATATATATTGAAGGTAAGAGATTATAAATAAATCACCAAATTTAATTTAATAATAAATTTATCAAAATAATCATGTAATAAATAATTAAATTAAATTAAACCCAACACATGCATAGTTCAGTCAAGCATGTGATCAATAACAACATGAAATGACAACTTTATTTCATTTATTCCTATTCATCCTTTATTAAAATAAATTCTATAAAATTAATATTCATCTTATTATTAATTAATTAATTCTTTATTTTAGTTATTAGTTCAAATATCCCTTGAGATTCCACTCCTACATAATTTTAAAAAAAAATAATTAATTTTATTTTAAAATTAAATAGTACATGACTTGTACTAGAGGTAACACAGTCTGTATCATTCTACCATGGATTAAACCCAATTTTAGAGTATAATTATAAAGAAACAATGTTTTATCAGTGTAAAATACCTTCTTATAATTATGCCATATAGTCACATGAAATCAAAACATAATGAACTACTAACTACTATGTGACCTTTAAACATAATATTGTCACTTCTATTATTTGAATTTGGAAAATCCGGCATACACGGTTGTAATCAGTAAGAAGTTTGGAGTCTAATGGAACAAACATAATTTTTGCTGAATAGTAATCTACCCTTATGAATAGTAACCTACACTTGTGAATATTAATATGACCCTTATAAATAGTAAATCATATAAAAGAATAGTAACCTCACCCATGAATTTATAAATAAAATTTATGCATCTTATAAGTGATAATATGACCATAGTAAGAGTATTGGTTTCTTTGTAAGTCATAAATAATTAATTAAAATTAATTAGTTAATTTAAGAGAAAATTTATTTTCATTATAGGTGTTCATAAATTAACAATTTTATATCTTATTGTCCTAAGATAATTTTATAAGACCTTATGTAATTTTTGAAATCATTATAAAATCAGTTATAGTTTTAAATTATGTATTTTTCAAGTAAATTATGATTTTAATAAAAATTAAATTAATAAAATTTAAAAACTTATTTTTGAATAATGGTGTTAATTTTTCTATTATACACATAAAAAAATTTAGGGTGAATTTTTGGTATTTTTCTAAAATACTAGAATTTTTTATGAATAGTAAAATATGATAATTCACAATAAATGCTAAAACCTGAATTTCTACATAATGGTTGAGTCATTGATGATGTAAATATCCACTGGTTCAAAATCACAAGAACATATTACTATTCTTGGTCACAATAATCATTACTATTGCTTGACTTATGGAAATATAATAAACTAATGATTAAAATATTAAGAAAACCCTCCTCCCCTCCACTATAAAAAACACCCACACTCCCCTTTTCTATTCCCTTATCTCAAGACATGTTCCTTCCCTAAATCCTACATAAATATCTTCCCAATATCCTCCCCCACATACATAAGCCCTTGGTTTCCTCAAAATACCAAATACACTCCCCTTAAGAGGCTCTCAAATGGGATAAACTCAAGAGGTAAGTTCCTCATTCCGATTCATTTATTTTCTTTCAAGTTAATTTCTATTATTTTTTCTTCCCTCGCATCCATTCAGAAAAATGTTATGATAACTCTAGTAAAATACATATACTGTAATTATATTATTCTAATGGTATATTTTATCATAATCTCTCTTTCCCCCTCCTTTTATATTATAAATGAAAAGATCGTCCAAGATGTGTTGATTTATCAAATTCAAGGACGATGGGTTTTAAATTTTCATTACCATCTTATAGACTGGTCATAAAACCATTTTAATGGTTTAACCAGATCATAATATATATATATATATATATATATATATTATCTTATTTAATGTTCTTTAATCCTTATAAATGCATGATTTAAAATAATAATACAAAACACGTTAATTGTGAGCAAAATCACCAAGTCAATCCAGGCATTTATCATTAATGTTTTATTTAATGATTCATCTTTACTCCAAATAACCAACAAAATATTACAACCATTTAAACTTCTGTATGTTCAATAATAAAATATAACTTCAATCTTGAATAACCAATCCAATCAAACATGTGTATCTGAACATGAATATAAGTGAATCGATCATTAAAACCAAGGAAACTAATGGACCCAAACAATGAAATTGAACCTCATAACCAATCGAAAAGGTTATGAAAGAAATAAAAAAGGATATACTAAATCATTTACATTTAAAATAGGTTCTGTAATTATTAATTTATGAACATAATTTGATTATTCAGGTCATTAATATCAATTGGATAACATCGTCTAACTTAAGGTAAGGGATCCTCTCCTTCTCACATTTATTAATGAATCATCACTATGTTATTCCATTTTGTGTATAATTTATAATGGTGTGTTATGATTTAACACCTTAAAATACTTCCCTCACGATTTATAAAAGATTAAAAATCCCTTTATCTCTCATTAATCCCTCCTAAATACACCTGATACCATGTCGATATTCTATAAGGGATTCTACCCGAACTTCCTTTATTCCTTTGAGTTGTTCTATCTTTTTTTTACCCAAATAAAGTTGTCTTTTATATTTATGTAAAACTTATATATACTATGTATATTCCCTAAACTCATGTTTCAATATCCATCCCTCGTTATCTTTCAAGAATATACATACTTTTAAGTGATTTCCTCCTCGATACTTCCCAATAAGCAAACTCGTTTTAAGGGAACTTCCCAAATTTTTACCCAATTTTAAGTAAAATCTACCATTTATTTAAAGCCGCACTTATTTTTTTAAAATAATTATTTTTATTATGAAAACAATATTATTTCACTTTTGGTTTTATATAAAATATTATTCCCTTTTCAATTTTAAATTCTCTTTTGTATTTTCCTTAAAATCGCACTAAAATGTTTTAATGCTAAGAATTTCCTAAATACTCTTCTTTCATATTGTCACTTTTGTTTGACATCACTTACTATGATATATGACTATTTTACCTTATTAATTTCCATTTATGTTTTAATTCCTTTATCTCATGGACACTTTTATGATATGCCCATTCATTATGCTTTATGACATGAATGTGATACCCCTTTCTCTCCATGGGCTCCCTTATGTTTATGTATGATTATTTATATGGAAATAATATTCTTGAACATGTTAAGATGGGTGTTCCTAGATATAACTCTAATTCATTGGGTAAATTTTTTTCTCATGAGATGTTATGTGCATCGGTCTTGGTGGTTAGCCTTGACTTGTGCTACCATGTGCATCAGTCTTGGTGGTTAACCATGAATTCATTTTTATATGATCCCAAGTTTATATTTTATGATTCTATATGCCATTTTATATCATTATGTCATGATCTCTAACCATTATTCTAAATTATTATTCTTCTATTTAATCCCTTACTGGTATTTTATCTCATCTTGTTGTTAATGTGATCATTATGGTACCATATGCAGATGTAAGGGCTCAAAGGAAGTTTGGATATCTTTATGAAGATTAAATGATGAAGTGTTTTTCTATCCCATATTAAATTTTATCTATCTAGTATTCAAATAAACTAGACTTCACAATCCTTGTCGTGTACTATGATATTTAATTCTGCTTAAAATTATGTAATGTTATGTGTAAAAGGATAGGGTTGCTATAATAATTATTTACACAATGTGCATTTTCACTAAACAAGGCATGTGACCAACATTATGTTTTATCATTTTCATTTTTTTAACTTACATGGAATGTATACATGCATAGAGTATTTTAATATTACATGATATGTTTCCCCATTGTTCAAGATGTGTAGTTTTCATGGCATATATAAACACACAACAAGCCATTAATTTATGTGGTGTGTAGTAAATTCAATTACCATGAAGTAAATATCATGTATAATTCTAATACACATTATTTATTTTGTAAAATTACATAGATATTAATTGAACAAGTTTATTTCAACAAGACCCACAAAAAATCACTCAGTGTTTACTCTAGTGTGGAATTACTTCTTTCAAGGTATTTTCATGCAGCTATGCACTATCTAATTTGGTCTCACTTTCAATTATCTACATGTTGAATCAGATCATGTACTTCTTGTGGTTTTTCTTGAGTTACATGGAATGTACACCCTAATACACAGTGTTTAATTTGATTATATCCACCCACACTATATGCCTAAATATTCAACATGTGAATTTCATGGGAAAATACATATTATATAGTTTGTACAGCCTGCTACATTCCATGTTTTCCATGTGTTGTTGTGTCGCTCATTTGTTATTCAAAATAAACCATATAATGATGTTGGGTACATTGACCACATAAATTCCATGATTTACATAAGTACAACACATTTGGGGTTACTCCCTTTCATTTGGTATGCTAATTGGTGGTCAATGTGTGGTGTGTAAGGACTCCATGTACTAACCCCTACAAGGAATTACATGATTATCACTTCTCTCCCTTGTTTGTTTGAACAAGGGTACACAATGTTTACTTTTCAATTACATGTTGTATAATTGTATCCCATAGCAAGATTCCTTGTAACCTCTATATGGGATCATTTGGAATTATTCATCTATTCTTGTCCTATTCTTGTTCATATAATTTTGAGAAAATACATCATCATGACATTTGGATTAAATAATGAAATAATATAAATGAAATATAACTAAAAATATGGAAATTGATCAAAAAATTGATAAATAATTATAAATTATAATGTGACAACTCTTATAACACATTAAGGTTCTGGGGTGTAGTGGAATAGGTCGAACCCATGCCATACTATGTTTTTTTTGTCTGTTTAAAAATATATAAATCCAAAGAATTCATCCCTAGATTTTTCATAAAGTATCATTTCACATATAATTAATAATTAATTTAAAAAAATATGTTCCTAGTCCTGAAATTTTTTCTTTTTTTATCAATTCAATTTCTACTCTCATGATATCAAGATTTCAATGAAGAATCTATATTATAATTACTCTATCGGTATCCACACATACTCCATGAATCTCCAAACTTTTATCTTTCTTTTTTCGGGTGTGAGCGTGGAGTAACCATGTTCCTTGAATCATTCAATGTTGATCACATCAAAACTATAACATCTCATTACTGTTTAAGGAATTATTAAACCCTCTTGTGTTAAATTATTAATGTCTTAAGTGGTAAAAGATGATTTATCAGTGAAATTTTTATAAAATTGTTAAAACCTTAAATTTCAGTTAACATCTTGCAATGTTCAATTGAATATTTTTTGAGTTTGACACTGAGTTAGTGTAAGATTTTGAGGCCTACAAAGTCGTAGTGAATATTGAATAAAAATATTAAAAATAATGTATTGAGTGCATACTTTTTATTAAAATAATTTAATAACTCCAAAATAGTGTATCGTATGAGAAATATAAGACCACTGATGGGTCTGAAATGAGGGGTTTACCCTGTAAGGGGTATAACATTCGAAGGCGTCTGACTTTTGGATGCCTCGCTCTTAAGATAAATATATTAATTAATATTTAATATATTATTTTATTAAAAATAATTAATTATCTCCCAAACAGTACACCATATGAGAAATATGAGACCACAGTTATGTCCAGAAAGTAGGTTTTACCCTAGGCGAGGTATAAAATCTATAGGCATCAGATGTTTGGATGGATCGCTCATGATAAAAAACATTTTTATTTTTAACTATTTATTTATTCAGATTTTTAATTAATAAATCATTAAAATATCCCAAACGGTTCATCATTTGAGAAATATGAGACCACCATTGTGTCTGGAATAGGGTATTTACCCTAGATAAAATATTACTTTTATGTGAAAAGTCCTTTTGTGTTATTTTATTTTTAACTTAAATAATAAATTTTATCAATTTAATAATTAGTATGAATTTAATAAATAATAATTTTTTAACATTCTTCTCCATACAACCAATGGCCATTGAAGTTGTGTTCCATTTCCAAAAGCTTTTGTTTCAACACCGTTTTTATCTGTTTCTATTTCAATTCATTGATTAGGTGGAATTAGTCACTCTATAATGGATATTGGGTTAAACACCATATTAAATCAGATGGTTTAAATAGGTGTTTTTAAATGATCCAATTTTCAGTTTCTTAAATCTCCAAAATTCATCTTCTTCCCATTGGTCAATATTGTCATGTCCGGATGATTATAAAACTCCTCTATGATTGATCCATGAAACCCTTGGTGTTAATCATGTTCTACTCCATAAACTTCAAGTGCGATCGGTATCCTACTATGAATGGTGCGTTTGGAGGAAAAGAATGTGGGTTTTCCTTATCATTATTTGTTTATTTAATTCTTCCATTTCTTTTTATTTATAATAAATTAAAGGAAAAATGGTGGAGTTTAATAGAATTGGTAGAAACTAAATTATTATTCCTAAATTATCAAAGGATAATTTCATAAGTTTGTTAAAAATTATAGAATACATCTGTCAAACGATAACTTATAAGTAATTGATATAAATTGGTTGTCAATGGGTAGTTTATGAAATTAATCCAGTGACAATTTATTAGAAAATGATAATTTAGAAGAAATTGATATATGTTGATTTTCAATGGGTAATTTATGAAATTGATGAAATGATAATTTATTATCAAAAGATAATTGTATGAAATTATTAATGATAGTTGTAAGGGATTATCATGCGATAATTACTTTGACATATAAAAGGATAATTATACTAATTATAAATGGATAATTTTTAAAATAAATGATTAGATAATAAATGTACAATTGTCATGGGATAATTATGTTATCTATCAAAGGATAATTAGTATAATTTTTTAATGATAATTTTAATTATTTATAGAAGGATAATTTATCAGATTTATTAATGTATAAAATATTGAATTATTTTGGGTAATCTGTAAAAAATTGTCATTAGATAATTTTTTTGAAATTTCAAAAGTGAAATAGTTACAGAAACAATCACTAAATAAATGAAAAGTTTTATTAAATAATAATTGAATTATCAAAGGATATTTTGATATATATATGTATATATATATATATTTAAAAAAGAATATTATATTGAATACCACCTCTGTTCTCAAATTGTTTTAAGGATATAATTATCAAATGAGGTTTATAATTATTCTTGTACAAATTTCTTGTGATTTCATGTGTTGAAATAAAATGATAATCCAAAGATAATCCAGGATAGAGAAAATGTAATCCCATGTAATATTTTATTTCCTTGTAAAATAAAATGGATTTTTTGGTTCTAGGAACCCATGATGAGCATCAACCATTGGTTTGTCGATGCTTACGATAATAAGGTTGTGAGGAGGTATATTGAACTACACAGTGTGGTTTTTCCTAATCACACACATCGATGATCTTGAGGTAGGTGGTTCCGTCCTCACTAGCCAAAATGATTAACCTTCTATTGATTTATTTATTTAAACTATTTCTTTAAATTCATTTGTTCAAAATTTATTTCAATTGATTTGATAAAATTCAATTCTAGTGAATTGGGAGAATTGGAAATGTTTTTGGCATGAAAATTGGAAAAACCTTCAATTTTATTGAATTAGGAAGTGCTTATATAAATTGGTTAATTTAAATTGTTTAATTTAAATTGTAGATTTATGGAAACAATTTCCATTAAATTTTTGAATTTAATTGTGAAAATGAATTGTGAAATTATTTAATTGGTTTTTAAGGGATCTCAAACTTGTGATAATGGATTTAAATTTTTTGATATAAACCAGTAGTTTTATCTTGAAAAGAGTCATATTTTTTATTGGCATTGAAATGGAAGAATGATATTAATTGTATTTTAAGTGGTCTTAAAATTACTTTCCCATAATTTATTGAGTAAGATCACATTCAAGACTTAGGTAGTTGTGATTTATTTGGACACACTCAATGCTATTACGATTTTTTAAAACATGCATGCAGTAGGTCACATCCCTTATGCGATTGTGACAAGTCCTCTCTGACCAGTGTCTAGAGGATGTATGTGTACACTTTTTTTATGAGTTCACTTAGAGAGTATGGAATCCTATAGCTGGTTAATAATAGCGTACATACTTGGAATAAGACCATGTTGCTAGATTTTTTATTTCTATTTGAGATATAAATGTATGCCAATGTTGTAAAACTGCTTTACATGCCTTTGTTAGATTTACATAAACTGTTTTATTTAAGACATTGTTTTAGAAATATTCCATGTCTTTTAAAGTAAAGTATGTGCTTTAAAATTATTTTACCATCATTTTGAAAATTTATAGCACTTTTTGTTTTAATATTCCTTTAAATTTACAAACCTATTTATTTAAAATTTAATGCATTTTCTTTAGATAATATCTATTTGGAATATATTATGGAATCTTCGGTGGTATCCTTTTGGGCTTAGGCTCAAACCTTAATTTTTTCTTTGGGTGTTTGTAGACTTTCTACTTCCATGTTCGAGCAAAGGGAAGGGATCTCTTTATGGTTGATCTAGTTGTTGAGTTGTGGTCTTGGTGAGTTGTTTCCTTAGGGATGGGTTGTGTTTCCATATTTATGTACTTGGATTTTAGTACTTTGGGATTTTTTATGCCTTATTGTATTCTGGAACATTACTCCTAGTGGAGTTTTCTTTTGATATTCATATTGTATGGAATCTTTACTTCTGCATTATTAGTGGAAAAATCATTCCCACTTACATGTTGTATGATTATAGGTGTTATTCCTCAACCTATAGGGATCGATAATGCCCTTCAGTCTATGTCAGGTTCGTCTCAGTTAACGGGTTACCAGGGTACCCAAGATGGTTCGTGAGGAAAACATTTCTCTTGTTATGTTGGCATTGATAGGGAGGAGGCAGATTCCTCCCAATATTCTTGAGATATTTTCATGAGATCTTTTCTTAATTTTTAAATAATTCTCTTGAGTGTATTTTTTGTGTGTAATTGTTCCCTCACTGAGAAAATGATATAAAATGGATTATATAGTTAGGGTTAAATGTTTAATAATTTAAAGAAGGCATTTTATCAAATATTATCTCTAATATATTCCTCATGTCTAATATTATTATTATTATTATTATTATTATTATTATTATTATTAGTTATTCCTAATGGATTGTGCAATAACACTGAGAGGGGGTGAATCAAGGGTGACCAAATTTTACCTATTAAGTTAAACTCATAATTTTTTTTCCTTTAAGTTGATCAAACCTCTATCATCAGTTATGATGTATGAATATATGATATCCACCCTCAAAACATACTCCCACATATAATGAAAATGATAAATAGAAATAAGAACACACCGAGATTTTTACAAGGTTTGGTCCCAAGGTGGAAAACCTACTCCTTGATAAGTCTAGTTATTATCTCAAGGCATATATTTTCACTATTCTCGTATGTTTTATAATAGGGTATGTTTTTATCCTTAACCAATTAGTAAAATTATTTTCCTGAACTCCTAAACAACAATATTACGCATGTGGTTAAGCTATCTCAGAAAAATATCCTTCTACCTATTAGTAGATATAGTGGAGTTGTTTATTCTAAAATAACCAGTATTTAATTATTCTTCACAAACTTCCTCATCAAAGAAACATTGAATGACTCTAATATTCTATAGAACTTATATATACTCATTTCTAACATATATAGATATTAAATTTTTTGATGAATAATCCATATATCTCCCTAAAAAACATGCTCGAGAATGGTAAAGGTTTATGTCTTTGGATATAAGATACATAAATATATTATTTCAGTATAATATTCATCATTTCTAATGCCTTTAATTATATAAGTTACCCTTATAGACTCATTATACTTAATACCCTTATTTATAACCCAAGGTAAAATCATAACATAATAAGGGGTGATCTCATATGCTCAGTATAGTTCAACATCAAATATATCAATTAATGATAATATATAATCATATCATGATCATAAAGGTATGAGAACATGTTATTATCAACAGAAAATCATACCCAACAATTCAAAGATCATAATCATGAGTCATAGAATAAAAAACATTATTTAATTGGATTGTGGAATCATTAAAAATCAGTCATGATACATCAGTACAAATCATAATAATATCAATATTTCATGAGAGTGTGGCACCATCATAGTTATAGAAACCATATCATATGTAAAATTTAACTACAGATACCATAATATCATAGAGGATCATGAATTACTACATTTTTTTCATATTATAGTGGATTAGGCATCACCACATATTTCCCATTTCATTACAGATCAGGAATCACCACCTATTTTCCATATCCTAGTGGATCAGGTATCCCAACTTGTTTCCCATAGTGGATTAGGAACATCATCACATTTACCATAATTATCCCCTAACATATGAGGTTTTTCATAATTCATTTAAGGATTATAACATACCCACCAATCACATGATATAAAATATACATATCTATTTTATAAGATTATAAACCACTCATCACTTCAATATATTAAACCCCATGGAAAAGAAACCAGTTTAATAAAAATAATGTCATGACTTGATTAACCTATGGGAAATAAATGGGTTTCATAGAATCTTCATCATCAAAATCCACCCAAAAAAAGTGTAAGGTATTGTAAGTTAATAACCCCAATTAATTATAATAATCTTTGAAGTACGATGACGTAGATGAAAAAATCCCTTAAAATATAATTCAAATATTTCTTTAAAAACTTAAGAAAATATCTTTTTCATTTGATAATATTTTACCAAAAAAATAAAAAAAATTGAAAAAAATATTTTTCATTGAAAATAACCAAGGAAACTTGTAGAGTAAGATTCAAAAAACGGATATTCATAATACTATAAAAATATATTCATGGTGTATATGTTAATAGAAACATTCCTTTTACACTTTTGTAAAAAGTAAAATATGATATGTTGGGAAAAAATTTAGAAAGATTCATTTTTAAATTTTTTAAATAAAATCAAGGGTATTTAAAATGAGATTTTAAAAAAAATATGGGAAATAACTTTCATTAAACAATTTTTAAGATTATGGACACGGAATAAAATTTCATCATCCAAAGAGGAAATAAGGTCATCTTTTATGTAAAAAAATTCTTGGTAATTTTACAAAACAAAGAAACAAAAAATATGATAATTCATGAAATTTATAAGTATAAAAATAGGATAATAAAATATATTGTGGTTAATGGATAAGATATAAATAATTTCACTCAATGGAAATTTAGCATAGACAATCCTGAAAAGAAATGATTTTTGTAATATAAACACTTACCGCCTTGGTAATATCTGAATAAAAACCTCATGATAGTGAAAAACGTAGAAAGATTTGTAAATCCCAATAATTTTCATGATAATAATTATAAAATACATTCATGGGAATTATATAAACTACACAAGATAAAACAGTGGTGAATATGGAATATGTCTTACAAAAATAAAAGTGAGATGAGAAACCCTTACCTCAAGTTATGTCAGGCTTCATATGTGTTTGAACCTCCTGTATAATAAATATTTATTTATTTATTATATATATATATATAAGTATTAATTATATATATCATACCATATATGATTTACTTATAACATATTATCAGACATTTGTTAACAATTCTTTATTAAAATCACTATTTTGGGTGTTAACTTCTTTGTGTTTCATGCATGTTTCTATTTAGAAGTTCCATTCCTTGTACTGTGATCATGGTTCCATCATCTACATAATGTTAATAATTTCATAATTATAATAAGTAATAATTATAACCATTTTTATAACTATTTATATAAAATGGTGATAAACATTAATTACATCACTTTATGGAGATAGTAATCTGTACGTACCCACGAGGGATGTTTCCACTTTTTATGAATGGTAATAAATAAAGGCCAATAATAATTCACCTATAAATAAAATTTATTATATAATAAATATCATATATATTCATTAAATATATGCTTATTATCTTCCATGTAAAATTTAAATTAAAATTGAATCTCATCGGTTTGAGGAGGTGGTAGTCCAAACATACGCATGAGTGATGTTATCATTTCACAATAGATAATAAGGTAAGAATGTAAATAGTATATTATAATTATATAAGAATGATTATGTTATAAATATAGTATATAGACATTAAATACCTAGTAATAATCAATAATGAAATATGTTGATGGAGAAAAATGAAACGTGTTTCTTCATGGAGTGGTGTAGTCCATATGTACACACGAGCGATGATTTTTTTCCCATATGATGAAAAATAGAAGGATAATGGTAGTTCCATAGTTATAATAACAATTAATTATATTTAAGATAATAAATTTATTCTATTAAAATGAATACCATAGGTATATAGTAGTTATAAGAAGAAATAAAATTGAAAGTACTTGGTTAGGAGTTATACCTCTTCATTGAGAAACCTATTCTAGTTAAACCACTTTAAACCCATTTTGACCTTAATCATGATAACTTGATTTTTTACCATAATGATATAATTATATAAAAAAAAATAAAAGCATCATTATAAACCAATTTTTTAATTAATTTTAAATTTTTTATATCCATTTTAAAAGATTAAATTTTTATAGGTGGAATAAATTGCCTTTAATATAATAACACAAAATGAATGAAAAATCGGTTTTTAAGAAAATTACTCATATAAGAATAAAGGACATTTTACATTGAAATCAAGTAAAAAAGTTAGTTAACATTAATTTTTTTTCTTATCTAATAAAAAATTAACGTTTTTATAATTTTGGATCAAAATAAAACCGAATATAACTTTACAACCATATCATTAAAATCAAATACCCAAAATAGTTTTTAATCTGAATAAAATCGAACTTAAATTCAAAAAAGTCAATCATGGGTTCCCAAATTAAAAATAATGTTTTAAAATACACTATTTAACTCCTTAAACATATATTTTGTCTACAACCAATCATAAAATGTGATAAATTCAAGTTTTAGAAGGATTTTAAAGCTTTACCCTATAGCTTTACCCAGTTTTACCCTTACTAAGGTGACAAATATTTACCACAGTTTTTATTCATAATAACCAAAATTAAAATGGAAATATTTAAAAAAAATTAAAAACTTATTTCCAAAATGTGATACATTTTTAAACATTAAATTTATATAAGTTTCATAAATAAATCTTTGTATTAATCTATACAACACAACGAAAAAAAATATTTAGAAACATGTGTTTTTAAGCCTAAAAATAAACTTATATCAAAATGATGTATAATGATGATCATTATTTCATTAATTATATTATATATAATAAAATAAGTCTTATTTTACTTTAAGGTAAAATTCAAAACATAATGGTACTTGTAAATTACTTGATTTAATTCAAAGAAATGACTACTTCTTAAAAATAGATATTTTTCACTATTCACTAAAAAAATAAATCTTTTTAGAAAAATCCTAAAATATCACCCTAATATAATATTGAGATGATGATTTCAAAAATGATATTATTTTACACAAATATAATTTTTAAAAAATTTATAAATAAATTTTAATGTCTGCTCACCAAAACGAAATAAAAAATCATATTTGAAGAAAATAAATTTTGTAAAAGTATAAAATTACATTACTAAAAATTAAATACTTATTTATTGTGAATTAATAAAAAAATTCATTATATAAAACCTTTATAGATATTTTTTATAATATGTTTTTCTTATTCATACCACCAATTTAATGGCTAGGTTATAATATAACACAGTTTATTTTAAACTCGATGTTCTGTATCAAACAAGCTATCGAACCCTTATACTTTATTTAAAGATAAATATATTCTAAATTATAATGGTGTTACATTATACCCACTTAAATTAATTTTTCTCTCATGATTTTAATTATCACATACTTAAATTAGTATATCATGACATAGTAATAAAATTTGATGTAGATTTTATCATGATAACTGATTTTTATATCACTGTTAGGGAACCTAGTATTTCATAATTATTGATTTATAAAAGAAAGTATATATCATTATAAGACTCATGAGTTTCTAAAAAATTAACTTGATAGTTAAGAGATATATTCCACATAAGACAGGATAGATTTATCTTCCTCTTATTTGAGTAGATAAAATCATTTACCATCAAGGTAGAGAGTATGAGATAACATACTTACTTGATTTATTTTCATACCCTAAGCATAAATTCAACCTTTTATTTTTCTTCGATTAGTTTTACACCCATTATTCATCTAATACTCCATATTATAAATAACCATGATGAATTTTTTTCATGTATGAAGAACTTAAATTAACTTTTAATGGGTCATAAGATCTATAAAATAATAAAAATCTATTCTTTTTATATCTAGATATTTACCAAAAATTAAATGATTTTCACAAGTTCTCCAATATGAATAAATATTCATACACCAATCTCCATAATAATATCTAAATTTCAACTTTAAAAATTTCATATATAACTATCCTTAAAATTATTTAAAATATGTCTGACCAAAATTGAAACCTAATTATTCGATTGATTTGATCACTTATTCTTCCATGATCAACTTAATAATTATCACCAATAATATAAATTACTCATAATGTTATATAATAAAAATATTTATTCCCTAATAATATATTTCCCAAAATATGCTAATTTTTACAATAAATTTTGCAAATCTCCATAAATTCGCAATAAAATCATATATGCTTCAAAAAATTAACTCTACACATACTATCTAATTTACTTTATCAATATCAATTATCTCTTTATCCCAACTAAAAATTTATATCTCAATATCAGGAAAATATTAATGGTTATCTATCTCTCAGTCACTTTTTTTTTCTAAAAAGATCACCTTACCACTAAATCACTTCTCTAGGTTATCAATATTATTGAATATATTCTTGAAAATCATTAAATAAAAAATAATGTAAAATAATCCTTAGTTGTTTCAAGATTATTATAACCATAATATCACTGATAAAACACTTCTAGAACATAATTCCTGCATCCCAATAATCCTTAATGATTGTCATAGCATATTCCATTGAATGTTCTATGTGTTATCGCTTGGATTAGGGAATTGACTTGGATTATTACCAAGTTCCACACACATAATAAATTGAATGATAAATGGTACATTCTGATGTAATTTATTTCCCTCTATTGAAATATTCATTTTTCCTTACAAATTTCATGCTCTATGTCCTTCTTTCCCACACACAAAACATCCTCTCACTCCTTTGAGACAATTACTTTGTTGACTATTCCCACATACTTGAAATATAGGAAGATTAATCTTCTTCCATCCATAGTATTCATGAAAATTATTCTTCTCTTATTTGGTTCATTAGAAAACTCATAGATTTTCAAGTAGTTAATCATATATAGAGACATATAATAATTAATAATAACAATATTTCGCATTCCATATCCCATTTCATTTGATTACTCGTGAGTAAAATCATTTCATCATCTGTCGCATTCATCATTAACATGATTCCTTCTAGTTCACTCATTTATTAAAACCAAAATATAGTGTAAGAATAAAGCTACAATAATCAGAGTGTAAAATCCTATATACATGGAAATAAATTCTGAGTTCTCCTAAATTATGACACCTTATTATAAAACAATGACACTTTATGTTTATAAAAGTTCATCCATGGTTATTGTCTACTCAAATCCCAATTAATGGTTCATAAAGAGAATTTTGAATTAGCTGAAGCATATTTTGACATCCCAACCTGAGTTCCACTAAAAGATACCCCGAGCTGGTTGGACACATGCCCTCAAGTGCACCTCCTCATATGCCAGAGGGTGCCTACTAGAAGTGAGGGTCTGGTAAGTCAATCTTGGGGAGACTATACCCTCTTTTATCAGAATAAAACACCAACGGAAGAAAACAATAATAACCAAGTGCGGATTCATATAAATAACCAAAACAAGACCATGTCACATGATATTCAAAACAACAATATAAAATACTAAACTGAAATTTAAAACATTCTATGACAATTTGAATATCAAGTGTCTACAATGAAACTAAAATTAAAGACACAATGACTCCCAAGAGGTTCCTGAATCATGTTTGGTTTTCTCTCCCATACTTCAATCCCAAATAGAAACTTATCCTAGGTTCTTGCCCTTATCCTGTCCTAAAATAACAAAGTATACTCAGGTCACAATCAGGAGTCCTGAATAGGGTGTGAGTATGACTCAGTAGTCCACCACTAACGGTGTCTAAAACAAGTCCATTCAAAAGATAATGTTTTTAGTTTTATGAATCAATAAATACAATTCATAATTTAAACAATAATCACATTGTAATTTAATCTTTAATCATCACATTAGGCATAGTTTCAATTCATGTTTTCTATTTTAATCATCATTCATAATTATCATTCATTTGGTATTGAACTTCATGTCAAGAGCCCCAAATCTCATTGAGTGTAGGTATGCACTCATATCACTCCATATCTCATTCGGTGTAGGTATTCCTTCCGAACACCACATAATATCAAGCTTGGATAAACATTGTGGAGTAACGCTATTCCTAAGTCCTGACTTTTAATTGTTCTAGAACGCCATATTTATAACTATAAAGATCTCAGCCATTTAATCATTCTTTAATCCACAAGAATTAGACACATTATTCCATTACTAATCCATCAATTAGATCAACAATTCAAAGGCCATTAGTTAACTCAATAATTAACTACGAATATAATCCATTAATTAATTAATCAATTAATTAATCAATCAACACAATTTTTATTCCATAATTAATAATTCACAATTAATTATCTATATAAAATGTCAACTTGTCATAATTAATTCTCACAATTAATTATCATTGATCAGTATTATGGAAAATAATTAATTATTACAATTAATTATCTTTTATAGCCAACATCATTCCATAATTAATTTCCCCCATTTAAATATCAGAACATAATCCATTAAATATCAAAATTGCAATATATCAACTCATAAACAATCTCCAAAAAAATATATATTTGGGAAATTCCCCTTCATTTGTTCTATGATTCAATTATCAATTAAACACCAAGAAAATATATAGTCAATTCCACATTCCTAATTACTCTAATTTAGGAAATAAATTATAAAGGAGAGATAGAAATTCATAACCTCACATTGACATATCAAATCCATGACTATGGGAGTTCAATTTAGACCACCTACCTCGGTTTGTTGACAAAAGTTATCCCAACAGAAATCTTTAAAATCCGAATAGCACCCCACCGTCGTTCAGGCTCTGGATCTAATTCCCTAAACCAAACTTAAGATCAACGACATCAAGATCATGTAAATTTAGATCTTGATCCACAATACTAGATCTAGATCTTAACTCAAAGGTTTAGATCCATGAACACAGTGGAGATATTCCATGAAAAGATCAAGGAAAGATAGAGGAAAGGATGTGATAAGAAACAGGATGAAATCCACTTACCAGGAAGAGAGTGGATCTTCAATTGAGTATTTCAACCTTGAAGAAATATGTTTGTATCACCTTGTAATACCTCCCAAATGTTCTGGGAACACCTATAATTTTTCAATATTGATCCAAGGTAGAAATATGGGAGTCTCGGGGGGTTCGTGTGGTTTTAAAAAGGATTTTTAAAAAACTAATCCCGTGTGCATGGTTTATTGGGAAGAGGTGAACGATTAGGGAAAACCATGTTCCAATAATACATACCTCTCTGTCTAGGTTTTCACGGTTGGCATGGTTTTGTTGCACGGTTTTTCAAACCATGCGTAAACCATGTGAACCTCTCTACCATTTTTTTCATGCTTGGAACGGTTTCTCAAACTGTGCGCAAATCATGCACTTCCCACTATCCTTTATTTTTCCTTAAATGTTCAACAAAATACACCCTAAGACATAACTCCAAATCAAATGTACTTAAAGGCTTCAAAAAGTTCCTAAAAATGCGCCTGAGATGACTCCAGAAAAGGCTGGGATCTTGCAATCTCTCTACCTTATAACAGCTCGTCCTCGAGATGCACTCCAAAACTTCTCTATGATTCTGAAAAAAAAAATTATTGGGACATTAATCCCTTATGTCTTCTTTCCATTCCCAAGTTTCCTCTTGAACACTTCCTTGTTTCCATAACACATGAACTAGCGGCACGGTCTTTCCCCATAACACTTTCTCACTGTGACCCAGCACACGTATCAGATGATCCTCGAAGGACTCATCTATATTGTGGTCAACCTATTCCACATCAATCACATGATAAGGTTCTGAGTGATACCTCCATAGTTTTGACACCTAGAAAAAATCATTTGTATCACTGAATTTCTTTGGAAGGGATAATCGTTACACCACTGGCCGGATTCTCTCCAGTGCCTCAAATAGTCCTACAAACCTGGGTGCCAACTTGCCCTGATTCCATGTCCTGTGGTGACCAAATCTTGGAGAAACCTGATGTAACACACGATCTCCCATAATAAACTCTATGGGTCATCTCTATCAATCAGCATACGACTTATGCCTACTCTGAACCATATTCATACATTTCTGAATCAACAACACCTACTTTGTTGTCTCCTGAATGAGATTCAGTCCCAATAGTTCTGACTCACCCACCTCTGACCAAAATAATAGTTTTCTACAAGTTCTAACATAAATTTCCTCATATAGTGTCATCTGTATAGTCATTTAACAACTATTTTTATAGGAATGTTCCACTAAATCCTAGTGCTTCTCCCAAGAACCACCAAATTCAAGCACACATGCTCGCAGCATATCCTCTAACACATGTATGGTATGCTCTGACATACCATATGTCAGTGGGTGGAAGTCCATATATAACAAAACCTGTATACAAAGAAACTTCTTTAAGACCTACCAGAAGTGTGAAGTAAAGTGTCAATCGTGATATGAAACTATAGTCTATGGCACCCCATGCAAACGAATTATCTCTCTTACATACAGTTCTCCCAAATATTCTATTGTAAATTTTTCCCTGATAGGCAAGAAGTGTGACACCATCGTTAGTCGATCTATAATGACCCAAATAGCGTCATTATTCCTAAGATTCATTGGAAGTACTACCAAAAAATCCATAGTCATGTCATCCCACTTTCATTCAGGAATAGGTAACTACTGCAATAGGCCTCCAGGTCATTGATGCTCTTCCTTCATCTGCTGACAGGTGAAACATCTTGTAATGAACATTGCTATCACCTTTTTCATACCTAGACACCAAAACTGTTGTCGTAGGTTATGGTACATTTTTTTCACCCTAGTATGTAACGCCCACTTAGAGGCATGAAATTTTATCAAGAGTTCCTATCACATACTCGTAGGAACAACAACCCAATTTTTCACATAGATGATCTCATATTCATCTACTATCCAATATAAAGGTGTCTCCTAACCTTCAAGGCTTTCCCTTAAGGCTAAACACTCTGGATCCTTGTAATTTTTATCCCTGATCTGTATCAAGAGTGTAGACTCTACTGCTACAGAAACCTGAGTCATACTCTCCTGACTCTCCTGAACTACCACATGCATTTCTGCTAGCAAAGTCATCATCCTCCACTCTACAATCAACTCATATACCAACTGAGTCTGAGTTTTCATGCTTAAGGAATTAGATATATTGTTCCCCTTTCTGGGAGTATATGCCTACTCAAAATCAAAGGACTGCATATAATCTACCTATCTTCTCTACAGAAGATCCAAGTCGTGCTGTGAAAAGATATGCTTAAACATTTTTTAATCTGTAGAAACTATAAACTTTTCACCCAAAATATAGTGTCTCCAACACTTAATAGCATAACCCACTACTACCAACTCAAGGTTATGCGTAGGGTAATTCCATTCATGTGGCCTCAACTACAGAGATTTGTAAGCAACGAATTGATCCCCTTGCATCAACACAATTCCAAGTCCAATCCCAGAAGAGTTACAATACACCGTGTAATCCTCACTAGACTTAGGTAAGATCAAAATTGGTGCTGATGTCAATCGGTTCTTAGACACCAAGAAATCATTCTCGCATGATTCTGTCTAGTCAAACTTTATCCATTTTTTTGTCAAACCTGTAAGTGATGTCGTAAATTGGGAAAATTCCTAAATAAACCTCTTATAATAACCAGCTAATCCCAAAAATATTAAGATATCAAAAAAATTCATGGGCTTCTCCTAAAAAATCACTTCTTGTACTTTTTATGGGTCAACTTCCAGGACTTATTTCGAAATGATATGCCCCAAAAAGTGTACCTTGTCAATCCAAAACTGACATTTATATAGATTTTCATATAGTTGATGATCACTCATTTTACCTAGGACAATGTCAAGATGTTGGAGATGATTGTCATCAGTCTTAGAGTACACCAAGATATCGTCCACAAACACCACCATAAGCTTATCTAAGTATATATGAAATATCTTGTTTATTAAGGCCATTAACACCACTGTATAGTTTTTCAACCCAAACAGAATTACAACAAACTTGTAAATACATACCTACTTTTGAAAGCAATTCTTGGTATATCAGAAGTTCAAACTCTCACCTGATGATACCATGATCTCATATCAATCTTTGAGAACACACAATCCTCCTTCAACTAGTCAAAAAATCATCGATACGCACAAAAGGATATTGGTTCTTCACGGTCATTTTATTCAACTTCTGGTAATCGAAACACAGATGTAAACTCACATAGGCCTTCTTATAAAACAAGACAGGTGATCCAAAAGGCGACGTACTTAGACAGATAAACCCTTTATCCTCCAACTCTACCAACTATATTTTGAGCTCTTAAAGCTAAGGCGGTACCATTCTATATGGTGGAATAGATACTAGCTTAGCCACCAGCATGAGTTTAATAGTGAATCCCACATATTTCTTGGGTGGAAACCCTAAAAAGTATTTAGGAAATAAATCTTCATACGGTTCTACTACTGGGGGAAGGACATATTTCCTACCACTCCCATCATTAAGAAAAAGACTAGCAACTTGGATGAGCTCTCCCAGTTGCTGAGTAATTGGACCAGCTCAGCCAGCATGGATATCCCAT
Organism: Viscum album; assembly: GCA_963277665.1. Classification (NCBI taxonomy): domain Eukaryota; kingdom Viridiplantae; phylum Streptophyta; class Magnoliopsida; order Santalales; family Viscaceae; genus Viscum; species Viscum album. The sequence continues at coordinate 1,930,813,489 of OY728123.1, forward strand.
TCTTCACGATGAACATAATGGTCACCCTTAAGTGATACAAATGTCACTCTCCTACGGTAACAATCAATTTGGGATCGGTATACGACTAGTCAGTCTATACCCATAATCAGTTTGAAGCTAGTTATATCAAGGACAATATTTGTAGATATAAAGGAATGATAGGCACCAGTATCAAACAAGGAAGTAGCTAAAGTATAAGCAATTACAATAGTACCTCTCACTATCGATGGACCATCCTTGATCTCCATATGTGTAGGTTACACTCCATGTAACTATCCTTCCCCTCTTCTCTATGGTGTCATTTGACACCCTTGAGTGTCACCACTCTGGTGATACAAGAGCTCATACCTTGAAGCACCACGTCCACTACCTCTACTACCTCTTCCTGTAGTGTTCCAACTTCCAGACCTATATGGTGTAGAAGGCCCCATTCCCACACTCTAATTCTGAGAAGCTTCTCCCTTAGCACCAGCCTGCTACTGCTTCCTGCAGAACATATGTTGGTGTCTTATATTGACACAAAACCATAACTCCACTAGTGTTCAAGAAAAATGTGTACGATAGTTTCCATGCCTACCACATTGGTGGAAAAGCACATGAGTAAGATCTGGTGAAACTTTTCCTTCTGACTATCCACCTTGATTTACACTATCCTGAAAAAGTTTCTCGTAACAGCACATCCTGTTCTCGGAAGGCACACTTCCTGATCATCCAGAGATAGCTACATATCCAGTATTAGAAGCCTTCATTAGGTTCCCCTATGAAATGAGAGACTGATTAACCACTTCTGAGTATTTAATTAGCCTAAATATATTTACCTGAAACTTAATTTCACACCTAAGTCTGACTGGAAATCGTTTTTTTAAGAAGCCTCAGATGCTACCAAATTTGGAGTAAAATGTTATAAATATGTGAAATATTCAGTGTATTCCAATATAAAAATAAATCCTTGAGTCAGATGTATAATATATAAATCCTCATCTCTGGATAGAAGTTCTCTAAGAACATCTCTAGAAAGTCCTTCCATAACATATCATCATTATGTCTAGATCGTACTTAAATATCCCACCAGTGCTTCGTTGAACCCCATAGAATATAAGCATCCAACTTGACCCTCCTCCCAGCCAGAGTCTCCAAATGGTAAAGTATCATCTATATAGATTCAATCCATAATCCATCTCCCTCAGTTCAACCCTCTTTAGTAAAAGTAGGAGGGTTTTGCAGATAAAACTCCTTTATCAACTCATGCATGATTTTCAGAACCTGCCCTGGGTCTCTCTCCATGAATTTCATTAAATGATAAAAGTTACCTTGGAACTGTTCTCCTTCCTCCTCAAATTTCACCAATGGTGCCTTAAGATCCCAATCGAGAAGTTCATTCTGGGTCATACCCCTCGGTCTCTCCCCCAACAAGCGTCAGGGAGGCATAACTCTACAAATCCAAACACACGTCTTAAGTCTCATAATGAAACCTTAAAACATTTACATAAGAGGAGAAACTAACCCAACAAGTTTCCACATGTCCTTTTCGCCTTTTTCTCACAACATGGTCAACACCGAGGCCTTATCGCTACCCTTAACCATCCTACTCATAGGTATTGGTTAATAAGGGTACATTCATTCTCATTAATTAATCCAAACATTAATTAATCACATTATCTCAAGTTGATTAATTCAACAATTAATTAATTAATCATAATCATTTAATCAATAAATGTTCTCCTTAGACATCTATTTATTCTCATTTTTAATTATTATCTCAATCTCACTACCAGGGAAAATAGTTCAATTTCAACAACTTACCCATCAACCATTTTCCCATGAGTGCCTAGAATAATGCATGTCACAACAACCTTCAGTGCCTAGAAATATGCATGCAGAATCAGGTATCATGTCTATTTAGGCCAAGAATCAAAAATCAATAACTTTTAAAATAAATATCATATCACACCACATGTGCATCACCCAAGGTGAAATAATATCAAACTGTAACAAAAAAAACAATCACAACAATCCCAAACTGAGTACTCAGATTTTTCCCTATACATGGGTTTGAAACTCCCATTAAAGAGATCATTACCAAGCCTATAATCTTCTTATTCTTCTGTATACCTTTCCCAAAACAGTAAGACAAAATAAAAAGAAAGAAAAGAAAACTCCTATGAAACCACTTTGTGACGTCCCGACCTGGGTGACACTAAACATTACCTGATCTGGTTGTCCACATGCCCTCAAGCACGCCTCTCTATATTCCAGAGGGTGTTGAATAGTAGCGAGGGTCTGGTAAGTCAGTCTTGGGGAGACTATACCCTCTTTTATCAGAATAAATCACCAATGGAAGAAAACAACAATAACCGATTTCCGAACCGTATAAATAACCAAAACAAGACTATGTCATATGATATTCAAAAATAATATACAATACTCAACTAAAATGTTAAAATTTATATGAAAATGTGAATGTAAAGTTTCTATAATACAACTAAAATTAAAGACACAATAAATCATAAGAGTCTCTTGAACCACATATGGTTTCCTCTCCCATTCTATAATCCCAAACATAAACTTATCATAGGGCCTTGCCCCTATCCTGTCCTACAACAACAATGTCTACTCAGGTACCGATCAGGCGGTCTAAATAGGGTGTGAGTATAGCTCGGTATTCTACTACCAATGGTGTCTAAAACAAGTCCAGTCAAAAGATAGTGTATGCAATTTTATGAAGTAATAAATACAATGAAAAATTAAAATAGTTATCACATTGGCATTTAATCATTAATCATCACGTTAGCCATAGTTTAAATTCATGTTTTCCATTTGAATAATCATTCATTGTTATCATTCATTTGGTGTTGAATGTCATGTCAAGAACCACAAATCTCATTGATTGTAGTTCCTCATGCCTATAACTCCATATCTCATTCAGCATAGGTCATCATGCCTTGCACCCCATAATCTCAATCTAGGATAACTATTGGGGAGGAACTCCATGTACAAGTCCCAACTTCTAATTGGTCTAGAATGCCATGTCCAATACCAGAAAAATCTCATCCATTTAATCATTCTTTTATTCACAATAATTATTCAAATTATTCAATTACTAATCCATCGATTATCTAAACATTTCAAAGGCCATTAGTTAACTCAATAATTAACTAAGCACATAATACATTAATTAATTCATCAATTAATTAATCAATCAACACAATGTTCATTCTATAATTAATTCTTGAAAATTAATTATCCATATAAAATCTCAACTTTTCATAATTAATTATTAGAATTAATTATTTTGATCAATATTATGGTACATATTTAATTCTTACAATTAATTATCTTTTATAGCCAACATCATTCCATAATTAATTTCAACCAATTAATTATCTTAACATAATCTATTCAATATCAAAATTACAATATCGGAACCCAAAACCAATCTCCAAAATAGATATCTATTTAGGAAACCCCCCTTCATTTTTTTTGTGATTCAATTATCAAGTAAACACCAAGGAAATCACAAGTCAATTACACATTTCTAATTACTCCAATTTTAGAAATCCATTATCAAGGGAATCTAGAAATTCATAAAATCACATTCACATATCAAATCCATGACTATGAGAGTTATATTTAGACAACCTACCTTAGTTTATTAACAGAAGTTAGACAAATGGAAATCCCCAAAATTGGATCGGCACAACTTCATCGATCAAGATTTGGATCTAAATTCCTAAACCAAAATTAAGATCAAAGTCATCAAGATCTTACAAATATAGATATAGATTCACAATCCTAGATCTAGATCTCAACTCCTAGGTTTAGATCTATTAAAATGGTAGATATATTCCATGAAAAGATCAAGGAAAGATAGAGAAAGAATGGGAGAAGCAAAATTGTGAAATACACTTACCAGGAAGAGAGAGGATCTTCAATCTAGGCTTTTGATCTCGAATACCAATGTTCAGATCACCTTAGAATCCCTATTAAAGGATTTGGGAACACCTAGAATTTGTCAATCCCGAGCCAAGGTCGAAATATGGAAGTATCAGGGGGTTAGAGTGGTTTTAAAAAATATTTTTGGATAATTAATCTCGTTCATATGGTTTCCTAGATAAAGGCATGCGGTTAGGGTAAACCGTGCACCAATCGTGCAGACCTCTCTATCTAGGATTGCACAGTTTTCATGGTTTGGTCACACGGTTTTTCAGACCGTGCGCAAACCATGTGTGTAACATCCCAAGTAAGTAATGAATAATAGATATTTTTATCTATGTCTATTAATGATTAAGATAGTGTTTTAGAGTCTTAAAATGAAAATAAATCCAATATTAAGCATGGAATACACTAATATTTTTAAAAGATTGTTTTACTGCCTTTTGATAGAAAACCATTTTTAAATCTATATTTTGACAATTTTATAATCTATTTTTGTCAAAATAAACTTATTCTTTATGATTGGGAAATCAAAATTTACTTTGTGTGAATTTTTGGTATTTTTCAGACAATGTTCATTTTTTAATGAAAAGTGAAAAATACTGCATTTTTCATCAAAACTGCTTTTTAATCTAATTTATTTATATGATTAGATTATCTTTTGAATTGGTTTTGAAGTGGAATTATAATATATTTTTACCATTTAATCCAATTGTGGTCATTGGAATCAATTTCACTTTGAAATTGGACTTAAACTGGTGCCAATCTTTTGATACTTATTGTTTCATAAAAACACGCTATTTGTCATGACAGCGGGAATTAATTATTAAATTAATTAATGTGACTTATATGTTTTGAATTTTTTAAAATATACTTCATTTTTAATTCAGTATATCAAATTTAGCTTAGGGTTAATTTTTGGTAATTTTCTGAAAAACTTCAATTTTTGATGAATAGTGAAACCACTAAGTGGTACTTATAAAAACTGATTTTTCCGTTTAAATGAAATTTTTCCATCATTGTGTTTGGAATTTCAAAAATACGACATACATGGTTGTCATTAAGAAGTAAAATGTGGTTCAATGGGATTAAAATAATTTTTTGGTGAATAGTAACTTATTAAGTTCTTAATCGTGATTAGTGGTAATTAGTGTAGTTTAAGGTAAAAAAAATGTTTTAATAGTATGAGATGAGCTTGAAACATGTCCTACCCTCATTGGATGTGTCATGGGAGACCAATAAAAGCCATGGGTTAACTTGGGTACCCCATGGAGCCACTTTGGTTGGGAAATGACATAAATAACATTTTATTTAATGTTAAAGTAAAAAATGACACAAACATGAGTTATGTTACTAAAACAATTTTTATATGGGGTTATACAAGTCAGAGTTTTTACTATAAATATTCATTAGAAATATAAAAATATTTCCTACATCATAGTATTTTTTTTATAATTTTTAGACATTAAATAAATTAAATTATTTATGACATCATGATGATGCAGCAATGACCTCATTATTTAACGATTTAAATAAAATGGAAAGATAATGTAAAATCTAAGACCTACACATGGCCAAACCCAATTGGATGAGTAGATTTCGAACCCTTATCACCTTATCCTAGAATTATATCGACGTGGGACCTTTTGAATCCGAAACGCATTTTAAAATAAAGTAACTTATCTTTACTTTCCAAGAGTGCCCCTCCTCTCCTCTTATAAAAGGCCCCCACCTCTACCTCCTTACCCACACTCCCAAAGCCTTTGGCTCGGCCAACCCCTTCCCATTTTGTCTCTCCAATTCCCTATCTTACTCTTTGAAGCCTCCCTTTGGGCAGAAGTCTTCCCAAGGAAGCCTTTGAGCTCAAACCAAAGGGACTTACCCGATTTTAAGGTAATGTCTTCTTTTGAGTCCTTTTGTTTTATTTTGCTTCTCCAACCCCCTAAACTCTTTTTATTCTTTTCTTCTGTAACAAATCCAGTATCCTCAATATACTAAGATGTTGTTATAATATTTATTCTAGCTACACTTACACACACCTACATCTAATGGTTAACGAACATACTGTTTCCGTGGATGGTGAATTTATGCCTCCCGAAACGATGATTGTTCAACATTCTTTTAACACCTTAAAAGGTGGCCATTAAGATGTCACTATATTTATATATGATATATAATATGTTTATTGTTTCCTTAATCTTCTGTTTTTTTTTGGTCATACCTTTATGGTTTCCATTATGGGTAAACGTGATATCTTCATTTAAGGAAGTGCGGACTACCGCCCCCTCAAAGTGATTTGATTCGTTAAATACCATATGTGGGATGTATAAAGGATGGAACTATGATATTATATATTATATTATACTGGGATTATAATATACCTTTATATCATTATGATTACATTCTATAAAATATGATATAGAAATGAAAGTAGCGTTCATGCGTACGTACGGCTTACCGTCTCCATGAACGGTGCATTTCATTTCTTACCTCTAAATGATTATGTAATATTATAAATGCATGTATATACTGGATATACAAGATATATACATAATTATTATAATTCTGGATATAATGGATACATGAACAACATGTAATTATAAAGGGATTATTTTTGACTCAAGTACCAATGATCGTTAAAACGGCCGTTATTAACTTAAATAATTACATAGTGTTCATGACATGGTAATAAGTGATATAAAAGGAATAATTAACTTGAAAAAGGTTCTTAAGAAAGTATAAATTAACTCAAGTTTATTATTCAGGACATTAAAGAACGATTGAGTCAAGTCGGACCCGAGGTATGGGACTTCGTCTCAATCTCCTTTCATTGAGGCATATTTTGTTTTATACACAACCTTCTTTTATACGGTGTATAAACCCCTTTGACTTTTACATTTATCCAAAAGGAATATTTTTTATATGAAGCATTTTTCTAAATGACAAAAGGGAATGTTTTTGTCGTACGTATGCGGCGACAATGACTTCTCCGCCGCCGTGACCGTTATTTGAGTTTCGGCTTCCTCTACAAGTCATACCTTCTTTTTAAAAGAAAAATAAATACCATGTTTTAATTTTATTTTATTTTGGTATTGAAAATGGTTTTCATAATGTTTTTATATCAATGTTTTTTATTAATATCTTGTGATTGAAAGGTGGAAATGTTATGTTTCCATTATGCATGTTTTATGTGATACGATTATGTTGAGGTTCTTGGGAATTATTATGAAGATGGGTGGTTCCGTGATAAACTAAGGGCGGGTGAGCTCGATATAGCTCTCCAATGCATTGGGTAACGCGAAGGAGTGAAATGTTAAGGTTTCTCCGAATAGATTTTGGTAATATATTGTGATGGGTATTCCAAACGTAACCAAGAGGGTTACTCCCTACGTAAGGATGTTATGAATGCCTCAAGTTACCTTTATGTCTTATGATTTCTAGGATTTATTCCTAATTTGATGAGGTATGTTAAAGTGCATATGTTTTATGGGTAAAGTATGATTTCATTCTTATGTATATATGTACCCATGTATCCTTTCCATATTTTTATATCCCTTACTGAGCTTTTTATGCTCATCCCAAGTTTTTTGAAATGTTTTTCACAGGTCAAGGGAAAGGTACATGATATGATGATAGTGTCAAGGAAGTGTCAAGAAATAATCCATGTTTTATTTTAAATATGTTTCCATTGATGGGAATGAAGAATACTATCTTTATGTAATTACTTTGTTTATATGTGGAATGTAATGCAAGTTTTATGATCTAATTCTCTAAAACTCTAAACCCGAAAAGATCCTCAATGTGTAATCTTGTAATAACTCAAGATTAAGTAAGGTTTAAGGTTGGGGCCTTATAGTTGTTATCAAAGGTCGTTTTAGATAACTTTAGGAGTTATAATTCTATTAAATGATTATCCAAAAATATTGTTTTTGAAATGATATAGAATTTGAAGATTACCATGTTGCTTCATCTAAGACATGTTTGTTCAGAATGGTTTTCCGTAGAGGAAACAGGGAAGTAGTGCTAGGAAGGCATACAGAAGAAAATTACCTTCCGAATCAGCATCCTGAGATGGTCGGAATTGGAACTGAACAATTTGTTGCAGTAATGGCGCAGTTGACTCAAGCGATAAATGGCAGTGGTATCCATACACGAGATCAGCCAGATCAACCGCAGAGGAACATGTCAGTGGTGGAACATTTCATGAGGCAACATCCCCCATCATTCAGAGGATCATCTGACCCTGTGCTAGATGACGGGTGGATTAAAGCACTGGAGAAGATTTTTGATGCCATGGGGTGTTCAGACAATCAAAAGGTTAGTCTTGCTATTTACCGTTTGGAGGGTGAGGCAGATCAGTGGTGGTCTATGGTTAAAAATATCAGGGACGCCGATGAGATTGATGCTCTTGACTGGGATGAATTCAAAGGTATGTTTCTTGAGAAGTATTTTCCAAAAGTTGTTCGACTTAGGATGGAAAAGCAATTCTTGGAATTGAGGCAAGAGGAAGACTCAGTGGCTACCTATGAAGAAAGGTTCACTCGATTGGCAAGGTATGCTCCAAATTTTATATGAGACCTTGATAGTAAAATCAATTGTTTTTACTCAGGATTAAAGCCAAAATATCGAAGGGCATTAGCTTCTCGTGAGTTTAAAAGTTATGAAAATCTTGTTCGATGTGCTAAGAAGGTGGAAATGGAGTTTTCCTATGATCAAGTGTTCTATAAAAACCAACAGAAGAAGAGACCGAGGTGGCAGGAGAAAGGTAAGAATTCTTCAAAACAGTTTGATGGTAAGAAAACTAAGTTTCCAGTTTTTGATAAATGTGGAAAAAGGCATGTTGGGGAATGTATTCTGAATTCTGGAAAGTGCTACCGATGTGGTAATATGGGACATAAGGCTCGTGATTGCACTGAAAAGGATCAAGGTGAAGGTAAGAACAAATTTGATTTACAGTTAGTGAAATCTTTTAAGTGCAATGAGATGGGTCACTATGCAAACGAGTGTCCGACAAAGATCTTGAGTGAGGGGAAGCAGTTAGACTACAAGCAAAAAGGGGTGGTGAAATCCTTTGCAACTACTTCAGCAGATGTCGGGCCATCAAATAAAGTTGTATCAGGTACTTTGTTTGTTTTTTCAGATTATGCTAGTGTGTTGTTTGATTCGGGGTCTACACATTCTTTCATCTCTAAAACCATTTCTAGTAAAATGGGAATACCATCTCAAGAAATGACTCTTGAACTTTTGGTAAAAACACCGGGGGGAAATGTTGAGGCAAAAAGAATTTATAAGAATCTTCCCATCCTTATCTGTGGAAAGAACCTACTTGCAAACCTTATTGTTCTACCTCTAGTAGAGTTTGATGTTATCCTGGGTATGGATTGGCTCTCTATTTACCATGCTAAGATTGACTGTAGAGCTAAAGAAGTTTCTTTTCAGAAAGGATTTCATTTTGTGTACAAGAATGAACCCTTACTGTTGATAACTTATCAAGAGGCCGAGAAACTTGTAAAAGATGGAAATGAATGTTACCTTGCACACATCGTTTAAAATAAAGGAACTGTTCAGATTAATGATGTGCCAGTGGTAAATGAGTATCCTAATGTTTTTCCTGATGAGTTTCCTGGAATAATACCAGATTGGGAAGTTGAATTTACTGTTGACTTTGTTCCTGATTCTAAGCCAATTTCAAAACCCCCTTATCGAATGGCTCAAATTGAACTTTTAGAGTTGAAGGAGCAATTGCAAGATTTATTAGAGAAAGGTTTCATTCGACCTAGCACATCACCATTGGGTGCTCCTGTCTTATTTGTTAAAAAGAAAGATGGTTCAATGAGACTTTGCATTGATTATAGATCCTTGAATAATATCACTGTTACGAACAAATATCATTTGCCTCATATCGATGATTTGTTTGATCATCTCAAGGGAGCTCAGTATTTTTCAAAGATTGACTTGAGATCGGGGTACCATCAGCTGAAGGTAAAGGAAGAAGATGTTCTGAAGACCGCATTCCGTACAAGATATGGCCACTATAAATTTATAGTAATGCCTTTTGGGATAACCAATGCACCTGCTGTATTCATGGACTTAATGAATAGAATTTTCCATGAGTTATTGGATAAGTTTGTGGTGGTTTTTATTGATGATATTTTGGTATTTTATAAAAGTAAAGAAGAGCATGAAAGACATTTAAGGTTTATCTTGCAAACCTTAAAAGAAAAGAAATTGTATGGGAAATTCAGCAAGTGTGAGTTTTAGTTGCAACAGATTTCTTTCCTTGGTCACATTGTTTCTAAAGATGGGATAACTGTTGATCCTGCAAAAACAAAAGTTGTGGAAGACTGTCCAAGACCCACAAATGTAACTGAGATTCGTATCTTCCTTGGTTTGGTAGGCTATTACCGAAGGTTTGTTAGAAATTTTTCACGGTTATCTAGTCCAATGACTAAGCTAACTCGGAAGGCTGTTAAGTTTATATGGACAAAAGAATGTGATGATTGTTTTCAGGAATTAAAAAGAAGATTGGTGAATGCTCCAGTTTTGGCACTACCATCCAGGAATGGTGAGTTTGTTATCTACAGTGATGCTTCATTGAAAGGACTTGGTTGCGTCCTAATGCAGAATGATCAGGTAATTGCTTATGCTTCACGACAGTTTAAAACTCGTGAGGTAAATTACCCTCCACATGATTTGGAATTAGCTGCTGTTGTTTTTTCTTTAAAAATTTGGATGCATCATTTGTATGGAGTAAAGTGTGAAATATATACCGATCACAAAAGTTTAAAGTATATATTCACTCAGAAAGAATTGAACATGAGACAAAGGATATGGCTATAATTAATCAAGGATTATGATTGTAAAATTCATTACCATCCGGGAAAAGCAAATAAAGTGGCTGATGCTTTGAGTCGAAAAAGTAATGCTTCATTAGGAATGTTGTGTTTGGAACGTGATCCTTTGGTTAAGGATTTGATGAACTTTGGCATAGAAGTTGTGGGTGTAGGAAGTTCTTCTGTTTTATTTCAGGTATCAGTGAGATCATCTCTATCAGATAGAATCAAGGAAGCACAGAAGCAAGACAGTGAGTTGCAGAAAAAGGTAGAGCTGGTTCAGAAAGGTAAGTTGCCTGAATTCAACATTGATAATGATTGCGTTTTGAGATTTGGGAAGAGATTGTGTGTGCCTTGTGATTCACAGTTGAAGAGAGAGTTGTTATGTGAAGCTCATAGTTCTCCGTTTTCAGTTCATCCTGGTAGTACTAAGATGTATAGAGATCTGCGGGAGTATTACTGGTGGGGTGGAATGAAAAGAGATATTGCTGATTTTAATGTGAAGTGTTTGACTTATCAGCAGGTTAAAGCAGAGCGGCAGTTACCGAAAGGGATGCTTCAGCCTTTACCAGTGCCAGAGTGGAAATGGGAGAATATATCCATGGACTTTGTTGTGGTATTACCAAAGACATCTCGAGGTAATAATGCAATCTGGGTTATTGTTGATCGCTTGACTAAATCTGCACATTTCCTTACTATACGAGATACTTTTTCCCTAGATCAAATTTCTATTTTTTATCTTAAAGAGATAGTCAGGTTACATGGAGTTCCTCTCTCCATTTTATCTGATCGTGATCTCAGGTTCACTTATAACTTTTGGAAAGTCCTTCAGAAGTCGTTGGGTACTGAATTTAATTTTAGTACAGCTTTTCATCCTAAAACAGTTGGGTAGTCAGAACGAACAATTCAGACATTGGAGGATATGCTACGTTCTTGATCTAGGGATTATCAGGGAAGTTGGGACCAACATCTTTCTTTGGTTGAATTTTCAAAAAATAACAGTTTTCATTCCAGTATACAGATGGCACCATTTCAGGAATTATATGGGAAGCGGTGTCGAACTCCAGCTTTCTGGGATGAAGTGGGTGAAAGGAAGTTGATGGGACCAGAATTGGTAGAAGAGATGGCAGAAAAAGTTCAGCTGATTCAGAAGCACATGAGAACAGCTCAGAGCAGGCAGAAGAGTTATGCAGATAACCGGAGGAAGGATCTATCTTTCGAGGTAGGTGATCATGTTTTTCTCAAGGTTTCTCCTTGGAAAAGTGTGATGAGATTTGGTAAGAAAGGAAAGCTGAGTCCAAGGTTTATTGGACCATATGAAATTCTGGAAAGAGTTGGATCATTTGCATACCGGGTGGCTTTACATCCGAGTTTATCTCAGGTACACAATGTTTTTCACGTTTCTATGTTGAGAAAGTATATGCCAGATCCATCTCAGGTTTTGAGTCCAGAGGTAGTTCAGCTGGAAGAGAACCTATCTTATGAGGAACAACCGGTCCAGATTCTTGACCACAGGGAGCAAGTGTTACGGAATAAGGTGATTAATCAGGTAAATATTTTGTGGAAAAACCACATGATGGAAGAGGCAACATGGGAATCTGAAAATGCAATGAGGGATAAGTACCCCCATTTATTCGATAAGTAAATAAATTGTCGGGACGCAATTTTCTAAAGGGGGGAAGGATGTAACATCCCAAGTAAGTAATGAATAATATATATTTTTATCTATGTCTATTAATGAATAGGATAGTGTTTTAGAGGCTTAAAATGAAAATAAATCCAATATTAAGCAAGGAATACACTAATATTTTTAAAAGATTGTTTTACTGCCTTTTGATGGAAAACCATTTTTAAATCTATCTTTTGACAATTGTATAATCTATGTTTGTCAAAATAAACTCATTCTTTATGATTGGGACATCAAAATTTACTTTGTGTGAATTTTTGGTATTTTTCAGTCAATGTTCATTTTTTAATGAATAGTGAAAAATACTGCATTTTACATCGAAACTGCTTTTTAATCTAATTTATTTATATGATTATATTATATTTTGAATTTGTTTTGAAGTGGAATTATAATATATTTTTACCATTTAATCCAATGGTGGTCATTGGAATCAATTTCACTTTGAAATTGGACTTAAACTGGTGTCAATCTTTTGATACTTATTGTTTCATAAAAACACGCTATTTTTCATGACAGCGGGAATTAATTATTAAATTAATTAATGTGACTTATATGTTTTTAATTTTTTAAAATAGACTTCATTTTTTAATTCGGAATATCAAATATAGCTTAGGGTAAATTTTTGGTAATTTTCTGAAAAACTTCAATTTTTGATGAATAGTGAAACCACTAAGTGGTACTTATAAAAACTGATTTTTCCGTTTAAATGAAATTTTTACATCATTGTGTTTTGAATTTCAAAAATCCGACATACATGGTTGTCATTAAGAAGTAAAATGTGGTTCAATGGGATTAAAATAATTTTTTGGTGAATAGTAACTTATTATGTTCTTAATCGCGATTAGTGGTAATTAGTGTAGTTTAAGGTAAAAATAATGTTTTAATAGTATGAGATGAGCTTGACACATGTCCTACCCTCATTAGATGTGTCATGGGCGACCAAGACAAGCCATGGGTCAACTTGGGGACCCCATGGAGCCACTTTGGTTGGGAAATGACATAAATAACTTTTTATTTAATGTTAAAGTAAAAATGACACAAACATGAGTTATGTTACTAAAACAATTTTTATATGAGGTTATAAAAGTCAGATTTTTGACTATAAATATTCATTATAAATATAAAAAGATTTCCTACATCATATTAGTTTTTCTATAATTTTTAGACATTAAGTAAATTAAATTATTTATGACATCATGATGATGCAGCGATGTCCTCATTATTTAACAATTTAAATAAAATTGGAAGATAATGTAAAATCTAAGACCTACACATAGCCAAACCCAATTGGATGAGTGTATTTCGAACCCTTATCACCTTATCATCGAATTATATAAATGTGGGACCGTTTGAATCCTAAACTCATTTTAAAATAAAGTAACTTATCTTTACTTTCCAAGAGTTCCCCTCCTCTCCTCTTATAAAAGAACCCCACCTCTACCTACTTACCCACACTCCCAAAGCCTTTGGCTCGGCCAACCCCTGCCCATTTTGTCTCTCCACTTCCCTCTCTTACTCCTTGAAGCCTCACTTTGGGCAGAAGTCTTCCCAAGGAAGCCTTTGAGCTCAAACCAAAGGGAGTTACCCGATGTTAAGGTAATGTCTTCTTTTGGGTCATTTTGTTTTATTTTGCTTCTTCAACCCCCTAAACTCTTTTTATTCTTTTCATTTGTAACAACTCCAGTATCCTAAATATACTAGGATTTTGTTATAATATGGATTCGAGCTACACTTACACACACCTACATCTAATGGTTAACGAACATACTGTTTCCGTGGATGGTGAATTTATGCCTCCCGAAACGATGATTGTTCAAAATTCTTTTAACACCTTCAAAGGTGTCCATTAAGATGTCACTATATTTATATATGATATATAATATGTTTATGTTTTCCTTAATCTTCTGTTTTTTTTCTTTTTGGTCATACCTTTATGGTTTCCATTATGGGTAAATGTGATATCTTCATTTAAGGAAGTGCGGACTACCGCCCCCTCAAAGTGATTTGATTCGTTAAATACCATATGTGGGACATATAAAGGATGGAACTATGATATTATATATTATATTATACTGTAATTATAATATACCTTTATATCATTATGATTCCATTATATAAATTACGAAATAGAAATGAAAGTAGCGTTCATGCGTACGTACGGCTTACCGTCTCCATGAACGGTGCATTTCATTTCTTACCTCTAAATGATTATGTAATATTATAAATGCATGTATATACTGGATATATATGATATATACATAATGATTATAATTATGGATATAATGGATACATGAACAACATGTAATTATTAAGGGTTTATTTTTGACTCAAGTACCAATGATCGTTAAAACGACCGTTATTAACTTAAATAATTACATAGTATTCATGACATGGTAATAAGTGATATAAAAGGAATAATGAACTTGAAAAAGGTTCTTAAGCAAGTAGAAATTAACTCAAGTTTATTATTCAGGACATTAAAGAATGATCGAGTCAAGTCAGACCCGAGGTATGGGACTTCATCTCAATCTCCTTTCATTGAGGCATATTTTGTTTTATACACAACCTTCTTTTATATGGTGTATAAACCCCTTTGACTTTTAAGTTTATCCAAAAGGAATATTTTTTATACGAAGCATTTTACTAAAAGAAAAAAGGGAATGTTTTTGTCGTACGTATGCGGCGACAACGACTTCTCCGCTGCCGTGACCGTTATTTGAGTTTCGGCTTCCTCTACAAGTCATACCTTCTTTTTAAAAGAAAAATAAATACCTTGTTTTAATTTTATTTTATTTTGGTATTGAAAATGGTTTTCATAATGTTTTTATATCAATGTGTTGTATTGATATCTTGTGATTGAAAGGTGGAAATGTTATGTTTCCTTTATGCATGTTTTATGTGATACGATTATGTTGAGGTTCTTGGGCATTATTATGAAGACGGGTGGTTCCGTGATAAACTAAGGGCGGGTGAGCCCGATATAGCTCTCTAATGCATTGGGTAACGTGAAGGAGTGAAACGTTAAGGTTTCTCCGAAGAGATTTAGGGAATATACTGTGATGGGTATTCCAAACGTAACCAAGAGGGTTACTCCCTACGTAAGGATGTTATGAATGTCTCAAGTTACCTTTATGTCTTAT
Source organism: Viscum album (assembly GCA_963277665.1). Taxonomy (NCBI): domain Eukaryota; kingdom Viridiplantae; phylum Streptophyta; class Magnoliopsida; order Santalales; family Viscaceae; genus Viscum; species Viscum album. The sequence continues at coordinate 1,930,829,082 of OY728123.1, forward strand.
GATTTCTATGATTTATTCATGATTTGATGAGGTATGTTAAAGTGCATATGTTTTATGGGTAAAGTATGACTTCATTCTTATGTATATATGTACCCATGTTTCCTTTCCATATTTTTATATCCCTTACTGAGCTTTTTATGCTCATCCCAAGTTTTTTGAAATATTTTTCACAGGTCAAGGGAAATGTACATGATATGATGATAGTGTCAAGGAAGTGTCAAGAAATAATCCATGTTTTATTTTAAATATGTTTCCATTGATGGGAATGAAGAATACTATCTTTATGTAACGACTTTGTTTATATGTGGAATGTAATGTAAGTTTTATGATCTAATTCTCTAAAACTCTAAACCCGAAAAGATCCTCAATGTGTAATCTTGTAATAACTCAAGATTAAGTAAGGTTTAAGTCTGGGGCCTTATAATGTGGACCTCTCTAGATAGGTTTGCACAATTTGCACGGTTTGGTCGCATAGTTTGTTAAACCGTTCAAACCCCACTTTCATTTAGTTTTCTTTAAAAGTACACCCAAATGCACCAAAATCAAGTACTTGTAATCAAAGTTACTTAAAGGATTCAAAAAGTACCTAAAAATATGCCCTATATGACTCTAAAAATGTTCGTGATCTTGCATATATCCCCTATGAGTGTCTATCCATGTGTGAAGTCTTAATCATGATCATCATATACCCGTGAATATTGAGTTAATAGACAATATCACCCTTTCTAAGTTATTACCCTAAAGTGAATCTATGCCATAGCCACAACCACTTTCCAATATCCCGATAGTCATGTAATTTCTAAGAAAACCAAATAATCTCTACCTTACCAATACCATAATATGTTATCTTATACTTAGACTTATACCCAAGGTTTTAACTAAATTTATATAATATAAATCATTAAAAAAAACTAAACCATTCTTTGATACGAACTATATTAACCCATGATTAACAGATATAGATATCACATATTTTTTATGATTATTTAATATATCACCTAAATAAATATTCCCATGATTTGTAAAGGTTTAGCGTATTTGGACACTACATATATAAAAATATTGTTCAAGTACAATATTCATCATTAATAACATATTTATTTATAAAAGTTACTTTTATAGACTCGTCATACCTAGTACCCATCTTCATAACCTGGGGAAAATTTTAAATATAAGAAGGGGTGATCTGAGATGCTTAGTAAGGCTCAACATGGGAGATATCAATCAATGATCATAGGGGTAGGATAAAATGTTATTATAAATAAAAAATATACCAAAAAATTAATATATCATAATCATGAGTTATGAAATAAAAAATTTGTATGTCACAATATTATTGAATCATTAAAAATCAATCATGATCCATAAGTTCAGATCATAACCATATCAACAAGTCATAAGAGTGAGTAACCATTATAAGTATAGAAACCACATCTTATATCAATATTAACTACTGAGAAAATCATATACTAATGTATCATGAATCCCACTTTTTTCCCATGTCATAGAATATCGGGCATCACCAAATGTTTCCTATATCATAAAATATTATGCATTACCACATGTTTTCCATATCATAGAGGATTTGGTATCCCTACCTATTTCCAATAGTGGATCAAGAATGTAAATTTGTTTCCATAATTAAACCATGATATATGAGGATTTACCCAATACATTGGAGGTATATAATAGACTAACTCTCCATATAATTAAAACCATATATATGTGTTCTTCATGATCATAACCCATTTATAATTTCAACATATCAAAACCCATGACAAATAAATGAGTTTCATAAAGATATCATCATCACTTAATTAACTCAGGGGAAATAAATTTGTTCAATAGAATCTTCATCATCATCATCCTTTTAAATAAATTAGATTTTATCATAAGTCTATAACCCCAAAAAAGAATAAAAATTCTTAAAGTATGATGACATGGATTAAAAATTCCCATTAAATATCATTCGAACATTTCTTTGAAAACATGAGAAAATATTCTTTTAATTTGATTACATTTTAAATGAAAATTCCCATAATATTGAGAAAATAATTTTATTTAAAAATAACCAAGGAAATTATAAAGGGGACATCAAATAAAAGAACTACCATGATAGTGAAAAAATATATCCACGTCGTATATATTGAGAGAAATATGTTTGTAAAAATTAAAAAATGAGTTGTTCGAAAAAAATTAGAAATATTCCTTTTTAAACCATTGAAAATAAAGTCATGAGTTTTTTAAATGAACTTTTTTTAAACATTTCAATTATATTAAATAAATTTCTTAAAACGAATTGGATGAGTATAGACATGGAACCAAATAATAAATAATGTCTAATTTTATTTAAAAAACATTTTCTCGATCATTTTATGTAGCAAATAAATAATAATAATAGGAATACTTGGAAATTACAAGAATAACTAGAATTAAATATAATATATTGGGTTTAAAGTATAATATCCAAAAACAATTCCCAAATGAAAAATTATCATAGACAATCCTCAAAAGAAATGAGATTGTAATATAAACCCTTACCGCCTTGGTAATCTCTAAATAGAAACCTCGTGAAATATATAAAATTATATGTATTTGTAAATTCATAAACATTTCATGAGAATAATCATAAAATAAATTCATTTATAGTATATACACCACACAAAAAAGAAAAAAATTTGAATATGGCATATGTCTCACATATAAAAAATTAAAACGAGAAACCATTACCTCAAGTATCTCCTTTATTTATATGTGTTCAAACCACCTGTATAATAAATATAGATTTAATAAGAATATATTATATAATAACAATTATATAAATAATTTCATATATGATTTACTTAAAACATCTTATCACTCATTTATTAATAATTCCTTATTAAAATCATTGTTTCTAGTGATAACTACTTAATTTTTCATACATGTTTGTGTTTCAAAGTTCTAATTCTTGTACACTGAACATGGTATAATCATATATAGAATTTTAATAATTTCATAATTACCATATGTAATCATTATATATACTTTTATAACTATTCATGTAAATTGGTGATAAAACTGAATTACATCACTTTACAGACATAGTGATATGTATATACACATAATAGATGTTTCCACTTTTTGATCGATGGAATGAAAGAAAGGAAAATAATAATTAAACTTTAAGAAAAAATTATTATATCATAAATATCAAATATATTAATTAAATATATCATTTTTACTATCCATGTAAATTGAAAATGAAAAAATAATCGCATCGCTTCGTGGAGGTGGTAGACCACATATACGAGTAAGCAACGTTATCATTTTAAAATGGATGTGAAGGTAAGAACGTAGAAAATATATTATAATTAAAGAAGAATAATTATTTCATAAATATAATATATAAATACTAAATCCATAATAATAAACAACCATGAAATATGGTGAGGGAAAAATGAAATGCATCGCTTCGTGGAGGTGGTAGTCCACATGTACACATGAGATATGTTTTATTTTCCCATAGGATGGAAAGGCGGTGGATAATGGTTCTCCAATAATCAAAATAAAAATTCAGAATATTTAACATAACTAATTAATTAATTTTAGATGTATTAAATTATTTTATAGGATCTAGAATAATAAATAAAATTGAAAGTACTGAGTTAATAGTTATACCAATTATTTGAGAAACCTCATTTGGAATGAACCATAAGGCTTAAAAGGATGGTATTTTGGAAAGAAATTAAAATATAAGATGGGGTTATAAAATATAATATGATATTAATACAGGTATTTTCAATATAGAGGTCTCAAACATTTTGAATAATGGAGGAAAGTAGATTCCCTTTTAAAAGTGAGGGAATGGACACACTTGGAATTACATAAAATATTAAATAATGTGTATATATATATATATCAAAATCATGTCATGTGGCACCAAAAAAAATAAAATTTGAATATAAAATGTATTATGGTATAAATAAACTCCAAAAATCACATTTAAATAAGTTTTGGATATATTTTAATCCTTATATCCAAGTTAAACCACATTAAACACATTTTAATCTTTACTGTGATAACTTAACTTTTTTCTATGATATCTTAATTATATGAACAAAAATAAAAGGGGAATTCTAAAAAAATTAAAATATGATGCTAAATTTGGAATCAATTTTATACTATTCATTTTTTATATGGGGTAGAAATTTATTTTAATATAAGAACATAAAACGCATGAAAATGGTTTTTAGGAAAATACTCAATTTAAGCGTAAAAATCATTTAATATTGAAATCAAGTAAAAAGTTGGTTTCCATGAATTTTTTTTATTTAATAAAAATGGAAGGTATTTACACTTTTGTATCAATATAAAACATATAATAACCTTCCAACAATACCATTAAATTCAAAGACCCAAAATTAGTTTTTAATTTGAATAAAACATAACTTATTATCCCAAAAGTCATTCATGGGTTAGAAAATTCAAAATAATGTTTTAAAATAAATTATTTAACTTAATAAAAATATATTGGGTCTAAAAAACTCATAAAATATTTTTATAGAAAGTTTTAGAGATTTTTTTAAACATTACTCAATAGTTGTGACCATGTTTTACCTATTTTACCCTTATCGAGGTGACAAATATATACCAATATATTATTTATAATGACCAAAAATAAAAGGAAATGATTTAAAAAATTAAAAAAATGATAAAAATATAAAATTATATTTTTAACATTAAATTTAGATAATTTTTATAAATCAATTTTAGCGCAAATGTGTAAAACCTAATAAAAACATTTTTTAGAAAAAATAAGTTTTTTAAGCATAAAAATGAACTTGTACCAAAATAAACTATAATGTTGATTAATATATAATTAATTAGATTAAATCTTATCAAGAGAAAATTATTTTAATTTAATTTAAAATTAAAACATAATGGGACTTTTAAAATACTTTATTTAATGCTAATAATTGTCAGTTTTAAAAAAATCGATATTTTTCACTATTCACTAAAAAATAAATATTTTTAGAAAAATACCAAAAATCAACACTAAGATAATATTTATATTATAATTTAAAAAATTAAATTCCTTTACTCAAATATAATTTATAAAGTGGTATAAATTAATTATAATTTCTATGCACCAAAACAAAATAAAACCCATTTTTGAATAAAATATATTTTTTGAAATAAAAAATGACATTACTGAAAGTTTTGTACATGTTTATTATGAATTAATAAATAAATTTTTATTATATAAAACCTTTATATATATACATATATATATGTTTCATAATGTGGTTATTCCTATTCATACATCCAATTTAATGACTAAGTTATAATATAACACGATTCATTTTAAGATCACTGTTACATGTCAAGAAATTTGTCAAACAATTACCTTTTATTTAAAGAGAAATATATTATAAAATAATAGGTTTTTAAGAAATTACATGAACAATAGCCAATCCTCTACTTCTGATAAACTTAATTTTTGGATCTCTCAAAATTTGTTAAACCTTTACAGTTTGAACTTCAACAGGTTTCCCTCGATGTCGGTCTGACTCTCAACTTCTGATCACCTAGATCCAATGAACTTACTCTACTTCCTCTTAACTTCAAGTTGTGATTTTATTAAATCTTATACCCAAATAAAATTCATAAATATTCATATAAAAAATCTCATTCCACATCTTCTCTTCTCATTATTAATGCACTTACAATTTTTTCGCAAAGAAGCTCATCGACTTCAATAGGATCTACCTTCCCAAATAAGTTTAGTAATTTAAAATATCTAAAATCCAAGGATATGAACATTTACATTTTTAATTACTTCAAAAATATTATAAAATATTTAACTCAACTAAAATATCCAAAAAAATATAATATCAAATCTCTTTTCATGTCTTCCTCAAATCACCACCCGAATCATGAACATTCCTTCATTAATTTTTAACATCCAACTTAGCATTGTCACATTTATTTTAACTTATATTGAATAAAAATCCCTAATTATTTTCATCTGTAATATATTCTATATAATTAAAAAAATTCTCACAGGAAATTTAATCTATTATATTCTTCTGTACATGCCCTCACTACATGCATATACTCCAGCACACGGTTTCACTTAAGCTTAAAAATATTGATTATCTTCTATATTCTGATTACAACAATTATTAATGCATGCATGCCTCATTTTCATTATCTGATATATCTACCATCCACTCACCTTTTCCTTTTCACAGTTCTCAATTACCTCATACTAATTTGAATATCTTTTCGAAAATGTAAATAATTATCAGGGCTTCATCCAGCTATTTTGGAAATTACAATATATTCATGTGAAGTCAATACTTATATATCTCTACATCTACATCTAGTAAACTCAATTATTTTTTCTAAAAATATAGTTTGTGTTATTATCACTCTTATTCAATATGTTTTAGTTATTTCCTTATGATTTTCTCATGCACCGTTATTTGGTGCTTTGCGTTGTTGCTTCTGGTAATCTCAAATCGCAATGTTGTGCTCATAAAGGAAAAAACACTCTATAAATATCATATAATACCTTTTTTTCAGATTTTACTCATGTATACATATAATAAATATAGATTTTCATAAATCTATCTCTTATTCACTCTTTTTTCAAATCTTCCTAGCTATAAACTACATTGCTAATAACCCGGGTTTTTCTACTGTTCAAACTAGAGCTTCTATTCATCTCAATCTCAATCCTATGCATATGGAATTATTCACATATACCACAACATCATCTTCCAAGCTAAATATTATGAGATAAAAAAATTACTTTATTTCTTTCCATACCATAATCATAAATTCATTCTTTTATTGTGAATCAAGAAGTTTTATACCCTTGATTCATCTGATATTCCCTATGATAAATAACCATGATGAATTTTTTCATGTATGAAGCACAGAAATTAAATTTTAACAGGTCATAAGAACCATAAAATAATGATAATTTATTCCTTCTATCTCTAGATATTTACCAATATAGAAATGATTAGTACAAGTTATCTGATATGAATAAATATTCATACACCAATCTCCATAATAATATCCAAAGTTCAACTCAAATAATTCCATAAATAACTATCCTTATAACACTTTAAAATATTTTGGACCAAAATTAAAAACCAATGATTAGAATGATTTGATCACATATTCTTACCTGATTAACTTAATAGTTATCTCCCATAATATCAATTACTTATAAGGTTATATGTAAAGAATATGTATTCCCTAATCATATATTTTCCAAAATATGATACTTTTTACCATAAATATCTAAAATCTCCATAAATCCACAATAAAATCATATATGCTTAAAAAAATAACTCTAAAAGTACTATCCAATTTACATTATCAATATCAAATAGCAATTTATCCCAAATTAAAATTTATATCTCAAAATCGGGCACATATTAAAGGTTATATATCTCTTGGTCACGTGTCTTCAAAAAATATCACCTTACCACTAAATGACTTTTCTAGGTTATCGATATTATTCAATATATTCTTGAAAATCATTAAAGAAAAACTAATTTAAAATAATAAATAGATGTTTCATGATTCTTATAACTATAATATCATTAATAAAACACTTATAAAACATAATTCTTAAACCCCAATACATAAACACTTCAATTATTCCACTTTAATGATTGGTATATCATATTCCATTAAATGTTCTAGGTGTTATCGCTTGGATTAGGGAATTGACTTGGATAATTCCCAAGTTCCACACATATAAAAAATTGAACTATAAATGGTACCTTATGATGTAATTTATTTCCCTCTATTGAAATATTAATATTTACTTACACATTTCAGGCTCTATGTCCTTCTTTACCACACCCAAAACATACTCCCATTCCTTTGTGAAAATTACCTTGGTGATTATTCCCACATACTTAACATATAGAAAGCTGATTCTTCTTCCTTCTATATTCTTCATCAAACTCCTTCTTCTATTATTTAGTTCATTAGAAAACTCACCTATTTTCAAGTAGTTAATCATTTATAGAGACATATGGTTAGTAATAAAAACAATATTTCTCATTTTATATACCATTTCATTTGAATGATCATGAGGAAAATCATTTCATCATATGTCACATTCATCATTAACATGATTCCTTCTGGTTCATCCATTTATTAAAACCAAAATATAGTGCAATAATAAAGATATAATAATCAGAGTAAACAATCATATATTTATGGAAATAAATTTTGATTTCTCCTAAAGTATGACACCTTATTATCAACCAATGACTCTTTATATTTAAAAAAGTTCATCCATGGTTATTGTCTATTAAAATATCTATTAATGGTTTATAAAGAGAATTGTTAATTAACCAAAGAATATCCCCTAGGAGTTTCTATCCAGGAGTGCAATATTAGTCATACTCATCATATACGAGTGAAGATTGAGTTAATAGCCAATATGACTCCTTCTAATTTATTACCATAAAGTGAATATGTGACACAATTACAACCACTTTCCAGCATCCAGATAGTGATGTAATTGCTAAGAAAAACATAATATCTCTACCTTACTTATACCTCAATATGTTATCTCATAATTAGAATTATCCCAAATGTTTTTACCAAAATTATCTAATGTTAATCATTAAAAATAACTAAACCATTCTTTGATACCAACTATATTAACCCGTGATTAACATATATATGTATTACATATTTTTTATGAATATTTAATATATCTCCTAAATAAATATTCCCAAGATTTGTAAAGTTTTAGAGTATTTTGAGACCATATATATAAATATATTGTTTAAGTTAAATATCTATCAATAATAAACATCTTTATTAACATAAGTTACCTTTATAGACTTAATATTCTTAGTAACTATCTTCGTAACTTAGGGGAATAATAAGACATAAGAAGGGGTGATCTCATATTCTTAGTAAGGGTCAATATGGGAGATATCAATCAATGATCATATGGGTAGGAGAAAATGTTGTTATCAATAAAAAACATACCCAACAATTAATAGATCATAATCATGAGTCATGAAATAAAACATTAGTATGTCACAATAATAGGGAATCATTAAAAATAAATCATGATCCATGCTTTCAAATCATAATTATATCAACAATTCATAAGAGTGTGTAACCATTATAGGCATAAAAACCATATCATATGTCAAGGTTAACTACAGAGACCATCATATCATAATATATCATAAATACCACTTGTTTACCATGTCATAGAAGATCGGGAATCACCACATGTTTCCTATATCATAGGATATCATGCATACCCATATGTTTTTAATATCATTAAGGATCATGTATCCCTACCTATTTCCAATAGTGGAACGAGCTCATAAACGTGTTTCCCATAATTATCCCATGAGATATAAGTCTTTACCCAATACATTGGAGGGATATAATGGACTCACTCTCCATATAATTAAAATCATATATATATATATATATTCCTCATGATCATAACGTATATTTAATTTCAACATATAAAAACCCATGGAAAAGAAATGGGTTTCAAAAATATATAATCATAACTTAATTAAATCATGGGAAAGAAATTAGTTCAATATAATAATCATCATCATAATTCATAAAAATAAATCAAATGGTATCATAAGGTCATAACCCCAATAAAGCATAGAAATCCTTAAAGTATGGTGACATAGATGAAAAATTCCCATTAAATATCATTCAAACATTTCTATAAAAACATGATAAAATATCCTTTTACTTATAACATTTTAACTAAAATTTTCCAAAATATTTAGAAAATAATTTTATTCTAAAATAACCATGGAAAATTTTAAAGTGGTATTCGAAGAAAAGAAATTTCAGGAAGGTGGAAAAATAAGTCCACACCATATATGTTAAAAGAAATATTACTTTTGAAACTTTGTTAAAAAGTAAAAAGTGAATTGTTCGGAAAATTTTTAGAAAGATTCATTTTTAAACCTTTGTAAATAAAGTAAAGTGTTTTTTAAATGAATTTTTTTTAAATATTTCAATTATAGTAAATAACTTTCATAAAACAATTTGGAAGAGTATATACATTGAACCAAAGAACAAATAATGTATAATTTTATTCAAAAACATTCTCTAATCCATTTTAATTACCAAATAAATAAAAATAATAGGAATAATTAAAAATTACATGAATAACTCAAGTTAAATTTAATATATTAAGTTTACATAATAATATCCATAAAACTTTCCTCAATAAAAATTTAGCGTAGACAATCCAGAAAAGAAATGAGATTGTAACTTAAACCCTTACTGCCTTAGTAATCTCCAAATAAAAACCTCATGAAAGATATAAAATTTGATGTATTTGTAAATTCCTAAAATTTTCATGAGAATCTTCATAAAATAAATTCCTGTATAGTATATACACCATACAAAAAAAAATATTAATATGGAAGATGTCTCACATAAATAAAGGTAAGATGAGAAACCATTACCTCAAGTCTCTTCTTTATTCATATGTGTTCGAACCTCCTGAATAATAAATAAATATTTAGTATACATATATTATATAATGATAATTATATATATAATTCCATATATTATTTACTTATAACATCTTATCACCTTTTAATTAATAATTCTTTATTAAAATCATTGTTTTAGGTGATAACTGCTTCATTTTCCATACATATTTTTGTTTGACATTTCTAGTGCTTCTACTATGATCATGGTTTCATCATATATAGAATTTTAATAATGTAATAATTACCATATATAATCATTATATACAATTTTATAACTATTCATGTAAATTGGTGATAAAAAATGAATAACATCACTTCATAGAGACAGTGATATGTATAAACACATAATTGATGTTTCCAGTTTTTGATAGATGGAAAGAAATAATGGTAAATAATAATTAAACTTTAAGGAATCATTATTATCTCATAAACATCATATATATTAATTAAATATATCCTTATTACTATCCATATAAATAGAAAATTAAAAATTATTCATATCCCTTAGTAGAGGAGGTAGACCAAACGTACGCGTGAGGAACGTTATCATTTCAAAACTGATGGGAATGTAAGAAGGTAGAAAAGATATTATAATTCAAGAATAATGATAATTTCGTAAATATAATATATAAATATTAAATCCATCATAATAAATAACCATGAAATATGGTGAAGGAAAAAATGAAACTCAGCGCTTTGTGGAGGTGGCAGTCCATACGTACACACAAGCAATGTTTTCTTTTCCCATAAGATGGAAATGCGGTGGATAATGGTTGTTAAATAATCATAATAAAAATTTAGTGTATTTAATATACTGAATTAATTATTTTATAATTTATAAAATTGGTTTATAGGAGCTAGAATAAGAAATAAAATTGAAAGTACTCAGTTAAGATTTGTACCTCTTATTTGAGAAACCTCCATTGGAATACACCCTAAGGCTTAAAATGGTGGTATTTTGGAAATAAAATAAGATATAATATAGGGTAATGGAATATAATATAATATTCATTCAGGAATTTTTAATTCTATAAGGCTCAAACATTGTGAATAATGGAGGAAAGTGGGTTCTCTTTTACAAGTGAGGGAAACAACACACTTGGAATTACTTAAAAGATTAAATAATTTTTATATATGTAAATCAGAATCTTTTCATGTGGCGCAAATATAGAAAAAATTTTAATATAATATAATTTATGGTATAAATAAACTAAAAAAAATCAAATTTAAATAAGTTCTGGATTCATTCTAATCCTTATAGCCAAGTTAAACCACTTAAAACCCATTTTAATCGTTACAATGACAACTTAACTTTTTTCCATGATATCTTAATTAAATGAAGAAAAATAAAAAGATAATTATAAAAAAAATTAAATTATGAATCCAAATTTGGAATAAATTTTATTCTATTACATTTCTATATGGGGTAGAAATTTATTTCAATATAAGAACATAAAATTCATAAAAAGAGTTTTTAGGAAAATACTCAATTTAAGCGTACAAATCATTTAACATTGAAATCAAGTAAAAAGTTAGTTTCCATTACTTTTTTTATTTCAAAAAGGGAATATATTTATACTTTTTTATCAATACAAAACTAAAAATAAACTTCCAACCAAACCATTAAATTCAGAGACCCAAAAATATTTTTAAATTTGAAATAAATATAACTTATATTCCCAAAAGTCAATCATGGGTTACCAAATTAAAAATAATGCTTTAAAATAAATTATTTAACTTCATAAAAAATAAATTGGGTCTAAAAAATCATAAAATGTTATTAGGTAAAATGTTATGTTATTTTAAAAAAATTACTCAATAGTCATAACCATGTTTTTCCCATTTTACCCTTATTAAGGTGATAAATATTTACCAAGATACTATTCATAATGACAAAAAATAAAAGGAAATGATTTAAAAAAATTTAAACACATGATAAAAATATGGAATACAATTTTTAACATTAACTTTCTATAATTTTAATAAATAATTTTTAGTATAAATGTGTAGAACTCAATAAAAAACAATTTTTAGAAAAATATGTTTTTAAGCATAAAAATCAACTTATACCAAAATGAACTATAATGTTGATTACTATGTAATTAATTATATTATATCTAATTAAAAGATAATTATTATAATTTAATTACAAATTCAAATATAATGGGACTTTTAAATTACTTGATTCAATTTAAATAAATGACAATTTTAAAAAACCTGATATTTTTTCACTATTCACTGAAAAACAAATATTTTTAGGAAAATACAAAAAATTCACCCTAAGATAATATTGAAATGTTGATTTAAAAAATTAAATTCCTTCACTCAAATATAATTACTAAAAATGTTATAAATTAATTGTAATTTCTCTGCACTAAAACACAATAAAAACAATTTTTGAATAAAACATATTTTTTGAAATATAAAATGACTTTACTAAAAATTTAGTACAAGTTTATTATGAATTAATAAAAAAAAATTATTATATAAAACCTTTATATATATATATATATATATATGTGTGTGTGTATTTCATAATGTTTTTATTCTTATTCATACATCTAATTTAATAGCTAAGTTATAATATAACATGATTCATTTTAAGATTGGTGTTATGTGTCAATAAAGTTGTAAAACAATTTATTTTTATTTAAATACAAATATATTATAAAATAATAGGTTGTTAAAGAAATTACATTAACATCAACCAATCCTCTACTTATGATAACTTTAATTTATGGATCTCTTGAAATATGTTATACTTTTACATTCAGAACATCAAGAGGTTTCACTTGATGTCGGTTTGACTCTCAACTATTGATCACCTAGATTCAATGAACTTATACTCTACTTCATCATAACTTAAATCTGTGATTTTATTAAATCTTCTACCCAACTAAAATTCATAAATATTTATGTCTAAAATCTCTTTACACATCTTTTCTTCTCATTATTAGTTCACTTTCTCTTTTTTTACAAAGACTCTGAATAAGCTCAACTCCTAATATAGGGTCAACATTCCCAAATAAGTTAAATCATTTAATACCTCTAAACTCCAAGGATATTCACATTTACATTTTTAATTTCTTCAAAAATATTATAAAATATTTAAGTCGAGTCAAATATCCAAAAAATTGATTGTCAAATCTCCTTTCAAAAGTACCTCATATCACTACCCGAATCATGAAAATTCATTCAAGAATTTTGAACATCCAAATTAGTATCATCACATTGATTTTAACTTATATTGAATAAAAATTCCCTAATAATTTACCTATGTAATATGTTCTAAAGAATTAAAAAAATTCCTCACATGAACTTTAATCTATTATATCAAACTGGACATGTCCTCCCTTTATGCATATACTCCAGCACACAGTTTCACTTGAACTCAAATATATTGATTGTCTTCTATATTCTGATTACAACAATTATTTATGCATTCATGTCTCATTTTCATTATCTGATATATCTATCAACCACTCACCATTTCATTTTCACAATTCTCAATTACCTTATACTACTTGGAATTTTTGTATGAAAATATAAATAACTATTAGGTCTTTATCCTGTTATTTGTGAAATTATAGTATATTCAGGTGAAGTCAATACTTAGAGCACTATATATTAACTTATAGTAAACTCAAGTATTTTTTCTAAAAATATAATGTGTTTTATTATCACTCTTGTTAAAAAAAATTAGTTTGTTCTGTATGATTGTCCCATCTACCTTCTTTTGGTGCTTTGTGTTGTTGCATCTAGTAATCTCAAATCAAAATGGTTTTCTCATGAAGGAAAAAACATGGTTTAAATGTCCAAAAATATGTGGTTTTTGATATTGACCTCATGTAGACTTAGAATAAATCTAGGTTTTCATAAATCTAGCTCTTGTTCACTCTTTTTTCAACTCTTCCTAGCTATAAAATACATTGCTAATAACCAGGGTGCTTCTAGTGTTCAAACGAGTGCTTTTATTCATCTCAATCTCAATCCTATGCATATAGAATTATTCACATATACCACAACATCATATTCCAATAAATATTCTTCAATATTTTCATCATCTATATGATCATCACTTGGGAAACTCATCTTTTCATCACAACTCCTATGATGATGATATATTTCAACACTTTTATTATCGTATTATCACTCAACTCCATTCACTCAAGTGTAATTATCATTTGAATATCCTTTATACTCATCTTCAAGTAGCTCGATGTTCGTTGTAATAACATTTTCATTTCAACTACAAAGACATGATGGATTATCATCTAAGACATAACATTGTTTTTACTCAATTTTTGAAGGATTCATGCTTCTCTCCAAATACAGTGTAATTATTAAGTTCATTTTATGCAATCCCTACTCGTGAAAGGTTAAATATCATAGAAAAATCTCATAATCATTCCATATAAATAAAAAACCATACATGTTTTACTTAAGGATGAATAGTGTACACTTGAATACAAATTCAGTATTGGTTTATTCTTCAGACACATGATTCTTTAATACTCTAGACGTTATAACACACATAGATGAGTTACCATGGAATAGAATAGTTCTACAAACCTTGATTATTTTCTCTTACACATGGAACTTCCTCGTGACAGGTGCTATATCCACATGCATCCTACATTATCACTAAAATCTTCTTTCGCTTCCCAAGATTGAAATTTATGACAATAATTTTAATTCATTGAATGAATAATTCCCTTTACAAGAATTATCAATACACTTACATAACATAAATGTATATAGGGAAATTTTTATATATAGTTGAAAATATTATCAAGTGTTTTCAAGGAATTGGAGAATTCCTTGAAAATTATTTCGAATGTATTATAGTCAATGGGTTCAAATTCCATCTATATTATATATTCATCATCTAAATATTAGTTCAAAAATAATCTAAATTTTTGGTTAGTTACAAATATAAGTATCTTTATAAATTACACCTCTATTCATTAAAAATATTCACACCCATTTGTATCCTTATTTCTAGTGATACAATCATTATATCTTCCAAATAATTCATTTGGTAATTTTTTAGTGTCATATTCTAGTTATTAAACATGATTCAACAGTGTTCCTACTTATGATTTTTTTACCTCGTAAATTATGTAATTTTAATTAATTAAATTTTAGAGCACCTATCAGAATCTTCAACATTTTCTTCCTCTTAATATCATTGAATTCAATTTGTAATAAATAAAATATTTCATCATCACCATTTGATGGGATCCTCGATATACATCTTTAGATTTGTTTTCAATGCCAAAATTTTCATTTAATTAAATGATTTCATTGCCCGTTTATTTAAAATAAAATAAAAAATTTACTTTGTGAGGGAATTATTCATCATTTATCTTCTTCTTCCCTTAACTTATATTAAACTGAAAGTATCTCTTGAATTAATTTATAGAAGGATGGAATCATTGTACTTAAAGTAATGATGCCCAAATTAGCATACTTTAAGTCTACATGAGATATAATTTGTGGATAAAATAAGCATGATTAACTTGGACACCAAATCTATATATAAAAACTCACCAAGTGATACCAACTCACAAAAATTCTTTCCGGGGTGAAATTAATGGATTTTCATTAAACTTATTTCTTACCACCATCATAATAAAAATATTATAAATGTTTTACCCAAAAAGAATATTTATCTACCACTTCAATATAATTCCATTATCATCAAAAATTTAAAATCCTAACCCTAAATCTAGAAATCATTTCTTTACAAAGATAATAGAAAATTAAAATATACCTCAAGATGAAAAAAAACTATATTTATATATATCTTCAGTATATAAAACTTCATTATTAATATCATCATAATCAATATCATGTGCTGCATGGTACTTAAATAATCAATTAATTGTATTTTCATAATCTGGTTTCTCAGTTATTTAGTTTTCTAGAATTTAAACTTTTTGATTCAACAGTGTATGAAGTGTTTTCAACACTCAAATTTTTAAGGATCCCCCAAATTTTCATCTCCTTTAATTCACTTTAGTAAAGAATAATATGAACTTATGAGGGAATAATGTGGAATTCCTTTTTCTCATTATTTAGAGTAACAATATTGATGAGCCTTTCTCAACATAAAAAACATTTTTCACTTTAACATTAGTTCTCTCTATGATATCACCCTTGGTTTTCAAATCATCAATATTATTGGATGGCACTGATTTATTCTTCTTTACTTAAACTTATTCTTCCTATGGAGATTTATTATTTAATTCATCTACTAAGGTATAATAAATATTTGGGGTTTATTTTTACTCCATTTTTCTTTCAACTTACAACTGGTATATCGAAATTTTCCTAAAACCCTTCAAAACAAGTTAAAATTTCTTCTTATGCTGAGCATCTTTTGTAGTAAATATATCTTTTGAAGCTTTATTCCTTTTATTCACTAATTTATTACATCTAGGTAACCATTTTATTAAATTTTTATTTGTGTGTTTGGATAACTTGCATCTTCTACCAAACTTTTTATATTCTTATGATTTGTCTTTATTTGACAACCTCTCATGAAATTTGACTTCTTTATTTGATATGTCTTCCAACAAACCAATATATTGTTTTATTTACATGATTGATTCCCTTTTTCATTCCAATTTTCATACATTAATTTTAATATTCATGGATCACTTGCATATTCCTAGATATATCCTTTTCTACTATAAATGAAGTATCTTTTCTTAGGTGTGACGTCTTCCTTTACTTTCTTCTTGGGTGTCATATGCTTGGAAACTTCTATTTATTTACACCCAATGGTAGACTTAAATCCTATCTCTATTTTAGTTTAATTTAGATTTTTTGGACACCTATTAGTTTCAAGTAGGTTATAATTTGTATATATAAACCAAAACACATCGTTATAGTGACTACTCCTACCACAACTTTCACAGAAGCCCTCAATATATTCAAATTTGTTCGAAGTAGAGAGATTTTTCTTATTCAGTTATGGTTGGGTGTACTAATCTGAATTTCCTTTACCTTACATTTTATTACTCCTTAATGTTGGATTCCTTTTTCTTCCAAAAATTATTATATTATTCTAACAATCAATATATATGTGTCTATACTTTTCATAGCACTTTCAGTATCTAATAAACCTGGGATTATTTTTTATGTTAAAATATGGATAGTGGAAGTATATTTATTTCTTCTAGTATAAAAAACTTATTTCTGGAATCTTCATGGGTAACTTCTTCCATTACTTATTTTATCCACCATTAAAAATGTATTGGGTTTTCACCATACTCTTATTCACCTATTATTTTATAATAATTGAACTATATCATATACTATTCAATGATTTGGAATTAGTGAAAACAAATTTTGTGGGATTTGAGTTTTCCTTCTTCTTTATTTATAAGGATGATGTATCCTTCATTTTTTTCAATCTTCTAATTCTTCTCAAATAGGTCTTTTCCAAAGTAAATATTTTCTTAAAAATTATGGTATTTTCACTTTACTCAGATTCATATGAAGATTTAACTTGAGTATCTTAAATGATTTTTAATTTATCTCCAAATGAAAATGATTTAATCTTAAATTTGTTTCTGATCATCAAAAAATTTTACTTTATTTTACCAATAAATTTTTATATTATAATTTTTTTCTTCATGCATCTTCAATTAATATAAGAAATAATTTTCAAGATCTTTTATTCTTCCAACTTTGACCTCTAGCTAAGAGATCCTGACATTTACGGTTACTTCTTATGCATCAACTACTTCTTAAAAAACATTCTTAAATAAAAAAAATAAAAAAAAACTCCTTTATAATTATTATTATAAAATAAATAATATTTGTTTGAAAATTGATATCAGTTTATTCTTTTTCTCAATCGGTTTTTTGAATCTATTATGGATATGTCATTCATTACCCAATACATTTTCTATCTCATTGAATTCTATCTCTAGTTGTGTATTTTCTTCCTATAGTCCTTTGATATAGGAAAGTATGTATCTAATAACATTATTTGGGTCACTATTCTTATATTCCTTAATTTAAGAGTAAAATTCCATTAGAGTTTTAATGAATCCATACTCACGACAAAAATAATGTTCTTCTCCCAGATGATTATATCTAAAATATTTATCAGAAATCCTACCACTCACTTTAATATATGATAGTGGTAAATATTCCATCAACTAATTTTGATAGGGTGGTTTCTATAAATTATGATCCTCCTTATTATTTAATTTTTTCAAGGTTTTTACCTAAACCTCTATGTTTATAAAACAAAAAAATATTCAATTTTCTTCAGCTCAAGCTTTATTTTCTTAACTTCTGGTAGAGACATATCTATATCTTCCAGAATAATTATTTCTTCAGATTATGATAATGTAAACTTCTTATAAAATAGATAAACATAAATGGGAATAAAATAATTAGATCCAATCATAGGGAGGATTGGATTTGATACCACTTGTTAGTCTCAGTGGACCATGCATTAACCCTAAGGGGTGTAAATCTGGGGTTACCAACTCTTAACGATTTTGTTAAACTAAAATTTTACTTAATTTAAGTTTATTGAACCCCTAGCAATAGTTAGGATGTATGGATATATGATATACTTCCTTAACACCTTTTACCATATATATTTTAGATGATAAATATAAATAATAAAAGTAGGGATTTTTAAGAGGTTTAGTCCCATTGTAGGAAACCAGCTCCTTGTTATTCTTTATTATTATCCTAAGATAGAAAAAATCACTATTTTCATAAATGTTACATTAGGGAATGTTTTTATCCCTAATTCAAGATAAAAATTATTATCTTGAACTCTGAACTATAATATTATTCATGTGGTTGATCTATATCCTAAAAATATCTTTTTACCTCTCTATAGGTATAGTGGTGGTATTTATATTGGAATAACCAATCTTCAAATATTCTTCATAAACTTACTCATGTATTGAACTTTGAACACCTATGATATTCCACTAAACTCACAAGTATATAAGTCTATCTTATTATTCTGGTAACTAAATTTATAGAGATCTAAAACTAACTTTATCTTTAATATTTGTAACATTAGTTGTTTTCACTTAACATCGATTAGGATCTCAACTTTCAATCACCAAAATCTGGTGGCCTTACAATGCTTCTTTGAAACTTAAAGTTTCATTCTTCAAAAATCATCAATCCAATTGAACTTATAAAAAATTCAATTCCAATATCCTTCTACACTTCCTATCTTATCTGCATTGATTAACTTTATATTTTTTTCACAAAACATTGAATGATATCGACACCTTTTATAGGTTTAACCTTCATCGATAAATATCCCTAAAATGTTCGGTGATTTTAAATATCTAAACACTAAGTATATATACATTTACATTTTGAATGCATTCATAAATATTATAAAATATTTGATTCAAGTCAAATATACACAAAATCTAGCATCAAATGTCCTTTCAAAACATCCTCAAATCATGACATGAACCACAAACTTTATTTCATGAATTTTGATGTTTAATAATTCATCTTAGCATTATCACATGGATTTTAACATTCAATGAATAAAAATTCCATCAATGTTTTCCATTGTAATATCTTATTGATAATTTAACAATTTCTCCTAAGAAATTGAATTTTTTGTATTCTATTAGGCATGTCCTCCCTACATGAATACACTCCTACCCCCTGTTTCTCTGGAACTCAAATGTGCATATTGTCTTATACCATTAGATGGAGACACATATGCATACATTCACATCTCATTTTCAATGTTGGGTATATATAATGGACACTATATTTTTCTATTATATTGTTCTAAATTACCTTACATTAATTTTCATTGTTGCATGAAAATGAAGAAAGTTTTCTATGATTCATGCAACTATTTGTACAATTGTTATAGCATTAGGTGAACTCAATATACAGAACTCATTGTATCTTCTTCTGGTAAAATCATAAATTATTTTCTCAAAATATATTTTTCAATATTTTCACTCATTTTTAGTAAGTTTAATATTATTATACCTGAGTTTCTTGCACATATTCTTCTAATTATTTCTGTTATTACTTCCAGTAAGATTAAATTGAAATATTGTGCTTATATAGATGTAAAAAACTGCATGAATTTCATACAACATCTAGTTAGTAATATTATACTAATATAAATTATCATGACTCCATTTTTATGAAAATAAAACTCTTATTCCATATTTTGTGCTTCGATTCTTCTCATTTATATACTCCACCACTAATAACCAGCATGCTTCTGATGGTTGAACCAATTATTCTCTTCATCTCATTCTCAGTCCTATAAAACTTGTGTTATTATCATATACCATATATTCATTTTTAATTGATTATTATTCTATATTTTAGACATCCATTTGATCATAATTCAAGAAACACATATTATGATCACAAATACTATGACAATAATATATTTCACCACTTTTATTCTTACATTATCACTCAACTTTATTCACCCAGACATAATTATCTTTTGATAATACTTTGTACTCACCTTCCATGTGCTTCTTTATTCCAGAAATATTTCTTTATTATTTGAATGAATAACTCCCTTTACAATAATTTTCAATCCACTTACAAAACATAATGAAACTTAGGAAAATTATTATATCTAGGTCAAACTCTTATCAAATCTTCTCAATTAATTGGAAAATTCCTTCAAATTAATTTCAAATTAGCTATAGTTGGTGGGTTCAACTTCTATTAACATTATACATTCATCTATTGATGATAAGTTCAAAAACCATTTGAATTTATGGATACTTCCAAATATAAGTATCTCCATGAGTTCCTCCTCCATCCATTAGTCACATTCACTTGACTTTCCTTATTTCTGGTAATATGATCATTACATCTTCTAGATGATTCATTAGACACTTTTTTAATGTCACCGTCTCATAGTAGAACATGGATCTACAATGTTCATATTTTCTATGGTTTCATCTTTCACAGTATGTAATTCTGATGAATTTACTTTGGGAATACCCAGAGGCATCTTCAACTTCCTCTTCTTCTGAATATCATTCACTTCAGTTGAAAAAAATTGTTGACAACAAATACAGTGCTTCATTATCACCATCTGATGGGATCTTATTTAGTATATCTCTTGGAATGCACTAAACTCATGGATATTTAAATGAATTTTATTTAATAAATAATTATTTATTTATTCAAATGACATTAAATAAAATATATTATTTTCATCAGGCCCTTAACTCAGTATGTAAATCCTCCTCACAATTTATCGAACCTTTAAAATATTTATTTAAATAAATAAATATGATTATATTATTCATTCAATAAATAAATATTATATGCACTAAACTTGTGAATAAATATTTATTATAATAGTTTCATAAATATAAAATTATTTATGTTAATCTATACATGAAATTGGGGAAGAAAAAAATAATTATTTATTTGTTTACGAATAATAACAAGAGATAAATAATTGTTA
Organism: Viscum album; assembly: GCA_963277665.1. Taxonomy (NCBI): domain Eukaryota; kingdom Viridiplantae; phylum Streptophyta; class Magnoliopsida; order Santalales; family Viscaceae; genus Viscum; species Viscum album. Next base: position 1,930,851,075 of record OY728123.1, read on the forward strand.
TATTCACTAAACACATGAATAAATATTTATTGAATATTCAACTCACATATTATAAACTTGAATATCTAGTGACTAAGTTTATTCAACCAACTTTACTTGAATAATTATTGTACCAAAACTCAAAATAATATGTATTCTTAATATTAAATTCAAATAGAATTAAAATGTGATTCTGGATACACTTAGTGTGTGTCCATATAGGAATTTTTCTTAGTGGAATTATGAGAACTTTCTTAAATATCAAGATCAGAATCTAGTAACATGTTATGGCACCCATAAAAAATGTTCTACTACCAAGTTCAGATTGACCATGGAGAGGGGGTGAATCTGTGGTCTTCTTTTGTGAATTCTTATTTTTAAATCAACTACTTGAACTTATTAAGGTTTTGATTGACTTAACATTTACTCTCAACCTCACCTAGTGTGTAGTGAATATGAATATAAATCATCTCAAAAGGTTCATCATAAAATCTAACTCTTTATCTTGATTGGACAGATGCCTCAATCATGAATTCTCTACTATATGCACAAGTGTTTATAAACCTAAGGAATATCTTATTTTTATCAATAAAAAGTCACACTATGTTCAAGATCCTAAGTCACATGGGAGTGTTTGTAGCTTCACATAGTCATCCTTCTACTCCTAGTTTCTTTTTCACCACTTGAGATGATATTCCTCTATTAGAAAACTGGATCAACTGGTCCACACATGTATAGAACCTTCAATAATTTTAGTATTCAACAATAATGATTTGAATTACTAGTCTTTAAAATAACTCTAGATCTTGAATAATCTATGTATTTCACTTACTTTTGAATAATCAACCAGCAGTACTTCATCTATGTTAAAATAATCTCAACTTCATACTCATTATTATGTCCTCTATTTAAATATATATCATACTCTCATCTATTCAAAATTCTCACACTCATAATTCCACAAGTTATTTAAATCATATTTTTTCCCATACTATCATTAATTCTTCACTTTGTAAATATTTATATTCAAAAAACAATATCATGAATGATTTTAGTTTCCAAAATGGAATTTTTTAAATTCCATGATCTTCAGTAATTAGTAGTAATATCCATTTTAAATTATTCAAAATAATTCAATGCCATTTTTTCATTCAAACTCTTTTGAATTCTCAGTTAATAATTTCTTTTGAATATCCAAAAGACTCATGTGTTTCTTCTTTTAAATTTTTAAAAAAATGTGGTATATATATTCATGAAAAACTCTACATGCATGGAAGCATGCTCAGTTTCCACTTGAACCTCTTCTTTTTTAATAGAACACATCTCAAAAACAATAGATTCTTTAGTTGGTTCCTCCTTCATCACAGTTTGTATCATGATCCATGTGTGATCATGGTTTTTAATCCATGATGATCGGCTTGGTAGTATCATTTGTTTTAATTATCATTTATTCAGAATATTTATGATAAATTTTCTCAAAAATTTCATCACATTTTTATCTCAAAATTATAAAAATATTAATTCTATAAATTCTAAAAAAAATAAGTATACGGAATGATGGTTACATAGATAGAAAATTCATCCCTATATAGATCATGTTTAAATAAATGATTCTTATACAGAAAAACTTCATGAATACAAAGATATATTGATAGTTACACATTCTTAAATGATTCTTACATACCTATACCAGATGGTTATGAAATTTTTATTCATGAATATGTATCACTTGACGATGCTTACACACATAAATGAGATGATTCTTATGTAGAATATGGGCTTATCCTATTTTCCATATTTTCTTCAAATGACTTCAATACTATCACAACTTAACTTCAACCTTCAAAAAAATTTACCAAATAGATTTTAAACTCTAATTATCGATACCTAATCATATATTACTAATTGTATAGTTTCTCATAACTCATGATCTTAAATATCCCAATGAAGTTGTATTAAACCTTTTTTATAATATCCCACAAGCTATTCATAGTAGTTAGAAACTTCCAACCTTTTTACACAATTATAGAGAGTACAATCAACCTCAACATGTATTTAACATGAGGATCATCTCTATAATCATCATATATACATTAATTATTTGTCTTTATTTTTTTTAAGTACCTTTTATCTATCCACATATGAAATTCCAAACTATTTCCCCAAGAACCGGATCATTTTGTAATCATATTTTCCTAATCAATAATGATATCCAATACTAAATCAACCTAGTGATTCTTATAGGAATAAATCCGTAACATTTTAGTATTATCTCTTTCCTTTACCAAAAATGTATTAACATATTAACAACAAATATATTCTAATATTTGGGCACTCCAATCTCCCCATTTGTGTGTTTTTCAATACTAATAAGAAATTATCATGTAAATATGTGTTATTTTTAATCGCCCCCGTATTGATAAGAAATCTAAATGAAATATAGGGAACTCTTCAATCATTCTTCTCAATTTCTAAACTTCACGTCCTTACTATTTAAATTTGAATAATAGAATTTATGCATTTTTTAGGAGAAGAATGAAACCACATACATACTTAGCCAATGGTATTTTGTTAATATAACCTAAGTATATATGGGACAAGATGGTTTAGAGAAAAAGAGTGATTTTACCAAGACATAAGGGTTCTCCATAAAATTTTCAACATGTAATGTCAAATCAGATTCCCAATTAGGGACTTTTAAAAATATATTTATAAATAGAAATATTTTCCTTCAAACACCTCGAAAAACACATTAAAAAGTTCAATTGAAATATGAATAACTTCCCCTTTTCCCCATCTTTCCATATATAAACAATATCCCTTAATAATATGTTTAATAAAATTAAATACAAGGGTTGTTAGTCTAATTATGATACCCCAAACTCTATATTTCATGGGGTAGTCCATAAATTCCAAATTTTCATAGAATATTGTTTTGATAGCCTATTTCTCAATATTTATACCCCCCCAATTTATCTATTTATTTCCTACTCTTAATAGTTGTTTGGATACTCCATGGGCATTCAATTTTTTTGTTGCACAATGTGCAAAACACTCAATATTCTCCTTTAATTCCCTATATGATAATGTAAAATAACTGAAAAATAATGGGAATAACAAGGCATATTTTTATTCATCAGAAGTAACATCGATATTAATAGTTTCTTTATAACTTAAACCTCTCCTTTATTAAAATCTTAGCATAGAAGGTGTTATAAAAACTCATTTTTCTATTGTCAGTCTCAACAGATTGTGTGCTCACTTTTATATCTCAAACTAATTACATTATTTAAGATTTATTTACCTTATATGTTAAATAAACTTCATTCCCTTATGATTTCAAACATGTTCTAATCAATTATTCTTGGCCTATTAATATTTTCATGAATTTTGTCATAACATGCCTAGTTTGTCCACATCTTTCACATGAACTTTCTTGGATCTTCACATCTATATATATTGATATCTTTTCATAAATTTTAAAGTCACCACCTATGGATAAATTCTTATGAGTATAAAAATTTTAATTTGTAACCAATTTTTTTACATTTTAAATAGAAGCTTTCTATGTTTTATCCATTTTCATGGAATTCTTAATTTGATCTGGACAAAATGTCAAGAATTATTTCTAGACATGATAATATTTTTTGAGATTCTAATTGAATGGATTATATTCTTTTAAGTTATGAGATTTATTCCCTTTAAAATCATTAGGTAAACCTGTTGGTAATTTATTCATACATACCTCATCCTTGTGACCTTATTTTCCACATCTACCACATTAGCCTTTTAAAATCTTAAATCCACTTTGGGTGGATAGAATTCTAAAATATCTGATCACAACTTGCTTCTTCAGAAAACAATTTCTTATTTTCTCATCATATATCTACCTTGGTTCATTAATTTTCTTAGAAATGACATATTAAACAAACAAGAATATTCTTTATGTACATACCTTCCCTAGTACCAACAGAAGCCGTTAAAATCGGTTCTTTAATATTGATTATGAATATATATAATATTTTTATATTGTTTCCTCAATACAAATGGAGCCTATTATTTCATAGGGGGTTTCATTCTACTTGAAAAAATCTTCTATTCCTTTTATGTGGAATATTTACTCTCATTTTTCTTGATCTGAATCTCCTTGTATTTTTTTAACACCTACACTATTAGAAATAACAAATCTATTTTTAAATAGATTAGGTAAAGATTTATATTATTCCCTTAAAATTTTCTTCTCACGAGCTTGAGAAGATTGTCTTTTAAACTCAATAGAATCTTTAAATTCTTATCTAAACTTATTTAACGCATTTTGAACTAAAATACACATAGATTGTATCTTGGAAAACTCTTCTTCCCTTGTAGTGAGCTTATTCTCAATATCATACACTATTTTCTCCTACTCGTCTATCTTTATTTTATATTCCTTGATTTCATCAATATTAGTAGATTATCTCTTGAATTTTTTTTATTATTTATATTCTTTTCCTTCTTTACTTTATCTAGTTTTCTATTTATTTTCTTGAGTTTTTTTATTCTCAATAAAATCTTCAAACTCGCCTTTTAGTTACCTCTCTAATTTTTTCCTCTCTTCTTTAACACCACTACTTGATGAATCAAAACCCATATCAACATGAGAAAATAAATTAACTTCATCATCATATTTATTGATAGATGGTGATGATTCCAAATTCACCAATTTGATCATTGCATTCTTCTTTCTCAAGAATTTAATTATAGTCTTCTCAGAATTCAGTTTCTGGAGCTTTTTATCTTCATCGTTTTATTCAATATTAGCATCCTTATTTTGAAAATCATTATAAAAGTATCCAATTCCCTTGAAATTCTAGCATAGTAGTTCTTATTTACCATTCCCCTTACGCTTTACATTTATATATCTATTTTAAAAAATTGTAAAAAAATTTAAAGACTTTATCATCATTCTATTCATCAGAATCACTTGATTATACAACCACTTTTTCTTTAAATTTTCCTTCTCTTATAGCCTAAAATTCCAACTAATATTTTTATTTATTATTTAAATCTATAGCCTTTACATTTCGTATGTTATGATAATATTATGTAGCTCATCCACTATAAGATCTTATTTATCTTCTAGTGCTAATTCTTTAGGATAATATCAATCTGTAATGTTTCCCATAATTTTTTTAACAATAGTGTAATTGTTAATATTATCACTAAATCCATAAATGTTAATCACAATTTCATTGACTCTTTTGAAATAGTCATCAATGTTATCAATATCTTTTATCTTCATGTATTTGAATCTTGTCCTCTAACCTTATAGTTTGGCTTCCTTGACTTTGATATTTCCCTCACAAATTCTATTTAATCTATCCAAAATGTCATTAGATATTTGAATACCTATCACTTTTTTGTAAACATTCTACGATAATGACATTAAAATAGAATATTTTAATATTCTATCGACTACTAAATTTCTCGTAGTAGTGAGAGACATTAATCATACATCTGGAATGGGTGGAAACCCTACTTTTTCAGCATCTCTAACTTTCATTCTAAGTGATAATAATAAATGAAGTGCCTTATTCCTATAAACATGGTAGTTCATAACCTCAAAATTAAGAACCCCTTAATACTCATAGAATTGTGATTATTCATACTTAACAATGTCTTGTATCTAAAGAGGGAACCTTTGTTTTCTCTAATACCACTAGTTATTCCCCGATACAGATTGACCATGGAGAGGGGGTGATTTAGTGGTATTCTTTTATGAATTATTCTTTTGAAATAAACCTATTGAACTGGTTAAGGATTCAATATACTAAATATATTCTCTCAACCTCACCTTATATGTAGTAGATATGAATATAAAGCATCACATAACGATTTACAAGGTCCGATCTAAAATCTCACTCTTTATCGTGATTGGTTAGTCACCCATATAACATAATATTCACTATATGTACAAGTGGTTACAACCCTTAGGACCATCGATGTCCCATAAATATATATTCACACTCTGTTATGGCTTCTGAGTCACATAGGAGAGTCCGTAGATTTACATTGCCCACTACAATGTTTTAACCCCAAACAAGAAATACATCCTTCTACTCTTGGTATCTTTCTAACCACTTGAGATGATCTTCCTCCATGATGAAACAGGATCGACTATTCCACACATGTATAGAACCTTTAAGAAATTCAATAGTTGAAAATGATGATTAGTATTGATGGTCTCAAAACTCACTCCATATCTTGAACAATTTGTGTCTTTCACATCCTTCTGAATACTCAGTCAGTAAGTCTTATTCACTAGAATAAGAATTTTAGCTTCAGACTTGTTCTTATAACCTCAATAAAATAATTTATTGGACTCTCAAATCTTCATAATTCTCATACTCTTAATTTTATAGGCTCCATAAATTAGTTTTTTTTCAATATATATTTTTTTCTTTCCTTACTACATATTCTTAATCATAGAATAATACCATGAATAATATTTCTTTCAGAAATTGAATTTTGTAAAATACTTAATATTCAGTAGTTAGCAATAATCTCAATTTTAAATCAATAAACAAAATCTTAATTTATTTTCTGATTCTAACTATTTTGAATTCTCGGTTTAGCATTCCTTTTGAGTCTTCAAAATACTTGAGTGTTTCCTTATTTTAATTTCTCTAAAAATCCATAGTATTTAATCATGAAAAACTTCACATGCATGGAATCATATTAGGTTACCATATGGACCTCCTGTTTTGGATTTTGAAAAAATATTAGCAACAAAACTTCATCCTTAACTAGTTACTCCTTCATATCAACTTGAATCATGATCTATGTGTGATCATGATATTTAATCCATAAAGACCATCTTGGTAGTATCATCTGATTTAATTCTTATTTATTTAGAATATTTATTCTGAATTTTCTCTATAATTTCATTTAAATTTTATCTTAAAAATTATTAGAATATGAATTATGAAAATCCTTAGCATTTTCATTCTAAATAATGATGGTTATTCAAATGAAAAAATGATCACTACACAGGTTGTGTTTATGAAAATGATTCTTTTGCAGTCAAACTAATTTTTACATAAGATTAGATAATTCTTATGTAGCTCTATATGATGGTTATGTAGGATAGTATTCACGCATATGGTGTATTAGATGATGATTGTGAACATTAGTGAGATGATTCTTATGCTATATAGGGACTTAGCATCTTTTCTGTATTTACTTCAAATGACTTCAAGGACTTCCCAGCACAACATTAACCTTCTCAAACCTTCATCCAAGAGAGTTTAAAAAATAATTGCAATAGACTAATCATATCGTACTTCTTGATGATTTCTCATAACTCCTTTACTTCAATTTTTCATTAAATCTATATTTATCCTTTGTTAATAATATCCCATACTAAATACAAAACATCTAGAACTTTCCAACCTTTCAAAACTATTTTAGATAGTACACTCAGCCTTGTCACATGTATTTAACATAAGGATTTGGTCTCTAATAAACAAATATACATTTATTATTTATCTTGAGTAAGTTCTAGTACCTTTAATATATCCACACAATAAGTTACAAGATGAAACCTCAAAAATTATCTCATTTTATGATCATGGTTTCCAAATCAAGCATGGCATCCAAACATATCATACATCATTGTGAACATATTGAAAAAATATACATTCCAACACTTTGGAACTTCATAAAAAATGTAATTTTGAAACAAACACAACCTTATATAAACAATTCTGTGTAATATAATCCCTTGATCTCAATATATCAACAAAAGTGTATATACTTTGTTCCATTAACTGATTTTCTTTATTTATATTTCTTTGACTCTTTAAAATTAACTCATTGATGAACTACCCTAAAAATGGATTTAATCAAAAAAAAATCAATCAAATGTATAGAGATATAATCTTTTATAACTCAGATGGGAAAATCCTTAATTGACTTATTCAATTAATTTTATTCCACTTATGATGCACCAAACATATCATACATCACTGTGAACATATTTCTTCACAATTTTCATCAATTAAATAAATTACATGATTATTATATACATTAAGAATAATCACAAGTATAAGGACCAATGAAAACATCTATAGATAGGAATATCCAATGCCACATATAACATATGGAATTCTTATTGGTTTGTATTTCCTCATAAACTCGCTTCTCAGATATTACCAACTATGAACTTCATAAGAAGAAGTATCAATGTATTATGAGCCTTCAACACCTGATAGTGAAAACATAAGACATGTCTCATCAAAAAGATGTTATCTTGACTATGAGATATATATTACAAAAGATTATTATAGTATTTCAATATTCTCATTATATTGGGGAACTATTATAAGCTCTCAATAAGATAGATACTCTAAGGATATTATCACATAATGTTATATAGAAGAAAAATCATCATGTGATAATATATTTATTAGTATTATAACAATTAAAAGTATAAACTCAATTGGTTATATGGAACTAACTCAAATAAGGAACTCTGACATAGGATAGTTGTGTTGGTGTTCTAATACACATTGGAGGAGGAATCAAGCTATCCATGGAATATAGGTCTTTTACATTAACTTTTAACTTTTTTACGTTATATATAGACTTATGGTTGTTTTATTTAATTTACATTCTGTTTCATTTAAATATATTTTTAAATATTTGTTTGGTCTATAAAAATGGAATTTCATTTCATATACCATGTTTGGAATTTTTATTTTAATGAAAAATCATTCCCACAAGGAATATGTTTAATATCCCAACACACATTGTCAGCCTCTATTGATCTAGAAACTTTTTTGGGACCAAGTGGTAACCCTCTCTCAGGTCTTGAGATTTAGATATCTAGATAGGTCTATTACATTACATTAATAATCTATTATTTTTCCTTGGTGTTATGCACACTAAAACTATAATTTGAATTTTTAAACCATTTTAGCGTGTAATTTCTTCATGCCACCTATGTCATAGGTGTCTCAACCTCTTTAATTATAGGAACCCTCTCCAACTAGAGTCACCATGTCATCCTTTTTTAGGAATTACCCTTGTAAATCAGTTCCCCTTCTTCCACTATTATGTTTTATCCCGATCTTATCCTCAAATATACCTTTTGTATTCTAATATTCTATTTTGGATTTCATCATTACACTGGATTTTATTTAGATGACCCCAATCTTGCAAGTTCCTTTTAATCAACCATTACATCAAGATCTGAACATATTACCATAGTGTCTTTCAATTTGGTGCTCACCAATGTTCCCCCAACCTCTGAAGGCCTCCATTAACTTCAATTTCACTGATCCCTTTTGATCCAAAAATAGCATGAGTACATGGAGGGTAGTCTGGTTCTCTCTATATTCTTAAATGAGATTCAAGAAGCATAATAATACCAAAATTGGTTTATTATTACCAATATTATTGTTTATCAAACCTCCCTTCTAGTGTTCATCTTCTTTTTCAGATCATAGAACAATGTCGACCCAACTATAATTTCTATTTTTAATTGAAGATAATTTTCCATTCATCTCTTCTCTAAGATTTACCTCATCTATACCTAGTCTTTATAGTATTGTACCAATTATAATTGGATATACCTATTTCTATATTGGTCTTTGGAATCCCATAGTAGTCGAGACTCCTCATTTGTCACACTCTAGATTCACATCACTAGACCCCCTCTTCTATTTCACAACACCACGATCCTCAAGGGAATTTTTGATTTTTTTTGAATGATTTTTTTATAATAATTAATTTTCTATGAAGATGGAGTTTACCATGGTTGTGCACATATATATAGAGAGGGATTTAGATGCCCTATTACCATATTGTATCATTCTCCAAGTTGTCTATGGAATTTCTTTATTACAAAAGATTATCTACTCTAAGCCCATTGTTTTTTCTCCCTTTTCCTCCTTATGAACAGTGTTGTTTGAATCAAAAGTTTCTATCAAGAGGAATCTATCCCCTAGACCCATTACAAATGTAGGTTTTTAACCCTTAGGTGAGTCATCCAAGTGGGATCCCATGGAAGTTCTGTGTAAAGAAGGTAGGTATACTTAAAGGGATCTCCTCTACTAAGTATCCTGCCACTAAAACTAGTCCCTATTGAAGTTCCCCATCCCATGAAGAGGAAATAGAGGTAATTTACATTATTAGGATTAGACCCCAGTCTGCTCCACCACCACCCAATTGCAAAGGGTGGTCCTTTTGGATATCTGATTAAATATTGAGGGCCTATCAAATTTCCTCCTCAGAATCCCTCAGTCAAGGCTCATGGAGATATTTTTCTAGATTATCTCATTCTCTATAAGGTGGTTTTTTCCTTAGTTCTAGAAGGTGTTCCAAATCCTCTTCCCTTTGATGATCTATCATCAATAAATGTGCTTCAACTTTTTCTCCCCATACTTCAGTTGATGAGGAATTATAGCATTCAACCTATGTTGAGTTTCATGGTGTCTAAAGTGTTACATATCCTCCTATGATTTCTGAGTAGGTTTTAGTTCTTGATATTTTATAATATCCTATCTCTAACCCAATTTTTTCTAGGTCGTAGTGATGGTTGGTGAATTTATCTAGTTTTTTCTCTTACTTATGGCCATTTAATGAAAAATAACTCTTCCACCTCTTCTTAAAGTGGTGTGGTTACAAGATATATGTCCAAATCTAGAACATGTCATCTTTGTCCTTGAGTCCCAAACGTCTTGGTATTCAAGGAATTCTTATCCTTATCCTTATAATTTCTATAATATTCTGTAACTAAAAGGGAATTGGATCCTCATAAAAATTTAAATACCCATCTAAGGTCATATTTAAAAAAACACATATATTTTTTGGATGTTTTAGAACCCAAACATAGGGAATCTTATATTCAAGAGTTTTCTAACAAACTACACATGGCTAACTATATGTGTGGGAGTACTATTAACACTCAAATTTTTCTTTTCTAGAAAAATATATTCAAGTCAATCTCATTGACATCTCCCCTCAAAAAATTATGATATAGGTTAGTAAATATTCCACTTCCTTCTTCATGTCCATAATATATTCTAAATGTGAGGTAAGTGAAAGAGGATATATCTAAAAATAACTTTCTTCTTTCACTTAGGGATCCAACACACGGTTTATAGGAGTAAATTTTAACACCATCCTCAAAATAAAGGATGGAGGATATACTTTCATGGGGTTATAGATGAAATTCACTCATTTATAGCTCAAAAAATCACTTGGACCTGGATTTCACTGGTGATAGATTCAAGTGGTGTAACAAAAAGAAGGTAATTTGTAGAACCTAGAGTTGTATAGATATGTTTCTGGTCAATCATCAAGTTATCTCAAGTTTCTCATGTATGAATATCACCCACCTGACTTGGTCTCTATTTGACCCTTCACCACTTATTCTATAGATCCAAATCTCATTGATCTCATACTGAAACTTATTATTTTACAAACAATATATTTAATGTTATTCCTTAAAGGTCATGGTTTTATCATCTTGTAATTCTCTCATTCAATGGAATGCATAGGTATCACTTTAGATTAAAATAAAAAACTAAAAGTAGATATTCTTTAATGTATAAAAAAATCAAACAACCTCCAACTTCAGTTTAGAATATATTCAATCAGAAAATCAATTATCTTGATGATCAGTTGTAAGAACAAAGGGATGGTAATGCCTTTATGATCCTCACCCAAAAACAAAGTTATCTTGAGGATAAGTTTATTGAAGAAGAGAGACCAGTGAGAAATAGATCCAAAACTCGGTGGTTAGGGGAGTGATATAGAAATAAAGCATTCATTCCTGCATGCATAAGGGAGAGGAAGTTTGTTGGGAAGTTCAATATAGAACTTGAGGATGGAACTTAAACCAATTATGTAGACATTACTTGCCTCATCATGGTATCTAACTTCCATGGATTACACCTAGGTCCTTTATATGGAATGAAATAGGGGTCCTTAGTGGATGAAGTTAATGATCACTTTGATTATAACATTCTGATATCATTTGGTGAGAATAAAAATAATTATCTAAAAGGAAAACTGAAGGAAGAAGAGACTATAGTGGATATTGGTCGTCTTAATCCAAATAGAGACTTAGCAACTGATGGCTTCTCAATATCTTTATATAAATCTTATTTTAATTGTAATAAAAAAAAATATTGAAGAAGGTAAAAAATAATTTAAAGGAGGATCACTCCCTAGAGTCACCTCTATGATAGTACTTTTATTAATCTCCATAGTGAACCATCCAAGAAGCTTTCTAAAGTTTCAACCCATAAGAATGTGTAACATTTCCTAGAAAGTGATTTTTACAATCCTCAATAAAAGACTCTCCATTATACACCCTCTCCAAATATAAGACAAACAACATGGATTCCTCAAAGGTAGAAGCATGGATGAAGTGATCATCCTAGAAAAAGAAATGATATCGGACCTTGATAAGAGAGTGGTTGGGTCTAACATTATGGTGAGAATTGATATAGAAATTAAATTTAATATAATGGGATAAATATTTTCCTTAAGATTCCTAATTAGTTGTGTATTCTTAGAGTGGATAAATGGCCTCTTCTTTCATTGATACTCCTCATCGGTGTTTACAATCACTCTTATGGGAAAAAGATTCATATTTTTAAGTCATATCAAGGGTATCACCAAGGATATTATAATGCCCTGATATTTTAGTATTAAATAAATACTATATTGAACAAATTTTTTCACATGAAACACTTAACTAAAACTAAACCGAGATGATTCAAAATAAAATTATTAAATCTGATCGTTATAATATATCCATTGAAATGGTTGGTATAAATAAAAGTAACTATATTATGATATTAATACCAAAAGTATAAGAAATTGAATCAAGTAATGGAAGTCTTATTTCCAAGGATCATTTATCCCTATTTAAGAATGAGGTTGCTTATTTAGGTTTTTACCAAGTCTAACACCAATAAAAACTACAACAACCATGGTTTAAGGAGAATATTTTTCAGAATAAGTTCTAGCTCGTGAAAATCACTATGAGGTCCATACTGGATAAACTGCCACCAACGACTACTATCAGATCATATCTGATCCTTAGATCTTTCAAAAACATCATAATAGATTAAATAATTAAAAATTAGGATGATATAATCACTTAATTATTAATTTAATAAGTTATTTATATATTGAATTTATTTTATACATTTCTCATTTTTACTTTTAAATTAAAATAAGTTATTTTTTAATACTAATTCCCAGATGAAATTCAATAATTAACTAATAAGATAATTTATGCTTTAAAATGATATTTATAAAAAAAATTATGATTTATTTTAAGAAACCAAATATATAATGGTAAATATATATTTTTATTATAAATAATAGACTTTCAATATTTTAATAATTAATAGGAAATGAAAATGAGAACAGTTAATATTTGAAAAAGACATTTTTCTATAAAAGTAATTTTTATTTTTATTCTCAATTAAAGGATAAATGTCTTAATTTTAAATTTTTAAATTTTTTTAAATAAACCTGTTTTTTTAATTAATCATTTCAAAATTATCTTAGGATTAATTTTTGTGATTTTTTTCAAAAGGTTGAATTTTGGGTGAATAGTGGAAAATATTGATTTTGAAAATATTGTCACTTTTATGGCATTATCATAACACAAGAATGATTTGAAAGTTTATAAAAATTATTTTCTATAAATGATATTTTTAAATTAAAATTAATCATTTAAAAATACAATTTCAAAACCCGTGTTTAACATTTTGGAAATATAAAAAATATTTTCCTCTAATAAAAATTATTTTTGGCATTTTTATTTTATCTAAGTATCCATGAGGTGGAATTCAGTTTTTTTGTTTTTAAATCCCCATAACACTTATTTGGTTAAAAATAAACCAATTAATTTCATATAAATCAACAATAATGATATTTTTATCATAATCATAATTTTAAGCATCAAAATACTCTTTTTCTAAAAGTGGTTTTTACAAGTTATGTGTGCTAATATTAAATTTAATTTTCAGAAACCATATAAATTTTATTTAGGAAATTATATTTCATATCTTTAATTATTAGGTCCAATATATTTAATAAGGACTATTTTTTTATTATGCATTAAAATTAAATTACTTTGGCAAACATTAGTTATCATGATAAAAATCAGAATTGTTAAAAGTGAAATATTTAGGAGTAAAAGTATTAAAAATGTGTTAATATGTATTTTTGAGTCTTTTGTGACCTTAAAACTTTTTCTATTCCATTATTTTTCCTTATTGGATCCATTTTATATTTTAATAGTGACTATACCTTTTATATTTTTACGAAAATGCCACTCTTCTCACTTATAAAAGGATCAATCACCTACCCACTTATCCTCACACAAAAATCCACTTATATTCATCAAAAATATACCCAAATAGATCTCAATAACTTCTAGTAACTTCCTAGAGGTATTGGTCTTCTCAAAATACCACCTCCCAATGACTTAATCTAATTTTCAAATGATCTACTCTAATGAGTAAGTTAAAATTCTCAATTATTCATTTTGTATTAATTTTCCTCTCTTAATTCATCTAACTCCTACGAATATAATCTAACTAGGGTCAAACAATTACATCATAATCATAATTTTAATGAAATTTTATTATATTTTTGAGATAAAAATTTTCTATATTCCTCTCAATTTTTCGGAAAATGAAAATGTCATTTGTGTTATGTGCGGTCTACCGCCTCTATAAGTGACATAGTCTATTTTTCATAACTACCTTACATGGATGGTTAAAATAGAGTATTTAATGAATAAATATTTATTATGTATACTAAATTATGTGATTTATCTTTACACATGTAATCATCACATCTATTTCCCTAAAGTGGCTTCCACACCGTGCTTCTTGACTACCTCACAATATCTATTCCTATCCCCCCCCCTTCTGATTCCTCATCTCCCTCCCAGACTCCCCTCTGTCGCTCTGCCTCTACCTCCTTGAATTCCATTCATCTCACCTCCACTCATTCTTCATCCTCCTCATTGTGAACTCAAGATCCCTCCCCAAAATCCACCATCTCTGTATTCCAGAACCTATCTCACCCCCAAATTCTATAACCTTTGTGTCCCTACTCTATGATCCCTGATCTCTAATGCATCACATCATTAAGATAAATTTTCCTCCGATGACACCACTTCTCCTTCAATGGAACCATATAGAACTCCATCAGGTTTCCTATGAATTCCCACCCTTACATTGTCGCAATACATCGAAGCTCATCTCTCATCAAAATCTAGAAACACTAAAAATATCTCACCTCCACCTCCACCACCACCTCAGAAAATATCTCAATATTTCATTGGAATACTGAATATCACCTCCACCTCCTCCCTCTATCCCCTTAACCTTCTTGCCTCCAATACCCCACCCCCACCTTCTCCCGGCGATTGTTGTGAACTCCCTTCTCTCCTCTTCCATTTCCCTCTCCAATGTAATCCCTCTATATCCACCCCAATTTTGTCCTCTTTTGACCTGTTCTATGATTTATATCTTACATCTGTTTCATCACACCCCTAATCTCTCTTCTTATACACACTAATTTTTTTTGTTCTATAGCATTTTTTATTAACTATCCATCTCTATTTATGGTTAATCCACCTCTTCCTTAGGTTTGAAACCTCTTTTTCCTTTCCCCCGAGTTCCTTCTCACTACTTCCATCAATCATTCGTTATTATAATTCCTTACTATAAACATCATTTCCTCTCTTTAATGAGTGGGTATGCTTCAGCCACAAATTTTTTTTACCAAGATGTATGGTATTATATTACCAATAACATTCATAGTTTCACATTTTCATATTTTTATAGGTCTATATTTTTTAAAATAATCATATTTTTTACCAGGGTTTTTATTTTTAATTGTTCATATTTTTTATAGGTTCAAACGTTTGAACAATTTCTTCATATTTTTTTTAAAGGTACATATGTTTTTCATATAGGTATATATATTTATTGTTCACAGATGTAACTATTTTTATATTTAGTAGAATAGTTGTTTATATATATTTTTAAATTTATTCCACTTTAGAATAGGTTCATTAATTTTCTAATTGTTTTATAATTTATTATATATTTTTGTTCTCTTCAATCCAATAACAGTTTATTTCTGAAATTTTCTATTTATTTATTTAAAAAAATCTATTATGACTTTTTATTGTTATGTTATTTTTTCAATATGAATGTTTTTGATATAGTACTTTTGTTGTGATCTTTTTAACTATTTTCTTCCCATATAAATGTTAAATCCAATTTTTTGGTATATTTTCATATATTTTAACAAAATAATTTATTTCACTTATACATAATGGTGCATATTTTATACAGGTTCATATTTGTTCATACATGTTACATATCTTTTACTGGTTTATATTTATCAAAAAAATTATAGGTTCTTACTTTTTTGTTATAGGTAAATATTTTTTTACATGTTTGTCTTTTACTTGGGTTCCTATTTTTACAGGTTCATATTTTTTACAAGTTCATATTTTTTATGAGGGTTAATATATAAACAACTTCATATTTTTAAAAGATAATATTTTTTAGAATATTTATATTTTTTATTAGAGTTCATATTATTGCAGGTTCATATTTTATTATAGGTTCATATTTTTTCTGAATTTGTTCATATCATTTTCATACATATGAATGTTTTCAATAACGGTCCTTATTTTTTCATATAGGTACCTATTATAAATTTTTATTAGATTAATTATTCATATATTTTTATAATTTACTTCACTTGAATATATAATTTCATTCATTCTTAAAATTTTCGCAAATGTATGTACATACTTTCTTTAATCTTCAAATCAATTTATTCATATTTGTTTATAAAAGTTCATATTTTTTTCATACATGTACATATTTTTTTATAGGTTCATTTATTTTACCATGGTTTATATTTTTATAGATTAATATTCTTTTATAGGTTAATATATTTATCCATGGTTCATATTTTTACTGGTTCATATTTTATAACCAATTAATATTTTTTACTCTATTTTATATTTTTACAGGTTCATGTTTTTTCCATTGTTTATATTTTTATATTGCTTTAGGTATATATTTTTTTACATGTTCATGTATTTTATTTGAGTTCCTATTTTTATAGGTTCATATTTTCTTATGGAGTGAAATGTTTCCATGAGGTTTTATCCCTAAAACATTTGTTTTATCTCCATGATGAGTATATCATACTTAATTCTATATAATTTCATTGATCTCATTTTTGTGGAATTAAAGGTAATATGGTAGGGATTTTATTTCCCATATTGTATTTTTAATTTGTAGTTGTTTATAAAAAGAAATTATACATTTGTAGTTGCATTCATTTGTTTCATATGTATGTGGTGTTTATTCTCACCATGTATATTATAGTAACATGGATTTGTAGCATGTTTATTACTATGAATTTTTTTATATGTATTAGGATTTAAATTTTGAGATTAAGTAGTATTCTTTTTTTGTTAATATTGTGCACAGTTTATAAAATGATGCAATGGTAGTGCTTTTTCAATATGTATTTATAAAATTTAGAGAGATAGAGATATGGGTGATTCATAGATAAGGGGGTGAATGTTTTTTAGGGGTTCAATAATCCTATGTTTATAATAAAAAAAATTGAAGGGGAAATATTTAAGGGTTTAGTGATCCTATGTGTATAATAAAAATTCTCTCATGTTCTCACCATTGGTTTCAAATGCACCACTCATGTTTTTTATCCATTTCAATTATTGTTTGATTATTATCTATGTGGGAATTAATAGGATGTAGCAGAATTTGTGATTTTATATCACTAAGGATAAGTAATTTTTTTGATAGTCGAGATCCCATGGATGAAAATAAAATAGTCAAGTGTATTAGTGGGGAAGCTGGAGTTTCTAGCTACTACAATAGTAGTAACCATGATGAAAATAACCATAAAATTAAAGTAAAAAAGTTATTCCCCCATTTTACCGATTGTATGATTAAATTTTCGACCAATGATTCTTAGAATTTGGTTAAAACCAGATCTTGACCTTCACTTTTTTTGATCTAATCATGGGCTAGGAAAAAATAAAAGTAAGTATCTCTCTATACATCCCTCCTCTATATACTCACCCTTTTCATTTGAACTGTATTTCTAAATGCAGGTGCCACACCTTGGGTTTAGGTTCCCAATCCAAGTCAGTTTCTCAATTGGTGAACATCAAGGGTCTAAGAATCACTTATTTAAAGAGCTATGTACATGTATGGGTAACCTCATGTAACTATTTTTATAATTTGTTTCCAATCATCATAAACTAGTTCCACCTTTTAATCCCTTAATATATTTTTTAGATGTACATGAGTAAGCAACAAGAAACTGAAGTCTTGATAGACATATATCACTACCTTCCTCCCAATCCATATTTATATGTTTGAAACTATATATGAAACCATTAATAAATCCCATTTTCACAATATAAATTCCTATTAATTAAAGGAGACTCTCTCAAGATGAGTATGGAAGTGTTTATGGTATACCCATGGTATACATATTTGACCAATGATATTACATTTATTCCAATTACAAGATCTTTTTTCCTTTATATTTACATTCCCTTAATCATTCAATCTCTTCTAATTTATTTACCTCTTCTAATAAATCAAATTATTTACTAAAATTAGTCAACTAATTTGCCCTAAGCATTTATCTATTCATTTTACTACTACCAACACCGCTACTTTGAAGAATTTCACTTTATACATATCCACTTCTTTTATTCTCCTTGCATTGAATTTATTATTATTATAGATATGAAATTTCATATTATATTCAAGATTTTAATTCCATTTAAATGGAACATTATATTTCAGTTTACATTGATGTTTTATTGCATTATTATTTATTGAAATTGTGATTCCATTATAGTACCCAATTAAGTCTTCTACTTCATAGTTGTTTTCCTGTATTCATTCTTATTGAAGTTTGTGTGGTTTGGTTGTGTTTTGTGGTGTTTTTTAACTATATTTATCTTTCAATTCATATTGAGTTATCTATGATCATGTTTTTCATCATTGATTTCATCGATGAATTTTAATTGAATGTGACTGAGGTTATAACTTTGGTCCATTTTAATTCATGGGTTCTATATTTTATGGATTTATCAGGCTTTTGGTGCTGCACATCTGTTTAATTTAATTAAAAATAAGTTAACTATATATACTCATAATGATAAGGTTATATGTGAGAGAAAATCAAGATTCAGCTGGATTTTGTTGTGGATTTTTAAAATGTGGAATTGGATAGTATTTTCTGTATAATTTTATTCATAATATTATAAACAAACACATTTTTATCTAGCTATCATTTAAAGACATCAGGAATGCATACAGTAGGGGGTTCTTCAATGAATTATTGATCATTACCTTATAGGAGATGCGAGATCTTGATATGTTATCTAACTATAGGGGTTACACATCTTGGATCCAAAGTAGACCTTCCATCTATTTTTATAATATTTTTCCTCAATTTTAAACTCGTAACACATAATATTTTTTTTATCCAGGAGACTTTTTTAGAAATTTTTGTTCTTTAAAATGAAATATAGCATAGAATTATGAAAATGATTTATAAATATGAATTAAGCATTTAAATAATTATGTAATTAACTTTTTATTACAATTCAAACTGATCACATTTTATAAGCCTCATGAAGTACTATAAAAGAACCTGATAATGATAAAACCCTTTAAATTATAAGCCACTATTTTAGGATTTTAATTATGTTGACAATATTTTATATCATTATTTTAGAATTTTCATTGGAAGGCACAAGGATGACTTCAAGGCACATATCAGATATTAAAGTTTATAAGTTTCACAAAAATATAACAAGGGGATCGGTTTCTAAATACTCACTAAAGAAAGGTAGAAAATTCCATGTTGGGCTGATACTCATTGGGTTTTTTTATTTATAGTTAATGGATTATCCATGTTTTAGATCATCGAGAAAGCATCAATTCATGGGATGGAATGAGTGTATCATGGATTATTATAGTTTCAGGTTGATATCCTAAAAAAATGATATTAGTTTAACCTATGGAAGGTAAACATCCTATATTCACTTTGTAATAAAATTGAAATTTGATGTTGCTGGAATTCAGTTGTCTTAAAGAAAACCAAGTTGACTTTTTATGAGTTTCTATTTTATAGTATAATTTAAAATCTATCATTATTTTAGCATTGAAATAAAATATTTTCATTTAATCTTTGTCATTTATTCAATATTATGTTCAGTACTATTATGCCATGTTTGAATTTTTTACTTCTTCATATTTAATTATATTAAATTGTATTCAATTATTCACTCACAATATATGAATCTGAAAACTTTTCACAATGAATATTATTTTTTAAAGGTACATTCAATAAATAAGTTACATATTTGAACCATTTTCATAGTTTCACTATTTTACTATCAATTGAAAATTTTCATTTATATTCATTAATGAATTAATATTTATATTTTTTCCATTATTAGTTTTTTAAACCTTTTTAGTGCTTCTATGACATTTTTTAATATGTTAGATCTATATATATCCTCACTATAATTTTTTATATTATTATCTAGTAGCATATATATGTTATATATTTTAATTATAGTCAGCAACATTACATAGTTACTACATATAGAAAATAAATGAATATATAAATGAGGGCATATAGAACATCCATATATAATATTTATGTATATGTAAAAATAAGTACATATATGAACCAATATCTGTATAAAGATATTTAATTATGAATTTTAATGCATAAAGAAAATAATTACATTTTTTATGCACTTATTTCTTTATGCATATTGTATATTCACTTATTTTCCATGTGCACTTATTTTATTATGTAGTTATTTCTCTATGTATTTCCATGGAAATTCATATTGGTAATCAATATAGAAAATAAGTACATTTATTTATAAACTTATTTCTATATGCATATTCTATGTTGTATATATAAAATAATTACATTCCTATATGCATATAGAAAATAAGTACAAATATGAACCTATTTCTTTATGTACATATTTTTGTATGCATTTCAATGGTAATTCATACAGAAAATAAATTCATTTTTTGTATGAACTTACATGTGTTTTAATTTTATATATGAACTTATTCTCTATATAGCTTAATATTTGTATTAATATTCAATTATACATATTCAAATATACTCTTATTTTCTAGTATGAATTACCAGTTATCACTTATATAGAAAATAGGTCTGACATGAATATTCTATACATTTGTGTATGCACTAATTTTTTACTATGCACTACATGTATGCACTTATATAGAATATATGTTCATTTATATTAGTCTATTCCGATATTACTCTAGAATTTTTATCTATATTTATAATTATTTTAATGATTGAAATGATCCTCCAATGGCCCGAAGGCCTTCATTTTTTATTGATTTTTGATAATCCACCTTTCAAGGGGTGAGGTGGAACCCTTCCAAGGATCATAGGTGTAAGTATTACATGGCATGTAGGCCTTAGAGGAATTCATTTCCCATCGGCTTCAAACATTACATACAACCAGGAATAACTACTTTGAACTGCTCCTCCCCAGTATCTTCATCGTGAAATCAGTTCTCCACCTCTGCATGGCTGGTCGGCTAGGCTTTCCTGTGCATGCACAGGCTTATCCTGATGGCAGGTTCCATACCCTCTCATTCTTGCAATCATTTTAGCTTTTGTACTGGTGAAAGATCCTTTCTCATACTCCTTCTGAAGCTTGTTCCTTGTAGGTTGTCTGGTTTGCATCTGCACTTAAGGTGGCATGAAGGCCTTGAGGTGGCCTGAAGGCCTTACTGACCTGAAGGACTGGGTGGCCCGAAGGCCTTAAAGGACTCAGGGACCAAATTGGTGGCCTGAAGGCCCAAATGGGGGAATATTCCCAGCTGTTACAGTACCAAATAGCACCTGCTACATCCCCCACTACAGTACCTGCTACAGTACTGCTATAATACCTCAAAAATTAGCCTCGACATAGATTTGATCTCGGGTCATCTGGATGCACTTGAGTGCTCATGAATATTTGATTTAAATTTTTATTCTACTTGAATATTTTATGCAGTTTTGTATGGGATTTTCAACGCAAGGTATTTCTGGTTTCATATGATGGCAGTAAGACAAGTTTGAAGTAGCGCCCTAAAATGAAACTAGAGTTTTTGGATGGGGAGTGTTGAGACTCCATCTCTTACTCATGATATCTATTTAAAATCCTATATTTATATATCTATAACCAAAAAAGAAAGGCTTTCATTCATCTTACTTCTCATCAAGATATATTTTAACAAATTTCATCTTTTCCTGTGTATTTTTTCATTGATATGAAAATTTAATTTTTGAGTAGTAATTGGTTTTTTTATGTTAAATTTTATTACTAAGTCATAGGATGTTATTGGATCTGTAGATATAATTTATTTAAATACACATTCCTTCAAATTTTGTATTCTATAATTCCTAATATAAGTACATTTAGAAACAAAATTCATGTTTCTGGAGTCCTTTTTGTAGGTTTTTATTATTACTTCATTGAGGAGGTGGCAATTCAAGTATTAATTTTTTCGTATTTAAATGAAAATATAGTTGAATTATTTGTGGTTAATTCCAAGAAGATATTTTTAATATTATTTTTAAATCCATGATCCATAAATTATTCTTTATCTGTTTCATTTAAGGAATTAATATGAATAACCTTATGTACATGATAATTTATGTTTTCATATTTTTTCCGACTTCATAAATACATAGATATACTTCTCAACTCAATATGGATTTTCATTCACTCACTTTTTATCCCTCCATTTCTATTTATTTTTATCTTACCTTCAATTTACTTCTCATCTAATGGTTGTATACATAAATATCCACATTATGGTTGTTTCTATTATTATTGGTCTTCCAATTGGAAAACAATATCAACTTAGAGACAAACTTGAAATAATTGTTGGAACAGTAGGGAGACTTTGAGATACAATGTTTTATATAGAATTTCATCTAATAGAGGTTAGTATCAAAACATAATATTTTCTTTTTTAGGTTTTAATATTTTGTATTTAATGAAAAGATAGAAAAATATAGGTTTAAGTTGGTCTAATTGGAAGGCTTATAAATATCATGTTACTTAGACTCCATAGATTTCCCCAAGCTCTAAGGAAGTTTCAAAACAAGATATACATGGTGTGTGACAAAAAATCATATATATAACCTTTTTGTGACCAATAAACATTGGGCCCAAAAAATAGAGGATACGCGCTGTGTGTGAACAAAAAAAATGCATATTCATAGTACTTTCAATTAACTGATTCATTATTCTGAAAATGGATTTGTTATTCCATTAGGATGTTCTATATATAATGCATGTTTATCTTCAATTTATAAAATTATATAGTTCACACGGTAGTTAGATACTTTAAATATGTAGTAATGAATAAGAAAATGATCATGTAATTTTTTAGTTTAGACAATTTCAGTACTTGCAGTTCGGATAGTCTATTCAATGGACTAACCAATCTGTTTGTAGTTCAGATAGTAGTTCAATCTATATACAATATATAGTTCATCTAGTATTGAAAATGGATTGGTTAGTCCATTTTTAGTAATGGATTTAGAGTTCTCACCCCTATGGAACCTGACTCCAATCTCTATAAAAGCAGTAGAAAAGTCAAGGCAACACATAATTAGTTTCATTATTGGCAGCCTCATGCCCACCAATGGATTGTTTATTGAATTTAATCATAGATAAAACTTTTTTTACTAAAATTAATATTCATTTTTAGTACTTCCAATTATATCTCATTTTAGGATATGAAGTTTTTCTAACATTTTACTTATAAAATCATTTACAGAGACACTTATAACATGAACTCAATGAAGAAAGATTTCAAACAAGGGATTAATACACTACAATATTTGAAGAATTTATATGATATTAATGATTTTTATTTTTCATGAATATGTTTCTAGAAGTATGATAAAAAATTAAAATATGGTTATTCAATAATCTGTTAATATTAGTAAATTACCTGAAATAAGATTGTTGATGATTCCATCTTCAATAATTGTTATGAAAATTATCATGGAATGGAATTAGAGATTTATAAATCCTTATTGATTATATATTTCAGTAACTTGGATATTCCTTTAATTATTAACTTCTTATCAAATAAATGGAATCAACATCGACACTTTAAAGTATGTGTGATACTATCAAAAATCACTAACATCCAGCGATCAAAATCAATATAAATACCTAATAAATGTATAATAAATTGTTATTATCAAAGAGTATAAATGTTAAGGGGTGTGAATCAGTTTCTTAAATAGTTGATTAAGATGGGTATTTTTATGATACATAATATTAAAGTACTTTTGTGGAATTAGATAAAAACGGTTAGGGTTTTTCTTGACTCAAATTCTTTTCCTGATCCATAATGATTCATTTTTTAAAATGTTTTTATAATATGGTTTTATTCTATTGTATGATGATATTATAATTTATTTCTTACATTATTTCTAGGTAATTTCATTGATTTAGTTAATCCTTTATAAAATTTTATGATGTTAATAATAATTCTCATCCTCTTCAAATGAGTTATTTCTCCTCCATATCCATGTTAACGCTTCCCACTAATGTTCTCCATCTTTAATTTGAAGTAAAAATATTTTATATTACTGGTGATATAAAAACTTCTCTTTAAATATTTTTAAATTTAATATATATCACTTTTTTGTTATGTGGATTTCAATAAATTTATTTTTATAATATTAAAAATGATTCCACTTTAAAGATTATATGTTTATCTTCTACTCCATATTTCCTATAGAAAAACATTTTGTTTTTCAATGATTAGTTATTTTTATTTATTTTAAAATTTGGTTTTAAAAAAATCATGTTAACTTCTTTAAAACCATTTTTAAAAAGTGATTCATAATTTTTTTTCTCATTTTAATAATGTGAAGGAATGTTTTATAAAATATCATTTCAAAGGTTATGCTTCCATTTTAATCTTTAGAAGATATAACTATTGTGGAGTTATGTTTTATGAATCTACTTATAAATGAATCTATGAAATAACCCTTTTAATTTATTGAATGTTTCGATCAACTAATATAATCCCAAAAGTTATTTTATGTGATACCATTTGAAAATTTCATGAAACCGATTTTATTTCCATGGGTTCATTATGATATGATGAATGATTGGTTTCAAGTGGCATAAACATGCATGGATTATTTTTGGGTGGAGTCCTATATTTTCCTATAAATAATTGGTTAATATTTTATACCTCATTGTATATGTATACATGGTTTCAGTTAGGCATTCGCGACAAGAGTGGGTGTGACTTTTGACTCAAAGGGTATGGGTGAGTTTAGTGACTCGTGAAGGTGATGTTCCTTGTACTTATGTTTATTCCAAATGTCTTTTTTATTTTATGTTTCAAGTTCATGTAACATTTCTATTCCATGTTCCTTTTATTATTATACATGAAACATGTTTATTATCTCATGATTCTTCATTATTTTGTCATGGTATATGTTTGTTACTTTGAGATCACATGTCCTTCTTTCAGGACTTATGGAAAAATATTATTCTTAAATGTTTATTTTAATAAGATATTTCTCCCCTTATTATGATTTATCATATTATTATTTTATAACCCTTGATGGTATGTTGATAAGTTATCCCTTATTGGTCATTTTATCTCACCCCTTTCTTATGTTTCCATTCTCTAGGTTATGAAGATGAGTATGAATTATGAGAAGTCTAGAAGGGAGTCTAGTTTATTTAAATTATGAAGAAATTTTCATGAGTGTTGTAAAATAATTTTATTATTTGGCTATTTCTCAATGAAAATAAACCATCAGATATTTATATTGTGTGTTTATTATAGGATGTGATGTTTAATTTATGGAAATGATGTAAAATAAAGACATGTTTAACTTGGTTCATCTCACTTGGTATAAAATACAATGTGTAATGTATGTGTTTTTAGTATCTAACCAGGGAGTGATGTTCTAGGGTGCCTGAGAGATCCTCTCTCTCTCTGCGCTTATTTTTCCTTTCTCAATATATTCTTAGTAGTAATATTAACTATGGGATTTTAAGTGAGATGGTGTATCCTTTTATAAGTTTTTATGTATTCACTTGAATCTATAATATATTTTTCATGGTTAAAATTATATTCTTATTAAATGATAAAATCAACTCATTTAAAAGGTTTAAGGAAATATTGAATTCTTATAGAAACTGAACTGTTTAGTGAATTAGTTTGGCCAAGAGCAATGCTTATATTTATAACAAATGCATGGGTAGATGTTCTAAACTCATTGAAGACCAAATCAAAATATCCAAAAAGAACTTTATGATGGATTATCTAGGATCCCCATTATTGAATATAAGAATCCATATTAAATACATTTATATTATTTTAAATAAAATTATGGGAAGGATCGCTAATTAGAAGAGTCACATCCTCTTCTTCGGAGGTAGGATCACTATAGTTAAGAGTTTTCTCACTTCCATACAAATGCATGTAATTTTATTTATCATATATATCATGTATATAATAAGACTAATTGGACTCATAATTAATTTAATAATTTAGGAATCTCAGCCAAAAGGTAGTCACTATTGGGATAGTTGGACTAGGCAAGATAACATAATTGATGAAATAGGAATTAATATCATAAGTATAGATAAAAGTATGTAGTGCATGAAACCTAAATTAGTCTGGGATGTGATCTTAAGGAAATATCTTTGGTCCAAGTTCATCAGTAAAATTTTTGGTAACTCTTCTATTATCAATATTAAGATGAGTATGATGAGTTCCTAATTGTGCTGTTTCCTTCATATTTCTATTGTCACCATCTATGATATCACTTGGTGTATTGTTAGTAGAGGAGGCATTGAATTCTTAAAAGATAACTAATATCACATCCCCATTTACTTCCCAAGGTTCCTATTTCTCAACATCAACTTTAGGTAGGGTATAAAACAATTTTCATTCTATGAATTTGTTCATAGTGATGATTAAAAGTACCTTTGATCTAGTATACAACATATTGAGAAGCCTGATATTTGTGTTTTCCCTCCCTCAGCTTTTGGATCCTTCAACCATATAGATTATCATAAGATAATCCATGTGTAGTAAAATATAAATTATAGGGTTAGTAGTCTCTCATGAAATTTTCTCCTAGTTAAGCTCAACTTCATTGTGTTGCGTATTTGAAATTATTTTATTCCCACAAAAATTACAATGTAAAAGAACGGTTTATATATATCTTTTAAATTCATGTTCTATGATAATAAGATAACAGATTAATTATTACACTTTTTTGTAGAAGTGGAGTGGGAAAGCTTTATTTGGTTTACCATGGGGGGATCATGGGGTGAAACATTCAGTACAAATCCTTAGATCACTTTCTCACAGTATGTTTCCATATCAATACAGGCGTTAAAAAATACTTTCATCCCCAAAATATTCACTTCTCATGTGTCTATTGGATGATTTTAGAGATGTGTAATTAAGTTCTTCATTTTATTTTGAGATTTACCAAAGGCCATCTCAAAGCTAATTAACTTTCTATGGTAGTTTCACCCAATGTTTTGTGTATGAATATTGGTCTACGTCAATTTATAAGGATTCAGATCCCCTGACCTATCAAGTATAAGGTAGTAGTTAACTCATGGGCCCAAGGTCAATGGGTGTATGGGAAACTAATCAGTCAAGGTCTCAAGTTCAACTCAAATGGATCATATGTTCAATGCATCATGCATATTGGAGGTATTATTCGGGACTACTTTGGTTTATTCATTATGGAATAGTCAACTTATAATGGGAAGGGTAGATCTCTCTACTGAATGTGCACTAAAATGTACATTCATGATATGAATGTACACATGAATATTATTCATGATGTTTATATTTATGTGTGTGTGTGTGTGTGTATATATATATGTGTGTATATATTGTATATTGAATACATGAATATGATGCATGTATTTTTTTCATGCATGTGATGCGTGAATATTATATGTGTGTGTGTGTGTGTGTTATTTATATATATACTATTTTATCTCTCTCCTTAAATGGTTTTAATATGTTTAGAAACAAATGTTGGTTATTTTAATGAGTGTTATTTATTTGAAAAAAAAAATTTACGATGAAATATAAAGGAGGTTATGCATCCACAAGATGAATGCGTCTATTGAATATAACATTTATTCATCCATTGTAACATATGAATAAATGAGATAGTAATTAAGGGGAATCCTTGATTGACTATATAAACCATTACCATGTGATGTCTAGGTGTGATATAATATGATACACGAGAGCCTCTATCAAATATCTCTTCTTCTTGAAGTGTTATAAATAGTTTAAAAATAAATTCACTAACACCCATTAAGATTTAAGGTATCCTCATGATACGGTCAGGGATTTAGGGGGTCAGTGCATCACCTCGAAGTCAAGGTGCATTTTTTCTCTTCCCCTCTTGATCTCTATTAATTTTTCTCCTTCACAGATGAAGAAGATGGTTATTGTGGTACACAATTTATAGGTAATTTGTTTTTTTATTATTTACACATTGATTTTTGAAGAATATATCTCATGTATTTTATGTTTTCTTCTACTATATATAATCATTATATTTCCATATAAAACCCATTAATGGTATCAAAGAAAATGTTAAATATTTAATCAATTCTTGGAAACTCTTACACGTGAAGATGATGAAGTGTATCTTTCCACCCAATAGCTCCATTATGATGTAAAGAGTTATATACCCAAAGATTTGGGGAAATGGAGTGATTTGATAGGTTCATATGGACTTAACATTGTACATGTTCATATGAGAAATAAATATTTGACTACTAATCAATGGTATCAGAGAAGGTTTCTTTAAGATTTAAACCTGTTTTAACCACTGGTTTTTTAGAAAATCATAACTGGAATAATTTTTATAAAACAAATGTTATTTAAAACCCTTAAATTATATAAATAAAGGTAAATATGTTTTACCCTTATAAAATACCCTTACTCAGAAGGTTTGTGTAAGGGTAACCTCTTTAATACCTTTAAAAAAAGGGTTTTGTGAAGGTAGTACCCTTACATAGGGGATTTATGTAAGGATAATTGGTAATTTACCCTTACACGTATAGGTATCATAGTTATTTCGTAAAGGTCTTTTACTTTTAACTTTATGTGGTGTAAGAAAATTTGAGATTATCTATACAAAAAGGAGATACATAAAGGTAATAACTTTACATGAGGAAGTTGCGTAAAGGTAATCTATGTATTACCTTTACGTAGTGGTTTTCTCAATCGAGACACACAGAGGTAACATTTAAATTACATTTACATGAGCTTATTAAAACATCAGTTACCTGTATGCAGAGTTTCTATACTAGGGTAAAATGAGGATTCCCTTATGTAGAAAAGGGATTCTATATAAGGGTAATCAGAAACTTTGTTAAAAATATTAAATGTTTTTAATGGTTTATAAATTGTTTATATATCGTGCTAAATTTTATTTTGGAAATATTATATTTATAGGGATTTTATGAATTAATTAATTATTTATAAATTGTTTATTATTAATTAAATAAATTTTTATGAAACATCTTTCCCAAATATTAAAGTTTGATATTTTAAAATAGTTTTTGAAAAATTATATGGTGTGGTTTATGATCTATAAATAAAATTTTATTTATAAATTATAAATGGTATTTTATAAAATATTTATAAATTGAAAAATATATGATATTTTGATTATATAAAATGTTATATAATATAAAATGAATTATAAAATGTTTATAGTACATGAAATATCAAATAAATTCCATATAATATAAAATATGGAGATAATATTGAAATGGATATAAAATGTTTATATTCTTGTTATAATATAAAATTTTTATAATTATCATTTATTTATGAAATGTTCATAAATGTTTATAGTTTTATAAAATAAATAAATTGTTTATTTATTTATTAAATTTATTTGATATTCATGTTTTTGAAATTATTTATGAAATGTGAATATTGTGTCTTCCCATTTATATGATAAATTTCTTCTAAGATAGAACCTTTCATATCATGTTGGGTTTAGTATCATAAAATTTAATTTTTATCTACCTTGACTTTGGTTTATAATTATAGTTATGAGCTTAAGAATAGTTTTTGGGAATGTTTTGTGCATATTAGGTGTTAGAGTTTTCATAAATTTAATTTTGTCTTGAGTAAAGTCTTCCTAGGTAGATGGACTTGGGGTTGGACCACCTACTTTCCTGGAGGATTATTTATTGTCTAGGAAAGTGAATAGGGTTGGATATCTATTAATCTAGGCTTACTCACGTGGAGTTTTTCAATCTCATGTAACTCTATACCTTTATATGAAGCATTCACTCACATTATAAACATGGTTTATTTGGATATGTATGAATATATTTGACTTCAATTTTTGGGTGATTAATATATAATTGTGGGTTTTTTAATAGTATCACATTAATGTGGTGTGAACACATTAATTTGGTGGTTGGAATAGGTATTTAATAAACTAAATTTTTATAATAATGAATACACAAAAGGAAATAAAAAATGAAAATATAATGATTACATATTATGTAATAGTTATGAATTTAATATTTATATGATGTATATTAAATTATTGAAACCTTGCAAGAATAAAAACCCATAAATGCTAAGTGTGAGATTCCTTCCAAAGTGAAACTTCTCAAGACCTCAATCATCCAATCAGGTAGGTCATTCTAGAGTCAAGTTCCCATTGATTATCTTGTATAAGGATAATAAGTAATGGGTGATACTGGAATATCCTTGGGTGGTTATTCTATAATTGGGTATCCCTGTATTGACCTTTTTTAGCCTATTTTTTATGTTTGATTTGGATTACACTATTTGAAAGACCCTAATAGTATTAGGTTACTAGAGGAATAGATTAATGTGAATCTATGTGATGGAATTGGATAAATGTTTATCCACTCAACTATCCAACACTCACAACTTCCCAACTTAAATAACTAAGTGCTTAGAGAAACACTGTAGTTGAATCATTACTTTGTGAAATATTGATATTGTCTCACTAAATGGATATGATGTATGGGGTCATCATTTTTAGTGTGAGAACTTTCATTTAATGCCCTTAATTAAAAAAAAATATAATGCATGATACTCACTTACTGATATGTAATTGTTATAGACTATTCTATACTTCACAAAAATCATTTTGTGATAATTAATAGGTATGGACCATAAAATAGTTAAATATTTGTATCTAGGAATGGGAATTTTTATCGAGGAGAAACATTCAATTAACCCAAATTTTAATGTTATAAAAATAAATTTCTCTAACTCTGAATCATTGGTAGAAGATACCAGGGGTGCATCACACATTTGTGTTGAAAAACATCAACTCGAAGATATGATGGAATTTATTAAGGGTGAATTATATCTTCTTATTACTAATGGAGCAACAGTTGCTGCATTAGAGGTTGAAAATTATGATCTAATTTTACCAAGTGGATTGATCCTAGAATTGAAAAACTAATATTATGTCCTCTCTATAAACATGAATTTTATTTTTGTATCTTGTTTGGATAAGATTAGATTTTAATTCATTATTAAGAAAAAAAATTCTATTTATAATAATGAAATGTTTTATTAAATTGGGAATATATTGAATGGTTTATATATTATCGATATATATAATATTTTTTATAAAAATTATAATAAGAATTTTTGTTTTGAGTATAATCCCATGAACCTTTTTCATTGTACCCTTGGAAATATAAATGAGATACACATTCAATGACTCTATAAAGAAATATTTTTAGACTCATTAAATTATTGATCATTTGATACATGTGAATATTATTTATTAGGAAAAATGAAAATAAACCTTTGGGGATAAATGTGAGAGGACTAGAGGATTGTTGGATATTATATGTAGTGAGTTTGTAGACCAATGAGTACATAATAAAATGTTATTTTTTGGTACTTTGTTACTTTTATTGATTACTTTAGTTGGTGTGAGTATATCTTTCTGATGAAAGAAAACAATGAAACTTTTAAAAAATTTAAATTGTTTTAGAAAGATGTACGGAATCAAGTGGGAAAAGTATTAAAGTATTCTGATCAGATCGGTGTGTTGAATACTTGATCTAGGAATTCATAAATCTTCTGAGATATTGTAGAATTATTTCACAACTCAATCCTCCTAGAACATCATAATATAATTGTATATCTGAAAGAAGTAATAGTGCCTTACTTGACCTAGTTCAACCAATTATGAGCCTATATGAATATTCTATTTTATTTTTATGTTATGCTCAGGAGACAACTGCTCTCTTACTAAACTATGTTCCATCTAAAGTAAAAAAAAAGAAACTATATGAGATATTAAATGGGAAATATTTTGGTTTATCTTATGTTCATATTTGGGTTTTTAAATATTTTATATAGAATTTTTCTTCTGATAAACTTATCACTAATTCAAAAAAATACTTATATTGTTGGTTACCCTAAGAAAACCAAGGGATATTATTTATACCGCCTTACTGAACACAAAGTGTTTTTTATTGAACTATAATATTTCTTGAGAAGTGATATATATTTTGAGGAGAAAGTGGGAGGAAATTTGAACTTATAGAAGTTCAAGACCAACAAATGGGAAGTGTTCCTGAGATGGAGGTTGATTCGGTTATATGAAGAGTGAAGAAAGTATAGCTGATTCAATTTACACAATAACCTAAAATATATAACTAGATTCATTAGGAGCCAAAGAGATATAGATTTATCATGGCTAATGATGATGAATTAATAATCATAGGAAATGAACCAAATTCCTACTACGAGTCCATTTAGATTTTTTGATTCTATGAAATGGTTAAAAACCATGAAATATGAGATGAACACCATGTACACTAACCAAGTTTGTAACATGGTAAGTGATCCTAAATGGGTGATACCCATAGGGATAAAGTATATTTTACATAAGAAAACTAACATGGATGGTGGATAATCTACCTATAAATCATTCCTAGTGGAAAATGGTTATAAAAAAGTTCATGGTCTTAACTCTAAACATACCTTTTCACCTATTATGGTGATAAAGTCCATTAAAATTTTGTTATCCATAGTTCCTCATTATGATTATGAGATATATCATTTTTTGTAAAAACCGAATTCATTAATCGTAATTTAGATGAGGATGTGAATATGATAAAACCCAAGGGTTTTAAAGTTCCAAATGAGAATTTTATGGTTTTGAAGTTTCAAAGGTCTATTTATGGACTAAAGCAATCTTCTTGGAGATAGAATATATGGTTTAATGATGTAATAAAATTGTTTGGTTTCTTCAATAATTTGGATTATTCCTATGTATATAAGAATCTTGGTGGGTGTATAGTAGTTTTTCTAATATTTTATGTAGATGACATACTATTTATTGTAAATAATGCCCCCACACTTCACTCTGTGAAGATTCGATTGGGTAAATGTTTCTCAATGAAATATATGGGTGAAGCGACTTACAAACATGGTATAAGGATCTATAGATATATATATAAAAGGTTTATTGGACTAAGTCAGAACATATATATTAGTAAAGTGATAAATTGGTTTATCATGGAGAACTCCAAGAAGGGGGCTTTGCAAGTGTTGCATGGAATGAATCTTAAGATGATTTAGGATACTTATAAAGATATTGAAATGATAGACAATATTCCTTATGAATTCATCATAGGATCTATCATGTATGACATGTTATATACTCAACCCGATGACTCTTATAATTTGAGAATAATAAGTACATACTAATACAATCCTAGTGAGATTTACTAGATTGTTGTGAAGAAATTACTAAAGTACTTAAGAATAACTAAGGATATGTTCTTAGTCTTTGGAGGAAAGATAAAATCAATGTAAGGGGTTACATGGATGATAGTTTCCAATTTGAAAAAATGATATGAAATAATAATATGTATTATTTTTTTCCTAAATAGTGTATAAATTAGTTGGAAGAGTTCCAAACAAGCTTTCATAGAGGAAATGAAAAAAAAAGGTGGAATAAATCATTGTATCAGATGCTATAAAGGAATCTGTTTGGATCAATAAGTTAATTTTTGAACTTGGAGTGGTTCCTAGCATCAAGGAAACAATTAAGATATATTTTGAAAAAATGGTGATGTTGTTAAGGATATGCAACCCCAATATCATAAATGACCAAGAATATCCTTTTAAAATACCATCTTATACTTGAGATTATTAAGAGGGGTTTTGTAAATATTAGTTAGGTGGATACTCAGGAGAATGTAACAGATCTATGAAACTATTACTGTGGTAACAATGTGAGGGTCATGTAGAATCTTTGGGTGTTAGACACATGATAGGGTGGTTGTAAAGGTTATAAATATGCCATGATATTTTAATAAATTAAATCTATAATTACCATTCATTTATCTATTCTGCAATTTATTTTACATGAATGGTCTAATGATAATATCCCCTCAAAATATGATATTGATTTTTCCCTAACCAATGATCATTACATGGTATTATGGGTTATAATGATATGATAATGTTATCATGAATAGAATCTTATATTCATTACAAAGATTTGTATATGATATATGAAGAATAGATTTATAAGGTAATAAGTAAAGACTTATTACTTGGATTAATGCACTAAATTATATCTCATGGAATTTCATACAATCATTGATATACGTAGGGGTGTATTATTATTATCAATAATTTTTTACTTGAGGTTTGTGAGATACCTAATAAGAGAACCTCCAAAATTTTGTATCCTACTTACATAAGTATAAATTTTTACTTAGATAATATAGTGGGAGTTGGGTATGTTATTGATCATGTAGTCGGTTGAAGCATAATCAAGATGGAATTTTTCCACTTGTATAACAAGTTAAAGACATATATCCTTTGATTTAATTAGGGTAAGGAAATGTATTTCCATGCTTATTTTTTCACATATTATGTGTTCAAATACTTGGATAAGTGACATGTAATGAACATAACAGATAAATGAATGACACGTGATGTATTCATCAACTTGTTCATACTTTTTTAAAGAATCAATAAATTATGAGAGGCTAATACTATATTGATATTTTCCATTTCTAGCCTTCACATGATGTCATGGAAAATGGATTGTATAGGTATATATATATATATAATGTATATGATATATCTTGTGTTGGAAATGTATTAATAAAGGTATGGGTATGTTTTATGGAGATCACATTAGACCCCTTAGCTTGAGTAGCAATGACATTTTTCTAGAGGACACTCTTTACTTACATCTATTAAATATGGATTTCATAGTTATTTTCAACACTGCTAAGGAGGTTATGAATTAATATAATGGAACATAAAGGGTTTAAAGGAGGTTATCACACCATAACCCATAGAACCAAGCGTTTGTTCTTTAAAATCATGGAATTTATTCAGAAATAGTTTCATAATATGAAACATAGAGGAGGTTATGCATTCATATGATGAAAACATATATGGAATATATCATTTATTTATATGTTGTAATTTATGAATAAATGAGACAGCATTTAAAGAGCATCCTTTATTTCCTATATAAACCATTTCCATGTGATGTACAGGTGTGTTGTAGTATGATACTTAAGTGAATCTATAAAATATATCTTCTTTCCATAGTGTTGTTTATTATTTCTCAATGAAGGAGATATAACCCATTCATCTTTTAGGTATCCTCATGATACAATCAAGGATTCAATTTTTCATTGTATCACCTAGGAGCCTCGGTTCATTTTTTCACTACTCTTCATGATCTCAAATATTCTCCTTTACCAATGAAGAATATGGTTGTTTTTGTACATAGTTTATAGGTACTTTATTTTTTATATTATTTATGCATTGATTTTTGAATAATATATCTCATGTGTTTTGGGTTATCTTCCACTCCATGTGATCATAATTTGTTCATATGAAACCCATCACTTTCCTAACAAAAGTATGTGTTATGTTAATCGAGATTGCTCTTTGTAAATTGAACAATATTTTTCCCTCTTTGGTTGAATTGGATTCAACCCTGGTGGTCATGTTCTTGTTGGAGAACTCCAATAGTCACTAGACCAAATGTCATAAAATCATGAAAAAGCATGCTTCACGAAGAAGTGAAGATCCTTCACACCTGACATGAGGGGAATATTGTAAATGGTCTTCTAGAATCAAAATGTGACCAGGAAGAGGTTCTAATTAAATATTTGTGTATAATTTATTTA
This sequence comes from Viscum album, assembly GCA_963277665.1. Lineage (NCBI taxonomy): Eukaryota > Viridiplantae > Streptophyta > Magnoliopsida > Santalales > Viscaceae > Viscum > Viscum album. The sequence continues at coordinate 1,930,887,451 of OY728123.1, forward strand.
CCATTGGATTTTAAGAACATTGTATTTGGGGATTCCATGGGGCTTCAAAATCTCAAACCCCCTTGTTTTTTTTTCTAACTGTAATGCTTTCTGTAATAAAATTTATAAATTTTAATTCACTAAAACGCCTTATGAAACAGTCATTTGAGTGTGGAAATATGATCAAGTATTTCATGAAGATTCTCATACTCACTTTCATTAAAACACCTTCATCAAAAAATGTAGAACTAGTAATGTACTCTAGGAATCTGCTTTGTTGTAAACATCACCAAAACATTATTTTGATAGAATATATTCTATATATATACTCTATGATTACCACCCATATATCCAAAACATATTCCCTTATAAAAATATATGACATGTTTTCTGGATTTCATAAACCATAACCTTTTCTATGACAACCATAGTGTGGTTTAACCTTTCTTTACCAAACATTTTTTTAAACTCCAAGATTCTCAAAACTTCGCCAGATCTTACTCAAAAATAATATGAGACATTTAATTACTATTTATCTTACAAAAAAACTCAAAATACAAAATTTATTTTTATTTCAACATTTATAATATGTTCTAAAGGTCTAATATCGTCATGTTAGCCTGTAGTGGGGAGTGGAGAAGGATAGTTGTGCTTCATCTCTATCATATGTTTCTTCCATTAGTAAAACTACTTCTATATGATCTGGATTTTTCTATTTCAACATATATATGTCTTTTACATTTTTTGAATGATTTTATATCATTCTCTTGATGTTACGGTGGTTGGATTGCTTACACTTTTTCATATTTATCTTATTGAAATAGTCTTCTATGTGAAAGTATTTATTGTCATTGTGGTTTAATTTGTTTATAAAAAAATTAAAAAGTGGCTATTCTTTTGTTTTTTACTTTAAATATTATTTTAAATTTTAAAATAACCAATTTTAAGACACATGAAATGTGTTGTGGATTAGTGATAGAACAATGGGAAAGTTCTTAAAAATTGTTTTTTTAATTCCAATTTTTGAAAAATCTTAAACAAACAAATTATAATTTTTAGATAAGTATTTTTTTTCAAGAAAAAGTACTTTTGTTTACAAAAAAACATAACTAAACAAATGAGTTCTATTATATATGATTTGATATTTTGAAATTTAAATCATAAATTTGAAAGTGGAATTGAGGAACTATAAGTTGATTGTTTGGTAATATCAAATTGAATTCCACACATAATCTAACTCAATAAAAATGCAATAAATTAATTATAATTATTTTTATATATATATTTATAAGTAAAAATATAAATGAACTAAAAATTTTATTCAGTTAAATGAATTATAATTATAATTATATTGGTAATTAAATTTCGTCATAATAAATTTAATCATGCAAATATTATTATAATTAATAATTTTAATTACATTAATTTATATTTTATTTATGGCATCCCACCTTTTATTACATAAATTTTCATTAAATTTTACAAAAAGAGGATCTTTAAAGTTTAGTGTCTTGGAAATCAGGAACATAAAACATGAAAACATAAAACATTCTTTAAAATCTCCTCCAAAAGATTCATGAAAATCTCATCCTATTTAAAATTACGGCATCTCATAACCTGGAGACATACATCAAAGGAAAGGGTGAGTAAGAGGCCCAGTAAGGAAAGCAAGGGAATCATTTTACTTGTGATATCAATAAGAACTTAATGAAAAACATAAAGACATGGGAAATAGAAGAAGAGGCATATCATAATAAAAATAAAAGTAAAAATAACTTTAATTTGTGGCTACAACATTTAATTTATACATTCATGAACATATCACCAAGGTTTATCCCCAAGGTGTCATAAAAATTACCAGGTTTATTCACCAAGGTATCATGAAACTTGTCATCTCTAGAGATAAAATTCTTTAGCCAATGCATTGGAGAACTAGAAGGGTGAAACCTTAATATGTCTTTATTTTCATGCGATTCACATAGATCATAATCATAAATTTCAAAAATAACCCAAAGAGAGTAAAATAAATGGGTTTCACTTCAAAATTGTGATGTTTTAAAAAGTTCTTAAAAATAAGATCATTATGTCAATTATAACCAATGGAAAGAGAGTGAGGGTTATATGTATGTAAATTATAGAATCAAATAGATCAATTTTATTTCTTGATGAATACCCCTATAAATGAAATAGGTTTGGGTATTCACATAAATAAAATAATAGAATTTCTTGAGAAAAAGATATAGATTTTGAGATGAAATTTCTGCAGCATAACGGCTATATAACATGGTTTTAGAAAACATTAAAAAGAGAGAGGAAAAGGGTCAACCACTCATAAATAACTCATGACATAGTATAGGTATAGGATAAAATTTAAATAAGAACATTTTATTAATGTTTTAATGACATGCCACATAAATAGGAAACATGAAAGAAAAGAGATGATGTGATTTCTTTTACCAAAATTCGATAGCCTAACAGCATCTCTTAAAAATTAAGAATACAAGTTGATGAGAACAGAAATGTCATCTCATAAATTGAACATGAAATATAAAACACTAGGTATATATAATATCAAACCCCCACATAATAAAATAGAAACTATAAGACATAACATAAATAAAGTCATGACTTTAAAGAGGAGGGTGAAAGGTTCCATTATCGTAATGAGAAACATCAAAAACTCAAAGTTCAGGACCTCGGGGGATTTAGGGCACCTTGGGAGGAATCCTTGGGAGGTAAAATGATCATAGATTTGTTGGGGAGGAATTTTTAATGAAAGTAATGAAGGAAAGGGTTCGTATTTATAGAAAAAGTGAGAGAGTATTTTATTAATTTCCAAAGGACACCTCATTGGTGCTATTTGAAAAACCATGGGATTTCCCATGGTATTTTCTCATGGTATTGACCACTTGGGACACCTCATAAGATATATTAATATTCCCAAGTCGACCAGAATAATAACATCATTGTTACATCATTAATGATGTCATTAAACACACTGAAACTCAAAACTGTATTCTCACTATTCACTGAAAAAAAAATTATAAAAATATCATAAATACACCCTAACCTAATATAGGTTCTCAAAATTCACAAATTAAATCCATTTTATGAAAATATTTTTATAAATATTTTTAATTTATTTTTTAACTAAAATCATTATTTATTCAAAAACCAACTCTAAAAGTATAACTGGTTTTGTAACACCCTGATAAAGTAATCAAGGTCCCATAAAATTATCGTATAACCATACAAAAATAAAGTAAAAAATTTATAATTATATTTTTTGAAAATATATTTCCATTTTATATTATTAAATTAATTATAAAATTGTAAATAAAATATTTATGACATACAAAAATACCAAAACTTATATTATGATCATTTTTTTACTTTTAAGATGACTAAATTGTATTTATACATTCATAGGTGAATTTTCTATATTTTAGTTGATTTACTATTAATTATTATTAATTAGTATTCATAATGGTATTTTACTATTCACCAAAAAAATATTTTGATCATATTGAACGACATTTTTCACCCAGATTACAACAATGTATGACGGATTTTTGAAAACCATTTCACAGAAAAAGTTATTTAATAGTAAAATATTTTTTTAATATTAATCAAAATAACACTATTCATCACATACTATTCATCAAGAAAACACTATTCATACAAAATTGTTCCTCAAATAAAATATTATTTATAAAAAAATAATACTTATTAGAAAAATTATTAAAATTCAGCCTAGATTAATTTTGACATTTGAAATTCAAAAATGATATTTATTTAACCATAATAATTCTCTAAGTGAGAAATTTATCTTTTAAATACAAAAATTATTATTTATTAAAAATAATAGCAGATAGAAATGGAATACTGAAATTGCATAGGGAATACATTTAAAAAAATAAAACTATTTTATAAATTACATTTAAAAGGGGAGTTGTGATCATACTATTTAATTAAAATAATCATTATCCCATATACCTTAATTTGTTATAATAATTATATCAATTTTTGAAAACTACAATTTGGGTCTGAAGTAATTTGATGTGATTATATTGTAAAACATAATAAAAAGTTACTAGGAGGGAAGAGATCCATAAATAAAAGAAGTACATTTTTTCGGGTCGTTACATTCTTCCCCCTTAAATAAATTGCATCCTTGCAGTTTTCTATTTTTAGAAATTTATTAATATTAGGAAACTTATAATTATAAAATAATTTCATGTCTTAAAAAAATTATTATTCTTTAACAACAATTACATTTCTCTATAAATTCTTCATAATGATTCATAAAAAGCTTGTGATTAACCAAAAATATCCCCCGGAAGTGTCAAACCAAGAGTGCAGCAAGGCCCGTTGTTGTGTACCAAGATACCAGGGTCAAAACCGAAACTCCTTGATAGATTTTTCACTCCTAGGTACATTTTTTCTAGATCCACGTCCACTTGTTCATATCCATACAAGGATTTATTTGTTCGGAAACCACTTACTTCATATTTCACCAAAATACCAGGAAGTTTTCCTATATTTATAATTTTCTATAAGGTTCATCCTAAAGTTTTCATATCCTAATTTCCACAAATAACTAAATTTTCCTTTGATACCAACTATAGAATCTGGCCTTTTATTACATAAATTTTCATTACATTTTACAAACAGAGGATCTTAAAAGTTTAGTGTCTTAAAAATCAGAAGAATAAAACATGAAAACATGAAAAAATTCCTTTAAATACCCTTGAAAAGATTCTTGAAAAGTTCAACCTATGTACAATTACTGGATCTTCTAACCTGGAAACATACCTCAAAGGAAAGAGTGAGTAGGAGGCCCAATAAGGAAAGCAAGGGAATCAGTTTACTTTTGATATCAATAAGAACTTAATAAAAACGTAAAGACATGAGAAATAGAAGAATAAGATTATCATAATAAATATAACATGAATCATAACTTCAATATGTGGCTACAACATTTAATTTATACATTCATGAACATATCACCAAGGTCCATCCCCAAGGTGTCATAAAAATTACCAGGGTTATTCACCAAGGAATCATGAAACTTTTCATCTATAGGGATTAAATTCTATACCCAATGCATCGGAGAGCTATTAGGGTGTATCCTTAATATGTATTTATTTTCATGTGATCCACATAGATCATAATCATACATTTCATAAATAACCCAAAGAGAGTAAAAGAAATGTGTTTCACTTCAAAATCGTGACGTTTTAAAAAGTGTTTAAAAACAAGATCATTATGTCATTTATAACCCATGGAAAGGGAGTAAGGGTTAAATATATTTCAATTAAAGAATCAAATAGATAAATTTTATTTCTTGATGAATACCCCTATAAATTAAATAGGTTTGGGTATTCACATATATAAAATAAGAGAATTTCTTGAGAAAAAGAGAGATATTTTGAGACGAAATTTCTACAGCATAACAGCTATATAACATGGTTTTAGAAAACATTAAAAAGAGATGGTACAAGGGTCACACACTCATAAATAAATCATGAAAAATATAGGGATAGTATAAAATTTAAATAAGAACATTGTATGCATGTTTGATTGACATACCACATAAATAGGAAACATGAAGGAAAAGAGATGATGTGTTTTTTTTACCAAAATTCGGCATCCAAACGGTGTCACTAAAAAATTCAGAAAAAAATTTTATGAGAGTGGAAAGGGGATCTAAACAATTGAAAATGAAATGGACAATAGTTGGGAAATAAAATAACAATCCCCCACATAATAAAATGGAAACTTTAAGATATAACATAAAGAAATTTGTGACTTAAAAGAGGAGGGTGAAAGGTTCCCTTACCTTAAAGAGTAACTTCAAAAACACGAAGTTTAGTTACTTGGGGGGGATTGATGGAACCTTGGAAGGACTACTTGGGAGATAAAAAGACCAGATCTTTGTTGGGGAGGAATTTGGAATGAAAGGTATGAATTAAAGGGTTTGTATTTATAGCAAAAGTGAAAGAATATTTTATTAGTTTCTAAAGGACACCTCAGCGGTGGTATTTGTAAAACCATGGGATTTCCCATGGTATTGGACACCTGGGACACCTATTAAGATATATTACTATTCACAAGTTTACCAGAATTATTACATCATTATTACATTATTAATGATTTCATTAAACACACCAAAACTCAAAACTATATTTTCACTATTCACCAAAAAAAGAATTTTATAAAAATCCCCTAAATTCACTCTAACCTAATATAGATAATATAAATTAAAAAATGAACTCCATTTTATGAAAATAAGTTTTTGAATATTTTTAATTTAATTTTTAAATAAAATCATTATTTATTCAAAAAAAACAACTCAAAAACTATAACTTGTTTTGTAACACTATTAGAAAGTAATCAAGGTCCCATAAAATTATTGTATAATCATAAGAAAATAAAGTAAAAATTTATTATTACATTTTATGAAAATAAATTTCCATTTTAAATTATTAAATTAATTATAAATTTGTCAATAAAATATTTATGACATATAAAAAATACCAAAACTTATACTACGATTGTTTTTTTAACTTTTAATATGTCTAAATTGTATTTAAACATTCATGGGTGAAGTTTATATTTTTTTAGATAATTTACTATTCATTACTATTCATAATGTTATGTTACTATTCACCAAAAAAAATATTTTGATCTTATTGAACCACATTTTTCACCCAGATTACAACCATGTATGACGGATTTTTTAAAATCATTTCACAGAAAAAGTTGTTTAATAATAAAATATTATTTTACTATTCATCAAAATAAAACTATTCATAAAATATTATTCATAAATAAAACACTATTCATCCAACACTATTCATCAAATAAAATACTACATATACAAAAATCGATAGTTAGAAAACTTCTAAAAATTCAGCCTAGATTAATTTTGACATTTGAAATTAAAAAATGATGTTTATTTAACCATAATAATTCTTTAAGTATGAGAAATTTATCTTTTAAATATAAAAATACTTATTTATTAAAAATAATAGCTGATAGAAAAGGAATAATGAAATTGCAAAGTGAAATTTCTGACACTTAAAAAAATAAAATTATTTTATCATTTACATTTAAAATGGGAGTTTTAATCATACTATTTAATTAAAATTATCATTATTCCATATACCTTAATTTTTTATAATAATTATATCAATTTTTGAAAACTACAATTTGGGTCTGAAGTAATTCGATGTGCTTCTATTGTAAAATATAATAAATAATTATTGGGGGGAAATAGATCCATAAATAAAAGAAGTACATTTTTTCGGGTCGTTACATTATCCCCCCTTAAATAAATTGGGTCCTCGCAATTTTCTCTTATTATAAATTTTTTACTATTAGGAAACTTATAATTATAAAGTAATTTCATGACTTAAAAAAATTATTGTTCTTTTACAACAATTACATTTCTCTATATATCATTCATAATGGTTCATAAAAAGTTTGTTATTAACCAAACATATCCCCTGGGAGGGTCAAACTAGCAGTGCAGTAAGGTTCGTTTCCATGTATCAAGATACCCTAGGTCAAGCCTGAAACTCCTTGTTAGTGATTTCACTCTTAGGTACATTTGTGCCAGAGCCACATCCACTTGTTCTTATCTAGACTGGTATTTATTTGTTCGGAAACAACTTACATAATATTTCAGAAAAATATCAGGAAGTTTTCCTATATTTAAAATTTTTTATAGGGCTCTTCTTAAAGTATTCATAGCCTAATTTCTACAAATAACTAAACTTTCCATTGATAATAACTATGGAATCTCGCCATTAATTACATAAATTTTCATTACATTTTACAGACAAAGGATCTTTAATCTTTAGTGTCTTGGAACTTAGAAACATAAAACATGAAAACATAAAACATTCTTTTAAATCTCCTTGAAAATATTCTTTAAAAGTTCATCCTATTTATAATTACTACATCTCATAACCTGGAGACATACATCAATGTTAAGGGTGATCAGGAGGCCCAGTAAGGAAAGCAAGGGAATCAGTTTACTTGTGATATCAATAAAAACTTAATGAAAAACATAAAGACATGAGAAATGGAAGAAGATTCATATAATAATAAAAAATAACATGAATCATTACTTGAATATGTGTCTATAACATTAAATTTAGACATTCATGAACATATCCCCAAGGTTCATCCCCAAGGTGTCATAAATATTACCAGGGTTATTCACCAAGGTATCATGAAACTTGTCATCTTTAGAGATTAAATTCTTTACCCAATGAATTGGAGCGCTATTAGGGATCACACTTAATATGTATTTATTTTCATGTGATCTACATAGATCATAATCATACATTTCATAAATAACTCAAAGAGAGTAAAAGAAATGGGTTTCACTTCAAAATCGTGACGTTTTAAAAAGTGCTTAAAAACAAGATCATTATGTCATTTATAACCCATGGAAAGGGAGTGAGGTTTATATGTATGTAAATTCAAGAATAAAATAGATAAATTTTATTTCTTGATGAATACCCCTGGAAATTAAATAGGTTTGGGTATTCACATATATATAATAATATAATTTCTTGAGAAAAATAGAGATATTTTGAGATGAAATTCCTGTAGTATAAAGGCTATATAACATGGTTTTAGAAAGCATTAAGAAGAGAGGGTAAAAGGGTCACCCACTCATAAATAACTCATGACACAGTATAGGGATAGGATAAAATTTAAATAAGAACATTGTATGGATATTTTAATGAAATACAACATAAATCGGAAACATGAAAGAAAAGAGATCATGCGATTTCTTTTTCCAAAATTTGGAAGCCTAAAAGAGTCTCCTAAAAATTCATAAAACAAGTTTATGAGAGATAAAAAGGTCCTTAATCAATTTAATATGAAATTTATAGTAGTAGGGATATATAAGAACAAACCCCACATAATAAAATGTAAACTATAAGACATAACATAAAGAAAGTCATGACATAAAAGAGGAGGATGAAAGGTTCCCTTACGTTAAATACAAACTTCAAAAACATGAATGTTAGGAATTTGGGGGCTTGAGGGAACCTTTGTAGAACTAATTGTGAGGTAAAAGGACCAGATATTAATTGGGGAGAAATTTGGAATGAAAGGAATGAAGTAAAGGGTTGTAATTTATAGAAAACGTGAGGGAATATTTTATTAATTTCCAAAGGAAACCTCATCGGTGGTATTTGAAAAACCATGGGCTTGACCATGGTGTTTTCCCATGGTATTGGACACATGGGACACCTAATAATATATCTTACTATTCATAATTCCACCATAATTATTACATCATTAATGATTTCATTAAACACATCGATACTCAAAACTGTATTTTCACTATTCACCAAAAAACAAAGAATTTTATAAAAATATCATAAATTCACCCTAACCTAATATATATGCACTAAATTAAAAAATGAACTCCATTTTATGAAAATAATATTCAAAAAAAATTAATTTAATTTTTAATTAAGATCATTATTTATTCAAAAAAACAACTCAAAAACTATAACTTGTTTTGTAACACCTTAAGAAAGTAATCAAGGTCCCATAAAATTATCGTATAACCATAAGACAATAAAGTAACAATTTATGATTACATTTTATGAAAATACATTTCCATTTTAAATTATTAAATTAATTATAAAATTGTAAATAAAATATGTATAACATTCAAAAATAACAAAACTTATACTATGATCACTTTTTCACTTTTAAGATGTCTAAATTGTATTTATATATTCATGGGTGAAGTTTTTTATTTTTATAGATATTTTACTATTCATTACTGTTCATATGAGTATGTTACTGTTCACCAAAAAATTATTTTGATCTTATTGAATCACATTTTTCACCCTGATTACAACCATGTATGATGGATTTTTAAAAATCATTTCACAGAAAAAGTTATTGGGTAACAAAATATTTTTCTACTATTCATAAAAATAACACTATTAATGAAATTATATTCATCAAATACTATTCATCAAAAAACTATTCATCCAACACTATTCATCAAATAAAATACTATTTATAAAAAAATGATACTTCTTAGAAAACTTCTAAAAATTCATCCTAGATTAATTTTGACATTTAAAATTCAAAAATGATGCTTATTTAACCTTAATTATTCTCTAAGTATGAGAAATTTATCTTTTAAATATAAAAATACTTATTTATTAAAAATAATAGCAGATAGAAAAGGAATACTGAAATTGCATAGTGAAATTTCAGACACTTAAAAAACTTATTTTATCATTTACATTTAAAAGGGGAGTTTTAATCACACTATTTAATTAAAATAATCATTATTCTATAAATGTTAATTTGTTAAAATAATTATATAAAATTTTGAAAACTACAATTTGGGTCCAAAGTAATTCGATGTGCTTCAATTGTAAAACATAATAAAAAGTTATTAGGAGGAAAGAGATTCATAAATAAAAGTACATTTTTTTGGGTCGTCACATTCCTACCCCCTTAAATAAATTGCATCCACACAATTTTCTATTATTAGAAATTTGTTACTATTAGAAAACATATAATTATAAAGTAATTTCACACCTTAAAAAATTATTATTCTTTAACAATAATTACATTTCTCTATAAATCCCTCATAATGATTCATACAAAGATTGTGATTAACCAAACATATCCCCAGGAAGTGTCAAACCAAGAGTGAGACATGACCCATTGTTGTGTACCAGGATACCCTGGGTCAGGTTCGAAACTCCTTGTTAGAGTTTTCACTCCTAGGTAAATTTGTGTTAGATCCACATCCACTTGTTTGTATCCAGACAGGGATTTATTTGTTCGAAAACCACTTACTTAATATTTCACCAAAATACCAGGAAGATTTCCTATATTTAAAATTTTCTATAGGGTCCTTCCTAAAGTTTTCATATCCTAATTTCCACAAATAACTAAATTGTCCTTTGATACCAACTATAGCATCCCGCCTTTTATTACATAAATTTTCATTAGATTTTACAAACAGATGATCTTTAAAGTTTAGTGTCTTGGAAATCAGGAACATAAAACATGAAAACATAAAAAAATTATTTTAAATACCCTTGAAAAGATTATTGAAAATTTCATCCTATGTACAATTACTGCATCTCCTAACCTAGAGACATACATCAAAGAAAAGGGTGAGCAGGAGGCCTAATAAGAAAAGCAAGGGAATCAGTATACTTGTGATATCAATAAGAACATAATGAAGAACATAAAGACATGATCAATGGAAGAAGAAGATTATCATAATAAAAATAAAATGAATCATAACTTGAATATGTGGCTACAACATTTAATTTAGATATTCATGAACATATCACCAAGGTCCATCCCCAAGGTGTCATAAAAGTTACTAGGGTTATTCACCAAGGAATCATGAAACTTGTCATCTCTAGAGATTAAATTATCTACCCAATGCATTGGAGCGCTATTAGGGTGTATCCTTAATATGTATTTATTTTCATGTGATGAACATATATCATAATCATACATTTCATAAATAACCAAAAGAGAGTAAAAGAAATGTGTTTCACTTCAAAATAATGACGTTTTAAAAAGTGATTAAAAACAAGATCATTATGTCATTTATAACCCATGGAAAAAGAGTGAGGGTTAAATGTATTTCAATCACAGAATAAAATAGATCAATTTTATTTCTTGATGAATACCCCTAGAAATGAAATAGGTTTGGGTATTCACATATATAAAATAATATAATTTCTTGAGAAAAAGAGAGAGATTTTGAGATGAAATTTTTGCAGCATAATGGTTATATAACATGGTTTTATAAAACATTAAAAAGAGAGGGTAAAAGGGTCACCCACTCATAAATAAATCATGAAAAAGTATTGGTACGGGATAAAATTTAAATAAGAACGTTGTATGGATGTTTGAATGGCATACCACAAAAATAGGAAACATGAAATAAAAGAGATGATGCGATTTCTTTTACCAAAATTTGGAAGCCTAACGACATCACTTAAAAATTAAGAAAACAATTTGATGAGAGTGGAAAGTGACTCTCAACAATTGAAAATGAAATGGACAGTAGTAGGGATATAAAATAACAAACCCCATACAATAAAAATAGAAGCTATAATACATAACATAAAGAAAGTCGTGACATAAAATAGGGGGTGAAAGGTTCCCTTACCTTAAAGAGTAACTTCAAAAACTCGAAGGTTAAGACCTTGGGGGACTGATGGAACCTTGGAAGGACTACATGGGAGGTAAAAAGATCAGATCTTTGTTGGGGAGGAATTTGGAATGAAAGGAATGAAGGAAAGGGTTGGTATTTATAGAAAAAGTGAGGGAATATTTTATTAATTTTTAAAGGACACCTCAGCAGTGGTATTTGAAAAACCAGGGGCTTGCCTATGGTATTTTCCACTTGGAACACTTCATAAGATATCTTACTATTCACAAGTCAACCAGAATTATTACATCATTTTTACATCATTAATTATGTCATTAAACACACTGAAACTCAAAACTATATTTTCACTATTCACAGAAAAACAAATAATTTTAAGGTTCAACGTGTAATTAAATAATATTTTAACCTAAACCCCAACTATATATATTAATGGTTATGTATTTTTTGTAGTTTTGATTGTAAAAATTGAAAAATTGAGTATTGAGAATCCTTGCGCATAACAGACTTCTCTCTCAAATTTTTCCTCCTCTCTTTTCTCAAGAACGAGAAGAACTCCTTCAATGATGATGGAACTTGAGTGATCAAGAATAAAAATATAAGACATTTGATTTGTTGTTCTAGTACCCATAAATTAATCAGTGTCATTTGAAGATTAAAGGAGAGTGTTTGGATCACCTCTAAAGGGATATACACTTGGATCCTACAAGTTAAATGAAAGATATCTAGAAAGGTTTTTTCGGATGATAAACATATCCTATGAAGAAATATCCCAAGACGAGGGATGATTTATTTAGATCTAAATAAATTAATTTTGAATTTATCATGAAAAGATCCTCCATTGGGGTTCCATGACATTTTATTTTAAAAAAAATTAAATATATCCACCACCATCAAAACTTCTGCTACTCCAAGATCCTATAAATGGTGTCAGAGTGGTCACATTTTAAATTTATAATTATTTATTTGATGGTTTCTATATATGTGAAATAATGGTTTGATTATCACTTCAATATTATTTTTTCTTTAATCTTATTTTAATTGACATGCATTCGTCATTTTAATTTATTCATTCTATATTCTCAATTTTTTATGTCCAAGAATAGATAAAGAATGATCGAATATTCCATAGAGAAGTGTCAAGTATTCTGGTTGGATTGCATGGGATTACACAACATGTAGCTAGAAGTACACATCATGTACCTAAGTGAAATTAACCTGGTCATGTCATGGGATACATGTTTTTTCAAGAAATAAATACACACTATCCATTTATTAAACACTAAATTTTTATTATGCCATCCTGGCACACAGAATGTCAGATTGCACGGTATGTATAATGTGTACACATCATGTAGTCTACACGGTTTAGTAGAAAAAATCATGAAAACTGTGTGGTCAAATACAGAGTCAAAACCATATAAGACTGAAATCCTATAGCACTAATTAAGTACATGACATTTAGTTGGAATACACTATGTGTAGTTCATTATTTCATATGTCCAAATAACAAACTGAGTTTCTCTGCTGGTTGTGTAGACACATGTCAATCATAACACATGACATGTAGCTCACATACACGTCATGTGATCCCATGTCCAAATAATAAATCAAGCCTTTTAGTGGGTTGTGAGGACGCATAGAAAGAGTGGTACACAACATGTAATTGGATTGTATACACCATGTAGTTCAGTCAAGAAACACGTTGAAGGCCTAGGAATGTATCTCGGGTACAAAACAACTGAGGTATACATCATGTAGCTTGTAAGTACATGCTATGTATTCTCCCAATAACTGAAAAAAAAAATTACATTAAATTTCTAATTGTATCATTAAAACCTTATTATATTGATTGGAACATATTCTATTTTACAATTTAATAATGGTTTTAAATAAGTACAGATACTCAATTAATTAATTTTAATCATCTACATTAATTTCCTATGCCATGTATTTTCTATAAATTCATTCATGATGGGTATCTCTAAAGGAAATTTGGATGGTCATTAAGATAAAAGGGAATTGATTAAATAATCATTTAATTAATTAATAAAAGCATGTTCATCTTAATAATAAATGATGGATAGAAATTAATATTATCCAGTGTACTTTTGCATAACGATTGTGTGGATATGATCAATCATGAACTTGACCAGTACCTATGTATGTGTTGGCATTATTTAATTTAATTTATTTCATTTGTTTATAATTATTAATTATTAAATTAAAATTTATGGTTTGTGAGTCATCTCTCTCTCCATTATTATGTATGACTTGTGTGTCCATGGTTATTTATGTAATTCCTATTAACCGATTATTTGGTTCCCTCACTTGCTTGTGAGTTATAAATACATGTAATACATGGAGTATTCAAAGGCGCATGGAGGTGATTCAGGACAGAACCAATATTATGCTAATATAAATTATACATGGGTGGACAGGAGGAATGCTACAACTCATGCCAAGTCCAGCATGAGGCGTTTTTTTCTTGGGTTATTGGTTGATTTATTTTCCACTCTGTAAATACACTGTTATATAAGCTCGTGATCATGTCATTTATTTATTTATTTCGTTCTTTCTTTCTTATGCATTATTTACTTAATAGATGCAATACCTCTATCACATAAATAAATGAATTAATATAAAAATATGGAATATAAATAAATGGATTATGTGTAAATGTATTATCAAAACATGGTTAATCACATAAGTAAAATCCACTTAATATTAAAAAGATATGTAAAAAATAAACCATGATAATTTTATGCATAATAAAATAAAATCACTTAACTCAATATTTAGTTGGGATTGGCCGACCATTTCTTGATTAGGAATTAAATCCATAGAACTAAGTGTTTGAACAGCATTTTTTAGAACAGTTACATTTATCATGGAGTTCTTATGAAGGTTTTGGTTGAATTAGACTTCTTATATCAAGATAAGTAACTCTCTCTAGACTTGATATAACTTGGATATGGGGGTCAAGGAAATACAATTTAGGATTTCAAGATTGGTGAGTCCACTCAACATATCAAGAAGCTGTGAGCCCATGGTTAGAAAAGAACTTCATACCTAATTACCATCAAGTAGATCGACTAACCCTTATTGGGTTTATGAGAATGGGCATATGGATCGTTAAC
Source organism: Viscum album (assembly GCA_963277665.1). NCBI lineage: Eukaryota > Viridiplantae > Streptophyta > Magnoliopsida > Santalales > Viscaceae > Viscum > Viscum album. The sequence goes on from OY728123.1 coordinate 1,930,902,772, forward strand.
ATTAGAATTTCCTAGAAATTAGACATTCTGAGTTCAATGGTGAGGGGTATTGGGAATTGATAAAATTGTGAGAGACATAATAAAATTAAATTTATTATTTCTCAGATAATTTTTAATCAATTAAAGTAATAATCATTTGTTTTAATTATTATAGAAAAAGTAAATAAAACCCATGAATACAGTGTGATCATTTTTTAACTCAGGGTATGTCATTTCAAATAAAAATTTCTGAATATGGTACGATCATTTATGCAATTTATTATTATCATAAAAATTATATTATGTGTTGGAATCCCTTTTTCCCATTCTTCTACACTATAAAGAGAGTGAAGGTAACAAGAAATCCTACTAGAGATATGTAGAGGATTCTTCCTATGTATTTTGTATCATATTATCAACTATGTCCATAGATTTGATGATAAAACATAATTACATGGATGTTCATGCTATAATTTCTCATCTCAAATCTCTTGAGAAAAATAAAGAAAGGATTGAAATAAATAATATTGTAAATATACTATATCATTAAATACTAGAGTAAGGTAATTTAGCTATTGATTGTGATTTGAATATGCTAAGGGTATATTGATTAGTTAAAAAAATTAAGCTTCCACTTGGATAATAAATTATCCAATAATCTTATTATATTATCCTTACCACCAAGTATATCCTTATTTGTTTAATGCTAGATAAATAAAATGGATAAGTCACTTGAGAAACTTTTTTCCATACTTCACTAAGTAGATAAGGACTAGTTGATACCATTTTCTCTACCCCTTATAGTGAAAATTTTGAAAGACAGGGATGAAGATCCCATTGGTAATATATATCAAAAATATCCTTTATAGTTTCTTTCAATGAGAAAAAAGATTCTAAGGCTGGAGAATTAATAGGAGGCTATTTGTTTCTCATCTATATATCTTGGACACTAGAAAATAAATTGCAATTAATTAAAGAAGAAAATAGTTTCATCTACTTCGGGTATATTCATCAAGTTTCTATTCAAAACTTGTGTTCTAAATTCAATATGTTTACAACATACATGTATCTGAATACAAGAAATGAGCAAGAATAGAAAGGTTATGATGTGAACTCAAAAGGAGCTGAGAATGGGTGATTCTTATGTCTTCCAAGAAGATCTCACTACCTCTCATTACCAAAATGGATTAATTCAAGTATTTAATTAGTGTTACCAAAATATTCATCTTAGTGTTCAACTAGACACAATAATACATTATTTTACATTTTAAATAAATGTTTTTATGGTACTTTAATACTAAACTATTATTTTTGTAGCTCTTGAATCATATGTTTCTATTGAAATGAATGATGAATATAGAATATAAGACTCTTACCCAAATGTGATAAGATAATTATTTTTCAAATAAAATACAAATTAGTTGACCCATTTATACCCATAAAAGTGTTTGAGTCTCAATTGAGCTAAGCTATTGGATATACAAACAAACTACTTATCATGTTTTAAATAAAAAAACTTTTAGAAAAGGGTACATCACAAAGTTTTTAAAGTTAGTTCAACATGTTCATGTGAGCTATTCTAAAGATAAAGGTAACTTCATATAATTTATGAGATTCCTTTATTAAATTCTAGAAATACTCACTAAAGTAAAAGAGTGGACTTTGTAAAGATTGAGGAATCTTTATGTGAGTTTTTTAGATAAAAACATATTCAAGTAACCATTGATCATATATGTGGATTAAAATTTATCTCTAACTCACATTTATTTATATAAACCAATGTATATATAATAGTATGATTATGATCAATGATGAGTCTTATATATATTGAAAATATTCCATTATTCTTTCTAAGACATGTTTTTCAGATAAAAGTGAAACAACTAACTACATGCCAACTATATTATCTAATGGATATTATATCAATTGTGATATGATAAGAATATATTAGAAAACTAACACAAGTTTTTTAGGGAAGTCATTTGATAAAATATGGTTTTAGATACAAATGAATATCAAAACACTAAGGTGAATCTGAGTTAATAACCCTATATCCACTAAGGATATTAACGTCTAGCCAAGACCAACGATAATTCCATTAAAGGAAGCCTGTTTTTTTAAGATAGTGGGATAATAATTAACTTAGAAAAGTTTAAGGATATGGATGCACATGAGTTAGCATAGTAATACTGAAATCCACTAAGCTTAGTAGGAGTAGTAGTTCCAGAGACGCATATTTCATAGAAATTTATAACAAAATAGGTTGTTTTTGTTCATTACGGTGGGTGATTCATATATTATTCTTTTAGAATATATACTTCGACAAGGTGCCCCCCACACATGGATGGGGTGGTATGGAGGGAGGGGTTTGGGGCGTCGGTCATGGGGTCAAGTCACTGAGCTGTTTATTTGTAGGATTTATCATAGCATATGTGATTCATCCTTTGATGGTTGTAGCCCAACCTTTTAAATACTTCTATAAGGAAGAATTAGATGGTAATATTGTAAGGTTAAAAAGAATGTATAAATTCAATAGATGGACTCCATGTATCAAAATTTGTAATTCCTTATTATGAATATTTCTAATACTTGATTCTGCTGGTGAGTATTCAAGAGAAAATGAACATGGATAGTACAAGATGGTACTGATAAAGCATGATTGATTTTTAAAAAGGGTTTAGTATTTGAAAAAATGTATACACTAATAATCATTACTAAAATCATCTTGAATTATACTTGTCAAAATATACTTCCATGATCATCGTATTAGGCTATTAATTATCAATGACACCTCATATGGAAGAATCCTTATGGTTTATGTCTATATAACATGACTAAAAGGATACCCTATGGTATATGTATACGTGGAATAACTAAAAAGAGTTAGTGACATCAATTAATTCCAATAATATAATCTGATTACATAAATTCATTTATGGATAAATCGCACAAAGTGATCATAGAATGTTTATTTGGAAAATAATGAGTAACATGTGTATCTATCTGATTAGTGATAGAACAATAATTTTTTAAGATAAATATTTTGATAACATATGGAAAAAATGTTGTGTATTACTAGTTTATTGAGACTAAGGAATGAAATTTCTACAAGTATAACTTAAAGTCGCAACAATGTTCTAGGGAAAAAGATCTATAAAATATATCCATGGTTTTTCTAAATTTATTCATGGTACATATATTTAAAATGTATTGAAAAATACAAGTTGAAACAATTAAAGGCCAAATTTTTCTTATAATATAATATTTTCTAGTATAACATGCATGGTAAGAGGAATTGATTATGGAGATTGAATGAATTTAAAAATCTGAAGTGCTAGGAATTCATCTCATATGCCATGATATGTACTGAAGTTTTATAATACTTATATATAAATCATATTAAGTGAATATCAAATAGGTCCAACATAATTGCATCAATTTGTAATTATAACTGTCCAAAAGTATTTTGAAAAGTAAAATAGGATTATTTCTTGGTGTCTTGAGAAGTTGGAATAATAGTGATCATGGAAATTGAACACTTGACTTCACTTAGTTCAATTTGATCATATATCACAAAAATTGATAAGGTAATATGCAAGAAAAACTTATTACAGACAATGGTTTCCATATCTACAATATCCGAGTATATTGTGGCTTCCATTGTATCTTAAGGAGTGGTTTAGCAACGTCCTATTTTTATTTTGGGTTATACCAAAAGAAAAGGTATTATCATTTTTATGATAAGATTTGACTATGGAATTGGTCAAGATTTCAAACCTTCTACATGGGAACAAAAGATGGACACTTGGTTATATCACTAATTGAGTGATTTTCTCAAGGTAGTAATGTTGTAGTAAAAATATTCTCCACACAAACATGTGGCTTTACCAACCGTAGTCATGGAAACATGATAGGTCTAGCATCTATATCCATACTCAACATAATCATGTTCAACATGTGTGAACTAAACCGTCATTAGTAGTTGGATCTAGTGAAAGTGGGAGTTTATTGGAGTTTGTTCCCAAGAACCAAATACTTTTTACTTTAGATTACATGTATGTTCAAAGAAGTGAATATTGATATAAATGTCTTATCACATATTGATTGTTCTTCATCATAACATTAATGTGATAATGTCCAAGAGTATCTATTTCATTGATAAGGTTATAATAGTTCCCCGCTATAATGAGAACCTTGAAGTGTCATGAAGATATTATTAAATTTATTTATATGGTTGGATAAAATAATATGATAGGGAACATAATATATATATTTTTAGGTGTGAGTAATCATAATCGGATGAGTCTTCTTCTCATGAAGTTGGCACTTGGAAATCTGCAAGTTGGGAGATTATGAGAATAGACATGCCTGTAGGAATTTTGCATGTTTTGGAGTTATTGGATATTACTATCTGTGGGTGTGTGTAATGGTCCTTATAATTTATGATTATCATTAATACATGTTATGACTCGCGCAATTAGATTTACTAATAAAAATTGTTACGTCATATGTTGGTGGGAAGTAGGGTATGTTGGGTGCGTCACGAATGAAAAGTTATTAATAGATAAGTCGAGGAAGCATTTTTTTCCTTCTATATTTAGGGAATTTGATATATTGACTCTTTGATTGGAATAGAACCACCACATTAAATTCTATGGGAATGGTGTAATGACATGTTTATTTAGTCAAAGAAAGATGTATCAAGGGCATAGTTTGATGACACAAATGTGAAACCATCTTGATGAGATATTGAGACAAATGGATTAAGTTACAAAGTGATCATTTGTATATGATTATTGTCCTTGAGTCATTATGTTCTTTATCTTGGGTTCCTTAACCCGTTGCTAGATTGTAATCTTGAACTTTAGGTGAAGCCACCTAATGTCAACAAAAAAATCCTAGATGGTCACATACTAATTATTTTCATTGATCTTGGTTAAATTAGATTTCATTTTTATTAATGGAAGAAATATTATTCTCAAGATCGAGGAACAATTTTATTCAAGTTTTATTGATCGCTAATATTTGCAAGGTAATAAATAATTATTTATTCTTTAATAAATAATTTATTTAGTTAAATGAATATCTATATAAATATTTATTCACTATATTATGAATAAAATATTTATATTTATTTATTGAATATTTAAAAAATATCTATTCATAGGATTGTGGATAAAATATTTATTTATGAATAAAATATTTAACTAAATATTTATTTGGATATTTAATAAATTTCAAGGAGGATGAACAATCCAAGACCATGTTCATTGATAAATATTATTTTTCATGTCGGTAAAATATATTTATCTTTTAGTGAATTAGTACATTCCAAATAAATAATTATTATTATATAGATTTGGGTTTGTTAAATATTATTATATTATTTAAGGGTCATCATGCAATTAAATAATATTTTAACCCAAACCCCAACTCTTTAAATAGATGGTTATGTGTATTGTGTAGTGATGATCACATAATCAAAAAAATTGATAATTAAGAATAAAGGTTTCAGGTGCAGTGGAAGAACAGTTGGGCCAATGCTCAACTTTAATTTTTACCATGATCAATAATTATTCTGCGATCAATACGATAATTAATTCCAGTCTCTAGGTAATAGAATCAAATATTTATATAAAGAAGAAAGAGACCCAAAACCTTTAGAGAGGATCTTACACATCATGTTTATAATTAATTTAAATTTAATTTTTGAAGAAATAAAATCCCTGGATCTTTGGTACTTTCTTGGTTGATGATGTTGATCACCCGGAATGACCCTTTCAAATTGTCTCATTGCACTTGCGAGGATCTAAACCAGAATCTCTCTAACGGTGATCCAAACGTGCTCTGATGGCCTCTGATCAACACCACTCATTATTCGGGCACTAGCGTGGCGATGCAAGTATCTTGTGTCAGTCGTTCTTGATCACATGTTATTTGGTCTTGAAGAACGTCTCTTGTTTTTAAGAGGGGAGGGAAGAGGATTTGAGAAAGAAATTTTTTGGCTCAACAATTCTCAATTCATCAGGCGTACAGTTCGATACATGGCACAATAGACGTACTTGTCTAATTATTGACATGGGGCTTCAGTTACAATATTTAATTGCGTAACAGAAATTAAATACATTCATAACCTTAAATAAAACTCATTATCTTAATAATAATACCAAGTCATTATTTATGGTGTTCAATCTTGCGCAAAATAGATTTATAAATAAAATTCCATGTCACAAAATAATAGCAGCGTTATTATTATTTTAACTTATGTCAACTAGTTAAATAATTATTTACCATCTTACAAATAATTATTTTACTACTAGACTGGCCTTAGTCCACTTGAACTCCACTTCCATTTATTTAACACCTGAATAAATAAATAAATAATTTATTCTCTTAAATAAATATTTTATTTACAAATAAATAGTTATTAAATGTTAAGTAAAATAAATAAATATATTTTATTTTATTTATGAGATCATTTTAAATTGAATAAAATTATTCCATAGTATTGAGAATAATATTTATTTCATTAATTAAATTCAAATAGATTTTAATCGAGACCACCAAAAACATTTAGTGTGTGACCCTCTAGGATTCTTTCTCATTATCATTAGGCGGGTTTGCCTAAAGTCCAATAGTATTTTCTAGAAATGGGTCAAGTCACCCAAGAGACAGAACTTAAATTTTCAACAACGATATCCACATACGAATTCTCACTATGTAATATAATCTCTTTGTCTCAATATCTCATCAAGCAAGTTTCATGATAGTGTCATCAACCTTTATGATTGATACATCATTCTTTGAATACCTGAAATAAACTCATCATTAAACCATGTACATGTAATTTGATATGAAGATTCTATTTCAATCAAAGGGATGAGATATCAACTTCCATAAATGTAAGGGACAAATCCTTCCTTATCTTATCCATTAATAACATGTCACTCGTGACGCACCCAATGTACCCTACTTTTCACCAACATATGGTGTGATGTTTTTCATCATTAAATCAAAGTGCACAAGTCATGACACGTATTAATAATAATCTTAAAGTCTAAGGACCATTACACACACTTGAATATAGGAATATCCGATGATTCCAAAACATGAGGAATTTCTAATGGTGGGTCAGTTCTCATAATCTCTCATCTTGAAGATTACCAAGTAAGAACTTCATGAGAGGAAGTATCATCTTCTTAAGAGTACTCACACCTAACGGTTTATATACTATGTGTCCCATCATAGTATGTCATCCAACCGAAAAACTATATTTAAGAATATTGTTTTAGCATTTAAAGGTTCTCATCATAGCGGGGAACTGTCTTGACCTTATCAATGAAACAAATACTCTAGGAAATTATTACATCATAGTCATGCAGAACAATGAAATATATGCAATAATATGTTTAATATTTAAATAAAGTAAATATCTATGTAATAAAATTAAAAATAGTTGGTTCTAGGACACCAACTCTAACAAACTCCCACTTGGACTAGATCCAACTACCTATGAATTTCAGTCCACTAGACCTCACATAATGATCATGTTTCTGCTAAGTCAAGGCTTTAGTCAAGGGGTCAGCTAGGTTTTCTTCCATGGAAATACTTCTTTCTGCAACTTCACCTCTTTGATAAAATTCCTTCAAGAGATGATACTTCTGAATTTTGTGCTTTGTCCGCTAATGTGACCTTGGATCTTTTTCAATAGCCACCGATACAGTATTATCACAATATAGTGTGATGTGATATTTACTATTATGTACCACATCCAACTCTTGGGCAAAGATTCACATCCAAAATACTTCTTTATCTACCTCAGAAGTTGTGATATACTTAGACTCTGCTGTAGAATATGTGACCACACTCTTCTTTGAGCTCTTTCAACTCAAAAAACTTCTATTCAATGTCAATATGTATCCTCTTTACGAATTCATGTCATCCTGATCAGTCTAGAAACTGGCATCTACATATCTTCTAATGGCTAGTTCCTCATCTCCTCCATAAACCAGGAACATATCCTTAGTACGCCTCAGATACTTAATGATATTCTTGACTACCATACAATGGTGGTCACCTGGGTCATCTTGATATCGGCCTACCACACTAAATTCATAGGCAACATCTATCCTAGTATATAGCCTGGCATACATGACTGACCCAATCATTGATGCATATGGAGTTCTTAACATTCTCTCTCTTTCCTCATGTGTCTGAGGACAAGTGTTATTGGAAAGATGAATGCCATGTGATGCTGGAAACAATCCCCTCTTGGATTATTCCATACTAAATCTCTTTAGTATCTTGTTAATGTATGTACTTTGACTTAGGCCCAGAAATCTCTTGGATCTATCACGATGAATCCTGATTCCAAGAATATATTCTACATAGACGAAGTCCTTTATGGAGAATCATTGATTCAACCATGCCTTAACAGACTATAAGACTGGTATCTCATTCCCAATAAGTAATATGACATCAACATATACTATTAGGAAAACAACTACACTCCCACTAAACCGTTTGTAGACACAAGGATCACATTCATTCATTATAAAACCAAATTCCATTATGGATTCATCAAAATGAATGTTCCATGACCTGGATGTTTTCTTTAATTGATAAATGGATTTCTGCAACTTTCATACTTTATTGGAATCCTTTTGTGTCATAAATCCTTTAGGTTGTGTTATGTAGACATCTTCATGACGGTTCCCATTAAGAAAGGTTGTTTTGACATCCATTTTCCAAATCTCGTAGTCATGGTAAGTTTCTATGGTAAGTATAATTCTGATGGATTTCAACATTGCAACTAGTGAAAATGTTTCATTATAGTCAATGACTTGACGTTGTTTGAACCCTTTTGCAACCATTTATGCCTTATAGGTACTTAATTGTACTTCCATGTCCAGTTTTTTTTAATACCCATTTGAAACCAATAGGATTTACATCAACTGTAGGATCTACCAAACTCCAAACTTGGTTTTGGTACATTGAATCCATTTCATAATTCATGGATTCTTTCCACTTGGCAACGTCTATGCCACTTACTGCTTCCTTGTAGGTTAAAGGATCATTATTATCAACTAATAATGAGTCACCATCCTTTGTAACTATAAAAACATACCATTCATGTTCTCTAACATCTCTTGTACTCCTACGCAATTCTTGTGTCTATGAAATAGTTCTTTCTTCCATGGGGATTTTTGGAATCTATTCTTATACCAACTCTTGTGTACTTTGAGCCTCGACTTCATCAAAGTCTATCTCTCTCACACTATATATTTTATATATGTGATCCCTCTTAAGTAATATGGTGTGTCTTTCCACTATAACCTTTTTTCTAAGGGGTTGTATAGGTAATATCCCCTTATTTCATTGGGCTATTTTATAAAGGTACACATTGTGCCTTGGGGTGAAAGTTTGTTACCTAAAGAGGTCTTAACAAACTCTTCACTTTTCCACACATGTAAATTTGATAATGTGGCTTTATTTCCACTCCAAAACTCATATGGAATACCATTTATTGATTTAGTTGGTACTTAGTTTAGTATGTGCACTGATGTTTGTAAAACATATCCCTAAAAGGATAATAGAAGACTTTCATGACTCATCATTGATCTCACCATGTCCATCAAGGTGTGGTTCCTCCTTTCACTCACACCATTCCATTGGTGTGTTTAAGGAGGAGTGGTTTGGGATAGGATCCCAAAATCTTGTAAGTAATCAATGAAGTCTTCATTAAGATATTCTCCACACCATTATGAGTGGATTTTCTTAATCTTCTTACCAAGCTGGTTATCAACTTCATTCTTGTATTCATTGAACTTATCAAAAGAATTCGACTTATACCTCATTAAGTAGATATATCCATATCTACTAAAATCATCTGTAAAAGTTACAAAGTATGAGTACCCACCCCTTGATTAAATTGGAAATGGTCCACACACATCAGTATGAACCAATTTAAGAATCTCTTTGGCCATTTCACCTTTCCTGCTAAATGGGGCTTTGGTCATTTTTCCTTGTAAACATGCATGACATTTGCCAAGTGGTTTTAGTTTGAAAGAATCTAAATATCTATCTAGATGTAACTTTGTCAAGCATTTCTCATATACATGACCTAGCCGGTGATGCCAAATTTGGGTGTCGTATGATTCATGTGAAGTATCTTTGTTATCGATTTCCATTACTTGGTTTGTGAAATCTAACACATAAATACCATTGTACAAATGTGCTCTACCAAAACAAATTCTATCTTTGTAAAATAAGAAACATTCATTTCCAAACTTAAAACTGTATCTAATATGGATATTGAAATAATGTTTTTAGTAATAGGGGACACATAATAACAACCCGTTAACACCAATATCATCCTAATTGGAAACATGATGTGATAGTCCCCGATAGCTACAATAGTAAGTCTGAATCCATTAGCTGCTCATAGATCTACCTCCCCTCAGTCAATCTTCTTAATCTACTTATTTCCTGTATTTTGATACATATGTGAGCACAATAATATGTATTTAATACTCAATTTTAAAGATATATAGATTTCATTTCATAAAATATTCACTTGATGCTTCCCCTTGATTCATAGGTTAGGTTTAGTTCTTCTTCCAGTGGCCCTTCTTGCCACATGCGAAACAAACAGCTTCATGTTCCATTATCTCCCCTTTGATCTTCCTTTTCTTGGAAGGATGTGAAGATGCTTTGGACTTGAATCTCTTCACCTTACCTTTCCTCTTATTCACTATAAGGAAAAATGTCTTTTCGCACTTCTTATCTTTTTCCACTTAGAAAATGAGGATAAAAAGATCAGATAGAGACTTCCCCATGTTGTTTATATTGAAATTAATAACAAAGCTGGAAAACCTCTGAGGGAGTGATGAAAGAATGAGATCGATACCCAATTATTTAGGGATTTTAAACCCTAGAACATAAAGGTGCTCAATGTAGCCAATGATCCTGACTATTTGAGGCCTAGCTGGGGAACCCTCTCCAAGATTACTCTAAAAGAGTGACTTGGATGTCTCAAACTGTTATTGTATTTCTCTCTCTTAGTAAAGACCATGGAGGTTCTCGAGCATTCTATATGAATCCATGTTTTTGTGAGACTTTATGATCACACTAGACATTAATGATAGCATCAAGTATTGAACGTCGAATGCGTCATTCATATGTTTCTCATAGACCAAGAACTCTTCTTCACTCACCTCTTGGGAAAGCGGGTCAAGTAATCCTGACTCCAACACGTAATACATTCGTTCATGGAATAGAATAACCCAAAGGTGTGTAAATCATCCCTAGAAGTAACTGTTGTTTAGGATTTTGTCTTTATTAAGAATTGATCGTAGGGATAGTGTGGTTGACGAACATGTCATTTTATTCTACAATTAAAAGAGAAGATGATTAGTACTTTCTTGATTTCATTTTATGAGAGATAATAATTTAATTTTATTAAGTCTCCCAATATTTTATCAATTCCCAATGGCCCTCATTATTAAACTCAGAATGACTAGTTTCCATGAAATTCTAGTGTAAAGGATCCATATTCCCTTTTTCATAACCCTAAAAAGGGTTGTCCAAGCTATTTGAAGGTATTTTAGGTTGGCAGGTCTTTGCCAACTATAGGCTTGCAGCTCCTTGATCCATTGAGTGTACTCCCCAATCCTAATATCCAGACTTCGATTTTCTCAACACTTGCCTCCAATATTACACAAAGTCTAGAAAGGGATACTCCTCTTGATTAAATATGGTTAAGTTAACCTGAAACCTTTCATAAGGGCTTCCTGTATAGTAAGTGTCCCAACAAGGGTTGGTTAAACATATAGTTTTATTAAATCTTTTCCTTAATCAAGTAACAGAAGGCTTAGTCTGACTTAATATTTTGTTGAGGTATTTTTATTTTTTATGCATAAATTGCCTTATTATCTTTATCACATGCTTGTTAATGTTAAGTTAAACTTAAGTGATTAACCATGTCTTGATAATATTTACACACAATCCTGGTTTATTTTAGTTTCTCTTGCATGCTTGTTACTTCATTAATTATCTGATTGTGACAACACAGCCATAATGATAAACCATGAAAATGATAGAAATAAAATAAATTAAAGGGAATGATCATCATCCTTTTATAATGGTTAGTTTATCTAGTGGTTGATAAACCAACCCTAACCTAGGGGAGGAAAACCTTCATGTTTACATATTTCCACCTGTCCACCTTTGTTTCTCCTTGGATTGGCTTTTCCTTGGCTCCTGACTTAGACCACCTCCACAAGCTTGGGAGCTTCATCCATTACATATGCATTTTTACTCACATGTAGGTGTGGGGTAAAAAATGGGGGTTTAAATAAAAGAAACCATGGGAATTTAGACCATACATATTAATTAGGAGAGATGGATTGAAGGCCAAAATATAATTTCATAAATAAATTAAAAGGGAATAAATCACATACAAAGGTCTTGGTCTAACTCATGATCACCCACATACATGAAACGAGTTGCACATTTAATAAAACTAGCATTCAATTATTTAATAATTCTTATTAAGAAAAGTCACACTCAAAAGGATTAATAATTATCTTTAATTAACCAATACTTTTATCTTAATCCATTTTCAAAATTTCCTTGAGATTATCATCCTTATGCATAAATGCACCGTGGAGGAAACCTAGTAAATACCCATTTGAATCTACCCAACATGTATTATATTCTCATATTGTGTTACTCTTATGGAATATTTCATACAAGATGTTTCAATGTATAGAGTAACAACCTACAGTACTATTTATACATGATATGTAGTTCTGAACCATACACAAACATTAAAATTTTAATTCTGTGTATTTTGGTAAAATACACGTCATGTAGTTATGACTACACGATGTGTACTTATTTCACCATTTTTTTCGAAGTACATGCCTAGGGACTCAGCATGTGAAATGTACTTTAGAAATTTCGAAGTACACAGAGTGTACAGTGGGTTACACGTCGTGTTGTCTCTGCGTTACACGGTTACCAATTGGATTTTCCATGTATGGTATACTTGGTTTGGCCCCTGAACTGAAGGGACTACACATCGTGTGCAGTGGGATACATGTCGTGTATTCCAGTTCGTGTGTTTCTATCTTTCCTGGTCAACTTGTGGTCTATAATTAACTACACCGTGCATAATAAATGCACACGGCTTGAGTAATTTCCGAATTACTCCCGATGTGTTGAACATGACTAAAAGACATGTAGTTTGGATTACATTATGTGTATGGCAGAGAACACCCCATGTAAATCTGAAAACATGGTGTGTACTTTTGTGCCACTTGGGTAGAATCGTTAGCGCCTCCTAATGAGTTACTCATTAAAATTTTAATACAAAAATTATTCACTTCTGTGAAATATGTGAGAAATGAAAAACGAAGAACAGATCTCGAAATCCAGATTACAAGAACGATTAACCATGAATTGACAAACTAAATTATTAAACTGTAAATAATAAATTAATTATTTAAATAATTATAAGCTATGATGATTTCACTCTGATACCACTTGAAGGTTCCAGGCGCAGCGTAAGTGCGGTTGGGTCGGAGACCAACTTTAATTTTTACCATGATCAATGATTATTCCGATATCAATACAATGATTAACACCAGTCTCCACAGAATAGTATCAAAGATTTAGATAAAGAAGTAAGAGGTCCAAAAATTTAGAGAGGATCTTTCACATCATGTTTATAATTAATTTAAATTTAATTTATAAAGAAATAAAATACCTGGATCTTTGGTAATTTCTTCATTGATGATGTTGATCATTCAGAATGACCCTTCCAGATTGTCTCATTGTGCTTGTGAGGATCCAAACCATAATCCCTTTAGCGGTGATCCACATGTGATCTGATAGTCTCTGATCAACACCACTCATTCTCCAGGTGCTAACGTGGAGAATCGAGTGTCTTGCATCGGTCGTTCTTGATCACATATTTTTCGATCTTAAATAACATCTCTCGTTATTGAGAGGGGAGGGAAGAGGATTCGAGAGAGATATTGTTTGGCTCAACAATTCTCAATTCACCCGGTATGCAGTTTGGTACATGGCACAATATACGTACCTGTCTATTTATCGACATGGGGAATCAGTTACAATATTTAATTGTGTAATAGAAATTAAATACATTCATAACCTTAGATAAAACTCATGCTCTTAATAATAATATTGTGTCATTATTTATGATACGCCAACTTGCGCAAAATGGAATTATAAATAAAATTTCACATCACAAAATAATAGAAACATTATTATTATTTTAACTTGTGTCAAATAGTTAAATAATTATTTATCATCTTGTAAATAATTATTTTACTACTAGACCAGTCTTGGTCCTCACTGTAACACCCCGAGCTTCCACGATACGCCTCTCTTTCAATAATGCAATAGCTTGCATTGTACGCAAGTTCGAGTTCTAAAACACTGTGACTAATCAAAGTAGCCGTTATGAATAGTAGTAACCACTTTTTGAAATTATAGAAAATTTATATTTCAAAATGGAATTCATTTTTGTATTCCTAATATTGAAATTAGCATATGTTGAATATTTTGTAATTTTCGGAGAACTTCAAAATTTTTAGGAATAGTGAAAAATACTTAAAACAACTTTTTTAATCAAAATAATTTATTGTGATAAACTATAATATTTAGTGGCCTTAAAGTATAATTAGAATATAATTTTACCATTTTATCCAATGGTGGTCATTAGAATTAATTTAACTTTGAAATTGGACATAAACAATTGCCAATCTTTTGATATAAATTGTTTCTTAAAAACACGCTATTTGTTGTGACAGCGGGAATTAATTATAAAATTAATTAATGCAACTTATATGTTTTGAATTTTGTAAAATAGACATCATTTTTGAATTCGGAATATCAATTATAGCTTAGGGTGAAATTTTGGCATTGTTCTGAAAAACTTCAATTTTTGATGAATAGTGAAACCACTAAGTGGTAGTTAAATAACTGATTTTTCGTTTAAATGAAATATTACCACTTCTGTGATTTGATTTTCAAAAATCCGACATACATGGTTTTCATTAAGAAGTAAAATGTGGTTCAATGAGATTAAAATAATTTTTTGGTGAATAGTAACTTTTAAGTTCTTAATCGCGATTAGAGGTAATTGGTGTAGTTTAAGGTACAAATAATGTTTCAATAATATGAGATGAGCATGACACTTGTCCTACTCCTATTGGATGAGTCATGGCCGACCAAGACAACCCATGGGTCAACTTGGGGACCCCATGGAGCCACTTTAGTTGGAAAATGACATTAATATATATATATTTAATGTTAAAATTAAATTGACACAAACATGAGTTATTTTACTAAAACAGTTTTTAAGTGGGGTTACACAAGTCCAAATTTTGACTATAAATATTCATTAGAAATATAGAAATATTTCCTACATCATAGTATTTGTTTTATAATTTTTAGACATTAAATAAATTAAATTATTTATGACAACATTATGATGCAGCGATGACCTCATTATTTAACGATTTTAATAAAATGAAAAGATAATGTAAAATACAAGGATTACACTTGTAAAAAGACTATTGGATGGGTAGATTTCGAACCCTTATCACCTTATCCATGGATTATATAAGTGTGGGACCTTTATAATCCGAAAAGCATTGTGTAATAATGTAACATTTCAATCTTTCCAAAAGAGCCCCTCCTCTCCACTTATAAAAGGCCCTCACCTCTCCCACCTTATTCACACTTTCAAGCCATTTGGCTCTGCCAACCTCTGCCCAAATACTCTCCCAACTTCCCCCTCTTACTCCTAGAAGCCTCACTTTGGGCAGAACTCTTCCCAAGTAAGCCTTTGGCTCAAATCAAAAAGAGTTACCCGATTTTGAGGTAATGTCTTCTCTAATGTTGTTTTGTTTTATTTTTCTTCTCCAACCCCCTAAACTCTTTTTATTAATTTATTTTGTAACAACACCAGTATCCTCAATATACTAGGATGTTGTTATAATAAGGATTTTAGCTACACTTACACACACCTACATCTAATGGTTAAAGAACATACGGTTTCTGTGGATGGCGAATTTCTGCCTCACGAAACGATGATTGTTCAACACTCATATAACACCTTCAAAGGTGGCCATTAAGATGTCACTATTTTTATATATGATATATAATATGTTTATGTTTTACTTCTGCTTCTGTATTTCTCATTTATGGAATACTTTATGATTCCCATTATGGGTAAACGCGATAATTTCATTTTAGGAAGTGCGGACTACCGCCCCCTCAAAGTGATTTGAATCGTTAATGCCATATGTGGGATGTATAAAGGATGGAGTAAATGGTATTATACACTATATTATACTGGAATTATATTTTAAATTTATATCATTATGATTTTGTTCCATTAAATATGAAATTGAAATGAAAGTAGCGTTCATGCGTACGTACGGCTTACCGTCTCCATGAACGGTGCATTTCATTTCTTACCTCTAAATGTTACGTAATATTATAAATGAATGTATATACTGGATATATAAGATATATATGACATCTAAATCATGAATATAATTCTGGAGATAATGGATATTCTACCACATAAACAACTTGTAATTATAAGAAGTTTATTGTTGACTCAAGTACCAAAGATCGACAAAACGACCGTTATTAACATAAATAATTAAATAATGTTCATAACATGGTAATAAGGGATATAAAAGGAATAATGAACATGAAAAAGGTTCTTAAGTAAATATAAATTAACTCTAGTTTATTATTCAGGAGGTTAAAGAATGGTCGAGTCAGGACAAGACGCAAGGTAAGGGAACTTCTTAACCCAACTTCCATTCTTTGGGTTAATCTCCTACTTTCAAATTATGTCATGATATTATTATGTCTTATTTTGTATTTTTAATTTATTTATGTGTACCTATAGTGAATACACATAATAGATCTATTTTATTTTAAAAATGATCTTTTTAAGGACTTCGTCTCAATCTCCTTTCATTGAGGCATATTTTGTTTTATACACAACTTTCTTTTATATGGTGTATAAACCCCTTTGACTTTTACGTATATTTCAAAAGGAATATTTTTTATACGAAGCATTTACTAAATGACAAAAGGGAATGTTTTTTTTGTACGTATGTGGCGACAACGACTTCTCCGTCGCCATGACCACTATTTGAGTTTCGGCTTCCTCTACAAGCCATCATTTTTTTTAATGAAAAATAAATACCATGTTATACTTTTCTTTTATTTTGGTATTGAAAATGGTTTTGAAAGTTTTTTTATTATATCAATGTGTTGTATTGATATCTTGTGATTGAAATGTGGAAATGTTATGTTTCCTTTATGCATGTTTTATGTGATACGATTATGTTATGGTTTATGATATGTTTAAACCTATTCATATGAGGAATGCATTGGACTTAATAAGTGACGGGTGGAGCCCGCTATAGCTCCTCGATGCATCGGTAGGTCTCATGAGACAACTAGACGTGGAATTGGCCGTGGCCCTTTCCCAATTTGATTTGTGATTTTGGCCGAGGCCTTAATCATTTTAGACGTCTTGGCCGAGGCCTTGACAAAATGTTTCAGAATGTCTGGCATTATGCATTCCATCATTATGAAAGTGGTTAATGATATTTCATGTGATAATTCGACCAGTAGAATATCCATGTGAAGAAGTAAATGGCATTATCTCATTTTACTTTTTCCATATTATATTTATGTTCTAGTTTAAAAGGCTTTTGTTTTAGTTGTACATTGCCTTAAATGTTTATGTTTATTTATGAAGGCTTCTGCAATATTGTTATCCTTACTGAGCATCTGAGCTCACCCTTTTCAATGTTTTAATATTTTCCAGGATGTGAAGAAGTATTTTATGAATGACCTGCAGGGATTGTCAGAAGAGGATATGAGTGTGGACTATGGAGACTTTGTTATTGTATTTTTTCACTTTATGAGGTAATGTAACGTTTACGAATGTATCTAGTGTTTCTAAGGCTACTAAACTAATCGGTCTTTCGAGACTTGATCTTTTGTGATCATGCCAATGTTACGAAGTAATGCACCGACTCTGGGTAGATGGGGTCGGGGCGTTACAGATGGTATCAAAGGAAGTTTAGTACAAACCTTGGAAGCTAGATTTAGATAAACTCTGATTAGAGCATGTAGACCTAAGATGAACTTTGAGGATTAGTATAGAAGAACTTCCTAGAATTTTGGTATTATAGAGATTTTGTGAGTTTTCCGAGCAATACATCCCTGTCTGGATACGAGCAGGTAGAGGCGGGTCTGGCACAGATGTTCCTAGGGGTAAAACCCAAAAACACCGCTTTGAGCTAGACTCAAACGGGAACTGGTACACGACAACGGGCCTTTCTGCACTCTTGGTTACGACACTCCCGGGGGATATGCTTAGGATAAATCTCATTTTCTTTACAAACCACTATGAAGGGTTATGAGTATATACTTCCTCAAAGAAAACATTTCTTTTTATGATTATGGATTATATCCATAAATAGTTCAATTTATGTAAAGTGTTTTACAAGTATGGAATTATGTATTTTGATTCATAAACTAATCTAGTTTATGCCATTGTTTAGAAATAGCGCCCAGTAGAAGGAATGTGAACTCCAGCAGTACGTATGATCCAAAGAGTAAGAAGGATCATATCTTTCACGGTATTAAGACATCATTTCGAAGGGAAATAGTCTCCCATGTGTTCTCAACATATGAAGAAATAGTATCATTTGTTAATAAGATAAGTAAAGAATTCTCTGAGTCCTATGGCTTTGAAGCGAAGCAAGAGACGAAAGGGATGGAAGAGAGAATGATGGATAAAGGGATGGGGGGAAAGAAGAATTTTCCAATATGTGGTAATTGTGGGAAGAAACATCATGGAACTTGCCTAAAGGGAATGGGAGTTTTTTATAAGTGTAGAGAAAAAGGACACAAAGTGCGTGACTGCAAGGGTAAGAAAATGGTTTCAAATGTACAATGCTTCTTCTGCAAGGATTGGGGACACTACGCAAACCAATGTCCAAATCATCAGAGCATTCCCCAAATGATGTTATTGGATAATAATCAATTTATGATACTACCACATATGAGGAGTAATGATTATATTTCTTATGTTGTTATTAAATAATTTTGTAATTTGAGTGTTGTATCAATGATGTAATAGTTATAATAATTATGGAGTATATAAGGATTGTACTACAGTACTATTTCATCATGGACTTGAGATTGTGTGGAACCAAGAAAAGTGACTCCACAGTAGGTTAAATTTTTGGAAAATATATGGTTGAGAGAAAGATAGACCATAATATGGTTCTGATACTCAGATTGTGATTTTGGAATAAGACGTGATTGATTTGGATAAATTATATTGGATATACTTAACATCCTTGAAACTGATTGATGTTTTGTATACATTTTCGGATAGAAGGAGTATATCTAGTATTATATAAGGAACAAGGGATCATGGTAATTCAGTATGTTTAAAAAGAATACATGATGAAGGTGTTCACATGTTGTTACGTGGGAAAAATGATCTTCATTATGTTTACCTTCCTTATAAAATTTGGACTGTGAGTTGGACATAAGTATTTTGGATAACTATAAAGGTTGGAGTGGATTAAGTTGATCTTTGGATAGTATTGTTTAAGGTTAAAAAATTTATGAAGATTATTTTTGGAATATTATGATACTATAGTTTTAGGAAAAGGACAACCTGCAGGGTGGGGCATAACCCGTCGCGACGGACAAAGCTGCAGGAATCGAACCCACAACCATAGTGCGACTGGCCTTTATTTCCTACCACTAGCCTACAGGAAGTCCCTAGTTATTAAAAAATAATTTTACTAATCTAAATTGTATGTGTTAACATTTGTAACCTTATACAATTAGGATAAGTATAATATTTTTGAGTTGTATTACATTTTAGAGTGAAAGATGGGTTTGTGGTAAAAATTTATTAAAGAATGAAAGTCTACATGAAAAGTATGTATATTCCCTTACGTTCTTAGTAAATCTCCTAAATAAATTCCTCAACTTTATAAAAGTTAACTCAAAACAAAAATTTTGTCGGTTAACTTTTCCTACTGGGGAATCAATGATCGTTTAACCAATCACAAGTTTGTGATTTTCTTGTAGTTAAACTTTCTCCTAGTCCTGTTTTCTATAACTCTCCATCAGACCTTGATGGTTTGTTTCTCCTCCATATCCATATTTTCATAGAATCCTAGGATGGGTTATCTCGGGTGACCTTTGTACTTATCTTTCTTTCTTTTAATGTTATATATTTATTAACCTTATTTTCGATGTGGGATTTCCTCAAAGGTATTTTCTCTTTTCAACCTGTTATTTTCAAAGAATCATTTCAAATTGCGAGGACGCAATTTATTGAAGGAGGGGAGAATGTAACACCCCGAGCTTCCACGATACGCCTCTCTTTCAATAATGCAATAGCTTGCATTGTACGCAAGTTCGAGTTCTAAAACACCGCGACTAATCAAAGTAGCCGTTATGAATAGTATTAACCACTTTTTGAAATTATAGAAAATTTATATTTCAAAATGTAATTCATTTTTGTATTCATAATTTTGAAATTAGCCTATGTTGAATTTTTTGTAATTTTCGGAGAACTTCAAAATTTTTATGAATAGTGAAAAATACTTAAAACAACTTTTTTAATCAAAATAATTTATTGTGATAAATTATACTATTTATTGGCCTTAAAGTATAATTAGAATATATTTTTACCATTTTATCCAATGTTGGTCATTAGAATTAATTTAAATTTGAAATTGGACATAAACAATTGCCAATCTTTTGATATAAATTGTTTCTTAAAAACACGCTATTTGTTGTGACAGCGGGAATTAATTATAAAATTAATTAATGAAACTTATATGTTTGGAATTTTTAAAATAGACATCATTTTTGAATTCGGAATATCAATTATAGCTTAGGGTGAAATTTTGGCATTGTTCTGAAAAACTTCAATTTTTGATGAATAGTGAAACCACTAAGTGGTAGTTAAATAACTGATTTTTCGTTTAAATGAAATATTACCACTTCTGTGATTTGATTTTCAAAAATCCGACATACATGGTTGTCATTAAGAAGTAAAATGTGGTTCAATGAGATTAAAATAATTTTTTTGTGAATAGTAACTTTTAAGTTCTTAATCGCGATTAGAGGTAATTAGTGTAGTTTAAGGTACAAATAATGTTTTAATAATATGAGATGAGAATGACACTTGTCCTACTACTATTGTATGAGTCATGGCCGACCAAGACAACCCATGGGTCAACTTGGGGACCCCATGGAGCCACTTTAGTTGGAAAATGACATTAATATATATTTATTTAATGTTAAAATTAAATTGACACAAACATGAGTTATTTTACTAAAACAGTTTTTAAGTTAGGTTACACAAGTCCAAATTTTGACTATAAATATTCATTAGAAAGCTAAAAATATTTCCTACATCATAGTAGTTTTTTATAATTTTTAAACATTAAATAAATTAAATTATTTATGACAACATTATGATGCAGCGATGACCTCATTATTTAACGATTTTAATAAAATGAAAAGATAATGTAAAATACAAGGCTTAAACTTGTCCAAAAACTATTTGATGTGTAGATTTCTAACCCTTATCACCTTATCCATGAATTATATAGGTTTGGGACCTTTATAATCCGAAAATCATTGTGTAATAATGTAACATTTCAATCTTTCCAAAAGAGCCCCTCCTCTCCACTTATAAAAGGCCCTCACCTCTCCCACCTTATTCACACTTTCAAGCCATTTGCCTCAGCCAACCTCTGCCCAAATACTCTCCCAACTTCCCCCTATTACTCCTAGAAGCCCCACTTTGGGAATAACTCTTCCCAAGGAAGCCTTTGGCTCAAATCAAAAAGAGTTACCTGATTTTGAGGTAATGTCTTCTCTAATGTTGTTTTGTTTTATTTTTCTTCTCCAACCCCCTAAACTCTTTTTATTAATTTATTTTGTAACAACACCAGTATCCTCAATATACTAGGATGTTGTTATAATAAGGATTTTAGCTACACTTACACACACCTACATCTAATGGTTAAAGAACATACGGTTTCTGTGGATGGTGAATTTCTGCCTCACGAAACGATGATTGTTCAACACTCATATAACACCTTCAAAGGTGGCCATTAAGATGTCACTATTTTTATATATGATATATAATATGTTTATGTTTTACTTATGCTTCTTTATTTCTCATTTATGGAATAATTTATGATTCCCATTATGGGTAAACGCGATAATTTCATTTTAGGAAGTGCGGACTACCGCCCCCTCAAAGTGATTTGAATCGTTAATGCCATATGTGGGATGTATAAAGGATGGAGTAAATGGTATTATACACTATATTATACTGGAATTATATTATACATTTATATCATTATGATTTTGTTCAATTAAATATGAAATTGAAATGAAAGTAGCGTTCATGCGTACGTACGGCTTACCGTCTCCATGAACGGTGCATTTCATTTCTTACCTCTAAATGTTACGTAATATTATAAATGAATGTATATACTGGATATATAAGATATATATGACATCTAAATCATGAATATAATTCTGTAGATAATGGATATTCTGCCACATAAACAACTTGTAATTATAAGAAGTTTATTGTTGACTCAAGTACCAAAGATCGACAAAACGACCGTTATTAACTTAAATAATTAAATAATGTTCATAACATGGTAATAAGGGATATAAAAGGAATAATGAACATGAAAAAGGTTCTTAAGTAAATATAAATTAACTCTAGTTTATTATTCAGGAGGTTAAAGAACGGTCGAGTCAGGACAAGACGCAAGGTAAGGGAACTTCTTAACCCAACTTCCATTCTTTGGGTTAATCTCCTACTTTCAAATTATGTCATGATATTATTATGTCTTATTTTTTATTTTTTATTTATTTATGTGTAACTATAGTGAATACACATAATAGATCTATTTTATTTTAAAAATGATCTTTTTAAGGACTTCGTCTCAATCTCCTTTCATTGAGGCATATTTTTTTTATACACAACTTTCTTTTATATGGTGTATAAACCCCTTTGAATTTTACGTATATTTCAAAAGGAATATTTTTTATACGAAGCATTTACTAAATGACAAAAGGGAATGTTTTTGTTGTACGTATGTGGTGACAACGACTTCTCCGTCGCCATGACCACTATTTGAGTTTCGGCTTCCTCTACAAGCCATCATTTTTTTTAATGAAAAATAAATACCATGTTATACTTTTCTTTTATTTTGGTATTGAAAATGGTTTTGAAAGTGTTTTTATTATATCAATGTGTTGTATTGATATCTTGTGATTGAAATGTGGAAATGTTATGTTTCCTTTATGCATGTTTTATGTGATACGATTATGTTATGGTTTATGATATGTTTAAACCTATTCATATGAGGAATGCATTGGACTTAATAAGTGACGGGTGGAGCCCGCTATAGCTCCTCGATGCATCGGTAGGTCTCATGAGACAACTAGACGTGGAATTGGCCGAGGCCCTTTCCCAATTTGATTTGTGATTTTGTCCGAGGCCTTAATCATTTTAGACGTCTTGGCCGAGGCCTTGACAAAATGTTTCATAATGTCTGGCATTATGAATTCCATCATTATGAAAGTGGTTAATGATATTTCATGTGATTATTCGACCAGTATAATATCCATGTGAAGAAGTAAATGGCATTATCTCATTTTACTTTTTCCATATTATGTTGATGTTCAAGTTTAAAAGGCTTTTGTTTTAGTTATACATTGCCTTAAATGTTTATGTTTATTTATGAAGGCTTCCGCAATATTGTTATCCTTACTGAACATCTGAGCTCACCCCTTTCAATGTTTTAATATTTTCCAGGATGTGAAGAAGTATTTTATGAATGACCTGTAGGTATTGTCATAAGAGGATATGAGTGTGGACTATGGAGACTTTGTTATTGTAGTTTTTCACTTTATGATGTAATGTAACGTTTACGAATGTATCTAGTGTTTCCAAGGCTACTAAACTAATCGGTCTTTCGAGACGTGATCTTTTGTGATCATGCCAATGTTACGAAGTAATGCACCGACTCTGGGTAGTTGGGGTCGGGGCGTTACACTCTCAAACTCCACTTCCATTTATTTAACACCTTAATAAATAAATTAATAATTTATTCTCTTAAATAAATATTTTATTTACAAACTAATAAATAAATATTTATTAAATGTTCAATAGAATAGATAAATACATTTTATATAATTTATTCGATCATTTTAACTTGAATAAAAGTATTCCACAATCTTAGGAATAATATTTATTCCATTAATTAAATTCAAATAGAATTTAATCGAGACCACCAAAAACACTTAGTGTGTGACCCTCTAGGATTCTTTTTCATTGGAATTAGGTGGTCTTGCCTAAAGTCCAAGAGAACT
The DNA here is from genome assembly GCA_963277665.1 of Viscum album. Taxonomy (NCBI): domain Eukaryota; kingdom Viridiplantae; phylum Streptophyta; class Magnoliopsida; order Santalales; family Viscaceae; genus Viscum; species Viscum album. The sequence continues at coordinate 1,930,927,267 of OY728123.1, forward strand.
ATCTATCAATGGGTCAATGAACCCAAGATAAAGAACTTAAATTCTCAACAATGACATTCACATACGAATGCTCACTTCATAATATAATCTCTTTGTCTCAATATCTCATCAGGCAGGTTTCATGATGGTGTCGTCAACCTTTATGCTTGATACGTCGTTCTTTGACTGCATAAAATAAACTCGGAATTACACCATGGACATGGAAATTTGTGTGACGGTTCTATTTCAATCAAAGGTCTAAGATATCAACTTCCATAAATGGAAGGGACAAATCTTTCTTCGACTTATCCATTAATAACGTGCCACTCATGGTGCACCTAGCATACCCTACTTCCCGCCAACATATGGATTTATGATTTTCATCAGTAAATAAAAGTGCGTGAGTTGTGGCACATATTAATAATAATATTAAATTCTAAGAACCATTATACATGCTCGCATATAGGAATATATGATGACACCAAAACATGCAAAATTCCTACTGGTGGGTCTGTTCTCAAAATCTCCCTTATTGAAGATTACCAAGTGAGAACTTCATTAGAGGAGGTCTCATATTCTTATGATTAATCTCTCCTAACGGTATGTATACTATGTGTCTCATCATAGTATTTCATCCAACCATATAACTATATTTAAGAATATTGTTATAGAATTTCAAATTTCTCATCATAGTGGAGAACTATCATGAACTTATCAATGCAACAAATACTCTAGGACATTATTACATCATATTCATGCAGAACAATGAAAAATATGTAATAAGATGTTTAATATTTAAATACAATAAATATCTATGTAATCAAAGTAAAAACAGCTAGTTCTAGGACACCAACTCTACCAGAGAATTGTCGCGCCCAATGAACTTCTCTCTCATGTTTTTTCTCCTCTCTTTTCTCAAGAATGAGAAGAAATCCTTCAAGCCTGAATGAACTTGATCATTCAAGATGAACAATATAATATGACTGATTCACCGTGCTAGCACCTGAAAATTAATCAGTGTCATTCGGTGATCAAAGGAGCACATGTGGATCACCACAAGAAGGATTCTATACTTTGATCCTACAATCATAATGAAGATAATATGAAAAGGGTTTTTTAGGTTATGAACATCTCCTGTGAAGAAAGATCCCAAGATGATGTATGATTTCTTAATATCTAAATAAATTAATTATACATTTATTGTGAAAAGATCTACTATTTGGGTCCTAGAACATTTTATTTAAAAGAAATTTTAAATATATCACCTACCACCAGCACTTCCACTACACTCGGAACCTTCATACATATGATGTATATGATAAATCTTATGGTGGACATGTTTGTTTAGAGATATGGGTATGTTTGATGGAGATCACACCAGTCCCCTTGGTAGCTTGAGTAGTATAGACATTTTTCTAATGGTCTCTCTTTGCTTATATCTATGAAATATAAATTTCATAGATGTTATCAACACTGCTAAGAAGGTTATGAATTCATATGATGAGATGTAAAAGAGGTAAAGGAGGCTATCACATGAGACCCCTTAGAACCAAATGTTGATTCTTTTAATGCTATGAATTTATTCAAAAACCATGTCATAAGATGAATCATAAATGAGGTTATTTATTTATATGATGAATGCATATATTGACTATAGAATTTATTCAAACATTGTAATGTAGGAATAAATGAGGCAATAATTAAGGAGTGTCCTTGATTGCCTATATAAACCAATACCATGTGATGGATTGGTGTGTTGTAGTACGATACTCGAGAGCCTATGTCAAATATCTCTTCTTCCCAAAGTTTTGTTTATCATTTCACAATGAAGGCACCATCACCCCTTCATCTTTCTAGTATCCTCAAAATAAGATCGTGGTGTAAGGACCTGTGTTTTTCTAGACTGTGGTTTTGAGCAGAAATTTGAATTTTTGTTGTTTAGTGATTGTGAGGGGTAGAATGGTCTTTTTTCCGTACCAGTTGAACTCAAATAATTTTTATGACCACTCTGTTGGTCTCAAAATAGGGTGTTTTACCTAGGAAAATAGTTTGGTGGAAATATGAGCTATTTGAATTTTAGCAGAATATTTAATATTTAATATTATTAAATTAAATATTAAATCATTAATGCAGGTTTGTTTGGAAATAACATTTAAATAGAGAATCGTATTGATATTTTGTTGGGAAAAAATCCCTCAAGGTAACATTGCAGCATTTTTGGGTTGATTGTGTTTGTTGAAAAAGCAGGTTTCCATGGAGAATTGTCGAGTTCCCGAGAAGTTGTTGACATTCCATGTTGACAAAGAACTTTGACAAAGGAAAGGACGATCTGGAGGCGGTACAAAAGAGCAGTACAAGGTGGCATCGTTTTCCAGTGTTTGCCAAATTTTTGGGCCTGAAAATCGCCAATGGAAAATGAAGTGATATGTTGTTGGCGAAGGTTGAGGAGAGAGAAATGAAGGAGGTGTGCGGAAAAATCAAGCGTGGCGCGCAAAACTAGCGGGTTGCGCGAAATCTTGAAGTGTGGCGCGCAAAACAGCGGGTTGCGCGAAATTGTATTTCGCGCAAAAGATGTTTCAAGGCCGAAAGCTTGAAAATCGGTAAAGGCATGAGGCGCGCGAAATTTTGGAGGCGTGCGCGGAAATTTGAAGTGGCGCGCGAAATAGCGGATGAAGTATTTCGCGCAAGTGGTGTTACGAGGTCTGAAGCTCGTAAAATGGCAAAGGCATGAGGTGCGCGAAATTATGGAGCAGTGCGCGGAAAATGTCTGTGCGCGGAAGATCAAAGCGGATTACGCGCTCAAGGAGAATTTTTCGCGCGGGGTCGATTTTGCCTATAAATATGAAGTGACCCTCCTCCATTCAGAAGAGTTCAAGACATATAAAATACCCGAGATCTGGTTCGCGAAATTGAAGTTAGAAAGTGTGTTGCGCGTAAATTTAAAGATTGCGCGTAAAGTCAGATTGCGCGGAAAGCAAAGGCTACGTAGAAAGTTGGTGTTGGCACGTAAAAGGAAGATTGCGCGAAAAGTGGATTTCGCGCAAAATCAGTGAATTGTGCGCAAGGCAGTTTCGAGGCTGCGCGTAATATTTGGAGGTTGCGCGAAAAAGGAATTTCGCGCAAACCATAGAAATTGCGCGCAAGGCACCGTAAGGGTTGCGCGTAAAAATTGAGGTTGCCCGGTACATCCGGTGCAAAGTGAGATTCATCTGTGGGTGAAAGTTGGACTTCAACAGAGCATCTACATACAGAGGAAGATGCATTCCTTCATGAAAATAAAGAGACCTACAGGTCTATAAACTGTGAGTGAATCCCTTCCAAGAGCAGTGAGCTCAAGAAGAGGAAGAAGGTGATCCTCTCCACCGGCAGTGAGCCAGAGAGAGAGAAACAGGGAGTGACCCTTGGGAAAGCAGTGAGCTGACTCTAAACATTGTAAAGGCAGTGAGCCTGGGCATAGAAGTGATCTAGCCCGAACCTTGTAATCCACAGCTAGTAAAGATTAGTGGAATTTGGTACGACCGGCAACCTGTCGGCGTATGCTCCTTGGACGTAGCCCTTAGCGGTGAACCAAGTAAAATTGATGTGTCCTGTGCTTGCTTTACTTTCTGTTTATATCGTGCAACATGGAAATGAGAGAAGAGTGTTTTTCTTAACAGCGAAACAAGATCAAAACGGGCATTAATTTTTAATTAGTCATACCCTGATTCACCCCCCCCCCCCTCTCAGGGTATCCAGCCTAGTGGACCTAACAAGTGGTATCAGAGGGAAAGGTTGAAAGTTGTTCTTCTCTCAATGGAGGTAACCAATCATAAAGGTATTCCGATCTTCGACGGATATAATTTTCAGATATGGAAGAATCGGATGCAACACTATTTCCGATCCTTGGGAATGGATGTGTTTTCAGCAGCTATGCATGGTATCACAGCTGATATTAATAGTGGTGCCTTATCAGAAGCTGAGCATAGAGAGTTTGATGCTGATTCCAAAGCAATCAATGCCTTAGGGGGAGCCCTTTCCAATCCCATCTACACAAAGGTGATGTCATGCAAAACGTCACATTCCATGTGGGAAAAGATTTTGAATATATATGAAGGGGACACAAAAGTCAGAGAGGCAAAGCTACAGGTGTTGTGGAACAAATATGAAGATCTGAATATGAACCTGAATGAGTCTGTTGACGCATTCTTTGATAGGTTAAACATTGTTGTGGAAGATATGCGAGGTCTTGGAGAAGTCATTGAATACATAAAGATTGTAAAGCGCATCTCGAGGAAACTTCCACCTCGGTTCAATCCGAAAGTTTCAGTACTAGAAGATAAAGATCCAAAAGAGCTGACATTGGACAATTTGCACAGCACCTTGGTTGCATATGAAATGAGGAACGATGATAATGAGGCTGTGGAAAAGGGGAAGTCTAAAGAGGTGGCATTTAAGGCCATGAAGAAGCTCACCATTGAAGATTCTAATGAAGAAGAAGAGATAGATGAGGTGATGTCATTCCTTTCTTCGAATCTACAAAGAGGAAGAGGAAAGTTTAAAGGTAAACTTCCACTAGCATGCTTTAGATGTGGAAAGGTTGGTCATCTTGCGGCAAGATGCCCCAAGAAGTTTCAAGATGATGATGATGATGATGACATTAAAATTCCCAAAAAGAAGTCTTCAGCTTTTGTAAAAGGGAAGAAACAATTCAAAAGAAATTTCATCAAGAAAAAGAATCTTCTCTCACAAGAATTTTAAAGTTCAGATGAGTCTGAGGATGAAGAAGTTGAGGAAATAGAAAATTGCAGAGATCGTAGGGTAAATGACTTGGTGGCAATTGTTGGTAGTTCTCAAAAGGGAGAAGAAGCTGATGCTAAAGAAGAAGAAGAAATTGAAGGGAGAATTGATATGGAAGCCGAATTGGAAGCAGCTCTTGAGGAGATAGATGTTTGGAGAGCCAAAACGAAGAAAGCCAATAAAGTGGTTCGTGATGCCAAACTCTACATGCAACAACAGGATGAAGAAAAGTCTGAGCTGTTAGAAGAAATTGAAAGACTAAAATCCTCAACACCAGAGAGATCAGAAAATATTGTTGAGTTTAAGCTTAAAATTGAGGAACAAAAGAAGGAAATTGATTGTCTGATAAACACAGGAAAGGAGCAGGTTAGATGTATCATAGAGCTTGAAGAAGAAGTGGTCAGTCTGCGACAAAAACTCATGGATCAAGATAAACTCTTGACCCCCAATGTGATATCCGAAAAGCAGGCTATTCAGAAGACAGAGAAGATGAAAGCGGAGCCTAGCAGTTCAGTAGGAAGGAAACAGCAATTGAGCTCAGATGTTAAGATCGTTTCTGGGCTTAGTCAAGAAAAAAAATTGGCGACAATTGCAGTCATACCGCAAGCACTCATCCCGAAAGTGAAGGTTGATTTGGGAACAAAACAGAATCAGAATATTCAGAGATCCCAAAGGGGAAATCACAGTGCTGAAATATCACGAGGGAATGCATCCTATATCAGGTGTTATTGCTGTGGGAAAATGGGACATTCACAGTTTGTGTGTTCCATAGCCAAGAGATACAGAAGGGAACATGAGCAGAGACGACAGCCAAACAGAGAACGGTTTTCCAGAACACATTTTGAAGGACACTGTTTTTGGTGCGGAGGATTTGGACACATGGATAGGTATTGCACATCAATCATTCAGAGAAATGTGTCAAAGAATAATCAAAATGTTCGCAAGCAGCAGATCAATAAACCAACAAGTGAGTTAAAACTTCAGAACAGATTTGCAGCTCTGCAAGATGAGGGTGGTCCGTCATACTCTGAGAAAGAACAGAAGCCTCAATCCATGCCGAGTGTGAAAGAAAAAGTATGGACCAAGAAGAAGAAAAATGAGAAGGCTGTGGTGGCGCAGATTGCCCTTAAAGCATCAGATCGATCTGGTGTTTGGATCCTTGATAGTGGTTGCACATCCCACATGACGGGTAACAAGGATCTTGTTACAGGCATCAAATATGACAAAGAAGGAGTTGTCAAATTTGGAAATGATGAAGGCCTGAAAATTGTTGGCTCAGGGAAAGCCAAGTTTGGGGGCAAAGAGATGAGACGTGCTGATGTCTTGGTAGTAGAGGGTCTCAGTCATAATCTACTCAGTGTCAGTCAACTATGTGACTCTGGGCACTCTATCCAATTTACCAAGAAGATGTGTGTTGTGAAAGGAAAATATGGAGCAGTTGTTCTGCAGGGAAAAAGGTCAAAGGGAAATCTCTATCTTGTAGGTGGGGAAGAAGATACTTGTCTTTTATCCAGAGAGGAAGAAAACCAGCTGTGGCATAAGCGACTTGGTCATCTATGCCAACCATCTATGGAGGATCTCGTTAAATGTGATGCTGCTAGAGACCTTCCCAAACTATCACGTGATCGCACTCATACATGTGATGCTTGTCTGCAAGGGAAAATCATCAGAAAGACATACAGGCCAAAGGAACAGAAATCAACTAGAGTGCTCGAATTGGTGCATGCTGATGTGTGTGGACCTATCTCACCACGAGCTATAAATGGGAAAAGGTACTATGTTCTTTTCATTGATGACTATAGCAGAATGGCCTGGGTATTCATCATAACCCACAAGACAGAGATGTTCAGTTGCATAAAGCAGTACAGGAGGGAATCAGAGAAGATGCTTGGGCAGAAAATTCTGAAGTTTCGTACTGATAACGGTATGGAATTTATAAACAGTCAGGTTGAAAACTATCTCGAGAAACATGGGATAAGGCATCAAGTTTCATCAGTGAGAACTCCCCAACAGAATGGAGTAGTAGAAAGGAGGAATCGGATCATTAACAACATGGCCAGAACAATGCTTATTGATAAGGACCTACCAGAGAAATTTTGGAAGGAAGCAGTTTTGACATCGGTCTATGTTTCAAATAGGTCCCTGTTATGTCTGAAGCAAGGGAAGACTCCGTATGAACTGTGGTACGGAAAGAAGCCAACGTTGAAATACTATCGAATCTTTGGAAGTAAGTGTTTCATTCTCAACAAAGAACATCATAGGAAGTTTGAGGCACGAGGAGATGAAGGGATATTCCTCGGCTATTCAGGGAAAAGCAAAGCATATAAATGCTTCAACAAGAGGCTGGGAAAAATTGTTGAGAGTAATGATGTCACTATAGTCGAAAATGAACAGACTGCTCAACGACCCAGTGAACAGTTCCTGGATGAAAGTGATGATGAGATAAGCAACCCAGGGGGAGCAGAAGTGGCAGAAGCTGACTCAGAAGAAGATACTAATGATGAAGAGGAAAGTGTCAAGTCGGTGTCTGCGAGGAAGCCAAAGAGTCGAGCTGAGATTGATAGGCAGAATATCATTGGTGATCAAACAGCTCCAGTTCAGACTCGAAGAATGAAATCATCACAGCAAGCATCGTTTTTGTCTCAAGTGGAGCCGAAATGTTTTTCTGATGCAGCTAAAGATGAAAACTGGGTTCAGGCCATGAACGAAGAGCTTGATCAGATTGAGAAGAACCAGACATGGTAGATTGTTTCGAGGCCAGCGGACAAGAATGTCATTGGGACCAAATGGGTCTATCGCAACAAGATGAATGAAAATGGCACAGTGATTCGGAACAAAGCACGTCTAGTGTGCAAGGGGTACTCCCAAATCGATGGAATTGATGTTGATGAGACATTTGCACCGGTTGCAAGGCTGGAGACAATAAGATTATTCCTAGCCATCGCAGTGCAAAGGAAGTTCAAAGTGTTCCAGATGGATATCAAATCCGCATTCTTGAATGGGGTTCTGGAAGATGAGGTGTATATTGAGCAGCCAGATGGTTTTCTCATTCATGAGGATGAGAACAAAGTTTGCAGGCTGAAGAAGGCATTGTATGGGCTGAAACAAGCACCAAGGGCATGGTACTCAAGGCTTGATCAGTACTTGAAGAAGCTTGGTTTTCAGCGTGGAGGAGTTGATTACAATCTCTATTTCAGTAATGACAGTAATCAAAGGATGATGGTGTTGGCTTATGTCGATGACATAATATTTGGTGGATCAGATGAAGCTCAGTGCAGACAGTTTTCCGAATTCATGAAAAATGAGTTTGAAATGTCAATGATTGGAGAGCTAACGTTTTTCCTTGGTCTACAGGTCACACAAGGAAGGAATGGAACATTCATTTCTCAATCTAAATATGCCAAGGAGGTCCTGAGAAGGTTTGGAATGGAAAATTCCAAGGAGATGAAGACTCCGGTGGCTACCCGGATGAAATTATCAAAAGATGAGGATGGCAAGGAAGTTAATATCACAGAATACAGGCAAATCATTGGAAGTCTGTTGTACTTAACCGCAACAAGGCCTGATATTGTTTTCGCCACATGCCAAGCAGCGAGATATCAAATTAATCCCAAGGAAAGTCACATGCTCACAGTGAAAAGAATACTTCGGTATATTAAGGGCACAGTGGACTTCGGCTTGACATACAATGACAAATCTCAGACAGAGTTATTGGGGTACACTGATGCAGACTGGGCCGGTTCAGCCGATGATAGAAAATCAACGTCAGGTGGTGCATTCTATCTTGGTGGATTGTGTATTTCTTGGCTAAGCAAGAAACAAGATTGCATTTCATTTAGCACCGCAGAAGCTGAGTATATTGCGGCCACTCAAGCATGCACACAGTTATTGTGGATGAAGCAGCAGCTTGAAGATATGGGAGTTGAAGTGAAGTCTCCGATCGAAATCCAGTGTGACAACTCAAGTGCTATAAATCTTAGCAAAAATCCTGTCCATCATTCAAGGACAAAGCACATTGAGATTAAGTATCATTTTATCAAGGAGAAGGTTGAGCAGGGAATTGTAAAGTTGGAGTACGTGCCTACAGAACTACAGGTTGCAGACATTCTGACAAAGGCCTTACCAAAGGAAGCTTTTGAGAGGCATCGACTGGCTCTGGGAGTTCAGTCGATTCCCCACACTTGAAATAGAGTGGATGTGAGACCCCCCCCCCCTCTCCCCGAGGTATGGTGTGTTTTTCCCTAATGCGCTGATATGTGTTCTCTACTATGTTACAGACTACAAAGGCATGACCTTTGGGTTCGTTGACAAAGGGGGAGAAAAGTGCTTGACAAGTGCTTCACAAAGGGGGAGAAAAGTGTTAGTTCAAGAGAGAAAATAGTGCGGAGATTTGATAAATCATAATTGATACGGGGAGAAGCTGACAGGTGGAGTAGCCAGAAAGGGGGAGCAATGAGAAAGGGGGAGAGATTTTTAAATCTGACGATGCTAGAAGTGATCGATCAAAGAATAGGTATCACGACAACTGAGGATCATGATAAAAGCAGAAGAGTGGTGTTGGACAGTGTTTGGTGTCAACAGTGGATGTCAGAGACAAAGTGATTCATTGATGAACTTTTCATTTACTCTTGTTTCTCATGCCGAGCATTGCTCATGTGGGCTTAGAGTACATGTTAAGTGAATCCTTGAACGCTATCATAATCGCAAGAGGTGAATGGTGGTAGCAGCTGGAAGAAGACTCAGTGAGGTATCAAAGTGCAGAAAATATTTCTGAGCAGAGTTGTAAAGAGTTGTCAACAAACCCAAAGGGGGAGATTGTTGGGCAAAAATCCCTCAAGGTAACATTGCAGCATTTTTGGGTTGATTGTGTTTGTTGACAAAGCAGGTTTCCATGGAGAATTGTCGAGTTCCCGAGAAGTTGTTGACATTCCATGTTGACAAAGAACTTTGACAAAGGAAAGGACGATCTGGAGGCGGTACAAAAGAGCAGTACAAGGTGGCGCGCAAAACTAGCGGGTTGCGCGAAATCTTGAAGTGTGGCGCGCAAAACAGCGGGTTGCGCGAAATTGTATTTCGCGCAAAAGATGTTTCAAGGCCGAAAGCTTGAAAATCGGTAAAGGCATGAGGCGCGCGAAATTTTGGAGGCGTGCGCGGAAAATTGAAGTGGCGCGCGAAATAGCGGATGAAGTATTTCGCGCAAGTGGTGTTACGAGGTCCGAAGCTCGTAAAATGGAAAAGGCATGAGGTGCGCGAAATTATGGAGCAGTGCGCGGAAAATGTTTGTGCGCGGAAGATCAAAGCGGATTACGCGCTCAAGGAGAATTTTTCGTGCGGGGTCGATTTTGCCTATAAATATGAAGTGACCCTCCTCCATTCAGAAGTGTTCAAGACATATAAAATACCCGAGCTCTGGTTCGCGAAATTGAAGTTAGAAAGTGTGTTGCGCGTAAACTTAAAGATTGCGCGTAAAGTCAGATTGCGCGGAAAGCAAAGGCTACGCAGAAAGTTGGTGTTGGCACGTAAAAGGAAGATTGCGCGAAAAGTGGATTTCGCGCAAAATCAGTGAATTGCGCGCAAGGCAGTTTCGAGGCTGCGCGTAATATTTGGAGGTTGCGCGAAAAAGGAATTTCGCGCAAACCACAGAAATTGCGCGCAAGGCACCGTAAGGGTTGCGCGTAAAAATTGAGGTTGCCCGGTACATCCGGTGCAAAGTGAGATTCATCTGCGGGTGAAAGTTGGACTTCAACAGAGCATCTACATACAGAGGAAGATGCATTCCTTCATGAAAATGAAGAGACCTACAGGTCTATAAACTGTGAGTGAATCCCTTCCAAGAGCAGTGAGCTCAGGAAGAGGAAGAAGGTGATCCTCTCCACCGGCAGTGAGCCAGAGAGAGAGAAACAGGGAGTGACCCTTGGGAAAGCAGTGAGCTGACCCTAAACATTGTAAAGGCAGTGAGCCTGGGCATAGAAGTGATCTAGCCCGAACCTTGTAATCCACAGCTAGTGAAGATTAGTGGAATTTGGTACGACCGGCAACCTGTCGGCGTATGCTCCTTGGACGTAGCCCTTAGCGGTGAACCAAGTAAAATTGGTGTGTCCTGTGCTTGCTTTACTTTCTGTTTATATCGTGCAACAGGGAAAAGAGAGAAGAGTGTTTTTCTTAACAGCGAAACAAGATCAGAACGGGCATTAATTTTTAATTATTCATACCCTGATTCACCCCCCCCCCCCCTCTCAGGGTATCCAGCCTAGTGGACCTAACATATTTCTTTCCACTATTGAGTCTGAAATGAGGATTTTATCCTAGGTGAGGCATAAACTTGAGTCAAGCACCAGGGCCAACCCGAGCCCTTTTTTATTTTCTTTCTTTTCTTCTTTTCTTTCTTTTCTTATTTTCTTTCCTTCTTCTTCTTTTCTCCTACTTCTTGCTCATGCCTCCTATGTTCTCCTACATGGAAATTTATTATAGGGGGGAGTTTATATTGATAAATAGGGAGAGATGGAAGGGAAGAGGGGTACCATTTCGAAGCATATGACGAGGTGAGTCGGCGTATGGCGACCATGGATGGTGAAATCAAGAGAATCTTCAGAGGTTTCCACCCAAAGGTAGGTATATTTACATTTTCTCCATAGATACCTGTTAAGTATGTTGTTTTAATTTTTTTTAAATCCTATTTATGCTTGCTTATGGCCTCTTAAGTCCAGATCTATTGTTTTGGGGGCGAAAATGGTTGTTTCAGACATTTTGAGGGTTTTCCCGTTGGAAACTAAGGTTACATGGTGTTTGTTCTAGGGGAACACGCCATGTGTTATTCCCATTGAGGGAAGAATAAGTTTTCCTAAGTACACTTCATGTACTCTTAGTACACGTCGTGTGGTTTCATGGTCATGTGTCCAACTGTGTGAGAAAGAACACGGGTTTTTGGTTTTTAAGTAGTACACGAAGTGTACTCGGAAGTACATGCTGTGTACTTTTATATAGGAAAGTCCCATGTGTTCTTTCCATGTATATGTACACATCTAGGGGTGGATAAGATTACACATTGTGTACTAATACACAGGCAGACCCCATGTGTTATGGCCATGTACTTTTCCAGCTTAGTAGTTTGGGGTATTTTGTTCCCTAGAAGTCAGAATTGGGCATGTGAGTAGTCCATTATGAGAATTGTTTCACATATATGGAAATATTGTAATCCTATTGACATTTAAAGGTCATTTAAATGGTATTTTTTTGGGTTTCTATCTAAATTTATAGGTTCTTACTCTGTTTATCGAGTTCAGTTGTCACCTAAGAGTGAGACTTTGTGTGGATGATAGGTTGGCTGTTTAGACCAACTTAGTTAACACCTTTAATTTGAGATGAGTTTTGAGATATCTCCCATGACCTATGCTTTTGAGTACATTTCCCTTGTGAGATGCGCCCTTATGTCCTATGAGGTCGTGAGACCTGATGTTTCCAAGGATCCCCTGAGGGATGCCTTTGCTTATGTGTTAACCTAGGGAGTCCCTTGTAGGATCTATATCATGTTTTCCTTTAAGAGGATCACTGTTATAGGATTCCTCTGTTGTTCTTAGCTCGAGGATCCTGTGTAAGATTACTCCCTTACTATTCACTAAGGATCTTGTGTAGGATGCCTTCGCTCATGTTTACCCGGAGAATTCTGAGTAGGATGACTCCTCATTGTTTGACTTGAGGGACCCAGTGGGTGCTCGTGGTTTGACCAACCCTAAGTTGTTACATTGGGTTTGGGTGGAGATAGTGTTCAGGTGTAACCTATAACTTGTTCCAAACTAGTAATTCCATGGGGTTGTGACTATGGTGTTGGGTTGGGCGTTTGGGCCACCCTCACTCTGTGTTATGTTTCACTTGTTTATTACTAATGCAGTGATGTTCACCAAAGGTTCTCCCTAGTTGGTGGCTGTTGAGCCTGACATGAGTCGTCTTTCTTGTTTGTTGGGATGCCCATATGTGCTCTTCTGGGATCTATCTTCTGATCCATGTTATTTCTGATATTTACTATACCCAGAGGTATTACTTAGGAATTAGTTGTTGATCTTTACTTGATCTAATTGGTTATGTAAATTTTTTCCCACATGAGTTGATTGTGTTAAACCATGTGATAGTTTAATTCACATGTGTTGTTTGAAATGGAATGTAAAATGATTTAAAAGAGGTAATTAGCAATGGGCGAGCCATAGTCTTGGTTAAAAGACAAGGTCGGGCTCATGTGAATAATTGCATCATATATACCTTAGGTGAACCATTGTCTCAATTAAAAGACAATGGACGGGCTCAAGAGGTTAATTAGGTAAAGACCATGAGCGATCCATGATAAGGTGTTTGGGATCACTGAGGATTATTTTGAAAATGCCAAGTGAACCTAGGATCCATTGATGGATTCCCAGGACGAGCTCTATTGGAAAATGTTATAAATGATACATGTTGAAATGCTTATACACCAGGCTTGGCCCGGATACATGATGAAATTTTTCTACACTGGGATTGCCCCTCATAGATGCTGAAATGATGATACACCAGGCTTGGCCCTGATATATACTAAAATGTTGATATACTGGGCTTGGCCCTGAAACATGTTGAAATACTTATATACCAGGTTTTAACCTGAGACATGCTGAAATTCTGATATATCAGGCTCAACCCTGGTTGATTGATATGCCTGGGGGAAAGATTTTCTGAGTCTCAGTTGGATTCATGGGCTTATACTCCATGTTTTCCGACCAGTGACCTTTTATAGGATTGACTGTCGATATACAGTATCCTTCCTTATAGGATTTACTGTCGATATATGGTATCCTATTTAGTGATTGGAGGTGAGTATGGGTGAACCTAGGTGTAGGACATGTATCACCCTATGGTGACATAGCTTTCTCAGAGATATAATTTCGGCATTGGATGAATTAGGTATATGTCAATGGGATTACGGACCCAGAGATTGACTTAATGATACACAGCTTGAGTGGCATGACATCCAGCTTAGTTCCCTTGCACAGGATGTCTAGGTGATCGGGATTACAGTCCCAAGGATGGAATGTTTATGTGGTTTCTTTTTGTTTGATTCACATACTCATGAATATTCATAATTATGTATATATGTATAGTTATGGGACTATACATGTATACGGATATAGATATGGACATACATGGTGGAACTTTACTAGTTGACAAGGATTACAAACCCTGGGTTCGACTGTGGTTACACGTTTGGTTTACTTCTTTTTGTGTGTGTTACAGCTAGGCTGAGAACTTTGCAGTTTCATACAATTTTAGCATCACATTTATAGGTTACTTGTCATGGTGGCCTACTGAGATTATTTCTCACCCCTACATGTGCACCTCGGTTTACGTGTAGACCTTATGTCTTCTTTTTATGTTGAGCGCGAGTTTCATGGTGGATAGGGTTGAGACCCAGTGTTGCATGATTGAGCAGATCTTCTCAAGTGGTTCTACTGATCGGGCTGATGTAGTTTGACAGTGTTTTGAGATCGGGTACATGGGTTGGCTCAGAGTAAGTAGTTGAGCTCTGTAGTTTTGATTTTAGTTTCTTTTGTACTTGAATTTGTATGTGTAATGCCCTGACCCCAGTTACCCAAAGTCGGTTCTTTATTACATAAAATTGTCATGATACAAGGAATCATGTTCCGAAAGACTGATCAGTTTAGTATTATTGGAAACAAGATATATACATAAGTTCAACATTACAACTTGAAAATAAATACAACACTAATTTGTTCCATTGGAAACATCCAAGTCTCCTAGATTATGCCTGCAAGTCACTCAAAACTAACTTCTTCATATCCTGGTAAAATGAAACATAAGAAATGGGTGATCTTAAATGCTCAGTAATGGTAAGAAATAGAGAGGAAGATAAAATAAACATTAGGCATGATGAATAATTAAAAACACATGCCTTTACAAATAATAAACATGAACACTTTATGGCAGGAATATGATCTGAGTAAATAATGCCATAATAAAATATAGTCATGGGTATTCTACTACTCGAATAACCACATGAGCCATCATTATTATTTTCATAATGAGGGAATTTATAATGTCAGACATTCTGAAACATCTTGTCAAGGCCTCAGCCAAGACATCTAAAAATGATTTGGGCCTCGGCCAAAACCATTTATCAAACTGGGAAAGGCCTTATCCAATTACATGTCTAATTGTCTTTTGAGACCTATAGATGCATCTAGAATCTATAGTAGTCTCCACTCATCACATACTAAGTCCAATACATTCCTCATATTAAAATGTTGAAATATAACATAAACATTTGTATTAAAACTAGCATACGAAATGTCAATACTTTGACCATAAACCATGAATGGTATAAATATAACTCATACACAGCCAAAAATATCACAAAACATTAAATACAATATGGAATATTTCTATCATAATAAATCAACTTCAAACAAGTGTAAAATTTATCAAAGGATGTTGACATAGATGAAATCAAAACTATTTGATATAAATATCTCTTTCTATTTTGAAATCGTTTAAGAGTAACATAATTATAAAATAAAACATTTATTTTGAAAATATTCTTATAATATTGTAAGGGAAACTTAGATGATGTTATAATGGTGGAAAATAGTTGCACCCACCGTATAAGTTAAAAAAAACATTCTTATCTTAATTTTTTTGAAAAGGTCATAAAGTACCTTGTTTGGAAAATGACTGAAAGATTCCTTTCAAAACATATAAGTTCAAATAAGGGTGTGAATGACTTTAACCCATATTCTAGTAAATAGTAAAAATGTTTTGAGATATATTTTTAAGAAAACAGGGATGTGGATGATAAAGAGGTCCCAGTAGATACTTACGTAAAAACAACCTCAGATAATAAAAACATTGTGAAATTAACCCTTACCTTGTAATTTTACCTTTGTAGATGGTATGTTAACCTCATGTATAATAGTTATAAAATTGTTATTAAATTATAACCTAACTATATACATAAATATGATATCATATATGATCCTCTAATATTTCTTTGTTAATAATATTTCAGTAGTATCATCGTTTCGGGTGTTAACTGATTCATTTTCCATTATATTCTTGGTTACGTAAGCCATTTTTGTTATGGATAGGATGTATTTGATTCATATACAAAATGATATTATGTTCATAAGCATTATTTTTAATCATAAAATGAAAATTATTCTTGAATGATTACGATGGGGAATGGATCTCATCGCGTTCGTGGAGACGGTAATCTGTACGTACGTACGAGCTACAATATCATTATATTGATGGATAAATCATATGTAATTGGATATTATATCATATATACAGAATAATTAACATGTTATATTTATTATTTACATTAGTTATACTCCTTATTATACCCATCCAAATAATGAAGTGTTTGAATAACAAACTACACCACGACGTGGAGACGGTAAGTCATACGTACGCACATATGGTGACTTTTTCATTTATAGGATGGATTGAATAAAGAATATGGTTGTATCATATTTATAATAACATCACAGTATGTATAAGGAACTGGATTTATTATTTTGTTATGGAAACAACAAAGAAAGAGGAAGTGTAAGAAGAAAAGAACTTGAAAGAGGTGATGAAATATTTACCTCTTCTTCATGTTCTTCCTTTTGATTTGATCAAAAGGGATCCTTAGTATGGATTTATGACTAAAGGAAGGCATCTGGGATGAAGGGAGGAAAGTTTTGAGGATATTTGGGCTGAGTTTGGCCAAGATAAATGGCTTTGGAGGTGTGATTTTGAGAGAAGGGGAAGTGCCCTTTTATAAGAGAGGTGAGGTTCACTTTAGGAAAATCTTGAAATATTATTTTATAATAAAATAATTTTCAGTTTATAATATATCTAAAATAATTTATTTCAAGGCTAAGGTGGGTTTGGGTCTAAAAACTCTCAACCAATAGGTTTTATACAGGTTTAGGTCACCATATTAACTGTATCTTTTAGATTTAACTCTTAGTTAAATAGTTTGACATTTACCATTCCTCTTTGTATTTTTATATTATATGCTTAATAAACATACTATAACAAGCCAAGAGAACCCCGAGTGGTTCATTATTAATATATATATAACCTTATCTAATTCCTTTTTTTGAACCTTATATTTTTAGGAATATTATATCAATTAATAATATAGTATTTGTTTTAAAAACTCAATTATGTCAATTTAGACACTATTTAGTATTTGGTTTTTGTGAAAATCATAACAACATGATTACTTCAAAAAAAATTATTTAATGAACTCTAACATGTCATATTAAACTAGAAAATTAGTGGAATTCATAAAAAGTCACAAATTACATTTATGTGGATATTTATAATATCAATTATTTTAATCTTTCATTGATAATGTAATTATTGCATCATCATTGTGTCATAAATAAATTAAATTATTTAATGTCTAAAAATTATAAATAAAATACCATTATGTAGAAAATATTTTTATATTTATAATGAGTATTTATATTCGAATTTATCTTATGTGTAACCCTATATAAAAAAAATTTTAGTTATTAAACTTTGAATTTAACTCTTTTAACTCTTTTTTAAATA
This sequence comes from Viscum album, assembly GCA_963277665.1. Taxonomy (NCBI): domain Eukaryota; kingdom Viridiplantae; phylum Streptophyta; class Magnoliopsida; order Santalales; family Viscaceae; genus Viscum; species Viscum album. The sequence goes on from OY728123.1 coordinate 1,930,944,610, forward strand.
AAATAATAATAAATGTCCTAATCTAATCCAAGTGAAACAAAGGGGGTCATATTTTATTCCTAAGGTTGTTTTTGGTCTAATTATACTTATCCTATAGAATTAGGACATGTGTTAGGGTAATTATGATATCATTTTTACCCTTGATTAACCTATTTACTTTTAATCGTGGTAAATAACAGTCAAAAGTTACTATTCACCAAAAATTATTTCCATCTTATTGAACCACATTTTACTTACTGATATTAAATGTGTCTCTCAGATTTTTGAAATTCAACTCACAAAAGTAGTAAAATTAAGTTTTATGCAAATTTGCAAATACTCCTTGAAGGTGGGTAAAAGACGGTAAAAAGTTCAATAAAATTTTTATATATCTAAACTTATTATAAAATTACTCCAATGAATTGCATTGAAATTATATAGGTATTATGTATCTATTTTGACCTAAAATAAATTTAAATAAAATAAATAATTATTTAAATAAAAAGTTGATTTTAAAGAATTAACGCAGAGTTTTTCACTATTCATCAAAATTTGAATGTTTTCAGAAAAATAAAAAAAATCACCTTAAGATAATTTAGATATTCCAAATTCAAAAATAAACTCCATTTTGAAAAATAAAATTTATAAATTTTTAAAAAGTGGGTATTACTATTCATAATGGCTAGTTTGTTTTGTCGCGGTGTGTTGGAATCTCGAAGTTGCGTATAATGCAAGCTATTGCATTATTCAAAGGGAAACATACTGTGGAAGCTTGTTGTGTTACATTCTTCCCTCCTTCAAATAATTTTGTCCTCAAAATTTCTAGAATATTACTACACACAAAGATTCGGGTGGTTCTTTATCATAAGTTCTTCTGGTTCCCACGTTGCCTCTTCCATCTTATGGTTTCTCCATAGAACTTTTACTAGACGAGTCATCTGGTTTATCAACACTTGTTCTCTAGTATCAATAATGTTAAAATACTCTTCACAATAAAACAAATCAGGTTCCAGATCAATTTCCTCATAGGTGAGTACATGTGTTGGGTCAAGCATGTATTTTCTCAATAGTGATACATGAAACATATCGTGAACTTTGGATATAACAGGTGGCATTTCCAAATGGTAAGCTACAACCTCAAATCGTTCTATAATTTCGAAAGTTCCGATGTACCTGTGACTTAATTTACCCTTCTTACTAAATCGTATAACTCCCTTCCATGGAGATACCTTCAAAGAAAACATGATCTCCTACCTGAAATTCCAAATCCTTTCTTCGGTTATCGATATAGATCTTCTACCTACTTTGAACTTCTTTGATGTGGGTTTGGATAAACTTCACCTTTTCCATTGTTTCCTCAACAAGTTCTGGGCCTACAAGTTTTCTTTCACCAACATCATCCCAACAAGTTGGTTTGTGACATCTCTTTCCATATAACGCTTCATATGGTGACTTTTGAATAATTGAATGAAATCTATTGTTATAGTAAAATTATAACTGAGGTAAATATTGATCCTATATACCTTGAAAGTCATGTGAGAAAGATCTCAACATGTATTCTAAGGTTTTAATAGTCAATTCTGATTGTCCATCAGTTTGAGGGTGGTAGGCAGTGCTCAAATGAAGTTCAGTATCCAGGGATTTCTGAAGACTTTTCTAGAATCTTGATGTAAAATCAGGATCACGATCATAAACAATTGATAGGGGTACTCCATGAAGTATTATGACTTCATTAATATGCAGTCTTTCCAAACGTTTAAGTGGTAAATCTTCTCTTATAGAAATAAAATGTAATGACTTGGTAAGATGATCAACAATGACCCATATTGCATCATTCATTCTAGGAGTCTTTGGTAGCCCCATGAAAAAGTCCATCGTAATATCATTCCATTTCCACTTAGGTATGGGAAGAGGTTTCATGACTCTTCTAGGATGTTGTCTTCCAGCTTTCACTTATTGGAAAACCATACATCTTAACACAAAATAAAAAATCTCCCTTTTCATATTGTCCCACCAAAAATGATCCTTCAAATATCTATACATATTGGTTCTCCCAGGATGTATAGAGAAATTGGAGCTATTATCATCATCCAACAATTCTCTTTTTAGATCAGGTATATCGAGAACATAAAGTCTCTTCCCAAATTTCAAAATTCCATTTTCATATATGAAGTCACTCAATCTCCCATCATTTAATGATTTAATCTTCTTTTGAAACTCCTCATCATCAATCTGAAAATATTTTATACTTTCTAGTAAAGATGGTTTGGAAACCATTTGAAAAATTATTGATGTTTCACCTTCCATGGTTATTCCCATGTCTATCTTTACTAGATCCATGGAAATAGGATCCATTTCAACTCTCATCTTCTTCAAAACTCCATGATCTTTTCTGATCAAAAAATCTATCACCTTATTTGCCTTCCCTGGGTGGTAGTGTATAGTGTAATCATAATCCTTGAGTAGTTCAAGCCATCTCATTTGCCTCATGTTTAGTTATTTTTGTGAGAAAATATACTTTAAACTCTTGTGATCAGTATTAATCTCACATTTTTCACCATAGAGATTGTGTCTTCATATCTTCAGAGTGAAGATTAGAACTGATAACTCAAGATCATGAGTGGGATAGTTTTTTCTCATGAATTTTTAGTTTTCATGATGCATAGGCAATAACACTATCATTTGCATAAGGACACAACCAAGTCCTTTCTTTGAAGCATCACTATAAATAACAAACCCATCATTCCATGGTGGTAGATCCAAGATAGGAGAGTTGACTAATCTTCTCTTCAGTTATTAAAAATATTATTCACACTCTTTTTTACAAACAAATTTAACCCTTTTACGTGTGATCTTGGTTAATGGGTTAGCCAACCAGGCAAAATTCTGGACGAAATGTCAATAATAACCTGCTAAACCAATAAAACTACGTACCTCAGTTATACTTTTCGGTGCTGGCCATTCTTGGATTGCCTTGGTCTTTGAATGATCAACATATATTCCATACTTAGAGACAATATGGCCAAGAAAATAAATCTCTTAAATCCAGAATTTACACTTGATAAACTTCTCATATAATTCATTTCTTCTAAGAGTCTTTAGAATAATGCTCAAGTGATTTTCATGATCTTCATAGATTTTGGAGTATACCAAGATATCATCAATAAATACCACTACAAAGTCATCAAGATATTCCATGAAAACTCTATTCATTAGATCCATGAAGATAGAGGGTGCATTAGTCAATCCAAAAGGCATTACTGTAAACTCATAATGCCCATACCTAGTTCAAAATTCTATTTTCTGAATGTCTTCCTTCTTCACGCACAACTGATGATATCCAAATCAAAGGTCAATCTTTGAAAAATATTGATATCCATGAATTTGGTCAAATAAATCATCAATGTATGGTAGGGGATACTTGTTATTTATTATTATATCATTGATATCCCTGTAGTCAATGCACAACCTCATAGATCTGTCTTTCTTCTTAACAAAAAGGACAGGGGCTCCCCATGGAGAAACACTAAGGTGAATAAATCCCTTATTAATCAATTCCTCTAGTTGTTTATTTAGTTCCACTAATTCCACAGTGGCCATTCTATAAGGGGTCTTCGATATGGGCCTTGAACCAAGAATTAAATCAATGGAAAACTCAATTTCTTATTCTGGAGGATGTCCAAGTAAAACCTCTGGAAACACATCAACATATTCCTGCATAATAGGTACATCCTCTATTAAAACATTCCTTTCCTAACCCATAATTATTTCATTCTCATCCTCTCCAATAATTGAATTTAGTAGAGCTACTGGGGGTGGATCTAGGTAAGAATCTGATGGTGATATTTCTACTCTAAAGATAAGGTACTCCTTATCATCATCAAGAATTGTAACCTCATTCTTCTTACAATAAATTTCCGCATCATGGTCTAAAATCCAATCCATACTGAGGATTATATCAAATTAAATCATGGTTATGATGATTAGATCAGCAGATAAATATCATTTATATTCATTAATGGGGACTGATTCACAAAACTTTGTTGCAATGATACTTCTCTTAAAAGTTTTTACTAACAACTCCCTTGTTAAATCAAATTGGAAATATCTAATTTTCTTATCAAACTGGGAAGATATGAAATAATTTGATGATTCAGAATCAAATAAAGCATTGTCTAAACTTGTGGAAACCATTAAATTACCTTCCACCACGTCTTTCGGAGCTTCAACCTCAGCAGTAGTGATTGCATAAGCTTGTCCTTGATCCCTTGGCCTTTTATAAGGTAAGCTTACCTGATGATTAGGACATTCATTTTCATAATGACACATATCCCTACAATTATAGCATTAAACATTTTTAGCTTCTTTATTCCCCTTAGAATCACTAGAAAGATGGCCTTTCTGTCCACATTTCCAGCACACTCCTTTTCCTTTTAGACAGGAACCAGGGTACTTCCTTCCACAATTATAAGAGGATGCAAATTCAACTCTTACCTTCTTCCCTATTTCCTTATTTCCTTTCCCAAAGTGTTCAATAGATCTCTTCTTCTCTTGTTTTTCTTTAAAGTTATAAGACTCGGAGAATTCCTTTTCTATCTTGATAGCACATAAGACAATATCTTCATACGATGAGAAGGATTGTGAGACTAATGCTTGAGAAAGAAATGGTTTTAACCCATCAAATAAATGATCAATCTTGAATCTTGGGTTATGTATATAATTTTCAACATGCCTTGTTAACCTTGAAAAGTTAGCTTCATACTTTGCGACATTATCATCCTCCTTTTGTCTCAGACTTAGAAATTGCATTTCCATATCCGCTCGATGGTCATGAGGAAAGTATTTATCTAAGAAAATATCTCTAAACTCCCTCCATTCCATACTTGATACTTCTTCATCCTCCTTTGTGTTTTTAATTAATGACCACCATTGATCTGCATCTCCAGTGAGGCGATAAACTGCTATGACAACTTTTTCCCTTTCACTACTCCCCAAAGCATGAAATATTTTCTCTAAGGAACTTATCCATTTTTCAGCTACAAATGGATTTGTATACCTATTTAATGGTTGTGTTTTTTGCCTCATGAATCAATATAAAATTGATCCTCCATGTTTTGGATCAGGGTGATCCATATGGGTAAGGTTATTATTTATAACCTGTGTGAGTTTTCCTAGTATGGTGATAAGCTGATCAGCACCAGTTGCATCACCAGCTCTGCTATAATTATCTTGAGCAGAAGGGAAATCCCTACATGGATTAATTTTGTTGATATGGTTTCTATTTCTTCCACTAGGTTCCATTTCTAAACAATGGAATACAGTAGAATAGTTTATGAATCGCAATACATCATTCTGAACTTGTAAAACACTTAACCTAAATTGAAAAGTTTATAGATATAATCTATAATCATAAAAAAAAATTCTTTGAGGAGGTATATACTCATAAATCCTTCATAATGTTTTGTAAATAAAATGATAATTATCCTAATCATATCCCCTGGGAGTGTCGTAACCAAGATTGCAGCAAGGCCCGTTGTCGTGCACGAGTTCCCGTTCAAGTCTAGATCAAAGCGGTGTTTTTGGGTTTTACCCCTAGGTACATATGTTCCAGTGCCGAATCTACCTGATCGTATCTAGACATGGGTGTATTTCTTGGAAAACATACAAAATATCTATAGTACCAAAATTATAGGATGTTCTTCTATACTAATCCTCAAAGTTTATCTTAGGTTAATGTGCTCTAATCTTAGTTTTTCTAAATCTAGGTTCCAAGGTTTGTACTAAACTTCCTCTGATACCAACTGTAACGCCTCGACCCTAGTTACCCAGAGTTAGTGCTTTTTTACATAACATTGGAATGATACAAGGAATCATGTCCCAAAAGACTGATCAGTTTAGTATTATTGGAAACAATATAGATACATAAGTTCAACATTACAACTTGAACATAAATACAACACTAATTTGTTCCATTAGAAACATCCAAGTCATCTAGATTATGCCTACAAGTCACTCAAAATTAACTTCTTCATATCCTGTGAAAATGAAACATAAGAAAGGGGTGATCTGAAATTCTCAGTAAGGGTAAGCAATAAAGTGGAAGATAACATAAACATTAGGCATGATGAATAATTAAAAACACATGCCTTTACAAATAATAAACATGAACACTTTATGGCAGGAATATGAGCTGAGTAAATAATTCCATAATAAAACATAGTCATGGGTATTCTACTAGTAAAATAACCACATGATCCATCATTATTATTTTCATAATGAGGTAATTCATAATGCCGGATATTCTGAAACATCTTGTCAAGGCCTCAGCCAAGACGTCTAAAAATGATTTAGGCCTCGGCCAAAAAGATATATCAAATTGGGAAAGGCCTTTGCCAATTACATGTCTAGTTGTCTCATGAGACCTATCGATGCATCGAGAATCTATAGCAGGATCCACTCATCACATACTAAGTCCAATACATTCCTCATATGAAAAGGATGAAATATAACATAAACATTCGTATTAAAACTAGCATAAGAAATTTCAATACTTTAACCATAAACCATGAATGGTATAAAAATAACTCATCCACAGTAAAACATATCACAAAACCTTAAATACAATATGTAATATTTTTATCATAATAAATTAACTTCAAAAAGGATTAAAATTTATCAATGGATGTTGACATAGATGAAATCAAAACTATTTGAGAGAAATATCTTCTTTCTATTTTGAAATCATTTAAGAGTCACAGAATTATAAAAGAAAACATTTATTTTAAAAATAATCTTATAATATTATAAGGTAAATGTTGATGATGTTATAATAGTGGAAAATAGCAACACCCGCTGTATAAGTTAAAAAAACATTCTTACCTTAATTTTGTCAAAAAGGTCATAAAGTACCTTGTTTAGAAAACGACGAAAAGATTCCTTTCAAAACATATAAGGTCAAATAAGGGTATAAATGAAATTAACCCATAGTCTAGTAAATATTAAAAATGTTTTGAGTTACATTTTTAAGAAAACATGGATGTGGATGATAAAGAGGTCCTAGTAGATACTTACGTAAAAACAACCTCAGATAATAAAGAGATTGTGAAATTAACCCTTACCTTGTATTTTTCATAAATAGGTGGTATGTTAACCTCCTGTATAATAGTTAAAACATTGTTATTAAATTACAAAATAACTATATACATAAATATGATATCATATATGATCCTCTAATATTTCTTTGTTAATAATATTTCAGTAGTATCATCGTTTCGGGTGTTAACTGATTCATTTTCCATTATATGCTTGGTTACATAAGCCATGTTTATTATGGATAATATGTATTTGATTCATATAAAAAATTATATTATTCTCATAAGCATTATTTTTAATCATAAAATTAAAATTATTCTTGAATGATTACGATGGGGAATGAATCTCATCGCGTTCGTGGAGACGGTAATCCATACGTATGCACGAGCGACAATATCATTATATTGATGGAGAAATCGTATGTAATTGGATGTTATATCATATATACAGAATTTTTAAAATTTTATATTTATTATTTAAATTATTTATACTCATTATTATACTCATCTGAATAATGAAGTGTTTGAATAACAAACTACACTGCGACGTGGAGACGGTAAGCCGTACGTACGCATGTATGGTGACTTTGTCATTTATAGGATGGATAGAATAACGAATATGGTTGTACCATATTTATAATAACATAACAGTATGTAGAAGGTAATTTATTTATTATTTTCATATGTAAACAACAAATAAAGAGGAAGTGGAAGAGGAAAAGATCTTGAAAGAGGTGATAAAACATTTACCTCTTCTTCGGGTTTTTCCTTTTGATTTCATCAAAAAGGATCCTTACGATGGTTTTCTGACCAAAGTAAGGCCTCTAGGATGAAGTTAGAAATGTTGGGAGGATATTTGGGTAGGTTTTTGCCGATCCAAATGGCTTTGGAGGTGTGATTTTGAGAGAAGGTGAGGTGCCCTTTTATAAGAGAGGTGAGGGTCACTTTAGAAAATTCCTGAAATATTATTTTATAATAAAATAATTTTCGGTTTCTAAGGTCTCTAAAATGATTTATTTAGAGTATAAGGTTGGTATGGGTCGAAAACCTCTCAAAACATTGGTTTTATATAGGTTTAGGTCACCATATTAACCTTATCTTTTAGATTTAACTCTTAGTTAAATAGTTTGATATTTACCATGTCTCTTTGTATTTTTATATTATATGGTTAATAAACTTACTATAACAAGACAAGAAAATACCAAGTGGTTAATTATTAATATATATAACCTTATATAATTCCTTTGTCTGAACCTTATATTTGTAGGAATATTATATCAATTAATAATAAAGTATTTGTTTTAAAAACTCAATTATGTCAATTTGACACTATTAAGTATTTGGTTTTTGTGAAAATCATAACAACATGATTACTTCAAAAAAACTTATTTAATCAACCCTAAAATTTCATATTAACCTATAAAATTATTGTAATTCCTTAAAAGTCACAAAATATATTTATTTGGATATTTATAATATCAATTATTTTAATCTTTCATTAATAAGGTAATTATTGCATCATCATTGTGTCATAAATAAATTAAATTATTTAATGTATAAAAATTATAAATAAAATAATATTATGTAGTAAATAGTTTTATATTTCTAATGAATATTTATATTATAATTTATCTTATGTGTAACCCTATATTAAAAATGGTTTAATTATTAAACTTTGAATTTAACTCTTTTAACTCTTTTTTAAATAAAATAATAATAAACGTCCTAATCTAATTCAAGTGGACCAAAGGGGTCATATTTTATTCCTAAGTTTGTTTTTTGTCTAATTATACTTATCCAATATAATTAGAACATCTGTTAGGGTAATTATGATATCATTTGTACCCTTAATTACCCTATTTACTTTTAATCGTGGTAAATAAAAGTCAAAACTTACTATTCACAAAAAATTATTTTCATCTTATTGAACCATATTTTACATACTGATATTAACCTTGCCTCTCTTATTTTTTAAATTAAACTCACAAAATCAGTAAAATTAAGTTTTATGCAAATTTGCAAATGCTCCTAGGAGGTGAGTAAAAGACGGTAAAAAGTTTAATAGAAATTTTATATATCTAAACTTATTATAAAATTACTTAAATGAATTACATTGAACATATATATGTATTATGTATCTATTTTGACCTAAAATAAATTTAAATAAAATAAATAATTATTTAAATAAAAAGTCAGTTTTAACCAATAACGCGGTGTTTTTCACTATTCATCAAAAATTGAAATTTTTCAGAAAAATACCAAAAATTCACCCTAAGCTAATTTCGATATTTCAAATTCAAAAATGAAGTCCATTTTGAAAAATAAAATTTAGAAAATTTCAAAATTGGTTATTACTATTCATAACGGCTTGTTTGATTGGTCGTGGTGTGTTAGAATCTCAAAGTTGCGTACAATGCAAGCTATTGCATTATTTAAAGGGAAACGTATCGTGGAAGCTTGGGGTGTTACAATATTGTATGCCCAATGGGTGACCAGTTTTGTTTTTTATTGCATAGGTTTTCAGTATTTTTACAGCATTTTACTTTTATAACTTTATATTTCAGTTGTTTACTACTTCCGCACTCTATTTACTTTCTGTTATGTATGATACTAAGTTGTTTTCACTATTTTCTTACTCTGGTAGGAGGTAATAGTCTCCCCACTATCACACCCTAGGCCCCCGCTTCTAGTTGGTAGCCTCTGGCATACAGGGAGGCGTGCTTGAGGCCTTGTGGTGAACCGGCTTAGAGCACCGATTTAGTGGAATCCAAGTCAGGACGTTACAATTTAGTATCAAAGGAGTTTATTTTCTTGGTCTTTAGTATTTGGTATATTGTAGACAGGATTATTAGGAATGTGTCTGAACCTGTGATGGATATCGGACTAGTGCATCGAGAACACTTGTCCCGGTAGGATGTTCTGGTTTCCAGGGTATGGGATTGTTATTCTGATTTGTGATGTTACAGTTGTATATGATTTTCACCTTGAGAAAAGAACATGTTGTATGTTGGTGTTTTTATTTACTATGGATCTATGCCTCTTATCCATCGGTAAGAGGCTAGAGATGGATTTTGACTCTTGGCCGACAAAGGCAAGAGGCGTCTCATGCATCATACTATGCACATAGTATTCACTACATATAGGCCTGATAGTGTGTGTTTTTTCTGACAACTGAGACCTTTGGGTCTACTTACACATACTTTTTACTCTGATGGTAGGTTATTTGGATCTACTTTGGGGCATTTTTGTTGAGAGGTTGACGACTCGGTCCTCATGCAGCTCCTATGAAGTGACCCTAGTAGGTCAATATGGCATGTGATGCCTTTCTAATTAACCCCTTGTTGGGTGTTGCTTTTCAGGTCTGTGGTTATCTAGTTGGATCACTGAGTACGATGCTGATAGATACCAAGACCTTTCTTGTGAACTGGAACATTTGGGGTATTTTTGTATAAGGATACCTGATGAGTGTCAGTTCAGTTTCTCTTCTACTTTGGTTGTAACCTCCAAGAATCAGTTTCTTCTGAGGATGCTTAGAGAGGATCAGGTCCCTCATAGGCTGTGTTTTTCATCTTTGATCTGTGTTGGTCGTTGTGATCTTTACCTTATTCTCAGAGGTTTGGATCTTTTTGGCTAGGTGGTTAGGCCTTATGACCCAAATGTGAGACCTGGAGACCCTTGGTTTGACTCGAACCCTTATAGGTCGATGTCTGTTTTTTTCTATGGAATCCTTCATGACAGGTTGGATCGTTTTTTCCAATGCCTTTTTTGTGGGGAGATTTGTTTTATACTTGTTTTGTAATCAAGGCATGTAGGTGCTCAAGTTTGTGTTATAGGCATATTGATGCCTTTATCTTTTGATTGAGCCATCTTGAGTTCTTTATTGAATCTAAATCGGTAAGTGGATGGGTACAAGCCACTGAACGATATTTTAAGACTTTGTGGGTTTGGACCCTAGAAGTTGTGTTGAAATGTACATCCATGGTAGAGGTTACATTGTGGAATAAATTGGGTATCGTGAGATTGTTGACCTATGAATTAATCCTGGTCTGGTTTTGAAAGGATAGTGAGCATGGATCAGAGGGAGCTGGACATGCATTTTTGTATAATCTTAGTTTACTCTTGTTAGATATGATCATGTGCTATCTTGATTAGTCTTGAGTATGCTAAGAGAGCTTCGTACCTACACTGATCTCCTTTTTCTTTCTATCTAAATGTTCTTCCCTATTGAGGAAGGAACCTATTGAGGTTGCGCTCAAGCAGCGGTGTAAGGTAATACATATAGTGGGGAGTAAACCATTGGTTGTTTGAGGGTGGGGTGCCTCATTTTCAATTCATCTTTGGTGTTTTTCATGGGATTTTGGCCTTAGAGGTTTCTTGTGATTTGAAGATAAGGGTATTCCTATGGTGGGGTGTACCAGATCAGTCGTAGTTAATCATCTTCCATGTATAAGACAGTGGTTGGTGTTGTATGTATAGTCTTTGGACAGTCCAAATAGCTTGGTTGTGCAGATGCTTAGTTTGGAAGCATGGCTATTGGTGCTTTCATCAGGCTTCTCGGGGACGAGAAGGTTTATGGTGGGGATTTTGTAAGGACCTGTGTTTTTCCGGACTGTAGTTTTGAGAAAAAGTTTGAGTTTTTTTTTGTTCGATGTTCTTGAGGGTTAAAATGGTATTTTTACATACCAGTTGACCTCAAATATTTTTATGACCACTCTGTTGGTCCTAGAATAGGGTGTTTACCCTATGACAGGAGTATGGCGGAAATCTGAGTTGTTCAAATTTTAGAAGAATATTTAATATTTAATATTATTAAATTAAATATTAAATTATTCAAGCAGGTTCATTCGAAAATAACTTTTAAATTTAGCATCGGATTGAGATTATTTCTCCACCGTTGAGTCCAAAATGGTGAGTTTAGCCTAGGCGATGCATAAACTCGAGTCGGGCGTCGGGGCCGGCCCGATCCCCTTTTTCTTTTCTTTCTTTTCTTCTTTTCTTTCCTTATTCTTCTTTCCTCCCCCTCCTTGTGCATGAATCCTATGTGTTCCTCCATGGATTTGTTTTATAGTATTAAATGGATATTGAGAAATATATAGAGATGGAATGGAATAGGGGTACCATTTCGAATCCCTCGACATGCTGAGTCGGCATATGGTGACCGTGGATGGTGAAATCAAGAGAAGCTTTGGCGGTTTCTGCACGAAGGTAGGGATGTTTATGTTTTCACCATAGATCCCCATTAAGCATGTTTTTTTAAGTTTTTTAATTACTTTTTATGCTTTCTTGTGGCCTCTTAAGGCTGGATATGTTGTTTTGAGGGAAAAAATGGGTGTTTCAGGCATTTTGAGGGTTTTCCCATCGGAAACCCAGGTTACAAGGCATGTGTTCTAGGGGAACACACCAAGTGTTCTTACCATTTGGGGAATAAGGTGTTTTCCTAAGTAAATTCCATGTACTCTGAGTACACGTTGTGTGGTGGCATGGTCGTGTGTCCAACCATGTGATAAAGAACATGGGTTTTTGGTTTTTAAGAAGTACACACTATGAAGTACACGTCGTGTACTTTTACACAGGTCGGCCCCATATGTTCTGGACGTGTATATGAACACATCCCTGGGGATAGATAAGAGTACATGTATTTTACTCTGAAGTACATTTTGTGTACTACTACATAGGCAGACCCCATGTGTTCTGGCCATGTACATTTCCAGCTTTGTAATTTGGGGTATTTTATGCCCTGTAAGTCAGAATTGGGCATGTGAGTAGTCCATTCTGAGCGTTTTTTTGCATTGATAGAAATTTTGGAATAATATTGACATTTATATGTAATATAAATGGTATTTTGGGGGGTTTATATCTAATTAGAGAGGTTCTTCCTCTGGTTATCGAGTTCAGTTGTCACCTGAGAGTGAGACTTGGCGTGGATGACAGGTTGGGTGTTCAGCCAACTTAGTTGAGAAATTTGATCATAGATGAGCTGTGAGATATCTCCCATGACCCATGATTTTGAGAATGTTTCCCTTATGAGATGTTTCCTTCTGGCCTATGAGGTTTTGAGACTGAATGTTTCCAAGGATCCCCTGAGGGATACCTTTGCTTATGTGTTAACCTAGGGAGTCCCTTGTAGGATCTCTATCCTATTTTCCTTTGAGAGGATCCCTATTATAATATGACTATGTTGTTCTTTATTCGAGGATCCTATGTAGGATTCCTACCTTACTCTTCACTAAGGATCTCGTGTAGGATGCATTCACTCGTGTTTACCTAGAGGATTCCAAGTAGGATGAATCCTTGGTGTTTGAATTGAGGGACCTAGCGGGTGCCCATGGTTTGAACAACCCTGATCTGTTACATAGGGTGTGGGTAGAGATGGTTTTCAGGCATCACCTATAACCATTCCAAACTAGTAATTCCATGGGGTTGTGACTGTAGTGTTGGGTTGGGCGTTCAGGCCACCCTCACTCTTTGTTATGTTTCACTTATTTATTACTGATGTAGTGATGTTCACCAAGGGTTATCCCTAGTTTGTGGATGTTGAGCCTAACATGAGGCGTCCTTCTTGTTTTTTTGGATGCCCGGACGTGCTATACTGGGATATGGCTTCTGAGCCATGTTATTTCTTATATTTACTATACCCAGAGGTATTACCTGGGAATTGGTTTTTTAGCCTTACTTGATGAAATTGGTTATGTAAATGTTTTTCCCACATGAATTGATTATGTTAAATCATGTGATAGTTTAATTCACATGTGTTGTTTTTTAAATGTAATCTGAAATGATTTAATAGAGGTAATTAGAAATGGTCGAGCCACAATCTCGGTTAAAAGACAAGGTCAGGCTCATGTGACTAATTGTGTCTTATATACATTGGGTGAAACATTGTCTCAGTTAAAAGACAATGGAAGGGTTGAAGAGGTTAATTAGGTAAAGTCTATGAGCGAGCCATGATAGGGTAGTTGGGCTCATTGAGGCTTATTTTGAAAATGTCGAGAGAACCTAGGATCCATTGAGGAATTCCTATAATGGTTTCTATTGTCAAATGTTATAAATGATACATGTTGAAATGCATATACACTGGGCTTGGCCTTGATACATGCTGAAATGATTATACATCGGGCTTGGCCCTGATACATGCCGAAATGCTAATACACCGATCTTAGCCCTGATACATGCTGAAATGCAGATATACTGGGTTTGGCCCTGAAATATGCTGAAATACTTATATACCGGGTTTTACCCTAAGACATGCTTAAATAATGATATACTGGGATCGACCCTGATTGATTGATATGCCTGAGGGAAAGGTTTTCTAAGTCTCGGTTGGATTTATGGGCTTATGCTCCGTGTTTGTCGACCAGTGACCTTTTACAGTATTGACTGTCGGTATATGGTATCCTTCCTTACAGGATTGAGTGTCGGTATACGGTATCCTATTTAGTGATTGGAGACAAGTACGGGTGAGCCCAGGTTTAGGATGAGTATCCCCCTGTGGTGACGTAGCTTGCTCAGAGATATAATTTCGGTGTTAGCCAAAGTAAGTACATGTTGATGAGATTACGAACCCATAGATTGAATTAATGATAAACGGATTGAGTGACATGACGTCCAGCTCGGTGCCCTTTCATAGGATGTCTAGGTGATAGGGATTACAGACCCAAGGATCGACTGCTGATGTGGTTTCTTGTTGTTTGATTCACATACTCATGAATATTCATATTTTTATATATATGTATAAGTATGGTACTATACATTTAAACGCATATAGATATGGACATCCATGGTGGAACTTTCCCAATTAACAGGGATTACAGACCCTAGTTTTGACTGTGGTTGCATGTTAGGTTTACTTATTTTTGTGTGTGTTCCAGCTAGGATGAGCACGTTGATGTTTCATACACCTTTAGCGGCACATTTATAGGTTGATTGTCGAGCTGGCCTACTGAGATTATTTATTACCCCTTTATGTGCACGTCGGTGTACGTGTTGACCTTATGTATACTTTTTAGGTTGAGCATGAGTTTCATGGTAGATTGGGATAAGACACAATGTTTCATGATCGAGCGGAGCTCCTTGAGTGGTTCTACTGATCGAGTTGATGCAGTTCTACAGTGTTTGGAGATCAAGTACATGGGTTGGCTCAGATTTAGTATTTGAGCCTTGTAATTTTACTTTCAGTTTATTTTTTACTTGTATCTGTATGGTGGGCCTAGTGGATGACCAGTGTTGTTTTGTATTGCATAGATATTCAATATTTTTACAACATTTTACTATTATATCTTTCTATTTCAGTTGTTTACTACTTCCACACTCTATTTACTTTCTGTTGTGTATGATACTAAGTTATTTTAGTTGTTTTCTTACTTTGTTATGAAAGAATGGTCTCCCCACTATCACACCCTAGGACCTCTTTGTTTGTCACGACCCGTCCCCCGGGGCCCATGTCGTGACTACCCCATGCCCACCTTCTGAAGGCTAGGAGTTTGAGACTAGCATCGAGGGAGTAAACCTGTAAGTGGGAGGCATTTTCCCGAATACCTATACGCACATGCAAACCCAACTAAGTACCAACTCACAAGAATAGAGATAGTATACCATTGGGAGGAAATTGAGTATGGTCATAGCTGAAAGTAATAGGGACAGAATACAAACCCCAATAGAAAGTACTGAAAGTAGTAAAGTAAAAAAGTGCACTAATGTCCATCCGAAGAAATCCCCACCTAATCATAGGAGTAGGGTAGCTACTAGAATCTAAGGGAGTATGTCTCGTCTGTCAGATCTCACTGTGGTCCGCCTAGTCTAATGCCAACAAGTCCATCTTCGAAGTGTCGATCATCTGCACGGGACACAACACACATGTGGGTAGGGCCTGTGCAGAGGGTGAGTAACACTAAAATTAGTAGGGACCCCCAAAACAACAAAGAAAGACCACACAGCAAATGGGAAGTATATCACAAAGAAAAAGTACACAACACAAGTCAGCTCACACCAGGTATCACTTTAGGTCAAGGATAGAAGAATCATCAAAACAACGAACTCCTCAGCTAATGGGGAACTCATCCTCTATCAAGTATAGTGGGTCTATTGGGTCACAAAGATCCACTTCCCACTAACCTTGAGCTGTTGTGGTATTCATCCCTGATGGGTATCGTGGGTATGCCGGGTCACACAGAGTTTCTTCCCACCGTGGGCATGCCGGGTCACACAGAGCCTCTTCCCACCTTATCTGAACTGAGGTACTCCTCCCATTGAGTATCATGGGTCTACCGTATCACATAGAGTCTCTCCCCACCATGGGCCTACTGGGTCTCACAGAGCCGCTTCCCAATAGGCCATCGTTAAGCAGTCTTCAGGTCTCAGCCAATCGCAGGGTTCTGTACGTATTCTGCTTAGGAGGACCACTCCTCAAGCCAATTGCAACATCCTGATATCTATGGAAGTCACCACAAAGTTTTCCAAAATATCTGTCTCCTCAAGATATTCCCAAAGCTACAAACAGCTCGTCAATCGGATGCACGGTTTGAAAGGTATGGGTGTTTTAGTGATGAGGGCTCGGTTGGATTTGTGTTCGATCCAACACGGTCATACCCCAAATATCTCTAAAACATAGGTGGAATGTCCCAAAAGGACTGTATTGTTCTAAGGATCCTGACGCCATAGATTATTCATCAAACGGGCGTCCAGTTTAGAAGTTAGGGCTCGTTTTGTGTAAATGGTCAGTACTGGGTCTGGGTCCGGTCCACCTCGGTCGGATCGGCCTGACCCGGTTCGGCAAGGGCCAACTCGGATCGTCCTGGGTCGAACCGGGTCAACCTGTCCTGACTCGGGTCTGACCCAACCTGGTTCAACCTGGCCCGTTGGGCCGTGGGTCGGCCCGCGGGACCGACTCGGTGGCCTGGGCCACCAGGGATACCCAGATGTGGTGCGTCCGGTTATGGCTAATGTGGTGCAAAGGCAAGTCAACGGGTCAACCCACTGGTGTTGACCCAATGTGGCACTGTAACGACCCAAAATTTCGAATAAATCTTGTTTCCTAATTTTGTGTGTTATTTTATTTTTTTTATACTCAACAAAAATGTTTCATTTGATAACATGAGCATAATTAAAATGAGACCGTTGGGTTTCTTACTGTTATATGACCATTGGTCAATATGACCACTGGAAACTAAACGTTTTGATTATTGTCTCTAAATACAAGTAATCTTGGTTTATTAATATAGAAAGAAGATTCGATGGCCTCACCCAGTAGTCTTGGACCAATCGAAGCCCATCTAACAGAACTTGGGAAGGAGGTAGCACCACTAGGCTTTGCTCTGGACCAAACCCAAGCCGAACTTCATCGTTTGAAGCTAGAACGGAATCGCCTTTGCGAGAAGTTCAAACTAATAGAAATTACTACTCGTGCAATGTTAGCCGAGCCTCCCTCAGATTCTCTCACCTTAGCACACCTTACACTTAGGTCCTATGCTGGTGTGATAAGGGGCTATGTAAGGAGACCGTAACTGCCTTGTGTAATCCTTTGTTTTAAATAAAAATTGGGGTTTCTTCTTATGATGAAGTTTATGAATTTTCAAATGACCGGATAAATATAGTATTCATATTTTTGATGAATTTTAGAAAAAGGATATTTTAAAAATGTTTATGTAAACCTTAAATAATTAAAAATGTGTAATTATTTTCAAAAAATGGTCTTCTATAATAATGTTCAGTACGATATTTAGAGTCTAATAAGATCAACTTAATTTTTGATGAATAATAAATTATGAATAGTGATTTTATGCTTAGGATTTGTAATGTGACCAAATGGATTAGTAATCTCACTTAAAGAAAGTATTAATATAATCTAGGAACCTTGATTAAGTAATGTGATTCAATAAAATGGTTAAATAACGCTTTCATAAATTATTATTCAAGTATTAGTTTTTTCGAGTGAATAGTGTTTCTAATTAAAAATATTTAGAAAATTATTTTTATAAAATTGATTTCATTTTTGAACTCAGAGCACCGATATTATGTTATGGTAATTTTTGGGGTTTTTTCTCAAAAAATCAATTTTCGTTGAATAGTGTTTTTATTTAAAAATTGAATTAAAAATATTTAGAAAATTATTTTTATAAAATGGAGTTCATATTTTTTATTAGAGCATCGATGTTTGGTTAAGGTGAAATTTTTGGATTTTTCTGAGAAAGTTGAATTTTCAATGAACAATAAAAATACAATTTTAGGGTTTCGGTATGTTTAATGACATCATAGCTGTGTCATGATGATGTCATGAGATATTTTAATGGATGGTCGACCAAAGGTGATGAATTATTGTATGTGGGGCCCCATGTGGCCGAACTCCATGGGAAATACCATGGGAGAGCACATGGTTTTGAGAAAACCACTTTTGAGGTGTCCCTTGGCCATTAATGCCTTGTCCCCTCACTTTCCCAATAAATACCAAGCCATTATCTCATCCATTTCGACTCCCCACTCCCCCCCAATGAATTTATGGTCTCATTACCTCCCAAGGAGTCCTCCCAAGGTTCCCCAAGACCTCAAGGTCCCAACCTTTGAGTTTTAAGAGTTACGTTTTAAGGTAAGGGATCTGACCCCTCTCTTTCTTTTCAAGTGATCTCTTATATATCAATTATTTTATGCTCCATGTTCTTATGTTGGAGGATGTTATTTGATATTAACTATACTGTCCTTTTTATATTCATATGATGACAGACCCCCTCTTACTCTCATCTTTTCATTTTATGAATGTTTAAGTGGCGCCGTTAGGCTGCCGAAATTTTTGTAACGGGTTCTTTCACCCTTCTCATTTTCAAGTTCTATTTTCTTGTCAAGTCTTTCAAGTTCCTTTTTTTATGTTGGGGTATTATCTCTATATCTATCATACTAATATTTTATGATCATATGATGAGAGACCCCATTTGATCTCTTCAATTCAGTATTTTGAAGTTTTAAGTGGCATTGTTAGGCTGCCGAATTTTAAGTGGTTCTTTCCCCTTTCTGCTTTTTCAAAGTTCTAATTCCATGTCAAGTCTTGCAAGTTCATTTTTATTATGTTGGGGTATGATCTATATAACTATCATACTGATCTCTTATGTTCATATGATGAGAGACCCTATTTTGATCTTGTCGATTCATTTTTGGTTGAAGTTTAAGTGACGCCGTTAGGCTGCCGAATTTTTAAGGGATTCGTTCGCCTTTCTCATTTTTCAAAGATCTACATTCATGTCAAGTATTTAAAGTTCCTTTTGTATTATGTTGGGTTATTATCTCTATATCTATCATACTGATCTTTTATGTTCATATGATTAGAGTCCCTATTTGATCTCATCAATTCATTTTTTGGTTGAAGTTTATGTGACGTCGTTAGGCTGCCGAATTTTCATAAGAGAAATCTTATTTTTCTCTTCCTTTCATGTTCTTCATTTCATATGGAACATATTTCAAATTTCATTAACATATTCATATATCCTTCATATTCTGTCCTTCTACTATTTTATGGGTCATTTATGAATGTTTTACCCATGTCCCCTCTCTTTTCAATGTTTTCTAAAACCCCGAAACATATCCGTTATGCTGCAGAATTTTCGTCTCAAAATGCCTCCCTCTTTTCTCAAAATTATTTTATGTTATAAAGTGAATACTCAAAGCTCTTATTTCTACAGGTGTATTCACATATATATCAAAATGTTCTATTTTAAATTCCGTGATTTACATACATGAGACCCGCTCTCCCCTTCTGTGGGTTTAAAGTGACGTAAAGATCATGTCTTTAAAGTGGTTTTTAAAACGTTATGATTATGAAATGAAACCCATTTATTTTATTCTATATGGGTTATTTATGAAATTTTTGATGGTGATATATGTGTCTCACATGATAATAAAGGAAAATTTAAGGGTGCACCCTGATAGCGCTCCAATGCATTGGGTAATGATGTAACCACTAGAGATTACAATTTTCACGATATCTTGGTGAATAACCTTGGTAATTTTCAAATGACGCCTTGGGGATGGACCTTGGTGATATGTTCATGATTGTCTATATTAAATGATGTAGCCACATCTTAAAGTTATGAAAAATGTTATTTTTATTATGATATTCCACATAATTTCGTTCTCATGCCTTAAAGTTCTTTTTCATGACATAGTTGATGTATCTCAAGTTCACATGTTAAATGTTTCTCTTGTTCCCTTACTGGGCCTTCTGCTCACCCTTTCTTTTGATGTATGTCCCCAGGTTATGAGATGCAGTAATGAACCTAGGATGAACATGAGTAGAATCCTTTCAAGTGTTTAAGAAGAATGTTTTATGTTTTCATGTTTTAAGTTCCTGGTTTCCAAGACACTAAACCTTAAAGATCCTCGATTTAGTAAAATGTAATGAAAGATTATGTGATAAAAAGGTGGGATGCTATAGTTGGTATCAAAGGATGGTTTAGTTATTTGTGGAAATTAGGATATGAAAACTTTAGGAATAACCCTATAGAAAAGTTTAAATATAGGAAATCTTCCTGGTATTTTGGTGATTATTGAGTAAGGGGTTGCCAAGCAAATACATCCCTGTCTGGATACGAGCAGGTAGAGGTGGCTCTGGCATAGATGTACAAAGGGGTAAAACCCAAAAATACCGCTTTGAGCTAGACTCAAACGGGAACTGGTACACAACAACAGGCCTTGCCGAACTCTTGGTTACGACACTCCTAGGGGATATGCTTTGGTAAATTCATAAGCTTAGTATGAACCATTATTAAAGGAACAATGATAAAATAAAATAAAGATTCACATAAGAATATATGATCATGGATAACCTAGTTTGAAACTTAGGGGATCACAAGTTAGGATATAGTTTTCTTCTACAAGTTATCCTTATATGCTTTAAGTTTCTTTTCATGATTATTGGCTATGTATTTAAGCCCCTAATTGTACTTTCTTTTCTTAGTTAATGGAGGGAAATGGAAGAACATGTCCCAATAACCAATGTGATAGGAAATGTGATGATTGTCGTATTAATAAGACAGAGATTATTAGGGGATTAAAATATGATTATTATTTTGGAAGACATTCACTATTTTGGGGACCCTATATGATCAAGGTAAATAGATTACTACGGTATTTTCATTGAGGAGTAAGGTTGACTTATATTGTGAAGAATCGATGAATTTAAGGTAGGCTTATAGTAATTTAGGTTACTTATGGGAATGATTAACCTATCTTGGGTAAAATATGTTTAGGTTAGATACTTTTGTTATAAGATGTTATGAGTGGTTGATGTTGTTTGGAGATGAACAATGAAGTTTATTTTGGAAGACTATGTTATCAAATCTTTCTTGTATTTGGGTTTCAATATTAGTTTAGTTTATTTTGAGGAATTTTAAGGACTATTATTTATAGAATGGTCTATGATGAACTTTGAGTAGTACCATGGAACTTTGAAGATTTAAAAGTAGTTTCCATTCCTATGGGATTCTTTCTTTCTGAAGAGTTGTTTTATCTTACCCTTTATGTTTTTGGGATAATGTTTAAAGATAGAAGAAATAGATAGTTAATATTTTGTGGATTATGTGATTCTCTAGAAGATGATTCTTGTGTTTTGATGAGACCACGTAGTTTTGAATCCTCATCGTTTGGAGAAAAGATTATTTTTGGTAGAAACTTATTAAAGGATTAAACTCTACATGAAGGTAGGTATATTTCCTTATATTTTTGTTCAATGTAGTAAATAAATTCCTCAAAATTATGAAAAGAAACGTAAAACAAAAACGTTGTTGGTTTACGTTTCCTACTAGGTAATCAAAAACCGTTTACACACATCATAAGTTTGGGATTTTCTTATGGTTAACTTTCTCCTAATCATGTTCTCTATCACTCTCCCTTAGAACATGACCCTTTATTTTCTCCTCCATGTCCATGTTTTCCTACATGGAATCCTAGTGTGGGTTAACTTGGGTGACCTTTGTACTTCCCTTTCTTTCTTTTAAAGTAATAGTTTTACTGACTCCTTTTCCGATGTGGGACTTTTAAGGAAATTTCAAAAACCAATTTTAAAAATTGCGAGGACGCAATTTCTTAAGGGGGGAAGATTGTAACGACCCAAAATTTTGAATAAATCTTGTTTCCTAATTTTGTGTGTTATTTTATTTTTTTTATACTCAACAAAAATGTTTCATTTGATAACATGAGCATAATTAAAATGAGACCGTTGGGTTTTTTACTGTTATATGACCATTGGTCAATATGACCACTAGAAACTAAACGTTTTGATTATTGTCTCTAAATACAAGTAATCTTGGTTTATTAATATAGAAAGAAGATTTGATGGCCTCACCCAGTAGTCTTGGACCAATCGAAGCCCATCTAACAGAACTTGGGAAGGAGGTAGCACCACTAGGCTTTGCTCTGGACCAAACCCAAGTCGAACTTCATCGTTTGAAGCTAGAACGGAATCGCCTTTGTGAGAAGTTCAAACTAATAGAAATTACTACTCGTGTAATGTTAGCCGAGCCTCCCTCAGATTCTCTCACCTTAGAACACCTTACACGTAGGTCATATGCTGGTGTGATAAGGGGATATGTAAGGAGACCGTAACTGCCATGTGTAATCCTTTATTTTAAATAAAAATTGGGGTTTCTTCTTATGATGAAGTTTATGAATTTTCAAATGACTGGATAAATATAGTATGCATATTTTTGATGAATTTTAGAACAAAGATATTTTAAAAATGTTTATGTAAACCTTAAATAATTAAAAATGTGTAATGATTTTCAAAAAATGGTCTTCTACAATAATGTTCAGTACAAAATTTAGAGTCTAATAAGATCAACTTAATTTTTGATGAATAGTAAATTATGAATAGTGATTGTATGCTTAGGATTAGTAATGCGACCAAATGGATTAGTAATCTCACTTAAAGAAAGTATTAATATAATCTAGGCACCTTGATTAAGTAATGTGATTCAATAAAATGGTTAAATAACAGTTTCATAAATTATTATTCAAGTATTAGTTTTTTCGAGTGAATAGTGTTTCTAATTAAAAATTAAATTAAAAATATTTAGAAAATTATTTTTATAAAATTGATTTCATTTTTGAACTCAGAGCACCGATATTATGTTATGGTAATTTTTGGGGTTTTTTCTCAAAAAATCAATTTTCGGTGAATAGTGTTTTTATTTAAAAATTGAATTAAAAATATTTAGAAATTTATTTTTAAAAAAATGGAGTTCATATTTGTAATTAGAGCATCGATATTTGGTTAAGGTGAAATTTTGGGATTTTTCTGAGAAATTTGATTTTGAGTGAATAATAAAAATACAGTTTTAGGGTTTCGGTATGTTTAATGACATCATAGTTGTGTCATGATGATGTCATGAGATATTTTAAGGGATGGTCGACCAAAGGTGATGAATTATTGTATGTGGGTCCCCATGTGGCCGAACTCCGTGGGAAATAACATGGGAGAGCACATGGTTTTGAGAAAACCACTTTTGAGGTGTCCCTTGGCCATTAATGTCTTGTCCCCTCACTTTCCCTATAAATACCAAGCCATCCTCTCATCCATTTCGACTCCCCACTCTCCCCCAATGAATTTCTGGTCTCATTACCTCCCAATGAGTCCTCCCAAGGTTCCCCAAGCCCTCAAGGTCCCAACCTTTGAGTTTTAAGAGTTACGTTTTAAGGTAAGGGATCTGACCCCTTTCTTTCTTTTCAAGTGATCTCTTTTATGTCAATTATTTTATGCTCCATGTTCTTATGTTGGAGGATGTTCTTTGATATTCATTATACTGTCATTTTTATGTTCATATGATTAGATACCCCCTCTTACTCTCATCGTTTCATTTTATGAATGTTTAAGTGGTGCCGTTAGGCTGCCGAAATTTTTGTAACGGGTTCTTTCACCCTTCTCATTTTCAAGTTCTATTTTTTTGTAAAGTCTTTCAAGTTCCTTTTTATTATGTTGGGGTATGATCTCTATATCTATCATACTGATCTTTTATGATCATATGATGAGAGACCCCATTTTATCTCTTCAATTCAGTATTTTGAAGTTTTAAGTGGCATTGTTAGGCTGCCGAATTTTAAGTGGTTCTTTCCCCTTTCTCCTTTTTCAAAGTTCTAATTCCATATCAAGTCTTGCAAGTTCATTTTCATTATTTTGGGGTATGATATCTATAACTATAATACTTATATCTTATTTTCATATGATGAGAGACCCTATTTTGATCTTGTCAATTCATTTTTGGTTGAAGTTTAAGTGACGCCGTTAGGCTGCCGAATTTTTAAGGGATTCGTTCGCCTTTCTCATTTTTCAAAGATCTACATTCATGTCAAGTATTTCAAGTTCCTTTTGTATTATGTTGGGGTATGATCTCTATATCTATCATACTGATCTTTTATGTTCATATGATGAGAGACCCTATTTGATCTCATCAATTCATTTTTTGGTTGAAGTTTATGTGACGTCGTTAGGCTGCCGAATTTTCATAAGAGAAATATTATTTTTGTCTTCCTTTCATGTTCTTCATTTCATATGGAACATCTTTTAAATTTCATTACAATGTTTATATATCCTTCATATTCTGTCCCTCTAATATTTTATGGGTCATTTATGAATTTTTTACCCATGTCCCCTCTCTTTTCAATGTTTTCTAAAACCCCGAAACATATCCTATATGCTGCAGAATTTTCATCTCAAAATGCCTCCCTCTTTTCTCAAAATTATTTTATGTTATAAAGTGAATACTCAAAGCTCTTATTTCTACAGGTGTATTCACATATATATAAAAATGTTCTATTTTAAATTCTTGGATTTACATACATGAGACCCGCTCTCCCCTTCCGTGGGTTTAAAGTGACGTAAAGATCATGTCTTTAAAGTGGTTTTTAAAACGTTATGATTATGAAATGAAACCCATTTTTTTTATACTATATGGGTTATTTATGAAATTTTTGATGATGATATATGTGGCTCACATGATAATAAAGGAAAATTTAAGGGTGCGCCCTGATAGCGCTCCAATGCATTGGGTAATGATGTTACCACTAGATATTACAATTTTCACGATATCTTGGTGAATAACCTTGGTAATTTTCAAATGACGCCTTGGGGATGGACCTTGGTGATAAGTTCATGATTGTCTATATTAAATGATGTATCCACATCTTAAAGTTATGAAAAATGTTATTTTTATTATGATATGCCACATAATTTCTTTCTCATGCCTTAAAGTTCTTTTTCATGACATAGTTGATGTATCTCAAGTTCACATGTTAAATGTTTCTATTGTTCCCTTACTGGGCCTTCTGCTCACCCTTTCTTTTTATGTATGTCCCCAGGTTATGAGATGCAGTAATGAACCTAGGATAAACATGAGGGGAAGCCTTTCAAGTGTTTAAGAAGAATGTTTTATGTTTTCATGTTTTAAATTCCTGGTTTCCAAGACACTAAACCTTTAAGATCCTCGATTTTGTAAAATGTAATGAAAGATTATGTGATAAAAAGGCGAGATGCTATAGGCACCATGTGGAGTCACGGTTCCTATGTGACACGTCCGATGAGCCGCGGCTTTGGCTCTGGGCGCGCGGCTGGCGCACGCCCCGTCCTCCATCCGTCTGTCGATCCAGCAGCCCCTACTCTTGTCGTGGCCAACGCCAACCGTGACCCTGTTGTCGCGTGGGCGCACCACCGGGGGTGTGCCCCACCTTTGCTCCACCACCACCTGGGGCAGCGGCTGGTCATTCTTCCAGGCATGCGGCCATCACCGTCACGTGCCCCCGTCGAACCTCTGTGCACCGCCTCCAACGCCGGTTCCAGCAACAGGGTGCTCGTCGTGCCGCCGGTCACACACCGATGGCCCACTTCCTACGACGTCTGAGCCTACGGCTTCCTGGGATCGTGTTCTTCACTATAGTAGGCTCTGATTTTATTTGTCACTATCTCCAAAATGGTCAATCATAATCAACTCACAAGCGGAGCGGCTCGGGCCTTGTTCGTGCCGACCTGCGCCCTCCGTATTAGATAAATAAATCCGAGGTTTCAAAAAAAGTTCAACGGAGTTTCATGCCTAGATTTCAACCCTGATCCCAATGATAATATACACCCACCCACATATATAAAAAAAAGAATAACGGATCAACTTGTTTATAAGTTGATCTGTTCTTAGAATTTTAGAATGAAATGTGGGGAAAACAAAATCAGTCAACACAACCCCTACCTCAAAACATTGGAGAGTGCTCACGATTGAGGAAATTTCATTGTTCGTCGTCCCCAAAACAAGCCACCCCATCGGCACTTGAACGTCAAACTATGTTTCGGGGTTTCGGCATCACACGTCACCTTTTGCTGGGATCGGCTCCGTCCTTTAAGGGTTCAACATCGCGGTGCTCCTTGAGCACTACGTTTCTTGGAGAAGTTTTGTCAATACCTTCCCCCAATCTCCATATATATAGAAGAGGGGGAGGGTAAGTATAGACGTTGAAATTTAATGGGGCTCATTAATTAGGAAGCTTTCTAATTCTCCAACGACGTTGTTGCTTAGGGTTAGCAGGTCAATCCATTTATTGTCTTGACACATCGTTGGCCCCACCCCTTGGCTTGTCCATTGGATGGTATGAAATAAAATAATAAAATTATTTCATTTCATTTTTTTAAAATTCAAAAAATGTAACTTTTTCTCCGAACCTACTACGGTAAAAGTAAATCCCCCTTAAGCGAATCTCGGTGCTACGAATTCAATGGTGCCCTTGGATTTTTAATCTGAACAATGGTTCAAAAGTTAGAAAATGTTGCTCATGCATTTACGGAACGTACCCAATAAAGGTTCAGAAATTCATTTCGGGCACTCTAGGCCTTGAAATCATGTTCCGTAAATTTTCGTAGACTCATAATAATTCCATATAATAAAAAAAATACATGGAAAATCTGGGTCTTTACATTCTCCCCGCCTTATAGATTTTCATCCCCAAAATCCACAATAAAGACTAAGGAAACAAATGGGGGTAATGAGCACAAATATGAGCCTCCTGCTCCCAAGTTCTCTCCTGGAGGTTCTCGTGCTGCCATTGAATGCACACCAGAGGTATTGACCACCCACGAAGGACTCGCTCCTGTCGATCCTCAATATCTATTAGAACCTCCATAAATGTCACCACATCATCCAAGTCCAGCTCACCATGGTCGATGACGTGAGATGGGTCGTGCACATATCTCCTCATTTGGGATATGTGGAAGACTTCGTGTACCCTCTCCAACTGTGGTGGAAGTTCCAAGTGGTATGCCACCTTGCCTATCCTCCAAAGTATCAAAAATGGTCCAATAAACCTTGGTGATAACTTACCACCTCAGATAAATCTTTGTAGTCCCCGTCGAGGAGAGACTCACAAGAATATGTGGTCCCCCACCTAGAACTCCAAAGGTCTCTGTCTTCTATATGCATAAGACTTATATCTACTCTGTGTAGTCTTCATCTGCTCCTGGATGATCTACACCTTTTCAGTGGTAGCCCGTACAAACTCTAGACCCATAAGTGATGACTCCCCTGGGTCTGTCCAGCATAGAGGTGATCTGCAAGGTCAAAGGTACAAGGCCTTGAATGGTGTCATGTTGATGGTGGTGTGATAGTTGTTGTTGTATGTGAAATCTACCAAGGGAAAGTGATCCTCCCAACCATGGCCAAAATCTTGGACGCATGCAAGAAGCATGTCCTCCAACGTCTGAATGGTCCACTTCATCTGACCATCCGTCTAAGGATGAAAGGTAGTGCTCAAATATAGCAGAGTCTCGAACGCCTCCTACAATCTCTTTCACAACCGGGATGTGAAACATGTGTCACGGTCAGAGATGGTCTTCAATGGCACCCCATGAATCCGTACAATCTCCTGTATGTAGAGGCGTCCCAAGACCTCTTCTAATCTCTTCTCTCAGATAGGTAAGAAATGGGATGACTTAGTGAGTCGATCAACGATCACCCAAATAGAATCAAGTCCCCTGGATGCATGTGGAATCCCTGTCACAAAGTCCATGGAGATTCCATCCCACTTCCACTCTGGAACCTCTAGTGGTTATGCTAATCCTACTGGAACCTGATGCTCGGCCTTCACTTGCTGACAAGTGAGGCATCGTGAAACAAACTCCGCTACAACCTTCTTCATCCCTGGACACTAATGCTAACACTGGAGGTCCTAGTACATCTTCACCACACCAGGATGTACCACCAGAGGGGACGTATGGGACTCCCTCAACACCTCCTCCCATAACGCCACTCGTACCATGGTATGTCCTTTTAATAGGATGACGTGCTCCCCACCTTCAGAAAATATATCAAGTGTTTGTCCTGAGGATATCTAAGCACGTCGAGCCTCACAGTCAATGTCCCCAAGCTATTCCTCCCTGACTCGCTGAAAAAGTGGGGGAGTGATAGTCATATACTAGAGGTAAGTTGATCCATCATTATCTATAAAGGATATCTACAACGTGGATATCTACTATGTCGCATCACTCAGCAACTGTAGACCAGACCTCCTACCGAGTGCATCTGCTACCATGTTCCCTTTCCCGGGAGTATAGAATATCTCAAAAACATAGTCCTAGAGGAACTCTAGCCATCGCCACTATATCAGTTTCAGGTCCTTCTGAGATAAGATATACCAGAGACTCTTGTGATCAAAGTAGACTGTAAAATGTTCGCCCATCAAGTAATGTCACCACATCTTCAAGGCGGAGACCACTACTACTAAATCCAGGTCATGGGTACCATAGTTCTTCTCATGTTGTCTCAGCTGTCGTGACTCATAGCCGATCAATGCTTGATCCTGCATCAGGGCACACCCAAGTCTGATCCCTGATGCGTCACAGTAGACTATATACCCAACACCCTCTTCTGGTAGCCTCAATATGGGGGCACTCATCAGTATCTACCTCAGATCTTGAAAACTCTGCTGGAATCTCTCCGTCCATATTAAGGGCTTCCCCTTCTTCATCAACGCTGAAAAGGGTTCCACAACTCTAGAAAAGTAAGGCACGAATCTATGGTCGTATCCAACCAACCGTAGAAAACTATGCACCTCGGTCACACTCCTAGGTGGATCCCAAGCAAGCATAGCCTCTATCTTTGCTGGATCCACAACAACTCCAGCCTCCAATATAACATGTCCCAAAAAGTGGACCTCTCATATCCATAACTGGAACTTCAAGAGCTTACCATAAATCTGGTTCTCTCTGAGTGTATCCAGAACTATCTGCAGATGATAGGCATGCTTCTCCTCCATCTCTGAGGATATCAAGATTTCATCTATGAACATCACCACAAAGTGATCGAGGTATGACTGAAATATCATGTTCATGATTCCTATGAACACTACTGGGGAATTGGTCATGCCAAATGGCATAACCAAGAACTCGTAGTGGTTATACCAATACCTGAGGGTCATCTTCTGCACATCCTCATCTCGTATCCGGAGCTGATGATATCCTGACCTGAGTTCTATCTTTGAAAACCAACGATCTACCTTAAACTGATTGAAAATATCATCAATCCTTGGAATTGGATACTTGTTCTTAACGGTCACCTGTTTCAGGCACCGATAGTCCACACAGAGTCTCAAACTCCCATCTACCTTTTGGCAAACAAAATCGGGGCTGCCTGCGGAGAAACACTGGGTCTTATAAACCCCTTCCCATAAAAGTCCATAAACTATACCCGTAACACACAAAGCTCCATAGAATCCATCTGATATACTGGTGTAGATATCGGTTCTGTCCTGGGGTACTAGTCGATGTAAAATTTTACCTCTCTTCGTAGAGGTAGTCCCGGAACATCATCAGGAAAAACACCGGCATACTGATCCACCACTACAGGATAGCTCGAACTCTCAACATTAACTACCCCGAGGGTAATCCTAGAAAACTAATGTGTAATCGGCTACACCCTCCTCTGGTTAAGTCCATCCCGCACTGCAAAGGTTCCCTTCTTTCCAGTGAAGGAAAACTCGGTCCCATCCGTGCGGACACACCCCACTTTGCGCCTAATACGGTCGATCCGAGCATGAAATGTGGATGGCCAGTCTATGCCCGAGATGACGCCGTAAGGCCTCCACACTGCTACTAGGAGATCCCAGCCGAATCTCTCACCTCCTAGAGTAATCTCACACTGTCGGTACCAGTGTGTAATCGTCGAATCCGCTCCCGTAGGAGTCTCTAGATGTAAGGATCGAGCCAACAGCTCTATCGTAATCTACGAGCTCCGAACAAGGGCCATGGCAATAAAATAGTGACTAACACCTATATCTATAAGTACTATAACTAGGGTGTAATAGACACAAATAGAACCTCTAATCATCTCCAGATCGCCATGGTCGTAGGCCTTAGCTGCCTGGAGCTGAGCTCATCTTTGTCCTCCTGCTCCCTGTGGTCGGGTTGGACCACCTGGTGGTGGTGGAAATAGAACCTCAAATTGTCGCCCACCACCTGCTTCATTGCCAACTCCTCTGTCACATCTGCCACCCTATAGACCTCCTCGCTCAAACCTCTGCCTCTATCTCAACGGTCCCTCGACCATATGTTGATCATCGGTACAACGGGTCGGGCAGCCGCGAGCCATGTGGCCTTGCCAGCCGCACGTAAGCATTGTTTGGATCCCTACTGACTCCCTCTGGACTGGGAGCCTCGTACTTCCGACTTGGAGTCCTGGGGTCTCCCTTTGGAAGACCTATCCCGATTGGGCCCATGCGCCTGATGCCTGCTCCCTGCCGAAGACTCTACTGCCTGGGGTCTGCTGGCAGCTCTAGTTGTCGGCACCTACTCCGTCCTGAATTTCTCTGCAAGAAGAGCCTTCTCCATCACCCCAGCCTGGGTGGGGATGTTTAGGGTCACCACTGAATCCATAATCTCCCTCCTGATCCCCTACTCAAAGGATCAAGCCCTGAAGAAAGGGTCTCTCATCATATCTGTATAGTAGCGGGAAAGCTCTATGAACCTTGTCGAGTACTCTGCCATTGTCATGTTTCCCTACTAAAGGTGAAGCAGCTCCAAAATGTGCATAGATTTCAACGTCATGGGGAAACAATCCTCCCAAAAAAGCCTCTCAAATTCAACCCAAGTTTAGGGGAGAGACAGATCCTCGAGTCGCTGAGGACTGGATGGAAGTCGTTACGCGAGTCTTCCGCTTAGTGAGGACACTACTCGATCAGATGATGATCTTGGCAGTGAGCCTTCTGTAGGGATCAGCTGGGCCTAAAGTAGACAATATCATGATCGTGGGTTATACTGAGTCGTTACAAGTGGTATCAAAGGAGTTCGGTTCTACCTCAATGATTAGGAGTGTATGTTTTTGTTTTAAAGCAACAGTGTAAAGTGTTGCAAGTCCGGCCTTCAGGTTCGAGGAGTCCAGGGTTGGTGTGGTGGCTGACGTATCCATACACTGGAACCTCGAGACCTTCATTTCGGATCAATGCACAAGAATACTGGTTGCATTTTTGTTTTTTTATTTCAAATGATAGTCATCTCACCATGTATAATGTTCTAACTATGGCACATCTTGATTTATCTCAAGATGCCTCCACGAGGAAGACCAGTGGAGATACAGATGTGTGAGGGAATCCCTCCCAATGGTGAGGTGTACTTACAGGGACTGGTGTTTTAGATGGTCCCACCGGGAGGTTCCTCAGTGCTACCACCACCCGATGGTTAGCCCCTGCTACCGGTGGTCCCGGTAGATGATGTTCGTAGGCTCAGTACCCTACATGATCAGATTGTAACACCCTAGAATGATAAATGGTTAAATGACTAAATGATATGACTCATGTCAACAAGGTGTATCTTCCTTTTTAGGAGCCTACCTGATTATAACTCCACAGTTAAGCGTGTTTGGATGGGAGTAGTGATCGGGATGGGTGACCATCTGGGAAGTTTCCCAGGGTGTGTTTGAGTGAGGAAAAAACACACAGGAAAGGACATGTGTGGGCCTGTGGGGACTTTCATTACTCAAATGACTCGTACAGGCATGTGGGTGGGCCCCAGGGTGGGGACCACAAGTTTGCGGGGTAACTACTGGTACCTGGTAGGTCAGGACCCGACGTCCATGTTAAGGCGGGGTATTTGTACTGTCACTGGGGCCCAGTTGTTACATTTGGTATCAGGGGTGGTACCCGGCCCTAAGTGTGGTGCACTGCCTGGGTTGAGATGGAGGGCCTACAACGAGGACGTTGTGATCTAAAGGGGGTGATTGTAACACCCCGGAATGATAAAGGGTTAAATAACTAAATTATATGACTCATGTCAACAAGGTGCACCTTCTTTTTCAAGAGCCTACCTGATTAGAACTCCACAGCTAAGCGTGGGGACCACATGTCTGTGGGGAAACTGGTGGTACCTGATGGGTCAGGTACTGACGACCATGTTAAGGTTGGGTGTATGTGCTGTCACCGGGGTCCAGTTGTTACATTTGGTATCAGGGGTGGTACCCAGCCTTAAGTGCAGTGCACTGCCTGGGTTGAGATGTAGGGCCCACAATGAGAACGTTGTGCTCTAAGGGGGGTGATTGTAACACCCCAGAATGATAAAGTGTTAAATGAATAAATGATATGACTCATATCAACAAGGTTAAACTTCTTTTTCGGGAGTCTATCGGATTAGAACTCCACAGCTAAGCGTGTTTGTCCTAGAGTAGTTGTCACTGGGGCCCAGTTGCTACATTTGGTATCAGAGGTGGTACCCAGCCTTAAGTGCGGTGCATTGCAAAAGTTGAGATGTAGGGCCCACAAAGAGGAGGTTGTGCTCTGAAGGGGGTGATTGTAACACCCTAGAATGATAAAAGGGTTAAATGACTAAATGATATGACTCATGTCAACAAGGTGCAACTTAATTTTCAGGAGCCTACCAGATTAGAACTCCACAGTTAAGCGTGCTTGGCCTAGAGTAGTAATCAGGATGGGTGAGTACAAAACTCACTGGAAAGGACATGTGTTGCCCTATGGGGACTGTCATTACTCAGATGACTCGTACAAGAATGTGGGTGGGCCCCAAGGGGGGACCACATGTCTGTGGGGAAACTGGTGGTACCTGGTGGGTCATGACCTGACGGCCATGTTAAGGCGGGGTGTATGTGTTGTCATCGGGGCCCAGTTGTTACATTTGGTATGAGGGGTGGTACCCAGCCCTAAATGTGGTGCACTGCCTGGGTTGAGATGTAGGGCCCACAATGAGGACGTTGTGCTCTAAAGGGGGGTGATTGTAACACCCCAGAATGATAAAGGGTTAAATGACTAAATGATATGACTCATGTCAATAATGTGCACCTTCTTTTTTGGGACCCTACCTGATTAGAACTCCACATCTTAGTGTGGGACCACGTGTCTACGGGGCACCAGCACGTGGGTGGGCCCCATGGTGGGGACCACATGTCTGCAGGGCAACTGGTGGTACCTGGTGGGTCAGGACCTGGCGGCCATGTTAAGGTGGGGTGTATGTGCTGTCATCGTGGCCCAGTCGTTACAATTGGTATCAGTGGTGGTACCCATCCTTAAGTGTGGTGCACTATCTGGGTTGAGATGTAGGGCCCACAATGAGGATGTTGTGATCTAAGGGGGGTGATTATAACACCCTGGAATGATAAAGGGTTAAATAAATAAATGATATGACTCATGTCAACAAGGTGCACCTTATTTTTCGAGAGCCTGCCTGATTAGAACTCCACAGCTAATCGTGTTTGTCCTAGAGTAGCTGTCACCGGGGCCCAGTTGCTACATTCGGTATCAGAGGTGGTACCCATCTTTAAGTGTCGCGTACTGCCTGAGTTGAGATGTAGGTCCCAAAGTGAGGGCATTGTGCTCTAAAGGGGGGGTGATTGTAACACCCCATAATGATAAAGGGTTAAATGGCTAAATGATATGACTCATGTCAATAAGGTGCACCTTCTTTTTTAGGATCCTACCTGATTAGAACTCCAAAATTAAGCGTGCTTGGCCTAGAGTAGTGATCAGGATGGTTGAGGACAAAACACACTAGAAAGGACATGTGTTGGCCTGTGGGGACTTCCATTACTCAAATGACTCGTACAGGCACGTGGGTGGGCCCTAGGGTGGGGACCACATGTCTGTAGGGAAACTGGTGGTACTAGGTGGGTTAGGACCTGATGGCCATGTTAAGGTGGGGTGTATGTGATGTCACCAGGTCTGAGTTGTTACATTTGATATAATGGGTGGTGCCCATCCTTATGTGTGGTGCACTGCCTGGGTTGAGATGTAGGGCCCACAATGAGGACGTTGTGCTCTAAAGGGGGTGATTGTAACACCCCGGAAGGATAAAGGGTTAAATGACTAAATGATATGACTCATGTCAACAAGGTGCACCTTATTTTTTGGGATCCTACCTGATTAGAACTCCACAGCTAAGCATGGGGACCACGTGTCTGTGGGGAAATTGCACTTGGGTGGGCCCCAAGGTGGGTTCCACATGTCTGTGGGGAAACTGGTTGTACCTGGTGGTTCAGGACCTGACGTCCATGTAAAGGTGGGGTGTATGTGCTGTCACCAGTGCCCAGTTGTTACATTTGGTATCAGGGGTGGTACCCATCCTTAAGTGTGGTGCACTGCCTGGGTTGAGATGTAGGGTCCACAACAAGGACGTTGTGCTCTAAGGGGGGTGATTGTAACACCCTGGAATGATAAAGGGTTAAATGGCTAAATGATATGACTCATTTCAACAAGGTGCACCTTATTTTTCGGGAGCCTACCTAATTAGAACCCTACAGCTAAGCGTGTTTGGCCTACAGTAGCTGTCACCGGGGCCCAGTTTCTACATTTGGTATCAGAGGTGGTACCTAGACTTAAGTGTAGTGCACTGCCTGTGTTGATATGTAGGGACCACAATGAGAACATTGTTCTCTAAAGGGGTGATTGTAACACTCCATAATGATAAAGGGTTAAATGAATAAATGATATGACTCGTGTCAACAAGGTGCACCTTCTTTTTCGGGAGCCTACCTAATTAGAACTCCAATGTTATGCTTGCTTGGCCTCGAGTAGTGATCAGGATTGGTGACCTTCTGGGAATTTTTTTATGGTTTGTTTGAGTGAGGACAAAACACAGTGGAAAGGACATGTGTTGGCCTGTGGGGATTGTCATTAGTCAGATGACCCGTACGGTCACGTGGGTGGGCCCGAGGGTGGAGACCACATGTTTGTGGGGAAACTGGTGGTACATGGTTGGCCAGGACCTGACGACCATGTTAAGGCGGGGTGTTTGTGCTGTCACCGGGGCCTAGCTGTTACATTTGGTATCAGAAGAGGTACCCAGCCTTAAGTGCAATGCACTACCTGGGTTGAGATATAGAGACCAAAACTAGGACGTTGTGCTCTAAAGTGGGGGTGATTTTAACACCCCAGAATGATAAAGGGATAAATAAGGAAATTGTGTGACTCATGTCAACAATGTACACCTTCCTTTTCAGGAGCCTACCTGATTAGAATTCCATATTTAAGTGTGCTTGGCCTAAAGTATTGATCGGGATGGGTGACCTTCTGGTAAGTTTCTCGGGTGTGTTTGAGTGAGGACAAAAAACACTAGAAAGGACATGTGTTGGCCTGTGGGGACTGTCATTACTCAGATGACCTGTACAGGAACATGGGTGGGCCCTAGGGTGGGGACCACATGTCTACGGGTCAACTGGCGGTACCTGGTGGGCCAGGACCTGATGACCATGTTAAGATGGGGTGTATGTGTTGTCATCGGGGCCCAGTTGTTAGACTTCTAGTCGGCAGCCTCTGCCGTATGGGGAGGCATGATTGATTATAACTCCATAGTTAAGTGTGCTTGGCCTGAAGTAGTGATCAGGATGGGTGACCTTCTGAGATGTTTCTCAGGGTGTGTTTGAGTGGGGACAAAAAACACTGTTAAAGACATGTGTTCGCCTGTGGGGATTGTCATTGGTCATATGACCCGTACGGGCACGTGGGTGGGCCCCAGGGTGGGGACCACGTGTCTGTGGGGAAACTGTTGGTGCCTGGTGGGCCAGGACCTGACGACCATGTTAAGATGGGGTGTCTGTGCTGTCATCGGGGCCTAGTTTTTACACTGCTAGTTAGATGCCTCTGGCATACAGGGAGGCATGCTTGAGGCCTTGTGGTGAACCATATCGAGGAACCGATTTAGTGGCATCTGGGTCGGGACTTTATAGTGGATTCAAGTGGTTGTTGAATCACATTGTAGGCAGGGTGCATTTGTTCACTACTCTTCGTGATATCAAAAAAAGAATTCTCCTTCACCGATGAAGAAGATGGTTGTTGTTGTACACAGTTTACAGGTACTTTGTTTTTTTGGATTATTTATATATTGATTTTTTAAGAATAGGTATCATGTGTTTTGTGTTTTCTTCCACTGTATATGATCATTAGATGTCCATACGAAACCCATCACTCTCCTAGAAAAAGCTTATGTTATGTTAACCAAAATTACTCTTTGTAAATTGAACAATATTGTGATCTCTATGGTTTAATTGGATTCGACCTAGTGGTCATGTTCTTGTTGGGGGCACTCCCCTGTGCTGTCACCGGGGCCTAGTGGTTACATTTTGTATCAGAGGTGGTACGCAGTCTTAAGTACAGTGCACTGTATGGGTTGAGATGTAGGTCCCACAACGAGGACGTTGTGCAGTGCACTGGAAAGGACATGTGTTGCCCTGTGGGGACTATCATTACTCAGATGACCCGTACGGGCACGTGGTTGGGCCCAGGGTGGGGACCATATGTCTTCTGGACAACTAGTGGTACCTGGTGGGCCAGGACCAGATGACCATGTTAAGACGGGGTGTATGTGCTATCACCAGGGCCCAGTTGTTACACTACTAGTCGGCAGCCTCTGGCGTACGAGGAGGCACGATTGATTAGAACTTCACAGTTAAGCGTGCTTGGCCAGGAGTAGTGATCAGGGTGGGTGAATTTCTGGGAAGTTTCTCAGCGTGTGTTTGAGTGAGGACAAAACATATTAGAAAAGACATGTGTTGGCCTGTGGGGATTATCATTACTCAGATGACCCGTACGGGCATGTGGGTGGGGACCACGTGTCTCCGGGGCAACTGGTGGTACCCAGTGGGCTAGGACCTGACAGTCATGTTAAGACGGGGTGTATGTGCTGTCACTAGGTCCCAGTTGTTACACTGCTAGTCGACAGCCTCTGGCATATGGGGAGGCACGCTTGAGGCCTTGTGGAGAACCATCTCGAGGCACCGATTTAGTGGCATCTGGGTCCGGATGTTATAGTGGATTCAAGTGGTTGTTGAATCACTTTGTAGGCAGGGCGCATTTGTTCACTACTCTTCATGATCTCAAATAAAGCATTCTCCTTCACAGATAAAGAAGATGGTTGTTGTTGTACACAGTTTACAGGTACTTTGTTTTTTGGATTATTTTTATATTGATTTTTGAAGAATAGGTCTCATGTGTTTTGGGTTGTCTTCCGTTGTACATAATAATTAGATGTTCATACGAAACCCATCACTCTCCCAGCAAAAGCCTATGTCATGTTAACCGAAATTACTATTTTTCAATTGAACAATATTGTGATCTCTATGGTTGAATTTGATTCGACCTAGTGGTCATGTTCTTATTGGGGGCACTCCAATGTGCTGTCACTAGGGCCCAGTTTTTACATTTTGTATCAGAGGTGGTACCCAGCCTTAAGTGTGGTGCACTTTCCGGGTTGAGATGTAGGGCCCACAATGAGGACGTTTTTCGGTGCACTGAAAAGGACATGTGTTGGCCTGTGGGGACTATCATTACTCAGATGACTCGTATGGGCATGTGGGTGGGCCCTAGGGTGGGGACCATGTGTCTGCGCGGAAACTGGTGGTACCTGGTGGGCCAAGACCTGAAGACCATGTTAATATGGGGTGTATGTGCTGTCACCGTGGCCCAGTTGTTACACTTCTAGTCGGAAGCCTCTGGCGTACGGGGAGGCATGATTAATTAGAACTCCACAGTTAAGCGTGCTTGGCCTGAAGTAGTTATCAGGATGGGTGACCTTCTGGGATGTTTCTCAGGGCGTGTTTGAGTGAGGACAAAAAACACTGGAAAGAACATGTGTTGGCCTGTGAGGACTGTCATTACTCAGATGATCCGTACGGGCATGTGGGTGGGCCCCATGGTGGGGACCACGTGTCTGCGGGGCAACTGGTGGTACCTGGTGGGCCAGGACCCAACGACCATGTTAAGACGGGGTGTCTGTGCTGTCACCGGGGCCCAGTTGTTACACTTCTAGTCGGCAACCTCTGGCATACAGGGAGGCACGATTGAGGCCTTTTGGCGAACCATATCGAGGCATCAATTTAGTGGCATCCAGGTCAGTACTTTATAGTGGATTCAAGGGGTTGTTGAATCACTTTGTAGGCAGGGTGCATTTGTTCACTACTTTTCGTGGTCTCAAAAAAATAATTCTCCTTCACCGATGAAGAATATGGTTGTTTTTGTACACAGTTTACTGGTACTTTTTTTTTGGATTATTTATATATTGATTTTTGAAGAATAGTTCTCATGTGTTTTGGGTTGTCTTCCCCTATATATGATCATTAGATGTTCATACGAAACCCATCACTCTCCTAGAAAAATCCTATGTTATGTTAATCGAAATTACTCTTTGTAAATTGAATAATATTGTGATCTCTATGGTTGAATTGTATTCGACTTATTGGTCATGTTCTTGTTGGGGTCACTCCCCTGTGCTGTCACCAGGGCCCAGTTGTTACATTTTTTATCAAAGGTGGTACTCAGCCTTAAGTGCAGTGCACTATTAGGGTTGATAGGTAGGGCCCACAAAGAGGACGTTGTGATCTAAATATGGGTGATTGTAACACCCAGAATGATAAAGGGTTAAATGACTAAATGATATGACTCATATCGACAAGGTGCACCTTCTTTTTCCGGAGCCTACCTAATTAGAACTCCACAGTTAAGCATGATTGGCCTGGAATGGTGATCGGGATGGGTGACCTTCTGGGAAGTTTTCTAGGGTGTGTTTGAGTAAGGAAAAAACACATTTTAAAATAAATGTGTTGGCCTGTGGGTACTGTCATTAGTCAGATGACCCGTACGGGTATGTGGGTGGGCTCCAGGGTGGGGACCATGTGTCTGTGGGGCAACTGGCGGTACCTGGTGGGCCAGGACCTGACATCCATGTTAAGGAGGGGTGTGTGTGCTGTCATCGGGGCCCAGTTGTTACATTTGGTATCAGAGGTGGTACCCAGCCTTAAGTGTGGTGCACTGCTTGGGTTGAGATGTAGGGCCCACAACGAGGACGTTGTGCTCTAAAGCGGGGGTGATTTTAACACCCCATAATGATAAAGGATTAAATGACTAAATGATATGACTCATGTCAACAAGGTGCACCTTCTTTTTCAGGAGCCTTCCAGATTCGAACTCCATAGTTAAGCCTACTTGGCCTGGAGTAGTGATCAGGATGGGTGACCTTCTGGGAAGTTTCCTAGGGTGTGTTTGAGTGAGGACAAAACACACTGGAAAGGACATGTGTTGTCCTGTGGGACTGTCATTACTCAAATGACCCGTACGGGCACGTGGGTGGACCCCAAGGTGGGGACCATGTGTCTGCGGGGCAACTGGTGGTACCTGGTGAGCCAGGACCTGACGACCATGTTAAGACGAGGTGTTTGTGCTGTCACTAGGGCCCATTTGTTACACTACTATTCGGTAGCCTCTGGCGTACGAGGAGGCACCATTGAGGCCTTGTGTTGAACCATCTCGAGGCACTGATTTAGTGGCATTTGGGTCAGGACGTTATATTGGATTCAAGTTCTTGTTGAATCACTTTGTAGGCAGGGTGCATTTGTTTACTACACTTTGTGATCTCAAATAAATCATTTTCCTTCACCGATGAAGAAGATGGTTGTTGTTGTACACAGTTTATAGGTACATTGGTTTTTGAGTTATTTATATATTGATTTTTGAAGAATAGGTCACATGTGTTTTGGGTTGTCTTCTGTTGTATATGGTCATTAGATGTTCCTACGAAACCCATCACTCTCCTAGAAAAATCCTATGTCATGTTAACTGAAATTACTCTTTGTCACTAGGGCCCAGTTGTTACACTACTAGTCGACAGCCTCTGGCGTACGAGGAGGCACGCTTGAGGCCTTGTGGCGAACCATCTCAAGGAACCGATTTAGTGGAATCCGGGTGTGTGCTGTCACTGGGGCCCAGTTGTTACACTACTAGTCGACAACCTCTGGCGTACAGGGAGGAACTCTTGAGGCCCTGTGGCGAACCATCTCAAGGCACCAATTTAGTGGCATCCGAGTCGGGACGTTATAGTGGATTCAATTGGTTGGTCAATCACTTTGTAGAAAGGGTGCATTTTTCACTATTCTTCATGATCTCAAATAAAGCATTCTACTTCACCGATGAAGAAGATGGTTGTTGTTTTACACACTTTACAGGTAATTTGCTTTTTGGATTATTTATATATTGATTTTTGAAGAATATGTCTCATGTGTTTTTGGTTGTCTTCCACTGTATATGATCATTAGATGTTCCTACGGAACCCATCACTCTCCTAGCAAAAGCCTATGTTATGTTAACTAAAATTACTCTTTGTCACTAGGGCCCAATTGTTACACTACTATTCGGATGCCTCTTGTGTACGGGGAGGCAAGTTTGAGGCCTTGTGGCGAACCATCTCGTGGCACTGATTTAGTGGCATCTGGGTAAGGACGTTATAGTGGATTCAAGTGGTTGTTGAATCACTTTGTAGGAAGGGTGCATTTGTTCACTACTCTTTGTGATCTCAAATAAAGCATTCTCCTACACCGATGAAGAAGACAGTTTTTGTTGTACACAGTTTACAGGTACTTTTCTTTTTTGGATTATTTATATATTAATTTTTGAAGAATAAGCCTCATGTGTTTTGGGTTTTCTCCCACTGTATATGATCATTCGATGTTCCTACGAAACCCATCACTCTCCTAGAAAAATCCTATATTATGTTAATCGAAATTAATCTTTGAAAATTGGAAAATATTGTGATCTCTATGGTTGAATTGGATTTGACCTACGGGGAGGCACCATTGAGGCCTTGTGGAGAACCATCTCGAGGCACCGATTTAGTGGCATCTGGGTCGGGACGTTATAGTGGATTAAATTGGTTGTTGAATCAATTTGTAGGTAGGGTCCATTTTTCACTACTCTTTGTGATCTCCAATAATGCATTATCCTTCACCGATGAAGAATATGGTTGTTGTTGTACACAGTTTACAGGTACTCTGTTTTTTGGATTATTTATATATTTATTTTTGAAGAATAGGTCTCATGTGATTTGGGTTGTCTTCCACTGTATATGATCATTAGATGTTCCCATGAAACCCATCACTCTCCTAGAAAAGGCCTATGTTATGTTAACCGAAATTACTCTTTGTCATCGGGGCCCAGTTGTTACACTATTAGTCGGTAGCCTCTAGCATACGGGGATGCATGCTTGAGGCCTTGTGGTGAACCATCTCGAGGCACCGATTTAGTGGCATCCGGGTCTGTGCTGTCACTAGGGCCCAGTTGTTACACTACTAGTCGGCAGGCTCTGGCGTACGGGGAGGCACGCTTGAGGCCTTGTGGCGAACCATCTCGAGGCACCGATTTAGTGGCATCTAGGTCAGGACATTATAGTGAATTCTAGTGGTTGTTGAATCAATTTGTAGGCAGGGTGCATTTGTTCACTACTCTTCGTGATCTCAAATATGGCATTATCCTTCACCGATGAAGAAGATGGTTGTTGTTGTACACAGTTTACAGGTACTTTGTTTTTTGGATTATTTCTATATTGATTTTTGAAGAATATGTCTCATGTGTTTTGGGTTGTCTTCCGCTGTATATAATCATTAGATGTTCCTACAAAACCCATCACTCTCCTAGTAAAAGCCTATGTTATGTTAACCTAAATTACACTTTGTATATTGAACAATATTGTGATCTCTATGGTTGAATTGGATTTGACCTACGGGGAGGCACCATTGAGGCCTTGTGGCGAACCATCTCGAGGAACCTATTTAGTGGCATCCGGGTCAAGACATTATAGTGGATTCAAGTGGCTATTGAATCAATTTGTAGGTAGGGTGCATTTGTTCAGTACTCTTCGTGATCTCCAATAAAGCATTCTTCTTCACCGATGAAGAAGATGGTTATTGTTGTATAGAGTTTACATGTACTTTGTTTTTTGGATTATTTATATACTGATTTTTGAAGAATATGTCTCATGTGTTTTGGGTTGTCTTCCACTATATATGTTCATTATATGTTCCTACGAAACCCATCACTCTCCTAGAAAAAGCCTATGTTATGTTAACATAAATTACTCTTTATCATTGGGGCCCTGTTGTTACACTACTAGTCGGCAGCCTCTGGCGTACTAGGAGGCACGCTTGAGGCCTTTTGGCGAACCATCTCGAGGCACCGATTTAGTGGCATCCGGTTCTGTGCTATCACTGGGGCCCAGTTGTTACACTACTAATTGGCAGCCTCTAGCGTATGGGGAGGCACGCTTGAGGCCTTGTGGTGAACCATCTCGAGGCACCGATTTAGGGGCATCCAGGTTGGGACGTTATAGTGGATTCAAGTGGTTGTTGAATCACTTTGTAGGCAGGGCGCATTTGTTCACTACACTTCATGATCTCAAATAAAGCATTATCCTTCACCGATGAAGAAGATGGTTGTTGTTGTACACAGTTTAGTGGTACTTTTTTTTGGATTATTTATATATTGATTTTTGAAGAATATGTCTCATGTGTTTTAGGTTGTCTTTCATTGTATATGATCATTATATGTTCCTACGAAATCCATCAGTCTCCTAGAAAAATCCTATGTTATGTTAACTGAAATTACTCTTTTTCACTGGTGCCCAATTGTTACACTACGAGTCGGCGGCCTCTGGCGTACGGGGAGGCACGCTTGAGGCCTTCTGGCGAACCATCTCGAGGCACCGATTTAGTAGCATCTGGTTCGGGACGTTATAGTGGATTCAAGTGGTTGTTGAATCACTTTGTAGGCAGGGTGCATTTGTTCACTACTCTTCGTGATCTCAAATAAAGCATTCTCCTTCATCGATGAAGAAGATGGTTGTTGTTGTACACGTTTTATAGGTACTTTGTTTTTTGGATTATTTATATATTGATTTTTGAAGAATATGTCTCATGTGTTTTGGGTTGTCTTCCACTGTATATGATCATTAGATGTTCCTACGAAACCCATCACTCTCTTAGCAAAATCCTATGTTATGTTAACCGAAATTACTCTTTGTAAATTGAACAATATTGTGATCTCTATGGTTGAATTGGATTTTACCTAGAGGTCATGTTCTTGTTGGGGGCACTCCCATGTGCTGTCACCGGGTCCAAGTTGTTACATTTGGTGTCAGAGGTGGTACCCAGCCTTAAGTGTGGTGCACTGCCAAGGTTGAGATGTAGGGCCCACAATGAGGACGTTGTGATCTAAAGGGGGTGATTGTAACTCCCTAGAATAATAAAGAGTTAAATGACTAAATGATATGACTCGTGTCAACAAGGTGCGCCTTCTTTTTCCAGAGTCTTCCTGATTAGAACTCCACGGTTAAGCGTGCTTGGTCTGGAGTAGTGATCAGGATGGGTGACCTTCTGGGAAGTTTCTCAGGGTGTGTTTGAGTGAGGACAAAACACATTGGAAAGAACATGTGTTGGCCTATGGGGACTGTCATTAGTCAGATGACTCGTACGGGCACCTGGGTGGGCCCCAGGGTGGGGACCATGTGTCTGCGGGGTAACTGGTGGTACCTGGTGGGCCAGGACCTGACATCCTTGTTAAGGCGGGGTGTATGTGCTGTCATCGGGGCCCAGTTGTTACATTTGGTATCAGAGGTGGTACCCAGCCTTAAGTGCGGTGCACTTCTTGGGTTGAGATGTAGGGCCCACAATGAGGACGTTTTGTTCTAAAGGAGGGGTGATTGTAACACTCCAGAATGATAAAGAGTTAAATGACTAAATGATATGACTCATGTCAACAAGATACACCTTGGAAAGAACATGCGTTGGCCTGTGGGGACTGACATTAGTCAGTTGGCCTGTGGGGACTGACATTAGTCAAATGACTCGTACGAGCATGTGGGTGGGCCCCAGGGTGGGGACCACGTGTCTGTGGGGAAACTGGTGGTACCTAGTGGGCCAGAAACTGACAGTCATGTTAAGGCGGGGTTTTTGTGCTGTCACCGGGGCTCAGTTGTTACATTTGGTATCAAAGGTGGTACCCAGCATTAAGTGTGGTGCACTGCTTGGGTTGAGATGTAGGACCCACAACGAGGATGTTGTGTTCTAAAGGGGGGTGATTGTAACACCCCGGAATGATAAAGAGTTAAATAACTAAATGATATGACTCATGTCAAAAAGGTGCACCTTGGAAAGAGCATGCATTGGCCTATGGGGATTGTCATTAGTTAGATGACTCGTACGGGCACGTGGGTGGGCCCCAGGGTGGGGACCACATGTCTGCGGGGCAACTGGTGGTACCTGGTGGGCCAGGACCTGACAGCCATGTTAAGGCGGGGTGTATGTGCTGTCACCGGGACCCAGTTGTTACATTTGGTATCAGAGGTGGTACCCAGCCTTAAGTGCGGTGCACTGCTTGGGTTGAGATGTAGGGCCCACAACGAGGACGTTGTGTTCTAAAGGGGGGTGATTGTAACACCCCGAAATGATAGAGTTAAATGACTAAATGATATGACTCATGTCAAC
Organism: Viscum album; assembly: GCA_963277665.1. NCBI lineage: Eukaryota > Viridiplantae > Streptophyta > Magnoliopsida > Santalales > Viscaceae > Viscum > Viscum album. The sequence continues at coordinate 1,930,989,419 of OY728123.1, forward strand.
AAGCTACACCTTGGAAAGAACATGTGTTGGCCTGTGGGGACTGTCATTAGTCAAATGACTCTTACGAGCATGTGGGTGGGCCCTAGGGTGGGGACCACGTGTCTGTGGGGCAACTAGTGGTACCTGGTGGGCCAGAAACTGACAGTCATGTTAAGGCGGGGTTTTTGTGCTGTCACCGGGGCCCAGTTGTTACATTTGGTATCAAAGGTGGTACCCAGCCTTAAGTGTGGTGCACTGCTTGGGTTGAGATGTAGGGCCCACAACGAGGATGTTGTGTTCTAAAGGGGGGGTGATTGTAACACCCCGGAATGATAAAGAGTTAAATGACTAAATGATATGACTCATGTCAACAAGGTGCACATTGGAAAGAGCATGCATTGGCCTATGGGGATTGTCATTAGTCAGATGACTCATATGGGCACGTGGGTGGGCCCCAGGGTGGGGACCACGTGTCTGCGGGGCAAGTGGTGGTACCTGGTGGGCCAGGACCAGACATCAATGTTAAGGCGGGGTGTATGTGCTGTCACCGGGACCCAGTTGTTACATTTGGTATCAGAGGTGGTACTCAGCCTTAAGTGTGGTGCACTGCTTGGGTTGAGATGCAGGGCCCACAACGAGGACGTTGTGTTCTAAAGGGGGTGATTATAACACCCCGAAATGATAGAGTTAAATGACTAAATGATATGGCTCGTGTCAACAAGGTGCACCTTCTTTTTCGGGCACCTACCTGATTAGAATTTCACAGTTAAGTATGTTTGGCCTTGAGTAGTGATCAGGATGGGTGACTTTCTAGGAAGTTTCTCAGGGTGTGTTTGAGTGAGGGCAAAACATTTTGGAAAAGACATGTGTTGGCGTGTGGGGATTGTCATTACTTAGATGACCGATACGGGCACGTGGGTGGGCCCCAGGGTGGGAATCATGTGTCTGTGGGGCAACTGGTGGTACCCGGTGGGCCAGGACCTGACAGCCATGTTAAGATGGGGTGTATGTGCTGTCACTGGGGTATAGTTGTTACAATACTAGTTGGTAGCCTCTGGCGTACAGGGAGGCACGTTTGAGGCCTGATGGCGAACCATCTCGAGGCACCGATTTAGTGACATCTGGGTCGGGATGTTATAGTGGATTCAAGTGGTTGTTGAATCACTTTATAGGCAGGGTGCATTTGTTCACTACACTTTGTGATCTCAAATAAAGCATTCTCCTTCACAGATGAAGAAGATGGTTGTTGTTGTACACAGTTTACAGACTTTGTTTTTTGAATTATTTATATATTGATTTTTGGAGAATAGGTCTCATGTGGTTTGGGTTGTCTTCTGCTGTATATGATCATTAGATTTTCATACGAAACCCATCACTCCCCTAGAAAAAGCCTATGTTATGTTAACTGAAACTACTCTTTGTAAGTTGAACAATATTGTGATCTCTATGGTTGAACAATATTGTGATCTCTTTGTAAAGCATAATGTGTTGGAGTTGGTGCTATAGAACCAACTTTTATGTACTTTATGATAACTTGAATTCACGGTTTTGAATATTAATAAACTATTTATCACATTATGATTGTTCTTCTACGTGACATAGCATGTGATAATGTCCTAATAGCAGCTGTCAAACTAAAATGTCATAGCAGTTCTCCGCTATGATAAGAACCCTAAAGTGCTACGTCACTATTCTTGAATAAATGTTTTATAGCCGGATGATATCATTTGAGGGACACAAATGATACAGGCTTTCCGGGGTGAAAACTCATAAGACTATGATGCACCTTCTCATGGTGTCTGTCATTGGTAATATCAAATAGGATATTATGAAAATGAGACCTGATAGTAGGAAATCCACATTTCTATGTGTCGTTAGATGTTTTTATCCGTGGACGTGTGAATTGATCCTTAGTCATTAAGATTATTATTAATGAGTATTATGAGTAACGTACTTAGATGTATTGATGAAAACCATGATGATAGATGTTCGCAGAGAAATATGATCTGTTGAGTGCGTCAAGAGAAATATTGCATTAATGAATAATGCGAAAAATGATTTGTCCCTTCTGTTTATTAACGAAAATTGATATCTCATACCTTTTGATGGAAATAATATAGCCTAAATAAATTCATGACCATGATATTCTATAGGCAAGTTCAATACCCAGAAAGTCAAAGAAAGAGAAATCGAGCACATAGGTTGATGCCACTAGTATGCAACCTGTTTGATTAGAGATAAAGAGATAAAAAGATTATATTACACAGTAAGCATCCGTATGAGGTAACACGTCGTTGCAACATTAACTTCATTATTTATGGGTGCCTTGGTATTTTGTTAGACACTAACCTTGGACTTTAGACTGTTTCTCCTAATGCCATTGAGAAAGAGACATAGAGGGTTACACACTAAGTGCATCTAGAATCTCAGTTAAATAATATATTATTATTTCTTATTTAACAAGCTGAATAAATATTATTCTCGCACGTGGTTTAATAATTCTTCATGTATGCTTGATCGCATATATCATGTCACCAGTTATTCGAGAGAATATAATATGAGTGGAACATTTAATAATTTTTTTATTTTCTATTTGGTGAATATAATATTTATTTATTTATCAGCGAATAATGAAGTGACATTTATTTAATAAATAAACTGTCATTATTCAAGGTCTGATAAATATTGTGGATGAATAACGGGTAGAGTTAAATGGTTCAGTGAGAAATAATGATATTAAATATTATTTGATTAAATAATATTTAATTATAATTTGTAAGTTAAGCGCATGTTGAGAAATAATAATAATATTATTATTATTTGACATGAGGTTTCGCTAGGATTAAATAAATAAATAAGGGTACTTGTGCAATTATTTTATTTTAACCCTAGCAATATAAATACTCAATTATGTTATTTTATAAAAGGGAGCCAATTCATTTGTCTTGGTTGTAGACAACAGATTTAGAGAATCCTCTCAAGCCTAGAGAGCTCCCTTATCCAAGAATGCTTCTAAGAATGGAGAATAATCCTCCTCCAACAAATCAAGGAGAACGCTTTGGAAGCAGTTCTCGAAGCGATCAGAGGTGGACGACGCAAGCGCAAGGATCTACCATGCTAACACTCGGAGATTCCTTCGATGACGCCTAGATATCTGTGGAATACGTGTGAATCATTGCTATAGGAAATTTACACTTGGTTTCTACAATGCAACGATGATGGACAACAAATTTGTCAATGCATTCATCAACGAAGAAAGAATTCCAACAAAGGTAATTCTTTGTTTAATTAAATTAATTATAAATAATATCTGATGATCCTCTCTCTCAGTTCCGGAGTAATTATTCATTTTCAATTTCTTTGACTTAATTCTGTGGATTAGGACATTTATCGTTGTATAGATCTCAAATTGATCATCGATTATGGCAAAAAGAAAATTTGGGCACCGCCTATCGCACGTTTCCACTGTGCCCGGAACCAAAAGGTGGTATCAAAGAGATCATATAACACTATTGAAAAAATGTTATTCCACGTCGATTTTTTTACATCTTGTCGTCGGTTTTTAACCGACATCTATAAAAGTGACGTTGAAAATTGAATTTTCAACGTCGGTTTTTATAAATCGACGCCTCAATATCAATTAAAAAGATGGTTATAGGCATTTAAAAACCAACATTGAAAGTTATATACCAAATGACCACAAAAAAAATAAACTTAAAGATTCAGCCTAATTTTAATTCGTTTATTGTTTTCCTTTGAATCGATATGCATTTATCATTATTTTACTTCTTTTTAAGGAAGAACTATCACGGTAATAAAGATGGTGACCGATAAAGAATTTTTCACCTCAACTGATGAATCTCATGCAGATGTTTTATGTTTATATCTCAATTGAAAGAATTCTTCACCATCATAATAAAAATTATCATGATTTTTAGTGATAAGGAAAAAAATAATAATTAAATTAAATGATGAGAATACATACCCTGTACAAATCGTCGATTGAAGAATTGTTGAAATTTTTGATTGTATCGAAGATGTCAAAAGTGTTGAAAGAAAGAGAATGACGATGTATATATTTTAAATGAAAATATTTATGGCGGTGCTGCATTAAAATTTACGCAGGATTATGAAAATAAAAACGCGCGTTGTGAAGAAATTGAAATACCAAACCTGCGTATTTGAATTTTACTTTTAAGGCCAGGTAAATATATAACCGATGTTGAAATTATTCCCATTTTGGGTTATTAACTTTGGTTATTAAAAAAACAACACCAAAAGTGACTTTTAAAGTTTGGTATTTGAAAAACCGACGGCAAAATGTGACTTTTAACGTTGATTACTGAAAAAAACCGATGTTAAAAGTCAAGTCTTATAATGTTCAACTTCCGACGTCCATAACTTTTGATCTGTAATTCCGTTTTAGCTCCAAAATCTATCAAATAGAAGATTGAGAAATTATCTACAACTTGGATTTTATTTTTAATGCCAGTAAGTTGAAAAACCAATGCAAAAAAGTGACTTTTAACGTCGGTTGTTGAAAAAAACTGACGTTAAAAATCAAGTCTTATAATGTTCACATTCCGACGTCCATAAATTTTGATTCGTTAGTTCGTTTTAGCTCCACAACCTATAAAATTGAAGCTTGATAAATTATAAAAAACATTTATTTTATTTTTAACGTTGGTTATTGAAAAAATGACACCAAAAAGTGACTTTTAATATCCTTTACTGAAAAAAACCGATGTTAAAAATCAAGTCTTATAATGTTGAACTTACGACGTCCATAACTTTTGATTAAGAAGTTTGTTTTAGCTCAACGACCTGTCAAATAAAAGTCTGAGAAAATATCTACAACTTTTATGTTATTTTTATTGTTAGTTATTTGAAAACCGATAACAAAAAGTGGCTTTTACATCGATTACTGAAAAAACCGACGTTGAAAATCAAGTCTTATAATGTTAAACTTCCGACATACATAACTTTTGACCCGTAAGTCCGTTTTAGCTCTATGACCTGTCAAATTGAAGCTTGAGAAATTATATACAGCTTGGAGTTTATTTGTGACACCAGTTATTTGAAAAAATAATGCCATAAAGTGACTTTTAACGTCGTTCTTGAAGAGTCGACGTTAAAGACCATTTTTCTACTAGTGTAATTATTTATAATTATTTAAAGATCATTGGTGATTTTCACATTTTAATTTAGTTTTTCAATTCAATTTTAATAATTCTTTTAATACAAATTATGATATCTTCTTCTTACTCATTCGTTTCACATAGATCTAATAGAAACAATTAATTTTATGATTAAAATAAAATCGACGACTCGTCTAGAGGTGCCAAGGTTTTTGGCCGAAAAACACCAGAATACACACCATGTAGTCATGTTCAATGCATAAAAATTGATTCAGAAATCAATTCAAGATTATGAATTTATTATTTCATTAATTACACACTTAATGCACCACGTGTTGACCATAATTTAATGGCGCACGGTTAGTCGGACTACATGCCATGTAGCCCACATACACGACGTGTAGTCCCATTGAGTCATATATGGGCCGTGTATTCTATACATGACCTACTTAACTGGTAACCATGTAACTCGGAGTTCACATGGTGTGCGACCCATTGGAAACGCCGTGTACTCCAAATTTTATGAGGCACAAATTACTCGTCGAGTCCTTAGGCACGTGTCTCAGATAGACAACGAGATATGTACACGTCATGTAGATCGGATCTACACACCATGTACTTATACCAAGTTACGTAGATTTAAAATTTATTTATTATACAGTGTCAACCATGGTCTTAAAGATAAGACACGTCGTGTGATGGGTTTTAATATATATATAAATGTTTAATTAATATATGCATAATTTTTCAGATATGTATATCATGTATGAGTCGTATTGCAAGTTGTTACACTGCGTGCATTGAAGCATAACACGTGACTGAAAAATCATGTAATTCATGTAATCATCCATGATGTAAACGATCTGAAAGTTCGTGAAAAGTCGTGCATTCCATATGTCACAAGAGTAAAACAATATACGAGTATAATACATGTTGGGAAGAATCAGACATGTTTTCACCATGTTTCCTCCAAATACATTTATGTACACAATTAATTTTAAATGAATTTATTTTATTTGTTTAAAATTATAATGGATGAGAATCTCAAGGAATTTCAAATGAGAATTAAGATAAAATAATTGATTAATTAAAGATAATAATTAATTATTTCGAGCATGATTTATCTTAAATAAGAACGATTAAGAATTAAATGCTACTTTTATTAAATGTGTAATTCATTGTATACATGTGGATGATCATGATCTATACTAGAACTTTGTATGGGATTGGTTTCATTTAATTTATTATTAAATTAAATTGTTGGTTTGTGCACTTTCTCTCCTCTTATTATGTAGGGCCTACATGCCAATGGTTTCTTTTATGTAAACCCCCTTTCCCCTCACCTGTATGTGAGTTAAAATGAATACGTAAAGGATGAAGCTCCCAAGCTAGTGGAGGTGGTTCAAGTTAGAAGCTGAGATGAAACCAATCCAATGGGATACATAGGTGGACAAGTGGAAAGATGCAACACGAACCTTAATTGGTTTAAGGTTCTTTCCCCTAGGTCAACTATTAGTTTATCAACCACTAGATAAACTAACCATTAGTATAATCTCATGATTATACCGCTTTATTATTTTATTATTTTTAGTTGCATGGTTATTTCATTATGGATTTCTTGTCACGGTAACATAATTTAATGAAATTAACGAGCATACAAGATAGAACTAAAATAAATTGGCTTATGTGTAAATATTATCTAAGACATGGTTAATCACTTATATAAATCAACTTAATATTAATAGACATGTGATAAAGATATTAATTGGAAATTTACACATAAAAGGATAAAATCCCTCAATAAAATATTAAGTTGGTATAGCCTTCCACTGCTTCAGTTATAATCAAATCACAGTTCAAAGTGCTTGACCAACCCATTTTGGGGTGCTTTCAATTATCGAGGAATTCTAATTTGAAGTTCTGGGTTGACTTAAATTGGTTCACATCAAGGGTTGACTACCAGAGCAGGACATAGTGTAATTGAGAGGCAAGGGTTGATGAAATCTAAATTAATGATTTTAGGATTAGGGATTCCACTCAACATATCAAGGATATGTAATTTAATACAGTTAGAATTTGGAATTCCTACCTAAAACCATTCAAGTTTCTTGACCAACCCAAGTTGGGGTAATGAGAAGGGGAATATGAATCATTTCCACTAGAATGTCGAAGCAACTAGATATTCCAAAGCTAATGGGGAGGGATGTTGGGTTTCAATAAAATAGCGAGAGACTAATAAATATAATATTTATTTATTTGTCTAAATTTTATTAGATAAAGTAATCAAATTTGAATTATCTTATTTTGTATAAATGAAAATAAAATGACATCAAACATATCATTGTAGTCCATACTTGAGAAGGAAAACCTTCTCATTGGAACATATTTACAATAATGGAAAAGGCGCATATGTGTCATCCTTTTCTCTGAAAGGAAATTGTATGTACTGGAAGAATATTTTCTAGTTGTGCCTAGTAATGAGGTAAGTGATGAAGTGTTATCTCTCTATGAGAAAATCCTGAACGATGCTACAAATATTCAGTGCCTCATGTTTTCATATATGTCTAATGATCTTTTAAATAAACATGAGGACATGGATTCATATAACATGATGTCTCACCTTCAGTATCTATATCAAGAGAAGACAAGGCAAGAGAGTTATGAGATATCCAAATGCTTTGTTTTTCAACTAAGCTTAGAGAGTCTGTGCCAGCTGGGCCTCATGTATTCAAGCTTATTGGATACATTGAATGCCTTTACATCTTAGGAATTAAATTCCCGAATGAGTTGCGTACAGATATCATACTCTCATCACTTCCCAAAACATTCTCCAACATCATTATTAGTTACAATATGAGAAATAATGAGAAGAGTCTTTTAAAACTTATGACCTTGATTCTCCAAGTGGATAAGGACATGGGGTGTGATAAACCCACGGTCCTTATGGTTAATAAGAAAATAAAGAAAAAGTAAAAGGGACCCTATACCTATAAACAATCTGAAGCTCCTGATCACCATCCTACCAAGAAGGGGAAGATCCATAGGTAGGGAAAGGAAAAAGAGACATTATGTTTTTCATGGTAACCCAGGCCACTGGAAGAGGAACTACACAAAGTAGCAAGGGGAAGATAAAGGTGAATTCGTTATCAAGTGCAATCTTTCCATATCTACACATTGGGTATTAGATACAGCTTTTTGTGTTCACTTATATATCCAAATGTAGGAACCAATTATATTCCAAAAGATTTTTATAGGAGAGGTGGATCTAAGATATGATAATAGAGAGAGGCTAGATGCCCTAGCTATGGGAGAATACCACATCTCATTTCCAATGATAATGATTTTGGTTTTGAAATATTTCTATTATGTAACTACAATTACCAAAAACATAATTTTTGTATCATGCCTATATACAAATGGGTTTATTTTCAAATGTGAAAATAAAATTTGTTACTTTTATAAGGATAAAAAATGTTATGGTATGACACATTTAAATAACGCTATTTATGTATTAAATTATGACAAACATGTTTTGAAAATTGATAAAGAATCATGTTCACATGACTCATACAACACCCATCTTTAGCATCACCATCTTGGTCATGTATATGAGAAGCTTTTGATAAAGCTTGGTTAAGATTTATATTTCAAATCTTCTCAGATAAAACCACTTGAAATATTTCATGCTTGTTTACAAGGAGAAATGACTAAACCACCATTTGTAGGATAGGGTAAAAGAGCCACATAGGTTTTAGGATTGGTACACACTGATGTGTGTGGACCATTTCCTGTAGAACTTAGAGGTGGATATTTTTACTTCATAACTTTTACTGATGAATTGAGTAGATATGGATATGTATACTTAATGAGGTATAAGTTTGAGTCCTTTGAGAACTTCAATGAATTCAAGAATGAAGTAAAGAATCAACTTGGTAAGAAGATAAAGAATCTTCTATCAGATCGAAGTGGTGAATATCTTAACCAAGAGTTCGTATACTTTTTTACAGGAGTTTGGGATTCTATATCAACTTACTCCACCTTATACACTACAGTGGAATGGTGTTAGTGAAAGGAAGAACCATACCCTATTAGACATGGTAAGGTTGATAATGAGTCATGAAGATCTTCCATTATCCTTTTAGGGATATTCATTATGAACCATGAAATACACATCAAACTGAGTTCCAACTAAAGTGGAAAATGGAATTACCTTCAATCTATAGAGTGGAAAGAAACCCATTTTGTCGTATAAACTTGTATGGGGTTGTGAGGCATTTGTTAAGGACTTCTCGGGAAACAAACTAGCACCCCGAGGCATGAAATGTATCTTTATAGGGTATCCCAAGGAAACAAGGGGATACTACCTATACAATCCCTCAGAAAAGAAAGTGACTATCGCTAGACAATCTATCTTTCTTGAGAGGAATCACATCCTCAAAAAGGATAGTGGGAGAAAGATAGACTTTGACAAAGTTGATGGTTAAGACACACAAGAGTTGGAACATGAATAGATTCCACATTTCTCTGTGGTAGAAGTAGTTCCTAAAAAACAAGTAATGTATAGGAGTATAAGACAAGTAAGAGAACCAGAGAGATATGGTTTTCTAGTCACTGAGGATGGTGAATCGTTATTGGTTGAAAATGATGAACCTCTATCCTAAAAAAAGGTATTATAAATCTTAGAAGCTACAATATGTAAAGAATCCATGGATTCAGAAATATATTCCATGTATTAGAACCAAGTTTGGGTTCTGGTTGATGCTCCAGTTGATGTAAATCATGTTGGATGTAAATGGGTATTCAAGAGGAAACTGGACATGGAAGGTAAAGTAAATACCTATAAAGTAAGGATAATCGATAGAGGGTTTAAACAACATCAAGTAATTGAATACGATGAAACCATTTCCCCATTTTCCATGTCTAAATCCATTAGAATTCTATTTGCTATAATAGCTTACCATGACTATGATATTTGGTAGATGGATTTCAAAACTAAATTCCTTAACGGGAACCTTTAAGAATATGTATATATGAAACAAACAGAAGGTTTTTTGACTCCAGGTGATGTGAGAAATATTTTTAAGTTGTAGAGATATATTTATAGATTGAAGCAAGCATCCAGGTCATAAAGCATTCGATTTGATGAAGCTATAAAAGAATTTGGTTTCATTAAGAATGAATGTGATTTTTTTTGTTTACAAGGGATTTAGTGGGAATGTGTTCGTTATCCTAGTAGTATATATTTATGAAATATTACTTATTGGAAATGACATACCAGTCTTATAGCCAGTTAAGGACTGGTTAAAAAAGTGTTTCTTTGTGAAGGACTTAGGTGAAACAACATATATTCTAGGGATCAAGATCATTTGTGATATATCCAAGAGGATTCTTGGACCAAGTAAAAGTACATATATTGACCAGATACTAAAGAGATTAGTATGAAACAATCCAATAGGGTATTGGTTCTATTGTCACATGGTTTGAAACTTTCTAGGAAAATGTGTCCTTAGACACAATAAGAGAAATAGAGAATGAGTAAGATCCTATATGCTTCAGCGATATGATCAATCATGTATACCATGTTATATACTAGAATTAATGTTACCTATGCACTGAGCATGATAGGAAGATATCAAACAGATCTAGGAGAACAATATTGGACTACTGTTAAGGATATCCTTAAGTATATCAGAAGAACTAAGGATATGTTCCTAGTGTATGGAGGAGACGAAGATCTATTCATCAAGGGTTATAATGATGCTAGTTTTTAGATAGATCAGAATGATCTAAAGTCGCAATCGAGATATGGTTTATGTCTCAACAGAGAAGCTATGAGCTGGAAGAGTTCAAAGAAGCCAGTTGTCACTGATTCTACAGTGGAGTCCAAGTATATAGTGGCTTCTAATACATCCAAGGAAGCTGTTTGGATTCAGAACTTTTTCTAGGATCTTGATGTGGTACCTAGTAGTAAATACCCTATCACATTGTATTGTGATAATAATATGGTGGTGACTCTTGAAAAAGATAAAGGTCAAACCAATAGACAAAGCACATACTCCGAAAGTATCACCTCTTAAGGGATTTTAATTAGAGGGGTGAAGTTGTACTAAGTAGAGTACCCATGAAAGAGAACATGGAAGACCCCTTGACTAAATGTCTATCTTAGCAGAATCATTAGTATCACGTGAGATCTAGCAGACTGAAGGCTGATAGCATTTGGCTATAGTGAAAGTGGGCTTCTGTTGGAGTTGGTGTCCAAGAACCAACTTCTATGTACTTTATGATAACTTTTATTCATGGTTTTGAATATAATAAACTATTTATCACATCATGATTGTTATTCTGTGTGACATAGTATGTGATGATTTACTAAGAGTAGCTGTCGTACTAAAAGATCATAGCAGTTCCCTCCTATAATGAGAACCCAAAAGTGCTACGACACTATTCTTGAATAAATTTTCTATAGCTAGATGATATCATTTCAGGGACACAAATAATACAAGATATCAAGGGTGGAGACTCATAGGACTTTGAGGCACCTTCTCATGGTGTACGCCCTTGGTAATATCTAATAGGATATTATGAGAACGAGTCCTGCTAATAAGAAATATGCATTTCTATCTATTGTTGGATGTTTCTATCTTTGGTCATGTGTATTGGTCCTTAGAATTTAAGATTATTATTAATGATTATTTCTAGTCACACACTTAGATGTATTGATGAAAACTGTAATGATAGATGTTCGAGGCGAAGTAAGATATATTGGGTGCATCATGAGTAATATTTAATTAATTAATAATGCGAGAAAGGATTTGTACCTTCTATTTATTAATAGAATTTGATATCTCTGTCCCTTTGATGGAAATGATATAGCCTAAATAAATCCATGGCCATGGTATTCTATATGAAAGTTTAATTTTTGAAAAGTTAAAGAAAGAGAAATTGAGCACATAGGTTGAGGACACTAGCATGCAACGTACTTGATTATAGATATCAAGATAAAGGGATTATATTACACATTTAGTGTCCGTATGAGGTAACATGTCATTGAGGCATTAAATTATTTCTCTATGGGTGCCTTGGCATGTTTCTAGATTATAAACTTGGACTTTAGGCTGCTTCGCCTAATGCCACTGAGAAAGAGGCCTAATGGGTCACATACTAAGTGTTTATAGAATCTTAGTTAAATAATATATTATTATTTATTATTTAACAAGTTCAATAAATATTATTCCTGCACGTGGTTTAATAATTACTCATGTATGATTGATTGCACATATCCCGTCACTAGTTATTTGAGAGAATATAATGTGAACATAATATTTAATAAATATTTATTTACTATTTAGTGAATATAATATTTATTTATTTTTCAACGAATAATATAGTGATATTTATTTAATAAATAAAGTCATTATTCAAGACCTGATAAATATTGTGGAGGAATAGAAGATTGAGTTAAATGGTCCACTGAGAAAATAGTATTAAATATTATTTGACTAAATAATATTTAATTATAATTCACAAGTTAAGAACATGTCGAGAAATAATAATAAAATTATTATTATTTGACATGGGGTTTCACTAGGATTAAATAAATAAATAAGGGCACTTGTTCAATTATTTTATTTTAACCCTAGAAATATAAATACCCATTTATGTTATTTTCTTAAAAAGATCCAATTTATTTGTCTTGGTTTTGAACAATGGATTTAGAGAATCCTCTCAAGCCTAGAGAGCTCCCTTCTCCAAGAACGCTCCCAAGAACAGAGATCAATCCTCCTCCACCAGATCAAGTATAATTCTTTGGAATCGATTCTTGAAATGATCAAAGGTGGACGACGCAAGCGCAAGGATATGCCGTTATAGAACCCAAATATTCCTTCAACGACGTCTAGAGATTCATGGAACACGTTTGGATCACCACTAGAGAAAATATACACTTGGTTTCTATAATACAACAAAAATAGACCACAACTCTGTCACCAGATTCATCAATAAAGAAAGAATTCCAACAAAGGTAATTATTTTTTTAATTAAATTAATTATAAATAATATGTGACGATCCTCTCTATTGGTTCCAGTGTAATTATTCATTGTCTATATCTCTGACTCAATTCCATGGATCATGATGTTCATCATCATATAGATCTCATATTGATCATTGATTATGGAAAAAAGAAAAGTTGAGCACCGCCCATCGCATGCTTCCGTCGCACCCATAACCAACACAATGACACATCCCTACACATTCAAGAGAAGTTTCATCAAGCACACCGACCCATCCCCTTACACTCAGGTAGGTCACATCAAGCACACCGAATTATCCCCACACACTCTGAGAGGTCACATCAATCATACTGTCTCATCCCTGTACACTCAAAGGGAGGTCACATAAAGCAATAAGCAACAACATACATCATAAGCCAACAAAAGCATAGGGAACTCACACAACCAAAACCAAACTCAACGCCTCACTCATGATGGCCATAAACATCACAACATAACCCAACCGTCCCACTCATAGTCATCCTCACATCACATGCCAAGCTAATACATATCACTCATGGTTATCCCACATCATATAATGAACCCAAAAATCATCATAAATTCTCATTATAGACCTTTATAAACCCAAAAAAACACTTTACAATCCCAAATACGCAAGAAGATAACCCTACTATTATCCTCGATAAAAGACATTCGTTCATCATTTTCCTGGCAGACAACTCACACTCCCCATCTAAGGGACTAACTACATCAATGCAGACCTCACTCACTCACTTTAAGATTAAAAGTAGAGGTCTCATAGGGATATACACACACCCACATGAAAATCATGGCTTACAATTCTATAAAAATTCCATAGAATGGTAAGGAAGTCCTATCTCAAGTGTGATAAAGCTAAACCACCATGAATCACCACCCATATCAATCCAGTCATTCCAAATTTCTAAAATCATCCAGGAAATTTCCAAAATCAGAGTTCACATCAAGAGAATCAAGAAATAAAGAAGAATATGATCATTTTGGGAATGAGAAGACTTAGACTCATTGAGAGGAACCAATTTCAATAAACAACACTTCAACCGGTGAAGAAATGAGAGGAAGGTGGCCAAAACCACCAAGAAGGGAGCCCTAAAATTTCCTTGTTTGTATGAGGATCAAGAGAGAAAAGAGAAGGTGAAATAGGGGGGGTCCATGAGAAATTACAACCTTGAACCTAAAAAAATAACCCATGAGCCTTTCCACAGCATGAACCTAAGGTTTATTCCAGGAACCATTGCAGGAAGTGGCTATGAAGACCTGCCTCAACTTATTCAAGGCATGACACTTGTATCACACCGTGAAAGTCTAATTACATCTCCTGATCAGTTGTAGGTCCAACATATTCCTTATGATATCACTCCTGAACTATATTGACACCTCAGAAAGCCATAAACAACCAAGACACACATGATCAAGCAAAAAACAAACCATAACGCACCTTGTAAATATTTAGGGGCATTAAACCCCAGTGAGGACTTATTATCCCCAAGAAGTGTCTCTAGGGGTCTCTCTTGATCCACTTAGACAATTGCACCCAAATATATGATTTTTTCTCTCAACCATCCATTTGGAGACATCTATGAAATCACACAACTCGAACAAGAAGTGCTACCTTTCCTCGTATCCCTTTCCTCACTTTGGTCTATAGTATACACTAAACACTCCAAAAAGAAACACCTACCTCCAACATAGAAACCATTCAAACAACCACACGAGCATGGACCTACTTGTACCCAATAACTAGAACCCTAACTTTTCTTTATTCCTCAAACATTGATTCCTTAATCGAGGTGACACTCGATCATCCATAGTGAACTCCAAGGGTCGTCACCTCTGGTCTTCATACCAATTCCACCCCCCTAAGCAGTAAACAAATACCTTTTGAACAACTGAAACCACTTGGAAAATGATCATACCATGATTGACCCAACAACCCTCAACTTTTATACCTTAATCAAAGCAACGATGAGTGATTTAGATCAAAGCATGAGAGTTTCCATTATACACAACCTCCACCAAGACTAGAAAATCACCCTAAACCGACACCATACTCATAGAGACCCTAATAAACCACGCTAAAACCCAACATAAAGCCTTCCTAATGGATTAATATTTACTCCAAAATTTAGTTCCACTAGACCACACCCGATCGCCTATGATCAATACATACACATAGGTATCCCACATTCATTGGTGCAACTCGACCACTTACATGCATAAACTATTACAACCCGCCTCTACATACAATTTATGTTCATTTACTCATAAACCTCTTTGTGAACCAAGGAATTTACATCATCACTAGTAAACATGATCAAACCAACCTCATTGCCATCCGAACAATGACACCCACAATCATGACTAACACTTCCCGAACAAGATCACACTTCAAAACCCAAAAAAAATCAACTCAAAGGCTACATAACCAGCACATGAATCCTGAACTACAATATAATACATACACAAACTATTCCTTATAATAATTTAAAAACATTCCAAGTACACCATGAACCGCTACAGGGAACTCCCCAAATTCCTAAACCACCATGTCGAGCTAACAACCCCACACATGCTTTCCAAAACCCACTATTTACTTCCACACTACCCAATAATTGATGGGTCACAAGTCATTCCTCGTATGAGATGATATCCTCAAACAACCATGTACCATGACCCCTTGGTAAATTTTTTACTACCCCAAAAAGTCCTCACCTCACCCATCAGTCATACTCCGATGCCTGGGTCTTATTGGTCAAATCTTACCAAAACACACCCTGGTTGCATTTCAAAAACAAGTATCATCGTTCTTCAAATTTATATTTGTTAGAATCAGTGATAAACTCCACCAAAACTATTAAAATATAAAAAATGACAAATTATCTAGAACAAAATGATAAGAACTGGCCTTCTATACAACCTTGACAACACACAACTCGAGGCTGATCTTCACCCTTTTTACACGAGGGTCACTATCCAAAAGACTACTAGTAACACCATAATATTTTATATAGGTTTAATTTCATATATATATTACATTAAATGAAACAATGAGTTTAAAAAAACCATAATATAATATTAAAATATCATTTTATATAAATTTAATTTCTTCTATGGCTTGCGTTATAAGCAACACCAAGTTGAATCAAACCGCGATATACTATTAAAATATTATTATTTAATATGACAGTTATAACCTCGACATTAAATTGGAAAGAATGAATATGAATAAATAAATTATGAAAAATATATGATTTAAACATGTATAAAAAAATTCATTGGTTATCACTTTACTATAAATGAAAATAAAAATCATTTGAAAGTAAAATAATTATTTCTCTGAAAAACTGTTCATGCGCGCAATGCATTTTTTATCTTAATAAATTAAATTAGTCACTATAAATGAATGATTTTAATGAAATTTATATTATATATATTCAATAAAATATTTTATCATTCATATAATATTTTTTTCTAGGCATGAGATAAGAATAAATCTAGTTTTATGCTTAAAAACAACATTTTCCTAAAAAGTGGTTTCGTCACGTTTGTGTGCTTATTTTAAATTTTTTTAAACTTTTAGAAAATTTATATGAAAAATAAACTTAATTTTTGATATCAAAATGTAAAAATTATATTAAGTTTAATTTTTGAGAAATTTATGAAAAGATTAAGTTTTCAATGAATAGTGAAAAATGTGAATTTTTTTTAAAACTGAATTTTCATTTAAATTAATTAAAAAGTTAAATTTTGTTTTAAAATGGTTTAAAAGTAAAATTTGTTCAATTATATTATTATTAATACAATTTATGCTATTTTAATCAATTTCATATTTAATTTTTATATAAAAACATTTTATACTTATGAAAACTTTTTCTTTGGAAAATCGTTTTTTCATTATGTCTGCAGGTTTAATTTCAAATTAAATTCTACCAATTATGTGATTTGAATGTTATAAAATGGAATAAATATTTTTAATTATAATAATTAATATTAGGTAATAATTACAACTTAATTTTTTATTATAATTAATAGTGAAAGCAATAAAAATTAAACATCGCAGTTAAAGTTAAAACGAGGGGGGGATAAGGGTAATGTTTCCAATTAAACATGTCCATATACTATTGGATGACTATAGTTTGACCTTATATTGTACCAAATTTGAATATAAGGTCATTTTGAAGCATTTTTATTGGTAATTACTTTATCATTTTGGATTCTTTTAGGAAATTCCAAAGTGGGTTACCTCCCCCACTTATAAATGGGTACCCCTGTCCTCTCAAATTCACACTTTAATACCATTTTGGTTTGTAAAATACCTTCATAAATATCTTCCTTACATACCTTAATATTTCCTAGATTCCATATTTTTATTATAAATCCCTCAAAAGAAGGATTTTAGTACAAATCTAAATAGGTTATCTAAAGAAGAGGTGCCATTCTTAATCGAGTATTTTTATTTGATTTCTTATTCAAAATCCTTCAACTATTATTCAACTATGATGAAGTAATAACACCATTATATTCCATATACTTATATTCTATTACGTTAATATCATAAACTATATCCATCTCATCTTCCATCAAATGGGAAACAAAACCATCGATCGTGACAACCGCCTCATGAACCGATGTAATTTATTTTCCATGACTGCCTCTCATGATTGGATATAATGATGGATTTAATCTCTCTCTCTATATATATATATATATATAATATTTATGAAATAATTATAATTTTATAATTATAATATAACATTTACCATATTACCTTTCAATCTGTTGAAAAATGATAACGTCACTCATTGGTATGTGTGGACTACCACCTCAACAAAGCAATGTGATACGTTTTTTCATTTTATATTGACATGGTTGGTAATAAGGATATACTTAATGAATATATATGATATATATGATATAAAAACGATTCTATAAATATGAATTATTATTTACCTTTACTTCGTTCCATCCATTGAAAAAGTGGAAACAATGTTCATTCATGCGTACAACCTACCATCTCCATGAACAGTGTAATTCAGAAATAATATATTTGGTAAAAAACCAAATATATTATATATAAAATTTAATTAATTAAAAAATATACCAATCATATAAAAACATCTGCATTATATAATAATCTACTTGCCTATCCACAATACACGAACTCACTCACTATTGTAATACGAGAAATATTAAATCCCATAAAACACATATACCAATGTCAGGTGCATCACTCTCGGTGAAATAAGTCAACAGTAAAGAAAAAAAGTAAGAAAATCAATCCCATCCTAGGTAATGTGTAATTTCCCCATATGTGAGATAAATACTCCCTATAATGATTTCCATAAAAATTTACAGAATTTCCAATATCTTTTCTACTGAGAACTAAATAATAAATCAAAGAAAAGTTCTCTGAAACCATTTCGTAACAACCCAGACCAAATCACTTAGTTTGATATGGGGATACACATGACCTCTTGCATGATTCACCATACGTAAAAGGACTCCAACTATTAGTGAGGGCCTAAGTGACACCTTGGGAAAGAGTAGGCACACACAATATACGAAATAGTTAAAAATATAAATATAAGAAGATCAAATAATGGAAGAAATAACAATAATACCGTAATATGATATGACTAAATGGAATATGATATCCAATACATGAGTCATAGAGATATCCTTACATGCGGCATATCTATATGTACAATACAATAATTAAAGGAAAAATAAATAAAGAGGCATCTATAAAAAATAATCTTGGAGTTTATATTGACATCGGTTCAACCAACCAACTCCATCTACACACCTTCCCTAACTAGGGTCCTTTCCTTCATATGAAACTATGTCCATAAATTCTGTATTCCCACCAAGACCCCCATTCAAGGCATGATTATAAAAATTGTATAACACCACCAAAACATACTTAATATAAGCGAAACAATCATATAAAAGTGTATGCAATGATAGAAAATAAATACATAAATAAACACATAACCTAATGGGTTATTATGTGCTAACCAAGTTTCCATGGACCCCAACCCTATCTGATTCAGCACTTTCCTAGAAGGAACAATCTATTGAAGTATCCGTAACACATACAATACATGAACCATGGCTCATCAATCAAGTCATGGCCTTGTCAATCACATAGACACATCCCCACACACTTAAGGGAGGTCACATCAACCACACAAATAGTAACACCCCCAATTTTAGGTTCATACCCATTAATTATGTAATTTTGAAATTATATACTTTTTGACTTATGTTATGGGAGTTTCCAGAGTGTTTTGGAAGCATTTACGGAGGTTCATGGTTTGCGAATGGTTAGTAGAAACTGTGTACTATCTCCAGGAAACCATACATGGTGATGCTAGAAGCCACTAAGTAGGTGCATGGTTAGAGAATAGCTTTTAAAAACCATGAACATGCTAGGGGAAAGCATGCAAATAGAGACAATATGAAAAGCATAGTTGGTGCATGGTTTATCAAACTATGAAATCCAACCATGAGAGGAGATGACCTTAAGATAAAAATGCCAAAAAATTGGCACATGGTTTTCTAAAATGTGCAAAAAAACCATACAACTACCTGGGTGATGTCTAGTAGCCTCACAAAATTACACATGATTTGACAAACCGAGTGACCTAACCATGAGATGTATAATTTATGCTCTGAAAATTATATTTTAATTTGGATTAAAGCCCCAAAACCATCAATTTTTATCTCTTATTTCAGGGTATCAAAATATTTTCCTCTCTTATGATCCCTTGGGTATCCATTTTATATGGAGGTGAATTTTGATGAATCAAAGTACTATGGAGATCCAAAATCACTGATAAGTTTTTATTTATCCTTATTATTCTTAGATATAATCTTCTCCTCTCACCTAAGTAATTATATCTATTACATCATGGATAGATCTATATCCTATTTGGTGGATCTTGATGAGATATTTTTGGATATATGGAATTGAAGAAGATTCAAGACTGTATCTAGGGGTTCTTAGTGTTGCTCTTTGTTTCATCATCTGTTGGGAGGTAAGTAGATTCTCTCTTATCTCCACTTTCTCTAGAACCTAAAGTCTTATTTTTGTTTAAAATATTTTATTTTATTTTCTATGGAAATGATGTATGATTTCTTAAAGGAAACCATTTATTTATGTTTTGGAAATATGGGAATTTGATGGTTTTGGAAGAAATTTTCTCTTATAATTTTAAAATGATGGTTTTAAAATTATAGCATGGTTTTGATGAAAGAAATATGTTTGATGAAATGTTTTAATGGAATAATTATTTTATGTAATTTTTTTGGCATTTAACTTGGATTAATTAGGTTGGCGTGTGTTTATTGGGACTAAGTATGCTCGTGAAGTACCACCATCAAAGAGGGATGAGGCATAGTCGTGAAGTACCACCGTTAATGTGTGACACCAAGATTGAGTGAGTGGATGGGTGTATTTGTGAACATGTGATTGATTATTCCAAGTGTTAATAAATTTTAATGAGATGGTTTATGGTTTTTCTCACATAAATTTCATTTATGGACTTGTATAAATGGTTTATTAGTTTTTAAACTATTTTTATAAAATGTACTAACTAGTTCCATTCCTAGTGGAATGTATTGGAAAGTCTCTGGAGGTTACCTACTAAGTGATATAGTCACCCCCTACTTGGAAACCATGGCATGTTTTCAAATATTGTTTACCAGGACATAGGAATGAGAAAGGTTTCATACTTATTGAGTGACACATTTTGATAGAATGGGGTTTTCACATGGATTTGGATCTTGGAGTTGGATTGGGTTGATTCCACCTTGGTGTCATGCCATTATGCAATATGTTATCTTCTTTTTTGTTGTTGTTTTTTTACTCTGACATTATTTTAGTTTTGTTTGTTTTACTTCAGTTATAATACTTTTACTCATGCATCATATAGAGGGTTTGGAAGTTCAAATTTTCATTAGCATGTTGTTATTACTCTTAATGAAAAATATCCACCAATTTTCTTCTAATCCCTTTTTATTTATTACCAACCTTTATCATCTTAGGGATGTCACCAAAGGTTAGTGTCACCACTGTAACACCCGAGAATTTTATGTTATATAAATCATCAAAGGAATCTTTTTCTACACAACACTTGCTTGGCTTGCTTTACACGCAATCACGACCTTCCTCGATAGCTTTCGTCGTACGCAAAACCGAGTTTCACCAAATAACAATATTCTATTAAAACTAGCCGTTATGAATAGTAATAACCACTTTTTGAAATTTTATAAATTTTATTTTTCAAAATGGACTTCATTTTTGGACTCAGAATATCGAAATTATCCTAGGGTGAAATTTTGGTATTTTTTCTGAAAACTTTCAATTTTTGATGAATAGTGAAACCACTAAGTGGTAGGTTAAAAACTGAATTTTGCATAAAACGTAATTTTACCGCTTCTGTGAATGGAATTTGGAAAATCCAAGAGACACGGTTAATATCAAGGACTAAAATGTGGTTCAATGAGATGAAAATAATTTTTTGGTGAATAGTAACTTTTTACTTTTTTTTACCGCGGTTAATAGTAAATAGGGTAACTAAGGGTAAATATGATATTAATATTACCCTAACACATGTCCTAATTCTATTGGACAAGTGTAATTCGACCAAAAACAAACTTATGAATAAAATATGACCATTTAGGCCCACTTGGATTAGATTAGGACATTTATTATTAATTTATTTAAAGAAGGGTTAAAATAGTTAAAATCAATGTTTAATAAGTAAATAATTTTTAATATGGGGTTATACATAAGATAAATTCGATTGTAAATATTCATTAGAAATCTAAAAAGATTTCCTACATGATGGTATTTTATTTTTAATTTTTAGACATCAAATAATATAATTTATTTATGACACAAAGATGATGCAGTAATTATCTTATTAATGAAATGTTGACATAATTGATAATATAAATACCAAAATAAATGTAATTTAAGACTTTTTATGAATTCCAATAATTTTCTAGGTTACTATGATATATTAGTGTTGATTTAATCAACTTGGTTCTAACATATAATTCTGTTATGACTTTCACAAAAATCATATATCAAATAGTGTCAAAATTGACACAAAATAGTTTTTAAATCAAATATTATATTATTAATTGTTATTTTATTCCTAAAAATATAAGATTCGGCCAAATGACTTATATAAGGATATATATATTAATAATAAACAATTTGGGGTTCGTTTGGCATGTTATAGTAAGTGTATTAACCATATAGTGAAAGAAAACAAAAAGACATGGTAAAAGTTAAATTATTTAACTTAGAGTTAAATCTAATTGATAAGGTTAAAATAATACCGTAAACTTGTCTAAATCCTATTGGTTGATAGTATTTCGACCCTTCCCCACTTTATCTTCGAAATAAGACCCTTTGGAACCATTATAAACCGATTTTGACTTTAATATAAAAAAATATGTTGAGGTATTCCTAAGGTTCCCCTCTCCTCCCTTATAAAAGGGCACCTCCTCCCCCTCCTCCTCACACCAATTTGAGCACTCAATCTCCGCCAACCCCTGCCATTTTCTCCTCTCCACTTCCCTAGAATAATCCTAGAGGTCCTGGTCTTCTCCAAAGACCAATCTTAGTTCCTTAAGTGGAGGATTCAAAGGGGCGTTCCAAAGAAGAGGTAATATCCATTACCGATCTTTTCAATTTCTTTCTTCTTCAACTTCTTCTTCTTTAGTTGTTTCATGATAAAGTAATAACATAAGTATTACTTACATACTGATATGTTATTATAAATATGAAACAACCCTAATTCACCTTCTATCCATCCTACGGAAAAATGAAATCACCGCGCGTGCGTACGTACGGAATACCGTCTCCACGCCGTGGTGTAATTTATTTTCCACCATCACCTTACAAGGATGGGTATAATGGTGTAATGAGTAACTATATATGATTATTATGAAGTAATATTGATACTGAAATAATATATATATACTCCAATACAATTCCATGATCATAGGAACGATATCATCACTCGTGCGTACGTACGGAATACCGTCTCCACGATGTGATGCGACTCGTTCTACATGATCTTCATTTCATAATGATTATATAAATTAATTGAATGAATGAATATGGTATATAATACACTAATACCATTCTGGAAATGAATTATCTATAACCTAAAGATAAGAATAAGAATTTATTCGACAAAACACGCATAAGAACAAAAAGTTATAAAGACCCGAGTAACAAGTAACAATGAAATATTACTATCAAGAAGCTAATAATATGACCATATATGATATCATATCAATATGTATGATTCTGTAATAAGTCAATAACATTATTAAAACCATTATACAGGAGCTTCGGACACGAACAAAGCAAATCGGACCTAAGGTAAGGGAAAATATCACAATCTCACTTTTATCCGAGATTGTTTTTACTTTGGTAATCACCGGTGTGTATTTTATCATCCACATCCATGTTCCCTCAATATGTAATATTATTTATATCCTTATACAATATTTTATATCCAATTTTACCCTTCGGTGAGTTTTTAGTAAAAGATACGAAATGAATCTTTTGTCGTTTTTCGTACGAGGTACTTTTTGACTTTTCCGACAAAAGTACGAAGAATGTTTTTTTTAACTTATACGGCATGAATGGATTTTTAAAACATTATTTCCAAGAAGCTTCCTTTACAAGTTTTCAAGTTTATTTTTAATCAACTTGTTTTAGTTTATAATTGTATGACATGATAAGAAAAGAAAAGTATTTTTAAAGAAGAAAGGATATTTTCCTCAAGAATGGAGTTCAAGTGTTTTATCAAAATTATTTTCCATCTAAGATAATAAAGGGTTCTATTTTTATCCCTATTATTACATTTATTTGATCATGTTGTGATGGAATTATTTTTATGAATTCCTTTATATTATATGAATTGATTTATGATGTTATGATGTTTCAAGAATCCCACTTTTGTTACTTGTGTTATGCGATGATGTATGTTTTATGATTATGTGGCACACATAAGAAAGGATTCATTATAAGATGGGTGGGACCTATATCTCCCTCCAATGCATTGGGTAAAGACTTTATATCTCATGATATAGAAATGGCTGGAACGGTAGGTTATACCGGTTCAGTGAAACAGGACTGGAACGAGGGTGACTCGGTTCAGAAAGGGACTTTGTCCACTAAGATAGTCTTGGCAATGAGTCATGACTAACAAGAAATGATTTTCCATGATTATGTGTGCATGCCACAAAGTTTCAAGTTTTATGTTATGATTATGGGGATCGCATTTTCACTTCTATGATTCATTCCATGTTAAGATATTATGATCTCTTTTGCAGGTTTTGATTTTCAAAAAGATATGATATGATTTTTATTTCCTTTATTTGCCTTGATGAGCATTTGAGCTCACCCTTTTATGTTTTCTTTTCCCCAGGTCAGAAAGATGGATATTAAGTAGAATATGCTAAAAGGGACCCTAGATATGATGAAATAAATGGGAGACACTGTAGAAGATTTATGAACCAGTTGTTTATGTTTCCCAGTTTCTAAAGACACTATACCTATACGGTCCGTTGTGGTTTTGTCATATGTTGTAATAAGTGTGCTTCAATTTTGAAGTATTAACAATGTATGTAAAGTATGGGTCGTTATAGTTGGTATCAGAGGAAAGGTATAGTCAACCTTTGGAAACTAGGATGTGAAAGCCTTAGTAAGAACCCTAAGGATAAGTCTAAGCATAGAACACAATCTTAGTGTTTTAGAAATGTCCTTGCATAACCTAGGATAAGACCTTAAGCATGAAAATTTTATTCTTGAATTATGTGGTTTTCCTATTATAATTAGTGTTGCTCACACTATTCTTCTTGGTTTTAGTCAATGGCTGGAACCCGAAGGAACCGTGTTAATGCGGAATGCGATGGGCAATGCAATGATTGTCCCCTTGAGCAACCAAACGATATGGGAGATGGAATGAAAAATATTGTATCCATGCTCACACAACTTTCTCAAGATATGAATCATGCAGGATTTCCAAACGAGCAAAGGAGGGAGCAACATTCTGTTGAATCCTTCATGAGGCAGCGTCCACCTTCTTTCAGCGGGTCTACTGATCCATTAGTTGCTGAACAATGGATTAGTACTACTGAAAAGATATTTTCAGTTCTTCAATGTTCTGAACATGATAAAGTCATCCTAGCAGTGTATCGTTTGGAAGGAGATGCTGATCAATGGTGGAATCTTGTTAACAATACGAGGCAAAGGGATGAAATTGAGTCTATGGAATGGGACGAGTTCAAGAACTTATTTTTCAATAAGTACTTCCCTCGTATTCTCCGAACAAAGATGGAGAAAGAGTTCCTTGAACTGAAGCAAAGGGATGATGAATCTGTTTGTACCTATGAAGCAAATTTTACAAGACTTGCAAGGTACGCTTCTGGTATTATTATCCAACCTGAGAGTAAGATCGATCGATTCTTTAGTGGCTTAAAACCAAGTCTTTGAAGGGCGTTAGCCATAAGAGACTTCAATAGCTACGAGGAAATCGTTCGATGTGCTCTCAAAGTCGAGATGGAGATTGGAGTAACCCATCAGTCACATGGGTTTGATAAGAAGAGGAAGATGGAATTCAAAGAAAAATCTAAAGAGCACACGGAAAAGAAGATGAGCTTTTCCTTATGCTCAAAGTGTGGAAAGAAACATGGAGGGAGTTGTCTTAAAGGGACAAGTAAATGTTTTAAATGTGGAAAGGAAGGTCATCGGGCATTTGAATGCCGTGATAATGGGAAGAAGATGTCTAATGATGCAAACAAAGGAAGGGATACACAGAATGAACCTACTACACTTCAATGTTTCAAGTTCAAGGAGATGGGGCATTATGCCAATCAATGCCCAAATCCAAGGGTTGATGATGATGGTCGACGTCAACAAACTCTTAAGGCTAAAGACAAAGGAAAGTCACATGCAATTTCTATCAGCGATGTGGAGTACGATAACGATGTGGTGAAAGGTAAACTTACCATCCACTCTAAAGTAGCAAATGTTTTATTTGGTTATGGATCCACCCACTCTTTAATTTCTGAATACTTTTCTAAGGGTATCACCGTATTACCTCAACAATTAGATGTTGAGTTAGCTGTGACAACACCTAATGGCACATCAATCGCATCAAAAGTTTATAATTCTTCTCCGATCGAAGTTTGTGGGAAAGTGCTTCCTGCAAATCTTGTGATCCTTCCTATAGTGGAATTTGATGTGATTCTTGGCATGGATTGGCTTTCTTTATACGGAGCTCATATCAATTGCCAAAGAAGGGAAGTCACATTTCATATTCCAGATCAATCTATGATCGTCTATCAATGCAAGGATGAACATAACCTTCCAGTGGAAATTTCTTCCATTTTATGGGTATTGATTCCACTAAATGAAGGTTATTTATCTCAAATGGTTGGTGAGAAACTCACGATTAAGAATATGCCCATTGTACGGGAGTTTGATGATGTCTTTCCGGATGAATTACCGGGTCTTCCACCAAATCGTGAAGTTGAGTTTTCAATAGAACTCGTACCGTGTGCTTTGCCTATTTCAAAGACACCTTATAGAATGGCCCCAATTGAGTTGCAGGAATTGAAGAAGCAACTCCAAGAGAATCTTGATAAGGGATTCATACGCCCTAGTGCGTCACCTTGGGGAGCACCTGTTCTATTTGTTAAGAAGAAAGATGGATCAATGAGAATCTGCATTGATTATCGAGAACTTAACAAGATCACTATCAAGAACAAATATCCTCTCCCACGCATTGATGACTTATTTGACCAACTACGCGGAGCTCAATACTTTTCCAAGATTGATCATCGTTCAGGGTATCATCAATTAAGGGTCAAAAGGGAGGATATACCAAAGACGGCTTTCCGTACAAGGTATGGACACTATGAATTTATATTGATGCCATTTGGTCTTACTAATTCCCCTGCTATCTTCATGGATCTAATGAATAGAGTCTTTAGAGACTATCTTGATCAATTTGTGGTAGTCTTTATAGACGATATTCTTGTCTATTCAAAGAGAAAGGAAGAGCATGAAGATCACTTGAGAATTATATTGAAGACCCTGAGAAAGGAGAAGCTTTATGCCAAATTTACCAAGTGTGAATTTTGGCTTCAAAAAGTTGCATTTTTGGGTCACATAATCTCAAAAGAGGGGATATCTGTGGATCCAACCAAAACAGAGGTTATCGAAAGATGGTCGAGACCAACAACAGTAACTGAGATCCGAAGTTTTCTTGGTTTGGCTGGATATTATCGACGTTTTGTAAAAGATTTTTCACGATTATCTAATCCACTCACCAAATTGACTCGAAAAGGAGTTAAGTTTGTTTGGACAGAGGAATGTGAAGAGAATTTCAAGGAGTTAAAAAGAAGGTTATCCAGTGCACCTGTGCTCACACTGCCTTGTAGTGGAGAAAGGTTTGTGATCTACAGTGATGCATCCAAGAAGGGATTGGGGTGTGTTCTTATGCAAAATGATATGGTGATAGCTTATGCATCACGACAGTGGAAAATCCATGAGCAAAATTACCCAACACATGATTTGGAGTTGGCTGCGGTAATCTTTGCATTAAATATTTGGAGGCATTACCTTTATGGTGAAAGGTGTGATATTTATACTGATCATAAAAGTTTAAAGTATATTTTCACACAAAAGGAGCTGAATATGCGTCAAAGAAGATGGTTGGAGCTGATTAAGGATTATGACTGCTCAATCCATTACCACCCTGGGAAAGCAAACAAGGTGGCAGATGCATTAAGTCGACAAGACCATGCTAGTTTATCCATGATGAGGATCACAAAAGATCCAATATTTATGGATTTACAAAGGATGGATCTTGGAATTATAATGGAAGGGGAAAAATCTTATCTTTCTCAAATGAATGTTCAACCATCTATACATGTGAAGATTAAAGAGGCACAGAAAGAAGATGTCGAGTTACAAAAGAAGGTGAGAAATGTTCCTGAATTCAACCTTGATTGTGATGGGATAATAAAGTTCAGGAATCGGGTTTGTGTTCCTTCCATCCCCGAATTAAAGAAGGAGCTGCTGGATGAGGCTCATAGTTCTTCATTCTCTATTCATCCTGGAAGCACGAAGATGTATAGGGACCTGAAAGAGTACTTCTGGTGGGATGGCATGAAAAGAGATGTTGCTGAATATGTCTCTCGATGCTTGGTTTGTCAACAAGTTAAAGCTGAGAGACAGAAGTCTAAGGGGATGTTACAACCATTACCCATACCCGAATGGAAATGGGAAAACATCACTATGGACTTTGTCACAGGACTTCCTAAAACATCAAAAGGCAATAATGCTATCTGGGTCATAGTTGATCGTCTTACAAAGTCTGCACACTTCATTCCTATTAGAGAGGATTTCTCTCTAGATCAGCTTGCCAGGATATATGTAAAGGAAGTGGTAAGATTGCATGGAGTACCAATTTCTATTATATCTGATCGGGATCCGAGATTTAACTTGATGTTCTGGCGAAGTCTTCAACATACTCTGGATACAGAGTTGAGTTTCAGCGCTGCTTATCATCCCCAGACAGACGGACAGTCTGAGAGAACAATTCAAACCCTAGAAGATATGTTGAGAGCTTGCTCTATGGATTTCAAAGGAGGTTGGGATCAACACCTACCTTTGGTGGAATTTTCTTATAATAATAGCTTTCACTCTAGTATTCAGATGGCTCCTTATGAAGCTCTCTATGGAAAGAAATGCAGGACTCCAACTTTCTGGGATGATGTTGGGGAAAGAAAGTTGTTAGGACCTGATCTCGTTGATGAAATGGAAGAAAAGGTTAGATCTATTCAACAACACATAAGAGCAGCTCAGAGTCGACAGAAAAGTTATGCCGACAACCGAAGAAAAGATTTAGAGTTTGAAGTGGGTGATAAAGTGTTCTTACGAATATCTCCCTGGAAGAGGGTTATTAGATTTGGAAAGAAGGGGAAGTTGAGCCCTAGATATATCGGTCCTTTCGAAATACTGGATCGTGTTGGGAAGGTAGCTTACTGATTGGCACTTCCACCGAATCTCTCTCAAGTTCACGATGTGTTCCATGTATCTCTCCTGAGAAAGTACATACCAGATCCTTCACATGTACTCAGCTCAGAAGTTGTACCGCTGGAGCAAGATCTTTCTTATGAAGAACAGCCGATAGAGATTCTGGATCGCAGCGAAAAAGTCCTACGAAGAAAGACCACTCGATTGGTGAAAGTTTTATGGAGGAACCACCAACTTGAAGAAGCTACATGGGAGCTTGAGGATATGATGAGGGAGAAGTATCCTCATCTGTTTGTTGCAAAGTGACGAATTTCGAGGGCGAAATTCTTTTTAAGGGGGGTAGAATGTAACACCCGAGAATTTTATGTTATATAAATCATCAAAGGAATCTTTTTCTACACAACACTTGCTTGGCTTGCTTTACACGCAATCGCGACCTTCCTCGATAGCTTTCGTCGTACGCAAAACCGAGTTTCACCAAATAACAATATGCTATTAAAACTAGCCATTATGAATAGTAATAACCACTTTTTGAAATTTTATAAATTTTATTTTTCAAAATGGACTTCATTTTTGGACTCAGAATATCGAAATTATCCTAGGGTGAAATTTTGGTATTTTTTCTGAAAACATTCAATTTTTGATGAATAGTGAAACCACTAAGTGGTAGGTTAAAAACTGAATTTTGCATAAAACTTAATTTTACCGCTTCTGTGAATGGAATTTCAAAAATCTGAGAGACACGGTTAATATCAAGGACTAAAATGTGGTTCAATGAGATGAAAATAATTTTTTGGTGCATAGTAACTTTTTACTTTTTTTTACCGCGGTTAATAGTAAATAGGGTAACTAAGGGTAAATATGATATTAATATTACCCTAACACATGTCCTAATTCTATTGGACAAGTGTAATTCGACCAAAAACAAACTTAGGAATAAAATATGACCATTTAGGCCCACTTGGATTAGATTAGGACATTTATTATTAATTTATTTAAAGAAGGGTTAAAATAGTTAAAATCAAAGTTTAATAAGTAAATCATTTTTAATATGGGGTTATACATAAGATAAATTCGATTGTAAATATTCATTAGAAAGCTAAAAATATTTCCTACATGATGGTATTTTATTTGTAATTTTTAGACATCAAATAATATAATTTATTTATGACACAAAGATGATGCAGTAATTATCTTATTAATGAAATATTGACATAATTGATAATATAAATACCAAAATAAATGTAATTTAAGACTTTTTATGAATTAAACTAATTTTCTAGGTTACTATGATATATTAGTGTTGATATAATCAACTTGGTTCGAACATATAATTCTGTTATGACTTTCACAAAAATCATATATCAAATAGTGTCAAAATTGACACAAAATAGTTTTTAAATAAAATATTATATTATTAATTGTTATTTTATTCCTAAAAATATAAGGTTCGGCCAAATGACTTAGATAAGGATATATATATTAATAATAAACAATTTGGGGTTCTTTTGGCATGTTATAGTAAGTGTATTAACCATATAGTGAAAGAAAACAAAAAGACATGGTAAAAGTTAAATTATTTAACTTAGAGTTAAATCTCATTGATAAGGTTAAAATAATACCCCAAACTTGTCTAAATCCTATTGGTTGATAGGATTTCGACCCTTACCCACTTTATATTCGAAATAAGACCCTTTGGAACCATTATAAACCGATTTTGACTTTAATATAAAATAATATTTTGAGGTATTCCTATGGTGCCCCTCTCCTCCCTTATAAAAGGGCACCTCCTCCCCCTCCTCCTCACACCAATTTGAGCACTAAATCTCGGTCAAACCCTGCCATTTTCTCCTCTCCACTTCCCTAGAATAATCCTAGAGGTCCTGGTCTTCTCCAAAGACCAATATTAGTTCCTTAAGTGGAGGATTCAAAGGGGCGTTCCAAAGAAGAGGTAATATCCATTACCGATCTTTTCAATTTCTTTCTTCTTCAACTTCTTCTTCTTTAGTTGTTTCATGATAAATTAATAACATCAGTATTACTTACATACTGATATGTTATTATAAATATGAAACAACCCTAATTCACCTTCTATCCATCCTACGGAAAAATGAAATCACCGCGCGTGCGTACGTACGGAATACCGTCTCCACGCCGTGGTGTAATCTATTTTCCACCATCACCGTAAAAGGATGGGTATAATGGTGTAATGAGTAATTATATATTATTATTATGAAGTAATATTGATACTTAAATAATATATATATACTCCAATACAATTCCACGATCATAGGAACGATATCATCACTCGTGCGTACGTACGGAATACCGTCTCCACGATGTGATGCGACTCGTTCTACATGATCTTCATTTCATAATGATTATATAAATGAATTGAATGAATGAATATGGTATATACTACACTAATACCATTATGGAAATGAATTATCTATAACCTAAAGATAAGAATAAGAATTTATTCGACAAAACATGCATAAGAACAAAAAGTTATAAAGACCCGAGTAACAAGTAACAATGAAATATTACTAACAAGAAGATAATAATATGACCATATATGATATCATATAAATATGTATGATTCTGGAATAAGTCAATAACATTATTTAAACCATTATACAGGAGATTCGGACACGAACAAAGAAAATCGGACCTAAGGTAAGGGAAAATATCACAATTTCACTTTTATCCGAGATTGTTTTTACTTTGGTAATCACCGGTGTGTATTTTATCATCCACATCCATGTTCCCTCAATATGTAATATTATTTATATCCTTCTAAAATAGTTTATATCCAATTTTACCCTTCGGTGAGTTTTTAGTAAAATATACGAAAGGAATCTTTTGTCGTTTTTCGTACGAGGTACTTTTTGACTTTTCCGACAAAAGTACGAAGAATGTTTTTTTTAACTTATACGGCATGAATGGATTTTTAAAACATTATTTCCAAGAAGCTTCCTTTACAAGTTTTCAAGTTTATTTTTAATCAACTTCTTTTAGTTTATAATTGTATGACATGATAAGAAAAGAAAAGTATTTTTAAAGAAGAAAGGATATTTTCCTCAAGAATGGAGTTCAAGTGTTTTATCAAAATTATTTTCCATCTAAGATAATAAAGGGTTCTGTTTTTATCCCTATTATTACATTGATTTGATCATGTTGTTATGGAATTATTTTTATGAATTCCTTTATCTTATGTGAATTGATTTATGATGTTATGATGTTTCAAAAATCCCACTTTTGTTACTTGTGTTATGCGATGATGTATGTTTTATGATTATGTGGCACACATAAGAAAGGATTCATTATAAGATGGGTGGGACCTATATCTCCCTTCAATGCATTGGGTAAATACTTTATATCTCATGAGATAGACATGGCTGGAACGGTAGGTTATACCGGTTCAGTGAAACAGGATTGGAACGAGGGTGACTCAGTTCAGAAAGGGACTTTGTCCACTAAGATAGTCTTGGCAATGAGTCATGACTAACAAGAAATGATTTTCCATGACTATGTGTGCATGCCACAAAGTTTCAAGTTTTATGTTATGGTTATGGGGATCTCATTTTCACTTCTATGATTCATTCCATGTTAAGATATTATGATCTCTTTTGCAGGTTTTGATTTTCAAAAAGATATGATATGATTTTTATTTCCTTTATTTGCCTTGCTGAGCATTTGAGCTCACCCTTTTATGTTTTCTTTTCCCCAGGTCAGGAAGATGGATATTAAGTAGAATATGCTAAAAGGGACCCTAAATATGATGAAATAAATGGGAGACACTGTAGAAGATTTATGAACCAGTTGTTTATGTTTCCCAGTTTCTAAAGACACTATACCTATACGGTCCTTTGTGGTTTTGTCATATGTTGTAATAAGTGTGCTTCAATTTTGAAGTATTAACAATGTATGTAAAGTATGGGTCGTTATAACCACGTCTCTTCTCAAGAAAATGAGTTGGGGGTGGGATGTTACAATTGGTATCGATATTGGTCGGTCTATTTATCTTTTGGGATGGTAATAAGTAGATAAGAACATCAAAACTTTAAATTTATAACTTAAAAAGACATATATAACATTTTTATATTGAAATTAATGTTACCAGGGTGGTTAGGTAACAAAAGTGTACTAAGGCACTTCTAGGCATTTTTCATCTCCTCATCATGGTTTTAACTGACGAGTATTTAATATCATGAATTAGTATAAAGACTTACCTCAAGGATTGCATTGTTTATATGTTGTTTGATGATTTATGGAAAATGGTTAAAAGCACCAATTATTGAAATGTTGGTTGTAATTATTATTTCTTATAATTATTTGGGGTTTTCTAAGCCTTTAATTTCTAGTGAATGAAGACTAAGTGGTGTTATGTTCCAGTTATAGAGAATGGAACCCTATAGACATTATATGAATCAGCAAGAAGTGGATGTAGAAAATGTGGCAACATTAGAGTCATAGGTGAATCAATAAATTATCAAGAGTATTGTTTATGATTTTAAATCCATTTATAGAGAAAATAAGAATGATGAACCCCGACAAGTGGACCACTCCATACAATTTCAGAAATATAACCCAACAATCATTTAGGGAGATTCCAAGACTAAAAAGCAAAGGTATGACTGAATAGAATGAATCAGATCTTTGATTTCCCAGGTACATTATAAGAGATAAAATTTAAGTTATAAACATATATGTTGGATGATATTGAATTCTAATGGTGGTATTTATATGTCTAAGCTAAAGTTGACTAAATAATTATGTGGGAGAATTTTGAAGAATTGTTCAACAAAAAATTCTATTTTCACACATTCAAGTTAAAAAGGATAAATAATTAATTCATATTGAAGGAATAGAATATATCCATGATAGATTATGTGGCTACGTTTATGAACTTATTCTACTTTTCCCCAAAAGTTTCTACAAATTCATCCTCGAAGACACACATCTTTGAATTGGGTTTGTGATTGAATATTCACTCTAAAATATCTTCTGTTTGTATTATTGATTCTATGGAAATGGTAAATGATAAAATAGTTTCATATGGAGATATCTATAGAAATATGGATGGAGGGAGTATGTTCATATCCATGAGAAAATATGGGAACTCAAATACAGGGAATAAGTGGAAGAGGGACACCGAATTCTAAGGTGGGGGAGTGTCTTCAAATAAAACCACATCATAATTTAACTTTCCTCTAGGAACCAAGAGTAAGAATAAATGTTTTTAGTGTGGTGCAATTGATTATATCAAGTGAAATTGTATAGAACCACCTAGGTTATGTCACAATTATAATCAAATGGGAAATCTCTAACATTATCAAAACAACGATACTAAGTCACCAGCTAGGGATACATATCATGTATCTCAGACATCCTATACATCAAAAGGGATATCTAATTATAATAAATCTCATCCTTAGAACTAAGTGAGTAAAGGTGATTCAAGTAATACTATGACTTCTCAGGTTATACAATCTCACAAAGGAATCAAGGATTTCTAAGGAGATAGTAAGAAACTGTATTGTGTAAATAATATGATCACGAAGAATCAATCTAGTCCTTCTATAATTCAAGGTACTATTATTTTAATTATACCCTTATGAAATATTTTTTTTATTGGTACATCCCACTCTTTATTTTCTTCTTGTGTTTTTGATCATATGGTTTTACATGTTGAGATGATGCCTTTTGTTTTGAAACTTCAAGCACCTCTTGACCAACGAGAGTGTTAATATTTTAAGTCAGATTCATGTTCTATAAGTATCAATGGTATTGAATTGGATTGGTATTTAATTGTTCTTGAGATGAAAATCTATCACCTAATTTTGGTAATGGATTGGTTGACAACTTTGATGGCCCACATTGATTGTTATGCCTGACAAGTTAATTTCACATCCTCCAATGGTGTTAGGAATCGCTTTAATGGAGATTGGGGTGAGAATTTTAGTAGAGAAGGACCTTTGGTACTGGTGGTTAGGAATATCTCTTACTAGTTGTAAGTAATTACAATATAATATATTGATGATATTGAACATACATATTTTCCAACCATTGTTGGCTTGTTTCCTGATGTTTTTATTAACAATTTCTCTAGGTTACCACCTGAAAGAGAATTTAAAATTATGATTTATGTGATACAATGGAAAATTTATATTTCACCTCAATATTATAGGATGTAACCAATGGAATGGATGGAATTTAAATTCATGCTGAATGAGTTAGATGTAAAAGGTTTCATTTGATCTAGCACATATTTGTGGGAATCATTAATTATTTTTGTAAATAAGGAAGATGTAACAATTAGGATTTCTATTGATTACCATAAGCTCAACCAAGTTATTATAAATAATCTCTATCTTCTTCCATGAATTTATGATCTTTTTGATCAATTTAGGGGAGCATAGTGGTCATCTAAGTTCAGAAGGAGGACATTCCAAAGACAACATTTAAGAGCCGTTATGGTCATTATGAATATGTGGTAATGCCTTTTGGTCTTATGAATGAACCAATAGTGTTTATAGCCTTGATAAATAAAATATTTTAGATTTATATTGAATCCTTCATAGTGGTATTCATTGATGATATTCTGGTGTATTATAGGACTAAGATCGACCATGAACAACACTTTCCTATAGGGTTGGGTATCTTGTGAGAATATCTCCTTTGTTCTACGCTCTCAATGTGTAATTTTTGGATATAATAGGCATGATTTCTTAGTCACATAATATATTAAATAGTAATTTCTATAGATACCAAAAATATAGAATCTTTTATCAATTAGAAACCATCAAATAATGTGTTTGAGATACATGAGTTTTTCGTATTAACATGATATTATCGATGATTTGTTTATGATTTTTCATGAATTTAATTTCCAATAAAATTATTCACAAGGATAAGTGTTACTTTACAATAGAGTGATGAGTGCTGAAAATATTTCCAAGAACTTAAGGTTTGAATTACATAATCACACATCCTTATGTTTTCAGAGTTAGTACTTAGTTATATGGTCTATTATAATGCATTTGGTACTGGGTTGGGATGTGTTCTCATGAAGGGATATTATTTTTTATCTTATGTATCATGATAGTTATGGGCGCATGAGAAGATTTACCCATCAAATGATTTGGAATTGGATGCTGTAGTTCATGCCTTGAATACTTGGCACCATTATCTTTTTTTTTTGATAAATTTATGGTTTTTAAAGATCACAAGGATCTTGAAACATATTTTCTCACAAAGTTACTTGAATATAAGGTAATAGAGATGGATGGAATATCTAAAGATGTTTGAATTTGACTTGACGTATACACTGGGTAAAGTAAATTTTGTGGATGATGAATTGAGTAGGAAATCTTATAATCAGTTGGCTAAAGAGGTATCAGATCAGTGGTAGCTAATATCAGTCATAGTGAATATACATCTGGATTATGTTGAACAAGGTTATTATATGGTTTTCTATATAATTTATTTTATTCCTAATTTGATTTAGTGGGTTAAATATTCTCAGACATCGAATCCTAAATTTTTTTCCATGAGGTCAAAAATCAAATGTGGGGAGACCATTGAGGGATGGATACTAGATGATAGTTTAGTTTTTCATTTTAAAAATTTGATTGTGGTATCTATAAACTATCAAGAATAAACTCTTAATTCCTACCAAAATTTTGTATTGGTTATTAATCTTGTTATTCAAAAAATTTAAAAGGTGTCAAGATTAAATATTTGGTGGGTTGGAATGAAGAGGAAAGTGGAATAGTTTGTTTTGAGATGCCTCACCTATCAGCAGGTCAAGGAAGTGCACCAATGACCAGCTGGAACATTGTATTTTTTTTACCTATTCTGGTATAGAAATGGGAATAGATAATAATATATTTTTTAACATGTCAACCTAAATCACTTTGTAAACCTGATGCTATATGAGTGATTGTGGATCGAATCATAAAGTCAACTCACTTCATACCAATTCACGAGTCCAATACAGTGGAAGAATTTTAAAAAAACTACATTTTGGAAATTATAAACATGAATGGTGTTCCAATTTAAATTGTATCATACTAGGACCCCAGGATCATATCTCAGTTTTGGATTTCCTTATAGTAGACCCTTATAACCCAATTGACCATGAGAATAACTTATCATCTTAAAATGGATGAATAATAAAAATGGATGATTCATAAAATAAAATCCATTATTAAAGATTTTATTATGTATTTTGGATGATCATGGGAAGAGCATATACCCTTAGTGGATTTATCATACAATAACAATTATCAGGACTCAATACATATGGATCTTTTTGAACTATTATATGGCTATCCTTGTTGTCATCCACTTTGTTGGGTGGAAACAGGAGAGACACCACTCATTAGACCTAACCTCATACAATAGATAATAGGAAATATTAAAATGATCAAAAAGTATGGTGATATCTTAGATTAATTAGAAATTGTATGCGGACCACCGATGCTGACCGTTGTCAATTAGGGTGAATGATAATGTTTTCTTGAGGATCTCTCCAAGGTATAGGAATCATTATTTTGGTAATAAAGGTAATTTGTGTTCTTGTTACATTGGAACTTTTGAGATACTTGAAAGAGTTTTGGGTATGGATTATCAGTTAGCTTTACTAGAATGGTTCAGTTTGGTGCACAATGTGTTTCATGTATATTAGTTGAATATATACTAATATGATACAGAAAATGTGATTTAATGGGACCATGTTAATATTGAATCAAATTATATGTTTATTCATGTGGCATTAAAGATTGTAGATAGGTAATAGAATCTATTTTTTTGAAAATAATTGGCTCAGTATGGGTTTTATGGAAACATGGTTAGATTCAAGAAAAGAAATGGGAGCCTGGAATGGAAATGCTAGAGTAGTGGACCAAGCTCTTCTAAAGAATCCCCAATTTCCTACTTTATAAGGATGGAGGGACAAATGGTGAGGAGAATTTAACACCCCCAGTTTCAAGTACTTACCTTTTTATTATTCATTTTTGAAGTTATATCATACTTGGGTTAAGTTTAGGGAGTTTCTGGAGTGTTTTGGAAGTGTTTATGGAGGTTCATAGTTTGAACATGGTTATTAAAAACCACGCACTATCTCTAGAAAACCATGAAAGGTGATTTTGGATTTCACAAGGTTGGTACACATTTTGAGTATGGTTTTTCCAAATCATGCACATTCTAGGGGAAAGAGTAAATTGAGACAATGTAAAAAGCATGGTTGGAACACGGTTTGTCAAACCGTGCGAGCCAACTATGTGAGGGAATGTCCTTGAGACTCTAACATTGCATGGTTGGCACAACGTTTTCCAAATAGTTTGGAAAAATTATATGGATACATGGTTGATTTCTATAAGCATGCATAGATTTGCTGCACGGTTTGACAAACTATGTGACTTAACCATGAAATGTGCAGTTAATACTCCAAAAATTATTTTTAAATTCATATTAAGGCCCCATAACCCTCATTTTTCTCTTATTATTCCATATTGTTGAACTCATTTCATCTCCTAATCTCCCTTGGTGATTCTATTTGATTTAGAGGTGACTTTTTGTGAATCTAAGTGTGTTAGAGATTCAAAATCACCAGTAATACCTTGTTCTTCCTTATTATCATTAGATCTACTCTTCTTATATATAGAAAATATAGAGACCCTAGCCTTTTACACATAACAATACATGATTTTAAGCATAATTATACATCAGAATACAAGCCAAGGATCGTGATGTCTTGTGTCTTTGAAGACATGGTACATAAAACATAAAACATGAAACAAAATATAAAATTTATTCATTTAGTCTTCATAAAGATCCGATAACTTCAATTGTGATCATACATATTCATAGGATAACCTAGGGATAACATGAAAAAAGGTATGAGATAAAAATCCTAGTAAGGGAATAGACATAAAAATAAATATTTAACACATTGGTTAGAAGGCATAACATAACGATATACAAAGGCATGGAACATATAGAATCATAACATATAAACATGGGATCATAAATACACGAATTTATAGTAATTTGGTAGTAACATAATTCATGATTTTATCATGAGTCAAGGCTCATTTCACATAGAGGAGCACAAGTCAAGGTTAACCACCAAGACCGTTGCACATGGTAGCACGAGTCAAGGCTAACCGCTAAGACCATTGCACATAACATCTCATGAGACTCAAATTTACCCAATGAATTAGAGCACTATCTAGGTGCACCCATATTAACATGTTTATGAATACGATTTTCACATAAATAATCATATATAATCAATCATACATAAACATAAGGGAACCCATGGAGCAAAATGGGTATCACATTCATGTCATAAAGCATAATGAATGGGCGTATCATAAAAGTGTCCATGAGAGAAAGGAATTAAAACATACATGAAAATTAATAAGGTAAAATATGAATTTATCATGGTAAGTGATTTCAAATATAAGTGACAACATGTGAGAAGACTATTTAGGAAATTCTTAGTATTAAAATATTTTAGTGCGGTTTTAAGGAAAACACTAATGAAAATTTAAAATCAAAAAAGGAATAATGATTTATATAAAACCCGAAATTAAATAAGAAGGTTTTAATAATAAAAAGACTGATTTTATAAAAACTATTGTTCTTAAAAACAAATGGCAGAGTGTACTTGAAATTGGTTAAAAATTTGGGAAGTTCCCTTAAAATGGGTTTGCTTATTGGGAAGTATCTAGGAGGGAATCACATAAAAGAATGTATATACCTGAAAGAGAACAAGGGATGGATCGTGAAACATGAGTTTGGAGCATATAAACATAATGTAGAAGTTTTACATAAAAATAAAAGACAACTTAATTTGGGTAAAAAGGAATATAGAGAAACCTGAAGGAATAAAGGCGGTTCGGGTAGAATCCCTTACGAAATATCAGCATGGTATCAGGTGTACTTAGGAGGTATTAATGAGAGAGAAAGGGATTTATCATCTTTTATATATCATAAGGTAAGTATGGGTAAGGTTAAAAATCATACCCCATCATTAGTAATTACATGTAAAAGGGAATAACATAGAGGATATACTTGAATAAATGTGAGAAAGAGAGGATCCCTTACCTTAAGTTCGATGGTGATCTTTGCTTGATATTAATGAACTGAATAATCAAATTAGATTCATTAATTAATAATTTTAGAACCCCTTTTTCATGTAAATGATTTATTATAACCATTTTGAGTTCATTCATAACCATTTTTATTGTTCATGAGGTTCAATTTCATTGTTTGGGTCTATTTGTTTCCTTGGTTTTAATGATCCGTTCACTTATATTCATGTTTGGACACACATGCATGATGAAGGTGGTTTTCCATAATTGAATTTATAAAACATTAGTGATCATACATAATATAAAATGGTTATAAAATTCTTTTTATTATTTAAAGTGAAGGTGAATCATTATATAAAACAATAATGTTAAATGCTTGGATTAACTTAGCAATTTTGTTCATAATTAACTTGTTTTGTATTATTATTTTACATCAAGTGTGAAAAAGGATTCTAGAAAAACACATAATATAAAATAAATATTTAATAATCTGGTTCAATCATAAAAATGGTTTCATGACCAGAATAGAATATGGTAAAAGAAATTGATAAACTGCCATCCTTGAATGTGATAAATTAACACATCTCAGTCAGTGTTTTCATTTCTTTCGTATAAAATAAGGGAAAAAAAGAGAAGATAATGAATTATCCCATTAGAATAAAAAAATTCCAGTAAATGTATGTTACTGAAGTTATCATACCATTTTGGTGAATATAGGTGAGAAAAGAAAAATAAAATAAAATAACTTGAAAGAAAATAAAATAATCTGAAAGAGGAATTTACCTCTTGAGTCTATCTCTGTTGAGAACCTCTTAAGGGGAGAGGATTTGGTCTTTTGAGGAGACCAATGGTTGATGGACGTGGGTTAGGAACTTGGGGAGATATTTAGGTTGAATTTATGGAAGGCACAAGGCTTGAGAGGGGTGAAAAAAGAGGGGAGTGTGGGTGGGTTTTATAGTGGAGGGGAGGAGGGTTTTCATAATATTTTAATCTTTAGTTTATTATTTTTTCCATAAGACAAGAAATATTAATGATTCCTATGACAAAAAATAGTAATATGTGCATGTGAGTTTGAACCAATGGCCATTTACATCATCCATGACTCAATCAAGATGCATAAATTTAGGTTTTAGCATTTATTGTGAATTATCATATTTTACTATTCATAAAAAATTCAAGTATTTTAGAAAAATCCCAAAAATTCACCCTAAACATTTTTCAACATGTAGAATCCAAACATAAAATCATTTTTTCAAAAATAAGTTTCTAAATATTATTAATTTAATTTTTAATTAAAATCATAATTTACTTGAAAAATATAGATTTTTAAAACTATAACTGATTTTATAATGCTTTCAAAAATTATATAAGGTCTTATAAAATTAGTTAAAACAAAAAAGACATAAAATTGATAATTTTTTAACACCTTTTAGGAAAATAATTTTTTTTAAATTAATTAATTAATTTTAATTAATTATTTACAACTTATAAAAATACCAATACTTTTACTATAGTCATATTATCACTTATAAGATGCCTACATTTTATTTATACATTCATGGGTGAGGTTACTAATCTTTTGGATGATTTACTATTCATAAGGGTCATTACTATTCATAAGGGTCATTACTATTCATACGAGTAGGTTACTATTCATAAGGCTAGGTTACTATTTACCAAAAATTATGTTTGTTCTATTAGATTCCAAATATCTTAATGAGTGCAACCATGTATGTCATATTTTTAAAATTTAGACCACGAAAGTGACAATATTATGTTTAAAGGTCACATAGTACTTATTAGTTCATTGTGTTGTGATTTCATGTGATTATATGACATAATTATAATAAGGTATTTTCCATTGATAAAACATTGGGTCGTTACATTATTCTACCCTTATGAAATTTCACCCTCAAAATTTTTTTTTACATTCTAATCTATAAATAGGTGTGGGTACTTTTCCTTCATTGCTTCCTCTAATTCCCATGTTGTCTCTTCGAACTTATGGTTCCACCAGAATACTTTGACTAGGTAATTAGTCTTGTCACGTAGAAATTTATCTCTACTACCAAGATCGTCACTGGATGCTCCTCATAAGAAAGATCATTCTCCAACTGTACCACCTCTGAAGAGAGTACATGTGTAGGGTCTGTTATGTACTTCCTTAAGAGGGATATATGGAAGACATCATGTACATTGGCCATGGTAGGTGGAAGTGCTAGTGGATATGCCATAGCTCTAACATGATCAAGAATATCGAAGGGGATGATGTACCTGGGACTTAGATTTCCTTTCTTCCCAAACCTCATGAACTTTTTCCATAGAGATATTCACAGAAATACCATGTCTCCAACTTTGAACTCAAGGTCTCGTCGAAGATTGTCTGCATAAATCTTCTGTCTAATTTGGGATTCCTTGATGTGATACTGAATGG
The DNA here is from genome assembly GCA_963277665.1 of Viscum album. Lineage (NCBI taxonomy): Eukaryota > Viridiplantae > Streptophyta > Magnoliopsida > Santalales > Viscaceae > Viscum > Viscum album. The sequence goes on from OY728123.1 coordinate 1,931,032,205, forward strand.
TTTCCACCTTTTCCACCATTTCTTAAACCATTTTAGGTTCTAGTAGCTTATGCTCACTGACTTCATCCCAACACACCAATGTTCTGCACCTTTTCCCATAAAGGGATTTATATGGTTCCATTCAGATGCTCGAGTGGAAACTATCATTGTAGGAGAATTAAACCGGTGGAAGATTTTGGTCCCATCCTCCTTTGAATTCCATAGAAAATGCTCTCAACATATCTTCTAGTGTATGAATAGTCCACTCAGATTGACCATCAGTTTGAGGATGATAGGCCATACTAAAGTTTAGTTCAGTGCTTAGAGCATGTTAAAGACTTTTCGAGAATTTTGAGGTGAATCTCAGGTCTCTATCGGATACAATAGATAGTGGTACTCCATGAAAACTTACCACATCTTTGATATATATCCATGCAAGTTGATCCAATGTGAAGTCCTCTCAAATCATAATAAAGTGATCTATCTTTGTAAGACCATCTACAATGACCCATATAGCATTGTTTCCTCTGGATTTCCTTTTAAGCACAGTGAGAAAGTCCATGGTGATGTTCTCCCACTTCCATGTTGGTATGGGTAGTGGTTGAATAATCCCTTTAGACTTCTGTCTTTTAGCCTTCACTTGTTTACATAACATACACTTTGATGTATATTCAACAATCTTCTTCTTCATATTGTCTCACCAAAAGTTTTCTCAGAGATCTCGATACATCTTTGTGCTCCCTAGGTGGATAGAGGAGGTTGATCTATGTGCATCATTTAGAAGCTCCTTCTTTATCATTAGATTAGATGGTACACATAATCATGACCTAAATCTTACAAATCCTTCTTCATCAATCTTGAACTCTTAGGATTTCCTATTTTTAATGGATTACACCCTTTTCTGAATTTACACATCTTTTCTTTGAGCATATTTTATTTTCTCCATGAGGGATGGTTGAGCGATCATTTGAGAAAAAATTGATGATGTTCCTCCCTTAATGATCCCCATGTACATCCTCTAAAAATCTAAGAAGATCATATCCTTTTCAATTATCATAATTGATAAAATGAAAGATACTTTCTACTTAGAGCATCCACCACCTTATTTGATTTATCAGGATAGTAGTGGATTGAGTAGTCACAATCCTTGATGAGCTCTATCCATATTCACTGAAACATATTAATCTCTTTTTGTGTGAATATATATTTGAGACTCTTTTGATCGGTATATATCTCACACTTCTCCCCATATAGATAATGACTCCAAATTTTTAATGCAAAGATCACACCTTCTAACTCCAGATCATGCGTAGGATAGTTTTGATCATGGATTTTTATATTCCTTGAGGTATAGACTATCAATTTATCATTTTTAATCATTAAAAATCCCAATCTCTACTTTGAATCATCACTGTAAACCACAAAGAGTTCTCCACTTGTTTGGAGTGTGAGTACTAGCGCAGTGATTAACCACTTTCTCAACTCCTTAAAAAATAGTCTTCACATTCTTGAGGCTAGAAAAACCTCACTCTATTTTGTGTCATCTTGGTCATTGGGTTTAAAAATCATGAAATGTTCTTAAAAAATCATCGGTAATACCCCTCTAGACCCAAAAAACTTCATATCTATGTTACATATGTTGGCCTGGGACACTCTTCAATCAAATTTGTCTTGGTAGGGTCAACATATATCCGTTTTTTGGTGATGACATTCCCCAAGAATGATACTTCCTCCATCCATAACTCACATTTACTACACTATTCATACATATTCTCCCTTCACAAAGTCTTTATCACAGTATTCAAATGCTTCTCATGTTCATCTATTCGATTAGATTATATCAAAATATCATCGATAAAGACTACCAAAAACTTGTTGAGGTAATATCTAAATACTATATTCATTAAATCCATGAAAATTGTTGGAGTATTAGTGAGCCCGAAGGGCATAACTATGAACTCATAGTGTGCATACCTTGTTCGAAAGACAATCTTGGGAATATATTACTTCCTCACCTTTAATTGGTGATATCCTGACCGAAAGTCCACATTAGAGAAATAACTGGCCCCATGAAGCTGATCAAACAAGTCATCTATCTGCGGTAGGGGATACTTATTCTTTATCATGATTTTATTGAGAACATTATAATCAATTAATATGAACATTTACCCATCCTTATTCTTGATGAAGAGGACTAACACACCCCATGATGAAGCACTCAGATGTATAAAACCCTTCTCTAGATTCTCCTGTAGTTGTTTCTTCAACTCTTTGAGCTCTATTATGGCCATTATATAAGGTGTATTTGATATAGTTAGAGATCCAGGAATAAGTTCAATTGAGAACTCAACCTCACGATTAGGAGGAAGGCCATGAAACTCTTTAGGGAAAACATCAATGTAATCCCTCACGATGAGAATTTATTCAAGCATGATTCACTCCTTTGTCTTAATCATTTTAGCTAGAAATGGTTGCTTATAAGGAATTAATATCCACACTTGAGACATTGATTCTAAATGAGATTCATATTCCTCCTTACACTTATAAATAAATGGAGGATTCTTCAGGATTTGAAGAGTGATCTACCTTTCCCAACAGTTGATGTTGTCTTTATATAAAGATATCCAATATATTCCTAATATAGTGTCAAACTCCACTAAAGGAAGTATGACAAGATTTGTTGGGAGGTTCAGTCCACAAATGTTAACCAGGTAGGAGTTATAAACCATGGACGCAATAATGTCCCCATTATCTATTCTCACAGATAACTTATCCTCTAAATTTTTATGTGGTTCTTGAATAGTTCTACTAAACTTACGAGAAATGAAAGAATGTGTAGAACTAGAATCAAATATTACATTCACAATTCTTGAATGAACAACTAGAGTACCTATCATCACATTTTTTTTGGATCCACCTCTATATTAGTGATATCATAAGCCCTTCCTTATTGACTTGGAGTTTGTTGTTGATTGCCTCCAACAACCCTCGGGTTAGGAAAATTGTTCTCCTAATTCCCATGCTCCTTATAGTTGTAACACTGAACTACAAGCTGAGTGTTGATATGAACCTTCCCTTCTTCTTACACATTAGTAGGATTCATCATATCATGTCAGCAAGTTTTATCCAGATGAACCAACATTTCACATTTGAAGCAATTCCTGGTTCCCTTTAGATAGTTCCCAAGATGCTTCTTCCCAAAGTTTTTACATGTAGGATGGTCATGCTTCTTTCCATCATGAAATTTATTTGCAGAACCACCGACATTAGATTCCATTTTCCTCTTCTTGTCACCAGACCCATGATACCACTGAGAGTCTTTGATATCCATTTCAACCTTGAGGGAACAATGGAAAATCTTCTAATAACTATCAAAGTCTCGAATCACCAACACTTTTCATAGAATCATCTTTAGTCCTATAAATAAGCGATCCACCTTGATTTCGGTGTTCAAGACAATGCCAAAGGCATACCTTCCAAGCCTTGTGATGTTTTCTTAATACGCCCCGATGGAATCATCTTCCTTCTGCTTGAGTCTAAGGAACTCTCTTTCCACATTGAGTTGAACTGTTTGGGGAAAATATTTATTGAAAAAAATTCTCTTTAATTCCTCCCAAACCATGGAATCAATTTCCTCCTGGGGATTTGTATTCTTGATCAGTGTCAACCATTGATCAGCTTCCCCATCAAAATTATATAACACCAACAGAACTTTCTCTTATTTTGATCACTGAAGGACAAAGAATATCTTTTCAATGGAGTTAATCAACTCTTCCATGAGGAGGGGATTGGAAGATCCACTAAACATGGGAGAACTTTTATACATGAAGGATTCAATTCAAAATTTCTATTTCCTTGTAGGAGGAGGGTCTTCTACATGATTCAAGTCATTATTCATAACTTGAGCCAGCTGAGCAAGTAATGTCATGAAGTTTTGAGCACCTGTTCCCATCATATCAGGAATATCATAAGGGAAATATTCACATTATCTATCAAATTGATTGTTGTAACATGTTCTTATATTTCCCTCCATTAACTAAGAAAAAATAAAGTACAATTATAGGGCTTGAATACTTATCTATTTAGTAAAAAAACTTTAAACATAAGAGGATAAACTTGTAAAGGAGAAGTATATCCTAACTTGTGATTCCCTAAGTTTAAATCTAGTTTATCCTTAATATATTTCTTAAATTATATTCTTATGGGATTTTTTATTCCCTTAATAATGGTTTGTACCAATCTCATTAATTTACCAAAGCATATCTCCTAGGAGTGTCAAACCAAGAGTGTAGAAATACATGTTGTTGTGCACCAGTTCCCATTCGAGTCTAGTTTAAAGCGGTGTTTTCGAGTTTTACCCCTAGATACATCTATGATAGTTCCACCTCTACCTATTTGTATCTAGACATGGATTTATTTTCTTTATAAACCACTTACTCTATACTTACCATAATTTAGGGCTGTTTTCTTATATTTAGTCTCATCCTTAAGGTTCTTACTAAAGTTCTCTATTCCTAATCTCCAAAAATAACAAAACCATCCTATAATACCAACTATAGTGACCCTATCATTTTACACATAACAATACATTATTTTAATCATAATTATACATTAGAATACAATCCAAGGATCGTGAAGTCTAGTGTCTTTGAAGACTAGGTACATAAAACTTAAATCATAAAACTAAATATAAAATTTCATTATTTAGTCTTCATAAATATCCCCTAACTTCCATTGTGCTCATACATATTTATAAGATAACCTGGGGATAACATGAACAAATGGATGATCTAAAAATCACAGTAAGGTAATAAACATAAAAATAAATTTTTAGCACATGGGTTAGAAGGCATAACATAATGATATACAAAGGCATGGAACATATGTAACCATAACATATAAACATGGGATAATAAAAACATGAATTCATAGTAACATGGAAGAAACATAAATCATGACTTTATCATGATTCATGGCTCATTTCACATATAGGAGAACAATTCAAGGTTAACCACCAAGACAATTGCACATGGTAGCACGAGTCATAGCTAACCGCCAAGACCGTTGCACATAACGTCTCATGAGACTCAACTTTACCCAATGCATTGGAGTTCCATCTGGGCGCACCCATATTTACATGTTCATGAATATTATTTTCACATAAATAATCATACATAATCAATCATACATAAACATAAGGGAACCCATGGAGAGAAATGGGTATCACATTCATGTCATAAAGCATAATGAATGGGAGTATCATAAAAGTGTACATGAGAGAAAGGAATTAAAACATACATGTAAATTAATAAGGTAAAATATGAATATATCTTTGTAAGTGATGTCAAACATAAGTGAAAACATGTAAGAATAGTATTTAGGAAATTCTTAGCATTAAAACATTTTAGTGCGGTTTTAAAGAAAATACTACAGAGCATTTAAAATCGAAAAGCGAATAATGATTTATATAAAACCAGAAGTGAAACAAAAAGGTTTTAATAATAAAAATACTGATTTTATAAAAACAATTGTGGCTTAAAACAAATTTTATAGTGCACTTGAAATTGGGAAAAAATTTGGGAAATTCCCTTAAAACGAGTTTACTTATTGGGAAGTATCGAGGAGGGAATCACTTAAAAGCATCTATATCACCAAAATAGAACGAGGGATAGATATTTAAAAATAATTTTGGAGAATATAAATAGTATTTATAAGTTGTACATAAAAATAAAATACAAATTCATTTGGGTAAAAATAAAGATATAACAGCCTGAAGGAATAAAGGTGGTTCGGGTAGAATCACTTACGGAATATCAGCATGGTATCAGGTGTAATTAGGAGGGCTTAATGAGAGAGAAAGGGAATTATCATCTTTTATAAATCATTAGGGACGTATGGGGAAGTTGAAAAATCATACCCCATCATTATAAATTACACATAAAAAGGCATAACATAGAGGAGATTCATGAATAAATGTGAGAAAGAGAGGATCCCTTACCTTAAGTTCAATGGTGATCTTTGCTTGATCTTAATGACCTGAATAATCAAATTAGGTTCATTAATTAATAATTAAAGAACCCATTTTACATTTAAATTATTTATTATAACCTTTTTGTGTTCATTCATAACCTTTTTTATTGGTTATGAGGTTCAATTTCATTGTTCGGGTCCGTTTGCTTCCTTGGTTTTAATGACCGGTTCACTTATATTAATGTTTGGACATACATGTATGATGAAGGTAGTTTTATAGAATTTAAGTCATAAAACAATTGTGATAATCCAGAATATTACATGGTTATAAAATTTATTTGGATATTTTAAGTTAAGGTGAATTATTATATAAAACATTAATGTTAAACGCTTGGATTAACTTGGCGATTTAGTTCATAATTAACTTGTTTTATATTATTATTTTACATCAAGTGTGAAAAAATATTACAGAACAAAACATAAGATAAAATTTATATTTAATAGTCTGGTTCAACCATAAAAATGGTTTACTGACTAGAATATAATATGGTAATAGAAATTTATAAATCGTCGTCCAAGAATGTGATAAATTAACACATATCGGACGATATTTTCGTTTCTTTTATATAAAATAAGGGGAAAGGAGAGATGATAAACATTTATAATGTTAGAAAAAAAATTAAATTACATGTATGTTACTGGAGTTATCATACCATTTGGGTTAATAGAGGTGAGGAAAGAAAAATAAAAGAAAATAACTTGAAAGAAAATAAAAGAATCAGAAAGAGGAATTTGCCTCTTGAGTTTATCTCCTTTGAGAACCTCTTAAGGGATGGGAATTTGGTATTTTTGAGGAGAAAAAGGGGTAATGGAAGTGGGGTAGGATCTTGGGGAGATATTTGGGTTGAATTTAGGGAAGACAGAAGGCTTGAGAGAAGTGAAGAGAAGAGGGGAGTGTGGGTGGTTTTCATAGCAGAGGGGAGGAGATTTTTCTTAATATTTTAATCATTAGTTTATTATTTTTTCCATAATCCAAGCAATAGTAAGTATTCATGGGACCAAAAACAGAAATATGTGCATGTTAGTTCGAACCATTGGCCATTTACATCATCCATGACTCAAACATGATGCAAAAATACAGGTTTTAGCATTTATTTTGAATTACCGTATTTTACTATTCATAAAAATTCAAGTATTTTAGAAAAATACAAAAAATTCACCCTAACAATTTTTTTACGTGTAGAATCTAATCATGAACTCCTTTTTTTAAAATTTTTTTTCTAAATATGGTTAATTTAATTTTTAATTAAAATAATAATTTACTTGAAAAATATAGATTTTAAAACTGTAACTGATTTTATAATGCTTTCAAAAATTACATAAGGTCTTATAAAATTATCTTAAAACCAGAAGACATAAAATTGATAATTTATGAACACATTTTAGGAAAATACATTTTCTTTTAAATTAATTAATTAATTTTAATTAATTATTTATGACTTACAAGAATACCAATACTTTTACTATAGTCATATTATCACTTATAAGATGCCTAAATTTTATTTATACATTCATGCGTGAAGTTACTATTCTTTTGAAGAATTTACTATTCATAATGGTCGTATTTCTATTTATAATGGTAGGTTACTATTCATAAGGGTAGGTTATTATTCACCAAAAATTAATTTTGTTCCATTAGAATGAAAATATCTTATTGATCTCAACTGTGTATGTCATATTTTCAAAATTCAAATCACAAAAGTGACAATATTATGTTTAAAGGTCACATAGTACTTAGTAGTTCATTATGTTGTGATTTCATGTGATTATATGAAATGATTATAAGAAGGGATTTTCCGTTGATAAAAAATTGTGTTGTTGCAACAAATCCTTAGATATTTTCCACCATGGATAGATCTACACATGATATGGTCAATCATGATGAGATACTATTAGATCTATTTAAGGGAAGAAGATTCAAGGCCTAATCTATAGGATCTTAGCATTTTTCTTCATCTTCGTCATCTGTTGAGAGGTATGTGGCTTCTCTCACATATCCACTTGATCTATAACTTGAATGTTTGGTTTTTTTAAAGTATTTGTTTGTATTTTCTATGTAAATGACGTGTTATTTATTTAAGGAAACCATTTTGATTTATTTTTTGGAAATATTGGGAATTTATGGATTTTGGAAGACCATTTTTCTTATAATTTTAATATGATGGTTTTAAAATTAAAGTGTGGTTTTTATAAAAGAAATACGATTGATGAAATGATTAAATGGAATAATTGTTTTATATATAAATTTTTTGGCATGGAATAGGGTGTAATTGGGTTGGTGTGTGTTTATTAGGACAGAGTATGCTTGTGAAGTACCACCATCAAATTGGGATGGGGCATGATCATGAAGTACCACCATCAATGTGTGACACAAATCTTGAGTGTGTGGATGGGTGTGTTTGTGAACATGGGAATGATCATGGAAAGTGTTAATAGATTATAATGAGATAGTTTATGGATTTTATCACTTATATTTCATTTATGGTCTTGTATAAACTTTTTATCTATTTTAACTATTTAAATAAAATATTCTAACTAGTTATTTTCCTAGTGGTGTGTGTTAGGAAGTCTCTGAGGATTACCTAATGAGTAATATACTCACTCCCTGCTTGGAAACCTTGGTGAGTTTGCAGATATTATTTATTAGGTCACTAGAAAGGGAAAGGTATCATACTTCTTGAGTGATGAATCTTGATACTATGGGTGTTTCACATGGAGTTGGAGCTTGGAGTTGGTTTAGGTGATGCTTGGGACGATGTCACCTTGGTGTCATGTCATTATGTTATCTTTCATCTTCCTTGTTCTCATCTCTTATTTACATTGCCACTCTAATATTATTGTGGGTTTTTTGTTTTAGTTTTGAGTTATAATACATTTAATCTTGTATCATATAGAGGGTTTGGATGTTTACATTTGTGTTAGATGGTTATTGTTCTTATTAAGAAAAAATTGTGCCCGAATTTTCTTCGAAGCCCTTAGAATTTATTACTGGCCTTTGCTATCTTAGGGATGTCACCTACCGTTAGTGTCACTATATCTCTTCTCAAGAAAATTATTTGGGGTGAGATGTTACATTGACCCATACATACACACTTAGAAAGACCAAATTTAGTACACCGAACCATCTCTGTACACTTAGGTAGGCCCTATCAAGTACATTGAACCTTCCCTGCACACTCAAGGAGTTCACATCAAGCACACTAAACCATCCGCATATACTAAGGGAGGTCACATCAATCAAACTAGACCATCCATACATGATCAATGGAGGTAACATAAAGAAGAAATAAATAAGAAACAACATGCATTATAAGCCAACACAATCTAGGTAAACTCACTTGACTATAACATAGATCGATGTCTCACTCATGTCGGCCGTCATCATCACAAAAGAACCCAACCGTATCACTCATGGTCTTCCTTAAATCACAATTCAAGCTAATTCACATCTCTCATAGTTATTACTCATCATATCATAAACCCAAACATAATCATATTGACTCATTCTAGCCCTTTATGTACCCAAACGGTGCTTTACAAGCCCAAATACCCAAGCATACAGTCCTACCTTTATCCATGGTACAAGGACCTAATTCACCATTTTCAAGGATAAAAAATCATACGCCCCCTATAAGGGACTAACTACATCAATAATAACCCCACTTAGTCACTTTAAAAATAAAAAAAGATGTCTTATAGAGATACACATGCACTCATATACAAATCATGGCACACAATTCCTACAAATGTCGTCACATGATATGGACTTATAACCTTAAGCATGGTGAAGCCAAACCCCCAAGAATAACCACACAAACCAATCCAATCACACCAAATCCCTAAAAGTTTCCATGACATCACCCAAATTGGGGTTTATATCAAGTGGAATAAGAAACATATAATAATTGGATAATTTAGGGAATGTGTAAGATCCCAAGTTTTCGTACAAGGTAAAAATCTTTTTAATTTCTGTTTGAATTCTTGTTTATGATATAGTGTGAATAACCTTTGATGTTGTGGGTGTATCAAGGGTTTATGGGGATTTTTCAAAGCTCAGAACCTGACACTTATAGGGAAATAGATAGGTCGCATGGTTAGTAGTAACCATGCGACCCAAGCCGCACAGTTTGATGGAACTATGTGAGGTTAGACAATGGGTTGGAGGACCCTACATGGTTGGATAAACCATGAAATTTGGGTCACATGTCCATGAGAAAACAATAGAGTTTTTGATAGTGGGATGAGACGTGGTTTGTGCATGGTTTGGAAAATTGTGTGTGTAAACTGTGCAAGGTGCCCCTCCTTACAGCAGTGGGTGCATGGTTGGAGCACAGTTTGTCCAACCATGCTGCCCATGAAATATTTGGTAAATTACCATTTACCCCTTAAAATTTTTATAACCTAAAAAATAATATTCTTCTCCTCCCATGGAAAGTAGTGGACACATGGGAGCTCCTTCAAAGGCCTTTGGGTAGGCTTTTCTCCCGTTCCTCTATATGATCTCAGAATCGAGCACTGTTAGTCACATTAGATTAGCATCAGTGAGTACCCAATTTCTTTTGTGCCATTATTCATTATTATTTTTATTAACGAAGTTATTTAGGTTGAAGATAATTTTTCCTATTTCTAGGTTCTTCATCTATTCTTTGTTTTTCTCTTGATCTGAGTCAAATCAGGAGATGATACTAGATGAGAACTCTACCACGGACCTATAGTAGGTGACATATACTTTTCCTGTTTGGTTTTGTGCTTTATTAAGACATTTTTTATTGTGACTCCCACTATAATTTCTATAACAAACCTGAAAATTAATTGAAAAATTGAATTAAATAAAATGAAACCTATTAGGGATGCCCTTTAGTTCCTTTGAGATGAATTGGAGGTTGTTTCTCCAAATAAGGCCACCCATGGGGTGTGACAAGTAAATTGACTATTCCTATGCCTTTGTTAAACCACCCATGGGGTGTTGTTAGTGATTTCCTAGTTGGATTATGCCTATTAATAAATTAATTGAATTGAATTGCTTGTTTAGGATATGTTTTTTCTCCTTTTCATGTTTATGATTTTGATTAAAAGGTTTATATGGAATTTTTTATAGGAGTGGGTAAACTCATGGAAGGGGTTTTAATGTGAATTGTGATATGAGTGGGTATAATCATGGAATTTTTAATATTAATTGATGAATTTATACATAGGACACCATGTGTGTACTACACCATGGGTCATAAAAACAACAGAGAATTCCTTAGACTAGTATACTCCTTGGATTCTGATTTTGTAGGATGCCTTGAGCCTTGTTATGCCTTGAATCTGACTTGTATTAGGATCTCAATAGAAATGGTCAGTATACATTCTCCTTGGATCCCAATGTGACAATATTAGTTATATGGTATGACCATGTAAAATGTGATATTCTTGGTTATACAGCTTGGACATGGTTGTTCTAACAATCCTGGTTATACGGCGTGTCTATGGTTGATTTTCTCTATAGGTTATATGGAAATTCCATGGGTGATATGATATATTGTGTATACGGTGAGGCCATGGTGTTTACTTATGTTTAATTTACTGCTTCCTTATTATAGGATCTTAAAACTTGTTTTGTAGGGAGACTTGTAGGGATATATGTTATCACTTTTTCTGTAGTATACATTCCATGGGCACTTAATTTTATTTATTTATTACATTTGATATATATTTCACTCTTCTTTAGCTTGTTATACCGTACAGGCAGGATTTTTTATAGTCCTTTGGGTGGTTACCTACTGGTATTGTATCTCACACCCTGTTCGGGCCACCGTTGGGTACTGTGATAGACTACATGGATATAGGTAGGGACTAGGTCAAGCACCCACATTACGATGCTTGAATAATTCTATGCTTAGGAGTAAGAGAGAACGAGATCGATCCAAGGATTGTGATGCTATTCGGAGATAGCACTTTTGAGACTTTTTTGGTATTTTGATACATGTATTATACTGTACTATTCTATACCTATTTTGTATGTTTTGTAGAGACATTAAATGTGTCATCATCATCTGTATATGATATTACTTATATCATAGTTTATATATTTCTTATCTTGATTATTATCTATTGTCTAAATGTTATACTGCTTCTGCTATTTGATCTGTATGATTACTACCATTGTGTTACATTTTGATAAGAGGGAATAGTATCCACATAAACACACCATAGGCCATCACTGCTAGTTGTAATCCTCTATTATTTTGGTAGATTCGCTTGAGGCCATGTGACTAACTGGACTCGAGGAACTTTTGAGTGGAATTCGGGTCTAGGACATTACAAAGTGGAATAAAATGGTTTTATTTTGTGATTTATGATTTTGGGATAATAGAAAGAGGATTAGGATAGATTGAAATTTGATAATGAGCTATTCCTGAGCATTTCTAACCGATATACAGAAAAAATCCAAATTCCCTTGAATGGAAATTGAAGTTTTCTAAATTTTGACTATTAAAATTGTTTTGATTCCACTATTAGGCAATGAACTTAAATTATGATGTTATTATTGATATGATTGTGGGTTCTATTTTATTGAAACCCAATGAAATGAGGGTATTCCATCTCATGCATCATTTTAAGAACATGTTATAAATCACATGCCATACATTATTTGTTCCATATAGGATGCATTTCATATTACATGATGTTGTGATAGGTACCATGATAGATATACTAGATATTGTGATAGAATTATGTGAAGTGTTTTGGAAATCATGGTTGGTACTTAGAGTTCATTCTGTAACCTAAGAATTGTTTTTCTGATTGGGCTATAACAGACACCCTAAGAAGCCAATTTTGGCATGTTGAGTCATGGACCATGAGTCGCATGGATTGGAATGTGTTATGGTGTGGATTAGGTGGATTCCATATTTTGGTTCATGAGGAGTATGGGACCTTATGGATCGGAAGTCGTGAACCATTTGGTTTATCCATTAAAAATGGAACGTGAAATGAGAATCAAATTCAGATGTAAAATTGAAATTATAAATAGCGAACTTGACCTATACCCATATTTTGAGTGGGAAATAGGTAGTGTCTCTAGTGAATTTTGAGACAATTTATCTTACTGGTTCTGTATTTAGGAGTAGGCTGAGTGGTATGACCTATTTATAGGAAGTTTTTTTACCAATCCTATGCTTTTGAGCTGCAAACTTTTATATCATTCTTTTATAAAGAATGTGTTTGGAATTTTAGAGGCATACCACCATGACTACCTCCAATTTTATGATAATAGGGTGGTGATGACCATAATCTAGGGGTGGTTGGCCATGGGATACCAGTGGATCCTCCTTTAGTTCTATCAGAGGCACAATTTTTTTTTCTAGACATAGGTTCCGAGGCATAGGTCCATGAGGGGTTTTTTCTGCTTTATGCATACTTTTTAGGGAGCACTATAATCTACTATGTCTATAGCTAAGTTGATGTTTGTGTTCCGCCCGCATCATCATCCCACATTTTTGGGGGATGTTGGTCCATAGGCTTCTAAGATATGGTTTAAGACTATGGTGGAGATTTTCAAGAATCTGGAGACACATCTTGAGAGGAGAGTGAAGCTCATGACTTACATACTATATGGAGAAACAAAGTACTTTTGGGATGTTCTGAACTAGGATGATAGGATACGATATATGGTTTGGGATGATTTAAAAACAAGTTTCTCTAACTAATTTTACCCCAATAATCTAAGGGAAAAGCGATCTAGTGAGTTCATGCACCTGGAGAAGGGTGTGATAAACTTTATGAAGTACTCAACATTTTTTATCGAGCTCTAGTGTTTTTCACCGTCGTACCTTGTTGATGAGTTATTGAGGGTGTGATTCTTTGAGGATGGTCTCCATCATGATATACGATATTAGATTAATATGTTTAGGTTGAAGATGATTACTGAGATAGTAAATTAGGCACTAATTACAGAGTAGAACCTAAGGGAAGTTAGGGGAACAAATTAGAGAAGTGTAGTATCTCGACCCAGTAGTTTGACTTTCAGTGGTAGGAACTAATATTTTAAGGCTTCCCATCAAATGGGTATCAGTCAGGCCATGATTACTTGTAGCTCGGTTTTTTTCTGTCAATGTGGTATATGGGGACACATGAGGAGTTAGTGAAATCATGACCCAGTTGAGTACTGAGCTTGCGGCAGGATGAGCCACATGCAACGTTTCTGTAGGACATTCCCTAAAGTAGTGAGTGATATGGTTCATATCTGACACTAGGATCAGGAGTAGGTTTCATATATCCATGTTGGGTAGGGAGGTGGAGTAGTATTTGTCGATCAGGCCAAGGTGGTTGTGGTCGTGGTCGAGGCAGCCGTACACCAGTTGTACCGAGACAACAGAGTGGGACTACTCTGGGTAGTGAGGTTATGTTACAGGGACAAAATTTAGGCTAGATATATTCTATAAAACCTACACCTGAGGAGAAGGTCATTAGACCATCTACGGTGATAGTTATAATCTTAGTAGCCTAAAATATCATATCTTCTATTTTTGACACAGGTTCATCATATAGTTTCATATATATACCTATTTTGGAGAGCCTTGGGCCTGTGATTCATATTTTTGAGGGAGTTATGATACTTAACACTATGTTTAAAATTAGAGTGGTGGATTCATGTCAGTGTAGGGAGTTCCCCCTTGAGGTTTGTGGGTGTCAATTAGTTAGGACTCTTTTTTTCCTTGAGATGACCAGGTTTTATGTCTTACTCAGGATGGGCTGGCTAGTGGCTTATCAAGTCTATGTTTATTTCTATATCTGAAGTGTGAATTTCACATTACCATAGGTAATAGTTTATACTCACAAGGGTAAATAGGATGTTCAGGTGAGCAGAGATAGAGCAGAGCATCACGGTCTTGGTAGGATGACAACCCAAATTGCTAGTTTATATCTGGATGATCAGGGAGCGCATCAGGAAGACTTTATTATAGTGTTTGATCATTTTAGGGATTTATTTCTAGATGAATTTTCTAGTTTACCTCCTATGAGAGAGGTTTAGTTCTACATCAAGCTAGTTCCCGGAGCTGTACTAATATCTATTTCTCCTTATAGGATGACTATGATGGAGTTGCAGGATCTCAAGAGGTAGCAAGAGGACTTGGAGCGAAAGGGTTTTATTCAAACCAGTACTTATCCATGGTTTTTATCGATCCTTTTTTAAAGAAAGGATGATGATACCCTTAGGATGTGTATAGATTACTAAAAATTGAACAAGTTGACGGTTAATAAATAGTATCCTTTTCCACAAATAAATTACATTTTTATCATCTTTGAGGAGCTTGGGTGTTCTTGAAAATTGATTTGTGGTTGGGATATCATCAGTTGCATGTTCAAATAGAATACATAACTTGTACAAACTTTCATAGAAGGTATGGTCTATACAAGTATCTAGTTATTCTATTCGGTCTCATGAATGTGACATTAGTTTTCATGGCATCAATGAACCGAGTTTCCATACTTATCTAGATTTGTTTATGGCGGTTTTCATTGAAAATATATTGATGTATTCTCACAATAGACATGACCATGAAAAAAATATTGAGATTTTTTTAGATTCACGGATAGAGAATCAATTATATGTTAAGATCATAAAGTTCCACTTATGGATGGATAAGATTCACTTCCTGGTTCATATTATCTCGGAGACCAGAGTATCAATTGAACTAGATAAGCTGAGAGCTATAGTTTTTTGGGAGCATCCCAAGAACATATTTTACATATAGATTTTCTTGGGGATATATGGGTATTAAAATCATTTCATTAAGGGCTTATCAAACCTAATAAATCCACTTATGGGTTTTACTAAAAGGGTATGAAGTTTGTATGCTTAGATATCTGTGAAACAACCTTTTAGGAGCTGAAAGGGAGATTGAATTCAGCACCGATCATGATAATTCTAGAGAAAGGTAGAAGCTACACTACATATTGTGATGCATCAGGTATCGGGCTAGGATAAGTTCTTATATAGGGGGATGAATTCATGGTGTACGTGTCTCAATAATTGAGTCTACATGATATGAATTACTCAACGGATGATCTCAAGTAATATGCAGTTTTCCAAGCTTTTAACTATTGGAGACATTATTTATTGGGAGAGAATTTTATAGTGTAAAAAAACCATAAAAGCCTCAAGTATATATTTAAATGGAATAATCTGAATCATAGGTAGCAAAGGTGGGTTGATTACCTGCAGTCTTTTGACCATGATCTTTCTTACACGTCTGGGAAGGTTAATATAGTGTCCAATGCACTGAGCAAGAGGATTTAGATATTGGTAGTTCAGTAGACCATTAGTGAGTGGAATATTATGAATTTGTTAATTGATATGCACTTTTAGGTGCAGGATAGTTAGGGAAAATCTTTTATTTCATCCTTCATTATGACATCGACCCTACATGATAGAGTGAGGATAAGGTAGTTATCAGATTCAGAGGGCCTAGTCTTATGGGAGAGTGTGGCAGGTGAGGACCCACCTCCTGGTCGGAATATGGATGAGGATGATATCTTACATATCCATGGTAATTTTTGAGTTTTCTTTTGAATATATGAGAAGATTATGTGGTAGTTTCATACCTCAATTTGGGAAGTACCAATCGCATAGCGGTTTACTATTCAAATCCACCCTTACACTGCTGTTTTAAACTGGTTTTGTAATGAATATTAAAAATATAATAATAAATTTAACTTTATGTTTAAATCAATTAATTAATTTTTTTCACTATTTAATAGGGAAGTTTTACTTGTTTTGGTGTTTACATTGTTGGAGGAGGTGATTTGGAGAGCTCGTGATGGAATTAAAGCAAAATGGGCCAAACTGCATGTGATCCCAAGCATGCATGTGAACAATTATTTGTGTTGTGGATCATAAGTTCATCCAATTGGCCTAAAAATGGGTGTATGAGTGAAAAATAATGTTGGATACATTTCTATAGAATATCATGAAGCCCAATTCGTCCATTTGGAGGCCCAAAATAGGCCCACAATATGAAGAAATTCCGGGTGGGCCAGATTGGACCACCCTTCTGTATTTGGGATATAAATTGGGTCTTAGAGATCCAATTGGAATACTTACACCTCCCATGGATAGATAACTCGAATTTTCATATCTCCACTGAATTTCAAGACAATTAAATGCATTTTGGTCCCAACCGGATAAAGAAGGATTAAAAATTCTGTCCTGATGAGTGACCTAGTCCCTTAGGCACTTGACCTATTTTGTGGAAAGTGTGATGTTTTTGTCCATAAAATCACTTTTCCCATCATTATATCATGTTTAAAGCCCATAGGTTAAGGTTAGTAGAATTGGATATCTCTCTTTACCCATTTTATTTCTCTTCTCCCTCATATACTTCTAAACCTCTTAGTGATCAATTTGGGGAGTGTCCTTTATTATAATCCCGAGCTCCACACTTATAATATTCATAAGGTAATTTATTTTAAGGTTTGTTGTCAATTTTTATTAATTTATACCTTCTAAATTTTTGTTTATTCTAGTATGATCAAATAAAAATTAAAGGAACAATAATCCACATGTTTTCATGCATAATTCGAATCTTGTGATGATTTGAGTACGATTGCCTCTTTTCTCACCCCTCCCTTTCATGAGTGTGAAATTGGATTGCGTCAGTTGATAAAATAAAAGAGCTTAAACCTATGAATATTAATGTTATTGTCTTTTGGAATATTTTTATAATTTATAAAAATCTGGTCATCTCATCACGTTGTTGATGTGATGCCTTGATTGAGTTCCGTTTTTTACATCGATTCATGTTTGTTGATTTTGAGCGGTTGCTGATAATCAATATCATTGATCAATTAAATACTAGGTGGTAACCTATTATTAACTCACATACCATTACTGTTTTTAGTATGTGTAAAATCAAGGAATCAATGATCATTCCCTTTCCCTTGAGAGCAATGACGAATTGAGCATCATGGGACACTTACCAGGGTTGATCACGATTTCTCCAACCCATTTCTTTCAGTAATAATATAATTTCAATTTCTATTATTAAAGAAAAAAACCATGTTTTATAAAAACCCATTCACATTTTAGTTTCTTAATCATAACCACATTTTTTAATTAATGATCTAAGGCTTCTTTGAGAGACGACCCAGGGTTGCTGCTATACTGCAGAAATTCTAGTTAAAAATAAACATATAATTTGACGCACTCGACAACGAGATCAAATTTTGGCACCATTACTGGGGATCCAAGATCATTTCCCATTTATTTCCTTTTATTTATTTATTTTACTTCTAAATTAGTACTTCTTTAAATATCCCACCCCCATTTTATTGTTTTTGTTTTGGTTTTTTGTTTCTATTTTTGGTTGTTTTTGTGTGTTCTTCCTTTATATCCCTCTCTATATATCTCACTTATTCTTATTCTCCATATATCTATCTATATATATATATTATAACATTATATTCTCCTTTCACCCTTATTAAGTGATTATATAAATATTCAATCATAAAAAATACAAACTTCACAACTTATTTGCATGACCCGATCAGAAAAAGAAAAACTGCTTGAATTTGACCCAGAAATTGAAAAGACACTTCACACAAAAATAAAGGAATCTAGAGAAGGTCACTCAAGTAACAATAATTAAACATTTTTGGAACCTCAAGTGTTCATAAAATAATTAACAATTGAACCCAATCAAACCCAAGACAACATGGATGAAAATAATCAAACCTTAAAAGAACTGACCACCCCAGATGTGGAGTACCAACCTACGTACATCCAATATTCCGAGGAAGAATCCTAATTTGAGCAGAGATCAGGAATGATCCACCTTCTTCATAAATTCCATGGTATTCCTAATGAGGACCCTCATAAACACTTTAAGGAGTTTCACATTGTGTGCTCCACCATGAAACCCCAAAATGTCTCTGAGGACTTAATTAAGTTCAGGCCCTTCCCTTTATCCCATGATGATGTATCCAAAATTGGATATACTATTTTATTACCACAATTAGGGGATGGAATGACCTAAAAAGACTATTTTTAGAGGATTTCTTCCCTGCCTCCCAAACAACATCAATTAGGAAAGAAATTTTTGGCATTAGGAAATCACAAGGAGAGACCCTTCATGAATATTGGGAGAGATTCAAACGACTCTTCTCAAGCTGCCCCCACCACTAGATTAGTGAACAACTATTAATCCAATAATTATATGAGGGAATTATCCCCATGGATCTTGTAATTATTGATGCAACAACTAGTGGTGCCTTGGTTGATAAAACTTCTTCTGCCGCTTGTGACTTAATAGCCAACATGGTTCAAAATGTACAACAATTTGGTACAAAATCTATTGCACCAACTCAAGGAGTTCATGAGTTAAGTAATTTATCTCTATAACTAAAGGTATATAACAATCTTGATGAGATTCATACCTTTATAAGGAAATTATCTCATGCACAAGGTAACTCACAATCTCCTCTTATTCCATTACATTATGGCATTTTTTCTGACAATACTCATTTTTATGACCAGTGCCCATAACTTCATGATTCACCCGAGTCTTGTGCAGCCGTGTTCCTAGGGATTCCATTCCAACAAGAACCTCCCTTCAATCAAGAACAATTCAGGACTAATCCAAATCCCAAGTGTCAAGAACAACCCCAGTACTGACAAGGATGAAATTCAAGATACCCCAAGAAGAATTGGTATCAACAAGGACAAGTTATACAACCTTATTATCCTTTAACTTATTAAAATAATCTTCCTCATCCTCTCAAATGTGAACCAAGACTCGAGGACATGGTGAAGAAAATGGAATCCCAAAACCTCTAGTTCCAACAAACTACATAATCAGCTATTCAAGACCTATGAACTCAATTGGGGCAATTAGAAAGCACCATCCGTGAGCTTAAGAAGCAAGGTTCTGGACAACTACCATCCCAACCCACTGTCAATCCAAAGTACACTGGTAATGTATGTGCATTTACAATTTTTAGTGGTAAATAAGTCTCTTATTCTACTGATTTTTCACAACATGTATGTCCCCCTCTTGAAAACTCTCTTTCCCAACCCTAAAAAATTTCAAGTAAAGAAAAACAAGACAAAAAGGGTAATCGATTTATCATTGAGGAATCAAATGAACAATCCATTCCTCTTCATTTTCCCCAAAGACTCTCTAAATCTAAGAAGAATTTTGATAATGATATTGATAAAGAAATAATGGATACATTTTAAAAAAATCAAGTTAACATTCCTCTATTATATGTAGTTAAAAAATCCCTCGATATGCCAAATTTCTTAAAGAGCTTTTCACCCATAGAAGGAGGATAAAGGGGAATGAGAGTGTCAACTTGGGAAGGAATGTATTAGCCTTGATTCAACTAGAAATTACAACCAAATGAAAGGATCAAGGAACATTAAAAATACTATGTACCATAGGGGAGACCTTATTTTCTGATGCTATGATAGATTCAGGTGATTCCATTAATGTAATACCTCACTCTGTGTACACTTCTCTGTAGGTTAGAGAGATTCAACCAACGAGCATTGTCATACAACTTTCCAACCGAAGTATTACGCATCCAACAAGAGTGATTGAGGATGTCCTTATACGTGTGAAGAATCTCATCTTCCCTGTTGATTTCTATATTCTTGAGATGGAAGATACTCGAACCCAAGGACATGATCCTCTCATACTTGGGAGGCCATTCCTCAAAATAGTAAAGATGATCATCAATGTTCACAATGGTATGCTGTCCATGGAGTTCGGAGGAAAAAGAGGTAAGTTTTAACATCCTTGAGGCTATGAAACACCCCATTGAAGAGCACTCCACTCTTCCTGTGTATCTGATGGAAGTTCTCTCAAATGATGCACACACACACAATTATCTACTCAAACCATACTATGATTAATTTTCCTCTTCTCCACCTTTGGATTATTTGAGTTTTAATTCATGTTTTGAGTGTTTTGTGGGTTCTGAAAAGTGTAAATTTTGTGCTTTAATTGATGAATGTGTTCATTATGAGGTACCCTTGACCTTCGATGATTCTGAAAATCTCATTTCAATAGATTCTCTATCTTTAGAGAATAAAAATGAAAATATAGACAATTTAATAGACCTCACTCCCCTAAATCACCTCCCTCAATCCAGAAACCACCACTGTTGGAACTTAAAAAACTTCCTTCTAATTTAAAATTTGAATATCTTGAGGGTATTGACCAATTTACCGTCATTATTTCCAATAAACACTCTCTACAATAGGAATAAAAACTTCTCAACCTTTTAAGAGAGTGTAAAAAGACAATAGGATGGACATTGGATGATATTATCAAGATTATCCCATCTATTTATATGCACCACATACTTTTGGATGATGAGGCTAAGACTATGAGACAATCTCAACATTGATTGAATCCCACTATCCTTGATGTGGTAAAATTGGAAGTCAGTAAATTACATGCTGAGGGGATCATTTATCCTATATCTGATAGTAAATAGGTCAGCCTAATGAAAATTGTCCCTAAAAAAACAAGAATAATAGTTGTGTCAAATGAAAGGAATGAATTGGTTCCAACATGTGTGAGAAATAGTTGGCGAGTCTGTATTGACAACTGTCGACTGAATCAAGCCACACGGAAGGAACACTTCTCTATATTTCATTGACCAAATGTTAAAATGATTGGCTGGTAAGTCCCATTATTGTTTACTTGATGGCTATTTGGGTTATTTCCAAATCCATATATCCTATGAGGATCAAGAAAAGAAAACATTTACTTGTCCATTTGGCACATTTGAATACAGAAGGATTCCATTTGGTCTATGTAATGCTCCGGGTACTTTAAAACGATGTATGTTGAGTATTTTTTTTGAGTACCTTGATAGTTTTATGGAAGTATTTATAGATGATTTAATGGTATATGGTTCTTATTTTGATGATTATTTGGAACACCAAGGTTCTGTCCTACACTGCTGCATTGAAAAAGATATTGTTTTAAATTATGAGAAATTCGAGTTTATGGTTGAGAGGGGGATAGTTATTTGGCATGCCATTTCAAATATGGGAATTCAAGTTGATAAATCTAAAATTGAATTAATTTCAACACTTCTATATCCAAAATTTGTTTTTTAGGTGTGATCTTTCTTGGGTCATGCTGGTTTTTACCGTCGATTCATTAAAGACTTAAATAATATTGCACTTCCATTGTCCCGATTATTGCAAAAAGATTCTGAGTTTATGTTTGATAAAAATTGTGAGGATTCATTCAATTTACTAAAAGGAGTCTCACATCACATCCCATCATCCAACCACCAAGGTGGGATCTCCCCTTAGATCTTATGTGTGATGACTTTAACTTTTCATTTGGGGTAGTTTTATAACAAAGGGTTGAGAAGTATCCTCATGTCATTGTGTTTCCCTCACGTACTCTTGAACCTACCCAGGTAAAATACAAACCACTAAAAAATAACTCCTTTCTATTGTGTTTTTCTTGGAAAAATTATGTTCATATCTTCTTGGGTCAAAAGTGATTGTGTTTTCTGACCATGATACCCTTTGATTCCTCTTAAAGAAAACTATAGCTAAGCCCCACCTCGTATGGTGGATGCTTCTCCTCTAAGAGTTTGACCTTGAGATTAGAGATAAGAGGGGAGTAGAAAATGTTATATTTGAACACATTAGTAGGATTTCTCGACCACTGGACCACCATGCTAACTCATCCCTCTCCATTGGAGAATTCTTTCCACATGAGAGCCTTTGTGATGTTGTGGACCTTACCCCCTCGTATGTGGACATTGTGAATTTTATAGAAACATCTAAGGTCCCCACTGATTTCAGAACTTCCCAATCCTAGAGACTTAAACATGATTCTCAGTGGTACATTTGGGATGACCCTTGTTGAGAATTTGTGGTGACCAAGTTGTTCATCGGTTTGTCCCTGACCATGAGTTCCCCTCTGTTTTGACCTTATGTCACACTTTGGATTGTGGGGGCCACTTTGTATCTCAATGGACATATTTAAAGGTCCTCGACTCAAGAATTTATTGGAAAACATTGTATAGGGATTCCCATTGATTTTTCAATTCATGTACTCATTATCAATTCATAGAGAATATATCCAAGAGAAATAACATGCCCCAACAACCAATGTTATTCTGTGAAATATTTGATGCAGGGGGCATTGAATTCATGAGGCATTTTCTAAATTCATTTGGCTTCATGTACATCTTGTTAGCTATGGAATACATGTATAAATGGGTGGAGGAAAAGGCTACTATGACCGATGAATCTCGATTTTTTGTTGATTTTGTGAGGTCCCAAATTTTTAGTCGGTTCAGTTTGCCGAGATTCATCATTAGTGATCAGGGTTCCAATTTTTTCAATCGAAACATGAAAAATTTGCTCCATAAATATGGGGTTGATCATAAAGTTTCCACTGCATATCACCCCCAAACTAACAGACAAGTAGAAATCTCAAATATGGAAGTTAAGAGAATCTTGGAAAAAACGGTACAACCCAACAGGAAAGATTGGAGTTTGTGCTTGGGTGATGCACTTTGGGTGTTCCGTACAGCTTTTAAAACCCTAATCATAATGTCACGATACATAATTGTGTTTGGAAAGGCTTGTTACCTCCCCGTGGAGATAGAACACCATGTATATTGGGATTTTAAACAATGTAATATGAATCTTTTAGATGTATGTGAGCAAAGGAAGCTACAGATTCAAGAGTTTGAATAAATTCTACGTGATGAACATGATAACTCCTGAATATATAAAGACAAGACAAAGGATATCCATGATAACATGATTCATCAGCAGAAGTTCCATATTAGTGAGAAGGTCCTCATGTACAATTCCAGGATAAAGCTCCACCCAGGTAAGCTTCGTTCTCGAAGGATCGATCCTTATACTGTTACTAATGTTTACCCTTTTGGTGTAATAAATATTTTGTATGAGTAGAGTGGACAAATTATTACCATCAATGGGTATCAACTTAAACACTTCAATTAGGATTTTACAAAGAATTCGGTTGAGGAAATACACCTTATAGAAGAAACATACCAGTGAAACACACCAGGTTTTATCCTTCATTCACACATTCTCAATTATTATAGTTAGGACACTGCAAATTCTAGGTGTAGGGGGTGGATAAATTCTTGGGTTCATTAGGATTTTTATTTTCATTCTTCCTTATTCTCTTTTTCACCTTCTTTATGGTATTTTTACGTCCCCCCTCACCTTATGGTCACCAAATCATGGAACTTACTAAAAATGCATGTTGAAATTTTTGATTCCATGTAATTTTAACATTTGATGAAACTTGTATCAATTATGTAATGAATATTTGTATGAATTTAACATCATGGAGTGATTTTTAGAGAATTGGTTTTTTGTCAATGATATAAATGGTTGTATCTATGTGAAACCTTTGAGATGATTGATGCCCCTTGTGTGAGTAGTTTTTGGGAAAACAGTGTCACTAATATCTCAACACATTTTTTGAACCAAACCACAATTTGTGAATATTTCCTACTTACTATAAGGTAAATATAAGTTAGGTTAATATTTTTCAGCTTAAAATGATATTTACACATGTTCGTTCCTTATCCAATCTATTTCATTACTACACCGAATTGACCTATGCGTGTGTACCTGATATCCGACTTTTGCACGCCCTCAAAAAAAAAATTGAGTTGTGTCTTTGGCAGGTAAAAAACCACTCATTATCAACCTTTTATCTTGTCATAACTATTACAATTAGTGTTGTGAGGAGATCAAACAAGGGTTGAAGGATAAGTGTGAGATTTGTTCCAAATGCAACTTCTGAAAAAATATAATAAATAAGGGGAGTGATGAAATGTGAAACATATGAGGATATCTAGGTTGGGAGATTATGTTTTTAATTCCAAGAATGATTAAGTGAGTGGGTCTTGAAATATGATTGCAAAGGATGTAGGGCAGGTTCGGCGGACAAAATCTTTTAATGTGAAAAATGTTAAAATAACCTATATTTATTGGATAGAAAGTGGAAAGAATAGAATGAAATGGATTTCAAACACACATGGAGATTTAGTGGAATGGTTTAATTTTTAATTTATTACTCAATTTGGTATCATGAATCTCTTTTAATTTCATTGTGATATGATTTTTAATACTTCTTTTTCCATTTTCACTAGGAATAACTGCTTAGTGTGGTTTGTGCATTGATCACATTACTTTGACAAATTTAAAATTCCTAAAATGATAAAACTTCATGAATTTGGAAATATATACATGCATAGTTTTTTTATATGTTACTTTTCCCAGGAGTGCAAATTTTTAGGTGTGGGGGTGTGATCGCATAGCGATTCACTATTCAAATCCACCATTACACCGCTGTTTTAAACTGGTTTTGTAATGAATATTAAAAATATAATAATAAATTGAAATTTATGTTTGAATCAATGAATTATTTTTTATCACTGTTTAATAGGTCAATTCTACTTGTTTTGGTGTTTACATTGTAATAGGAGGTGATTTGGAGAGCTCTTGATGGAATTCAAGCAAAATGGGCCAAACTGCGTATGAGCCCAAGCATGCATGTGGACAATTATTTTTACTATGGATAATATGTACATACAATTGGAATAAAAATGGGTGTATGAGCGAAAAAAATGTGGGATACATTTCTCTAGAAGATCATGAGGCCCAATTCGTCCATTTGGAGGCCCAAAATAGGCCCACAATATGAAGAAATTCTGGGTGGGCCAGAATGGACCACCCTTTTGTATTTGGGATATAACTATGGCCTCGGAGATCTAATTAATCTTATTCCATATCCCATGGACAGATAAATATAATTCTCACCTCTCCACAGAATTTCATGACAATTGAACGCGTTTTGGTCAGTCAACCAGACGGATAAAGAAGAATTAAAAATTTTGTCCTAAATAGTGACCTAGTCCCTTAGTAACTTGACCTCTTTTGTGAGAAGTGTGATTTTTTTGTCCATAAAATCAATCCTCCCCATCATTATCTCATTTTAAAAGACCAGGGGTAAAGTTTAGTCTAATTGGAGAGCTCTCTTCACCCATTTTATTTCTCTTCTCCCACATGTACTTCTAAACCTCTTAGTGATCAATTTGGGGAGTGTCCTTGGTTGTAATCCCAAGCTCCACACTTATAATCTTCATAAGGTAATTTATTTTTAGGTTTGTTTTCAATTTCTATTAATTTATACCTTCTAAATTTGTGTTTATTATGGTATTATCAAATACAAATCAAAGGAACAAGAATCCACATGCTTCTATCCAGTACCCGGATCTTGTGATTATTTGAGTACGGTTGCCTCTTTTCTCACCCTTCCCTTTCATGAGTGTGCAAATGGATTGTGTCGGTTGATAAAATATAGGAGCTTGAATCTATGAATATGAATGTTCTTGTCTTGTGGAATATTTTTATCATTGACACAAGTATGGTCATCTCAGCACGTTGTTGATGTGATGCCTTGATTGAGTTTTGTTTTTTACATCGATTCATGTTTGTTGATTTTGAGCGGTTGCTGATAATAAATATCATCGATCGATCAAATCCTAGGTGGTAACCTAGTAAGAAATCACATTCCCTTACTGGTTTCAATATGTATAAAATCACGTAATCAATGATCCTTCCCTTTCCCTTGAGAGCAATGACGGATTGAGTATCAAGGGACACTTACCTAGGTTGATCATGATTTCTCCAACCGGTTTATTTCAGTAGTAATATACATTTAATTTATGTTCTTAATGTAAAAAAACCCATGATTTATAAAACCCTATTCCCATTTTAGTTTCTTAATCTGAACCTCATTTTTTAATTAATGATCTAAGGCTCCTTCGAGAGACGACCCAGGGTGGCTACTATACTACAGAAATTCTAGTTAAAAATAAACATCTAATTTGACATGCTAGACAACACGATCAAGTGAACCTTGGAGTTACCGATATGTATCATGACTTACATCGTCAGTACTGGTGTTTGGGTATAAAACTTGATATATATTATTTTGTTATGAGATATTCCACCTATAAATAGGTTAAGGAGGAACATTAGTGATGATGTGTGGGTTATTTTTTATAGGATAATGATAGTTTCTCATTTCGTACCGATCTAGGAGACCTTTAGTGTTGCTGAGTTTAAGAGGATGTATATTCGTGGATAGTATGATTTCATGGGGTCCTATTCACTATGATATTAAATAGGGACACCCGATTTACATCTTGTTTCTGGAAGAGTTTTTAGAGGGTACTGGGCACACTAGTTCTTATGAGCACAATATGCCAACCTTGTACTGATGGCTAGTCAAACCGTATAATATAGGTTCTTGAGGACATATTATGGGAATGTGTCCTAGATTTCGGGGTCTATTGGGAGAGGCATATACCCCTGGTTGTATTCTCCTACAAGAATAGTTATTAGTAAAATATACATATGACACCTTATGAGGAATTGTATGGTAGTCCATGATTATTGTCCCTATACTAGTTAAAGGTAGGTGAGGCAGCTTTACTGGGAATAAGTCTCATGCGGGAGAATTCTGAGCAGGTCTAGTTGATTAGGAAGTGAATGGATACTGTATAGTCTCAAAATAAATCTTACTCCAATCACTACAGATGACCACTAGAGTTCAAGGTTAGGGATCAGGTATTTTTACATATATCACTGAGGTTTGGACACACACACAGATCATGAGATAAGGTAAGATTTCACCATGACATGTCTGGACAATTGCGATTCTGGAGTTAGTGAGGCAAGAATTCTATCAGTTTCAGTTATCTCAGAGGTACTAAGCCATGCATGATGTCTTCCATGTATTTCATCTTTTCTAAAATCACTCATACCCATATCACATTCTATAGCATGAGGAGGTGGAGTTATAGGTAGATTCATCCTTTGAGGAGCATCCTATTCATATCATTTATAGGAGTAAAAAGGTTATCTGAGGTTTTTCAGTTCCTCTAGTATGAGTGTTATAGAAGCACATCCATTTATAGGATGAGACTTGGGAGTGAGAGGTTGACGTATGTGCTCAGTTCTAGAGTTATTATCACTGATTCTTGACCACCCTTGAGAGGTAAATTCAGGGAAACATTTTTTTAAGGGGGAAAAATTGTAATATCACGGGTTTTCATACGAGTAATAGATTTTTTTAATTTTAGTTTGATTTTTTATGGCCTAGTGTTAATACCCTTTGAGGTTATCAGTTTATTAGGGGGTGTCCGAGATTTGTTCAGACCCTGAAACTCGACTCTTGTAGGGAAACAACTAGGCCACACGGTTAGTAGTAACTGTGTGACCCAAGAATCATGGTTTGATAAAACTGTGCGAGGATAGATAATGGGATGGATGATCCCTCACATTTTAATAAACTATGTGATTTGGAGCACACAACTATGAAAAAACTGCATAGTTTTTGATAGCAGGTTGAGACATGGTTTGTGAATGGTTTGGAAAATCGTACGTGAAAACCTTGCGAGATACCACTCTTTATAGTAGTAGGAACATGGTTAGAACATGGTTTGGCTAACCATGATTCCAAACCATGAGGCCCATGAATTATTTAGTAAATTAAAATTTCCCCCTAAAATTGTTTATAACCTAAAAAATAATCTTCTTCTCATCATGTGGACAGTAGTGGATGCATGAGAGATCCTTCGAAGGCCTTTGGGTAGGTTTTTATCCCATTATTTTGTCTGGTCTCAGAGTCGAGCATCATCCGTCTCATTAGATCTGCATTAGTGAGTACCCAATTCTTTTTTTGTTGTTAATCATTATTCTTGGCATCGATGAAGTTATTTAGGTGAAAGATAATTTTCCATATTTTCAAGTTCTTTGTCCATTCTTCATTTTTATCCCGATCTAAGTCGAATCAAGAGATGATATTGGATGATCACTCTAATAGAAACCTATAGCAGGTGGTCTATACTTTCCCTATTTGGTTTAGTTCTCTATTAAGCTAGTTTCCATTGTGTCACCCACTTTATGTTTCAGAATGACCCTAAAAATTAATTGAACAATTGAATTAAATGAAATAGAACCTATTAAGGGTTCCCTTTAGTTCTTTTGAGATGCGTTGGAGGTTATTTCCCCAACCAAGGCCACCCATGTGGTGTACCATGTAAATTTCCTATGCCTATGACTTTGTTAAACCACCCATGGGGTGATATTAGTGCTTTCATAATTAGAGGAAGCCTATTAATAAATGAATTGAATTGAATTACTGGTTTAGAAGATGGTCTGGATCATTTTCATGTGGATTATTTTGATTAAATAGAATTTATAGATATTTTTATATGGGTGAGTAAACTCATGGAAGAGATTCGAATGTGAATTGTGATATGAAATGTGAATTGATGAATGAATACATATGAAACCATTTGTGTGATATTCCATGGTTCATGGAAATGGTAGAGAATACTTTGGACATATTTGATCCTTGGATTATGAATTTGTTGGATTCCTTGGTCCTTTACACCCCATAGATTCAGTTTTTCTTAGGCTCATAGTGGAAATTATCGGTAGACATGCTCCTTGGACCCCAACTGAAGCCTAACTAAGATTCCATCAAGATTATCCTAGGACTAGATGTGGATTTCTTGGTCCACTATACCTTGGATCTGACCTTGTAAGTTCTGAAACTTCTGATACGACACAACTGTGGAAAATGTGACATTAGTGGTTATACGACACGACCGTGGTAAATTTGATATGCTTGGTTATATGGATCAGACATAGTTGTTCTAATACTATTGGTTATATGGTATATCCGTGGTTGATTTTATTTACAGGTTATATGGTAAGGCCATGGGTGATATGATATGTTGTGTATGTGGTGAGGCTGTGGTGTTTACTTATACTTACTTTACTACTTCCTTGTTATAGGATCTTGACCCATGTTTTTCAGGGATCCTTGTTGGGCTATACTGTATCACTTGTTCAATAATATACATGCAATGGAAACCTAATTTCATTTAATCCTTACCTATGACATATTGTTCACTCTTATTTAGCTTGTTATATTGAAAAAAAAAATATTTTATAGACCTTTGGGTGGTTACCTACTAAGATTGTATATCACACCCTGTTCGGGTTGCTGTTGGGTACTCGGATAGACTATATGGATGCATGTAGGGACTGGGGAAATTACCTATAGTATAATGATTGACATTGTGCCATGCTTAGGAGCAGGAAAACATGGGAAAGATCCCAGGCTTTTGTTTCTATTGAGAGGTATATTTTTTGGTTATTTTTTTTATTTTGATACATTTATTGTATTGTACTATTGTATACATGTTTTGTATATTTTTTAGAGACACGAAATGTATCATCATCATTTGTATGTGTGATTACTTATGGAATAGTTTATATATTTTCTATCTTGGTTTTTACCAGTTGTCTGAATGTTATACTACTTTAACTATTTGATATGTATGATTACTACCACTGTTACACTCTGATAAGAGGGAATATTCTCCCAACATACACACACTAGGACATCACTACAAATCGAAATCCTCTAGAATTTGAGGAGATGCGCTTGAGACCATGTGATGAACCAAGCTCGTGGCACTGTTGAGTGGCATTCAGGTCCGGAATATTACAACATGGATGATCTTAGATTCACTGGGAGGAACCAATTACATTGAATAACACTTTTATTAGAAAATAAATGGTATTAAGTGATCCAAAATCACTAAAAGGGATCCCCACCATTTCTTGGTGTATGTGAGGGTCGGGGGAGAAGAGAAGAGGGGAAGATATCCCTTCTCTATTTCTTTCTAGTGGTCTATAACTGTATTAATTTTATATCATAATAAAATTACTTCTATAAATCCAATAAAAGGCCATATATAGACTTGATTATACATTAAACTTCCAACATCATAACCATACATGGTGGATTTAATTTGTTCTTATCCTAAATCATTTTTAGGGATTTGGTTCATATTGAAATTTTCACCCTTAACATTGGGTGATATAATTGGTGCACATTAATTCATATGAAATCTATCAGAAATTTATTAATATATTTTTCTTGAGACAAGACTACAGTGAATATAAACCCAACTCTAGGAATAATTATGATAATGGAATATGCAGCGTCACCCATATCATTCATTTTTAATCTTTTAGAGAGAAACTATTTTTTCTCATATATCATTCCCTTATCATTAGTAGCAAGTAAAATGTCATCTATCTATAAAATAAGAAAACACATTTTACTCCCAATGACCTTATGGTATATACATTGATACATAAAGTATTCTTCAAAACCAAATAAAGTAATTTCATTATTAAATCATAAATAAAACTTTTAGGATTATTGTTTTAAACCATAGATTTAATTTGTTTGCCTATACACTAAATGATCACCATTACTAGAGAAAAATCATCTTGGTTGTTTCATGTAAACCTCTTTATTTAGATTACCATTTAGAAATGTAGTTTTCACATCCATTTTTTTCAATTCCAAATAAAAGTGAGCTAATAATTCTAATATAATTTATAAGGAATATTTTTTTGTATAATGGAGAAAATGTATCTGTATAATTGATCCCTTCATTTTGAGTAAACCCTTTAGAAACTAGTCAGTTCATGTATATCTAAATATTTCCCAATGATTTTTTCTTAGTTTTAGAAACCTCTTTACATCAAATAGGTTTTTAACTAAGGAAAAACTCAACATGGTCTTAATATTTATTTCTATCCATGGAATTTATCACAAAAATCAGGGAATCATACCAAATGTTTTACTCTTAATACACTTATGGTTTTTTAAAATGTTTCAGGATCATTTATATCTTTAATATTGTAGTCATATTCTTGTAGATACACTATATAATCACAATAATTTTATGAATTTATCATCATTATAGATTTTATTAATGTTTAAATACTATTTTTCTAAGAAAGTTATGGTTCAATTGGATATTGAAGAGTTTATAATTATTGTACCACTTGATCCATATGATGATTATCAATAGTTTTTGGAATGAAATTTAATAAAAAATCACTTGATATGTGAGGAGTGTTACGAGAAATTTTTAATCTAACACCTAAGATAATGGGATAGGATTTTGAATGAATTTTATTTGAAACATTTATCATCATATCACTCCCTCTAATTAGGTCATTTTAAAGGAATTTTTCATTTCTTAATTCCATAATTATAGTATTCAATGGTGGATAATAAAAAATGGAAACCTTTAAAACTTTAAACATATCCAATGAAGTAACCACTATTGGTCATGGGATCTAACTTACTTTACAATGGATTATAAAAAAATACCCCTGAAGGACATCACATAATAGACACATATGAAAAAATTAGATTCCAACCCTTAAACAATTCAAAATATATTTTTGAAACAACCATTATTGGAACCCAATTAAAAATGTCTGATGCCATTTTAAGTGATCCAATCCACAAAAATTTAGGTAACTTAGAGTTATAAAGGATAATTTTTTTATCATGTATATTAATGTTAAGTTTCTTATTTCATCTATAACATTTGGGTTTGGTGAAATTGACATAGTGTATAGATTTTATGTTCTATTTTCTTGAATAAACCTTTCAAATATACCGAGTAATTTTCTATTCATAGTGTATCTCCAATAATATTATATACCTCTATCTAACCTCATGATCTTAATTTTTTTACCACATTTTTTCTATAAATTAGACTTAAAATTTAATGGAATCAAGATATTCATTTTTATTATAAATTAAATAGAGGTACATATATCCTGAATAGTCATTAATGAATGAAATGAAGAATTTATGGACATGTAAATCCATTTTGAGTAATAATTATCTAAATATATGAATTACAATATAGTTAAAATTATATTATCACCTTTATTTGATTTATTGGTTTTCTTCCCTGTATTGAAATCCATACATGTTTCAAAATTAGTAAAATCAATAATGATAAGCACTCCATGCTGAACTAATCATTGAATCATTTCTTTAGAGACATGACATAATCTCTGGTTCCATAACATAAAAAGGATTTTCATTTATAACACTTATTTTAATAATAGTTTGGACATCTATGTTATCATTTTCAATATTACATTTAAAATAAATAGAGAAAATATAGAGACCCAATTTTTATTTACATGACTATCACATCATTCATAAGATAAAAACATAATAGTGATACAATCTAGGATCCAAAGGTTCAACATCTTGAGAAAATTAGGCTCATACATCAATTATAAAAAATAAAATATTAAAATTAATTAAATTCATCTTATTTATCCTTATAAATATATCATTATTTCCTAAGTACATGTAATCACCGAAGGATATAGATCAATGAATGGGGAAAGCTAAAATCTTAGTAATGGGAGGAATAAGGGACATGAATCAATAGAAGATGGGTGAGTATAATCAACAACATCATATCATAAGCATATAATCAAAATAATTATCACAAAGTAAGTATTTGATAAAGGCATGGATTTTGGAATATGCATAATAATGAAACATCATAAAATAGTGGTTAAATATCATAGATAGTGTGAACAAAGCTAACATCATGTTCATTGATAACATATGTTCATAAATCATAACATCATAATTATGAAAAATGATAGGACCATGATAATGCATAATACACACTATATCAAGAGATATATCATATTACCAAATGCATTAGTGGGTTATATAATTCAAGTCCCACTCATCACATCATAAAATGCTATTAATCATGCATGCCACGTGGAAATGAAGCAATCATAGTCATGAAATAAACCCATGGAAAATTGGTTTAATAAAGGTTTTGTATAGAATACTTTCATGAATAACCTTTGTGGTGCACAATAGAATAATGGAAATCATATTTTTTCAAAAACCATCATTGTTTTTTATTGGATAAGAAACAACTCAAGATGAGTCAATGCGATGTTTTGAAAAATTAAAGTCTTTTTAGAAAAGAATTGTAGATGGTTTATAAAACATTTCAAAAGGGTAGAAACATTTATATCCCAAAAATAAAAGGTAAGAATAATTTAATGAAATTTTATGGATATTGAAACAATATCCATAAAAAACATATTGTAAAATAGGATATAACACAAAAAGTAGATGGTTTAGATAATTCACTTACCTTAAATCCCACTTTATTTCTTTGCTTTTTCGCCTATTGAATAATAAACATTAATTTATTAAAAAATTGAACCATAAGTGAATTATTTTAATTTTTATAAATATTTATAAATTATAATAATTTTATTAGATTTCATAATTCCTGTCATTAAAAGTTAAATGTTTTGATATCATATTTTCTTTAAATTTTTTCATTTTGATTCTATTTCACAATTTTTGTTTAAGGTCCTTTATACATAAGTAGAATTAATTATATAAGCTTAAATTAATTATATATTTATACATTTAAATATCACAAATAATTTATTATAACCATACATAAGGGTGGAGATAATAAATGAGTTGTCAAGGTCCTCATTTACGGTTAACCATCCGTTTACTGGTCATTTTTGAATGAAGAGGAAAGAAAAGAATGATATATAAATAATTCTTAAATATAATTTTAATATTAGGTTAAAATCATTAATATATTTTCAAAATATAGATTAATTAATCTTATAGAATATTTTTTTGAATGTAATTGAAAAAAAAGTGAATACATGAGGAAAATGAGAGAAGAGTTGATAAAAGTTACTCTTTTCTCATTGTTGCTTCTCTTGTACGACACTAAAATCCCTTAATGTTTAGAGTTTGTTACTATAGAACTTCCCTAAGGATTATTAAGGTCTTTAGATATAATATTTTATAATATATTTTTTTAATTTTTAAGTGTGGAGGATTGGTTTTCCAAGGGGAGGGAGATGGGTTATTTATACTTGAGGAGAGGGGTATTTTTAGAATACAATATTGATTAAAATACTATATCAAAGGTAAACCTTATAATAGTTATTTTTTGAATATATGAATAATATATAAATAAAATAATACAATTTTATGGATTTGAACCCCTTTATAATTCGAATTCAAAAGTTTATTAAAAAAGAAAGTGGAAAAATGAAAAATTATTATTTTAAGGGAACACTTTTCACAATAGACTTTGGAAAATAATTTTTAGGTTTATAAATTTTGTTTATTATTTTAAAATGATCCATTTATCTTATTTAATTTTTTATATTATAAAATAAAAAATTTATTATTTATTAATTCATTATTTTATCATTATTATGTCATAAAACATGCATTATTTTAAAGACAATATTTTTACCATTCACATAAAAATTGAAGTATTTCATAAAATTACTAAAAAATAATCATTAGAAAATTTAGACATGATGATTTCAAAAATGATATTAATTTTATAAAAATAATTTTCTAACATTTGATTTTTAAATTTTTATATAAAAATTATGATTTTTATGAAATACCTTAAAATACAGTTTATTAAAAACATGCTTATATTTTATTTAAGTTTTTATTCTTGATATTTATTTTATGGAATTAAAATATTTATATTTACCTAAATTACTCATGAAAAATATTATTTAGATTACATTTTATAATTTTGGGGTCAAATTACTATTCCAACGATTAGGTTACCATCCCCAAAGGTCAAGTTACTATTCTTGACAGTCATGTTACCATTTCAATGGCCACATTACTGTTTCAATGGTCATATTACCTCTTAAAAATACATATTCATTCCTTTATTCTAAATTAAATTTAATCCCCCTTAATGTTTTAAATTTCTATTTTTTTAAAATGGGGATTGGTTTACTAATATTTTGTTTCTTTTCCATAGTGTTGTTCATGGGACTGATGATTCTAGAAGATTGGGGTGATCCATATTTTTTCATTGTAGTTTTTTTATTATATAGTTTTTTGTCTTCTTATAATGTTTGGAATTTTCATGGGTTTAGTTACTGATTAATGTAATTATTTCTATTAATAAAATAAATTTCTTTTGGTTTATTTCTATGTTGTATGTGTCAATATAATCTAACACACAATTATTTCAATAAAAAAATGTCATTTATAGACTCTGATTTATTACATTATTCCATCCTTTAGAAATTTCATCCCTGAAATTTAAAATCATATTCTCATTTGAGAATAATTGAGGGTACTTATATTTTATTTTTTCCGCCAATTCACACATCGCCTCTTCATATTTTTGGTTCTGCCATAAAACTTTAATAAGGTGAGTTGTCTTGTTGTGTTGAAATTTGTATTTATGGTCTAAGAACATCATTGGATGCTTCTCATTAGATATTTCATTCTCCACCTGTACCACCTCTAAATTTAGTACATGTGAGGGATGAGTTATGTACTTCCTCAGGAGAGATATATAGAATACATCATGGACTGGAGACATATTTGTTGGAAGTTCTATTCAATAATCCACTGATCCTATATGATCAAAGATCTAAAAGGGACTAATTTACCTAGGGACGATCTTACATTCTTTCTAAAATACATGACTCTATTTCATGGTGATATTCAAATGAAAACCTTATATTCAACTTCAAAATCCAAGTACCTTTAAGGATTTTCAGCATATCTCTTCTACCAACTCTGAGCAATTTTTTTTTGTTATTGGATAGCTTGAACCTTCTCTATAATCGTTTTCATAAGATTAGGTCCAAGTAGGTTCTATTCACTAATATTATCCAAAAAATTAGGAGTTATATAATGATTCCCATATAGGGATTCATATGGATCCATTTGAATACTCGAGTGAAAGCTGTTATTGTATGAGAATTTAACTAAAAGGATATGTTTATCCCATACAACATTAAATTACATTGAGTAGACTATTAGTATATCCTAAAGTTTATAAATATTATTTTCAGATTCACTATCTATTTGGGGATAAAATTCCATATTGAAATTCAATTTATCATTCAAATCATGTTGAATAATTGTTCAAAACATACAAGTGAACCTTGGATCATGATGAGAGATGATTGAAATTGGTTACCCATGTAAACTCTCCACATATTCTTCTTATATCTTGGAAAGTTGTTCAAGTGAGAAATCTTCCTGAATAGTGATGAAGTGGATAGTTTTGGGGATCCAATCCACCATAACCCATATCACATTTATTCCTTTGGATTCCTTCAAGAGACCAGTGAAAAATTCCATGGTGATGCTTTCCCATTTTCATGTAGGTATGGGAAATGGTTGCATCACCCCATTGGACTTATTTCACTCTACTTTAAATTGATGATATACCAAGAACTATGAGGTGTACTCAGTGATCTCATTATTCATATTAACCCACAAAAAGTTCTCTTGAAGAAAATAATACATATTGGTACTTCTTGGATGGATAAATAAAGATGAGCTATGAGCATTATCCAATATCTCCTTTTTTATCTCAGGTGATAAAGCCACATACAATATAGTCCAAAAATGAATGAGACCATCACTATCATTATATAACTCATGAATCTTTCCTTTACTACTTTTAACTTATTTTGAATCTCCATATCATCCTTTTACATCTTCTTGATTTTCTCTTGGATAGATGGTTTGGTAAACATTTGGGAAAGGTAGGATGTATTCCCTACCTTTAGGATTTTTAGATCCATCCTTTGTATATATAGTAAGATAATCTCTTTATCAATCAACATCATGGATAGAGTATCATGTTATTTTATGCTAAGAGGATAATCCACCTTGTCCAACTTTCTAGGATGGTAGTGAATAGAGAAAAAATAGTCCTTGATTAGATCTAATAATTTTTATTGATGCATGTTGAGCCCCTTTTGTGTGAACATACAATATAGAATCTTGTGATATGTATATATGTGATAATTATCACCACAGAGGTAGTGAATCCGAATATTTAAAGAGAAGATCAAAACTGCTAACTCAAGATCATGTGTTTGGTAGTTTTTCTAATAGGTCTTCGACTATCGTGAGACATAAGGTATCACTTTATCATTATGCATGAGCACACAACCCAATCATTTCTTTGATTCATAATTTTATATAAAAAAAATTCTCTAATTGATTTTAGTGTGAGTACAAGTTCCATGATTAGCATCCTCTTGAGCTCCTTAAATCTTTACTCACATTATTCATTCCAGACATACTTTACCCCTTTCCATGTTAACTTAGTTAGTGGGCTAGAAAAACATTAGAATATTCTCACATAGTACCATGATAAGGTAAGAAAACTACTGATTTCCATAACAATAGTGGGGTTGTTCCATTTCTCAATTTCCTTTTTCTTTAAAGGGTCCACATGAATTCACTCATTTTTGATCATATACCCCAAGAATGTGACTTTTTTCATCCAAAATTTACACTTTCTAAACATAGCATATATTTTATCCATTATTTATGTCTTTAAATCTATCCTTAGATGATCTTCATGTTCCTCATTTATCTTAGAGTAAATTATAATATCATCAATAAAGACTACCAATTTTTTTAGGTATTCACTAAATACCCTATTTATTAAATCAATGAAGATTTCATGGGAATTAGTAAGTTTTAAGGGAATCACTATGAACTCATAGTGTTCATATCTTATATGGAAGTCTATCATCTAAATTTGTTCCTTCTTCACCTTTATGATGATATCAAAAATGAAGACCCCCATCGATAAGTACTGAGAAACTTGAATTTTATTGAACAAATCATCAATCCTTAGTAGTAAATACTTGTTATTTATGGTGACCTTGTCAGTCTCTCTATAATCGATGCACACATTAACATATCCATCCTTTTTCTTGAAAACAAGAACTAGTGAACACCAAGGTGATGGGATAGGGTATATAAAACCTTCATACAAAATAATCTTAAAGATTCTTATTTAACTCCACCATTTAGATCAGGGACATTCTCTAGGGGAATTTAGAGATAGGAGTGGATCCATGCATAAGATCTATTGAGAAATATACCTCAGGATCTGGGGTAAGTCTGGGAAAATATTTAGGAAATACATCAACATATTCTCTTACAATGGTAACTTCTTCAAGGTTGGTTCTTTACTTTTACACAACCATTTAGGAAATATATGATTCTTTATAGGGTATCATCACCCAAACTATTGGGGTATTTTCTAAAAGAGATTCATGATCTTACTTGAATTTATACAAGAGAATGAGATGGTTTAGAGCATATAAAAAGATCAATTTGTCCTAATAATTGATTCATTCTAAATATAACAAGGTCTAATCCATGCCCAATATAACATTAAATTATACCAAGGTAAGGATTATGATATTTTATAGAATAATCTTCTAGAAGACACTAACAAGATAAGAGTCCAACACTTGGGTTTCATTGATCGCACCACTATGTTTATTCACAGATATATCCACTTCAAGGTATCATGATTGTGATTAAATACTTCCAGAAAACTTGCAGGATATAAAGTAATTCCTAGAACCATAATCAAATAAAAATTTTTCTATTCTCAAGTGAATAAGAATTTTGCCTTACATGACTTCATTTTCATGTTACACCTCAGTGATAATAATGAAATATGATTTACCTTTCTATTTTCGCTTTAGTGGTTGTTTATGTTTATTATCCACAAGGAATTGTGGTTTAGTGCATTGGCTTGTATAGTGACCCTAATCCATACAGTTGAAGCATTGAACCATGGTTTGTGCCTTCCTTTCCTCTACCATGTTTTTTGGATTCTTCATGTCTCTATTAAATTCATTACCTCAGTGGTATTATCTCCTAAAATTGAAGCATTTTCATATCCCATTGAGGAAATTAACATGATGTTTCTTCCAATATTTTTGACATGTGGGTGGTTGGATCTGCTTTCCCCCTTTTTCATTCGATTCATTATCCCGAAACTCCATCTTTTATTTATTATCTTCATTGCCATGAGACCATTATAAAAACTATATCTCCACTTTTAAAGAACATCAAGATACTTCTTAATAATACCTAAACTCTTATATAGCTATATACATTTGATTATGTGGTTTCAAATCACTAAATAATCTATCTATTTTTCTATAATTGTGGATAACAAAACCTGAGGCATAGCTTAACATCCTTATAAAGTTTTCCTCATAATTCATGATAAATTCTCCCTCCTTTTTCATAAGTTCTAGGAAATATCTCTCCCTATTTGATTTAATATTTTGAGGGAAATAATTGTTAAGAAATAACTTCTTATTGTATTCCCACTCTATTTATTCCATTTCATCCTTTGATTTGGTATTATTTATCAATTCCAACCATTGACTGGAATCTTTATCTAAATGATAGATGGCCAAAGTCACCTAATCCATCTCAAAAAAGTGAATCACACAAAATATATTACCATTTAGTTTACCCATTTTTCCACGATAAGTGGATCGAAAGGCTTACTAAATGGCGATGGTCATTGCTACATAAAAGACTTGATTTCCAGTTTTTCCTTCTTAGGTAAAGGAATATGTTCTACATGGTTTAGGTTATTGTTCAAAACCTAAGATAATTCAGTAAGTATGACTATAAATTTTGAACTCCACCTTCTATTGGATTGGGAATTTTGTTTAGGTAATCGTTACATTGTCCCTCATATAGGTTGTTAGTTTAGTTTCTCCTGGTTCCCAACATTTTCTAAAATATAAAAGGTTTAAATAAAATATAAGCAAAAAAAGTATTAATAAATAATTTATTCTTATGTGAAAATTAATTCTAATTTCATATATTATGGAATATATATATTATCATTTTTCTCTAATAATGCTTCTAGGATCATATAATTTAATATTTAAAATAAATAATATATCCTTCATAATGGTTTTCATAGAGTTTGTGGTTAACTGAAGCATATCCTCAAGGAGTGTCAAACCAAGAGTATAGTAAGGACACTTTTTTTTGTGCACCAAGTGACAATAGAGTCAATTCCAAATTCACCTTTTTTGAGTTTATTACCATTATATACAACTATTCCAGGGCCACATCCACTTTTAGTATCCAGATTGGTATTTCATTGCTTAGAAACCAAATAATATATTACTTTACCAAAAACTTAGGACGTTACTATTAAAATTTAGGCTCATCCTTAGGGGTTTCACTAAAATTTTATAATAAAAATTCCCAAATTAAATAAACCACACTATAATTCCAACTATAGTGAGCCAATATTTCGTTACATGACCTATACATAATTTTTAAGATATACAACATAATAGTGATACAATATAGGACCCAAATGTTTAGTATCTTGGGAAAATTAGGATCATACATAAATTATACATAATAAAACCTAAAAATTATTTAAATTATTATTATTTATCCTTTTAAATATATCATTATTTCCTTAGTACATGTAATCACCTGAGGATATACATAAAAAAATGAGGTGATCTAAAAACTCGGTAAGGGGAGGAATAAGGGTCATGAATCAATAGAAAATGGGTGAACATAATCAATATCATCATATCATAAGCATAGGATAAATATCATAATAATGAGGGAAACATTTGATCAAGACATGTAATGTGGAATATGAATAATAATGAAAAATCATAACATAGTGGTCAAATATCCCCACATAGTTGTTAACAAATCTTTCATCATGTTTACACATAACATATGTGTATAAAATGTAGCATCATAATTGTGAAAAAATATAGAATAATGTTCATCTATAATACATATAATATTAGGAGATATATTACATTTACCAATTCATTAGATGAATATATAATTACTATACAACCTGCCACATTATAAAATTCTCATAATCATACATGAAACATGGGAAGGGATCAATCATAGTAATTAAATAATCCCATTGAAAGGAATAGGTTTCATAAAGGTTTTTTATAACATACATTAATGAATATCATTTTGGGTTTCCAATTTAATAATGGAAATCATTGTTTGTAAATAAAACATCATCGTTCTTGAGTGGATATGAAATAACTCAAGAGTCAATGTGATGTTTTGGAAAATTAAATTGTTTTTGAAAATGATTTGTAGATAGCTTATAAAACATTTTTAAAGGGTAGAAATATGTATATACATGAAAATAAAGATTAGTAATAGTGTAATAAAATTTTAAGGAAATTCTATGAATATCCATACAAAAAATGTTGTGAAATAAGATACAACGAAAAAAAGAGTTTGGTTAGAGAATCCCCTTAACTTAAATCTCTCTTTATTTCATCACATACATAATAATAAACTTAGGTTTATTAAATTTTTTTACCATAAGTTAATTATTTTAATTTTTTTATTTATTTATCAATTATAATAATTGTATTATATTTCTCAATTCTCATTGTTAAATGTGAAACTTTTTTATATCATATTTTCTTTAAAATTTACCCATTTTCCTTCAATTTCACAATATATGTTCAAGGTTATTTATACATAATTATAATTAATTATAGAATCTTAAAAACATATATTTATATATTTATATATCAT
Organism: Viscum album; assembly: GCA_963277665.1. NCBI lineage: Eukaryota > Viridiplantae > Streptophyta > Magnoliopsida > Santalales > Viscaceae > Viscum > Viscum album. The sequence goes on from OY728123.1 coordinate 1,931,074,615, forward strand.
AAATAATTTATTGTAACCAGCCATAAGTGTGGAAATATGAAAGGAGTTGGCAATGTCCCCATTAGCGGTTAACTATGCATTAACATGACACTGTCGAATGAAGAAGAAAGAGAAGTATGAAATATAAATAATTTATAAATATAATTTTATACCAGTTTAACATCATTAATATAATTATTATATACTATTAAATTAATCTTATAATATTTGGTTTTTAAATTAACTGGGAATAAGGTGAAAAGAAGAGGATTATAGGAGAAGAGTTGATAACAACTTACTTTGTTATGGGTGTTTATTCTCTAGTACAACACTAAAATCACTTGATTCTTGGATTTGGTCACTCCATAATATCCATAAGCATTCTAATTACGTTGAGATAGAGAAGATTTTGGTAGAGGTTATTGGAGTTGGTTCCCTAGAACCAATTTCTATGCACTTTATGATTACATATATTCATAGTTTTGAATATTAATAAAACTACTTATCACATCATGATTATTCTTATGCATGAAATAGAATTTTATAATGTCCTATGAGTATTTTTTGCACTAAAATATCATAATATTTTTTCCACAATGATGAGAAAATAGATGTTCCACAACAATATTCTTAAATATATGTCCCATAGCCAGATGATATCTTCTGAAGGGACAAAGAAAATATTGGATACTGGGGGTAATAGTATCATAATAAATTGAGACACATTCACATGGATGTCTCCCTTGGTAATTTCCATTGTAGTATATTTGGATAATGATACCTTTTATTAGGAAAAACAAATTTATATATTTCATTCTATATTTATATATGCGGACATGTGTACTGATCCTTACAATTTAAAATTATTTTTAATTGATATTATGAGTCACATACTTTGATGTATTGATAAAAACATGATGAAATATGTCCTCAATGAATTAGGATATGTTGGGTGCATCATGAGTAATGTTTCATTATTGTAGAATGTGAGAAATGATTCTTTCCCTTTTATTATTTAATGTAAGTTGATATCTCAGGACCACTGATGGAAATGATATAGCCAAAATAAATACATGGCCATAGTGTTCGGAAGGAAAGTTAAATTTCTAGAAAGTAAAAGCAATAGACACCGAACACATATGTTGATGACACCGGTATACAACCTACTTGATTAGAGATATCGTTATAAATGTATTATATAATATGGTAACCATCCATATGAGGTTGTATTCCACTTTGTAATTAAATTATTTCTCTATGGATTCCTTAACGTGTTTCTAAATGCTAAACTTTGACTTTGGGCCACTTCACCTATTTCCACTATGAAAGAGGCATTGAGGGTCACACACTATGTGTATTCATAATATTAGTTAAATTATAATATTATTTATTATTTAAAAATTTGATTAAATATTATTCCTATATGTGGTTTAATAATTATTCATGTTTTTTATCACATATATTCCATCACTGGTTATTTGAGATAATATTTTGTGAGAATAATATTTAATAAATATTTATTTTCTATTCTGTTAATGTAATATCAATTTATTTATTGGTGAATAATGCAGGTATATTTATTTATTAAATAAATAGCCATTATTTAGGGTTTGATAAATATTGTGTTGGAATTAAGAACTAAGTTTTAGGTTTGATGAGAAATAATATATATTAAGAATTATTTTAAAAAATATTTAATTAATTCATGGGTTTAGTGGATGCCAAGAAAAAATGATAACAATATTATTATTTTAGACATGGGGTTTTATAGGGGTTAAATAAATAATAAAGGAATCTATTAAAATTTTATTTTCTAACCCTAGCGTTATATAAACCCAATTATATTATTTTTATGAGTATACTAATTCATTTTGGTTGTGCACAACGACATCCAAAGAGAATTATCTCGAATCCATAGAGAGGTCCCTCTCTAATAATTCTATAAAGAACGGTGAGTAATAATCCTTCTCCACCACTCTCAATTCTAGAGATATAAAATAGAACAATTCTTTGAAGAGATTCTTGGGATGATCAAAGACGAATGGTGTAAGCATTAGGATCTACCACACTAGCACTAGGAGATTCCTAAGTAAATGTTTAGAGGTTCATGGAACATGTGTGGATCTCCGTTGGAGGGAATCTACTCTTGATTACTATAATATAATTAAGGTATAGTGTAATGATATTTTTAGGTTCATCTATGAAAAAATAATTCATCATATGGTAATTATTTAATTATTAAAATTAATTATAAATAACATGTGATGATCCTATGCTTTGGTTCTGAAGTTTACTTGTTAATTAATATTTTATTCAATTATATAGGTCATAGTGTTTATCATCGATTTAAATCTCAAATTTATCATTAATTATGATAAAAAACTGATTGGGTAATGACCGATCCTTCACTAAAATTGTTCTCAGAACCATGAAGTGGTATCAGAGAGATCACATGATTATTTATAATTATTTAAATACTATTGATTTAATTATGAATTCATCATTAGTTTTCAATTTTAGTTTAATAGTTCTTCAATATGAATCATGATATATGATATTATTCCCATTTTTTCTCCCAAATATAATCAAATCAATGAATTTTATAAATGAAAAACATTCAAAGAACTCATTTAGAGGTGCCAATGATTCTGTCCAGATAGCATAAGTGTACATGTTGTGTACCCATGTTCAATGCACCATGAATTAATTCAGAATTAATTTGTGCCATATGAATTTATTACATGTGGTGTGTTTGAATACACATCACGTGTTGATCAATCTAGGTTGACACATGACCAGCCAGACTACCCGGTGTGTAACATTCGCACATGACGTATAATCCATTAGTCAATGATGGGCCATGTATTCACTTACATGACGTACATTACTAGTGATCATGTAACTAAGAGACCATATGTCATGTATCCCATGTACATACCATGTACTCTATTAATTTATGTGGTACAATTATATTCTAAATCCCTAGGTGTGTTCCATAGATATATGATCATGAATATACACACCATGTAACTAGATTGTACATGTGGCGTATATTTCCAAATTACATAGAAATAAAAATTAAGTTAATATACCACTTAAAACTTATCCAAATGTGTTTCGTGTGACATTAAATTTCTTCTTACATTCCATAAGATGTTTTTATATATTTATATTAAATTTCTAATTAGTTTTTGGGTAATTATTGGAACTGTATATCTTGTATAAGTTGTAATATAATTATTACTCTACACGCATTGAGGGATAACAAACTATGTAAATAAAATGTGTTCCCCAATACATTAAGTTTCATCATACATTCTATGAAATTACATGATAAGTTGTGTATGCTATATAAAACATTAGTACACAGTATGTGAATATAATACATGCTAGGTAGTTCAGATGGGTACTCACCATGTTTCTACCAAGGTACATGTTTTGTAAAACTTTTATTTTAAATAAATTTGGTTAATTTGTTTAAAAAGATGATGGATGATAATATCAAGAAAATTCACATGATAATTAAGATAATATAACTGATTAATTAATGAAGATAATTAATTGACTCGAGTGTGATTTATCCTAAAAGAATAGTTAAGAATTGAAAGATATTTTATTAAATGTGTGTGTGGATGATCATGATCATAGGCCATAACATTGTATTTTATTGGTTTATTTATAATTTATTATTAAATTAAATTGATGGTATGCATGTCATCCCTTATATAATTATGTAAGGGTTTGCGTGCCCACAGATTATTTTATATAAACCACATAACCAATTATTTAGTTCCACTCACTTGCATGTGAGTAAAAACTTATGTAATAGATAAAGACCCTAAGATTTTGGAGTCGGTTCAATTTTGGAGCTGAGGTGAATCCAATCTATGAGATATATGGGTGGACAGGTGGAAAGTCTCATTATTAACCATTTCATGGTTCAAGGTTTCCCCCCTAGGTTGAATGTTTTTTTTATCATCTACTATATTAACTAAACATAAGTAAAATATCACGATCATGCCGATTTATTATTTTATTTATGTAAAATTTCATGGTTATCTCATTATGTATGTTTTTTCACGATCACATGAAATAATTAATTAAAAAGAATGCAAGATATAACTAAAATAAATTGGATTATGTATAAACTTTATCTAATAAATGTTTAATCACATAAGTAAATCCACTTAATATTAACAAGCATGTAATAAAGATAAAATTTGAAAATTTACACATAAATATTAAAACCACCTCAATTATATATATTAATTCGGTATAGACTTTTATTACTTAAGATAAAATCAAACCATAGTTCAATGTTCTTATTCGAACCAAGTTGGGGTGTATTCAATTATCAAGAAATTATAACTTGAATTTTTGGGTTGAATTCACTTGGTTCACATCAAAGGTTGACTGCCCAAGAATAAATTGGTGTAACTAAGAGGAAAATGTTGAAGAAATCCAAATTAAGTATTTTAGGATTAATGAGTCCACTAAATAGATCAAGGAATTGAGAGTTAATGGAGTTGTAATTTTAATACCTACTTAAAACTCTTCAAATTTCTTGATCGTCCAAAGTCAGGGTGATGAGAAGGAGAATATGGGTCCTTTCCAATAGAATGTTCAAGCAACTAGATTTTCTGAAGTCAATGGTGAGGGATATTAGGTTTGATAAAATAGTGGGAGATTCATAAATATAATATTTATGTTTATCTACTATTATAAATTAAAGTAATAAAGTTCTACTCTTTTTATTTGTAGAAATGGAAATAAGTATGACTCAGAACATTTCTCTATAATCCATACTTGATAAGGATAATCTTATAATAGGAACTAATTTCCAAGAATGGAAAATTTTCTTACATGTTATCTTATTCCATGAAATTAAATTATATGTCCTAGAAAATCTTATTCCTGAAGTTGCTAACCAAGTGGTTAGTGATGATGAGTTGTCTCTCAGTGAGAAAAATTTGAAAGATGCCACATATGTTCAATTTTTATGCTATCATCCATGAATAATGATATTTTAAAGGAATATGAGGACATGTATAGGTATAAAATTATTTCCCAACTTCCAAATATCTACCAAGAGAAGGCGAGACAAGAGAGATATAATATATCTAATGTTTTTTTCACATGAAATATTGGTGAGTCAGAACCAATAGGGCCTCATATAGTTAAGATTATTAGATACATTGAACACTTATACAAATTGGTCATTAAATTTCCAAATTATTTGTGCACAGATCTCAAACATTACTCACTTCCCAAGTCATTCTCCAGCTTTATTATTAATTATAATATGATAAATAAATAGAATATTATTTTAGAAATATTTACTCTCATTCTCTAAATTGACAAGGAGATGGGTTCTAACAATCCCACGGTCCTTATGGTGAATAAGAAAAGGTAGAACAAGTCATAGGGTCCAAATACTCATAATAAGTGTAAATATTTTGATTATTATATTTCTAATAAGAGTAAGATTCAAAGGAAATCAAAGGAAACATAAGCAGTATGTTTTTATGTGGAAAAAAATGCCATTGGAAGAGGAACTTCACCCAAAAGCAAGGGGAAGATAAAATTGATTTCATTATCTAGTGTAATATTTCAATATCTACACATTAGGTAATAAATATAGCTTATGGTGCTCAAATCTGCATCCAAATGAAGGAACCAATTAAATTTCAAAATATATCTATAGGAAAGGTGGATTTGTGGGTTTCTAATGGTGTGAGAATGGATACTCTAGCCATTAGAGACTACTACCTTTTGTTTCCAACATGAATGATATTGATTTTATGGGATTGTAATTATGTACCAGCTATTACCAATAAAACATTTATGTATCCTGGTAAGAAAAAAATGATTTTTTTTCAAGTTTGGAAATAAACGTTGTTTATTTTATACAGACAATATATATTATTGTATTAAATATTTAAATATTGGTATTTATGTTTTTAATTATGAAAAACAAGTATTATTAATTGATAATGAATTATGTTCACCTGACTTATATAACACCTAGATATGACATCACCATATTGGTCATGTAAATGAGAAGCATTTAAAAACTCTCTATAAATATAGTTATTTTGATTCTTTTAAGCTAAAACCACTTGAATGATGTCATGATTATTTACAAGGTAAAATGACCAAAAAAACATTTAGTAGATTGGGTGAAAGGGCTATAGAGCTTCTACAATTGTATACACTAATTCATTTAAACCATTTCTAGTATAAGTAATAGGTATGTATTCTTAATTTATAACTTTTATTGATGATTTGAGTAGATATAGCTAGGTCTAATTTATGAGGTATACGTTCGAGTCCTTTTACAAATTCAAATAATTCAAGAATGAATTATAGAATCAAATTGGAAATATGATATAGACAATTTGATTGGATTGATGTGGTGCATATCTTAACCAAGAGTTTATCATCCTTATATGGGAGTTTAGGATTATTTCTCAACTCAATCCACCTTAGAGGCCACAATGGAATGAAATTATTGAAATGAGGAACCATAAATTTTTTGAAATGGTAAGGTTGATGATGAGTCATACAGATCATCCGTTAACCTTTTTGAAATATACATTACAAACTGCAGCATACACACCAAACTGAGTATCAACTGAGGTAAAAAATGGAATTCCCTTCAAGCTATTGAGTGGAAAGAAACCTATTTTTCACATAAAAGTGTATGGGGTTACATGTAATTTGTTAAGGCTATCTCTTGAAACAAACTATCACCCTAGGGAATAATGATTTTTCTTTATAGGGTATATTATGGAAACAAAGGGATACTACTTATAGAACCCCTTAGGAAAGAAAGTGACAATCACTAAACATGCTATATTTATTGAGAGAGAGAGCACATCCTCAAGAAGGATAGTGGGAGAAAGATTTAATTCGATGAAGTTTATGCTCAATATATATGAGAGTTTGTTTAGGAACATATTCCATAGGTCCCCATGGATAATGTATTTCCTGAAATAGAAGTATTGCGTTTGAGCACCAGAGAGGTATGAGAACTAGAGAGATATGGTCTTCTATTCACCAAAGATGGTGAATCATTATTAGTTGGAAATAATGAATATTTCTCCTAAAAATAGGTATTATAGATCTTAGAAGTTTAAATATGGAAAGAAGATATGAATTCTAAAATGTATTCCATGTATCAAAACCAGGTTTAGGTTCTAGTCGATCCACCAGTTGATGTAAATCCTATTGGGTGAAAATGTGAATTCAATAGAAAACTAGACATGAAAGGTAAAATAAGTACCTAAAAAGTCTGTTTAGTTTTTAAAGGGTTTAAACAATTTCAAGAAATCAAATATTATGAAACCTTTTCTCAATTTTCCATGTTTAAACCAATCATAATTCTAATTTCTATAACATATTACCATGACTATGAAATTTTGAAGATGGATGTCAAAATTTATTTCTGTAATGGGAACCTTCAGGAATATATGTATTTGATAAAACCAAAAGGGTATTGGAATCCAGGTGATTCCAAAAGGATATTAAAGTTATAGAGATCCATTTATGGACTGAATTAAGAATCGAAGTCATGAATAATTTGGCTTGATAAAGCTATAAAAGAATTTGATTTCATTATGAATGAATGTTATCCATGTCTTTCCAAGTTTTTTAGTGGGAATGAGGTCATTATCCTAGAAGTATATGTTTATGACATATTACTTATTAGAAATACAATAATAGTCAAACAGTCTATTAAGGACTAGTTGAAAAAGTGTTTCTCCATGAAGGATTTAGATGAAAAATCCTACATTATAGGGTTCATGATCATTCACGATTGATCAGATACTAAGTATATTTAATATGGAAAAATCCAAGAGGTGATTTTTTCTAGTGTCAAATGGTATACATATTTCTAAGAATATGTTTCATTAGACATAATAGGAGAAAGAGATAATTAGTAATATCCCATACTTTTCGCTGATAAGATTAATCATGTATGCCATGTTATGTACTAGACTTACTGTTTTATATGCATTGAGTATGGTATATAAATATCAAGATGATCTAGGTGAATAATATTGGTCTTATATTAATAATATATTTAGTTATATGAGAATAACTAATGATATTTTCATGGTTTATGGAGAAGATGAAGAGCTGGTCATCAGGGGTTATATAGATTCTAGTTTTTAGATAGATCATACTGATTTGAAGTCAAATTCAGGATATGTTTTCAATATTAACGGAGGATGTTTGAGATGGAGGAGTTCAAAGTATCAAGTTGTCCTCAATTCTATAGTTAATTCCAAGTATATAGCGGCTTATGATGGAGCCAAATAAGATATTTATGTTTGAAACTTTTTCTAGGATTTTTATGTGGTGCCTAGAAGTAAAGTACTTATCACATTATATTGTGATAATAATTTAGTGGTGGATCTTGAAAAAGAACCATGGTCACACCAACAAACAAAGTGAATACTCTAGAAGTATCACATATTGAGGTATTTTTTCAAAGGGGTTATGTTATAGTTATTAAATTTTCCATAGAATTAAACATGGAGGAACCCTTAACTAAATAATTATCTCTGTAGAAGAATGAGTATCATGTGAGAGCTAGTAGACTAAAGGCTATTAGTAGTTGCCTCTAGTGAAAGTGGGATTTTTTTGGAGTTAGTTCCATAGAACCAACTTATGTGTACTTTATGATTACATATATTCTTAGTTTTTAATATTAAAAAAAATACATATCACATCATGATTGTTCTTCTATGTTACATAGTATGTGATAATTTCCTAAGAGTAGTTGTCGCATTGAAAGGTCATAGCAATTCCCTTATATTATGAGTACCCATAAGTTCCACAATTATATTCTTAATATATGTTCTACAACCGAATGACATTTTTTAAAGGATCACTGACAGTACAGGATATCAGGGTTAGGTGTCTCATAAGACATTGAGACACCTTCTCACGGTGTTCATCCGTGATAATTTCTAGTGTATGAGATTATCAAAACGAGACCCACTAGTAAGAAATCAATATTTATATGTGTCAATGAATATTACTATATACAGATGTTTATATTGATCCTTAGACTTTGATATTATCATTAATGGATATTATTTATCACATTATTTGATGTATTGATGAAAACTGTGACAACATATGTTCACATAGAATTAGGATAAGTTAGGTGCGTCATGAGAAATGTTTAATTAATGAATAATGTGAGAAAGTATTTGTCCATTCTTTTATTTAACAAAAGTTGATATCTTAGGTCCTTTGATGAAAATGATATAGCCTAAATAAATACATGTCCATGGTGTTTTTTAAGAAATTTCAATTTTTAGAAAATCAAGGAAAGAGATACCAAGCATATAGGTTGATGGAACCAACATGAAACCTGCATGATTAGAGATATCAAAATAAAGGGATTATATTACACAGTAAGAATCCATATGAGGTTATATTTCATTGCGACATTAACTTATTTCTCTATGGTTTACTTAGAATATTTCTTGATGCTATCCTTGAACTTTGAGCTACTTCACCTATTTCCACAAAGAAATAGGCCTAAAGGATTACACATTAAGCATATCCATAATCTCAATTAAATAAAATTATTATTTAATATTTAAAAAGCAGATTAAATATTATTTTCACATGTGGTTTATTAATTATTCATGTTTTCTTGATCATATATATACTATAAATGGTTATTTGAGACAATATTTTGTGAAAAGAAAATTTTATAAATATTTATTTTCTATTTAGAAAATATAATATATATTTATTTATTATTGAATAATGCAGTGATATTTGTTTATTAAATAAATAGTCATTATTCAATACCTTATAAATATTATGGAGGAATCATGGAACAAGTATTATTTCTGATGGGAAATAATATATATTAAATATTATTTTAAATACCATTTAATTAATCTAATAGTTTAGTGCAAGTTGAGAAATAATAATAATAATAGTATTATTATAGACATGGGTTTCTATGGGGATTAATTAATTAATAAGGGCACCTCTGCAATTATTATTTTATAGCTTGAGTGGTATAACCCAATTATGTTATTTTATTAAGTGGTCCAATTCATTTTGGTTATCAAAGCCCTATAGAGCTCCCTCTCGAAGAACACTCTCAAGAACAAAGAGTAACCATCTTCCACCAGCACACTTAAGTATAGAGAGATCGATGCAAACCCTTACTTGAAAATATTATTTGGGTGATAATAGATGAGTGCCACAAGTGTTAGGATCTACTGTACTAATACTCAAATATTCCTATGACGATGTTTAGAAGCTCATGGAACACATGTGGATCACCACTAGAGGGAATCTACTATTGATTCCTACAACGCAACACTGGTATGAAGTATAAACCTTATCAGATTCATCAATGAATAAAAATTTCATTGGTGGATAATTCATTAATTATTTAAAATAATTATAAATAATATGTGATGATCCTACACTTTAGTTTTGGTGTTAACTTGGAACTTAATATTTGATTCAATTCCATTGGTCATGGAATTTATAATCAATGTACATCTCAGATTAATCATTGATTATGTCAAAAATATGAGCTGGGAATTCCAGATCCAGAACATATACTATGCTCATAACCAATAGATGTTTGGATTTGTTAAGTAAGGTAGGAGTGGTATTACAAGGGGAGTGAGAGAGATTATTTATACATGAGGAGAGGGACATTTTCAGTATAAAATATTTATTAAAATAATATATTAAATGTAAACATTATAATAATGATTTTTCAAAAATATGAATCATATATCAGTAAAATAAAATTGTTTTAGGACTTTAATCCCATTTTATTTTTAATTCAATAGTTTATTAAAAAGGAAGGTGGAAAAATGAAAAATTGTTATTTTAAGGGGTCACTTTTGACTTTAGACTTTGGAAAATAATTTTCTAGGTTTGGAAATTAAGTTTAATTTTTTTAAATGACCCATTTAACTTATTAAATTTTTAGGGTTGAAATAACATAATTTATTATTTATTAAGTCATTATTGCATCATTATTATATCCTAAAACATGTGGTATTTGAAAAATAGTATTTTTTAATATCCATCTAAAAATTATCATTTCTAGAAAATTAAAGAAAAATAACCATTGGAAAATTTTGATGTGATAATTTAAAAAGTGATTCATTTTATTAAAATAATTTTCTAACATAGGTTATTTAAATTTTTTATATAAAAAGTATGTTTTTTATGAAATATCTTGAAATAAAGTTTATTAAAAATGTAATATTAATTTCTCATAGTTTTTAGTCTTGATATTTATTTTATAGTATAAAAATATTTATATTTAATTAAATTCCAAATGATAAATAGTATTTATATTATATTTTGTAATTTTTTTTGTCAAATTTCTATTCCAGTGGTCATGTTACTATTCCAAACGATCAAGTTACTATTCCCAACAGTATAGTGACTATTCCAATGGTCACATTACTATTCTAATGGTCATATTACCCCTGTTAGGTCCAAAAGGGGCCTAGATACCCTGTGGGGGGGGGGGGTGAATCAGGGTATGGATATTCTTTTTCAAATTATTCCTACCCCACTAGATCTTGACCTCTTTATTATAGGAGCCACTTTGTTTACACTTGTGTGTTTATTATGGTCACTTCTTTTCTACTTTATCTGATGATGATGCTTTGGATGAAATGTAGGGAAGCAAGAAGCAAGATATATATATTTTTACTTGGTTCAACCTCACTGGGCTAAATCCAAAGAGCATACAACAGTAATGTACTAATGTACCAAATACACCGAAGCTCACTGCAAATAATGTTCATGCTAGATCACTTCTATGCCTAGGCTCACTGAATTTACAATGTTTAGGGCCAAATCATATATTTCCCAAGGGTCACTCCCTATTTATCTCTATCTGTCTCACTGCCAGTAGAAAGGATCACCTTCTTCATCTTTCATTTCTCACTGCTCTAAAAAGGATCCACTCATAATTTATGGACTTGTAGGTCCCTTCATTATCACTAATGAATACATCCTTAGTTATAGATAGATGATATGTTGAAGTTCCTCCTTCATCCACTAATGAAAAACACTTTGCCTCTAAAAACTATGCATTCCATTTTGAAACTCTTTCACTATGAACACTGCCTTTGTGAAGAACCCTCTTTTTTAAAGCTTAAAAAATCCTTTTCAAATATCCAACCTATTCGTGAAGCTTACAGATTCATAGAGCTCACAGGTTCACAAGTCTCACTATATCAAAGAGATCTCTAGATCACATATTTCACTACTTCACAGAGATCACACTGGTCTTTAAGATTTCACAATTCTAAAAAAGCATTCACGAAGCGCACATCCTCCGTAAAGCCAAATTGACCATAGCAGCATACCTTCCTTTTGTAGAGCTTAACTACTTCTGCGAATTCCATTTTCTTTCACAAATCTCACTGCTCTGCGAATCTCCTTCTCAATTCAAAAGTTTAAGGTTTTTCATTCGATCTCTCTACTCTTGTCTAGGGAGTCAAGGTCTATTTATAGGAAATTCCACTGACTCTAGAACCTTCCACACAAAGTTAGGTCCACATCAACTCAAATCGCAAAGCTCCAAAATTCCTGTTGAAATTATCTCTATATCGTGAAGAACAATGGTAATTTTTATATCATAGATCTCATCATAATCACAGAGCGTTATATCAATTAAATTGCACTACTGTCGCAATGCTCCCTTGCAATGACCTTTTCCTCTACTATTCGCAAAGCTCATCATAGTTGCAAATCTCATGGTCAACATTATTCATGTCTTTGAAAAATACAATTCACGAATCCCATATTCACAAAACTCATTAGTTTTCCATGTTCTGATGAGATCTTTAAAGAAATCCAATTTTCACGATGCTCACTAAACTCCAAATTATGGACCCCAAAAATTTGGTAAATGCTATAAAACGGTGCCACCTTGTATCTATTATTTTATACCGCCTCTGGATCTTCTATTACTTTGTCATGGTCCTTTTTCAACATGGATTGTCAAAAAAATATCTGGAACTTGAAAATTCACCATGAAAACCATATTTTTCAATAAACACAACCAACCCAAAAATGATGCAATGTTACCTTAAGGGATTTTTCCCAAAAATATCCCCATTTGGGTTTGTTGAAAACTCTTCTCATAATGATTCTCTACACATTGATACCTTACTAAAGCTCCTTCCATCATCTACCACTATTCACCTTTTATGATTCATAAGTGACCAAATATTAACTCACCACATACTATAAGCCCACATGATCAATGCTCGGTATACAAAACAAGATTAGTATGAAAAGTTCATCAATGAATCACTTCATTTATGACACCAATTGTTGATACCATTATGATACCAATTAAATCCTTTCATGATGAACCTCAACTATTGTGATATATCTTCTTTGACCGATCACTTCTAGCATTGTTAGATTTGAAACTCTCCCCCTATCTCATTGCTCTCCCCTATCATGCTGCTCCACATTCCATCTTCTCCTCATGTCTTTGAATAAGACATTTTCTCCCTTCTTTAGACATTGTTTCTACCCATTTAGGATTCTCTCTTTCTACCCCTTTGTTAATGAACCTAAAGGTCACTCCTTTCTAGTCTAAAATAGAGTAGAGAACAAAGATAAACATAGTAAGGAAAAAAAACCATACCTAGGTGGGGGGGTCCCACATACACACTTTTTCATGTGTGGGGAGTCAACTAGACTCCAAGAGACAATCAATGTCTCACAAAAGCTTCCTTGGGTAAGACCTTTGTTAGAATGTCTGCAACCTGTAGCTATGTAGGCACATACTCCAACTTCACCATTCCTTGATAAAATGATATTTGATCTCAATATGATTTTTCCTTGAGTGATGGACTATATTTTTTTATAAGATTAACAACACTCAAATTATCACATTGGATTATAATTGGATACTTCACTTCAATTCCCATATCATCAAGTTTCTACTTCATCCACAATAACTGTGTACATTCTTGAGTGGAGACAATATACTCAGCTTCTACGGTGCTTAATGAAATGAAATATTTCTTCTTTTTTAGCCAAGAAATACACAACCTACCAAGATATAAAGCACCTCCTGACATAGATTTCCTGTCATTTGCTGACCTGGACCAATCTGCATCTGTATATCCCAAAATGTCTGGATTAGATCTGTCATTATATGTCAAACCGAAGTCCATAGTTCCCTTAATATACTAATATATTCTTTTCACTTCAATCATGTGGCTTTCCTTGTGATTTATTGGATATCGCGCTGCTTGGCATGTGGTGAAAGCAATATCAGATCTTTTTGTAGTCAGGTATAATGAACTTCCAATAACTTGCCTATATTCTATTACATTAACTACCTTTACATCATCATATTTTGATAATTTCATATGATTAGCTACCTGAGTCTTCATCTCCTTAGAATTTCCATTCCAAATCTTCTCAACACCTCCTTGGAATATTTATATTGAGAAATGAATTTTCCATTCCACCCTTGTGTCACCAACCCCATCTTATTACCAATTATAACTTTCAATACAATTTATGCTCGAATCTTCGACTTTAATGATGATATAGATTTGAATTCATCATGGTCATTATTATTATTTTCTTCTGAATTAACATTTTTCCTCTTTTAGTCCCACTGAGTCTCTTACCTTCATATCGCCTTCATCAGACAAATGGTCACTATGTTATTGAATATTCTATTCATTCTCCACTATAGTGACATTGTTTCTTTTAACTATATTTCCCATCTTCTTGTTGGAAAATTATTGATATTATATCACAGCTTCTTGGTAATCTAAAAATAGTCAGCTGATACCATATAGACAGAATAAAGCAGATAATCAAGAAATACATGAATGATTCTACTTCTCCAGCAATATGTCTTCTCTCAATGGACAACTAACACATGAACTGGGTCATCCGATTATTTCTTTTATTTCTCTTGCATATGATTATGAGATAGAGATCTCACCCTATGATGCGATACTCTTATTGTTGTTAAGACCAATGTTTTGACCCAAAATCATTCTCCTTCTCCTACATCATTTATTCTCATGTGGCACTTTGTAATGAGCCACTAACAAAACCTCTAAGCCTAATGAGTCAAACTAGGTGTAGGAAACAAGGGATAATTTTAACAACACCATCACTGTACATTGTACACAATTAATTTCTATCATATTAAACTCTGATAACTAATTTGAATAATTTGATATTCCTAATAACATCACTTCACCACCTTGAAACTTTTTATGTGACTTACCCTTGGATTGTATCTCCCTAAAAACCCAAAACACTAGCACATCAGTTAGTATAATTTAAACACATAGGGAGAGGAGATATTCTAGAATCTTATAGAAAAGGATTTTGGTTGATCTTGATTGATTAACCCTTTAATTATTTCTTTCAAAGCATCACACTCATCCCTTTCCTACTCCAATTTCCTAGCAAACTTCAACTGTTCTGGCCATATGACTTGGCATTCTTTACCCACATCCTCTGTTCTCTTCTAACATTTAGGTTATGTGCATTTTAACTTCTTCAAAAGTTTTGGTTTATACCCACTAGTAAAAATCTCATTCTTTGAGGTTCCACCCGAATTCCATTTCTCAAGATTCTTTCTCTAAGCGGGAATCTCTCCACTAGACATCTTCTCTTTCTTATTCCTCCAATGGAGGGATCTTTCTGTTGACTTCACTTCCCATGGCGTGGCATGATATGTGAATTTTTCAGGACATTCTTTATTCATTTTTATTTTATCAATTGTTCGAGTCATTCCAACCTTTCTTGTTGGGTTTCAATCTTCCACCAATGTCACATTCTTCTTACTCACAACTGGAGTTTATATTCTCTTGTTCTTATAGGTTTGTTCATATTTTCTCCAGGAGAGATGTTGTGACTATAATAGAGGAGGTGATTGTTACACCTTTTATTGAGCTCCTTGGGATTTTCCTAAGACTGTAAATCTATTTTTTAGCTTACCATGTTGTATTCTAGTATATTCCTTTTCATTATATACTTCATGTGTTGTGGATCTCCTTCTAGGTTACTTTTCCTTCCCCTCTTTCTTCTTGCTGCACTGTCTGGCCAAATTCCCATGATTAAAACATATAAAACATCTTCCTTTAAAGGCATACCTCATTTCATCATTTCTCAGCTAAGATCTTGATTCTACATGCGTTATTTTTATGACATTGATCTCATGGGATTCCCGAAACATACTCATGGTGTGTACCATTCTTCCACAATAGAATCACTTCATGGATACTTTCTTCTGAGAGACCATTCTTTCAGACTTCTCAAGATGCTTCTTCTTATTCTTAGATTTAGAAATTTTTCTATCTTCACTACATGAAATATATTCCAAATCCTCTAAAAAAATCTTGATTTGTGGCCATGAATACCATGGAAATAGAACATGTTGTCACCATTTCTTGCAAATGTCCTCTTAGGTCTTTCTCCAGCACCTACATGATTTTCTTCATTTCTAAAACTATTCATCGATCTCTTTCTATAATTCAAGGGAGGGGATTAATCAAATCCAATACCAAACTTTCCAAAACTGTATGGTCTTTGAGATGAGAAAATATGCTATTGTTTCTCTTCAAAAATAACATATTTTTTTTCATTTTATCATCACTTATCAAAGGATAATAAAATAGTAAGTGAAAGGTATCCTTCATTTTAGGTTTTCCTTTGGTGTTGGATTTCTCCACTTATTTATTCACTAACACTAACTTTTCATCCAAATTTTGAATCTTCATATCCCTTCCTTCAAGTTGAGTATTGATTTCTCTCTTGAGATTATTCCTTCTACTGATCACATCTTCTAACTCACGTGTGAGATTATCCATCATGTCACATTGATCCTTTACTTTTAATTTTTATTCTATAATAGAATCATCATAGCATGCATTCACTTTTTTTAGTCTTTGATTCTCCTGAACTAATTTAGATTTATGTGCAGCAAGATCATCATTTTTAGCTTTCAAATTATGAATTTTATCTAAGTTTAGATTCTTTCCCTTAACACCATCTTTGATATTTTCTCTCTTTACAGAAAAATTTTGTAGTTCTTTAGTTTGGGAATAATTTTTCTACCTCAGATCAGTAGCCACATAAATAATCCTTTTATTTAAGCCTCTTAGCTTGTTGACCTCAATTTATAGTTCCCAAATCCAGATATCTTTACTTTTAATTTATTCATCCAATTTCTGATCCAATTCCTTTGTATCATGGAAAATTTCCACCATTTGACTTCTTAGAGTTTCTTCATCATCAGTATTTACATCATCACTTGGAATATCAGGTTCTGCTCTCATTCCTTATAAATCATTAAATGAGTAAGTATTTTCACTGTATGATTCATCCAAACCATTATTATGCTCACCACATGATTCCTTTAAATGAATCACCCTCTTTTCATTGAATCTTCTACACTGGTGAATTTCACAAGACTTTTGATTCTTCTTTTAAGTTCTTCCCTTTTCCACGTCACACTAAGATAAGAGAAAAATTAATATTTAACTTGAGAAATCGACTGAAATAAGTTAGAGAATTTTTTTTGATAAAATAAACCTTCCCTCTGGTACCAATTGTTAGGGCCAAATGGGGCCTAGATACCCTGAGGGGGGGGGGTGTGAATCATGGTATGAATATTCTTTTTCAAATTATTCCTGACCCACTAGATCTTGAACTCTTTATCACAAGGTTCTCTTTATTTGAACTTGTGTGTTTATTATGATCACTTATTTTCTTCTTTATCTGATGATTATTCTTTGAATGCAATACAGGGAAGAAAGAAGGAAGACACATATATTTTTACTCGGTTCACCCTCACTGGGCTATGTCTAAGGATCATATGATGACAATGTTCCACTGTACCAAATCCACTAAATCTGACTAGAAATAATTTTCTGGCTAGATCAATTTTATGCCCAGGCTCGCTGCCTTTACAGTGTTTCAGGTCAACCCATTACATTCCCAAGGGTCACTCCCTGTTTCTCTCTATTTGTTGGTCACTGATGATAGAAAGGACCACCTTATTCCTCTTCCTTTTATCACTGATCTAGAAAGGATCCACTCACAGTTTATGGACTTGTAGGTCTCTTTATTATCACTAATGAATACATCCTCAGTTATAGATAGATGTTCTATTGAAGTTCCACCTTCATCCACTGATGAAAAACACTTTTACCTTGAACACTATGTTGTACCTTTTGAAACTCTTTCACTAAGAACACTGCATTTGTGAAGTGCCCTCTTTTTCAAAGATCAAACAAGACTTTACAATGCTCCAGCCTCTTTGTGACGTTTACAGGTTTAAAGAGCTCACAGGTTTGCATTTATCAATAGATCATAGATCTCTCTAGATCGTAGAGCTCACTACTTTGTAGAGTTCACACTGGTCTTTACAATTTTGAAAATCTAAACAAGCCTTCATGAAGCGTACGTCCTCCGTAAAGCCAAACCAGCCTTAGAGGCATGCCTTACTTTCGCAGAGCTCAACTGCCTTTGCGAATTCCCCATCTATCACGAAGCTCTCATCTCCATGAATCTCCTTCACAATTAGAGAGTTAAAGGTTTTTCTTTTGATCTATCTTCTATTTTTGAGGGGGTCGAGGTATCTTTATAGGAAATTCCATCGACTCGAGAACCTTCCACACAAAGTTAGTTCCACATCAGATCAAATCGCAAAGCTCCGAAATTCCTGCTAAAATTCTATCTATATAAAAAATCACCATGAAAATTTTCAGATCAAAGATCTCTTTATAATCATGGATCGTTCCGTCAATTACTTTGTACCACTACTACAATGCTCCCTTGCAATACTCTTTACCTCTTCTATTTGCGAATCTTGTCATAATCGCAGATCTCATCGTCAACATTATTCATGTATTTTCGAAATAAAATTCATAAATCCCATCTTCACAAAACTCATGTTTTTTCTATTTTTGATGAGATCTTCAAGAAAATACACTATTCATGATGCTTACCAAACTCCAAATTTTGGACCCTAAAAATTTGGAAAACACTAGAAAACGGTGCCACCTTGTATCAGTTATTTTTTATCACCTATAGATATTTCATTCCTTTGTCATGGTTCTTTGTCAATATGGATTGTCAACAAAATCTATAGAACTTTGTAATTCACCATGAAAACATGATTTTTCAAAAACAGAACCAAGCAAAAAATGATTCAATTTTACCTTGAGGGATTTTTTCCCAACCACCTCCTATGAAAACCTTTTCACTCTATTAGTCTATATTCAATAAAATTCCTCTTAAGGTTCTATATTTACATTTTCTAAAATGGAGATTGGTTTAATAATATTTTTTTTCTCTTCTGTAGTGTTGTTTGTGGGGGGTGATGATTCTATTAGATTGGGGAGATACTAATTTTTCCATTGTAGTTTTTCTATTTTATATTTTCCCCTTATAATGTTTGGATTTTTCATGGATTTAGTTTCTAATTAATGTAATGATTTATATTAATAAAATCAATTTTTATTGGTTTCTTTATTTGCTGTGTGTTTAAAATATAGTATAACACACATTTATTTAAAAAAACATCATTTATAAACTATGGGTTATTAAAGAAAATAATTTCTGTTAATGTACGATATAGAATAATTTAATTTTCATATCTTAAAGAAAAATTAGTTATATAAAAACTGAATTTAAAACTAATCAATATAAGTTTGGAAATATAATTCATGTTTTTATAGAAACTTGGATTACTGAAAGAATTTTTTTTATATAAAAGGTAAATCCAGTTCTCAATACTATAATGAATTTTCTCATGGATTCCACATGTGATCACAAATTGTTTCCTAAAAAGAAACCTAGGTCATTTCCCATTGGTTTCCTTAGGTTTTACATACCCTAAAATTTATTCACAATATGGATTATAGAACCAAAATCAATCCAAAATGTGTTATAACTTGCATCAACCATATTTGATTCATAAAAAAACAAATAGATTGAAATACATTTATTTTCAAGTCATTTCTAAAATTTAGGAGAATTTTTCTTTTCATGTCATTTTCCTTTATAGAAGAAAAAATGATTTCATTCCTAATATTAGGTTGGGGTATCAATTTATCTTTCTTCATCCCATTGACTTAAAATTTATGAGTATTTTGTTTATGGTGCATTGTCAACATATTAGCTTCTTCTAATTATACTACAATCCTTTTTTTTCTTGAACACACATGGCCATTAATTCATTAATAGACTATTTATACTTATGTGTGTAGTAAGAGATTTTAAATGGCTATATTGATGTGGATTATTGTTGAGAATGTAATGCAACAGAAATGCCTTAGATATATTTACCTTAAGATTCTTTAGTTGATTTTTTTTATCCCTCCTCTACATAATGTTCTCATGCACACCTTTCATGTTGGTGAGTTTTATAGATGAGAACTTCATAATTAATGTGATTAATGTTGCTTTATCTGAAGAGATGAAATGGTCATCTATTTAATTTATCATGTCCTAAAAATTATTATACTTTTCAACTGAACCAAGATTACTAACACATAATTTAGTTTTTATAAACATTATATTCAGATGGTCAGACCATTCCCAATTCTCATATAAAGTTATATCATCAAGTTTTCTATCATTATTAACTTGAGGTGGTTCATCTTTTCAAATGGCATAATCAATGTTCATCCATCCTAGATGAAGATGAATTCTATCCTTCCAAATTTTAGTATTGTTACTCTTTAATTAAGGAATTTCACAATGAATTTCATAAAATATTGATGGTATAACTACAAAATAAATACATGTATATAAGTCCAAATAACATAATTTACATTGTAAATTATGTTAACATGAATCTAAAAAATATAAAATTTCATATGGGTGAAATTTTGAATTTAATAGACACATAAAATTATTTTAGAATTATCAATTACTATTTTAATTCATTAATTCATGTATTGTAATTTGACAATTCAAAAAATCATATAAAAAATATTAAAATTTTAATTCCTTATACCTATTGGTAAATTATGAAAATTAAATTTAATATATAATCTTTTAAAAATATAATAAAAAATTCTTAAGGGATAAAATTTATTATATTATATATATATATTATTTAATGTGATTTAATGAATATTTAAATTTTATTTAATCAGAAATATTTTGAAAAAACCATAATTTAAAAAAATTAAAAAAATGATAACTAAATAATTATTTTTTATAAATGAAAATTAATGATATATAATATAAATCTGTAACTACTAAAAATTAAATCAAGTTCATGTATTATTAAATGATATTTTAATTAATAAATATATTTTATTTAATTAAGATATTGTGTAAAAACAGATTTTTAACAAAGTTTAATAAAATAAAAATTAAAGAATTTTTAAATTAAAAAAATTAAAGATATATAATAAATATATTTAATCCTTGAAAATTTCTTCCATTATAGCCCTTAAGTTGTTTTAAATATCACTTAAAGTCATTAAATTGATAAAATTATTAAAATCATGTATTGAATTTTTAAACAATTTATTATAAGTATAATATGAGTTTGAACAAAAATAAGTTAAAAAAATGAATATATGAAGATGAAAAAAATGAAGAAGGTGATGGTGAACAAAGAATGTGTCTTCATAAACTGGAAATATTAAGGGTTTTATAAAAAAAAGTGTAGATATTTTTATTACAAGGGATATGTATTTTTCATTCTTATACTAAATGTTAGATAAATTTAAATATAATGAATTCCAAAATATATTAAATTGTTTGATGAAAAATAGAGAAAATAAAAAATGAATTCCTTCAACACTCTACACGGGGGATTAAATGGTGTATTTTACTTGTATTTTCTGAGTGCACGTGCATTAATATTTATAGTGAGATATGCTATCAAGTACCCACCCAAATATCTATGTCAAAATATAAAGTCAATGAAAGGTGATTGATTTCCACCAATTAATTCAATAATATTATAGACCAAATTTAATACATTAATTTCATTGCCCAAAATTTATTTTATTAATGCAATGAACCATATTAATTTTATGGATCATAATTTATTAATCTATAATTTATTACATTTAAAATTAATTGATGGAACATTTATTACATATCTAACTATATATATGTTATGAATTATTAATGTAGATGTAATAATTCTAATAATTATGATAGATTTTATTTTTAATAAATGTTCCCTATGTAATACCTTTCATTCTATCCAAACCATGGAAAATAAAATAGACTAGGGTTTTATGAGCATGTGTTTTAGGCTTTATGAGTGATAAAAAAGCATTGATGTTGTCTTATCTGAAAAAATAACCTTACATGATTGTTAGAGTTATCACTAATAAAAGGCTCTTTTATCTATGCTATTTTTGCGCTAATAAAACGTGTTTTATCAGAACTATCACTGGTGTTGATAAAAATAATCAGCTGAAATAATGTGCTTCTACATGACCATCACACTATTGTAGAAAAATAAATAAATTCTAATTTTTTTTAGATTAATTTAATTTATAATAAATTAAAATTATAAATAAATTTACATTTCAATACATTACAATTATATTAACATGTATGATTTATTACAAACATTTACAATTTCTGAAAAAATAAAAAATAATTTACTCGTAGGAGACTAGGTGGCCCTACATTCCACTATCCCTAGTACCCCATTCCAATAGATTACAATCAAACTACCAATTATAAAATACAACACCCAAACTTAAATAAAAAAATCAGCTTCCTTTAATAAAAACAATACTTATTTTAGAAATACTATAAAGAAATAAATAAAACATAAATTTGATATAATAATTCATAAATAAAAAATAAATAAAAATAACACCATGAAATATTGAAGATTATAAATAAATAAAAAAGATAGCATAATGCATAAATAAAACTTATTACAATGTAATATGACACTCACACCATGTTTTATCTATTTTGTGTATGTAACACTATTTCAGTTATACCAACTACACCATACGAAAAATTGATGTGAGGATAATTCCTATATATCATAAATGAATTTTTTGTTTTTTTACTAAATAATCAACAAAATTTGAGTACATTTTCTAGGTTCTGAGTATGAGATGCTTGTTTTGAACTAAAATGTCACTTTTAAATAAAAATCATACTTTCAGTAATAAGAACCATAATGTGTGTTAGGTTTAAATTTGATTAATTTCCACACATAAAAATTGAATTATTTATCTTCATTCTAAACTATAAAGAAAATTCAAGAGTGTTTTATTGATTTTGAGAATTTAACATGCATTATAAACTAAAATGAAACTATTAAAATGAGAATGTGTACATTTAGTTATATCGATCACACCTTGTGTCAAATTGATATGAGGTAAATTACTATACATAAAAAATAAATTATCAATATTTTCCTTAATGTATCAAGATAATCCAAGTATGTTTTATCAATTTTGAGTGCATGACATGTATTTTGAACTAAAAAATTTACTTTTAAAATGAAAATGTGCACTTATAGTCATACTATCCACACTATGTGTCAAATTGACATGATTTCAATTAATACACATAAAAAATAAATTATTGATATTTTTTAAAAAGTATCAAGACAATACAAGTGCATTTTTTCAATTTTAAGTGACATATTTTTTGAACTAAAATATCACTTTTAAAACACACACTTTCAGTAAAAATGACCAAATTGTGAGTTATATTGAAATGTGGATAATTATTATATGTTGAAAATGAAATATAGATATTTTTTATAAAGTATAAAGATAATATGATAATTTTTTCTTAGTTTTGAGTTTGTGATTTGTGTTTTGAATAAAAATGTCACTTTTACACTAAAAACATATATTTTCAGTCATACCGGAAATACCATGTGTTAGATTGACATGAGGTTAATTCCTACACATCACATATGAATTATTAATCATTAACTTAAATTATAAAAAATATATAAAATTATTTTCTCGATTTTGAGTATGTGAGATGCGTTTTGAACTAAAATGTCACTTTTAAATAAAAAACACAGTGTTTTAGTCATAATAGGACACCATATTCCAGATCATCATTTGGTTAATTCCTATATATAAAAAATGAATCCTATATAATTTTCTAAATTATTAAGTCAATATGAATTATTTTTCTCATATTTGAGTAGGTGATGTTGGTTTTGAACTAAAATGTCACTTTTAAATTAAAACACACCCTTTATTTCACACTAGATACACAATACATCATATTGAAATGAGGTTAATTCCTAAACACCATAAATGAATTACTAATATTTTTCTTAAATTATTAATTTAATTTTATATTTTTTATTAATTTTGATTCTATGAAATGTCTTTTGAATTAAGATGTAACTTTTAAATGAAATCATTTTGTTTCAACCATAACTACGACACCATGTGCCAGCTTGATTTTTGGTTAATTATAACATTTAACAAATAAATTATATAAATTTTAACTAATGTATCATGACAATCCAAGATTATTTTCTTTGTTTAGAGTATGTGATGCATGTTTTGAACTAAAATTCACTTTTAAATGAAATCATGCACTTATAGTCATACTAGACAAACCATTTATCGCATTGATGTGAGGTTATTCTCTATGGATCACAAATGAATTATATATTTTTTAAATTAACAACAAAAATTGAATAATGTTTTCTCTATTTTCAGTATTTAACACATGTTTTGAAATAAAATGTCACATTTAAATGAAAACAATCACTTTTGGTAATAATTGACACATAGTTTGAAAGATTGATGTGTAGTTAATTCCTATATATCAAAAATGAATTATTTATATCTTTACTATAGTATCAAGACACTCTGTGTGAATTTTCTTGGTTTTGAGTATGTAATACACTTTTTGAACTAAAATGTCAATTAATTTAAACACACACTTTTAGTCATAATGACCACACTATTTTTTAAATTGATGTGAGGTTAGTTACCAGGCATCAAAAATGAATTATCAATCTTTATCCTAATATTTTTGGGTCCATGTAACTTTTGAACATCAGAAGTTATCCTCTAGAACATAGTAGGTATAAATAATGAACCAAAATGAACCTATGTTCATGATGAACAAAAACTCAGACATACCGCCTGTATGTAATCTCACCATGAAACACACCTCCAAAAAAACTGAGATGAGAACTTCCTAATGAAAAAGAAGACAAAAAATAATGGAAAATACAAACAAAAGAGTTTTATATGGTTTTGATTTTGTCTAAATCCATGGAGGTAAAACTAAAATCACTTTTATTAAAGATGGAAAAGGTTTTTACAAAACCAAAAAATCAGTCCTCAAAAATGACTCCACCATATAAATATATAAGAGAGTCTAGATGGTGATACCAATTCCATCATCTTTCAGTATTAATGGAGTGTTAGTACACCCAGATCCAATATTTATGGGTAAACCTACATGTTTTTAAAGACTCCACTAACTTAAATTCAACTTCTAGTGCACAATGAACCCTTCTAGAAACCTCATGGGTTTAACCTTGTGTAATATCCTAAAACTCTCATATATAACATTTATCGTAAAAAATATACAAAAAAACTTTTATATATACTTTAGAAATATACTAATGTATACATAATAAAATCCTTATGAAAGTACTTTGTGTTTCAACACTCTACCTTTATGTTGGAAATGGTGTTCTAGAACCAACTATTTGTACATTAGATTTCATATATTTTAAAAAAATTGCATATTAATAAAATATTTTATTACATATTGTTAATTATTTTTCATGACATTAATGTAATAATATCTTAAAGCATCTATTGCATTGTATATTACATAGAAGTTACCTGCTATGAAGAGAACCTTGAAATGCTATGATGATATTATTAAATATTGTTCTATGATTAGATAACATTCAATGATCAGACACATAGAATGTTGACTATTAGGTATGAGAACTCATAAGAAAATGAGACATCTTCTCATGAAGTTCACACTTGGTAATCTATAGGACAAGATATTATGAGAACAAACCCACCAATTTGAAATCCACATATTTTTATCTCATTGGATATTTCTATCTTTAGGTATTTATAATGATACTTAGACTTTCATATTATTATTAATACATGTCACGAATCAAACACATTTATGTATTCCTGTAATCCACGATGACATATGATTGCAATGGAGTTTGGTGCATTACAAATGACATGTAATTAATGAATAAGTCAAGGAAGGATTTTTTCCTTTCTTTCTTAATGAAATTTGATATCACGACCCTTTAATTGAAATAAAAATATCATATTAAATTTAATAGAAATTGTGTATTGATGATTTCATTTTATCTAGTAAAAAACATGTATGAAGAATATATTTTGATGATACGACCGTGAAACCCTTTTGATGATATATAATGATAAAAGGATTATATTACATAGTGAGTGTTCGTATGTGGTTCTTTTACTCACAATATATGCCACAAGATTATACTATAGAAAATCTCAATACATACTGAGTAGTTTGAATAGTTACTCACTCAGTTTCTTCAAATTACATGATGTGTAATTGTTTTATTAAATATTTTTAATAAAATAAATTTATTTAAATTCACAGTAGATGTGTATCTCTAAGAAATATTGGATGGAGATTAAGATAAAATGAATTATTAAATTAATCATATTAATTTATGTGTATTTTTTAACATCCCAATATTTTAAAATGAAATACTATGTTTGATAGTGTAAAGATATGCAACACCAATCTTAGATAAACAACGAAATATTTTTATTTAAATGTGATAGTTATAAACTAGACATTAATTTAGCAGTTATGAATAATAATAACTTATTTATGAAATAAATATGTTGGTACTAATCAATATAAATGTGTTTCTAAATTATTATAAAATAATAATACAATTTTTTTGTAAAGTCATTTTAATCTTCAGAAATATATTTTCTTCAAAAATAATTTTAATTGTGTTTTATAAATGAATATGATAATTAATTTATGAAAGTTTTAGAAAATATATTTGATAAAAATTTAGTTTTAAAATAATCATATAAAGACCGGTCTATTGTGAAATTTTGAGAATTTTTTGAAAAAGTTATTTTTTTTGTGAATAGTAAAACAATACAATTTTTTTATAAAATATGATATCTTTTGAGATATCGTCAAGACATAATTAAGATATAAAAATTTATTAAACTTATGAAATTAATAATTTATTATATTATAATATACATATAAAAAAAATTCAAAACATGTAAATTATAATTAATTTCATGATAAATATGAAAATCATTTTCAGTGTTGACGCATCGATTACACAAGTAGATGAAAATTCAATAAAAAGGTTTTAATTAAAATGATAAAAACCTTTAAATAACCCTAAAACTAGACTCAATCTTAATTTATGAGTATATATCAACCATAATCATAAAAGGGTCCAATTAATGACCATTTTGAGCCACTTGGACAAGACTACGAACCATATAGTATTTTATTTAATGAAAATTCAAATATGTCACATTCATGATTTTAATAACTATACCATTTTTAATATGGTTTTATCTAGAAGTTATGTTAAAATTTATAAATTATTTTTAAATATAATATAATTATCTTCAATATGGTAATTTATTTTTAATTTTTAGTTAATAAATAATTACTTTAAATACTTTCACAACACTAATACAATACTTATTTAATTAATTAAAAATTCAAATAAATGATATAAAAAATATTAAAATAAATTTAACATGAGATAATTAAATTAATCTAGGAATTTTATAGATTAATTATATAAGTTTGGGACGTATTAAAATATTTGGTTCCAAGTTATCTTGCTGTATATATATTTTTAAAATTCAATGTAATGAATAGTGTCAAAATTGATATTTATGGTATTTTAAAATAAATACTATTTTTTAAATAATAAATAATTCCTAAAAAATATTAAAATTTTCCAAGTGATTAGGATAAGGTTAAAGTTTTCACCCATGACTCATTTATGTGTCATTTTTTATTTTATAGTAACTATAATAACGCTCAAAGAGTAAAAATCGTTGTTGTCACGCTAAAAGTTAAAGGGGTTAAATAAGGGTTAAACCCAAAATATAAGGGTATAAATTTAGTAAAAACTTATATAATTTTTATTGAATGATGGTATTTAGACCCATAATAGTCTTATATTTTAAATAAATAAGTTTTTAATCATTTATAATTGGAAAACAATTTATAATAATTTAATATTTTGAGAAAATCCAAGAGTTCCCCTCTCCTCTCTTATATAAGGGCACCTCTTCTTATCATTTCTTCACAAATAAAAAACCTCTTGGTTCATCAAATACCTACCCAAATACCTTCCTAGAATACAAAAACTCATTATATAGGAGTTGGTTTTATAATAACAATAACCTTAGTGGTATTAAGTTGTTAAGCAAAGGGATTGTCTCAAGAAGAGGAAGATAAAGGACATGCCTGAAAAATCAGACTCGAGGTAAGGGAAAAGTTATTATTTTAAAAAATAACATATTTAAAATTATTATTTTTTCATATAAATGTAATATTTTTTTAAAATATTTTTATTTTCAAATTATGAGGGAAAATAATTATTCTCAAATGTTTATATTTTCAAAAGTATATTTTTGAAAGAAATATTATTATTATTTTCAAAAATTTAAATGATTTCATATGACCATGAAAGTGAAACATATTATTAGATATAAAAATATTCTATATTTTCTTATTAAATTTCATGAATTTTATACAACCATTTTTTTAATTTTAATGTGTTTATGTTTATGTATTTTTAATTTAAGTAACTCTTTTATTAAAAATGGATTTCTCCAAAAAAGATATTTTGCTTCAAGATTAGAAGTTATTAAATTATATAATTATATAAAAATAATAAATTTAAGGCTTTTAAAAGTTTTTAATGAGTTATTAATGATAAATACAAATCTTCTAAAAATGTTTTCTTAAATTTTGGCAGAGGGGTATTGAATGAGATGATAATGATAGTATGGAGAGTGAACCGATGACCTTAAGGGGATGCTTTCCTATAAGTGATGCCGCTAGTGGACACCTAGTTTTCATTATATATTACAAGTATTAGTTAATATATAAAAGTATTATTATTTTAAAAATATATTTAAAGAGAAATCCAATTATTTTTCAAAAGTTATTTTTTAAATGATGATTATTTTTAAAAGGGTTTGAAAAGTATTTTGGTTTTTATTTTTTATAAAAACCCTATATTATTATTTTAAAAAGTTATATATCATATAAAATATTATTATTTATTATAAACTATTTTCAAATTAATCTTAATGTATTTTTCATTGGTTTGTAAAACCCCTCATTGAGTAATGTTTTTCTCACCCCAAGTTTTAAAATAATTTTCACAGGTTTAGTAGAAGTTTTAAAGGTTATTGTTTCATATAAGAAGATCGAGCACTCAAAGATAATTATTTTATTTTATAAATTTTGTAAAAATTTGATAAATTTTAAGGTTTTCTCTAATTATCCAAAACCTAGAGTAGAAAATATAATTGGTTTTACAATGTACTATATATTTTTATGTTATCATTTATAAAAAATACACCGTAGGGTGTTAGCACCGAATCTGGAAGTGCAAGTGTGGAATGTCATAGTGGTATCAGAGAAATTAATTATAAAAATTTGAATACTATCCATTGTTTTTTTGATGAAATATCAAAGTGATATAATTTCCTTTTTGAACATCTTGGTTGATAAATACTCTCAAGAATATATAAGTTCAACCGTTCTAGTTTTTCCTAATTCTGAAGATAGAAATTTAGAATTTTATTAAGTATAAAAAATGAATTATGTGGGTGAAATTAATTTACAGGGGGGGGGATTTAACATCATGATATTTTAAAAGAAAACACTATGTTTGATAGTGTACATGATATACAACATTGATAATAAACAGACCACACAATATTATTATTTAAATGTCACTGTTATAACTTAGCCATTAATTTAGCATGTATGAATAAAAATAACTTATTTATCAAATTAATTTTTAAATCATAATCAATATATATTTATTTCTAAATTATTATACAATAATCACATATTTTTTGGTAAAATCATTTTAATCTTCAAAAATACATTAAAAAATGATTTTTATTGCTTTTTATGAAAGAATATTATAATTAATTTATAAAAGTTTTAGAAAATATATTTAATAAAAATAAAATTATTTTTAAAATTATAATATAAAAATCATTCTATGGTAAAATTTTGATAATTTTATGAAAAAGTCAATTTTTTAGTGAATAGTAAAAAATACAGTTTTTTTATAAAATATGGTATCTTTTGTGATATCGTTAAGACATAATTATGATATAAAAATTTATTAAACTTATATAATGAATAATAATTGATATTATAATATAAATATAAAACAAAAATAATTAATAAGATTTAAATTATAATTAATTTCATGATAAATATGAAAATCATTTTCAATGTTGACGCAGCACTTGCGCAACAGTGGAAAAGTCAAATTCGGTATCTTACTGATATTAATTAATAGGTAACAAGTATTTTAATGAATTTTATATTAAATATAATTCATAAATTATTATTTTTAGTGATAGTTTCTTATTTTATAATTATATAAAAAAATATTATTCAAATGTTTGTGCAATGCTAGCACTTATCTAGAAAAGTAAAATTAACAAATTAAATAATTTATCTTAACATGGATAGGATTAAATATATAAAATGAATGAATATAAAGGATTATATTTCGACTAATAATTTTTTTATGATGGTAATTAATTTTTAATTTTTATATTTGAAATAATTACCATTATTGCTTATCCAGCACTGACGTAGTGCTTGTGCAACCAGAAGAAAAATAAAAAAGATAGTTTTAATTAAAAATATAAGAACCATTAAATGACTCAAAAATTTGAATAAATATTATAGGTTTTTTATATATCGACCATAATCATCTAATGGTTTGATTAATGACCATTTGAAGCCACTTGGATAAGATTTTGACTCTTATAGTATTTTATTTAATGAAAAGACAAAGATGTCACATTCATGATTTTAATGACTATAACATTTTTAATATGGTATTATCTATAAGATAAGTTCAAATTTAAATTATAATTTGAAATATAATATATTTATATTCAATATGGTAATTTTATTTTAGTGAATAAATAATTACCTTAAATTCTTTCATAACACTAATGCATAATTATTTAATTAATGAAAAAATAAAATATATGATATTAAAAATATTAAAATAAATATAATATGAGATAATTAATGTAATAAAATAATTTTATATTTTAATTTTTCTTTTTATGGATGTATAAATATTTTTTTTGAAGTTATCTTTTTGTATTGATATTTTTAAAAGTCAATGTAATGAATAGTGTCACAATTGACATTAATGATACTTTAGAATAAATAATACTTTATTAAATGATATGAAATTCCTAAAAATCTTAATTTTTTCCACATGATTTGGATAAGTTTTAAAGGTTTATCCATGACTCATTTATGGGTTGTTTTTTATTTTACAGTAACTATACAAAATATCAAATTGTAAAAATCCATATTGTCATAGTAAAAGTTAAAGGGGTTAAATGAGGGTAAAAACCAAAATAAAAGAACATAAATTTAATAAAAACTTAACTAATTTTGATTTTATGATGTTATTAATACCCATAATCATCTTATATTTGAAATTAATAAATTTTTATCCATTTGGAATTGAAAATTAATTTATAATGATTTAATATTTTGGGAAATTTCAAGAGTGACACACTCCTCACTTATATAAGGGAACCTATTATTATCATTTATTCACACTTAAAAACCATTTTGGTTTGGCCAATACCTACCCAAATTCCATCCTATAATCTCTAACCTCATTCGAAAGGCCTTTGTTTAGGCATAACAACAACCTTAGTGGTCTTAGGATGTTAAAAAAGGGATTGTCAAAAATACCTTATTTCAAATTATGTTTTTTTGCATATACATGTAATATGTTTTAATAAAGGTGTTATTTTAAAATCTGTAAGGAAAATAATTATTCTTAAATTTTTATATTTTTAAAATTATATATTTTTAAATAAATATTATTATAAATCTCAAAACTTTAAATTATTTTTCATGTTAATGAATGTAATACATATTAGTAGATATGGCCATATTATATATTTTATTATGACATGTCATGAATTTTAATAAAAAAAATTATTTTATTTTTAATGTGTCAATGTTTATGTATTTTAAATGAAAGTATCTATTTTCTAGAAAATGGATTTTTCTTAAAAATGTGATTTTTCCAAGCTCATAGTTATTAAATTACTTCCTTCCGTGAAAATAATATATATAACATTTAGAAATGTTTTTAATGGGTTATGAATGAGAAAGGAAGATATTCTAATTTTTTTTCTTGAAATTCATCATTGGGGGTATTGAATTATATTATAATTATAGTATAGGGAGTGAACCCATGACCTAAAAGGATGCTGTAATACAAGTGATACTACTAGTGGACACTTGGTTTTATTAATATTTTTCATGTACTATTTTAATTCATAAAAGTATTATTATTTTCAAAATATTTTTATGTAGAAATCTAAGTATTCTTAAATTGTTATTTTTGAAATTGATTTTCAAAATGATGATTATTTATAAAAGAATTTGAAAAGTATTATTAATTTATTTTTTATAAAACCCATATCTTATTATTTTGTAAGGTTATATATTATATCAAATATTTTGTATTTGATATAAAATATTTTCAAAGGAATCTCAAATTATTTTCACTGGTTCTTAAAACCCATTACTGGGCAATTTTATTCTTACACTATGTTTTAAAAATATTTTTCACAGGTTTAGTAGAAATTTAAAAGGTGTTTATTTTATATAAGAAGATACCAAACATGAAGATAATTAGTTAATTATATAAATTTTATACAATTTTGATAAATTGTAAGGTTTTATCAAATTCTACAAAACCTAGACTAAAAAATTTCCTTGGTTGTATAATTTATTATATATTTTCCATTTATATTTTATATAAAAAATATACCACATGTTTTTAGCACTGAATCTGGAATTGTGGGTTCAACCTGTCAAAAATTTTATATTAATAAAATCACAAACTACAATGAATTCTAGCTAGTTATTTTAAATACATATGATGGGTGAAATGTGTGTGCACGATTATACTGACATGTGTATATGCGTAATTTCATTGAATTTAATTAATTTGTGGGTTTTTGGACTTATTTTATTAAATTAAATTGATGGCCCATGAGTCATCTCTCCCTTTTTACTATATACAAGCCTATGTAACCACAATTTATTTTATGTAAACCCCATTTTCATGTTCTTTTCACTTAGGTGTGAAGTAAGTACACTGTAAGGATAGAGATTCCAATAACATAGAGTTGGTTAAAGATGAAGTCGAGCAAAAAACAATCTAAGTAGATACACAAGAAAAAATTGGAATGGTGCAACTGAATCCCATACTGGCTAAAAGAGTTTTCCCCTTAAGGTTAGTGTATTGTTTATTGTCTTCTCAATAAATAAAATGCTAGTAAAAGATAACGATTAATCTAAATTTCATTTTTTTCCCGATGACTGATTTATTTTATGGATTTAAGATCATGATCACATAAATAAATGGATTAATATAAAAATATGGAATTAAAATAAAAAATATTATGTGTAAATATTTTTTTGAAACATGGTTAATCGCTTCAATAAAATTTAATTAATATCAAAAAGTCTTGTAAAATATAAAATAAGAAAAATTTACACATGATAAATAAAATAACTCATGTTAATATTAATTCATTACACCTTTAATTATCTCAATTAATATGGATCTATAATTAGAGTGTCAGTTTAGGCCTTTGTGAGGGATCATTTTATTATCAGGAAATCTAAACAAATATTTTATTTCAACATAACCAAAATTTTACTGGATTTAATTGTCTTTTTATTTTCAATAAAATTTTATATGTGAGTGTTGAGAAAATACAAGTCAACATTTTAGTATTGGGGAGTCCACTCAATAGAATAAGGATCTGCATTCCTGTATTTCAAAATCACACCCACCTAAAAACCATCTTATAATTTTCATGGCCTTTATCTAGATTATAATAAGTGAAATGTGGATCATTTGCACAAGAATATATTGAGTGATGAGACATTATGAGTTTAATGGTGAGGGTTGTTGAGACATGATAAAAGAGTGTTGAAATTAATAAAGTTATATTATTATGTATCATATACTTTTTTATTAAGTAAGGTAACAATAATAAAATTTTATATTATTGTAGAATAATGATAAGTTCATCAACCACATTAATCAATTTTGGAGAAAGATCATATCCTATGTAGAAGTAATTTTCAAGAATGGTTTAGTTGGTTTTTTGGCTGTGATGTGACTTAAATGGAAGTATTACATGCTATAATCATCAATCCATGAATCACATGCTAAGAAGGTGATTTATGAGGAGTTAACTATCTATGAAAAAGACTTAATTATACTTTAGATGTTCAATATTTAATGATTTAATCCATGTCTAGAAAAATCATTAAGTCGCCTGTGAAAATGGATGTTTATAACATGCTCCAACATTTATATGATATTTATAAATATATATCTAGACATGAATGGTATGACATCTCTAAGTTTCTTGTTAAAAAAACAATTTTCACCCAAAGATTGATTCCAAGGGGTTGCATTTTGCGCAATAACTAATGCCAGCTACATCATCTTCGAGTGATCTCCAATGGGTTTGTTTATAGAGATGAAAATGACCAACAGATCTTATATCCATGATGAGTCATGGAACTACTTTCCAAAGGTCGATGAACACTGGGTAACTTGGAAAAATACACTTAAGAACTCGCATTATTTGATAGGATGGGAATTTGGGATTATCACACCATTTTTGGGTGAACTAATTCTTATACCTGGACTCTCTTATAGATTTAAGATATATTCATCCATCCTTTGTTCATTCCCAAGTATGTATATGTGGATCACCCTGTATTAATAATCCATTATGAACATGCATGGTCTGGAATCATCTGTATGTATTTGAGGTTCTCCATTAATAGGGATATTTTTATGTATCCTAGGATTTCCATCAACGGTACCCTTTTATTGATGAATTGGAGATTCCTTGGTCATTTAGTAGGATGATGCTAGTTTTAAGTCACACAGTGAGGTGCTTTAGAGTTTTCTGTCATCCAAGGAGACATAAGTTTTTTTGATGTCAGGATCGAACCCATATTACGGGATTCCTATGTATCCTCATAAGAGGAATCAGAACCCACATAGTTCGGTGCCATTTAATAGGGCACACCAACTTTTAATGTAATGTGACAAGGACCAAACCATGCAGTTTAACCTCATGTGACAAGGACGTATAGGCGAAAGGTTCTTAGTCAAAGATAGGTGTGGCACATACACTGTAGTGGCCCTAGGGACCCGAAAGAGATATGGTCTCCCATGTGGATATGACCCTATGGGGAATGTATCCTAGAGAAACATTAGGGTGACTTGGGTGTTGTATTGGGCCTCACATATGATTCATACACATTTGAGTTAGTTTGGAATCAAATCCCATGTAGTTCAGTAAGTTAGGGATTACAACTTTGAGGATTCCCATTTGACGGGACATGATTGGATTGGAGATCACACTCGAAAGGATTCAAATTATGCGATGCTTCATTGTGACTATGGACCTTTGATGGTTGAGGTTTAGTTTTAGGGATTATACTGTATAGGAGGCTCTATTTAATATATATGGTTATGGCTTACACCTGTGAGGATTCCAGTTTAATAGAGGCTGGGGATTACATCTATAGAGAATTTCCATTTTAAAGTTTGGGATTATGTGGATTTTATGATTACTACTGACCTCTACGCCCATAAGAGTGAGGACTGATGTGAGAAACAAGAGGTAGCAATGGATTTTAAGATCACACAATCTACTTTTGTCCATTGGTGGATGAGGTTTGAGGCCCGAGGGGAGAGGGAAAGGGATTTGAGTGTTACCATATCCTCTTTTATTTTGGTATCCAATATTTCCACATCGAGTGATCTATCTGGATACATCTCATGCTATAGAAGAGGAGAAAGAGGACCACCTCACATAAGAAAGGAAAGGGGATTACTCTAGGAGGGATGCCCTTCTGGTTGGGGCTTACTCCTAGGAGGATTCCCATTTGAATGTTTTTCAGTCATATCATGATCATTACAAGAGAAATATTATGATTGATGTATAAAGAATCTATTTTTTTGTCATTGGAGGCATCCTATGTTTTTCATATAGGGTATATTATAGTTTAAAGTTTTATAGCTAAGACTATGGCATCACATATTACCAACATGTGATAGGGATGATGATAAAATAATTTAATTTCATGTTTTGGGGAAAAGGGAATCACAATTTAACATTATATTTTAGGGAAGAGTTTCATATAGTTT
This sequence comes from Viscum album, assembly GCA_963277665.1. Taxonomy (NCBI): domain Eukaryota; kingdom Viridiplantae; phylum Streptophyta; class Magnoliopsida; order Santalales; family Viscaceae; genus Viscum; species Viscum album. The sequence continues at coordinate 1,931,111,135 of OY728123.1, forward strand.
AATGTGATGTGTTATGGAAGAGTTTTTTACAGTTTAATGTAATGTGGTGAGGACAAGTTCTATACAGTTTAACACCATATGGTCAGGATGATTTTTGTATAGTTTGACGTTATGTGGCAAGGATGAGTTCTTTATAGTTTTCCATTATGAGTTCAGGATGAGTTCTGTATAGTTTAACATCATGTGGTCAAGATGACTAGGAGGAATATTCCTTGAAAAGGCTGATGTGAGATATATGCAAGAGTGTCTCTTTCTGGTTCAACATGGCATAGGATTTAGGTGATTGGATTTCAGGTGGCGCATGAGTAATGTTTTCAACTCAAGGTATTATATAGGGTGGACATTAGTTCCATTTAAGGTAGAAGCCAAAATGACATCAATCCGGCCTGAGAATTTTTCTGGGAGACTCTCCATTTTTCATGGAGTTCAGTGAATATTACGAAGGGACTGGGTTGGAGGGCCAAGACCATAGCCTGACACTGATCTAGAGTGAGTGTGCAGGGGAGTATCCCATATGGTATAGACAAAAATGTGGAAATATTTTTGTATATGGGCACAAAGGGAAGGCCAAATAACCTTTTCTATGAAGAACCATCCACCAAGGGATTCTTCAAAGGGTCGTTCATGAAGCATCATCCGCGAAGCGTCATCTATGAAGCATCATCCATGAAGCATCGTCCATGAAGAATTGTTTGTGAAGGGTTTACCACAAAGTGTTGTCTATAAACTATTGTCCATGTAGAATTGTCCATGAAGGAAGTCTACAAAGGGTTGGCTATAAAGGGTCCATCTATGAAGCATCATCCATGAAGAAGTTTCCCTGAAGGGTTTCCCGAAAAGCATCATCCATGAAGTTTCTTCCACGAAGCATTGTCCACAAAGGTAGTTCACAAAGGGTTGGCCGAAAATGGTTTATACATGAAGTAATTTATTCTTTCTCGGGGCCATAAAATGACGCTTCATGTTGTAAATGAAACATGCTCTACATGGAATTTTTTTGGAGGGTCTTATGCATATGGTTTGCAGGATTGTTTCTTTGCTATGCCAAAGAGGCCATCCACAAAGGATTTTGGGTATGCAGATGTTCAAGTGATTTTAATACCGAGAATGATTTATCCAACATCATCCCTCAACTTTTCATCCATCCTTCCTTGTCTCTCCCTCTTATATTTTTATATAGGAACGATGCAACTAACTAATGGGTTTTCTGGTCGCGGTGGGCCATGGGGCCTCCATTTGCAGGAGCCCCAAAAAAATTTCTTAGCCGCAAACTATTTTGTTCGAAGCGGATGAAAATGAACACCCTCACCCACAAATGTTTTTTCACTTGTAGGTTCGATCATTCATGGGGTTGAAAATTACCATATAGCCCTGTAAATGACATTATTTCATTTGTGGGAACTGATAGTTTAGAAGAAACCTCATGGAGTGGTAGAACCCCATGTAGAGTGGCGGTCCGCATAATTGTTTTTACTTCTTGAGACCAAGAATTATTCTTAGGAATCCTTTCCTTTGATCATTTTCTTCAAAATAATCTTTGGTCTTGTTATTTCACCCTTTTAAAAATTCGTGTAATTCTCTTCTTCTTGCATACTGAATTTTCACAACCCAAAAAATGCACCCCATTTGAATTTGTTCTGATCAGGATGAAGAATAGGTGATTCCAATGAAGAAGTTGTCCTAATTAGAATTAAAGACTAGATAATGATCTAATATTTTCCAGATCCAAGGGACTAAAAGACCATAGTTTTACCATTATTTGGGTTACATGAAAAACCCTACAAACTTTATGTATTTTCTATTAACACCTTAATTGTTTCCTAAGTCCACTGTGGTGAGGTCTTAGTTTGTATAACTTTACTTTTTCTTAGGACACCCATTGTAGGCTATTGACCTAAAAACTTTTTTTTCTTTTTTAATTTTTGGTTGCTCAATTTTTTCTTAAACCCTAAAGAGCATAGGTTTAGTGATCTAGAACTGGAATTTTACCCAGGGTACCCTTTGTAGGGTTTTCACCCTATGAGTTTTGTGACTCTTTTTATGGGTAGTTTAGAGTCATGCAGACCAAACTAATGGAACTGATATTTTAGGTCGAACAGCTTTTAGTATGAATTATGGGGCAAGGTCCCCAATAGGGATCAATGGTATAGAATTTCCAAATCTTCTTCAGACATGAATGAGAAATTTGTTTACCTTTTTTTTTGATTCTTGAATTTGATACATGATATTGGTAAAGTATGTGAGGGTTAACCATAAGAACAGTTTCAAACAAGATGTTTTAAGGGTGTACAGAAGTAGGAAAAGGATCTCCTAAGGATTAATTTGCTTTTGATTGGAATGATTTTTTTTAGAAAAATTATTCACAGGTAACTAGGGAGTATTGTACATGGTTAGAAAAAGGTTTACTCTGGACACTGACCCTTCATTTCTGATTGACATGTAATTTTTGAATGTTCAGATTTCTTAGGACCATGATGAGTGTCTTGTCAAGGGAATGATGTATTAAAATGATGAGGCCATATTTTTCAGTATGGTCCATGAATGAGAACCCACTCCCACATGAATTTGGATTGTGTAAAGTAGTCCTGAAGCATGGTGCAGTTTAATGTCATGAAACTAGGGAAAGGACCATGTGTTTTAAGGTATTACAACAAGGATGTTTGAGGTTCAATATTTAAGGTCACTTAACTTTGACCAAGGGATAAATGATTTTCCCTTTTCATGGTAATCTATTAAATAATTTTCCATCATCCTCAAGTATAAAGGATAAATATTGTAAACTATCATATGGGGGTCCCTGAATCCGATGAGTGATATGGGATAAAATTTTTGTTGGGGGCATACAAAGGTAGGAAAATCCTATCCTGAAGATGAATCTGTGTTTGATTGATAGGTCCTTTTTTTGTGGGAAACTTATGTAGGGACAACTAGGTAACACTGTTCATAGTCAGAAAAGGTTTCCATAGGAAACTAAACCTCTATTTTTGATAGCCAGGGTGGCTTATGGAGATTAATACTTCCCTAGACATAGAGTTTGGTTTGTGAAAGGAAAGCATCTAAATATTAATTGAGTATTTTATGTCAAGATTTTATGAGAATGGGTAGAAAAATTTCCCTTACACAGGTATGACTGATACATAATAATATTTATTTTATTATGGATGTTCATGATATATAAGGTTTGGGTTTCACTATGTATCACTTCAAAATGAATAAATAATCAAAACATAGTTTTGGGAAGGTTTCCCATTTAGGTCTGACCCATGCATAGGGAAAGGGCATTTTTAACTTGTTTTGTGGATGGACCTAGGATAGGAGATCTAAGTCTCGCTAAATATCCTGTAAGGGTTGGAATCATGCCATATATAGTTCTAGGAATGTTTCCCCATGCATCAACCAAACTCTTGCATGGGGAAGGTTCATTTTCTTTTGAATACGATCTCACAATTGAGATGAAACACATATTGGACACTCCTATATAGATCTATCTCATGTATAGGAAAGAGGGGGAATTTTTATGGATAGACCAGGATATAAGGTCTGGGTTGCACTACATATCCCATAAAAACAAGAATCTAGCCATATGTAGCTCTTATAGGGTTCTCAGTGCAGGCTTGAACCATCCACAGGAAAAGGGAGACATTTTTATCTCATGGATGGTCCTGGTATAGAAGATCTAGGTGTCACAATATATCTCATCAAAACTAAAATCAAGCTAGACATAGTTCTTAGGAATTGAGAAATTTTATGTCAAGTGACTTGGAAATTATCCATGCAGTTTAACTTCATGTGATGAGGACGTATTCGATGTAGGTTCCTGGTGCAGTGGAAGCATGCAATGAGTGGTTCCCTACTATTCTTTTTTCCATAATTGATGATCAATCAACGATATATACAAAGATGAATGTCATGATCCATGTAATTGAGTCAAAGAAATAGATAATGAATAATTATTCTGGAACTTAGAGAGAGGATCATCACATATTATTTATAATTAATTTAATTAATTAAATAATTAACTTTGTTGAAATTATTTGTTTGTTGATGAATTTAGTGATAGATCTGTGGTCCAACAATATTTTATTTTAGAAACCAAGTGTATATTTCTTCTAGCGGTGATCCAAATGTATTCCACAAATATCCAGACATCACCGAAGGAATCTCTGGGTGCTAGCACAATATATCCTTACGTTTTCATAGTCTGCCTTTGATCGCTTCAAGAACCACATCCAAAGTGTTCTCTTTGATCCAGTGTAGGATGACTGCTCTCTATTCTTGGTAGTGTTCATGAAGATGGGAGCTCTCTAGGCTTGATAGGATCCTCCAAATCTGTTGTTCATAACCAGGACAAATGAATTGGATCTCATCGATAAAATAACATAATTGGATATTTTTATTTCGAGGGTTAAAATAAAATAATTGCACAAGTGTGCTTATTTATTTATTTAATCCTATAAAAATCCCATGTCAAATAATAATAATAATAATAATAATAATATTTCTCAACATGCGATTCACTTTCAAATTATAATTAAATATTATTTAATCAAATAATATTTAATATTATTATTTTTCACTGGACTATTTAAATCGACCCTCTATTCCTCGATAATATTTATCAGGCCTTGAATAATGATTATTTATTTATTAAATAAATATCAATACATTATTCACTGATAAATAAATAAAATTATATTCACTAAATAGAAAATAAATATTTTTTAAATGTCCCTCTCACATTATATTCTCTTGAATAACTGGTGATGGGATATATGTGATCAAACATACATGAATAATTGTTAAACCATGTGTGGGAAAAATATTTATTAATCATGTTAAATATTAAATAATAATATTTTATTTAACTGAGATTGTGGATACACATAGTGTGTGACCCTCTAGGCCCCTTTCTCAATGGCATTAGGAAAAGTAGTTTAAATTCCATGGTTAACTTCTAGAAACATGTCATGGCACCCATAGAGAAAGTAATTAATGCCTCAATGACATGTTACCTCATACAAAAGGTTACTGTGTAATATAATACCTTTATCTAGATATCTCTAATCAGGTAGGTTTCATGCTAGTCCCATCAACCTATGTGCTAGATTTCTCTTTCTTTGACTTTCTAGAAATTGAACTTGATTATAGAACACCATGGACATGGATTTATTTTGGCTATATAATTTCCATCAATGGGATTGATATATAAACTTCTGTTAATAAACAGAAGGGATAAATCCTTTCTCCCATTATTTGTTAATGCAATATTACTCGCGATGAACCCAACATATCCTACTCCACTACGAACATCTGTCATCATGGTTTTTGTCAATAAATCTAAAAGAATGACTCATAATACTCATTAATAATAATCTTAAATTATAAGGACCAATACACATTTCCATGGATAGGAACATCCAATGAAACATAGAAATTTGGATTTCTTATTGGTGGGTGTCATTCTCATAATATCATACTAGATATTACCGAGGGTGTACACCATGAGAAGGTGCATTAAATTCCTATGAGTCTGCACCCCTGATAGACTATATAAAATTTTTCCCTCAAATTATATCATATGGATATATGTTGATGCTCATTTTCCTCACAGAGTCTAATGACTGAAGAAGGGGAATACCTTAGCATAAAGAGATTCATCCTTTGAAGAAACATAAAAAATCGACAAAGGCATGGACATGGATTCCATTAAGTAAGGGCTGCACAAGTTTCATCATGGTCGCGCAAGTATACTTGTGCACCACACATTGGGCGCCCAGGTGACTTGCGCGCCCTATTTGATTTTTTCCCAGGGTCTTCAGCAGCCTATAAATACCCCTGGTGGGCCCCCCATTTCGGAGATGAAAAATTCCAAAAGTCAGATTTAAGCTCTCGGCGCCCTAGTCTCTGATTTAAGTCTTCCGTACACTTCTAAGGTAATTTCATACCTAGAATGGAAGATCTAAAGAGGGGAAAAAAGGCCTAAGTGTTGGAATTCCTCAACACTTGCATGCCTAAGGGTCTAACCCTTAAGGGAAAATGGCCACACTTGAGCGCTGCCTTTTCCCTTCAACAAGACTTTCACGCCATTCTTTTGGAAGCCTTTGGGGATAATACTAAGGGATTGAGCCAAGCCTAGCCCAAGTATTACCCTATAGGTTGACCGTCGTGCAAGTATACATGTGTCGTGTAAGTATACTCGCGACCAGTACTTGCGTGCCCAAACAAGACTTGCGCGCCTGACTCTTTTTGGGTTCCTCTTCTACCTATTCAACTCTTTTCTTCAGATCCACCTCTCTTCTTCAAGATTTATCCTTCAAAACCCTCTTCAAATCCACTTCTGGCATGGTTCCTTTTTTGGATTCCTTATCTGAAAGGAATTTTGTATAATATCTCTCAAAACCTAGTGATTTATATATCTTTATGTCACTAATGTTAGAGATTTCCTCCATTCAACCTCATCCTCTAAGATGAGAATATCTTTAACCTGGGACTCCTTTTCAGGAGTAAGCCCCAACCTAAGTTCCCAAATATGGGCATCCTCCTAGGAGTAAGCCCCAATCATAATTCCCCTTAACCCGGGCCTCCTTCTTAGGAATAAGCCCCAGTTCTCAAATCCCTTTAACCTGGACCTCCTTATCAGGAGTAAGTCCCAAGTTATAAGTCCCTTATAATTCAGGCATCCTCCTCAGGGGTAAGCCCTATGTTAGAGTATCCAAGTCTCCATAAAACACAAATACCTTTATAGAAATTGTTCCTAGGTTTCTTTCCAGAAGTAAATCCTAGTATCCATCTACTTGGGAAGTCACACATACATAAGCCCCATATCATTCCTTGTGACCATATCTTTCATGGTATAAATTGTCAGGTTTACTGATACATCTTGTTTCTCACACCGAGCATGACTCACGTGAGCTTAGAGTGTAAAAGTAACCACATCACATCTCTTTGGGCCGTTAATCATACGTAAGACCCACATTTATTAACCGAACTATGTGTACTTTGATCTCTACCTTAAAAGTAGAGTACATAGGAAGCCTTTATAAGGTTCAAAACCATCACTTATTAATTATTATCCATCCCATATGACATTAAACTATATCTTAATTGCCGAACTACGTTGGTTCTGATTCCTTTTCAAACAAGGATACGTAGGTATCCCATCTGCGGGTACGATCCCAACTCTAAAATAATCCATGTCTTTCTGAATGAAAATAAACTTCAAGTGCTCCACTAAGTGGATTTAAATCTAGTATGGTCATCATAATGACCAAGAGATTTCTATATAATGTATTGAAGGATACCATTGACCAATAATTTCCAATACATACAGATGATTCTCTATCGATGAAGAACCTCAAATACATATAAAAGATTCTATAAATCTCATACATATCAATAATTTATTTCCAAATAAAAAGGAAATATCATTTTCATACTTGGTAATTTAATAAGGATTCACGAACATAACTAAAATATATAAAGAGAGTCTCGGAGTAGACAATAATTCCCCCCAAAAGGTGTGATTAGTCTGACCTCCCATCCTCTCGACCAATGAAAATTATTAAGCCTCATAAGTCCACAACTAATGAGCACCTAAATTTAGAAAGTAGGTCCAAATAGATATAGAATCATTGGATGTTTCTGATTATACGAATAAACCTGTTAGAAACCGATTGGAATGTTTGAACCTTAATGTTCAGTAGTTAACGAACAAGGTCATCCCCATTTCTAGGAAGAAACAAAAATGGTGAACCCGACGTGAATCCTTAACCAATTTAAATGATGTTTTACTTATTTGTCAGGCCCCTATTTAACTTAATATGAGGGCCAACAAAGCAATTAATAACATATGTGCTCATACAAAAGATTTAGTGGCTGAACTTATCTTGATTATGTCTGTTATATCAAACAGGCACTCGTTTTCAAGATCTCTTTGCGTTACAGAAATGGATTCACTAAAATTCACACTCGTGAATACATATGCTACTACTCCTACTGAATCCTCGTCCGTTCTGAGGACAACATCACCTACTCAACATCTTCAACACTGGGTCTTAAATTCACTGGTTAAGGAATACTATCGACACAGTACTATTCTGACTCTGGAGGCTGCTCGACAAGCCCTCCAAGTCAATAATTCACCTTGGTTGTCCAGACAGCGACGACCAATGATCAAGAAACAGGTGGCACAAACCACCGTCTCCAACCGTTTCGGGTCGTTATCCTCAGAACGCAATCACCAGTCCCTCCCATATTATGAGGAGGTGAATGAGAAGGTCACTATAGGCCTTAATTCAAGGATTTATGAGTCCTTTTTTAGGAATCCCACCAACAATCGCTACCAGAATCGTGCTGTAGTGCGCCATCAACATGATGAGGGTGTCATCTCTAGGCGTTTGGCTCAGGTTCCTCGAACCCAAGCAGGAAAGACGAACCACCAGAGGAGACGACCGGTCAACAATGAGCATGTTCTTATCTCTTCCATCTCTGGAGAAGTCCACCAACCTAACTTGGTGGAAATCAACGAGCGGGCACACACACCCATCCGTCTTAATCCCGTTGTCCATCAGACTCGTCTGGCAGCAACCCACCAATCCTGTCAGGAAATTCCGACAGAGTACTATAGGCAGGCACATACACCTGTTTATGATTCAGTAGCTAGTCAGTAGGATCGTCTGACTATGACCAAAGTAGCTTGCCAATCCAATATGGTGGAAACTGATAAACAGACACATACACCTGTTTACAATCAACAATTCTGTTAGCAGTCTCGTCTTCCAGTATTGAAGGAAATTCGTCAGCCATACTTGACAAAGAATACACAGCATGCACATACACCTTCCAATATTCATCAAGCCTGCCAACAGTCTCATTTGGCAGCACTCGGAGAAGTCAGTTGGAAATCTCCAATGACAAATTTGGAGCAGACTCAACTCTCTACCCCCATGCATAAGTACTGTCAAAATTCATTGATAGGAAAAGGAGGATAGGAGTAGGCACATAAAACTACTCTGAGAACAGAATGGATGTATATTCCCATTCTGGAGGCTGAAGTCACCAAGCATATTCTGACGATGGTGAAAGAGTAGAATCAAATCCCTGATCATATTCTGGATGCCTGTCAGAATATTATAACATCTTTAGCAGCATCCTAGGGAAAGAAATGAAAATCTATCCCTACTAGTGGAGTGACACATCAACATGTCACTCCGGAGAAGATACACACCTCTGTTCCAATCCAATAGGGTCGTGGGGCATACTCTCCCATATCATATGGAAAATCAAGTTAGGCACATACTCCTGATTTTAATGGAGATAATCAGCCTAACATGACTATTTATCCTGAGAAATCACATACACCTGCCCATAAGAACCACTTTTGTCAAAAAGTGGTTCCTAAAGTGAGTAATAAGGTGTCTAAGAAAAATAACCATTCAACACAGTCAATAAATCAAGAGCCAATTTGTAATAAGGCCTTGATCAATGCTAGAGTTCTTGAAGCCCTCAAACAATTATCTATTGCAACTCAAGATTCTATTCTCTAATTTCCCAATAGTGGGAACATTAATTCTGAAGGTCTTCATTAGACACTTCCTTATGAAGGCTTGGTTCATGATAGTTTGGTCTATCTCAAAGTATCATCTTCAGATGAGAGCCACGATAACCCTCTGCGTGGCCAGAAGATCAAGGAGAAAAAGGTTTCATCTTCTGCTGTAACCCACCATGGTGGTCCTCCCCATGATGATGAATTTAGCTGTGAAATTCATCTCCATAGTAGTAATTTTCATTGCCTAGAAAATTCTACAAAGGTCAATGCAGTAACGAGAAATACCTCTTATCTTGAGGCACTTTCAAATGGGAATCCAGCCATGTCTGATGATTTACCAATATCAAGTGAAATACTTTCTCAACTATAAGATAGCCCAGGGTGTATGTCATTCTCCGAACCACCCCTGAATTATGAATCTTCTAATTTGATAAATGAATTATCTACCGATATTTTTGAATCTGATGAAGCTACAAAGAAGCACCAGCTCTGGTCTAATTAGGTAGAAGAATCTTCATCGACTGATAAGGAGGAAGCACTAAATATGAGAAAACAACTAGAGAAAGGTGAAGTACCATTCATGTTTTGGCCTTTGGCTGAGTCTCAGTATGATATTCCAGAAATTTTGACGGAAGATTGTATTCATGATATCCGTCTCAACATGTGGAAAAATATTTTTCAAATGAAAAATAAAATATTATCTTATGATGAATATGAAAATCATGTCAAGATAATAGAAGGGTTACAATGCCAAATTGACTTGGCATATCTCTCATTTTCCCGATATCCAAAGGTCGAAAAGCAGCAGAGAGCCCTTCAACATTAATGCCTTGGCGCATTAAAAAGATTACACCAGTTAATTACCAATGCCCTATCTAGTATTCATATCAGGGGATGGGGTGTTCATGGATCACTAAATTTCACTATGCTCTCCATTCAGGAAAGCCCGCCAAAAGTGGTCTCATGCAATGTTATTTCCCATGGCCGACCACAGCCAACTGGTTTTGTGTGTAATCAGATGCTTGCTCAGGAACATGCCTCAACTAGTTCTTCCCAAAGTCAGGCATACAAAGAAAAATTTGTCGAATTACTCTTGCATCAAGAAAATTAGAATATCGAATAGGCTTCTCGTTTAGAGAAGGCACATCATCAAGTGACAGAAGTGTCAAAAATCATCCAACAATCATTTGGGCCAGGTGATTTGAGTGGATGTAGGTTGATGCATCTAGCCAATTTTCGGACTAAAGTCCACAAAATCAAGAGAGTTGTTAAGAAAGTATCAAATGTAACAGCTCAAGAGCCACTCCATCATTCCATACTTGGGAATCTTTTAACCCAACCCTCGGAATCAAAAAATAAGATTCGAGGAGTTGAGTAGGAACAACAGGAATATCCCAGTCCACCAGACTGGGGACTTTTTCAAATCCTCAATCCATTCCTTAGCGAAAGTCAGTCTTCTCTCGATTAGGAAAGAATCCACAAGAGAAACGAAGATCTGAATTATCAGGAGATTCCCTCTAAATTATGGTTCATCAAGAAGTTCCTGAGGGATCAACTCAACAGAAGGAAGTGTCTCATCAGGGACATGGAAGAAGATAGTATCGCAGAAATGCTGATAGAAGGGATGCAATGCATTATGCATCAATAAATGTCATCAGTTCCATTGTTTCTGATCCTCCAGAACATGAGGCCCACTCAGAGGGATTAGATGAGGAAGTTCCTGCTCAAGAGGCTGTGCACAAAGAAGAAAATTAGGAAGGTGTGTGTACCTGGAATCAAAGGCTTACCCAAAATTTAGGTATTCCTTCAAATAATCAACTCCCCCTCTCCAAAAGGCGTCCAAAAAAGGGAAAGAAAAAAATCAGGCTACATTCCACCCTAACTCTGGAGAAGGCCAATCACTCTCATTAGAGGAAATGTTTGCACAACAAGAGGCGAAAATGAAGGAGTTAAGGAGGTTGAATGCAGAACTACTTCAAGGTAGTCTTCCTCCTAAGCGTGCTGGAGTCAGTCAACCAAGGTATTTTGTTGCAGCTACTAATATGGATCAAGAGTATCCTCCTTTAGTAGTACACCCTCATAGGTCTAATCCTATGGGTCATGCACAAAAAAAATCGGTGGTGCTACTGTCAGTTGCAGTACCAACCATCACACCTATTCAAACTCCAGTTATTGCACCTGCATAGGTACAAGCTCAACCAGATGTTTCTAAAAAATTAATGACTACCATTGAGTCATTAACATCTCGGTTGGAAGCAATGGAAGGAAAGCGTGCACCAGTTCAACCGGAGAAGAGAGCTTACCCTGAATGGGTTGATGCAATTACTCCCCCATCAAATTTTGCAAGTTCCACATTCCCAATTTTTAATGGTTCGGGAGATCCAGAACAACACTTAAGACATTTTGTTTCTCATTGTGATCCCATGATGGGAACTCCTCAACAAAAAGAAGCTTTTAAGATCAGGTTTTTTGTACAGTCATTATAAGGTCCCGCCTTTTTCTGGTATACAAGCTTGCAATCCTGGTAAATTACTGGGTGGGAGGATCTCTGTTAAAAATTCCTTCTTCAATTCAGCTCAACTTTTCCAAATACAATGGTTTTTGATCTTAAAAATTTTAAGAAAAGGGAGAATGAAAGAGTTTCCGATTTCATTTCTCTCTAGAAGGGATAAAATTATTCCCTAAGCCCATCACCCCCTCAAGAAGAATTGGTGCCAATCTATGTGGCAAATTTGTGTGATGAGTTACGCACACAGTTGATCCCTATGAAATACACAGGAGGGTTTTGAGACCTTACTTCAATCACTCAGTAAATTGAATACTCTCTTATACAGACTAAGGCTAAAACTCATGTATTTCCACTAGTTCTAGGAAGGAGAATGGGTAAAGAATAGACTACTATAGTTATGCTTAAACAAGCACCTGTACCTACTTTCACTTCAAAACCTTCATCTTATCGAAAGGCTCCACCTCCTGAGCGTCAACAACAGAGGTCATTTCATCAAGATGATAAAATAGATCAAAGACGTAAAAAATATGAGGATATGAAGAGAAAAGTTTATTCTTTCCAAAATTAACAAGTTCCTGGTTACTTCATTTTAGATATGGAAAATAATTTGGTTCAGTTTCCAAGGCCCAAGAGGCCAAACAAGGAAGGATATGAATACCGTCTCAACTATTTCCCATTTCATCAGATGTTGGGGAATCCCATTCAGGAGTGTTTTGTCTTCAAATACCTCCTACAAAAGATGGAAGAATCGGGATAGGTAAAACTGAAAGGTTCTTCAGCTTAGGTAGCATGTGTTACTGCTACAAATCTAGAGGAAGAAGGTGACTGTCAAGAAGTCAAAAGAAAAAATGCACAGAAATATGATGATTGGATGGTCAGAAAAATGATCAACCGATCTCATGCCATTTTATGAACGCAATTGAAGAAACCAAATGTGTATTCTTCTATGAATGCCACAGAAAAACCCTCTTCATCAGAGGGAAAATACTCAAAGATGAAACACAATTCAAAGAAAGAGGAACAATCAGAAGAATATGAGATCGTGTCAAATCCCAAGTTGTCTTTGACTCTGGATGATGTTATGCCATCTACTTCAAAACAATGGGCACCGCCCCACCAAATGGCATAACTTAAATTGGATAATCAGGCAGAGTATTCATGAGATGAAGAGTTTATCTTTGGTTCTATTAACATGATTCACTTAACAGATCGTTATTCCAATCACAGTTTCAATCTTAATGAGACTGAGTTCCCTGTATCAAACAGAGGAATTAGAGGGAGTTCTAGAGGTCTGGGATACAGAGGAAGACATGGATATCCCAGAAGACAATATTCCAATCCTACCCCTACTAGAACTGTATATGCAACAGAAACTCATGGTAGAGCCCTTCAGTGGGCTCAACAAGAACAAGAAAGTTCTTCCATGCAAGGTAGATTTAGTCCTGGCACAATTATTCTGGAGGATTGGTTAGAGGTTACACTCTAGAGACCCAACCTTTTCTTTCATTACTATTAGATCATTTCAAATATAAAAAACATAATAGTATTACACATAGAGGATCCAAAGGTTTAGTGTCTTGGGAAAACTAGAACCACACATAACAAATACAACATCAACCATAAACATTTATTTAATTTCATATTCACTAGCTTCTTAGTGGCACTTGTCCTCTCCTTAGTACATGTATCCACTTGAGGATATACATCAAAAGGGGTGATCTTGAAGCCCAGTAAGAGGATAGATAAGAATAATATATCATGGGGTGAGCATAATCATGACATAGGAAAATGATCATGAACATGAGACGAGCATAAATAAAAGACTTGAAATGTGGCAATGCATAAAAATGAAACATTATGTCTTAGTGGTTAACTAACAAACATACTTGTGAACCAAGATAGAATCTTGTTCACACATCATTTCACATTTAATCATGAGATTAATCACTTTACCCAATGCATTGGAGCGCTATATAATTCCGGGCGCACCCGTCACATTTAAACATTCATATTGCGCTATATAATTTCGGGCGCACCCGTCACATCATAACATTATCATTTATCATGCATACCTCAATGAACATATAACATAAATGAACATAACTAACCCATGAAAAGGAATGTGTTTCATATCATAATAACACATTCATAAACTTTGGTTTCCCTAAATAAATAGGGAACAACATACTTGATACAAGAATCATCAACCTTGAATGAGAGGTAAAAGTCGAGTTCTTAAGAGAAGAGTTCTTTTGGAAATCATTTGGATTGACATAAACATCAGTATAAAACATGTATATCCCAGAAAAGGAAAGAAAAAGATGAAAAAATGATCTTTAAGGAGTGACCATATCAAAAATTGAGTGAAAGAGGTATAACCCGAAGGATGAAAGTTGGGTTCAAGAATTTCCCCTTACCTTGTACTCGAATGACTCCTTCTCTTTAATGTCCTATATAATGACATTATATTCATTAATTTAGAAACTATATAACCTTTTATACATTAATAGAGTTCATTATGGTTTCATTATTTCATATTATGTTCCTTTGGATGACTTATAGAGTTTAAAAACATTGTTCGGGGATGTTGGTTTTCATGGTTTTCTTGAGTGGTTCACTTGTATTCTTAAATTGATGTTTGGGTAGATCATGGGTAAACATAAAGAACTGATATTACATGTTATTAATGATATTATAGGTGATTTAATTATTTTATAATGAATTATATTAGATCCATGTGGATGAATCATTAGATAAGAATTTAATGATGGTTATTTGGGTTAATTTGAGCGGTGTTTTGGATCACAATGAACGTGTTTTAACTTTTCACTTAGTAATATGTCCATAGGTTATCTCCCGAACATAAAATAGAACATAATATATATAAAATATTCTGTTTCAACCATAAAAATGGTTTCATGACCAGATATGAAGGTAGAAATGGAAGAAGAGAGCATGTCATTTTTGAAGGTGATAAATTAACACCTCATGAACAACATTCTCTTTAATAAAGTAAAAGGAAGAGGGAAAGGGGGTGGGGTGATATAATATCCCATTAGAATCATAAAATTATAGTATATGTATAATACTGTAGTTACAAAACAATATGGATGAATATAGGTGGGGAGATATCAAGAAAGGAACTTGAACTTGAAAGTAAATTAAAGGAGAAGTGGGAGAGAAATTACCTCTAGAATATTCCTCTTGAGATCCTCCTTAAGGAAGCTAGTCTTGGTCTTTTTATGAGACCATAAGCTTTTGGACGTGGAGGAGGGGCTAGGGAAGGTGTTTGGGCAGAGTTTAGAGAAGGATTGAATCTTGAGAGGTGTGAGGAAAAGAGGGAGTGAAGGGTGGATTTTATAGTGGACGGGAGAGGGGTTTCCTTAATATAAAATTGATTAGTTTATTAATTTCACCTAAGACAAGGAATAATGAGTCTTGAACGACCAATAATAGTAATTTTATAATGTAATCTCGAACCAAGTGGGCTTACATCAGAAGAACATCACACATGACCCTATAATTAGCTTATTTAGCTTATTTTGTAAATTACAGTATTTCACTATTCATCAAAAAATTATTTTTGTTTCATTAGACTCTAAAAACCATCTTGAACACAACCGTGTATGTCAGATTTTCAAAATTACAAACATAGGGGTGACAAAATTATGTTTAAAGGTCACTTATCACTTAGTAGTTCATTATTTTGTGTTTTTATGACATAAATATAAGAAGGGAATTTTCCATTGAAAAACTTTGGGTCGTTACATTATTCCCCCCTTAAGAAATTTCGCCCCTGAAATTTTACTTTACATAAAAAGGTGAGAGTACTTCTCCTTCATTGCCTATTCTAGTTCCCAAGTTGCTTCCTCAAACTTATGGTTCCTCCACAACACTTTGACAAGATGATTTGTCTTGTTGCATAGAACCTTATCACATTGGTCTAGAATCTTTACTGGATGCTCCTCATAGGAGAGATCATCTTCCAGCTACACCACCTCTGAGTTTAGTACATGTGAGGGGTTTGGTATGTACTTCCTCAGTAGTGATACATGAAACACATCATGAACTTGAGCCATATTCGGTGGAAGTGCTAGACGATAGGCCACAGCTCCTATGCGGTCAAGGATCTCAAAGGGGCCAATATACCTTGGACTTAACTTCCCTTTCTTCCCAAATCACATGACTCTATTCCATGGAGATATTCGAAGGAAGACTTTATCTCCTACGTCGAACTACAAGTCCCTTCGACGGTTGTCAGCATAGCTCTTTTGCCGACTTTGAGCAGCTTTGATGTGTTTCTGGATGACTTGAACCTTATCTGTCATCTCTTGAACAATATCGCGTCCAAGCAGCTTTCTTTCTCCAACTCCATCCCAACAGGTTGGAGTTTTACATCGCTTCCCATAAAGAGCTTTATACGGATCCATCTGAATACTCGAGTGGAATCTATTATTGTATGATAACTCAACCAATGGGATATGCTGATCCCAACCACCTTTGAATTCAAGAGAGCATGCTCTTAGCATATCTTCAAGCGTCTGAATAGTCCTTTCAGATTGTCCATCGGTTTGGGGGTGATAGGCCGTGCTGAAATTTAATTTAGTACTCAAAGCATGTTGTAGGCTCGTCCAGAATTTAGATGTGAACCTTGGATCACGGTCAGAGACAATTGAGAGTGGAACACCATGCAGTCTCACCACTTCCTTCACATATATCATTTCAAGTTGATCAAGTGAGAGATCTTCCTAAATAGCGATAAAATGGGCAGTCTTGGTGAGTCAGTCAACCATAACCCATATTGCATTATTTCCCTTTTACGTCTTCGGGAGGCCTGTGACAAAGTCCATAGTAACATTTCCCATTTCCACATGGGTATAGGCAATGGCTGCATCATACCTTTGGACTTTTGTCACTCAAATTTAACTTGCTTACATACCAAGCACCTTGATATATATTCCACAATCTCCTTATTCAGGTTATCCCACTAGAAGTGTTCTTGGAGATCACTGTACATCTTGGTACTCCCAGGATGGATAGAGAAAGTTGAGCTATGTGCATTATCCAATAGATCCTTCTTTATCCCGGGTGATGAAGGCACACAAAGCCGCGTTCCAAACTGAATCACACCATCATCGTCGATATGGAACTCTTGCAGCTTTCCTTCCTTTACTGCATTCACCCTCTTTTGTATCTCCACATCATCCCTTTGTGATTCCTTAATATTCTCTTGGATGGATGGTTGCGTAATCATTTGGGCAAGGTAGGATGTATCCCCTGCCATTATGATTTCCAAATCCATCCTTTGCATATCCAAGAAGATAGGGTCTTTCTCAATCCGCAGCATGGAAAGTGTAGCGGGTTCTTTTCGGCTTAGAGCATCAGCTACCTTGTTCGCCTTTCCAGGATGATAGTGAATAGAGAAATCGTAATCCTTGATTATCTCTAACCATCTCCTTTGATGCATGTTGAGCTCCTTTTGTGTGAATATTTGTGGTCGGTGTATATGTCACACTTCCCACCATAAAGGTAGTGTCGCTAGATTTTCAAGGAAAAAATCACGACCGCCAGCTCTAGATCATGTGTTGGGTAGTTCTACTCATGGATCTTCAACTTTCATGAGGCTTAGGCTATCACATTATCATTTTGCATGAGTACACAACCCAAGCCTTTCTTTGATGCATCAATATATATCAAAAAACTTTCTCCAATTTTCGGTAGTGTGAGTACAGGTGTAGTGATCATCCTTCTCTTTAGCTCCTTGAAGCTTCCCTCACATTCTTCCGTCCATACATACTTTACCCCTGTTATTATTAACTTAGTTAGCGGGCTTGAAAATCGTGAGAAGTATCTCACAAAACATCGGTAGTACCTAGCTAATCCAAGAAAACTACGAATTTATGTGACACTAGAGGGCCTGGGCCATTCCTCAATTACCTTTGTCTTTTAAGGGTCCACAGAAATTCCCTCACTTGTGATCACATGTCCCAATAACATGACTTGATTCATCCAAAAGTCACACTTTCTAAACTTGGCGTACAACTTCTCCTTTCTCAATGTCGCCAACACAGGTCTTAGATGTTCTTCATGTTCCTCCTTGCTCTTGGAGTAGATGAGAATATCATCAATAAAAAATACCAAAAATATGTCAAGGTATTGTATAAAGACTCTATTCATAAAATACATGAAGATTTCAGGGGAATTAGTAAGTCTAAAGGGCATCACTAAAAACTCATAGTGCCCGTACCTTGTATGGAAGGCAGTCTTCTGAATATCTTCCTTCTTTGCCTTTACTTGATGATATCCAAAACGAAGATCCACCTATGAGAATTATTGAGCTCCTCTTAACTGATCGAAAAAGTCATCAATCCTTGGGAGAGGATACTTGTTCTTTATTGTGATCTTATTGAGTTCCCGATAATCGATACACAACCGCATTGTTCCATCCTTCTTCTTCACAAAGAGCACTGGCGCACCCCAAGGTGATGCACTAGGGCGTATGAACCCTTTGTCCAGATGCTCTTACAACTACTTCTTTAACTCCTCCAGTTCAATAGGAGCCATCCTATATGGGCACTTTGAGATAGGAGTAGCTCCGGGTATGAGTTCAATTGAGAACTCTACCTCACGATCCGGGGGAATTCTGGGTAACTATTCGGGAAATACATCGTCGTATTCCATCACGATGGGAATTTCCTCAAGGTTGGAACTTTCCTTAGACTCAACCATTTGGGCGACATATGCTTCTTCATAGGGAATCAACACCCACACCATTTAAGGATTTTTCAAAGGAGATTCATGATCTTCCTTCCCGACGGTTGATATGAGCTCTATATAACGAGAGCCAGTCCATTCCCATTATAGCGTCGAATTCCACCAAGGGAAGTATTACGAGATTTTTCAGAAGAATCTTCCCACATAAGCTAATAGGAGAAGAGTCAATCACTTGGGTTGCAATGATTGCACCACTTGGTGTTTTTACAGATTTCTCTACTTCAAGGTTTCGTGGATTTGATTCTATAGTTCTAGCAAACTTGCAAGATATAAAGGAATGCGTAGAACCAAACCCAAATAAGACTTTTTCCATTATCGAGTGAATAGGAAGTGTACCTTGATTGACTTCATTATCACGCTCCACCTCCACAGTAGTGATGGCATAAGACTTCCCTTGTTCCTTTGGATTTGGTGGCTGCTGATGCTGATTACCCTCGAGAGCTCGAGGTTTAGTGCACTGGTTTGCATAGTTCCCTAGCTCCCTACAGTTGTAGCATTGAACCATGAGTGGTTATCCCATTTCATTGGCTACATTATCCTTCCTTTTCATGTCTTTTAGACACTCTTGAGCTTGGTGTCCTTCTTTCCCACACTTAAAGCATTTCCCCATACCTTTGAGACAATTCCCACAGTGCAACTTCCCACATTTTTGGTATGTGGGTCGTTGTTTTTTCTTCCCACCTTTGTCACTAGATCCACTGGCTTGAAACTCCATCTTTCTTTTCTTATCACCATAGCCATGGGACCATTCTCCAAACTCTATCTCCACTTTGATATCACACCAAAAAACTTTTTCATAACTCCCAAAGTCTCGAATTACAAGATCCTTTAGAAGATGTGGTTTTAATCCACTAAAGAATCTATCAATTTTGCTATCATTGTTGATAACAAAACCCGAAGCATACCTTGTGAGCCTTGTGAAATTTACTTCATAGGTTGTGACAGATTATCCTTCTTTTTTTCTGAGCTCTATGAATTCTCTCTCCATCTTTGTGCGAAGAGTTCGTCGGAAGTACTTATTACGAAACATTATCTTAAAGTCTTCCCATTCTATCTCTTCAATTTTCTCCCTTGTCTTGGTGTTCTTAATCAAAGCCCACCATTGATTGTCTTCTCCATCTAGATGATAAACGTCTAGAGTCACCTTCTCCGTCTCAGAACAGTGAAGAACAGAAAATATATTCTCCATGGAGTTGACCCACTATTCCGTAACTAGTGGATCGGAAGATCCACAAAACGTCGGTGGTCGTTGCCGCATAAAACATTCGATTTCCAGTTGCTCCCTCTTTGGTGAAAGAGGAAGTTACCCATTATTATGGTTATTATTCATAACCTGAGATAATTGGGTAAGCATTTCCATGATGTTTTTAACTCCCCCTCCCAAATCATCGGGGATGTTGTTCGGGCAATCGTTGCGTTGGCCCTCGCAAGAGTTGTTGGCCTGATTTCTCCTGGTTCCCACCATTTTCTAAAATAGAAAAGGTTAGAAGAAAACATAAGTAAACAAGTCATGAATAACTTATTCATTTAAAAAATTATACCAAAAACATAACATATGGGATCCCTAGGTAAATATTCTTGTGTGCATTTTTGTACTTAGTCTCATGCTAGAGGTTTTCTTTAGGGTTCACTAATCCTAATTCCCAAATTAACTAAACCTTTCCTCTGATACCAACTATAGAGAACCAGCCTTTTATTTCATTACTATTACATCATTTCAAATATAAACAACATAATAGTATTACACATAGAGGATCCAAAGGTTTAGTGTCTTGGGAAAACTTGGACCACACATAACAAATACAACATCAACCATAAACATTTATTTAATTTCTTCTTCACTAGATTCTTAGTGGCACTTGTCCTCTCCTTATTACATGTATCCACCTTAGGATATACATAAAACGGGGTGAGATAGAATCCCAGTAAGAGGATAGATAAGAACAATATAGCATTGGGTGAGCATAATCATGACATAGGAAAATGATCATGAACATGAGAGGAGCATAAATAAAAGACTTGAAATGTGGGAATGCATAAAAATGAAACATCATGTCTTAGTGGTTAACTACCACACATACTTGTGAACCAAGATAGAATCTTGTTCACACATCATTTCACATTTACTCATGAGATTCATCACTTTACCCAATGCATTGGAGTGCTATATAATTCTGGGCACACCCGTCACATTTAAACATTCATATTGCACTATATAATTCCGGGCGCACCCGCCACATCATAACATTATCATTTATCATGCATGACACAATGAACATATAAAATAAATGAACATAACTAACCCATGAAAATGAATGGGTTTCATATCATAATAACACATTCATAAACTTTGGGTTCCCAAAATAAAGAGGGAACAACATACTTGATACAAGAATCATCAACCTTGAATGAGAGGTAAAATTTGAGTTCTTAAGAGAAGAGTTCTTTCGAAAAACATTTGGATTGACATAAACTTTAGTATAAAACATTTATATCCCAGAAAATGAAATAAAAAGATGAACAAATTATCTTTAAGGAGTGACCATATCAAAAATGGAGTGAAAGAGGTAGAACCCGAAGGATGAAAGTTGGGTTCGAGAATTTCCCCTTACCTTGTAGTCGAATGCCTCCTTCTCTTTAATGTCCTATATAATGACATTATATTCATTAATTTAGAAATTCCAGAACCTTTTATACATTAATAGGGTTCATTCTAGTTTCATTATTTCATATTATGTTCCTTTGGATGACTTATAGAGTTTAAAAACATTGTTCGGGGATGCTCATTTTCATGGTTTTCTTGAGTGGCTCACTTGTATTCTTAAATTGATGTTTGGGTAGATCGTGGTTAAAAATCCAGAACTGATATTAAATTTTATTAATGATATTACAGGATATTTAATGATTTTATAATGAATTATATTAGATCCATGTGGACGAATCATTAGATAATAATTTAATAATGGTTATTTGGGTTAATTTGAGCGGTTTTTTGATCACAATGAACTTGTTTTAACTATTCACTTAGTAATATGGCCATAGGTTATCTCAAGAACATAAAATAGAACATAATACATATAAAATATTCTGGTTCAACCATAAAAATGGTTTCATGACCAGATCTGAAGGTAGAAATGGAAGAAGAGAGCATGTCGTTTTTAAAGGTGATAAATTAACACCTCATGAACAACTTTCTCTTTAATAAAGTAAAAGGAAGAGGGAAAGGGGGTGGGGTGATATAATATCCCAATAGAATCATAAAATTACAGTATATGTATAATAATGGAGTTACAAAACAATTTGGATGAATATAGGTGGGGAGAGATCAAGAAAGGAACTTGAACTTGAAAGGAAATTAAAGGAGAAGTGGGAGAGAAATCACCTCTAGAATCTTCCTCTTGAGATACTCCTTAAGGAAGCCAGTCTTGGTCTTTTGATGAGACCAGAAGATTTTGGACGTAGGGGAGGGGCTAGGGAAGGTGTTTGGGTAGAGTTTAGAGAAGTCTTGGAGCTTGAGAGGTGTGAGGAAAAGAGGGAGTGAAGGGTGGCTTTTATAGTGGAGGGGAGAGGGGTTTCCTTAATATAAAATTTATTAGTTTATTAATTTCACCTAAGACAAGGAATAATGAGTCTTGAATAACCACGAATAGTAATTTTATAATTTAATACCGAACCAAGTGGGCTTACATCAGCATAACATTACACATGACCCTATAATTAGCTTATTTAGGTTATTTTGTAAATTACGGTATTTCACTATTCATCAAAAAATTATTTTTGTTTCATTAGACTCTAAAAACCATCTTGAACACAACCGTGTATGTTGGATTTTAAAAATTACAAACATAGGGGTGACAAAATTTTGTTTAAAGGTCACTTATCACTTAGTAGTTCATTATTTTTTGTTTTTATGACATAAATATAAGAAAGGAATTTTCCATTGAAAAACTTTGGGTCGTTACATAAACCTTCTTCCTCTCAGCAAGTAAATAGACCTATTTGGTCTAATTTTAAAAATCCAAGAGTATTTGAAACTCCTACCCCGATACAAGAAGCATCTACTTCCAAAGCATCAACTTCTAAGGCACCTGAAAAACCACATGTCCTGTTGGGAAACGCAGACCTTTGGATCAAAAGTATGATTTCTTGAAGAATTTGGCCCAAGTACGGGACACGTTATCAATTCTACATGCCTTGAATCTATCAAAGGATCTTCGGGAGGCACTAATTGAGGCTTTGTCAAGTCCTCAGGAATTCGCAACTGAAATTACTGCGGCTGAAGTCTATCATGTAGAGAATGATCCTGAAGAATACCATGCAGTGATATCTTTTATAGATGAAGATGAAGATGATGTTGTGCATGGACATAATAGGCCCTTGTATTTATCTAGAAATTTCAATGATGTATACATCCGATGAGCTTTCATTGATAATGGTTCAGGATTCAACCTCTTCCCTATTCGTACACTTCGTCAATTGGGCCTCACCGAATCTGATTTATCTCCTTCTAATTTGATATTGCAAGGATATGATAAAAATGAACAAGAACCTCTGGGCGATATTACACTCAGAACTCAGTTTGGAGATCTTGTATCCAATTCAAATTTCATGGTTTTTTATTATGACACAACCTTAAAAATTTTTCTTGGAAGACCTTCGATACATCAACATGCAGCGGTACCTTCGTCGTACCATCAAAGTCTCAAATATTATTTCAATGGTAAAATTGGGACATTGTATGGTGATAAAGCCCCATTTAAAACATGTCAATCTCAATACATTGAGGCAGAATTCTATCACATGAAGGGAAATGAGATATCCACGACAAAGGAGGTTACCAAAATTAATACCCCATATGGTTTGGAAAAGATTCTAGTAAACCCATTCATACATGTGAGTACACATTATGTGTTTCCTATCAGTCAAATTGACAGGATAGACCCAAATCCAAATACTCTTACAAAAACTTCCATAATGTCAATTATGGAAACAAAGATAGACAGCATGGGAGAAATTGGTGATTCACTAAGTAATGATGAAAGCTCAAATATAGATGTCTTCATTTCATCCGATGAAATCTAGCAATTCTATACTTCATCAACCGGGACAGAAGAAGTTATAGCAATGTCAGAGGTGAACAATGATGTCGATTCTCAATCCATCATCTCCTCTTTATTACCAAGGAATACCCTTCATCTTCAATAGGGTCAGAAATGGAAGCTTCTTCCTCAAGATGTTCAAATTTTAACATCTCTATTGATCATGGAAATTCTTCTTCATCATCTACTATGCAAGTAGAAACAGAAGAAATAAAACATGTTGAAGAAGAAGAGGAAGATCTTAAGGATGATCCTCCAACATTTGAAGAGGGTATCTCTACCACTGTGGATGAACTCAGAGAAATAAATCTGGGTACAAAAGAAGATCCACACCCCACATTAATTAGTGCGGCCATGAAACTTGAAGAGAAAGAAATGAATACTTCCTTTCTAAATCAAAATTGAGATATATTTCCTTGGAACTATACAGAAATGCCAGGGCTTGATCCCAATGTTGCTACTCATCATTTGGGTTTGCTAGAAGAACATCGAGGATTCAATCAAGCCGCAAGAATAACACACCCAACTTATGCTTCCAAAATTGAAGCTGAAGTGGATAAACTTATCAAGTCTAACTTCATCAGAAAAGTTCTATATCCCATGTGGCTGGCTAATATTGTCCCTGTGAAAAAGAATAAATGAAAAATTAGATTCTTTACTGATTTCATCTATCTTAATCAACATTGTCCTAAGGATGATTTTCCAGTTCCGATCACAAAACTCCTAATTGATGCAACAACTAGTTATGAAGCACTCTCTTTCATGGATGTATATTATGAATATAATAAAATACGAATGGATCCATAGGATGAAGAGGCTACAGTCTTCAGATCCACTCAGGGTGTGTTTTTCTATCTGGTAATTCCCTTTGGCCTAAAGAATGCAGGCACAACATATCAACGTTCCATGCACCGTATCTTCAAACCCTTTTTAGGGAAATTTTTTGAATGTTATGTGGGCGATTTGGTGGATAAATCCAAACAATATTCTAATCACTTGGATTATTTAGAAATCATATTCCACAAACTTTGACAACACAATTTGAATATGAACACCTTGAAATGTGTTTTTGGGGTAACCTCAGGAAAATTTCTCAGCTTTGTTGTACGCCATCGTGGTATCGAAGTCAATCCTGAGAAGAAAAAATCAATTCTTGGTATGTCACCTCCACAAAATTTTAAATAATTGAGAGGACTTCGAGGACAATTGGCCTATATTCGGTGTTTCATCGCTAATTTGGCAGGTAAAAGTTTACCCTTAACCAAATTGATGAAGAAGGGACCGAAGATTTCCAAAAGGCATTTGATATTCTCAAGAAATATCTCTTAAGTCCACCAGTATTAATGCCACCTATTGAAGGAAGACCACTTATTATTTACGTGACAGCTTTAGAGCGATCATTAGGTGCCGTTATTGCCCAAAATAATGATGTTGGGAATGAAAACAACCTTTACTATCTCAGTCAAACTATGCTTGAAGCAGAAACCCATTATTCAAGTATTGAAAAGTGCTGCCTAGCATTTGTCTTTGCAGTTTAGAAGTTGAGACACTATCTTCAACATCATGAGGTCTAATTGGTATCTCGCAATAACTCGCTAAAATTTATCCTTAGTCGTCCAATGCTTACGGGATGTCTGGCAAGGTGGGAAGTTATTTTGCAGCAATTTGATATCCAATACGTGTCTCAAAAGGCAATAAAGGGCCAAGATCTTGATGATTTATTTGCTGAACACCCTTCAGTAGAAGATACATATTTAGATACTGAACTTCCTGATGAGTAATTCTTCTCTATTAAATATAATATTAAAACATGAGAAATGTACTTTGATGGTGCTTCCATAATTCCAACAGAGAAGAAAATGGAAGATCCTAAGTTCAACAAAGTTGGGTTAGGAATTCGGATCATTTCTCCAGAAAAGGAAATTCTACCCTATTACTTCTTATTGGGGGAAAGCGGTACAAATAATGAAGCATAATAACAAGCTCTCATCCCAGGATTGGAGTTAGCACTTCAGGCACAAGTGAATCACTTAAAGGTGAAAGGTGATTCAGACCTGGTAATCAAACAAGTCAATGAGGATTATGCCATCAGAAAAGAAGATTTAATCCCTTTGTATGATTATGTCAAAGATTTAATGGAGGAATTTCCTTCGGAACTGAAATTTTCTTATGTCCCACGATTAAAAAATGCCAAAGATGATGCACTGGCTAATATAGCCACAGCTCTGGCATATCTAAATCAGGACGAGACACTCATCATTATTGCCCACTGTCGTAAAATTTCACGTTATGTTTAAACCAGAATAGAGGAAATCAATGAAATTAGTCCCATTTTTGAGCCATATGGCATACTACAGGATGGATGACACCTATCAGGGAATACCTTCAAAATGGAACACTTCCACATGATAGAGTCGGGAAAGAGCAAATTCGGAGACATGCAGTCAATTTCACTCTTTATGGTGGCCCAAATCACCTAGAAATAATTCTTTATAAAAGAGGTTTTGATGGAATTCTATTCATATGTATTGATGGTAAAGAGACAATGGATGTCATGAAAGAAGTACATGCAGGAGTATGTGGTGCCCACCAGTCTGGACATAGACTATCTGATCAAATTCAAAGGCTTGGATAGTTCTGGTCTACAATGATACAAGAGTGTGTTGATTTCACTAAGAAGTGTCATTCTTGACAAGTCCATGCCAACTTCATTCATCAACCCCAAGAGTTCCTTCATACATCTAAATACTCATGTCCATTTTCCACATGGGTAATAGATGTAGTAGGACCTTATCCTTCGGCTACATCCAAGCAGTTTAAGTATATTCTTACTACTACTGACTTCTTTTCCAAATGGGCAGAGGAAATACCTCTTAAAGAAGTCAGTTCTAAAAGCATTGTTAGCTTCATCAATTCTAACATCATTACCAGATTTGGTGTCCCTCATACCATATTGACTGAAAATGGCACCAACTTCTGTTCATCTGAGGTGAGGAAGTTGTATCAGGAGTACAACATCAAATCCAACCATTCATCTCAGTATGATGCAGTGACCAATGTCCAAATAGAAGCCTTCAACAAGAACATTTCAAAAATAATGAAAAAGATAGTGGATAAAGATAAGAATTCATGGCCTGATAAACTTTTTCATGCTTTATGGGCTTATCGGACCACCACCCGCACTGCAACGCGGTCAACTCCATATTCATTGGTATATGGAACAGAAGCAGTTTTTCCCATTGAGGATCAATTACCCTCGCTCAGAGTGGCCATTTGTGATCAGTCATCTATAGATGAAAAATCTCAAAAGAGATTGGATGAGTTGGAACAATTAGATGAGAAAATATTGTGCACCCTACACCATTTGGAAGTCTATCAAAATTGAATAGCATGGGCTTTCAACAAAAAAGTTCATCTTCATTTATTTATTTAGGGAGAATTGGTATTGGTCCTCAGAACTCCAATGATACCAAGAAAGAAACCTCCCATGCCTGAGCCAAAGTGGGAAGGACCTTACTCAATACACAAGGTCTACTCCAATGGAGCTTATTCTTTAATCTCAATGGATGGAGAACACATCATGACTCCAAACAATGCCAGATTCTTGAAAAATTATTTTGTGTAACACAAATACTTACATCCAGCAAAACGTTAAATTGAATAATATGTCCTAGCTACATGATGCTAAACTGTACAACACCCTTTTTTCTAACATGACGTTAAACTATGGAAAAGTCCATAATACGTCCTATATGACGTTAAAATATGTCTCTTTTGTTCTTACTGCATGACATTAAACTGTAGAGTCCCCCTTATATCCAGCATGACGTTAAACTGTATTGTCTTACATGACATTAAACTGTTCACATATTCGTCCAACAAGACATTAAACTGAAAAAAGTCCCTTAATACGTCCTACATGACGTTAAACCGTATCCCCTTTGTTCCATCGTCCAACATGATGTTAAACTATTCGTCTAAGCTGCAAGACGTGAAATTGCCAAGCACCCCATGTTTGTGATACATGTCATTTAAACTATGAAACAATACCTCTTCATCCAACATGACGTTAAACTATGTATCATTAGGGTTGTTGCTAACTCTTGTTTCTCACACTGAGTACGACTCACGTGAGCTTAGAGTAAAATTCAACCATAACACCCTCTTTGGGCTGCTAACCATGTGTAAGTCTCAACACCATTTTTTAGGTCGTTTTCCTTAAGAACAATTTGATTACCAATTCATTCTTTAATTGAACTACGCGGAATTTGATCCTAGCCTTCTAGGCTGGGTACGTAGGCAACCTCCCAAGGTTCAAGTCCAAAACCAGTCTCTTCACGTCGGTTCACCTCTGTCTCATACGATGTTGATCCATGAAGCTACCCCCAGAACCAATATTTTTTAGGTTCACCATATTCCTTGCTATATGACGTTAAACTATTCGCACTTTTTGTCCTATACGACAATAAACTAAAATATTATTTAAAACCCTCACCTTAGAGGGAATCATTATTTAAATTGATCTTTAATCATGTTATATTCCAAAGACTACGTGCATACATGGCAATGACCGAACTTTTAATCTTGGGTTAAACCATCATTGCACTAAAGTCCTTTTTCACCCTTCACTTGTACGAACCAAATCTGTACAGAGGGTATTTCAAGAACTACGTGCGGCTTGATTCACATCTTTATGGGATACGTAGGAACATTCGAGTATCCCTCGAATCCATCCTCGTGTCTTTGGGCTTAACCCCAAATTCCACTTTCATTCCCTTAGCTGAAAAGTCCCCCCCTGTGAAAACATGAATGTGGTATGAAAACCTTGGTCTTCTTTCACACCAGGTTTATAAAACACAAAATGTGTATTACTTATCATGGTCTGAGCTTCATGACTCTAAACTAAGATCTCCTACACTCTCATCCCACACGACGTTAAACTGTATTTTAAGAGCTACGTATGGCTTGATTCCCATCCTTATGGGATACGTAGTGAAGTCCAACACCTCAATTCAGGACCCAGCCACAATATGATTATGGTTAGAATTGGTCTGTTTATCTCCTTCATGCATTGAACAATACTCATTTTCATGTTTCATACTCCTAACCTTAAATACTTTCAGATCTCCATACCCTTTTCTTTACTTCTGGTCACAAAATGTCTGATATTCGAGAGTTCTTTTTCCTGACTATGCAACACGTGCCCTTAGGTGGCCTTGCATAAATAGTCCAAATAAAAGACTTGTCATCCAAAAGATACTATTATTTGGCTATGTAGACAATTCCCCTAGGTGGCCCTGTATATTTCAATCCCCTAAGGGGTTTTTCAAATAGTGGTAACTTAATTCTTGGGGGAAAACCTCTTTTGTCCTTATTTGTCGTAATGAAAATATGTAGGGATCCGCAGAAATAGCCATCCTTAACATATTTTTCCCATACTCTTTTTCATGATCTGAAAGTATTGAAGTCTATGGTTTATATTTTCCTTCCCTACATTTAGGTCAGACTTTCGTAGGAGTGACATTCATCCAATTCATTGACAATATTTATTGGAAATATCCTCTCCATATTCAAGTACCTCTCTCCGTAAAGCAAACTCTATGATTTGGAAAATTTGAATCTCCATAAACTTCCATTGGATTTTAAGCAGTAGAAAAGTAAAATTTCTGAGAGTTCTTTTGCCTGACTATGCAGCACGTTCCCTTAGGCAGCCTTGCATAAGTAGTCTACATAATGGACCTATCAGCCAAAAGATGCTATTATTTGACTATACAGCCAATTCCCTTAAGTGGACCTGCATAATTCATCCTCCTAACGAGTTTTTTAAATAATGGTAACTTCATTCTTGGGAAATACTTTTCTTAATGCATTTTATCCCTTTTTTCATGTCATTCCTCAGATTCAAAATTTCTTAGGTCACATATTACAATTTTCCCCTCCATAATTGAATGTGGAATTTTTTTTCAAACAAATTATTAAGGAATTGAGTCAATTTTAATCCATTCGGTCAAAGCTATTTCGACCTTAAAAATTAGTCTTCTTATATCCGATGTGCACGACTTTAAACTACCCACAAAAGACAAGGTAACTCTGAACAAAAGTCAAGTCCTAGCTCACTAAACATACATTTCATATGATTTAGCTAATATTGATAAATTAAAAGATTCAAAGTTTGTAGGGTTATTTTTTATAATCCTAGAAAAAATCAAACTATTATTACTAAGCCCATTGGCTTAAGTGAAAATTTAAAGCAAGTAGCTAGAGAATGCAAACACAAATGATTGAAGATGAAAGTGTTTTTCTTTGATGCAAAAGAGTTAGAAGGACATCCAAAGATTGGAGTCTCTTCTCTTTTTCAAGAATTACAAGAGTCTTTCAACATTACTCTTAATTTGATTTACGACATCCCAAGCTTCATCAACAGCCACCTGGAACTAATTCATTCAACTTGATACAATAAGAGACGCAATGATATCAACTCTTCTTGGAACAATTGTAAAAGAATGTCCTTGAGTGCGGTTTGAGAAAATTTTCTAATAATCAAACAGTGACTCTATTTTTTTCCAAGAGACTTGGAAGATGGATACATGGATTTGAGAATGGAGCATTGGAAGTAAAGAGCCATTTGGAAAGAGTATTCTTTTCAGATATTCTTTCTAATGTCATGATAGTCTTCTCTCCACCAACTGGCAGAGGAAAACATATCAGCCCATGGTTTTCCATTTTCATATCTGTAAGGAAATAGAATGAAGGAAAAATTTGAAAGTCCACACCATTGTTTCTGCTCTTAATGCATAGCATAACAAAAATAGAAGGATAACAGTGCGACTGCATCTCAGGCATATAGTTCTTTAGATCTAGAACATTGACTTCTTGTAGATGACCATGGGCATACAGAGGCAGGTAGATACTCTGTGGGAAATTAAGATGATACATATTCAAGTACTTGGGCAAATCTGGGAGAGTGCTGTCACAAATATCATAATAGTCATGGCCAACAATGTTCATCATATCATCAATTCTCTTGCTCTCCAGTTCATCATCCATTCCAATTCTTCTAGGAGACATTTAATCTGCACAAAGGTCAAATAATCAACACTTCAGTATGTTGATTTTTCGTAAATTTTTTGAAGAAAACTGAAAAACTTTCTAAGGAATTAAGGTGAACAAGTCCAATGTTGGCGCGTAAGTGTAATTGTGTCACGCAGGTATCACCATGCAAGTCCAAATACCTTTGTAGAAGCATGACACAAACAGTAGCAATGAAACCACAGGAAAAAAGTCACTTGCGTGACGAGAGCAACCTGCATGGCGAGAGCTCAAAAGCATTCAAAGCCGGGTGCTTAGCGTGAGAATGGGGTGCATATTTATAGGCCAGGCCACACCCCTACGCACTAAAGCTTGCGTGACTCTCACCTGCACGCCGCTACCTACGCACTCAAAACATGTGTGCCGCCCTTCCTTGGGTTTTCTCCATTACCTCAGATCCAAATCATCCTTCCTTTCGGATCCAACTCTGAGGGGGGACTTTAACTGATGCTCCTTTTCGTCACAAAGTCTAATGACTGAAGAAGGGGAATACCTTATCATAAAGATATTCTTCCTTTGAAGAAACATCAAGAATTGACAAAGTCATGAACAAGGATTCCATTAAGTAAGGGCCGCAGAAGTTTCATCATGGTCGTACAAGTATACTTGAACTCCACACATTGGGCGCGTAGGTGACTTGAGTGCCCTATTTGATTTTCACCCAGGGTCTTCAGCAGCCTATAAATACCCCTGGTGGGCCCCCCATTTCAGGGATAAAAAATTACAAAAGTTAGATTTAAGCTCTTGGCACCCTAGTCACTGCTTGTAGTCTTTCGGACACTTCTAAGGTAATTTCTTACCTAGAATGGAAGATCTAAAGAGGGGAAACAAGGCCTAAGTGTTGGAATTCATCAAAACTTGCGCTCCTAAGGGTCTAAACCTTAAGGGAAAATGGCTACACTTGCGCACCACCTTATCCCTTCAACAGAACTTGCGCGCCATTCTTTGGGAAGCCTTTAGGGATAATACTAAGGGCTTGAGCCAAGACTCTCACAAGTATTACCTTATGGGTTAACCGTCGTGAAAGTATACATGTGTCGCGCAAGTATACTTGCGCGACCAGTACTTGCGCGCCCAAACAAGACTTGTGTGCCTGCCTCTTTTTGGGTGCCTCTTTTACCTATTCAACTATTTTCTTCAAATCTGTCTCTCTTCTTCAAGATTTAGCCTTCAAAACCCTCTTCAAAGCCACTTTTGGCATGGTTCCTCTGTTGGCTTCCTTATCTAAAAGTAATTCTGTAGAACATCTCACAAAACCTAGGGATTTATATATCTTTATGTCACTAAGGTTAGAGATTTCCTCCATTCAACCTCATCCTCTAAGATGAGAAGATCTTTAACCTGGGCCTCCTTTTTAGGAGTAAGCCCCAGTCCATGTTCCCAAATATGGGCATCCTCCTCAGGAGTAATCCCCAGTCATAATTCCCCTTAACCTAGGCCTCCTTCTTAGGAATAAGCCACAGTTCTCAAGTCCCTTTAACATGGGCCTCCTTCTCAGGAGTAATTCCCAAGTTATAAGTCCCTTCTAATTTAGGCATCCTCCTCAGGGGTAATCCCTAAGTTAGAGTATCCTAGTCTCCATAAAACACAAATACCTTTATGGACATTGTTCCAAGGTTTTTTTCTAGAAGTAAATCCTAGTATCCATCTACTTGGGCAGTCACACATACATAAGCCCCATATCATTACTTGTGACCATATCTTTCATGGTACAAATTTTCAGGTTTACTGATACCTCTTGTTTCTCACTTCGAGCATGACTCATGTGGGCTTAGAGTGTAAAAGTAACCACGATACATATCTTTGGGCCGTTAATCATACGTAAGCCCCACATTTCTTAACTGAACTACATGTACTTTGATCTCTACCTTAAAAGTAAAGTACATAAGAAGCCTTTCTAAGGTTCAAGCCCATCACTTATTAATTCTTATCCGTCCCATATGACATTAAACTATATCTTAATTCCCGAACTACGTGGGTTCTGATTCCTTTTCTAACAAGGATATGTAGGTAGCCCATTAGTGGGTAGAATCCCAACTCTAAAATAATCCATGTCCTTCTGAATGACAATAAACTTCAAGTGATCCACTGAGTGGATTTCAAACCAGTATGGTCATCATAATGACCAAGAGATTTCTATATAATGTATTGAAGGATACCATTGACCAAGAATCTCTAATACATATGGATGATTCTCTATCAATGATGAACCTCAAATACATATAAAATATTCTATAAATCTCATACATATCAATCATTGATTTCTAAATCAAAAGAAAATCTCATTTTCATACTTGGTAATTTAATAAATATTCACGTACATAACTGAAATCTATAAAGAGAGTCCCGAAGTAGACAATAATTCCCCCCAAAAAGGTGTGATGATTCCGACCTCCCATCCTCTCGACCAATGCAAATTATTAAGCCTCACAAGTCCACAACTAATGAGAACCTACCTTTGGAATGTAGGTCCAAATGGATATAGAATCATTGGATGTTTCCGGTTCTACGAATAAACCCATTAGAAACTGATTGGAATGTTTGAACTTTAATGTTCAGTAGTTAACGAACAAGGTCATCTCCATTTCTAGGAAGAAACACTATAGAACATTTATTCAAGAATAGTGTCGTAGCACTTTCTGTTTCTCATCAAAGCGGGGAACTGCTATGACCTTTTAGTGTGACATATACTCTCAGGACACTATCACGTACTATGTAACACAGAATAACAATCATTATGTAATAAGTAGTAAATTAACATTAAAAATGATGAATAAAAGTTATCATAATGTATATAGAAGTTGGTTCTAGGACACCAACTCCAAAAAAATCCCACCTGCACTAGATCTAACTGCTAACAACCTTCAGTCCACTAGCTCTCACATGAAACTCATTATTCTACTGAGATAGGTATTTATTCAAGGGTTCCACCACATTCTATTCCATGGGTAATCTTTTTACTACCATTTCACCCCTCTGATGAAAATCCCTCAAGAGGAAATACTTAATGAGTAGGTTATTTGTCTGTTGGTTTGACCTTGGATCTTTTTTAAGAGCCACTAATGCAGTATTATCATAATACATTGTGATAGGGTCCTTGTTAATAGGTACAACATCAAGATCCTATAGAAAGTTCTGAATCCAAATGGATTACTTGGCTGAATCAGAAGCCGCTATATACTAAGAATTCACTGTAGAATTAGTGACAACTGGATTCTTTGGACTCTTCTAGTTTATAGCTCCTCTATTGAGATAAAAAACATATCCTGATTGCAACATCAGATCATTCTGATCTATTTGAAATCCAGCATCAGTATAACCCCTAATGAACATATCCTTGTCTCCTCCATAAACCAGGAACATATTCTTAGTTCATCTCAGATACTTAAGGATTTCCTTAATAACAGTCCACTTTTGTTCTCCTAGATCTTCTTGATATATTCCTAGCATTATTAGTGCATTGGAAACATCAAGTATAGTATATAACTTGTCATACATGATTGATCCTATCACATATACCTATGGGATCTTACTCATCTCATCTTTGTCTTATAATGCCTGAGGACACATTTTATTAGAAATATGTAAACTATGAGACACTAGAACCAATCCCATATTGGATTGTTCCATAATAAATTTCTTTAGTATCTGGTTAATATATGTACTTTAACTTAGTCTAAGAAACCTATTATATCTATCATGAATGATCTTGATCACTAGAATATAGTCTAATTCACCTAATTACTTCATGGAGAAACACTTTTCTAACAAGTCCTTAACTGACTGTAAGACTGGTATGTCATTTCCAATAAGTAATATGTCATCAACATATAATAATAGGATAATGAATGCATTCCCAATAACCCACTTGTTAACTTAGGACTCACATTCATTCTTAATGAAACCATTTTTTTTGGATTCATAAAATTGAATGTTACATGACCTAGATTCTTACTTCAAACCATAAATGGATCTCTGCAACTTGCAAATATTATTAGCATCACCTATAGTCACAAAACCCTTTTGGTTGTGTCTTATATACATATTCCTAAAGGTTCCCATTTAGGAATTTAGTTTTTACATCTATCTTCCAAATCTCATAGTCATGGTAAGTTGCTATAGAAAGTAGAATTATAATGGATTTAAACATGGAAAATTGTTAAAAGGATTCATCATAGTAAATTTTTTTGATGTTGTTTAAACCCTTTATCCACTAGAGTTACTTTATAGGTATTTACATTACGTTCCATGTCTAGTTTCCTCTTGAATATCCATTTTCATCAAACATGATTTACGTCAACTGGCACATTGACCAAAACCTAAACTTGGTTCTGATACATGGAATCCATTTCAGAATCCATGGATTATTTCCATCTTGAAGCTTTTGATCTTTCTAATACCTATTTTTAGGATAGAGGTTCATCATTTTTTACCACTAATGAGTCACCATCTTCAATGAATAGAAAACCATATCTCTATGGTTCTCTTACCTCTCTTACACTCCTATGCTGTACTTGTGTTTTAGGAACTAATTATTCTATGGGGACCTATAAAATATGTTCCTATTCCAACTCTTATATATCTTGATCATCAAATTCATTGAAGTAAATATTTCTCCCACTATCCTTTTTGAGGATATTCTCCCTATCAAGAAAGAAAACTTGTCTAGTAATAATCACTTTCTTGTCTGAGGGGTTGTATAGGTAGAATCATTATGTTTTTTTAGAGATACACTACAAATACATTTCAGGACCTGATGTGATAATTTTTTGCCTAAGATGACCTTAAAAAATTCCTTGCAACCCCATACACGTGTATGCAACAAAATGGGTTTCTTTCCACTCCATGTCTTGAAGGGAATTCCATTTTCTTCTTTAGTTGAAACTCAATTTAATGTGTATGCTATAGTTTATAATGAATGTCCCCAAAAGTATAATGAAAGATCTATATAAATAATCAGTAAGTAAACCATGTTTGAAAAGGTATAGTTCCTCCTTTCACTAACACCACTCCACTATGGTGTATAAGGTGGAGTGAGTTTAGATAGAATCTCAAACTATTGTAAAAATTCGTTGATCTCTTGGTTAAGATATTCACCACATGGATTAGATCGAAGATTATTTATCTTCTTACCTTGTTGATTCTCTATTTCATTATTTTATTCCTTTAATTTCTCAAAGGACTCAAAATTATAACTCATTAAGTAGATACATCCATATCTACTCAAGTCATTAGTAAAATTTATGATGTAAGAATATCCACCTCTCGATTCTACCAGAAATGGTCCACACACATCAATGTGTACCAATCCTAGAAGATATGTGGCCCTTTCACCCTATCCACCAAATGGAGGTTTGATTATTTTTCATTGTAAATAATAATAACATATTTCAAGTGGTTTTAGCTCATAAGAATATAAGTATCCATCTTGATAGAGCTTTTTCAAACGCTTCTTGTTTACATGACGAAGACAGTGATGCCAAAGCTAGGTGTTGTATGAGTCATGTGAACATGATTTATTATCAATTAAAAACACCTGGTTTTAATAATTTTATACATAAATAACATTATTTAAATTATCCATACCATAAAATATGTTTTCCTTATAAAAGAAACAAATTTTATTTCCAAATTTAAAAATAAAACCATATATATCTTGGAATGATAGAGAAATTATGTTTTTGGTAACTATAGGAACATAATAAAAATATTTTAAAACCAAAATAATCTCTGTTGTAAATGATATTTGGTAGTCACCAAAAGATAGGGTAGCCAGACTCCCACCATTAACAGCTCTTAGATCCACCTATCCTATAGTAATATTTTAGAATATACATTGTTCCTAAATTTGAAAATAGATATGAGCACCGTAAGGTGTATCTAATAACCAATGTGTAGATATGGAAATATTGAAATTGATAATGAATTCAAATTTAGCTTACCCATGCTTCATGGTGCAGTTCCTCTTCCAGTGGAATGAATTTTCACATGTAAAACACACTGACTCCTTTTCCTTGACTTGCCTCTAGATCTTCCCCTTCTTGGAAGGATGGTGCTCGGCAGATTTAGATTGTTCATAATTATTTGGCCCCCTTTTCTTATTCTTTATTTTCTTATTCACCATAAGGACCATAGTTTTATCCTGCCTCATGTCCTTATCTACCTATAGAATCAAGGTTAGAAGTTCCAAAATACACTTCTCATTATTACTCATATTGTAATTAATAATAAAGCTGGATAAGGTCTTTGGTAGTGATGAATTTATAAGATCTAAACACGAATCATCTGGGAATTTAATCCCTAATATGTATAGGCTTTCTTTGTATCCAATAATCTTGACTACATGAGGCCCAACTGGTGCAAACTCTCCAAACTTAGTTATAAAAAAATCATTGGAGATCTCATATCTCTTTTGTCTCACCTTCTCTTAGTAGAGATCCTGAAGACGAGACATCATTATATATGCATCCATTTCCTCATATTGATTCAAAATCTTATTGGAAATGGATGATAACATGAAGCATTAAACATTTGAAGCATCATTCAGATGTCTCTCCTAGAGAGATAATTCTTCATCACTTTCCTCATTACCATGAAAAATTGGAAAAGGTTCTTCCAACACATACAATTTCTTTCATAGTGAAGGATAAAACATAGGCTCCATTGTCCTTCCTAGAATGTTATTCTTGTGATAAGGTTGTAATTCTCAAGTATGGATTGTATTGATGTGTTTTATGTCATTTTATTTTCATTTATAAAAAATAATATAAGGATAATTTTATTACTTTATCTGATAAAATTTAGACAAATAAATAAATATTATATTTATTAGTCTCACAATATTTTATCAAAACCCAACAGCCCTCTCCATTAGCACCAGAATATCCCATTTATTGGATATTCTAGTGGAAAGGATCCATATTACCCTTCTCATTACCCCAACATGGATTATTTAAGAAACTTTAATGGGTTTAGGTAGGGATTCCAAATACCAACCATATTAACTCACAATTCCTTGATCTGTTGAGTGGAATACCCAGTCCTAAAATCATTAATTTAGATTCTTCAACCTCTACCTCTCATTTTCATCAAGTCCTTCGTGGGTAGTCAACCCTTGATGTGAACCAAGTTAAGTCAATCCAAAACTTCAAGTTATAATTCCCTAATAATTAAAATCCCCCCAACTTGGGTTGGTCAATAACTTTGAATTATAGTTTGATTTTAACTGAAGTAGTGGAAGGATATACCGACTTAATATTTTATTGAGGTATTTTATCCTTTTATGAATAAATTTAAAATTATTATATTTATCACATTCCAATTAATATTAAGTGGATTTAATTAAGTGATTCACCATGTCTTATATAATATTTATGCATAATCCAATTTATTTTAGTTCTATCTTTCATGCCCATTAATTTCCTTAATTTAGCTGATCGAGAAAAGACATCCTTAATGAAATAACCATGAAACTGATACAAATAAAATAATAAAGGAGTATGATCATGAGTTTATACTAACGATTAGTTTATCTAGTGGTTGATAAACTAAAAATTGGTCTAAGGAAAAAACAACTTGAACCAATTATTGTTTGTGTTTCATCTTTCCACCTATACACCTATGTATCTCATTGGATTGGTTTCACCTCAGCTCTAAACTTGAACTAACTCCACTAGATTGGGATCTCCATCCATTACATATTCCTTTTAACTCACATGTAGGTGAGGGGGAAAATGGTTTACATAAAAGAAACCATTATAACATATTACCTACATAATAAGAGGAGAGAAGGCGCACAAACCAATAATTTAATTTAATAATAAATTAAATAAAACCAATCACATACAAAGGTCTGGTCTAGCTCATGATCATATACATTTATGAAACAAATTACACATTTAATAAAACTAGAATTCAATTATTAATCGTTTATATTTAAGATAAATCACACTTGAATCAATTAATTATTATCTTTAATTAATCAATTTTTTATCTTAATTATCATATGAATTTCCTTGACATTCCCATCCATTATAATCTTAAAAAAATTAAACAAATTCATTTAAAATTAATTGTTTACATAAATGTACCCTGGAAGAAACATGGTGAATACTTATCCAATTTTTTATAGCATGTATTATACTCATAAACTACTTTACTCTTGTGATTTATGGAATACATGAATAATAACGTACTTTCACATTGTGTTATTCATGGATGATTACATGAATTACATGATTTTTTGGTCACATATTATGCTTCAATACATGTAGAGTAACAACTTCATATAACTCATACATGATATGCAGATATGAGCATTACAAATATATTAATTAAACACACACACACACACACACACACACATATATATATATATATTAAAACCTATAAAATGGAATTTCTTATCTTAGGAACACACACAATTACATGTCTCAATATTTACACTGCATAATAAATAAATTTTAAATCTACATAAATTGGTATAAGTACACAGAGTATAGATCCGATCTACACAGTGTGTACATATCTCACTATTTATCCGAGACACATTCCTAGGGACTCAGTGTAATATATTCCTTGAAAAATTTGGAGTACACGGCATATCCATATGGCCACACACTATGTGAACTCTGATTTACGCTGTTACTAGTCAGGTAGGCCATGTATGAAATACATGACCCATCTGTGACTCAAAGGGACTACACTCCATGTATGTGGATTACACGGTGTGTAGTTTGGTTGATCATGCACCATTAAATAATTGTTAACATGTGGTGAATTGAGTGTGTAATTAATTCATTAATCAATGAATAATCACAAATTGATTTGTGAATCAATTATGATGTGTTGAATGTGACTACACAGTGTGTAACTTTGGTTACATGGTGTGTTGTCTAGTGTTGTCTGTGTAAAAACTTTGGCACCTCCATATGAGTTCCTTTATTTTATTTTAATCATAAAATTAATCATTTCGATAATATCTATGAGAAATTAATGTGGAATAATCGTATCTCACAATTAAAATTAAAATAACAATTAAAATTAAATATAAAAACTAAATTAAAATGTTAAAATCAGAAAAAATACTTAAATAATTATAAATAATTATGTGAACCCTTTGATACCAGAGAGCAGCCCTGTCCCGTATGGGATCCTGGGGTCTTTTTACATTGCCTCTTGGGATCTGGTTAAGGAGGACCTAATTTCTGCTGTGAAGGACTTCTTTCAGGGAGGCCATCTTCCCCATGTGGCTACCTCCACCGTGCTTGTTCTAATTCCCAATGTTAAGAGCCCATCCTCACTCAACCATTTTAGACCTATTAGCATTTGTAACTTTCCATATAAGGTTCTGGCCATGGTGATCAATAGACATCTTGCGTGACGTCTCCCACACTAGATTTCCTTGAAACAACATGGATTTTTTAAAGGAAGAGATATACAGGGTGCAACTGGTTTGGCCCTGGAGATGGTCCATGACATCAACATCAAAGAAAATGGTTCATATATTGTCCTCAAAATTGATATTGAAAAGGCTTATGATACCCTTGAGTGGAATTTCATCATCAAAGTGCTTCAATATATGGGTTTCTCCCCCTGGTCCATTGATTTAGTTTTCATATACTTCAATTCACTGTGGGTTTCTATCTATTTTATGGGGATCAAGTGTGGTTTTTTCAAATACATGAAATGGATACGACAAGGCGATCCCCTATCCCCGAGCCTCTTTATAATTTCTCAAGATTATCTATCCCGCTATATCAAGAAGAGTATTATCTTTGGTATTATCATTCCTTACCACTGAAGGCTAAACTCAAATGATATATAGAATTTAATGTTTTCCAATGGCACTATTTTGTTTCTCAATTCCAGAAAAAGGTTCATTCAGGGCATAAACATGGTCTTGGATACATATGGTAAATGGAGTGGAAAGCTTGTCAACAAAGAGAAGAGAATCCTTTTTATTTAAAAAAATACTTTGTTAGTTACACGGGGAGAGTGGAACAATTCCTGGGAATACTCAGAAGATCATTCCTGTTCGATTACCTTGGTACTCTAATCTCCTACTGTAGCCTAAAGATCCAGCATTTTGACAAAATCATCTCCAAAATCACTGACCGAATTATTAATTGAAAAAAAAATCCCTCTCTTTTGGTGGCCGAATCACCCTTGTGAATCATGTCTTTGCATCAATTACCATGCATGTTCTCTTGAACCTAAAGGTTCCAAATGGAGTTCTGCATAGCATTGAAAAATATTCTTAATTCATTCATTTGGGATGCGCACTCGGATGGTAGATACCATTGGGAATCTTGGTGGAGATCGAAAATGCCTATTAAGGAGGGAGGGATCAACGTGAAAGATCTCTCCAACACCATACAACGCATTCATGGGATGATTTCTTGGGAGGATATTGTGGGGGATACTCTTTGGGGTCATTTCACTCAGCTTAAATATGGTAGAAATCTTGTGAATTTAAGGGGATCTCACTCTTCCCTTTGGTGTCCTGTTCAGATGAATTTTGCAACCCTTCTAGAGCATAGTAAATGGATAATAGGGAGAGGTGAAATCAATTTATGTCATCAAAATTTGGCCAGTTACAAGATGGGATTTAATGGATGTCCGGTCCTTGATATCACTTTCAAGGAATCCAACCCTTACCCTTAGTTTATCAACACTATTCTGGATGAAACACAGTGGGAACTCTTCAAAACCATTACTTTGAATTCTGACCTAGAATACTTTATTTTCGATGCTTCCCCGGTGGGCGACTTCTCCATTAAAGGGTATCATCATATCTTGGCGGCTAGGTTGTGTTTAGACGATTGGGGTGCACTGCTGTGGTGCAGGGAATCTCCCTCCAAGCTAAATTTTCTCTTGTGGCACATTAGGAACCAGACCATTACCACTGATGATAATGTGAAATGTAAAGGAATATCCTTGGTGTCATGGTGAACTTGCTACTCTAATCCCCAGGAGGAATCTATTAACCACCTCTTTTTTGAAGGTGCTTGTGTCTGTTCGGTTTGGGAGTTTTTCGGGGCTATGGATGGTTTTTCTCTGCAGGGGGAATAATGGATCAACATTTCTCAACTCCTAGTTCCAGGGAGAAAATAACACCTATGAATCAAAGGCACAATCTCTTATTCTCCTAGCCAGGTTCTAGTGCATCCGGCATGCTCAGAACTGTGTGCGCCATGAGGGTATCTCCAGATCGCGGACAACAATTATATTTAGATCCCGCTCCATGATTATCAACCTTTATCATTTCATGAAAAATGGGGGGGAAAACCTTTCGTTCAGAGGCCTTTCGGTGTGTAGAGATTCCCTTTCTAAAGCCTTGCCAGGACAGTGTGTGTGTTGGATCCCGCCTCGAACTAGCCTCAAAATCAAAACTGATTGTCCTATGGGATGTGTATCATGCGCGAAAGTGGTATTGTTAAGGATCCCTCTATTTATTCTATTCTGGCCTTTACATCCTTCTTTAGAAATGACAGCTCTCTCTAGGAAGAGGTAAAAGCTATGCTTACGGGTCTTATGCTCTGCTGAGAGAAGAAAATTACCCTCTCGGCCATTGAAACTGACTGCACTGCTATCCACTATAATTTACAAGGGTATGACAAAACTTCCTGGTGCATTTACTACATCATCCGTAAATTCCACAATCTAATTTTCAATCACACGGAAGTGCTTCACATGTTGCAGGAGGGAAATAGGGTGGCTGATTCTCTTGCCTCCATGGATGGTCATTCAGAGAGGATCACTTTCTACCCTCGCTTAGGTTCCCTTACCTCTGAAATCATGGCTTTGGTCATTGAGGATTCCCTTGGACTCCACTATGTTAGACCCTCATGACCTCTCTTTATCGATCTTGATGTCTTATTGTTATTCTTTTTTTATTAGAATAAAAATAAAATATTTTTGGCTAAATGAAGATTAATGTCATGATCCACAGATTTGAGTCAAAGAAACAGAATATGAAGAATCATGTTAGAATAGAGATATAAGATCCTCAGATATTATTTATAATTAATTTAATTAAATATAGAATTACCTTTTTGGAATTATTTCTTCATTGATGAATCCGATGACAGATCTACGGTCCACTGTCATTGCTTTGTAGAAACCAAGTGTTTATTTCCTCTTGTAGTGATCCAAATATGTTCCAAAAATCTCCATACATTGCTGAAGGGATTGCCAGGTGCTAGCACAGAAGATCCTTACACTTGTGTCGTCCACCTTTGATCGCTTAGATAACAACATGAAAAGCATTCTTCTTGATTTTGTGGAGGAGGATTACTTATCATTCTTAGGATCTTTCTTGGAGAAGGGATCTATCTAGTCTTGAGAGGATTCTCCAAATCCATTATGCACAACCAAGAAAAATTAATTGGCTCTCATTGAGAAAATAACATAATTGGGTATTTATTATTCTAGGGTTAAAATAAAATAATTTCACAAGTTCCCCTATTTATTTATTTATTCCTAGTGAAACCCCTTGTCAAATAATAATAATAATATTATTATTTATCTATATGTTCTTAACATGTGAATTATAATTAAATATTATTTAATAAAATAATATTTAATATTATTATTTATCATTAGAAAATTTTACTCGATCCACCATTCCCCCATAATATTTCTTGGTCCTTGAATAATGACTATTTATTTATTTAATAAATATCACCACATTATTTTCTAATAAATAAATTAATATTATATTCACTAAATAGAAAATAAATATTTATTAAATATTCCACTCACATTATTTTCTCTCAAATACCTGATGACAGGATATATGTGATCAAGTATACATGATTAATTATTAATCCATGTATAGGAATAATATTTATTTAACTTATTAAATAATGAATAATAATATATTATTTAACTGAGATTCTAGATCCATTTATTGTGTGACCCTCTAGGACTATTTATCAGTGGCATTAGGTGAAGCAGCCTAAAGTCTAAGGATATCATCCAACAACATGGAAAGGAACCCATAAAGAAAGAATTTAATACCACAAGGAAATGTTACCTCATATGGAGGCTTACCATATAATATAATCCCTTTATCTCGATATCTCTAATCAAGTATGTTGCATGCTTATGCCATTAACCCATGCGCTTGATTTCTCTTTATTTGACTTTCTAGAAATTAATCTTGCCTATAGAACACCATATCCATGGATTTATTTAGGATATATCATTTCCATTAAAGGGAATGAAATATTAACTTCTGTTAACAAACAGAAGGGAAAAATCCTTTCTCACATTATTCATTAATGAAATATTACTCATGAAGCGCCAACATATCCAATTTCACTACGAACATCTATCATCACAGTTTTCATCAATAAATCTAAGTGTGTGACTCATAATACTCATTAATAATAATCATAAAGTCTAAGTACCAATACACACATTCTCAGATAGGAATATCCAATGACACATAAAAATGTGGATTT
This sequence comes from Viscum album, assembly GCA_963277665.1. NCBI lineage: Eukaryota > Viridiplantae > Streptophyta > Magnoliopsida > Santalales > Viscaceae > Viscum > Viscum album. The sequence continues at coordinate 1,931,155,622 of OY728123.1, forward strand.
CCTACTAGCGGGTATGATTCTCATAATATCCCACTGGATATTACCAAGGGCGTTCACCATGAGAAGGTGTCTCAAAGTACTATGAGTCTGCACCCCTGATAGCCTATATCATTTTTTCCATCATATGATATCATCTGGCTATATAAAATTTATTCGGGAATAATGTTGTAACACTTTCGAGTTCTCATCATAGCGGGGAACTGCTATGGCCTTTTAGTGTGATATCTACTCTTAGGACTGTATTGCATAATATTTCATGCATAATAAAAATCATGATGTGATAATTAGTTTATTGATATTTAAAAACATGAATACAATTTATAATAAATTACATAGAAGTTGGTTCTAGGGTATCAACTCCCACAGGTGAGTTGATGTAAAAAAGGTAATACGGAAACTTGAATCAAATATGGAGTTTTGGGTGTCAAAATTTATCTTTCAATGGTGGGAAGTGAGATACAAATACCCCTTTAATTCCAATGATGAATAAGTGGGACGTTAACCATGCATTTTATCATCACGTGGAAAGGATGGAATAGGGTCTTGTAGTTTTAGTTCATATGAATATGACCATTTATCATAGAAATGATGTGTAACTGGGGGCTCATCTAGTTTGAAAGTTTAGCCATGACTTAGATGTTAGGGGGTAAAGGAAATGAAAATCATGATTCCGGGGTTCCATAGATTATGAGAAGTGATATGGAGGAAAAAAATTCCATCAGGGATTATGAAGATAAAAGACGCCTCTCCTGGGGATGAATTTGACTTTGGTTGATAGGAATGTTTTGTGGGAAACCTATACAAATACAACTAGATAATATTGTTTATAGTCAGAAAAAGGTTTCTTAAGGATATTGACTACCCTCCATCTTTGATGTCTATAGGAAGATTGTGAAGATCCAACAATACTCAGGGCATAAAGTATGTTGAATGAAAATAATGTTTACATGTACCTATGAACCATTCAGACCGTTATTGGTCATAGAATGGGGAATTAATTAAATAATTTTGAATCATATTGGGAGGGGGGTTATTTCTGTTTCCTTTATAAATCCCTAAATGGGGAACCCAAACTTGAGATCTCCAGTATAGATCTTTGTTTGTATACAATAGATGGGGGAATTGTTTTTGTTTTTCATTACCAAATGGCTAGAACTAGGGCAGGGGGCCTATGCATAGTATTTATCTCTTCAAAATGATAATCAGGCCACACATAGTTCTTGAGGTACTATACTATTTAATGTTGTGTGTTAAGGACATTATCCATGCATTTTAATGTCATGCAGAAAAGTCATCGGTTCCCCTATGTAGAGAGAAAATATTGAGGCTAGACCTAAGATTAATGAATTTTATTTCCATATGTATCCTATGATGGTAGGAATCAAGGCATAAGTAGTTCTTAAAATTATCCTTGACTATGTAGTTTAACATCATGTGGTAAGGGAATTTCGTGTTTCTTTTATGGTCTTGCTACCAGGACCATGGAAACACTAACGTGGATTGATATGCCTTGATCATGTAGGGAAAACCATACCAGAACTCATAATCCCACATGATCTGTGTTCGGTGTGATAAAAAAGGGTCTGAAAAGGACTTTTCTACCTCAAAAAAGCAACAAAATGAAGGATATGGACATTTTGAATATGTGGTGGCTAGACCAGGGTGTCGAATTTGGTCTTCACTACATGACTCATTATAGTGAGAATCAAGCCACATGTAGTTCTGGGACCATATATATTTTAATGTTATGCAGTAAGGATGTCAAGTGACTTGATGTGAAAGAGGGGGAATGTTATAGATTGACCAATAATTAGAAATCTGGGCATCACTATGTATCATGTGATGAAAGGAACCAATCCATGCATTGTTTTGATAAGACTCCCTGTACTGATCTGACCCGAACATAGGGAGGAGGGGATTTTTATACCTTGTTGTGACTGGACCCATGATTAGATATCTAGGCATCATTATGTATCCTATGATGATAGGAGTCAGGCCACACATTGTTCTATATGGGAACTCTCTATGTTGTTCTGATCTTTATATAGAGGGGGGATTTTTTTTGATTGTTTGATTATTGTGGCTTGACATGGGATTAGAGATCTGCGAGTCACTACATATCCTAAGTGGGTTGGAATGAAGACACAAATAGTTATAAACATTATTCCCTTTATAGATTTGACTCATGTATAGAGAGATGGTTTTTTTTATTGAAATGGACTTGTAAATAGGGCCTACTTTGGAGTCCCCTACATTTATTTAGTTTGTATAAAAGGGAGGGGACAATTATTATATTTCATGATCGGGCCCCGAACATAAGTTTTGGTCGTTACTATATATGCCATAGAATGAGAATCATTTCACATGTATTTATTGATGAACCATATAGTTTAACATCTTGCAGTATGGACAGGGGTCACTCGATGTGATAGAAGTATCATTTTGGATGGGCCCATGAATAGAGATCTGGGCATTAATATATATCATTTAATGGAAAGAATAATGGCATGCGTAGTTCTTGATGGGAATATACCTATGTAGGTTTTTCCTATATGTAGGGAGAGGGGAATGTTTTACTTTTTGCCTTAGATAGACCATGATGTAAAATCTAGGCATCACTATGTATCTTGTTTGGATAAGAATTAATCCATACATAGTTCTTGAATTCTACATGCTATATGGATGATGTTAGGGGAAATTACCTCCTAGGTGATAACATTATGGTGCTGTACAATTTAACATCATAGCATAAGGACTCAGTGTCATGCATTTTATTGTCTTACGACATGAATTATGTACCATGTAGTTTAACTTCATGTGATTAAGATGATTGTGTATTGTAGTTATGGGATGGATGATTTCGTAGACCATTGAGAAATATAATCCCAGTGTGAAAAGAGTCCTTGAGGTCTAAGGCTGGTAAGAAAATAAGCTTATGAATGGAGGGAAATTTGCATCTAGGCCTAACAAAAGAGGTCTAAGTTTCATTATATATCCTACAATAGCAGGAATAATGACACACATAGTTCTTTAGAAATACTCCCTATGTGGACTTGACTCTTACATGGGGACATGGGAATTTCATATTTCTCCCGCATAGATCTTGCTCATGTGTGGTGAATCATGGATTAAAATGATGATTCCCATGCATTTTAATGTCATTAAGTAAGGATGTTGATGTCATACAGTTTATTGTCTTACAACATGGACAACTATGTCTTGGTTTTTAGGGTCACACAAATAATATCAACTAAACAGTTTAACATCGTGTAGTTGGTACAATTTACCATGTAGTTTAACTTCATGCAATCAGGAAGATTGTGTCATGTGATTACACAAAATACTTGTTAAGGAACCTTATTTTGGTGGGATCTATGGTGAGCTATCCATCCATTGAGATCAAATAATAATCTCCATTGGATCAGACCATATGTATTTCATAAGGTCCCTCTCATTTTGGTTCCAACTTTGGAGGTTTTTTCTACATATCATCAGAGTCCTGAGGAACAACACCATATCTCCTTTGAGGAAAAATCAGAGGCAAACCTTTTTGTTAAAGACTCATACGATCCTGTTTTGGTGGAATTCCAAATGATGCAAGGTATGTAATATTTTCTCATCCAATCGTCCTATTCATCCATCCATTTATAGGATTTCTCATCCATGGATAATTAATCACAATTGAAAACATGAAGTGAGGGAAATTGAACTTCAATAGGCAGGACCACCTTTATCCCATATACTAATGAGTATGGGGGATCTTGTGTGGTAGTGGGGGTCATGGTTTGGTAAGCCTAAAAGGAATATAAGAGCTTATCCGAAAAGGAATTTTTATATTTATCTACCATCTAATGGAGTATACTTATATAGGTTCTTATTGAAGGCCACTATTTGTCCAGTATCCACTGAATGATAATGGTATGAATGGTTGGACTTTATTCCATATCCTTTCTATAGCTTCTCCAATTCAACATAACTAAAATTGGTGATATTTTCTATCATTATTTTATGAGGGACACAAAATATGGTGATGATATTGGTTTTCCTGAAACTTATAATGTTCCATTCCCCAAATTGATTGATGAGTATAGCTTTAACCTATTTAGAGAATAAGTCAGTTTTAGTAAGAATATACATGAACTTCTTGAAAAAACCAGGATGATATGGTCCCACTATATCCATTTCCCATGTGGAAAATGTTCAGGAGTACTTAGATGTGTGAAGAAACTCTGGGGGTTGGTGGATGATGTTGGTGTGAACCTGATAGGAATGGATCTTTTTGGTTAATTTTGTGCAGTCCTATGTTAGAGTGGTCCAATATCACCCAAGCCTTCAGATTTTATGGGAAAGATTGATTCATGACTGGTAACCACTACAGGCTCCCATGTGCACTTCCTTCATGACAACATCGATCTACTATCCATCAATGCACCTAATAAGGACCCCATCAATGATCTATTTATAGAGGACATTTTGGTGATTCATGCCATCATATTTAAAAAAGTTAATTACTCTTCTCCAGATCTTATATTTCCCAGATCTGTCTAGTGAGAGTTCTCCATTTTGAAGTTAGTCCACAATGGGTTTCATTTAGTCAGTGGTAGAACCATATGGTTTTGGTATGAAACTAATCTCACCGATTTCTTCCATGTTGTCTTGAACAAATGGTGAGACCATTTAGTGGTGCGTGATGCTGATGATTGTTTCATCATTCTCTTGATCGTCTAGAGTTGTGGATGAATTTTTCAATGCATCGGCTTGGGAATTCTATGAATGTGGAATGTGTGTCAATATTAGATCCAAATGGAATTCTGCCATTATTCCAAAAACATGGTTTATCATGGGGATTATCTCTTCCTTTTTGATAACATAATTTCCATTAACCTTGTTAATAACTAGTTGTGAATCACCATTTATCTTTAAGTGATTTACTTGTACCTAAAGTTCCAAGTGTAATCCTACAATAATAACCTGATATTCTACTTCATTGTTCATGCACCCCTTCGGCAGTAGGAATGAGTAAGGTATGACTTCCTTTGCTAGAGATATGAGCACAAATCCTTGCCCTACTTTGTTAATCTTGGGCTCATACATCCTCTTTCCTGCTAGGATTCTAGATGAACTGTCAAAATATATATCCTATTTTTGGGGACCATCTTCAATTAAGAATACTTATTCATCGGGTAGATTGATATCCAATAAATTAATATTTTCTAAGGGTTTCTCATCCAGTAAATCTGCTAATCCCTATACTTTGACCACAATCTAAGGCATGAACCAGATGTTAAACTACTACAAGATGACCTCCCTCCATGATAGATGTCCATTAAACATTGGATGACTAAGAGTATATTTGATCGATTTTCTACAAGAGACCAAATAGACCTTGTGATGCTGCATGTAGTGACTCATTTTTTGGACCATAAAGATTATTGCCATAAAACTCTTCTCAATATCTAAATAATGGGTCTCATCGTCAATCATTGTTCAAATAAGATAATAAAGGCTATTTTTGAAACCGATGTCATTCTTTTGCACGAGGAAGGAATCTAGTGACCATTCTAAGGCTATCACATACAAAATAATTAGCCTTCCTTCAATATGTGGAATAATCACTTGAGGGTTTAATAGATATTCCTTGAGACTATCAAATGCCTCTTGAAAATCATCAGTCCACTGATATGTTACCTCGTTTTTCATCAATCTAGTAAAGGAAATACATTTTCCTGTAAGGTTAGATATAATGCATCGAATGTAGGTCAAGTTTCCTCAAATACCTCTCAACTCTGTAAAGTTTCAAGGATGTGAAATTCCAAGGATAGGCTTTGTTTTCGCGGGGTCTACTTTGATGTTGTGATAACATATGATGAAGCCAAGGAATTTCCCTAATGTAATGCTAGAATCACATTTCAAGGGGATAATTTTTAGGTTGTTTTGTCACAATTTATTGTAGATGATTTTAGGATCTACCAAGTGGCCTGAGTATTATCAATATTTAACCACCAGGTCGTCAACATAGAATCCAAAAAACTTCCCTAGGAAGTTTTTGAATATGCGATGCATGGCATGTTGGTACATAGACCCAACATTCTTTTTTCTGAAGGGTATTATCAAATAGTAGAATACTCCTTAAGGGGACATGAAGGTGGTTTCTTCTTCATCTCTTTAGACCATTTGGATTTGATTGTATCCTAAATAGTCATCTATGAAGGATAGGGTCTGGTATCTATCTATTCCATCTATTAATTGTTTTGTGACTAGGACCGGAAAATCATCCTTTAGACAATACCGGTTGAGATCACTAAAATCTATAAAAACTCTAATTTTCCTGTTATTCTTTTTTATGGGGACAATATTGTACATTCATTTGGGATATTGGACCTTCCGGATAAAGTCAGTTCTAATAATATTTTTAACTTTATCCTCAATTTTGGTAGTGTGTTGGGTTCGTCCTTCTGGATAATTATTTATAGCCTCGATGGTCCTCTAGTACACTAGGTGGTGAGTGTCCACCTTGGGGGTCGAGGCTCAATATTTCTCTATATTTCAAAGATAATAAATCATGATTTTACATTATAAAGGAAGTATATACCTATTTCTCATCAGAATACATGGATGCACTAATCAAGGAGGGCCATGAGTGTTCTTATGTACCAAGATTTATCTCTTTGAGCTCATAAATGGTGGTATATATTCCCTCCTTAAATGATGTAGGGGGATCCTTAAGGTCCCCCTCCTCTTATTACTCTGAGTCATCTTCTTATTTATGCTCTATTGAAGAATAAAGTCTTGGAATATGTTCCTCAGTGTCTGGAGAGGATTCAATTTCTTGATATTATAAAGATGAAGCAACTTCCAATAACCCATCTATCAGCGTTGGATTTCCTTGAAACTCTATAGAGGATAGAGTGAGGGATGGATAGGGGGAGTCTCTATACTTTTTTAGTGATGAGACAACCTATTCCAACTTAATTGGTAAGGAAGTGATTTCATGGAGCTATGGGGATGGAATGAAGGAATTTTCATCCAAGATTTAACCACCATCTAAGGAGTCAATGAACTTTTCAACACTGTCGGACTCAGTGGTCATGACTAATTTAATAAAGATTACTAAATATGAACTTGAATTTAGACTCATACACCTGATCTGATTAACGGGTAAAATATATTCTTCACTGAGCTATTTTAGGGGGTTGGATGAGATCATTTGCAAACTGTTTGTAGTGGTGACCCAAGAAACTCCATCAACCAAGGGGAACATCTCTTTCCCATGATATAATCTTGCATCGATATAATGGAACTTGTAGGATTCAAACATGGACTTATTGGAATGAAACATTTTAATTTGTTCCTTAGTACAATATTTTATGCATTCATGGTACAATGGGGGGATTAATGTGTGTTGATACAACTAGGGCCTTCCTAGCAAGACATTGAAGGCTTTGTTCTGCTGAACCGCAAGAAATTATAATTCATCTATGAGGTCTCCAAAATGATCATTAATCTTGATTTATACCAATGGATTCAACTCACTTTTGTCATATCCTTATAGTTTTATAGAAGGGGTCACTAGGTTATCCTCATCATAGACTAACCAACGAAGTATTCATACTATATTGAGTTTTACTCCAGAACCATTATCAATAAATTATTTTCATACATCGACACCCTTTATTCTATTGGACACATAGAAGGTTCTAATGTGTCCTCATATAATGACATATTCATCTTGATCTTTGAAGAAGATAACCGTGTAAAATTCCATATGATCAGTCCCTATTTGATAGAACTCAATAGTGGAAACCTCATCTTCAAATTCCTGGGGGTTGATCAAAGAATCTATGAGTGCTTCCTGAGGTATTTTGATAAACTCGGGGAATTGAGGATTGATAGCTTGGTCGGTTATAAGGATAATTGTTTTATGATGTCATATTTATGGTCTAAAGGTTTATGTTTCCCATGGTGGGGGAGTTATTTCACAGGTTCTTTAGGGGATTGATCATTTGATGTAGATGGATCTTCCCTTGAGATAAGAGTTAGAGGCACTCCTATCCTTGGCGAGTTGGGACGGGCGGGCATACCCATTCTCCAAGGGTGATTTGGAACTTGTTATTATTCTGATTGATATTATAAATTGATAGGGTCAGGGTGGGTTTTGGGTGATGTAGGATGAATTTATTATTCCTGGTGAACATACTGAATGGATCGTTCACTAGTTTCAGAAATAGTGATAGTCTCAGTTGGGACACAACTAGAAGTCTGGTTTCCTCTGTGATTGCACCTTCTTTGGTATCCTTGGATCCAATGTTCTCTTTACCTAGTTCCTCAATTATATATGGGGAAATTAGGTTAATTTTATTACTCATTATCAGATAAGGGATCCATTAAGTGAATGAAATTAATGCAATCGAAGATCATCTCCTCATCCGATTATGACTTTTCCTGATTGACCGTTTTTGGTGGTTCCATTTGGTGGGGCGGTGCCAGTTGTTTTAGATCTGAGGGAATAAAATATGAGATCATCAAAAACAAATTTTTACTTGATGAAGGATCATCCTCCTGTACCACCTCCTTCTCTTTCCATCTAGGTCTATTTTTCAAAGGATGACCTCTAGAGGTTTATATGGATGATGATGTCGGTTTTGCTGTAGTGGAAGAGGATGGGGGAATAGTTGGTTGTTTCAAATATGCTTGGATAATACCATGGGTTTAGTTGATTATCTACAGATTCATCCAACCATAAAACTTATGTTCCATACTGCTAACAACTTCTTAACACTCACCTCATTCATTGGGGGAAGTGGTGAAAACATACGCCACTTGTGCTAGCGACCTTGCCAATTTCACCAATACAGGATCTACCATTTTCTTAAGGATGTATTTGAAGATAAATCAATATTGAATGGTGTTTCCCAATATCTAGTGAAAGGGGAAATAATTTTTCTAGTCATTAAGACCTACCTGGTCAGGCCTTTTGGGCTCTAGAAGGTGGAGTAAATCTTTTTCCATAACTGCAATAAAATAGCAACGAACATGTTCATCTTAGAATGAGTAAAATTTATTCCTTATCACCTTGAGATGGTTTAGACTGGGTCCCATACACTCATCCTAGCATGGTGTGTGTAACGACCCAATCTTTTTGAGTAGTATATTAACTTACTCTTATTGATTTAATAAGATGTTAATAGTTAATGCAGAAAGAGGAGTCGATGGCTTCATCCAGTAGACTCAACCCTTACGAAGCCCACTTATCAGAGCTTGGGAAGGAGGTAGCATCTGTGGTCTTCGCTTTGGACCAAGCCCAAGCCGAGCTCCAGCGTGTCAAGCTTGAACGAAAACGCTTGCAGGAGAAGTTCAAGTTTGTGGAGATTGCTACTAGGGCAATGTTATCTGAGCCTCCCTCAGATTCTCTCACCATATCACACCTTACACTTAGGTCTTATGCCAGTGTTATAAGGGGCTATGTGATGAGACCCTAGTTTCCTTGTGTAATCCTCTAGGGTGAATAAATTGAGATTTCTTCCTTTAGTGATGTTTGTGAAATTTCAAATGCCTAGATAATTTTAGAATGTATTTTATTGATGAATATTGAAAAAGGGATATTTTGAAATATTTATGTAAACCCTAAATAACTAATGATGTGTAATGATTTTCAAAAAATGGTCTTCTACAAAAGTGTTCAGTAAGGAATTTGGAGTCTAATAAGATCAACTTAATTTTTGATGAATAGTAAATTATGAATAGTGATTTTACGCATAGGATTAGTAATGTGACCAAATGGATTAGTAATTTTCACTCAAAGAAAGTTTTAATATAATTTAGACACCTTGGTTAAGTAATGTGATTCAATAAAATGGTTAAATAACGGTTTCATAAATTATTATTCAAGTATTAGTTTTTTCGGATGAATAGTGTTTTTTAATTAAAAATTTAATTAAAAATAATTAGAAAATTATTTCTATAAAAATGAATTTAGTTTTGAACTCAGAGCATCGATATTATGTTATGGTAATTTTTGGGGATTTTTCTGAGAAAAATGAATTTTCGGTGAATAGTGTATTTATTTAAAAATATAATTAAAAATATTTAGAAAATTATTTTTATAAAATGGAGTTCATTTTTGAAATCATAGCATTGATATTTGGTTAATGTGAAATTTTGGGATTATTCTGAGAAAGTTAAATTTTCAGTGAATAGTATAATTACAGTTTTAGGGTTTCGGTATGTTTAATGACATCATAACGGTGTCATGATGATGTCATGATATCTTTTGAGGGTTGGCCGGCCAAGGGTGGTGAATTATTGTTTTGGGGGCCCCATGTGGCCTAACTCCATGATAAATGCCAAGGGAGAGCACATGGGTTTGAGAAAAGCACATGTGAGGTGTCCTTTGGCCATTAATGCTTTGTCTCCTCACTTTCCCTATAAATACCCACCCTTTCCTCCTTTGGTTTTCACTCCCAACTCTTCCCCAACGAAGTTCTGGTCTTCTTACCTTCCAAGGAGTCCTTACAAGTTTCCCCCAAGCCCTCAAGGTCCAATCCTTTGAGTTTCAAGAGTCACGTTTTAAGGTAAGGGATCCGACCCCTCGCTTTCTTTTCATGTAACCTCTTTTATGTCATTCCTTTTATGCTCCATGTTTTTATGTGAGAGGAGGTTCTTTTACATTCCTATTACTGCCCTTCCATGTTTATATGATGAGAGATCCCCTCTTACTCTCATCATTTCGTTTTATGAAAGTTTAAGTGACGCCGTTAGGCTGCCGAATGTTTAAGTGATTCTTTCACCCTTCTCATTTTTCAAGTTCGATTTTCATGTCAAATCTTTCAAGTTCCTTTTTATTATGTTGGGGTATGATCTCTATATCTATCATACTGATCTCTAATGATCATATGATGAGAGACCCTATTTTATTTGTCCAATTCATTTTTGTTGAAGTTTAAGTGACGCCGTTAGGCTGCCGAATTTTCATAAGAGAAATCAAATTTTTGTCTTCCTTCCATGTTTTTCATTTCTATTGTTATGTCCTTGAAATTGCATCACCATGTCCATATATCCTTCTTATTCTGTCCCTCTACCTTTTTATGGGTCAATTATGATTGTTCAACCAATTTTCCCTCTCTTTTCAAAGTTTCTAAAACCTTGTAACATAGCTGTTATGCTGCAGAATTTTCGTCTCAAAATGCCTCTCTTTTCTCAAAATTATTTTATGTTATAAAGTGAATACTCAAAGCTCCTATTTCTAAAGGGGTATTCACATATATATAAAAATGTTCTATTTTAAATTCTGGGATTTACATACATGATACCCGCTTTCCCTTTCCGTGGGTTTAAAGTAACGTAAAGATCATGTATTTAAAGCAGTTTTTGAAACATTATGATTATGAAATGAAACCCATTTATATTATGCTATATGGGTTATTTATGAAATGTTTGATGATGATATATGTGGCTCACATGAAAATAAAGACAAATTTAAGGGTGCTCCCTGATAGCGCTCCAATGCATTGGGTAAAGACTTAATCTATAGAGATGACCATTTTAACGACGCCTTGGTGAATAACCTTGGTAATTTTTAACGACACCTTGGGGATGGACCTTGGTGAAACGAAATGATTGTCAATATTAAATTTTGTAGCCACATCTTCAAGTTATGAAAAATGATTATTTTTTATTTTGATGTATCTCATGATTTCTTTCTCATGCCTTAAAGTTCTTTTCATGTCCTTATTGAAGTATCTCAAGTTCACTTGTAAAATGTTTCTCTTGTTTCCCTTACTGGGACTTCTGCTCATTCTTTCTTTTGATGTATGTCCCCAGGTTATGAGATGCATAATGAACATTGGATGAACTAAAGGAGAATCCTTTCAAGTGTTTAAGAAGAATGTTTTATGTTTTTTTTATGTATTATGATCCTTGTTTCCAAGACACTAAACCTTAACGATCCTCAGTTCCATGTAATGAAATGAAAGTTTATGTTATAAAATGGAGGGATGCTATAGTTGGTATCAAAGGATGGTTTAGTTATTTGTGGAAATTAGGATATAGAAACTTTAGGAAGAACCCTATAGAAAAGTTTAAATATAGGAAAACTTCCTGGTATTTTGGTAAGTATTGAGTAAGTGGTTTATCAAACAAATACATCCCTGTCTGGATACGAGCAGGTAGAGGCGGCTCTGGCACAGATGTACATAGGGGTAAAACCTGAAAACACCGCTTTGAGCTAGACTCGAACGGGAACTGGTGCACGATAACGGGCCTTGCTACACTCTTGGTTACGACACTCCCGGGGGATATGTTTGGTTAATCACAAGCTTTTTATGAATCATTATGAAGGAATTATAGAAAAGTGTAATTGTCTAAGCATTAAGTCTTAGTTAAAAGATTCATAAATGAAATAAGTTTCTTACTAAGGTTTTATTCTTTTAGAAAATGGCGGGCAATAGGAGGAACCGTGCCGATGGTGACCACAATGCACCATGTGCTGACGGCCCTCCGATGGAAGCCGGAATGGAAACATTCATGAGAATGATGAACCAACTGACTCAAGTTATGAGTAATAACTTGAATCAAGCTGAGAGGCTGACCTCACCACGAAGGGAACAACACTCTGTTGAGTCCTTCATGCGTCAACGACCGCCAACATTCAGTGGATCTACTGACCCTTTGGTTGCGGAACAATGGATAAGCTCCATTGAAAAGATCTTTTCTGTACTTCATTGTTCGGAACAAGAAAAGGTCACCCTTGCTGTTTACCGCCTAGAGGGAGAAGCTGATCAGTGGTGGTCACTGATCAAAAACACGAAGCCACGAGGAGAGATGGAAGCTATGGAGTGGGAAGAATTTCGGGGAATTTTCATTAACAAGTATTTCCCTCGTTCCATGAGAACGAAAATGGAGAAAGAGTTTCTCGAGCTGAAGCAGAAGGAGAACGAATCTGTCGGAATCTACGAGATGAACTTCAAAAGGATTTCCCGTTATACCTCATGCTTTGTCACGGACCCTAATGGGAAGGTTGATAGATTCTTTGGCGGACTACGACCTCATCTGCGGAAGAATCTAGCCAACAGGGACTATGATAGCTATGAAGAAATAGTTCGAAGTGCTATGAAAGTCGAGCTGGAGTTTAGTGAGACACAGTGGTCTCATAAGAAAAATGAAAAGAAGAGATCATTGGAGCCCAGTTTAGGGAAGTCTTTTGATCAGGGAAGAGGTGGAAAGAAAATGCAACTTACCACATGCAATAAATGTGGGAAGAATCATCTGGGGAACTGCTTGAACGGAAGTGGCAAGTGCTACAAGTGTGGAAGAGGAGGCCATATTGCTCGGAATTGTCATAGTGAGGTGAAGCCTCAGCTTCCCAACACTAACGATAGAGGAAAGATGGTTCTGGCCCTACCCGAAGTCACATTCTTCAAGTGTGGATAGCTTGGGCACTTTGCTAACCAATGTCCAAATCCGAGGGCGGTGGAGGGTAATCACCACCAACCTCAGCAGAGGCCAAGAGAGCAAGGTTGTGCTTTCGCTATCACAACAGCTGAAGTTGAAGTCCCGAACGATGTGGTAGCAGGTACTCTTGTTGTCCTCTCAAAACTAGCAAGTACTTTATTTGATTCTGGTTCTACGCATTCCTTTATTTCCTCCAAGTTTGCAAGGAATATAGAATCAACCCCCAAACTGCTAGAGGTAGAGTTGTCTGTCAAGACTCCAAGTGGGATTATCCTTACATCAAAAGTATTTAGAGACTCTAGTGTTTACTTTGGTGAGCACAATCTTATCGCAAATCTAGTAGTCATTCCCATGATGGAATTCGACATTATACTAGGGATGGACTGGCTCTCAAAGTATAATGCCAAGATCAAATGCAGGAGTAAGGAAATCTCAGTAGTCTTGAATGAACGGCCTACAGTTATCTTCCAAGGAGAGATATCCCGAACTGATCCCTATCTAGAAGCACCTCCTATAGCTTTCTTTAAGGAGTTAATCGGTGATGAGGAAGAAGGGAAAGGGAGCATAGAAATTTAAGATGTTCCGATTGTTCAGGAATACATGGATGTATTTCCTGAGGAGTTACCTGGACCTCCCCCAGAAAGATAGGTAGAGTTCTCCATTGAACTCGTACCTGGGTCTCAACCGATATCAAAGACTCCGTATAGAATGGCAAATGTGGAGCTATAGGAGCTAAAGAAAAAACTCCAAGACTTGTTGGAGAAGCGGTTTATCCGACCGAGTGTGTCTCCTTGGGGAGCACCAGTTCTCTTTGTGAAGAAGAAGGATGGATCAATGCGGCTATGCATTGATTATAGAGAACTGAACGGGATCACAGTGAATAACAGATATCTTCTTCCAAGAATTGATGATTTATTTGACCAAATTCGCGGGGATCAATTCTTTTCTAAGATTGACCTTCGATCTGGTTATCATCAACTGAGGGTGAAGAAAGAAGATATTCCAAAGACTGCCTTCCGATCAAGATATGGGCATTATTAGTTTACTGTTATGCCCTTCGGCTTGACTAATGCTCCTACTATTTTCATGGATTTGATGAATAGAGTCTTTAAGGACTACCTTGATAACTTTCTGGTAGTTTTTATTGATGATATTTTGATATATTCAAAAAGTCGTGAGGAGCATGAAGATCATATAAGGGTTATATTGAAAACTCTGCGGAAGGAGAGGCTCTTTGGGAAGTTCAGCAAGTGTGAGTTTTGGTTACAACAGGTGGCTTTCTTGTGGCACATCGTAACCAATGAAGGAATCTCGGTTGACCCTGCAAAGACAATGGTTGTGGAGGAGTGGCCTCAACCCACAACAGTAACTGAGATTCGTAGTTTCCTTGGTTTAGCGGGATATTATAGGAGGTTTGTGAAAAACTTTTCATGGATTTCTAATCCACTATCCAAGTTGACTTGAAAAGGGGTTAAGTTCATCTGGACAAAGGAATGCGAGGAAAGTTTCCAAGAGCTGAAGAAGAGATTGGTTACTGCACTGGTGTTAACACTACCCTCTATCGGAGAAGGATTCGTTATTTTTAGCGATGCATCTCTGAAAGGGCTTGGGTGCGTCCTCATGCAGAATGACAAGGTAATTGCTTATGCATCTCGACAGTTGAAGATTCATGAGCAGAATTATCCTACGCATGATCTAGAGCTGGCGGCAGTTGTTTTTGCTCTAAAGATATGGAGGCACTATCTTTATGGGGAGAAATGTGATATATACACTGACCACCAAAGTCTAAAGTATATTTTCACACAGAAAGAATTGAACATGAGACAAAGGAGATGGTTGGAGCTTATTAAAGACTATGATTGTACAATTCATTATCACCCGGGAAGAGCAAACAAAGTCGTTGATGCATTAAGCAGGAAAGATCCTGTTGTTTTGGCAACAATGAGGATCTTAGAAGATCCCTTGATTAAAGATCTAGTAAAACTGGACATGGGAATTATAAGGAAAGGGACATCATCAACCCTATTCCAAATGATTTCTCAACCTTCATTACTAGAGAGGATCAAGAAGGCTCAAAAAGAAGATCCTTTGCTGCAGCAGAAGTTTGAGGCTGTAAAGGATGGGAAGTTCCCTGATTTCAATATTGATCAAGAAGGTGTATTGAAATTTCGTACAAGACTATGTGTTCCATCTATTCCGAAGATAAAGAAAGAATTGATGGATGAAGCCCATAGCTCTACATTCTCTATACACCCGGGAAGCACTAAGATGTATAGAGACCTTCGTGATCATTATTGGTGGGATAACATGAAGATGGAGATTGCTGATTACACTACAAGGTGCCTGGTGTGTCAGCAAGTAAAGGCAGAAAGGCAACTTCCTAAGGGGGTATTACAACCACTACCCATACCAGTATGGAAGTGGGATAATATCACAATGGACTTTGTAACTGGTCTCCCAAAAACATCCAAAGGAAACAATGCGATATGGGTTATTGTGGACCGTCTCACCAAGACAGCCCATTTTATCTCTATTCGGGAAGATTTCTCTCTGGATCAGCTTTCCAAGATATACATGAAGGAAGTGGTAAGGCAGCATGGGGTACCACTATCCATCGTATCTGATCGTGACCCAAGATTCACATCAAAATTCTGGAGAAGTCTTCAACATGCTCTGAATACTGAATTGAATTTTAGTACGGCCTATCATCCTCAAACTGATGGCCAATCTGAAAGGACTATTCAGACAGTCGAAGACATTCTGAGATTATGCTCAATGGAATTTAAAGGTGGATGGGATCAACACCTCCCATTAGTTGAGTTCTCCTATAACAACAGCTTCCATTCGAGTATTCAGATGGCACCCTATGAAGCTCTATATGGAAAGCGGTGTAGAACTCCTACTTGTTGGGATGAAACTGGTGAGAGGAAGCTTCTTGGTCCTGATCTCGTGCAAGAGATGACGGAACAGGTTCATGCCATCCAACAACACATAAGGGCTGCTCAGAGTCGGCAGAAGAGCTATGCTGACAATCGTCGAGGGGACTTGGAGTTTGGGGTTGGTGACAAAGTCTTCCTTCGAATCTCTCCATGGAAGAGAGTCATGCGGTTTGGGAAGAAAGGGAAGCTCAGCCCTAGGTACATTGGCCCCTATGAAATCCTTGATCGCATAGGAGCTGTGGCCTATCGTCTAGCACTTCCACCGAACCTAGCTCAAGTTCATGATGTCTTCCATGTATCTCTCTTGAGGAAGTACATACCCGACCCTTCGCATGTACTGAACCCAGAGGTGGTACAACTTGAACATGACCTCTCTTATGAAGAGCAGCCAGTGGAGATCTTAGACCGTAGAGAAAAGGTCCTACGAAACAAGACTACCCACCTTGTGAAAGTGTTGTGGAGGAATCATAAATATGAAGAGGCGACTTGGGAGCCTGAGGAAACAATGAAGCAAAAGTACCCTCACCTTTTCGACTAGGCCTCAAGTGTAAATTTCGGGGACGAAATTTCTAAAGGAGGGAAGAATGTAACGACCCAATATTTTTGAGTAGTATATTAACTTACTCTTATTGATTTAATAAGATGTTAATGGTTAATGCAGAAAGAGGAGTCGATGGCTTCATCCAGTAGACTCAACCCTTACGAAGCCCACTTATCAGAGCTTGGGAAGGAGGTAGCATCTGTGGGCTTCGCTTTGGACCAAGCCCAAGCCGAGCTCCAGCGTGTCAAGCTTGAATGAAAATGCTTGCAGGAGAAGTTCAAGTTTGTGGAGATTGCTACTAGGGCAATGTTATCTAAGCCTCCCTCAGATTCTCTCACCATATCACACCTTACACTTAGGTCTTATGCCAGTGTTATAAGGGGCTATGTGATGAGACCCTAGTTTCCTTGTGTAATCCTCTAGGGTGAATAAATTGAGATTTCTTCCTTTAGTGATGTTTGTGAAATTTCCAATGCCTAGATAATTTTAGAATGTATTTTATTGATGAATTTTGAAAAAGGGATATTTTGAAATATTTATGTAAACCCTAAATAACTAATGATGTGTAATGATTTTCAAAAAATGGTCTTCTACAAAAGTGTTCAGTAAAAAATTAGGAGTGTAATAAGATCAGCTTAATTTTTGATGAATAGTAAATTATGAATAGTGATTTTACGCTTAGGATTAGTAATGTGACCAAATGGATTAGTAATTTTCACTCAAAGAAAGTTTTAATATAATTTAGACACCTTGGTTAAGTAATGTGATTCAATAAAATGGTTAAATAACGGTTTCATAAATTATTATTCAAGTATTAGTTTTTTCGGATGAATAGTGTTTTTTAATTAAAAATTTAAATAAAAATAATTAGAAAATTATTTTTATAAAAATGAATTTATTTTTGAACTCAGAGCATCGATATTATGTTATGGTAATTTTTGGGGATTTTTCAGAGAAAAATGAATTTTCGGTGAATAGTGTATTTATTTAAAAATATAATTAAAAATATTTAGAAAAATATTTTTATAAAATGGAGTTCATTTTTGAAATCATAGCATTGATATTTGGTTAATGTGAAATTTTGGGATTATTCTGAGAAAGTTAAATTTTCAGTGAATAGTAAAATTACAGTTTTAGGGTTTCGGTATGTTTAATGACATCATAACGGTGTCATGATGATGTCATGAGATCTTTTGAGGGTTGGCCGGCCAAGGGTGGTGAATTATTGTTTTGGGGGCCCCATGGGGCCTAACTCCATGATAAATGCCAAGGGAGAGCACATGGGTTTGAGAAAAGCACATGTGAGGTGTCCTTTGGCCATTAATGCTTTGTCCCCTCACTTTCCCTATAAATACCCACCCTTTCCTCCTTTGGTTTTCACTCCCACCTCTTCCCCAACGAAGTTCTGGTCTTCTTACCTTCCAAGGAGTCCTTCCAAGTTTCCCCCAATCCCTCAAGGTCCAATCCTTTGAGTTTCAAGAGTCACGTTTTAAGGTAAGGGATCCGACCCCTCTCTTTCTTTTCATGTAACCTCTTTTATGTCACTCCTTTTATGCTCCATGTTTTTATGTGAGAGGAGGTTCTTTTAAATTACTCTTACTGCCCTTCCATGTTTATATGATGAGAGATCCCCTCTTACTCTCATCATTTCGTTTTATGAAAGTTTAAGTGACGCTGTTAGGCTGCCGAATGTTTAAGTGATTCTTTCACCCTTCTCATTTTTCAAGTTCGATTTTCATGTCAAATCATTCAAGTTCTTTTTTATTATGTTGGGGTATGATCTCTATATCTATCATAATGATCTCTTATGATCATATAATGAGAGACCCTATTTTATTTGTCCAATTCATTTTTGTTGAAGTTTAAGTGACGCCGTTAGGCTGCCAAATTTTCATAAGAGAAATCAAATTTTTGTCTTCCTTCCATGTTTTTCATTTCAATTGGTATGTCCTTGAAATTGAATCACCATGTCCATATATCCTTCTTATTCTGTCCCTCTACCTTTTTATGGGTCAATTATGATTGTTCAACCAATGTTCCCTCTCTTTTCAAAGTTTCTAAAACCTTGTAACATAGCCGTTATGCTGCAGAATTTTCGTCTCAAAATGCCTCTCTTTTCTCAAAATTATTTTATGTTATAAAGTGAATACTCAAAGCTCATATTTCTAAAGGGGTATTCACATATATATAAAAATGTTCTATTTTAAATTCTGGGATTTACATACATGATACCCGCTTTCCCTTTCCGTGGGTTTAAAGTAACGTAAAGATCATGTCTTTAAAGCAGTTTTTGAAACATTATGATTATGAAATGAAACCCATTTATATTATGCTATATGGGTTATTTATGAAATTTTTGATGATGATATATGTGGCTCACATGAAAATAAATACAAATTTAAGGGTGCGCCCTGATAGCGCTCCAATGCATTGGGTAAAGACTTAATCTCTAGAGATGACCATTTTAACGACGCCTTGGTGAATAACCTTGGTAATTTTTAACGACACCTTGGGGATGGACTTTGGTGAAACGAAACGATTGTCAATATTAAATGTTGTAGCCACATCTTCAAGTTATGAAAAATGATTATTTTTTATTTTGATGTATCTCATGATTTCTTTCTCATGCCTTAAAGTTCTTTTCATGTCCTTATTGAAGTATCTCAAGTTCATTTGTAAAATGATTCTCTTGTTTCCCTTACAGGGCCTTCTGCTCACCCTTTCTTTTGATGTATGTCCCCAGGTTATGAGATGCATAATGAACATAGAATGAACTAAAGGAGAAGCCTTTCAAGTGTTTAAGAAGAATGTTTTATGTTTTTTTTTATGTATTATGATCCTTGTTTCCAAGACACTAAACCTTAATGATCCTCAGTTCCGTGTAATGAAATGAAAGTTTATGTTATAAAATGGCGGGATGCTATAGTGTGGGTTGCTGTTAACACCTTGGGGGGTTCTACTCGATACAGTGAAGGTTTCGAGGCTAGAGAAGGCATATAGGCTGATTTAAGTGTGACAGATGCCGCCTATGCCTTTCCTGATCATTTCCCCAAGAGTAGTGGAGTTATTCGAGACTTAAGATTATTTTGTTTTATGTAGTCTTCCATTCTTTCAGAATTGGATGAGAAATTATGAAATCCACCTGTATATTTCACCAGTATGAGTGATGTTCACAACCCATCGCGAAGGTTATCAATGTAGAGACCAAGAATATCCTCCTAGGGAAGTGACCGATTCATGGAGTAGGTTAGCCCTTTCCATTCAACAATGAAATACAGAACTCTCTAATATTCTCACTATTTTCAATTAGACAGGTCACTTATTATTATCTTATATATAATTGAGATGAAATGAAATATAAATTATAGATAAAGATCCTCCCATACCGTTATTGACCAAGTTGGAAAACCAGTATACCGTAGGAAGGATGGCCCTTATAGGGTTATCATGAAGAACATGATTTTCTATGATTCTTGTTGATTAGGAGTTCCCATAATGGGATCACAATGAGATTCATAGTGCATCTAATTTTGTTTTGGGTCACCTGATCCATTGAATATCGGGAATGTTGGACTCTTTAAATTTGGTGGTGGTGGGGTGTCTCTCAACCATTTGGGGTATGGTTTCTGTTCCAGATGCACTGGTCAACACTACTCCTCGAATACTTCCAATCAAGTTTCGAATGACTCAATGGTGTTGACAATACCTTGAAGAGTGTTTGGTTGAAAATGAGATTGAACAGGTGAAACAATTGATAGGATTTGGTGGTATAGTTCTTCTATCATTTGAGGATTATATCCAGTTATGTAAATCTTTTGAGGGTTTACTTGAAATCGGTCTAGTTGTCTCCTTAAGGGAGGGAAATATTAATATTCATCCATAACTGGGTCCGAGTAAATTTATGGCCTAGGCGCTGAGTTGGGATGATGTAATATATTTTCATCAATTTTCAGGATGAATCCATATTGTTGAGGTAAACTTTCTAGAAGTGTATGTTGAGGCTTTTCCTAGGGAGAATATTTGATGGGAATTTTGCCTCATAGCAACTCAACATTGATTTCCTCATCTTTATCATCTCTTCCTCCTACCAAGAGAATCTTTATTTGAGTGTAGGGAGATATTCCTCATTGAGAATAGGAGGAAGGTCATATAAAATCTTGACTTTATTCTTATTATATATTTTCTGAGGAGGCAGTACTAGATTGATTAAGGGAGAAGCCAAATTCAGGGTGATTCTCTAGTTCCAAGTACACACAAATTCATTCTTAGTATGAATCATATTCTAAATAGAACCATACACTCCTTTCTCTTCATTATTTTTATCATTTTTTATTTCATCTATAACATTTATTTCTCTGACATTCACTAATGCATAATGCATTTTGGGTAATGTACTTACTATTGAAAGATAGGAGGGTTGTTTACGCACTTTGCTGGATGACTCCTTTCCTTTCTGGGATCCTCTACGAACTTCTTAGAGAAGGGTGACATGGAGGTAAAATCTTTGAGTCCTGGTCATATGTCTCACTTATGTGGGAAACAAGTCTCATGAAGGGTCAGAATGGGAGACCCTACCACTTGTATCCCTCCCCAAATGAAAAAATACCGATGTCCATTTAGGGGGTGGTTGAGGTAAAAATTACACTATCCTTGCTGGATAGGGTTTCTCCCATTCTATTATTGTTATAGCTCAATCTATATTTTTTAGACTTATGGGGAATTTTTTGTTAAAAATTCCCACATCCCTCCAAGATGGAGATGATCCCATATTGTAGTGGTTGTTACTACTATTTCTGATCTCTTTATCTAGTACATCCCTATTTGATTGTGAACTAGATAGAATTATGAGTTTACACATGAACTACATGATTTAATGGATATTATAAATGCTTGATGATTCAATTAACTTAAGAAACAAGCCTATTGAATGATCTCAGTTTCCCAGTTCATGAGTTTTTTGATGGATTTCTATCCCCATGCATGGCGCTTTTGAGACTTATTCAAGG
This sequence comes from Viscum album, assembly GCA_963277665.1. Lineage (NCBI taxonomy): Eukaryota > Viridiplantae > Streptophyta > Magnoliopsida > Santalales > Viscaceae > Viscum > Viscum album. The sequence continues at coordinate 1,931,177,557 of OY728123.1, forward strand.
TCGAATATTTTTTATTGTGTCGTATTTACTGAGCCTAGGTTTTTCATGATATCCACCTTTGAATATTGAAATGGAAGGATGTATTTTTCAGTGGCTTCAGCTAAATAGGGTGTGAATAGAAATGAAAAATCCATGTTTTCCCCACCCCCAGATATGAACGTTAGGCAAGACATTGATAATTAGATGATGCAACTTATGCACTGCATCGAGTCATGCCAATTGTAAATCTTTCTATCACATCTATGATCATAGTTTCCATGTAGATGAAAGGGCTTCAATGTCAATTTTTTGACGAATATCTTCTAATATTTTGACATGGTATGCATACCCATCATAAGGAAATCATTTTTCTTTCTGGTGACAAAGAGTTGTCTAGAGGCTCAGATTGATGTTGTCTATATATTCTTCTTACAATGCTTATGGAATGTTGAACTGAGAAGTAGCTGATGAAAAAACCACAATGGGAATGTCATATATGTATAATTTTCTCCTCATGAGTAATATATCATTTTGATTTTATGTGAGAGACTCATGTACTTGATTATCCCAACATGAGAGCTTATTGACTATTTTTTCACAAGTAGTGGGGCTAGTAGGGGTCTCTTTGGTATAGAAATAGTTCTGAGTCTAGAATGTCTTACGGTTGAGAAAGTATGTCTCTTGTAATTGATAGGGAATCTAACATGTCTGGACCCACCTTTCCAAGAATATCAGAATATGAGGGATTTCTTGTATTTGACTTGAAAAGGCGAGGAACTTCCTGATGAATTGGGATGTCACTGTGGGGAGGACCTTCACAATGAATTCTATTATGGGGAGGGATACCATCATAGGTCAATGTCTGACTATAGGGTAAATTTATGTAGTGTATACCCTAGGGAGGACCTTCATGGAAGATGACAGTAAGGGATGAACCTTATTACTATTTGATCTTATGGCCCTGAGAAGGGCTATCTTTATGATAATTAGGAGATAAGATCTCGTGATGGATCAGATGGTGTCCAAGAATGAATCCTTCATGGTATATGCTCTGGGGAGGACCTCCAGAGTTGCAGGTAATAATGTTGTGAGAAGGACCTTCACAATTGCTACTGACTCTCCCATAATTTGGTAACAGATTGTTAAGATCATGGTCCACCCGTGATAGATGTTTTATGGACTCAAGAATTATAGATTTCACCAGAGTAGGGCTATGAGTATACTATTAATTTTATAGTTTACTTTGGTGTGATTTATTTTTAGGCTCTCTATTGTGGGATATTGAGGCTGATTTATTTATGTGAAGGCATTTATATATGGTTTCCTATTCAAGTGGATCCAATGGTTCTATAAAGATATGTCAGTATGATTTTAGAATTTTAGGAGGGATATATTCTTGCTTTGGAGCAGGAAACGAGGTGATCCGGTGTCCCCTAGTTAGAATGAGTATTTGTGCCAGATCATGTTTTCCATTTATCAAGGAATTTTGTCGATGACTCTCCTGGATAGGATAAGGGATGCATGTATACTCCTGAGTGACCACCCTATTGTGTAGATGAGTCCCCCACATGAAGAGGCAGGGCTGTGGGAACAAATAATTTCTATTTTTGTGAATGTGATTACATTTTGGAAAGTTTGTTGGATATGGTTAGGGATTGATGTTTGATCCTCCATCATTGATAATATGAATTGAGAAAAATTATTGGAGGGAATGAGAATATATGCCCATTCTGGCATCAAAGTAGGAATATGTGCCTACTCCAGTCCTCCATTTCCTATCAATAAGTGCCAAAAGTCCTCCTATATAGGGGTGAAGATATGAATTTTTCCCTGATTAAAAAATGGAATATGTTAGCTGCTTCCTCTAATTTCCACTGTGTTTACTCAGAGGGCTTGATATGAATGATCATTAATATGTGTCTTCTCATTGGTTGTCATCTTATTTTATTGATGGGATTTATATTCATCGATAAAAATTTTCATTTTCTTGTATTTGGTTTTCACTATATTTACTTGGTGGGACTGATTTGAATGACTAATAATTTTCATCTTCTCATAGTTTACCATCGTATTTTTGTGGAGGGCTTGATTTGAGAAAGAAAGAATTTGCATCTATTTGTAATTTTATGTCATATTTGGATGATAGGATTCATAAGAGTGTGTAGGAATATACATTTACTCATAAGTTTCCATCATATTTGGATAAAGGGATCCATATTTGAGATCAATTATTTGCATATACTTGTCTGGTTCTGTATTTTCATGACGAGATTCATAATAGTGAGAAGGAATATATGTATAATCATAGTTAGCTTATGATATATTTTTTTAGTGGGCATGATATTTTTGAGCAGTAATTTTCATCTACTCATCTTCCATCATATTTTCATGATGGTCTCCATAATGGTGAGTTGGAACTTTCATATGATCATAGGTTTCCATCGTATTTACTTAGCAGGATTATTCAGTAGGAATAATGATGATTTCCTTTTCCTGATTGTGTGAATGTATCCCTCCATGATCCAACATAGGGACCAGGGTCCATTTGTCTTTGGCTAGGGCCCATGGGGCCATATCCTATGCATGGTGAGAATAATGATATGTACAATGTTGAGGTGCTGATTTTTGGTAGGGGCCCTTGGGAGGGACCCCTGGGATGCTGGGATGAAGTTGTTAGTGAAAACATCATCTGGATCCCTAAGGTAAGGGAGGAACTCCTTATCATGTTCTAGGGAAAAGCTCTCAAAATGGTTTGAGATGGCTATTGGGACTGTCTAGTTTTGGACCGACGACTGTCACTGGGAAGACGACTAGAAGGGCTTCATTAACTAGAGGGATTGGCGTTCCATCTCTAGGGTGGGGAGAGTACCATTATGGTGGTACTCCCTAACCAATGTATTCAAAAACATGTTCTAAATATGCTGGGTGGGTGATGAAGTCCTCTATTCAGTCGAGGAGGAACCAACATGTACAGTGGTTTATCCATGTGTCTGTGAAAGATGGTGTGATGCCATTGGATTTGAGAGAGTTCTGGTGAAATATTCTTATAATACATTTGAAAAGTATATAAAAACATCTTAAAAGTAGAATCTCATGACCACATTCATATTTGATGGTCGCATTTGTCCCTATCCCATTTTGGAAGTGAAAGTGGCCTCACATGGGGTAACACATCCACCATGGTTAAGGATTCACATCGGGTTCACCATTTTGCTTCTGATGAAAAATATTTACACATGATGATTGATCACAAGGGTTTGAATTGTATACAATCAATAATGTTGGGTATATCATCTTTGATCAATCTCCAATGGGTTTTGTTCATGCAGCCAGAAATTCCCATTAGATCTAGTATCCATGATGACACATGGAACTACTTTACAAAGGCATACATTCATTAGGTAACTTGTCCAATGACACTTAATAACTCAAATTCATCTAGAGGATATAAAGTCAGGCCCATAACACCCTTTTTGGGGGAACTACTACATTTTTCAAAACTTGCTTATAGATTTAAGATATGTTTGTGAATAATTTATTTATTCCCAAGTATATATACATGGATCACCCTATATTAATGATCCATTATGAATATGTATGGGTTAAGAATCATTTTTATGTATCCAAGGTTCTCCATTTATAGATATATTTGTATATATCTAATGTTTTCCATCAATGGTACCCTTTTATGGATGAATTATATATTCCTTGGTCATTTGTTAGGATGATGGTAGTTTTAAACCACATAGTGAGGCAATCTGAAGTTTTCTATTTTTTTGTAGTTCCTTGAAACGCTTGTTATAGAATTAAGAATCATTTTTTCCAGGTGGTTTCCATTTGATTTATTCATGGAACCGAAAACTTCCAACATTTCTTTATCCAAAGAGGACCTTCTTTCCAAAGGTAGGTGTTCGTTATGTTTTGAACTTTATGATAGTTAAGAATGTTCATTGGTCGAGAGGATGGGTGGTCAGACTCATCACACCCTTTTGAGGGGAATTATTATCTAATCCGAGACTCTCTTTATAAAATCAAAATATTTTCAAGAATCCTTATTAATTCACCAATTATATCATAAGTATCCCTTGGAATTTATAATCACTTATTAACATGTGTAAAACTTTATAATCATTAGTATGTATTCAAGGTTATTCATTAATGGAAATATCCATATGTATTCAAGGTTTTCCCTCAATGATATCCTCTAATATACGGATTATAGATTCTTTTAATCATCGTTGTGGTGACACTGGTTTTTAAGCCACTCAGTGGGGAACTCTAGAATTTATTGTCATCTAGGGAGATGAAGGTTTGTTTTGATATTGGGATCATGACTGTAAAATGGTCTACCTATGTATCCTTGTGAAAGGAATCAGAACCCTTTTAGTTCAGTGTTTCTTAATAGGAAACATCATACCTTTTATAGTCATGTGATAAGGACCTCTAAGAGGAAGGTGCTTAGTTGAAACTTAGTGTGGGACTTATGCTGAAGCAGCCCAAGGAACTTGGAAGGGATATGGGTTTCCAAGTAAGATTAGAACCTGTTGGGAATATGTCCCAAAGAGAATAGGGTTGATTTGAAATTTTGGGTTTGAACCTCAAGGATGCTTCTTACGTATCCCATATGGATGGTAATCAAAGACCACATAGTTCGATAAGTCTCATAGGAGAGTATGATCCTTTGAGAGAGATGAGTTTGGGAATACTTCTTGAAAAGGATGCCTTGATGATTTGGGGTTTAATTTGGGGATTATTTCTAATGAGGATTCCTAGAATAAGGGAATTAGGGTTGGATTCTTGAGGAGGATATCCGGTTAGATCGGGCCTTGAGGAGGCTTCCTACGTATCCTGGTTTTAAATATAAATTAGAGTTCTCATAGTTCATTCTAATGAGTGTTTGTGCACATGTTGTAACCATCACGTATCTCTAAGGCCACGTGAGTCATGCTCGGTGTGAGAAACAAGAGGATGTGAAAGAATCAACAATGACACTTCACACTTTTCCTCTTCCGCTGATGGAAGAGGGCGCATCAACCATGGAAGAGGGAAAGGCGAAGAGCTTTGCCTCTATTCTCTTCACATTGGACAAGGGTCCAAATAGAAGGAATAAGGGGTGAAGGTAAGGTAATTATACCAGGATGGCCGCCCATGAATTTATCTTCATTGGGACTTACTCCTAAGGAGGATTTACATTTGAGATTGGTTGGGGCTTACTCCAAAGGAGGATTCCCATTTGAGATTGGTTGGGGCTTAATTCTAAAGAGGATTCCCATTTGAGATTGGTTGGGGAATACTCCTATGGAGGATTCTCATTTTAGATTGTTTGGGGCTTACTCCTAAGACGGATGCCCATTTGAGATTGGTTGGGGCTTACTCCTAAGGAGTATGCCCATTTGAGATTGGTTGGGGCTTACTCCTAAGGAGGATTCCCAGTTGGAATTGGTTGGGGCTTACTCCTAAGGAGGATGCCCATTTGGAATTGGTTGGGGCTTACTCCTAAGGATAATGCCCATTTCGAATTGGTTGGGGCTTACTACTAAGGAGGATTCCCATTTGGAATTTGTTGGGGATTACTCCTAAGGAGGATATCCAGTTGGAATTGGTTGGGGCTTAATCCTAAGAAGGATTACCATTTGGAATTGGTTGGGGCTTACTTCTAAGGAGGATGCCCATTTAGAATTGGTTGGGGCTTACTCTTAAGGAGTGTGCCCATTTGAAATTGGTTAAGGAATAATTATAAGGAGGATTCCCATTTGAAAATGGTGGGGCTTACTCCTAAGGAGGATGCCCATTTGGAATTGGTTGGGGCTTACTCTTAAAGAGGATTACTATTTGGAATTGGTTGGGGCTTACTCCTAAGGAGGATTCCAAGTTGGAATTGGTTGGGGATTACCCCTAAGGAGGATTCCCATTTGGGAATTGGTTGGGTCTTACTCCTAATAAGGATTCCCATTTGAGATTGGTTGGGGATTACTCCTAAAGGGGATGCCCATTTGAGATTGGTTGGGGATTACTCTTAAGGAGGATGCTCATTTGAGATTGGTTGGGGCTTACTCCTTCCTAAGGAGGATTCCCATTTGAGACTGGTTGGGGCTTACTCCTAATGAGGATGCCCATTTGAGATTGGTTGGGGCTTACTCCTGAGGAGGATGCCCATTTGAGGTTTATCCCGGCATAGGAGTCAGGTGATGAGGTTTTAGGAGTTTCTTGAGGATTTTATCGACTCAAGGTACTCGAGGAATCCATAAGGAGAGTCCAAAATCATAACATGTGAAAGGAACCAAGAGGAGTAAATCGACTCAAGGCACTTTATTGAGTGTGATGGAGTGTCTCAGAACATGGTATTAAAAGTTTTGAATTTTGGAAACATAAAGGGCGCAATGGAAAATGTCCTCGACTGGATCTGAAAAGTTTGCGGTGCGACTCTCCATTTTTCATGGGGGTCAGTGACAGAAGCGAAGGGACCGGCTCGAAGGGACAAGACCGCAACTTGGAATTGACTCAAAGTAGGGGCGCGGGGGGCACAGTCCCCCCATGGTATGGACCATTGGGGTCACATAGGTTCTCCTCCAAGGTGTCTCCCATAGGTGCTCTGCGTAGGTGCGTCACGCTGGTGCTCCGCCAATGTGCGGCGCGCAGGTGCTCTGCCAAAGTACGGCATGCAGGTGCTCTGTGCAGTTGCAGTGCGCAGGTGCATCATACTGGGGTGATGCACAAGTGCATCACGTAGGTGATTTGTGAAGGTTCTCGGTGTAGGTGATCTACGAAGGTGCTTCATGCAGGTGATCCACCAAGGTGCGGCGCACAGGTGCTTCACCATGGTGCGGCGAGCAGGTGCTCTGCGCAGCTGCGGCGCGCAGGTGCGTCACACAGGTGATCCACGCAGCTCCATATGTTCTAGACCCTGATGGAACATTGAACCACCTTTCCCCTTTAATTTTCTATTCTCTCATGTTTTAGAGAGCTACCTGAGAACAATTGGGGGATCTTGGCAAAAGAGCTACAAAATGGGAGCTTTGGGACATCTTCCAACTTTTTCTGTCTTTAAAAAGGGGAGCCCAACGATCTTATTTATAGGCACGGAGGGGACCTGTCTGAAGGGAAGTTATCCATATAGGTCCTCCACCTAGGTCCTCTGCATAGGTGTGTATAAATTATTCTTCTGCGCATGTCCTCCGTATAGGTCCTCCATGTAGGTCCCTCACGTAGGTCCCTTTGTGAAATTTTATCCACCTTCTGAGTGCTATAACTTTTGATCCATAAGTCTATTTGGGATCCGCGACCAGTCAAATCGAGGGTCCCGAAGATATATAAACTTATTGAGATTGTAAATACATCATGTTTTCTCAGAAAAAACTGGGAAATTATATTTAATGTGTCGAATCATTTTCATCATCGATCTTGGGAATCCACTGCCTACTCCCGGATGGGGGAATCATTCCACTTATTCATCAGTATGGAGTAGTATTTTGGAACATAGAAATCCATCCTTCATATTCTTTATTTATGGTGAAAACATATTTACTCATACTTGACATTTTTTTCCATGTGAGAATCATATCTTTACTCTACTGAAAAGTGCATGGAACACATTTTATGGTGTCTACAACTGTCATTCAGGGAGACATAAGTTGTTTTGATGTTGGGATCAAACCCATATAATGGGAATCTTACCTATACTTGTGAATGGAATCATAACCCACATAGTTAGTTTCCACTTAATAGGGAATAACACCTTTTAAGGTCATGTGAAAAGTCCCAAACCATGAAGTTTGACATCATGCAGAAAGGACATCCCGATGAAAGGTTCCTCATAAAAGTTTGGTGTGGGACTTATGTCGAGGCAGGTAAAAGGAACCAAAAGAGATGTGGTCTTCGTGAAGGATATGAATTTAATAGAAAATGTGGCCTTGATAACATTAAGGTGGCTTGGGTGTTGGGTTGGACCTTGGAGAGGCTTCCTATATATCTCAATTATTTGGGAATCAAAACCAATACAGTCCAGAAAGATGGGTCTTACAACTGTTAGGATTACCATTTAAGGGGATATGATTTTATTGGGATTCACACTCGGAAGGATGTCTATAAGGTTTCACTTCATTGGGAATATGTACCTTTTAAGATTTAAGCAAGGGTTCAAGGATTATACCATATTAGAGGCTTGATTGAATGGATATGGTTGGGGCTTATAGCTCTGAGGATGCCCATTGAATGGAGGTTGGGGCTTACATCTATAAAGGTGACTAATTTTATGGTTCAGGATCATGTGGATATCATGATCACTGCTAACCTCTAATCGCACATGAGTCATTTTTAGCGTGAGAAACAAGAGGTAGCAGTGGATCTGAAGTGCATAAAATCTACTTTTAACTACCGGTGGATAAGATTTGAAGAATAAAGGGAGAGGGTAAAGGATTTGAGTGTGCTTGTCTTATCTTTTATTTTGGTATCCAGGATAGTCACCCATAGATATCCATTCATCTACATATCAGGCTGGAGAATAGGAGAAAGTGTGCCACCTCCCCTAGGAAAGGCTAATGGATTACTCCAAGAGGGATGCCCTTCAAGTTGGGGATTACTCCGAGGAGTATTCCCATTTTAATATTTGGTAGTAATATCATGATAATTACATGAGGTATCTTATGAGTGATGTATAAGGAATCTTATGTTTATCATAGGAGGCATACTATGTTTTTCATATAGGGTATACTACAGTTTAATGTCATATATCTTGGACTATGGTAGAACAGATTAACGTCAAGTTGTGGGGAGAATGATATAATAGTTTAATGTCATGTTGTGGGGACTAGAGAAACACAATTTAACATTATATTGCAAAGATGAGTTCCATAAAGTTTAACATAATGTGGTTATGATGAGTTCTATACATTTTAACATCACGTGGTCAGGACGACTATGATAAAGATTCCTAGAAATGGCTAGTGTGGTACTTTCACAAGAATGTCCCTTTATAGTTCAACCTGAAATATGAGTCAGGTGATGGTATTCCATAAGCTGCATGAAGAATGTTTTGACTCGTAGTATTATATAGGGTGGATTTTTGGACCATATAAGGTGGAACCCAAAATCTCATTGACCCACCCCAAAAAATATGTGGTGTGAATCTCCATTTATTAGGGGGGAGAGTAACAGCAGCAAAGGGACCGGCCTAGAGGGACGATACTGTAGCTTAATACTGATCTGAAGTGAGGATAAGGGGGTGTAACCCTTGTGGTATCAACCAGAAAGTGTTAATAGTTTTTCAAATGGGAATATAGGGAAGTTTCTATAGCATTTTCTATGAAGGACCATTTGTTTAGGGAGTCCGTATAGTATCATCCATGAACATCATCCACAAAGCATAGTCTGTGAAGCATTGTTTTTGAAGATTTTCCAATAAAGTATCATCTGAGATGAATCATCCATGAAGCGTTGTCCGTGATGGGAGTATACCAAGGGTTATCCACAAAGGGTTCATCTATGAAGCGTTTTAGATGAAGTTTTTCCCATAAAGAATCATACATTATGTGTTGAATGCAAAGTGTTTTCCACAAAGGGAGTATGTGAAGGGATGGCCACAAAGGGTCTATCCATGAAGCAATGTATTCATTAAAAGGGTTAGAAAATGTTTCCTAATGTTGCAAACAATACTTCCTCTACATGGAATCTTCTGCAAAGTGTCTTCCATATGTGGTTTGAAGAATGGTATTTTTTCTATGAGTAAGGGTTCATCCATAAAGGATTTTGGGTATGTGAATAGTTGGGTGATTTTTTTACAAGAATTATTTCTAAAAACCCTTCCCTCGTCTTTTCACCCATCCTCCCTTAGCTCCCCCTCTCATATTTTTATAGATGAATGGTGCAACCGACTACTGGAATGGTTGGTTACAGTGGGCCTTGGGGCCTCGATTTGCCGGAGCCCACAAAGGATTTGCCAAAAATGATCTATCTACAAAGTGTCTTCCATAAAGGGTTCATCCATGAAGGAGTTTAGGTATACAGATGGTCGGGTGATTTTACTTCCAAAAACTATTTCTCCAGCACCTTCCCTAAACATTTCATATGTGCTCCCTTACCTCCCCCTATCATATTTTTATAGAGGATCAGTGTAATCGACTACTAGGTTGGACAGTTTTGGTGGGCCATAGGGCCTCTATTTTTGGAAGCCCTGATAAAAAAAACTAGACCCACAAACTATTTTGTTCATGGGGGATGGAAAAGACCACCCTCACCCGCAAACAACTTGTCATTCATGGGATCGATCTTTCATGGGGGAATAAATCACTATGTAGACCCAGAAATGACTTTGTTTCATTCAAATGTGTCATCAATTGTCCTAATTCCTCATAGAGTGGACGAATGCCATGAAGAGCGATGGTCCGCATATTATTTTTTACTTTGCAATACCAAGTCTTTTTCCTCAGCATCCCATCCTTTGATCATTTTCATCAAAATAAACTTTGAGTTTTTTATTTTACCTTTTTCCAAATTCATGGATTTCTCTTCGTCTAGTATGTGGAATTTTCAGGACCCAACAATTCTCTTCAAGATAAAACTTGGAGAATGTGTACCAGTTGGGCCTAACACAGTCAAACTTAATGCCCACATTGAGCACCTAGAGGTTTTGGGCTTTAATATACCTAATGAATTGTGAACTGATATGATTATTTCATCACTCTCTTTGAGATTATGTTATTTTATTATTAATTTTATTATGAAAAACATAGATAAGTCTCTCCCAGATCTCTTGAATCTACTTCCCAAAGTTGAAAATGATACAAAACATGAAAATACTTCAGTACTTATAGTGAATAATAGTAAAGGATAAAAAAAGAGAATAAAGACTAACTACAAACATAAATATTCTTCTAAATTCTCTTCCAATAAGTGTAGGTTGAAGTTGAAATCTAGGGAACATGATACTATCTATTTCACATATAGCATGAAGGGCCACTAGAACAAAAACTTCATCGAGGTAAAGAATAAATATGAATCTTTTTGTGTGTTTTTTATTAATTGAAATATATCTATTTCTATAAATTTATAATTAAATAAAACATGTATATCTAAAATATGTATTAAAATACAATAACCATTTAGAATTCATAATATTACCTAAGGTGAGGTTTATCTCTAAGAATCCAATAGATCCAAAATTTTTATTATGCATTTTTTGGACTACCACCTCACATTTTCGGATGGAATGAAATTACTTTTTAAAGATTTATATTATGTTCCTTCAGTACCCAAAAACATTATTTATGTGTTCTGACTTGATATAGATAGATTTATATTCATATTTGGAAATAAGTGTTTCTTCGTTTGAAAATAATGAATTTTTTATAGAATGATATATTTAAACAATGATATTTACGTGTTGGATTACCCACAAATCGTAATGTAAATCAATAAGTAAAATAGTTCACATGACTTATACCACATCCAACTAAGGAATAACTAGATATTACATGTAAACAAAAATAATTTGACTATATTACACCAAGATAGGTGTTTGGATTCATTTGAACTAAAACCACTTGGTGTATGTCATGCATGTTTTCATGGGAAAATAACTAAATCCCCATTTAGTGGAAAAGGTGAAAGGGACACATAAGTTCTTAATTTGGTTCATACCAATGTGTGTAGACCATTTACAAATGAATCTAGGGTGGGTATTCATACTTATAACTTTTGCAGATGAATTTAGTAGACGTGGATATGTTTACTTAATACGGTATAAGCGAAATTAATTTGACAAATTCAAAGAGTATAATAATGAATTTGAGAACCATCTTGGTAAGAATATTGAGTAACTCCATTTAGAACATGGAGTAGAATAACTCAATTAGGAATTCATTGATTATTTATGGGAGTTTGAGATTTTAAATCAACTCACACCTCCTTATACACTATAATTGGAATAGTGAAATCAAAGGGAGGTGCCACACCCTATTAGACATAGTGAGATGAATAATGAGTCATTTGAGTATTCCATTATCCTTCTAGGGATAAAAATTATATAAAATAAAAAATATACTAATCCAAGTGAAAACTAATGAAACAAAAAATATTCCATATGAACCTTTGGTGTGTATAAAAATCCTTATTTTTAAATTTATGAGTGTGGGATTGTGAATCATTTGTTAAGGATATTTCTGGAAGAAAAATTTCACACCAAGGGTCTAAGTGTATTTTTATAGGCTACCATGAGGAAACTAGAGTATATTACCTATATGATCAATCATATTAGAAAGTTATGGATAACATAAATACCATATTTTCTGAAAGGGATCACATTTCCAATGGAGATAGTGAGGGAGAGATAAAAATGAATGAATTATAGGATCTAGATAAACAAGAGTTAGAACATGAACATATTCTATAAATCCCCATAGAAGAGGAATTTCTAGAGACACAAGTACTGTGTAAGAGTATAATAGAGGTTTGCGAATGAGAATGACATGGTTTTCTAATCACCATGGATGGTGTGTAATTATTAGTTGAAAATAATGATCCTATATTGTTCAAGAAATAAATAAGTATAAAAAATGCTAATAAATAGTAATAATACTTGAATTTTGAAATAGGATCCATATACCAAAACCAAGAATGGATTTTATTAGATCATACTGTGGGTGCAAATCCTATTGGTTGTAAATGGGTATTTCATAAGAAACTGGACAGGGATGGTCTATTCAGTACCTATAAGGAAATAATAGTTGTAAAAGGGTTTAAACAACATCAAGTATTGACTATGATGAAACCTCTTCACCAGTTTATTTTATTAATTCTATAAGAACTCCACTTTTCATAGCATAATTCCATGACTAGGATCTTTTCATGATGGATTTTAAAACCTATTTCCTTAATGAAAAAATTTAGGAATATGTCTATATGACGCATCCAGAAGGGTTTGTGTCTCCAATGGATGCTAAAATGTTATGAAAGTGATAGAGATAAATTTATTGATTAAAGAAATCAGTTAGGTCTATGAACATTTGCTTTAGTGAATACATGATGCAGTTTGTTTTCCTAAAGAAAAAAGAATGACATGTTCTTATAAACAATTTAACAGGAGTGCAATCATTTTATTAACAGTTTATGTCAATGAAATACTACTTATTATAATTAAATATGCGTATTATAGTCAATTAAGGCCTTGTTAAACACCTTATTCTCTATAAAAGGTTTTGGTGAATCAACATATACTCTTGGGATCAAGATCCATCCTTATAGATCCAAGAGGCTGCTTATATGAATTGAATATATATATTAACACGATACTCAAGAGATTAAGTATGGAAAAATATTATAGGGGGTTGTTTACAGTGTCACATAATATTCATCTTTCATAGAAAATGTTTCCTCAAACACAATAGGATAGAAAAAGGATAAAAATTACTTCATATGAATTATTGATTGAATTAGTCGTATTTTTTATGTTATATACTAGTATAAATGTTTCACATTACTTAATAATAGTTGGAATTTATCAAGACGACAAAGGAGACCACTATTGGATGGTAGTAAACACTATCCTTAAGTATTTTAGGCACACTGTAGTGACTCAGGTTTTTCTCTATAATATTTTTAAATACTTCTAGGAATATTTATGAAGTCAGGCGCTGATTTGGTGCAATATTTTTATTTCTATAGAGCCTCAAAGTTATGATATTAAAAATATTTTGTATATCTTATCACATGTGCAAAATTTCTTTGGAAACACGAAATAAATCCCATTAGGAGTATCAGATCTGAATTATAATATTGCAGTTGAGTTCAGAACATGACGTTTGGCTTAGACATGATATAAAATTTGTTATCACTGTGTGGTGGGTTGGGGGTGAGTTTTTGGAGGGATGTTAATAAGAGGTTAATTGATTTAATAAAACGTAATTCAATTAACCCTCCCATACCCCTTAGTACACATGTTAGAAGAGTGGACAACCCAAATCCACCCCTTTAGAGTGAGAAATTAATTGAGGAAAAACCAAGGAGTGGAGGATCCAACAACCTTTGATCTTGGTGGCGATTGCTCCCAGATCATGGTGTAGCAGCTTCAAAGCATAGATCTGACGTCGAAGCTTTGATGGTTTACCACGAGGTATGTGTATTTGATTTTTATGTAATGATCTTAATTTTATGTATCATTTTAAGGTTTTAGAGCCCTTATAGATTTTTAGGGTACCTATGAGGGTCGATATACAGGTTTCATGGGAAATTATATTGATTCAGGCGACTCACAGGGAATTCTGTTCAGAATTCCCGATCACACAACATGTAGTTAAGTAGAACATGCCATGTGTTATTACTCTTTATGGAAGATAACTTTTGGGGACTACACACCATGTACCTGGGTTCAGAGTGTAGTTATACCAAGTTGTGTGGCCATGGGACATGTCTTGGATTTCCATGATGAATCACATGGTCATATAGATGTAAAAGGCCTAAATAAATGGGAATGAGGTGCTAGAAATAAGCGCGGGGTGTAGTACACATGAATTAGAAAAAGACATGGCCAAGTGGATGATTATCTGTGACTTACCATGTACCAGGGGGTGCACGTTGTGTGTGAGTCATGGATGCCTGAGATTTGTGAGGAAAGAACACTGCTGGGGGCCCAAGTGAGGCGATACATTCCGTGTAGATTTTTTACACTATGTGTACACTGACATATCCAGCCAATACAAATAGAAGGGGGCACAACAAAGTTTTGAGGTAGGGACACACACCATGTAGACCCCCCATACATGGTGTTTAGTCTTCTTGGAGACTCCTACCATGTGTATCTCCTTCTTCGAGTTTTGAATACAGGTTTGTGAGTAGCCTATCCTGAGAAATTTTCTATATGGAATTTTATAGTGGCCACAATTTGGGCATGTGAGATGCACTATAAAGATATGTTTTAGGTCACTTTGGTTAGATAGCTTTGGACTAGTGACAGTTGAGTGAGTCCCTTAGTATATCCCTATGAGGTTACATTGTGGAATTACAACCTTGGTATAGGATTGTGATATCCTTGATAGGATGTGGCTGGATAAGGTTGTTTCATCCATTTTGAGGAGGCTGATGCAGGATCATCTATCCTATCATTTCCCTAAAATGGGTTCTTGGTATCACCGTGATAAACACTACATGGGTGGATATCACCTATATATAAGGATAGACCAATAGAGTTTGTGATATCATTGGTTATATGATCCCCAACAAAGTGGGTGGTATCAGAAGGCCTGTGGCATAGTCTGGTATATGATACCCAACTTTATAGATGGTTTAAGTAGGGTTTTTAGTATTATAGGGAGTATGATACCCTACTCATGTTTTGTACTAGGTGGGGTTTTGGAATCATCATGACCAATACTACATGGGAAACAATCCCCTATATGAGTGATATGATCCCTGGGATGTCAGATTGGGTTTTTGGTGTCCCACAGTGGTTATGTGAGTGATCCCCTATCTGAGTGATGAGACATTTTGTGGTTACAGTAGTTTTAATAGTGTCCCCTATCATAGAGGGGTGAGAACCCCTATATGAGGTATCGAGATCCGATGGGTTATATCATGGATTTATTTATTGTGAGATCCAATGATCATGTTATCCTGGATGTATGCCACTTGGGATGGAAGGGTTGTTCCATCATATTTATGATACCCAATGGAGTGGTTTCTCTCAGATGAGACATCAGGTATGGAAAAGTTGTACCTGATGGAGTGTATCTCTCGAAGGAGTGCCATTTTGGATTGATGAGATCATGGAATGTGTTCTCCTAGTCGATTGTTACCTTCGAGGCTATAGTAGAATCCTGTAGCTGGCTATGTGGTTGGAACATCATGAGACTTGGATTCTGGGATGAGTATATCTGGGTTTGTTTTTGGGTCTTCCTTGTGGTGTTGTCACATCTTTGGTTTGACACACAATGTAGTATGAGATGAGTAATCATGTATAGCTAATGATGTTTGAGATGGAGTTTCTATCTCACATGGGTTCCCTTTGGCTAGGTTTAGTGAACTCTTTAATTTTAGTTGCTCCATTTTAATTTAGGTTCTAGAGTGCCTACTTTGTATTTTTGTTCTCACACCATCATGGAATTTTTCCATACATGTTTTGTCTTGTGCAAATCATAGGCCTTTCAACAGATTCCCATGAGGACCCAGAGTAAGCAGATCTTAGTAAACCAGACAGATTGAGGTGTTTATTGGTGCTTAGATAAGGATATTTCTAGAAATTGCATTTGACAGTGATACCCTCCTTCTGAGTAGGTTGGACTATTTTATAGTTTTTTGTTCGGATTATAGTTTTCCCTTTTTACACTTTTAGTACTCTAGATTTGAGATAGAGGTATGCATGAAATTATTTTTAGTTTACTTTATCTCTTCGGTGTTTTAGGGAGATGTTTGTGGGTGCGTGCGAACATGTACCTTAGGCTAAAGAATACCATGTGTCTGATATTCCTAATCGATATTAGATGCTACACCATGGCCTATGGAGGTTGGATTTTGGATTAATGGATCATCCCCTATTAGGGCGGGTCTTAACAGAGTGGTATCAAACATGTTTCTACTTTGGGATCTTATTTTCTTGAGCTTGGTTTGGGTTTCATAATGACAATGTTAAATTATATTGAGATCGACTTTAATTATAAGGAATCCAATTTTGGTGTAGTAGATTACATATCCATTCACCAGAAATTTGATAACATGATTTTTGACTCAGTACATTAGGCCACTGGTTGTAGGTAAATTTTGGATCATGCATCATATAGAACTGGTTTGTGGTTCTTCCTATCCTTCTTGAGTCAACTCCCCAGATATACTCTTTGACTGTGATTCATCTTGATTCTATTTCAGGATGCCTCCATGATAACAACAAGATAGTATTACATGGTGTGATTGGTATGATGATCCACCCAAAGATGAGTATTTAATGTAGGGATGTGTTTATAAGGCAGTACCTCTGAGTGGAGTGCTAGTTGAGCTACCACTTTTTGAGAAATAGGTTTTTTCAAAAGTGCTGGATGAGGATACACATATTCTAAGTATAATGAATGAGTTCCAAAGGTAGTGACCTTTGAGGTATTGGGGTGGTCCCGTACCCATACAACTAATGACTGGTTTGAGGAAGTCACATACATTTTCTGCCTTACGAGGACACCTCCCGATTAGATGGTGATCCTAGAGGATAGCCTTCTACAGGTTTTGGTCGACCAATGGTGGATTCTAGTGAAGTAGGGACACAATGAGGTGACAATAACTTTGGTGGAGTTTTAATGACTCTTCATGGAAGAGTTATATCCATCAATGTTGAGATCAGTGCGTATATAGGAACTTCTTCAGCTTCAGTAAGATAACATTACTTTTATATAATACTTGGTGAGGTTTATAGACCAATCTTGATATATGATGAATATGGTTTGAGATCAATTTTTCAGAGAAATAACCTTCAAGAAAGGATTATGCCAGGATATTAGGTTGTTACTGGTACCACTGTGCATTCCCACATATGCTGGAGTGTTTGAGTGGGCCTTGGTGGTGGAGAGAATTCTATCTAAAATGTATTTAATTTTTAATGTTGGGAACACAAGAGTTGAGACCTTGAAAGATGGTATCCGATGGCAGTGTCTGGGATCCGAGTGTGAGAGACACTTTAGGAGATGATCTCGAGATTGAAGGTCTGAGGCTCAGGGTTTTTAGGCTAGTTTTTTTCAGACACATGAGAGGTGGTGTTATGCCTGCAATGGCCAGGGACATATTTCTAGTGAATTTCTGACCCGCTATGTTGTTAAGATAAAGTTGGTTGATGGACCACCCTAGATGAGGAAACATTTATATTAGGGAGTTCCACATGATGATAGACATGGAAGAGGAGTGGGGAGAGAAGAAAGAGGTGTCATATTGTTTGTGGTGTTGCCCCCACTACCACCAGGTGGTCCGTTCCAGGCTCAGGGAGTTGGAGGATGGGGGAGGGGATAGATACAGGCCACAGAGGCTGATGACCTGAAGGATCTTATGGTAAATAGAGTTATGTTCTATTACTTTTCTACATTCTTCCATATTATTGATCGATACTATTGTGAGGTACTCATTTCTTATAACTTATTGCTCGTAGTTTAACCAGGGTGACACTGAGAATCAACAGAACCCTGTGTTGGTGTTTTTTGGCATATATTCAGATGCATGAGGAAGAGGGATACGTCAACCACTAAGATATGTTTTTGAGAAATGATAAAAAAACCATGAGGGTGGGTCAGTGCCACCTAAAGCAGATATTGTCGAGGTGTGGTGGATGAGTTCCTTAGACTCATATTTTTGGGGTGGGGTTGCATGTTAGAGGTTTGTAAATAGAGGGTTTGGTTAGACCCATTGTGTTCACTTGGGAAGCCCTGTATTGTTCTTTGGTAAACTTTCATGCTTGATTTCTTCATTTTATACAAGATTATTGAGGAGGGTGTGGTGTAGTTAGAAATGGATTCAGGCTCACAAGAATTAGGGATGCTTCCCCAACTAAGACATGTTCTTGAGACATGATAAAAAACGATGTGGGTGAGTTAGTTTTTTCCAAAGCGAATAGTATAAAGGAGTGATGGATGAGTTATTTTGACTTATGTGTTTGAGGTAGGGTTACATTTGTATCTGCATTAGGTTTGAGAGGTGTTGTACTTCTAGAACCTATGACTACATATGGATTATGGTTCTTGGTGTTTCCCACCTATCATAGTTTAGGAGACATGTTACTTCTTTGTTTCATAATTATTACTTGGTATGAGTTGGATGTTCAGTGTGGTTTCCTTGATTTCATTTTCATAGGTAGCACGAGAACCCTTGGTGAGTTTGTTGGCATGAAAGTCCTAGTGGAGAGCTCAGTTTTACCCATTATCCCTAGTATTTTTAATTTTGGGGATTAAAAATATTTAAAATGGGGAGGATATAGTTACTCATGTTTTTCCATATAATACTTGGAAATATGTCTAAGAATATTTATAAATCTAGGAATTGAGTCAGTGTGGGATTCCGGGTCCCTGAGAGCCTCGTTTCAGTGATATTAAAAATAATAAAAATATTTTGTCGCACATGCATATTTTCTTTATAAATTTGAAAAAAATCCCTTGAGGAGTCTTAGATCATAATTCTGATACCGTGGTTGAGTTCAGAACATGGTGTTTGGCCTAAGCGTGACATACAATTTTTTAACATCAGGCTCCCAGTCGGAGGTGAGTTGTTGGAGGGCTGTTAAAAGGAGGTTAATGGATTTAAAAAAATTAAATAAATTAACCCTCCCCTCACACATTGTGTTCATGGAAGAATATTAGAGAACTTATCTTCTTCCCCACTTTGGAGCGATAGATGAACTGAGGAAACACCAAGGCGAGGAGGCACCACTGTCCTCTGATCTTAGAGGCATTCACTCCCAGATTGTGGTGCAGTGGCTTTAGATGGTAGATCTGACCCCAAAGATTCTTTGTTTTACCACATGGTAGGAAGATTAGATTTTTAATTCCTAATCCTTTTTATGTGTAGTTTTAAGGTTGTAGATCCCTTAGAAGTTTTATAGGGACCCTATGAGGGTCAATCTGGAGTTTTCAAGTGAAACCGGGGTCATTGAGTCAACTCAAAATGAATTACCATTCATAATTCCAAATCACACATTCTATAGTTTAATGGAAGATGCTGTGTGTTATTCTTATTTATGAATGTTGACTTTTGGGGACTACATACCATGTACCTGGGTTACACACCATGCAGTTAGCCCAGGATACATTTCCATGGGACATGGCCAGGATTCCCATGTCAAACAAAATGGATGTGTGGATGTACATGACCAATGTACATGAGAATGAGGTTCTTGAAACCTAAATATAAAAATGAAATGGCCAAGTTTCTTGTTATACAGGACATGCCATGTACTAGGGGGTGCATGCTGTGTGTGAGCCACAACTGGCCGAGCCGTATGGGGAAAGAACACGATCAAGGATCATTTGAGGTGAGACACGCCATGTAGATCCTGTACACACCGTGTTTACTCATATGGATATCCAAGCCATGTATCATAGGACATGAAGAGGTGTTGAGGTGGGGTCATACACTGTATGGACACCCATACATGCTATGTAGTCTTCTTGGAGACTTTCTTCTTGTGTATATCCTTCTTCAAGGCTCAAATAGAGGCTTGCAAGTAGCCAATCCTAAGAAGTTTTCCATGTAGAAAATGATGGTGGCCCCAATTTGGGACCTTGATATGTTTTGTGAGGTGATACTGAGGGTTTATTTAGTTAGTGATGTCTGGACCAGTAGTGGTTGAGTGAGTCCCTTGGTCTATCCCTATGAGCGTAGACTGTGGAATTATGTCCTTTGTATAAGATTATGATTCCCTAAATAGGATATGTTTGTATAGGGTTGTTTCATCCTTCCATATAGGTTGTGTTGGGATCCTCTCTCAAGTCATTTAACTAGATTAGTTTCTTAGAATCATCGTTACCTACCTACATGGGTGGAGATCCCCTATTTAGTAGGATAACCCAAAAGAGTTTTTGGGATTGTCCGTTATATGATCCCATATGTATAGGGTAGTTTCAGTATAGTTGCAGCATCGTAGAGTATATGATAACCTAATTTTCATATGGTTTAGGTATGGTTTATGGTATCATTGGGTGTACGGTCCCCTACTCGTGAGTTATACCATATGGGGTTTGTGGAATAATTGTGTCCAACACTACACAAGCAGTGACCCCCTATATGATTAATATAATCTATGGGATATAATATTGGTTTTTTGGTGTCCCCCAGTAGTACTGGGTGTGATACCCTTTTTGGGAGATCTTTGCGTTATAATTTTGGGTTCATAGTGTTCCCCAATAGTCCGAGGAGTGATCCCCTATTTGAGGAGATGTGGTTTACAGTTTTCTACATAGGGTTCATACTATCCCCCAGTGGTTCTAAGAGTGATCCCCAATCTAAGTGAAGAGGCCTTTCATAGTTCTAGTAGGGCTAGTAGTGTACCCCATTAGGTATGGTTGACATCCCCTATCTGAGGTATCAAGATCTATTGGGTTCCAGAATGACTTTATTCATGGAGAGATTCGATGAGCGTGTTCTCTTTGATGTATTCCACTTTGGATGGTAGGGAATTTCCATCAAATTTGTGATACTTGATTGAGTGTTATCTCTCAGACGAGCCATCATGTATGGTAGATTTGTGCCTGATAGAGTGTATCTCTCAAATGATTTCCATTTGGGATTTCAGAGCACATGGAGCATGTTCTTGTAGTTGAGTTTTACCTTTGAGTCTCTTGTAGCTAGATATGAGGTCATAAATTTATGATACTTGGAGTTTAGGATGAGTAAATATGGTTTTTTTCACATTTTCCTTGGGGTATTGTCACATATTTGGGTTGACACACCATGTGGTCTGATCTGACTAGTCATATATAACTAAGGATGTTTGATATGGGGTTTCTCTCTTGTATGGATTCCCTATATCTAGGATGAGTGGACTACTGCATATTAGTTTCTACCTTTTATTTTCGGTTTTGGGGCACCTACTTGGTATTTTTATACTCACCCCTACATGAGCTTTTCCTACACATGTTGTGTCTTGTGCAGAACACATTCCTTTCAATAGATCTCTAGGAAGACCCGGAGTAGGAATATCTTATTGGAGTATTCCGATAAAGGAATTTATCAGAGCTTTGTTGAGAATATTTATGGACGTTTCAATTGATATTTATCCCATACTTTTTAGTAGGCTTGACTCTTTTACTATTTTTTGTGGTCTTGTATTTTTTCATTTTTTACGCTTTCAGTACTTTGGCTATGGGATAGATGTATGCATGTATTTATTTTAAGTTTACTTTACCTCTTCAATGTTGCATGTAGATGTTTGTGGGTGCATTCATATAGGTACCTTAGGCTAAGGCCTCCCATGTGAGTGATATGACTACATGGCACTAGACGCCAGGCCCTAGTCTATGGAGGCGGGCTTGGGTAGTCACGACTTGGGACTCATTGGGACAGGTCATGACATAGACTTAGGATATGAGGAGCTAGTTATAAAGGGATATATAGATGATAGTTTCCAAAAAAATCAAGATGATATGAAATAGTATTTGGGATATATCTACACTCTCAATAGAGGTGCTATGAGATAGAAGATCTCAAAGAAATATGTGGAAATTGATTCTAGAGTGGAGTTTAAGTACATTATAGATTCCAAGGTATCTAAAGAAAACATTTGGATAAGTAACTTCTTCAAAGATCTTGATATGATGTCGAGTAGTAAAGATCCTATCATTCTATACTAAGATAAAACTACTTTGATAACTCTTACAAAGGAGCCAAGGCCACATTAGCGAATAAAGAACATACTATAGAAATATTGTCTCTTGAAGTATTTTTATCACTAAGGTGACATCATAGTGGGAAGAGTTTCCATTTAGGAAAACAGGGTGGACCCATTTACTAAAGCCTTATGTTATCAAAAATATGATAATGGCCTCAGATCAAGTGGACTAAAATTCAATATAAGTTAGATCGAGTCCAATCGAGAGTCTGTTGATGTTTTGTGTTCCAAAACCAACGATTTGTAATCTAAGTTACATGAATTTTCAAAGAAGTTAATATTAATAAAATATATTGATATATATTATTTATTATTAATCTTGAATTTAATTTAGTAATTTACTAGAGTATCTATCATATTGAAAATGTCTTAAGAGTTCCCAGCTATAATGATAACTTCAAAATGTTATGATGATATTATTGAATATTGTTCTACAGTTGGATAATATTCTATGATGGGACACATTAGATGTTTACTATTAGGTGTGATTACTCATAAGATGATGAGTTTTCTTATCATGAATTTTGGACTTGGTATTCTATAATATGGGAGATTATGATAATAGACCCACCAGTAAGAAGTCCATCTATTTATGTGTCATTGGATATTTTTATATGCGAGAATGGGTAATAGTTCTCATAATTTGATATTATTATTAATACATGTCATGACTCATACACATTGATGTACTTACATAAACCTTGATGGTATATGATCAAGGTGAAGTTTAGTATATTTGGTATAACACAAAAGACACGTTATTAATGAATAATTCGAGGAGGGATTTATCTATTCCTTCTTAAAGGAAGTTTCTATCTCAACCCTTTGATTGAAATATATCTTTCAAATTAATTTGAATGTCCATGGTGTATAGATGAGTTAGTTTCAGATAGTCAAATAAAGATGTATCAAACATATAGGTTGATGGCAGAAGTGTGAAACCTGCTTGATGCGATACCATGAAAAATGGATTATATTTTACAATGGGCATTTGTATGTGGTTCTTATTATTGTGGAATATATTCTTCCTATGTGGGTTAATTAAACCATTACCAGATAATAATCTTGAACTTTAGGCAAGTCCTCTTAATTCTATGGAGGAGGAGGACTTGATGTTCACACACAAGGTTTTATCATTGATCCCAGTTAAATACTATTTATATTTAATAATTCCGATAAATACGATTCTCCATATAGAGAAGTAAAATTTATTATCGACTGATTGAATGATCAAAAATATAAAATAAATATTTATTATCAAGATAATTATTTAATTATGTGAGTATATAATATTTATTTATTTATTTACTTATATATAAGGTAATGTATAATTTATTTCATTACTCAAATATTAAATAAATATATATTTTCTAGACTATGAATAAAATATTTATTTATTTATTAAATGAATAATATTTATTTAAATATTTATTCAAGAATTTAATAAATGGTAAGGATGAAAAACATACCGAGTTTCGGTTCTGATGATAAATAATTCTTTTCCAGATTGTAAACTATTTTTTTTCACTATGCAGGTTAACAAACATCATAAGTAAATTAATAATAATATTATTATTTACATGACATGGGGTTTATTGGAGATTAATTCATAGTTAAAAAACTTAATTTAATTAATTATAATTAAAAACTATCTCTATTTCTATTTATAAACTACTTTTTCATTCTATGAAAGGTTAGTCATCGTGCACAAAATTTCTTCTGAATATCTCATCCATTGTTTTATTCTCAAGATTGAAAATAAAATACGAGATTTCTTCAAGGACGAAGGTATGAAATGTGAAGAAATAGAACAACACAATAAAATCAATCAATTGTGGTAACACCCAACATTTCATCGGTGTTGTTATGAGATCAAAGGAGCATGTGGGGATCACTACTATATGGACTTCGCTTTGGGAGATCACGACACAAAATGATAAAACAATCATGTTCGAATGATAAAAAATATAAAAAAATAATTTTATAAATAATGATGTGATATTTTTTCTTTTGTTTTAAATTAATTATAAATTAACATGAAAAAAATACTCTCTCTTTATTCTAGTGAATTCATTTACCAATATTCTCTAGATTTTTTTTGTTATTATTGGCATTCATGTCATGTGAATTACGTATAATCCATTGAATATGATAATAGCCATTTTGGATATATGCCCAATAAGTGATTCCACTATATTCATAACCAACATTTTAGACCCATCAATGGTAAATTCTAATTACTTACTTCAAACTAACTATATTCTAGTCTACATATTTTGGACTTATGGAATTTTTTATTTTTGCTCCACCTTCTCTATCTTGTTATATAAATTAGTGTTCCAGTATTTATCCTTATGTTTATTCTAATTTATTATTTGTAAAATGGTTTTAAAAGACAAACCAAATAGTCTCCCACTTTTGAATCATTTTTAGGCTCTTCCACCAAGTCCCCCTTATCACCCAGAAAACTCTTCCACTCACAAATATTCTTTTGTAGCCACGTGTTTCCCCCACCATATTTCTAGTTATCTGAAACTAACTGGGTTACATCACCAAATCAATATATCACAGAGTACAACCTTAATTGGAATATCTTATAGATTCTAAACTCTATATATCTTCTACAGATCTAGATATTTCTACTCCAATAACTTTTGGTTGAAGTGATGCTTTAAATAAATTTACTTCACTAGGAAGTGAAACATTGGATTGTTGTCCAGGTGAGTTACACTTTGTGAATAAAACAATAACACCCCATTATTTTGCCTTCTTCTGATATATTTTAATAACCCATTAATCAAAATCAACTCCTTTCCAACTTCTATTAAGGCAATATACTCTACTTTTTTTTATTGGAAGTGTAACTACTGATTGAATATTTAACATCAAAATAATTGCTGTGTCTCTAAATGTGAAGACATATATCATGGTTTTCTTTCAGTTATTTGAATCCACACCAATTTCCAAGTCTATAAACCCTTACATGAATTCATCTATTTTGAAATAGAGAGATATACTTTCAGAACCTTTCAAATTCTAGAGAATCCACCGTACAACTTCTATTAGATATATTCTAGAACTTTCAATGAATCTAATAACTACTCCCACTTCAAGCACAATGTCTAAACATATAAAAAACCATGGAATACATCATTATTATAACTATTGATTCATAAATACTTTTTTCCATGGGATTTACCTCTTCTTCAATTGATGGCGACTTCTATTTTCTCAAATTGAAATGTCTGGATAGGGGTGTGGAAACTTATTTTTCCTCACTTATTCTTATGTGTTATACTACCTTCCAAGTGTATTCAAACCTAGTTAGGAATGATGTTATGGGATTTAAGTCCCTAAAAGATTTCACACCTAATATTTATTTATCCAAACCTACATTTTTCAATTCAAAAATTATGGAAAATTCAAATTTTAAATCATTAATCATTTTCTTCACTAGACCATAAATAATCATGTTATCCACCTAGGGAAGTAAAATGATGAATCTATCATCATCAAAAACCTTTTGGTAATATCAATTATCCGCATTACTCTTGATGAAATTTAATTTCTCTTTAAATGAATTAAACCTCAATTTCCACTACCGTAGTTATTGCATTAATCCATAAAGGATCTATACTATATTTTACACAATATTCTTGTTATGTTTCTCTATGAAACCTTTAGGTTACTTCAAATTAATCTATATCCCCATGAAGAAATAATGTCTTTATATCTGACTAATCCAAATGAAATCTTTCTGTGGTAACTATGATGAGAATGTGCGAAGAGTCATATGTTTAACAAAAGAGAAATGATATTTAAAAAATATATACCAATTAATACCTTGTATATCTATCAACCATTCACTCACCACTTCAACTAATAAACCCTTTTATTCTAAAGTACTTTCTTCACATTAAGTCATTATGTTAGCTCCCATATTATGGATACATGTTTTAAATTAATATAATCCCTCAAATCTAACTCCCACTGATTTAATGCTTTCATAATATCTACCTCATCATTGATATCAGGATCTCTATCTTCCTCAAGAAGGAAATAGTGAAAATTAATTCCATATCATTACACTTGGTAAAAATCTTGTCTGATCTAGGAATCTTTCACTACATCTATTCTCCTTATAAAACTACTACATCCATAACTATATATTCAATATATATTCCTCATGATTCTTCTATCCCTGATCATTATAGTAGTTTTATCCATAAAAAATCCACTGAAAATTGACCTCCTAGAACTTCTTTTGGATAGTCTAGTGCTTCTAGAACTAAAACACTCCCTAAATCTTATAGAACATTCATGACTTCTAGACTTTAATTTAGTAAAAAATAAACTTTCTATGATAATTTTATCTCACTAGAAACCTACACTTTGTTGTAATATTTCAATAATATATCTTTATTTAAGATTACATTATAGATTCTTAAATCCTTTTGATATTTGTTATTCTAGACAAAAAACCATAGTATTCATCCTTATACTATATAAAGTAACATTCTTGTTACTTATCCTCTAGTTTATCCATTTACTTGAAATAAATATGGATATAGGTGAGTCAACTAAAAACTTTGAAGTTAGAAATTTCAACCTTTCCTGTAGGCTAACATGATTTCATAACTTCTTTCCATAAAGGAGAAGAAGGAATCTTGTTAATCAAGTGGATCACACAGTTTATGGATACAACCCAAAACTCCTTAGTAAAATCAACATGAATTATCATGTTCCTTTATTTCTCCACTAAAATATTTTTAATTCACCCTTCTACTTATTTTTATATAGAGTAACTTGTATGGTATTCTAAAACCACATACCTTTCCACTAGTAGAACGTCCATAAATACATTCTTCCATATTCCCCACCATTATCATACTTAAAACACTTGCGATTGATTATAGAATCCTTATAAACCATGAATATCCCTTGGAAAAAGGTTATGAATACCCCAGAAATGTTCTTGAGAAATAACAACCACACCAATATATAATCACATGAGATTCTAGAAACTTCATTGTAAAGGTTGAATTGAAACCCGCATCACCTGACTATCCAAAAAAAGTTCTCTTTTAACCTTAAGTTTGATGCACTCCTTGAAATTCCAGAAGGATTTTTTACTTAACAAGATAGTCACATCACCCTTACCCACGTTCTTGAGATCTCCACCATCTACTATATGTACCTTATCATTTCTTCTAGACGCATAATTCCTCATACTTTCTTAGTCATTGAGTGAAAATAAGTTAGAGAGTGTATAATCCAAGACTCAAGTAAAATTGTTACACTCAATATAATATCACTCATATATTATGATATGGGATTTTTGGATTCACTTTTGGAAGCATATCTTATGAAATTGACTTATCTTTTACTTAAATATTTCTTTAGGTGGCCTTTCTTTCTGCAATCCCAACACATGGGACCAGCTTCCGTCAAGCTATTATTGTTCTAAATCTTCCATTTTTCCTTCCTATAACCTTTATATATTGTGAAAAATACCATACCATCCACACTATATGTGTTTTTGGTAGATTCATGAATCTTATTCTAATTAATTTTATCATTCAGAATTAATTTTTTAACATGTGAAACCACCAATTTTGTCTTACCATTAGAATTAATCAATGTTGTAACCATCACATACCATGTTTCTGATTGTGATGGGAGTAACAAAAATTCACATTTAGGATCATCAAAACTCAAGTTCAAATATTCCAACCAACCCTAAACGATGTTTAAGTCATTGATGTGGTCTTCAGATGATTTACCTCCTAACATTATCATATAGAATAACCTTTGGAATTGTAAAACCTTGTTCATTACCATAATATTATCATATATATCGGCTATTAATTTTATATGTTCTGATTTTCACTACACATATGTTATAATTCATGTTATGAAGTAGTTAAATTTCTGTCACAATGAGTGTTTTCTTATCTAGCCTTTCCCATTCTTTCATCTTTATCAATTTTACCTTGGTACTAGTTAAGAAAAATATTATGATACTTATGTAGTATAAAATACCCTATCCATATATTCTAGAATCCAAAATCATTCCCATTGAACTTCTCAATTAGGACCTTACCTTGTTCTAATTCCATGACATTCATACTAAGTAAACTCTCACTAAATTTTAAAAAATGTAAGACATATCGATAAATGATTAATGGAATTCCCATACAAGGCTAAGGATTGAATAATTATACAAAACAAAGGTTTAAAACACATTATCTTGAGCCTGATAGAATAAAACACTATATCCAAATCCTTGATACCAATTTTTTGGGTTCATATAACTTATAAACATTGGAATTTATCATATGGATCTTACCATTAAAAAATGAAGAATTGAAATGAGATCATGTTAATAATGTATCCACACATAGAAA
Organism: Viscum album; assembly: GCA_963277665.1. Taxonomy (NCBI): domain Eukaryota; kingdom Viridiplantae; phylum Streptophyta; class Magnoliopsida; order Santalales; family Viscaceae; genus Viscum; species Viscum album. The sequence goes on from OY728123.1 coordinate 1,931,206,276, forward strand.
ACATGTCTCACCTAAGTCACCACACTAAAACACAGACTTTCCAATAAAAAACAATACAAGAACTTTTTAAATTCAAATGAATGGAAAAAATCAAAGGAAAAGAAAAAAATATTTTACATGTTCCAGACTTTGTCTTAAACAATAGGGGGAACACTGAAATAACTTTTATTAAGAAAGAGGAAGTTGATTACAATAAAAAAATCAGTACACATAAATGACACTACCATATAAATATATATTTGAGTATATCAGGATGAAAAAATTATACTATATTATGATCAGAATGGAGAGTGAGTCCACCAATATCTGATCATCATATGTAACCCTCCTCTCCATCAAAGACTTTATGGACATAACTTTTACTTCTAGTGTACAATGAAAATTTATAGAAACCTTATAGGTTTAACCTTATATAACATCTTGAGGGATCTCATGTGTCCTCTTTATCAGAAAACTGAATGGAAAAAATCTGATATACTTTATGTTTTTTCTTATATATTCACAGTAAAATCCTTTTGAAAGTGATTTGTGTTCCACACTATATCTTTAGACTTTTCAAGGGTAACTTATGATTACATTATTCCTACTACCTAAATTATAGTATGAGGAATCTAGAATTATAGACTGTCACTTCCTCTCCACCATCTACATACATTTAAAAAAATTAGTGTTTTGGAATCTCTCCATTCATTTGTTCTAATTCATTATCCAAAATATGGTTTTCATAGCCAAACATAACAAAAGTATTAAGACAATATGAGTGATTTTACTCAGTTTTGAGTATGTGATGGGGTTTTTGAACTAAAATGTAATTTTTAAATTAAAACACACAATTTCAGTCACTCTTTACACACCTTGTATTATATTTACATGAGGTTAATTATTTTTCATAACAAATTAACTTTTGATCTTTGATCTAAAGTATCACGACAATCCATGAAATTTTAATAAATTTTGAGTATGTTATATTAGTTATGAACTAAATTGGTGATTTTAAATTAAAACACACAATTTCAATCATAATATGAATATTTTGTGTCAGATTGATGTGTGGTTAATTCATTAACCTTACACATTAATTATTGATTTTTGTCCTAAAGTATCAAGATAATATGAGCATGTTTGATAAGTTTTGATTCATACTGTATATGCTATGTGTGATATTCATGTGTGGTTAACTAATACATGATACAAATAAATTGACAATATTTTTTCTAAAGTATTAAGATAATCCATTCTTATGGTTTTTAGTATTTGACACACATTTTAATCTATAATGTCACTTTTAAATGAAAACATGAACTTTTAGGAATAACAACCACACCGTGCATCCGATTAATTTATAGTTAATTACATATAATTAAAAATAAATTATAGATATTTTTAATAATGTATCAAGGAAATATGACCACGTTTGCACATATTTGAGAATGTGATGCTTATTTTAAACTAAAATTACACTTAAAAGAAAAAAACACAGTTTTTGTCATATTGGATACACCGTGTTTCAGATTGACTTGTTGTTAAATTATACATATCAAAAATAAAGTATCAATATTTTTACTAAACCATAAAGATAAATAGAGTGTGTTTTATTAGTTTTGAGTATGTTTTTTCTGTTCTATAATGTTAGTTTTAAATTAAAATAAGAACATTTAGTAATACCAGCCACTCAGTGTGTCAGATTGATGGGAGGTTAATTCATACACATTAAAAATAAATAATCAATTTTTTTCAAAAATTATCAATAAAATCAAAGTTATTTTCATGATTTTTAATATATGACACCCATGCTGAACAAAAATATATCTTTTAAATGAATACATGAACTTTCAGTGATAGAAGCCACACCATGTGTTAGATAGGAATGTAGTTAATTCCTACATATCACAAATTAATTATTGATCTTTGTACTAAATTATAATGACAATATGGTAATGTTTTCAAAATTTTGAGTATGTGGCATCCATGTTGAACTTAATTGTCACTTTTAAATGTAAGCATGTACTTTCCGTCATAACAGACACACCATGTGTCTGATTTATGTGAGGTTAACTCCTATAGTTTTAAAATGAATTATGTTCCTTTTACAGAAGTATTGAGACAATTAAAGCATGTTCTATGAGTAATTTATATATGAAAATAATTTTTAACTAAAATTTTACTTTTAAATTAAAACATACACTTTTAGTTAAAATGGAAACACTACATGTCAGATTGAAATTAGTTTAATTCTTATACATCACAAATGAATCATGGATCATTTTCTTAAAGTATCATGATAATATGAGTGTGCTTTCTTATTTTTTAGTTTGTGATTAATGTTTTGGACTAAAATGTACTTTTGGTTATACCAACACTACTTTTAATAATAGAATTTTTCATTAAGATTACCCTATTAGTAGATGAATCCTTATATATTCTTCTAAAATGTTCAATCCATCTTAATCTTGTCTTATTAATCTTTTCATTAATCTAAACCGCTCTAATTTTCTATTTAATAAACCCATTTATAATATTATCACTCTTAGTATGCCCACTTTTCCAACTTGAAATTTTCATTTTTGATGAATTTTTTTCCAAGTGACCTCTAAAAATAAAATACTCACTACCATATAGAATAGTTAGTCTAATAACAATCCTATAAAATCTACTTATCAATTTCAACAAAATCTTATTATCATAAAGAACCCTAAATGTATTTCTCTATTTTATCGGTCAAGTTTTGATCATATAAGAGATATATGCATAGATATCTATGTAACATTTTATAAATGGGCCTAAATATTTGAAATGTTTCACTTATGGAATAATGTGGGTTCCCATTCTAAGATTGATAACGTTAGTATACAATCCTTTACTAAAAATATGCTCTATAAATTCTATCGTTTTCTTACTAAGACACAAAACTTTTAATTATAAAGTATCTCTCCATAAATATAACTTATAATTGTATGAATATTAACTAAATAAGATTTATATAAACTAAATCTTTATGATCTTAGTAAAATAGAAAAATGAAAATTGTGAAGGGAAACCACCTCTTCATAATGCCTATAAAAATTCTAGCACCCTGTAAGCTTTTATCTCATTCTAAAAAAATCTATTTCCATTTTTGAAAAAGTGGACTATTGATATTCCTAGTAATACTTAAAATATATAGATAAAAATAGTTAATAAATATTTTAAATGAAGTTTTAATTACATTAGGAAATGTCTCTTTGATGATGATAGTTTATGGATTGAATATATTATATTTCATAAATTTACAAATGTAATAATAAAAATCGATTTCATTAATTTATTTTATACAATTTATAAAAAATGATAGAAATAAGTCATATTTTATATGTGTTTTTTATAGTGAAATCTAATTATAAATACTTTAATACTTATCTTGATTTAAAAATTGATTGGCTTCTTATGTGAATCGTTAAACTTCATACCATGGTTTTGATGATAACTAAACACCACTATATCATAAAAATTATTACTAAAACGTAATATAAAACATATAATTCGATGGTTATTTTAAATATTGAATTTAGTGTATTAAAAATACACAATGGACATCATGTGTGGTCAATTTTTTGGATATACATGTATTTGATCTAAAAAAAATATATTTGGAGTAACCAAATTGAGTAATGAGAATATAGTAATTCATAAAAAAAGGAATAAGTAAAGGAAAACTATGAAAATATATTTTATATTATTATACTATAGAGTATTACCCCTACATTACATGTATTAATAAAGGCCCATTGACTATTATTTTCTTTACAAACCCTGAGACAACTTTGTGAGTTATCATTAAAATTTCAACTTCATTCATTGATGTGTTTTGTGTAAAAGTGACATGAGGACTAAAAAATTCAATTTTTTTCTCTTGGTATTCCCTATACATTTTAGTGATATAAAGACCTATAGAAAATATGAATAGTATTAGAATAAATTCAATATGTTAGATCAATTATTAGATAAACATATCATAAAAATGTACTTCATTTTTACAATCAAAACAGTGGGTCCCAGCCATTCATACTTGAGAATTTAATTTACATTCTCAAAACCAATCGTAACATCAATGGCCTCTACATACATTGTTTCTTCAAATTCAATGCTGTCCATATTATTATCTTGAAAATTTCTACCTGATTGAACTTGTATTGTTAATTCTGTAGTGAAATTTCTAGGGTAAAGGTACTCTTAAAAGGTATTTTGATATATCAATTATTCATTAAGATTTTCTTATCATGAACTCTAGTTTATTATTATATTTATACTTCTATAATGACATACATATTCTCAAACCATTTTTCATTAATTATAAAATGTTTTTCATATAAAATAAATTTAAAAGGACATACCTCATTATCATTATATATTTTTATAATATTAAACGACTATGATATGAATATTCCAATATCAAGTTTTACCTTGATATCATAAAAATAATCAAAGGAAATAGGTAGTTCTCCACTCGAATCGGGAGCTACGTGAATCCATACTCTCATATAATCTTTGGGAAATTGTCTATTGCATTGAATATCACCTTGTATATTATATATTATACCTATAACAACAAGGTGATGAGTGGGAGTTGATAGATATAAATCATAATAAATTTCAACCTATATATATTTATTATTATAATGGTATCAAAAGTTTCTAGATTCATGTTTAATAGGAACTATTATAAAATAATCGATTACCTAGAGTATGGTAGGCCTTTGAAGGGAACATCTAAAAACAAAGGTGGGGGTGGCTCTTGGTATTATGGTTACTGTTGTTTTGATTATTTTTAATGACATCTCTAAAGAAACTGGATTATCACATCATACCATCAACTAATTTTTTCTTTTATATAATCTATCTATGCCTACATGTTTTTCATTTTCTCATATATATACCCCTATGTTTTTTATTTCTCAATGTATTCTCATGGTGTCACTGATAATCATACACTTATAACATAGCCATAAATTTATAAACACATAAAATCTTATAATTTGTTTTTCAATCATGTATAGTAGATGGTATTTTTTGTGTCAAAAATGAATAAAAAATAAAATAAAATAAGTAGTAATTATTGTGTAAAACTATGTTAAAGTGGAAAAAATTTATATTATGTCATACGTACACATGATTCCCACACATTTAGTGTGTTTTTATATATTATTTATTAATTTCTGTTTATAGGATACTCTTTCCATAATAGATGTCATGGGATGTAAATAGATTGAGATTTTGATTTATCAATCAACATATAAATTAAGGGAAAAAATTATATTATTTTTTCATATCATATAAAATTTATAATATATATTTAAAATAAATACCATTTTTATTAAATTAAATCCTACCCTATCATTACTTTATAGTAGGGGTATATTGGTTTCTATGTGTGCTATTTATTTTCTACACTCATTTTTTATTTTATAAATTAATAATTCTAAATCAATGTGATTAATATAAATAACGTCAAAAAAATAATTCCTATTATAATACACCTTAAATGATTCCTCCTCCCAACAACTAAAGAAATCATCCCAAGTTTCTTCCTTTATGATGTGTGGTTATATATTTTGTGGGTAGGTTTTAATTTTCCCCTCATATCCTTAAGATAATGTTTCATAAGAAGTGTCATAAATTCTCTATGAACCATTTTATTAACCATTTATATAAATTTCGTTCAAAATTACTCTAATATAAATGTACTCCAAAATGGAAAATGATGTGTCAATAATGTTTCATTATTTAATTTTCTAGAAAAACAGAGAAATATATCTCAATTCTACTCTAATATCATCCCTAATTGTTGTTTTTAATATAATCATAATAGTGTGCCGCATATCTATATCAACCGACACATGAATTTGAGTGAGGACCCCAATTTAACTAATAGAAATGGACTTATTGGGGTCAATAGGTTATCCATGTGTGTAAATTTTCTTGAATACCATTGAATGATGTTTGGTACATAGTATCAATGTGATCTCAGGAATGCCTCCCCATACTCAAGACATTGTCAACTATCTGTGAAGATCTAGGGTGTCACCATGGGGAAAATATACACACATATCAAATTAAAACACCATTGAAACTAAAAAATGCATCTAAGAATGGAAAAAATGCTCAGAAAACCATTCCGAGAGCATAGTTGTTTTCACGGTCTTATATTTTACTATTCTCAGAGCCAAAAGGACATAGAGATCAAAATTTACAGCTATTCAAAGTTAGACATAAAAATAGCCTGTATGGGCGATTCTCAAGAAAATTTTGGAATTTCACGCAACATTATAAAATTGTGTAAACCCCCATTCATGATCATGAAAATGAGTTGTGTGATAAAGGTGATGTCAAATGTAGAGGCTATCCTGATACATGATCCAACTTCCAAAACTAATGAAAGTTTATGAAACTATATATAGTTGTGTAAACCATCCAAAAAGTATCATGATAAAGTCTAAGTTGCATGAAATAGCCAAAATGACTATAAATTTGGAATAAACCACACATTTTTGTGGAGAAACTCAAATATTCAAGTCACTAAGCTCTATATTGTGCGACTCCGAGTTGTACACTTCACACAACCCCAAAATCCGAAACTTGTGAAAAATTAATTTGTGAAGTCCTTTAACACATGGGATTATTATTGGGATAATTTCATGAAAATTTATCCATGAGGAACCCAATTTTGAGATATTTTCAAACTTTTGTGAAACTATATTTTAAGAAAAAACCAATTTTTTTACAACATAGTGTTCTCTAGAAATGATTCTCACAGGTTATTCCTCATGAAACTACTTTTTACAAAACACAAAAAGTTTCCTGACAAAACACACAATCATGTGACCCAACACAAAGTTTTTTGAAATATTGTTTTTTGAACATGCATGCCTGATGGTCCAAACCATAGGCGATGTGCTTCTACACCCCTACTCAGGATCAGTGCCATGTTATAGTCCCATACCTCTATCTCAATCCCATTTCTACCATCACTGACCCCTATGTAAAATGGAGATTATTATAGTGAAATTTTTAGGAAACGTTAGGGACATTTTCATTTTTAGCATATATTACAACATCTACCATCCATGACATTACCAAGAGTCGAGATACTTCTAGGATCACCCTAAAACACTTTTTGTTAAGCGATTACTCTCAGTATATCATTTTTCCGTGATTTGAGGTACTCCTATTTATTTCATCTGATACCATGAGTCAAAATAATCCTCAATAATTTCTTGAAATCCCACCACTAAACTATTATTATAGGATAAAACAGAATGTCCATCTTTAGCATAAATCCCACACTATCAATTTCTTGGAATCTCTCTCTTACTAGTCCTAGCTATGTGATGTAAAATTGTTGTACACCCTTTGTGAAAATCATATGATGCCAGATGTGGAAAGAATGATATGCCTTACATGTTTATTATAAAATTCCTAATGTAATGATCATGAGATGACCTCTAAATGGAACTCCAGGGCCCTACTTATGTGTAAGAGAAAATTATCTACCACAACTAATCTTTGGTCTGACATTCCCTCAAGGTTCAATGTGAGGAAGAATGAATGAGAAACCCTAGCGTGCGAGCCACTACATATAACCCTATTTATCCCATGGTGCTTCAATAGGCCTCCTCCTTAGGTGTAAGTCCCAATCATAGTCCTCGACCTATCAATGTGTTGAGATTCAATTATGAACTAATATGAGAAATGAAGAATGGTAATCTCAATGTGTAGACTCCTTTCACAATATCCTCTCATGTGACATTAAATTATAGCCTTATCCTATGAAAAATAATTGGTATTCCTTATAAAATAATTTCAAGATGAATCGTGAAATGATCATGACATGCCTCATTCTATAAGCATGAAATGATACCCCATCCCCAGGAAACTCTAATTTGTATCCCCCAATCACACAATGAATGCTCCTATAGGCACTTGGGCAGCTCTCACGTGTAGACCACAATAAAAAAATCACCAGTCTTAGTGATACTAAAGAAGCTACAATGTGAAAGCCCCAATCAAAAAATTTCTTCTCCGAGTAGAGCTTGGGTACCTCCCATGAATATGCCTCAATAAAACAATCACTTATCCTCACAACACCAGATCATATCCCATATGTAAGGCCCAATCACACAATTGCTGCTCCTAACAGCACCCAGGAAGCTCCCAAACATTAGGCCCAATCATAAACTCTCTTCTCCTAGCAGTACTTGGGAAAATACCATATGTAATCCCTAATCACACCACCATTTCCCCCCTCAATAGCTCATAGATTTCTCTATTAGTAAGCCCCAACAATGACTGAATTGGTTGATTTAAAACTATATATCCCAACATCCTAGTCATATGATATTAAACTACATGAATATTTCCTCAACACCTGAAGTTAAAATGTAATAATACCCTATTAAATGAATGAGGGATGCCTCATTTATGAATTTCATGGAATGGAAACTCGCTTTTTGGTATTCCATATGCATAATATCTACACCATCCCTTGTTGTTGCCCCTTATATGACACAAGATTCTTTACTACGCGACATCAAACTGCATGGAGCAGTACTATCATATGACCATAAGCTATGAACTTTAACTACACCAATTTTAATCCCTATATCATAATAAGTTATGTTAGGTTAATCCCTAAGGATCAATACATAAATAACTGGGAAACCTCCTTGAAGTTCAATCTTGATATACTAAAGCTGCCAACATCACCATTAAATATATATGCCTTCCCCATGGAATGTGAAAACTATGAAGTGTTATCATATTCCTTTAGAATCACACTAAAACCTCACCATATTGACTAGTCCCCATAAGATATTAAACCTATGACCAAACTACCCATGTAATACTATAATCATGTTCCCAATGTACTCACAAGAAAAAATGATACAAACCTATCACCAAAATATGTTTAACATGTGACAAACATTTAATCACAAGGAATTAACCCATTTAATAACCTATCCCCACAATATATTAAACCTATGACCAAAATATCCCTAAAATATGTTAAACCTATGAATAACCTATACACACAAGACATTAAACCTATGACAAAACATCCCCCCAAGATGTTAAATCTGTGACCAACTTGTCATTGTAAGTCATTAAACCTATGAATAACTTATCCCCATAAGAAATTAAACATATGACCCCCAAATACCCACAAGACCCTAACACATGTGACCCTCACCAGATTCATTTAAACCTCTTTACCTCATGTGATGATCATGGGATACATGAGACTAAGGTTCTAAGATGCATTATGCCCTGGGAGAAAATTACCTTGTGGGTGACACAGGATTCCTTGAGATTTGAACCTAGGAAAAATCACATGTGAGATTCCCTCGACTTTGATTGGGGAATACTTTACAGATTCCCAAATATGAAAAACATAAACATTATCTCTTATTGTAGGTAGCATCCCTATTGAGACAAAAGAAGTTTAATTAATTGGTATCAACCTTAACATGGAGCTAGGGATGAGATTCACGAACATTCTAAAATCTATGAGGGAGACCCAGAATTGATGATGAAATCTAAGGAGGAATACATAGAAGGAGGAAATGACTTTCCATCATCCCATCCAGATAAGGAGCTAACATCATCAACCTTGGTGGTAATGGCCTCCTTCATTTTGAAAGAAAGAATGTGGGGAAGCAAACATGACTTGAGAGGCCATGACCATTTTAGGAATATAGACCACTCTAAGAGAGGTAGTATAAGCAGACCAACATGATGTTTTCCATAACTAAAAAACATTAGAAATATACACTTTGAAAAAATAAAAAAATATCCATAACAAAAATCCTAGAAGAAAAAAAATCCAATTATGCTATATCAAATGTAATGCATAAGTACAAATTCCAAAGAATCATGGTCATGCAAGCATACAACAACTGATTTCACACTGAGTCGATCATATATATATGTGAAATAAGGAAATAAAATACAAATAGGATCTACTATAATATCCAAACCTCATATCTCCCCATTATATGATCTATTCAAGATCTCCCTCTAAATAATTCAACAATTGGCCTCTTCCATACTTGAACTTGAGATCAATAAAGTCTATTTGGGTATATCATTTATATATCCTCCCTAGTAGGGTGTAATTATAACTCAGTAGGGAACCACCAACTATGTCCCTAACATAACCAGTAAAGTAGTGTACAAACATGTGATATAATTATATGAATAAATGAATAAAATGTGGAAGCATAAATAAATAAATATCATTGATCCTCAAGTTATAACAAGACACATGGGATTTACTCTAATTTATTTGGCCCATGATGAAGTGTCTCTAAGCATATCAACTACCCAAGGGGATCAAAATTCTACCCCAAAGCCATATTTGAATCCCATACTCTCTTCAGTCAGTGTTGGAGTGTCTCTAAGCACAAGTAACCACCCAAGAGAAATATATGTATCCCTAGAACACAAGAAACCACCTAGGGGAAATATAACCCTCTCTGGAACATGATAAACCACCTAAAAGAAATATAACCATTCCCAAAATATATGAGAACTACTAAAAGAAGAAAAACCTATACCTAGAACATTATCCATATACTCGGGGGGTTTCATCCCTGACATAGAACCGAGTACATGCCTCGATTACCTAGGGGTGTCATTACAAACCCAGCACCTGAACCCCCCTACCACACACATATATATAAAAACACACAAAAAAACTACACCCAAGGTTGTAGATCACTGAAAACCTCATATATCATACACCCAGGGTAATCCCACCTTGAAACCTAATTTATATCATGCGTCACATACACCCGAGGGTACATCCTCTCTTGAACCTCATGTTAGAAAATTTGGGTAGGACACTTCATTCACACCTATCAAATGTTTCCTTGATTGGAATCATAAGATAATTACCTATAACAATCATTACATCTAATTCTAGACTACCACTACATCCCTACTAGTCCCACATAATCGATTTTGGTTCTAAGGTGACACCCAAAATCATTACTACCACTTTCTACACTAACAATCTCAAATTTTGTCATCATGATGGGGCATCCACCAGCCTAAGGTTATTGGATTTAGTATCCTTAAAATAATTACTTTACATTTAATATTTACTACATATCAATATACTTGAATTTTAGTAAAAAACTTATCACTTATTGATTACTCTTCCACATAACATTAATGTGATAATGCTATAGAATATCTATCTGATTGAAAAGGTCATAACAGTTCCCCGCTATGATGGGAACCTTGAAATGACATGATGATATTCTTAAATTATGTTCTATAGTCAGAAAAATATTCTATTGTGGGAAACATAGTATGTTTATTATTAGGTGTTATTAGTCATAAGTAAATAATATTTTATCTCTTCAGGTTTTCACTTGGTAATCTCTAGGATGAGAGATAAGGATAATAGAACCACCTATAAAAATATAAATGTTTATATGTCATTATATATTCATATATTCAAGCATGTGTAATGATCCCTGGACATTAAGATTATCATTAATACATTTCATGACTCATGCACTTTGTTGTATTACTATAAACCATGGTGACATATGATTTTGGTGAAGTTGGGTATATTGGGTAGGTCCTGAATGATATTATATTAACGAGTAAGTGAAAGAAGTATTTTCACCCTCAATATTTATGAATGTTGATATATCAGACCTTTGATTTAAATGAAACCATCACATTAGATTCCATAACTATAGTGTAATGACAATTTTATTTTAGAGAGTCATTGAACGATGTATCAGGAATATAATTTGATGACACGAGTGTGCAATTTTCTTGATAGGATAATGTGATAAAGGTATTATATTTCACAGTGAGTATTTATCTGTGGTTATTTCTGTTGTGATATATATTCTTCTGTTATGGGTTCTTTAACCCATTTCCAGACAATAATCTCATAATTTAGGCAATCCCACTTAATTACACTTAAGAAAAGGTCTAGTGGGATAAACCAAAAGTTTTTTCCTTTGATCATAGTTAAATATTATTTACACTTAACAATTGGAATAAATATCATTCCCAAGACTAGGAAATAATATTTATTCAGGATTTTTTATATGATAAAAAATATTAAATAAATATTTATTCACAGGGTAATTGATTAATTATGTGAATATATAATGTTTATTTATCTCATGTTATTTATAAGGTAATAAATAATTTTTTATTCATTAACAAATAATTTATTTAATTCTTTGAACATAAAAATAAATATTTTATTCTCCACACCATGAATATAATATTTTTTTATTTATTGAATATATAATATTTATCTATTTTTATTTTCACGAAAATAAATAATTTTTTATTAATGAATAATTTTTTATTTATAAATTATTTTTTATTAATAAATAATTTTTATTAATAAATAATTTATTTAATAATAAGTAATTTATTTAATTATATGAATATTAAAGTAAATATTTTATTCAACAGTTTGTGAATATAATATTTATTTATGATATTTATTTTGGAAATTCAATAAATGTCAATCAAGATAGGAAGACGTAGTTATTGGTCTAATGATAAATATTTATTTACACAAGAGTAGCTAATATTTATCATTACATAGATTAATACACACCATGGAATAAAATAATATTAATATTATTTTACATAGCATGGAGTTTCTTTCATGTTTAACATATTATTAATGGTCTTTGTGTAATTAATCATTATAAAACCTTGAACCAAGGTCTATAAATAAATAATTATGTGAATTGTGAGAATTTGGTCACTATTCACAATATTCTCCTCCCTAGAGAATTCTCCCTCAATGATAAAGTCTCTAGGGTTTTCTCTTAACCTCGAGGGATTCACTCTTCCTCATTCCGTTTCTCTCAAGAGAGAGTGATCAATAATGATTTCTTCATGCATGAGGGATAATGTTTCAAATAGACTAAAGATGATTTATGTCTCCATACTAGAATCTGGAGTATGATTGATGATGTTTTTGAGATCAAAAGGAGAATGTGTATCATATCTATAGGGGATCTACTTTGGGTCCCCATCAATGAAATACAAATTCAACTGAATGAACATTAGGCTATCAATAGTTATATCAAAGAAAGAAATCATGGATGAGGTATTTCTTCATACTATTAAATTAATTGTAAATTAATGTGAAAAAGATAAAACTTTATTGTTCTGGTAAAATTTTCAATATTCATTGGAAATTTTTTCCTTGGTCATGGTGTTCATCATCATATAAATTTATAATGATAATTTGAATCATAAAAAATGAGTATTATATTGTCTCTAAAGGATTTTCTACTGCATCATAAATAATCAATTAGTATCAGAGTAGTCACATTAAATTTATAATCATTTATTGATTATTAATTCTTTAGGTATTTAAAAGTTAGTTTTAATTTTTTGTAATTATTTATTTGAATTTGATTCTCAATATCACTTGTTATTCTCTTTTTTTCTCAATCATATATCCTAGATATAATTAATAATTAATTAAGAACATCCAAATAATCCATTAGGAGGTTCTAAGGGTTCTATCAAGATAACACAAGAGTACACAGTGTGTAGACTAAAAGTATATGCTGTGTACCCATGTTCAATGAATCATGATGACTCTAGAATTAATTTAGATCCTCATGAAATAATTACATGTTGTATGCATTAAATGCACACCATATATTGGATGGTTTAGGCTGAAACTTGTTTATATAGACTACATGTATTTTAACTCGATTACTTGCTATGTAATCTACATGTTTTCATAGTAGAAAACTTTGGGTCCAAGGCGTTTTATGCATTTATAACAAAACATGGGGAATGATAGCTTTGTAATAAGGAGGTTACATTACATGTACCATCTATACATTCCATTTACCTTATATATTTATATATATAAATACATTCCCAGTCCATAGAAGTGTATAAAAAATGCACACTTAGTAAGACAGACAGCATGTGGCTAGATGTACATATTGTGTACCCAATCTATTTAAGAATAAAAATAAAAATTTATTTTACTATACCTTTAATTCTCAAAACATGTGTTCAGCCTATCATTTATTTACACATACACATTATGTGAGAGGATATATATATATATATATAAAAGGCTTAATTTATTTTTGTGTAACACTTTGTACTTGTTACCATGTATAGTTCTAATATATTGTCTATTCTATGAATATTAAAATCCTTATGTGAAATATTAATTAAAAAGTGTTCCATTTTCCATTTATTAACTCATATATGATATATAATTACATGATAAAGTGTGTATTCTATACATGATATGATTAGATTTTATAAAATCTTAATACATGTCACACAGTTTTAACAAGTACACACTGAGTTACTACTAAGTACAAGAAATGTGTTTATTTAATAAAATTTTAAATAAAATTAATTTATAAAATTAATTTAAAATCACAATGGATGGATATATCTAGGATATATTGGATTTGGATTAAGATAAAATGAATCAATTTATCAATTAAAGAATTCATCAGATGAATTCATTTGTGTTTTATCTTAATAAAATTACGAATAGAAAGGGGTTCTATCTAGTTATTTTAAATGCACATATGTTGTACTAGTGGATGATCATGAGATTAGACAAACTTATTTATGTGTGTGGTTTCTTTAAATTTAATTATTGAATTGGGTTTTTTAATTATTATATTGAATTAAACTGATGACTTCTGAGTTGTCCCTCCCTTCTTATTATATACGAGCTTGTGTTCGCATAGTTTCTTTTTTGTAAACCCTTTTTTTTGGTTCCCTTCACCACTGAGTGAAGTAGAATAATTTTATGGAAGGAGATCCGAGGAATAACGAGTTGGTTCAAGATGGAGTTGAGGTGAAACCAAACTAAGATGATATATAGTATAGTGGTGGAATGTTGAATACTTGACCCTAGACTAACTAAAGAAGTTTTTTCCCTAGGTTAAATGGTTTGTTTATTGTCTAGACAATAGAAAACCTGCTAGTTAATACTTATTATCAGGATAATATTTAATTATTTTATATTTTTGATTCACGTTTTTTTATGAATGATATTCCATAATCACATAAATAAATATATTGATATCAATAGATAGAATTAAAATAAAAGTATTATGAAAAATTATTTTAGTAGTACATGGTAAATCACTTAAGTAAAATACACTTATTTTTTTTAAGACAAGTAAAAGGATAAAATTATAAAAATTTACACACTAAAAAAAATTACTCAATCATATACTATGTCAATCTAATCCTTCCATTACTTTCCTAAGACTGAAACCATAGAACGAAGTGTTTACATAGCCATAGTATAGACACTAACTTTTATTAGAGAGTTATCATAATGGTTTTGGGATGAATTAATCAAAATTGTATTTAACTTAATGTCCATAGTATTTTCAATACAAATTTGGAGGTAGGTGTTAAGGAAGTATAAGTTCGGTCCACTACAAAAACAAGGAACTGTAAGCTCACAGTTGGAAAAACTGCAAACCTAATCAAATTATTATGGTTTTTATGTCCATATTCTATATAATTAAGATGGAAATATGGATCCCTTACCCTAGAATTTCCATGTTATGGGACATTCTGAGTTCAATGGTGATGGTCACTGAAACTTTACAAAATAGAATGATAATTAAAAAAATAAGTAAATCATTTCATCTAACGTATTTTGTAATTTTGAAAATTAATATTAATCAGTTTTAATTATTAAAAAAATGGAAATAAAAACCATGATAATGATGTGATCATTCCTAAACTTTTGAAATTTCCCCACAAGTAGAGATTTCCTAGAGTGGCATAGATGTTTTACAAAAATTTACTATAAGATAATTTTTACTATATGTTAGAATTACCTAAACTTGATCACCTTTACATAAATTTGAGGTGAAAAAGGATTATAATAGAAGATATTTGGAGGTATATTCCTCCATGATATCTTATCTTCTATCTATTTAGAAGAAGAAAAATAATATTAAATATAAATAAAATTTTTACTACACTATTTTATTGTAAATTGGAAAGGGGGTTCTTAGCTTATATTCCTGATTGAAACTATTAAAGTACGTTATTAAATGTTAAGTCTCCATTTGGATAAGTGATTATCCATGAATATCATGTTATTATCCTTACCACCTAGGTTCTCCTTATTCATAATATTTTAGATGAATAGTATGAAGAAACAACTTATAAATCCTTTTATCTATAATTCACACATAAAATAATTTTTGGTGGAAATGTATTTTTTGGACCCCATAACACCTTGATAGGGGAGGGGTGAATTAGGGTGTTAACTTTTTCTTGAAATGAGATAGATTTTTTCCCCACATTGCTAGGAACCTGTTAAACCTGTCTCATGGAATGGTGAAATTATAAAACACCCAGAAGCCGTAATAGAAACAAAACACCACAATTTTACTTGGTTCACCATAAAAGCATAGTATAAAGAGCATACGATGAAAATTCATCAGTTGTACCAAAATCCACTCATTTTCAATAGTTTTTGTTGAATAAAAATGTTTGGGTATAGTCACTCTATATTAGGAACACTTACTTTACAAGACTTTTCGGGATATCACACTAACTCCCCCAGATCACTTTTTTTGACCCTCACTTGTGCACTGTGTTGGGAAAAGTCTTACTCAGTTTATCAACATAAAGGTATATTCCGTGGATTAGGCATTTAAGTTTTTTTCCTTGATTAATATGAGAATTTTATTAAACCATAGTCCTAAAATGATTCACATGGAATCACTATTTACTAAAACCATACATTCAACACTGCTGCTTGTGAAGATCTTAGCCTTCATGAAACCCCCTTCTTATTTTAAAGATACTTCCGCCTTTTCAAACCCACAAAATTTCGTGAATCTCTCATGATTTGTGAAGCTACAAAACTTTTTGATGCTTCAATCAACCACAAATATCACCATATTAATGAAACCCACTTCTCTAAATTGTTTTAATGTTAATAAATTATAAACCATAATTTTCATGAATATTGAGTTTGTGAAGGGTTTCCGATTTGAAAATGAAATTGTTTTGTGAAGTGCCTTCATAAAATCAAATCACTTCACCCTTTCTCAAAAGTTTCTTCATCTTTTCAATTGGTGAGTGGATTCTAAAATATATACCACCTACTTTATGAACATTTAATGCTCACAAAAAACTTTTTGAAAACCTCAACATTCATGCTCTCAAATATTCTCCTATTCTCAAATCCCTAGTGAAATAATTATATTCGTGAATCTTTTCATAGTCAAATAGATTTACCGTCATCCCATCACGGCTCAACTATTTTAACGAAGCCTCTCTCTGGATCCTTCAAACCTTCATAACACCATATTCCTTCATGAGGCTCCACATCTTTATTAGATGAAAATCTTTGAGAAACCCATAACTTTTCCATATAATTTAATAGATAGTCATGGAAATCTATGTTTCACAAAGCATACCCTTATTCCATATTTAGAGCTCTAAAAAAAGGAAAATAATGGGAAATTAATCTAATTTTAACACTAAAGACTCTTGCATTATATTATCACTTTATTTTACAAAATCCCTATTCAAATATAGTCTGGATTGAAAAAAATAGAAAACACACTCAATTTATAGTTTTGAAAAACCATTTTTCCAACAATATCACCCTTTGGGTTTATTGGGAATTCGAAGATAAATTCAATAAAGCACCAAAATTAACCAAAAAAATGATTGATTCCAAATAACTCATCCATCAGTCTAAGTTTATGTGATTAGTGATCGGTGTTGAAAAAATTGTGTTAAAAGATAATTTTATGCCTCAAAAGGCCACTAAACAACACTATAAACCTATATTTTTTTATTTTCACTTATCTCCGCATTTTCCAATAAACCCAAAGAATATGTATTTTTAGTTTTATTTTAAAAAAACTCACCCTGGATCATATATTACTTATATACCTACATTATTTCCAAAAAAATATTAAAAAAGTTAAAAAAAGTGAGCAGAGGGGACTAACAATAATCTTCTCACGAATTAGGAGGTGGATAAACTCTGAGTTTCTACAGATGGTTCTCAAACACCAGTGATGCCAATGTCTTAGTAAGAATGTCAGCCACCTGATCATTAGTTCCAATATGTTCCATTTGAATCACACATTTTTCAACTTTTTTCCTTAATGAAGTGATATATGATATCAATATGTTTGGTACAAGAGTGATGAACTATATTTTTCATAGGATAAATCAAGCTATTGTTCAAATAGTGTATCACCATTTTATTTTTCACCTACGCACCAATATTATTAAGGTGTTTCTTATTCCATAAAATTTTAGTGCATGCCTTTTTCATAGAGATATGCTATACTTAAACAGTACTAAGAGAAGTTTTTTCTTGTGTCTTACTCAACCGCACCACCCATTTTTTTCCAATAAAAAAAGAACCAACATTTGTGGAATTTAGATCCACCATATCTCCACCCAATTTAGTATCTAAAAAGGCTTATAATTTGTTATCCCTTCCTAATACAAAGTATACGACAAAATTGAGAGTACCTTGAATATACTTCAATATTATTTTAATGAATTCAAAATGCTCTTCCTTTAGATTAATTTTGAAGGGATCCATTAATAATGATAAAAAAATGATATCTGACTATGTTTCAATCAAGAATAATTAGATTTAAATGCTCCTCCTATATAGGGTGGGATCCACAGATACCCCATCCTCATGTTTTCCAAAATTTTCCCAATCCTAATTAGGTTTGACATTTATTTGGAGTCATTCATGTTGAATTTATTCAGAATCTCTCTTGAATATTTTTACTGATAAATGAAGGTGTAATCCTTATTTTGAATCACCTAAAAACCAAAAAAATATGTGATTTAACCAATCATGGACATTTTGAATTCTGATTTCATGTGATTATAAAATTCTTCTACTGATCCCTATTTATTTTCATCAAAAATAATATCATACACATACACTAAAACCATATATTGATCTTACAAAAAATTAATTACTTAGAGTGTAACGCCCCGACCCTAATTACCTAGAGTCGGTGCATTATTACATAACATCGGCATGATCATGAGAAAGATCAAGTCTCGAAAGATCGATTAGTTTAGTAGCCTTGGAATAACTAGATAAATCCATAAATTTTTACATTACATCAAAAAAAACATCTTGTCTTCATATCCCCTCATACTATCCCTACAGGTCATTCATAAATTACTTCTTCATAATCCTTGGAAAAATAAAACATTGAAAGGGGTGAGCTCGGATGCTCAGTAAGGATAAAATTATAGCAGAAGCTTTCATAAATAAGCATAAACACTTAAGGCAATTTATAACTAAAACAAAAGCCTTTTAAATTTAAACTTCAGCATAAAATGGCGAAGGTAAAATGAAATAATGCCATTTACTTACTCACATGGATATTCTACTAGTCGAATGATCACATGCAATATCAATAACCACTTTCATAATGATGGAATGCATAATTCCAGACTATCATAACCACATAGCCAAGGCCTCGTGCCAAGACTACAAATAAGATTTTTCCAAGGCCTTGTGCAAAGACACTAGTTTGTCTCATGAGACCTACCGATGCATCGAGGAGCTATAGCGGGCTCCACCCGTCACTTATTAAGTCCAATGCATTCCTCATATGAACAGGTTTAAACATAACATAAACATTCGTATTAAAACTAGCATACGAAATGTCAATACTTCTACCACAAACCATGAATGGTATAAAAATAGCACATCCATAGTCAAGCATAACTCATTTGATACAATATGGAAGATTGTATTGTATCACATTAACCTCAATCAATAATAATGAAGGTTGTTGACATAGATGAAAATAATCATCAAAACTATTTGAGAGAAATATCCCCCTTTTTCTTGAAAACATTTAAAAGTCACACTATTTGTCAAGAAGCAATTTAAAATTGATTTTTGAATCAAAGTGTCCCATACCACTTTGAAACTTTTTAAAAGGAGTTTTAATTTGTAAACTTTAATGTCCATATAAATAAATCCTTAAAACCATTTTTTTAAAACATGGACATTAATGAGAAAGATTTAGATGAATAAGTCTTTAAATCATTTTGAAAAATGGTATTTTAGTTAGAGATTCCAACCAAAAGAGACACTTGAATACAAATAATTATGGTAATCAAAACTTTGTAATATCATGAGAATAAAGGGATTCATGATATACTATGTCAAAGTACATTATATACACCACATAAAGTGATTTGGTGTATATCAACAAAGAAGTCTCAATGGAATGTAAATTGAGATGAAATCTCTCATAAAGGTTGTATCCTTAGGTTAAGGATAAATCAATGACATAATTATGTGTGACAAATATAAATACACTAAATATGATTGGATATTCAGTGTAAATCAATCAAAGGATATTCACACATATTCTTGTAAAAACAATACCAACGAATTGGATGTTTAACTCAACAAATGGAGAATGAGTTAAAATTACTCTTATCAAATTCATATAAATGACTTGAGAATTATCAATGGAGTGATTATGTGTATCAAACTTATATCCACAGGAAGGGGAGTGGAAATTATGACATAATCAAATGAATAGTGATTCCACACATAATCTTGGGGTAATATAATCAATGAAATATGCGTAAAGCCAAATGAGTGGAAATTGAAATCTCAAATTCCCTTACCGATTAGGTAACATACGAAACATACACCCATGAAAGAAGTATCATACCATGATGATGTAAATACCCATAAATTAAAGTATATTACACAATGAATACAATCATGGGCAGTACACATACACCACATGCAATAATTAAGTGGAGATCAATGGAAATCTCACGAAATTAAAAGTGAGATAAGAAAATCCCTTACTTTGTACTTTATCCTTGGTCGATGGTTGGTTTACCTCCTGTATAATGGTGAAATAATTTTTATTGAATAATAAAAGAATCATTTACTTTAATATGATATCATATATGATCTTTTAATATTTTTTTTGTTAATAATATCTTAGAATTATCGTCATTTCGGGTTTTAACGGGTTCATTTTACTTTATATTCTTTGTTATGTGAGCCATATTCGTTATTAATGGGATGTATATTATTCATATCCAGAATGGTATCAAGTTCTTAAACATCATTTTTAAATCCTCAAATGATAATTATACTTGAATGGATACGATGGAGAATGAATCTCATCGCGTTCGTGGAGACGGTAGTCCGTACGTACGCACGAACGCTACTTCCATTTAATTTTTATTTTAAAAGAATCGAATCCAAATTATACATAGGTATATTACTATTCCAGTATAATATAATATTTTATATATGTTACTTAAGTTCATTAACACCATCTTTTATACGTTCCATGTGTGGTATGAACGAGTCATATCATTTTAAGGGGGCGGTAGTCCGCACTTCCTCAAATGAAATTATCGTATGTATATACAACATGAAACGAATAATGGTATGAAATAAAATGGAATTAGAGAAGCTTATATATAAAATATATATCATTAATATCATATTTAATTACAGTGCCATCCTAATGGCCACCATGATAGGTGGTAAGATGTATTTGAACAATCATCGTTTCGTGAGGCGTTAGTTTGCCATCCACAGAAACATTATGTTCATCATCCATTAGATGGAGTTGTGTGAATGTGTAGTTTGAATACTTCTTATAACAACATCCTAGTATATTGAGGATACTGGTGTTGTTACAAAAGAAGGGAAATAAAAAGAGTTTGGGGGTTGAAGAAGCAAAATAAATGAAAATAATTTAAGAGAAATCGTTACCTTTAATTTAGGTAACTCACTTTGGTTGGAACCAAAGGACTTGTTGAAATGCTTTCTGCCTAAGGGGAAGCTTCAAGAAGGAGGAGAGGGATGTGGGGAGCTTAGTTGGGCAGAGTTTGGACGAGCCAAGTGGCTTGAGAGGTGTGAGGAAATGAGAAGGAGGAGTGCCCTTTTATAAGAGGGGTGAGGGGCACCTTTGGAAAAGATAGAAATATTAATTTATAATAAATTCATATTCGGTTTCAAATGGCTCCAAAGTTTACTATTCAAAGGTTGAGGTGGGGATAGGTCTAAAACAACTCATACAATAGAATTTAGACAGGTTTGGGTACTTATAGTAACCTTATCTTTAAGTATTAACTCTAAGTTAATTAGTTTCACTTTTACAATGTCTCTTTGTATTTTTATATAATATGGTTAATAAACTTACTATATACATCCAAAAGACCCCCAAGTGGTCCATTACTGATTAGCCTATCATAATATAAGTCTCTTGGACGAACCTTAGATTTTTAGGAATTTAATATCAATTAATAATATAATATTTGTTTTAAGAACTCTTTTATGTCAATTTTGACACTATTCACTAGTTTATTTTTGTGAAACTCATAACAGATTGATTACTTAGAAAAAAGTCAAATAAATCAATCCTAATATATCATATTATCCTAGAAAATTTGTTTAATTCATTAAAAGTTTCATATTATAATTATTTGGGTATTTATAATATCAATTATGTTAATTTTTTACTATTTTAGTAATTACTGCATCATCATTGTGTCATAAATAAAATAAATTTTTTAATGTCAAAAAATTATAAATAAAATATAATTATGTATGAAATCTTTTTAGCTTTCTAATGAATATTTATAATCTAAAATCCAGCATATATAACCCTATGTAACAATTGTTTTTCTAAAAGCTATATGCTTCTGTCATTTTTGTATTCATTTTAACTTAATTAATATAAAGTGTCATTATCACTTACAAGTGGATCCATGGGGTCCCCAAATTGACCTAAAGATGCCCATGGTCGACCATGTATCAACCAATAGGGTTAAGACACATTTTAGGGTAATTTAGTATTATTATAATATTATTTTTTTTAACCCTTATTTACCGGATTTACCCTTAACCATGGTAAATAAAATATTTACCGCAGTAATTATTCAAAATGTCTAAAAATAAAAGTTACCTATTTACATAATTTGGACATCCTGATTCCAAATATGGAATCCATTTTTCTAAATTCAAAACACAGAAGTGGCAGAAATTAATTTAAAATTAATTCCCGCTGTCAAAACAAAAAGCGTGTTTTTAAGAGATAATAACTATCAAAAGATTGACACTTGTTTATGTTCGGTTTAATTGTAAAATTATGTCCAATGACCAACATTATATTAAATGGTAAAAATATATTCTAAATATACTTTAAAACCACTCAAATTTACAATTTATCACTATTAATTATTTTGATTAAAAAAGTTGTTTTTAATTAAAATTTAGTAATTTTCACTATTCATCAAAATATGAAAGTTATCCGAAAAGTACCAAAATTTCACCTTAGGCTAAATTCGATATTCCGAATCCAAAAATGAAGTCCATTTTGAAATATAAAATATATATAATTTCAAAAATGAAGTATTACTATTCATAGTTTGATCGGTTGTGGTGTGTGTTAAAACTCGAAGTTGCGTACAACACACGCTACTGTTTTATTCAAAGGAAAGCGTACCGTGGAAGCTTGGGATGTTTTATTTTAAATTTTTTTTGATGTCCCCATTTAGTCAAAAAGTTTAAAATATTTTATTTAAAAAGGGTTCATTATTAAAAGT
Source organism: Viscum album (assembly GCA_963277665.1). NCBI lineage: Eukaryota > Viridiplantae > Streptophyta > Magnoliopsida > Santalales > Viscaceae > Viscum > Viscum album. The sequence goes on from OY728123.1 coordinate 1,931,229,937, forward strand.
TGGTAAAACTACAATACTGAAGATGAATTTGTTCTTACATTATGTCTAAGAAACTCATAATATGGATTCTAAAATTATAAGGATTATATAAAGTTTAAAATTTAGTTAATAATATTCATAATCTTTTTTGAACGGCTTGTTTGGTAAGTCATGGTTCGCTTGAACTCGGTGTTGCGTGTAGTGCAAGTTATTGAATTATTTTGAAAAAATAACACACTATGAAATCTTGGGGTGTTACATTCTCCCCTCCTTCAATAAATTGCGTCCTCGCAATTTGAAATTGTTCTTCGAAAATAAAAGGTTGAAAATAGAAATTATATTTGTGGGAAAACCCACATCGGAAATTGGTTTACTAAAATTTAGTCTTAATATGAGGAAAAGAGAAATGAAAGGGTCACCACCAAATTATGATCTCGATTACGAAACATTGGTGGCAATTAGAGACATATAATTGGAGGAAAAACGTAAATATTTATAGGTAGTGGTTGAGGTCATCAATCACAAACAAGTATAAAATTGAGGTCCTTAAACTCATCAATCTATGATGATTTGAAGTACCATCGGTTCAACAAAATATAGGGTATTGGGATCACACATTTTTGACATTTCAAAATATCTTAGTTGAAATCCCACATCGAAAAATGAATTAATGAGGCCTCTATTTAAAATAAAGAGTGGAAAGTATGAAGATTACCGAAAATAACACATACTAGGGTTCCATGTAGGAAAATATGGATATGGAAGAAAAATCTAACCATCAATTACCTGATGGAGAGTGGTAGAGAACATGGCTATGAAAAGGCCAACAATCCCAAAGCCATAAATTAGTGATGATTTAAGGTACCATCTAGGAAAACATTTTTGTTCTAATTTTCTTTTCTTAATATTGAGGAATTTTTTATGAGATTGGCTAAGATCATATGGAGATATACTTACTTTTTAAGTAGATTATCATTCTTTAATAAATTTCCACCACTAACTCATTTTTTTTAAACGATGAGTATTCAAGAAGACTTGGTCACACTGGAAGAGATAGAATAAACTTCTATAGAATCACATGATCCATGAAGGATAAACCATATATTTACATTGTCTTTGAAGATTAATCAAAACCAAAATGGTCAGTGAATGATCTAAAGATCCCCCAAAAGGATATTCATTGAGATAAATATGCACTAATCTTAATTTCTAAAATTAAACCAACAATACCCCAAAGTTAAATAGATACCATTCAATAACCAATTGTCCTTAAAATCCTTTAATATAATCCAAACTAATATTGAAACCCAAAACATAGAATAATTTGATTATGTAGTCTCCCATGTTACATTGTATCTCCAAATGACATCAAATACTCTTAAAGTCACATACTTAAAAGTAATTAACATCATCACATATTCTCTGTTATAGGTTAATCATTTCCATAAATAACCCAAATCCCTATAAATCAACAATAAAAATGTAGATAAAAATCCACCATTACTCTACAAATGAAACCTCATTGTATTCTATTTTCCTTGGGCATATAGTGTTCCTAACAAAACGAACATCTTCCAAAATAACATTTATCACTTAATCACCAAATCATTTTCCTATACCAAGGGTATTCATCTGATAAGACATAAGAACCCAAATCATCTTATTATTGATCAATAAAATCATTTAACAAAAAAATAGTCATACTAACCAGGGACTTCACTTAGTCCAGTGGTAGGCGATAAATCCCAATCGCACTTTGGTTGTGGGTTCGATTCCCACAGCTTTGTCCGACGCGACGGGTTGTCACACGGTCTATGTGTTGTCCTTTTTCAAAAACTATATTCTATAATATTACCAAAATGAGATAAAATTTTCAAAATAACATAATTTATCCACAAATGTTATATCATACTTTGCATTTTCATCCCAAATTATAATAACTTATCATTTTCTCAAACCCCAATGATCATATAAAACCAAATGGTTATTTATACCTATATCCACAGGAGAAGAGACAATTCTTCCTCAAATATCATCTTCACATGACAAACTATGGGGTAACAAATACAAGAGAAAATTATTCCAAAGTAAACCCATCAACAAGGAGTGCTAATCTTTCACCAACCATTTATTTCCACATAACATCTTCTTTGACCAAGAAAATATCCTATAGAATAGGACATTCACTCGGGTAATGGCCAGGTCCCCTACATTTACGACAAATGACTGTAAATGGACTCTTGGGACCATTTTTATCTTCTTCCATAGTACTCTTCATTTTTCTTCGGCAATTCTTCACTTTATGTCCTTCCTTCCCGCACGTAAAACATTTCGTTGTCCCGTTGAGACACTTTCCTGGGTGTCTCTTTCCACAATTCCTACATGATGAAAATTGAGGTTTCTTTTCTCCATGGTCTCCATTGCTGGAGATCTTATCATTTATCACCTTTCTCTTCCTTGTTGAGTCTGGGAGTTGGTTAATATATATGTTGTTGATCATATTTTTGGAAAACTGATTTGGCATAAAGACGATATCTTTTACGCCTATCAACATTCCATTTTGTTGCTCATTGCCACCACCGTTCCCACCTTGTACATCATTCTCAAAGTCACTATGACTTCCTTGGAATCCAGCCATTGACTAAAACCAGAAATCATTGTGTGAGTAATAGTAGTCGTAAAATTATTTAGAGATTAAAATATCACCATATTCTCAATTTGAAACATATTAGGATTAACCAAGGTCATTTACTCTCATCTTATGTATATATTACTTAAATCGGTTTGTAAAGAAAATGTAAATTATCCTAAGCATATCCCCCGGGAGTGTCGTAACCAAGAGTGCAGCAAGGCCCGTTGTCGTGCACCAGTTCCCGTTCGAGTCTAGCTCAAAGCGGTGTTTTCGGGTTTTACCCCTAGGTACATCTGTGCCAGAGCCGCCTCTACCTGCTCGTATCCAGACAGGGATGTATTGCTCGGAAAACTCACAAAATCTCTACAATACCAAAATTCTAGGAAGTTCTTTTATACTAATCCTCAAAGTTCATCTTAGGTCTACGTGCTCTAATCAGAGTTTATCTAAATCTAGCTACCAAGGTTTGTACTAAACTTCCTCTGATACCAACTGTAACGCCCCGACCCTAATTACCTAGAGTCGGTGCATTATTACATAACATTGGCATGATCATGAGAAAGATCAAGTATCGAAAGATCGATTAGTTTAGTAGCCTTGGAATAACTAGATACATCCATAAATTTTTACATTACATCAAAAAAAACATCTTGTCTTCATATCCCCTCATACTATCCCTGCAGGTCATTCATAAATTACTTCTTCATAATCCTGGGAAAAATAAAACATTGAAAGGGGTGAGCTCGGATGCTCAGTAAGGATAACATTATAGGAGAAGCTTTCATAAATAAGCATAAACACTTAAGGAAATTTATAACTAAAACAAAAGCCTTTTAAATTTAAACTTCAGCATAAAATGGCGAAGGTAAAATGAAATAATGCCATTTACTTACTCACATGGATATTCTACTAGTCGAATGATCATATGCAATATCAATAACCACTTTCATAATGATGTAATGCATAATGCCAGACTATCATAACCACATAGCCAAGGCCTCGTTCCAAGACTACAAATAAGATTTTGCCAAGGCCTTGTGCCAAGACACTAGTTTGTCTCATGAGACCTACCGATGCATCGAGGAGCTATAGCGGGCTCCACCCGTCACTTATTAAGTCCAATGCATTCCTCATATGAACAGGTTTAAACATAACATAAACATTCGTATTAAAACTAGCATACGAAATGTCAATACTTCTACCACAAACCATGAATGGTATAAAAATAGCACATCCATAGTCAAACATAACTCATTTGATACAATATGGAAGATTGTATTGTATCAAATTAACCTCAATCAATAATAATGAAGGATGTTGACATAGATGAAAATAATCATCAAAACTATTTGAGATAAATATCCCCCTTTTTCTTGAAAACATTTAAAAGTCACACTATTTGTCAAGAAGCCATTTAAAATAGATTTTTGAATCAAAGTGTCCCATACCACTTTGAAACTTTTTAAAAGGAGTTTTAATTTGTAAACTTTAATGTCCATATAAATAAATCCTTAAAACCATTTTTTTAAAACATGGACATTAATGAGAAAGATTTAGATGAATAAGTCTTTATATCATTTTGAAAAATGGTATTTTAGTTAGAGATTCCAACCAAAAGAGACACTTGAATACAAATAATTGTGGTAATCAAAACTTTGTAATATCATTAGAATAAAGGGATTCATGATATACTATGTCAAGTACATTATATACACCACATAAAGTGATTTGGTGTATATCAATAAAGAAGTCTCAATGGAATGTAAATTGAGATGAAATCTCTCATAAAGGTTGTATCCTTAGGTTAAGGATAAATCAATGACATAATTATGTGTGACAAATATAAATAAACTAAATATGATTGGATATTCAGTGTAAATCAATCAAAGGATATTCACACATATTCTTGTAAAAACAATACCAACGAATTTGATGTTTAACTCAACAAATGGAGAATGAGTTAAAATTACTCTTATCAAATTCATATCAATGACTTGAGAATTATAAATGGAGTGATTATGTGTATCAAACTTATATCCACAGGAAGGGGAGTGTAAATTATGACATAATCAAATGAATAGTGATTCCACACATAATCTTGGGGTAATATAATCAATGAAATATGCGTAAAGCCAAATGAGTGGAAATTGAAATCTCAAATTCCCTTACCGATTAGGTAACATACGAAACATACACCCATGAAAGAAGTATCATACCATGATGATGTAAATACCCATAAATTAAAGTATATTACACAATGAATACAATCATGGGCAGTACACATACACCACATGCAATAATTAAGTGGTGATCAATGGAAATCTCACGAAATTAAAAGTGAGATAAGAAAATCCCTTACTTTGTACTTTTTCCTTGGTCGATGGTAGGTTTACCTCCTGTATAATGGTGAAATAATTGTTATTGAATAATTAAAGAATCATTTAATTTAATATGATATCATATATGATCTTTTAATATTGATTTGTTAATAATATCTTAGAATTATCGTCATTTCGGGTGTTAACGGGTTCATTTTACTTTATATTCTTTGTTATGTGAGCCATATTCGTTATTAATGGGATGTATATTATTCATATCCAGAATGGTATCAAGTTCTTAAACATCATTTTTAAATCCTCAAATGATAATTATACTTGAATGGATACGATGGAGAATGAATCTCATCGCGTTCGTGGAGACGGTAGTCCGTACGTACGCACGAACGCTACTTCCATTTAATTTTTATTTTAAAAGAATCGAATCCAAATTATACATAGGTATATTACTATTCCAGTATAATATAATATTTTATATATGTTACTTAAGTTCATTAACACCATCCTTTATACGTTCCATGTGTGGTATGAACGAGTCATATCATTTTAAGGGGGCGGTAGTCCGCACTTCCTCAAATGAAATTATCGTATGTATATACAACATGAAACGAATAATGGTATGAAATAAAATGGAATTAAAGAAGCTTATATATAAAATATATATCATTAATATCATATTTAATTACAGTTCCATCCTAATGGCCACCATGAGAGGCGGTAAGATGTATTTGAACAATCATCGTTTCGTGAGGCGTTAGTTTTCCATCCACAGAAACATTATGTTCATCATCCATTAGATGGAGTTGTGTGAATGTGTAGTTTGAATACATCTTATAACAACATCCTAGTATATTGAGGATACTGGTGTTGTTACAAAAGAAGGGAAATAAAAAGAGTTTGGGGGTTGAAGAAGCAAAATAAATGAAAATAATTTAAGAGAAATCGTTACCTTTAATTTAGGTAACTCACTTTGGTTGGAACCAGAGGACTTGTTGAAATGCTTTCTGCCTAAGGGGAAGCTTCAAGGAGGAGGAGAGGGATGTGGGGAGCTTATTTGGGCAGAGTTTGGACGAGCCAAGTGGCTTGAGAGGTGTGAGGAAATGAGAAGGAGGAGTGCCCTTTTATAAGAGGGGTGAGGGGCACCTTTGGAAAAGCTAGAAATATTAATTTATAATAAATTCATATTCGGTTTCCAATGGCTCCAAAGTTGACTATTTAAAGGTTGAGGTGGGGATAGGTCGAAAACAACTCATCCAATAGAATTTAGACAGGTTTGGGTACTTATAGTAACCTTATCTTTAAGTATTAACTCTAAGTTAATTAGTTTCACTTTTACAATGTCTCTTTGTATTTTTATATAATATGGTTAATAAACTTACTATATACATCCAAAAGACCCCCAAGTGGTCCATTAATGATTAACCTATCATAATATAAGTCTCTTGGACGAACCTTAGATTTTTAGGAATTTAATATCAATTAATAATATAATATTTGTTTTAAGAACTCTTTTATGTCAATTTTGACACTATTCACTAGTTGATTTTTGTGAAACTCATAACAGATTGATTACTTAGAACAAAGTAAAATAAATCAATCCTAATATATCATATTATCCAATAAAATTTGTTTAATTCATTAAAATTTTCATATTATAATTATTTGGGTATTTATAATATCAATTATGTTAATTTTTTACTATTTTAGTAATTACTGCATCATCATTGTGTCATAAATATAATAACTTTTTTAATGTTAAAAAATTATAAATAAAATATAATTATGTAGGAAATCGTTTTATCTTTCTAATGAATATTTATAATCTAAAATCCAGCATATATAACCCTATGTAAGAATTGTTTTTCTAAAAGATATATGCTTGTGTCATTTTTGTATTCATTTTAACTTAATTAATATAAAGTGTCATTATCACTTACAAGTGGATCCATGGGGTCCCCAAATTGACCCAAAGATGCCCATGGTCGACCATGTATCAACCAATAGGGTTAAGACACATTTTAGGATAATTTAGTATTATTATAATATTATTTTTTTTAACCTTTATTTACCGGATTTACCCTTAACCCTGGTAAATAAAATATTTACCGCAGTAATTATTCAAAATGTCTAAAAATAAAAGTTACCTATTTACATAATTTGGACATCCTGATTCCAAATATGGAATCCATTTTTCTAAATTCAAAACACAGAAGTGGCAGAAATTAATTTAAAATTAATTCCCGCTGTCAAAACAAAAAGCGTGTTTTTAAGAGATAATAACTATCAAAAGATTGACACTTGTTTATGTTCGGTTTAATTGTAAAATTATGTCCAATGACCAACATTATATTAAATGGTAAAAATATATTCTAAATATACTTTAAAACCACTCAAATTCACAATTTATCACTATTAATTATTTTGATTAAAAAAGTTGTTTTTAATTAAAATTTAGTAATTTTCACTATTCATCAAAATATGAAAGTTATCCAAAAAGTTCCAAAATTTCACCTTAGGCTAAATTCGATATTCCGAATCCAAAAATGAAGTCCATTTTGAAATATAAAATATATATAATTTCAAAAATTAAGTATTACTATTCATAGTTTGATCGGTTGTGGTGTGTGTTAAAACTCGAAGTTGCGTACAACACACGCTACTGTTTTATTCAAAGGAAAGCGTACCGTGGAAGCTTGGTATGTTTTATTTTAAATTTTTTTTGATGTCCCCATTTAGTCAAAAAGTTTAAAATATTTTATTTAAAAAGGGTTCATTATTAAAAGTTGGTAAAACTACAATACTGAAGATGAATTTGTTCTTACATTATGTCTAAGAAACTCATAATATGGATTCTAAAATTATAAGGATTATATAAAGTTTAAAATTTAGTTAATAATATTCATAAACTTTTTTGAACGGCTTGTTTGGTAAGTCATGGTGCACTTGAACTCGGTGTTGCGTGTAGTGCAAGTTATTGAATTATTTTGAAGAAATAACACACTATGAAATCTTGGGGTGTTACATAGAGATTATGGTTTAAACCGCCAATTTTAAATTATATCTTATTCATATAATCATCTTGTTGAGAATACCATGCTCATGGTGTCTGATTTAGACCATAGAGACCCTTATTTTATCTATAAACATTTTTTTCATCATTTCTAATTATAAATCCCCCTATTTTTTCAATATAGAATTATTCTTCAAGAACACCATTTAATAATGATGTTTTGACTTCCATATGATAAAATTTTTACCCTCTTTGAATTTCTATTGAATGGAAGAGCTTAATCGACTTTAGTAGATCTAATATCGATTTTTTTTTTCAACATGATTTCCTTCAATCTATGAATAACCTTTACACAGTAAGTGAGCATCATTTCTGATCACATTTCCATTCTCACCAGTTTTTTTGAAGATCCACTTTTTTCCAATCACATTGTGATTTTTTGGTGTCTTAACGAGATCCCATGTTTGTTTCTTGTCAATGTAGTCTATTTCACCATTCATCGTCTTAACCTATGATTCATCCATTACCACATATTTGAATAAGGTTGGTTTTAAAATTGGTAAAAACGTGGAATGTTCTTCATTACCCATTATCCTTGTCTATGTAGGTGCAGTGAAATACCCAATAAATTTGGATTGATTAAATTATACTATTCTAGTTCTCCTATGTGGTTATGATAAAGTTTCCCTAGAATTAGTTTCCTCTTATGATTATTCTTCTGTATAATCATCTTTTTGATATCCCTGAATGCTTTTCAATCCTTCCAATGTTTATATATTTCAATCTATCCCTTGTCAAATTTATTCTTCATATTTAATCCGATCACCATATATTCTCCTTCAGATTTTTATGGTTTTATCCTCAATTTTGGTGACATAATTTCTTTCCAAAATCATTTTAAGAATAATATTGTAACATTTTATGCCTTACTCTTTATTTAATATCCAGGGAATATTCCATCATTTGTAGGATTACCATACTTTCCTTGATTCCATTATTTATTTCATATGAAACATTTAATTGAAAAAACATTAAAATACTTTAGAGAAGGATTCCTTCCATTCCACATCTCATGCAGTGTCCTGGATACCCCTATAAAAATCCATTTTCAATTTTGAGTGTACACCACTACTTTAACATCCTCTTTCCTATAATGATAAAAAATACAACTCACAATTATAATAGTTATAGACATATTATTAACCCATATATTTATTCATTAAATGACCACATTTGGTTGTGGGGTTATCAATGTAGACACCTCATGTTTTCTGATGTTTTTAGGAGAATTTTTAAATTCAATGGATGTTTATTATATTCTATTATTAGATTATAAAATATTATTCATGTAACTAGTTTTATTCTCATATATTTGAAGATAACACTTTATAAAATCCATAACTTTATGTTTTTTATGAATAAATACCACACAATCCATTATAATATAATCATCAATAAAAATAATTAAGTACCTATCTCAATATATGTTAGCCACATTTATAGGACCACACACATTTGTGTGGATAATATCATGCAGATTCGATTCCCTTTTTTTTCATCAGTTGATATGAACTATAAACCATATTTCCTCACATTTAAGAATCACATATCTTTTCTTGATCATGATTCAAATTGGGAATGTTGAAAAAAATATTTTTCTTGGATATGTATTCCATTATCTGTTGATTAATAGGACCTAACCTTAGGTACCACAAGTTGTTTTCTTCTTTAATTATTAAGAAATAAGTGTTTTCTTTATTGTTAACCTAGTATAAATTTCAATTTATTCTGCATCATTTCACAAGAGAATTAGATATATAATTATATAGTGAACCCCTTATGATTAAACATTATTACTAGTCCCAAGTCACATAGTTAACTTATACTCAAGAGATCGTGAAATAGACCATCCACATAAAGAACTTATATTTTCATTAGCTCATCATTTTCTAGTTCAATATTTCCACTACCTTTTATCTTTAAGGAACCATCATTTCCAAATCTCACCTATCCATTAACCATTTTTTTATCATTTTTAAGAAAATATTCATTTCATATCATGCAAGATGAGAATCCACTATCAATAATTCATGTGATACTATTCTTTGTAGCTTTGAGAGAATTTTCTACAAGTTTTTATTTATAGATATTTTTATTTTACTTCCATGAGATTATTGATTGAGTGATGGAAAATGATGGAAATTACAATCTATTTTCAATATGAATGGATTAATTATGCTTATATTATTTTTATTCCATAGGATAATACTTGTTTTCAATAGTAATTCTACTTTTTTGATGAGTATTGACTTTTCTCGGTGTTCTGTAGTTATTGTTCGAACCTTTCAACTGCCTATAATGAATGGATTTATGGACATTGTTTGATATGTGAAAATGATATCCATAGAAACTATTTCTTCAATATGATGAATTATACAATCTCATTATCCTTTGTTGACTTCTATGTACTTACCCATCCAAATAGATCCTTACCTCTTCCCATTAGTACATGCTATGAAAAAAAACTATAAAAATCAAATTTTATAATGGGAAATATATTCTCACTTCCATTCCTTCACATTTCCCTTTATGTTGTAAAGGTATTTTATCAGTGATCCTTTATGGATAATTGAAAATAATTTTCAACTATGTTTTCTTTTTGGTTCAAATATTTCTCTACTAAGATAGAAGGTGACTATGTGATATGACCAAATTTATACTTCAATTACAAGATTTGAAGTTTCTATACCATAACCAATTCAAAATGTTCCCATAAATCTGGATCTATAATCATTCAAGGCCTTCTCTACTCATTTAGAACAACTTTTAGCTCTTTCCAAAAGCTATTCATCTGAAAATATTTGAAACTATATTTTTTTTATTTATTTCCCTTGATTTTGATTCAGTTTTTAGTTTACTTATTAAAGTAACAACTTATTCTTAAAGTCCCTCAAATATCATATCCTTTTTTTCCAGTCTTAATGTAAGGTCATTAATGACTTTTTCCTACACTTATATCCTTATGTTAAACTTCAAAACCTCTTCTTATCTTTCATATGTTCTTAAATTTTATTTTTCATCTCATTCAAGTTAATCTATTTCTGCTTCAATATGATCCACATACTTCGATGACACTTTCAAAAAGGCTCTTATCTTTCTATTTTTCTATTTTTTTTTGAATTTTAAGATAATCAAGATCACCCTAAAGTTCCACCTTGAGATAAAAAACACTAATTGAATGATTATCTTCATCTTTTATAGGCTCTAAATTTTTAACTATAGTTATCATGGATACTTTGGTACTAGGTTTAATCTCTAGTTATATATCCTTGAAAATGTATTTATCATCTTGTTCCTATTTGAAGTTGAATCTCTTTCTTTGTAATTTCTTTCCTAAGTTGTAGTCTCCCTTTTGAGGGAACCTTTTTAGAGGATTCTTCATGATTTTTTACTTCACTTTCTACACCATCAAATTTACTTGAGCACCGATCGACAATGTTCCATACTCTACCAAAGTGAAAACAAGCCACCATAGGATTACCTTTAAATATCCATTGTCATAATTTCATTTTTTTTCCAAACAGAGAAATAAGTTCATCTTCCTCATAATATCCAACATCACTAATTCTAAAAGCTTTATGTTTTTCCATAGATTTGAACAAAATTTCATTTCTTACTCGTGTTTTTTGCATCTCCTAGTGTGAATATAATTTCATAAGACACCAAACTACTTAATAGATCATCAAGAGAAATATTTTATAGATCTATTTTCCCAAGGGATAATACGTTTGGATATTTTTACGGTGGGATCCTTCTCAGGATTTCAACATAATTACAATATCCTTAATTTATTACCCAAGTCCTCAAATATCACCAACAACATTAGTTATGAAATTAAAGAAACTATATATATTTTCTTATGGATGCATTTTCAGATCATAAAATTGATTGTTCTTGACTTAAATTTTGGCCTCTTTTACTTTTTTACCATCTTCATATATATCTTCTAGTTTCTCCCAGATGGACTTGGACATACTGAAACCCATCACATTAAAATTTATTTGATCAAATAGTGTTGTAGTGATATCATTTTGAGCTTTTTAATCTTCATCAAGAATTTTACAATCTGTTTTAGTCATAAAAAACCCATTTAATCGGTGACTTGAATCCTATAAGCCATGGAATAATGAACTTCCATCCCAAGGGACCACATATGAGACCTCATCCTATTCTTCCAAATCTGAAACTTTCTTGCATAAAAGAGAGGAATTCCCCTAATATTCACTGAATTATCCATAAAAAATAGAGGATAGATTTAATACCTTATAACCTGGACCTATGTTCTAACACCACTTGTAGGATTATAGAACACCCTGAAAGAGTATAGGTGAATCATGGTGTCAAATTTATCTTCAAATGATATGGATCTTATCACCACATTAGTTGGAACATGGTAAATATGCCTGATGAAATTGTGTAGTTATCAAACAAAAAAATGAAGAAATAGAAACACAACATAATAGTTTTACTTGGTTCACCACTAAGGTCTAGTCCAAGGAGCATAAGCCGAAAGAGTATTGGTCATACCAAAATCCACTAAGATTAAATAGGTTTTTTTGGATTACAACAATTCAGGCACAATCACTATATACCAGGCACACTTCCTTTACAAGACTTTTAGGGATATCACACTGACTCCCTCGAATCACTTCTGTTGACTCTCCCTTTCTTATTGAACAGGGAGAAGTTTTACTATATTTATCAATTTGAAGGTCACCTTAATAGATTGGGCATTTAAGTATTTTTCCCCAATTAGTATGAGACTCTACTTTAACCATAGTTATGAAATGATGTACTTGGAACCACTACTTACTAAAACTAAATGTTTAAAACTACTTTTTAAGAGGCTAATAGCCTTCATGAAACCCACTTTTTATTTAATAGATACTTCATTCTTCACAAGACCACTACTATTTGCAATGATTCCGGCCTTCAAAAAGCTTCAAACAATCACAAATCTCATAGTCTTCATAAAACCCCCTTCTTTGAATTAAATTAATATTAATTAGTTCTAACCCATAATTTTCAAAAATCTTGAGTTCACAAAGAGGTCCAGATTCGAAAAATGGTTTTTTTCATGAAGCATCTTCATGAAATCAGAGTGATTCACCATTTTTATACTTTTTTTATCTTTTAAATTGATGGTGGATGCTTATTTATATACCACCTTCTTCTTGAATCTTTCAATATCATAACTACCTTTTCATGAAACTAAAAATTCATTTTCTTTAAGGTCCTCCTTTTTGTGAAGCCCCTTTGAAATAATTCAAATTGAAAAGCATTCCATAGTCATGTAGATTTTCCGTCATCCCATCGCGAGTCAGTAATTTTCACAAATCATATCTTATAAACCTTCAAAAATTTATGACACTAGATTCCTTCTCTATGATCCATATCTTCATTAAACTATAATATTTATAAAACCCATGAATTTTTCATATAATTGAAAATAAACTCCTAGAAATCCATATTTCATGAGGCTTAACCTTCCTCTAGATTTTGAACTCCAAAAAATTGGAAAACACTAGGGAGTGTTTCCACTTTCAACACTGAAACCTCCTTCACGATAATATCACTTGCCTTGTAAACTCCCTGATCAAACTCAGTGTGGATTGAAAAGAAAAACAAATCTATTTTAAGCTATGAAAAACTTTTGTTCCAATATAATTCATTTATCTTTTTGATGGATAGAATGAAAGTAAATGTTAAAAATTCCATGAAATTTTAAATCTAGTGATGTGCTTACAAAATCTTTCAAAGATACAAAGGATTTATAGGGAGGAAAATGAACATATGTTTATTTACATCTCATGTGGAAATAAATAATTATTTTAATAATTTCAATAAATTACAGTATAAATAGTTATAAACTTCTATAATGTTCATAATTGAACATAATATTCCCATTGGAATTCTTGGGAATTAGGTAAAATAGGTTACTATCCTAGAATTAATAAAGTTTAGAAATATTATAAGAACTAGGTTGAATTATCCCAATGGCTGAGAAAGGATGATTCTAATGTTATAAGTGGGAAGACATTATTTCTAAATTTACAGAATGCATTGATTTGAGTTTTTAATGAGTGTTACCAAAAAATTTATCTCAATGTCTTGATAGACACAAAGAAACATAATTTCACATTTTTGAATAAGTATTGTTATGGAACATAATACAAAACTAATTGTTCAATAACTCTTGAATAAAAAATATCTATTATGATGAATGACTAGTATGAAATATACGGCTCTTACCTAATTGTGTTAATATAAATTTTTATCAAATAAAACTGATAGTAGTTGAATTTATATACCCAAAAAGCGTCGTAGTCTCTATTGAGGTATGATACTATGTATACTAAAAAAATTCCTAACATATTTTAGATTATGAAACCTTTATAAATAAAGGTTCCCCACAAATATTTTTGATTCATTTCAATAAGTCAATATTAACTATTATAAAGCAACAGGTAAATTCTGACACTTCATGATATTAATTTTAAAAAATCAGAAATTCTCTGTAAATTAAATGAATTAAGTTTCTAATGATATAGGAACTGGTAAGATAGATTGTTAGAGAAAATATTATCCAGGTAATCATTGATCATACATGTGGAGTAACAATATTTACAAACTTAAATTTCCTTATATACATATGTATCATGATGGTAGTAGAGGAAAATAAATAATAAATCTTATATATTTCAAATCTTTTATAATTAATTCCATGATATATTTTACAAATAGTATTGAAAGAATTAACCATATGATAACCTGACCTAAGTGGCCTCAAGGCCTTCTTTTTTATTGGTTTTTGATAACCCCCTTTCAATGGATGAGGTGGAACCCACACAAGGCCCATATTCTTAGTGATTACATGACACGTCAATATTAAGGAAATATACAGACTATAACTACATGGAACTGCTCCCCCTCAGCTTATTCATAATGATGTTATCTCTCCACCTTTACATGGATTGTTTGGCTAGGCTTCCCATGCTTAAACAAGCTGGTCTTGATGGTAATTCCATACCCTCTCTTTTTAACAAATCCTCTAAGCTTCTTCTCTGGTGAATGTGCTTGCTCTGAATCCCCATCTGGAGTCTGATTCTTATAGAGTATGTATAGTCATTAAGAACAATTCTAGGTGGTCTTAAGTCCTTGAGGTGGCTCAAAGGCCTTGAGGTAGAATGAAAGCCTTACTGCCCTGAAGGCCTTGGGTGGCCCAAAGGCGTTTAAGGACCCGTGGCCCAAACCAGTAGCCAGAAAGCCCAAATGGATCAATAGTCCCGGCTGCTACAATACCTAACAGTGCCTGCTATAGTACATGCTACAGTACTTCTACAGTACTGCTACAATACTATTACAAATACGGCTACAACACTGTAAATTATGTATGTTCCTGGTTTTGAACTTGGGTCTCTTGGATGAACTTGGCGAGTCCTCACTAACTGGGATGGGGATCTTGTGCACCATATTATAACTATATTAACTAATGTATATCATATCATTAATGGTATGATAACAATATATTAGGACAGAACCTCAAGTTTTGTTGAAAACTATTGATTAGAGGCTGGTTTTAGCTATAAATGAACATAAAGATACTTGGTTTATATAATTTAATAATCCTATAACCACTAAGTATATTAAATTATATTCAAGGAAAAATATTTTTCTATAAAGGAAAACTATATATTTATGGATATTGGGAGAAAACCTAAATATTTTGGTCTAAGGCTCTAGATGAACATGATTTGACATAGGAATGTTGGAATCCATTAAGATTAGTGGGAGGTGTGATTCTTGAAACACATACTACATTGAAATTTAAAACCAAATAGGTGGGTTATGTTTATTATGGTGGGTGTTATATATATTATTCATTTATAATAATTATTCCTACAAAGAATAAGTAAATTTAAACATGGTAATGTTTTCAAGAATGTATGAATTTATTTAATGGATTCCTTGTATCAAGATTCATGGAATCCATGTTTTTAGTGTTTCTAAGACTTAATCCAGCTGATGAGTATTTAAGAGAAACTTCCCATGGATGGTTTAATCTTGTTCCAACAAAGCATGATTGATATACAAAGTCTCAATCTATAAAAAAACATTTACACTGATCATCATTACTAAAATCAATTTGAATTATACTTGTCAAAGAATACTTCTATGATCATCACATTGGGAAATTGATTGTCAAGGAAACCTCATTTGGTGGAAACCTTATAGAATATGTCTTTATGACACAACTAAAAGGAAACCCTATGGTATATGTTCATATGGAAGAACTAAAAATTATTGGTGACATAAATAAGTGACAATAAGATATGTGCATTACATAAATTCATTTATGAATAAATAGTATATAACGATCATATGATATTCATTTGAAATTAATGAGTTCCATGTGTCTCAAATAGGTTAGTGGAAGGGATATAAGATTTCAAGATAGATATGTTGATAACATATGAAAAAACATGTTATGTCTTATCAGGATTTCTCCAAGAATAACTTAAAGTAGAAACTATGTTCTATGGAACAAGACCTATAAAATAGATCCTTCAGTTTAATAAATCTTTTCATAGTACATATCAATAGATTATTGATATTAATAGACTTTCACATGCTTAAAGTGCTAGTAATTTGTCTAATATTCAATGACATGCACTGGTGTTTTATATTATTGATGCATGATGTATAATATGTGAATATCAAATAGATTCAACATAAATACACCAACTTATAGTTAAGACTATTAAAAATTACTTGAAAATTATAACTGTATGAGTTTCTGATGTTTAGAGATGTGGGATTACTAGTGATAAAGGTATTTTATCACTTTCCTTCATTTACTATAATTGGATATAGTATCAAAGTAAGTATTAGGAAATATATAATAAAAATGTATTATATTATTGGTTTTTATAACCACAATATCTGAGTATGCTATAACTTCTGATGAAGCTTAAGAAATAGTTTAGCAATGTCCTATTCCTATTTTTGTTATACCAAAAGTAAGAGTGTTATCATTATTATGATAATATTAGAATATGGAATTAATAGGGATGTTAGGTTTCTAACAAGGTAACAAGAGGTGGGTACTTGGTAATATCAATACATAAGGGGGTTTCTCAAGGTAGTGATATCATTGCAAGAAGATTCACCACATAGTTATGTGGATATAACAACTTTAGCTAAAAAAATGGTAGATCTAGCAATGGTAGCCATACTCTGTAGATTCCTATTTAACATGTGAGAACTAATAAGTCATTAACAATTTCATTTAGTGCAAGTGATATTCTATTGGATTTGGTTTCATAAAACCAACTAATTTAGAGTTAAGAATTCCTTTATATTCATGGATTTTAATATTAATAAACTCTTGATCACATATTGATTATTCTTATATATAACATTAATATGATAAGGTTCTAGGATATCTTTTAAAATGAAAAGGTTTTAAAAGTTATCTCCTTTTACGAGAACCATGAAATTCCTTGGTGAAATTCTTAAATATTTTCCCATGGTAAAATAAAATTATAGGATGGGATACATATCATGTTGACTGCAATGTGTGAGTACTCATAAAAACACGATGTTTTATCACATGAAGTTTGTACTTGTTAATCTCTAATATGAGAGATTATGTGAACATAACCACCTATAGGAAATCCACATGTTTATGTGTCATTGAATATTTTTTTCTAAAATCATGTATAATAATCTTTTAACATTAATATTATTATTAATACATATCATGAGTCACAAAATATGATGTATTATAATAAACCATGATGATATATGACCATAGTGGTGTTAGACACGTTGGGTGAGTCATGAATGATATGTTATTAATGAATAATTCAAGTAAGGATTTTTTCATATCATATATATATAATTTGATATCCCACCACTTTTATTGAAATTGAACTTTCACATTAAATTTTATATCCATGGTGTAATGATGAATTTATTTTAGATAGAAAAAGAAATACGTATCAAGCATATAGATTAAGGACATGTGTGTGCAACCTAGTTGATAATATATATTGAAAAAGGGATTATATTACACAATGATAATTCTTATATTGTTGTTATCATCATGAAATATCTTTTTTACTTTATGGGTGCCTTGACCCATTTCTAGATAGTAATCAAGGAATTTAGGAAAGTCCACTTAATACCATTGAGGAAGAGGCCTATGGTATCACACATAAAGTGTTTCCTTTGACCACAGTTAGATATTATTTATAGTTAATAATTGAAATAAATATTATTCACCAGACCTAAAAATAAGATTGTTTCAGGATTTATCAAATGATCCTAAATATTAAATAAATATTTATTTGTAAGGTAATTGTTTAATTACAATAATATATAATGGTTATTTAACTTCGGTTATTCACAGGTAAAAAATAATTATTTATTCATTGATAATTAATTTATTTAATTACAAGAATATAGAAATAAATATTTTAATATATATACTTTGAATATATTTTTTATTTATTTATTGAATGTATAAATTTTTTCATTTTTTATTCTCAAGGTAATAAATAATTATATATTAATAAATAATTTATTTAATTCCATAAAAATTAAAATTAATATTTTATCCTCTGTTACGTAGATATAATATTTATTTATGATACTTATTTTAGAATTAAATAAATTTCAAAGAGTATGAGGATACGAAGTTATTGATCTAAGGATAAATATTTATTTACCAAACTGTAAATAATATTTATTATTAAGAGTATTAGTGCACACTATGGAAGAATATAATAATAATAATATTTTATATATAATTAGGTTTATTTTGGGTTTAATATATTATTATGGACATTTTTACAATTAATTAATATGAAACCCTAACCCTAGGTATATAAATAGAAAATAATGACAATTCTAATAAGTTCCTCGTAGTGCACACCATTCTCCTCCCTAGAGAATTATCTATAAATGATATTGTCTCTGGGGTTTTCTCTTAAGATAAAGATATTCACTCTTCCTACCTTATTTCATCTCAAGATGAAGAGATCATGAAATATTCCTTCCTACATGAAGGAATGTGTTGTGATTTAATAAGAGACACAAGAAAATCAGTACTATCACGCTTGCAACTGGAGTACCATCATCAACATTATGAAATCAGTGGAGCCAGTGTGGATCATATCTATAAGGGATAATATTTGGGTCCTTATGAAAACAATTAAAATATAATTTAATGTAATTAGGATTATAAACACCTAAATCAATGAAAGAACTCAAGTTTGAGGCATTTCTTAATATCACTAATGTAATTATTAATTAATGTAAAAAATATTCCCAACTTTAGTTTCTTATTTTTTTTCAATATTATTCAAAAAAGTTACATTAGTCATGGAGTTCATCATCATAAACATAGATACTGATCTATTGAATTCAAAAATAAATATGAGTTAGATATTGGCCAAATAGGTGCTTCTAGTAGGACTAAAACCATCATAGGTCACACCATGGTATAGACACGCAACATGGGTTCCTTGATCCAAACCTCATCTCCCATAACAAGGCCATTACTCAGAGGGAATAATATCAATCAACACCATTAGATTCATGACAAAGATTAATTTTTCTCATAGGTAATGTAATACGATCATCACTCTTGAGATATGACATAAATCCTATCTCAATTACCAAGTCTTCATAGGTTAGCCCGCTCAACCTACTTATCATAAAACTACCCTGCGTCTATCTACCAAGATTATCACATTTTATTGCGTAAGGAATCTCCACCCTCTCTAATTAGCTATCCAAACATCTCTAAGTCACCACACAATCATATCTTGGCCTACTTGGGATAGTTATTATAATTCATCACTCACCCTGCTGAAATAAACTATGAAAACCTATCTAGTTCTACTACAACCAGTTAATCAATTTAAGTATCACCCCTTAGGATCCATGTACCTCAAAGTTAAAAATTACAATCAAGGTCTTGGACATTGTAAATCGAGGCATTAAGACATTGCACAAGGGTCCATCATTGCCCTTGGAACTTTACTCAGTCAAATTGTAATCATTAACAAATAATTTATTTTAAATAAAATTTTGACCTTAATCTATGGAATAACAACATATCACATGTATATAAATAAAATTAATTTATCATAGGGTTATTCTCAAGGGAAAACCTTCCTCTTCAAAGTTATTCCCTTTTGATCATGACTCAAAAAATCTATCCCAAGATCATCCTAGACCAACAGACCATCACCCATCATCATGAGGCCATATCTCACACTGTAACATCCAAATAAAATAATTATAATCATCTATAATTAATTAAATAGAAATAAAATTAAATTTTAATTTCAATTACAATATACATAAATGCTTCATAACTCACAGGGTCATCCCATTGTATCAAAACCATGAACTCCCTATGGAAGGTCCATAGAATACTCCAAAAATAATATCAGGGAAAATACTGAAAACACGACATCTGATTAATATCTAATTTCATTTAATTTGGAAAAAAACATAGAAAATTTCATTGGGAAATATACCTTCACTGAAATGGAATACAATGATGTGAAGACATCATCTCAAGGAATCCTCTATCCATTGTAGAAAAAAATATGCATCATCCATACTTTATTCCACCTTGCTATGGTGGATTAAACATCCAAAACCCTAACCAAAACCAAAATCAGAGTCCATAAATAGGGAATAAAAATGAATAATTAAATGGGAAATATTACCTTTCCTGCAAATCTTTTTTTTTCATTTTCCAAAGCTGGTTTATGGGTTCCTGGTACCCGAAATTTTACAACCACAAACTCAGAACAAAAGAATCACACAAATAGGAAGAAAAACAAACACAAACTTACATATCATAATAACAATACTCTTCTCCACATCCCATGTATGATTCCTCTTCACCGATAGCCGTAGCTGATTCATATCCTGACGATCTCCAATAGCTTTCACTTTGAACCTGACTCCTATGCTGATCAAGAAATGGTTGTTCTGGAGATGTCCTTTTGACCACGCTACCCTTCTTAAAATCCATGATTACCTCACTATTCCTCTTAGAGGTAGATCTGGTCCGCATCGGCCACAGAAGGCATGAGTAATATCTTTTTGGTCATCTTCATGGTGTAGCAGATAAAATCCCCTCAACTGGAGATCGCCAGGATGGGAATCGGTCAACTTACATATTACCTTGATTCTCCATCAAAACACACCCGAAAATATCCAAAATCCTTGGGGATAAAAGGAAAGAAGATAGGGAATAACTGAATGAAATAGTATCCCTATATATCCCCTTTCCCCTAAAAATCCTTGCAACCCTCACCCTAAAATGGCAAAAGTTCCCCAACTTAAGAAAGAAACCAATACTTGGTTGTGGTGCGACTAAGATAGTCGCTTTAAATATCTATCCGTAAAACATTACATAATATTGGGTTTTGAATCAATAAATTAATTTATTTCATTCATAAAGACCTTATTATGTTTATAATTTTGAATAATTATTTCATAACACTTACATTACAAAACCATACATTACAAAGTAGAAACTTAAATTCAGTATCCATTTTTTAAACAATAAAATAATTTTAAAATGAAATACATTTTGTTTTCATGAAAAACCTTCATGATTTTAGACTTGACTTAATCATTATTCCTACACATCCTTAAAACCTATAAAGAATAGTTGAAAATGTGGTATGATCATAAAAAACTTTATAAGGGACATATACAAAGGATGAAATAAATTCATTAGTCCATTTCAAAACCATGAGATCTTATAAGAGTGTTTTTCTTTAGCATAATAAAAATTGAGCTCAAATAATTGTTTACTTACACATGAAATCTGATTCACTACCCAAATTGTTATATCAAACACTTTTTAAGAATTTATTAATGAAACATATTAATCAACAAGGATTTATTATAAATTATGAGAACCCATGAATATCATTTTATTAAAAACATATCCTTTTACTGTTAAATGGAATAATCATTATTTAAAAAAAAGATCATTATAATACCTTATGGAGTAAAAATATTTCCATGAAAACTCATTAGTAAGAATAAAAAATTCTTGCAGGTATCTTAGTACATCATCTTCATATTACCCTTATAAGAACCCTTACAAAGAGAATAATATATACAATTAATTCTAATATATTGCTGGAGAACATAATCATTAACTAGTACATTAGAGAGGAATATCAATCCACCATTTATCATAAACAATTTACAAGTAACATAAAATAGATGAAACACATTTAATATTTCATTTCCATCATCAAACTCATAAAAAAACCCTTTTGAACCCATAAGTAATTTTTTATATATATTGATACATACCTTTCCCTTAAAACCCCATTTAAAAAACTGAAATACCCTAAAAAACGGGAATGAGTGATTTTATTTAAATAAAACATGAAAACATGTAAATTAATCCAATTGTAAAATAAAAATTTTGAAAGTGGGAAAGATCATAAATTTCATATGCATTAAAAAATTTCTTTTATACTTTGTAAAGAAATTCAAACATTTTATATAAAATACAAGAAAATATTAATTTCGAAGAACTTTGTAATAAAGTCAAAGTAAAGTTAAAATAAACTTTTTAAATTCATTTATTTAATTATTAAACATATATCCGACAATATGGACATATAGGAAAATTGTTATAAATAAAATTCAAAACATTTTAAATATAGGTTTCAAAATGGAATACCCATTAGGACTTGATAAAATTTGAACCAATGAATCATTGAAGAAAATAAATTTGAATGGGTTGGTAAAAATTAAATTTTTAGTTAATAATGATAAAATACACACATAAGAAAATCTATATTCTATAAAAAAAACATGTGGTGAAAATAACTTAAATCTCAAAGAAAGAGAATTAAGACTAGAAATCCCTTACACCAATTATGAATTGTCACATAAACTCATTATCTTCCTAAATAATAAACTTATATTAATTATTTAATTTCTTAATAACCTTTTAAAACTTTATGATTCATTTTACTTCACTTGTATCCATGTTATACTTAATAACTTAATTGATTAAGATCAAGTTATATGTTTTGAGAAAATTCGACTTAGAAGTTGGAAATGGAAATGGTATGACGATTATGGTAAAATAGATCATGATTATATCATTTAAATAATATTAATCATGTAATAATAAAAAAAATTATATATTATTTTTAGTTTAAAAACCAACCATGTATATTGGTCATGGAAATTTAATTATGTTACCATCAAAGAGACAATATTCCGAATGTACAGAGGAGTGACATTTCTATTTTTCAAGAAACATGAGCGAAATAAGGTAAGTATTATTGAGACACAATATAATTATAATTATATCATAAATATCATATTTTTTTAAAAACAAATTCAAATATATATAACATCTATGTGAGGTGGTGATGAAAAAAATAAAATACATCAGTTTGTGAGGAAATAGCTTGCACGAACACACAAGCAATGTTTTATATTTTTCATTGGATGGTAAAAAAGAAATATAATATTTAATTATAATTATAAAATTAAAATTATATCATATATATAATATTATTTCATTTGTATCCATAATTATTACCATCCATAAGAGGTGGTAATGAAAAATAAAGCACATATTCTCGTGAGGTGGTAGTCCACATGTACGCACGAGCAATGTTTTTAATTTTCCATTTGTTGGATAAGTTGATAAAAATAGGTTATAAACTAAGAATAATAATATTTTATTATATAATAGTTATTTATTTTATTATATGAAAATCTTTAATTGGTTTTTAAAGGATGTAAATGAAGAAATAAAATGAAAACACTCACTTAAAAACTATACCACCTATTTATACAGCCTCTTTATGTTTATACATAAAGCCTTCCTAGGATAGTAATTTGATCAAATTATAAAATATATAAAATTGGGAGTTATATTATTAAGGTATTTGTGTAGGTATTTTCTGAGAAAAGTTTCTCTATAAGTGTAAATAAGAGAGAAGGGGTGACATTTTATAAGTGAGGGAGATTACACACTTTGATGATTTCAATAGATTAAAATATATTAATTTATTACTCAATCCATGTGGATCCAAAATGAAAAAAATTAGAATAAGTGAGGGTATATGGTCAAAATAATACTTGGAAATAGGGTTTTGATTAGTTTTTATTTCATTTTAACCCTTATCATTTTAGTTTTAACCCTCACAACCCGCTTTAAATCTTACTGTGGTAACTAGTTTTTTTATGAATGTTACTATTAAAAAAGGAAAAAAATGAGGTTAACATATTTAAAAATTTATGACTCCTAATTAAAAATATGAAATAAAACTTTAAATATTAAACCACTAATGTTTTTAAAAATTAATTTTAAAATCGCCACATATAACGCGGTGAAAAATAGTTTTCCAGAATAATTCATTTTTAAGTATAAAAATGTTTTTATACAAAGAATAAGTTTAATTTCTATACCAATAATATGTTTAATCAAATTTAAATAATTAAATTTTAAATCTAATCCAAAATAGAATTTTAATTTGTAAATACATGAAATCTAATGACATTTTTTATAGAAATCTGTATTTTCTACTATTCCACAAAAAATAAACTCCTTAAAAAAACTCAAAAAAATTCAATATAAGATGATTATTGATTGATGATGTAAAAAATAAATTTTATTTTTAAAATTAAAATTATAAAATTTATAAAATAAAAAATTTAAATAAAAACATACAATACATGTAAATGAGTTTTGTATGAATAAAACTGTTTCCTTTTTTATTGAAAAATTAATTAATATTATTATAGTGAATATAAATCTATAAAATATAATTAATTAATATTTATAAGGATTAAAATTAATATATTATCAATATTAAATTTATTTTTTCATTATACCCCCTTTTTTAAATTTCATCATCACAATTTTATTCATTACTTAATGAAGTGGGGATATATTTCTTTTATAGAATTTTTTGTTTCCTACGTTGCTTCTTCAATAATATGGTTTTACCACAAAAACTATATATGGTGAATAACCTTATTTCATAACAACTTTTCTCTTTGGTCAAGAATTTTAATAGTTTGTTCCTCTAATAAAATATTCTCTTCCAACTATACTACTTAGGGCTTAAAACATGAGATGCGTTTGGTATGTATTTTCTTAACAATAAAACATGAAACACATCATGTACCAGGGTTAAAATCCAAGGAAAGTATGTTTAGTAGGAAATTGTTCTAACATTATCTGTTATTTCATATTGTCTAATGAACTAAAGACTTAACTTTGCATTTTTACTAAAAATGTATAAAACGTTTTCCTTACAATTGTTTAAGAACAACTTGATTTCCTACTTCAAAAGAAAGATCTTTCCTATAGTTATCCACATAAATTTTCTACCTTATCTTTGAAATTTTTATATGTTGTTGAATTATATTCACCTTCTCAACTATTTATTATTGTAATTATAGTCCCCAAAAGTTTATTTCCCCTTTTCATATAAAAGAGTCCAAGTTCGACACCACTTTGCATACAATGCCACAAATGGTTCCATTTATATATTGGAATGGAAACTGTTATTATCATAAAATTAAACTAATTGAAGATTTTGATCCCAACTTCATAGGTAATCCCTAGAACAATATTGAAGCATATATTCCAATTTTTTAATTTTTCTCTTCGACGATCCATTAGATTAAAAATAGAAAGTTTTAATTAAATTTAATCAAGTACCTAATGACTTTAGAAGTCATATCCAAAAAAATTAGATGTAAACCTGGATTATTGTTAGATACACTAGAAATTGGCACCCCATGAAATATAATGATCTCTTTAACATAAAATCTAGAGAGATAATTTCTGGGTCCTAAAAATATTTCAAGTAAAATTGAAATTATCCCATGGATTTGGAAAAGAAAGGAAAAAAACTTAAATAAAGTGTTGAAGGAAGCAAGTTTGAAGGAGAGAAAATGGAAAAGGAAAAAGGCCAGGATGTGGAGTATGACCTATTGCGGACAACTATTTCACATGGAGATTTCTTTTAAAGACATATCTAAATTAAATAGTACATGATAAGGAGACATTGGGGATTAACCACGTAAGTGAAAGAAAATAATTTGAGAGAAAGAGGTGAAAATAATATTCTCCACACATGAAATCCCCTGCGAAATAAAATGGTTCGTGGGAAGGGTGAAGCTATTGGATTCACACAAATTAAAATAATTAATTCTTGTTTCGGAGGTGCTGATTCTTTCATCCATAGATGATGACCTCGTACCCCTATTGACCAAATCATCTGTGGGATGGGTTGATTCAGTGGGATTTCGGAAAAGAGGGATTATTGCCTCATCTTAGACAACTATCTTTACTAGTATCAAGTTTCTTGGTTCTCTATAAATAGAGTATAGGGATGACATTTGGGGGATTTATTGGAAGTTAAGTTGATCAATGAAGGAAATTAATAAGAGAGAACAAAAAAATATTGACTCTTTTGACGATTCCATAAAGGTAAAACCCACCACATTACATTAATAAAGAGGAACTAAACTAATTATAAAAAAACTAACCCCACATCACTTGAAAATTATTTCCTAAAAGGAACAAAATCAATTCCCCCTTTGTAACTAATAATACCACATAGAAAATATTTATACAGGTGTAACCCTACCCCATGTAGTGAATCACTATGTGGATGGAACTCAACCCCATGTAGAATTATGCTACACAGATGGAACCCAACACCATGTAGTAAAGAGATACATGGATCGAACCTAAGTACGCATACCACCATGATTTATATAATACCCCCCACTTGCATAGCAATATTCTATATGGAGAAACCCCCATCATGCGTAAGTATATACTATACAGAATGAGGTATCCTAGGGAGTTCTAACCTCCAGTTCCATTCATCTCTTTCCATTTCCATCGTAACATCAGTGGTCCCTCCAAGAAACAGTCCAATGACATCAGGAAAAATACTCTCCCAAAGCCACCAGAAATGTACGATGAGTCCATAAGGAACATTAGAGAACCCATTTGAGTTTACATACCCATGGAAATTAGATTCACGTGGGTAATCCCAGAAATTGGGTGGACCCCTAGAATGTATCTAAGTTTACATTCCCATGGTAACCTAGGTTCCAACCTTGGGGAATCTCTTGTGAACCCCCCATTCTTGGTATTAAGGGGAATCACTGGGCATTCCCTTTGACAAGGGCTCGTATTAAACAAATGATACAACACTTGCATTTATTTTTGATAAGGAACGATGTTCATCCCCTTTCCCAGAACAAATTTCAGGGAACTCCCACTAAGGTATGCCCCATGCTTTTTTTACAAGAGGTGACACTCCTGCTCCTCTTAACCTTAGCTTGAGATGTATATAGATAGATCTCCAAATGTGACTATACTAGATATGAAAACAATAGAGGAAATGGGTGGACTAAAATCCCTCCTCTCTCCCCATTTGTCCTCTAGCACCATCCAACAATAGATGTGGAGGGTTGTGAGATCATCAAATCTATTTCTTTTTATTATTTCTCATAAGGAGCATGACTCCCATGGGATTAGAGATTATTTGAGATCAGGATATCTTTATGAACCCAAAATTCAATTGTGAATTATCTATATATGTAATCACAAACCATAAAAAATGGACCACTTCCATGCATAAGTCACTATCATATGATGTCCTCTAAAATGGGAAGCTTCAAGGCCCAATCCATAATCATAAATAGGAAACCCCGCATGTGTAATCTCCACATCGAATCTAGCCAAGAGATATCCTATTGTAGTGGGCATCCTATGTTGTGTAAGACCCAATCATACCCCATTTAATGAGAGGATTTCATGTGTAAACCATATATTTTTGAACAACGTGGAATTTGATTCCCAATTAACTATGATATGTAAGAAATCTCATCGAGGATAAAGCCTGACACCGTCATATTCTCATCGGTTCACTATCTTCTTGACCACATGATGTTAAACTGCACGGGTCATCAAACTATGTGGGCTTTGATTCCCAAAAAACTCGGATATGTATGAAGCCTCCATCAGGTCTAATCCCAGCTCCCAAATCCATCCTAATGTTCTCTGGACACATCCCTAATAGGGATAGGTCCACCCAAAAGACTATATCTTTTCTGGGTCCCTTGGGCTACATTGGAATAAGTCCTACATTAAAACTTGACTAGGCACCATACACCTATATATCCGAACCAAATGACATTAAAATAAATGGATGGGTCACCATTGCATGACCATAAAAGGTGATGTGTCCAGTTAAGTGGCACTGAACTATGCGGGTTCTGATTGCTTTCATGAGGATATGTAGGATGCCCATATTATGGGTTTGATTCCATTATTGAAATAATTCCCATCCCACCTGGATGACGATAAACTCTAGAGAAACTCATTGTGTGGCTTGAAACAAAGTCATCTCAGTAGATGACTAAATAATTCCTAATATTTCCACAAAAGGGTAACATTGATGAGGAACCTAGGATACATACATATACCTTCATTTAAGGAGAATCTTGGATACATATAGATAATTCTAAACCCATGTTTTTTTATGATCAATCAAACATAGGGTTAATCCATAGACACATTCTTGGTAATGAACCAAGGATCCATGAACATGTGAACATGGATTAAATCTATAAGTGAGTCCTAGAGGAGACAATAGTTACCCCGAAAAGGGTGTGATGAGCCTGAGTTCCCATCCTACTGACCAATGTTAGTTCTTAAGTGTCATTGAAAAAACCATCCAATGAGCACCTAAATTTTAATTGTAGGTCCATGAATCTTGGATTCCAAAACCATTGAGTGTTTTTAGTTATGTGAACAAACCCATTAGAGACCATTGAGAAGTGATATTTTCATTGGAAACAAAATTGGTGAATCTGATGTGAAAATGACTTATACTACAACACCTTATTCACAATATAAAAACAATATGCTACCTAATCCCCATCATAATATTTTTTTTCTCATCAATGAAAGTTTTATTGGAAAGATAAATGGTGAACCCGACATGATTCATTAATCAAGGTGGCGGTGTTTCCCTTCCTTAGCCCCCTTTCATATTAAAAAAGGAAGAGGGCCAAGTGAGATCATAAATTATACATGTGTTCATGAGATGCTATGTTTACTGGGTTTTTTGTATGTAATTGTAAAATATATTTCAAGATTTATTTAGATATTCCTTCAATCCAGTGGCATCACATAAATTTTTGCATACATGCATGTCAAAAGTCACACCGTCCATGCCCTCCACAAAGTAGAGGACTCCATCACCTACCCGATGTCTCCAACCCTGGGTTTGAAATGCACTAATACAAGAGTACCATAATAATGGTACTTCGCCAACACTGTAGGAAGTAATATAGGCCCTCCCTTCGATGAAATCCTACTAGACACCCACAAAACAATGACCAATGGTCCAAAACCCGTCGGTTCCAATAGCCATCTCTAATTGTTTCGGGAGCCTATCCCTAGAACATGACAATGAGTACGTCCACTATGAAGCTCAATATTTTTTCTCTAAAAAGGATATCACACTGAGCGATCCTGTTTAAGTTTAATGAACATAGGTCCCCCGATATTCCTGACAAGTGAAACAAATACATAATCAAGTATAGGTCATCACCCTGGTTTCTAAGGAAGAGATCCTCTATGAAAATACCACAATAAACTACGTCTAGTCATACATTTCCAATCCCTCTTCCAAATACCACCATGAAAATACGGTGTTGTATTATGAACAAGCAAAAATTCCTGCCAATGCTCACCAAGGCTACCATGAAAATAGGGAGAAAAATTATAAGAAGATGAAAAACCCTTACGATGTGCATGAAGTCCATTATTGAAATAGGTTAGCAACCATTTAGAAGCAGATGAAGATTTTTGATGATGAATATCAAGCCTATCATCCAAATAGGATGGAAAAATACAGGTAGACACATATCCTTGCTAAGGAATATGAACCCCACTAGTAAAATATAGTGGCAATCAAATACATGAAGTTTCAAATTCTTTCCCCATCATATCAGTACCACTAGTAAAATTTTGTGGTAATCAAATACGAGTAGAGTTGAATTCCTATGGATGCATATCAATCCTATTAGACAAATACAACAGTGATTGAGAAAATGAAAATCTTTTCTCATAAATTTTTTACCATCAGACAAATATGATTGAAAACAGAGAAAAAAAGACATATACCAGCTATAAATCAAGGGAATACTCATTCCTCTACACCGATGTCGGATAACTTCCACTACCTACTGGAAATTCATAGAGTACATGAGAGAACATATATTCCTACTATGACATTATATTGAGAGTATATACCTATTCTAGACAAAGACATATCTAAACACTTCCTAAAAATGATGGTGGTCTAGACATTAATTTTTGATCATACCCTCTAGACCTATCAAGGCATAATCATGTCTGTGACAATAATGAGTCAGGCCCATAACCCCATCTCCCCAAGTTGGGTGACTCATTCAAAAGATAAGATAATCACTATGGAGAATAGATTCATTCCAACTTCAGTCTAGGATGGTAGTTGGATATATTACATGATAAATAGAAAACAATATTGATAATAAATACCCATTACAATTGGGGGAAATCAGTCCACCATGATGGACACTCTAGGTAAGGCATATAGCACTGTTAGAACTCAAGATGCTCATTTGTGTATCCCTACAACATCACAAGAAACTCTCAAATAGGAACCTATATATGAAGTCCGTTACTAATAGTAGGGTCCCCCGGTCACCCTCAAGAGAGTTCCCACAAATAAATCTCACTAAAGGAAACTGGAAAATAAAGAACACATTCATGACCCAGCACTGCTAGAAGTTGGAGTTCTTGATGCTATAAAAAACCTATCAATCGAGGCTATGGATCCCATCAATCCATTAAAAAACTATGGAAGTGGAAGTAGCAGTTTTAAAGGTCATCCACACAATGATTTTTAAAGTATCTCTCAAGGTCCTCCTCGTAGAACCCATCAAGTCTTACTTCATGGGAAAGAAGTGACCAATAATGAGATCCTATCTTTTGATGAGTGTCACAGTAGTCTTCCTCATGGCTAGAAGATCAAACATCAAGAAGGTCTTCCCCTTGTAGTCATCCTCCCTGATGGTCCTCCCCAGATAATATGCTATAGAAATTATCCCTACAGTCGGACATAATTATATGATGGTAGTCCTGTCAATAGTGATAGTCACCATGAAGTCCCTCCCCACAATGATATCAAGAAACAAGAAGTTTCTCCCCTTGTTGTAGTCCATATTGAAGGTCCTCCCTATGATGAACACCACAAATATTCTCCCTATGAACTTACAATAATCTGTTATGGTAGCCCTCATCATCACGACATTGGTTGTGTAGCCCCCCCAACAAAATTCACACTGGTAAGAAGGTCCTCCCCTCATCGAGTTTGGTATGAGGAATCCATTATATTCTAAGGCACTTGGAAAGATGGGGTCAGACATGTTGGATACTCTATATATGAAAAGAGACATCCTTTTTCAACAAAAGGAAAACATAGATCCATGCTCATATTTTGAACCACATCCATACCATTCACATACCAATGAGACCCCTACTATCCCCACTACTCAAGACAAAATCATCACAAAACATACAAATTAGGAAGACCAAGTAGTAGAATTTCTAGTGAAAAAATGGATATGTTGATCATGAGAAGAAAATTACCCAAGGATGACATACCGGTTATGTTATGGACAAAAACCACTTCTCAGTTTGACATACCAAGAGAGTTGTAAAAGGAATAAATACATAACCTTCATAACAATCTCTATAAAACTCTCATCTAGTTGAAAGAACATTTCTTTCCCTATGATGGGTATGCATACCATTCCTAAATAATGGGAGATATTCAACATCAAATTGACCTGGAAACCCATCAGTATACATGAAAGTCACAATTAGAGATAATAAATAAATATCTCGAACTAACTTTCCACCATGCACTGCACAATTTTTGTTTCCTTATCGGTGACGCTAGATCTAGTGTTCATATCTTAGGATGGGGAGAGTATAAAGCTTTGCACTTAACCCCATGCCCCATTAAATAGAACCCATTGGAAATGGAATCTTGTAATTTCATTATCCCAAGACAATGATAAAACAAAATCCCTATTTTATAAAGGCATCATTCTTGATAAGAATTGGTCTTGAGGAAGTCTCAAAAGCATCAACCTTGAAGAGAGAGAGAGCAATTGGAAAACTCTTGAATAAGGAAACTGAGAACATTAAGTAGGTTTCTCTCTTAATGGAAGATAATTATAAATAATTTTCAATGTCCTTAGAAATAGATAATTAATTTTCATTCCTAACACTATATCCAGCTCACACTCAAATGGGAATGCATTAAATCAAGAAAGCGGCAATAGCAACAGCAATGATCGTAGTACTGGATCATCCCCAGCTCATAGAGCTAGGGGAATTTTTACCTCAACTACCCTCCCATAGGCCATTAGTCTTCTACAACATGGTGAGAAAAATGTGTAACCCCCCCCCATTCCTTCCCATATTGTGATTAATTTCCCCAAAAGGGAGGCATATGAAAAGGTTATATAAAGGTCCCCCCCTGAGTTACCCTTCACCAAGAAAATTAAAGAGGTCCCTGGAATGGGAGGAGAAGATCTAGAAAAGGACACAAAAATATCTCCTACCATTCAATTCATGGTATGCCACATATAATTCATTATAAATTAGTAGAAATATTGGATGTCAATCCTGCTAACCACACAAAAATGATGCAAATGAAGAAGAATATGGAGAGGATGGTTCCATGGAGAATCCGATCCAAAAAGAACCTGAAAGTGTGCATACCTGGAACTAGAGGGCCACCCAAAATTTGGGTGTTCCCTAGGACAATCCATCATTGCCTTCTTCAAGAATCCCTAACAATCATAAGAGTAAAAACAAGGTCATGTATGATCCACCTCCTCTTCCAAATTAGAATGAGTCCCTACCACTTGAGGAGAGATTCGCTCAGCATGAAGAAGAAATGAAAGAGTTGGGGAGAATCAACATTGAGATACTCCATGGGGGATGTCCTATTAAATATTATTTCTAGGCAGAACTTGGAGATACAATTATAGCATTTGTACCTCATCCACAAGGGTTTATCCCAAAAAATGAAGCAAGGTCTGAGTTCTCATCTAAGACAGAATCATGATCCTCAGTCTACCTAAATCCAATCCCGGAAGGATATTAAGATTTAACTCCATCAAGAAAACAACTGGAATACGTTCAAGAAAATACAAAAAGGATGCCCATATTTGAGGATCCACCTCAAGTACCACCATAGTCGACACATCCAATTGTCCCCCTGCTATTCCCACCCATGATCATGTTCAAAAAGACACACATAAAGGGATCATTAACACCATACATTCATTGGGATTTTTTTGGAAGGCATGGAAGGATGGTGTGATTTCATACAACTAGAATGGAAACCTTACCCAGACAGGGTCAGTAGCACTCCACCGACACCAAATTTTGGGAACCCCATGTTCCCAATATTCAATAGATCAAGTGACCCAGAAAAACATATGATGCATTATACTTCTTTTTGTGATCCCACGATGGGAAATCTGGAGTAATAATAAGCACTAAAACTTATATTCTTCATGTAATCTCTACAAGGTTCATCCTTTATATGGTATACTAGTTTTACAACTTAGTCGATAATGGGATAGGAGGATCTCTGGTGACAATTCCTTTTCTAGTTTATCTCAACGTTGCCAAAGACAACATCCTATGACCTCATGAACTACAAAAAGAGAGATAATGAAAGAGTCTCTGACTTCATTTCTAGATGGAAGGTTCTTAAATAATCTTTAAATTATCCACTCACCCAAGGTGAGATGCTTTCTATGTGCATCAATAAACTCCGTAATGAGATGTGAAAACCAGTAATCCCTCTGAAATATAAAAGTGGGTTTTATGATTTCTCTTCCATTTCCCAAATAATATAATATTACTTATTGAAAACTAACCTCAAGTCCCAGGTATCCCCACCAACCTCAAGAAAAAGAGTGGGAAGAGCTAAAGAGACCTCCATTTTGCTTAAGCCACCCCTTACACCCACTCGAGTTCCCAGGCCTACACCGAATTGTGCAGGGACCCTTGGATTCCAAAAACCATGATAGCCTCGACAAGATGAGTGCAGGGGACCTAGGAAAAATAAATTTTAGGAATAGAGGAATAAAATGTACTCGTTATGAGAAGACAAATTTCGTGGATACTTTGTAGACACCATGAATTACAATTTTCTCCTTTCACAAGATCCAAAGATGGATGATGAATTTGGTCGCAATGATCGGCCAGATTATTGTACCTTCTACCGAATAATGGGATATACCATCCAAGAGTGATTCATCATTAAATAAATCTTATAGAGGATCATAGATTCTGGGAATGTCAGGCTAGGACAACAACCAAAACAAGTTGAATATGTTTCCACCACTAACCTAGATGAAAGAGAGGATTGGAAAAAGTGGTTAGTAAAAGGGGGGATAATTTCGGTCATTATATGACTTGGAAAACATTAAAATGATAACATGGAATACTCCAAGTATGGTGTAAGCAACTGAATATTCCCCCAATAGCATATAATGTAATTCAACCGACATCCTTGGCTCTAAAATCCTCCAAGAGTCGACTTTCCATGAAGTAGTTCGACCAGAAAGGTAGAGAGCAAGTGCAAAAAGATAAAGCCATGTCAAGGAAAATTTATCCTTGAAACTCTTAGATTTTTAGCCTTTTTATTGGAAAGCATGGGACTCGTACCACCAAATTACACCATCTGAAGCAGTTGATCAGGGAGACTCATCATCAGATGAGGAACTGATCGTTGGCTCCATGAATTTCATTCACTCAATGGACCCCTTCCTCAATAAATAGTATGGATATGAACCCAAGTTCTCAAAAACCAATCAGGGAACCAGAGGAAGATTCCATAGGAAATGGGTATACAAAGGAAGACACAATGATGGTAGAAACCAAATTTTTTATCACACCCTGACTCGAACCTTCATTATTGTAGAAACTCATAGAAGATTCCTTTAGCAGACCTAATAAGAATAGGAAAATTCCCATTCCCCTGACGAAAGCCACTCTATCCCAATCATCCTGGAACATCTTTCAAAAGAGTAGAAAATGTATAATCACCCCAAAGTTTTGGAATACCTACTCAGCCAAATACACAAAGTACAGAAACATCACCAGGTTCTATCCTAGGGACTAGTTAATCCTCCTAGAATGATCAAGCCCTTAAATCACCTATGAAAGAGAATCCCCAAGTCTGGAAACACCATCCTTTAGAAAAAAAGTAGGATGTTCTAAAGAATTTTGTCTCAATAGTAGCCAAACTATTAATCCTAAATGCTTGAATTTTTCAAATGATCTTTGGGAGGCACTTATAGAAGCTTTTCAAATCCCCCAGGATTTTGAAGCCTAAGTACCTACTGTAGAAGTCTATTGAACAATGAATGATCCTACAGAATTCCACACTGTTATCTCCTTCATGGATCAAGATAAATATTCTATTATGAAGGGTCACATCAAACACTTATATTTGTCCAGTAAGATAAATGAAATAGACATTCGAAACATCTTAATTGAAAATGGATCTAGAGTTAATCTCTTCCTTGTGTGGAAACTTTTTCGGCTGGGCTGTTATGAGGATAACCAAAAAATATCATGAACAACCATGATGGGATATGAAAAGACCGAGAAAAATACTTTAGGATAGATCAATATTAAGACTTGATTTGGAGACCTTGTAGCCGACTCAAAATTTCTTGTGGTCTGAAAAAACATGACTTTTAACATCCTACTAGGAAGGTCGTGGTTGCATCAGCACACAATGAATCCCTCATCATACCATAAGTGCATCAAATATTTATTTAATGGATATAGTAGGACAT
Organism: Viscum album; assembly: GCA_963277665.1. Classification (NCBI taxonomy): domain Eukaryota; kingdom Viridiplantae; phylum Streptophyta; class Magnoliopsida; order Santalales; family Viscaceae; genus Viscum; species Viscum album. Next base: position 1,931,265,959 of record OY728123.1, read on the forward strand.
TTCATACTGATAGGGCCCCATTCAAATCTTGTGAGTCACACTCTATCGATGTAGGATTTTATTAGCAGAAAGGGTAGCGATTCTCAGTCAATGGTATTGATTGGTACACCACTATAAACAGTTTAGAGGCAGTTCCCACCGAACCATTAAAGAAACTAAGTGAGTAATACATAAATCCCATCAATCATGTTGAGTACATAAGTACCTCTTCGGACATGTTTTCAGTAGTCCTCATGATTTCAGTCAAGGCCACTCAGCCTAACAGTGCAAAAGAATCCACTGGCCCCCAAGATATTGATGAATGCTTGAATGGAAACACTCTAAATACATCCTCAGAGATCTATATAATCACTTACTCGCATTATAATGTAGTATATAAGGAATACAATTATCATTCGCTCACTCCACCCTCTCCAGAAAATTCCTCACTGTCAGTCGGGTCAAAAGAAGTCGCCTCAGCCTCCGAATGCCAAAATTGAGAATCTTCTCTCAACTCTAGAGAGCTCATCTCAAGAATGTTAAGTCAAAAGTCTTCTTTTGACTTCTATATCATGTTTTGGAAATCACAAATGTATTCTATCATATTTTTGTAAATTACAAATTGTCTTTTATCATGTTAATCATATCGTACAATGTTGATCGTACTGACTCTGTCAATCGTACCATACTGACTCTGTCAATCGTATCGTACTGAATCTGTCAATTGTATCGTATTGACTCTGTCAATCGTATCGTACTGACTCTGCTATTCAGTTGTTCATTATTTGTTTTGGTCTTAGTCAAAAACACTCACTGCATATGATTCGTACTCATGTTTTTCATTTCTTTATATCTATTGTCCTAACAAAATGATGTCGTTGAGTTAGTTACAAACTAATCAAAACGATGTCGTGCTTTCTGTTTCAATATGACCGTTGGAGGCAATATGACCGTTGGAACCCGAGGCCTATAAATAGGAGGTCATTTGAAGCTGAGAGAACAACGATGAACGAAGAGAACGAATAAAGAGACTCTATGAACTACCAATATTCTAGAGAGAGACACTGTGACATCTATCATCTGCCTTGTGCGTCCGATCATCGTATCGAGGGCTACCGGGGATAGGCAGACAGACGTGCCGATCATCGTATCGAGGGCTGCCGGGGATAGGCAGACAGACGTGCCGATCATCGTATCGAGGGCTGCCGGGGATAGGCAGACAGACGTGCCGATCATCGTATCGAGGGCTTCCAGGGATAGGCAGACAGACGTTCCAATCATCGTATCGAGGGCTCACCAAGGTGTTGGTGAGATAGACCTTTTATCCTAGGTGAAAGGATAACCCTTCTCTTTGGGTTAAAAGAATTGTAATACTTTTACATTTCCGCTGTTACTTGTATTAGAAAGGGATTTGTATTGTTTCCTTTCTTCTTTACATATTCAATTGTAATTGTTTCAATTACAATCATTCTATTACATTTTGTATTGATTGATTCTATACGCTTTAAGGTAGAATCATTCATCTTTGTATTACTCTGATTATTGTGTTCACCTTGAATACAATTGTTTTAAATTACATTAGTATTACAATACATCATACTTTTTATATTCAATACAATTGTGGGTATTTGTATTTGTATTAGTTTAAGATCATTTAAACTAATCTCTTTGTTGCTAAAACTCAAAGGTTTTTAAACCTACAATTCCCCCCCTCTTGTATTGTTCCATCTAATAGACATTTATATCTACTATTCGATCCAACAATTGGTATCAAAGGAGGTTTTCCACTGATTTGTATTACTATATTTATTTGTTTTTACTATCTTGAATACTTACTACACTAACGTGTGGAGTGGAAAAGTTGTTTTTGTTGTATTAGATGGCAGGAATGAATATCGGGTCAATAGATAATCTGAATCCTTCCAGACCACCGATCTTTGATGGGAATGATTATGAGTATTGGAGAGATCGTATGAAGACTTTCATTATCAATACTGGTGTAGACAATTTTATTATGCTTACTGGGGGTTACAAAATTCCTGACAAAGAAGTTAGTACTTTCACCAACCAAGAGAAGCAAGAATATCAACTGAATTACAAGGTACGAAATACTTTATTATGCTCTATGACCAGGAATATATATAGTCAGATATCTTCATGTGAAGCAGCCAACTGTATTTGGAAGAAACTAGAAGTTACTCATTTTGGTACATCCAAGGTTATAGAAACAAGGAGAGCAATGCTTCGAGCAGAGTATCATGGATTTGTTTTTCCTTATGGAGAGCCAGTATGTAAAGTGAAAAAAAGGTTTATGACAATTGTCAACAGCTTACAATCTATGGGAGAAAAAGGTCTTGATGATGAAGCCCTTGTTGATAAGATTATAGATATTATGCCAAATGAATGGGAGTCAAAAAGGACAGCTATTGATGAAAATAGAAAAGTCTCCCAGATTACTCTTGATGAACTATTTGGAACTCTTCTACAGCATGAGATAAGAATGAAGAGAGATGCTGATTTCAACAAGAAGAAGAATGGGAATGGAAGTGTAGCTTTTTCATCAAAAGCTAAAACACCTGAAAGGTTTACAAGGTCTAAATCCAAGAAAGTAGTTATATCTGATTCAAGTGATTGTAATCTTTCGGATAATGAGTTAGCCAATATTGATCGAAGGATGAACAAGATTGTGGGAAAGAAAGACTTCCAATATATATTCAAAAAGAAAGATAGGAAAGATAGGAAAGATTCAGAGGTAACTTGTTATGAATGCAAGAAAGCAGGACATATAAGGCCTGATTTTCCTTTACTGAAGAGGAAATATAGAAAGGAGAAACACTCTGAAATAAACAAGAAAAGGTTTTATAAGACAAAGAAAGTCTTGAATGCAAATGATACGTGGAGTGCAAGTGGTAGTGGTTCCTCAGATGATTCTTCAGAATATGAGACATCAGGACAATGAAATGTTGGACTTCTAGCCAAACTACCAATTGAAGATCATTGTCTCATGGCTAAGGTACATAATGCTGAAGCTATTACAAATTTCTCTTTAAATGCGAATCATATTGATAATAGATATTATGAATTTTCAAATGATGAATCCTCATCATCAGAGGATGATACATTACCTTCTTTTGAAGGGGTCTCTAGATTTTCTAAGTTACTTGAAAATGAAAATTCTAAACTCAAAAAGAGATTTGAAAAAGCAAATTCTAGAATTTCTATTTTGACTAATGAAGTATCAGATCTTTCTAAAGATCTTGATGTGAAAACTTATGATTTTGAAAGTATTTTAAAAACCCTTGAGAAAGTTAAATCTGATAAGGATAAACTTTCTAAGGATCTTGAAACTGTAATTTCGAAGAAAAACATTTTAGAGCCTAACTCTTGTTCAAATTCAAATGTTTTAGAAAATAAGAATTTGGTTTTAAAACTAAAGTCAGAGATTTTATCTTTGAAAAAGTGTTTGTAAAACTTTACTCATGGAAAAGAAAACTTTGATAGAATGTATTCTCAAATTAGACCTTTGAAAAATCGTTCTGGTCTTGGTTATACTTATTCCAAACCTGTTTTTAGCAATAACTATTTTGTTCCTCAAAAAACCATTTTCTGTTCCAAGTGTCAATGTGGTGGACATTGGAGAAGAGATTGTTCTCTTAAAAAAAATCAATCTTTAGGATTTCATAAAGATCATTTTGCAAAACAAATGTGGATTCCTAAAATTATTTTATCTAACCCTTCTGGATCCAAACAAGTTTGGATTCCGAAAATCTAATTGGTTCTTTTTCAGGAAAACGAGAAGTGTATCAATAAGAACATTTGGTACATGGATAGTGGTTGTTCTCGACATATGACTGGAAACAAAGATCTTTTTGAAAAGGTTATCAAAACAAAAGGTGGAAAAGTTACCTTCGAAGATAATGCTCAAGGAAAGATTGTTGGTATAGGTAATATTGTTTTTCTTGGAAAAGTTCTTATTTCAAATGTTTTGTTTGTTAAAGGTCTTAGGCACAATCTCATCAGCATAAGTCAATTATGTCATGAAGGTTACCTTGTGAATTTTAGAAATGATAAGTGTATAGTTCACAATTCCAAGGATGAATTCATTCTATCTACCCATAGGCAAGAGAATGTTTACACTATTAACTTAGAAGACCTTAGGAACCAAAACTTACCTTGTTTAAGTGTAATAGAAGACCAATCGTGGCTTTGGCATAGGAGACTAGGACACTGTAATTTGAGAAACCTAAGTAAACTCTCAAAGAAAGGACTTGTAAAAGGGCTACCAGATCTTAGATATGATTCTTCAAAAGTCTGTGATCCCTGTCAATTTGGCAAGAAACATAAAACTAGCTTTAAATCAATTAATGAAGTTTCAACTTCTAATGCATTACAGCTTGTGCATATGGATCTATTTGGTCCTTCACAATCTGGAAGCATTGGAGGCAAATACTATGTATTTGTTCTAGTTGATGACTTTACTAGATTTACATGGGTCTATTTTCTCACAATGAAATCTGAAGCCTTTTCCTATTTCAAAACTTTTAGAGCCCATCGTACAGACTCTCCCTGAGGAAGGAAAACAAAAACAAGTGATGGAAGAGATAGAAGAAGTGGAAGAAGAAGAAGGAGACTTTCTTTTAGAATTTCTTCAAAGTTCAAAGAAGAGTAGAGAGGAATCAGTTCAAAAGCTGAGTGAAGGTGTTCAACAAACTCCTCATGCCGATCAGGAACGATATCCGGACAGAATGTCATCTCAAGAAAAGCAAGGTACTCAATCCTATCGTTCTGATAAAGTTGTAGTCATTAGTGACAAAGTGGAAGTAGAAAGAAAGAAAAAAAGAAAAAGCAAAAGGGAAACAGCCAGTTGTTGATTCAAGAAGATCGTATGAACTACCATCTTACGATGAAGATACCTATTCAGAGCATACAATCTCTCTCAAGAAAAGTGATTACATTGTTCATGTTTTGAGAAGGGTTGAGAAGACTATTCCCTATTTCCCGAGGCTGGAAGGGAAGATTGATTTTATCACTAACAATCAAAAGAAGAAGTTTGGATCTGTGAAAGAATTGAGGAAGAAAGTTTTGTCAGTAGAGGCCGATTTGAAAGTTCTTTCAGAAAGCTCAGTTGCTCATAAGAAGGCTTGCAATAAGATGACCAAGTGGTCGTAAAAAACAGAGAGCTCAATCAATGATCATGAGATAGCAATTGAAGATATAAGAAGGTTATCAAATGAGCTTGCAATTTCTTTCAACAAGCTTGATATAGAAACGGTTGAAAGGTTGAACCTTTTGTCTTCTCAAAGAGCCGATGTTCCTTCAGTGAAATATTTTCAAGAGAGAATGAATGTTTTTCAATCTGAATTCTCGAAGGTTTCATCTTTCAAGGATGAAATGGTGTTGCTGAAGAATCAAAATTCTGTGTTGTCCAAAGATAACAAGAATTTTTAAAACAGAATTGATACTCTTGAAGAAGTAATCAGAGTCCAGGAGGAGACTATCAGAAATCAAGATCAGATTTTTGTGGACCAACAAGAGATTCTCAAAACTCAGGGAGAATCAATTTCTGAAGACAAGAAGGAGATCAAGAAGATGAAAGCTGTTCTTCATGAGCTTATAAAGAAGGAGAAGGAAAGAGAAAACAAATGATTGTTGTATTTGTCTTCTTTTGGAACTTGTCTTTGTTTTGTAATGACTCTTTTGATCCTTTTCTTTTATCCATTGTCTTGTATTACTTTACTAACTTTTTCAGAAAATTCGAGATTACTCCTTTCTTTTTGTAAATCACAAAGGGGGAGAATATTTACAAAGGAAAGAATGTTTTACAAAGGGGGAGAATGCTTTACAATGCTCTTAAGGAAAATCTAAGAATACAATCCTTATGAAAGTCCATACCTAAGGGGGTGTTATTTGTATTCAATTTCTTATTCAGAAGAGTTTTCAATAACTCAGGGGGAGATAAGTATTTCTTGTTACTTTTACTTTGTGTGTTGTGATTTCCAAAAAGGGGGAGATTGTTAAGTCAAAAGTCTTCTTTTGACTTCTATATCATGTTTTGGAAATCACAAATGTATTCTATCATATGTTTGTAAACTACAAATTTTCTTTTATCATGTTAATCGTATCGTACAATGTTGATCGTACTGACTCTGTCAATCGTACCATACTGACTCTGTCAATCGTATCGTACTGACTCTGTCAATCGTATCGTACTGACTTTGTCAATCGTATCGTACTGACTCTTCTATTCAGTTGTTCATTATTTGTTTTGGTACTTAGTCAAAAACACTCACTGCATATGATTCATACTCATGTTTTTCATTTCTTTATATCTCTTGTCCTAACAAAATGATGTCGTTGAGTTAGTTACAAACTAATCAAAACGATGTCGTGCTTTCTGTTTCAATATGACCGTTGGAGGCAATATGACCGTTGGAACCTGAGGCCTATAAATAGGAGGTCATTTGAAGCTGAGAGAACAATGATGAACGAAGAGAACAAATGAAGAGACTCTGTGAACTACCAAGATTCTAGAGAGAGACATTGTGACTTCTCTCATCTGCCTTGTGCGTCCGATCATCGTATCGAGGGCTGCCGGGGATAGGCAGACAGACGTGCCGATCATCGTATCGAGGGCTGCCGGGGATAGGAAGACAGACGTGCCGATCATCGTATCGAGGGATGTCGGGGATAGGCAGACAGACGTGCCGATCATCGTATCGAGGGCTCACCAAGGTGTTGGTGTGACAAACCTTTTATCCTAGGTGAATGGATAACCCTTCTCTTTGGGTTAAAAGAATTGTAATACTTTTACATTTCCGCTGTTACTTGTATTAGAAAGGGATTTGTATTGTTTCCTTTCTTCTTTACATATTCAATTGTAATTGTTTCAATTACAATCATTCTATTACATTTTGTATTGATTGATTCTATACGCTTTAAGGTAGAATCATTCATATTTGTATTACTCTGATTATTGTGTTCACCTTGAATACAATTGTTTTACATTACATTAGTATTACAATACATCATACTTTTTATAATCAATACAATTGTGGGTATTTGTATTTGTATTAGTTTAAGATCATTTAAACTAATCTCTTTGTTGCTAAAACTCAAAGGTTTTTAAACCTACAATTCCCCCCCTCTTGTATTGTTCCATCTAATAGACATTTATATCTACTATTCGATCCAACAAAGAATTGATTCCCCATCGTAATAAGAAGAAGAATAAGGTTAGGAGGGTGTGTAATAAGAATATGAAGATAACCTTTGGGATTCCCCTTAATCATTTGGGGAGTGTTTTTATACCACCATTTATGAACTAAAGTAAATAATCTTGGGTACTAAAGAGGAATCGTGGCCCACTTTGATTTGTAAGGCCACGTATTCTGAATATGATGAGGTATAAAACTCCTTACTATAGAAGAATATATATATTTTTTCCTATAACAGCACAAAAAATCCATGCCTTGATCCCGAAGTGGACACTCACCACTTATGCTTTCTAGAAGATCATCGTGGCTACAAGAAATCTGCTAGGAGGATACACCCTACACATGCTTCAAAAATAAAGGTTGAATTAAACAAGATCATCAAAGTAAACTTCATTCAGGAGGTCCCATATCCTATATGTATAGAAAATATAGTCCCCATAAAAAATAAGAATGGACAAATAAGAGTTTTTATCGATTTTAGGGATCTTAATCATCACTGCTCGAAAGATGAATTCCTGGTCCCGATCACATAATCGATGATCGATGAAATTGCCAGATATCATGATCTTCCATTCATGGAAGGATATTTAGGATAAAAATCTAAATGGCCTAATAAGACAAATAATATACTACCTTTAATGCCCCTAAGTTTCATTTTTCTACAAGGTAATACCCTTTGGTCTAAAAAATGATGGCACCACATATCAACGTGCCATGAATCACATCTTTAAGACTTCCGGGGAAAGTTCACTAAATTCTATGATGTTGAATTGGTGGTTAAATCATGACAAATATCGAACCACCTATCATATCATGAATTCATATTCAACAAACTATGACAACACAAATTTAAAATGAACCCCCTGAAATATGATTTCAGTGTCACCTTGGGGAAATTATCTACTTATTTGTATGCCATCATGGCATCAAAGTTGAGACTAAGAAGAATAAGTCCATCCTTATAATGTCACCTCCTCAAAACCTCATACGGTTGAGAGGACATCAAGGACATATATCCTACATTCGAGGCTTCATAACCAACCTTGTTGGAAAATGATTTCCCTTTACCAATTTGATGAAAAAAGGGGTTTCATATTAATGGAATGATGACTGTTAGGAATCATTAGATAGTCTTAAAAAGTACCTATTAAGACCACCAATATTAATTTTGACTATCATAGGAAGACCACTCATACTGTATGTGATGAATTTAGAGTAGTCCCAAGGAGCCTTCCTTGTATAGAAGAATGATACGAACAATAAAAAAACCTTTATTATCTATTCTGGATTATGATTGATGTTGAGATCCGTTATTAAAATATCAATAATATCTACATAGCACTAATATGCATGTTCTAGAAACTTCAACACTATATTTACCACCACGAGGTCCATTTGGTCTCATGTAGTAACCCACTCAAGTATATTCTCTATCATCCAATGTTAAACAGATGTCTGTCATAGTGGTTAGTCATCCTACATAAATTTGATATACGGTTTATACCTTATAAATCCATCAAAGGCCAGAAATTAATAGATTTTCTAGCCAAACACTGCTCAGAAGAAATGACTCCATTGAATAATAAACTACCTAATGAAGAGGTTTTCACTATTCAAGAGGACTCCTAAACATGGGAGATGAATTTTAATGGAGCATCCATAATCCTGATAGAAAAAATGATGGGGGACCCCTAGCTCAACAAAGTGGGGTTGGGATTTGTACTCATATATCAAGAAAAGGTAGTACTTCTTTACTCTTTACTAAAATTAGAGGGGTGTACAAATAATAAAGCAGAGTATTGGGATCTAATTATAGGCATGGAGATGGTACTTCAAGTACAAGTAAAACATTTGAGGATAAAAGGTGATTCAGAACTGGTTATCAAATATGTAAATGGCGACTATGCTATAAAAAGAAAGAGGCAATTTCCTTGTTTTACCACATATGAAGGTTAATGACAGAATTACATTAATATCCAACATTAACTCATATAACTTGGTCAAAAAATGGAGAGGTTGATGAATTAGAAAATGTAGCCATAGCTTTGGCTGATCCATACAAGGATAAAAAATTCATCAGTATGGACCACCATTGGATTGTCTTACCATTTGTTCATGAAAACATTGAATAAGTCGACGAGAGTAGTCTCATACCTGAGATGTGTGGTCCTACTACCAGTTGGATGACTCCCATTGCGGATTACCTTCAAAATGGAGAACACCCACCAGATAGGGCTGAAAGAGAGAAAACTTGGAGATGAGAAATTAACATTGTTCTATATGATGGAGCAAAGAAACAAAAAATATTATATAAGCGAGGACTTGATGATATATTTCTCATATTCATTGATGGAGAAGAGAACACTGCCATTATGAAATAAGCACACACTAGAGTCAGTTGTGCACATCAATTAGTATCCGAAATTTCCCCCCAGATTCAGAGACTTGGATACTACTGTCCCACTGTGATACAGGATTGCACTGAATTCACTAAGAAATGTCACTCATGTCAAGTCCATTCCAATTTCATCCACCAAATTCAGAGTTACTTCACACAAATAAGTACTCCTAACCATTTTCCATATAGGGAATGTACATTGTGGGACCATATCCTCCCACTATGTCCAACCAACTCAAGTATATTCTAATAGAAACCAATTTTTTTCTAAATTGAAAGAATCTATACCCCTCAAAGTGTTCAGGGAAAGAAGAATTTTTAGCTTTGTGAAAGCCAATATCATCACTAGATTTGGTGTCCCTTATACAATACTGAAAGATAATGAAACCAATTTCTATTATGCTGAATTAGAGAAATTATATCAGGAGTATGGTATCAAGACTAACCGTTCATCCCACTATTATGCGGTGACTGATAGACAGATAGAGGCCTTAAATAATACCCTATCCAATATACTCTATACGATGGTATAAAAGGACAAGGAATCTTGGTCGGACAAAATTCTCCATGATCTGTGGGCTTACAAGACCATAACCCACACCGCCACTCAAGCAATCCCGTAATCATCGGTGTATAAGAAAGAGGCGGTTATGCCCATCAAGGTATAATTACTCTTGATCCGAGTTTCCATTTTTCATCATCTATACACAGATGAGAAATCTAAAAAATTAATCAATTATTTGGAGTGACTGGATGAGAGAAGATGACATACCTTGAACCAATTGAAGATTTACCAAAACCAAATTGCATGAGACTTCAATGAAAATGTTGTCCTTATATCTTTCATTAAAGGAGAATTGGTGTTGGACCTCATATCTCTGATAATACTTAGAAAAAAACATCCAAAATTAGATCCAAAATGGGATGGACTGTATTTCATACACAAGGTCTACACCAATGAAGCATATTACTTAATTTCAATGGACATACATATTATTACAGCTCCTACCAATGAAAGGTTCATGATAACATATTTCATAGAGACTGAAAACATCATGATCACATGGTGTTAAACTACATGATGAAAAGTCCTCACTGTATGAATTTAAACTACATATAAATCTGATCGCATGATGTTAAATTGAAAGATAAACAACATAATCACATGATGTTAAAGTACATGGACACCATGCCCTAATTATTTGATGTTGAACTGTATATATGGTCCTCACTCTATGATTTTAAGCTATAATTTTTCATCCAAACGACATGACATTAAATCTTACGTGGATCATTGTTCCAATAAATGATTCATCACACATGAGTCGGATCTGTGAGGAAGAAGGATGAAATTCCCCTAACCCTACACGAGAGTTAGATTCACATGGGAACTCTCTAACTACATATCTAAGTGTGGCTTGATTATTGACCTCACAAGATATTTATTGATGCCTGAATTCTACATATTGTACCAACCAACATCTTAAATAAAATCCCCCTCCATGCATATGGACCAAACCTATATAGGTATATTTCTTCACAGAACAACATATGACTTCCTTCTCATTTCCAATTATATACGCAGAGACGCCTCAATCCTACATCTTAGACTAGATACCACATTATGTAAAAATACCTATAGTGTACCCTAAACTACCTTTATATTGTAATAGAAAACATTTCTATTCCTTGTTTCCTACATTGAGCATAGTTCACGTGAGATTAGGAATTGGAGTGAGGGTTTCCCACACATGAGAAAATATTAAAAGGTATATTACTGGTCTATCTAAAAAAATGGTTAAAAATACCCCTCCCCATAATTGGGTCAGACCGGTATAGGGAACACATTTATAGAACTACATGTGTCTTGATTCATGTCCACATAGTAGACATAGTGATGCCCAGATTCTACATCTTGGCCTAGTAGCCACAAAAAATAAAAAAGAAATTACTCACCCTACCTATGGGTCAAACTTAAGCATGGAAATTCATATAACTACGTCCAAATTAATTGTAATCCCAATGAGAGATGTAGGGAAAACCAGACCTCCAAACTCGGGCCCAACTATGACAAAGGATAAAAAGTAAAATGCCCCCATTCTTGGTTATTACATCCTTGTGTGGTGGAATAACCCTTTTATATGCCTTGTTTATCACATCAAGATAACTTTTGTGAGATTTGGAGTTTAAGTAAGGTATTTCCTATATGGTAAAGGCATTTAAATCTATAATAGGATTTCTATGGTCTTAGTGGTAAGACCTAAAATGGATACACTAGATATTTCCAATTCACAATAGGGAACCTATTTCCCCACTATACAACACTAAACTTAATGGTATGTAAAGAACTTCATGTGACTTGTTTCTGAGTATAGCAAGATACATAGTGACACTCAGACCCTGTTCATGGGTCCAACCACATAAATACAAATTCCCCATCATCTACACATAAATGAAAACCTATGCAGGATATTCCAAACCCTGGATCCCGTAACAAGGATTTATCAATGAATCAAAATGACACCCCAATATTCATGTCAAATCTTTGTAGGGAAGTCTATAACTCATGAATAATTGGGGTTTAGATTTTTTGCACATCTGGATGAATCATTTCCATTTAGAAAACTTAATTCTTTAAGAAATATTAGATCTTTATAACCATCCCTAGATATCAGAAATGGAAGGTTAGTGTCCTAAGGACACATTTTTTTGACCATGCAAAATATTCCCTGGTGGCTTTGCATAAATTTCCCATAAAAAGAGTCATCTTTAAAAAAGGAAAATTAGTCCTCAAGAGAGGCTTTTATTACATCCATACACTCAATGGGTTCCAATACCTTATCATTTTTTCTCGATCTAAGAATTACCAGAACCATGGTTTATAATTTCTTTCCCCTTTGCACCGAGGTTATACCAAAATATCCTGACCTAATTTCCCCCTACTCACTCATGGATTCCATGAAAAGTTATCCTTGTAACATGACATTTAAATATGATTCCAATGTCCTCACCACATGACTTTAAATTCCAAATCCAAAACATCCTCACTAGATGACGTCAAACCTCATGTCCAAAATTTCCTCATTGCATGACATTAAACTACATAACATGATGACGTTCTCACCTAAGAAGAAATTTTATCTGACATTGGTCACCTACCATGCCATTCCATAGAACTATATACAACTTGATTATTTTATACCCAATATACATATAGATGCATTGATTTTACATTTGGGTCCATCCATATCCCACAAAAAAATAAAAACAAATTCCCCTTCCCTTTGTATGCGTCAGATCTATGCAAGGTACTTTAAAAACAACATGTGGCTTGATTCTCATCCCATGGGATATGAAGTAATGCCCGGATCCTAGGACAAGGACCTAACACTAGAGCACATAATAATGTCCCCTCCTTTTCATGAAAACTAAGTCAATGTAGGGGGATCCAAAAAATTCCCTACTTGTAGGAACATTTAAAGAATAAGAACATTATCCCTTATTATTGTCAGGTCATATACATCCTTTCAACATGATGTTAACTGTATGGAAATTATACTAATCATATTTCCATAAACTACATGATTAAATTTCCTTACTGTATGATGTTAAACTACACAACATCACAATGTTATCACCTAAGAGGACATTACCTCTAGCATTGGTCACCCACTATGCCTTCCTCATGAACTATGTATGACTTGATTCTGGTCTACACAGGATGTGTAGTGACACCTAGATTTCACATCTGGGTCTAACCACCCCAAAAGAAAAAGATATAATGGTTAAAAATGCTTCTTTTTCTCTGTGTATGGGTTTGAACAACATAGAAAGGTTACCCTTAAGAACTGTGTACGACTTGATTCCTATTACTGCAGGATATGTAGTAACACCTAGATATTCAAACTCAAGTTAAACTATAAAAAAAGAATAAAAATTATCCCTACATACAAGTTAGATCTATATAGGGAGTTACAAACTCTATTGGTAATCATGGACTGAATGTTTCAAATACATTTAGACATGTCACGACATGTCCTCGGGGCCCGTGCCGTGACTACCCCAAGCCCGCATTCCATAGGCCAGGGGCTGGCGACTAGCACCAAGGCTTAAATCCCGATAAAAGGGAAGGAATTGCCTTTGTAAAGTAAACAAGCACCTCAGAGTAAGCAAGCGGAAAAAGTATACACTAAGTAAAAACAGAGTACAACTGCAAGTGCGGAAAGTAAGTAGGCCAGAATACAAACCCAAACTGAAAGTAAAGTACAACTAAAAAGGGAAAACAACAACTGAAAAGTAAAAGCCGCTACGCCGAGATGTCCACTGGAAATCCCACCTGAAGGGTGGGTACAGATAGCTCCACTGCTCCTCGGGTCCCACCGTCCGCTCCGAGTACGTCCCGCCCAGTGGTCCTCCTCCAGGTACCGTCCTGCTCTGCAAGCCTCAACCAAGATCAACGCTGTCCGTCGTCTGCAACCAACACAACGTAGTGCGGGCATAGCCCGTGCATGGGTGAGTATAAGCTACTCAGTAGGGACCCCGAGACCCCCAAAGGTCTCCTAGAATCCACAAAGGATAAACCAAAAAGGAAATATACAATCACTAAGTAACAACCGACACTGCTTAGGTATATGCTCATACATATACCTAAGTCAACAATTTCAATACGCTCCAACCTCTGAGCCCAAGTAAACTCAGTCCACATAGGAAAGTAAATGTATTCCACACAGGAAAGCAAAACGTAATCCACACAGGTTATCACAACACAATCCACACATGAAAGAAAACATGATTCAACTCACACATGTATACATCATCGAAAAGGTGAAAGAGATGATCAGACGTAGATACTGAATCATCTAAGCTGGGACCCACATAGGATACAAGACCAGCTGTCTTCATTGTTTCATCTATGCTGGGACCCACATAGGATACAAGACCAGTACTGAATCATCAAAGCTGAGACCCACATAGGATACAAGACCAGCACAGCTAGGACCCACATAGGATACAAGACCATATGTCTTCATTGATTCATCTATACTGGGACCCACATAGGATACAAGACCGGTAATGAATCATCTAAGCTGGGACCCACATAGGATACAAGACCAGCACAGCTAGGACCCACATAGGATACAAGACCAGCTGTCTTCATTGATTCATCTATACTGGGACCCACATAGGATACAAGACCAGTAATGAATCATATAAGCTGGGACCCACATAGGATACAAGACCAGCTGTCTTCATTGATTCATCTATACTGGGACCCACATAGGATACAAGACCAGCATAGCTAGGACCCACATAGGATACAAGACCAGCTGTCTTCATTGATTCATCTATACTGGGACCCACATAGGATACAAGACCAGTACTGAATCATCTAAGCTGTCAGATCCAAAAAGGATAAATAGGTACTAATCCCCGCAAAGGACCACATAGGATCGGACCCACACATGACCTGTAGCACTGATCCCCGTAAGATCATTGAGTGCTGTAGTCGTCGCCGTCGAATCCACTGAGGATCTCCGCACAGTCGTCGTCGAAGTCGCAGTCGCAGCCAACACTAGGGTTCCCGCACACAACAAGCTGGTTCGGGAGGGTCCACTCCACGAGCCGAGTGGCTGATACATCAACTGTCACATAGTCCGAAGTTGATGTATCCAAAAGTTCCTTATCGTAAACAGGAACACAATGCAACAGACGTCGCGTCAATCGGACGCCCGGTTTGAGAGTTATTTGCTTTTTCGTTCTAGGGGCCCAGTTGGTGTTTAAGGCAAAACCAACCCGACCGTACTCCACCTACATCCAAACCTCGGGCAGAGTAGTCCAAAAGATCCGCCTCACTAAGAGGAACTCAACCAAGTCGACGGCACGTCAATCGGACGTCCGGAGTTCAGGATATGAGCGTTTCCGTTCCGAGGGCCCGGTTGGTTTCTTGTACGAACCAACCCGGACGAACTCAAAGTATTCCGAAACCTTGAGTGCGATATACCGAAACGACCGTCTCGATCCATGTTTCGCGTTTCTGCTGATGACGCATCAATCGGAGGTCCGTAGCCCAAGATATGGTCCTTTGAACCAACTTAGTCTGAAAATAGGGGGTCTGGGCCCGGCCCGGCCCGACCCAGTACCCCCTGGGTTGGCCGAACCGGGTCGACCCGACCCTGGTGGCGACCCGCCCCGATGACCCGGCCCGGCCAGGCCGGCGGCGCGGCCCGACGACCCGGCCCGGCCCGGCCGGCGGCGCGGCCAGCGCGGCCAGTGGGCCGCGTGAGCGCGCCCAAGGGAGGGGCGTTGCCCCTCCTTTAAGAAAAACGGTGGCCCCTTTAAGGGGCCGCGCCATGTGCAACCCGGGGGGTGTAACCCCCCGGATTTTCCCCTATAACGGGCGGCCAGCGCAGGGACGGCCGGTTTCTTGCCACGGGACCCCGCGGTCCCGCGCCTTCCGGTCGCCTTCTTCGCTTTCTCCGGTGGGTGGTTTTTCTGACCGCTACATCTAGGATGGCTGCAAATTCGTCCGGCGCTGCATGACGATGCCACGTCCTTCCGCCGCAGCCCGACTCTGGCCGCGGCCTCGTTCATACCCTCGATGCAGCGCAACAGCGTCTCGTTTCTTCGTCATGGCCCGCATCGTTCACGTCTCCTTTCGCTCAAGTGCGGTGCAACGATGCATTACCGTCTTCGCTAATCAAAACGAAGAATAGAAAAAGGGGGGAGGGGTATCGACCATTTTTGTGCGGTCCAATCCCCTCCCGTTATATCGATAGCAGTTGGATGAAACGTAAAATGTTTAACCTTCACAATTTTTAATTTAAATAAAAATTGGATCATGGCCGTCAGATTTATCTTTCTTATTCGAAGGAAATAAATAACCAACTTAAAAAGATTCAAACCCCTACCTCGGTTTCAAGAATGGTGCACATCAACGAGCCGTGGAAGACGAGCATCCCGGAAGTCAAGCGTCGCGGAAAACGAACGTTGTTTCCGTTAACGTCGAGGTGCGTTCGAAGAGGAAACATCGTTGGAAGAAGACGTCGCGTTCTTGGTCAGAGATGTTCTTCATTGAAGAACGGTGTTCTTCGCGTTCATCGTCGAGGTTGAAGAAGAAGAATACTTCACGCTTCGCAAACCTCTCAAGCTGGAAAAAACTCTAACAATAATAAAATAAGACCAAGTCTTAATTTATTAACACAACCTAACCATTTGAATTTCAAGAGTTTGAAATTAAGTAACTCGCCTTATTAATTATAACAAGTTGTCCAAAACTAATGAAAGTGAGTTAATGGGGAGTTAGGAAAGTGAAGGGTTAAGAGGAGTTAGGGAGTTAAGGGATTTGAAAAGGCGGGGGGCTCGTGTGGACCCCACCCTTTCAATTATCCACACATGGGAAGTTGGGTGGATGTGGGCCCCACCACCAACTTCCCATGGGAGAAATTAACCACCTTAAAATAAAATAAAATTGATCCAACAATTTTATTTACTTCTTAATTAAACCCTATTAATTAACTTCTTCTCTCGCACAAACGCAACTACGGTAAAGGTTCCCCTAAGTGATTACCGGCGTTGTGAGTTCATCAGTGCCATAAGATTTCAATTCCGAGCACTTGTTCAAAAGATAGGAATACCCGCTCGTTCGTTCACTGAACATACTCGAGACAAACTTCGGAAATTGATTCCGGGCACTCCGGGACTCGGAATCAAGCGCTGTCAGAAACTGTGTTCTTATGAAATTCCAAAGAAAATTAAGAAAAAATTTTCCTTGAAATTTCTGGGTCTTTACAAGACACATCCTATCCATTTATCAAACTTCATTCTCTAGGAAATTTTAGATCTCCATAAACCTCCACAACTATTGTAAATGGACAGTTAGTGTCATGAGGGAACATTTGGATGGATATGCACAATATTCCTTGGTGGCTCTAGATAATTTTCCCAAATAAAATGCCTATAAATTAGAGAAAAACTAATTCTCAGGAGAGGCTTTTATTACCTATGTACACCTCAAAGGATTCCATACACCATATCATTTTTCATGATCTAAGAAGCCCCAGAACCATGGTTTAGACTCTACTCCCCACTCGCATCTTGAGTATGTTAGGACATCTATTACTGGTTGAACTCCAATTAATTAGGGATTATATCTAAATGTACTAATCCAAATACATCAAAATTTTATGATGGTCGATACTGAATGTCCATCTTAGGGCCCAACCACAACAATGATTGAAAATACCACTTCTCAACATATGAATCAGGCCTGCGCCTAAAATTTCTAGACATGATAAGGGATATTTTTCCCCATGTTCCTATGAATGAAATAAATCCATATAGGAGTGTTCAATATGAGTCCCTCCTTTATTGGTAAGCTCATATACCAGGTGAAAATTCCACATTCTTATGTGTGAACAATATCAACATATGGAGGAACCTTAAGAAAACTACATATGGCTTGATTCCTATCATAATAGGATAAATAGTGACCCCAAAATATCATCTTTTGGGTCCATCCATGAGATGAAATTATCTCCTCTTTTCATGTTCATGGGTCAATCCTGTGAAGGGAATTTCTTTATACCTGTATGGGGAGAACATATCTTCCCATTCTTGAGAAATTTCATCTTGAAATGCCCCTTTAATGTTCCAATACCCCCTTTTTACAAACCATACTCTATGCCTAGAAAGTTTTGAATCCATATGACCTTCCATGGCCATCATAAATGGATATTCATTATCCTTAGGAAATATTTTGTTGGATATCCATAATATTCCCTCGTGGATCTGCATAAGTTTCCAAAAAAAGGAATGTTAAGAAAAGTAAAATGCATCCTTAGGAGAGGATTTTCTTACCTTTGTATGCCCCTATGACGTTTATATCCCACCTCACTCCCTGGTTTTAGAAACCCCCAGATTATAGTTTACATCTTTTCTACCCTCTCATGCCTAAAAATGATAGAACATTCCTAGTTATACAACTATGAAAAGTGAAATTTTTTTACCCCTTGGTCAGAGAAAAAATGGATTCAAATAATAAGACTTAAATGTCCAAGTTACATGATGTTAAACTAAACCATGCTTCAATTATCCTTTACACAAGATAAATATGTGTAGAAGTTGTCTCTCATTCATGATTACAATTGATACAAATTCCCTCATACTTTTCAGAAACTAGTTCTTTGACAAGCCACCACTATTGGTCTTAAGAAATCAAAATTCCCATAAAATTAGTTGGCCATCATAAGTGGTAGGTCAGTGTCTTGAGGATACCTTTTTTTGACTATACACAATATGCCTAATGGATCAACATAAGTTTCCCACAAAAAGGCCCATCAAAAGAAGGAAATTTTTTCCCCTACAGATGTTTTTAAAAATTTCATATGCCCAATGTACCCCATACCCCATATCATGGATCACTTCCTTAAATCACAAATCATGTTTAATAAAAACCCCTCATGCATGTATGAAAAATATTGGTACATTTTATTCTAATAAATCCTATTGGGGAACTCACCCCATAATTAGTGGTTAAAGATGTTTGCCTAAAATATTAGTAATGTTAGTCAGGGTTGGCCGGACTCTAAACTACCTTAGAAAAATAACACACAAAACTCACCAGGATGAAAAATCGCAAAGGGCACCATGGAAAAAAGTTGAGGACTAGCTCACTAAAACTATTCTTTGTACGATTCAGAAAAAATATCAAGAAACTTGTGAAACAAAAAAATTACAAAAATCTTGTTAGGTTTAAAACCAAAAAATGGTGGACTAAGAAAAAGACAAGTTATACCCACTAAACCCACACTAAAATAGGTTTATGAAAAAATTTGGGTATTCCTGAAAAAACATAAATTTTGTAGGGGTTTTCATGTAGCCTTAGAAATAGTCAAACTATACTTGTTGAATCCCTTGATTTAGGAAAACATTATATCTTAACTTTATTATTTCAATTTATTTATCCCGGATTATGATTCAAATTGGTATCCAGTGGAGATCATCATTCTATGTGAAATCTACAGAGCATGTTTTTATTTCATTAAGGAATAATGAAAGAGCATATCCCTAATGTCAACAAAAAAATGGGAAGGTAATGGAATAGAACATAATAAAATTATTAAAATGAATCCTAGCCCACTAGGGTTAGTATATTGACCACCAAATGATATGGGTGATCAATGGGATGTTCTAAAGTAGTCCTCTGTTTAGAATCTAATTCAATTGTTTGGCACACTTGTTTAAAAATGGTCCGGAGATATCCTCCTTTATATTTAATGACCTCTAATTTGGCACTTGTTAATGATAGTTGCGTCTTCAGACTGGCCACATGAGCCTCTCACTCCCACAACCCTTCTGTTTGGGAAAACTTTTGTCATGAAAATTTGCTTCATCATCCACCAGGTGATGCAACTCCTCTATAATATCCCAAAAGCCTATTTTTTATGATGGGAGGTGTTGAACTAAACAAGGATTCATCAAAAAGTAGTTATATCATCTCAAGAGATGATTATTTGATACGTGAGAAGATGAAAGTTCCGATAGTTAAATCCACTTAAGCCCAAATCAACGAACAATCGCTGAAGGGTGTCCTCCTTATCTGAAAACTATGCTATGGGAGTTTCTATAATGATAGTGCTTATTTGATTTCCAACACATATTTTCATAGACTGGTGTTCCCAAATATCATTGGGTCCTCGATTTTGCTTCACCGCTACAATAGGTATATAATTAGTAAGTTCCATCATGGCAGAAAGAGCCTCCCTAATTTGAGTTACCCAAGCAGGATAATCCTCCCACTCTATAGGAGGTTCAATATATATAGCTAAGCATAGGGGTTTGACTATCATTTTAGGAATTCCTGGTGAAGTTCCACTTGGGTCATTCTCAGCAGGACCGCAATCCGTGTTGGTCAGAGATACGGGGTCTGAGTTACTCTTCAAAGAGATAAGATGTGAAGAAGAATTCCCTTACGAACGTATAGAATGAAGAATGGAATGAATACTTATAATTGTAATGAACGAAGATGGTGCAGCTAGCATAGGACTGGAAACAACCAATGGTCTCAGAACCTACTGAACCATGATTTCCAATAATCTATCAGGATTACAAGCCACCCTCATTTGAGAAAAATCCATTGATATGTGGGTTGAAGCTTCTACAGATGGAATAAGTATTTTTATCTCAGAATCTTTACACATCATCATCATCCATAATTGGTGAAGGATTATTAGGTGGGATTATCTCTTTAACCGATTAACTTAAAAAATTTGATTTTCTGCAGGCACTTAAATTATTGAGCGATACAATAAGGAGTGTAGGGTTTTGAAATGATTATCATATATAGTCCTGCGGCCTTGATTCCTTCATGAAGCATGAGGATGTAGGATCATTATTCTGAATAACCCGTTCCATAATCTACCACTGCTCCATGAGGCATGTGGTGATACATAAAAGTAAAATAAGAAAAGTCACTCAACAATTCAATTATGCTATAGACACTTAATGATTTTGGAAGAACAATGAAAATGTTGAGAAGGTCCAGATGAAATTCAGGATGTGGAACCATCAAAATATGTCGATACCCATAGTAGGGGAAATTCTTAGCCATTAAACCATATAAAAACTGAAACAGTCTTCGAAGATGATGCAGAGATCTCCCTTCCTATATCTGCATTTGTATTTCAAAAATAAGGTCATGGGTGGGGATGACTGAGTTGATGAGCTGTAATTATACTAATTTAGCTTCCATCATCAAGGTGAAAACTCTGACACCTATGTAGACATAATGGGAGGGGAAAAGCCATCTTCTTAGGAACATGGTGAATATACCCATTAGTATGAGTTCAGATGACATGTTTGGTCGAACCTCGTAACCCCATGAGGTGTATTGGATTGCCTCAAGGGTAGAATAACATTATATAGGAATGCATCCGAATTGTTGAGTTAGATGCATCTGGATATGGCATATGTTCGGTTTTGGAATGTTCACCTACAAAAACTGCTTTATCTAAACTTCAAATTTAATAAGGGAGAAAACATGGAGGGGTTGACCAAGAAATCCACCAGCCATGACCAAAAAGTCTCACCAGTGGGGACACCTTCTCGACATTCTCCCAGGTATTGGCCACTGATAGGAATTATTCATACATATTACAAAGAATGAGAATTCCTAAAGATGGTAGATATCGCACAAAGTAATTCCCACTTCCCCATGAGACAAGTGGAAGGTGTTCATTCCTAAACACCAATGACTAAGAAGTTCAAGCAGCATCTCACCTTGTGAATAGATTGAAAATTTTGAAACCCATGACACCTGGTATATGTTTACAACCTCCAACAATTAAGGAACTTCTAAATAGTTTTGGTGTACATAGAATTCCCAATCCCACTCATCAAAAATGCACTCTCTAGACCAAAGATCCCATTTAGAGCTCCACCCTCAATTGGGATTACCTTGTAAACGTTTGACGATGAAAGGGTAATCACGGATGAAATATTCCAAGGAAGAGTTGAAAATACATTGATTACTCCACGTACACATGGATCCTTTTATAATGAACATTTCCTCCTAGCTCAAATCAGTCACAATCTACCCAATTGTAGAAATATTTTTCTACTCTCACCCTCGAGACATATCTGGATGAACAGTAAGGATTCTCTAGTCAACTGGTGGCAAATAGTCATCATCTTGGAGTCTAAAGTTATAAAATGTAAATATATTGGATAGTGGGTATGACATAAGTTAGGGTGGAATGATATATTTCATGGTAGTCTTCAAAGGGACAATATAAGACTGGAGGTTGTCTTTAACATTCTCGACCATAGTTTCCCTTCTTTTGGGTGCATCCATTGAAAGAAGAAGGAGAGGCATTTCCATTTATATAATGGATCAACAATAGTTAGTTTCTATTGAAATAAAAAAAACATTGAAAATAATTAGACCTCATACTGATTGTTCACGAATTACCCTAGCCCATGAACCATCAGTTTGGGAAGCACTGGATTAAGAAGCATTGGCTAGAAAATCGATGGTTCACATGAAGGTTCCGGGTGCAGTGGAAGCGCGTGGGTGGATGTGCCCACTTGGATTTTTGTCATTAGCAATGATCAATCCGGGATCAATACGACGATAAACGCCAGTCTCCACGGATCGAATCACAGAAAAAGACAAAGAAGATGGTTTTTCCCGGAACCACAAACAAGGATCGTTACAGGTTGATTATAATTAATTTAATTAATTATAAAGAAATACCTTTTGGGTGTTCTTTCTTCGTTTATGTTCTCAATCACGTTGTCAATGTGATCCGTCGTTGCATCGCAGAAGCCAAGTGTAGACTCCCTCTAGCGGTGATCCACACGTGTACCTCGTATCACTGGACGTCGCCAAAAGATTCTCCGGGTGCTAGCGTGGAGAAGCCTTTGCTTGCGTTGTCCGCCTTAGATTGTCTTGATCCGATGGAAGAGGATCTCTCTCGATCTTGAGAGCGTTCTTGGAGGAAGAGGTTCTTTCGACCTTGAATGAATTCTCCAGAGATGTTGTGCACAACGATTCTCTTGTATCAGAAAAGAGTTGGGGTTGTGAGGATATTTATAATCGGGTGTGTGGGGTTATAGAGTTATGACAATAAATAAACGCGTTACGCGTTTTATTTATTTCATTGACTCTTTATTTAAAACCCCATGTCGAATAAATAATTCCTTGACATGCGCCCACGCTGATTATAATAAATATCATTTAAAACAATATTATATCCTCAAAATCCCAACTAAAAAAAACTACACGGAGTGTATTAATAAATACACGGCGTGTACTTGTTTTTCATTGAAAACTACACGGTGTGTACATTAAATGTACACGGCGTGTATATCTTGTTTTCATTTATTCATTTCCTTTCCAAAATAAAACTACACGGCATGTAATAATAATACACGACGTGTACTTGTTTTATTTTATTTTTCCTCCATCATTTAAAACAACTTAGGCTTCCTTGAATAATTATTAAACCATGTACGAGAATAATCTTTATTCAACTTGAGATACTTGGATACACTTAGTGTGTGACCCTCTAGGCCTCTTTCTCGTTGGCATTAGGCGGGCTTGCCTAAAGTCCAAGATTACTGTCTAGCAACGGGTCAAGGCACCCAAGAGAAAGAAGTTGACGCCGCATTGACGTATCACCTCATACGAGCGCTTACTGTGTAATTTAATCCCTTTGTCTCAATATCTCATCAAGCAGGTTTCATGGCAGTGTCATAAACCTATATGCTTGATATGTCGTTCTTTGACTACCTGAAATAAACTCATCGTTTACACCATGGCCATGGAATTTAATGCGACAGTTCTATTTCAATCAAAGGGCCGAGATATCAACTTCCATAAATGGAAGGGACAAATCCTTCCTTGACTTATCCATTAACAACATGTCACTCGTGACGCACCCAACGTACCCTACTTCCCGCCAACTATCTGCGTGATAGTTTTCGTCAGTAAATCTAAGTGCGCGAGTCATGACATGAGTTAATGATAATATTCCAGTCCAAGGACCATTACACACGCTCGTAGATAGCAATATCCGATGACACCAAGACATGCAGAATTACTACTGTCGGGTCTATTCTCATAATCTCCCATCTTGGAGATTACCAAGTGAGAACTCCATGAGAGAGAGTCTCGTCTTCTTATGAGTACTCGCACATGACGGTCTGTATACTATGTGTCCTATCATAGTATGTCATCCAACCGCAGAACTTTATTTAAGAATATTGTTATAGCATTTCAAGGTTCTCATCATAGCGGGGATCTGCTATGACCTTATTAATGCAACAAATATTTCAGGACATTATTATATTATAGTCATGCAGAACAATGAACAATATATAATAAGTGAACATTTATGTAATCAAAGTACAAAACAGTTGGTTCTGAGGACACCAACCCTTACAAACTCCCACTTGGACTAGAGCCAACTGCCTACGACTTTTAGTCCGCTAGACCTCACATGATGATCATGTTTCTGCTGAGTCAAGGCTTTAGTCAATGGGTCCGCCATGTTGTCTTCCGTGGAAATACTGCTCACTGCAACTTCACCTCTCTGAGAAAAATCCCTCAAGAGATGATACTTCCTAAGTATGTGCTTTGTCCGCTGATGTGACCTTGGCTCTTTTGCAAGTGCCACCGCTGCAGTATTATCACAATAGAGTGTGATAGGATCTTTACTGCTCGGTACAACATCCATCTCTTGGACGAAGCTTCGCATCCATACTGCTTCTTTAGCTGCCTCAGAAGCTGCGATATACTCGGACTCCGCTGTAGAATCTGCCACCACACTTTGTTTTGAGCTCTTCCAGCTCACTGCACCTCCATTAAAACTGAAGATGTATCCAGTCTGCGACTTCATGTCATCTTGATCAGTCTGGAAACTAGCATCTACATGTCCTCTGATGACTAGTTCCTCATCTCCTCCATAAACCAAGAACATATCCCTAGTACGCCTCAGATACTTAAGGATAGTCTTGACTGCCATCCAATGGCGGTCTCCTGGATCAGCTTGATATCTGCCTACCGCACTTAATGCATAAGCAACATCTAGCCTCGTACATAGCATAGCATACATGACTGACCCAATCGCGGATGCATAAGGGATACTTGCCATTATTTTTCTTTCCTCATGTGTCTGAGGACACATTTTCTTGGAAAGATGAATGCCATGTGACACTGGCAACAATCCCCTCTTGGACTGTTCCATACTGAATCTCTTCAGTATCTTGTCAATGTATGTACTTTGACTTAGGCCCAACATTTTCTTGGATCTATCACGATGGATCTTGATCCCAAGAATATATGCCGCCTCGACCAAGTCTTTCATGGAGAAGCATTTATTCAACCATGTCTTAACTGACTGTAAGACAGGTACTTCGTTTCCAATTAGCAATATGTCATCGACATATACTATTAGGAAAACGACTGCACTTCCACTAAACCTTTTGTAGACACAAGGCTCACATTCGTTCTTAACAAAGCCAAATTCTGTAACAGCTTCATCAAAACGAATGTTCCATGACCTTGATGCTTGCTTTAATCCATAAATGGATTGTTGCAACTTGCATACCTTGTTGGCATCCTTTGAAGTCACAAACCCTTCAGGTTGTGTCATGTAGACATCTTCCTGGAGGTTCCCGTTAAGGAAAGCTGTTTTGACATCCATTTGCCAAATTTCATAGTCATGGTAAGTAGCAATGGCCAATAGGATTCTGATAGACTTCAGCATTGCAACTGGTGAAAAGGTTTCATCATAGTCAATTCCTTGACGCTGTCTAAAACCTTTTGCAACCAGTCGTGCCTTGTAGGTGCTGACTTGCCCCTCCATGTCCAGTTTCTTCTTGAATACCCATTTATTACCAATAGGCTTTACATCAACTGGAGGATCTACCAAAATCCAGACTTGGTTTTGGTACATGGTATCCATTTCAGAATTCATGGCTTCTTGCCACTTGGCAACGTCTGTGCCTTCAACTGCTTCCTTGTAGGTAAGAGGATCATCATTGACAACCAATAATGAGTCACCATCCTCAGTGACAAGAAAACCATATCGTTCTGGTTCTCTCACCTCTCTCGTGCTCCTACGCAGTTCTTGTGTCTCTGGAACAGATTGTTCTTCCACGGGGCTTTGTGGAATCTGTTCTTGTACCAACTCATGTGTATCTTGAGCCTCGACTTCATCGAAGTCTATCTCGCTCCCACTATCTCTTCTAGAGATGTGCTCCCTCTGAAGGAATATGGCGTGTCTTGCCACTGTAACCTTTTTGTCTGAGGGGTTGTATAGGTAATATCCCCTTGTTTCCTTGGGATATCCTATAAAGATACACTTTGTGCCTCGGGGTGCAAGTTTGTTACCTGAAGAGGCCTTAACAAATGCTTCGCTACCCCACACGTGTAAATTCGATAACATGGCTTTGCGTCCACTCCATAACTCGTATGAAATACCATTTATCGATTTAGTTGGTACATGGTTTAGTATGTGTGCTGCTGTTTGTAATGCATATCCCCAAAAGGATAATGGAAGACTCGCATGACTCATCATTGATCTCACCATGTCCAACAGGGTGCGGTTCCTCCTTTCAGTTACACCATTCCACTGCGGTGTGTAAGGAGGAGTGAGTTGAGATAGAATCCCAAACTCCAGTAAGAAATCAATGAAGTCTTGATTAAGATATTCTCCTCCTCTGTCTGAGCGGAGTTTCTTAATCTTCTTACCAAGCTGGTTCTCAACTTCATTCTTGTATTCTTTGAACCGATCAAAAGAATCTGACTTATACCTCATTAAATAGATATATCCATATCTACTAAAATCATAAGTAAAAGTTATGAAGTACGAGAACCCACCCCTTGCTTCAACTGGAAATGGTCCACACACATCTGTGTGAACTAATTCTAGAAGCTCTTTAGCTCTTTCACCTTTCCCACTAAATGGGGCTTTGGTCATTTTGCCTTGTAGACACGCATGACATACACCAAGTGGTTTTAGTTCGAAAGAATCTAAATACCCATCTTGATGTAATTTTGTCAAACATTTCTCATTGACATGACCTAGCCGGTGATGCCAAAGTTGGGTGTGGTATGAGTCATGTAAATTAACTTTGTTATAAATTGCCATTACTTGGTTTGTGTAGTCTAACACATAAAGGCCGTTATATAAATGTGCCCTACCAAAACAAATGCTATCTTTATAAAAGTAGCAACATTCATTTCCAAACTTGAATATGAATCCATCAGTATCTAATCTGGATACTGAAATAATGTTTTTGGTTACAGAGGGTACATAATAACATCCTTTCAAAACCAAGACCATCCCGGTAGGCAATGTGAGGTGGTAGTCCCCGACAGCTACAGCAGCAAGTCTGGCTCCGTTGGCTGCTCGTAGATCTATCTCCCCTCGATCAATCTTCCTGAATCTACTTGGTTCCTATATTTGGATACAGATGTGAGCACCACAAGCAGTATCTAATACCCAATTAGTAGAAACAGATAGATTGCATTCGATAACAAACGCACCTGAAGCTTCCCCTTGCTTCCTCGGCTGGGTGCAGTTTTTCTTCCAGTGACCCTTCTTGCCACATGCGAAACAAACAGCATCCTGTTCCTTTGCCTCCCCTTTGATCTTCCTTTTCTTGGAAGGCCTTGAAGAAGCTTTGGGCTTAAAGCTCTTCGCCTTCCCTTTCCTTTTATTCACCATAAGGATAGAAGGTTTTTCACGCTTCATGTCATTGTCCACTTGGCGAATGAGGATAAGAAGATCAGATAGAGACTTCTCAATATTGTTCATGTTGAAATTAACAACAAAGTTTGAGAAGCTCTGGGGGAGTGATGCGAGAATGAGATCGGTACCCAGTTCTTCAGGGAGTTTAAACCCTAGAACCTCCAAGCGCTCAATGTAGCCAATGAGCTTGACTACATGAGGCCCAGCTGGGGAACCCTCTCCAAGCTTGCTCTGAAACAGAGCCTTGGAGATCTCAAACCTTTCCTGTCTTGCTCTCTCCTGGTATAAACCACGGAGGTGCTCGAGCATGCTGTAGGCATCCATGTCTTCATGAGACTTCATGAGCTCACTAGACATAGATGACAGCATCAAACATTGAACGTCGAGAGCATCGTTCAAATGTTGATCATAGACTAGGAAATCTTCATCACTTGCCCCTGGGGCAGGAGAATCAGGAAGTGAGGACTCCAACACATAAAACTTCTGTTCATGGCGTAGGATAACCCGAAGGCGCCTAAACCATTCCTGAAAGTTACTGCCGGTGAGGATGTTGTCTTTATCCAGAATTGATCGCAGAGAAAATGTGGTTGATGTGTTTGTCATTTTGATTCTACAATTTAAAAGAGCATATTCATCAGTACTTTCTTGATTACATTTTATGAGAAATAATAAATTTTATTAAGTCTCCCACAATTTTATCAATTCCCAATGGCCCTCACCATTGAACTCGGAATGTCTAGTTGCTTTGACATTCTAATGGCAAGGATCCATATTTCCCTTCGCATAACCCCAACAAGGGTTGGTCAAGCTATTTAAAGGTATTTAGGTAGGCGGGTCTTTGCCAACTGTGAGCTTACAGTTCCTTGATCTGTTGAGTGGACTCCCCAATCCTAAAATCCTGACTTGGATTTCCTCAACTCTTGCCTCCAATATTACATCAAGTCTAGCAAGGGCTACTTCTCTTGATGTAATATTGTTAAGTCAACCCGAAACCTTTCATAAGGGCTTCCTTTATAAAAGTAAGTGTCCCAACAAGGGTTGGTCAAACACATAGTTTTATTGAGTCTTGCCCTTAATCAAGTAACGGAAGGCTTGGTCTGACTTAATATGGTATTTGAGGGATTTTATTCTTTATGCGTATCTTTGCATTATCACATGCTTGTTAATATTAAGTGATGCTTGCTTAAGTGATTAACCATGTTCCGATAATGTATACGCATAGACCGGTTTTTATTTTATTCCATATTTGCATGCTTGTTCATTTTATTAATTATGTGATCGCGACAACACATGCATAATATATAAACCATGCAATCAGACCGAAATAAAATAAGATGGCATGATCATGAGCTTCTATTTGGTTAGCTTATCTAGCGGTTTTGATAAGCTTACCCTGACCTAGGGAAAACACCTTGAACCTGATGGTTCATGTTTTGCAGCTCCCACCTGTCCACCTTTGTATCTTCTTGTGTCGTTTTCGCCTTGGCTTCGGGATTTGAACCGTCTCCTCTGGCTTGGGAGATCCTCCATTACATGGGTTTACATTAAAGAAACCATGGGCACGCAGGCCCTACATTTTATTGGAAGAAGGCTCGCAGGCCAACAAATTTAAATTAAATAAATTTAAATGAAACCATACACATACAAAGGGTCTTTGGTCTAGCTCATGATCATCCATAGTATGCAACGACATTTACGCATATTTAGAATTCAAATTCTATTAATCGTTTTATTTAAGATAAGGCGCGCTCGAATTCAATTAATTATGATCTTATAATTAATCAATTCGTTATCTTAAATTCCTTTCTGAATTTACTTGAGATTCTTCTCATCCATATTCCTTGTACGGGTCTTTGTACATTGGAGGAAACCTGGTGAAATTCCATTTCTGGAAAGTACACGGCGTGTAGTTTATAATTACACGGCGTGTATTTTTCTTTTCACCCTTTGTCCAAAGTACACGCCGGGGCTTTGGCGTGTTTTTTCTGAACTTTGGAATTTTAGAGTACATGGCATGTAGATGAATCATACACGGCGTGTACTTCCTTGTTACGCGGTAACCGGCCTGGTGATCCCGTATACGCGGTACGCGACTTATCTTTGTACACGGTTTCACCTGGGTCGGAACGGACTACACGGCGTGTTGTTCCAACATACACGTCGTGTATTCCGGTTTCCACGCGCCGTTCTATTCTGGTCAACACGGCGTGATTAAAACTTAGGCATAATCAATTCACACGACGTGGTTTGGCGGACCAGTGCCGTTTCGTTGAACCTAAGTACACGGCGTGTAGTTTTAATTACACGCCGTGTAATCCCATGTTGTACAGACAGAAAGAGCGGCTCCTCCGGATGAGTTCCTCTTTTTTATTTTAATCATAATTAAAATTAAAAGGTCGTTTCTCTGATATGAATCGAGAAACGAAGGAGGAAGAATAGATCTCGTTAATTTAGATTTATAGAACGATTTATTTCGAATTGAATCAAATATGAATGCGTAAATTATCAACGAAAATTAAATAACTATAATCAACGTTGTAACCTCCCTCTGATACCATTTGAAGGTTCCGGGCGCAGTGGAAGCGCGTGGGTGGATGTGCCCACTTGGCTTTTTGTCATTAGCAATGATCAATCCGGGATCAATACGATGATAAACGCCAGTCTCCACGGATCGAATCACAGAAAAAGACAAAGAAGATGGTTTTTCCCGGAACCACAAACAAGGATCGTTACAGGTTGATTATAATTAATTTAAATAATTATAAAGAAATACCTTTTGGGTGTTCTTTCTTCGTTGATGTTCTCAATCACGTTGTCAATGTGATCTGTCGTTGCGCCGCAGAAGCCAAGTGTAGACTCCCTCTAGCGGTGATCCACACGTGTACCTCGTATCACTGGACGTCGCCAAAAGATTCTCCGGGTGCTAGCGTGGAGAAGCCTTTGCTTGCGTTGTCCGCCTTAGATTGTCTTGATCCGATGGAAGAGGATCTCTCTCGGTCTTGAGAGCGTTCTTGGAGGAAGAGGTTCTTTCGACCTTGAAAGAATTCTCCAGAGATGTTGTGCACAACGATTCTCTTGTATCAGAAAAGAGTTGGTGTTGTGAGGATATTTATAATCGGGTGTGTGGGGTTATAGAGTTATGACAATAAATAAACGCGTTACGCGTTTTATTTATTTCATTGACTCTTTATTTAAAACCCCATGTCGAATAAATAATTCCTTGACATGCGCCCACGCTGATTATAATAAATATCATTTAAAACAATATTATATCCTCAAAATCCCAACTAAAAAAAACTACACGGAGTGTATTAATAAATACACGGCGTGTACTTGTTTTTCATTGAAAACTACACGGTGTGTACATTAAATGTACACGGCGTGTATATCTTGTTTTCATTTATTCATTTCCTTTCCAAAATAAAACTACACGGCATGTAATAATAATACACGACGTGTACTTGTTTTATTTTCTTTTTCCTCCATCATTTAAAACAACTTAGGCTTCCTTGAATAATTATTAAACCATGTACGAGAATAATCTTTATTCAACTTGAGATACTTGGATACACTTAGTGTGTGACCATCTAGGCCTCTTTCTCGTTGGCATTAGGCGGGCTTGCCTAAAGTCCAAGATTACTGTCTAGCAACGGGTCAAGGCACCCAAGAGAAAGAAGTTGACGCCGCATTGACGTATCACCTCATACGAGCGCTTACTGTGTAATTTAATCCCTTTGTCTCAATATCTCATCAAGCAGGTTTCATGGCAGTGTCATAAACCTATATGCTTGATATGTTGTTCTTTGACTACCTGAAATAAACTCATCGTTTACACCATGGCCATGGAATTTAATGCGACAGTTCTATTTAAATCAAAGGGCCGAGATATCAACTTCCAGAAATGGAAGGGACAAATCCTTCCTTGACTTATCCATTAACAACATGTCACTCGTGACGCACCCAACGTACCCTACTTCCCGCCAACTATCTGCGTGACAGTTTTCGTCAGTAAATCTAAGTGCGCGAGTCATGACATGAGTTAATGATAATCTTCCAGTCCAAGGACCATTACACACGCTCGTAGATAGCAATATCCGATGACACCAAGACATGCAGAATTACTACTGGCGGGTCTATTCTCATAATCTCCCATCTTGGAGATTACCAAGTGCGAACTCCATGAGAGAGAGTCTCGTCTTCTTATGAGTACTCGCACATGACGGTCTGTATACTATGTGTCCTATCATAGTATGTCATCCAACCGAAGAACTTTATTTAAGAATATTTTTATAGCATTTCAAGGTTCTCATCAAAGCGGGGATCTGCTATGACCTTATTAATGCAACAAATATTTCAGGACATTATTATATTATAGTCATGCAGAACAATGAACAATATATAATAAGTGAACATTTATGTAATCAAAGTACAAAACAGTTGGTTCTGAGGACACCAACCCTTACATCACAGAATGAGTGAACTCTGCACTAAATCCCAAATATGCAGAAGATATAACTCACCATCCTCAGATGAAATATTTTAGTTTTCAGATTCAAAGTTTCAATTTTTTGGTGAAGGAATCCACAAGGGGATGCAGTTTTCAGAAACAAGGTAGTTGAGAGAATTTGTGGGAGTTTTGAGTTCAACAAGAAATATAGTATAGTAAAATTGACATAGGACCCCTATATATAGGAATGGTACCCTCATATGTGTTCACCCTTATACCAAAAACTAGTCCCAGTAATTCCCAGTTTCTATATCAAAATAGACTCTTCTTCATCTTGATCAGAACCCATTGTGATGGGGGCATTTGTTGGGTCCTGAAATCATTATAAGGGAAATTCAAATTATCCCGTGGATTTGGAAAAGGAAGGAATAAAACTTAAGGAAAAATTTTAAGGAAGAAATTTTGAAGGAGTGAAAATAGAAAAAGATAAATGCCATGCCACTGAGTATATCATCCCATAGACTTCTGCTCCACATAACGATCACTAGCCATCTACGAACTAAATAGTTCATAGGAAGGATATAACAATGCTTCCCCCTACAAGAAAAAGAAAATAATTTATGAGAAAGAGGTGAAAAAATAAACTCTGAACATGAAATCCCCCTCAAACTCAATTTTTTCATGGGAAGGGTTAATCCGTTGGGTTCCTACGAACGAAATGGAGTTTTTTGTGGGGCCGAGGTGGTGATTATCACCTCTAAAAATGGTGATCCTATAATCCTTTTGATCAAGTCATCCACAGGATGGGTTTCTTCAACAGTATTTTGCAAAAGAGGGATAATGGACTCATCTTAGATGACTAGCTAGGTTGGTATCTAGTTCCCCAAATATCTATAAACAGAGAATAGAGAGGAATCTTGGAGGGAGAGATCAAAATTTCAGTTGATTGATGAAGGTATAGAGGAAGAGAGAACCATAAAAGATAGATCCTTTTGATGAATCCCTACAGTTAAAAACCACCACAAAACATTAATAAGGAGAAACTAAACTAATTGAAAAACTGTGAACCCCACATCCCTCACAGATATATTTCTCGTGAGGCATAAAATCAATCTACCCTTTGCAATCAAGCATCCAACATAACCAATATCTTTATGGGAAGAACCCTACCCCGCATAGAGAATCACTAAATGGATGTAACTCTACCCTGTGTAGCATCATTCTATTCAGATGAAACCTGACTCTTCATAGAAAATCACTACATAGATCAAACCCAGGTCTCCATACCACCATGGTATGTGGATAGTCTCCCTACTTGAATGGAAATAGTCTATGTAGAGGAAAACCCATCCCATGTAAGGATATTCTATGTAGAATGAGGTATCCTATAGAGTTATACCCTCCAATTCCAGTCATCTCCTTCCGTTTCCATTGTATCATCAATATCCCCTCCATAAAACAGTCCCACAACATTAGGAAAAAGCCTCTCCCAAAGCCACCATACATGTACGATGAGATGATCAGGTGTATCAACACATCCCTCTGTGTTTACATACCCATGGGAAGAAAAGTCACAAGAGTAATCCACACAATAGGAATGACCCTCGAAATGTACCTAAGTTTACATTTCCCTGGTAAACCTGGTTCCAAACACGGGGATGATCATGTTAACCTCCCTGTTCTAGGGAGTATGTGGAATAACTAGACATTCTCTTTGATAAGGGACATTATCTTTGATAAGGGTCAGTATTAAGAAAAGAATATCACACTTTTGTTTCTTTTTGAAAAAGAAATGATGCTCCTTTGCTTTCCTAAAACTAATTTTAAGGCACTCCCACTAAGGTAATCCCCTATATTTTATAATAGGAGGAGGCTCTCTTTGTCCTCTTTATCTCATCCTAATACATATATAGATAGATCTAAAAATGTGACAATACTGGATATGAAAACAAGAGAGTAAATTGGCGCACTCAAATCCCCCCTCTCTTCCCCATTGGGCACCTGCACCATCAATAAATGGATAAAGAGGGTTGTGTGGTCAGTAGATCTATTTCTTTATCTCACTTCACACACCGAGCATGACTCCTGTGGTCTTAGAGATTAGTGGATACCATGACATCCGCTTGTACCCAAACTTAAAGTGGGACTTATCTGCATATCTAAGACCCAAACATAATCAAATGGCCTCATTCCATTCATAAGTCCCAATCATATCATGTTCAACAAAATGGATATCTTCAATGCGTAAGCCCCAATCATAAATGGGTATCCCCCATGAATAAGCCCCAAATCTAATATAACCAAGGACATTACTCTTTTAGTGGGCCTCTTATAGAGTGTAATCCCCTATATTATCCCATTAATGGCCATATTCCATGTATAAGCTACATATTTCAGAACTATGTGGACTTTGATTCCCAATTAACTGGTATACGTAGAAAACCACCCTGAGGTTCAAGCCCAAAACTATTATCATCACGTCAGTTCACTCTTAACTTGAAAACATGAAATTAAACTAAATGGGTCACTGAAATACATGGGATTTGATTTACAAAAAATAGGGATATGTAGGAAGCCTCCATCAGGTCCAAACCCAACTCCCAAATCCACCCTAATGTTCTCTGAGAACACCCCCGATAGGGTCAGGTCTGCCGAGAAGACCACAAATCTTCTAGGTCCCTTGGGCCACCTCGATATAAGTCCAATATTAAAAATTGACTAGGAACCATCCACCAAGATTTACTCACTGTATGACTCTAAAATGTGTGGATGAGTCCTCATCAAACAACCATAAAATGTGATGTATCCAGTTATGTGGTACCGAAATATGTGGGTTCTGATTCCATTCATGAGGATACAAAAGAAACCCATATTATGGGGTTGATCTGAACATTGAAACAATTAATATCCCCTTAGATGTCGATAAACTCCAGAGCACCTCACTATGTGGCATGAACTCACATTATCTCAGTAGAAGACTAAGGATTTCCTGATCTATCCACAAAACTGCCACATTGTTGAATAACCTAGGATACATAAAAATACCTTCATTAATGAATATCACAAGATTCATATAGATAATTATAAACCCATGTGTATTTATGATTGATCTTACCTAGGGTTAATGTGCAGACACATTTTTTGGAATGAACCATTGATTCTTGAACATATTAACATGGCTTAAATATATAAGAGAGTCCCAAAATAGGAAATAGTATCCCCATAAAGTGTGTGATGATATTGAGTTCCCATACTTTAGACCAATGTGAGGTATTAAGTTTTGTTGGCCAAATCATCCAATTAGGGTCTACCTTTAGAAAGCAGGTCCATGGATCTTGGATGTATGAACCGTTAGGTGTTTCTGGATCCATGAACAAACTCATTAGAGACCATTCATAAGTGAAATTTTCATCAGAAACAAAAATGGTGTATCTAATATGAACAAGACTTATACTATGACACCTCCTTCACAAGATAAAAAGAGTTTACTTCCCAGTCCCTCTCAGACCATTTTTTCCCTCATTAATGATATTTTCATTAGAGAAAATAATCTAAAGAAATATTATTTCTAATAGGATGAAAATATATATATTTATTCAATTGGTTAATAATTACACAAATTTCATTATTACCTCAATATGTCCTCAACAAGAGAACAAAAAATATATGGATATATTCTACTATTTTCATTATGGCATTTGGAAAGGTTCAAAAATTCCCTTTGATAGTTTTTATTAGAATTTAACCTAGTTCAAAGTAGAACATTTCATAGTAAAGTTAGTTATGAATTTCTTCATTATTTACCACCAATAATATCTGTAAAGGTATAAATACATCATAGTTCTACTTGGATGAATAGAAAACCAAGAAATATTAGATTTACTTAATAATCACTTCTTCAAATGGGAATAAAAATGAATATATAATCTTTTTATGAATTTAAAGACAACTTATTTTTCAATGACTAATTTAAAATAGTTACATTAACTAACCAATTATACCTTTTCCTATAGAATACGATCCTCCTTCTAAGATTGCTTAATTCTTTCTGACTATGAAAACTATACTAACACCTGAAACAAAAGAGGGAAAGTTCATTCACGCATAGTTTATTGACCAATATTTATCCAATAATTTACCAAAGGATCATGTTATAAATATATAATAGTTAATTATGATTTATCATTTTTAATTAAAGAATCATCTACCCTATTTTATTTTCTTAGATGGTAATGAATCATGTAGTCATAATCTTTAATTAGTTCCCTACATAGTATTTTCCTTATGTTCAACTCTTTTTGACTGAATATATACTTAAAACATTTATTATTAGTATATATTTCATAATTTACTCCATATAAATGATCTATCTATATTTTAAATTAAAAACCACAATTCCCAGTTCAAGGACATGTGTCAGATAATTTAGCTTAGTAAGTTTCAGTTGACATGAAATATAAAAAACTTCCCCATCATTTTGTATCAAAACACAACCAAACCCTTTAAAGAAGTATCATTATAGATAAAAAAGTCACTATTTAGGAATATCAGGGCCAAAACTAGATAATTCATTAGTCTTATTTAAAATTACTAGAAACATTCATCACACATTTTTTTTCTAGATAAATTTAACTACTTTTCAATTAAATTTAGTTAGTTGTATAGATAACCAATAATTTTTTTCAAAAAATCATCAGTAGTAACATGATAATATAGGAGAACTATGAGTCTTTGTGAAATTATTTTGTCTAGGTCACTCCTCAACCACTATAGTTTTCTCTAGATAATCAATTATTCAATCTTTATTTACAATTTATATAGGGAAGGAATCTTTCACAACCAAAACTCAAATTTACTAAATTTTACATATAACTTATTTTTTTCAAGGTTTTTAGAACAATCCTCAAGTGTTTTTCATGATCATCATAAATTTTAAAATATACTTAAATATCATAAATGGATGAAAAAACAAATTTATCCAAAAAATATTGAAAAAAATATTTTCATAAGATTTATAAACACTACTGAAGTATTTGTTAACACCAAGGGAATAACCACAAACTCATAATTCATATAACTAGTCTGAAATTACATCTTCTGAATGAAATCATCCTTCAACTTTAGGTAATAGTACCTAGAATTGAGATCAACCTTAAAAAAATACCGTCATCCCTAGTACTGATCAAAAAAGTCATCGATATGAGGAAATGAATATTTATTATTAGTATTAATGTTATTAAATTGTTTATAATAAATGCATATACTTATTAAACCATCATGAATTTTAATAGAAAAGACAATATCACCATGAGGATAATTTATAAGAAAAATAAAACCTTTATCATGAAACTCTAATAAATGCCTTTTTAATTTCAAAAGTTATAATTGCTAAATTCGATAAGGAGGAGTCAAAATTTCATATCATCAAAAATTAAGTCAATAATAAATTCAATTTACCAATAGGTTATAATGGAAAGTAATTCATTAGGAAATATATCTAGATATTCATTTACTATAGTAATATCACTAATTTTAACAGTTTCCTTATTCTTAGAAATATGTGCAAGATAACATTCAATCCAATTTCTAATAAAATTTTCAGCTTCATGATATGTTATAAAAGGTATGAATTTAATCTTCTATAAAAACTAAAAATCATTACAAAAAAACTTTTATAGCTCTATAAAATATATGATCATGATAAATAGAATTCCAATCCATACCTAGAGTAACATTGAACTCTAAAAGGGGTAATAAAACAAGGTTTATTGGTAAATACCTTCAATAGAAGATAACATGAAGATAATTATAATTTATTTTCTCTCAATACTGAACCCATTTTTTTATCAAATGTTTTGGATTCATTTTATAATTTGAAATTTCCAATTTATCAGTACATTTATCATAAATAAAAGAATATGTAGTTCCAAAATCAAACATAACTTTCAAATAATAGAAATAAACAAGAAATGGACCTAATAACACATCACTGGATATTACAAACTATACTTAAGTAGTCAATAAAATTTTTAGATAGACCTTTATTATTGTTACCTTGATGAATTCCATCCTTTATTACTATCTTTAGACAAGTGCTCGTATAATGAACTATATCATCAAAATTAAAGCATCATACAACCATCTTTTCAATATTTTTTGCATAATTTTATTTGCAGTCACAAGACACATGTACAAAATTTCAACATAGAAAACACATTCTAAATTAAAAATACATTCCTATAGATTCTATTTACCACACTTCTCATCAAATGGAAACTTTATTTTCTTACCTTTATATTTATTCAATGTATTATTACCCATTACCTTTTATATGGACCACTTTTTCATCTTATTATCTTAGAATACTTT
This sequence comes from Viscum album, assembly GCA_963277665.1. Classification (NCBI taxonomy): domain Eukaryota; kingdom Viridiplantae; phylum Streptophyta; class Magnoliopsida; order Santalales; family Viscaceae; genus Viscum; species Viscum album. The sequence continues at coordinate 1,931,304,623 of OY728123.1, forward strand.
ATCATTAAAAAAGTCTATTTATACATTATTATCATATCAATGAAGCTTCTCATAACATTTTAATTCATGAGAATCCAGTGATCTTTGATGCCTGGGCTTATATTATAAGTCAAAATAATTATTTTTACTATCAAAATCCCAAATACAATTTGGTGTGTTGCTTTTTAATAAGGTGAAGTTTACTTTTTATGTGGTTACTGAATATTTCTCCTTATACTTAAAATCTCATAGTTGATTTTATATTCTATGTTGATAAATTTTAGGAAAATACTTCTCAAATAAAATTTTCTTAAATTCATCCCATTCCAAGGCGTCAATATCTTTTATTTCTTTGATACTCTTAACTGTTGACCTATACTGATTGGATTTACCTTCAAAATGGTAAGTTTTAAGATTTGAATTTTAGTGTCATAAAAAATATTTGAATTGGAATATTTTCTCCAAGGATTTAACCCTTAATTAATCTATCATAGGTTCAGATGATCCAACGAATGATTGAGTGTTCCATTTCTTGAATTGATATATAATGGAAATGTTTCTCTATGATGAATGTGGGTACTCTCTCACATGGAAAAAACCACCATTTATAACCTATGTTAACTGATCCATCACAAAAATAAATTTCTATGTTTGAATTTAAACTATTAAAAGTTGCTTATTTGGAAGGATATTGTTATCTTCATGTATTCCTACTTCAGCATCCCTATTACATTTATGGAAATCCATTCTAAAGATATATTGATTAGATGAAGAAACATGGTAATCTTAAAATTCTATATCATGTAAATATAACCATAAATTAAAATATGTCGAGGTTATTCTATTAATATTATCCTAACCTTTAAATTTACCTAAACCTTCCTTTTAATACCTATAATAAAGGACCAACCTTAAAAAATTGCATAATCTTGAGTTTTGAATCAAGAATTCATTTTCTAGAATTTCTGAAGACATTTTTAGGTTTATAGTTTTCTTGAATTATGTCATTACTTTTACATTACAAACCGATAAACTAAAAATTGGGAACTTAAACTCAGTATCTATTTTTTTCACAATACAACACTTTTAAAATGAAACGTGTTTTCTTTTTATAAAGAATATCCACTATTTTCATCTTGACTTCATTATTGTTCATTTTCATCTATAAACCATGTGAAAAATATTCTAAAACTTGGTATGAGCACAAAAATATCAGTAAGGGGAACATACAAAGGAATAAGGTGACCTGTTAGTCTTTTTTAAAACTATGATATCTTATAAGAGAGTTTTTCTTTAACAAAATAATCATTGAGGTCAAATAATGTTTACATACCCATTAAATAAAATTTACTATAAAAAGTTTTATATAAAATTCATAATAAAAATTTTTAAAGGAAAAATCATAATCAATGGGGGTTTATTTGAAAACATAAGAACCCATGAAAAACATAGTCTAAAAAACAACCCTTTTTTACATATAAAGGGTATAATCATACATTAAAAAATATCATTGGATTAACTTATAAAATAATAATAATTACATTAAAAATCAGTAGAAATCATAGAAAATTCATGCAGTTAACTTGGAACATCATCACCATAGAACTCTTACAAGAACCCTTATAAATTAAATAACTTACTCAGTTAATTACAACATAATTATTTAGAGAACATAATATTTACCCAATAAATTGGAGAGACATATCGTGATCAACTATCATAATAAGTAACACACTAGTACTATTATATACATAAAATACAAAAAATGTTCCATTTTTATAATCAAACTCATAAAAATAACTTTTCAACCCATTGGTAAATTATTTTCATATATTGATATATCAATTTCCATTAAAACCACATTTTGAAATCTAAAATTATTAGAATAAAGTGAATATGAGGTTTTCATTGAATAAAAAATGCAACATTGTAATGAAATCCCAATATAAAATAACAATTTTTGTGGTTGGAAAATTCATTGATGCCACATGCATTAAAAACATTTCTTTCGTACTTTGTAAAGAATATTAAAAATTCCATATGAAATATATAGAAAGATTCATTTCTAAGAACTTTTTAATAAATACATAGGAGTGGAATAATTAATTTTTAGTTAATTTATTTAAATATTTAGACATCCATTAATTAGTATGGACATAGAGAAAAAATATTTGAAATAAATATTAAAAAAAATTTAAAAACATATTTCAAGATACAATATCTATTACAACTTGATAAATTTTAAATCAATGATTATTTGAAGTAAATAATATTGAATGGATTTTTTTATCATTTAGTTTTTATATAATAATTGTAAAATACATCCATAATTTAGTGTATATACCTTATAAAAGAAAACATGTGGTGGAAATAGGTTAAGTATCAAAGGAAGAGAATTGAGACTAGATATCCATTACCTTGAGTCTGACTTATTACATACATTTTTTAGGTCCACTAGATTAGATACAATGAGGGTGGGTGGGGGTGGGGGTGGGAGTGGGGTGAATTAGGGTATGACAGATTTAAAAAAATTCCCCTTTTGATCTTGTTTCATTGTTAGACAGAACTCTCTTCTCTCTCCTTCACATTGTACAGTATGAACAAATCTTAAATCAAGCACATGAAACAACAATTTTACTTGGTTCAAACTCATTGGGATACATCCATGGGCATACACTGACAATGTGTCGATGTACAAAACCCAGTAAAAGTGCACTGCTATTTACAAAGTTTGGAGTAGACTCACTATTCCCCATGGTTTACAACCACTCACAATACGAAAGATCACTACCCTCTCAACTGAAGTGTGATAACTTCTTCTTCATAAGATCCATTAAAAATTTAAATAGTTGTAGGTCCCATCATTTTCAAAAATGAATGCATATTCCTCTGTATGTAGATGCTCTATTGAAGTTAAACTTTCATTGACAGATGAATACAACTTTACCACGGGCGTATCGAGTAATATTCTAACTTTCACACAACCCAAGAATGACCGGTATGTTTCTCTAAGCCTGGTGCATAATTGTTACCAAACCAATTATGTGAAACTACCTTCTTTAACTTAAAACTTTGGAGACTCAAACCCTTTTACTCCCAAACCAATATTTGCACGCAACTATCAACTGGCGCGCAACTTATGAATAAATTTATACTTGTGTGACCAAACCACCACTTGCATGTCCAAACCTACTTGTGTGATTGAGGCTTGAATTCTATCTAAGTGTTGAGCTTCATATTAAATGAGGAGGGGTGGAACTCTATTTATAGGAATTTTTGGCACCTTGAGCATGACCTATATGTTTCCTCCCTGCTTGCAGGTCCAACCGCCTAAGCCTCTATCGTTCTAGTCACCATGAATGCCCAGACAAAAACTTGGCCGTCTCTATTTCCTTTTCCATATTCTGATATTTTGATGTTGAAAAACATATGGTGTGTAACATTCCAAGTCTCCATGACACTGATGTGCAAGTCCCTTTTCCAAAAACACTTTTCTCCATTTTTTGTTTTTGAGGCATAAAAATTTGGAAAGCACTAGAAAACAATGCCACCATGTTTATAATCATTTTGTACCACCTACAGATCGTCCATTCCTTTGTTGATGTTCTTCTTACAATAATGTATTGTCAATAACATCTCTTTAACTTGAAAACTAACCATGTAAACCCCCATTTTTAAAAAATGGAACATTGTGGTCTTCTTTGTCAACAAACAGAACATGGAGGCCAACTTTGTCAACAAACACAACAACCCCATAAATTATTCAATGACGTCTTAAGGGATTTCCCCCCCAAAAATATCCCCCTTTGGGTTTGTTAAAAACTCTTTCATAAAATAATACCTCATTAATGCTTCATCCTCCATTCACCTCTTTCAATTTCAATAGTGATCAGGGATTCACTCAACACATACTCTAAGCCCACATGAGCAATTATCAGCATGAGAAAAAAGAGTAAATGAAAAGGTCATAAATGAATCACTTTATTTCTAACACCAATTATTGATACCAAACTGATACCAATTGATGATCGCTAGAAACCTTCTGACATAATTTCAACACCACTCTTCAGCTTCTATCACATTTCTCAGTTGTCGTGATATCTATTCTTTGATCGATCACTTTTAGTGATGTTAGATTTAATAGTCTTTTTATGCACTCCTTGGGTTCTTGTGTTTTCAAAGATAATCTCTAGCTGATTACTTCAAACGCCATATACTCCCATCATGGCGATCCCCTTATCAGCTTCTTCACCTGTCTTGATAAACACCCCTATCTCGCTGCTCCACCTACCAGTTTCTCCTAGTCTCTTTGAAAAAAGACATATTATTCATTATTTAGCCATAGCTTAACCCCCTTTATGAGTCACTCATTTTCTACCCCTTTTTCAAAATACCCAAAGGTCACTCCTTTGTAGTATACAATAGAGCAGAGAGAAAAAATTAGTACAGTAAAGAAAATACACCATACCTCGGAGAGAGGGGGTCCACATCCACACTATTTCAAGTGAAAGGAGTCGAATGGACTCCCAACTCCATTAGATGTCTCTCAAAAGATTCTCTGGGTAAGGCCTTTCTTAGAATATCGGCAACCTATAACTCTGTAGGCACGTACTACAACTTCATGATTCCCTTCTCAACATTCTCCTTGATGAAATGATATTTTATCTCAATGTTATTTTTCCATGAGTGATGGAAGATATTTTTGATAAGATTTATAGGACATGAGTTATCACACTAGATTCTGATTCGAGACATCACTTCAACTCCCATATCATCAAGAGGCTGCTTCATCAATAATAACTGTGTGCATGCTTGAGTGGCTGCAATGTAATCATCTTCTACGGTGCTCAATGAAATGAAATTTTGTTTCTTTATTATCCAAGAAATATACAATCCATCAAGATAGAATGCACCTCCTAAAATTTATTTTCGATCATCTGCTGATCCAGCCCAAACTGCATCAGTATATCCCAAAAACTGTGACTGAGTTTTGTCATTATAAACAAAGTCTAAATCTACTGTGACCCTGATATATCAAAGTATTATTTTCACCACAATCATGTGGCTTTCCTTAGGATTGCTATGATATCTCACCACTTGGTATGTAGAGAATACAATGTCAGACCATGTCACTATCAGATATTATAGTCATCCAATGATTTTCCTATGCTCTGGGATATTAACTGCCTTGCCTTTATCATCCTTTGATAGTTTCATCTAGGTAGCAACCGAAGTCTTAATCTCTTTGGATTTTTTCATTCCAAATCTATTTAGAATGTCCTTTTAATATTTGTATTGAGTGATTAATGTGATGTTTCTACCCTATTTCACCTGTAAACCGAATAAAAATGTCAATTCATCAATCATTGACATTTCAAACTCATTTTTCATGAATTAAGAAAATTATCTGCATTGTGCTCCATCTGATCCTCAAAATATTATGTCATAAATAAGGTCTAGAAAAATAATCCTATGATTACATTCATTTTTGAAATAGAGATTATAAAAAACTCCAACATGGTGAAATCCAGTCTTCTTAAAATACTGATCAAGCCTCGAGTACCATGCTCTTGGTTCTTATTTCATCACATATACAACTTTCTTCAATTGAAAAAATTTGTTCATATCTTCATGAATTAGAAAACCATATTGTTTCTCAATATAAACTTCTTTTTCTAGAACCCCATTAAAAAAATACAAATTTGACGTCCATCTAGAACACTTTGAACTTCCGTTGCACTACAATGGCTAGGAATATTCTGATTGTCTCCAGCCTAGAAACTGGTGAAAATGTCTTATTAATATCTATACTCTCTATATGGGAGTATCTTTTGCACACTATTCATGATTTGTTTCGAATCACTGATCCATCTCCATTCATCTTGTTGCGAGAGACCTGTTTAGTCATGATAACATTCTTATCTGCTAGTCTCAAAACAATCTCCCAAGTCTGAATCTTCTCAATATGATCTAGTTCTTCATTCATCGTCTAAACCCAATTTTCATCTTCAGCTGCAGAAACAAAATATTTAAGTTCAACTTGAGATAAAATTGATGTCTACTATAGTGAATTCACTATTCTAGTTTGAACTGATGCTGTCTGATCACCAATGATGTTCTTCTTGTCAATTTCAGCTTGACTATTTGGATTACTTATAGATATAGACATGAATTCTTATTTTTCATCATCAGTATCTTCTTTTGAGTTAGCATGTACTACTTCGGATCCCCTATATTAGTTTACTCTTCATCAATTTAATCAAGAAACAATTAACTGTTCTTTTGAGTATTCTCTTAATTTTCCAAAAAAGTGACATCATTGCTCCCAACTACCTTTTCTATCCTCTTGTTAATGTATTTGTATTATTTTCTTTTTCCTGATTAGCCAAGGAATATCCCCTCATCTCCATGTGACTCAAATTTTCTATGTTTTTATTTTTTGAGAATAAATAACTTACTTCCAAAGATTCAAAAGTATTTTACTATTGGATTCTTTCCATACCACAAATCATAAATAGTCTTTCCTTCCTTCAGACACAACAAAGCCCTATTAGAAATATAGACTGATGTCAAAACTGTTTCCTTCCAAAATGTCACTAGTAGGCACTTCTCAATGAGCATCGTTCTGGCTATGTTCTTGATGATCCGATTTCTCTTTTCAACCACTCTATTCTGTTGGGGAGTTCTCCCTAAAGAAACTTGATTCATTTTCCCATATTTCTCAAGATATTATTTAACCTAACTATTTGTGAATTCTATTCCATTATCAGTATGAAACATCAGAATTTTCTATCCAAGCTTCCTTTTTCAATCCCTCTGGTACTACTTTAAATAGCTAAACACATCAGACTTATGGGAAATAAAAAATAATTATTCCATTCTACAATAGTCATTAATGAAAAAAAACATAGTACCTCTTTATATTAATTTCTCTTAGTGTAATAGGCATACAAACATCAATATGAACCAATTAGAGAACTCTTGTTGAATTCTTTTCCTTTACCTTATACTTCTTTCTGATGACCTTTCCTTGTTGGAATACATCCCATGTGTGAGTGAAATCTTGTGATATCTTAGGGATGTCTCTATCCTCACAATTTACCAAATCTTCTAGGGATGGCTGTCATAGATGACCAAGTTGTTTATTCCACAACTTTTTTTCTTCCACTCTAGATAAAAAACACATATCTTCTTCTCTACTTACCAGTTATAGATTCACCTTTGTTCTTTTTACCTCTAGTATAATTGTACTATATCTTTCCTTGATGATACATGTCTTCTTAGTATACCATATAGAATTCCTTGAGTCACACAGTTGACTGAAATTGAGAAAATTGTGACTGAGACCTTATACAACCCAGACATCAACACATATTATTTCCCCCTCAAACCTGGCCTTTATTGATCCAATTATCTACAAACCTTCATCATTTTCAAACTTGAAAACTTCTTCTTTTCCATATTTTATGCCTGTAACTAGATACTTATTTCTTGTCATGTGAGACGTGTAACCACTGTCAAGGATCCATACACCCGAATGGTCTGATACTTTAATGGAAATTTTTTCAACCACTTACTTCTCTTATATCTTATTCTTGGTCTATATTTTTTTCTTTACTATCATAATAGCTTGAAAATTATGATATTTCTCAGAGTATGATGGACCGAATTCATCTTGAAAAGCTACAAATCTATTTTTCATTTTCAACTCACCTGTTGGTTCATTGATCTGTTGCTTGCAAACATTTTGATTCTGGTTTGGAACATTCCTCTGCATGGTCGATGTAAAATATCTTAGAATGTGACCAAATCATCCACACCAAAAATAGTGTCTTTCAAAATATGTTTTAGAGAACTGATATCTATTTGGATACCACCTCTGTTTTTGTGCCCTTAAGTATCTTCTGGCTATAGAAGACACATTTTTTGAGTGTCCCATCTTTCTAAAAAAATAACACCTGATTAAAGGTTCATTCCTGCATGTCACTTATATACTACCATAATTCCATTGATTTCTTTTAATTTTCTAATTCTACTTTATACCCACATCAATTTTCATTCTCGGTACTGGCGCTTGTGATCTGACTTCAACCCTAACTGCTTTTTGTTTCTGATCGAGCCCCAAATCATCCTTTACATCTGATATTGATTGATACTTCTTTCATACCAAACCACAAGACTTTTCTTTCATCTTTTCAATATTCTAAATGATCTGGTTTCCCAATAACATTATAGTAATCAGAAGTTTTTATTGGTCCTTAACGTTTTGTCGCAGATAGACAACTTCTCCTTCAAGTTCATCAATACGCTTGATTTTATCTTTCGTTGTGTTATTCAAGTAATTGATATCCATTTCCTGTTCTTCAATCTTAATTTTATACTCACTAACAGATTTTAAGTCCCCTAGTGTTGATGAATTGAGTTTCTCTATTTCTTCCATCATCTTAGACTTTTCTTTTTCCTGCTACTGCATATAGAGTTTAGAATCCTGAACTACTTTGTTGGATTTCTTTGTTTTGTCTCCCCAAACAAATATCTCTTCAAGAGAATCCTCTAACTCATATTTCATATAAACTATTACTTAAACTTCTTCTTCTTCATCAATGTGAATTTCTTCCTTTTTCTGAATACTACCGACCAGTACCACTATAGAATTTTCTCTAAAATATTTGGAGTTCTCTATCTCTTCAACCTCCTCAACCTCAAACTCATCTAAACTGTCACATTCTTGTGAAAGGGTATTCTTCTTCTTAAAGAAATTTTTCTTGAACTATTTCTTTCCTTTACCATAGGCTGAAGACATCTTATTTAGAATTTCAACTTCATCATCATCATTATCCTTTGGAACGTTTTTGGGTCACCTTGTTGCAATATGACTAACCTTTCCACATCTAAAGTAGGAAAGTGGTATTTTACCTTTAAACATTCCTTTTCAACATTGAAAATTTAAGGAAAGGAATGACATCATCTTATATATCTCTTATTCATCCCAATAATCATTAATAGTGAGATTTTTCATAGCATTGAATGCCACCTCTTTGGATTTTCCCCTTTCCATAACATCATTATCATCATTTCGCATTTCATATGAAACAAGGTTACTATGCAAGTTTTCTAGTTTTAGTTCTTTTCGATCCTTGTCTTCAAATACTAAAATATTTTTATTGAAGTGGGGTGGAATTTTCATCAGGATACACTTCACAATATTTATGTCTTCAATGAATTCACCAAGACCTCGCATGTATTCCACTATAACATTTTCCCTATCAAAGAATGCATCTACCAACTCATTCGAGTTTATTCTCAAATCTTCATACTTGTTCCACAACAGTTGAAGCTTTACATCAATGAAATTTGAATCTCATTCATATATGTTTAATAACTTTTCCCACATAACATGTGATGTTTTTCATGACATGACCTTTGTATATATAGAATTGGATACGGCTCCCCCTAAAGCATTGATTCCCTTGGCGTCGGTATCCAATTATCTTCATTCCTATTTTGATAATGCACCAATATTTATATTAGTTGTTATACCATGAATTGATTCCATTAACTCATCCATTCCCAAATATCATAAGTAGTGTTGCATCTGATTCTTCCATAGCTGAAAATTGTTCCCTCTGATGATTGGAATCCATTTATGATTGGTGAACTCCATTTGAGAGAGAAACACCGATATAAACCTTTCACTATGATACCAATTATTAGGTCTACTAAGTTAGATACCCTGAGATAAAGGGGTGAATCATTTTCTGATAGATTGGAACAATTTCCCCTATTGATCATGTTTCGTTGTAAGAAAAAAGTCTCTTCTCTCTCCTTCCCCTTGAAGAGTATGAACAAATATTAAGGCTATAAAAGGAAAAAATAATTCTACATGGTTCACCCTCACTGGGCTATGTCCATGGGGAATACACTGACAATGTTCCAATGTATCAAATCCACTAAAATTGCATTGTTGTTTGCAAATTTTGGAGAAAACTCACTATCCCCCTAGTTTACAATCACTCGCAAAGTAAAAGCTCACTACTCTCTCAATTGAAGTGTGATCAATGCTTCTTCAGAAGATCCAATCACTATTTAAAGAATTTTAGGTCCCTTTATTATCACAAATAAAATTATCTTCCTCTATATGTAGATTATTTTTTGATGTTCCACTTTCATTCACTAATGAATACAACTTTACCACAGGTGTAGCGGACAATCTTACAACTTTCGTGCGACCCTAGAATAACCAGAGCACTTCTCCAATCCTGTCTCACAAGTTTCAACCAACCAATTGTGTGAAACACCATTTTTTAACTTATATCTTGGTAAACTCACATCAATTTACACCCAAACCAATATTGGTCCCCAATTATCAACTGGTGAGTAACTTATGAATAACTTTATATTTGCACGACCAAACCACCACTTGCGTGCCTAAACTTACTTTCAAGACTGGAGCTTGAATTATATCTATGTTTTGAGATTCATATTAAATGAAAAGGGGTGTACCTCTATTTATAGGTATTTTGGGTACCCTGAGCGCCACACACAAGTTTCCTCCCAGCCTAAAATTCCCACCACATGGGGCTCTATCACCCTAGTCAGCTTTTGTGGTTAAACCAAAACATGGACGCCTCTATTTACCTTTCTATATTTTGATGTTCTGATATTTAAAAACATATGGTGCCAAACTTTACAAGTATCCATGACACTGGCGCCCAAGTCCCTTTTCCAAAAACACTTTTCTCCATTTGTCGATTTTGAGGCCCAAAAATTTGACAAACACTGAAAAATGACGCCACCATGTATCTGCTCTTTTTGTACCGCCTCCAGATCATCCATTCCATTATTGAGTTTCTTATATCAATCATGAATTTTGAACAACATCTCTTGAACTTTAAAACTCACTATGTAAACCCCCTTTTTCAACAAATTGAACATCGTGGTCTGTTTTGTCAACAAACACAACATGGAGGCCCACTTTTTCAAAAAACACAACCACCTCAAAAATGATTCAATGATTCCATGAGGGATTTTTTCCCAAAAACATTATATATATTATTGAATAATAATGTTAGGTTAATTATATAAGTGGATAATAATGTTTTTTATGTTTATTATTATTATTTTTATTTCACCTATATCTATGGTATACTTAATAACTTAATCGACTAAGTTCACGTTAGTTTTTTTAGAACATTTAAATTATAAGTCAGAAATGGATTTGGTAGGTAACTATAGGAACAAATATCATTATAATATCATTTATAAAGTCTAAATCATGTAATAATTAACATTTTTATACATTATTTATACTTTAAGAACAAACGATGTATGTTGGTCATGAAAATTGAATTACATTACAACCATTGTGATGGTAGTCCATACTTTGGTATGAATAACATTTCTATTTTTCAATGAACATGAGGGAATGAAGGTAAGTATTATTTTAACATTAAAAAATTATAATTATATCCTAAATTTATATTATATATTTAAATCCATATATATATATATACCATTCATGCAAGGTAGTGAAGAAATAACAAAATACAACAGTTCTTGAGGCGGTAGTCTTCATGTTAGCACGAGTGATATTTTTTTTGATTGGATGGTAAATAAAGAAGTATAATATATATTTAACAATAATGATTAAAATTTAAATAATATATATCATATTATTTCATTTGTATCTATCATTATTACTGACCATAATTGGTGGAAATTGAAAATGAAATATATCGTCTCGCGTGGCGGTAGTCCGTACATCTGTATGAGTGACGTTTTTTATTTTCCATTAGAAGAATGAGTAGATGACAATGAGTTATAAAATAATCATAATACATTTTAAATATATGGGAGATATAAATTTTATTATATGAATTTTACTAATAATGTATTTAAAGAGGTAAAATAATAAATAAAATGAAAATATTCGGTTAATAACTATACCTCTTCTTCATACAACCTCCTTAGGTTTGTATATAAATCATTCCTAGGATGTTATTATGATAAATAATGACTTATAGTACATGGGGAGGGTTTTTAGGAAGGTATTTAGACATGCATTTTCTAATCTATGTGGATCTTGAATTGTGGAGAAGAGAAGATAAGGGGTTCTATTTAAAAGCGAGGGAGATGAAATACATGGAAATTTTCCAAAGATTAAAATATGTTATTGAATTATTCAAGCCACGTGGAGAAAAAAATAGAGCTTTTTTGAATAAGTTATATTATATGTTTTAAATATGAAAATAAAATATGGTTTAGACAAGTTTTTAATTCATTATAAGTGTTATCATTTTAGTTCTAACCCATTTTACCTGTTTTAATTCTTAACTCAGTGACTATTTGTTTTTACCAAAGTTACTATTCATAAAGATAACAAATAAGGATGAGATATTTAAAAAAATAGTACCTATTTGTTACAAATATTAAATTCATTTTTAAATATTATAACTATAAATTTTTTAAAATTAATTTTAATATCCAAACGTGTAACGTGATGAAATACAGTTTTTAAGAAAAATTCCTATTTAAGAATAAAAATACTTTATACCAAAATAAAGTGTAATGTTGATTACAATGGAATTTATTGGATTATTTTTAAAAAAAATTAATAAAAAAAATTATAAAAAAAATCCCAAATTGAATTTTTCTTTGTAAATTAATCAAAATAAAAGACAACTTTCTAAAAAATTAGTATTGTATACTATTCACCCAAAAATCAAATTTTTAATAAAATTATAAAAAATACACTCTAATTTCGTTATGGAATTATTATTTCAAAAATAAATTTTATTTTATCAAATTATTGTTCTAAAATTTATAAATTAATCTTTTTAGATAAAACCATATAATACGTGTAAATGAATTTATTATGAATAAAACTATTTTCTTTTTGATTGAAAAATTACCTAATATTCTTATAGTGAATATAACTATATAAATTATAATTTAGTAATATTTAAGAGGAAGTAAATTGATATATTATCAAAATTACCTGGGTTTTTATAGTGGTGGCATGAAGCACTCTGCCTAAAAAATTCACGTTGCGACTAGGGGTCATGGTAGGAAGAACACATACACAAGGGCTAAGGCACCCCTCCCTACAATGAATCAAACTGTGCATTATAAATCCTTAAATTTAGTCTATCATGGTGTGGTGTATGGGTGGTGATATTAATTTTTGTATCAACAACATTTTAGAAAGCCATCTGATCTTTACTTTGACGCCCATCCTGAGCACCTGAACCATCACCCAAGCCTTCTTCCCCATCCAAAATATTCAATAGAGATATAAAAAACTCAGGTTATTGATATAAATAATGGTTATAAAAATAAAACCCTAACTGAACTCAAAAATTCAAATTCTATTAGGAATTTATAACCTAAAAGGCATAGGGTTTTATAACCACCCCACCATAGCACTTCTCATCCTTGAGAAGCACCAACTTTACTTAACGACTGTTGACACTCCTTTCGTCACATAATCTAAAGATCGGAAAAGGGAATATCTCAGCTGAAAGTGATTCATCCTTTGAAGAAAACATCAAAAATCGACAAATGCATGGACAAAGGATCAAAAGCCAATTTACCGCGCAAGTTTTACCACTATCGCGCAAGTACACTTGCGCGACTACCTTGGTCGCGCAGGTGACTTGCGCGACCTAATTGGTAACCGCCCGGTAACCGCCCGGGGTCTTCTTTTGCCTATAAATAGACCCTGTGGGCCCCCCATTCGAGAGGATCTTTTTCCAGAAACTCGGATTGAAGCTCCCGACGCCCAAGTCTCTTCTCAAAGCTTCCGGAACACTTCTAAGGTAATTTCTTACCTAGAACGGAAGATCTAAAGAGAAAAAGGAAGGCCTAAGTGTTGAAACTTATCAAACACTTGCGCGCCTACTTAATTCTTTCAATATAATTTGTGTGTCCCTCTTCTGGAAGAACCTCAAGAGAATGGTAAAGGGTTTAATAAAGAGTCGCTCAAGCATTTCAATACTGGTTGAAAATCGCGCAAGTACCCCTCATGTCGCGCAAGTATACTTGCCCGACCAATACTTGCGCGCGGCCGCAGGACTTGCGCGCCTTTCAAGACTTGCACGCCCCTATCTTTTTGGGTGCCCATCTTGCCCATTTTTACCCCTCTTAAGCCATTTCACCCTTCCTATTCAAGATTCAGTCTTCAAGATACTCTTCAAAGCCATTTATGGCATGATTTCTTGATTTGACATCCTTATCTGAAAGGAATTCTGTGAAATATCTCTCAAAACCTAGTGATTTAAACATATTTATGTCACCAAAGATTGAGAGTTCATTCATTCAACCTCATCCTTTAAGATGAGAGAATCTTAACCTGGGTCTCCTTTTCAGGAATAATCCCCAGTTATAAAACCTTTGATCTGGGCATCTTTCTTAAGAATAAGCCCCAATCAAGTCCTTTAATCTTGGGCATCCTCCTCAGGAGTAAGCCCCAAACCTTAATCCCTAACCTGGGTCTCCTTTTCAGGAATAAGACTCAGTCATAACCTTGGGCTTCCTTTTCAGGAATAAGCCCCAAGTCCCCTAAAACTTCTCTTAACCAGTCATAAATTACCTTTGATTTGGGTTCCCTTTTCAGGAATAAAACCCAATCATAAGTCCCCTCCTAACTTGGGCATTCTCCTTAGGAATAAGCCCCAAGATTAGAGTATTCAAATCTCCATAAATCACATATAACTTTGTGGACCCTGTTCTTGGATTTTCTCCCTAAAAGTAAATCCTAAACCTTCATCTGTCTGGGCATTCATCCATACATAAGCCCCAAACAAATTCTTATGATTGCATCTTTCATGGCACAATTGTCTAAATTTTACTAAATACCTCTTGTTTCTCACACCGAGCATGACTCACGTGAGCTTAGAGTATAAAAGTAATTATGACATTCATCTTTGAGCCATCAATCATAAACATCATACTCCATTTCTCGAACTACGTGGGTTCTGATTCCTTTTCCAAAACAAAGGATACGTAGGTAGCCCATTTATGGGTTCGATCCCAACTTTGAAATAATCTATGTCCTTCTGAATGACGATAAACTTCAAGTGCCCCACTGAGTGGCTTTAAAACCAGCCTGGTCATCCAAATGACCAAGAGACTTTTATATAAATGTTTTGAAGGATGCCATTGACCAAGAATCACTAAACAAATATAGATGATTCTATATTGATGAAGAACCTCGAATACATATAAAAGATTCTCTAAATTTCTTGCATATTTAATCATTGATTGTTAAAACTAAAGGAAAGCTCATTTTATACTTGGTAATGTAATAAGGATTCACGAATATAACTTAAATCTATAAAGAGAGTCCCAGAGTAGGCAATAATTCCCCTCAAAAAGGTGTGATGAGTCCGACCTCCCATCCACTCGACCAATGCAAATTCCCAAGCCTCATTAGCCCACAAGCTAATGAGCGCCTGCCTTTGGAAAGTAGGTCCAAGAGGATGTGGAATCATTGGATGTTTCCGGTTCTACGAACAAACCCATTAGAAACCGATCGGAACGTTTGAATCTCCCGTCCAGGAGGTCATCCCCGGATTCCGTGCGAAACAAAAAATGGTGAACCCGACGTGAATCCTTAACCAAGTGAAAGTGATGTTCTTCTTATTTGTTAGGCCCCTTGGTCCAACAAAGCAATCATTGACATGTGCTCATCCAAAAGATGCAGTAGCCGGATTCATCTTGATTATGTATGTTACATGGAACATGCACTCTTTTCTCATGATCTTCTGCAGAAATGGCTTTCCTTAAATTCACCCCTATGAATACTGCTGTTGTGAACACCTCTACTGTGAGGTCTGCTGCTGTGAAAACCAATGCTGCTACTCCTGCTGGAACGTCATCCGCTCTGAGGATGACATCACCAACTCAGCGTCTTCAAAGCTGTGTTTCTAATGCACTGGTTAAGGAGTACCGTCGCAACGGTACTATCCCAACTCTGGAGGCCGCTCTTCAAGCCCTCCAAGTTAACAATTCTACCTGGTCATCCGGACAACGGCGACCAGCAATCAAGAAGCAGGCGGTGCTGACTACCGTCTCTAACTGTTTCGGGTCGTTATCCCCGGAACGCAGTTTCCATTCACTCCCTTACTCCGAGGAAGTGAATGAGAAGGTCCCGCAGGACCTTAATTCAAAAAGACAGGAGTCCTTCTCAAGGGCTCCCATCAACAATCGCCGCCAGACTCGTGCGGTAGTGCGCCCTCATCATGATGAGGGTACCGACTCCAGGCATTCAGCCCAGGTTCCTCGAACCCGAGCAGGCAAGATGAACCGCCAGAGACGGAATCCGGTTAACAATAGGCAGGTTGTCATCCCTGCCATCTCCAGAGAAGTCCACTAACCTAACTTGGTGGCAAATAACGAGCAGGCATACACACCTGTTCGTTTTAATCCTGCTGTCCAGCAGACTCGTCTGGCAGCATCAAGCCGATCCCACCAGGCAATTCCGGTGGAGTACCATAGGCAGGAACATACACCTGCTTATACATCAGCAGTTAGTCAGCAGGCTCGTCTGACTACATATGATGGATCTCGTCAACCGCGTTTGGCAAAGTGTAATCAGCAGGCACATACACCTGCTAATACTAATCAAGCCTACCAACAGTCTCGCTTGGTAGCGCACGGAGAAGTCAGTCGGAAAGCCCCGACGACAAACAGGAGGCAGACTAAACTCTCTGCCTCCACACATGAGTACTGTCAGGATTCACTGACAGGAAAAGGAGGACATGAGCAGGCACATACACCTACTCCAAGCCCGTAATGGACGTATATCCCTGTTCCGGCGGCTGAAGTCACCAAACATATTTTGTCAATGGTGAAAGAGCAGAAGCAAATTCCTGCTCATATTCTGGATGCTTTCCAGGATATCATATCAGCTTCAGCATCATCTCAGGGACAAACACATAAATCTATCCCTAGTAGTGGAGTGACACATCAACAATTCACTCCGGAACAGACACACACATCTGTTCCAGTCCAAGAGGGTTGTGGGGCCTACTCCCCCATATCATATGGACAACCAAGTCAGGCACATACACCTGATTTGAGCGATGATCGTCAGCCTAACCTGACCATATTTCCTGAACAGGCACATACACCTGCTCAGAGCAATCACTTTCGTCATCAAGTGGTTTCTAAAGCGAGTAAGAAGGCATCTAAGAAAAAGATCCGCCCAGCACAGTCAGGAGATCAAAGGCCAATCTGCAACCAAGCCTTGCTCGATGCTGGAGTTCTTGAAGCCCTCAGACATTTATATGTCGGAATTCAAGATTCTACTCCCTCAGTTCCCAATAACAGGAACATTAATTTTGAAGGTCTTCAACAGACACTTCCTCATGAAGACTTGCTTCATGAAAATTCGGTCAATCTTGAAGTTTCTTCTTCAGATGAGAGCCACAGGAACCCTCTGTGTGGTCAGAAGGCCAAGGAGCAAGAGATTTCATCTTTTGCTGTAACCCATCATGAAGGTCCTCCTCATGGTGATGAACTTCGCTGCGAAAGTCCTCTCCGCAGTAGTGATTCACATTGTCTCGAAAATTCTTCAGAAGGCAATGTAGTGACGAGAAAGCCCTCCTATCTCGAGGAACTTGAAAACGTAAAACCAGTCATGTCTGATGCTTTACTATCGGCAGGTGAAACTCTTTCTCCATCAGAAGATATCCTGGGGTTCAGGTTATTCTCCGAACCTTCCCTGGGTCATTCATCTTCTTGCATGAATAGTTATTTCTCTACCAATCTTGTTGAATCCGATGAAGCAACAAGGAAACACCAACTCTGGTCCAAACAGGTAGAAGAATCTTCATTTAATGATAAAGAGGAAATGATGCACATGAGGAAAAAACTGGCAAAAGGTGAAGTACCAGTCATGTTTTGGCCTTTGGCTGATTCCCAGTATGACATTCCAAAGATGTTGACGGATGATGGAATCCATGATATTCGTCTCAACATATGGAAAACTCTTTGTCAATTAAAGAAGAAGGTATTATCTTACGATGAATATGAAAATCATCTTAAGATAATAGAAGGGTTACAACGCCAGATTGATTTGGCATCTCTATCAGTCTCTCGGTATCCGAAGGCTGAAAAGCAACAGAGAACCCTTCAACGTTCATGCCTTGGCGCACTAAGAAGATTGCGTCAGTTAATTTCCAATGCTCCATCTAATGTTCATATCAGAGGATGGGGTGTTCACGGAGCACTACATTTCACAGTGCTTTCCGGTCAGCAAAGCCCGCCGAAAATGGTCTCATGCAATGTTATTGCCCATGGCCGGTCACAGTCAATGGGCTTTGTTCATAATCAAAAGTTTTCTCGAGAGCAAGCTTCAACTAGTTCCTCTCAAAATCAAGTATATAGAGAACAGGTTGTTGAATTGCTCCTACATCAAGCAGGCGAGAATATTGCGCAAGCCTCTCGTCTGGAGCAAACACGTCATCAAATGACAGAAGTTTCGGAAATCATCCAACAGTCTGTGGAACCAGGTGATAAAAGTGGATACAGGTTAATGCATCCAGCTAATTTCCGAACTAAGATTCGCAAGATCAAGAGAGATTTCAAGAAGATCTCAGACATAGCATGTCAAGAGACACCCCAACTTGCTAGACTGGGGACTTCTCTAACCCAACCCTCAGAGTCAACGAATGGGATTCGAGGAGTTGAGCGGAAGCAACAGGAACACCCCCAGTCCACCGGACTGGGGACTTTTTCAAATCTTCAATCCCTCCCTCAGAGAAAGTCAGTATTCTCTCGATTAGGGAATAAGCCTCAAGAGGAACGAAGAGCCAAGATATCCGGAGATTCTCTCCAAGTGACGGTTCTCCAAGAAATTCCTGAGGGATCAAGTCAACGGAATGCTATGTCTCATCATGGACATAGAAGGAGACAATATCACAGAAATGCTGATAGAAAGGATTCCATGCAATATGCATCCATTAATGTCATCAATGCCGTTGCTGCTGATTCACCAGATGAGGCTCAATCAGAGGGATCAGACGAAGAGGTTCATGTTCAAGAAGTTGCGCACACAGACCTAAATGAAGAAGGTGTGCGCACACATAATCAAAGGCTTACCCAAAATCTGGGTATTCCTTCAAGTAACCCACTTCCCCCTCTCCGAAAAGGATCCAATAAGGGGAAAGGAAAGAATCAGGTTACTTCTCACCCTTCATCTGAAGGAGGTCATTCGCTCTCATTAGAGCAAAGGTTTGCACAACAAGAGGAAGAAATGAAAGAATTAAAAAGGTTGAATGAAGAACTACTTCAGAATAGTCTTCTTCTTAAGAATGATGAAGTCCGATAGCCGAAGGAATTTGTTGTAACTACTGAGATAGATCAGGAATATCCTCCTTTATCAGTACACCCACAGAGGTCTAATCCTACGGGTCAAACGCAACAACGGTTGGCAGCACTACCATTAGTTGCAGCACCAACCTCCACGGCTGTCCAAGCTCCATTCATTGCACCTACCCAAAACCAAGTTCAACCTGACGTTTCTCAAAAGTTAATAACTACTATTGAGTCATTAACAGCTCGGTTAGAAACTATGGAAGGGAAACGGGCGCAAGTTCAACCAAAAAAGAAAGTTTACCCTGAATGGGTAGATTCAATTTCTCCTCCATCCAATTTTGGAAACCCTATTTTCCATACTTTCAATGGATCAGGCGACCCTGAACAACATTTGACGCATTACGTGTCTTGTTGTGATCCTATGATGGGAACTCCAGAGCAACAAGAAGCAGTGAAACTCAGATGCTTCGTGCGAACCTTGCAAGGACCAGCTTTTGTCTGGTATACAAGCTTGCAATCCCGGTCAGTCATCGGATGGGAGGATCTTCGTCAAAAATTCCTTCTTCAGTTTAGCTCAACTTTGCCAAAAACGACAGTTTTCGATCTTACAAACTGCAAGCAAAGGGAGAATGAAAGAGTCTCTGATTTCATTGCTCGTTGGAAGGGATTAACGTATTCCTTGAGTTTATCACTCCCTCAGGAGGAATTGTTGCCAATCTGTGTGGCAAATTTGTGTGACGAATTACGCACGCCATTGATCCCTGTGAAATACAGAAGAGGGTTTCGAGACCTTACTTCAATCACTCAACAGATTGAAGATTCCCTTATACAGGCTAAGGTTAAATCTCGTGTAATTCCATCAGCTCCAGGAAGAAGAATGGGTAAAGCAGAAACTGCTACAATTATGCTTAAACAGGCACCTGTACCTATTTCTACTTCAAAACCTTCATCTTCTCGAAGGGCTCCACCTCCTGAACACCAACAACAAAGGCTGTTTCATCCAAATGATCAAAAAGATCAACCACAAAAACAATTTGAGGATATGAAGAGTAAAACATACTCTTTCCGAAGTGAGCAAGTTCCTGGTTACTTCATTTCAGCTCTGGAAAATAATTTGGTTCAATTACCAGGGCCGAAGAGACCAAACAAGGAAGGAGATGAAGACCGTCCCAATTATTGTCCCTTTCATCAAATGTTGGGACATCCCATCCAGGAGTTTTTTGTCTTTAAAGACCTCCTACAAAAGATGGTCGACTTGGGACAAGTCAAATTGAAGGGTTCTTCAGCTCAGGTAGCGTGTATTACCACTACAGATCCAGAGGAAGGAGGCGAGTGGCAGGACGTCAAAAGCAAAACTGTGAAAAAATATGATGATTGGATGGTCAGAAAGAAAATCAATCGGACCCATTCCATTTTGCGAACACAATTGAAGAAGCCAATTGTGTCTCCTACAAAAGCTGCAGTAAAGCCTCCATCAAAGGACAAATCCTCAAAAGGGCAGCGCAATTCAAAGAAGAAAGAGGAATCAGGAGAAGATGAGTATGTATCAAAGCCTAAATTGTCTTTGACTCTGGCAGATTTCATGCCATCTACTTCAAAGCCACGGGAACCGTCCCACCAAACGCCACAGCCTAAATAGGCTAACCATGCAGAGTCTTTATCAGACGAAGAGTTAATCTTTGGTTCTGTTAATATGATTCAATTAACAGATTCATATTCCAGTCTTGATGAGCCTGAATTCCCTGTATCAAATAAAGGAACCCGAGGAAGTTCTAGAGGTTCAGGATATAGGGGAAGGCGTGGATCTTTCCGAAGCCACTACTCTAATTCTACCCCTGCTAGCACTGTATATGCAGCAGAAACTCATGGTAGAGCCCTTCAGCGAGCTCAAAATGAACAAGCAAGTTCTTCTTCCAATGGCCAACTCAGCTTCGGCACAGTTATTTTGGAAGACCGATTAAAGGTTCCATCTTCTTTATCTCAGCAAGTAAATGGATCTAATCAGTCTAATTTTCCAAAACCAAAGATGATGCCAACTCCAATACAAGATGCATCAGCTTCCAAAGCATCTGCTTCCAAGGTACCTGCCAAACCGCATATTCCTATTGGGAAACACAGGCCTCTAGATCAAAAGTATGATATATTGAAACACTTGGCCCAAGTACCAGCCAAATTATCAATTTTGGATGCTTTGAATCTATCAAGAGATCTTCGGGAAGCACTCATCGAAGCTTTGTCAAGTCCTCAGGAATTTGAAGCTGAAATTGCTGCAGCTGAAATTTATCACATAGAGAATAATCCTGCAGAATGCCATGCAGTGATATCTTTTACTGATAAAGATGAAGATGATGTTGTGCATGGGCACATAAAACCCTTGTACTTATCTGGCAAAGTCAATGGTATAGATGTTCGAAGAGCTTTCATTGACAATGGTTCAGGAGTCAACCTCCTGCCCATTCGCACACTTCGTCGATTGGGCCTCACGGAATCTGATTTATCTCCTTCTACCATGATGTTGCAAGGATATGATAAAAATGAACAAGAACCACTGGGAGAAGTTACGCTCAGAACTCAGTTTGGAGATCTTGTTTCCAATTCAGATTTCATGATTGTTGATCAAGACTCAGCTTTCAATATCTTGCTTGGAAGACCCTGGCTACATCAGCATGCAGCTATTCCATCATCATACCATCAATGTCTCAAATACTGTTTCGATGGTCATGTTGGAACATTGTATGGTGATAAGGCCCCTTTCAAGACATGTGAGTCTCAATACATTGAGGCGGAATTTTATCACATGAAGGGAAGAGAAAAATCTACAATGAAAGAAATTACCAAAGTTAATGCTCTATATGCTTTGGAAAAAATTCCAATAAATCCATTTTCACATGTGAGTACAGATTATGTGTTACCTATCAGTCGAATTGACAAAATAGGCCCAAATCAAAATACTCTTATGGAAAGATCCATAATGTCAATTACGGAAATCGAGCCAGACAACATGGGAGAAATTGGTAACTTACCAAGCAGTGATGAAAGCATGAGTGGTGACGTTTTCATTTCATCTGGTGAAATCCAACAAGTCTATACTTCGCTAATCAAGCCAGAAGAAGTTATAGCAACACCAGAGGTGAATATTGATGTCGATTCTCAATCCATCATCTCCTCTTTATTTCCCAAAGAAGACCCTTTTTCATCAATAGGGTCGGAAATGGAAGCTTTTTCTTCAAAATGTGAAAATTTCGACATCTCTTATGATGATGAGAATTTCGTTGTTTCATCTACATTGCAAGTAGAAGCGGAAGAAATAACACATAATGAAGAGGAAGAGGAAGATCTTAGAGATGCTCCTCCATCATTTGAAGAGGGTATCTCTACCACTGTGGATGAACTCAGAGAAGTAAATCTGGGTACAGAGAAAGATCCACGCCCCACTTTAATTAGTGCGGCCATGACCCTTGAAGAACAAGAGATGTATATTTCTTTTCTAAAGCAAAATAAAGATATTTTTGCTTGGAATTATACAGAGATGCCTGGCCTTGATCCTGATGTTTCCACCCATCATTTGGGTTTGCCAAAAGAACATCGAGGATTCAAGCAAGCCGCGAGAAGAACACACCCAACCTATGCTTCCAAAATCGAGGCTGAAGTGGATAAGCTTATCAAAGCTAACTTCGTCAGAGAAGTTCAATATCCCAAGTGGTTGGATAATATTGTCCCAGTAAAGAAGAAGAACAGACAAATTAGGGTTTGCATCGATTTCAGAGATCTTAATCGGTATTGTCCCAAAGATGATTTTCCAGTTCCGATTACAGAACTCTTAATTGATGCGACGGCTGGCTATGAAGTACTTTCTTTCATGGATGGATATTCTGGATATAATCAGATCCGAATGGCCCCAGAAGATGAGGAATATACAGCCTTCAGAGCTCCTCAAGGTGTGTTTTGTTACCGGGTGATGCCCTTTGGTTTAAAGAATGCAGCTGCAACATATCAACGCGCCATGCATCGTATCTTCAAACCTTTTCTAGGGAAATTTGTTGAATGCTATGTAGATGATTTGGTGGTTAAATCCAAACAACGTTTTGATCACTTGGCTGATTTGGAAGTCATATTCCACAAGCTTCGACAACATAATTTGAAGATGAACCCCTTAAAATGTGCTTTTGGGGTAACCTCAGGAAAATTCCTCGGCTTTGTTGTATGCCATCGTGGTATTGAAGTTGATCCTGAGAAGACCAAATCAATCCTTGGTATGTCACCTCCTCAGAATTTGAAAGAATTAAGAGGACTTCAAGGACACTTAGCCTATATTCGGCGTTTCATCGCCAATTTGGCAGGCAAAAGTTTACCCTTTTCCAAATTATTGAAGAAAGGAGTCACTTACCAGTGGACTGAAGAATGTCAAGAAGCATTTGATGTTCTCAAGAAATACCTTTTGAGTCCACCAGTACTCATGCCACCTGTTGAGGGTAGGCCTCTTATCCTCTATGTGACAACTTTAGAGCGATCATTGGGTGCCTTTCTCGCTCAAAAGAATGATGCTGGGAATGAAAATAGTCTCTACTATCTCAGTAGAACTATGCTTGAAGCAGAAACCCGGTATTCGAATATTGAAAAGTGCTGCCTAGCATTAATCTTTGCAGTTCAGAAACTGAGACACTACCTGCAACATCACGAGGTCCAATTGGTATCTCGTAATAATCCACTCAAATTCATCCTTAGTCGTCCAATGCTTACAGGACGTCTGGCAAGGTGGGCGGTTATTCTACAGCAGTTCGACATCCAGTATGTGTCTCAAAAGGCAATTAAGGGCCAAGCTCTGTCTGATTTCCTGGCTGAACACCCTTCAGTGGAAGACACGTATTCAGATATCGAACTCCCTGATGAGGAAGTTTTTTCTATTCAAGAGAGTCCTCAAACATGGGAAATGTATTTTGATGGTGCTTCTAGAAGTCCAACAGGGAAGAAAATGGAAAATCCTAAATTCAACAAAGTTGGTTTAGGAATTGTGCTCATTTCTCCAGATAAGGCAGTGTTACCTTATTCCTTTTTGTTGTGGGAAGGTGGTACCAATAATGAAGCTGAATACCAAGCTCTCATTGCAGGCTTGGAGTTAGCACTTCAAGCACAAGTGAATCACTTAAAGGTGAAAGGTGATTCAGACCTGGTAATCAAACAAGTCAATGGGGATTATGCCATCAGAAAAGAAGAATTAATCCCTTTGTATGATTACGTCAGATAGTTAATGTCGGAATTCCCTTCAGAACCGACATTTTCTTATGTCCCAAGATCACAAAATGCTCAAGCTGATGCACTGGCTTATATAGCCATAGCTTTAGCAGATCCAAATCGGGACGAAACAACCATCGGTATTGCCCACCGTCGTGCAATTTCACCTTATGTTCAAGTCAGAACAGAGGAAATCAATGAAATTAGTCCCCTTCCTGAACCGCATGGTCATACTACAGGATGGATGTCACCTATCAAGGAATACCTTCAAAATGGAACACTTCCACCTGATAGAGCCGAGAAAGAACAAATTCGGCGACGTGTGGTCAATTTTACTCTTTATGATGGTCCAAACCACCTCGAGAAAATTCTCTACAAACATGGTTTTGATGGAGTTCTCTTCAGATGTATTGATGGTGAAGAGACAATGGCTGTCATAAAAGAAGTGCATGCAGGAGTCTGTGGTGCCCACCAGTCTGGACAAAGATTGTCTGATCAAATTCGAAGGCTTGGATACTTCTGGCCTTCAATGATACAAGATTGTGTTAATTTCACAAAGAAGTGTCATTCATGCCATGTATATGCCAACTTCATTCATCAACCTCCAGAGTTGCTTCATACAGCTAAATACTCATGGCCATTTTCCACATGGGGAATGGATGTGGTGGGACCTTACCCTTCAGCTACGGCCAAGCAGTTTAAGTACATTCTTACTGCTACTGATTTCTTTTCCAAATGGGCAGAGGCAGTACCTCTCAAAGAAGTCAGTTCTAAATGCATTGTTAGCTTCATCAATTCTAACATCATTACTAGATTTGGTGTCCCTCATACCATATTGACGGACAACGGCACCAACTTCTGTTCTTCTGAGGTAAAGAGATTGTATCAAGTATACAACATTAAGTCCAACCATTCATCTCGATATCATGCAGAGGCTAATGGCCAGATAGAGGCCTTAAACAAGACTCTTTCAAATATACTGCAAAAGATGGTGGATAAAGATAAGAGGTCATGGCCTGATAAACTCTTTCATGCTTTATGGGCTTATCGGACTACCACTCGCAATGCAACGCGGTATACTCCATATTCATTGGTATATGGAACAGAAGCAGTCTTGCCCATTGAAGTTCAATTTCCCTCACTCAGAATAGCCATTTGTGATCAGTTATCGACAGATGAGCAATCCCAAAAGCGTTTGAATGAATTGGAACAGTTAGATGAGAAGAGATTGTGCACTTTTCACCACTTGGAAATCTATCAAAATAGGATAGCATGAGCTTTTAACAAAAAAGTTTGTCTTCGTTCATTCATTCAGGGAGAATTGGTATTGGTTCTTAAAACACCAATGATACCAGGAAAGAAACCTCCCAAGCTTGAACCAAAATGGGAAGGACCTTATTCAATACATAAGGTCTACTCCAATGGAGCGTATTCTCTAATCTCAATGGATGGAGAACACATCACGACTCCAACTAATGCCAGATTTCTGAAGAAGTATTTTGTATAAACACAAAATATTGTTCCCAGAACCAAGACTCTTACATTTGGTTCATACAGAGATGGTCCAGTATGAACTTAAACTACAACTTCGTCCAACATGACATTAAACTGTGTCACACTTCTGTCCGAGATGACATTAAACTATAATACGTCCAGCATGACGATAAACTGTAAAAAGTCCCCATAACTGATATCCTCATATTGGTTCACCTTAGTCCTAGCTACATGACTTTAAACTATACAACACCAGTTCGTCCTTGCTATATGACGTTAAACTATACAGCAATGGTCCAGTATGACTTTAAACTGCAACTTCGTCCCACACGACATTAAACTGTGAAAAAATTCCATGAACCGTCCAGCATGACCCTAAACTGCATCATCCCTGGTCCATGTATATGACCATAAACTATTTGCAAATATGTCCAGCAAGACGTTAAACTGTGACGTCCTAACTACATGACGCTAAACTGTATAAAAGTCCCTCACGTCCGGAAAGACGTTAAACTATATAATCATCAAAAGTCCATCATGACATTAAAACTGCACAATCCCCCTTTCGTCCAATATGACGTTAAACTGTATTGTCCTCATCGTCCTATCTACATGACGCTAAACTGTACAGAAAGTCCTTGATATGCCCTACATGACATTAAACTGTGCATCGTTAAGGTTGTTATTACCTCTTGTTTCTCACACCGAGTATGACTCACGTGAGATTAGAGCGAACATCAACCATAACACTCCCTTTGGGCCACTAACCATGTGTAAGTCCCAACAACATTTTTTTTAGATCATTGTCCACAAGAACAACTTGATCATTAATTCATTCTTTAATTGAACTACACGGACTTTGATCCTTTCCCTCCAGGCTGGGTATGTAGGCAACCTCCCAGGGTTCAAGCCCAAAAAACAATCTCTTCACATCGTTTCACCACCATCTCATATGATGATGATTTGTGAAACCGCCCTTGGAATCAATATCTTTACATTGATTAACTTTCGTCCTTGTTATATGACGTTAAACTATACAACACTTCTGTCTGGTATGACAATAAACTACAATATTCTTTGATTTCCACATTTGAAAGAGAACTATTATTGACATTGATTTTTCAATCATGGTTTTCATTTTTTACGTGCATACATGGTAATGCCTGAACTTTTTATCTTAGGTTAAACCATCATTGCATTAAAATCCCCTTTCACCCTTCACATGTACGAACCAAATTTGTACAAAGGGTAATTCTAGAACTACGTGGACTTGATTCCCATCCTTATGGGATACGTAGGAACATTCGAGTGTCCCTCGAATCCAGTCCCAAGTCTTTTGGGCCTAACCCCAAATTTCACTTTCAGTCCCTTGGCTGAAAAGTCCTCATGAAAACACACACTGTGTATTCATTATTATGGTCCGAATTCTATGAACCTAAAATAAGATTACTCATACTTTCTTCCTGCACGACGTTAAACTGCATTTCAAGAACTACGTATGGCTTGATTCTCATTCTTATGAGATACGTAGTGAAGTCCAAGTTTCAATTCAGGACCCAGCCACAACATGATTATGGTTTTCATTGACCTATGTATCTCTATATACATTGGAAAATACCCATATTTATGTATTATAATCCTAACCTTAAATATTTTCAGATCTTCATAAACCTTTTCATGACTTCTAGTCACAAAAATGTCAAACTTCTGAGAATTCTTTTGCCTGACTATGCAGCACGTGCCCATAGGTGGCCTTGCATAAACAGTCCACATAAAAGACTTGTCAGCCAAGAGATGCTATTTATTTGACCATGCAGCCAATGCCCATAGGTGGCCCTGCATGTTTTCAACCCCCTAACGGGTTTGTTAAATAATAGTAACTTCATTATTGGGAAGAATGCCTCTTTTGTCCTTATTTGTCTTAAACGACAGTATGTAGGGATCCGCAAAAATAGCCATCCTTAACGTATTTGTCCCATATCCTTTTTCATGATCTGAAAGTATTCAAGTCTATGGTTTATTCTTCTTCCCTACGTTTGGGTCAGACATTCGTAGGAGTGATATTCATCCAGTTCTTCGATATTCTTGTTTGGAAATATCTTCTCCATATTCAAGTACCTCATTCCATACAACAAACTCTATGCTTTAGAAAATTTGAATCTCCATAAACTTTCACTGGCTTTTAGCACTAGGAAAGTAAATTTTTGGGAGTTCTTTTGCCTGACTATGCAGCCAATGCCCATAGGTGGCCCTGCATATTTCAACCCCCTAACGGGTTTTGTTAAATAATAGTAACTTCATTCTTGAAAACTACTTCTTCTAATGCTATTTAGCTCTTTTTCATATCATTCCTCAGATTCAAATATTCTTAAGCCATAGTTTACATTTTTTCCCTCATACTTGAGTATGGTAAATATGTTTTCAGATAAATTGTCAAGGAATTGAATCCATTTTAATCCATTTTCGGTCAAAGCTATTTCGACCTTAAACATTAGCCCCTTTATGTCCGGCGTGCATGACTTTAAACTGCCCACACAAAAGACAAAGGAACTCTGAATAAAAGTCAAGTTCCAGCTCACTAAATATACATTTTTTGTATGATTTAGGTAATATTGAGCAGTTAAAAGGTTCAAAGTTTGTAGGGTTATTTGTAATAATCCTAGTAAAAATCAAACTATGCTTACTAAGCCCATTGGCTTAAGTAAATTTGAAGCAGGTAATGGAAGAATGCAAGTACAAATGATTGAAGACAAAAGTGTTTTTCATTGATACACAAGAGTTAGAAGGACATCCACAGATTGGAATCTCTTCTCTTTTTTCAAGAATTACAGAAGATTGTCAACATAAGTCTTCATTTGATGTATAGAATCCTGAGCCTTATCAACAGTTACTTGAAGCTCGTGCACTTGACCAGCTTCACTCTTCTCAGCTTGCTGAAGTGCCTTCTTAGCATCTGCAATGGCTTTCATGCCATTCATATGAGTTCCATCCAATGATTTATTAAGCTGATCAAGTTCCCCAGTAACAGCATCTAACTGTTGTTGGAGCTGCACCTGCTGGACGACCTTTTCTTTGATTTTTTGCTTCAGATCCTTCATCTTGACAGCATAATCAGCTTCAGCCTGGGATATCGCAGCCTCAAATTCGCCTATGTTGACTGACAATTTCACTCTAGTCAAATCTTCGCGACTTGTCTGCATTTGCTCCCTCCTGAAAATAATCTGTTTCACCGCAGCATGGATCTTTTCATACCCAAAACCACCAAGTCCCATTATAACAAATTGCGATGACAATCGGGAAATTTTTGATGGTAGCTCTTCTAAAGGCACCCCCGATATGATGTTCCATATGTTGTTCCATGCCTTACGTCATGAAAAGCTGAACGCTTTGAGCATCTCTAGATCTGATTCAACATCTTCGTCAGAAGGGGGTATGTAATCTGGAATTAACATGCTTAAGGAAGTGCCTCGTCCTGCTCTTTCCCCTCTGACTTGGGCTTCTTCACTTTCAATTCCCGTTGGGGCAGAGGCTGAAGCCTCATCTCCGGATCTAGCCATTACAGTTGATGGCCCTACATGATCAATTGGAAGATTTTAGTTGAATCTTAAAGGATAAAAAAATAATGGATTGTCTTGCAAATAAAGTACAATCACAAATATTGTTATCCCTTACCCAATGGTGGTTCAGCAACATGAGAAGACTTCTCCCCATCTTTCCCGGTTTCAACAGGATTTTCAAGATGGGTCTCAGGAGAGTTTATTGGATTTAGCTCTACTTGAGCTAATGTTTCTGCAATGATAGGGTTGACATCAGTGTCCACACCCTCTTCGGGCATTGGCAGTTCTGCAGCTTCTACGGAAGAAACTGCATATTATTTTACATCATGATTAGAAATATGTTTTTTTTAAGAAAAATTTGGGCGAAGGGTAACACTCACGCCCAAGGTCTTCTAAATCACATGACAATCTATCATGATCATAAAATTCTTCAAAAGTCATTCCTTGATTCATCATTTCATCCAGTGATACTTCAGAATCTTGGTTAGTCTCACCAGTGGGAGCATTTGCTACGTCTTCTTGCTGACTTATGTCCTGCAACCCCTGACCCTGGACAACATCTTCAGTAGTGGGAGGGATACTGGGAATGGATGGTAGCTCTTCTCCAGGAGAAACCAAGTCAGCTTGAGTCTGTGGTTGTTCTACGGCACCCTCCACGACCTTTGAAGAAGGATCAGTCCCTTCCCTCAAGGGGGAAATTGAAGAAGCCCCTGCAATCCTCAGAAATATGAGTAACCATATGATTATGGGTATAAACTCATGATTGTACGAAGGACTTACCACTGCTAATGAAATGTTTAGCTAAGGATTTCCTCCTTCGTTGCCTTGGTTTCTTTTGTTTTTTTGGAGTATCAGTTGTCTCCCTTATTGGCACTTGGATTGGCGAATGAAAGGCTATGTCTAGTGCCTCATTCATGGCCTGCTGGCCTGGAGATATCTCACCTGGTTCGCGAGGAGAATCAGCAGCAGCCCCAACAGCGGTACCACCAGGGCTATATTGTGGCGAAGGAACCCCGGTCCCTTTCTTTGCAAGCTTCAAGATGAAGAAAATAACTTCCTTAAGTAACAAATCTTCAACTGAAATCAAGTTGCAAAGAAAATAAGGAAAGAAAACTTACATCTTCAGGAGCCACGTACTCTTGCCACTCCTCATCTCCAGAACCACCAGCCCCCTCAGTGGTGCCACGATCAATCATTTCTTTCACCCGCCTGGTGATAGGAACCGAATTATCAGTGGAATATATGATCATTTCCAGCTCTCTGATGTAAGCTCGCACTTCATTGGGGTTATCTCCGTATTGAAGGTCTTTAGAAGCTAGAAGATATCCTATTCCAGGAAGTTGTAGGCCCTCACACAAATCCTGCCAGGCGGTCTCAGTATCACAGTATAAGCTCTGCCATAGCTGAACAGCCTCTGGTCTTAGATATAAAGGCTGTGAGGAAGGTCCTACAATTTTTGATTTTAATTTCTTCCCGACTCCTGCAACTACAGATAGAGAATAAGAAAGTAAGACTTATTACTTTATAAAATAGCAGTGATTGAAGTTATTTCAATCAAATAACTCACCAGGAGCTGATGGAGTGGGTCTTTTAACTCTGGCCGGAGGATTATATCGGGCACGAAACCGCTTTGCTGCCGGTTGTGCCTCATCATCCCCATCATGATAATCCGAGGAATCAGTTCTAGAGGAGGAGTCTGTTGAACCTATTTCAGGAGGAGAAGCATCACCTTCATGAGTAAGAGTTTCTTTCTCTACAGTCCTCTTCCTCTTTCCCACTTGATATACAGGGTGATTCAATATCCCTTTAGGGTATGATGCTATCCAGTGTTCGGCATAAAATGTAGTCAGATAATGTGCCGCTTTTTCAACTGGTAGATCAAATACTGCCCCAGTCTTCTCTCTTGATGTCAGCAACCATAGTTGTCGAGCAACCATCGGATGTTGCTCTAACCTGACATGTACTGGAGGGGATACAACAATCTGTTGTAAACATTTGAATTGGCGTGCAAATCTATATGGAGCATAGGCCTCGCATATGATTTCTCCATCAATCCTGGCTACTAACACGCCATCCATGCAAGCTAGCATGTATGCCCTCAAATCCAAAGGGGCTTTCCCATCATCAACAAACCACCCAGATGGCGGACTTCCATAAGGAAAGAAGTTGAATTCCTTATACATGCTTCGTCTTACTTTTATGTCATAACCATTGACATCTAATGGAGCAATTCCAGAGAATGCTTGCACTGACGGTCTGAAAGAACTTCCAGGAATTTGTAATCCATTCTGTACATTGTAAGTCCTGAAGTGAGTGGCGATCCATCCCCACAAAACCTGGAATGGTCCCACTATTCTTAAAGGAGATTTACCCTGGAAGACGTGAAGTAAACTCCAGTGAATCTTTGCTAAAATGGGGGTAGCTAACCCAACCATTTTTCCCTCAGCCAACTTGGCCGCAATGACGAAGGTCCCTGGCCTAACGCCTCCCTTCGAATCCCTGACCGGCAAGAGATAAATACTGAGCCACATTTCCAAGAAACCCGCCAGACGAGTTTTCTTTGGAATTCTTTGATTCACTTCATAGCCCCATTTTTCAAACTCTCCTGCTTCTAGAGTTAGCCAGAATGTGTCAGGAGCTCCTCTCTTCTCAGGTTTTGGACAAGTGGTAGGACGTCTGGGCCGGGTATCCTTGGATTTATTTTTCTTGGATCCTTTTTCCTTTGGCTCCATCCCTTTCTTCTCAGTAAGAAACACATTCGTCCATTCTTCCGGATGGATATCTTTTCTGAAATGAGTTAATGAGGTCTCTGAACTCTTGAGCTTGTGAAAGATTTTGAATAATTCTCGAGCCAAAGCAGGAGTCTTCTCTGGATCATTCGAAGTCACCTTGGGAGGAATGAATTCATCATACATATCGCCAAAGATTGGAGCTCTTGAAATCTTGTGGACATCCCACAAACTGATACCCACTTCTCCATGAGTCAAGTGGAAAGAATTAGTCGCTGGACTCC
The DNA here is from genome assembly GCA_963277665.1 of Viscum album. NCBI lineage: Eukaryota > Viridiplantae > Streptophyta > Magnoliopsida > Santalales > Viscaceae > Viscum > Viscum album. Next base: position 1,931,337,218 of record OY728123.1, read on the forward strand.
AGTGGCTGAGTATCTCTGGCATGAAGATATCATGTCTGTAAATATATGTCTGCCCAACCCAAACAGCTTCATATATTGCAGCTCTCTTCAGATCCTCAATAAACTCTGCGCAAGTCTGTCGCACCCAGTATGCCCACATCCAAGTTGGCTTCACTCCTCCCCCAGGGCGGAAATCCCAACTTTTCTTCCAGCCTTTGGATTGATCCATCTGAGCATCTCGGAAGATTGAAGGATGACAATGTGGTTGAAGCTCAGGTGTATGCTTTTTCAAATCTAGTGTGCAAGGGCTATGATTCATCACATAAGGCTTCTCCACTGTTCCAACAGTTTGAAATGTTCCTCCACCTGAGATATTTGCTGCAGCAAAATTGGTATAATTCTGAAACCAAGAAAATGGAAGATAATTCTTTACTTCTGGAATAATGACTTCTTGCAGATGACCATGACCATACAAAGGTAGATAAGTGCAGTGAGGAAAGTTGTAATGATATTTCTTCAGATACTTAGCCAAATCTGGAAGAGTACTATTTTTGACAGTATAGTAATCAGGGCCGATGATGTCCATCATATCATCTATCCGCTTGCTAGCCAGTTCATCAATTAATCCAGGTCTAAGAGCCATTGAATCTGCACAGGAGTTGAATAAATTAAACTCTTAAGTGGGTTTATTTTTCATAAAATTTGTGAAAGAATTTGAAAAAAAATGGCCAAGGCATTAAGGCGCGCAAGTATGGAGATGTCGCGCAAGTGATGCATGTCCCGCGCAAGTATTTTTCGCGCAAGTATGTGCCGCGCAAGCCTTATTACCTTGTGAGTAGCGCGGCAGCGAGGAAACAGTGAAAACAGGAGACTTGTGCGGCGACGAAGACTTGCGCGGCGAGAGCTCGAGAACTTCGGGGTCAGATGCCATCTACGGCCGTAAGCGGTATATTTATAGGCCAGGAGGCCTATCTGCACGCCGCACCCAGAGCGCTTAAGGCCTGCGCGACGCAGACTTGCGCGCCACCCTCTGACGCTGAAAGACTTGCGCGCCCTCCCTTTTCCTTTTGAGGAATTCAATTTCCTCAGAGTCAAATCCTCATTTTCTCTCCGGATCCAACTCTGAGGGGGGACTTTTGTTGACACTCCTTTCGTCACATAATCTAAAGATCGGAAAAGGGAATATCTCAGCTGAAAGTGATTCATCCTTTGAAGAAAACATCAAAAATAGACAAAGGCATGGACAAAGGATCAAAAGCCAATTTACCGCGCAAGTTTTACCACTGTCGCGCAAGTACACATGCGCGACTACCTTGGTCGCTCAGGTGACTTGCACGACCTAATTGGTAACCACCCGGTAACCGCCCGGGGTCTTCTTTTGCCTATAAATAGACCCTGTGGGCCCCCCATTCGAGAGGATCTTTTTCCAGAAACTCGGATTGAAGCTCCCGATGCCCAAGTCTCTTCTCAAAGCTTCCGGAACGCTTCTAAGGTAATTTCTTACCTAGAACGGAAGATCTAAAGAGAAAAAGGAAGGCCTAAGTGTTGAAACTTATCAAACACTTGCGCGCCTACTTAATTCCTTCAATATAATTTGCGCGTCCCTCTTCTGGAAGAACCTCAAGAGAATGGTAAAGGGTTTAATAAAGAGTCTCTCAAGCATTTCAATACTGGTTGAAAATCGCGCAAGTACCCCTCATGTCGCGCAAGTATACTTGCGCGACCAATACTTGCGCGCCGCCGCAGGACTTGCGCGCCTTTCAAGACTTGCACGCCCCTATCTTTTTGGGTGCCCATCTTTCCCATTTTTACCCCTCTTAAGCCATTTCACCCTTCCTATTCAAGATTAAGTCTTCAATATACTCTTCAAAGCCATTTATGGCATGATTTCTTGATTTGACATCCTTATCTGAAAGGAATTCTATGAAATATCTCTCAAAACATAGTGATTTAAACATCTTTATGTCACCAAAGATTGAGAGTTCATTCATTCAACCTCATCCTTTAAGATGAGAGAATCTTACCCTGGGTCTCCTTTTCAGGAATAATCCCCAGTTATAAAACCTTTGATCTGGGCATCTTTCTTAAGAATAAGCCCCAATCAAGTCCTTTAATCTTGGGCATCCTCCTCAGGAGTAAGCCCCAAACCTTAATCCCTAACCTGGGTCTCCTTTTCAGGAATAAGACTCAGTCATAACCTTGGGCTTCCTTTTCAGGAATAAGCCCCAAGTCCCCTAAAACTTCTCTTAACCAGTCATAAATTACCTTTGATTTGGGTTCCCTTTTCAGGAATAAAACCCAATCATAAGTCCCCTCCTAACTTGGGCATTCCTCTTAGGAATAAGCCCCAAGATTAGAGTATTCAAATCTCCATAAAGCACATATAACTTTGTGGACCCTGTTCATGGATTTTCTCCCTAAAAGTAAATCCTAAACCTTCATCTGTCTGGGCAGTCATCCATACATAAGCCCCAAACAAATTCTTATGATTGCATCTTTCATGGCACAATTGTCTAAATTTTACTAAATACCTCTTGTTTCTCACACCGAGCATGACTCACGTGAGCTTAGAGTATAAAAGTAATTATGACATTCATCTTTGAGCCATCAATCATAAACATCATACTCCATTTCTCGAACTACGTGGGTTCTGATTCCTTTTCCAAAACAAAGGATACGTAGGTAGCCCATTTATGGGTTCGATCCCAAATTTGAAATAATCTATGTCCTTCTGAATGACGATAAACTTCAAGTGCCCCACTGAGTGGCTTTAAAACCAGCCTGGTCATCCAAATGACCAAGAGAATTTTATATAAATGTTTTGAAGGATGCCATTGACCAAGAATCTCTAAACAAATATAGATGATTCTATATTGATGAAGAACCTCGAATACATATAAAAGATTCTCTAAATTTCTTGCATATATAATCATTGATTGTTAAAACTAAAGGAAGGCTCATTTTATACTTGGTAAATTAATAAGGATTCACGAATATAACTTAAATCTATAAAGAGAGTCCCGGAGTAGGCAATAATTCCCCTCAAAAAGGTGTGATGAGTCCGACCTCCCATCCTCTCGACCAATGCAAATTCCCAAGCCTCATTTGCCCACAAGCTAATGAGCGCCTGCCTTTGGAAAGTAGGTCCAAGCGGATGTGGAATCATTGGATGTTTCCGGTTCTACGAACAAACCCGTTAGAAACCGATCGGAACGTTTGAATCTCCCGTCCAGGAGGTCATCCCCGGATTCCGTGCGAAACAACGCCAAATATCAACCTATCCCAATTTTAAATTTATGATATAATCCTTGATTTATATCCCAAAATGATTAATGAGATTCCACTACACAACTCTAAACACATTGAAATCTATTCATTAGATTCTGATCCACCCGATCATCATCCATACTAATACCAAGATAAAACCCGTCGCACTTATCTATCCCAAACCACTACAGTGTCATCCATCGATTTATCATCTGAATTATGGGGATCCCCTGCATAAGTCCCCACATATAAAGGGTGATTCTGAGCCACAATTCTCTCTACCATTGTAACTACCAATTAAAAACACATTCGTAGAGTTCCAATGAAATTCTCATTATAGTTTCCATCTCACCACATAAAATTTCACATGAATATTACAATCAAACCTCCTATGTTTAACTATTTTAAAAAATTCATACCACAACCATAAATGATATTTATCATCAGCTGATTAGTATGCCTAAATCCCCCGGTATCATCCCAAGATCATACAAGTACACACACTGAATTTATAGCATGTATTTTAAAGTAAATATACATTTTTTTCATGGCCAACCATTCTCGCTACCATGCTCTCACCCCGAGCAATGGCACACCACCGATCCGACACACCCTAAGATCACACCAAATCCATCTGAATCCCAATTAAAATACACATATTCTATCCAATACCACATCCAATCTTCAAACATATTATCCATCAAGTAATTAAATAAAACCGAATCCACCTATACATCGAAATCCAAAGCCACATTGACCATCCAATGATCAATCTCACACGTCAATGACCCTACCAATACGATGTTCATTCCGCAATGACTCATGATCTAAGTATTAAAACATTTAATAACTGAATATGACCATCCTTATCATACCCAATTTATAATATTAAAATCAACCATTTACCATTCTCATGTCATTAGGAACATCATCCTTGGAATACTCCAAAATTCATAATGAAATGAGTGTACACTCTGAAACAACCAATGTTGAACTCCCCACCATATGGATTCACTTATACAACTCCTTTAAGACAACCTCAATAGTTTAAAATAACATTTACTTAGATAAATCATGTGAAGGAACAACCTTGGTTCAACCGTACCATAACACCCAGATCCCTTTCCAATGTCAACCCTCTCTATAAGGGGAAAATTTATCACTTTCATCAAAACGACAAGACATTAATCTCAAAAGAGGCCAATAAAATCAATAAGATCTCAACTAACACATGGTAGATCACTAATCTATAACTCAAATGGAACTACACATTATCAATGGTCACTATACCTATCCCATCCAAATCCAAAAAGTGTATGCACCCATAATCATATAAGATGACTGATGATCCCATGAGTCACACGTCATCAAACCATATAATGACACAATATCCATGTACTATTTCAAGAATAAATATATAAAATAATTCACACACACCTCAGGTAACTATATGATTCTTCCTCTAGAATGATACTCAATTTTCATGATTACCAAATTGAATCAGACTCAAGAAGGTGTACACCTTGATAATATCATTCCAAATCATCTAAATCATATCACCTTGAGTTTTATCTCATTTATCTCAAGATTATATACCTATATTAGTTATCATAGCCCCTAAAATGTCTATCTAATCTTCCCTATAGCACCCTTAGTTATACTCTTCAAAATCAAGGAATTTCACTTATATGAGGGTCAAATTGCATGATCACCCACCACCAGTCGATATTTAGTAAGACAAAAGAATATACCCATGATCTATCCATCTTTTATTGATCCATATATTATTATGATTAAAAATATTATCGGTATTCACACTTAAAATTAGGAGGGATAGGCATCAAAACAATATTTACCTCACAACCCAACCTCGATTCCAAAGGCCCTCAAAGTTATTCTCATAATGGAATCTCAAAAAATAATTATTCTTATAGTATATACCAAATAGAACCTCCTATGCACTAATATAATAACCCAAATCATCTACCATGATTTCCATCTCTAAGAAAACTCATCAGCTAGAGCTAAACCCTATCTTAGGTTACACTGAAATACTACAAAGGCACTAGGCTATGCCACCTATCCCATAAAATATATCTCACATAGGTCACAATTCATAAGAACATAAATTCTCACACTTCTAACATGACCTTGAAACTCATGTGCTTGAAAAACTATTCTTGGGATATTATATACGCATAACTATTATCATATTCTATCTCACCTCCACTCATGGGATCCCATCCTCACCAGGCATGTGCATACAAGAGTACCCCATGAAGGACCCAATCACATTATACAAAAAATAATGAAATCTTCTTATGGTGATCTATATTGTGTACACTATATCCACATGGTTTAATTAAGTATACTACAACTAAGAATCCATAAATAAAAAAACATATAGGTTTTTGTTGACACTTTATGTAAAGGAACCAATTAATATATCATCCACAAGGGGTACATCATTAAGGTACAAATTCTGATACCAACCTACTATTAATCACTATCCATCCCTTACAATGAGGTACTACATAAGTATTATAAAAATTATCCCTCCATATGATCCACATGATCATTCATCAGAAGAAAATACATATCATGGTTTAGTTACGTATAATTCCACCCACAAGTTATATTGAAAAACTACATATAATTTGTTGTTGACACTTTAAATAGTATAAGATTTAGTGTCACAACCAACCCTTACCTCAGTAACCCTTAAGGGCTAGAAATGAAGAGAGGTAGTGACTCCCGAAGCATAACTTTGATAAGACCTGGGTAGGAAACTAACACCAAGGATATAAAACATACAATGGGAGACATTACCATCATAATGTAAGTTTGGGACAAGAGATAAGGGTAGATAAAACAACCCACACCCGGAATTTCCATTTGATAAAGAAATAATTTACCACAACCCAAATTATTCAAACATGTCATGCAAGCCCAACTCTAAAAATCTAATCCATTTACTAAATCCATTCAAGAAACCTGAATAATAGCTCTAAAATCTAGTGACATACCCTAAAAAACATAACAAACTATGGTGGGGTGAGAAATTAATATTACACAGTAGGATTATATTCTAAAAACTTGAACATTCATGCAATAAATATGCAAGAGAAAAAATGTGTGAAAACAACTAAAAATGCAATAAAAACATAATAATAATTAATGGAAAGAAGAATAATCATAAAAATAAGGTCAGATTCTACAATTACCTGTACACAAATGAAACAGTATCCACTAATTTCACATTTAACAAGAAAAACAAACCATAATATCATGGATATCACAATAAAAATTACTTTTCTAGGACCATAAATATCTTTATAGCTCCTACCTATTTTCTCAATGTATTCTCTCACTCAAACTGGTAGAGAGATAGTGGGTGATCCCCTCATTAACTGATGAATGATGCAAGAATAATACAATACTAGTAACATAATATCAACCTATTCCACAATCATCCATGAATAACATATCTAAAAAATACAATATCCTATCCATAACCACTATACTATCTCCACTTGGAACATCACTATTGTTAAACCCCACAAACATAATCAAATATCATCACTATCATAGTAGGGTATAGTAAACTAGTGGTTTATCACCCTCAAGACCTCCCATTATGATGTACGACCCCCACAGTGCATCATCATCATCCACCACCACCTCATCATTGGGTACACCACATGCCACACACACACCTTTCGTGATCTTACCTACTTCGTGCCATTAAAACCCATGAATATATGTATTCACTACATGTTACCTTATCCACGATCATTTCATGAAAACCACTTCCATAATTCTAGACACATCATTATAAGCACACATCAATAAGTACTGTTTATAAAAAATAAGAACATCAATAAAAAAATCAATATTCTAGGGAAAATAAGTTCACACAACAATAATTTCATATACCCATATCATTTTAACCCCATAGATTACAAATCCCATTCCTTATTGAATTTATTTATTCATTAATTCATCCTATCATATTCGACAATCATTTTTTCCCATGATTCATTCCATATTATTTTTATAAATCATTAACAAATTTTCTAGAAACAAATGATCTCTGGTTTTAAGCTTACCTATCACCATCCCATTTTTATATCATCCCTTCATTATTTCTATAAAAACCCTAATATTTCATTTTAATAAATATATTAAGAAATATTTTTGGATCCAAATTCTAATAGTACACATTATTCCTTGGCCTCGTTTTCCTAGAATTAATTTTAGAAAAATATTAAATATTTTTTATTAACCATGCACAATTTTCTAGAAAAATGGGATAAATATTAAATAAAATTTTGGATAAAAAATATGATACCATAGTCAAATCTAGAACATTAGGTTTACCTTAGTCAGAACCTAATTTTTTTGGCATGGGGTGTTCAGATAGAGCGACCATTTGAAGGTGTGTTTAAATTAAGTTAAATTATTTATTAAATTATTTAATTTAAATGACCTAATATTAAAACCACTCTATATATTATATTATAGTAAATATCTAGATATTTACACATTACCATGAGATAATTTTAAGGATTCTCCTCCACTCTCCATCATTTGTGAATTGAGATTCGATGACGAAGAGCCTTCAAATCAAGGTGAATTGAGGCACAACAAATGCAACAGATCTTACTCCTTCATTGGAAAGCATGTTATTCAATAAAAATAAATTCAATCTCGATGTAGGAATCATCCTAAGTGGATTCCCCCCCCCATGATTAAATGATTATGAATGATATTTTTATTCCTTTTATTTACATCAATTCCAAGCCTTTTCATGCACCCACATATCAGATTCAATTATTTTATTCCATTAATATCCTTTGTTCCATGTTTCTCACCCTCGATATCCCTAATTTTTATTTTTTGGATAAGAATTATTGTACAATGATTCTTTCACCTCTTTTTATTTTTTATTTCCACAACTTATCATTGAGTTCTTTATCATTGAACCACATGGTCATAATTTGGCTATTGTTGGGTGGGATCAAGCATGATAAGACCCCTGGATTCATGATAGACGCACATGTGATGAGTGGATCGATGATTGTGGGATGAATCAAGATGTATTTCATGATTTGGGTATATATTTCCATAGATCCAAGATCTAGGAACGATCATAATGATATTATAAGAGTGACAACGGCACAGATGCTTCGTCTGGGTGAATCAGAGTTCTTCTTTCCTAGAAATAGATGATAAAAAATGAAGGTCAGAGGTTTTGACCTTCAATTTTTGGGTGAGAATTTGGCAAAATTGGAAATGGAGGACCCATATCTAGAATGCATGGATCATATATGGAATTCTAGGGAAAAAAACTAAACACTGTATATTATGAAGAACACACAACATGTAGGGACCTAGTTATGATGAATAGGGTTTAAAAATGAGTTAAATATAACATTCCATATGGGACCCCCACATATAGGGTGAACATGTGTGGGTGACCCGATGTGTACTCTGGGAGGATACAAACATGCATATATCCTGTAACACAGCTAGTGTAAACGAACATGACCCAATGGAAATGGGTAGGAACCCGTGCGGGAGGAAAGACTATGTATTTGAGTATACAAGCACAATAAATATTACACGGAAAAGAACTGGGGAACGTTCAGGACCCTCGGTGGCTAAGGCATGCCAGGTAGTCCCCTAACATGCCATTTAGGGATACATGGGTAGTGAGATGTATACTATAAGGGACAAGACCGGGTAGTATGGAAGGACCACACACCTTGCGATTAATAATAAACATAGTACTCACACCTTTTTTAGGAAACATAAACCTATCGTATATCATTCATTTTTACTTTAATATTGGCATGTGAGTATCCTATCCTGAGTATATTTCAAGGTAGAACATGATTTTAGCCTTTTTAGTGTATTTTTAGATATAATGCAAGATTTTCCTTTTATGATTACTCATTAGGTGATGCTTGATAATCATAGTGATTGATAAAGATCATCAGAGATATTAGAGTGACACACTCTTGTTGGGATAGAGCATAGGTCCCCTATCTATCTTCCAAGTGGTACCCACTTGATGCACCATGGCACAATTCCTCTACCTACTAAGTTGTACCCCCTAATGAAATTAGTACATGGTCCCTCTACCTAATAAGTGGTACCCCCTAACACACCAAGTCATGGGTCCTTTACCTACAGAGTGGTACGCCCCTGATGCACTATGGTGTGATTCCTCTATCTATTGAGTGGTACCCCCCAGACGCATTATGGAGTAGGTTCACTATCTATTGAGTGGTACCCTTTTGTTGAACTAGGAAAAAATTCCTCTATCTAGTGTGTGGTACCCCTGGAAGTCTAGGGAATATGTCCTATTTACACTGATTGGTTCCCCCCTATCAGATATGGTACTTGTACTCTTTATAATGAGTGGAACCCCCTAATGCCCTTGGGTTTGGGTCCTCTTCTTGGTGATCATTCCCGCTCAACTATAAGAAACATTAGAGAGGTGTGGTATATCTACATTGTTACTACTATGGATAGACATGGGAGATACTGTGAAATGTTAACAAACCCTTGGAATTATTTACAGACACTTTTCCTAAGATGGGATGTGAGATGGGGTTCTTTTTTCTCTTTTGTTTGAGATTATTTTGTTGAGAATATATATATATATATATATATTTGTATCCATGATGTTGTATTTTTTAATCTATTACAATGTGTTTATCTATCTATTCTTATAGTGTCTTTTACTTCCCTCATTATATTTTGGGGCAACTTACTGGGTATATATAGACTCACACCTTCAAAGGCTTTCTCAACACGTGTCATGTCTTATGAATATGATAGACACATCGGCCATGATTAAAAAGGATCAAAAGGACACTGTAGTTCATTTGATCATGTGCGATGTTCGAAACATGTAGATTCATAGTGGGGAACTATTAGTATTTACTTTTCTAGTTTTGTCAGGTTGAGTCATATTTATGGTTGGGTGTGTATTTTCCCTCTTTTTTATTTTTAGTTTATGATTTCATAATTTTCTACTCCCAAGAGGTTTTACATGCATAATTTATTCTCTAAATGATTCATCTCTTATTATTATTTCTTTTCACTTCTGTATATTTATGGTTTTTTTGAATGCATACAAGTACATTTGGAAAAGGCCTCCCATATTAGTTATGACTTTTGGAACTTGTCGCCAGCCCTTCACCTATAGAGGTAGGCTTGGGGTAGTTGTTTCTCATGCCCTTTCGGGTTGGGTGGTGAAAAATTAGTATCAGGGTAGTTTATTCCTTAGTATGGTGTTTAGAGTTTTCCCCTTATGAGGAATTGGTTGGGAATTAGGGATCTAGTGTTAAAGTTTCTCGAGTGTGACTTTCAGGCTAGGGAAACCATTTCTAGTATAATGATCGATGCATCCTTTCCCCATGTCTCTAACTACCTGATTTTCAACATATTATATCAGTACATCGGTTTTAGGGATCAATGATACATTAATAATATAGGATTGAGTCTTTTGACTTCCCTTATTTAGTCACACACACACATATATATATGCTAATTTGACCGTGGAATGTCTTGATCAAATTTTCAGGATGCCTCAGTGAATGCAGCCGACCAGCTTAATGATTTAGATCAGAATGAGGATCCAATGAGTGATGGTTCCTCAGTTCATAGGCTATTACATGAGATTATTCCTCGAGGTGGACATGTAGTATCACCCCCACCTATCGAGTAGTAGTTAGTACCAGCAGGGTGGGCTAAGGATATGTGCAGGATTAGCGCACTCCACGAGTTCCATCACCAGAGACCGTTGAGGTTCTTATGGTCCACCATATCACTAGGAAGTAGAGGGTTTTCTAGGTTCAGTGATCGGTGTTTTCAAGCTTATCCAAACATTGAATGATCTGGTCATTCCAATGGAAACCAATATTTTCCATTGAGTAGCTGGGTGCTGGTAGATTTTGGTCACATAGATGCATGAGGTGTCGACCCTCCCATGGACAGACTTTCGAAAGTTACTTCATGATGTGTTTTACACCTCCCAACTACACTTAGTTTTCATTTTGAAAAATCTATATCCATAGAAGGGAGGAATGATAGTTGATGAGTATACTATGTGGTTCAAAGACTTAACACGATACTCCATAGACATGATTCAAGATGGATACTTTGGGGGTGTGGCAGTTTTAGAAATGTCTCCATAGATTCATCATTGCCATTATTATACCTCTATGCATTCCTACTTATTCTAGAGTGTTGGAGTGGGTGCTGGTGAAAGATATCTTCTTGTTAGATGGATTACTGATAGATGTAGATGGTAGTGAGTGTTATAGATATGAGTTATCTACAATAGTTAGACAGATCTAGGTAGAAGGGTCTTAACATAGGAGACCTCACCCTGACCAGACTCAGGCACATTGTCATGCGACATAGAGACTGCATAGAGGAGAAGGGAAACCTATAGAGGGGAGGTACTGTTCATGTGACGAGAGAGGTCACATGGAGCATTCTTTACTGACCCAATGTGATGAGGAAGGTAGAAAGATAGCAGATAGTTGGCCAGGACAGAGGTAGATCTATGATCATGGATCTACCAAGTAAGGGAAGGGTTTCCCTTGAGGAGGTAGAGTGAGAAGAGGAGTAGGTGGGGTACCAGGAGGAGGATTTGGGGGTAGTTTATGAAGTTATGATCTCATTACACCACCACCACATTGCATACCACATTAGGCTCATGGAGATTGTGGTTGGGGCCATGGTAAGTTGTCGGATCTGAAGGCATATGACCCAATAGTACACTAGATGATATGAGGTACGATCTCGGTTTATTAAAATATTACTTCAGTACTAATAGACATAAGTTCTAGTTATTCAATTATGTATTCACTCTTGGTGAAATAGATGAATCTCAAAATTGAGACATTATCCCAATGGATTTCCCTTAAGGTTCCTATGGGGAACGATAATTCAATCTCTTTTATCTATTGAAAATGTGATCTATCACTTGGGGGAAGGAGTTTCTTGTGGGAACTTTTAGTCTTCCTAATGAGAACCTATTAAATAATTTTGGGTATAGAATTATTGTCCCCAGTCTGAGTCTAGATTGAATCTCACCATAGATGAGTCATATGTCTTCAAAATGACGGGATGAGATTCTCTATTGCGGGTGATAGACCAATAATACAAAACATGCCTTTAACAGTGTTCAAAATGACCTTTATCAGCACCAGAAAAGCATTGAAAAAATGAGAGATGTTAAAACACCGGGACTTTTATCAACGCTGAAAATGTGATGATAAAGGGAACATTTATCAGCACTAATAAAAACACTGATAAATGTAACCATTATCAGTGATTTAGAAAGTGCTTATAAAAACATGGTTACCAGCACTTCTTAAAACACCTGTAAAGGATTTCTTTTTCATTGTTGATAAATGAGTTATTTATCAGTGATTTAAAAAGTGATGATAAAAGGCCATAGTGTATTATGCTGTAAGAGAACACTACTGCACCACTGAAGTGTGCTGTTACAGTACATCACAACACCAGAAACACTAGAAGCACCAGAAACACACCAAATATCAACAAAACAAGTCCCAATAAAAAATTTTAATGAAATAAAATTTACAATAGAAATACCAGAAAAAACATTACATTATTTAAATTTCAAACATTGTTTTATAAAATTACAAAAATAATGATTATTACATACCTTAAAAAACAATCATAACTTTCAATGTTACCTCGATTTCCATTAAATGTATTTATCATACTTCCAACACTGCATGAGAAGATTCAAAAAACCACATCAAATCAAACAAAAGAATCCACCGAGATAATAAAACAATTATTATGTGATTAACACTAAGAATAAATAAATTAATCATAAATATGAAAAAATACATTAATTACATGGAAAATAATTTTATTGTGTAATCATTAATACTACCACTATGATTTAGTAGAGAAAACTTTGTTTCACTTCCGTAAAAGAAAGTGTAGGTAACCTAAAAGAAAGTGATAAATGAACCACTGCATGGATGAAAAGATTTTAAGGGAGAAGAAGTATAAAGGTTTTACCGAGCATCCCAACTCGAACAAAATAATCCACCTATATAAGAAAAACAATTATTATGAGAGTAATACTAAAGTGAAATTAATTAAATAGAAATATGAAACAATACGTTAATTCTATGGACAATGATTTTACTATGAAAACATCAAGATTCCCTAACACATCACAATAAATTTTCCCAGTTTCCCATGATTCCCTTTTATTTTTTTTCAATAAAGATTCACATTAACATGTCACTAACATAGCACATTTACAAACACAAGTCATGCCAAACAATGTACACATTGTGTGACACTACTTGCACACCCAAACCCCATTTGAAAACATATGCACCCTAAATCATTTCAGAAACATTCCTCACACCTATTATGTATGTTAATAATTCATTTAAAATGTTTTATAAAATTACTCCTAGAGGAACTACAAGGATTTACAACTAAAACACACCCATGTTTACATGAAAATGTTACTTTTAAAATCAAATTCACCGCATAAGCGAATCAAACACAATTTTAACACTTATATAATTTAATATTAATTTATAGAACACTTCCAATAACTAAAAACCATAGTTTACACCAATTTTCAAGAAATTCCATAGCAAGTCCCTTTATTTTAAAAATTCGTACAAAACTCGAAATCATTTTGAAAACATGTCTTCCACCCTTTAAAACAATTTACAATTCCTATAAAAAAATCGTACAACATGTCCAATATAAAAATATATGTCAATTTCTTTTAGAACGTACTTCCAAACCTATCAGCATTTATGCGCCTATGAAAAAATGATTGCACATTTTAAACAAACCATAAAACCTTTCCAGGAAACCCCACAGTAAAACACACTCACACAATATAGCCATTTTCCATTACAAAACACAAACCCAACACAAAGAATTCCAATACCTTTGAAAACACATTTCACATCACTTACATATTTTAATAAACTATTTCCACATATCAAATTTAATTTATAAACCAAATAATTCATTTTTTAAACACTTCAAAACTCCTATTAAAAATCTCACAACAAGACTAACTTGCCAAAAATGATCTATTTCCCATAAAAAACCCCTTTTTCAACACACATACACCTTAAGCACACCGAAAAAAACATTTCTCACTACTCAAAATGTTAAGTGAACACTTATACCGATTTTTCACAGTAAGGACTATACAGAAACATAACAATTTCTCTTTTGAAAATTTATTTTCAACACAAATTCATGTCAAATCATTTGAAAAAATTGTTTTCACCACCAAAATGAACTACAGATCATGCAAAAAATAACTAAATGAGAAAATTAAATTATCTAGGGCATGAAACCACCTACTCCGTGTGGAGAAAATTTTGGAATGTGATGTGAAAGCCCACTCGCAATGCAACCACAATAAAAAAATAGATGACCGATGAGATGTTTGTGCAATTAGAGAACCAGCAACTGTTGATTGGTGTGATTCGAGATTTGATTCACCAAAGAGGAGTGCTAGTAGTGGATTGATTCTGCAGAATTCTCTTAATATCACGATGAGTTTGAAATTTTTTAGAGTTTTTAAAATAGACTAGGAAACATTTATCAGCGCTTATGTATAAGCGCTGATAAAGATATATTTATTATCAGTGCTAAAAAAGCACTGATAAAAACAATATTTATCAGTGCAAAAATTAGAGCGTTGATAAATCCTCATCTCTATCAGTGCTTTTTCCATGCTGATAAAGATTATTTTATCAGTGCTTATTAATAAAGCATTTTTCAAGAATTTATGATTATAGATATAAACAAAAAATTGCAAAAATTTATAAATAATAAATAAATAAATATAAATATATGTAAATATAGTAAATATATTACTTTTTAAATATTTTTATTATAATTTTGTAATTATTTGTTTCAAATTATAGAAATGTTTTTAAAAAATATTATTTATATTATGATATATATTTATATATTTATATATATATATATTTAATAAATATATATAAATATAAATATTTTAAATATATTCATTTTTTAAGAAAATTTATTATAAATTTAATAATTATTTAAATATACATAATTATTTATTTATAATTATAAAAATACTTTTAATTTTTTTATTTATAATTATAAATATATAATTGTATAAATATGGTGAGTGTACATTTATAAATATATATATTTTTTATAAATATTTTTTTACAATTTTTTAACATTATTAATGAATATATACTTTTAAGTGCATGAATATATGTTAAAATTGGGTGAAATGGAATAAATTAATAATAAGTAAACTTTAATAATATTGAAAAAATAGACATGTTTGGTGTCTGTTCATTTTATATAAAAATGCATTAATTACGTATATTTAAAATCAATAAAACACACATTTGATCTATGTTAATTTGAAAAATCAAATGTCATTCAATTATATATCTAGTAATATGTAATTATAGCCAATATTCTTAATTCATATTAATTTGTAAGTATAAAACATTATTCAATAAACATATGAGTATTGAATATAAAGAGTATAAATATTTTGTAATATATAAACCATATTTATATAAATTATTATATATCAATATATTTAATATACACAATTTAATAACATTAATTATCATAATTATCTAATTAATTTTTTTAATAATTAATAATGTATAATTAATCTATTCATTTTTATTAATAATTATTTAATTAATAGTTTATTTTTAATTTTTTTTAATAAACACATTTTTTATTTTTTATTTATTTTGTTATTTTGTTTTATTTAGATAAATATTAATGAACACTAAAAATAAAGCACTGATAAAATATACCTTGTATCAGTGCTATAATTAAAGCGCTAATAAAGGATACCCTGTATCAGTGCTAAAAATAAAGCGATGACAAAAGATATCCTTTATAAGCACTAAAAATAACACGCTGATAAATAATACCATTATCAGTGCTAAAAATAAAGCATTGATAAAGGTATTATTTTATTAGTTCTAAAAAAGACACTTTGATAAAAGTTTAAATTTATCAGTGCTTTATTTAGAACTGATAAATATGCCATTTCTCAGTGTTTTGTTATAATGGTGATAATTACCTGTGACATTGAAGGTG
Organism: Viscum album; assembly: GCA_963277665.1. Taxonomy (NCBI): domain Eukaryota; kingdom Viridiplantae; phylum Streptophyta; class Magnoliopsida; order Santalales; family Viscaceae; genus Viscum; species Viscum album. Next base: position 1,931,353,628 of record OY728123.1, read on the forward strand.
CGTTTTGTATTAGTGGATATATTATGTAAGAATGAGAGGGTTTTTCAAGAAAGATGACACGATCTATTACCCATCAGTTAGTGAGTGTTGCACTTGGTGCAGAAGGCTCTGTAGGCATCTGGATTCCTTCAATCATAGAGGATTATATGAAAGTATAACTCAAGGATGTTTTTTTACTACATTTGAGGAGGGATATGGAATTTTACATCTACATACATCCCAATATTTATATGATATATTATTCCTTACATCAGATGGCCCCTACCGAGCTTTGTGAGTTGTGGCTATAGTTGGCGGACCATTGTGAGAAGGGTTTTATCAGAGTTAATGTGTCCTGTTGGGAAGCTCTGATGTTGTTCATGAAAAAGGAGGACAAGAGATTGAATCTTTGTGTGGAATATCATTATGTAATCTAATCCACGATAATGAAAAATCACTCCTTGTTGAGGATTGATGACCACTTTGATCAATTCTAAGGCACAAGATTGTTCTCATATATTGATCTCAGGTTTGGAAACCACCAATTGAGAGTTAACAAGGATAATATTCCAAATATAGGATTCTGATGTCGCTATAGACACTATGAGTTCTTATTGATTCCTTTTGTTGTGAATAATTCCCCCTTTATATTTATGGGTTTGATTAACTAGATTTTCTTGTTGTACTTGGACTGATTTGTTATTTTATTCATTGAAAACATACTCATATACTCTGCATCATAGGAGGAGCATACCAGGTACTTGAGGATGGTCCTATATTTTCTTTGGGAGCACCAAATTTAAGGTAAGATCTCAAAGTATCAGTTATATATTCATGAGGATCACTTTATTACGCATGTTGTTTATGAGAATGGATTAGCTATGGACCTGATGAAAATTGATTCAGTGCTTTCTTGGGAGCCGGCAAAGAGCGTGTCATAGGTGAAGAGTTTTAATTTTTTTGCGGGGTACTACATGAGGTTTGTGAAAAATTATCTTGGATTCCATCCCATTATACCACCCTGACATGGAAAGGGAAGACTTTTACCTTGAATGAGTGGTGTCAAATAGTTTTTGAGGATTTGAGGATGAGGCTGATGAGTGCTTCTATTTTAAGACTATCAGAGGATGGTATGGAGTACATAGTGTGTTGCAGTAACTCTAGATATGGGATCAGATGCATGTTAATGTAGATGTAGGCAGTTATCACATATGTTCCAAGGAATTTGATACCTCACGAGAAGAACTAATCGACCCACGACTTAGATTTTATAGAGGTTGTCTTCGGTCTGAGGATGTTGAGGCACTATCTTTTGAGGGATAACTATTTTTATATATATACCATTAGAGTATTAGGTATGCCTTGATATAGAGTTACTTTAACCTTAGAAAAAGGAACTTTTTGGAGTTTCTTTAAAACTATGTCTTTGAGATAGTCTATAATCTTGGGAGGAGAAACATGGTGGTAGATTCCATTACCTGAATTCTGCTCGTTTGGTGTAGAGGTGTCATAACAATTGGCTTCACGTAGCTGGCCATAGTTGAGGAGGAGGGTATATGTTTTCTTCAGTCAGTGGTGTTGACTCCTGTTCTCCTCCATCATGTGAGAGATTAACAGTTGGGAGATAATAACTGTGAGGTCTTATGTAACCATATATACTGATGAGATTCACTAGAGGGGTTTTATGAAGGATGAAATCATGTAATCCCTTTCTAGGTAAGGACAATGGTCCTTTTCATAATGTGGGATGAGGTGACGAGGGAGTTTCACACATCTCTTTTGGCTATACATCCTGGTGTGGTGAATATGTATAGATACATTCAGCGGTAGATTTTATGGGATGGAATGAGGTAGAGCTTGGATGATTTTTTCTCTTGGTGCCTCACTTTTCATTAGGTGTAGGACGATCACTAGGTTATTGTAGGTTTGTTTCATCCCCATGAGATCCCAGAGTGGAAATAGTATAATATATATATGGAATTTGTGATAGAGATTATATGGATGGTTGGAGGCCATGATACCATCTGGGTGATAGTTGATTGAATTATGAATTCACAGCACTTCCTTACTATCAAGTAGTAGTTCTTAGTGGAAGGTTTAAGTCAGTTGTACATATGAGAGATCATTCAACTTCATGGGGTTTCCTTGACTATTGTCTTTGACCATGATGAATAGTACACATCATGGGTGTGGAAAGGCCTAAAGGAGGGATTTAGGACCTAGATGAGGATGAGTACATCGTTTAAACCCCAAACAGGTGGGAAAAATAATCTCACTATCTAGGTTTTAGAGGATATGATAATTTAATTCAAGTAATACTTTTACTGGAGTTGGTAGTATCAAATTCCATTGGCAGAATTCTCATATAATAATATGCACCACTCTATCATTAGCATGGAACCTTTCTAGTCCCTATAAGGGAGACCCAATAGGTCACCCCAATGATGGACTGAGATTAGTGAGGCATCTCTTATTGGTCTATATATGGTGAAGGCGATGATGAAGAAGGTCTAAGTGATCAATGAGAAGATAGGGATAGCCTTGTGAAGGGAAAAATATTATACAGATCAATGTTGCAGGCCCTTGGATTTTGAGCAGAGAGATCAAATTTTTCAGAGAGTCTCTGCATTATGAGGATTATAGAGATTTGGTCGGGTAGGAAACCAATACCTAAGGTTCATCAGGTTGTTCAAGATATTTTAGATGATTTTCAAGGTTTTTTACCACCTCTCTCTACCCCCGCATTTGAAGTAGGTGTATGATGTCTTCCAAGTGTCGCAATTGAGGAGATACAAGCATGAAACCACATGTTTCATTGACTAGGGAGAAATAGACATAAAGGATGGGTTCAATTTCAGAGATCACCCAATGGTGATCGGTGATCGATATGAGAGGGTCCTTCATGGACAAACCATCCCACTGGTTTATGTGTTGTGGTAGTAAGGGAGTATACACAGGATCTTATGGGAGATGTAGAGCTAGATGCAAACTCAGTATCTTGAACCTTTTTTAGTTTCTTTTTTCATGGATGAAAATATTGAATGAGGGAATAAGTTATAGACCCCATTTTTTCTTGTAAGACATTGAAATATATCAAGGAATATTTTTAGATCCAGATGCATGATTTCGAGAGCCAGTGTGTATAGAACTAATTTTATAAAAATATTAAATATATTTTATATTATGTGTGAACTATTTTCAATATAAATGGGATAAATATTAAATGGAATCTTGGATAAACAATTTGATACCACAATTGAATATAAGATGCAATGTTTACCATAGGCATGACCTGAATTTGGTCAGAACAGGGTGTTTGGATAGAGTAACTATTGGTGGGTGCATTTAAATTAAATTAAATTATTAATTAAATTTTTTAATTTAATGAACTAATATTAAGACATCTATAAGTATGATATTATAGAATATCTCTAGGGTTAAGCTTAATAACCCAGGTATCATTTAGATGAGGTTCTTCCACTATCCATCATTGGGGAATTGAGATCAGACAATGATTAAGTGAATTAAGGTGCAGGGAACACAAACAATTTTCTTCCTTAACTGGTGAGTGCCTTATTCATTAAAAAGTGATCCAATATCGAGGTAGGACTCATAATATGTGGATTTTCTACCTTCTGATTAAATGATTATGCATGATGTTTTTTTTTCATTTGATCTACATCAATTATGAGTCTTTACATGTGACCACATATCATATTTAATTCATTTATTCAATTAATAAACATTGTTCCATGATTCTTACAAAAGCATACCCTTAATTTGTAGTCTTTAGCTACGAAAACATGAAAAAACTGGTTCACCTCAGCTTCTTATTCTCTCTTCCTGTTGATCTTCACATTCTTCATTATTGGACCACATGGTCATGATTCGACAATTTATGGGTGGACTGAGCATGATCAGACCCCCATATCCTCGTAGATTTCAATTAAATGAATGGATAAATGTTTTGGGGATGGATCATGATGTATTATGGGATTAGGTTAATGATTTCCATAGACATGGGATCCTAGAAAGATCGATATGACATGAAATGAGTGATAGTGACATGTGGTCTTCATACGAGTGAATAAAAACTCATTTTCTAGCTAGCAGGTGATAGGAAAGGATGGACGAAGGTTTTTTCCTTCAATTTCAGGTGAACATATGGTATAATTAGAAACATAGAAGCCAAATCTGGAACAAATGGAATGAATCTTGAATTCAAGGAAAAATCTGACTACATACTATGTAGTATGAAGAACAAACAATGTGTAGGTCATATATACGGTGGCCAGGGTTTTTGGGTGAGTTAAATATCGTACGAATTGTTGGACCCTGACACATCATGTGACATAGTGTTCGAAACCCAGTGTGTACTTTTGGAGTACATAGACATATGAACAACTAGTTACATGGCCAGTGTACACTGACATAGCCCGAAGGATATGGGAAGGTCCCTATGTGGGGGGATGTTATGTATTGAGTACATGGACATGAAAATATTACACAAATATGAACATAATAATGAGTAGGAACCCATGTAGATCAGATATACCATGAAGTCTGCTTACATTCTCTTTAGGGAAACATGAAAATTGAGCCATGCACTGGTAGGGACACAACCCGACCGAGGGAAGGGACCACATTCCATGTGGGTACCCTTATACACCATTTACCCTCCTTTTTGGGGAAACTTATACCTATCATGTATCCTTCATTTTGAATTTGTTATTGGCCTATGATTAGCCTATCGTAAGTGTTTTTTCATCATGGAATGTGATATTTTCCTTCATGGTGTCTTTGAGATACATTTAAAGATTTTCCAATTGTGAAATATCTTTCGGTGATGCTCGATAATGATAGTGATTGGATGAGATCATTAGAGACATTAGAGTGTAACCCTCCCATTAAGAAAAAATATGGCTAGATCTATCTACCAAGTGGTGCCCATAGATGCACTAGGGCATGGGTCCACTATCTACTGAGCTGTACCACCTATGGAATTAGGTAATGGGTTCCTCTACCCATTGAGTGGTACCCTCCTGATGCACCAGGGAATGAGTACTCTATCATTCAAGTTGTACCCTCTGACACACAAGGGAGTGGGTCCTCGATCTACTCATTGCTACCCCCTTGACACACCAGGGCGCGAGTCCTCTATATAATGAGTGGTAACCCTGATAAACTTGATGGAACCAAGGATTTTATTTTATTGAAATAAAGTATGGTTTTGTTTATTGTAAATACCAAAATGGAAGATCAGAGAGTTTGCATGGAAGAGATCTTATAGTTGGTACAGTCAATAATAATGAATGTGGTATCGCTTCCCAGTGTTTTTCATATTTTTGGGGTCAAAAAACCTGACGAAGAGGTTTGCATCATATATGGAATAAACTCTTTATAAATATGATATATTCATGAGTTTTGTGAAGATTGGTTTAAGGATAAAAAAGGCATAGAGCATCGTGAATGGAGATGCTTCTTCTATGTGATTACGAGAAGTTGAGAACCACAACTACATTATGTGTTGACAATGTTCTCTGCATCTACAAAATATTTCACTGGAGAATCGTGAATGGAGGAGTGCCTAAAATATGTTTTTTAAATATCCATAAAACATGTTTGGGGTGGTGGATAATCATAAACAACGAAGAATACAAATATATGGCTACCCCATTCTTTTTACACAAATAATTTAGAGAAAATTCAAAATCGGTATTATTTTACGAAAAAAATGGATCTCTAGAAATCAGAGTTTCTACGTGAGATTGATTATCAAAAAAGTACTACATACTTTTTGATTGAAGCTAATTTTTCTGGTTAAGAAATTATTTATGATGACTGGGTATTTCTAATTGAATCAGTGTGCTCCCTAAAGGAAGGTTGCTTCGTGGAGGTAGTGAGCTTTGCAAAGGAGATTTAGAAAATGAAGTTTTGAATATTATTTTTTCTATAAAAAGAGCTTTCAAAGTGTATCAATTCAGGTATTCAGTACAATTAATGTCTTGAGATATTTAGGGAAAAAGAATTTAATTCTAATCTATTGAAGTAAACTTCAATTCAATAAACTGAGTTAGACTTCTCTCAAAATAGTCAGAATGGGGGAGTCGACAAAAGTGTTCCAAAGGAAGTAGTATGATATCCCTAAAATCTTGTAAAGGTAGTGCGACTAGAACAGAGTGACCTTGTATGAACTATTGTATTCCACAAGTAGTAAAGATTAGTGGCTTTTGGTATTAATGACACACAAGAGGAATATAAAATTTTGATTATGTAACATCCCGAACCCAGTTACTCAGAGCCGGTGCATTATTTTAATACATTGGTATGATTACAAGGAATCTAGTCCTAAAGGACTGATAATTTTTGAAGTCTCAGAAAATAGATTACACAAATGAATGTTACATTACACTTTCTAACATACAACACAACATAAACAATCCTTTGCGAAGGAAATTATTCCATTAGTATAACCCTGCACATTAATCATATTACACTTCTTGAAATCCTAGGAAAATAAAAAATAAGAAAGGGGTGAGCTCAGATTCTCAGTAAGGGTAAATAATTTAGAATAAGGTATCATAAATAATCATAAACTTTTGACAAAAGTTATAAAATTGAATCACAAGACCTTTAAACATAAAATTTATCACAATATGGAAAAGATAAATCAAATAATTCAATTTACTTATTCAAATTGATATTCTACTAGTTGAATAATCACATGTAACATTATTAACTAATCTCAGAATGATGGAATGCATAATTCCGGACATCATAACCACATAGTCAAGGCCTCGTGCCAAGACACTAGTTTGTCTCATGAGACCTACCGTTGCATCGAGGGGATATAGCAGGCTCCACCCGTCACTTATTAAGTCCAATGCATTCCTCATATGAAAAAAGTTGAAACATAACATAAACATTCGTACTAAAACTAGCATAAAAAATATCAAAACGTTGACCATAAAACATGAATGGTATAAAAATAACACATCCATAGTAAAAAATATCATAACCCATTCAATACAATATGGAGTATTGTATTATAATAAATCAACCTCAATCAAGGATACTATCCAGCAAAGGATGTTGACATAGTTGAAAATGATCAGTAAAACTCTTTTAGAGAAATATCCTTTTTTGTGAAATCATTTAAAAGTCCCACATTTATGAAGGAATTAATTTAATAGATATTTTTGAATCTAAGTTTCCCATACCACTTTGAAACATTTGAAAGGAATTAACATTTTAAAACAATCATGTCGATATAAATAAATCCTTAAAATCATTTTTAAAACATGGACATTAATTAAAAATATTAAGAAAAATAAATTATTAAAACATTTAAAATGATGATATTTATAAATATTCCCTTAAAAAAACTTAAAATATTTATTTTTAATATATTTTTATGAAATATGGACATGGATGATAAATATTTCCCTGTAAATACACACATAAATAATCTTAGATAATAATGAGATTGAGGAATTAACCTAGACCTTGTACTTTATTTTGGTTGAGGGTACGTTTCACCTAATGTATAATGACCATTGTATGTTATTAAATTATAAAAGAACCATATTAATATTTATGATATCATATATGATTCATTTATGGATTTATAAGACCCATTTAATAATAATTTCTTTGATAAAATAACATTCCGGGTAATAATCACTCTCTTTATCATAAGTGTTTTAACTCTTTATTATTGATCGTATAACTTATATCATGATTTAATTGATACTAGAATATAAAAAAATATTTATGTATCATAAATATTTAGAATATATTTATGTATAATATATTTATATATTAAATGGAAAACACCATTTTTGGAGATGGTAGGCCGTATGTACGCATAAATGCAGTTTCCATTTTCATATCATATTGAACAGAAGTAAGTGAATGAGATATATGTGAATACATATATATATACATATATATTTATTTTAGTATTATTATTTATTATATTACATTATTATTAATAATATATATATATATATATATATAATTATCATTCAATGTTGAACGTGGAAATGAATCTCATCGCGTTGTTGAGACGGTAAGTCGTACGTACGCACAAGCGATGATATCATTATATTGATGGTGAAATCATATGTAATTGGATAGTATATTATATATAAATAATCATTAACATTACATATTTATTATTTACATCAATTATACTCATTATAATACCTATCTAAATAATTAAGTGTTGAATAACAAACTACACCACGACGTGGAGATGATAAGACGTACGTACTCACGAATGATGACTTTGTAATTCATAGGATGGTTATAATAATGAATATGGATGTATCATATTAATAATAACATAATAGTATGTATAAGGTAATGAATTTATTATTTTGGAATGGAGAAAACAAAGAAAGGTTAAGTGGAAGAAGAAAAGAACTTTGAAATAGGTGATGAAATAATTACATCTTCGAGTTCTTCCTTTTGATTTGAACAAATGGGATCCTTAGGTAGGAATTATGAGAAACGTAATGCCTATTTTATTACGTTAGGGTATTTGGTAGGATATTTGAGCAAGGTTTGTCCGATCGAAATGGATTTTTAGGTGTGAGTTTAAGAGAAGGGTAAATACCCTTTTATAAGAGAGGTGAGGGGCAATTTAGGAAAAGCTTGAAATATTAATTTATTCTAAATTTATTTTAGGTTTCTAATAAGTAAAAATGGATTTATTTATAGAATAAGGAAGGGATAGGTCAAAATAATCTCAACCCATAGGTTTTAGACAAGTTTGTGTCACTATATTAACCTTATCTTTTAGATTTAACCCTTAGTTAAATAGTTTAACTTTTACCATGTCTTATTGTATTATTATAATAAATGGTTAATAGACATACTATGAAATTCCAAGTGAACCTAAAGTGGTTCCTTAATGAAATATATATCATTATATAAGTTCTTTGGCCGATTTTTAGTTTTTTATGAATATTATATAATTTAATAATATAGTATTTGTTTTAAAAACTCATTAATGTCAATTTTGACACTATTTAGTATTTGGATTTTGTGAAAGTTATAAAAAGTTGATTACTTTGAACAAAATACATTAAATAAACCCTAAAATTTCATATTAACCTAGAAAATTCGTGGATGGTATTGAAAGTCTCAATTTACTTTTATTTTGATATTTATAAAATTAATTATTTTAATCTTTCATTAATAAGGTAAATACTGCTACATCATTGTGTCATAAATAAATTCAATTATTTAATGTCTAAAAATTATAAATAGAATTCCATGATTTAGGAAATCTATTTATATTTATAATTAATATTTATAGTTGAATATATCTTATGTGTAACCATATATTAAAAATGATTTATTTATTAAACATTGAATTTAACACTTTTAACTATTATTTAAATAAAATATAATAAATGTCATAATCCAACTTAAATGGATCAAAATGAACTTATTTTTGTCCTAAGGTTGATTTTTGTCGAAATAAAACTTAACGAATAGAATTATGACACGTGTTAGGGTAAAATTAATATTATTTTTACCTTTAATTACCTTATTTACTTTTAATTATGGTAAATAAAATTCAAAAGTTACTATTCACTGAAAATTATTTTCATCCTATTGAACGAAATTTTACTTAATGATGTCAACCGCTTCTCTCCAATTTTTGAAATTCAATTCACAGAAGAGATAAAATTACATTTTATGAAAATATGCAAATGTGTCTAGAAGGTGGGTAAAAGACGGTAAAAAGTTCAATAAAATTATATATATATAATCTTATTATAAAATGACTAAAATGAATTAAATTGGAATAATATAGTAATTATGTATCTATATTTACTTTATAATAAATTTTAATAATAATAATTATTATTTAAATACAAATTCAGTTTTAAACAATATCATAGTGTTTTTTACTCTTCATCAAAAATTGAATGTTTTTAGAAAAATACTAAAAATTCACCCAAAGATAATTTTGATATTCCAAATTTAAAACTGTTGCAAATTTTACCAAATTCAAAAAATAGAATTTTCATTAATTAATTTATAATTAATTCCCTTTTTCAAAACTAAGAAGCGAGTTTTTAAGAATTAAAAACTATCAAATGATTGATATGTGTTTATGTACAAATTTAATTGTGAAATTACATCCAATGAACTACATTATATTAAATGATAAAAATATAATATAATGATACATTAAAACCCCTCAAATTTTCAATTTAACGCTATAAATTATTTCTATTAAAAAGTTATTTTCAATTAAAATTTAGTATTTTTCACTATTCATCAAAATATTAAAGTTATCATAAAAGTACCAAAAAATTATATAAAATAAATTTATATGTCCCCATTCAAAATAAGAATTTAATTTCATTAAATTGAATATATAAAAGCGTCAAAAATTGGATTTAAAAAGGGTTCTCCATTAAAATTTGGAAGACTGAATTTTTTTACAAATACTTCTTTATCTGAGAAATTGAATTTGTCCTTATATTATGTCTAAGAAAAAAAATATGAATGTCAAAATTATATAGGATATATATAAAATTCAAAATGTGGTTATTACTATTCATAATCACTTTTTAAACATCTATTTTGATAGGTCATGACACTCTTAAACTTGGTGTTTCATGTTGCACGAGCTATTGAATTACTTTAGAGAGATAACGTTCTATGAAATAATAGGGTGTTACATTCTCTCATCCTTCAATAAATGGTGTTCTCGAAATTGAAAATTGTTCTTCGAAAATAAAAGGTTGAAAATAGAAAATACATTTTTGGAAAACCCACATCATAAATAGGGTTACAAAATTTTAGTCTTAATAAGAGGTAAAGATAAATGAAAAAGTCACCAAAAAATTTGAGATTTTAATAAGAGAAAATTGGTGGAAATTATAGACACATAATTGGAAGAAAAAATGTAAATATTTATAGAGATTGATTGAGGTCATCAATCATAATCAGGCCAAAAATAAATATAAAATTGAGGGCCTCAAAGCCATCAATCTATGATGATTTAAAGTATCATCGGTTCAACAAAACATAAGGTATTAGGATTACAATTTTTTTGGTTTTATGATACTTTCCCAAAAGTATAATAGTTAATTAATTTATAGAATAATAAAAATAAATCATAATTAATAATTAGAGTTCCATATTTTAATTAATTTTTACTATAAATTCATCTTTTAAACAAAAAAGTAATAAAACTCAAAAATATTCTATTTATCCTAATCGTATAGGTTCCCAAAAAAGAATTTATAATTTATCTATTAGAACATTAAAAAAACTACATTTAAAAAACTATGATATCACATAGTATTGTGGTAGGTGATTCACCCTTGTCACCCTTCGGTTGCGGGTTTAAGTCTTGTGGCCTTGCCAGATGCGATGAGTTATTGCCCGACCTACGGGTTTCCCTTTTTATAAAAATCCAAAAATAATCATAAAAAGTGGTTTAACCTTGAACAAAAGTATCCAATATCCAACATAATCCAATCCAAACATTAGATTAATCCAAAATACTTCTATCCAAACTCACTGTCCAAAAATAATAAAGAAGGTCACATAACATACATGTGAATACCTTCATCATGTATTCTCATAAGACATGGTAACAAAATGAATTACCAGAAAACCATATTTGAATAGGTATGTACTTATTTATTCCTTTTTTAAAACATAGAATACTGTATATACTCCTTAAATCCAAAAAATTTGTAATCTTCAACAATGATGGAATAAACAAACCATAAATTAGTTCCTTGGTAGTCAATAATATCCAATATAATTTATCCAACTCAATTATCTCTTATTACAAAATCATTAACTAAGAATTAAAACCATATTTTGGTTTATATTTCCATAAATCATGTATTTTTAAAAAAATTTAACTTAAAATTGTGTCACTTTACTTGGTTCCATACAATCTCAAATCCTTAATGAAATTGTACTGTATTACGATCTTTATTTATTTTCGTAATTCATATAACTGGTACATCATTATACAATACTCACATGAGATAATTATTCATTAAAAACATAAGAACACTAATCATTCCTCTTAATATGTGATATTATCATAACTTTATTATTATCCAATAACATCATTTGTGGTATACTATGATGATTGGGACATTTATTTGCATAGTGTCCCAACTCCTTGCTGATGAAGCATTGTACATTTGAAATCTTTTTCTTACCCTTGCAATCACAAACTTGGTGTCCTTTTTATCCACACTTATAAAAAACTCTCATTCCATTCAAGCACTTCCTAGGGTGATTATTTCCATAGTTATAACATATGAGAAAATCTTTGTTTTACTTCTTCCCTTTATCAATCTCTCCCTCTACCATCCTCTTATTCTCTTTCTTCCCTTCAAAGCCATAACACTCATAGAATTCATTACTTATCCTCTTAACACATGATATTATTTCTTTATATGATAAGAATATGTGGGAGACTATTTATCTTCTAAATGTTATCTTAAGACTATGAAAGATATGATACTTTTAACTCTTTGTATCTTGAATATTTCTAGAGTTATCATTCCTTCTAGAGAGCACCATTTCTAAATGGCGACATACACTAGGTTAGATCTTATCATAATTTATAATAAAAAAAACTAGATAAATTATAAACATTAATTGAATATTTTCACACATCTAGTATCATAATCATAAAAATGGTTTCTTTTCTAACATATTTACTCACAAATCCTTTATAATGGTTTATATAGAAAATGTTAATTATTCAAAGCATATCCCCTGAGAGTGTCAAACCAGGTGCATAGTAAGGTCCGTTGTCATGCACCAGGATACCATGAGTCAAGCCCAAAACTCATTTTTAGAGTTTTCAGTCCTAGATACATCTATGCCATAACCATGTCCACTTGTAGTATCTAGACATGGATGTATTTCTTGGAAAACTCTCAAAATCACTATATTTCTAAAATTCTAGGTTGTTCTTCTATACTAATCCTCAAATTCTATCTTAGGGTAATGTTATTTAATCAATGTGTTTCTAAATCTAGTTTCCATGGTTTGTACTAATCTTCCTATGATACCAACTGTATCGCCCCAACCCCAGTTACCTAGAGCCAGTGCCTTATTTTAATACATTGTCATGATTACAAGGAATCAAGTCCTGAAGGACCGATCAGTTTAGCAGTGTCGAAAAATAGATTACATACATGAATGTTACATTACACTTTCTAACACACAAAAAATCATAAATAATACTTTGATAATTCCATTATACCATTAGTATAACCCTGTATATTAATCATAATACACTTCTTGGAATCTTGGGAAAATAAAACATAAGAAAGGGGTGAGCTTAGATGCTCCGTAAGGGTAAATAATTTAGAGGAAGCTATCATATATAATCATAAACCTTTATCAAAATGTATAAAATTGAAACACAAGCCCTTTAAACATAAACTTCAGCATAATATGGAAAAGATAAATCAAATAATACCATTTAATTATTAAAATGGATATTCTACTAGTAGAATAATCATATGTAACATTAATAACTAATCTCATAATGATGGAATGCATAATACTGGACATCATAACCAAAAAGTCAAGGCCTCATGCCAAGAATACAAATATAGATTTTGCCATGGCCTTATGCCAAGACACTAGTTCATATCATGAGACCTAACAATGCATCGAGGGTCTATAGCAGGCCCGCCCAATACTTTTTAAGTCCAATTCATTACTCATATGAAAAAGGGTGAAACATAACATAAACATTTGTACTAAAATTAACATACGAAATTTCAATACTTTAACCATAAACCATGAATGGTATAAAAATAGAAAATCCATAGTAAAACATATAAAAACTCATTCAATACAATATAGAAGATTGTATTATAATAAATTAAACTCAATAAAGAATAATATCCCAGAAAAGATGTTGATATAGTTGAAAATGATCAGTAAAACTCTTTGAGAGAAATATCCATTTTTGTGAAATCATTTAAAAGTAACGCATTTATAAAGGAAGTCATTTAAAATATATTTATTAATAATAGTGTCCCATAAAAATTTGAAACTTTTGAAAGGAATTAACCTTATAAAACAATCATTTCCATATAAATAAATCATTAAAATTATTTTTAAAACATGGACATTAATTAAAAAGATTTAGAAATATAAATCATTAAAAAATTTAAAATGATGATCTTGATAAAGAGTACCTTCCACAACTCCTTAAAATATTTATTTTAATTTTTTTTATGAAAAATGTATATAGATGACTAAAATTTCTTAGTAAATACATACACATAAACAATCTTAGATAATAATGAGATTGAGGAATTAACCCTTACCTTGTACTTTTTTTTGGTCGAGGGTACATTTAACCTGATGTATAATGAACATAGTATGTTATTAAATAATAAAATAACCATATTCATATTTATGATATCATAATTGATTCATTTATGTCTTTATACTACCCATTTAATAATATAATCTATGTTAAAATAACATTTTTGGTAATAATCACTTTCTTTATCATACGTGTTTTAACTTGTTATTCCTGATCCTATAACTTATATCATGATTTAATTGATTAAAGAATATAAAACATTATTTATGTATCATATATATTCAGAATATAAGTATGTATAATATATTGATATATGAAATTGAAAACACAGTTTATGGGGACGATAAGCCGTACGTACGTATAAACGCAGTTTCGGTTTTCATATTGTATTGAATGGAATTATGTGAATGAGATATATGTAAATACATAAAAATATATATATCTATATATATCTAGTAGAATTATTATGTCATATATTACATACTTATTAGTAATATATATTTATAATTATCATTGAATGGTGAATGTGGAAATGAATCTCATCGCATCATGAAGACGGTAAGCCGTACATATGCACGAGTGATGATATCATTATATTTATGGTGAAATAATATGTAATTGGATGGTATATTACATATAAAAAATAATTTACACATTATATTTATTATTTACATCAATTATACTCATTATTATACCTATCCAAATAATAAAGTGTTGAATAACAAACTACACCATGACGTGGAGACTGTAAGCCGTACGTACGCACGTATAGTGAATTTTTCATTCATAGGATGGATAGAATAATGAATATGGATTTACCATATTTATAATAACATCACAATATTTAGAAGGTATTGGAGTTTTTATTTTGGTATGGAAAAAACAAGTAAAGAGGAAGTGGGAGAAGAAAAGAACTCTGAAAGAGGTGATGAAATAATTACCTCTTCTACTAGTTCTTCATATGGATTTGAACAAAAGGGATCCTT
The DNA here is from genome assembly GCA_963277665.1 of Viscum album. NCBI lineage: Eukaryota > Viridiplantae > Streptophyta > Magnoliopsida > Santalales > Viscaceae > Viscum > Viscum album. The sequence continues at coordinate 1,931,368,949 of OY728123.1, forward strand.
ATGATGTATTTCTGATCAAAGTATGTACTCTAGGATGAATTGATGGTAGTTGGGAGGATATTTGAGTAGGCTTTGGATAAGACAAATGGCTTTGGAGGTGTGAATGTAAGCGAATGAAAAGTACCCTTTTATAAGAGAGGTGAGGGGTACTTTAGGAAAAGTTTGAGATATTAATTTATCCTAAAATTATTTTCGTTTTCTAATGGCTCAAAATGGATTTATTTCTAGGATAAGGCAAGGATGGGTCAAAATACTCTCAACAAATAGGTTTTAGACATGTTTGAATCACTATATTAAGATTATCTTTTAGATTTAACCTTTAGTTAAATAGTTCAACCTTTACCATGTCTTATTGTATTATTATAATACATGGTTAATAAACATAATATAAAATTCCAAGTTAACTGAAACTGGTTCATTAATGAAATATATATCATTATATAAGTTATTTGGATGAACGTTTTATTTTTAGGAAAATTATATCATTTAATAATATAGAATTTGTTTTAAAAACTCATTTATGTCAATTTTGACACTATTTAGTACATGGTCTTTGTAAAAGTCATAAAAAGATTATTAATTCAACAAAAATTCATTAAATCAACCCTAACATGTTATTTTAACTGAGACAATTAGTGGATGGAATCAAAAGTCTAAATTTACATTTATTTTGACATTTATAATATCAATTATTTTAATCGTTCATTAATATGGTAATTACTGCTTCATCATTGCGTCATAAATAACTTTAAGCATATATTGTATAAAAATTATAAATAAAATACCATAATGTAGGAAATATTTTTATCATTATAATGAATATTTATAGTCTAATTTATCTTATGTGTAACCCTATATAATTGTTTTAGTTATTGAACATTGAATTTAATAGTTTTAACTCTTCTTTAAATAAAATATAATAAATGTAATAATCTTACCCAATTGGATAATGAAATATTATTTTTTTCCTAAGGTATATTTTGGGTGAAATTTACTATCCAATTGAATTATGACATGTTTTGCGGTAATATTAATATTATTTTTACCTTTAATTACCTCATTAACTTTTAATCGTGGTAAATAAAATTCAAAAGGTACTATTCATAAAAAATTATCTTCATCCTATTGAACAAAATTTTACTTACTGATGTCAACAATGTCTCTCAGATTTTTGAAATTCAATTCACATAAATGGTAAAATTATGTTTTAGGAAAATTTTCAAATGTGTCTAGAAGGTGGGTAAAAGACGGTAAAAAGTTCAATAAAATTTTATATATCTATTCTTATTATAAAATGGCATCAATGAATTTCATTAGAATAATATAGTTATTATGTATCTATTTTGACTTCAAAATAAATTTAAATAATAATAATAATTATTTAAATAAAAAGTCATTTTTAAACAATAACACAATGTTTTTCACTATTCACCAACAATTGAATTTTTTCAGAAAAATACCAAAAATTCACCCGAAGATAATTTTGGTATTCCATATTAAAAAATGATTTAAATTTTAAAAAAATTCAAAACATAGAAGTTTCATTAATTAATTTGAAATAAATTCCCATTGTCAAAACCAAGAAACAGGTTTTTAAGAAGTAAAAACTATCAAAAGATTCACATGTGTTTATGTATAATTTAAATGTGAAATTACATCTAATGATAAAAATTATTTTAAATGATAAAAAAATAATATAATTATACTTTTAAACCACTCAAATATATAATTTAACTCTATAAATTATTTCTACTAAAAAAGTGTTTTTAATGAAAATTTAGTATTTTTCACTATTCATCAAAATATGAAAGTTATGAGAAAAGTGAGAAAACTTTATCCAAACCAAAATTGTATGTACCTCTTCAAAAGAAAAAATTAATTTCATTACATTGTATATATAAAGTGTCAAATATTTTATTTAAAAAGTGTTTTCCATTAAAATTTGGAAATTTTTGGAAAAATAATTCTTTTATCATAAAAATTGAGTTTGTCCTTATATTATTTCTAAGAAACACAAAATATGAATTTTAAAATTATATAGGATATATATAAAATTCAAAATGTGGTTAATACTATTCATAACCTCTTTTTTAAACAGTTAGTTTGTTAGGTCCTGATGTGCTTGAACTCGGTGTTGCGTGTAGTGCAAGATATTGTATTACTTTAAAGAGATATCATACTATGAAATATTGGGGTGTTACAAACTAGAACTTATTGGTGAACCAATTAAAATGATTGTATTGTATTTCTACATGTGAATGTTTGATTATTGATCAAATCCATCATATATTTTTAAGGCGTTACTATCTACATGGGACGAAGATCCCTCACATTAAAAGAAACATGTGATACCCTGATTCACCCCTACCCTCTCAGGGTGTTTTAGAGCCCTACAAGTTGTATCATAGGTAGGTTGTTGGTTTTATATATGTCCTTCTTTATTGCCATGTATGATTTAGTTAATGTCAGAGGAGTCCATCTATTTGAAGGAAGCAACTTAAATATTTCAAGGAATAGGATGAGATGTCATCTAATATCTCTTGGAATGTGTGTACTATTTTCTACGACATAAGGGATTCAGATAATTGATGCAACATGACTTTGTATGACTGAAATAGATAGGAAAATGCATGATACAGATGAAAAATCACAAAAATCCCTTACTACAGCCCTGTCTACTCAAATCTATCTAAAGGTAATAAGTTTCACGTCTTCTATGTTAATGTGGGAATGAATAGAAAATATTTATGAAGGTGAATACAAAGGGAAAGAAAAAAAACTCGAAGTTTTTCATAATAGGTTTAATAATATGAAGATACATCCTGATGAAAATGTAGATACCATTTTATATCAAATTACTAATGTTTTAGGAGAAATTTGAGGGATTAGTGAAGAAATAAATGAAATTGAAATTTTAAATAAAATATTGAGACTACTTACACCAGTTTATAATCCAAAATTATCATCCCTTAGGGAAAGATATCTTTCAAAACAATCATTGGATGATCTGCTGAGTTGGTTGGTAGCATGTGAAATTAGAGTGAAATCGGGGGATGCAATAAGTCATGTTGACAAGGATATGGAATTCAAATTCATGTAAAAAATTTATATTTTAGGAGACTATGTTAATGATTCTAATTGGGATGATTAGATTCTTTGACTCTTTTAGAATAAATTCAAGAGTGGAAAAGTGATATTTTAAGGAAAGCATCCCTTCGAATGTTTTCATTGTGATAAAGTTGTAAAAAATGCTTCTCGGTGCTCAACGAATTTCGATGATAAAGAAAGTGTAGCTAGAAACTCATAGAATCCATAAAAAGGTTTTCCCAAAATAGAGAATTGAAATCTAGAAAGAAATTATATAAAAAGAGTTTTGTATGTAAATAATAAGATAATGACAATGAATTTTTTAAGGAAGAAAAAATAGAGTTTAAATGTAGAACCCAAGTATCTATAATGGATATAATTGAAAAGTCAAAACCATAAAAAGATATAGTTAGAGATAATCAGTTGATTTCTAATGTTTATATCAAGTTACAACTTGAGGATACTCTTATTAATCTTGAGAATCAATGTAACAGATGAAAAACGTGCAGAGCAGTTTTGGAAGAATCATTAGAATATGTTGATCAACTTGGAGATGAAATTGAAATTCTGGAAGAAGTTGTGAAAGAAAATTCAATAACTTTTGAAATAACAGAAGATATAGTTGAACTAAATCTTATAATTTATGAATAGTCAAAATTCATCAATGACCTTACATCCATACTAGAGGAAAAGTCCAATACTATCAAGGGTCTTGTAGAAGAAGTTGTTACTAGAAAGAGTAAACTTGAAAGTGAATCAAATTCAAATGAAATAAAGAATAAAAAACATTTTGAAAGATTCTCAAATTACGAGCTTCTTGATAGATCAAAAGAGAATTCTAATTGAGTAGAAAAGGTTTTGAATGATCAAAGATCCACATGCATATACAAAAGTGGAATTGGTTGTTATATAAAAAAAATAAAAGGATAGAAAGAAGATAAATCAAAGAAAAGGGAAATAAAAAATGGAACATCTCACAAAGTCAATTAAAGACCTAACAAAGATATCCTAAAATCAAACTGAAAGGAGAAATGAATCCTATCCACATGTTTTCTAAAATTATAGGTAGTCAAACCTTTTTACTAAGGAGGGAGACATGGGGAGGAATAGAGGTGAAAAGAAATTTCCTCTTATGAAATGTCAAATTTATAGCTATCTGAACCATACCATGCCATACTATGAATAAGAAAGGAGATATTTAAATAGGGAAAATCTAGGAAGTCAACAAAGGAGAAATAATTCATATCCTAATTCTTGTAGACAAAATAATTTCTATGGATATTGTTTTTATTGTTCTAACTTTGGGCATAAAGTTGTTTATTTCTAGAAGAGGAAAGGCATGAAAAATATATTTATAACTCAGAGACAAGACAATCCTCATCAACTAGACATATTTTCTCTTAAAAATAGGTTTTATACTTTGGAATAAGATTATGATCATGATAAACCTATTCACCTAGAAAATATATTTGAAAGAAAATATTTATCCTTCACTCAATCTAATATTTCATGGACGGAAAAAAAGAAAATTGAGAAATCCAACCTTGTAGAAGTGGCCCTTAAAGCTAAAAAGAGAACTAGCACATGGATTCTTGAAAGAAAATTTTCATCCCATATGACGAGAAATGTAAAACTATTAATAAATGTTAAGAAAAGGGTTGATAGAACAATATAGTTCAGTAATGATGATTCTTTGAAGAATAAAGGTAGTGGAATTACTAAACCAAATAATAGAGAGTTGAAGAAAACTGAAGTTCTCTATGTAGATGGTCTATGTCACAATATCCTAAGTGTGAGTCAACTATGTGACTCAGGATTGATAATGAAATTTAATCAAAATAAGTGCACTATTAGAGGAAAGATTGGTATTTATCTCAGGAAAGGATACATAATAGATGACAACTTATATTATATTGATAATAAATAGAACATTTTTTACATGACAGTCGAAGAAGAAAGCAACTTGTGGCACCATAGTTTGGGCCACATTAATAAAAAAGATATGTAAAAGATATTTAAGATGCATATAGTCATGAATATCCCCAATCTAAAGCATGAATGTTAAAATATTGGTGATGATTTTATGCAGGGGAAGTTGGTCTATATTTAATATTGGCCAAAGAATAAAAGGGAATACAATCTTCTTGATCTCATATATACATATGAGTGCATTCCAATAATTTTTGATGGAACATATAAAGAAATTAATTCATTATTTTAATTTATGATTATGGTATAATCACTTGTGTGATGGCTATAAATAGGAAACTGCTTGTGCTTGGTGGTATGAAAACAAATCACCGAGTAGCTGAGAATGATAATGAATGAAAAATCAATGCTCTTTTGTATAATAATGGAGGGTAATACACATCCATTAAGTATGAAGATTACCTGGAGAAACATATAATACAAAATGAGGTCGGTTCTTCGAGAATGCCCAAAAAAAATGGAGTTGTTGAGACCATGAATTGATAGGTGAAAAATATTTCAAGAACTATACTGATTGAGAGTTGTATATCACACCATTATTGGAAAGAGGATGTTCAAGCTGTAGTATATAATCAAAATAGAACATGGATTTATATGGGAGAAACAAAGACACTATATGATTTGTGTCCTGGAAATAATCCATATTTGTTTTTTTTGTTTTTTCAGAATTAAATGTTTCATTTGAATCAATGAAGGAAACCAAGGTAAGTATGATGATGTTGTAAAAGAAGGAATATTCCTCAGATATTCAATGAATAGAAAATCCAAAAATGATTCAATAATCATCTTGAAAAAATATGAAACATAGTAATGCTAATATCATTAAATATAAGACCACAAATAACTTGAGGGGATATTATGATGTTGTGATTGAATAAGTATAAGATAGTGGGCATGATAAAAATTAAAAATTTGATGTAGAGTAAGGATTGAAAAATATTAATTGGTCACAACATGATGTTTATTCAGAAAAATAATTAAAAGAAAAATCCATGGTTGATGAAAATTCTTATGAACCTCATAGGAGAAATCAGATTGAAAAAATGATGAATCCAATACCATTAGTGATTGCATATCACTGAGATAAATAAGGTGAATGAGGAATAATTCAAAATATTCCTTCTTATAAGTTGTGGAAATATCCTCATTTGAAGAAGATAAAAATGATGAATCATGGTTTAAAGACATGAATGAAGAGTTAAATTATATCGATAAGAACCAAACCTGGGATCTAGTTAAGAGAATAATAAATCCTAATGTGATTCATATGAAGTGTATTTTTAAAAATAAATTTGATGACAATGGAAACATGATCATAAATAAGACATGATTGGTGTGTAATGTCTATTCACATATTCACAGTGTTGAGGTTGAAGAAACATTTTCTCCGATGGCAAGACCGAAGTTAATCAAACTTTCATCTTTCCATGACAATTAAAAGTAGAGATAAAGTGTATCAAATGGATTTAAAAATAGATTTATTCAATGGTTTTATTGAATAAGATACCTATATAGAAAAACTAGTGCATTTTCTACTTGGTAATGATGAAATGAAGGTTTACATATTAAAGAAGGAAATATAAGGTTTGAAGTTGACACCATTAGAATGGTATTCATGAATGGGTTCCTATCTAAAGAATCACAAATTTAAAAGAGGAGTGGATCACTATATCTATGCAAATAATTATTAGAAAGATAAGTTCATGGTATTGGTGTACATATATGATATTATATTTTGTGGAATTAGATAGTGATTAGTGGATGAATTTTCTAATCACATGAAATCATAATTTTAAATGTCTATCATTGGTGAACTCACATACTTCTGTCATATGCAAGTGATTTAGATGAATTAATACACTTTTATTTGTTAGGAAAAGTATGCAAGAGAGTTGGTGAAGAAATTTAGTATGCATTACTCCAAACCAATGTCGAATCTAATTGTGGTTGGAACTAAACTCAGAAAGCATGGGGATGAGACTTCTATAAATCTCACCATGTATAGGAGAATCAATAGATGCTTATTGTAATAAACTATAAAATAGTTATATATTTTCTTTGAAACTTGACTAGTGGACCGATTTCAAAGTAATTAGAAGGAAGAATATATTATATCAGTTAAATAAATCATGTGGTACATTCATGTTACTCACAATTTTGGATTATACTTCGTTTCTAGAAGAGATAATGAACTATCATCTTTTTTTGATGCATACTGGGCTAAAGAAGTGGTAGATCGAAAGTCCACAAGTGGTGAAGCATTATATATTGGAAATAAATGAATGGGATATTTGAGTAATAAATAGGGAATATATTATCTTAGTAATGCTGAAGATGAGTATATCCCTACAATAAACTATTTCATTCGACTATTTTGGATGAAGAAACAACTAACTGATATTAGTGATGAGGTGAAACAACCAATGGTGATTCACTGTGATAACACGAGTGCAATTGATATTATAAATAATCCTATTCAATATTCTCATATTAAAAACATTTAAATCACTTATTAGTTCATCAAGTAAAAAGTTAAAAAAGGAATTATTAAAATGGATCATGTTGGAATGGATGATCAAGTGGATGAAATATTGACCAATCCATTGTCAGCACATGTGTTCAAGAAACATCAAATGAATCTTTATGTTTAACCACCTCCTAATGCCTGAGGAGACTATAGTGTTTCACCTCTCCACAATTGTGTTAAATGTTTTAATCTTTTTGTGGTAGTGATGTCAGTTTATGGGGGATATACAATCTAGGGTAAGTGTGTTTTGAGCTCCACACATTAAATAAATGGTTCTTAGGGTTTATTTCCAATGGGATAGAATGGATAACTTCAATGATATGAGTTTGAAGGATAAATGATAAGCTAAATGAGAATTGAGAAAAAAGGGGGATAATGGGAAATTTATGGTTTGATAATTGTATGTTTTTGACAAACTATACAATTATTCTATTAAATGATGAGAATCAAGTGTTATGAGGAACAATTTCAAGGCCTGCAATGCTTCTTTGTCATTATCAGAGCTTATCTTGGACATATTTAAGAATTCCAAAACACGATAACAAATTTTATGATTCTCATATTTCTTTATAAACTAATATTTTCTCATGTAGACTTAGAGTGTTGGATGATTTGTTTCCCACATATCAAGTTTTTTTGCGGTTGATGTTTCATTGAATTTATCTACAGATTGCCAACAAAAAAAAGTGGGAAATTATTGGAACCAAGGATGATATTTTCTGGAAATGGAGTATGGGTTTTTTGTTGTCAATCCTCACAGGTATTATCTATGATTTTGTTGGGTAAGGGATCTTACAGTTCAAGGTAAAAAAAATATTAATGTAGGCATCATTTCTCAGTGTTTTTAAAATTTTTGGGGTCAAAAATTTGGAAAAATAGGCCAACATGATGAAAGTTTTGATTGGAATCAAATATTCATAAATATGGTAAAGGAATGAGTTTCACTAAGATTGGTTGATAATTGTGAAGATGTGAATCATCACTATTAGAGATGGTACTTTTATGCGATTATAAGAAGTAGAGAATCATGATTGTGCAAGGTGTTGATGATGATATTTATGACTATGAAAAATTCCACTGGAGCATCGCAAAGGGAAGAGTGATGATAATAGTTTTTTGAAAGATCCAAAAAATGATTTGTAAGTGGTGAATCATAGAAAATATCCAATACTATAAATTTAATACCACTCACTTTATTTTACATGAACAATTCAGAAAAAATACATAATTTCTCTAATTTCATGAAGTAAAGGGAGCTCTGTAAATCTAGGATTTTATGTGATCTTGAGAATCATAAAAAGATTACATAAATCTTTAATGATGCCAATTATTTTTTAGTAATGAGTACTTCATGATGATTGGGTATTTCACAGTGGCTCAGTGAGTTCTGTGAAGTCAAGGTGCTCCCCGAAGGTAGTGAACTTTGTGAGTGATCTTCGCAAAAGGTAGTTTTGAATATAAATTTTTCAGTAAATAGGGATTTAAAAGAGAATCAATCTAGGTCTTCGGTGTAACAGTGTCTCATAAAAATCAGTGGCACAAAATTTAATTCCAATCCATTCAAGTGAAATTAATTTTGATAAAGTGAGTTTGAATTCTCTCAAAGCAGTGAGCTGGAGGGAGTCGAAAGAAGTGTTCCAAGGGACGCAGTGTGCTACCCCTAAAATATTGTAATAGACTTGTTCCAGGAACATAGTGATTGTGTCTGAACTATTGTATTCCATAACTAGTTAAGATTAGTGTATTTTGGTATGAATGAAACACTATTGGTGTATGCTCCTTAGACTAGTCCTTATTGGTGGACCAAATAAAACTATTTTGTTGCCTTTATGCATGTGAATTTTTGATTGTTGATCAAATCCATTATACATATTTAATGAGTTTCTACCAATATAAGTATAAGATCTATCTCATTAAAGGAAAAATTTTACACCCTGATTCACACCCCCTCATAGGGTGTTCTAGGGTACTATATGACTAGGGTATATATCCTTCTTATAGTGAGTGGTACCCCCTATCAGATAGAGTGTATGTTCTCCTCACACTGTGTGGATCCCCCCTAATGCACTAGGGAATAAATCCTCTTCTTAGAGATCATGCCCCCCCTCAATTTTAAGGCATGGTTGGGTGGTGTAGGACCTCCACACAATTAATCTAATGTAAAGACACTTGAGATGCTGGGTGTAATTGATGGACCCTTAGAATTTATCGAATAATCTTTCCCTGGGCTAATCTATAAGATGAAGATCCCATTTCTCTATCATCTAGACCCTGTTGTTGAGAATATATATATATATATCTATATCCATTACGTTATATTTTTTTCTCTACTTCTATGGGTTGAGCTATCTATTCCTATCATGTGTCTTATTGATCCCCCTTTAGCTTTAGAGGTGTCATACTAGGCATGTATATACTCACCCTTTCATGGGATTTGCACAGACATGTTGTGTTTTATGAAGACCACATGCAGGTCAACAATAATTATAGAGGATCATAGGGACACCCTAATGAATTTTATCACCTATGGTAGTAGTATCTTGTAGATTCAGAGATGATATCTCTCATTATTTACTTATCCAATTTTGTTAGATTGGGACATATTTCTTGTTGGGCATGTATTTTCCCCCTATTTTCCTTTTTAGTTTATGTTGTTGTACGATTTTACTTCCAAAAGGTTTTACATGCATGATATATTCTCTAGATTTTGAATCATTTTTAATTATTCCTTTACACATCTTTATGGATATGTTTGGTTTCATGCCTATAGGTACATTTGGAAAAGTTCTACCATATTATTTATTCCTTTCATTACTTATCACCAGCCTTGGGCCTATGGATAATAGTTTGGGATAGTTGCGGCTCGAGCCCTATTAGGATGGCTCATGAAAATTTCAAGTATTTTCAACATAATATTTTTTCAAAGTTCAATTCTAGATTTTCATTCCTTATTTTAATTTCCCCCTTTTCAAAATAATTTCAAAAACTAGTTTAAAAATAATTAAAGGAGTTCATGATGGAAAATATATTACTTCATAATCATATATTAAACATTAAAAAGATCATGAACCAAAAAACATAACCAAAATAACATTTCATATTCCAAACTTTGTAATATTCAATAAAGGAATACCAGAACAGAACTATAAACATGCATTTCTCTCCATAATTTATGATGAGAAGTAGTTAAATTTCCATGTTACCACTATAAAATTCATATTCCTACTTCATTCATAATTTATCATTTTTATTTTATGTAAAAATTTATCATTGTTCATGGAAAAAAAATTAACAACATCATGACATCAAAAGAAACATAAAATTACTTATTTATCAGTTTATATGAAGTCATTATTATTTACCATCTTTAATTTGTTTCACTATTTATATTAATGAAAAGGTTCCAAAACATTTCATCAAAAAAGGAGGCTAAAACGAAAATAAAAAATATAGAAATCAAAATCACAATAAACTTGTTTTAAAATACCAATATCCACCCACCCAGTTTACCATCACCTTATTAATTTCATCCTCAATTAATGTGTATTTCATATATTATTTTCCTCTCACTATAATCTAAGAACACCCATTTAGGAAATCCCAATTGATATTAAATTAGAATTGTATTTAATGCATGAATGGAATCAGAAGTGGTTTAATTAGGAATATTATCCCAAAAAATGGAAGATAACTCATGTAATCCCAAACCTCAAAAATTTGAGAGACATTACATAAAGAGGACCAAACCTAAGTACCAATAAAATCACAAAAAACATTTTCAATCCTAAAACATCACATCCATAATCAAGACATCATCCTGATCCATAGGTTCTACACACAAACATTGATTTCATCATCTAAAGAGAAATACAGACAAGAACCAAAGAGAGGGATTGATAAAGATACATCAAATATAAGTAGGAAAAAATAATCAAGAAATAAGGAATATAAGAATACATATGGTTTATAAAAATTACACTAAGAGAGGCCCCAGAGATGATCAAGGATTGAGGTAATGAAACAAGTTCCAATTTGGTAGATATGTAAACTCCTCATTATGGAGAAAATCAAGAAATACTATTCCAAAGAATATAGACATTCAAAGTGACTATAATGGCCTCAGTTAAATGAGATATAAAATTCTGGAATTTGGAACAAATGATCCCCCCTAATTTATTGATGTTCATTTCATCTATTTAATGTAGGTTGGATTTCCCCATGAGATCTCCCATGTTATCAGAGAATTTTCATCACCATTTTAGACCTCCACACCCTGCACTATAGAATGGTGACTCCTAAATGGCCGTTTCAAAAATTTCCCACTCAGCCAAATCCCCACTAAAATATTCATTTACTTATGAAATCTAATTAATTTATCATATTTTTCCAAAAAATATTTCACAATAAAATTTAATAAAAAATCATAATCATTGGGGCTTCTTAGAAAATATTGGAACTCATGAAAAACAATTTCTTTAAAAACACAACTTTCACCCCAAGAAGGTTCATAATATTTCTTATGACATAATTTTATTTCCTTACCTCATGAAATAAAAATATTTCCATGAAGAATATTTTTAAAGAGTATTAATTCATATATGTCCCTTGTGATATCATCTTCATAAAACTATTATAATAACCCTTATAAATGGAATAGTCTACTCGATTAATTCCAATATAATTCTATTGAGAAAAAATTTGTTACCCAATGCATTGAAGAGTTATATCGGGATCACATATCATCATGAACAATTTACTAGGACTATAAAACACATAAAACATTTATAACATTTCATACATCATAATATCTTATAAAATATTCTATTTAACATATGAAGAACCACTTTTGAGCCTCACATAAAAATAGGGATAAAAATTATTTTTCCTTTGAAAACTTTTAAAATGAAAAATTACCAGTAGAGGAGGAAATATGGTATTATTTGAAAAAACATTAAAATACTTATCATAATATTCTTAAATAAAAACTATCTTGACATTGGGAAATTCCATTCATCATTAATACTTTAAAAAACAATTCTTCCATTTTTTTTTAAAAATAACCTATATATAAAAATGTATAAAACTTTATTTTAAAATCTTCATAAATTAATTAAAAAATGTTTTAAAATTAAAATGAAAATACATTTTAGTATTTGAATAACATTACTAAAACTTTTTTTTAACATGTATTTTAGGGAAACTATAAGAAAAACATTAGATGTTTTAAAAATTATGTTTTAAATAAAAATCATTTACCCTGAGTTTGACTCACCACATATATTTTTTAACTCATGTATAATATAATTATATTATTTATTTACCAATTTAATAAAAAAATTCAGGTTTATTACCTTATAATTATCCATTTTATAATATTTATTACTTTGACTAATATATCCACTATATCGATTAAGTTCATATAGAACTTTTTGGGGATGTTTGGTTCATAATCTTAAAACAACTTCGGTATGTTGACCATGGTCAAATGAGTCATTTTTACATCATTAATAGAATATAAATCTTGATATCGTTATCATTTTTATATATTAAATATTATTTTAGAATCATACATGTGATGTAATAATGAAAATTAATCACAACAATTTGTAGAGGTGGTAGTCCACACATATGCACGACCGACATCGACATTTTCTAATAGATTGAAAGGATAAGTAGGTAAGTACCATATTATCCTTAAATGATCACAATTATTTTATAAATATCATAGAATTAAACCCATTCTTATAAGCATATGAGTGATGTGATGATGAAAAATGAAACAAAATGTTTCGTGGAGGTGGTATTCTATACGTACACACATGCAATGTTTTGATATCCTATCAGTTGGAAAAGGAGATGAAAATGTGTTGTACCATAAAAATAAGTAAATTTTAGTATATTGAAGATGGTTATTTTATTATATTAAAATGGTTATGATATATTCTTATCTGGTATAATAAGAACTGAACTTTATAAAAATTATTTAAGACTAATACCTCTTCATTGGAAAACCTACTTTTGTTTATAGTTTGTTGCTTTTAGGTCGGTACTTTGGTGAGGATAAAACATCTAGAAAATCATTTGGAAGGTCTGGGAGATATTTTGATATATCTTGTTCATGATAGAGTGATATTTTTATGTGGATAAGTGAGGATATGATGTGACCATTTATAAGGGATGGGATTGGAACACTTGTAATTATTCTTAACTTTTAAATATTATTATTGTTTTATTCTTATTAAAGTGATACCTAAATAATTAAATTTTATAGATAAGGTGATAAGGGGGTAAATAAAATCATACAATAAGAATTAATATGTTATTTTTTGTCCTTATGACAATGTTTTAACTTCAATTAACTTATTTTACCCTCTTTCTGTGATGTCAGCATTTTTACGAAGGTTATTATTTATAATGACCAAAAATGAAATTTTAAAAATTAATAAAATTCTTTCTACTGATTCCAAAAATATTTTTTTCAAGATATAGTTTGAATAATTTGAATAAATAAATTTAATATAAGTATATAAAATGTAATGAAAAACTATTTTTTTTAAAATGTATTTGTAATCATAAAATGAACTTATATAAAAATAAAATATAATGATGATTCCTTTGAAATTAATTATATTATATTTAATAAAATGTATAATATGTTACATTAAAACTAAATCCAAAATATAATGATATTTCAAATTAATTATTTAAATAAAAAAAGGATGTTTTTTTAAAAAATGTTAATTTTCACTATTCACTCAAAAATTAATCTTTTTAGAAAAATATAAAAAATCATCCCTATGATAAATTTGATATGATAATATCAGAACTAAATTATATTTTTTCAAATTTAATTTATAATAATTAGAAATTGAACTTTTAAATAATTCCATATAATATATGTAATACACTTTAGTTGGAATAAAACTATTTTTTCAATTTTATAAAATTATTATGAAAAATTGACCTCAAAAAATATAATAATAAATTTTAATATAATATAAAATTTATTTATTATTAATGTTACCATATTTTCCAAATTCTCCCCCTTAAGGATGTTATGTCCCCATAATATTATTGATCACCTAAATAGGTGGGGATATTTTTCTCTCATAACCATTAAATTCCCATTTTTCTTCCTTAATATTATGTTTCTTCCAAAAAACATTAACCTAGTGGGTTTTATTATTTTATATCACCCATTATCTATAATATATAATCTTTACAAGCTTTTCTTCATAAGAAAAGTTCTCTTCCTACTATACCAACTTAGGTATCAAAACACTAGAGGCATTTGGTACATATTTTCTTAATAATGAAATATCAATCACATCATGTACCTAAGATAAACTTTAGAGGAAAAGATAATCAATAAGAAAATGATCCAGGATTTTCCATAATTTTATATGGTCTAATAAACTATATACATAACATTAAATTTTAATTAAATCACAAAGAACCTTTCCATGGAGATATTTTTAAGAAATACATGATATCTTACCTCAAATGAAGGGAATTTCCTCCTATTATATTCATAAATCTTCATCCTTATATGATATTCCTTCATGTGTTTTTGATTAATATTTTCCTTATGAACTACTTCTTTAAACAGTTCTGATCACAACAACTTACTTTCACCAACTTCATCCCAATATTCTGGAGTTTGATATCTCTTTCTATATAATGCCTCAAATGGTTCCATCTGTACACTTGAATGAAAATTGTTACTATAATAAAATTGTACTAAAAATAGATGTTGATCCTAGCCTCCCTTGTAATCTAATGATAAATGTTGAAGCATATCCTCCAAATTTTGAATTATGTACTATGATTATCCATCATATTGTGGATGGAAGACAGTACTACAATTTATTTTAGTACCCAAAGTCTTTTGACGTTCTTTCTATTTTTTTTGGTATATCAAGGATCATGTTCAGATACAATAAAGATAGGAACCCCCTATAACTTGAAAATATATTTATGATAAATTTAGGAATGTTTATCCTAATAAATTATATATCAAATACGATGAAAATGTATAGATTTAGTCAATTGATCAAAAATAACACAACTTTTAATATTAAATCAAGATGTATTAAGTACTCTTACTATGAAAGACATGGATATATTCCCCCATTTCCTTTCAGGAATCAATGAAGGCTGAATTACCCCTTTAGAAGTTTCCATTAAGCTTTAACATGTTGAAAATCAAAAATTTCATGGTAAAAGAAACATCAATTTTCATTCCCTTTTACCCATAACATTCTTGGAAATCACTATTCATCTCAGTGCTAACTGGATAAATAAAAATCAAAGATTTATGAGCTTGATGCAAAAAATCTTTCACATGGGGATCACTGGGCACACATAAGTACTTTCCGAATCAGATAAAACCTTCTTTTTTAAAGTTAATTTCAAGGAACTAAATCTTATTTATAAACACTACTCTTCCTTTCAAAACATGATATTTATTTTAAGAATCCTTAATTATATATGAAAAAGATGGCTGGACTGGAACTTAAACCAAAAGAGATGGAGTTCTTATGTGCACAATTTCTTGATCAACATTCACTAAATCTCAAACCAAAGGATCATATTCTAAATGCATAATAGATAGTGATTCATTATATTTCTAGATCATAGAGTCAACTAAATTTTTTAATTTACCTGGATGATAGTGAATCATTCAATTATAATCCTTTATTAGTTCTAACCATATTCTATAACTCATTTTGAAATACTTTAGATAGAATACATACTTTAAATTTTTTATTCAATATATATTTCTTATTTTAACCCATATAAAATGTGACACGAAAATTTTAAAGTATAAAAACACAAATTTACATAAAAGATTATGAGTAGGGTAATTCCCTTCATGTAGTTTCAATTTTTTTGAAGCATACACAATCAAATGATAATTATTCATAAAAAAACGATGACAGTTCAATGAAGAAATAATATAAATGATAAATCCACCATTTTTATTGGAAGGTTTAACACCATTGGATTAACCAATATTATAGTTTGACTCCTAGAAACATTCATAAAACTCTTTTTTTTATGATAAATTTAACTGATTTTTGAGTCAAAATTATTTAGAGGTCTAGATTATCGAGAAATTATTTACGAAAAATATCTATATTAACTCATTATTCTAAGAATTTTTTTCCTTCTTGTGACATTTTTTGGTCCTAAACATTATTCCATCATATTATTTTCAAAAGTATTAATTGTTATTCCATATATCGAGACAATATTACCAATGAAAGAAATTTTCTATCACCAAAATTCTTATTTTCTAAATTTTCTATACAACTTATTTTATTTTGAAGACTATAGAAGAATAATTATATGTTTCTGAAGTTCCTCATAACTTTTAGAATAAACTAGAATAACAATAGGAAAAACTGAAATAAATTTATCTAAATATTCATGGAAAAATCATTTTATAATATCCATAAATATAATAGGTAAATTCATCAAATAAGAAGTCATAACCACAAAATCATAATGGCCTTTACTATTATGAATCACTATCCTCATAATGTTTTCTTCCTATTCTTTTAGATTATGATAATAGAACTTGAGATCAATTTTGAAAATTACGGAGCACTCTAGAGCATATCAAACAATTCATTGATATGATGAAGCATATATATATTCTTATCAATGATGTTATTTAGTGATCAATAATCAATGAAATGTTTCATAAAAGCATAATTATATTTAGAAAACAAAATAAGAGAACCCCAAGGTGAAGTGATAGAATGAATGAAACCCTTATCAAGTAAAAATTTTAACTGATTTTTAAATTCCAATAAATATAATAGATCCATTCGATAAGTTAGTTTTAAATTTTATTTTTTTCTAGAATTAATTTGGTAGTGAATTCAACCCACCCATCAAGAATAACACTAGAGAAATCATCATTAAATACATTAATATATTCACTTATTTATGGAACATCATCAATTTATACAATTTCTTTTCTTTAAAAAATTTGAGAAAAATTACACTCATTGTTATATTTAATCAATTTATCATCTTCTTGATATATTGTCATAGGTGTGGACACATTATTTTATAAAAATTTAAACCCTATCAAAAAAATTAAGATAACTTTATTAGTACTACAATATATCTTTGAATGATCAGCTAGTAACAAATCTATACACCAAATAACAACAAACAAAAATATGGGAAATAAAAAAAATCATTTCTAGGGAAAAAATCATTTCTAGGGAAAAAAAATATAAATAATAATCATAGGAAGATTATAATAAATATTATAACTTAACTAATTTCACCAAAAGTTTTTAAAAAACTTTCCATCTCAATTTATCAAGTTTATATTTTAATTTTATAATAAAGTTACCCAAAAATAAAAGAATTCATAGACCGAAAATCAAACATGATGTTGTCATAATTTGAGTAAAAAAAATAGTGTACCTTTTACTACTAAATTATGTGATATTGTATTTTATGAGGGAGTCATGAATAACATTTCTAAACCAATTTTATTTTGTTCCTCATCATTTTAATTCATAATAGTTATATTTAGATACATATTTACATAATGGACCATATATTTAGAATTATAAGACCATATTTCATGATTATAATTATTTATTTCACCTTTACCAGTACCTTTCTCCTTGTAGTCTTGAGTTATATGTCCTAACTTAACCTACCAAAAACACTTCTATGATTTCATGAGGCACCCACTAAGATTATTTTTTCAACATGTTTCACAAGAAGAAAATTTAGTCCTCTTACCTTTATATTTATCTTATGGTTTCATCCCCATCACTTTCCTCCCAGACCTGTTCTCATATTTATTATTGTAAAAGTCAACAAACTCCAACTCAACCATCTCAGTACACTGTACTACTTTCTCATATATTTTAAATAATGAGAAACCGAAAATCTTCATTAAAATGGTTTAAATATTGTATAAAACTTTTAAATTTGAAAATAATTTTATAGAATAAAATGTGGTGCATATATATCCAATATAGTAAATTTATCTTCATATAATAAATATATTCCTCCTCCTTTTATTTCAGTTCCAAAAATTTACATTCCATCAAAAGTAAAAAAAACCATAGGAAAATATTTCTATAAAAAGATATCCTTAATATCATCTATTCTATAAAACCAATCTCATATTTTCCATGGTATTCTTAATCAATGACTTCTATTTACAATATTCAACGTCAAAATGAAAAATAAAAATAATTAACCTTAGATGATTAGAATATTCCAAAATGTTGAATATATTTCCAAAAACAATGTTCCACTCTTCATCTAAAACTAGGTATGAGGTTCTCAAAATATTGGATGGTTCTATTTCATTAAATAATCCACTATAAACATATTCATCTATGGAAATTTTAGTCACTTTATAGCATGTGTTCCACTATTTATAGCTTGTGTTAATGGAGTTAAAAAGTCAAAAAACTACTTTATTCATGTTCCAACAATTGCAAGTTACTAATTAAGAAGAATATTATCCACTCGATTCTATGCCACATAATTCACCATGTTTCCTCCCTGGAAGACCATTCTGAAATAGACATTTATTTTATTAAGAGGCATACAAACCTCAAATATTTATGATAATATAATCCATAGATTAATATCCCAAAAATGTATTTTATTAACAAAATCATAACATACAAAGTTATCTAAACCATTAATTATGATATTAACTATATTTACTTGTGCCTTAACTACCTATAATTATGAATTTAATAGCAAGTATTTGACATCATTATATTTCCATTATTATAATGGGCAAATATTTTCATACATAAACATTACATATTTTTTTATTAATATTCAACACATAACATTACAGTTCATTCCATAACTATAAAGGTTTAGAATATTTGGTGAATAGATATATAAAATATTATTAAGGTATATTCTTCATCATCTCTAATAATATTCTTCTTACATTATACCATTCCTAACAGACCCTACTTGAAAAGTTTCTTTAAGAAATAGGGAAAGGAAACATAATAAAGGGTGGGTTAAATGATCAGTAATGGAAAATAATGGAGACATAAATGAATGATCATACAAAAAAATAAATTATGAATAAGGGTATGATATCATGAACATACCTAACAAAGTTCATACCCCATATATTATAGATCTTTAACACGAGTCATCACATAAATCCTTAGCATGTAAAAAGACATGAATCATAAGAATGAGAAATCCTAAAAAATCAATCATAAACAATAATTTCATATCAAGGTTTAATACCAAGACAATAAAATCAAAATGGATTCATCCTTAATACCCTTTTTTCATAGTGGATCAAGTATATCAACTTTATCCAATAATAGATCAAGAACATTGACTTGTTTTCCATAGTTATCTCATGAGATATTATACTTTACCCAATGCATTAGAGGGATATATAATTCAATGATTAATTGTAATATAATTAAAACCAAATATAGGTGTTCAAAAAGGTCCTAAAATATTTATCATATCATCACATCTTAACCCTTGCAATGAATCGGGTTTTATAGACATTTCATCATTTTTTCATAGCATAACCCAAGAACAAATAATGGGTTTCATTAACATCACATCATCATAAATATAAAACATATATAGAAATAATAAAGTGGGTATCATTAGATCATATACTAATTAAGACATAATTAAAACCAAAATATTATATCATATATGAAAAATTCTTTAATAAATCACAAGAATATTTCCTGATGAAAATACCATTTTCTTACTGAAATCAATTATATAATATCTAAAAATTTCCCAAATATTACGAAAAAAATTTCCTTAAAAATTTAATTTAAAAATTTCAATGAAATATAAAAAAAAAATAGTGGTAATGACAATAATTTGTCATTTCTTTATGCTGTATAAGTTAAAATAAAACATTCCTTTCACATTTTGGTAAAAAGTCAAAATGTACCTTATTTAAGAAAATGAAAACAATATTCATTTAAAATGATTTTTTTAAAAGTAAAACAAGGGTAAAAATGAATTAAAAAAATAAAAATAAATAAATAAAATCATTATTGATAACTTTTTTAGAAAAACTAGACATAGAAGAGAAATATTACAGTCTGAATAGTAAAACAAAGTCATTTTCAATAAAAACGTTGTTTTGGTCTATTGATGACATAAAGAAAGTAAAATTAAGGTAAAACCTATATTAATTATAAATACAAATATTATAATAGAAATTAAATTAATTTATTAGTTAAGGATTATATAATTTAATTGAAGGAAATTAAAGCATAAATAATCCTAATTAAAATAAGATTGAAACACAAATCCCTTACCTAATGTCTCGTCTTTCTTAGTACACAATCAAATATACTATTAAATAAATTTATATTTATTATAAATATTTTATAAAACCATAAATAAATATATCCTTCCATATTTTATTTAACTATAGTATCTTATCACCCATTTACTAATAAGTTGTTATAAAAATTATTATTTCGAGTGAAAACCGCTTCACTTTTCATGCACTTTTCAGTTTAGTTGTCCTGGCCCATATACTTTGATATTGGTTCCATAATATCAAGAATTTTAATCATGATATAAATATAATATATATTCTAGATATATATATATATATATTTATATTGATCCATAAAAGTTATATATAGAAAAAATTAATTACACTGTTCATAGAGATAATATGTCTTACAAACACATGAATGCTATTTTTATTTTTTAACAGTTGGAATGAAAGAAAGGTGAATAATAATTTATTTATTCAAAATAATAATTAAATTAAACATATCATATTTATAATTTAAATATATTCTTATTAATATCAATGTAAATAATAAATGAAAAAATAAATTACATCGGTTGGCAAGGCGTTCATCCACCATTCACACAAACGATGGTTTTGCTTCCCATTTGAAGGAAAATGGGATATATATAGGTTCATAAATTAACCTGATAAAATATAATTATATGGGATAAAATTATGCTATTATATTATAATGGTTTAATATGATTTTAAGGAGGTGGAAGAGTAAATAAATTGAAAGAGACCGGGTAAGATGTTGACTTCTTCATTGAGAAACTCCTTTTAGATTACACCTCAAGCCTTGAATGGATGGTCTTTTTGAAGTAATATAAGATATATGATGGTTAATGTAATATAGTAATTAATTTTTCTGGGGTTTCATGATCTATAAAGCTCAAAGTGGTGTAATTATGTGAGGGAGGAGATTCCCTTTTATAATTGAGGAGTGGGGAACTTTTGGAATTTCAAAAAGATTAAATTATAATAATGTCATTCTATATAAAATGTTTTAAAATGACCAGGTATTATGAGATATGTAAGGATATGTTTGTAATAATATCAACCAATATAATTTAGAAAGGTCTTTGTAGTGTGTTAAACATTATATTTCAGTTTAAACCCTAAGTTAACATATTTTAACATTAATTGCAGTAACATCTTTTTCACTCTTAAAGGCTTATAATTTCAGTTATAAGTTGTATGTTATTATATAAATGTACAAGTATTGAAATTTTAGATAATATATTATCTAATTTGTCTTCTTTAATTATTTTTATGATTTTTAAGCAATTTAATAAATTGTTATTTTGATAAAATATAATCAGTGTTAATTTTGACACTATTCATTTAATTTGACTAAAAATACATAATTAGAGAGTGGGAATTAGAATTAAATCCTTTAAGAAAACAATATGTCATATTCATATTAAATATTCTTAGAAAACTATAATTCACACAAATTATATTACTTTTATTATTTTTAAAAAACATATTTTAATTTTCAATTAATTGAAGAAATACAACGTCAGCATTGCATAATGATTAATGATAAATATATAATTAATAAAAATTACAAATAAATTTATACCATTAAAATAATTTCATTATTCTCATAATAAAAATTTATATTCATTCATAACTTACGTTTTTCCCCATTTGGACACATAAGGGATATTTAAAATAGAGTGACATTTTGGATCTTTATTTGTTTTAAATACTCTATACATCATTTTAATGAACAAGTGTCATTTAAAAATTTTAATTTAGAGATTAACGCGATTAGGGTATTATTACCTTCATCTAATAATAATTATAAGGAAAAATATTTACCATATCACTTAGTTTTAACCTAATTTCACGAGATTTACACTTTACTGAGGTGATAAATTTTTCTAGGGTTAATATTTATATTGACCAAATATAGAAGGGGTCTATTTACCAAATTTTAACCACATAATTAAAAATATATAATCCCTTTTATCAAATTCAATTTCTAAAATTTGTTGAAATTAATTTTAAAATAAGTGTACCAACGTTGACAAAAACCACATTTTAGAAAAGTACATATTTAAGAAAAAACTTGATTTATTCTTAACCCATGCCTCAAAAAATATTAGATAAATGTTAAAAAAATTTATTGAGTAAATAATATATAAATATTACTAAAATTATTCACTAATTGTGATTAATTTAATTTATTCATATAAAAATATATTACGTGCATAATTTTTCTTCTTCTAAAAAACATTAATATTATTTTCAAATAATTTTTCATTTTCAATCCTTATCATTAGATATCTAATGAATTAATTTTATAAATGTGTAGTATGTAAAATTTTGATAAATTATTAGTACCATTAATACATTTTTATAAATGGTAGGGACAACACCCTTATATTAAATGAAATAAAACATAGAAATTTAATGGATGGGGTCAAACCTGACAACATTGCCCTCATCATTGAAAAACATTCAAAGTCTGAGATTTTCTCTGATCCTAACCCCTTTACATCACTCATAATTTCAAATTTATTTCCAATTAATTCTACTCTTCCAATGAACATGACCTCTTGTATGATGACACCTCCTCCAAGTCTTTGCCTATTGTAGGAGACTATGAATGTTCATGATCTCCGAGTCCACCCCCATCATTTGAATGAGATTCATCCTTCTTAGAAGGGTATAAAACCAAATAATCTTCATTTTATTTAACTAAATGGACCTCAACAGAAGAATAAAGAACAATAAATAGGTTTTTATTAGTCACTGATACCGTCCATGGATTTTCTTGTGTACCTTGCACATTATTGGGTGAAGGATCACCTAAAGAATCCATTAGGACTGAACTGATCTGCTTACATGAAGGGAGACATGAAGGAGTGTACACATTAATATGTAGTGCCACATGGGAAAAATAAAAAAAGAAATAAAATATATTAATGGAAGCCCATCCTGGATGAGAAGAAGGAGTTTTGGGCTTTCTAAAAGTTACCAATTGGAATCTTTATTCATCCACTGACTTTGGGGAAGTTTCTTTTTTCCTTTTTCACCAATGGCCATATGATCCACCACATTACTATTAGTAATTGTAGAGTTAAAATTTACATAATGGTGAATAAAATTGGAACTTTTCTGAATATCACGAGTAGATATGGCCAAACAAGTGCTCCTACCATTGCTAGCAACCAATTCTAATCCCTTAACAATAGGTGAATTTACCTACGGTTTAGCCAAAGACTTCAAAGGTGAGTGGGAGAAAATGAATATAATCTTTTATTTACCCTTATTTTGGGTGGTAACCAAAGCATGTTCCAGTAAAAAGTCTCGATCAACCTCATTATGTATTTAATCTTCAAACTCAGACTGGTTGTTGAAAATAAAATCAGGTGCAATGTTTTCTTATGATGGAGGAATGACCTGATACTCCATAAAAATATCATCCCCAAAAATTTTATCTATAATTGAGAATATTATATTCTCCCCCAAAACTCACACAATAGAATCTTCAGAAGAGAGGAAAGCAGTGTCCAGGGCATTGCGAACTGAGTTATTCCTCTATCATTAGAAACAATGTTCTTATCATGTATCACATCCTATTGGGTCAGGGTGATTATATTCAGATTAACAACAGTTACTCTATCCATACTCGCTACAATCCCCCTGTCCACACCCGAAGGCCTATACATAAATAAAGAAACCTATTTCTCATAGGCTCCTAGTGGTGTAACCATTTGAGACAAGTGTTCACTACCCAATACAAACCATACAAAAGGGGCTATAATTCCTATGACTGGAATCTGATTTTTCCCAATATTCCCAATTCACATAACTTTTCAAGCATTGTTTTTGCAATTACTTTCCTCATGTCCATGATATTATCAGAAGGAATAATTTAAAACTTGTTTTCAATTCATAAAATCATGTACAATCAACTAGAATTCATTTCAGAACCTCTCCACTTTCTCATTTTCATCCTTCAGCTAAAACTCATCGAAATTAGTGAATAGAAATTTTTTTTCAACCAATGTTGACCCAAAATCAACCTCATTAAAAAAATGGCCATAGTTCCAAATACTCTTCAGCTCATTCTCTTTGTACAGTTTAACTAGAACTCCAATTAAAACTAAAATATTATAAAGGATCATCAGATACCATAATAACTAGTTTACGATATAAAAATTTACCCACAATTGGATGGACGAGTAACACATCCAATTTGGTTTGAAATTATTATCAAAGTCCCATATATTCATGGTTCCATTCTGGAGGGAGATCGAGCTAATACCCCACACCCGCATCTTCAGGTCATCTGTAGGGAAGTGGATATGAAAAAATCCTCAACCCCTAGAGATGTATTTCCGTTCATCAAATCCTCACACCACTGAATCCCGCATGTCTAGATCATCTATTTTCCATGGTTCCGATCCCCCTTGATAAAATTTATTATGTAATAATTGAGTTCTTACCCATTTTGAGGCATTTTGAAATTACCTCAAAATCAGCTTTTACATGGGAAATTTATCCATTTCGATGAATCACTACAAATGAAGATTATTTGTAAAGTGTTAAGGAAATACTACTCATGGCTAAGGGAAACGAAGTAGATGATTTAAAATCTCATTGAACAACTCTACAATATACCCCCCTTAAAATAAAATTTTAATTAAAAATTCATCACTTAGATAACAATAAATGTGGATATCTTTGTTTAATTAAAACCTCATATTCCCAAGTAGATTCTTTAAATTTTTTTTGATTTCTCCAAAGAACTCTAACAATATGAGTATTGTTATTATGAAGCACTTTATCACTTCCATACAATATTTCTATTGTTTTTGTCCTCTTAGTAAATATCATTCTGTTGTGGTATGACCTATGAGTTTAATACATGTAAATTATTAGGTATATACCTTCTCAAGATAGATAAATGAAACACATTATGAACTTGAGAGAGATTTGGTGGAAGTAACAAATGATAAGCTACCATCCTGATACGAACATGAATTTTATTGGGACCAATATATCTAGGAATCAAAATTTATTTATCTTTCAAAACTCATAAACCACTTCAAAGGATATATTCTTAGGAAAACCTTGTCAATGAATTTGAAGTCATGATTTCATTGAATATTTCTCGTATAACATTGTTGTATACACAGTTCAAACTATATGTGTTGCAAAATGAATCTAAATATAACTTATATTACTTTAGTTATATTAGGCTCCAATAGATATTTTTCTATAAATTCATCCAAAGACTTTGGGTTTCATAATTTCATAACTTAGAGGGCTTGAAGTGGTTTTATCTTAATTCTTGAGTGAAAGATATTATTGTATGAAACTTTCTTTAAAAGAAGGTATTGATCTCAACCACCTTTTAATTCTACAGAGAAAGATCTCAACATGAATTCTACAGTTTAAATTATTCTTTAATACTAACCATCTATCTAAGGATTATACACTATATTAAACCTCAATTTAGTACCCATAGATTATTAAATACTTCTCATGAACTCCGAGGTAGACCTCCGATCTTGATTGATATTTTGATGAGTCTGAAGAAAAAATCCACGACGATGTTTTCCAATTTCAATTCAGGCGTGGTTAATGGTTTTAGAATCTCCTTGGACTATTATCTCTAAGCCCTAACGTGATAAAAAACCAAGCAGTGAGATAAATATTATGAAATATCTATTTTTGTCCCATCCCATTAGAAATAATCTTTTATTTCCTTATACATATTTATAATGACATTATGAATAGAGAGTGATAAATAATGAGAGTCAACCAATAGATTGTTCTATAAATTTGTTATAGAAAGAACACATACATGGTTGTAGAACATGACCCTTCCATCAAAACTAATGTTAAACTTAGGAACATTTCTGACCTTATTAAAAAGATATTCATTTTTCTAATTCACCTATTTAATCCTCACATGGATAGATAGATGAACACTAATTTGGGATAAATATGTTTTCTTCCCCTCCTTCAAGATTTCTGGATTCATCCTCCAGAAATTTAGAAATATTATATCTTTTTATATCCTTATCATAGATAAGATAACAACATCTTTTCAACTCAAAGCCTCTAACACCTTGTTCACTATCCTAATGTGGTAATTTATTGATCCTTCATAATCTATAATCATCTCCAACCATATTTTTTAGTTCACATTAAACTATTTTTGTGTAAAAATATACGATAAACATTTATGATCAATATATAAATAACACCTTTCTCTAGAAAAATAATTTTTTCATATCTTTAATGAAAAAATTACTATGGGTAACTCTGAATCATGAGTAGGGTATTTTTTCTCATGAATATTCAATTAGAATGAGGAATAAGATATCACCATATCATATTTCATAAGGACACATCCATGTACCTTCGTTGATACATCAGTCAAAGTCACAAACCATTAGGGAAGTGTGAGATTAGGTTCACTAACTATTTGACTATTCAGATCTTTTGAATTATCTTAAAATTCATTTTTCCAAAATAACTTGAGTCCATTTAGAGACAACTTGGTGAGTAGATTATAATGTAATGATAAATATCACACAATTGGTTGATAATATCCATCCAACACAAGAAAACTACATATTTTAGTTTCCAAAGTGGGTCTAGCCCATTTATCAATAACACCAATCTTTGAAGGATCCACTAATATACCCTCACATGAGATTATAAGACCTAAGAATGAAT
This sequence comes from Viscum album, assembly GCA_963277665.1. Taxonomy (NCBI): domain Eukaryota; kingdom Viridiplantae; phylum Streptophyta; class Magnoliopsida; order Santalales; family Viscaceae; genus Viscum; species Viscum album. The sequence continues at coordinate 1,931,396,578 of OY728123.1, forward strand.
ATTTTAAAATCCAAAATTCTCACTTGATTTTTTTTCATAAATCATCTCCCTCTTTAGGGTCTTGACCAAAATACCCAAGTGATATTCATGCTCTTCATTTCTCTTTGAATAAACCATAATATCATCTATAAAGAACACAAAAAAATAATTATGGTAATAACTAAAGACTATAATAATTAAATCCATAAAGATAAAGGGGGAATTAATAAGACTAAAAGTCATCACTATAAAATCATAGTGTCTATACCTGGTAAGGAATGTCATGTTTAGTATATCCTTCTTATTGACCATCAATTTATGTTATCCATAATAAAGTTCAATCTTAGAAAAGTATTTATTTTTAAATATTTGGTCAAAAAAGTCATCAATAAGAGGTAGATGATACTTTTCCTTGATTGAAATCTTGTTAAACTCTTGATAATCAATGAAAAGATCCATTAAACCATTTTTCTTCATAAAAAATTGAATAAGTGAACCCCAAGGTGATGCAATAGTGTATATGAATCCCTTATTAGGATCAAATGGAGTTTTTTATTCAATTTTGGATACTCAATTAGGGATATATGGTGTATTTGAAATATGTTTAGTAGTAGGTATGGGTTTTATTGATAAATAAACATCCTAATTAGGTGGAAGAGAAAGAAATTATTTAGTAAATATATTAAAAAATTCTTATAAAACTAGAATATCTTCATTATTGAGTTTCTTACCATCAATTTGAGATAAAAACCCATTCTAAAACGAGTCAATACCTATACAATGGATGAGATTTACAGTAGAAGTTCATATTTATTATCACACTAATAGACAATCTGGTTTTGGATCAGAATATAAAATGTGACATATTTTCCTAATATATTGTTGTTGTATTTAGATATATAAATCCAATCCATGATAAGATAACATCAAATTACACTAAATAGATAATAATAAGATTTTCAATAAATCACATTACGAAAAACATCAACCGGAGATGAATCAATGACTTGAGATGCGATCATATTACAATTAGGGGTTTTAAAACTAATTCAATATCTAATCATTGATGTGGTATTGTGATACCCTTTGACATTTTTTTAGATATAAAATAGTGGGTAGATCCAAAATTAAATAAGATGTTATTTGTTTTAGAGTGGATGATATGTGTACCTCTCACCACTTTATTATCTTAACATACATTAATAGAAATGATCACCTGAGATTTCACTTTGATATTGGTCTTAAGAGGTTTTTTACATTGATCATGATAAAACTTTGTATTCATGCACAAATTAATATAATTCCTATATTCCTTTCATTTGATGCATGGGAACATGGGTGGTGTATTAGTGGGAATCTTATTTTCCTCTATTTTTATTAACAGACCTATTCATTGTATTTTGACATTAATGTGATTTATGACCTACCTTTAAACATTTAAGAACCTCCTAATTATATTAATTAACTTCCTTTGTTTCTTACTACATTTCCGGCATGTAGATAGTTATAATTTCTTTTTCACTAGGTGTTTTATTCAAATTTTCTTGGGAACCGATCTTAATTTTCTTGTCATAATCATGGGAATAGTGGGAATATCTAATTTCTATTTCTACCTTCAGTTTACATCCAAATATTTCTTTATATATTATAAAGTATCTTATAATTAACGATTTTTGGATACTTGGATTTACAACCCCATAGAATTGTTCAATTTTTCTTTCAAAGATTGTGGTTAAACTGGAGTCATACCGTGCAAGTCTTGTAAAATTTTCCTCCTATGTTCCAAAGGGTTCATCATCCTTTTTCTTCAGATCAAGGAATTAATTCCTTTTATTTCTATGTATAATATGAGGAAATTACTTAATAAAACATATTCCATTATATTCATCCCACTCCATTGATTCAATTTAATCATATTGAATCATATTATTAATAAGATTCCACCATTGATATTCTAAAACTTCTATATTATAAAAAACTAAGAAAACCTTTTCATGTCCCAATCATTGAAGGATAGAAAATATTTTCTCAATGGTGTTGATCCCTCACTTAGCCACTAGTAGATCAAAATATCCACTAAAAGAAGGTAGATTTTGACACGTAAAATATGCAACAGTATGTTGTTCAGTGCTTTGATCATTGGTAATCTCATCATGATTCATAGCCTGAGAAAGTTTCACAAGAATAACAATGAGATTATATATTCCCACTCCCAAAGATTTTGAATTCTCATATTTATAATCATAACATTCTCCATTAAATTTATTTTTAGAATGATATATTCTTGTTCTATCCATTCACTAAAATGAAAAAGAAAAGTGTAATAATAGGGCTATAATAATATAAGGGAGATACCATGTAATTTAATTCGTTGGATATTGAAATCATGATACCCTATTTTAAATATATTAGACCGTATGTTTAACATAGTTTATCCACGGTCATTACCAAATATTTTTGATTTATATATAACTACCCCCATGAATTTTAGGATAGTTATCTAACCCTAATATCCAAATATTGACTAAACTCTGCTCTTATACCAACTATAACAACCTGATATTTTCATAAATAAGTAGTACATATTTTTAGAAGAATATTAAATACACAAAATTATTGACCCACACTAAAACCATAATGTTTTAGTCTATTTGGAGAATATATACATAAACTTATTATTTAGGAACATTCTTCATCATCTCTCAAAATATTCTTCTTACTTAGTACCCTTCTTGACACACCCTAATTAAAAAAGTTCTTCATGAACTGTGGAAAGAAAATATAATAAAGGGAGAGCTTAGATGCTCAATAAGTAAAAATGGGATACATCTATCAATGATCATATAGAAGTATAACATTATAAAATAATATGAGATAATAAACATATCTTACAATATTTATACCACATATATCAAAGATCATAAACATGAGTCATGGAATAATGATTTATCATTTAAAAATACACGAATCATAAGATTTAAAAATCATCATATAGAAATAATGAACAATAAGTTTATGTCGTAAAAGTGTAGCACCATCATAGGTATAGAAACCTTGTCCTATGTCAATGTTAACTACTAAGAAAATCAACTCACAATAGATTATTCCTAAAAAATAGTTTCCCATATTGGATCAAACACATTATCTTGTTTCTAGTAATAGATCAAGAACATCAATTTTTTTCCTATAATGGGTCATGAATATTGACATATTTCCCATAAAGGATCGACCATGTTTACTTTTTTTTCCATTATAATATCAGGAGATATAAAAATTTTCCCAATGAATTAGAGGTTTATATAAATACCATCCCATCCATCACATAATTAAAACCACACATATTTTTTCTACATGATCGTAAAACATTTATCATATCATTACATCATAACCCGTGAAAAAGAATAAATCTCATAAACATTTCATCAATTCATCATAGCATAACCCATGATAAATAAATGGTTTTCATTTTCATCTCATCATCATAAACATAATCCATCCAAATAAATAATGAATATGGTATCATTGGATCATATCTAGAGTAAAATTTAATAAACACAAAAATATGTTATCATAGATGAAAGTTTATTTAATGAATCGCTGGAATATTTCCCATGTAAATTAACATTTTCTTCCTGATATAAATTATAAAAAAAATAAATATTTATTAAATATTATGGAATTTTTTTTGAAAAAAAATTAGAAAATTATAATGGAATATTCAAAACAATTAGTGGTTTTTATGGTGATAAATTTCAATCACTTTTTATAAGTTAAAAGAAAATATTCCTTCAAAATTTTTGTAAAAAGTGAAAAAGTACATTATTTTGGAAAATGATAGAAAGATTTCTCTATTTTTTTTATAAAAACTAAACAAATGGTTAAAATGAATTTAAAAATAAACAAAGATTAATATAAAAATTATTGAAAACATTTTATAAAATAAGTACATGGAAGAGAAATATATCTGTCTGAATAGTAAAATAATGTCAATTTTCTATAAAAACACTCTTTTTGTCTACTGAGTAATTATAGAGGGGAAAATTAAAGAAAAACTCGTATTCATTTAAAATTTTTATTTTTTAATATTAATTAAATTAATTTATTAGATATGTATAATATAATTTCCTTTATAGAGGTTCAATCATAAACAATCCCAATTAAAATAGGATTGAAGCATAAATCCCTCCCCTCATGTCCAATCATTCCTCATACATGTTCAAACATAATATATAAAAAATATGTATTTATTATAAATATATTACATATCCATTTTTAAATATATCCTACAATATATTATTTAGTTATAACATCTTATCACACATTTATTAAGATTGTTTTATCAAAATAACTATTTCAGGAGATAATTGCCTTGTTTTCCTGCATGTTTCGGTTCGACTGTCCTGAACCATATACTTTTATAATGGATACATAATATAATTTTTTTTAATAATTATATAAATATAATATATATTCATACAATATATAGTTAGATTCATCCATAAAATCTAGATATAGAAAAATTAATCACATTGTTCATAGAGGCGGTAGTCTGTACTAACGCATGAACGTTGTCCACATTTTTTGACAGATGGAATGAAAGAAAGTTGAAAAATAATTAAACTTTTTATAATCATTATAAAATAATATATATCATATATAATCATTAAATATATCCTTGTTACTATCCATTGAAAGTGGAAATGAAAAATGAATTTCATCATTTCGTGAGGCGGTAGTCCACTGTAGACACGAATGATGGTGTCATTTCCCATTTGAAGGAAGAGGATATGGATATAGGTTAATAAATTATCATAATAACATATCAGTATATTATATATACTTATGTTATTATACAAACAAGATTTAATAAAAATTTAATGGCGTGGTAAAAGAAATAATTTTGAAGAGTTCGGGTAAGACGATTACCTCTTCCTTGAGAAACTCCTTTTGGCTTACACCTTTACCCTTAAAGGGATGATATTTTGGGATGAATAGAGTATTTAGGATGTGTTTAAGGAATATATGAAGGTATTAAGGTAGGTATATTATAATATATAATTCTCTATGTTGTGTAAGTATGTGATGTCAGTGGTTCCATTTTATAGTTTAGGTGATGGAACATTTTAGAATTTCTTAAAAGATTACATTTTAATAATGTCATTATCTAGAAGAATGATTCCAAATACATATTTATTTTAATATAATATAGTATAGGGATATAAAGACATCCAAAATTTTTATCTGGACTAGTTTATGTATTGTTTTAAATCTTATCCATTGGTTTAAACCCTTCGTTAACCTATTTTAATATTTACCATAGTAACATATTTTTCACACTTAAAGGATTATAATTTTACATATAAGGGGGAAATTATCCCCTAAACAGACAAGAAATTAAAATTTAGACCATATATTATCCAATTTTTTTGATTTAAATATATATATTTTTTTATTTAATTTAATAAATAATATATTTTTTAAAATATCATTCATATCAATTTTTGAACTCTTCATTTAATTTGAGTTAAAAGACACAAATAACAATTTTAATTTAGAATATAAAAATTTAATACAACACAAATATTTAATATTAATATAATTTTTTTTGAATATAATTCACTCAAATTATATTTATTTGAATATATTTAAAATCATTTATTTATTTTTCTATTAATTGAACAAGTAATGCGTCATCTTTGCATAAGAATTTAAGGAAATTATATAATTACAAAAAATTAGAAAAAAATTTCTATGATTAATATAATTTCATTATCCTAGATATAGGAACTTCTATACATTCATAAATTAATTTTGTGTATATTTGGACACATAATAGATATTTAAAACTTAGAGAGTGACATTTTTGAACTTTCTTTGTTTTAAATACTGTATAAGTAATTTTCCAAGAAAAGTGAACCTTAAACAATTTTATATCATTATTAAGGTAAAAAATATATAATTAAATTCATAAAATTGGAACTAGGAGGGAAAGGTAAGACCATATCACTTAGTGTTAACCTAGTCTGACCCGATTTACCCTTTACCAAGGGGATAAATTTTTTTAAGGTGACTATTCATATTGAAAAAAATAAAATGGTCTTATTTACCAAATTTGAACCCCCTAATACCAAATATGGAATTAATTTTATAAAAATAATTTTCTATAATTGGTAGAAATTAATTTTAAAACATGCGTGCAAAATGCGACAAAAACTATTTTTAGTAAAAACATTTTTACATACAAAAATAGATTTATTCTTATCTCATGAAATTAAATATATTTTTTAAAATTTAAAAACATTACAGAGTAAATAATATATAAATTTTATTATAATAATTAAAAAATATTTATTAATTTAATTTATTATTATAAGCATTCATTGAATGCATAAACAAAATTTTTAAGAAAAAAATATTACATTTATTTTCAAAAAAACATTTATGTTAAAATTCATTCGACTAACTACTAATTTATTAATTTTATAAATTTATAGATATTTTTTATAATTTAGTTAGTACTATTAATACCCTCCAATATAATGGCTTGGAGATAATATACACATAATATTTTAATAATGTTACTTGGTTTGTTTAAAATCGGTGTTTCATGTAAAGAAAGCTATTACTTTTTTCATTCTTTATTTAAAGGGAATCATTTTTATAAAATCATAGGATTTTATTGTGACATTATAGTTTTAGTATTTTTTATAATTAAGATAATAATTTACATATTCAACCAATTAATTAATAATTATATACTATAATAACAGAATCCATTTACACATATTATTACACGACTTAACAAAAATCCATTAAATACAACCCAAAGATCATGAGGCACATTTTCTTTGGAAGACTAGGTTCATAATACATTAAAAAGAAACTAAAATACAACATATTTATTTTATTCTATATAACGATATCCTAAATCAATTTAATTTACTAAAAATGCATAGGATAAATATGGAAATAGATTGAAGAAATGGGTGAGCTATAAAGAACAATAAGGGAATAAACCTAGTAATGAAGTATAAAATATCATTCAGAATGTACAACATGATATCATAAAAGAGAAGGATCATGAATAATCATATGGGGTTATAAAATAAATAACATGGTGTCATAATAATATGGAAACATAATAACGAGAAATCAATATAAAAAATAACATGAACATAACTCAAGACTAAATTACAAGACAAAATCACATAGTGGAAAAATTCCCATCATGTATTTAGTTTAATCCTTAACACCATACATAACATCTAATGAGATAAAAACATTACCAATGAACTGTTGATATATTCAGGAACACACATCATAACTTTTATATGATTAGTTGTTCCATAAGAGAAAATGAATCATAAGTAATAAACAAATTAATTACCTATAGAAATAAGTGGGATGAAAAACCTTTCTACATATTATAATCGGAAATATTATAGAAGGAATTTGGTAAATAAACGTAATGTACATATTTACGCATAAAATTAAGGAATAATAATCATGTTATATATGTAAGATACATATGTAAATTTTTTTGAATCATTCCACAATATGAAAGGGAGAGATAAAGTGATTAGGAGAGAGAATGGTCATAACCCAAAGATAAAGGACAGTTCAAATAGATCACTTACCTTATGATCCAAAATCAATTTTCACTTGAAATTAATGTCTTGGATAATAAAATTAACTTCATTAATTAATTAATTTATAACTTATTATATATAAATTTTATTTAAAATAATTTTATTATGTTCATTTATAACCAATTCAATGGGATATAAATTATATTTTCTTTATTGTGAGGGTGTTCGTTTCATTTTTCCAAGGCAGGATCACTAGTAGATAATTATTGGCATTCTTGTCAAATGGAAATGAAACTCCCGAAGTAAAATTAAATGGTACTAATTTACTTATATAAATTTAAATTTTCCTAAATAACCATATGTTTTCTGATATAGGTATGATTCTTTGAGTGAAAATGTTAGTGCTATAGGGTTCGTTTATTTAGGAAATTTTATCGAACATCACAAAATTATTTCATGTTGTTTAATATTATGGACATATATTCATTTAAGAATATGAATAAATATATAATGTACACAATTAGTTTCTTTTAACCCATTATAATTGAATTTAAACCTTCCATGGACCAGATAGGGGAATACAGAAACTCATCATCCATGAAGGCAGTGAACCTACATAATATGGACAATGGATTTGTTTTTAGAATAAGAGAAGATGAGAAGGGAGAGGATGGAATATATTAAATTAACACTACAAAAATAATTTATATATATGATACTAGATTTATTATGATATGTTGGATGATAGGTTTGAAGAGAAGGTAACAGAGTAAAATATTTTAAAACAGGTAGTTTGTGAATATTATCTTTTGAATTTCTTCTCATTGAGAAACTTATGAAGGAACTTTGAATTGGTGTATTCATGATAAATTAAGAACTCATAAATGAGGGATATTATTTAGAATATAATTGGGTTGAAATTGGACATGATCCAAGGCTTAGAAGATGCATGGAGAAGGGGTTTTGAGGGGAGTAATTTATAAGAGGAGGAGAAGCGTGTTTTAAAATATTATATTCATTAGTATATTATTTTTACTCAAGAATAATTTTTTTATTATTGTAAATATATATGATAAATAGTGCATGTGAGTTTTAACGTATAAGTTATTTCCCCATCCATGAATCCAAAATTCATTTAATTAATTAAAATGTTAAATACTGTAATTTACTATATCTCACTATTCACAAAAAATCAATTATTTTAGAAAAAACAAAAATTACACCCTAAAATATTTTCAATGTGTATATTCCAAAAATTAAATCCATTTTTGGAAATTTATATTTTAAATATTATAGATTTAATTTTAAAATAAAATCAACATATATTATAAAAATATCAATTTTAAGATCAAGATCAATTTTTTGAACCTTTTAAAAATCATTTAAGGTTATATAAAAATATATTATGAAAATAAAAAAACATATTAATAATTTATAAATACATTTTATGAAAATTCAATTTCCTTTAGATAATTATATTTATTATAAGTGTGAAACTAAAAAATTTATATTTTAGAAAAATACAACCACTTAATTTATTATTTACTTGTACCATGATATCAATATATCACAGTTTCATTTTATGTGATACTAAATATAATTTTACACTTAAATAGTTGATTTTACTATTCTAATAGTTTTATTACCATTCCTAATTTTTAGATTTCTTTTCCAATTTTTGAGATTACCATTCCAAAGGTCGAATTTTTAATGATCATACGGGTTCCCAAATTCTTATAAATACCGATTATTTTATTCATTAATTATTAAAAACTATTTTCTCTCAAGGTTATATCTATTTTCATTTTCAATATTCGTATATCATTATAATATTATTTATCATTTATAAAGTTTTTATTTTGATTGTAATTATTATCAAGGATCAAGAAAATGCAAAGTTTTCTATTATTATTATTATCATCATATTTTCTACTTTTTCCCACTTTAGTACTTTTAATTATTATGGATATTTTTATTCTATGAATTCAATGTTACAATTTTTATAATAAAATATTTTTGGTTTTATCATGTGGTGCATGTGAATTATATAATACTATATTACCAAATATGACAAAATTATATATTCATAAGAGAAATTCCTTTGGTATAATTATAGGTGTTCATATTATTCCACCCTTAATAAATCTCACCCGTAAGGATATTTTTTGGTCACTTGGGTAAAAACAAGTGAAGTTATATCTGCTTCATGGATTCCTTTAGTCCCCATGTCACCTCCTCCTGTTTTTTTTCTATTGTACTTTACTAGGTGAGTTTACTGGTTCCAAAGAACATTATCTCTTTAACAAAATAACTTCATTGACTTATCCTCATAATAGAGACCATTTTCTATCTATACCACATATAAATTCAATATATATGAGGTATTTGGTATGTTCTTATATAAGAGGAATACATGGAATACATCATTAACTTGAGACATGGTTTGTGGGGGTTCTATTCAATAATCCATCGACCTAATGCGATCAAGAATCTCAAAGGGGTCAATATAACTTGGATATTTCTTTCCATTATTCCCAAATATCATAACCCTACTCCGTGTAGATATTTGAAAGAAAACCCTATCTCCATCCCCAAAATCATGGTCTCATTGATGACTATAAATAAAACACTTATTTCAAATTTTAGAAACCCTGATGTGCTGCTGAATAGTCTTGACCTTTTATACCATTTCCTCAACCATTGTAGGTCCCGATATCTTGTGTTCAATAAATTAATCCCAACATATATGTGTTCTACATGTTTTTCCATAAATGGATTCATATAAATCCATTTGGATTCTTGAAGGAAAGATATTATTGTATATGAACTTGACCAGAGGAAGATGTTGATCCCATTCTCCTCTAAATTACATTGAGCATGCCTTCAGCATGTATTCTAGTTTATGGACAATCCTAACATATTAGAAATCTTATTGGGGTTATAAGATGTAACTAAGTTTAACTTAGTGTTTATATAATGTTTAATATTTTCCATAATTTAGAGGTTATTCTTAGATCTCAATAAAATACAATCGACAGTAGTGTTTCGGGAAACATTACTACTTATATGATGTATATCCTTATTATTTGATCAAATTAGATGTCAAATAAAATTTAAATTAAATGATTAGTCATTTTAATATGACTCTCCAAAACCAATATAGAACTATTTCCTCTTGATGGCTTTATAATAATAATGAAAATTTCCATGGTGATATATCTCTCTTTCTATATAGTAGATGGTATTGATTGAATCATCCCCTTATACTTTTTTATTTCATCCTTTAACTACTTAAATACTAGGAACTTTTATGTATATTTTCAGAAATACTTATTCATATTATTTCTCTGATAGTTCTCTTAGAGATCTCGATACATTTTCACGTTTTTCAAGATGGATAGATATGGTTAAGCTATGTGAATTATTTAACATCTACATTATCACATGATTTGATGGTACACTTAGTCGTGAACCAAATTTTACAAATTATTCTTTATCAATTTTTATCACTGAGGATTTCCCTTTTCTTATTTCTTCCACCTTCTTCTGTATTTCAACATCATCACTTTGAGCATTCTTTTTATTTTTTTATAATGGATGGTTGACTAGTAATTTTGGAAAGTAATGATGATGTTATTACCTTGATAATTCCCATGTACATCATTTTCAAGTTTAGGAATATTGGATCCTTCTAAATTTTTACCATTAATATTGTCACTAAATCCTTTTTACAAAGAGTATCATCCCCTTTATTTCATTCTTGGGATGTTAGTCGATTAAGTAGTCATAGCCATTTATTATCTCTAACTATATTTGCTGGTGCATATTAATATAATTCTATGTAAATATATATTTTACTTTGTTAGGATCTATATATATTTCACACTTCTCTCTATGGGGATAATGATTCTAGATTGTGAATGCAAATATTTCTATCCCTAATTCCGAATCAGGGGTTGGATAGTTTTTTTAATGTAATTTTAACTATATTTAGGCGTAGGCTATAAATTTTTATTTTTTAATCAATAAAAAACATATTACCATCTTTTATACCTCACTATATACACTGAAATGTTCTCCCCTTAAGTGTTTAGTGAGGACTAGTATAGTGATAAGCCACTTTTTCTATTAGTTGAAGATCTCTTCAAATTCATCAGTCCAAACAAACTTTACTCCCTTCTATGAAATCTTGGTTAGTGGGTCTGATAATCATGAGACGTTTCTCACAAATCCCTAGAAATACCCTACTAGTCCAAGGAAACTACAGATCTCCATTACAGATGTTTGTTTGTGCCGCTCCTTAATTTTGTTTGTCTTAGAAGGAGCCATAAAATCTTTTTTATGGGGATAAAATTCCCCAAGAATGAAACCTTCTCCATCTATAACTCACATTTACTATAATTTTTATACAAATTCTCTTTTTGAAATGTATTTATCATAGTAGTCATTTTATCCTAATTATCTTCCTTTATTTTGGATTATATTATAATTTCATCTATAATTAATACAAAACATTTGTTGAGGTAATCTGTAAAGACTCTATTAATTTAGTCAATAAATAATTTTGGACAATTACTAAGTCTTAAGGGTATCACTATGAACTCATATTGTCTATATGTTATTCAAATAGAAGGTTTGGGTATATCTTAATTCTTTAATATTAATTGGTTATATCTTGATCGAAGGTCCAACATAAGGAAATAACAGGCCCTGCATAGTTAATCATACAATAAAATCTCTATGGAAGAGGATAATTTTTATTTATTTTGATTTTTTTTGAGTTTACATTAATCAATTAAAGGTCACATTGACCAATCGTTCATCATGATGAAGTGGAATGGATCACTTAACAGTGAAATTCTCAGGTATATAAAACCATTTTACAGATTCTCTTAGAAGTCATTCTTCAATTCATCTAGCTAAATGGTAGCTATTCAACAAAAAGTATTGTATATGGGTAGAGATATTAGTATATGTTCTATTGAGAACTAAACCTTTCGATCAAGAGTAAGTTTGTGCATCTCCTTAGGGAATATATCAGTATAACACCTCATAATGGGAATATCTTAAAGCATGGTTCTATCATTTGTCGTAATAATTTAATCTATATATTCTTTCTCAAATGGTAATAATATTCACACTTGATATGAATATTCCTAAGGAGATTCATCATCCTCCTTACAATTATATATAATTGGAGGATGACTCAGGATATTAAGAGTGATATCCATCTCTCGATAGTTGATGTTGTATTTATATAAAGACCACTAACCCATCCCAAAATGTTCATCAGAATATACTGAAGGTAGTAAGATGAGATTTTATAGAGGATTCAGTCCCAAAAAAATGACTGGGGAGGAGTTATATTCTTGAGATACAATAATTTCCCAATTTTCTTTTCTCATAGATAACTCACCTCCATGTTTTGAGGTAGTGGTTGAATAGTTCAAATAAACTTGAAAGATATGGGAGAATTAAAAGATCCCAAATAAAATTGTTTGTTTTATATTATTTAATAAATAACTAGTATACCTATCACCACATATTGGTTTAGATCCACCATTATAGTAGTGGTAACATATGCCCTTCCTTTCGCTCTAGGCCTTGGAGGTTATTTTAACTGATTATCTCTGACTACACTTGGGTTAGGATATTGTATTGTATAATTCCCTTGTTTCATAATTTAAAAACACTATACCATATACTATTTGTTTATATGAACCTTTTTTCCCTCAATCACATTACGGGGATTATTCATCTCCCATCAGAATTAATTATCATGAAAACCTTCTTTTAAATATTTGAATTATCTCTCGATTCCCTTTAGAAAACTTTTGGGAAGATTCTTACTACATTTTTGACATGTGTGTAGTTGGTTATTCTTTCCTCTATGATATTTATCCATCGATACCCTCTAAAAACTCTAGTTTACACCATTTACCTCTAGGATCATGAGACCATAGAGTCATTGATATCTATCAAAACCATAAGTATATAGGAGAAAATTACTTCATTGATTTCAAATTCTTGAATCACCTAATATTTTCATAGCCTTGATTTTAATACACTAACTAAGTGGTACACTTTACACTTGGTGTTAATGATGTATTCATAGACATAACATGAAATCCTTACAAAGTTTTCCTCATAAAACCTTATAAAATAATATTCCTTTTTCTTTTGTATGGGGAAATTTATCTTCAGTTTATTATTGAGAGTTATGAGAAAATATGTATTGAAAAATATTTTCTTAAATAAATCAAGTTCCATGGAATAAATTTCCTCTTTTGAATTCATTTTTTTGATCAATATCTACTACTGATCAGCTTCCCAAAGTATAATATAAATGACCAACACAAATTTATCTTATTTTGAGCAATATATGATATATAATATTTTCCAAATATAGTTAATCCAATCTTAATTTATAAAGGAATATGAGGATACACTAAAGTTAAGTGGTCTTTTTCTCATAAAAGAATCAAAAATAACTTTCTCTTTCTTAGGTGAAGGTGTTCATTCCACATGATTCAAGTTATTATTAATAATATGAGTAAATGATCTAGTAATAAAATGGATTTATTAGTTCCCACACCCATAAGGTTAGGAATATCATTAGGGAAATAATCACAATTACTAAAACATTGGTTTTTTCACAACTTGTATTATTTTTCACCATTAAATAAATTAAAGGAAATAAGAATTATGGATGAGAATAATTAAAATAAAATGAATATAAAAAACGAAACTATGAACATATAAGGAATAAATTATAAATGACAAATTAATACTAAATGGGTTTATAGGGGTAATAATATGAGGAACACACATTAATAGAGGATGAAATTAATAAGTCTGGAACACACATTTAAGAAACACTATTAAATATGGATTTACATCCTCGAAAAGAGAACAATAACTGATTTCTTGATCAGAGTTGCCACATGACCTATGGAATACCTCCCAATATTACAATGGCTACAAAAAAGTTGGGGTGGGGGGTTTAAGGTGTTATCATGGATAGAATATACCATTCCCTCAGAGTAAAACACATTATATATATAACTATATGATATCCATAACATATATTCATCATTTTATTTATATAAAATAAATACAATCATGTTATATAAAATGTAATACCAAAACATACAATTATTGAAACTATCATTTATACAAGCATTCTACAACTGATCAACCATTGGGCTAATGTCATATAAAAGTGAAATAATGAAATAAGATTAAAAATATGATGTTCTAACATACTAGACCCTCATCTCATCACAATATCCATTACATCAAAGATATCTCAATTGATCAGGAAACAACTGGCCTCTACCCTATATAAACCTATGATTAGTGAAGTCTGCTTAGTTACAATGTACCGTGGCTTCCTGAGCATGGTGTGAGTATAAATCTGTAGAGAACCACCAATGTGGCCCTTAACATAAAAAATAAATTAATATAATAAATTGTGATATTATAATGTGAATGTATGAATATAAAGTAGAAGCAAAAATAAATAAACACAATTGATCCTTGAGTTTTAACATGAATCCCAGGATCGACTCTACCTTCTTTAACTCATTCTGATGCGTCTTTGAATATAAAAAAACCCATGGGGATTCACATCCATCCCTAATTACATATCCAAATGTTATAACTAAATTATCTATTATTTAAGTGTCTCTAAGAACATGAAAACTCCCTTGGGAAGTATACCCCCTTAGAAAATGAGAAACCACTCATGGGAATTATACATATCCATGAAACATTAGGAACAAACTATAGGAAATATAACCATACCTAGAACATAAGAATCCATATGTGGGAAATATAATGTTCCCTATAATACATGATAACCAATTGAATAAATATTCCTATCTCTAGTACATAGTCTAAAAACATGGGGGATCACATCCCCTACCCAAAAACCAGGTACTGTCCTCTTTTACCAGAGGATCATATCCTGACCCAACCACCAGAACCCTCATTTACACACACACACACAACCAATTCCTTGGGAAATAGATCTCCCAGAACGTATTATAGAATACCCATGGGGGAATCCCACCCCATAATATCATATATATCATTCATCACATACATCCAGGGATATATACTCCCCAAAAAATCATGTTAAACAATTCATGTATGCCACTCACTCTGACCCATCACAAGTTTAATTGGTTATCCTCCTATGAATATTAACTATACTGGTAATAAAATCTAATTCTAAACTATAAATTCTTCCATACATAGCTTATATCATTCTATGAGTTTTAAGGTGGCACCCAAAATGATCACTACCCCTTTTTATCCGAACCATTTCAAGGGTTGGCATCATGTTGGGGAACCCACGAGGGACCCCGGGTCACACCATGGAACATACATCCCACATAGGTTCCTTGTTTTAAACCTTATCTCCCAGCCCAATACCATCACTCTAAGGGAATAACAGCCCTAAACATCATTATAGTCATCTCACGACCACTTTGAACTCTATGAAATTTTCATACAATTAGCACTCTAGTGATATATCTTCAATCCAACCTCAATTCCTAAGCCTTCCTTGGTCGGTTCACTCACCCAAACAACATTAAAACTACTTAGGATCTACCTAAATGAATGATTACATGTTAGTGGGGGAGGATACTCACCCCACTCTCTAATCATCTATCCCAATAACTCTAAGGATCCTCATAGACATATCACAAACTACTAAAGCTAATTATTCCATTTCATCATACATCCTGCACAAGCGATCGAAGGGAACCTATCTAGATATTCTATTATAACTTTATCCATTTAAGTATTTCCCATTTGGATTCATTTATCTCAATACATACATTTATATTCAAACAATAAGAGGTTGAGATGTAAATCCATGGAACAAGGGTTCTTTGTGACACTTTTCACTTTGTTGAGTCCAATCATAAATAGTAACAAATAATTTATTTTAAGTAAAATTTGATCCTAATTAGTGGAATGACGACATATTGGAGAAATATAAATAAAATTCATTTACCATAGGGGCATGATTAGGAGTACCCCTACCTCAATGGAGTTATTCCCTTTTTATCACTACTCAACAAATCTTTCCTAAGTTCATCCTTGCTATACCATCCATCTCCATCATAAAGAGTCCCTATCTCATCCCAAGAAATCCAAATTAATTAATTATAACCATTTATAATCAATTAAAAAAAATAAAACTAATTTTATAATTTAACACCAATAGGAATAAATATCCAATAACCCACTATTTCATCCCATTGAATTGAAACCATGACTAACCACCTGTGGAAGGTCTATGGTGTACTTCCGAAACCATATCTGTTGATAAACATAACAAACGACATCAGATCAAAATCAAATTTCATTTAATTAAGGTAAAGACCACACAAAACTTCATTGGGTGATGTACATTAACCAAAACTATGTGAAATTACTTGTATACATCATATCAGGACAACCTCTATCCACCACAAACAACCCCCCCCCTCATCCTCACCTGATTTTACCATGATCTGGTGGAATCATAATCCACCAAAATAATGAAAATGTATCAAAATCATATTCCATTAAAAAGGAATAAATAATAACTAAGATAAAACAATATTACCTCAATTATCCATCAAAAAACTCTCAGAAACGACCCAAATCATGTGGTATTGGAGGAGGAGAATGAAGTAGAACACAAATAAAAATGGACTCCCTATATCACTCGTTTATCTTAAAACCTATGGTAACCCAAACCCCAAAATATGAATGGTCACCCATATAAAAAACACATTTTCTTTGTTGATGGTTCAATTGGGAGTGTTACAGCACAAATCAATCCTTTGCCTAATAAATTCACAGCAGAAAAAGGGGTTATAGTGCAAATAACAGATTTTCCCAAAAAAAAAATAATGAGACAAGATATTGTGATGAAAATAAAGCGTATTAAAGGGAGGAGGAACTACCTATCTCCATTTATTGGGAAAACCCTCATGCTATGCATCACTATCCCCTGATACCATCTATCAGGGCACAACCTATGGGTCACAATGAAAACTATTGATGAAACATCATTTAAAAAGGGACTTTAGGACATGTTTCAACACCTACCTAAGAACCCGAACCACCACCTAGGCTTTATTACCCATCCATAAACATTTTATAGTGATGTACAAACACTTGGATTCTTGGCCTGAATCCTGATTCTCAAAACAAGCTCCTCACAAAAATAAAAAATTCTAATTACTACAAGAATTCACCACCCAAAAAGGAAGAGGGTTTTACAATGTTCATTATATATGAACATGAATTTTATACTATCACTTATGAAATTATGTATTTTTTTCTAACAGTGTTATGCTACATTGCTCCTTCCTTTTTTTTACCATATGTTCATTACCTTATAACATTTTCTCAATTTCAACATTTCTAATTTGTTATTCTTGAACATTGATAGAATTAGCAGGTTGATGATACATTATCTACAAAAATGTGTTAAAAATTTAATTTAGATTACATAAATATATTAGTGAATGCTTAATATTATGATAAAACACAATGTATATATAAAAAACTAATTTTACACATTTGATCTATTCATTAAATTACTTTTTTTCTTTATAGGTTGAAAGTATTTTTCCCCTATATTGAGTATCAAAATCTCACAATTATGGTACCCAATGATACGAGACATCATCTACATTGGGAACATTATGAAATGATTCTGACGTCTTAATGAAAGGGTCTTCTTTAATAGAATTCTCATTTAAGCTTTCTGTTGTTTTATTCAAAAATTGAATAATAGAATAATTTGTTTGTCTGATATGAAGCATAAGATACATACTAATCTATGATTAAATTATAAATGGCTTCTTACTATAAAATTCTTTACTGAAATTAATTTTCATGAATCTCAATTAATTTATTTTAATTGAAATCTTATTATCAATCAATTTATATTAAAAATTCATCACTTGAAATTTTTTACAATACAACTTTAATGATTCCTTTTGATGATGCCAATGCATTAAAAATTCATAAGGATTTCATTTTGTTCCTTAGTACCAGATAAATTCATTTCTTATATTACTAGAGTAATCCCACTTTTTTTATCATATTACTTTCATCTTATTCATTTATATTTAACACATAACTTCTCATTATATAAACATTGTAAGATAAAAAATGTACACTTGGTCCTATGTCCAACTATATAATTCAATATAAAATTGAATTTAGATTTATAAATAACAACATAAAATTATAGTCCCAAAACCATATTATATACTAACGATTATGTGTGTTTGATATATAGATCTTAATATTTGATGGATTTAAATACCAAATAATTGATTTGTTTGTTTAAAAATAAATTGAAACCTCTGCATTATTATCAAAAGAATAAATGTGATCCTGGCCCAAATATATAATGGTAATTGAGACCACATCTCTTCATGAAATTCCTTCACATACAAGGCCCCAAATATGATGATATTTTGGGAGACCAATGATATAAACATTAGATAGATTTTTGGTATAAAATTTAATAGATTACTTGAAAATATATCACCAGACAATAGAACCTTCTTATTTTTTTTTGTTTTTAACGTAACCTTTCAATATATTTATATACCATTCAATAGGGTAAGAATATTAGTAATGTACTAGTATTCATAGTTAGATTTATCCAACCACTAAATACATCATGTAAACTACTATATCGATAAATATGGCGGGAAGAACATCTCTAGTTCAATGAATATGAAAATTTTCACTTTTCAATTTGTGGAAACTTCACTCAATCCTTTACTCCATCGTATATAACATTGAGAAAAAGTAAATACTGATTAATTTTTGTATGGAATTTTTTGGTATAATTCAATATTAATTTACATGCACTACATCTTGTATAAAAACATTGAAACCATGTGATTTTAATCTATTTTACTTAAAATTAGTTACTGAATTTATATTTCTCATATTTGATAAATACCCACAAGGAACCTTTAAAAAATTAAAGAAGTTTCAAAACTTAAATATCACTAATATGAAAATTATTTAATCCATTGGATGAAGAGAATTCCATTGTCCACTCTTCACTAATACTAACTCTTTCCTAATTCCCATATCACTAATGTCTGAACTAGACTTAATTAGAATATTTTATTTTTATGAGTTCATTTAGTAACATTCCAATGTTATTGTTAAATGCATCTTTTTCAACATGCAAGACAACAAAGAAATATATTATGTACAAACAATTCTAATATGGTAATTTAAGAAAACTTATCACTTTTACCGACTTCTGTTCATAAGGTTAAACGAAGGTTTACTGAAAATGGTAAACTTATCATTCACTTTATCAAATAGATCATCAGCTATTAATGAAGATAATGTTGTGCCTTACTTTTAATTCCCATAAAAATATTTTTTCAATGATCTTAATTAAGTTGATAGGGAAAATATTTATGATGTTTTAGAAAAACTATTTTCAAAGAATGGTTCAACCTAATAGAGTGTGCTCATTTTATCCAAATGGGTCATCCTAAAACTCTTTTAATTATATATCCTAAAAAATGTCTATATTCTATAAATTCATTTATCTTCCCAAAAAACAAGGATATTGAAATAAAATTTATATTTATATGAGAATCATATAATGAAAAACCTGAATCCCACATAAATATATTATATTTTTCCAAAATAGATAGATAAACATCAATATCATTTCATGGTTGTCTTGTTCTTTATATAAGCGTAGATAATATAATGTATTTTATTTTCATGCATAAACATGGTGGAAATTTATAATTTACCAACATAACTGACCATGTATAATGAGTGATAATTTGTTCAAAAAAAATGATTCATTTGATTTATATGTAGATAAAGAAGAGGATTTTTAAACGTATTTACATTTTCAAGATACTCATGATCAATTTTCTTCTATAAAGTACAAACTTATAGGTGTTGAAGCTTCCCATTTTTAATTCTTTTATCAAAATGCCACATAAATTTACCTGTAGTCTTATCACTTTCATATATTTATCTAAACATTGGAATGATCGGAAAGTACCATAAAACTTTCAAATGACTCAATTAATCATTGTTGTATCAATCAACACCACACTTA
Source organism: Viscum album (assembly GCA_963277665.1). Taxonomy (NCBI): domain Eukaryota; kingdom Viridiplantae; phylum Streptophyta; class Magnoliopsida; order Santalales; family Viscaceae; genus Viscum; species Viscum album. The sequence goes on from OY728123.1 coordinate 1,931,417,281, forward strand.
GGAAAATTTCTATGTGATATATGGTCCTTTAAAAACAATATAAAGTTATTTGGACAAGCATGAATTCTTTTAGAAATCATACCCATTGAACCTAACTTTTGTTTAGCATCATATGTTTCATAGGGAATCTCATTATCTTTTCTTAACATGAAATTTAATAGATAAAGTAATACTTTAAAGATAATTTCACTCCATCTGTTGATATATTTGAAATTATATAGATTTAGTGTGGGTATCATTGTTTTATATTTAGTAAAAAAGCATACAAAGACATATTTTCCGAACTCTTTAACTTTTCAAAGACCATTTTACAATCATGAACTCAAATTCAACATCTATTTTAATTTAATCAATAAAATATCCATCATCATTATAGTTTTACTCATTTTAGGCAATCCATAAACCGTTGTGTTTTCCGAGTCACCAGCTATATTTAGTTATTCCCAATGTTTAATCCAAAATTTATAACATTGATCATTTCATTGAAAAATCAAGTGTTCATTAAACTAATCAACATAAATTAATCTTGAATAACATGAACATAAATATATAAAAATGTTTTTAGAAGGGTAATTTCAATGCTCCATTTCAATCTTGGCGAACTATTTAACCTCATCCTCATACTCCTTTGTCATACAATTGATATATATGCATTTTTTATTCATATTCGTCCAATTTTTTTTGAATAATATTCATATTTAACAATAAATAAATAAGTACATAGTAGGTATGCATATAATGCTTCATTTATTACATGCATAAATTCTATAAATTATAACATTAAAAAATATAATTATAAATTTAAATTCACACACACACACACACAGAAACACACATATATATAATGTCTTAAAAAATATAAATTTGTTTTAAAATACACTAAAAAATATGAAAATATAATAAAATTGGTATATATATAATTTGATATAATGTATTTTCACATAAATATGTAAACAAATTAAATATTTGTGTGAAAAAATATAATTGTGTATATGTGTGTATGTGTGTGTGTAAAAATATAAATATACAAGTATATATATATATATATAAAGAAAAAGATCAAATTATAAACCATAGATTTAAAGAATATGCTTGAAAATTATGAAACATACGTAAATTATGTACACAAAAAATACATATATATTCAATTAACATACTTACTATTAATAATATGTGTGATTACTTATATACATCTATATAAATTTCTACACACATAGTGATATAAATAAAAAAAATCATATATACATATTTCTATATATAAAAATAACAGAAATACAAAAATTTGTATTTAAGTAAATATACATAAATATATACTGATGATTATGTGAAGAACAACCAAAATTATTAAATATAAAAATAATCATATTCCCTATATATAATTACACACACACACACATATAAATATTTACATATATAAAGAATCATGGATCCTATTTACAACAGATTATGGGAATACTAACAAATGAACCATGAAAAAATCATGCATGATCAGTTGAGAAATCCTTAAAAACATTCTATTAATAGAATAACTTCTGTTTTGAGGGTTGATTCATCAAAAATATTCCACAAATGTGATAGTAAAGTTGGAGTTCTAAGAAATCTTGAATGATAAAGAGAAGTAGTGAGATTTTTAGGATTCTTTTAAAAAGATGGAAAGATTTTTATTAGTGAATACCAAAAAGTACATATTAATGAAACCTTTCCCAAAGCTAAAATTATAAGCACTAATGAAGGGAGATTTAATTTGGGCTAAATTTATCATTAGTAAAGGAAAACATTATGAGCACTAAAGTTAGTGCTGATAAAAACCAAATAATTAAGATATTTAATCAATATATATTGTTTCCCCTTTTATGCAAGGATTTACCATTTTAAAAAATATCAATACATAAGAAATGAAAATTTAAAATTAAAAAATAAAACAAAAAATTACAATAAACTACTAATTATATAAAAATGAACATTAAAAATTATAAAATTAAATTATAATTAAAAAGAACCAATCAAAAAATATTAAAAAATTATAAATGATATTGATTATATAAATTTAAATTGTTAAAAATGAATAAATATTAAAATAAAAAATTAATTAATAATAAGAATTACAATAAAAAACAAAATATTAACAATAAATTAGTAATTTAAAATGAATAAATAATTATTATTTAAAGATATATATATATAATTATTAAAATAAAAATGAAAAAAATATTAATTATCTAAATTTCAAAAATATAGAAAATATAAAAAAATAAAATAAAATGTAAAAATAAGTATTAAATAATTAATAATGTATAAAAAATGTTAAATGAATATAAATTAAAAATAAATAATTAATAAAAGATATTAAATATAAAATAATAAAATAAATGAATATTTAAAATAAAAAATATTATTAATTGAATAAATTTAAAAAAATGAATAATAATTAATAAATAAAAATTAATAAATTACAAAAAATAAAAAAAATAAAAAAAATAAAAAATTATATTATATATTTAAATTAAAAAATTGAAAAAAATTAAAAAAATTAAAATGCATTTATTAATGATACAAATAATCAATTAATTCATGGTTAATAGAATTTCCACCTCATCTAAGAATTTTTTTTTCATTTTTTTACCAAGTTGATTACCTACTTCATTTATATATTCCATAAATTTATCATATAAATCAGACTTATACCTCATCAAATATATATATATCCATATTTTCTAAAATATTTGGTAAAATTAATGAAGTATGAGTATTGAAATATTGCTTCTATTAGAAAATGTCAACACACATCTGTACACACTAATTCTAAAATCTCTACAACTCTCTCACCTTTTCCCCTAAATGAATCCTTGTCCATTTTCCTTGTAAACAACATGACATATATCTAAAGGTTTCAACTCTAAATAATCTAAATACCCTTCTTGATATAATTTTTTTTGATGTGTATCATTTATATAGCTAAGTTGGTGATGCCGCAACAAGGTGTGATATGAGTCATGTGAACTTGATTCATTATTTCCACGACTTGATTTTCAAAATCTAATATATAAAGACCATTATTTAGATGTACCATACTAGAAAATTTGTTGTCATTATCAATGTTGCATTATTTTCTTCCAAATTTAAAATAAATCCACCCATGTATAAACTCAACAAAGATATGACATTTTGGGATTAACTTGAAACATAATAACATTTCTGAAAAAACAATATCATTTTATATGGAAATATCTGATGGTAGTCTCCTATAACCATCAAAACTAGTGTCTCTCTATTAGAAATTAAATTACCCTCCCTCAATTTTAGAATTATTTTATGTTATACTTGGTTCCAGTATTATCAAAAAAATGTGAGAAAAAAAAGTTTTATCTAATAACCAATTTTAATAAATTGAAATATTTCCCTAAATAACTATTGTACAAGAAGCTTTCACATGCTTCTTTACTCAAGAACAATTCATATACGTATTTCCCTTCGTTCCATAAGAAAAACATATAACTTCTTGTTATTTAGCATCTCTTCAGATATTTCCATTCTCTAAAGGCCATTATGAAGACATATTATAAATATAATATTCCTTAGACCATTTCACCTTACCTTTCCTTTTGTTCACATAAGAAAAAATTGTTTTCATGATTTATGTCTTTATCATGGTGAATCAATTATAGAATATTTGGGAGAAAATTTTCTTTATTTCTCTAGTTGAAATACAAAAAAAACTTGATAAGCTCATAGGAAATGAGGAGAGGATGAAGTCTAATATTAGTTATTTGGGTATCTTTAATCCCATAATTTCCAAATTCTCAATTTAACCTATCATATTGACTACGTGAGGTCCATCTGGAGTTCCTTCTTTTATATTTCATATAAAGTGTTCCTTAAAAATTTCATTCATCTTATCTTTATTTCTCCTAAGAGATTTCACAGATATGAGAACAATATAGAGTATGCATCCATGAATTTATTATGCTTTTAGATATCACTATCCTTGAATTATAACATAAGGTATTTGGAATCCAATGCATTTTCTATGTATTTGTAGAAGATATTTTTCCACTTTCCACCCCATAAATCTTCACATCAATAGTGGATTCCCATATATATATAAGTTCTTATCTTAACATTATACAATTTTTAAGACCATATATCACTCATTGAAGTTATCACTACTGAAGAGATTATATTTATCTAAGATTCATCATAATGATAATGATGTGGTCGATTTCATTTATATTTTTCTAAAACAAATAAAAGTATACTTTTAGATCATTATCTTGATTACCAATTATTTTGTAGTTAATGAATTAATTAGTGTCTACTAATTTCATAAAATCCCAACAGCCCTTGATGTTTTATTTGGAATACGTAATCACTTAGATATACTAGTGGAAAGGTCCCATATTTTGTTTCTCTTGATCTAGACTGTGGACATGAAAATTACTTAATGGTATTCTGGAATGATTTTTTTTTCAATTGTGTTAACTCATAACTCTATGATATAGTGAGAAGACTAACTAATTCTAAAATCCCAAACACTGATTACCTAAAAACATTCCTCTAAATTATATTAATTACACATTGACAATTTCCCTAAAAAAATTTAGTTTAATATAATCATTATCTTTATTAAGACCCCTTGATTATTGAATGTTCACTTGACTATGGAAAACCCAATAATTTAACTATGGTTGCATCCTATCTAAAATAATGGATTAAATTTTTTAACATAAAATTTTCATTGAGATATTTTTTCTTAATATTTTTGTAAATATTGTTTATTTTATTCTTTAATTTTTTTAATATTATATGAAAATTACAAAATTAATTAACCATGTCTGACAAAATACATTATACATATTAATTTAATTTAGTTTTATTTGTAAGATTTTAATTTTATTTATCTTATGTGATTTCACTTAATCATCCAAATAAACCACACATCAAATAAATACTTTTTAACTATGTATTTAAAAAATAAATTAAATGTGTGATATGATAACAATATTTAGTATGCTGATTAGTTTATCGAGTGGTGATTCAAAACCCTAAACCATAGTGAAAATAACTTCATGATCCTATGGATGGCTCGAGTTATTCAATTTATATATTCACCAATGTATCTTATTAGTTAGATTAACTTTAGCTCAACTAATGAACAATCTCCTCTAGTTTATGACACAATAATTTAAAATTGTTTACTTCTACGGACGTTTGAGGTATTAGGTTTAAAGGGTTATATAAAATAAACCCCATACATATAGAAATGTACATATTAAATGTTGGTGGGATGATCTTCAAATAATCATACTTAATTTAATATTTTTTATCAATTAAAAATGTAAAAAAAGTAATTAAATTAAAAAAATAAATCTAACTCATACACAGGCCAGTAAAGCTCATGATAAATCACAACATGAAATGGAAAATGAATTTCGTATTGTTACTAAACATTTCAATTCATTTTTATTATACTAAATTTAATGGATATAATAAATTAAAATTTTAAATAAATAATTTAAATTTTATGTTAATATTCCATCTTAATATTCCCAAATATATAATAATCTCATCCTAAACAATTTAAAATAAATTAAATATATTTTATTTTATTTTTTAAAATTATTTGAGTACATGATGTGTACATAGAGGCCACACATGGTGTAATTTATATGTAATATTAAAATACTATTTTGGGATCTTTAATACTTAAAATGAATATATTTTCACTTGACTTGTCATGTAACACATGCCCATTGACCCAAAAAGATGGTGAATACACAAGGGAGGGGAGGGGGAGTGAATTGTGTCCTTTTAAAACGCTTGAGGATTTTAAAAAAACATTCCCTCCTAAACTTTTTAAAGGGAATCTATCATATTTTCATTAACCAAAATTTATATTGGAAAATAAAAAGAGAACAACAATTTTTATAGTGGTTTATGGAACAATAATCTCCTAGTTGACTCCTCCAACACTCTCTACATGATCTTATTGATTTTGAGTACCATATCATCCAAGGGATAAAGATAGTTCAATGCAAGGAAATATAACTTGTTATAACATATTTTACAAGGCCTTTATGTAGGCATAACACCAGTCATTATAACACCCAACTCCAAAGTATTAATAAGCAAGGAAAAGTTGAATCTGGTGGGACGAATCCCTAATTAAACATTTATATGTGGATACCATAACTGATAGATGGAGTAATCTTCCATATTATATATATATATATATTTATATATATGTTCCTCTAAAGTGTAGACCTCAAGATTGAATAGTTCAGGAATATATTCAAATATAGAAGCAACAGCTAAATCGTCATTTTTTATTAGTTAAAAAAAATTGATAAAATATAAATGTCTCAAAAGTATAAAATATGTAAACTCCTAAAATTGTATAAAAAATATCAAAAATTCATACATCAAAAAGTTTTTTTCCATTCAAAAATAAAAATGTTGAACTCAATGATTTTGATTAACACCCAATAGATATAATTAAAAATTATCTATTGGGATCATGAAAACCCCATTGATAATTTTGAAAATAAAGATAATCAAAATAAAAAAAGGTTTTACTATTGAATCAGGAGTTCACATATATATTGATCAGTAAAAAACAAAAACAATTAATAAGTATGAATTAATTCATGTTAAAAGGTTTAAAAAAGTCACAAGATATATAATGACTTCAAAACGATCAGGGTGATTTGAAAGTTAATATCCAGACATTCATAAAATCGCTTAGAAATTGAAACATATAAATCTGTATTTTAGATCTTCTAATATGGAATTTGAATGATTTTGTAAATATATTTTCTCTAATAAAATCATGGCATAAATATTAGAATAGTTCAAATTTTAAATCCTATAGACGACTGAATCAATATGGGGATCATTATGAAAGATTTGAATTATAAAATATGTTATCTATAATATAAGAGATACCCAATGGTGAGGTTCCTTAAAAAAGTGACGTTCCAAAACATAATGTTCAAAAAAACATGGGGTTCCAAATATGGGGTTGTATACCAATGAGAAGTTAAACTACTCTTTTTAAATAGTGGTTCAAGTCTCCTTTCTATCGAACATTAGACTTAGAAATTTTTTTTTTCACCCAATATAAAAACCTAAAATAAAGAAAAGTATTCTAGAATAAGAAGAATAAAATAATTTAATTAAAAAAATGTATAAATCTAAAATTCATTAAAATTTATTTTATTTGTAAACAATAAGGGTCTCTTTTAGAATGAAAATGAATGAAATAATTGTTATATGAAAATTAAAATGACTAACAATCTCCCCCTTTCTGATGATCACAAAACTCATACAATAGAAAAAACTTACAGCTTTTTAATTTTCAATTAGATAAAATATTATGTAAAATAAATAAAAATTTATTTTATTATATATGAATTTTTAAATATTTTGTTTTTCATATTTTTACCCCATTTTATGAGATATAAAAATTGATTAAAGGAATAAGACACAGTTAGTGTTTCAATGAAATTCAAGTGAATTTTATTCAAGATAAAGTTAAATGAAATATGAATTGGTTTGGATTAAAAGAAAATAAATAATAGATATATAGAAATAAAAATTATATAAAATACTAGAAGAAATAAAATTCTTAGATATTTTTTGAGTATAGTGAAAAATAAGCTGAAGAAGAAAATTGGGGGTAAGGAAGATTTAAGGACTAGAATAGGCTTAGACTCCTTTGAAGACGAGGAAGATTTCAAAGAACCTTGAAGGGTATAATGAACTGCATAGATCTCCTACATAAAATACCATGGGTTTTGATGTAAAGTTACAACCCATTCCTTAAACAAATATTAAGAGTCATGACTAACTTTTAATTTATCCGTGAAATTTACTTTTCTTTTGAATTTTCTCCAAATAATGAGCAAATATGACCATCACACTTCTAAGCTTGTTAAGCAGATCTCTCACACCATGTTCTTCCGAATATAATTTAGAAATTAACTCTTTTTGATTTTCTATAATAATGTATAGTGGAACAATTTCACTGTAACACCCCGAGATTTTATGAAAAATATTCTTTTTAATTTCATTAATGTCTTGTGTTGTACGCTACACCAAAAGGAGCTTTCTCAACACGCATCCTTGACTTTTCTTGCATTACATGCAATCGCGACCTTCCTCGATAGCGTGTGTAGTACGCAATACCGAGTTTCACTAAACAACGATATGCTATTAAAATATTATTAAAACTAGCCGTTATGAATAGTAATAACCACCTTCTAAAATTTTAGAAATTTTAGCTCTCAAAATGGACTTCATTTTTGGATTCGGAGTATCGAATTTAGCCTAAGGTGAAATTTTGGTACTTTTCGGATAACTTTCATATTCTGATGAATAGTGAAAATTACTAAATTATAAATAAATACAAATTTTTTAATCGAAATAATTAATAGTGATAAATTAATAATTTGAGTGGTTTTAAATTATATTTAGAATATATTTTTACAATTTAATACAATGTTGGTCATTGGATGTAATTTCTCATTTAAACCAGTCATAAACAAGTGTCAATCTTTTGATAGTTATTTTCTCTTAAGAACACACTATTTGTTTTGACGACGGGAATTAATTTTTAAATTAATTAATGCAACTGATATGTTTTGAATTTGATAAAATAGACATCATTTTTGAGTTCATAATATCAAATATAGCTTAGATATAATTTTTGGTATTTTTCTGGAAACTTTCATTTTTTGATGACTAGTGAAACCACTAAGTGGTAGTTAAAAAAACTGAATTTTTCATAAAACTTAATTTTACCGCTTTTATGAGTGGAATTTCTAAAATCCGAGAGACATGGTTGATGTCAGTAAGTAAAATGTGGTTCAATGAGATGGACATAATGTTTTGGTGAATAATAACTTTTTACTTTTTTTTACCACGATTAAAAGTAAATAGGGTAATTAAGGGTAAAAATGATATTATTATTACCCTAACACATGTCCTAATTCTATTGTACAAGTGTAATTTGACCAAAAACAACCTTAGGAATAAAATATGACAATTTAGGCCCACTTGGATTAGATTAGGACATTTATTATTAATTTATTTAAAGAATGGTTAAAATAGTTAAAATCAAAGTTTAATAAGTAAATCATTTTTAATATGGGGTTATACATAAGATAAATTCGACTATAAATATTCATTATAAAGATAAAAATATTTCCTACATAATTGTATTTTATTTGTAATTTTTAGACATTAAATAATGTAATTTATTTATGACACAACGATGATGCAATAATTATCTTATTAATGAAATATTGACATAATTGATGTTATAAATACCCAAATAAATATAATTTGAGATGTTTTATGAATTACACTAATTTAATAGGTTAATATGACATGTTATTATAGTTTAAATTAACTTTTTTTGAACTAATCATTCTGTTATGATTTTCAAAAAAATAAATTACTAAATAGTTTCAAGATTGACATAAAATAGTTTTTAAAACAAATATTATATTATTAATTGTTATTTTATTCCTAAAAATCTAAGGTTCGGCCAAATGACTTAGATAAGGTTATATATATTAATAATAAACAACTTGGGGTTCTTTTGGCTTGATATAGTAAGTTTATTAACCTTATAGTATAAGAACACAAGAAGACACGGTAAAAGTAAAATTATTTAACTTAATGTTAAATCTAAATGATAAGGTTAAAATAGGAACGTAAACTTGTCTAAATTATATTGGATGAGATGATTTCAACCCATCCCCACCTTATCCTCGAAATAAATCAATTTGGAGCTATTTAAAACAGAACTTGACTTTATAATAAAATAATATTTTTAGTTATTCCAAAGGTGCCCCTCTCCTCCCTTATAAAAGGGCACCTCCTCCCTCTCTTCCTCACACATATTTGAGCCTTCAAGCTCAGGACAAACCTGCCAAATTCTCCTCTAAACTTCCCTAGAAACATCCTAGAAGTTATTGTATTCCTAAAAGACAAATTTTAGTGCCCAAAGAGGAGGTCTCAAAGAGGCGCTTCAAAGAAGAGGTAATTTCTGTTACTGATTCTTTCACCTTTATTTCTTCTTCCACTTCTTCTTCTTAGGTTGTTTCATTATGAAGTAATAACATCAGTATCACTCATATAATTATATGTTATTATAAGTATGAAACAATCCTATTTCACCATCTATCCATCCTACGGAAAATGAAATCACCGCGCGTGCGTACGTACGGAATACCGTCTCCACGCCGTGGTGAAATCTATTTTCCACCACCACCTTACTTGGATGGGTATAATGGTGTAAATAATAACTATATATTATTATTTTAAAGTGATATTGATTCTGAAATAGTATACACACACTCCAATACAGTCCCACGATCATGAGAACGATATCATCGCTCGTGCGTACGTACGGACTACCGTCTCCACGACGCGATGAGATTCATTCTCCACTTTAACCATTCATGAATGATTATAAAGTATATATAATAAGTTATCATGAAATATATTACATAATAATGATACTGGATTTATGTGTATATATATGTATGTCATCTACTTAATTCCGTTCAACTCAATAAGGAAACGAAAACAACGTTCATGCGTACGTACGGCCTACCGTCTCCATGAACGGTGTATTTCTTTCCTTTTACTAATTTATTATATATATGTTTATTCTTAATATATATTATATATAAATAATGTTTTATATTATATAATTAATTAATCATGATCTAAGTAATCATATGAATAATTACAAGTCAAAACACGGACGACAAATGAAACAATTTTACCCAAAACGCTCTTTAACATGGAATTTACAAAATAACGGGTAATAAAAAGTCATAAGTGAACCATATATGATATCATAACAATGAATATGATTCTGTAATAAGTAAATGAAATTATTTAAATCATTATACAGGAGGTTCAGACACTTACGAAGCAAATCGGACCTAAGGTAAGGGAAATATCACAATCCCATTTTTATCTGAGATTGTTTATACTTTGGTATATACTGGGGTGTATGTAATCATCCACATCCATGTTTCCTCAATATGTAATATTATTTCCATCCACCTACAATTTTTTAAATCCAATTTTACCCATCGGTGAGTTTTTAGTAAAAGATATGAAAGGAATATTTTGTCGTTTTTCGTACGAGGTACTTTTTGACTTTTCCGACAAAAGTACGAAGAATGTTTTTTTTAACTTATACGACATGAATGAATTTTTAAAACATTATTTCCAAGAAGCTTCCTTTACAAGTTTTCAAGTTTATTTTTAATCAACTTCTTTTAGTTTAAAATTGTAAGACATGTTAAGAAAGGAAAATGTTTTTGAATTAGAAAGGATATTTTCCTCAAGAATGCAGTTCAAGAGTTTTATCAAAATTATTTTCCATCTAAGATAATATAGGGTTCTGCTTCAATCCCTATTATTACATGGATTTGATTATGTTGTGATGGAAATATTTTTATGAATTCCTTTATCTTATATGAATTGGTTTATGATGTCACGATGTTTAAGATTCCCATTTTTATTACATGGGTTATGCAATGATGTATGATTTATGATTTTGTGGCACACATAAGAATGGTATCATTTTGAGATGGGTGGGACCAATATCTCCCTCCAATGCATTGGGTAAAGATTTTATATCTCATGAGATAGACATGGCTGGAATGTTAGGTTATACCGGTTCAGTGAAACAGGATTGAAACGAGGGTGACTCTGTTCAGAAAGGGACTTTGTCCACTAAGATAGTCTTGGCAATGAGTCTTGACTAATAAGACATGATTCTCTATGATTATGTGTGTATGACACAAAGTTTAATGTTTTAAGTTATAATTATTGTGATTACATTTCACTTCCATGAGTTATCGCAGGTTATGAAATTATGATCTCTTTTACAGGTTAAGATTTCTAAAAGTTATGTGCTTATGTATATGATGTGATTGATATTTCTTTTGTTTACCCTTACTGAGCATTTGAGCTCACCCTTTTATGTTTTATTTTCCCCAGGATATAAAGAAAGGTTTTAGGTATAAAAAAATTAATATCTTTATGGGAGATGTTGAAGATCTTTCACCAGGATTATAAGATTATATTCCGAGTTTCCAAAGACACTAAACTATTACGATCCTTGTGTGTGTGTTTTTGTTATTTACTAAGTATTCTGAAAATGTAATGTAATGTCAATGTACGTCAAGCTTAGGGTCTCTACAGTTGGTATCAGAGGAAAGGTTTAGTCAACCATTGAAAACTAGGATGCGAAAACGTTAGTGAGATCCCTAGAGATATTTCTAAGGTATGTCTAGGGATGTCCCTAAGGTTAAGTATACATATAGGTTATAGTACTAGAATTACGCTAAAGATCATAGAATTAAACCTAAGATGTTAGATATTGAAGGTACTCCCCCTTTATTATGTTGTTTTCCCTAGCATGATTTTTTCCTCTCACACTATTCTTTTTGGGTTTTAGACGATGGCTGGAACCCGAAGGAACCGTGTTGAATGCAATGGACAATGCAATGATTTCCCTCCTGAACAAACAAATGTTATGGGAGATGGAGTGCAAAATCTTATTGCTATAGTTACACAAGCTATGAATCATTTTGGAATTCTAAAAGAGCAGAGAAGGGAACAATATTCTATTGAGTCCTTCATGAGTCAACGTCCACCTTCTTTCAGTGGGTCTTCCGATCCACTTGCTGCTGAACAATGTATCAGTACCACTGAAAAGATATTTTCAGTTCTTCAATGTTCTGAGCATTATAAAGTCATCTTAGTAGTATATCGTTTGGAAGGTGAAGCTGATCAATGGTGGAATCTTATCAAGAATACGAGGCCAAGAGATGAAATTGAGACCATGTAATGGGATGTGTTCAAGAACTTGTTTTTCAGTAAGTATTTCCCTCGTATTCTTCGAAAAAAGATGGAAAAGGAGTTTCTTGAGCTAAAGCAGAAGGATGATGAATCTGTTGGTATATACGAAGCAAATTTTACAAGACTTGCAAGGTATGCATCTGGCATTATCATCCAACCTCAAAGTAAAGTTGATCGATTTTTCAGTGGCTTAAAACCAAGTCTTCAAAGGGAATTAGCTATAAGAGACTTCAGTAGCTATGAAGAAATTGTGCGTTGTGATATGAAGATAGAAATGGAAGTTGGTGTTATATATCCATCTCATGGTTTTGAAAAGAAACGAAAGATGGAGTTCAAGGAGAAATCTCAAAATAATGGTGAAAAGAAGATGAATGTTTCCTTATGAACAATGTGTGGAAAGAAGCATGGTGGAGATTGTCTTAAAGGGACTAGAAAATGTTTTAAGTGTGGAAAAGAAGGTCATTGAGCAGTTGAGTGTCGAAGTAATGGAAAAAGGGTTTCTAATGATGTGAATAAAGCAAACACTGCAGAGAACGCACCACCAACACTTCAATGCTTCAAGTGCAAGGAAATGGGGCATTATGCTAATAAATTCCCTAATCCAAGGGTTAGTGATGATCTACATGAGCAACTGATTAAGGCAAAGGAAAAAGGGAAGTCACATGCGATCACTATTGGTGATGTTGAATATGACAACGATGTGGTGGAATGATTAAGTGTTTATGTAATGGGATTCCAAAATAATGTTGTATCATAAAGTATTGAAATATTTATGTATTGGTCTAATGTGGTATTCAAAGTGATTAAGATATTTTTTGGAAATAAGATGATATGCACATAATGAAGGGAAAATGAGAAAACGAAATGTTTAACAGTATTCATGAGCTCATGATTGATATAAGGACTAAGTGATATCATGGTTTGAGTATATAGAATTTTGAGGATTTTGGTATGTGAAAAGTGTTAACTTTTAACTGCATTCAAGTTTTCACTATGGTTCAATGGGTATTCAAGAGAATACATGATTAAGTCCTTTGAATGTTTGGAATGTGACCAACAAGACATATCTTATGATATATGGGGATCAACGATGGTATTAAATCTCTGGTAATCGTTTTCACTATATTATGAGAATGGACTGCAGTATTATGGATAAGCCTAAAGACTAGAATGGATTATGTTGGACATAAGTTAGTATTGTTTAAGGATAGAAGTTTTTTTTCGATATTATTGATGGGATGTTATAGTAATATAGTTTTAGAAAAATGACAACCTGTAGGATGGGCGACAACCCAACGCGTCGGGCAAGGTCGTAGGAATCGAACCCACAACCGAAGTGCGACTGGCCTTTATCTCCTACCACTGGCCTACAGAAAGTCCCTGGTTAGTGGAAACTAGTTTTATTTTATTAAGAGGTATGATATATGAAGTATAAGTTCATTTTAGGAACTATATAGGATTAATCTCACTATAGATGGACTTACGTATTTTTTGATAACTTTTCTAACATTTTGTTTGAGACAGATGGAATGACCCATCATTCTATCACATGATCTGATAACACATCACGAATGACAAATTCAACTTCTTTTCTTTAAGAGATGAAGTGGAAATTGTCCAAAGAATGACAAATGGTGAGACTATACCAAAATCACGAAAGTATTTCTTCTAATTCCAATTTCATCAACTTTAGGGAAATGATATTAAGAACCAAAAATGTTGTCCTAGTGCTCTTATATCTAATGAATCATATGGTACAATAGATCATCACAAATTTATGGCTTTGTGATTGCTGGATTTTCCATATCCATGTTCTCTACCACTCTCCATCAGAACATGATGGTTAGATTTCTCTCCCATATCCATATTTTCACCTATGTGGAAACCCAGTGATTAGTTTATTTGGGTAACCGTTAAGTTTCATACTTTTGTTTTTAAAGATTAGTTTTGGTATTCTTTTTTACGATGTAGGTTTCTATTTAAGAAAATTTCGAATAGTAAACCATTTATAACCCCGACGAATTTCGAGGGCGAAACTCATTTTGAGGGGGGTAGAATGTAACACCACGAGATTTTATGAAAAATATTCTTTTTAATTTAATTAATGTCTTGTGTTGTATGATACACCAAAAGGAGCTTGCTCAACACACATCCTTGACTTGCCTTTCATGACACGCAATCGCGACCTTCCTCGATAGCGTGTGTAGTACGCAATACCGAGTTTCACTAAACAACGATATGCTATTAAAATAGTATTAAAACTAGCAGTTATGAATAGTAATAACCAACTTTTAAAATTTTAGAAATTTTAGCTCTCATAATGGACTTCATTTTTGGATTCGGAGTATCGAATTTAGCCTAAGGTGAAATTTTGGTACTTTTCGGATAACTTTCATATTCTGATGAATAGTGAAAATTACTAAATTATAATTAAAATCAACTTTTTTAATCGAAATAATTAATAGTGATAAATTATTAATTTGAGTGGTTTTAAAGTATATTTAGAATATATTTTTACAATTTAATACAATATTGGTCATTGGATGGAATTTCACATTTAAACCAGTCATAAACAAGTGTCAATCTTTTGATAGTTATTATCTCTTAAGAACACGCTATTTGTTTCGACAACGTGAATTAATTTTTAAATTAATTAATGCAACTGATATGTTTTGAATTTGATAAAATAGAAATCATTTTTTAATTCATAATATCAAATATATCTTAGATCTAATTTTTGGTATTTTTCTGGAAACTTTCATTTTTTGATGAATAGTGAAACCACTAAGTGGTAGTTAAAAAACTGAATTTTTCATAAAACTTAATTTTACCACTTATGTGAGTGGAATTTCGAAAATCCGAGACACAAGGTTGATGTTAGTAAGTAAAATGTGGTTCAATGAGATGAAAATAATTTTTTGGTGAATAGTAACTTCTTACTTTTTTTTACCACGGTTAAAAGTAAATAGGGTAATTAAGGGTAAAAATGATATTATTATTACCCTAACACATGTCATAATTCTATTGTACAAATGTAATTAGACCCAAAACAACCTTAGGAATAAAATATGACCATTTAGGCCCACTTGGATTAGATTAGGACATTTATTATTAATTTATTTAAAGAAGGGTTAAAATAGTTAAAATCAAAGTTTAATAAGTAAATAATTTTTTATATGGGGTTATACATAAGATAAATTCAACTATAAAGATTCATTAGAAATCTAAAACGATTTACTACATAATGGTATTTTATTTTCAATTTTTAGACATTAAATAATTTAATTTATTTATGACACAACGATGATGCAGTAATTATCTTATTAATGAAATATTGACATAATTGATGTTATAAATACCCAAATAAATATAATTTTAGACTTTTTATGAATTCCACTAATTTTCAAGGTTAATATGACATGTTAGTATGGTTTAAATTAACTTTTTTCGAAATAATAATTCTTTTATGATTTTCACAAAAATCAATTACTAAATAGTGTCAAAATTGACATAAAATAGTTTTTAAAACAAATATTATATTATTAATTGTTATTTTATTCCTAAAATATATGGTTTAGCCAAATTACATAGATAAGGTTATATATATTAATAATAAACAACTTGGGGTTCGTTTGGCTTGATATAGTAAGTTTATTAACCTTATAGTATAAGAACACAAAAGACATTGTAAAAGTAAAATTATTTAACATAATGTTAAATATAAATGATAAGGTTAAAATAGGAACGTAAACTTGTCTAAATTCTATTGGATGAGAGGATTTCGACCCATCCCCACCTTATCCTTGAAATAAATTAATTTGGAGCTATTTAAAACCGAACTTGACTTTATAATAAAATAATAATTTTAGTTATTCCAAAGGTGCCCCTCTCCGCCCTTATAAAAGGGCACCTCCTCCCTCTCTTCCTCACACAACCTTGAGCCTTCAATCTCGGCCAAACCCTGACAAATTCTCTTCTACACTTCCCTAGAAACATCCTAGAGGTTCTGGTCTTCCTCAAAGACCAATTTTATTGCCCTAAGAGGAGGTCTCAAAGAGGCGCTTCCAAGAAGAGGTAATTTCCGTTACCGATTCTTTCACCTTTATTTCTTCTTCCACTTCTTTTTATTAGGTTGTTTCATTATGAAGTAATAACATCAGTATCACTCATATACTGATATGTTATTATAAGTATGAAAAAATCCTATTTCACCATCTATCCATCCTACAGAAAATAAAATCACCGAGCGTGCGTACGTACGAAATACCGTCTCCACGCCGTGTTGAAATCTATCTTCCACCACCACCATACTTGGATGGGTATAATGGTGTAAATAATAACTATATATTATTATTTTAAATTGATATTGATTCTTAAATAGTATACATACACTCCAATACAGTCCCACGATCATGAGAACGATATCATCGCTCGTGCGTACGTACGGACTACCGTCTCCACGACGTGATGAGATTCATTCTCCACTTTAACCATTCATGAATGATTATAAAGTATATATAATAAGTAATCATGAAATATATGACATAATAATGATACTGTATTTATGTGTATATATATGTATGTCATCTACTTAATTTCATTCAACTCAATAAGGAAACGAAAACAGCGTTCATGCGTACGTACGGCCTACCGTCTCCATGAACGATGTATTTCTTTCAATTTACTGATTTTATATATATATGTATATTCTGAATATATATTATATATAAATCATGTTTTATATTCTTTAATTAAGTAATCATGATCTAAGTAATCATATGAATAATTACAAGTCAAAACATGGACGACAAATGAAACAATTTTACCCAAAACGCTCTTTAACATGGAATTTACAAAAGAACGGGTAATATAAAGTCATAAGTGAACCATATATGATATCATAATAATGAATAAGATTCTGTAATAAGTCAATGACATTATTTAAATCATTATACAGGAGTTTCAGACACTTACGAAGCAAATCAGACCTAAGGTAAGGGAAATATCACAATCTCATTTTTATCCGAGATTGTTTATACTTTGGTATTTACTAGGGTGTATTTTATCATCCACATCCATGTTTCCTCAATATGTAATATTATTTCCATCCACCTACAATTGTTTAAATCCAATTTTACCCATCGGTGAGTTTTTAGTAAAAGATATGAATGGAATCTTTTGTCGTTTTTCATACGAGGTACTTTTTGACTTTTCCGACAAAAGTACGAAGAATGTTTTTTTAACTTATACGGCATGAATGGATTTTTAAAACATTATTTCCAAGAAGCTTCCTTTACAAGTTTTCAAGTTTATTTTTAATAAACTTCTTTTAGTTTAAAATTGTAAGACATGTTAGGAAAGGAAAATGTTTTTGAAGTAGAAAGGATATTTTCCTCAAGAATGGAGTTCAAGAGTTTTATCAAAATTATTTTACATCTAAGATAATATAGGGTTCTGTTTATATCCCTATTATTACATGGATTTTATTATGTTGTGATGGAAATATTTTAATGAATTCCTTTATCTTATATGAATTGTTTTATGATGTCATGATGTTTAAGATTCCCATTTTTATTATATGGGTTATGCAATGATGTATGATTTATGATTTTGTGGCACACATAAGAATGGTATAATTTTGAGATGGGTGGGACCTATATCTCCCTCCAATGCATTTGGTAAAGATTTTATATCTCATGAGATAGACATGGCTGGAATGGTAGGTTATACCAGTTCAGTGAAACAGGACTGAAACGAGGGTGACTCGGTTCAGAAAGGGACTTTGTCCACTAAGATAGTCTTGGCAATGAGTCTTGACTAATAAGAAATGATTATCTATGATTATGTGTGTATGAAAAAAAGTTTAATGTTTTATGTTATGATTATTGTGATTACATTTCACTGCCATGAGTTATCCCAGGTTATGAAATTGTGATCTCTTTTACAGGTTAAGATTTCCAAAAGTTATGTGCTTATGTATATGATGTGATTGATATTTCTTTTGTTTACCCTTACTGAGCATTTGAGCTCACCCTTTTATGTTTTCTTTTACCCAGGATATAAATAAAGGTTTTAGGTATAAAAAAAAGGAATATCTTTATGGGAGATGTTGAAGATCTTTCACCAGGATTAGAAGATTATATTCCGAGTTTCCAAAGACACTAAACTATTACGATCCTTGTGTGTGTGTTTTTGTTATGTACTAAGTATTCCGCAAAGGTAATGTAATGTCAATGTACGTCAAGCTTCGGGTCTCTACATTCACCCCACATATCTTGAAATTATGAATATAAGGAATTGGAATTAAAAGATAAAAGTTTGAAACTCTTCAAACAATC
Organism: Viscum album; assembly: GCA_963277665.1. Lineage (NCBI taxonomy): Eukaryota > Viridiplantae > Streptophyta > Magnoliopsida > Santalales > Viscaceae > Viscum > Viscum album. The sequence goes on from OY728123.1 coordinate 1,931,436,510, forward strand.
TGTTGAGAATACTAGATAATAGTTAGAATATATTATCTAAAATAAAATGGTTTCCTTAATAGATTTAAATTGAGAAACCAACAGCCTATTTATATCACTGAAATTTAATTTATACATCATATTATGTTTCAAAATTTTTAACTGATCCATGATACCTCACTTCAAAGAATCAAATCCCCTTATAGAAATTTAATTTTATTTTAAACTATAAAAACAAGTCTGAAGAGACTCATAATAAAATTTTGAAATAAAAAAGCTTCTTAACTAATCAAAATATTTTGTAGAACTATAAATTTCTTATTATAACTTAATTGCATCATTCTTGAAGAAAAAAAACTTGGAAAACATACTTGTGTAGAAATATTGATCATGATCCTGAAAACATGATTCCAATTATCTTGAACCTGAGGATTCCTCCTCATGACTTACCAAGGGTTACACCACTACCATAAAATAAAGAGAATGACTATTTAATCTTTCACCCAACGGAGAAAAAATATCTCTAATAACATTTGTGCTCTAAAAACTATCTCCTCTGAAATTTTAAAATATTTCCTAGCTAAGGAAACTAATTTGTTCTCAATATAATTGGTATATGTAGTGACTTAAATAATTGATTTTCCATAAGAATGATATTATTTTATTCCATTATTTTTAGAATAATGACTAGAAATTTTGGCATGATTATTCTTATCAAGAATATCTTTTCAAAACTTTTACTCTATACCAATCGGTGATCGATCAACCTCTCTTTGAATAGATTCAATCACTAACCCAGCTATAGTAAGTTGAACTCTAATTTTACGTCTCCAAAGTAAGAAAGATCCACCTTATGTTAAAATAGATGGTTTCTAATACATCATTGATTAATGAATAGATTCTTCACCTCTTAAAAGTATATTTTTATTCTTAACTATTTTCTTTCTTATACTTGAAGTAATATTTTCATCACTAATAGTATAGTCTTATAAATTTTCCATACAAAGTTTATATCCATCCGTCTTTGTCTCGAGAAAAAAATCTATAGAATCACCACCTTCAATTAAGGATTCACTGAATTCATTATAAACAATAGTTTCATAATTAGAAAACGTAATTCTTCACCCCCCCTCAATATAAACATAAAAGGGTTCATAAGATTTAGATTCAATTGGAATTCACCTTCCTTTGGATACACTCCAATTGTTTTTCTCAAATTTCCAATTTATTCGAGGTTTCTATGATGTTTTATTATCCTTATTATTATATCTAAAATAACACCTCCCTTGTAGAGAAGTAGAGAAATAGTTATCCCATACATATATAATGTTATTACAAAGTCCTTATAATAAAAATTTCTCATGTATATCAGTATATACCACTATAAATTTAACATTATATCTCTCAACAGAAGAAATATAATATAAATATATGAAAATAGAATCTTCTCTAAATTAAAAATCCTAGTTACTACACCAGTCCAAGTAAAATTTAATAAAACCATCTAATCATCCTCGATACCCTTCACCATTATATTCATTAGTTGAGAAGTTAAAAAAATAAAATAAGTGATGTATTTAAACTTCTGAACTAGTCACCCATTGACTTCAAATTAAAACTAAAATTCCCTTCAGGATGATTTAGAAGATCTAGTCTATCTCTGTTGATGATATCATTTTTTTTATCCCACTTCCATATATACTGTATCTTCACTTTTACAAAAAAAATTAAATATTTTCAAGGAGATCCTTGAATTCACTTTCAAAAACATATTCTAAAACAACTCTATCAAAAATAGATTTTAATATTTGAAATCATAGTGCTTGCATCAGTGGTATATGAGATTATGTTGGAGTTGGTTTCCTTGGAACAACAATTTTGTTACTTTGGTTACATGTATATTTGATGATTTTAAATTAATAAAATATATTATTACATATTGTTCATTGTTCTACAGTAATTGAAGTAATAATGTCATATATTATTTGTTGTATTGATAATGTTATAGTAGTTCCTTTTTTGATCAGAACTTTGAAGTTCCATGATGATACTCTTAAAATAGTTTATGGATTGATAACAATATTTGATGGGACACATAAAACATGAATATCATGTGATGGTACTCATAAATAACTATGAATTTGTCCGATGAAGTTTGAACAAGGTAATCTCCAAGATGGGAGATTATGAGAACAAAACTTTGAGTAGTAATTCCATATGTTTTGGTATCCTAAGATACTTATATCTTCGGGCATGTGTATTATTCCTTTGACCATAAAATTATTATTAATTTATGTTACAACTCACATACTTAGATGTATTTTTAAATCTTGATGGTACAGTTCATGGTGAAGTTGGATATGTTGGGTGTTTAATTAGTAACATATTTTTAATAAATAAGTCGAAAATGGATTAGTCTCTTCCATCTTTATGGTAGATAATGTCTCTAACCATTGATTGGATTAAAAATGTCACATTAAATTCCATGTTCATGGTGTAACAACATGACTATTTATGATGAAAAATGAAATATGTATCAAGAATATTGGTTGATGACACAGATGTGAAATCAACTTGGTGATATATTATAATAAAGTGATTATATTACACAGTGAGTGTTCATATGTGGTTATCAACATTGTGACATTACGTTATTTATCATGGGTGCCTTGACCCACTGCTAGAAAATAATCTTGTAGATTAAGGAAGGTTGCTTAATACCAATGAGAAAGAATCCTATAGGATCAAAGATTAAGTGTTTCAATTTATCTTGATTAAATTATATTTGAATTTAATTTTTGGAAGAAATATTATTTTTTAGAATATGAAATAATTTTATTCAAGATTTATTGATAACCAAAATTCACAAGGTAATAAATAATTATCATTTTGAAAAAATAATTTATTTAATTACATGAATATATAATAAATATTAATTCATCAGATTATGGATAAAATATTTATTTATTTACAAAATAATTTAATATATATTTATTAAATGGATTTTGAATACAATATTTATTTATGAATACAGTTATTCATTCGTGTATTAAATAAATATCGTGGAGTTCAAATGGACGAAGACAACTTATGTTAATAAATATTAATTTTCATGCTGGTAAATTAATATTTTGTTATTCTGAAAGTTCGCACATGACATAAAATAATTTTAATATTATTATTATTTTGGGCATGATATTAATAATGATTATTATATTATTTAAAGGTTAACATGAAATTTAAAAATATTTTATCCTAAACCCTATCTCTATATAAATATGGCTATGATTATTTTATAGTGTTAATTGGGAAACAGAGAATAATTATGAATAACATATTTCTCTCCCAAAATCCTTCTTCTCTCTACCTACCAAGAATAAGAAACAGAAGAGTGATTACTTCCAGATCGATGGTTGAGAAATCAATATGGATGATTCAAAGAAATTTATTCTCCATTCTAGAACTCCAAAATGAATTGGAATTGATTAGATACTAAAGGAGAACATGTGTATCACCACTATAATTATTATACCCATAAAACCTTATAGAAAAACAATGGTAATCCATAAAAGTGTGTTCGAATGATCAATATCTACATAGAAGAAATTATTATAAGCAATGGTAAATCATTTCATCAAATATAAATAAATTAAATTAAAAATTTTATGTGTAAAATTAATATATATATTTTTTTGAGAAACTTAATATAAAATAAATTTTAAATTAATCCCCCACCATTAGTGATTTCATTGTGTATGGAACCTTCAAGTGGTTCCAAAGTGGTCAGATTAAAATTTATTATTATTTATTTTATTGTTGATCATTGAAAATTTAAAAGTTAGGATTTATTTCATAGTTTAATTTGTCGTTGATATATCATCAACATTTATCCTTCCTCTTCATTATTTCTAAAAAATATTACCAATATTAATTAATGATTATTGAAGTTTAGATATGAAGATCACATATATAAGTGTCAAGAATCATTGACAGATAATATAATGGTAAATAGTGGATGCTACTTTTATATGCTACATGTATCCCTATTTATTACACAAGGATACCCATATGGATTTTGGGTTATCATGTTATAAGTACAAGCTAAATGAAATACATGCATTTTATGTGGATCAGTCTTTGTGGAATAGAATTGACTAGAGTAAACAACCTGTAGTTTGACCACATGCCATGTAGTCCTTTTTTTTGAGATATAAAACATAGATTCAAAACACATCTTGTAATTAACAAACCATGTGTATTTAATGAATGATAAAAGTAGAATGGAAACCATGTAACAATAAGTACAAGTCTTTCATTACATTTACACTCCATGTTGTTTATAAATGTTTACGATAAGGGCATGCAGGGTTTCATGGTGTGTACTACAGATATTCATGGAAGATCACTACACACCATATAACTACCTTGTACAACCCATGTACTTTAACCGTTTAAATGAAAATATTAAATGAATTAATTAATCCTTATTCCTTATTAACTCACATTTCATGTGTGATTCAATTGATGGTACAATATGATCATTAGGTTTTGTATTATATTAAAATTTTAAATTATTCACTATGGGAAAAATTGATTATTGCGACGGTTTATTTGCGACGGGAATAAATCACGTCGCAATAAATCAGAAGAAAAGCATATTTTCCTCAAGAATAAATGCCCATCGCAATTGGTCAGTTATTTGCGACGAGAAAACAAGACCCGTCGCAATAGATGTTGCACGGTTTGCGCGCCAAAACGCAGGAATCCTATTTGCGATGGTGACCTTCGTCCCGTCGCAAGTACCCGGAGGTGGTAAATACTATTTGCGATGAGACAATTACCCATAACAAAACACTATTCAGCAGGTGTTATTTGCGACAGGTCCCGTCGCCAATACCGGCGGTGGTAAATAGGCTTTTGCGACGGGGATATCCGCCCATCGCTAATGGTATGTCGGCCTACAGGTATTTGCGACGGGCCCATCGTAAAAACCTTTTTAACCGCCGCCCGTATTAAATGCGGGCGAAGGTATTTGCGACGAGGCTCGTCGCCAATACCGGCGGCGGTAAATAGCAATTTGTGACGGAGATATCCGCCAATCTCGAATGGTATGTCGGCAGGCAGCTATTTGCGACGAGCCCGACGCAAAAACCCTTTTAACCGCCGCCTGTAATTAATGAGGGCGAAGGTATTGGAGATGGTACACCGTCACAAATAATAGTATTTGCGACGAGATCCCATCACAAATAAGACCGTCGAAAATATTCTAACCTATATACACCCCCATATGTTTTTTTTCTTCAAATCATTCAGATCTCTCTTCCTCTTTTTTCCTTTCTCTCTTTAACTTTCTGTTCTAAGTAGAATTTTTTTTATTTTATTTTTTTCTTACGAGAAGAGCAGAGAAGGAGTTAGGAGGTGCAAAATACTTCAAAATATCAAAGGTATTTATAATTTTTTTAATTGTTAAATTATTTTTTATTGTTAATTTTATTTTTAATTGTTAGTTTTATTTTTAATTGTTAATTTTAATTTTTTTATAGAATGATTAGTAGATATATATTATAATTAGATTAAGTGGTTGTACCAAATAATCTTTGTTTGGATACGAACAAGTAGAGGCAGCTATGGCACTGATGTACCTAGTAGTGAAAACTCTGACAATGTGTTTTGAGCTTGACTCGGGGTAACCTGGTACACGACAATGGGCCTTGCTGCACTCTTGGTTCGACACTCCCGGGGGATGTTTTGGTAATAATTAGAAATAAATATATTTAATTAGAAATAATTAGAAATAGTTATATATAATTAGGAATAATTATGTAATTATTAAATAATTAAGAAATAATTAGATTTTATTAAAATAATTTTCAAATAATTAGGAAATAATTAGATTTAATTGATTAGAAATAATTAAGAAATAATTAGAAATAATTAGGAAACAATTAGAAATAATTAGGAAACAATTAAATATAAATTGGAAACCATTAAAAATAATTAAGAAACAATTAAAAATAATTATGAAAAAATTAAAAATAATTAGGAAACAATTAAAAATAATTAGAAAACAATTAAAAATAATTAGGAAACAATTAAAAATAATTAGAAAACAATGAAAAATAATTAAGAAACAATTAAAAATAATTAGGAAACAATTTAAAATAATTAGGAAACAATTAAAAATAATTAAGAAACAATTAAAAATAATTAGGAAAAAAATTAAAAATAATTAGGAAATAAATAAAAATAAAATAATTAGGAAATAATTAAAAATAATAATTAGGAAACAACTAAAAATAAAATAATTAGGAAACAATTAAAAATAAAATAATTAGGAAACAAGAAAATAATTAAAAATAATTAGGAAACAATTAAAAATAATTTGGAAACAATAAAAAATAATTAGAAAACAATTACAAATAAAATAATTAGGAAAAAATTAAAAATAAAAAAATTAGAAAACAATTAAAAATAAAATAATTAGGAAACAATTAAAAATAAAATAATTTGGAAACAAATAAAATAATTAGGAAAAAAATAAAATAATTTGGAAACAAATAAAATTATTAGGAAAAAAATAAAATAATTAGGAAATAAATAAAATAATTAGTAAACAAATAAAATAGTTAGTAAATAAATAAAATAATTAGGAAAAAAATCAAATAATTAGGAAACAATTAAAATAATTAGGAAACAATTAAAATAATTAGGAAACAATTAAAATAATTAGGAAACAATTAAAATAATTAGGAAACAATTAAAATAATTAGGAAACAATTAAAATAATTAAGAAACAATTAAAATAATTAGGAAAAAATTCAAATAATTAGGAAATAATTAAAATAATTAGGAAACAATTTAAAATAATTAAGAAACAATTAAAAATAATTACGAAAATTAGCAAGCGTGATTGACCACTCATCTACCTCAATTTTATTTTCATTTTTGTGTTGAGGCTTGACAGGAAGCTTCTTCCTCCACATGTAAAATTTGTTTTTACTGTTAAAATTATCAACCACCTTGCCAGCATAGAGGTGATGAGGTTTATAATTTTGACAGTAAAATCAAATGTTACATGTGGAGGTAGAAGTTTCCTGTCGACCTCAACAAACAAATGAAAAGAAAATTGAGGTAGATGAGCGTTTAATCATGTTTGTTTTTCTATTTAATGATTCGATTAAACACCCGACCTATATTCATATCTTCGCATTATTAATTAGTAACATAATTAGTAATATAATTAGTAACATAAATAGTAACATAATATAAAATATTATATTACTCTAATATTAATAATTAAATAATACTAATAATATAATTATTTTATTATTATATGTTTAATATTTATAGAACAAAATATTAATATTATTAAAATTGTAAAAAATTTATAAAATATTACAATTTTCAATATTTTCAACAAGTTTTGATCTATTCTTAACATGTTCAAATCTTTAAGGGTCGCCAATTTTCAGGTCATGTCTAATAAAAAGTTTTCGTCAACCGTGTCTATTCTAAACTCTATAATTGTTCTTGCTTGGTTGATCACCTCGCAAGTAGCGTTGTAATAGGACAACCCAAGTCATGTATTTCTCATCTATAAGAATCATATCACATAACTTTTTACATAGATCATTATTTCTTGAGAAATTAAGGGAAAGATACTGAAGTTCTCTTAATTTTTCAAAGAAGAATTATCTATGTAAAGGGTCATGCGAAATGACTCTTAAAGATGAGAGCTAAATTACTTGTGTCGTCCTATTGCAAAACTACTTATGAGGTGATCATCCATGTAAGGATAATTATAGAGTTTATATTTGACATGGCTGATGCAAACATTTTTTTGGGCATGACCTGAAAATTGACGACCCTTTAAGATTTGAACATGTTAAGAATAGAGAAAAATCTGTTGGAAATATTGAGATTTTTAATAATTAGTAATAATTAGTAATACTTAATCAAAAATCAAATAAATTCGAGTACATGGTTATAAATTGACACAATTTCCAGCAGATTGACGACTACCTTTTGTCCAACGTCTCATATCTTTGCTAATTTCTCCCACTAAAATTAGTATGAAAAATGTGCTCTAACGTATGTCAGAGTAAGTTTTTCATACTGATTTTAGTCGGGAGACAATTAAAAAGAGATGAGCCTTCAGAAAAAAGAGTCTCTTCTCCCTGACGACTCATCTCCTTGAAAGGAGATGATTTGTCAGGCAAAAGAGCTACCGCCAATCCGCTGGAAATTACTAAGAAATTACTGTAATAAGGTATCTTCTCTTAAGAGGATATTTTTTTCTTATATCAAATTATTTAACAATAGTAATGGTTTTAAATTTTATGGAAACATATATATGAATATGGAACAAGTAAATCAACATCAATCATTATTAGATGATCGTGCTTGGATAAATCAGCACAGAAATCCAAACGGTTCTAGTTTAAATCCTGTATATGTTGATGGTGTTGAAGCTTTCTTATCATTTACATAATCAAACCCAAAATTTGTTTGAGAAGGGAAAATTAAGTGTCCTTGTAAAAAATGTACTCTGAGAACGTTTGAAACATTTGACTTCGTTGGGAAACATCTCTTGTGTTATGGTTTTCAATCAGATTATATTTTTTGGTATCAACATGGTGAACGCAGTTACATAGAATATACTAATAATTTGATTCTGGATCCATCACGGTTTCAGAATTTAGTACATGATGTTGCAGGGTCATCTGTTCAACAAACTGAAATCAAGGATGATGTTGATTTACCTCCCGAGTTGGCACCATCTGAATTTGCTGATTTGTTCAGGTCTGCTGAGGATGCATTATATCCTTGTTGTAATATAAGAAAATTATAAGCAGTTGCAAAATTTATGGCTATTAAATCAGATAATGGAATGTCAAAAAATACTTTGATCAGATATTTTCTTTGGTTAAAGCACTTTTACCTAAAGGAAATATGCTGCATGTTAATTATTACGAGAGCAAGAGACTGGTTCGTAATCTAGGCCTTAGTTATCAAAATATACATGCATGTTCAAATGATTTTATCTTATATTCTGGAGAAAATGAGTCATTGGATAGTTTTCCCACATGTGGACAATCGAGGTATAAAAAACCTCAATCAGGTAAGTCTAGATTGATTCCTGTAAAACAGTTGAGAAATTTCCCGCTTACACCCAGGTTGCAGCATTTATTTATGTCTGAGAACACAGCGACAATGATGTCATGGAACAAAACCAATATTTCAAATGGTAAAAGATTGATTCATCCATCTTATAGTGATTCATGGAAAATTTTTGGTCAAGTGCATCCGTCTTTTTCTTTAGAATCTTGAAAAATGCGATTGGGTCTTTATACTGATGCTTTTTTTCCATTTGGATCTTTTGGTAGTCAGTATTCCTATTGGCCTATCTTTATAACTCCGTAAAATTTTCCTCCATGGATGTTGATGAAAGAGCCTTATATCTTTTTGACATTATTAATCCCCGGACATCCAAAAAAGAATATTGATGTTTATTTGAAACCATTGATTGATGAGTTAAATTTATTGTGGAATTATGGTGTTGGTATATATGATGCTGCTGCGAAACAAAATTTTGTAATGAAAGATGCTTTGATGTGGAAAATTAGTGACTTCCCGGTGTATGGCATGTTATCTGGCTGGATTACACATGGTCCAAAATCATGCCCTTACTGTATGGGAGACAACAAATCATTTATGCTCGTGAATGGAAAAAAACCTTGCTATTTTGAAATTCATCACAGATTTCTTCCAATCGATCATCCTTTTAGGAGGAATAAATCTCATTTCAGAAAAGGCAGAATTGAAAGAGATGAACCTCTAAAAATGATCTCTGGTACAGAGTTACAATTAGTTTTATTTTCATTACCTTCCATCACTTTTGGACTGACAATAAACCAACAGAAAATTCATGGCTTTGGGAAAGAACACAATTGGACAAAATGGAGCATTTTTTTGGAATCTACCATATTGGTCTGATTTGTGGGATAGACTCATGTTTTATGTCATGCATATTGATAAGAACTGTTTTGATAATTTATTTCATACAGTTTTGGATACACCAGGTAAAACCAAAGATAATGTAAAGGTACGATTAAATATTTCCCAAATTTGTAGGCGACCAGAACTTGAATTGTTTCAAAATGTCATATCACAGAGATTAATGAAGCCAAAATAAACTTATACAATGAACAAAGAGATTCTCTTATTATTTTTTCAGTAGATTTCAGATTTGAGACTTCTAGATGGCTATGCTTCCAACTTGGGAAGATGTGTTAAAAATGGTAATATTACTGGATTAAAAAGTCATGACTGTCATGTTATAATGGAAAGACTTATGCCTATTGGATTAATAGGTTTGTTTAATTCTAATATTTTGTATTTGATAATAGATATATCATATTTTTTCTGAGACATGTGTGTAGCGACAATAGACCACGATACACTAAGAAAACTGTAAAAAGCTGTTGTTGTAATTATATGCAAACTGGAAAAATATTTTTGCCGGCTTTATTTGACCCAATGGAACATTTTATATTACATTTTCCACATGAAGAAAAATGTGGAGGTCCGATTCAGTTTCGATGGATGTACCCATTTGAGTGATGCATGCAGAAATTAAAGAAAAAACTATGTAAGAAAGCATCAGTTGAAGGCTCAATTGCTGAAGCTTATTTTCAATAGGAAATTTCTTTATTCTGCTCTCATTATTTTGAATCTGAATATCCCTCAAAATTTAACCGCATGGGCCGAAACAAGGGGAATGTTGATGATGATATGAAAAATCAATTTTCAGTTGTCAATCAGCCCGAACTTGGCTTTGGTGGAGTTCATGATAGATGGCTTTCATATGATGAACATCATAGAGCTCATATATATGTTCTACTCAACTGTGAAGAAATGTCACCAATTGTATAGTGAGTTCTCCTATCCCTTATTCTATAGATTATATTACAGTAAATTAATCATATTGTATTTGTAGGTTATATGATGATCATATCAAGAAACAATTTTCACAAATTATAGCAGCTGGCTTAAAAGAATGTCGATAAAAAAAATTTGCCTACTGGTTTCAAAAACTGGTAACATACATTCTTTTTTGGTTTTACATATAAAATCAATTTATTACTTGTAATAGTGGTAAATTTTTTACAAATTTTCAGGTATATGTACATGCTGATAAGATTGATAGTCGATTGCGTATATTGAGTAGCCCACCATCTAAATCTTATAATGCATATGTGGTGAATGGTTATGGATTTTATACACGTGCATATGGGGAATCAATGAAAGCAATGAATAGTGGTGTTTTTTTTGAAGGGATCACATCATAGAGATATTGAAGTTGACTTTTACGGCATGCTTGAAGAAATTATTGAACTGTGTTATTTGGGAAAGAATTATGTAACAATGTTTAAATGTCGATGGATGGATACTGAGAGAGGCTTGCGTATTCATCTGACTCATGGAATTGTTGATATTAAATATAAAAGTCTTCTTGCAGTAAATGGACCATTTTTATTGGCTCATCAGGCACATCAAATTTATTATGCAAAATACTGTGCTACTGCAAAAGAGTTGGATGATTGGTGGAGTATAATAAAAGTTAAATCTCGAGAAAATCAGTTTACTCAAACTGAATGTGGTTCCACTGAAGTGCAAGGAAATGAAATTTTTTAGTACACTTCTCAAAACACATCTTTTTCAACAAGAGACATGAATATTGAGGATGACACCCCACAGTTAATGGTCGATGGTGACGATGTTGTCAATGATGTTACAACTGAATTTGAAATGACGAGAGATGATGAAAGTGAAACTAATATGGAAATTGATGATGTTGATGAGGAAGATGAAGACATTGAAATTGACAACTATGAAGATGATGATGAAGATGAACATTGACACAGTAAAATGTTGGTTAGAATCATAACAAATATATATCTGTACATAATAGTTATTTTCAACTGTTTTCTAATAACAATCATTTCATGTTTCAGATGGACTCAGAAACATTTTTTTCAGTTACTGGAGGCTGATCTACCTATGAATGATGAGGTTCTTGAGTCATCTGACCCTCAGGCTATTGGCACTATAGGGAGCACTCAGAGGGGGCGTGGTCTTGCCAGACTGATGATTCTAGATCCTATCCCGGAGCGACGTACACCTCTTGGATTCGATGCGCACACACGGTGGTATGGTAACTTGTGTATTATAGTTTTCTTTTATTATAATTTATTTATATTTTAATTGTTTGATTATTTTTTCTTTTTCCACAGTTTTATGCATATAGCTATTGGACAGGGGAGTGTTATCTTGCATAATTATTTTTTTCAAACCTGGCTCACATGGGATCTGATTCCCACTGATGTGAAGGCCACCATGTTCAATCATTGGCTGGTACGTAATTAAATATTATTTATTTTGAAATTTAATTCATTAATAAATTTATATTAGGGTTTATGGTACCCATCGATGAGAGCATGTGTGCCACTATCCACGCGGCATGGGTGGTGTCTATGCGTGACCGTTTCAGTCAGTTTTTGCATAATTTGAGAAAGATGGCTGTGAGGAAAGACGGAGTGATAGAATTTGATGATTCCTGTAGATCCCACCGACCAAAGTACATTTCATCTCACATTTGGGATGAATTATGTACACTCTGGTTCGGTGGTGGGTTTCATAGGAGATCTAAATTGGGTTGAACGAATCGGGGGAGACTAAAGGTGACGCATCGAGCCGGTAGGCGTACATTCAGTGCGCATAGAGAGCATCTGGTAAGTAATTTTTTTTAATATTTTATACAACTTTAAATATAAAAACTTTATTTTATATTCATATAGGAAGCTGAGTAGCCCGATATTATGATGTATGGTGTTTATCAGAGGATGTACACTGATCCGGCTACTAGAGAGATTAGAGGTGACCGCCAGCATCAGATTGTGGTCAGTATTCTTTTCTTTTTAGTTTGAAAATTAAATGCATATAATCTTTTCTTTATTTTAATTTCTAATTGAAACATAAGGAGTCATATGAGGTCGAGACCTCTCAGACACAGGCTGAGAGTCAAGACGAGAGGGGTGATCAGACTAGTGCCCACCATTTTGATGAGACGACATGGATGCAGGCGACCCAGAATGGCTTCGAAAAGGGCCGAGTAGTTGGTATCGACTCTCATTTGACTCATGCAGCTTATTACGGTACTGCTGCGATGTCGGCGTCCAGCTCGAGAGGAGCTCGTGGAGATATATCATCTTCTGCCTCACAGTATCAGGAGCAACTGCGTGCTCAGAGTCAGCTTATAGAGGATTTGTGTTAGGGGCCGAAGCAGATGCGTCAGCAGCACGATGAGGAGATGCATCGATGGCAGGAGCAGATGCTTCAGCAGCAGGATGAGGAGAGACGTCGATATGAGGAGCAACATTAGGAGAAGATGGAGTATATGCGTCGTCTGACTCATAGTTTAGGGATGGAGTTTCCTCCTCTACCTCATCCAGGTCCTCCAAATTATCCACCCCAGTGATTTTTTTACATGTAATAAACATTTGAGTTCGTAGTTTATTATCATGTTAACTATTTACAATTCCTCTTTCATATTGGTACGAATATTGCATGATTTAATTTGTTTTTATTTTTTTTAATATTTTACTACTTATTAGTATTATTTTTAATGTCTGCTTATTTTAGTAATATTACTTTTAATATTTTATATTTATTGTTAATATTGAGAAGTTTATAATTTTATAATTTTATTAATATTAATAATATTAATGTTATTTTTTCATAAATATATATGTTCATTTTAATAATAATAATATTAAATTAATTTTTTATATTATTAATATTAGTACTATTATTATTATTTTTTGATATTAATATTTCATAATATATAATATTATATTATTTATATTCATATTATTATTATTTTTTGATATTAATATTTCATAATTATATTATATATATATTTTATTATTAATATTATAATAATATAATTTCTTTATATTATTAATATTAATATTATTACTATATACATAATTTAATAATAATATTATTATATTAATTTTTTATATTATTAATATTAGTATTATTATATTATATTATATTATTTATATTCATATTATTATCATTTTATATTAATATTTCATAATTATATTTTATATATTTTTTATTTATATTATAATAATATAATTTTTTTATATTATTAATAATATTATTATTTTTATATAATATGATACGATTTGTATTAATTATTTTATTATTTTTATTTTTTTTAGTATTTGCGGTGGGGTTTCTCGTCGTAATTTTTTTTACTGTTATAGTTGCGACGGGAAGAATACCCATCGTAAAGAAATTTCTACGACGGTCCATCACAAATACCTTCGTCACAGATATTTTTTAAATTTCCCATTTGCGACGGGTCAGAAACCCGTCGCAACAAATATATATATGATGACCCATCGCAAATACCTTTTTTATATACAAACGAAAACCAATTTGTGACGGGGGAAAAATACCATGAAAAATACTCTTTTTGTGACGGGATCGCTGAAAAAACACCTATTTGCGACGCCGTTTTCGGCAAAGGGTGATTTTCGGCGAAGCCCCGTCACAAAAGACCTTTTGCGACGGGATCCTGCCGCAAATCGCCTGTCACAAATATTACATTTTCCTATAGTGATTCCACATAATATTCGAGACTATAAATCATGTATGGTAATTGTGTAATAAAGACTGAACTCCTCAAATTTTATACCCTATACAATTTTCATTTGTTCCATGAATCATTAAGTTTACGGTATACAATATGAGTTTTGACACCCACCTTCTACACAATATGATGTATGAGTACCTTATTTACAATTAAACCAAATTTAGTATTTTAGAATGTTAATCACTAGGTTCCTTCTAAGTATAAATATGTGTGAAATTTTATTGAGTTTTACATAAAATATAATTATTTAAATTATTTAATGTCATATAAGATCATAATTTTAGGATGATTGAATGAAATAATATAAAATTAATTAATTGATTAATAAGATAATTAATCAAATTAATTCATTTAACTTTTATCTTATTAGAGAATTAATTTACATGAATAATAGCTAATTATGTTAAATGTGTAATCATTTCTTTTTTATGACTAATTATGATCTTGAGAAGACCTGTGTATATGTTATAATTATTTAATTTTATTTATTAAATGTGTTTTAATTATTTATTATTAAATTAAATATGATGGATTATGATTCATTCTTCCCTCCATTATTATGTTGAACTTGCATGTCCAAGGTGATTTATGCAACTACCCATAACCAATCCTTCAACTCCCCTCATCTACATGTGAGTTATAAATATTTTCAATTAATAATTTATCCTAAGGAACAAGGAGACGATTCATGATAGAAACATAAATGTGCTAACCCAGGTGATACAAAACTAGACATGTTCAATGATTCAACTCATTATTAGATCGAACCAAAGAGTTATTATCATATTTCATAGTTTTATTTTTGTCCACTCAATAAATCAACCATTAGATAAGCTCACGATCGGTTAATTTATTTATTTATTTATTTTCATCATATGCATTATTTATTTTATGGATGAAATTATAGAATCACATAAATAAAATAATTAATGTTAAAAAATGGAATATAAATAAATTAATTAGGCATAAATGATTTTTCCAACATGGATTATTAATTAAGTAAATTCCACTTAATATTAACTGGACATGTAAAGTATAAAATAAGATACAGTTTATGTATAATAAATTAATATTTATCAAGAAAATATTAAGTTATTATGCCTTCCATCATCTTAATTAAGACAAACCGATATTTAAATTGTTGGTTTAGCCAAATTCGGCGAACATTTAATTATCAAGAAAATATAAAATGAGATAGTGGGATGAATTATCCAAATTTATATTGAATTTAATGGCCAAATATTATTCAATATAAATTTGGAGGCAAATGTTAAGGAAGTCTAAGTCAAGATTTACAGAATGGGGAGTCCACTCAATGGATTAAAGAACATTAAGCCCATAATTGGAAGGATCTCCTATGTAAGTACCTTGTTATGGTTTTCATGGAAAAAGTATAGATCATTAAGAAGGTAAATATAGATCATTTCCACTAGAATTTAAATGAAACTAGACATTCCATGTTCAGTGGCGGGGGATATTGTTTATTGATAAAATATTGGGATACATAATAAAATTAATTATTATTATTTCTTTCCTAATTTCCAATCAAGCACAATATCCATAATATTATATTTTAAAATATAAAATAATGGAAATTTCATAATTTACATTATCTCTATGATCTATGTAAGAGAAATACCATCTCATATTTGGTACTAACTTCCAAGAGTGTTTCATACACATTTGGGTTGTGTGGTTCCATGAAGAGAAATCATACATGCTTGAATCATCATTACATAATAAACCTGTGAAGAAAGAGAGCGATGGATAATTCCATTTGTATGAAAAAAAATTGATCAGCATAAGAAACATTCAATTTTTGATGTTTTCATATATGTATAGTGAACTCATGAATTATCATGACAAAATGGATTCTCTTATCATGCTCGATCATCTCCATTGTTTATACTGGAGGAGATATGTTGAGACCCGAAACCTGACGTACATGGACATTAAATTACTTTTGCAGAATACTTAGTACATAACAAAAACACACACTCAAGGATCGTAATAGTTTAGTGTCTTTGGAAACTCGGAATATAATCTTCTAATCCTGGTGAAAGATCTTCAACATCTCCCATAAAGATCTTCCTTTTTTATACCTAAAACCTTTCTTTATATCCTGGGGAAAAGAAAACATAAAAAGGTGAGCTCAAATTCTCATTAAGTGTAAACAAAAAAAATATCAATCACATCATTTTCATAAGAACATAACATTTTGGAAAACTTAACCTGCAAAAGAGAGCATAATTTCATAACATGGGATAAATCATAGTAGTGAAATGAAATAACAATAATCATAACTTAAAACATGAAACTTTGTGGCATACACACATAATCATAGAGAATCATTTCTTGTTAGTAAAGACTCATTTCCAAGACTATCTTAGTGGACAAAGTCCCTTTCTAAACCGAGTCACCCTCGTTTCAGTCCTGTTTCACTGAACCGGTATAACCTACTATTCCAGCCATGTCTATCTCATGAGATATAAGATATTTACCCAATGCATTGGAGGGATATATAGGTCCCACCCATCTCATAATGATACCATTCTTATGTGTGCCACAAAATCATAAATCATACATCATTGCATAACCCATGTAATAAAAATGGGATTCTTAAACAACATGACATAATAAAACCATTCATATAAGATAAAGGAATTCATAAACATAATTCCATCACAACATAGTCAAATCAATGTAAAAATATGGATAGAAACAGAACCCTTTATTATCTTATATGGAAAATAATTTTGATAAAACACTTGAAATGAATTCTTGAGGAAAATATCCTTTCTTCTTCAAAATCAATTTCTTTTCACAAAACATCATGAAATTATAAAAGAAAGAGATTTTATTGAAAATAGTCGTGAAATATTTTGGATTAAGCTTCATGAAAATAAGGCTTTATAAAATCATAAAAATCTGTTCGTGCCGTTTAAGTTAAAAAAACATTCTTCTCGTACTTTTGTCGGAAAAGTCAAAAAGTACCTCGTACGAAAAACGACAAAAGATTATTTTCACATATTTTACTATAAACTCACCAAAGGGTAAAAATGGATTTATAAAATTGTAGGTGAATGGAAATAATATTACATATTGACGAAACATGGATGTGGATAATAAAATACACCCCTGTAAATTTCAAAGTATAAACAATCTCGGATAAAAATGAGATTGTGATATTTCCCTTACCTTAGGTCCGATTTGCTTCGTAAGTGTCCGAACCTCCTGTATAATGATTTAAATAATGTCATTGACATATTCCAAAATCATATTCATTGTTATTATATCATATATGGTTCACTTATGACTTTATTTTACCCGTTCTTTTGTAAATTCCATGTTAAAGAGTGTTTTGGGTAAAATCGATTCACTTGTCGTAGGTGTTTGGACTTGTTGTTCTTGACATTATTATTAATTATATCATGATTTACTTACTTCATGAATATAAAACATGATTTATATATCATATATATTCAGTATATATATATATAATAGATAGATAAATGAAATGAAACACACAGTTCATGGAAACGGTAGTCCGTACGTACGCATGAACGCTGTTTTCGTTTCCTTATTGAGTTGAAAAGAATTAAGTAGATGACATTTATATATATAAACATAAATACAGTATCATTATTATGTCATATATTTCATGATTACTTATTATATATCCTTTATAATCATTCATGAATGGTTTAAAGTGGAGAATGAATCTCATCGCGTCATGGAGACGGTATTCCGTACGTACGCATGAGCGATGATATCGTTCTCATGATCGTGAACTTGTGTTGAAGTGTATGTATACTATTACAATATCAATATCACTTTATAATAATCATTTATAGTTACTCATTACACCATTATACCCATCCAATTAAGGTGGTGGCGGAAAATAGATTACACCACTGCGTGGAGATGGTATTCCGTATGTACGCACGGGCGGTGATTTCGTTTTCCGTAGGATGGATAGATGGTGAAATAGGATTGTTTCATACTTATAATAACATATCCGTATATGAGTGATAATTATGTTATTACTTCATAATGAAACAACCTAAGAAGAAGAAGTGAAAGAAGAAATAAAGGTGAAAGAATTGGTAACAGAAATTACCTCTTCTTTGAAGCGCCTCTTTGAGACCTCCTCTTAGGGCACTAAAATTGGTCTTTGAGGAAGACCAGAACCTATAGGATGTTGCTAGGGAAGTGGAGAAGAGATTTTGGCAGGGGTTGGACGAGATTGAAGGCTCAAAGTTGTGTGAGGAAGAGAGGGAGGAGGTGTCCTTTTATAAGGGAGGAGAGGGGCACCTTTGGAATAACTAAAAATATTATTTTATTATAAAGTCATGTTCGGTTTTAAATAGCTCCAAATTGATTTATTTAAAGGCTAAGGTGGGGATGGGTCTAAATCCTCTCATCCAATAGAATTTATACAAGTTTAGGTTCCTATTTTAACCTTATCATTTAGATTTAACATTAAGTTAAATAATTTTACTTTTACCGTGTCTTCTTGTGTTCTTATACTATAAGGTTAATAAACTTACTAGAAGAAGCCAAAAGAACCCCAAATTGTTTATTATTATTATATATAACCTTATCTAAGTCATTTGGCCGAACCTTAGATTTTTAGGAATAAAATAACAATTAATAATATAATATGTTTTTTGAAAACTATTTTATGTCAATTTTGACACTATTTAGTAATTGATTTTTGTGAAACTCATAACAGAATGATAAGTTCGAAAAACGTTAATTAAATCAACAATAACATGTCATATTAACCTAGAAAATTAGTGTAAGTAATAAAAAGTCTCAAATTATATTTATTTGAGTATTTATAACATCGATTATGTCAATATTTCATTAATAAGATAATTACTGCATCATCGTTGTGTCATAAATAAATTAAATTATTTAAGGTATAAAAATTACATATAAAATACCATTATGTTGTAAATCGTTTTAGCTTTCTAATTAATATTTACAATTGAATTTATCTTATGTATAAACCTATATTAAAAATGTTTTAGTAAATAAACTTTGATTTTAACTCTTTTAACTCTTCTTTGAATTAAATAATAATAAATGTCCTAATCTAATCCAAGTGGGCCTAAATGGTCATATTTTATTACTAAGATTGTTTTTGGTCGAATTACACTTATCCAATAGAATTTTGACATGTGTTAGGGTAATAATAATATCATTTTTACCCTTAATTACCCTATTTACTTTTAACCGTAGTAAATAAAAGTAAAAAGTTACTATTCACCAAAAATTATTTTCATCTCATTGAACCACATTTTACTTACTGACATCAACCGTGTCTCTTGGATTTTTGAAATTCCACTCACAGAAGCGGTAAAATTAAGTTTTATGAAAAATTCAGTTTTTTTAACTACCACTTAGTGGTTTCACTATTCATCAAAAATTGGAAGTTTTCAGAAAAATACCAAAAATTAGGCCTAAGCTATATTTGATATTATGAACTCAAAAATGATTTCTATTTTACCAAATTCAAAAAATAACAGTTTCATTAATTAATTGAAAAATTAATTCCCGTCGTCAAAACAAATAGCGTGTTTTTAAGAGATAATAACTATCAAAAGATTGACACTTGTTTATAACTGGTTTAAATGTGAAATTACATCCAATGACCAACATTGTATTAAATTGTAAAAATATATTCTAAATATACTTTAAAACCACTAAAATTAATAATTTATCACTATTAATTATTTCGATTGAAAAAGTTGTTTTTAACTAAAATTTAGTAATTTTCACTATTCATCAAAATATGAAAGTTATCCGAAAATCACCAAAAGTTCACCCTAAGCTAATTTCGATATTCCGAATCCAAAAATGAAGTCCATTTTGAAAAATAGAAATTAAAAAATTTCAAAAAGTGGTTATTACTATTCATAACGTCTAGTTTTAATAATATTTTAATAGCATAACGTTGTTTAGCGAAACTTGGTGTTGCGTACAACACACGCTATCGTGGAAGGTCGCGATTGCGTGTAATTCAAGCCAGGTCAGTGATGTGTGTTTTGAAAGCTCCTTTTGGTGTAGCGTATAACACAAGACATTAATGAAATTAAAAAGAATATTTTTCCTAAAATCCCGGGGTGTTACATTCTACCCCCCTTAAAATGAATTTCGCCCTCGAAATTCATCGGGGTTATAAATGTTTTACTATTTGAAAGTTTCTTTGATAGAAACCCACATCGTAAAAAAGGAATACCAAAACTTATCTTTAAAAACTAAAGTATAAAACGTAATGGTTACCCAAGTTAACTAATCACTGGGTATCCACATAGGAGAACATTGGTGAAAATATGGACATGGAAGAGAAATCTAACCATCATGTTCTGATGGAGAGTGGTAGAGGACATGGCTATGAAAAATCCAACAATCACAAATCCATAAATTTGTGATGATCTAAGGTACCATATGATTAATAAGATATAAGATCACTAGGACAACATTTTTGGTTTTCAAGATCGTTTCCCTAAAGTTGAAGAATTTGAATTAGAATAAATACTTACTTTATTTTGGTACAATCTCACTGTTGTTCGTGCCTTGAACAATTTCTACTTTATCTCTTAAATAAATGAAGTTGAATTTGTTATTCGTGAAGTGTTAGCAGATCATGTGATAGAATGACGGGTCATTCCATCTGTCTCAAACAAAAGGTTAGCAAAAGTTATTAAATATACATAAGTCATTCTATAGTGAGATTAATCATATATGGTTCCTAAAATGGACATATACTTAATATATAATACTGATTAATATAATAAAACTAGTTTATACTAAACAGGGACTTCCTGTAGGCCAGTGGTAGGCGATAAGGGCCAGTCGCACTTCGGTTGTGGGTTCGATTCCCACAGCCTTGTCCGACGTGATGGGCTGTCGCCCGTCCTGCAGGTTGTCCTTTTTCTAAAACTATATTACTATAACATCCCATCAATAATATCAAAAAAAACTTCTATCCTTAAACAATACTAACTTATGTCCAACATAATCCATTCCAATCTTTAGGCTTATCCTTAATACTGCAGTCCACTCTCATAACATAGTGAAAACGATTACCAGAGATTTAATACCATCGTTGATCCCCATATATCATAAGATATGTTTTGTTGGTCACATTCCAAACATTCAAAGTCCTTAATCATGTATTCTCTTGAATACCCATTGAAACTTAGTGAAAACATGAATGCAGTTAAAAGTTAACACCTTCCACATACCAAAATCCTCAAAATTCTATATACTCAAACCATGATATCACTTAGTCCTTATATCAATCATGAGCTCATGAATACTGTCAAACATTTCATTTTATCTTTATCACTTCATTATGCGCATATCATCCACTTTCCAAAAAAATATCTGAATAAAATTTCATTGTTACTCATACCATTCATCATAAACTTTCAAAACTTAAGGAAAGACAACAGTGTAACAATCCTTAGATGTCTTTTCATTCTATAGTACAACATTACACTTGATAAACATGTAATCATTCCACTACCTTCTTAAACCATTGACCAAGCTTCAACAATTCTTTCATCTCACATATCATTTGTAGTCTCTCCATCATCATCAACAAAAATACTACCCATACGACCATACTGATTCTCTTCATGAGACATTCCCTTAGGGCATTGGTTTGCATAATGCCCGTACATTCCACATTTAAAACATTTAACCATTGTTGATGTCATAGCAATACCATTAACCTCATCCATGGTGTTAACTGAAACATTTCCATTGCACTTACTGGCTTTGTGTCCTTCTTTTACACACCCAAAGCATCTTCCAGTTCCTTTGAAACATTCTCCTTGATTCCACTTCCCACATGATTTACATAGGGGAAATTGAACTTTCTTTCCTCTATGATCATCATTAAACTCCATCTTTCTCTTATTAGACGAGTCAGGAAACTTCCAAAATTTTACTTTATTGATCATATTATGAGATTGCTGATTCAGAATAATAATGATTTTTGGACTTCCAAATCCCATTTCATTTGGTTTCTCATGAAAAATATCATTCCATTGTCCAGCACATCCTCCATTATCGTGAATCACCTTGTTTCCAGCAATTTTCTAAAACCCAAAAAGAATAGTGTGAGAGGCAAAAATCATAATAAAGGGGGAGTGACTTAAATATCTAACATCTTTGGTTTAATTTAATATCGTTACCATAGTTCTAGGACTATATCATATACGTATACTTATCCTTAGGGGCATCCCTAGACATACCTTAGAAATATCTCTAGGGATCTCACTAACGTTTTCGCATCCTAGTTTCCAAAGGTTGACTAAACCTTTCCTCTGATACCAACTGTAGAGACCCGAAACCTAACGTACATGGACATTACATTACTTTTGTGGAATACTTAGTACATAACAGAAACACACACTCAAGGATTGTAATAGTTTAGTGTCTTTGGAAACTCGGAATATAATCTTCTAATCCTGGTGAAAGATCTTCAACATCTCCCATAAAGATCTTCCTTTTTTTTATACCTAAAACCTTTCGTTGTATCCTGGGGAAAAGAAAACATAAAAGGGTGAGCTCAAATGATCAGTAAGGGTAAACAAAAGAAATATCAATCACATCATTTTCATAAGAACATAACATTTTGGAAAACTTAACCTGCAAAAGAGAGCATAATTTCATAACATGGGATAAATCATAGTAGTGAAATGAAATCACAATAATCATAACTTAAAACATTAAACTTTGTGGCATACACACATAATCATAGAGAATCATTTCTTGTTAGTCAAGACTCATTCCCAAGACTATCTTAGTGGACAAAGTCCCTTTCTGAACCGAGTCACCCTCGTTTTAGTCCTGTTTCACTGAACCGGTATAACCTACCGTTCCATCCATGTCTATCTCATGAGATATAAGATCTTTACCCAATGCATTGGAGGGATATATAGGTACCACCCATATCATAGTGATACCATTCTTATGTGTGCCAAAATATCATAAATCATACATCATTACATAACCCATGTAATAAAAATGGGATTCTTAAACAACATGACATCATAAAATCATTAATATAAGATAAAGGAATTCATAAAAATAATTCCATCACAACATAGTCAAATCAATTTAAAAATATGGATAGAAACAGAAACCTTTATTATCTTAGATGGAAAATAATTTTGATAAAACACTTGAAATGAATTCTTGAGGAAATTATCCTTTCTTCTTCAAAATCAATTTCTTTTCACAAAACATCATGCAATTTTAAAAGAAATAGATTTTATTGAAAATAGTCATGAAATATTTTGGAGGAATATTCATGAAAATAAGGATTTATAAAACCGTAAAAATATATTCCTGCCGTTTAAGTTAAAAAAACATTCTTCTCGTACTTTTGTCGGAAAAGTCAAAAAGTACCTTGTACGAAAAACGACAAAAGATTCCAATCATATCTTTTACTATAAACTCACCAAAGGGTAAAAATGGATTTAAACAATTGTAGGTGAATGGAAATAATATTAAATATTGAGGAAACATGTATGTGGATAATAAAATACACCCCAGTAAATTTCAAAGTATAAATAATCTCGGATAAAAATGAGATTGTGATATTTCCCTTACCTTAGGTCCGATTTTCTTCGTAAGTGTCTGAACCTCCTATATAATGATTTAAATAATGTCATTGACTTATTCTAGAATCATATTCATTGTTATTATATCATATATGGTTCACTTATGACTTTATTTTACCCGTTATTTTGTAAATTCCATGTTAAAGAGTGTTTTGGGTAAAATCGATTCACTTGTCGTAGGTGTTTGGACTTGTTGTTCTTGACATTATTATTACTTATATCATGATTTAATTACTTCCATAATATAAAACATGATTTATATATCATATATATTCAGTATATATATATATATAATAGATAGATAAATGAAATGAAACACACTGTTCATGGAGACGGTAGTCCGTACGTACGCATGAACGCTGTTTTCGTTTCCTTATTGAGTTGAACAGAATTAAGTAGATGACATTTATATATATACACATAAATACAGTATCATTATTATGTCATATATTTCATGATTACTTATTATATATACTTTATAATCATTCATTAATGGTTTAAAGTGGAGAATGAATCTCATCGCGTCGTGGAGACAGTATTCTGTACGTACGCACAAGCGATGATATCGTTCTCATGATTGTGAACTTGTGTTTAAGTGTATGTATACTATTCCAGTATCAATATAACTTTATAATAATCATATATAGTTACTCATTAAACCATTATACCCATCCAATTAAGGTGGTGGCGGAAAATAGATTACACCACTGCGTGGAGACGGTATTCTGTACGTACGCACGCGCGGTGATTTCGTTTTCCGTAGGATGGATAGATGGTGAAATAGGATTGTTTCATACTTATAATAACATATCAGTATATGAGTGACACTGATGTTATTACTTCATAATGAAACAACCTAAGAAGAAGAAGTGGAAGATGAAATAAAGGTGAAAGAATTGTTAACGGAAATTACCTCTTCTTTGAAGCGCCTCTTTGAGACCTCCTCTTAGGGCACTAAAATTGGTCTTTGAGGAATACCAGAACCTCTAGGATGTTTCGAGGGAAGTGGAGAAGAGATTTTGTCAGGGGTTGGCCGATCTTGAAGGCTCAAATTTGTGTGAGTAATAGAGGGAGGAGGTGTCCTTTTATAAGGGAGGAGAGGGGCACCTTTGGAATAACTAAACATATTATTTTATTATAAAGTCAAGTTAGGTTTTAAATAGCTCCAAATTGATTTATTTAGAGGCTAAGGTGGGGATGGGTCGAAATCCTCTCATACAATATAATTTAGACAAGTTTAGGTTCCTATTTTAACCTTATCATTTAGATTTAATATTAAGTTAAATAATTTTACTTTTACCGTGTCTTCTTGTGTTCTTATACTATAAGGTTAATAAACTTACTATAAGAAGTCAAAAGAACCCCAAATTGTTTATTATTAATATATATAACCTTATCTAAGTCATTTTTCAGAACCTTAGATTTTTAGGAATAAAATAAAAATTAATAATATAATATTTGTTTTAAAAACTATTTTATGTCAATTTTGACACTATTTAGTAATTGATTTTTTGTGAAAATCATAACAGAATGATAAGTTATAAAAAATTTAATTAAATCATATTCATTGTTATTATATCATATATGGTTCACTTATGACTTTATTTTACACGTTCTTTTGTAAATTCCATGTTAAAGAGTGTTTTGGGTAAAATCGATTCACTTGTCGTAGGTGTTTGGACTTGTTGTTCTTGACATTATTATTACTTATATCATGATTTACTTACTTAAAGAATATAAAACATGATTTATATATCATATATATTCAGTATATATATATATATATAATAGATAGATAAATGAAATGAAACACACAGTTCATGGAGACGGTAGTCCGTACGTACGCATGAACACTGTTTTCGTTTCCTTATTGAGTTGAACAGAATTAAGTAGATGACATTTATATATATAAACATAAATACAGTATAATTATTATGTCATATATTTCATGATTACTTATTATATATACTTTATAATCATTAATGAATGGTTTAAAGTGGAGAATGAATCTCATCGCGTCATGGAGACGGTATTCCGTACGTACGCACGAGTGATGATATCATTCTCATGATCGTGAACTTGTGTTTAAGTGTATGTATACTATTACAGTATCAATATCACTTTATAATAATCATATCTAGTTACTCATTACACCATTATACCCATCCAATTAAGGTGGTGGTGGAAAATAGATTACACCACTGCGTGGAGACGGTATTCCGTACGTACGCACGGGCGGTGATTTCGTTTTCCGTAGGATGGATAGATGGTGAAATAGGATTGTTTCATACTTATAATAACATATCCGTATATGAGTGATAATTATGTTATTACTTCATAATGAAACAAACTAAGAAGAAGAAGTGAAAGAAGAAATAAAGGTAAGAATTGGTAACAGAAATTACCTCTTCTTTGAAGCGCCTCTTTGAGACCTCATCTTAGGGCACTAAAATTGGTCTTTGAGGAAGACCAGAACCTCTAGGATGTTTCTAGGGAAGTGGAGAAGAGATTTTGGTAGGGGTTGGACGAGATTGAAGGCTCAAAGTTGTGTGAGGAAGAGAGGGAGGAGGTGTCCTTTTATAAGGGAGGAGAGGGGCACCTTTGGAATAACTAAAAATATTATTTTATTATAAAGTCGTGTTCGGTTTTAAATAGATCCAAATTGATTTATTTAAAGGCTAAGGTGGGGAGGGGTCGAAATCCTCTCATCCAATAGAATTTAGACAAGTTTAGGTTCCTATTTTAACCTTATCATTTAGATTTAACATTAAGTTAAATAATTTTACTTTTACCGTGTCTTCTTGTGTTCTTATACTATAAGGTTAATAAACTTACTAGAAGAAGCCAAAAGAACCTCAAATTGTTTATTATTATTATATATAACCTTATCTAAGTCATTTGGCCGATCCTTAGATTTTTTGGAATAAAATAACAATTAATAATATAATATTTTTTTTAAAAACTATTTTATGTCAATTTTGACACTATTTAGTAATTGATTTTTGTGAAACTCATAACAGAATGATAAGTTCAAACAAAGTTAATTAAATCAACAATAACATGTCATAGTAACCTAGAAAATTAGTGTAGGTCATAAAAAGTCTCAAATTATATTTATTTGAGTATTTATAACATCAATTATGTCAATATTTCATTAATAAGATAATTACTGCATCATCGTTGTGTCATAAATAAATTAAATTATTTAAGGTCTAAAAATTAAATATAAAATACCATTATGTATTAAATCGTTTTAGCTTTCTAATTAATATTTACAATTGAATTTATCTTATGTATAACCCTATATTAAAAATGTTTTAGTAAATAAACTTTGATTTTAACTCTTTTAACTCTTCTTTGAATTAAATAATAATAAATGTCCTAATCTAATCCAAGTGGGGCTAAATGGTCAGATTTTATTCCTAAGCTTGTTTTTGGTCGAATTAAACTTATCCAATAGAATTTGGACATGTGTTAGGGTAATAATAATATCTTTTTTACCCTTAATTACCCTATTTACTTTTAACCGTGGTAAATAAAAGTAAAAAGTTACTATTCACCAAAAATTATTTTCATCTCATTGAACCACATTTTACTTACTGACATCAACCGTGTCTCTCGGATTTTTGAAATTCCACTCACAGAAGCGGTAAAATTAAGTTTTATGAAAAATTCAGTTTTTTTAACTACCACTTAGTGGTTTCACTATTCATCAAAAATGGAAAGTTTTCAGAAAAATACCAAAAATTAGGCCTAAGATATATTTGATATTATGAACTCAAAAATTATTTCTATTTTACCAAATTCAAAAAATATTAGTTTCATTAATTAATTTAAAAATTAATTCCCATCGTCAAAACAAATAGCGTGTTTTTAAGAGATAATAACTATCAAAAGATTGACACTTGTTTATAACTGGTTTAAATGTGAAATTACATATAATGAACAACATTGTATTAAATTGTAAAAATATATTCTAAATATACTTCAAAACCACTCAAATTAATAAATTATCACTATTAATTATTTCGATTGAAAAAGTTGTTTTTAACTAAAATTTAGTAATTTTCACTATTCATCAAAATATGAAAGTTATCCGAAAATCACCAAAATTTCACCCTAAGCTAATTTCTATATTCCGAATCCAAAAATGAATTCCATTTTGAAAAATATAAATTACAAAATTTCAAAAAGTGGTTATTACTATTCATAACGTCTAGTTTTAATAATATTTTAATAGCATATCGTTGTTTAGCGAAACTTGGTGTTGCGTACAACACACGCTATCGTGGAAGGTTGCGATTGCGTGTAATTCAAGCCAGGTCAGTGATGTGTGTTGTGAAAGCTCGTTTTGGTGTAGCGTATAACACAAGACATTAATGAAATTAAAAAGATTATTTTTCATAAAATCTCGGGGTGTTACAAGATATAAATAAGAATTATTAGAGATATCCAAGGTACTATTTCACTATAAACATGGGGATGGAGTTTAAGATGGCCCTCATGTATTCAATATCATTGGATAAATTGAGCTCCTAAAGGTTATAGGGTTTAAACTCTTCTATGAAATGTGAACTGACTTATTTATTACATCAAACCCTAAGATGTTCTCTATATTTAATGTTAATTTTAATATGAAAATACTTGATATGTTTATCTTAAATATTCTTAATCTTCTTCACCAAGTAGATAAAGAAACTATACATGAAAATACTTCTATCCATATTGTGAAAGAACAAAAATCCTAAGAGAAGATGTCTAAGCCCAATGCTTCTTTATAATTCCCTTACAATAAAAGAAAGTTCAAGGGGCAGGCAAATGAATATGATGTTTTCTATTTTATATGTTTCTAGAAGGAACACTAGAAGAAAAACAAAACCAACTAAAGAAGTAAAGGAAATATTATATTTCATTTATTATCGAGTGAGATTTATCTATTTCTATAAATTTGGAATTAGATACAGTTTGTGGTACTCACATTTTTATTCAAATATACCAATCAAGTAGGTTTTGAATGACTGAGTGAGGGGATGTAGATCTACGAGTATCCAATAGAAGAAACTTATTGTTTTAGCTATTAATGACTACCAAATCACAGGAATACTAGAGTGTTCTTGGATTTGAAAGGTTATTATTATGTTCCATTTTTTACCATAAACAATAAATCACTTTTCAGTCTTGATATAAATGGGTTAATTTTCATGTTCAGGAAAAACGTTTCTCATTATATTAAGATATCATTTTTTATGATACAAAAAATTTAACTAAAGGTCTTTATGTGTTGGATTATACGAACCATGTAATGGAAATTGATAATGACACATCTTCTCAGGAATCATACCACACCCAACTATGGAATCACCAACTAAGTCATCTAATCAAGAAAACCTTGACTAAATTACACAAATATAAATATTTACATTTTACTAAACTAAAACTAATTAGTGTATGTTATGTATGTTTACATGTAAAAATAAAAAAATACCCATTTATTTGAAAACATGAAAGTTATAAGAAGATTCTTCTATTAGTTCATACATATTTGTGTACACCTTTTCCTATTAACGCAAGGGGTGGGTATTCATACATCCAAAATTTTACTGATGATTTTAGTAGATATAGATACTTATACTTAATTAGGTATAATCAAAATTCCATTCACATGTTTAAGGAATATAATAATGATGTTGAGAACCAACTTGGAATGAAGATTATGAAATTCCTCTCATATAGTGATAGAGAATATCATAATGAAGAATTATTTAATTATTTATGGGAGTTCAGGGTCCTATAACAACTCACTAAACCTTACACACCTAATTGGAATGGTGTAATAAAAACGAGGAACCATATCTTTCTAGAAATGGTGAGATTGATGATCAGTCATATAAATATTCCATTATCCTTTCAGGGATAAGAGTTACAAACAACATCATGCATACTAAACCAAGTTCAAACGAAATAGAAAGATGACATTCCATACCAATTATGGAGTGGAAATAAAAATGTGCTATCATACTTACATGTGTGGGGATGTGAAGAGTTTGTTTATTCGTCTTCAGGTAATAAGATTTCATCCTAAGGCATAAAGTGTATATTTATTGGATATCCTAAGGAAACAAATAGATAATACCTATAATATCATTCAAATAAAATAGTTGTGATTGATAGACATCCCAGATTTCATGATAAGTATTATTTCTCTAAAATAGATAGTGGGAGTGATATAGACATCATTTAAGTCTAAGATAAATATATATACGAGTTAGCTTAAGAAGAAATTCCTCAAATACCTATGGGATAATATGTTCTAGAGACATAAATACTACAAAGGAGTAAGAATTTAGAGATATGGAATGGTATGATTTTATAGTTATCGAGGATGGTGACTCTTTATTATTTGAATATAATAATCCTTTAACCTATAAAGAAGTAATAAGTGCAACAAATGTTTCCAAGTGGAAAAAATCCATGGCTTCTAAAATGGATTTCTTGTAGAAAAACCAAGTATATATATTTTGTTAGATCCTATAGTATATAAAAATCTTTTTGGATGTAAATGGTCATTGAATAAGAAACTAGACACATAATTACAAATCAGTACCTATAAGGCATGACTGGTTGAAAAAGGGTTTAAAAATTGTTAAGGAATAGACTACACTGAAGCCTTTTCACCAGTTAGAATGGTGAAATTCATAAAAATTATTCTCTCCTGCACATCCTCCCATGAATTTGATATTTGGAAAATGGATTTCCAAAAAATATTAATCGTAACCTTTAAAAAGATGGCTTATATGAAACAAACCAGTGGGTTTTTCACTCCAAAGGATCCTAATAATATATAGAAATTGAAAAAAATCTATTTATGGACCAAAGAAAACATCCCAGTCATGAAACATTTGATTTGATGATGCCATAATAGAATTTAGTTGAATAAATAATGAATACGAGCCTTATGTCTCTAAGTGGTTTTGTGTGAGTGTATTCGTTTTTGAATAGTATATGTTGATGAAATATTACTTATTGAAAACAAGATACTAGTCATACATTGTATTAAAAATTTGTTGAATAAATTCTTCTCCATAAAGGACTTGGGAAAGAAAAAATATATTCATGGGATGAAGATCCATAATGATAGATCCAATAGGCAACTAAACCAATTTCTAAGTACTTATATTGACAAGATACCAAAGAGGTTTAGTATGGAACAATCCAAGAGGGAATTATTTCCACTGTCACATGGAATTAATCTTTCTTGGAAAATGTGTCCTTAGACAAATGAGTAAAGATGAAAAATGACAAGGATTACATATAGAGCAGTGATTGGGTCATTTATGTATTCTATTATATATACTGGGATATATGTCACGTATTCACTATATTCAGTAGGAAGATATTATTTAGACCTGGGTGACTGTTATAGGATGATAGTCAAGATTATCCTTAATTACCTGATGCATATTAAGGACAGTTTTTTGGACTATGGAAATGATGGGGAAATATTCCTTATAGGATATGGATATTCTTGTTTCTAAACAAATCAAACAATATGAAATCACAAACATGATACATCTCCATTTTGAACAGAGGTGACGTGAGATGGAAAATCTAAATATAGGCTGTGGATGTAGATTCTAAAGTAGCGACATAGTATATTATTACTTCTGAGGTAGATAAAATATAAGTATGAATACAAAACGTTGTATAATATCTTGATGTGGTACCTAGTAGTCGAGATCCTTTCAAACTCTGTTATGATAATATTGCAGCGATGGCCCTTACCAAGGAGTCGAGGTCACATCATTAGATAAATCATATACTTTATAAGTATCATCACTTGAGAAATTTTTATTTTATAGGTGTGGTTGCAATGAGAAGTATTTATATGGAAGAAAAAATGGAGTACCCCTTTACTAAAGTGTTGAATCAGTAGAAACATGATAATTATATGATATCTGTTGGGCTAAAAGCTGTAGGAAGTTGGCTCTAGTCCAATTTGGAGTTTGTTAGAGTTGGTGTCCTAGGAACATCTATTTTTGACTTTGGATACATGTAAATTTGGTTATTTTAATATTAATAAAATATATTATTACAAATTTTTTTATTTTTCTAGATGAATCTAATGCAATAACGAACTAGAGTATCTGTTTCATTGATAAGGTCATAGGAGTTCCCCGCAATGATGAGAACCTTGAAGTTACATAATGTTATTATTCAACATAGTTCTATGGTCAGATAAAGTTCTCTGATAAAACACATAGAATATTTCTATTAGTTTTGATTACCCATAAGAGGATGATACTTATTATCATGAAGTTTTCACTTGGTAATATCTAAGAAGGGAGATTATGAGAACATACCCACGAGTGGGAATTCTAAATGTGTTGGTGCCATTAGATATTCTTATATATATTCATGTGTATATGTACTTAGACCATAAGATTATTATTAATGTATTTTAAAAATGACACACTTAGATGTATTTCTTAAACTATGATCATATAGTTCCTGGAGAAGTTGGATACATTAGGCGTATCACTAGTAACAAGTTATTAATGACTAAGTCAATGATGGATTTTTTCCTTATATCATTATGGAAAATGATCTCTTAGACCATTCATTAGAATAAAAACATCGGATTATATTTAATGGCTATAGTGTAATAATGCAGTTATTCTAGTTAATCAAAGAAATAGGTATTGAGCATATAGTTTGATGACATAGATGTTAAACTTACTTGATGAGATATTGTGAAGGAAGTATTATATTAAACAGTGACTGTTTTTATGTGGCTGTCGATGTTTCTACCTCAATTGATTTCTATTGGGTGCCTTAACCCACTTTCAAATAGAAATCTTTGACTTTAAGAAATCTCTCTTAATTCCAATGAGAAACAATCCAAGTGGTTCACACACAAAGTGTTTTTATTGATATTAAATAAATTCTATTTTAATTTTATTATTGAAATAAATATTATTATGAAGGCCGAGAATAATTTTTTTAAGTTTTATTTATTTCTAATATTCATAAATTAATAAGTTATTATTTGTTTACTAATTAATATTTTATTTTATAATGTGAATATATAATAAAAAATTATTCATTGGATTTTGAATAAAATATTTATTTTATTTATTGTATACTTTAATAAATAGTTATTCACAGTATTTTTAATAAAATATATATTTTTGAATAAAAATTAATATCCTAGTATTTAATAAATTCCATGGAGTTTGAACAGACCAAGACAATATCCAGACAAAAAATTAATTTAGAACCTAGTAAATTAATATTTTTTATTTTTTTAAGTTAGTTAACACACCATAAAATAATAATAATAATAATAATAATAATAATATTTTTTTCTTAGGGTTGATAAAGATTATTGTATTATTTAAGGGCTAGAATCCATTAAAAACAATATATTCACATAATCCCTAGATCTATAAATAGATGGTTATACCTATTGTATAGGGTAAATTGAAAACAAAGTATCATTACACAAAACATATTTCTCCCTAGAATTCTGTTTTCCCTCTCCCTCTTATGAACAAGAAATGAAAAACTGGTTTCTTCATGATCGAAGGATGAATAATCAATATGAACAACACAAGAGAGTTGATTCACCATGCTAGTACCTAGAAATAAATAGGTATTTAGTAGAGATCAAAGGAGGTTTTCTAGATCACCACTAGAGGGATTCTACACATAGATCCTCAAAATGTTGTGAAGGTAATTTGTAAAAGCCTTTTTGAACAATCAATATCTACATTAAAGAATGTATTCTAGTACAATTTAAACCATTTCTTTAGATCTTAATAAATTAAATTAAAAAAATAACATGAAATGATCTACTCTTTGGTTCCCAGATATTTAATTTAAATGAAATTTTAATTTCTTCACCCATTATCAGTGCATATTCTTTGGTTGGAAGCTTCAATTTCTAATAACCATTCGAAATGTACAACCTTTTTCCTGTAGCACATGATGGTAAACAATTGAAGTTTTTACGTCTTTTCACTACCTGGACTAACTTCATTGGTTAACATCATCTTCACCATTTGGAATAGTTAATGAAGGATTAGGGTTCAAGGAATTGAGAAAATGAATGATCAAGGGCTCAAATAAATGAGATGTTAAAGGTAGGGAAGTGAAATGAAATTTCTAGTGGTTTTATGAAAATTCTGGGTTTCTCAAGACAAATTCTCAGTGAAATGATTAAGAATTTTAAATGTAAAAAGACTACATGGAAAATTAAATTAATACACAAATAAATATAAATAACGTATATTAAAACCTAAATAACATATTAAAATAACTAAAAAAATTAAAAATGAATGAATTAAAATTAATTATTACTTTTTAACTAAACATATATAAGAAGATTTAAAAAATATAGATAATATTTATTTATAATATAATAGACCTAACACCACCTTATTAAAATCAAGTAAACAAGAGGGAAAAGGTTTAGTAAATATATCGATATACAGATATTAATTATTAATAAATTCTAAAGAAATATCACTATTTTGAACATTATCTCTTAGAAAATGATACTGAATATCAATGTGCTTAGTTATATAATAGATTACTATATTTTTAGTAATATTTATAGAAATGGAATTATCAAAGAAAATAAGAACATGATAAAAATAAAGCCCAAAGTATAAACTATTTTATTTCTTCCAAAATACCTATTATCAATAACTACCATTAAAAATATATTCATCCTCAATTGTTGACTACAAAACTGAATGTTACTCCTCACTTGAGTAGGAAACTAGAGGCTTTCCTAAAAAGTGATAGGTTTATAAATTACACATTACATCTAATAAAAAACCACAAAAATAAACATATGAATATGAAATTAAATAAAAAACACAATTTTTTCCCTAGAGTAGAGATAATGAATCAATTCCTTTTTTAAATATCTTAAAATGCATTAAAAAAATTTAAATGAGTATATTTTGGATTGGAAAAAAATATTACACATAAAAATATGAAAACATAATATATGACATACTTCATGTAAGATAAAATAA
The DNA here is from genome assembly GCA_963277665.1 of Viscum album. Taxonomy (NCBI): domain Eukaryota; kingdom Viridiplantae; phylum Streptophyta; class Magnoliopsida; order Santalales; family Viscaceae; genus Viscum; species Viscum album. The sequence continues at coordinate 1,931,471,909 of OY728123.1, forward strand.
ACCCCTAATCACACCTTTATAAAAAAATATTCTACTAGTTTACTAGCTTTAAACCAATTAAGGTTTATATTTGTATACATAGGATTTCTGTATGGATTAATATTTTCTAGTCAATTTTTTTATAAATTCAATGAAATATTTACTTTGAATTAAAAAAAATTCCAATGTTTTTTTAAAAAAATTTGAAATTAAGGAGATACAATTAATTATCCCATGATACCATTTTGAAAAAAATTATTGAATATTTTTTTAATAAGTATTACATATTTTTTGTTTAGGGGAAGTAAAAATAACATCTTACTTGTAGATTTTTAATAATAATATTTTAGAATAATATATTTTATTAAAAAAATAGGATCAATAAGACCAACATGAAAACCATTTCTAAATAGAAAATAACTCAATCCTTTATAAAAATACCATAGTTCATGTCTATGACTATAAAGTTATTTATTATGTTTAGAATAAAAACTTCAAAAATGAATATTTTAAAACTTACGCGTAGTTTAAAATAAAATTCCTCCCATTAAATATCCATTTAGAAAGTAAATTTTTACTTCTATCCCATGTAATTTAAAATTTATATAACATACATATACAGAAACATACTAATGGATTCAAACCTAAAAATAGTGAAAATGTCTCCTTATAGTCTATAAGTTATTCCTAATTATAAACATTATCAATTAGCATAGTTTAATTCCTGGTTATTACACATTGATTATCTTTATTATTTGTAAAGACCAATTTTTTTCTATTTATAGATCATCTGAGGGACTATCATCTTACTCCAAAAACTTTTTTTCTTAAAACAGATTTATCTCCTCTTGCATATCCATTACATAACTCTCATTAATCAAGTATTCATATAAAATTAGTGTAAAACTATGATAAAAAATAATAGAACTCAACTAGATTTCAAAAATTCCTCCTAAGTTTAGTACCTTCATATATGGTTCCAATAATGGTATCTAAAGGATACTTATTCAAGGTTATAGGTTTTATAGATAGAAGACTTTAGGATCCTCAATTTCATTATCTTTAAAACTAAATTAATCATGATCATTCTCTAATTTAATTTTACTCCTAAAATTAAAAGATGCAATTATCAATTTATTTAAATAATTAACTTATTCATTTCATTTTGTTCTATTGTGATCAATATGATCACTTTTATCAAACTTCACATCATCCAATTCTTAAACAATCCTTGAAATTTTATAAAAAAATCTATAAGAATTAGAGGTATAATATTTCCAAATAAATATTCCTTCATTATCTTTTGAATCAAATATACCAAGGTTTCCATTAGTATTCAAGATATAAACATTGCATCTAAAAACACTTAGGTACCCAACATTAGATTTTCTATTATTCTCCAACTCCTAAGAAACCTTCTTGATAAAAGGTCTAATTTAAACATTATTCATAATATGGAATGCTATTTTAATAGCTTAAAACCAAAAATAAATATTTAAACTCTAATAATTTAATATAGTTATATCCATTTTATGAATATTTTTTTTCATTCTACAATTCCATTTTTCGAAGTGTCTTTGGAAATGAAAAAGAATGTTTAACACACAAATTTGAGAAAAAATGAATTAAATTATTAATAATTAAATTCTCCTCCAGGATCACATCTCAGTGAAATTATTGTTTCATATTTTCATTTTGAATAAAATTATATAAACTCATAAAAAGATCTAGTTTTTAGGTTTTAGAATGTAAACCCAAGTAAATCTCATAAAAACATTAACCTACACAAAGAAAAAAAAGAATATTCCAGCTAATATTGATACTCTAAAATGTCCAAAATAATACAAAATGGATAAGTAATAAAGGATTAGTTGTAGAAACCTTGCCTATTTATTTTAAATACAACTTTTGTTACATTTATATTTGACATGTATCACAATGTTCTTTTTCATCAAATTTGAGACATGGTAGATCAGAAAAAAATACTTCTTATATAATATATAGAGAAAAAATAAATTATATTAACCAATAATTCAATTCCACATTTCAGATTCACTAAATTCTGTATTTAAATAGTTCAAATTTTATTTACACAAGTAACTAAGGTCCAAAATATTAACATTTTATTTTTTAGGTGCTATAAAGTTAAGCACTTTATTCTTAAAAACAAGACATGTATCATTTGAAAAATCAACTATAAAACCATCATCATAGAGTTTATATATAATTATCATATTTTACTTCAAAAAATTTTCATATATAACTTTGTTTGTGATAATAGTTCACTGATCTCCAAATGACCCACCTCTAATAATCTTCCCTTTAGCATTATCACCAAAGGCAACTAAACCTCCATAAACCTTATACATCGAATAAAAATTTGGAAAGTTCCTAATAATTATCCCTGACCAACACATATCCAAATGTCACATTATTTTTTAATCCCTATGTATTTTCATCTAGAAAAATACCTATATTTTTTTGTATGAAAATCCTCTTTGGTCCACCAATGTCATCAATATAGGATACAAGAAGCTTGATCAGTTAACATTACCCTCAAAACCCAAATCAAATCTAGATATGTGTCTATAAATTTAATCTTTATTAAGATTATAAAATTAATGATTTATTAAACTGTAGAAATTAAACAAGTGAAATTTAAATACATAATAAAAATAAGTATCTTTTGACATTCCTTGATTATTTTATCTTGGAAAATAATAATTTTTATATGGTCTAAGTTTCTCTATTTTAATTCTAATTCAATTTTCTTCTTCTTATTTTTATTATTTTTAAAGATTTTATTTAATTAATCTACCCCATTAATAAACATACTTGCATCCCATTTTAAGGATTCTTATTCTTTAATCAAATCTTTTATTTTTATATCATGCTCAATACATCTTAAAATAGATTTAATTAATATTTTTTTACTTATAATAGATTTTTACCATGTTATTTTTTTCAATTATGAAAGAATTTGGAAAACTTCTCAGAGATTTTTTTTATTCTATTTTTCATTTTTTTATTCTAAAATAGATCAATATTAAACCAATTTTTCATATGAACTTTATTCATATTCAGAATTAGAAATAGAGGAAAAATAATATTTTTATTCATAAGTGTAATTCTTAAATCATGTGTGTACTTTTTGATATAATGGCACTGGTTAATATTTGAGACTAGAGTAAATTATTGAAACTCAAGACACACTCTAGGTATCCATAATGGATTTTTTTAATTTTTATTGATAATAAATTTCATCTAAAACTCAATCACTTTATTTGTAAATTTTCTTCTTTTTTTGACCTTTGGATAATCAGGTTTGATTTGCCCCTTATATTTGCATTCACAAAATATAATTTCATTATTTCCAAGATTAATTTTCTTACAGTCATTGTATAGTTTTTGGAAACCTTGATTTCTCTTATACGGATTGCATAATCTTATAGATAACTGATTAAAATCTTCATTTGAAAATAAAAAATTGGATTCATCATCAAAGAAGATAACATCCTCCTTTTACTTATTTTCTATTTTAAGAATATATTAATTTAGAGTAGTATATTAGTTTTTGATCATTTTATGATACTCACCTTATCCTTGCATATCATCATCATATATAATTAAGGTTCTAATTAATTACATTATCATAAAATATCTACTCTTTATCGACTATCCAATTGTAAATGAAATTCCAATCCATCTAGAGGTAATTTTTTTGAAAACTTTTAAATCTCAATCAGGTTTAGGTACAAGTGTTCCAAGAGTAGTAACTTTATTAACTATCTAACTCATTCCTCCATTAATTTGAGAAATAAATTCAACTCCATACACACAAAATATATCAAATTTTAATTTATAAGTATTATATTTTATTTTCTCAGATTTTCTGTTACATTATTTCTAATAGTTATTTTCTTCCACATTTCAAAATTAGTAGATCACATATATAAATGATTGAACTCATATGGACCAAGCCCAAAAATAATATAATACATCTCTCTTTAATTGATTTTATAAGGAAATTATTTAGTATCATTCCCTTTCTTTAGTCCATAATTAATAATTTTATAAAAATTTATATATTGTTGTTAGAATTTAAATCAAAATTTTAAGTATATAATCACCACAACTTTAAAAATTATATAATTTTAACCATTTAAATATAGATCCCCGATCATAGATATCCCATATTTAATATTATCCATTGACATTAATATTCATCTATATATTTAAATCAATCTTGTTATCTCTAAAAGAAATGTTCAATTAAGTTAAGATCTGATACTAATTGTTTTCAAGAAACGATTTTCAAGACACCAAAGGGGTTGAATTGTATCATTTTAAAAGCCATGAAATATTTTAAAAAATAAAAACTCCTCAACTTTATTAATTTATTTTTCTTGTATTATTTAATCATAATATACATTAGAAAATAAAATTTCCTTGATAATGTTTATAGTGGTTTAGGGGAAAAAGATCCCCTAGTCCACTATATAAACACTCTCTCCATGAGGATGGTGAATTTCACCAGTAGATATTTTTCTAAGATATATTTATAGTTGATTGAAAAATCATTTAACTTGTTTTAATATATTTTACAAGCTTTTTATGTAGGTCTAACACCAGTCCTTTAGTCACTCAACACCCGAGTGTACATAAGGAAAGAAGAAAATTAATTTCGTTAGAAACATTATCTATTGAAACATTAATATGTAAATATATCATCTAATAGATGAAGATATATGAAGAATAATATTTTTATGTCTCTAAAGTGAATCCCTTAATAAGAAACATTTTATAGTAGATGAAATATTTATATACAACTTGAGTAGTTAAATAAACCTTTTTGCAGTAGTAGAAAAAACACATAGCAGTAGATTGAACATTAATGTATCCAAAGGTTAGTAATATAAAATACAAAAAAATATAGAATAAGAATTAAATTTTCATACAACATCAATTATTTCTCTTCATGAAATTAAAATGGAACCATGAAATCATCAATGAACACACAATCCAAAAGGATAAAAGATATTTAATGAACATATCATTATTAGTTGATGAACCATAATAAATAAGATGACTAAATTAATTAGGTCAAATAGATTTTAAAAAGTCTCTAGATAAATCATGAAACCAAAATGCTTGGTGTAATTTTAAATTTTAAATGTAAAAGATATGGAAATTCATTACTTCCCTTAAAAATAAAAATAATTCAATCTATTACAATATATCTTATAAAAATGTATTTAAATCATTTTTTTGACATATTTTCTCAAATAAAATCATAGAATAAGTATTGGAATAATTAAAATTGAAAATATTGTAGACAATTGGTTCAATTTTGGGATTGTTCAGTATAAGGTTTATTCCAAAAGTTTGGAAAATAGTGTACAACTGATTCCAAACATAGTGTTCCAAAACATAAAGTTTAATACTAATGTTTGGTTATTTATGTGAGGTATATCAAAAATGTCAGGTTATTTATTTTTGCTATATAAAAACGATGATGTACTCAAACAATAGGTTCGTTATAAAATTGAGGTTACAGAACATAATATTTAACAAAAATACAAGGTTCCAAAAGTGGGGTTCGATTCTAATGTTTGGAATAACTACTATTTATGGATAGTGATTCCTTACTCCTTTGTATCAAACAAACAACTTAAAAAAATATTTATACGCCCAATAAAAAGATAATAATAAACAATAATTAAAGAATTTTAGGAATAAAACAATTTATTCAATTAAAATTATTACCCTAAAATATTCTAAAAGAAAATTTAATATTAAAAAAAGAAGGATTTTTTTGGTCATAAAAATGAATTAAAAACTTTTTGAATAAATAATCTTATGCCTATCAATTCCATGACTGATTTTTGTGATGTATAATGTACTTAAACGAATTGTAATCCCACATTTTATTTTTTGATATACATGGAATATTGTTTCATGGGTTAAACCTATTGGGTTATTCTTTGATATATCTATTTTTTCATGTTTTAATAATTACTATTTCCTACACACTTTGTTTTATGTAGATTAATTATACACTATTTAATGGTTGTAATTTTTATTTTATATATTACTATTTTCTACTATAAATAAATAACTATTATTCAATGATTTTTAGTTTTTCTCATTATTTATTTATTCATAATATTTATTTTTTTATTTTGACTGTGGTTTCTATTATTATAAAATTTTATATTGAATGTTTTTATGTTTAGAAAAAGTTCTTTCAAATTCCAAAAACAATCGGAATTTGGGATTCATTTATGTGTGGAAGGAATTTCCTTCAGTAGAATATATTATATACGAGTCTTTGTGATATTTTATTCAAGAAAGATTACTATATATCTAAAAAAATTTAAAATATCTTATGTGTCCAAAAATTATGGATTTTATCTATGTAAATAATGTTATATAAAAGATAAAATGTTATGTATTGGGATAATAATAAATTTGGTAGTGTATAGAATATTATACTTTGCAAGAAAATATTACACAAGGTCAGTTGTGCTAACTTTTGAAAGTCCAATATTTTATATATCATTATAAGTTATAAAATATATTATAAATTAATATTCTCAAAGTAAAACATTTTACTTATTGTCTAGAATAATTTTATATTTTCACTTTTAAAAGTTATACTAACGTATAATATGTTATGAATTGCTTTTGAACTGAGAAATATGTCAGAAAATAATTTTTTGAAAATGTGAAATATGTTATGCATCTATTTAGATTTGAAAAATCATATTATGACCTGAATTTTTATCAAATGAAATTAAATTATCTATCTTATAAATACATATTATGTATTATAGGATGTTGTGTTTTTCAATAAATATTGACCCCATTGAATATTATTATTAGAAAGTTTCATTTACTATTTGAGATGATGAACTGTTTAGTCATGGCCTTGATGAACTATTCCATAGAACATTGAGACCTAGTTGAATTTTAGTTTTCTTTTTGTTTCATAAATTCTTACAACATGACAAATATTATAATTTTATGGTTACCGGGACATCACTGCTTATTCTTAATCAAAATTCAAATTTGAAAGACACCGTATTCGTATTGATATCTTCTAGCATTACTTAAAAGTATTTAATATTGATTTTCTTAATGTTAATTATAGAATTACATCAATTTGATTATTCTGAATTTACTATCAGAGTTATATAATCAAACAATGATTGTTTTCAATTTTTTTATTCAAAAGATATATTCTATAATGGTTTTTCTTAAATCAGGGATAATATTTTCATTAAATTTTATTCAAATACTTTTTTATTCTTATGAATGATGTATCTAGAGAACTAAAGTTGTGGAGATTTTAAATATTTATAATTTCTATAAAATTTGATGTTACATATAGTAGTGAAAACATATGATACATGGATTATTAATTATTTATAAAGTAATAAAATTTTGTGAAGCGAATTGTATAAAAACCAATATTAATATTTAATGAATCATTTTTTGTTTATCTGTGTCTAAATCAACCCAATACTTCTTAAAAGGAATAAGGATCACTATTTCTACACCATTTCCTCCTCAAAAACATATAATGATTTCATTTCTTATTATTTCTTTATAATAGATTTGTATACTATTGGAGTTCATTCCCCATAAGAAACTATTTTTTAATTTATATTTATTGATTATTCATAGATTTTAATATTAATAAATATCTTATCATATATTTATTGTTATTCTATATAACATTAATGTGATAATGTACTAGAGTATCTACCATATTGAAAATGTCAAAGGGTTTCCCTACTAAGTGTTATGATGATATTCTTAAACATAAGTCCCATGATCATATGAAGACATAATTTGGGAATCATATTATTATGATTATCAAGTTTAAAATACTCTTAAGATAATGAGACATTTCTTCAGGAAGTTCACACTTAGTAATCTCCATTACGGGAGATTATGAGAAAAAACCAAAAGTATGAATTCTACATATTTATTTATCATCGAATATTATTGTTTGGAATTGAGTGTAATGATCATTAGATATTATTATTATTATTGATACATATAATGAGTTGCGTACTTTGGAGTATTAACGAAAAACATGATTCCAAAAGTTCACAACAAAGTAATGTGTGTTGGGTAAACCATGAGTAACATGTTATTAATAAAAAATTAAAGAAAATATTTTTACCTTATGTATTTATGGATATTGATATATCAAAGACTTAATTATAATGAAACTATCAAACTAAATTTATTGGTCATGGTATAATTATTGGTTCATTTGAAAGATTCAAATAATTTCATATCGAGCATGTTGGTTGATGACATGGGTGCGAATCTTTCTTGATAAGATATTGATAAAATGATATTATATTACACAATTAGATATCATATGTGGTTATTATTGATGATATGTCAACTTCTTCCTCTTGTATGATTTTAAATGTTGTTATATATTTATATTGGATTTAGGTGAACCCACCTAATTCCATAGAGGAAGAAATCTAAAGGTTCATACACTTAGTGTTTTAAATGATCTCCGTTTAACTGAATTTAAATTTAATTATTGGAATACATATTATTCTACAGACCATGGATGATATTTATTCAAGACTTTTTAATAATAAATATCCAATCACCACATTTATATGTGAGTTGAATATTTGAAGAAAAAACTATTCACAATATAGTGAATACTGTAAAAATTTATTTATTTATCAAATAAATAATATTTATTAATTTAGGTATAGTAAAACCAGATAAAGTGTGGATCTAGTTTTTGAGTCTGGTGGTATTGATATATTTATTTCACATAAATAAATATTCATTTTTTAAATAAATTATAATTATTTTGTTAGTGAGTTTAGCGCCTTTCATGTAAATGATAATTTAATTTCTATTATTTATACACGGGGTTTACTTGAGATTGAGGAATAATAAAGGTCCTATGTAAAATTAATTATTCTCTAACATAGTTTTATAAATACATAGTTATATCATTTCCTCGTGATAGATATTTTTTTGCAAAACATATCCCTTATAGACATTCTCTCCAACCAACAGATAAAATAAAGGACCAAGAGAAAACATCCAACTTGATCCTCCTCTCAAGAATGAAAAAAATAAGAAATAATTTAATATTTAAAAAATGTGTGGTGATCGAAGGAAGTAATGAAAGATGATCGGTACCACTACTCTAGCACCCACAATACCATCGGCGATTCTCTGAGATCATATAATCATATTTGGATAACTGCTAGAGGGACTCTAACTTGGATCCTTTCGATGAAATGATAGTACAATTGAAGGGAGGTCTATATAGTTAATATCATATTTAAAGAAATAATATCATGAATAAAATAATGATTTATCTAAATGGATTATAAATTTAATTTTAAAATACCCTCTATTAGTTTCAGAAGCCATTTTTATTATACTATTAGAGAAATTCACTAGTCTTTCATTACTTGTCATGTACATTATAGATTATTCAATAAATATGAAAAAAATATTTTTAATAAAACACAAATAGGTGCTTCTATTACCTATTAAACATTTAAATGGAATAAAATGGCCATGTTCAATTTTATAATTTTATAATATTTTGATATTTATACTTCTTTTCTGTTAGTCTTTCATTATATGAAATTAATTTTTGAAATATTATTATCGATATATCTTCTTGTTTTCTTTATTAATATTCATTTAACTAAAATTAGGTTAATATTACCTGATGAACATTTGAAGAATCCATCTATAGGTGTCTTTGAGTCTTATTGGATATTATAGGATTACATGGTGTGTTTCCTGAAGTCCCAGGTTGTGTATCCTCATTCGTTGTACCATGAAGATTCATGAATTCATTTTGATGCATCCTGTAATAAATAATTCTTGGAATTATTAAACACTACATGTTGAATATGATAGGTATGAATATGGATTCCTAAAATAAATAGTGTCTAATTGACATTCACGTCTTGTATTCAGCAATTTTTCATGGTGGAAAGTGAATGGTAAAATTGATATATATATATATATATATATTATGCATATATATTATGGCATTTTAATGTATTGATTTCTGTATTTAAATGATTATTCTTTCTAATTTGCGAATGTTTAATTCATTTTGTGTTTTATGGAAGGATATAATATATAATTGAAAAAAGAGAAAATACATAGTTCACACTGTGAATGAAGTGAAGTGGTGTGACACTAGATTTTGGAGGATGATCATGGAGCACATAAAAGTCAAATAACACAATAACTGAGGAAAAATAAACTTTTAAAGTAGAAAAATGGCATTACCAAATGTGTAATCATTACACATCACGAAACGATGCAAGTCTTGAAGGAAAGACACATCATAAAGTAGAGGAAAGCATCCAGAGGTGAGTTTGACTTGTGTCATGGCGTGACACAAGTATGTTATGCCGGGACATTGGTGGTGTTGAACCAAAAACCTATATTTTATGATTTTGGAACATGTTCTTCAGGAGTTACTCATCGTGTAATTACTATAAGATGTGTAAAATGTCAGGACGAGATTTAAATGTCCAGATTTGATGTATCGTCAATTTTTAGACATGTTTTAACAAATGAGACCCAACCATGACCAACTTTTATCCCATCCTTAATTATTATGAATAAAAAACAAGCACATATAGACTCTATAAATTGAGGGCCAACCTGCTTCTATTAATAAGATATCAGATACCCAATCTTTGAGCGAGAAGCTTCCTTTTATAGGGGCCTCCCCAGTTCATCTTTATTTTCCCATTATTCATTACTTTTCATTATTCTTTCCCACTTATTCTCTCGTCACTATAATAAGGGGGTATTTTTAATATAAGGGGAATGGTTCTATTGGACTTATTTTTTTATTTATTATCTTATATTTGGTTTGCTGTAATTCTTCAATCAATTTCCAATTCCTCTATCTTACATTTATCATGACCATTGGTATTTTAATTTGAATGGATTCTTAAAACTGTGCAATTGAAAACCCTAAATAAGGCCCGACCATTGTCAAATTTTAGATAATAAGGTTTAAACATGGAATTGAGATAAACATTATTTGACAAAATCCTAAATTATTATACCAAGTGAAAAATGGGATTTACACTTGAAGGAGGGTAGACTATGACTAGTTGATCTACCTTGTCTCAAATATGGTACCAATCATTGATTTATAAACCTATTTTATAAAATAAAATTTCACTTGAACCCTAAAATTACCAAACCCAATCACCCTTTTCAAATCTGATTTCAAAACCAATCAATATGCTTTTATTTAGTATTTAATTTTCATAAAATCAATCAAACCCATATTCTCTTCACCATTTTCTTAATTTAATAAAATAAATTCTTTTGAAAACCTAATAGAACTAATTCACCATCTATTCATGTTCGACATCAACCTGATCTTTTACTACATTTTAATTAATTGAGTTTCATCGGTTGAATTTTTATAAATTTTTTATTTTTATTAGACCCATAAGGAAATAACAACAGCCCACAGTCCTATAAAAAATAAGTTTTATATAGTTATTAAATGGAATATAGGAAAACAAATATGGAATATATATATTACCCAACATGTATATGGATTGCACAAGCTGTGTTCCTTATAAATGATTGTGATAAAATATACACCGAGTCGCTAGGCTGGTATCATAGAAAACTGAACAGTGATATACATAGTGTTTATATATATTGTACATGTCGTTTATACCATTGGTTTTTTTCACAAAAAATAAAATTAAATAATTATGACTTTAAAACTAACCAACACGTGTCTTTATTCCTTTTATTGATAGTATAAGTAATGTGACAGTTTTTAAAAAATATTGAATTCTTAATTAATTTACCCATAATATTTATAACTACATAATGATTATAGTTATAATACACCGAGTACTCTACATGAATTAAAATAATAACACCCCACATAAATTAACATGTATTCATGATCCATATATTTAAAATATATTTCATATAATTACATGACATTTCACGTATGATATAAGAAATATGAGTGCACATAATATGAACACAATACATTTTGGTAGTTTAGATTGGTGCATGCCATGTTACCTCCATGTACATGATTTTTACATAACTAATTTTAATTTTTTTTAATTAATTTAACATATTTAAAATTATATTATTTGGAATATCCAGGACAGTTTGAATGGATATAATGATAAATGAACCGATTAATTAATAAATATAATTAATTAATTAAATAACGTTTAATCTTAATTAAGAACAATTAAAGAACTATTATTTTATTAAATAAATATTTGTTTTATGAAAGGATAATTATGGATTTTACGGACCAATGTTTGTGTCAGGTTACTATTAATATATTTATTGAATAGGTTTTAAAATTATTATTATTAAATTAATGTGATGATATGTGTGTCATCCCTTCCACTTATTGTGTAATGATAAGTGTTTCAAAAATCTATTTTATGTAAACCTTGTAACCATTCGATTAGTTCCACTCACATACAGATGAGTAAAGAAATTTTATATATGGAGCTCCCAAGAAATTGAAGGTGGTTTAAGACAAAGTTGAGGTGATGTCAACCCAGGTGATACACATGACCAAAGTGGAATGCTAAAAATCGAGCCTTGACCGGATATCTGAGTTTCCACTAGTGCCGAGGATTTTTATTGTCCTCTTAATAAACAAACCCTTAAATAAATCCCATGATCACACCACATTTTGTATTCTATATTATTCATTGTTATCTATTTTATTTTATGGATACTATATAATGATCAAATAAATAAATTAATTAATTAAAAATCATGCTCAGATGAAATAAAATAAAATTATTATGTTTAAATATCTTTATCAACACATTGTTAATAACTTATGTAAATTACAATTATTGTTAACAAGAAATGTAAAAGGGTAAAATAAGTAAGTTTATGTATAATTAAGAAACCCCTAAAGTCAATATTCAGTAAAAAATCCTTATATTGTTGTAGTTATGATGAACAAATAGTTAAAGTATCATTTTAGGCCATAGTTGGGGGTTCTTTTAATTATCGGGGTGTCTAAACAAAGATTATGAGTCAACTTAACCAAACAAGAATTAGATTTAACCACTCTAGTATGTTTAATACATATTTTGGAGGAAAGTGTTATGAGATTACAAGAATGTATTTATGGATTAGAGAGTCCATTAAATTGATAAAGGATCCAGAAGATTGTAGTTGGGAAAACAAACTTCCTAAATACCTTCATATGATTTTCATGTCCATGGTATTGATTATTTGAAGGTAAATGTGAATCTTTTCTATTAGAATGTATATGAGGTAAATAATGTTTGATTCCATTGGATTGGTATATTGGGACTTGATAAAATTGTGGTAGACTAAAATGATAAATAAATTATTTTTACTCACATATTTTGGCAATCTTGTAAGGTACTAATAATATTATGTTATGACATTGTAATAAAAAGTACGTTTATCAACCATATTTTCCCCATGATCAATATTGAAGAATGAAAATTACCTTACTAAAAGAAACTCCCATGTTTGATACAAGATTTTTCATGTTGTATTAGGCTATGAATGGAAGTTTTATGTTATAGAACCACTAGTTTCGGATCCACCTGGTAAAGAGGTGAGTGATGAAGAGTTTTTTATCAATGAAAAATTATTGAATGATGCACTAAATTTTTAGTATTTGATTCTATCACCCATGTCCAAATAACTCATTAAGATTCCTGAGAAAATGTATTCCTATAGAATTATAAATAATCAATGTGATATATATTTTCATTGAGCTAGAAAGGAATACTTTTAGTTTTCCAAGGTTCTCATCATGAGAAAATTTATTGAAGGCACACCAGGTGGGATTGTCATAGTCAATTTTATTTCCTACCTTAAGAACCTTGATATTTTATGCTTCAAGCTACCCAAGGAATCTTATATTGATTTCATTATTATTAGACTCCCTCAGAGTATATATATGTTTGTTGGGAATTTCACTATAAATAATTTAGAAAAGTCTCTCTAAGATATTCTCACTCTGCTTTTCTAGGTTGATAATTACATAATGAATGAAAATCCTTCTATTCTCATGACAAATAAAAGTAAGGTCATGAAAAAATTCCCCAATACAAATACCAAGTCTATGTATTCATTGTATTAAACATCCAAGAAGAGGAGTATCAAAGATAAAACAAGGGATAATGCCACTTCCTATTTTTCATGTGAAAAAATGGGTAAATGGAAAATTAATATCACTATAGTAAATAAACAAGGGAAAGATTATTGTACATTAATTGTTACATATAATATATTTTTATATAAATTTGTTATTATATGTAGTTTTTGGTATTAAAAATTGTATCTAATTATTGTAACCAATTAGATTTAGAGTAGTTTCATGAGGGAAAGTGGATCTAAGAGCTTCTAAAAAGTCCAAGATTTTTATTGTAACCATTTAAGACTAACACCTAGTGTAATAGAATGTAATAATATTATTTGTATTTATATTTTATTAGGCCACATTATTTAGAAAAAATATTCTATGAGTTAAGTCTTTATATGAATAGATATATTTTCAAATTTGGGAAAAAATGTTTCTTATTTTACAAAGTAAACGTTTTTTATAGTGAGGAATATTTAAATAATGGTCTTTATATGTTTTATTACATGAACCAAGTAATGTAAATAAATAATTAATTGAGTTTTCAAAACTCATATCACACACAAATATGGAATCATTCACTAGGTTATGTATATTAAAAGTTCTTGGTTAAATTTCTAAAAGAATGATATTTAGATACTTTTAAACAAAAATAAATTCGAATATGTCACACTTTTTTTCAAGCCAATATGCCAAATATTAATTTACTAGAAAATGTGAAAGGTTTATAGATATTCTAGAGTTGTTTCATACTGATGTGTGTAGAACATTTCCTATTAAAACAAGGGGTGGATACTCATACTTCATAATTTTTACCAATGAGTTTTTTATATATGGATATGTATACTTGATAAGGTATAAGTATGATTACTTTGATCAATTATTTTAATAAATAAATTAATATGAGAATTAACTTTGAAAAAATATAAAAACAATCACTCAAAACATGGTGGAGAATTATCATTAAATAGTTCATTGATAACTTACACGAGTTTTTTATTCTATCTCAACTCACTCCTCTTTATAGACTATAATTGAATGGTGTAAGTGAACAGGGGAATCAAACCTTGAAGTTGTGTTACAATTTTCACCGCATGTTATGAAACTCCGGGATTTACTCTGTATGTTTTTTGAGTATTAAATCAACAGATAAGCCAAATTATTTTAGGAAACTCAGTGCATGTTTCCTATTTGTTTGTTGTATTTCATAGCTACAAAAAAGTTGTAATTTAAAATTTATTAATAATTTATTTTCAAATCAAAAATTCGTTTTTCTAATTTGATTCCTCACTTCCCAAGTTAATTTTCCATGTTAATTTTACATTTTTGTGGTTATTTATCATCTTATTACCTACTATATTTCTATAGTTCTTGTCATCATTTTTTTGTCAAACAATATGGCGGGTTGATTGATAATAGAATTTTTTTAATGATGTCGAACCAAAAAAATTAACTGGAATGTAAATAGCCCCGTGATTTTGCACGGGTGAGGTACTAGTTTTATTTCATTAACAGAACTAAATATGAGCTCTTAATTCTATGCTAGTTCCATTTAGTGGGGTGGTTTACGCCCTACATATGTTGAAATGAAGAAATTTTTAAGAGTCAGAGCTGGTTGGGAGCAGAATATCACTCTTCCTCTTCTATTTCTTCCTGCCTCTAATGATAGTGCCCATATATAGATGGTGTATTTGATTTCACCACACGATTCATCGAAACATCACATGTACAGTAAAAAAATTGTCTGAGGGATTGATTATAGGGGGAGGGGGTGGGGGTTTGATGTCCGTACACTCATTCATGTCAGGTTCACCATTAGTCATTATCTTTCATAGAATATCCCAATAGTTCCCACATTTATAACAGAGTATAGACCTATTTTCTAATGTTAGGAGGTCAATTGGGGTTTTAGAACAAATGAAACTTAAGAACTGATGTTTTTTAAGATGATGGGAGGTTAGGATTATCACACTATTTAGGGGGGAATTTTTTCTTACTAGAAGACTCTATTATAGATTGAAGACATCTTTGTGAATGTCTTCATAATATCGGCAAGGAAATAGTTACCCTAACAAAATGATCATAGGTTAAATCCTTTTATATGAAATGAGTAATATATTTTTGATTCCATCTATATTAATTTTAGGTTATTCGTATAATATCCCTTGCTTTTGATTCATGGATATTACATCATTTTTTCTTAACACTTTATGCATTACTCAAACACACACCGAAATACCATATTAGTTTAGTGCCTCTAAAAACATAGAACATGTTTTTATAATTAGGAGAAAAATATTAAACGTTTACCATAAAGATAGTCCCATTTTGTACCCATACCTATTAACTTTATTTATAAAATGGAGAAAGAAACATAAAAAAATGCTGATCTTAGATGCTCAGTAAGGGTAAATAGGGAGATATATAAGCATAAACATGAGAATAAGGGTATGAGAACATAATATTAACATTAGAATATCATAACCTCCCTATAAAAAATATTATAAATGATTTATTGTATATATATTTGAAGTTCATAAGACATTGATCATAAGTGAATAAATAGAACAATCCATTAAATCATAACATAAGAATAATACATGAAATTTGTGGAGGACACATAAACTGTGACATCATTCTTTATAAGTCAAGATGAATTTCCAAAAGTAAATTGGGATCTTATTTAAGACTACACCTACTAGTCTAGGCACACCACCATCCCTACTTAGAGTCCCTTCCTTTTAAGGGATTAGGTTTCCTCATAATCCCATAGTGTATTGGGTTTCCCCATCTTCCCATAATAGATTAGTTTTCCCCATATTTCAAAGTGGATCAATACCGTCGACATATTTCCATAATTATATCTTAAGACATAAATGTTTACCCAATGTATTTTAGGTAGATATAGATACTACACATCAATTAAGGAAAACTATACAAATGTGTTCTAAAAGAATATAAATCATATGAAAACAGTTAAAAAATTGGTTTCATAAAACTTTCATCATAACATTACACATAGAAAGGAAAAAAATTCATAAAGATAAATACATCATAAACATAAAAAATTTAGAGAAATAATAATAATGGTACCATTTTTTCATATACCTATTAAAACATAAGTAACACTAAATAACATTGTCTTATATAGAAAATTATTTTAAAAGTTCACTTAAAATAATTATTGAGGAACAATATCGTTTTCATTTTGAAATGTTATTTTAAATAATTAAACATTTAGAAAACCTTTTAATTTTAATATAACCTTGAAAAATTATAAACTAATATTTAAAAACAATTTTAAACATCTTTTTAAATAATTTTTTAAATAATTAAAATATCATTTAAAACACTTTTAAAATATTTTTTGGAAACATTGTTTTGAATGAAGACATATTTCCAACCGAAGATAGAATAACATTAAATTTTTTCTAAAAAATTAAAAAAAGAAATAAATTCATGGTAAAAAATTTCAATGGTCAGCATATACAGCTCATAAAATATTATAGGTTCATAACATAACATGTGTCTCAATGAATAAAAATTGAGAAAAAATTACCTTTCCTATTTGGTAATTTTTGAATCGTAAACCCCATGAAGGAGAGATCATAAAATGGATATATAAATACATAAATTATATGGATAAGGATCTTATAATACATTAATGTTCAATATATACACCATAGAAAAGAAATTTTTCATGAATGCGGCTTATTTATCATGGAAAATATATATGAGACGAAAAACTATTACCTTATATCCGGACTCTCATCGTACTCATGAAAACCTCATGTATAATAAATATAAGTTAATTATACATATATTATAGAACCATATTAATATAAAAATATATATTATTTAATTATGACTTCATATGACCCACTTATTAACATTTCCTTGTTTAAGTCAATTTTCGGGTAATAAATGCTTTGATTCTCATACATGTTTTGACTTTTTATTGTTGGTCCAATACTTAGATCATGATTTCATTATATCCAGAACAATAAACATGATATTAATATAATATATATTCATTATATATGTATTTATTGTTATATATAAAATATAGAAATATAAAAATTAAATACACCATTCATGGAGACAGTAGGTCGTACGAATGCATGAACGTTGCTTCCATTTCATCTCACATTAAAGGAAAGAATGTAAATAATATATATATATATAATATAATTATATTAGAATGATTATTTCATATATATAATTTAATTTCACCAAACCCATCCTTAATATATTCCATAAAAAAGTGTGAAAGAATCACATCACTTTGAGGAGGCTGTAGTCCCCACATCCACAAACGAAGTTATCGTATTTCCATGAAATGGAAAGAATGAAAATATATGTTATATAATAATTAAGGAAGCACAAAAAAATAATAAATATATTATATATAATATTAAAATATAAATTATATTGTCATTTCTAATCATTAAAGGTGGAAATGGAAGAATGAGTGACATCGATTCGTGAGGTGGTAGTACTCGTACACATAGACAATGATTATATATCCCATTTGGTGGATGTGTTTGTGAGTATAGGTATAATACATATTATAAAAACATATTAGTATATTTAGGATACTAAGGTTATTAAATAAACATGATATAAAAATAATTTAAGGGGATTAAGGAAGAAACAAAAGTTAAACGTTCATAGATGAATGTTATATATTCTTTGTGTATCTCTTTTTGATTTTCCCAAAAAGACTTATTGGGTTGGATTTATACCAAACTTAAGGCTCCTAGGATGAAGGTAGAGAAGTTTTTTGGAGATTTGGACATATTTTATCTAAACTAAATTGGTTCCTAAGTGTGAAGAAAAGAGAGAAAGATGTGACTTTTTATAAGAGTGAGAAGGGATAGTTTTGGAATTTCTTAAGATATTAATTTATAATAAATTAAATCTCAATCCAAATACTTAAAAAAGGAAAATAATTTGTAGATAAGGTAGGATATATTTATAATCTCATTAACCTCTTTAGATTAGGTTTTATAAAATTTTAAACCTTATCTTTTTGACTAACCCTTTGTTAACCTATTTTAATTTTAATTATAGTAACATGATTTTCAATATTAAAAGGTGGATATTTTTACTTATAAGGTGTAAATTGAACCATAAATGGACAATTTATGATATTTAAGACCATATAACATCAATGTTTTTATTTTTAGGAATTTGATAATTTTTAACTAATTTTAAAAAAATATTATTTTCATAAAATATCATTTGTGTCAATTTTGGACACTATTCATTACATTGACTTTAAAGAAACCAATCCAGTAAGATAAATTCAAACTAATTAATATAATAAACCTATAACATGTAATATATAACTATTTAATTTTTCTATAACCACAATTCAGTAAAATTATATTTATTTTAATATTTATAATAACATTTAATTGATTGTTTCCTTAATTGAATACGTACTACATCATCATTTTGTAATTATTTATGAAAATTATTTCTTGTCTAAAACTAAACAAATAAAATACAATGATTTAGAGTTAAATTTTATATA
This sequence comes from Viscum album, assembly GCA_963277665.1. Lineage (NCBI taxonomy): Eukaryota > Viridiplantae > Streptophyta > Magnoliopsida > Santalales > Viscaceae > Viscum > Viscum album. Next base: position 1,931,491,609 of record OY728123.1, read on the forward strand.
TTATAATAATATACATAGATGATAATATCTTCAATTTAACCACATATTAAAATAATTTTACTTAATAAAAGTAAGAATGTGACATTTTGTCACTCTATTTGATTTTAATAAAATCCATGTCATTTTCATGGAAAAGTGTCTGTTAAATTATTAAACACTTAAATTTATATGTTTTATTTATAATTAAATTCATCCAATAATATTTTATCAATTTTAGGGTGGTTTTCTAATATTTACAATATTATTTTTACCCTTAATTACCCAATTTACCCTTAATCATAGTAATAAAAAAAATACTAAAATTAAAATTTATTTTATGAAAAAATAAAAGAAACCTAATTAATAAATTTGGTCCTTTTATTAAAAAAATGGAATCCATTTTCCTAAATTAAATTCATATATATTTTTAAAAATTTATTGAAAATAAATCTTACAGATGGGAGGAAACAACATGTATTTAAAGTGAAAACTTTCAAAAATTGATATGTTTTTATATCCAAATTCAATGTGAAATTGATTAAAATGATCTAAATTTTATTAAATTATTAAAAATTTATATAACTAAACATTAAAACCAATTATAAGTATAACATAAAACTATATAAATTACTTCGATGAAAAAGTTGTTTTAATTTAAAATTCAGTATTTTTTACTATTCATAAAAATATGAAACATAATAGAAAAATATCGAAAAATAAAATAAAGTAAATTTTGGTATACTAATTTCAAATAATAATTTTATTTTTTTAGATTGGAATTTATAAGTGTCAAAAACAATATTTAAAATAAGTGCACCCTCAAAAGGCGAAAAAACTGTATTTTTAGATAAATTCATCTTTTAGGAGAAAAATTGGTTTTGTTCTTATATCATGCCTAGAAAACATATTGGATGTATATTAAACATTAGCTTGAATATTATATATATATATATATTATCAATATAATCAAATAGGAGTTATTTTTAAGGTAAAAGACACCTGTGAATATTTTTTTATAAAAAAATTCCTTTTATTATAAAAAGGGTTTTGAATTCATTTATAATTAACTAGTCAAATAATAATATATTCATGTGTCAACCATAATTTCATAATTCAGATAATCCTATCCATGCCCGCTATTCCATGGAATAGTTATAAATATCTTGTTTAAATAATGATAATAACAAAATGATGTTTTAATGAAACTCAGTAATGCATGTAAAGAAATATAATTCGACAATGTGTTTAAAACAAGATTAAATTGGTATAGTGTATAACACATGAAATCAATGAAATTTATTTTATTTGAAAATAATAATAAAAACAATAGGTTTCACATTATTCCCCCTTAAAATGAATTTCTCCCTCGAAATGCATCATTTTAATACAAACAAATGAGTATACATATACCTCATTTTATCATCAAGTTACCACATATCTTCTTCAAACTGGCGATTTATACCCAAAACTTTAACAAGGTGTTTGGTATTGTTTTGTAGAAATTTATCTCTATAAGAAAAAATTTATAAAAGTTTCTCTTCATAAGAAAGATCATGTTCTAGCAGTATGACATCTGAGTTTAGTACATGTGAAGGATTAGGTATATACTTATTCAGAAGAAATACATTGAAAACATCATGACATTGAGAGATATTTGGTATAATGTTCAACTAATAAGATATTGTTCTGATATGATCTATGATTTAATAATGAAATCACATCCTTTCAATTTTATATTGCACTTAGAAAATGAAAGGTGGGTTATTTTTAAATTCCACTATGAAAAACCCACATCATAAAACTAAATACTAAAACTCCCTTTTAAAAAAAGAATGTTGGAAACATAATAGTTACCCAAAGTATCTCATAACTGGGTTTCCACATAGTTGAACATTGGTGGAAAGTGAAAACTTGAACATATAGGAGAAAATTAATAATCACGTTCTAATGCATATTGATAGAGATCAAGGTCAGGAGAAAGTTGAAAATCAAAAATTCATAACCCAAATCATCTTGAAAAAGGCCAATGATGTCATAAAAATGATGACAAAGTAAAGAAATTTTAGTTTTAAGAGTCTTTTCCTAAAGTTGAATATTTTTCATGAGAATATATAATTATTTTATTTCATCGCAATATCACCCTTTGTTGCACCTTGATCAATTTACACTCCATCTCTTATTCGAAGAAATTAAGGTGAATTTGACATTCTTGAAGTTTTATCCGATCGTGAAATCTATAAATAGAATGATAGGTCATTGCATTTATCCTTATCACAACAAAATGGATAAAACATTTTATCCAATATACATAAATGTTTATATTATGAAACATTAATCTTTTAAACCTCATCCAAGTTTCAATGTAAAGAATTTCAAAAATGGTTACCCTTATGAACCATCTAAAATATTAAAATCCATGACTTTTGAAATAAGGTTACTAAATATAGAAAATCAACTTATCATTAATCCAACAAAAAATCTTTATGTATCTTTTAATTGTCATATATTGAACATGTGAAGACCATATTCATGTATTCATTTTAAATATGGTAATAACCTGAAAATCCATATACATCTTTAATCTTTATATAAGAAGTCTTCTTATATCATAAAATATTCATTCGAATATTGGGTTCATCCTTTCACCGATAGAATATGTGATTTCATTACTCCATAATCCATTTAGATAATCTAATGAAATTTCACTAACAGATAAACAATAAGATTTTAATAGGTCATATTCATTCAAAATCAGACATAAAATTTCCAACAGGGAGATGAGGATAACTATTCCCTAATTAGAATGGTTCACTTCAACCATTATGATATCATAAGATTTCCCTTTTTCCTTTTACTTGAAATGCGGTTTTGGATTATCTTCCTTATTAACCCTTGAATTGGGGAATCTATTTGAATTGTGAAAAAACACTCTGTATTTATAAAATTAAAGTGTGATTGGTTCATTTTTTTTGAGATTTGTATCCATTTATTTTATTTTCTAGACTCTTTACATCACTCTGAAACACTTTTTCTTGATGTTCAGGAATCCCACACTTGAAGAATCATCTTATTTTTTTAGAAATTCCCCTAAGTATTCCTTTCCATATTTTAGGCAAGTAGATGGTTGAAACATTTTGTTTCATGTATTTAGAAAACTACTATTATTATCACCAAAACCTTGAGGGTTACCAACTTCCATTTACTTTTTTTTCACACTGAAAAATTTGTTCATAGATTCCAAATTACCTTTGGGCTAATTAATTTTGAAGATTTAGTTTCAAGACACTAAATAATCAATCAATTTTACTTTCAGCTTAGACGGTGATTCTAGAATCGTACATCACAAGTTCGGTAAAATTTTCGTCATAGGTTCCAATGGATTCATTGTCATTTTTCTTTAACTAAAATAATTCTTTCCCCATTTTTGTATAGAGTAAAAGGAAATTACTTACTGAAAAATAAGTTATTAAACTCATCCCATTATTTGGAGTCAATTTCTTCACATTTCATCGTATTCTAAATAAGATTACACTATTGATCTGTTTCACCTTATAAACGATAAACATCTAGGACAAATTTTTCATGTCCTGAGAATTTAAGAAAAAAAAATATTTTCTCAATGGTGTTGATCCATTACTCAGCCACTAGTGGATCAGAAGGCCCCCTGAAAGAAGGTTAACATTTCCTCATGAAATACATAATAGAATTTTTTTCCATCCTTTTTTTATTTGATATTCTGGAATGATTTATAGCTTGTGTAAGTACATCAATATGATTTTTCATTCCATCCCCACAACATTTGGTTGTTTTAGAGGACAACCATTACATTGAATATTTCAATCAACATTAACATGGTTCATTCGGGTTCCATACATTGACTAAAACCAAAATTAATAGAGATAGAAACACTAATAATAATGGTAAAACTCATATTAAAGGGATATTAAAGATAAAATTTTAATCTCTAACACCTTTAGTTATTTATGATCATTACAAAAACTCAAGGATTGTATCCTAGACATACCATTAGGTTTCTTGTTAAGGTTTTCTTAACCAAGAATCAAAAGTTGACTAAACCTTTTCTATGATACCAACTATAATAACCCATGATTTTAATACATGGATATTACATACTTTTTTCAGAACATTTTATACATAACATAAACACATGCCAAAATACCATATTAGTTTAGTGACTTTGCAAACATGGAACACATTATTCTAATTTAGAAAAAGATTTTCAATGTTTCCCCCAATGATCTTCCCCTTTGTTACCCCTATCTAAAACCATTATTTATAAAGTCAAAAAAAACAAATAACATGGTGGTATCAGGTGCTCAGTAAAGGTAAACATGAGAGATATTTAATTATAAATGATATAATAAGGGTATAAGAACACGAGATTAACATTATAAGACTATAAATTTTCTATCATAGATCATATACATGAGTAATAACATTAATATTGGAAGTTCATAATAACTCAATCATAAGGTAGTCAAGAGAATAATCCATATAATCATAACATTGGAATAATACATATAATTTATGGGAGACACATAAACATGCAATATCATTCCCTATAAGTCAAGGCACATTGCTAAAACATAATAGGGAACTTCATAGGGACTACACCTACTAGTAGGAACACACCACCATCTGTAGTCATAGTCATTTCCTTTTAAGGGATTGGGGTTTCCCCATCACCCCATAGTGGATTGGGTTTCCCCATATTCCCATAGTGAATCAAGTTTGCACATATTCCATAGTGGATCATTCCTGTAAACTTGTTTGCATCATTATATCACAAAACTAAAACATTTACCTAATTCATTGGAAGTGATATATTTATCCAATCCACTACTTAATGTACACTATATATATGTGTTCCACAAGAATTTAGATCATATCATAACTATTAAAAAATGGGCTTCATAAAAATTTCAACAAAAAAAACTCATTGAAATGAAACAAAATCCATAAAGATCAGTCCATCATAGAAAACCATTTATAAAAAGAATACGAATTGTATTCATGGGTCATATCCCTAGTAAAACACAAGTAACATAAAATAACACTGCTTTAAATAAAAAATAATTTTTAAAAATAACTTTAAATAGTTCTTGAGGAAAAGAACCTCTCTATTTTGAAGGAAATGTTTTAAAGCATAAAATAATTAGAAAACCTTTTTCAGTGAACCTAACCTTGAGAAATTATAAAATAATCCTTGAAACTATTTTAGACAACTTTGAAAATCTTTCTTCCCTAATATATCTTAAAGGTCATTTAAAATACTTTTAAACCATTTTTAGAAAACGTTATTTTAAAGGAATACAAATTTCTGATAGAAGAGAGAATACCATTGCATGAATCATAAAATATCATGAAAATAAATATATTCATGATAAAAAATGTCAAATGTAAGTTTATACGCTTCATAAAGGAATACATGTTTATAATATAACTTGTATCTTAGAGAAGGAAAATTGAGACACAATTTCCTTACCGATTTGTTAAATTTTGAACCATATAAACCCTGAAATAGTGATCATGAATTAGATATATAAATAATAATAAATTTAATGATTGGGAATATATAATAAATTCATGGGTTTTATATACACATCACAAAATAAATAGGTGGTGAACATGTCTTATATCTAATGGTAAATAATAGTGAGATGAAAACACCTTACCTTATATCTTGACTCTCATCATACTCGTGAAAACCTAAAATATATTAATTATAAGTTTATTATAAATATATTATATAAAAATATTCATATAATATCATATATTATTTAATTATGGATTTATATTACCCAGTTATTAACAATCCCATGTTAAGTTATGTTTCGGGTCTTAACTACTTTGTTTCTCGTACATGTTTTGAGTTGTTATTCATTGTTCTCTTTATTAGATACTGATTTAATTATCTATATAATGATAAATATGATATTAATATAATATATATTAAATATATACATATTTAAGGTTATTTATAAAGGATATAAATTGAAAATTAAATGCACTTTTGTGGAGACGGTAGACTGTACGTGCGGATGAACACTGCTTCCATATCTTATCGTATTGACAGAAAGAAAGTAAATAAATATATATATATATATATATATATATAATCACTATAGTTTCATTATTATATCATATATATTATATAATTTCACTAAAATTATCCTTAATACATTCCATGTAAATTTGGAATGAATGACATCACTTTAAAGAGGTGATAGTGAACACGTCCACAAATTAATTTATCATATTTCCACAAAACAGAAAACATGAATGCATGTGTTATATAAAAATAAAATAAGAAACAATATCCCTAAATATATTATATATCATATAATAACATAAATTCTATCATTATTTCCATCATTTAAAGGGTAAATGTAAGAACAAGCGACGTCGGTTCGCGAGGCGGTAGTTCACCGTACACACGAGCGATGATTGTGCACCCATTTCATAGACATGTGTGTGATTTTAGTTTGAAAAATTAATATAAAAATATCTTATTATATATATTATAATTATGTTATTATATAAAAAATAATTAAATATAATTTAATGGGTGTAAGGAATAAATAGAAAAACGTTTTTTAATGAACACTACGTCTTCTTTGGGTAATTTCTTTTGATTTGAACAAGAGGAGTTCTTCGACTGGATTTATGCCCGAATTAGGGCATCTAGTTTTAAGGTAGGTAATTTAGAGGGTTATTTGGAGAGATTATTTCGGAACTTAATAGGTTCTTATGTTTTAATAAAAGTGAATAAGAGGCTCCCTTTTATAAGAGAGGGAAGGGGAGCTTTTCGAATTTGTCCAAATATTAATTTATTAAAAATTAGATATCAATAAAAATACCTCAAAATGTAATGGAATTTGAATAAATAATGGTATAAGATGATAATATCATAAAAAAATTAATATATTTGTATTAAAACTTATCTTTTTTAATTATCCCTTATTTGGCCAATTTTAATTTTAATTATGGTAAGAAATTTTTCAATATTAAAAGGTGTATATTTTTACTTATAAGGCTTAAATTGAACCATAAATGGAAAATTTAAGATTTTTGACTAAATGAAATATCCTTTGTTCTTATTTAATATTATATTATTTTTAACTAATTTAATATTATATTATTTTTAACTAATTTAATAAAATATTATCGTCTTAAAATATCATTTGGACACTATTCGTTACATTGACCTTAATAAAATCACTCAAGCAAGATAACTTTGAACCAATTCCTTTAATACAACCATAAAATTTTATATTTAAATTTATAATTTGTGGGCCACATTAAATAAGTCAAAATATATTTCTTTTAATATTAATAATATCATTTAATTGATTTTTTCAATAATTTAATAATTACTGCATCATCATTGTGTAAAAATTAATGAAAATTATTTCTGCACTAAAATTTAAAAATAAAATACCATGATGCAAAGAAAACTTTTATATTTTAGAATAATACACATAGTTGAGCCTATATTCTATTTAACCCCATATTAGAAATATTATACTTATTAAAATAAAGAGTGTGACATTTTGTCACTATTTATGATATTAATAACAACCAAGTCATTTTCAAGGAAAAGTGTCCATTAAATCATTAAATTTAGAACCTGATACATTAAGAGTTAAATTAAATTCTTATAATAACATTTTATAAATTTTTATGGTTCTTTTATAATATTTATAATATTATTTTACCCTTAATTTTTGATTTACCCTTCACTGTTGTAATACAAATTACTAAAATTACTATTCATATTTTCCAAAAAAAATACCTAATTAATAAATTTGGACCTTATGACTAAAAATATGAAATAAAATTTTCCAAATTAAATTCACATAATTTTTATAAATTAATTAAAAATTAATCCTGCAGATGAGAAGAAATAACATGTCATAAAATTGAAAAACATCAAAAGATTTATATGTTTTTATATCCAAATTCAATATAAAATCGATTCCAATGGCCTAAATTGGATTAAATAACACAATATTGATCTAATTATTATTTAAAACAAATAAAAAATTATAATTTAATAGTATATATTATTTCTATGAAAGAGACATTTAAAATTAAAATTCTGTATTTTTTACTATTCATCGAAAATGAACCTTAATAGAAAAATACCAAAAAAAATCAAAGTAAATTTTGGTATCCCAATTTAAAATAATAAGTTTATTTTTTAAAATTTAATTTATTAAATTATTAACAACTATATTTATAACAAGTTCACCATCAAAAGGCGACAAAACCGCCTTTTTAGAGAAATACTTATTTTATGAGAAAAATTGGATTTGTTCTCATATCATGTCTAGAAAAAAGATATGATATATGTTAAGAGATATATTGAATATTCTATATATATTTAATTAATATAATATAATAAGAGTGATTTTTTTATATAAAACAAAATTTTGCATAGTTCTCTAGAAAACATTTCCATTTATTTTAAAGAGGGTTTTACATTCAAATATGATTAATTATTAATAGAATTACATATACATGTGAAAACCATAATTTCATAATTCAGTTAATATTGTTCAAACCTTCCATTCTATATCTAGGTTATAATTATCGTTTTTTAATAATTAGAATAATAAAATGATGTTTTGAAGAAACTCATTTTTACTTGTAGAGAAAGCTATGATGATATTGTGTGTAGAGCAAGATTAACCTGGTGTACCATATAAGAAAATACATAAAATAAATTTAATTTATTAGAAGAAATTTGATAAAAACTCATGGTTTTACCCTTCATCCATTTCTCATTAATGGTTAGCTTCTTATATATTGAAGCAATATAACCTGGCACTTCGGAATGTGCTATCATCCAAGGATGTGATTAATATTTTGAGGATGGGATTAAGATATTATGAGGTGTCCAACATATCCAGTATATAATAATAATAAAAACCCAAATATTTTTTTTAAAACCATCAAATTGATAATCATGCATAAAAGATGTATATTAGGGAACTTGGGAACTACATATTTATGCTTGGTCCTTTATGAGGAATCTTATGTATCTTGGTTATAGTAAGAATTAGATTCATTATAGTTTGATCACACCCTTAGGACATGCCCTAAAATAAATTCCCATATATGGAGGAAGTCATATCATGCTACGGATCCGGTCTTACACAATGTGGATTCCGAGGGGTTTAAGATTTATGATTTGAATGATATGATCACCACAACTCTGTAAGACCACATGATCCATGCTCAGTGTGAGAAACAAGGGATAACATGTAATCAATCCCATTGCACATGGATGAGGCAGTCATGTGCCGAGACATCTGATTAGATTTTTAATTTGGATATTGGACCTCAATAAGGAATTATATGTAACTTGGTTATGTAAAGAATAAGAGTTATTCTAGTTCAGTGTCCTTTATCTTTTGTTGGATAATAAAGAATGATCCGCCCATGAGAATATTTAGGTCTAGATGGTTAGAATATTGGAGACATGGCGGGAATCAGAGTTCTCTTAGTTCAATTTATTGGGGCTTACACATCGAGGTTTCCTAAATATAGGGGTAGTCATATCATGCAACTGATCGAGGCTTACATACTAAGACCACCCTAATATGTGGGAAGTCATATCATTCCACTGATTATGGATTACACACTAGGTCCATCCTAATATGAGTACATTTATATCATGACATTGATCATGTTTTATACACTGAGGTGGCCCTAATATATCCACTGGATAAGGTTATCATATCCTGAGATGTTTTCCTAAAAATGTTTGATTATCTGACTAACTTGTCTGATTGTCTACTTGACATGTTTGATTATGTATGGTCATTTTTAAGTATCATATATGAAATTAATGAATAAAATCACATGATATAGTTTGTCTCATCCCTAGGACATCACATAAGCTGGTTGGCATGTCAGGAGGACATCATATGATTAAGGTTGACATGTCCGGAGGGTTTTGTAAGATTTAGATGACTTGTCCGGAGGACATCACCAGATCAAGGATAACATATCTATAGAATGTCACATGACTTGGATGATATGTCTTGAAGGAGCTACATGAACATGGATGGAATGTCCTAGTGACAACATAATAATCAATTGAAATGTCATGGTGTCACCGCTAGACCTATCTAATATATCTCTTTGTCACTGCATGATTTGGGGTGATATGTTAGGGGGTAATCATGTGGTTTTGATGAAAAGTCCAGAGGACTTTAAAAGACTTGTGTGGAATTCCTAGAGCGTATTTCATGGATTTATTAATTTGTTAAAGGTACATCTCATGATCCAAATAGTATGTCAACGGAGTGTTGCATTATATGGGCCACATGTCCCAATGTCGTCGCTTGATCTGGGTTGGTCATGCGAAGTGGATGAGTATCTAAAAATCTATATTCATATAATTCCCCCATATTTATTTATTCAATCCTTTATTCAATATGTTCCTTATATTTGTCCAAATTTAGTTTATTTTCTGTTTCACAAGACCCAGCCAGCATGCTAGACCTCCATCATATGATCCAACTACTATGCCATAAGTCCTTTACATAATCTCCAGTGATAACGTGGAATTTTTATCCCTTAGGTTGTTTCCCATATTTTACCTGGTGTAAAACATTTTTTATCTCATTATTGGACACTTATATAAGTCCACTTATATTCTCCTGTATGTGATCGATCATGGATGAATAAATGTGTGGATCCTAGATGTGTTTTTATGATGGGGGGGGATATATAGGCCTCAACACTATAGTTATACATTGAATTTTATAGAGAAACTATATATAATTTTGTATGGAGTTGGTTAATGGGTTTAGGGTATGCGATTTGCAAGATCCTATCACCCATAAAACCGGGGTAATCGTATGATTTTCAGTAGCCGTAAGACCATCCTGTTTATGCCCTATTTATTGGATTTTGGATAATCAAAGGGGTATTTACTAACCATGTAGAAATTCTAAGGATATTCTATGAGATTAGTAAAAAAAATCTAAAAACCATTATGAAATCATGATGCTTATGTAAAGGATTCCGTGAGATCAATGATGGATCATGTGGGGTTACCCGTGAGACACGAGCGACTTTTTTAGGGCTAGTCACGTGACTGAGGAATCTTGTCAATAGGTTTTCCATGGGATCATGTTGAAATGTTTAGGGGAAATCCATGTGATCAATGGTTCTCACTTTTAATTCATAGCCCATTTCAAATGATGATCACCATATCTTTACTCCACAAAAATTTTCTTCCATTCCCTTTTTTTATTTCATTCATTATTCTACATGGGTATGAGTTCTCCTACAGTTGTGCGAGTGTTGTCGAAGACAACCACCCTGCTTATTTGTGATACACCACATGAATGATAATTGGTCATATGGATATGTGCAGGTGTTTAGAAAGACACTTACTCCACCTTTTTGTGTAGATTAAGGGGGAACACATAGTCGAATGGACATGTATGAGACCCTTTGTATGATGAAGGTGACATGTCAGTGAGTTCTTTCATGGAATGGTGGATTTTTTTTCCAAGGACTTGTAGTGTATTTTTTCCCATATAAACACATTTTATGAATATAAATTACTGAATAATTCTTCATCATTTTTATATTTGTATCCTTTATTTTACATGGACTTTTGGATGATTGTTAGGTTCCTACCGATTGACAAGGCGTCTGATTGGAAGAGCTTGTCTGGAAGTCTCCATGTGATCAAAGAATGTATTAGACACCTCTGAAAGAATAAGGGGACTTGTCCTTGATCCCCCAAATAATTCCCAGAAGATCATTCACTATGCATGACCCATTAAAATGATCCTATGATGGTTGTGTGATCATGTGTCCAATAGGGGTTTATGTGATCCATGTGATTTATCCACCATCTATTTCATTAATATGAAGAGAAAATAATACACATGATTTTGGTGTTTCATCCATTGTATATTTTATAATTCTCATTTGGTAGGTATCAAAAAATGTACCCCTTATTTTAAGAGAAACATTCATGGGAATAAGGGATCGATTATAAGGAATGAAATTTCCCACCGGAGTATTTAGGGCTTCTGCCAACCTTTATCATGGGTGATGAATGGTCTTTTAGGTGACTTTTGGTATTCCACATAGTTCCTTATAAACATGGTAATGAATGGTGTATCATTCACTAGACACTCCAACTCTCCAGAGCTCATGAAATTTTCTCCCACCATGTGACCCCTTCACAGGGCCTTACGCAAGAATTGACCACGAGATCTGTCTGCACGGCTATTCATGAGAACCTATTTTTTCGAGATTTGTTCAGAAGAAATACATTGTTACAAATTTTTTTGATCCAACCATGAATCAAATTTTGGTAATTTATTGATCTTTATCCTATGTCCCATTCATCATGGTCATCTGGTAGGATTCTTAGGATCTCCTGGTTTGTTATCATGACCACAACGACTATTTTATGCTTCACATGTCCATTTCAAGGTCAAATGATCACGAGTCTTTTGAGGGGCTATGTGGTTATGAGATTCCCATGGTCTATGATTTCTCTATGGGTCATGCATTCTGTTGGACCTATATCTGGTCTTCACATCACAAATTCCATTAGTGTTCATGTGATTCGTATGGTGTTGTTAGGGTTAAGAATATATTTTTATAGATTTTTACTTTTTTTACATATACTTATTTCTTTTATGCATATGGATTCCATCTCCCCTTCATCCTCCACTCTGATTTTATATAGGGATATGGTCACATTGAACCATAATGTCAACCCTCTATATCATGTGTATTCTGACAATGGGGTTTTGAAGAGGCTTATCTCGTATGAGCTTCAAATGATACACTTTTTCACACCGGCTTCCACTGTATGGGTTGAACATGTTGGTTGATGTTTCTTTCTCTTATCTAGGAAACAATATTCTATACTTATAGGTTCAAAATTCCTTCAATAATATTCTGAATTTGGTTTTCTAGGATTGATAAATTGTTATTGTGTGGTCCTAGGGGTTGTCTTATATGATACAGAACACCCCTTTAAGCCCAGAAAACTACAATTTCACCCAGAAACACATTTCTCAAAGATATTAAAGCATATTCTTATCTTACTTGAACAACTCAGGTTGAATATGGAGATGAAAATGGGACATGCACCATGGTTGAAATTTTTCTGATGAATAAGCATGGCCATTCTAGGTTAGATAGAGTTTTTGAAAATTTTTCTAATAGCTACATGATATCTATCTCTAAGAATTCTTATGGGTTACTAAATTCATCATTTACCATAAGTCATATATTCTTAGAGAGTTTAGTTTCCAATGGTGCGTTGGTACCAACTCAATCCATCTATCCCATGATAAAGCATGAATCAGCCTTTGGGATATCTAATGACTGGGTGGGATACCCCCTTGGGGAGATGCAGGATGAGTTCATTCATGCTGAAGATGTTTGTGATAAACCTGCAAAAAACTTAGTTTTGGAAAGGCATATTCAATAAATTATGAAAGAAAATTTTAGTAAGGAGATGAATATGAACTCAATCATCTTCCTTAATGTTTGTATCAACATTTTCGTTATCATAGTGGAGCTCGACGAATGTCTATACACCCTCACTAGTGCCCGTCCCAGTATGTTTTTTCTAGCATGAGCATATATTGGTAAATTATGGAAGATGCAGAATATAACTTATGGAAAAAATGGGTGTTTCCAGAGATATACACAATCCTTAGGTTGGTGGGTTTCATGGACATGTTCTTAAACATGTGGTTTTTCCTGGTTGAGGATGCATTCTAGGAAATTAAAGTTAGCATGCTAGTGATGGAAGCCCAACTAGAAGAGGGAAGACCTCTCAATATAGATGTATCGACTCTTTCTCCCCTATAAAATCTTCTAGGACTTATTCAAAAGGGTAACACTCTTATAGAATTTATGGTACTTTCTTTTTTTTATTCCTCTAGAAAGTGGAACATTTCCAATTATACATATACCACAACTATACTAGGATCATGGGTGCCTTGTTTTTTCCTAGGTTGCTGGACATTTCTTGGGTTGATGCCACATCGTTAGACACTGATGACGTTTATTAAATATTGATTTAGTTTGATCATTTCAATTTCATTCCTTATCTTTCACCAACCATGCCATTTATTGATAATGGCTATATATATATATAAATATATTTATTAATGATTAGACATGATCTCCCATCAAGACGAGGTTCTCGTGACCAAGATGGATGAGTTTTCTTATTTTTGAGATATATACCCCTATTTCGACCTGAAGGTACATCGTACCCTAGAATGAAAATGGTCCAATGAGTACTGGGGAGTATATCCTTTTATATCTTATGAAAGAGGTGTCATAGTTTAGTGGTCCTAATGGGTGATTTCAGGGGTTAAATATTTTTGAAATTGATCCATGTTGGGTACAAAATCCTCATATGGTCTTGAATCGGTTTATTCCCTGATCCTGAAACACACAACGACTCTCACATGCATTATTCATGGGCCCTCTTTCCAAAGGAATGCGTTCATTGGATGAATTGGAAAATGACACTTAATAACACACATTGGTCAAGAGAATGATAACTCGGGCTCATCACACCCTTTTGGGGGTGACTACTATCTATTCTGGTACTCTCTTATAGATTTATGCTATGTTCACATAGTTGTGAAACCCTGGTTTATTCCCAAGCATGTTTCCTTGGACTACCCCGAGGTAAGATCATTGATGAATACACATGGGTTCAGAATTGTTTGTATATATGTGTTTTTCTCCATTAATGAATACATTTTTATATATCATAGTCTATTCATCAATGTCACCCTATTATAGAAAAAATATGAATTCCTTATTCGTTCATTAATATAATGTTGTTTTTGGGCCATATGGGATGATGCCTTGGAGTTTATCATCATCTAGGGGGACGAGAATTGTTTTAATGTTAGGATCGAACCTATAATATGTGACTACTACATATCATAGAGAGAGGAAGAAGAACCTATATAGTTTGGAATGCTAGGACTTACACATTGAATTAGTCCATTTGAGGCAGCAGGATTGGGGATTATGCCGAATAGGAGTCCCGTTTACCTTCGGTTGGGAGTTATATCTATGGAGAAAGACCATTTGAGATGAAGCCATAGATGTTCATCCGAAGTATCATGGTTAGAGTAGGTATCAATGTTATTCTATTTCATCTGCCAGGTGAATTGTGCAGATTCCATGACCACTACTAATCACGATGATCATGTGATTCATTATTGGTGTGAGAAAAAAGAGGAGGTGGTAGATCTAGAAACTCATGCACTTTCCCCTATCTATTGGTGGAATGCTGGAGGACTATGGTGGTAAAGGCCGGGGATATGACACTTACTTGAAGAGAGGCTAGGGGATTACCTCATTTGGATTTCCCTAAGGTTGATTCTAGGAAACGGGAGGAACATGATTCCTCATTAAAGGGCAATTTAAGTTTGATTTTTCCATATATATATATCACTGGAACTTGAAGAGAAAGCCAGTGATTACCCGTAATCCATAGAACAGGGAAGAACATGTTAGCATCCCAAGGTCAGAGCCCACATTACCATGGGAATGTAAACTTAGGTACATTCTAGGGGTTCTATTTATTATAAATATTACCGACATGAATATGCTTACCATGGGTATGTAATATAATAAGGTCATGATGATGCACCCTATGGTTTTATCATACGATTATGGTGGCTTTAGAAGAGGCTTTGTATAAGTTCTGTTGGACTAGTTCATGGAGGGGCTATGGATAATGAGATGAAAACAGAGGGAAAATATTGAAGCTAGAGGGTATAATTCCCTAGAATACCCCATTTCATGTAACATTAATTTATCTGTGATGGGGTTTTCCTTACATTTCATTTTTATTTATGGGTGAAGTGCCCATCCACGTAATTTAATGGTATGCACACCTTTATTTGGTCCTTGTAGAATTTTTCTATGCTAAAAATGTTCCTCATGTGGAGCATTTCGCTACATCTTGCTGACTTTTATCCGCATGGAATGATGCTTCGTGGAGATGAGATATATCCTTGTAGCGATTTTCTAACTGGTACCACATTCCAACTGCATAGCGTATAACTATGCGGGATGCCAGATTGAAGAATGGGAATTGGTTCCTTCATGGTAAATTCATATGAAAAGGATAATGGGGTCACATATTACCAATTAGTATTTTATTTCCATATTTTATGCTATTCGGAGGGTTATGCCTATTAGAAACTATTGAGAGATTCCATAATTTGTGGCGATATCTTCTACCCAGCCTTCAATCACTCAAGTACTCCCAAAAAATGTCCTCTTCTTCAGTCCCCCTCTGGGTCCTTTTATAGAGATGCATAAGAACTAGATTGGTGGTCTGCAGAATTTCTTCAGTAGAGGCCCATGGGAGCAACCCGGTCAGAAGGTGACTCAGTCAGTGGGGGAACAAGGTCATCATCTATGGCGGTGAGGATTACAACATCATTTCTGTGAATGACTTTTGTTTGTTTGTGGGAAGCCATCAACTACACCTCAGCCTCTAACCATTTGGGTTCTTGGGGGATTCTATACAGTGTGTATTTATCCACCACCTTCCTTCAAATAATTTCATTTGTGGGGGACCAGTATCAGCTCTTCCATCCAATGAACTGGTCAGTTCATGGATTGTTTTCAAAACCACAGACTGCCATGTAAAGCGGTTGTTCGTGAAGGAGCCCTACATCATGGTTCCACTTCATTCCTTTTCCAAAATTTTGGATTCCTCAACTTTTATTCTTCAATTATTCATTCAAATCCATGGGATTATATGATATCCCTTTTCAATATTTTTAGGGCCCATGAAATTATTTCCATCAAAATGGGTTCTGATCGGGATGGAGAGGAGTCTATTCTAATGTAGAAACAGTTCTGAATTGAATTGGTTTGTGGTATAAGGGTGGACCCATAGGGGGGGGTCATGACTATATGTAGGTGGAATATGTCAATTTTCATTTTACCATGTTTCACAGTGAACACTGTTCTCCAATGATTGTATTGGACACTTTATTTCCATAAACCGCATCATTTTTGAACACCGTTCGCTCGCAAACTAACCCTTGCATCCACAAACTAAATTTTTTTTTTCCAATAACTAAAAAACTTATTTTCCTGAATGGTGAGTTTGGGATTCTATATTATGTAGGTTTGTACATGTTTCTCTTACTCTATGAACTATCGGTTCACTGACCAATGCTTCACGGGTCAATTATCAGATGGGGCCTTCCATAGACAATCTGTTCATGAAACTTTCAATATAAATACTAATTTTAGACCTTTTATAATTTTTTGTCAGACCAAACTCGTTTCTCTCATCCAATGTAGGAATGATAATGTCCCTTCCTATTATCTTTATAGATGTGACCCTAAGAAGTGGGGATATGGTTGAGAACGTTGAAGACAACCTCCAATCTTGTGGGTTTCCTCTAGATGGTATTATAAATTATCTCCATTTAGTATGACTTATATTTTACCCATTATCTAAACAGTTTCAACTTTATTACATTAGATTCCATGATAATTCCCTTTTTCCATAGGTTGACGAGAGAAACCTTATTGATTCCTCGAAATGTCTTGTGGGTGTGATCGAGAAAATATTTCTACCATTGGAGATATCAGAACTACTGAAATCCAAGAGTATATGTTTATTATAATTGGATCTATGCGGACATAGAGTATTCAAAACCACCATAATACACCTTTAAAATCAATTATCTAGGATTATCAATATATTTTTAACCATTCACATAGAAATCCCAAACGAGGGTGGAGCTCAAAGTGGGACCTACGATTTGGGGGGTGATTCTCTGATGAATGGTACTGGGCATTCTATGTGAACCAAAACTACTTGGATTCTTCTGAGTGTTTAGAAACTATGAAGCTATATTCTTTAATATGGGTTTCCTAGTTTTTAATTTACTCATGAGGTGAAATGCTTCAATAACTACTTAGTTGCTGGTGTTCATTAACTAACAACTTCCACTTTTCTGAAGGTGAAGTGGGGATAAGTTTGCGAGATATGTACTATAAATAGGAATTCCCATTATTGGTGATATATATTTATAATTCCTATTGTAATCCAATACATGGGTGAATTTCAGACATGTATCACCACTATATGGGTATTTACTGGTAAGGGAAGAGATATTTCTTTTTAAACCCCTTCATGCTCTCTCACTTATTTCATTTTAAGAGAGGATATGTCTGTTCTTGAAGGTGAATGGGGTAAAGATGAAATTACTCCATAGTCAAACACATCCAACTCAATAATCGTGACATATTCTTGGTTCATACTATGATACTATTGAGGTGGGTCTATATACCAACTATGGTTATGAGATTTTATCAGACGTATCACCTAAGCTCAAATTAGTGAGGTTTATCAACATGTTTCGATGTGGATAGATTTTTACTTCCAATGATGCCTAAATTGGGGTGTGAACTTGTACCTTAATTGTGGAATCCATTTTGAAAGAGGAAAACCCATAAAACTATCCATCCCTATAGCTACTCGTATCTATAAATTATTTGGGGAAGATATAGGAAGGAATTCACTCGCATCATCTTAGCAGGTTATTTCAATTTATTTATGGATGGATGCCAGAGCATTTCCCTTACTACGAGTATCAATATACTGCACCAGTTACTTATTTTGACTTCCATACAACTCTTCTCAATATTTCATTCATTCATCCTCAATGTTTAAACACCAATGGAAGGGATGAATTTTTGAGTGATGATTCTCAATTCACTTTCTCACTTTACTATGGTCCCTATGGAATAATGATGGAAAATAGGAGGGGCTTCCCAGATGGATGCTCATATATAATCATTATTAGAGGTAGAGTATTGACCATGTGCAAAGAACAAATGACCATTTTAAAATCCTATAGCCTATTTAGGTTTTCAATGCAATTTGGATGCCTACAATAGATCAAATTTCTCCCAATTACTCAGATTAAGAGGGAATCTCTTCTAGTATTCCTCCACCAATTTTGGATGATGATGATGTTGGAGGATGCTAGCATGGAAGTACTTATTCCTCCCAAAGTGGCCTCAACATACTTTTCATTGGAGTATGCTCTATTGTGGGTGGATTAATACCCTGATGGGGTACTGCAATGGCTAGTTCGGTGAGTTTAGAAGCCATTGATTGTTTCCAGTCCAGTCTTAAATATGCTGAAATCACCATCATCTTCCATTAATAATAGAATAATTCATTCCATTCACCATTGGGTGCATTCGAAAGGGGTTTTTTCTGCACACTCTAACACTATAGAGAGTGACTCAGACCCCATATCTCTGTATGATAAGGTTTACCACCATTCGGATGCTAGGTTGAGTAGGACATCACCAGAAATTCCTAAAATTTATACCAACCGTGTATGTTTAGTTATAGAGGTCGAACCACATATAGAGTGGGAGAGTTCTCTTGCTTGGGTAACTCAGCTAAAGGAGGCTCTATCTACCATGATGGAACTTACCAATTATATACCCATCATGGAAGAGGAAAAAAACCAAAGTCCCAATGCCCTTAGGAAACACCAAGCCATGTTGAGATGGGAATGGATTCAATTTTTTATCTATTTGGGTTCATGCAGCTTTGATTACTGACACCTTCACCTTATCGTACACCAGATTGTCATGGCTTGGGAGTATCTTGCTTCTCGTGAAGGACACCTTACTCAATTAAATTCTTTACATCATAAAAAAAATATCTTTCATGATATTACCAAGGAGTCGCTCCACCTGGTTGCTGAGGAAGAGAATGCTTTTGACTAAGTAATAGGCCAAACTGAATAGTTACAGGAGTGCGAGGAATGTATGGCCAAGCTGAAGGTGAAATTGGCATCACAAAAGTTCCAATTAAGAAACCATCAAACAAAATGTAAATATAATAGGTACATTGTAAAATGAGTTCATCCTGATGTTATGGATGAATCTTAACAAAGGACCACCTTAGAACAATCCCTAGATAGACCACGTCATGAGGTTATCAATATTTTAAAATGATCTGGTAGAGTTTTATTTTAATCTTCTGTGTTATCTTATGCTTACATTGTTTTGAAATTAGGGAGAGACTCTAGATTGTGGATGTTACCCATTAAAATTATATACAATGGAAACTTGCTTTCTCTTCAGTGTTTCTCCATCATATTTTCCTATATCTTCAATCAATTTGAATTGAATACACTTCAAACAAAAATATTTCACTAGATATAGATCTAAATCATGATTTGGGATAATTAAATTAAATTAATCAAATCATGTAATAATTTTTTTCTGTGCAAAGGGACCCAGTGAGAATAGTTAGACTATTTCTATGGTACACAGAAAACCCTAAAAACTTTTTGGTTTTTTTGTTAACACCCTAATTTTTTCCTAAACTCGATTTAGTGTGGGTTTAGTGGGAATAACCTAACTTTTTCATTAGACTCTGTTTTTAGGTTTTTGACTTAACAAGAATTGTGACACTTTATATTTTTTATTTATCCATATTTTTCCTAAAATGTGAAACGTATAATTTCAGAGAGATGGTACTCGAATTTTCTCTAGGATGCCCTTTATGAGTTGTTATCCTAGTGAGTTTCTTATTATATTCATGGGAAGTTTAAATTCTTGAAAACTAGACAATCATTACTGATTTATTAGGTAAAATAGTTTTAACTAAGACTAATGTTTTAGTTTGAATAGTTTTGACCATGATTTGTAGGGTAAGGGCCCCAATTTATAAATCATTTACCGAGGATGTCCCAATGTTTTTTAGACATAAATGAGGCATTTTTATTGACCCTAATTTTGTGGTTTTTTGATATAGAATATGATATATTTAATGGAATCCATGGGGAATACAAATTTAGTAAAAGATTATCCTAAGGAAGAATTTTCCTTCAGTCTATAGGACTTTTTTGTGGGCAACCTATGTAGAGCCTCTGGAGCATTTTGTGAATAGTCAATCAATGGTGTCCATAGGACATTGGTCGTCCATTCTCAATAGACAAGAACTTTTATGAGGATTTGAATTTGTTTTTTCATTAAAGGTCGTAGTGAGTGTCCTATTGAGGAAATGATTTCTGAAAGTTGTATGTTTATTTTCATTGGTTTTGAATGGTAATGCCACTCCAACACTAATTTGACTAGTGTAATGGAGTGCTGAAGCATGGACCAGTTTAAGGTCGTACAACCGAGACATTTGAGATTTTTGAATTAAATTCATTTTACTCTAACTTGACTGGGGAAACAATTCATCTTTTTCATAGTAGTTTGACTAGAAATGTTTTAACTTCTTCAGGCATGAAAGGGGAGAGAAGATGAAAATTAAAATCTAGGGGTTTTCGAAACCAAGAGTGAGGTTAGACATAAATGTCATAGTACCATTAAAAGGAATAAAAATCTTCTCATGATGAAGAATTTTACTTTAGTTCACATGACCTTTTTGTGGGAAACTTATGTAGAGTCATCAGAACATTGTGTGTATAACCAAACCAAGCTGTCTTGAAGACACCGAACTTCCATTTCTGACGGCCATGGATTGTTATGGGGATTCAGACCTTTCTAGAGATAGAGTATGGTTTGGGGGGGGTAGGGGATCTTGAAAATTAATGAGGGAATTTCAGGCTATTATTTTTGGGGAATGGGTGGTGACACCATTACTATATTGGTGTGAGGATGTTCATTACTCATGTATGTCCCTTACGTAAGAAAGGATAAGGAAATTTGTTTAATTTATGGACCCCAGATATGATATTTGAGCATCAAAATGTATCATATGAAGATACTAAATAAGAGAGACATATTTATATTAAGGTTTATAGTCTATCGATACGAGGATATGATTCTTGAATATGAATGGGGAAGTTCTGTCTTGCATATGAGCTCACCAATGAGGCGGGATGCATACTAAAATTTCAGGTGCAGATTTAGTTCACACATAGGAATCAGGGGAAATATATTCTCTGGATTTTCTGGACAAAAGAGTGAATATTGGGCATCCAGAATAATGTATTTTTAATGTCATGCTATTATGACATTGATATAGAATCCCCAAGTAACTGAACGATCACCAGATCGGGATATCCCAACATGTCCAAGACGTGGATAAGAAGGGAAGTGTAAACCATGATTCTGAGGGATCTCAGATTGGGAGAAATGTTACAAGTCATGTAAGACATTGGGTGGACTAAGGTAGGAAAATACTCCCATGAGGAAATATTTTCCTTTGGTGGACATGCCATTTTTGTTGGCAACTTATACCAAGCAATTGGGGTATTGTGTGCATAGTTAATCAAAGGTCTTCTTAGTACCCTAACCTTCCATTTCCTATTGACATGGTGGTTTGTGAGGACCCAAGACTACTCAAATCGCATATTTTGATAGATGTAAAGGGTATATATTGACATATTTAGAAATATTCAGGCCATTATTTCCCACGAAATTGATGATTTCCCTAAATAGATTTATCTCATACAAAGAGTGGGGCAATTCAATTCATTTATTTGGGTTGTACCCAATTTTTAATATCTGGGTGTCCTGAAATTAGACTCCTTGATTAGGATTGGTGTATACACGAAGAGTGGGGGCATTTTAGCTATATTTGTTTCTTTTGGTGGTGGATGGACCAAAAATCTATCATCCAGGTGTCACTACATATCTTTTAGACACAAGAATCAAGATAGAAATAATTATTTGGGGGTAAATCATAGTTTAATTTCAAGCAGTTAGGACTTAGTGTTTCCCAATATAGTGGGGAGAATTCTTGCATTCCATTTAAGGTCATGCTACTAGGACCAACTATCATGGATTGATTTGTCATGGTGTTTTAGGGAATCCCATACTGAGGTACCTAAACCCAGATGAGATGTGTTCATTGTGAGAAATAAGGGACTTTGATACTTTAATCCACCACCCAAGGAAGGTGTGATCAGGGAAAATAGAATTTTAAATTCATGGTAATGATGTGTAGTTATAATGTCATACAACAAGGATATTTTATCATGTTTTTTAACATCATGAAATTATGGAAATTACTATATAGTATAATGTTGTGTGGAAAGGATGTAGATTCCATGTAGTTTATCATTGTGTGGTGAGGATTTGGATGAATTAATGTGAAAGAAGGGACGTGTGATTCTTTTTGAAATGGTCTCACAAATAGGGCAAGTGTAGAAACCCCTTGCTTCGACTTATCTTACATGTAAAGAAGGGACCATTTTTATGCATTCCATAGCTATATATATGTCATAGGATCTAGTCGTCACTACATAACACATGTGATGACATGAATCGAACCACACATAGTTCTTCCCTGAAGGAATCCTACATAGGTTCATCTCACACATGTGTGTGTGGGGAGATATTTTTCACCTTTAGTGTGGATGGAGTAGGATGAGAATCCAAGCATCACTACGTATCCTGTATTGAGAGAAATAAAGAAGTATATAGGTTTGTGACATGGCATGGTAGGAGACCAATTCCAAAAGTTGTATCTTCTTAGGTGAGAAAAGTATTATTCCATATAGTTTAATGTTGTACATTCATGACTCTATGGCCATGAAATTTAACATTTTGTGGCAAGGGAGTTGATTACAAAGTTTAATGTCATGTTATGGGGACAAATTTTCATAAATTTTATTTGTATGTATGGGTTAATCAGGTCATGATATTATGGAATTCCATAGTCGTGATGGGGAGAAGAAAGTGTAAACCATGATCTTAGAGACCCTCAGATCATGATGACTGATACAAGGTTGGAATATGTTAGAAATATAGTGGTAGAAAAATACTCCCTTGAGGAATAATTTGCCTTCTGTTGATAGGACACTATTGTGGGAAACTTATGCAGAGCTTCCTAGGCCTTGTGTGCATAGCCAAAAAAAGGTTTCTGTAAGAAACTGACCTTCCATTTTTGATGGATGAGGAGGTTTATAGGGATCCAAGATTTCTCAGGGCATCAAGTTTGATGTATGGATAGGGAATATCTGGGAATACAAGAAATATCGATACCTTTATTAGTTGTGAAGTATGGAATCCCCCACATAGATATACCTCATACGTAGGAGGGGATATGGACTTTTTTACAAATCCTTATAGTAGGAATCAAGGTTTGGGATCTACTGCATGGTTTTTCCATTTTGTGTCGAAGCTGGTGGCATTTTTTTGGTGGATGCTGGGCCCAAGGATGTAGAATCTTGGTGTCACTATGTATACTATGAGTGTAAGAATCAAGCCACATATAGTTATAGAAGGGAATTCGCTACACATTTCTAGTCATACATTTGGAAAATGGGGTATTTATATATATACATATTTTTTTTATGGTGGATGAACCAGGATGTAGAATCCAGGAAATACTATGTATCATGCGAGGGTAGGAATTAATCCATACATAGTTATAGAAGTGTGTTCCCTGTACTGGTCTGAATCGTTCACATGTAGGGGGAATTTTCAACCATTTTTTCGTGGTGATGTTCCAAAAATATACACTTAATCTTTGTTCGCACGAGGGAAGCCTTTATCACCATTCTTAATCTCACTTGAGCTATGATCTATGTGAGAAACAAGTAATAACAGGGGTTTGATCCTGAAATAGAGAGGTAGTTGAGGGTACAATAGAGGAATTTTTTATCTTGTGGATGCTATAATAAGATCTATGATTGTGGCATCTCTACGTATCCTATTGAGAGAGGGGAATGAAGCCACATGTAGTTCTTTAAAGAGACCTCCCTACGTAGGTTTGACCCATACAGAAGGAGGGGGATTATTTTTTTAATGGTGGTGGATCGGCCTAGGACATAGAGTATATGTGTCACTATATATCATATTCTGATAGGAATCAAGTTGACGCGGTTATGAAGAAATAAGGTTTCTATGTGAATATAAATCTCGCATTAGAAAAGGGGAATTTTATCTTTCTTCGGCACAAATCTGACTCATGCGTGACAAATAATGGATCGGAACACAATTATCCCTATATAGGTTAGCGTCATGTGTTTAGGATGATAGATACCATGCTGTTTAACATTGTATGATAAGGATGTTTTAGCCATATAGTTTAATGTCTTGCAGTTAGAATATGAATCACCTGACATGAAAGGACATGCATTTTACATACTTTAGTTTAATTTATTATTGTTAATATATGCATACTATGTAGTTTAATGTCATGCAATAATGAAATTTTATTACATAGTTTAACATCATGCGATCAAGATGTTTTGGCTATGCAGTTTAACGTTGTGTGGTGAAGAATATTTCATCATGTAGTTTTACATCATACGATCAGGACACCTGCTTTTTTCTACATGAAATATTTCTTCAAGAACCTTGCATTGGTAGGAGCTGTGGTGATATATCTATCCAGTGAAGTTAAAGAATATTCTCTATTAGAGTAGACATTGTGTATAACATATAATACATCCCATTTTGGCTCTAATTTTATAGGTTTATTCCAAAGTATCATTGGGGTTATGGTGACTTACATAATTTCTCCTTCAAGTAATGACTGACGGAGAACCTCTTTGTTTAAGGCTAGTGAAATCTGGTTTTGGTAAAATTTAAAATGGTGAAAAGTGTGCAGTCTTTTATCATATAGTCCCTACATATCATAAATTTATTTATGGGATTTCTTATCTATTGATATTTTATCACAGATAGAAATGTGGAGTGATGGTAGTTGAAAATCAATTTGAAGAACCAATTTTTTCCCATATAATAATTAGTATGAAGTTCCTAGAGTGGGGGTGTAGTTCGTGGTCCAGTAACCCCACAGAGCATAGATGATATTTTCTATCCATTATTTCATGTCGTTGTCTACTCTCATATGGAGTATATCAAATAGAGTCTTGTTGAAGGCCTCTATTTATCTGTTGGCCACTACATGGTAGCGGGATGAATGATTGGCCTCGATGCCATACCCATGATACAACTTATCCAATTTAGTAGAGCATAAATTGGTACCATTTTCTATCAGTATTATATGAGGGACTCCAAATCTAGTAATGATGTTGGCTTTTACAGTGTTAATAATGCTTTTGGCTCCAACCTCCATGATGGGTGTAGATTCCACCCATTTGGAAAAGAAGTTTGTTTCTCTGAGAATATATTTTAATTACATGGCCATAATAGGTGGGTATATTAATACGACATCCATTACTCAAATTAAAAATTTCTAGGAGTACATGGCTATGTGAAGTAACTCTAGGGGTTGATGGATGGAATTTTCCTAAACCTGAAAGGAATGACACTTTTTGGTGAATTCAGTGAAATCTTGCGTCATAGTGGGCCAATAGTATCCATCATTCAAATTTTATGAGAGAGAATGGATGGTGATTGATGTGCCCCATTGTCTCTGACATAAATTCCCTTATAACTACATCAGTCTCTTCTATATCAATGAATCTGGAAAGGATCGCATCAAGGCCTCACTTATAAAAGTCATTTTGTTAATTTTTCCATCATACATAACGAAGTTTATTGCTCATCTTTGAATTTGTTCTCTTTTGGATATGTCTTATGGGAGTCCTCCATTTTGAAGGTAATCCATGATGGGAGTCATCCAGTTAGTGTTAGGTCCATATGGATAAGGTATGAGACTAATCTCTTCAATTTCTTCTGTGTTGGCCCGAACAAACTGTAAGACCATCTAACGGGGGGAAATACTGATAATCGTTTCATCTCGGTATAGGTCATACAGAGTTGTGGATGTGTTTTATAATGCATCAGCCAATGAATTTTGAAACTGGGAGCATGAGTTAAGGTTATCTATGAGGGTAACTCTACCATATGTTCTTATACATGATCCATTAAAGGAATTAACTCCCTTTTATTAATAGCATAGTCACTCCGACATGCTTGATGACATGTTCTAAGTTACCTTTTATCCACAATTGTTCTAATTGTAAATGATGTTCTAGCTTCAGGCCTACAATGAGGGATTGGTACTCAACTTAATTATATGTGTAACTCTCTAATAAAAGGAAGTATTAAGGCAATAGTTCACATTTTGGATATATTAGGATGACTCCCAATCCCACTTTTTTGAGTTTGGGGTCTTCGATCCTTTTTCCCATTGGGGTTATGGATGAACTATCAAAATGAATGTCCCATGTTTGGGATTCCTTTTGAACAATGAACACATCTTCATTAGGTAGTTTAGGTTATGATGAATTTATTTCTGCTGGGGACTCCCTACCAGGAAATGTACTATTGCCTATCCTTTGATGGGTTTATTAGGAATAAACCACATGAAAAGCTATTGTGGAATGACTGAACACTATGAAAGGGATCCATTCAAAATCGATCAGATGATAATATACTTGAGTGGGTTTGTATGATAGAAAAATGGATCTCTTGGTGCTACAGATAGTGTAGTTTCTTTTGGACCACAAATATCAGGGCCAGACAACTATTCTCGATATTCTAATAACAAGTATTAACGTCAACCATGGTATGTTTTAAAAAATAATGGTTGTTTTCACTACAAAAATCATTCATTTTTTTTGAGGAAAGAAGAAAAGGTTCCCTCCTAGGTAGTCACATACTAAATTAGTGGTTTTCCTTCGACATGTGGAATTAACAATGGTGGAATCAATAGATACTTCTTGAGGATGTCAAATACTTTTTGAAAATCATCATTCTAATGATATTTGGCCTTCTTTTTCATCAAATTGTTAAAGAGAAAACATTTTCCTATAATATTGGGTATGAATCATTGGATGTAGACCATATATCATTAAATTCCTCTCAACCATATGAGGTTGTGAATAGGTTACATACCAAGTACATCCCTTGTCTTCTTGGGGTCA
This sequence comes from Viscum album, assembly GCA_963277665.1. Classification (NCBI taxonomy): domain Eukaryota; kingdom Viridiplantae; phylum Streptophyta; class Magnoliopsida; order Santalales; family Viscaceae; genus Viscum; species Viscum album. Next base: position 1,931,519,448 of record OY728123.1, read on the forward strand.
AAATTGATGCCACTCTGGTGTACGATGAAACTAAAGAATTTACATAAGGTAAAACAAAAAGAACATTTTTGAGGGTTTCATTTTTAGACTATGTTGTCATAGTTTGTTAAAAATGATTACCAGATCTGACAGTGTCCAAGTGCTGTCATGATTTAATCACCAAATCATCAACATAGCATTCAATTAAAGTTCACAGGAAAGGATTTAAAATGCGACAAATGGCGTGTTGATATGTGGCACATCCATTTTTTAAACCAAATGGAATTACCTTATAGAAAAATACACCCAAGGTGGACCTAAAAGAAGTTAACTCTTAATATTCTTAGAACATTCGAATTTTGTTATATCCTTAATAATCGTCCATTAAGGATAGATCTTGATATCCAACAGTTTCATCGATCAACAATTATTTAATTCAGACCAGAAATTCATCCTTTGGGAAGTGTTGATTCATGTCCTTGAATTTATTGAAAAATCTGAATTTTCCATTCTTATTTTGAATGGGAATTTTTTTTTCATCTAGATAGGGTTTTGGACCTCCTAAATGAACTTGGATCTAATGATCTTATCAACAGAATCAATTATTTTTTATGTATGTGTCGGGTACATCCTTCTGACGGCTTGCTTGTAGCCATGATAATCTTCTAGAAGGCCTAGGTGGTGAGTGGCCACCTTGGGATCAAGGCCTGACATTTCTTCATAGATCATAGAAAACAAATCCTAATCATAGCTTACGATGTAGGTGTAAACTTCTTTTTCTTTGGATGACATGGTCGTATTAATTAGGTTGTTCTGAGAGTCTTCTACGGTACCCATGTTTATTTCTCTGAGTTCATCAATTGTGGTAGAGACACCATCCTCAAATGATGTAGGGGAATACCAAAGGTTTTCTTCATCTTCTTCTTATTCAAATTCTTCCTCCTCATCTTCTTCTTATGGGGACACAATTCTTGACATGAGATGTCCAAAGTTGAGAGAAGAATCACAATTTCGGAATTTTGATGATGAAGTGACTTTTATTGACTCAAATAACAGTGAGGAATTGTTTTCAGAGGATGGGGTGAGTGAATGACACATTTCTTCTTTAAATTATACCTAAATGGGTGAGGTAGAGATTATATGGAGCCCTAAATATGGATTTAGGGCATTTCTATTTGAGCACTCACCATTGTTTTTGGGGCAAGTGGATGTTTCTGCCTTTTTAGGTTCAGTGTCCCTAACTGAAAGCATGATCACTATCGAATACGCATCCAAATGTGGACTCATGTACTCCACATGATTGATGGATAATATATGTTCTTCACTAATCTACCTAAAGGGTTTTCAAGGGCCATTTTAAAACTGTTTGGAGTGGTGAATCAATCAATACCATTGCCTGAGAATTTCTTCCCTTCCTACTCATAGAATCATGCATTGATATAGTTTGAATTTCATTATTTTAATGGGGCCTTATTAGCGTGAAATGTTCCAATTTTTCCATTATTGAAATATTTAATCCCCGAATGGAAAGATGAGGGAATCACTATGTGCTGATGCAACAAAGGCCTTACTAGTAGGATGTTGAAGGCGGTGTTTTTCTGTACCACTAGAAATTCGAATTCGGCCATGTGGTCTCTAAATAGAGTTAAGAGCATGATAAGGACTAGTGGTTTCTACTCATGCTTATCATTACCCAATATGGTTGTGGGGTAGGGAACCATGCTATCCTCATTTAAGTCCAGCTGATAAAGTGTCTGTTTTAAGATAAGATTTACTTTGGAACCATTGTCGCTGAATAATTTTTGGATATCGATATATTATATTCTTCTAGACACATATACTGTTTTGATGTTTTCTTGAATGATGGAATATTAATCTCTATCTATGAAGGATATTATCGCATGAAATTCTACCAGATATTTCTCCGTTATATAGATTCTAGCAGCGGTTACTTCAGCTTCAAACTCCCAGGTTATTATCAAAGCTTCTATAAGAACTTATATGAGATCATTTGAAAAATTCCAATCATCAAGGATATAAAACATGGATGGCACAAAAACTAATTGTATTATAATGGCATGTTTCTGATCTAAAGGGTATTTCTTTACTTTTTTTATGCTCTTTTTCATTTTCTTTATGGGATTGAACAATGGATAAAAATGGACCAGTCCCCCGAACATGGGTTGGTGGTGCTCTTGCACTGTTTGAATTTTTCCAAAAAGGCCTGGTTGCATTCCATGGGAGATTAGACATTTGTTTTTCTTCCAATGAATATTCTAAGATTACAAGTCAGATTGTATTCTAGCAGGGGAAGGAGAACATTCCTATTCTTGTTAGGTTCTCTAAAGGGATATTTCATGGGGTTTATCAATGTTTACAAATTGATCCATGGTGTGGCCAAGTATTTGGTTTCTTCCACGACTATGGATTCTCGGGTATCCTTGAATTATATAACCACTTCCTCCTATTTACTGATTGAGTACCATTAATTCGAGTTCATATCCATGCTATTAATTAGATAAGGGATCCACTAAGTGAATGATATTAATGAAGTTTAAGATCAGTTCCTCATCTGATGATGTCTCTGCCTGGTCGACTTCTTCTATTGGCGCCATTTATTGGGGTGGTTCACATCTCTTTAGATTTGATGAAATAAAATCTAAGAGTGTCAAATCCAGATCTGTCCTTAGTGCATGCTCATCTTCTTGTATTTTTTATCTACCATTTTGGTCGAACCTCTTTTTGGATGCTTGATATTTAGAGGATTGTGGGGATGATAATGTTGGTTGTGTTGCATCAGAAGCTATCAGATGACTTTTCGGAATCTTCAACTACTCTTGGAGTATTACAATGGAATATTTGAATATTTTATGAGTCATCCAACTATTTAACTTTTGTTCCCTTTTTCTAAGAACATTTTCCCACTCCCCTCTTCATTTGGGTTTTTGGTAGAATCGTATTCCACTTGTTCTGGCGATGGTTCCAATATGACTTTCCTGTAATATATCATTTTTTTAGGAGATATGTGAAGAAAAAACACTCCTGAATGGTGTGTCCTAGTATCCGGTGGATGGGAAAATAATCTATAATGTCATCGAGACCTACTTCATCAGCTCTCTTTGGCTCTGGTAGCTTGAAAAATTTGTAATTCATGGCAGGTATGAAGTAGCAACAAACTAGGTCATCATGAAATAAAAAAAAATTATTTCTTAGTTCCTTGAATTTTTTACGACTTGGTCCCCTCTGCTTGTCACGATGAGATAAGGGCTCCTGTTGACATCCAGGGGGCCTATATGATTTGGAGTAAGCCTTTGAGCAGGGGATTATATAGAGGGTGGCATAAACACATCAAAAGCCACTTTATCTCTTCCAAGTATTTTTCCTGGGCCAGATGGGGCCACCTAAAAATTGATGTTAGTCCACTATAAGGAATTTTGTATCCTTTGAGAATTGGGGAGGAAATCCCAAAACACACTCATATATTTTACTGAGATGAGTGGCGTTCAAAACTCATTATTGAGGTTATTGATTCACATAAAAACCATCTCATCTTGGATAAATAATTGGTTCAGAGATTAGGACAGACCATTCCATATAGAAATGAAATCTAAGACTCTTTTATTCTCCCTCTATTTTCAATTAACAAGGAAGATGGTTGTTGTTTTTGTAAGTATTAAACATAACTAGAAAATGAACGTCCTCAAGAGATCCTCTCATCCTGTTATTGACTAAGGTGGAAAATTGGTATACCATACAAATGGTGATCCTTTCATGGTTGACATGAAGCATTTGAGTTTCACTACTTCTAGATGCCCTTGGGTTCCCATCATGGGATCAAAATAAGACACATAATGCATCACATGTTTTTTTGGGACACCTATTCCATTAAATATTGGGAATACAAGGTTCACTGAATTTTGTAGTCGTGGAACATTACTCACTCTGATGTGTGTCCTCTTGAACCTAATCATGGGCGGGCATAGTAAAGGGAATGATTTTTTGGGCTGGTACTTCTAGAGCATGATAATGATATTTGGTCAGGGGAAACCTTTTTGTATTTTCGAGAATTAGTTCCAGTTGTTTCCTTAGGGGGGCGAAATCTTGATATTCTATTGGGAATGGGTTTAGTTAGAAAGATTTCCCTAGTGATACCCTAGAAGATATTTATTGTATATCTTCATTTGATTGGATTAGACCTTATGGAAGAGGCACACCTACTGGAAGGGTAAGTTCAATCTCTACTTAGGGAACATATCTCAGGGGATGACTTCCTAAGAGTAGCTCGACATTGATTGACCTCAACTCTTTCATTTATTCTTTCTTTCGAGGGAATCCCTCTTCAAACGCTAGGGACTCATTCTCATTGGGGGAGGGGTGGTCTTGAATGACCTTGTTTTTGTAAATATGGTTGTCGGGGATTCAAATAGGAGGTAGTGAGGGACTGACTAAGGGAGCACCCAAATTTAGGGCATCCCTCAGATTACAAGTGTACACACGTCCTAGTTTAGTACAGATCAGATTTGGGGTGGAAACATTCTCTACCTATTTGTCTGTATTCACTTCATTTTTAGTAGGTCCAATAGGATTGATATCCACAATGATCATTGATTCATTTCACATGGAGGGTGTTGTAGTAGTTGTCAAAGGGTAGGAGAGTTTTTTTCATCCATTGATATATTTTATCCTTATATTCTGGGATCTGCTTTGGGTTTCTTGGAGAAGGGTAACTTAGAGGGAATCCTTATATGACCTTACTATATTCATCTCTTTTGGGGGAAATTAATCATAATATGGGATGGAATGGTTTTCCTCTCAATTCATTTATCTCCCTAGGTAAGAAAAGGCTGACATCCACTGGGTGGGTAGTTGAGGTAAAAAAGCCACCAACTATGTGGGCTAGGGTATCTCATGTTCTTGTGTTGTTGTGCCTTGGCCTAGATTTTTCAGTTTTATGGGGAACTTTTGTGTTAAAAATTCCCCATTATTCATGGGTTGTGTTTGATCCCATACTATGGTTGTTCCTTCTCCTATTTTAACTTTCTTTATCTTGCACATTATCATTCAAGGGTGATCTATATATGGTGTCGGGTCTCCACATGGATTATTTGTTTCTGATGACACGACAATTGCTTGATGATTGGATTTAGTTAGGTGATAAACCTATGGAATGTTCTCAATCTCCTAGTTCAAGAGGTTTTCAATGGCCTGTTCTCAACGGGCTTGATGATTTTGAGACTTACCTAAGGCAGATTCTTATAAAGAATGTTGCCTATCATGAACAAGTATTTAATTGGATATTTGTCTTGGGATAATGACATTACAATATGTAATTTCCAATGGTTTATGATGTATAGTAAGTGGGGTGAAGTGGAATTATCCATGCTCTCCCCAGCCCCATATATGAACACCAGACGGGGCATCACTGATAAGAAAATGAAACTTTTATAGCGTATGGAGGCAGATAAGTTCAAGATCTTTCTTTAACCTATTTTATTGTAGCTGTTGTATATATAGAAGGGATTCTTTGTCAATTTATCGTTAAATATCCCAAAATATATTGACATGGTTTGAATACCCCCCATAAGAAATTTTTTTTCTTTTATTTGGTGGAAAGTTTCTAAATTGATAAGTTGTTGTGGGCTAGAACATAATCGGTATTTCATCACTAGGAAATTGTATTCTCACGAGAAATATATAGTTATGCTAATTTTCTAGAGACTCCTCTTCTTGGTCCTCCCATATTGGATGCTTCTTAATGATTTCATCCCTAAAATTGGGGCTAATACGAGTCTCATCAATATATGAATGGTTCGGGGGTGTCTCAGAAGATGAACGTGGTCATGAACCATCTTCTAACTAAGAAAGGATGTCACTCGTAATAGAAATTATATCAAACATGTCTTACCCCACCTTTCCATGCACATTAGAATATGATGGATTTCTCATGTATGGGTGGGTGACGGGAGGACCTACTTTCTTGTGTGAATTTTGACTGTGGGGAGGACCTCTATAACCGATGTCGGGGTGTTGAGGACTACTATATTGGCATAGCGCCATACCACATGGAAACGTTTTATAGTGTATACCCTGAGGAGGACCTTTAGGGAAGACCACAATAATGGGAGGATTTTCTTTCTTCTTGATGTCACTATGGGGAAGAATATTGCAGTGACTGCCATCATGGATATGACTACAACCATATCTGGATTTCTGCATGCAGGGAGAATATCTACAGTTCCTACCTTAGGGATGACCTATGGGATGGGTAGAAACAAGGCGAGGACCTTCTTGCTACTTGATATCACTATGGGGAGGGCCTTCATAGTGAATTCTATCATGGTGAGGACTACCATCATATCTTGATGTCAAACTATAAGGAGAATTTCTACAGTGTATACCCTAGAGAGGATTATTAGGGTGGATCAAATAATGGGGAGGAACTTTTTCAATTTGATATTATGGTTATTGGAAGGGATACCATGATACTTATCATGATATTGGTTCTAATTATCGATCATTTCTTTCCCATGAAGTAATCCCCCATGGGTGCTATGAGGGATACCTTCAAAACAACTGGTAATAATGTTGCATGGAGGACCTTCGAAAATGATACTAACCCCCATAATTTTTTAATGGGATGACCTGATATTGAGACTTTAATGATAGGTTTTTGAAGGAATAAATAAATATAGCTTTATGTAGAGGAGGATAATGAATGTACTCTTTATTTTATAATTTCCTTTTGTTCATTTCATTTGGGGACACTGTCTTGCAGGAATATTAGCCCCCTAGTATTGGAAATGACCTTCATATTTCAGTTCATATTTGGTTGGATCCCATGATGATTCTAGGATATGCTGATGGGAATATTGAGTTTATATAGGAATATATGCCAGCCCTGGAGTGGCCACCATGGTGGACTGGGGTTCCCCAATTGGGACATGTGTCTGTTCACGATCTAGTTGTCCTTGTGTCATGGAATATGGTCATCGACCCTCCTGGACTAGAGCAGGGATGCAGGTCTACACCAGAGTGACTATCTTATTTTATGGATGAGTCACACCACATAGGGAGACATTGTTGTGGGCCCAACACCTTCCTATTTCCACGAATATGATTACGTCTTGGCAGGTATAGAGGACATTATCAGGAATTTATGACTGGTCCTCCATCATTTTTTGGATGTGTTAAGATAGATATTCATTTAGAATGGGAATATATACAGATTTTGATGTTAGAGGAGTTTGTTCCTACTCTGGTCTTCTAAGGTTTTCTAGTGGGATCTGGAAGTTTTCCTATATCAAGGTAGAGGAATAAGTCTACCAATAATTTATGGCTGAGATATACCAGATGTTTTCTCTAGTTTCCATCGTATTTGGGTGGTGAGCTACATATTTGTGAGCAGGTATTTGCGTTTCTTCATTTGCTACTATATTTTTCTCAGGGGATTGATATGAATTCATAGGAATTTGACTCTACTTGTACTTGATTTACATTTTATTTGACTAATGGGGTTGACATGAGGGAGCATGAAATTGACTCTACCCAAAATCTATTTAAACTATATTTAATTGGAAGGATTAATTTTAATTGTAAGGGATGCTCACCTGCTAGTAATTTTTTGTCATATTTTTATTGTGGAATTCATAATTATCAATAGTGATTTTCATTTGTATATAATTTTCCTTCCAGTTTGTGCGAGGATACTAGAAATCATTAGTAGTAATTTACACTTTCTCGTAATGTGCCATGATATTTTCAGGGTGGGCTTTGGAAGAGGGGGCATGACTGTATGTCTTACCATAGTATACAGGTTTAATTTAATTAGATATATATTCCCTATGATCTATGGTAATGACCATCATCTGAATATATGTTCATTGGCTATGGTGGGCATCCCAGGGGACCCATATTCATTGATCTTCAATGGGATCCCTTAGTGTGGCATACTCTTCAAAATGTGGAAACTTGGTTGCACGATGATGGAAATGATAGGGGACCTTGAGTGGGTCTCCTGTGCAGCAACGATGAAGTTATGGGTGATATATTTACTCGTCTCCCTAAGACAACAAAAGGCACTTATTGTCGTGTTTTGGGGACAGGATCTGGAAACAATTAGAGACGGCTGGTGTGGCTGCCCTGTTCTGGAATTCAACCTACTATTGAAGAGGAGGTTGGCATGATTTCACTGATTTTAGGTCTTTTCATGTATCCTCCACTATGGTTAGAGTACCATTATGACAGTGATCCAAGATTATCATGTTCTAAACCTAGCTTTGGAGATACTGGTTGGGTGATATAGTCCTCTGCATTGTGGAAGACTCAGCTGGCACGTTGATCAACATGTGTTTCTGTTAGAACATTGAGGATGCCATTGGATTAAAGGTAGCTCTGTAGACCTGAAATATACGTGACAAGTACAAACTAAAACCCTATCGAAGTAGAATCTCTTGATCACATGCATAATTAATGATATTGAATCTCCCTCTTTCTTATGGGATATAAAGGATCATTAGTGGGTTAATACTACCACCTTGGTTAAGAATTCAGGTTGGGTTTAACATTTTTTTTCCACCCGAAGGCACATCATACCAAAAAATGAAAATGGCCCAATGGGTACTAGGTAGTATACCCTTTTTTAATCATATGGAGAAGGTTCCATAGTAAATTTGTCTCTATGGGTGATTTATTGGGGTTAAGTGTTTGTATAATCGATCTATATAAGGTAAATATTCCTCAGATGGGCTCCAAAGAGTTTATTTGTGGAGCCAGAAACACCCAACGACTCTCACATCCATGATTCATGGACCTTCTTTTCAATGATATGAATTTGTTGGTTGATTTGGATAACTACACTTAAGAAGTCACAATGTTCAGTAGGATGGGAACTCGAGATCATAAAAACCTTTTAGGGAGAACTATTACCTATTATAGGACTCTCTTATAAATTTATCTATGTTCATATGTTCCAAAATCCTTGGTTTATTCAAAAGCATGGGTTTGTGGACTAACCCTGGGTAAGATCAATCATGAATATACACATGTTCAAAATTATCTTTATGTATCTGATTTTCTCTATTAATGAATACATCTATATGTATCTAGGGTTCTTTGTTAATGTCTCCCTCTTATAAAAACATTAGGAATTACTAATCCATTCATTATGAAAATGTCGATTTTGAGCCATATGGGATAGAACTCTAGAGTTTATCATCATCCAGGGGGATGTGAATTGTTCAAAAGTTAGGATCTAACCCATATGATGGGCTTCCTATGTATTCTCATGAGAGGAATCAAAACCCTTGTAGTTCAGAAAACATGGAATTTCACTTTGAAGCGGCCCATTTTAGGGGGCCTGATTGGGTCTTACACCAAAAAGGAGGTCATTTTACCTCCAGCTGGAACTTATATCTTTGGAGAAGGCCCATTGGGGCCTGTCCATAAAAATATGTCCAAAATATCCTCATAAAAGAAGAAATTAGATTTATTATAGTTCAACTGCCTGATGAATCATGCAGATTCCAGGACCACCACTAATATCTAAGCCAACATGAGTCATGCTCGGTGTTAGAAACAAGAGGAAGTGGTGGATACAACAAATCATGCACTTTTAACACTTTGCTGGTGGAAGCGGAGGAGGACGAAGACTAGAGAGGATAGAGATATGACACTTCCATAAAGAAAGGATAGGGGCTTACCATAGATGGAGTTCCCTAAGGTTGATTCTAGAAAAGGGGAGGAGCATGATTACTCATTATAGGGGGAATGCAAGTTAGATTTCTCTTTATTAATCATTAGAACTCATTGAATGGAAAGACCATAAATTAACCTTAATTTTTAGAATGGGGAGGATCATGTGAGTATCCAATGGTCAAAACCTGAATTACCATGGGAATGTAAACTTAGAGACATTATGGGGGACAACCTTATTATGAGGATTTACCCATGTGACTCCACTTACCATGGGTATGTAAACTCAGAAGGGCATGCTGATGTGCCCGATGGATATATCATACAAGTTCAGTGGCTTTGGAAGAGGATTTGGCCTAGTTTTGTTGGAATGGTTCATGAAGGGGATATGGACAATGCATTGAAAATGGAAGGAAACGATTTAATCCGGAGGTTGGAATGCACGAGAATTCCCCATTTTGTGTACTATGATTTTAGGAAAACCTGTATTCAGTCATTGTATCATTTTTCTATGTAAAACAAAGTTTTAGTCAACATAGCATTTCACTTTTCAACATAGAGTTCCATATGCATATCATGATTCTACGCAGTGCTGGGATCCACTAGTGTAGTTATTTTCTATGCGGTGCTGGGTTCCACCAATATAGTGTATGGATATGTGGAATGCTGGATTGAAGAAAGGGAATTGGGTTTTCACTTTGTGGGAAATTCAACCACAAAGGAATATGGGTTCGGGGTTTCACAATTAGTATTCAATTTACTTCTTTAATCCAATTCGGTAGGATACACCTATATAGAATCTTCAAAAGAATAATTTATTTTCGGTGCTCTCTTCTTCAGTGCCTTCGATCTCTCAAGTCCTTATAAAAGGGTCGTGTCCTTCAGTCCCCCTAAGGGTCTTTTTATAGAGAGGTGGATGAACTATATCGGTGGGACGCAAAGCATCTTTTTGTAGAGGCCCACAAGAGTAACTCAGTCCATGGATGACTCGGTTAATGGGGGCACATAGTCTTCTTCCATGGTGGTGAGGATTATAGACTCATTCATATAAACATATTTGTTTCATTCATGTGGGACCATATGTTGGGTGGATTTTCTCACCTTCTTTCCCCAAATGATTTCATTTTTGGGGGATTGGAACCGTCGCTTCCATCCCGTAAAGTAGTCAGTTCATAGATGCTTCGTGAAATCATCGACCACCAAGAAATTTTTCTATCCTTGAATGAGGTCTTCTTCATGATTCACCTTCTTTCCTTTGAAATTTTCTTGTCTTCATCAAATATTATTCCTCAATTATTCGTTCAATTAATTTTCCTCCCTTTGTCAAATCCATAAGAGTATCTGATTTCCCCTTGCATTGTTTTCATGACCTAACAACCCCTTACCTTATTTCTTATCAATTTGGCTGCATCCAAAGGGTTTTCACCTCTCATCAACTGGTGAGAAAGAATAAAAAAATTCATAGATTATCTTCCAGTTTTGGATGATATTGACACCTTAGGATACCAATTTTAAGATTACCCTCAACCGGTCAACACCCATATTTTCCAAGATTATGATAACGCCCAAGCATGAGAAAAGGCGTATCTAGGTGGTGTGCTAAATAGCCTATTCCATGAAGTGGATAAACCATGTTATTTACCAACTCATTTGTCTATATAAACAATGGAGATGATTCAAGATTAAAGAGAGTTTTTGAGGAAGCATCCCCATCCTATCAATGATTATTTTATTACCGGGGAAGAATTTATCTAGGAATCTAGTCCTTTATATGATGCATCTTTTGAGATAATAGTATATGGGGTTTCCTATTAAGATTATTTATTAGATCAATTAGTTTTTAAACCTTTATGTGTAAATACTCTAGCAGTTGTAGAGGACCAGCCATGACGTAGTATATTCTAGAAATAGATTAACTTTTTGATCACTAAAATGATATTTGAAACTTTTTTTGACAAGTAAGATCATATTCACAATATCTATCATGATTTTGGTTTGTGCGGCTTACTACAAACCATTATAACAAATCATGCCAAAAATATTCAGGAAACTACAGGAGTTGGCTACCAGCAAGAGGGGCCTACACGATATTGATGATGGGACTCCCATAGAAAAACTAATTAAGGAAGCTTTGTAGGTGTTAGAATAGATCCATAATTTTATAAATGAACTTCACTCCTAAAGGGATGTCTTGACCACACTGATAGTGATATATTAGGAGATATTTCCTTTCTTAAATTCTGATCTTTCAAAATCATTATCCACACTAAAAACCACTCTTAAAAGAGTTGAGGACCCATCTACTATTTTTAAGATCCTTAACCCTATGGAAAAAGTAAATGGGGTGGGAGAAACTTAAACGGACAGTCAAAGCTTATCACAAGGCTCTTACTAATTTTTCGAGCTCAGATGATCAAATTTTAATGTAGTTTGATCATTGAAGTGTGTTTTCTTGTTTTGATGTAATCCTACGATTGGATATGAAATGTGGAGATCCCTCCTTTTACATGATATCAATGAAAATATCATCTAAAATTTATACGTATTTTCCCATATTTCTTTCATTCATTCTATTCATTATAGTTCATTGATCTAACATCGCATATATCATCTGTAATACCAATTTTTCATTATATATAAAGTAAACTTGAAGGCCTAGATTTGAATGTTTAAACCATAACAGATTTTCCCAAAGAATTGATCATGAATTTATAATAATGTGAGTTTACTCATTGATTTATCTGCTCTAGTTATATTAATATTACTTGATTCAAAAAAGGATAATTTTTCTAGATTACATGTACCATAGGAAGAGTGTTCTATCATTTTCAAGTTCTCGTGGACTTATCGAGCAAAATTTGTTTTTTTATGATGAAATATGGTGGACCCATTATTTTTTATATATATTTATTTTCTTTCTCCCTATTTTTAACCTAATATTCATATAAGGGATAGATTAGATGTCATGGACTCAACTTTTTATATGACCACCATCTTATGGGTTTTTGGTCGGATAGTTTTTTGTAACTTTTTATGGTCTTGTAAACTAAATCATTGATGTGATGTTGTTTAGGGTCTTTTATCTTGTACCTTATATTTATGTAGTTTAGGGTATCTTTTCTCATACCTTTTATTTTTATAGTTTATGTCCTTTTACATCATAATTTATATTTTTGTAGTTTAAGGTATTTATCTTTGATCTTATATTGGTGTAGTTTAGAGTCTTTTAGATCAAAATTTCTATTTTTATAGTTTATAGTCTTCTATCGTGGATGATATGTTGCATATTTTATGGTCTTTTGGCTCTGAAATTATATTTCTACAGTTTACGGTCCTTTCGCTTAGAACTTCTGTTGATATTGTTTAAGGTCTTCTAAATTAGAACTTTTAATTATTTAGTTTATGATATTTTATCTAGAAACATATAGTGATGTAGTTTAGGGTTTTCTAAAAAATATTTTTTTTCATACAGCTTAAGGTATTCTAGATTAGACCTTTATATTCCATATTTTTTAAAGTCATTCTACTAGGACTTGATTGATGAATATAGAGAATGGGGAAGACGTGAAATTGATGACCCAAAACACCCTATGGTTTTGAGATCTTCTGTGTTGTTTCTAGGGCTCATGAGGATTGGGGTTTCTTTCCTTCAATGGTATATATCTTTTGTTGGTAGTTTAAAACCTTCATGTTTTGATATCATTTTCAAACAGAGGTCTGTCCACTCTTTTCCTAGGTCCATGTAAGATTTATTGGGGTAATATTGGTTGAGAGAGAAATAAATTAGGGAATATGAATCTACCTGAATAGTTGAAATATGGGTTTTTTAAATCATGTTCCCAGGATCATGAATCAATTAATCATGAAATTTGTCATACATACTAGGGAAAACCGAAAACACTCTATGATTATCATTTCCTTTGGAGTGTAACTAGGGCTCCCAAGGGTGGATTTATTTTCCTATAAGGAGTAGATTCCTCTAATTAGTAGGTCAAATCCCTTATGCATGATTCCATAGGGATTATATACAGGTTCAAGTAGATTTGATCCCCACTCTTTTTTGAGGGCTATGAAAGATTTTGAGAGGCTTAAAAAGTGATCAATGAAGTGGAGTATGGAGAAACAGACTATCCAATAAGGGTTATGACACCCAACGGTAGTTCAAATCTTAGTTTGGGAAGCTCAAGCACTATGATCTATGGTTTCAATTCATAGGGTATAGGATATCAAAAGTTTTGGGACTGGATCATTGCACCTATGCATTTAGAAAGGGTACATTACACAGAAAAGTAACATCAAGGATGTCAAATATTCTTGAACATTATGGTTACAAGGATTTTAAATCATTGTTCAAAGTGGCCGGGTTATTAGGATGTGTGGGATAATCATGTCAGGGATGTCCCCAGAATTCTCTCTGGTTATGAGTCCTTCCATAGTGATGTTTGGCTCACAATAATTATAAATCCCTTCACATAGGGACAAGAGGTATATGGTTGGTAGGTCGGAGACCTTATATATTAATAGAATGGTCAACTGTGATATCTCTTTTCCCATCCAATGGCCAAGAAAGGTTTGTGGTGACCCAAGGAACTCAAATCCTAAAGTTTGATTTATGAAAATTGTAAAAATCAGGATGGGTGCAAGCACCTTCAATCCCTTCACTATAAATATGTTATCATTTTAGGGAAATGTGATGAACCATTTATATAACTTTTTTCTGGACCAGGGGATCTAGTGAGAATGGATCAATTTTTAATAGGGAGACAATTCAGGCCTTATGATATTTATGACTCATTTATTTATGCCCTAATATTTCCTTAACTATAGTGGTGATGAGTTTAGAGAGTGAAGACTTCAGTTTTTCTCAGGCCACCCTTTTTTGGTTTATAACATGATAAGTTTTTTTGTATATTTAATTAGTAGTTTAAGGTATTTTAATTTTTATAATCAAAGGCTATAATTTACAGACATACAAATTTTTCCAAAGTGATAACAGTTTAAGGTCATGACATGAATGGACCTAATATGAGGTTAATGTTACACTAGATCCCAATTAGGATACACAGGGTCAAGAGTACACCGACATACTTCTGAGTAGAAGATGAATTTTTTTTTAAATAATGGATTGAGGCTATGAGTCCATGAGTAATTATATGGGAAAATCATGTTGGGGATGGACTAGAACACCCTCCAATGTTAAGTCCTAACACAATGACATCAGGAACACAAGGATCCGAAAACTCTTCATATACAAATAAGATGTATAAAGTTGGTATGTTTTAGAAATATAAATCTAGATCAAGGTCAAACTGAGATATATATTTTACCTTCTAGGGGATATGAAGTGTTTTTTTCAACCTGAGGTGCTCAAGATAGGAAGTGTGATTTATTGTTCTAGGGGATTCAAAGATGATAGAAGTACCACATTCTCTAGCTAAGCAGGTTCCAGATATTATGATCCTTTGAAAAATAATAATAAAGGGCAATGGATTTCATATTTTAACATCACTTATTGGGTATGTTTTTATCAAGCATTTTTAATGTCATGTGACCACTACATTATCCATATAGTATAACATCATGCGGTAGGGACATTACTCGCACAGGTCTAGATTATATGTAGTAAGGGGTGAATTTTTAATATTTTATTTGTTGTGGATGATTCCATGATAAGAGATTTGGTTGTCCCGATGTATCCTGTGATGGTAGGAATCTATCCAGACGTAGTTCTTATATAAAATCTCCATATGTAGGCTTGTACCTTATGCAAGGAAGGGGATATTTTTATATTGGTTATTATAGATGGGAATGGGATTTGAGATCCAGGAATCACTACATATTTTTTTATTATAGGAATCAGTCCACACATTTTTATTGAATAAGAAACTCTGTACATAGGTCTGACCCATATGTAGAGGGGGGAATTGTTCCTATTGGTTATTGTAGCTAGACTCTAGATGAGAGATCCATGTGCCAATATGTATCTTGTGATGAAAATAATTAAGCCACAAATAGTTCGTTAAGGGATAAATAATTTTGTTGGACAGAGAAATATGTAAAGGGAGGAATTATTCCAATTTTTTGTTCTAACTATAACTTAGACTGGAGATCTGAGCATCACTACATATCCTTTAATGTCAATAATCAAGTCACACATAGTTCTTAAACAGTATTCTCTCTAATTAGGTCTTACCCATACAAATATGGAGGTATTATTCCCATTGGTAGTTGTATCTAGAACCAGGATTGGAGATCCAGTGTCACTAAATATCCTGTGATGATAGAAATCAAGCCACATGTAGTTATTAAATGGGTAATTATCTACACACGTTTGACCCGTACATAGATGGGGAATTCCCCCTATTGTTTGTTGTAGATGTACCTAGGGTTGGAGATCCCGGTATCACTACACATCTTGTGATGAAACAAAGAAAGCCACACATAATTCTTTAATGGGAAACTCTCTACACAATTAGGACCCCTACAAAGTGGGGGGAATTATTTCCATTGATTTTTTTCTATAGACATAGGATTGAAGATATGGGCATCACTACATATCCTGTGATGACAAGAATCAGGCCACACTTTGTTATTGAAGAAATATTTAGTTTAATTTCATGTGGAAAGGACATAGGCTCCCTGATGTGAAAATAGAATATTGTGGCTAGAACCAAGACAGGAGGTTTATGTGTCACTACATATCCTACAGTGGAATAAATCAAGCCGCATGTATTTCTAGATTTAATGTGTTGTGGGAGACCAATACTGATGATAATGGTCCTCTCAGGAAGGGTATAAGCTAATGCCCATTTTTTTCATGGAAGGGTTATCAACCATGAAGTTTAACATTATGCAGAAATGAATCCTGATATACCTTTTAGGGTATTGTATTCAGGACCATTCTAATACTGTCATGAATCATATTCCTTTAACATAATAGGAAACCCCTACCAAAATTCATAGGATCACTTGAGATACGATCCATGTGAGAAAAAAGGAATGGAGAAGCTTCCTGATAATGTGGAGATAATTGGATAAAGGATAGGGTATATTTTTCATAATGTGGTGGATGAATCAATATATAGGATCTTGTAATCCCTACATATCTCATTGGAATGAGAATCAAGCTTGT
Organism: Viscum album; assembly: GCA_963277665.1. Lineage (NCBI taxonomy): Eukaryota > Viridiplantae > Streptophyta > Magnoliopsida > Santalales > Viscaceae > Viscum > Viscum album. The sequence continues at coordinate 1,931,536,249 of OY728123.1, forward strand.
ATGTAGTTTTGGAAAACCTATGTAGTTTTAGTTTCATGTAGTCATTACATCATCCGTACAGTTTAGCTTCAGGCGGTAAGGATAAAAGTAGATCAACAGGAAAAAAGAGGAATGTTTTAGCTAGGATTGAGAATGGAGGTCATGGAAACACTACATATCTGGTGATGGAAAGAATCTTGCCACATATTGTTCTGATAAAATTTCATTTTGGTGTCATGCAGTGAGCACATCACTCATGCAGTTTAATGACTAGAAGTATATATGAGGGTCACCCGACATGGAAGACGAGTAATGTTGGAAATCCATGTAGTTTTATATTATGTAGTGAGTATTCCTTTCATGCATTTTAACTTCTTGTGTCCATGATTTGTTCTGTACATTTTAACATCATATGGATAATACACGCTTTTTACAATTTAACATTTTCCTATAAAGAAATGTTCCATATATTTTAACATCATATTTCTAGGATATGTTTTGCATAGTTTAACATCATATGGTAAGAACATGGGAGGATTTGATGGTGGCAATAAAAATTATTTCTTATGAAATGTTTCATTGGTAGGGGGTGTGACCTGATCTATATCCATTGTGGCCAGTGAGTAAGCTCCATTGTGATAGAATTTATGTATTATATAAGGCACATCCCATTTGGTTTATATTTTCAGAGGCTTATTTCTAGGAATCATTGGGGTTCTACGAGCCAATACATGTTCTGCTTGAAGGAATGAGCAGAGGAGAACCTTTTTATTGAAGGCACTCGCGATCCGATTCTAATGGAATTCAAGGCTGTGCAATGTGTGAAACCTGTTCTCATCAACCCTCTCCAAATAATCTAGCATCTTTTTTGATTTCTCATAATCTTAGTGTTTCCCACATATGGGTATTGTAATTGAGGGAAAATAGGCTTCTATAGGTAACCCTTCCTCGATTCTATACACCAATGAATATAGAGTTTTTTGTATATCAGTGTGTGTGGTGGTATGGTAGTCCCATAATGTATGGAGGAGCTTGTCTGTCAATGACATATTTTCCTTGTTCACCATATCTAGGAGTGTGTTATATTTAGTCATATGGAATGCCTCTATTAATCCATTTTCCTCCATATGATAGAGGGATGAGTGACTGGAGTCAATGTTTTACTCCTAGAATAATTTCATACATTATGCAGAAAATAAGTTCGTGTTGCTATCCATCAATATCTTTTGGTGGAATCCATAATTAGTGATGGAATGGGGCTTCACGAATGTGATGATATTCTTTTTCATGAATTCCTTGAGGGGTATTAACACATCCCATTTGGAAATTAAATTGGTAACAACATGGATGTATCTAAACTGCTTGGATATGACTAAGGGATATGAACCCATGATATCCATTCCCCATACAACTAACGAACAAGAATATGTTTATATTTGTAGTAATTCTACGAGTTTGTGGATGAATTTTGAAAGACTATGGAATTAATAACATTTCAGGGGAATTCCAGGAATTCTTGTATCATTGTTTTACAATATTAACCTTGAATCCTGATTTGGTTGGAGAACATGGTCCAAGACTGATGAACACCATAAGAGACTCCATGGACTTATTCTATGTTGGTAGTATTATATATTTATTCTATATATCTGAGGAGGATTTCATCGAAGCCTCTATTAAAGAAGAAAGTTTGCTCATTTGGCCCATCCCAAAGGGTAATGTTTGCTGCTCGGTTCCAATTTTGTTCCTATACAGCTCGGAATATTGGGTGAGTCCCATTTTGGATAAAGTCCATTATGGTCTCCATCCATCCAGGGGTGGATATAGGTTCATCATTCTCTGGATCAATTTTGTCCTAATTGATTTCTTCTATATCACATATGATGATCGATGGGACTATTCCTCAGTGCATGATAAAGAAGATCTATTCCACATGATTAGGGTCATCCAAGACTCTGGATTTATTATCCAAGGGGCCAGTTAAAGAATTATGTGATTAGGGAACATTATGTAATGTGGGATCAAAAGGAAAATCTATCATTAGTCTCTAGATGAAGTTGTGGAGAGGGTCTAATTCTTCATTATTGATGGAATATTCTCCACTGATATATTTTAACACTAGTTCTAAATCCCATTTGATGTTTATGTAGTGTATTTTCTGCTACAAGGAAAGCTCCAAGCCTATAATGAGGGCTTGGTATTCAGCCTCATTATTTGTGAAGATTTTAGATAGTGAGAAAGAGTATAAAAATATTGTTTTTCTAGTGAAACAAATACAATCCCTAATTCAACGCAATTATGTTTTAGGTTTTCCAATATTTTTCCAATGTGACTTTGGGAGGTGGCATCAAAATACATATCCCAATTTTGGGAGTTTCATGGGCATAGAAAACCACTTCTTCCAGAATCTAGGTGTCCACTATTTTACTTTCCAGGGAGGGATGTTCCATGAGGTAATAATCTATGGACTTCCCATTCACTGAATTCTATAAAATGAACTGAATGTTTTATTACTGTAAAATGATGGTCCATCAAGACAAACACCTTGTCAACATGGGATGTCCAATTATACCCTTGAGAGGATCAATATGAGAAACCAGGGGATTTCATGATGTTTCAAGTAATTCCTTAGATTTTACACTATAAAAATAAGTCCAATACCATTATTCTCAACATCATAATATCAAGTCTCAGTTCCTAGCATCTTTTGGATGAGTTTTTATAGACTTTTCCCATTCCCTGCATCATTTTTCTGGGTGAGGAGAGTGCCAAATGATCATTTCATGGAAGTCACTTATATAATGAGTGGATTTCCATCCATTAGTGACTTCATGACTAGTGGGTTTAGTAAATACTACTTGAGGATCTCAAATGATTCTTGGTAGTCTCCATCCTTTCAATAGGTGATTCTGCTCTTTATTAGTTTGATTAAGGGGAGATATTTTCAATCTATGTCAGCTAGGGAATTCCAAATGTAAGCAAGGTTCCCTTGGAGACCCCTCATCTCATTGAGATTCTGAGGGGAAGGCATTTCAAGGATTGTACTAGTGTTTTTAGGTTTGACATTTATGCCATAGCGTAATACCACAAATTTAAGGAACTTATGTAAAGTTACCCAAAAGTGATTTTTAACAAATTCATCTTCTGACTGGGTTGTCACAACTTATCAAAGATTGTTTGAAGTTTCGTGAAGTGATCACCTTTTTATTAAGATTATAACACAAGGTAATCGATATAAAATATAGTTATTCATACATACAGGGGTTTAATGATATGATACATGGAACAATGATATGTAATGACAACATTCCTTAATAAAAATTGTATGAACAAATAGAAAAATATCCCTTGGTGTGATCTAAAGGTAGTGGATTCCTAATCTTCTAGAGATATCATTATCTGATTGTACCCTAAGTACCGATCCATAAAATAAAGGGCTTGGAAGACAGTTGTTTCATCAATAAAGATTTTTGTGATCATCAATGTAAATTAATCATTTGGGAAATTTTTACCATGAACTATGAAATCGACGTATACCCCAATATTCCCATTCAGTTTCTTTCCAGGGAATATGTTGGAGAGGATTCTCAGATATTTCACTTCTCATTAAAAATTTTCTTGGATTAATTTTTCACATTTGTCTTCTACATTATTTTTATTAGAGGGGTGAATCTACCCGGATGGTTGCATGAAACCTCGATGGCCATCGGGTAAGCTGAGATGGCGTGTATCCACATCGAGGTTCAATCTAGGAATTTCATTATAATTCAAGGTGAACACATATCAATGTTTCTTTATAAATTCAATTTACATCTATTTTTATTCAAGTGGAATGGTAGCACTATTGAGTATATCTCGTGGGACTTCTTCTATTCCTATATTTATCTTCATAGGCTCATCGATGGTGTTGGAGATGCCTTTCCAAAATGAGTGAGAGAAATTCACAAGGTCAACCTCTTATTCTTCCACCACTAATTCTGTGGAGGCATATTTAGATGAAGTCAAAAATATGAGGGAATATCTATCACTATCAAGATGATAAAGGCTATGGAAAGAGATATTTTCCACCCCTACATCTAGTGTCTTTGTGGATAGATTTCAGAGATGATATTCTTTTTCACTATAGTTGAAGCAATAGAGGGCTTGGACAATAATGAACAGATAAATTTCCTCATTTTTATTTATTGTTAGAACATAATTGTTATCATGAATAATCTAGGGATTATCAGTGGTGGTACTCAAGAAATTGGCAGCTCGAAACAGTATATTTTCATCCACCATTGGTTTTTTGTATTTCCCTTTATTGGAATGTGCCTTAGTATATACTTCATTTCACGTCTTTAAGGGGTCACTGTCATTAAGTAATATGCCGACCATTCCATCTATGGGGAATTTTAAAAACTGATTGAATATTGAAGGTACCACCACATGGATATGATTCCAAGTCCTTAAATGAAGGAAAATGTATGAATATTTGGGTTAGATAAATAAGAACTCAACATTAGATGCAGAATCCCCAAACTAAACATTGATCTTGATCTTTCTAAGAGGCCATTTTTCATGCATATCATACCTTGAATAGAAAAGTTTGTGGGAGATAGATCGCAGTTGATATATCCCAATTGTTTGAGGGTTGTAATAGAGATGAGTTTGACCCTAAAACCATTTTCCATCAGATAAATTTGAATGTCCACATTATCAATTCAGACTAAAACATATAGGGGTCCGATGTGTCCTTAGTTGACCTCTTCCTGATCTTTCTCTATGAATGAGATAGTGATATGAGATTCTGACAACATGGTCTCCTCTCAAAAAACCTTGGCTATAGTGACTTCTATCTAGAACACCCATGGTATTTTTAGGGGTTCAATGAGTTCCTCCACATGTTATTTTAAATTATGGAGGGAATATAAGATTGAGAGATATGATAACATAACCACCATCTTTTTTAAAATATCGTACATTTTTTCCAGAGGTCGGCACTTCCTGAGTTGGAGTTTCTCCTTATTATGTGTCATTGGAGATGAGGTACTTGAGTTATATAGGATCTGTTCTTGTACATTGGTTGGGGGAGATTCTTATTCTAGTGTAGATTATTATGTTGGACCTCCCTGATATCTGGAATGATCAGATAATCACACCCCCGCTAGGAAGTCATACAAGATGACTAGTAGAGAGTAACTACTAGAGGGTTCTGGGAAACATCCCTGTCTCAATATAATTATAGGATTTTACTACCATGGGTCTCAATTATATATTTATATCCCCTATGTGAACGTGACAAAAATATTGCCTCTAACCACAACGACGCCATCCACTGTATCCTTGACTCCTACACCATCGTCCTCCGAATCCTCATTCTGGTAATGGGAACTCATACACAGAGGAATATTCATCATAGAAGGAGTTTTTCATTTGTATGACATTAACAGATCCATATATGATATATTCATATGATGTGGTTTCTATTTGGTGGGGCAGTACCCATGATTGATTTAGGTAAGTAATATACAAGAGTTAGAGATTGCGTTAGAGATGAATATGACTCTTCCTCTTCTGTATCTTCCTGTGTCTGATGGTCGAATCCACCTTCATGAGATGTATTTAATTTCACCTCGATGGAGGATGGAACAATTATGGATCTACAAAATTGTTCTCTTAGGGTGTCATGATCTTGATAAACTATATTTTGATTCATCTAGTTATTGAGATTCTATCCATACCTTACCTCATATTTTTTTCCAATGAGATTATTCTTCTAACAGATTTATCGTTATGTAGGTCACCTATACTGTAGAGTTATCTGACATCACCTATCAATAATAAACCACTATTTTGATAAAATCTTTGATGATGAAAAAATATTGGATGTTGTGACCAATCCTTCTATGAAAAGATTAGAATTTGGGATGATCAGTGAGGTTGACCTTATTAGGATTCATGTGCTCTAGCAACTAGAACTGGTTATTTTATATGGATGCAAAGAAATAAATAGAGACATCGTTTTTTAGAATTAGTATGTATTATTCATAGATTCGTCAAATCCCAGGCATATATGATCTCTTTTTTTCTTTTTGATGAGGGAGTGTATTTTGGTGTTGTCACTTGATAAGAGGTGTTGGGCGGTTCAAGACTAGACTATGTGATTTAATGGGTGCTATTACCAATTTATGGGTAATCATTGTAGGATCGAAATAACGATTTAGATTCTCAATATACAAGAGGGGGGGTGAATTTTATACTTTAAAAGTTCCTTTGGAACATTTAAAGTCTATTATGGACAACAATGTTTCCCTTAGACAAGGAAAATATTGGTTTAACAAAGTTAAACAAAACAAATTCACAACACCTCTGATCACCGATTGGAGAATTGGAACCAAAGTTAATGATATAAGATTCTACATTAAAGCGTATAAAATCTAAACTAATCAGAGTACAAGTATAAGGAAGTATAAGAAAGTTATAATTTCCTTATAAAACAATATACAATAGAAAAAATAAGTAGTAAAACTACAAGTAACAAACAATAACTCTTTTATCCCAAAGAGAAGGGTATCCAACAACCTTGGATAATGGTCTCTTGATTTATACTTTCAAGAAAGTCTGTCTTACCCACACCAGGATAAGCCCTCGATACAATGATCAGAAACTCTGTCTTGCTATCCCCGTAACCCCTCAAATTCAAGGTAGTTGGAACCTCTATCTTCCTCAGCAAGGAAGCCCTCGAACTTCAAGGTAGTCGACACCTCTGTCTTCCTATCCCCGGAAGTCCTCGAATGTAATCACCAACATCCAGAGTCGCATGAAGAAATCTGAACGAGAAGTTCAGTACGCACAAGGCATGAAAAGCTTATCTCTCTAGAAATCACTTTAATAGTGTGTGTTCTCTAGATCGATCAACTTGTTTCTTGTTTTGAGCTCTTTCAAATGAGCTCCTATTTATAGGCAAATTTCCAACGGTCGACTCCCTCCTCCAACAGTAATATTTTCCATGAAATTCGGAGGGGCCTGTACACATGTAAATCAACCAACGTTTAATTAGAAATATAATAGACCATATCGTTTTATAACAAACCATGTATAACTGAATGCACGACATCATTTTGAAATGAAGCATATGTAAGTAAAATATAATCAATATTTCAGAGTGTAAGAAAGTCAAAAGATCAGAGTCTAACCAAAATGAAATTCGGGGTCTATGTTAAGAAATATTCGGATTCTGTTTTAAAGTAATTCAGAGTCTGGTTTCACCAGAGATCGGAATCTGAACTTGCAGTGTTCGGAGTCGAACTACTGAAGAGTTCGGAGTCGAACTGCTTAGGAGTTTGGAGTCGAACTGCTTGAGAGTTCGGAGTCGAACTTCTTCAGTGTTCGGAGTCGAACTACTTTAGAGTTCGGAGTTGAACTACTTAAGAGTTCGGAGTCGAACTACTCAAGAGTTCGGAGTCGAACTACTTGATAGTTCGGAGTTGAACTACTTAAGAATTCGGAGTCGAACTTCTTCAGAGTTCGGAGTCTAGAATTCGGATTAGATCTACATTACAGAGCACATCCAGAATTCGGATCCTAAAAAAACAGAATGCCCCAAATCCTTTCATTATATGGCTCTGGGATTTTGGGTATGAATCCGGTTTTTGTAGTTAAGAAAGTATGGCTATGTAAAAGAAAATCTAGGTTAGGGTAAATTTCCATAAAGAAGTAAATTTTCCTTATGGGGGTAAAAATAATATTTTCTTAAGTATAAGGTGTTTGTGATTTTCAAGAAAAAAAGGAATGGAAAAGTCATAAGGAAAACCTTATTGACTCAACAATCTCCCCCTTTTTGGAAAGCACAAACATCCTTTCGAAAAAGCATATAAGGAGTTTGAAAAATTTCATTAGAACTTGAAATTTAAAAATTATCTCCCTTTGTTCATGGATAAAAGTGAATACAACTAACTCCCCCTTAGGCATTGAAACTCTAAGGATTTTATTCAGAGTTTCTGAAGTGGAGTTTTCATTATAGTAAGAATAAAAAACATCGTAGTGGGAAACTCCCCCTTTCATTAAGGATATTTCTCTTAGAAATTTTTCCTTTCTCCTCCTTAGGACTAGTTCTTTTTCCTTATCCCCCTTTGTGATTTTCAAAAATAATTGAAGGGAATGGAAAAAAAATTATGATACCTAAAACATTAGTATATAACAAAATACAACCAGCCAAATAAAATTTCATTAGAGTTGGGAAACATTTTAAATGGAAAGACAACTACAAAAAAAGATCAGAGTGGGTTCATTTGTCTTCCTTTTCCTTCGAAATGAGCTTTTTAACAAGGTTTTCAGTTTCTTAAAGTCCCTTTGATCTTCCTCACCTTGCTTCTCCAAGGCTTTTACCTTTTTTTCTTGAGCTTTTAAAGTCTCTGCCTGAGCCTCCAAGGCTTCTTTCTGCAACTTTAACAACTCATCTTGTTGAGCGACTTTTTTCACAAGATCAATCCGGAGATTTATATCATTTATATGATTTTGAGCAAGAGAATTTGCCTTGTCATTCAGTTCCTTCACTTATTGAATCCAGGTACTCTGCTCAATAATCAGCTCATCTTCAAGATTCTTAACCTTTTTATCTACTACATCAAATGCTTTTTTCATGTCATTCTGAAAATTAACATACACAGCCAAGTCTTCTTCAACTCTCTTAGACCAATTTGTTACCTTACTGCAAGACTTTCTATAAATATCATAATCGACCAGAAAAATTTTCTATTCAGATTCCAACTTCACAAACTTATCCATGACCATGGATAAAGAATCTTATTTCTGATTCATACTTCGTTGCAGCATATGGCATCTAGAATATATTATCGGAAGAATTAGAATTGTGTCCACCAACTTTCTGAGAGACTGAACCAACAAATCATTCCCATGAGATGATGATTCCGAATCAAAAATTTCTCTTTGTGATTGCTCTTCTTTAACTCGCACCGGATTTCTTCTAGAAGTACCACCAACATCTTTCCTCCTGATGAGATCTTTTATAGGTGTCTCCATGAGAGATTTCTTCCCCTTATCAGATTTAGGAATGGGTTCCACATTAGGAGATACTTCCTCGGATTCAAGAAACTTGAACGATCTGGTCTTCATCTAGTTTCTGTTTTTCTTGACCTTCCTCAAGAAAATTCCTCTCATAGGATTATTCTTCATCAAACAACACATTTTCTTCTTTTTCTTGATGTTTCTTTCTAGCTTACTGATCTCCCTTACGTGGAGTAACTAACTTTGCAGATTCAGCCTTATCTTTATAGTCATGTACTTGCTTGATCAAAGTATCTAGATCTTCACTCTCCTATTCTTCTTCTTCTTCTTCTTCAACTTCTTCAGAAACTTATTTCTCAGCTTCTTCAACAACTTCTTTACCCTTTCCCTTTTCTGGAGTGACATAGTTCTTGGCTGGAGTTTCTGGTAAAGGAGGTTCAACACCAAAAGATTCCGGAACATGAAGCATTTCGAAAGCCAAATCTGTGTCTTTCAGCAATGATCACACCACTTCAGCTTCATACATCTTCTTTCTCATTTTCTTTTCCTTCACTTGTCTCTCTAGATCCTCAGTAGATTTTTCCTTTAAGGCCTTATCCTCAGCAGGGTCCAATCCGAATTGAGGATCCCCTTCCTTTCGCATTTCTTTATCTTCCCTCCACTTGGCTACTACTTCATCCGTATATGTTTTCTGCTTCTTCAGCTTGGGGGGAGCAGATTCAGTTTCCTTAGCCTGAGGAATTTCATCATTAGCAACCACTTCCTTAGCCTTTCTCTTCTTCCTTTGATTTTTGGATGGTTCTGGAGAGTGTGTTTTTTTGAGCTACTTCAAACTCCTTCACATATAGGGGATAAAATTCTCCGGATTCACTAGAAAATCCCATCTTCATCCTCTTAAGAGTATCATCACTAACTAGCATGAGCTTGCAATTCTGGACCTTTGATTTGCAGGCAATCTTGAATGATTCTAAGCATCGAACTATCAGTTTAGATAACAAGGCAGGAAACATGATAATCTGAGCTCTCAAATTTCCTTCTTTGATATTTTTTATCGTAACCAAGACATGCCTCATCAGATTTATCTTTCTTAGATTTACCAGAAAATATAAGACATAAATATCACTCTTCTTCAGATTGTCTTTATCACCTCTTCTTGGAACCAGAAATCCTTGCACCCATAGTTGAAGAATTTTATTGTTCGGAGTGAGACGATCAATCTTGATAGTTGAATCATCCTAAATCCCAAGACACTTCAGTGACTTCTCCTTATTGAAACTTCCTTTCACATCGGGAAGTTTTTGAGAGAAGAATTCATCTTCTCCTTCAAATGATAACCCAACCAAGCTTGTGGCCTTGGTGTAAGAAAGCTTATAAGTGTTCCCATAAGACTTGAAAGAAAACCATTCTCTGCCATCGTCCATCAGGAAGGAAACAGACTCGTAAAACTCGATCAGCAAATCAGTATAAACCAGATCCTATTTATCTGACTTTATTATGTAGACATCTTCCCATCCATTCAGCTTTATGTTCTTGGAAATAAGGGAATCAAGCTTATAGAAGTCCGGATGAACTAACCTTTCCCTAAAGACTAACCACTTAGAGATCGGTTTCATAGCTGACATATCTTGAGAATTTTCTTCAATAGACATTCGGAGTGAAGTAATCTGCAAGATTCGGATTGTCTTTACAAAGTTCGGAACTGGCATTAAGAAGAGCAGCAGGGCTTCGAGACGCAAAATCTTGGAAATAACGATGCGGGACAAGTCTCGGGGTCCCCTTTATATAGAAAAATAATGTGACCGTTGGTCTTCCAAAATCCATCTAACAGTTGAAAAAGCTTTGATCTGATCTGACGGTTGAGAACAATCCCTCAAGGAAAACTTGACTCTGATCTTTTGAGGTTTTTTTATGAAAATATCCAGATTTGAGGAAAAATTAGAATCCAATTTTTTTTAAAAAACAAGGAAAATACCAGTAGGAAATATTTTATTAAAAAAATATAAGTAAGAAAAACATTTCTTACGGATTAACTAGAAATATTGTTTGTAATTGGTAATATTCTTCTCGAAGAAAAAGAAACTTCGTTATGAAAGTTCCAGTACGAAAATCTCGTTACGAAAACTCCAGTCCGAAAATATCCATTCAGAAACTTATCAGTACGAAAATACTACTCCAGAATTTTTCAATATGAATATTTCCATTCCGGAAGTTCTCATTCCGAGAATTTCAGTCTTGAAAATTTCAGTTCCGATAATTCCCATTCCAGAAATTTTAGTTTTAGAAATTTCTATTCTAGAAGTTCAGTTCCGAAAAGTTTGAAAAACTTACCACAAAAAAAATAGTTACACTAAAAATCAAATGTACTCCCCCTATAAAGAGGATTTTATTACTGTTAAGATAATTGTTCAACAAGAAGTTAATAAAGAATGATTACCTTACAATTATCATTCCTAACTTTTGATTAATTTATTCAAATCTTTCAGAGGGTAATGATTTTGGGAAAATATCAGCAAGTTGATCTTGCGTTCCGATACACTGAAGAATGATATGTCCTTTAAGTGTGTGATCCCTAAGAAAGTGATGCCTAATATCTATGTGCTTTGCACGAGAGTGATGTCCAGGGATCTTACTGAGGGCAATGGGACTTTTGTTATCACACAATATTTGAGTCTTAGTAAAACTCAGGCCATAGTCTGTGAGTGTGTGCTGCATCCACAATACTTGAGCACAACAACTTCCAGCTGCTACATATTCAACTTCAGCAGTGGAAAGTTCTATAGAATGTTGCTTTTTACAGGACCAAGAAACTAGTGAATCTCCTATGAAATGACAAGTTCCGGATGTAATTTTTCTATCCATTCTACATCCACCAATGTCAGCATCAGAAAAGCTTTTTAGAAAAAAATAATTTCCAGAAGTATAAAATAATCCAAGATCCATGGTTCCCTTTAGGTAGCGAAAAATTATTTTCTCCACCTTTAAGTGAGATTCATTAGGATTGGATTGATATCTTGCACATAAGCACACTAAAAACATTAAGTTTTGTCGACTAGCTGTTATGTAAAGTAGACTTCCTATCATACCTCTAAAAGACGTTTGACCTACTGGTTTTCCAGCTTCATCAAGATCTGAAGAGTTTGAGGTACCAATGGGAGTACTTATACTCTTAGTGTTGTCATAACCATACTTTTTGAGAAGATCTTTAATATAATTATGTTGAGATATATAGGTTCCTTCTGGTTTTTGAGAAATTTGAAAACCAAGGAAAAAAGTTAACTCACCCATCATACTCATTTCAAACTCAGACTTCATTAGACTTACAAAAGAATCAGTTAAAGATTGCTTAGTTGAACCAAATATGATGTCATCAACATAAATTTTAACAATCAAAACATTTTTCTTATCTTTATTTATAAAAAGGGTTGGATCTGCATTTCCCTTAACATAGTTATTTTGAAGAAAAAATCATGTGATTCTATCATACCATGCTCGTGGGGCTTGTTTACGACCATACAAAGCATTGGTAAGTCTAAAAAAATGATCAGGATGTTTTTTATTTTCAAAACTAGGAGTTTGTTCAACAAAAACTTCCTCTTGAACATAACCGTTAAGAAAAGAACATTTCACATCCATTTGAAAAATTTTAAAATTGAAGAATGCTGCAAAGGCAAGTATAATATGAATAGATTCAAGTCTAGCTACTGGAGCATAGGTTTCTTCATAGTCTATTACCTCTTGATGATTATAGCCTCTAACAACGAGTCTATCTTTATTTCTTACTATGAATCCATTTTAATCACATTTGTTTCTGAAAACCCATTTTACTCCAATAACATAAGTTTCCTTAGGTCTTTCAACCAAGGTCCAGACTTTATTCCTCTCAAATTCATTTAGTTTATCTTGCATGGCTTTGATCCAATCGTCATCACCCAAAGCCTCATCAGTGCTTTTTTGTTCTAATTGGGATAGAAATTCTAGATGTTCTACTTCATTTCTTAAGGAATTTCTAGTCCATAGAGGTTGATTTATATTACCAATGATACTATCACTGGGATGATTCTTAAGAAACACATGATTTGGGTTTTGTAAAACCTGTTCATCAACATAGGGTAAAAAGTATTCTTGGGTAAATATTTCAGAAGTATCTTCTTGAACATTTTCCTTATCAGGAGGATCTTCTATCAAGGGTTGACAATCAGTTTTTCAAAACACATCTGAGGATGTAGGTTGGGATAGTTTAAAAACAAAAGGATCAATCTCATCAAATTTTACATGCACTGTTTCTTCAACAGTACAAGTATTTTTATTAGAAACTCTATAAGCCTTAGAAGTTGTGGAATAACCTAAGAAAATTCCTTCATCATATTTTGGTGCGAATTTATGTAAGTTATCTTTAGTATTCAGAGTGAATACTTTGCAACCAAAAACCTTGAAGTAGGAGAGTCTTTATTTTCTACCATTCCATAACTCATAAGGAGTTTTATTAAGAAAAGGTCTAATAAAAACTCGATTTATAGTATAATAAGCAGTACATACAACTTCAACCCAGAAATGTCTAGCTATAGAATATTCACTCAACATGGTTCTATTTATCTCTTGAAGAATTCTATTTCTTCTTTCAGCTACACCATTGTGTTGAGGAGTTCTAGGTGCTGAAAAATTGTGAGTAATACCTTTCCTACTACAAAAATATTCAAAATCAGAATTTTGAAATTCTCCACCCTGATCACTATGAATAGTTTTTCAGTGGAATATTTTTCTCATTTTTAACTTGTGCTCTAAAACTTTTGAAATAAGAAAAATCTTCAGACTTCTTTTCTAGAAAATATACCCAAGTAAATCTCGTGTAATCATCAACTAGAACAAACACATAGTATTTTCCTCCAATACTTCCAGTTTTTGTTGGACCGAAAAGATCCATGTGCACTAACTGTAATGCATCGGTCGTTGAGACTTAACCAATTGATTTAAAACTAGTTTTATGTTGTTTTCAATATTTACAAGGATCACAATCTTTGGAAGAATCAAATCTGAGCTCCGGTAGATCCTTAACTAGTTTCTTCTAAGAGAGTTTACATAAGTTTCTAAGGTTATAGTGTCCTAGTCGTCTATGCCAAAGCTAGGAATGATCTTCCATTTCACATAGGAAAGGTAAATCTTGGATCCTTAGGTCTTCTAAGTTCAAAGTGTAAACATTCTCTTGCCTATTGGCTGAGAGAATAAATTCTTCCTTGGAATTGTGTACTAAGCACTTATCATTCCTAAAATTCACAAGGTACCCTTCATCACATAACTGAATTATGCTAATGAGGTTGTGCTTAAGACCCTTAACAAATAAAACATTTGAAATCAAAGTTTTACCTAGAAGAACAATATTACCAACACTAACAATTTCTCCCTGTGCATTATCTCTGAAAGTTAACTTTCCTCCGTTTGTTTTGATAATCTTTTCAAAATAGATTTTGTTACCAATCATGTGCTGGGAACATCCACTATCCATGTACAATGTATTGTTTTTGGTACTTCCTCTATCTTCCTGAAAACAAGAAAAGAATTAGACTTTTGGAATCCAAACTTGCTTGGATTCAGGATTTCCAGACAACAAAATTTTAGGAACCCACACTTTCTTAGAAAAATAAGATTTATGAAAACCTAGAGATTGGGTTTTATTTAAAGAAAAATTCTTTGCCCAATGACCACCACATTGACACTTGGTACAAAATGGGTCACTTTGTGGAACAAAGTAGTTGTTACTAAAAATTGGTTTTGCATGGGTATAACCAAATCCAGATTTGTTTCTTAAAGGTTTTATTTGAGAATAAATTTTATCAAAATTTTCTTTACAATGGGTAAAGTTCGACAAACACTTATTTAAGGAAAAAATTTCGGACTTGAGTTTGATAACCTAGTTTTTATCTTCAAAATCATTAGATTTAGAACTAGATCTACGCTCAAAAACAGTTTTCTTAGAAATTACTTTTTCTAACTCTTTATAAATTTTGTTCCTCTCAGAACTTACTTCCTCAAGATTTTTCGAAATACTTATAAAATCAGCATTTTTCCTATCAAGATCTTTAGAAAGATCTGATATCTTTTTTGTAAGAATATAATTCCTAGAGTTTTCCTTATCAAGTTTCTTATTGAGTTTAGAGTTCTCAATCTCAAAAAGTTCAGCAAACCTAGAAACTTCTTCATAAGTAGGTGAAGTTTTTTCTTCACCAGAAGAGGATTCTTCATCTGAGGAGTCATAATACTTACTATCATTAGGATTTAAAGATACATTGGTCAATGATTCAGCATTTCGTACCTTATCCATAATGTAATGATTGTCAAAAGGTAAACTGGCTATAAGACCAACATTCTTCTTTCCTGAAGATTCATAATCAGAAGATTCATCTGAAGAGTCACCACCACTGGCTCTCCATGTTTCATTTGCTTTCATAACTTTCTTAGCTTTGGTTTTGTAATAATTCTTCCTGCTCCTTTCAGAATGCCTTTCTTTCCTTTATTTCTTTTTGAGTAGAGGTAAATATGGTCTATGATGTCCATCTCTCTTGCATTTGTAGCAAGTAACTTCTCCATCTTTCCTTTCTTTCCATTCCTTTTTCTTATACTTGGATTGGATATTTCTCTGACCGGCTATCTTGTTCATCCTTCGATAAAGATTTGCTAACTCATATTCTGAGATTTCACTTTCACTAGAATCCGATTGAATAAACACCTTCTTAGACTTGGATCTGGTTACTCTCTCAGGAGTCTTAGCTTTCATATGATTTGATGTTTTTGTAAAAGAAACAGCACCATTCCCATTCTTCTTTTTGATGTTGTTAGCATCTCTCTTTATTCTGGTTTCATGTTGAAGAAGAGTTCCGAATAGCTCATCAAGAGAAATTTGAGTGACCTTTCTGTTCTCATCTATAGCTGTTCCGTTGATTCCCACTCATTGGGCATAATATCAATTATATTATCTACAAGAGCTTCATCATCTAATCCTTTTTCTCCCATAGACTCTAAGCTGTTGACTATAGTCATAAACATCTATTGAACTTTTCAGATTGGTTCTCCATATGGAAAATTGAATCCATGGTATTCAGCTCTAAGCATGGCTCTCCCAGTTTCAATCACTTTAGAAGTTCCAAAGTGTGTAACTTCTAACTTCTTCCAGATACAATTAGCTACTTCACAAGAAGAAATTTGGCTATATATATTTCTAGTCATTGAACATAGTAAAGTATTGCGTACCTTATAATTGAGTTGATAATCTTGCTTTTCCTAGTTAGTGAAAGTTCTCACTTCCTTATCAGGTATTTTATAATCACCAGTAAGCATAAATAAATTATCCACTCCAGTGTTGATAACCAAAGTCTTCATTCGATCTCTCCAGTACTCATAGTCATTACTATCAAAGATTGGTGGTCTTCTAGGATTTATATTGTCAATAGAACCAA
Source organism: Viscum album (assembly GCA_963277665.1). NCBI lineage: Eukaryota > Viridiplantae > Streptophyta > Magnoliopsida > Santalales > Viscaceae > Viscum > Viscum album. Next base: position 1,931,552,685 of record OY728123.1, read on the forward strand.
CATTGATTCCTTCCATTCTAAAAAAACATGGGCAACCAAACATGTTAGTATACACAGTTCGTAACCACAATGTTCGGAATGACAAAGTTTGGAATGATAAAGTTCGGAATGACAAAGAGTAAGAAAAACTTATATGTGAGTACGAGTATTTCAGAGAACTCCTCTGATACCAATTGTAGGATCTAAATAACGATGTATATTCTCAATATACAAGAGGGGGTGAATTGTATACTTTAAAATTCCTTTGGAACCTTTAAAGTTGGTTATGGATAACAAATTTTTCCTTTGACAAGGAAAATCTAGGTTTAACAAATTTAAACAAAACAGATTCACAACACCTCTGATCACCGACTGGAGAATTGGAACCAAAGTTAATGATATAATATTCTACCTTAAAGTGTATAGAATCTAAAATAATCAGAGTACAAGTATAAGGAATTATAATAAAGTTATACTTTCCTTTTAATACAATATACAGCGGAAACAAACAAGTAGTAAAACTACAAGTAACAAACAATAACTCTTTTAACCCAAAGAGAAGGGTATCCAACAACCTTGGATAAAGGTCTCTTGATTTATACTTTCAAGAAATTCTGTCTTACCCACACTAGGATAAGCCCTCGATACAAAGATCAGAAACTCTATCTTTCTATCCCCGCAAGCCCTCAAATTCAAGGTAGTTGGAACCTCTTTCGTCCTCAGCAAGGAAGCCCTCTAACTTCAAGGCAGTTGGCACCTCTATCTTCCTATCCCCAGAAGTCCTCAAATGTAATCACCAACATCCGGAGTCGCACAAAGAAATCTGAACGAGAAGTTCAGTACGCACAAGGCATAAAAAGCGTCTCTCTCTAGAAATCACCTTAATAGTGTGTGTTCTCTAGATCGATCAAATTGTTTCATATTTTGAGATCTTTCAAATGATCTCCTATTTATAGGAAAATTTCCAACAGTTGTCTCCCTCCTCCAACGGTCATATTTTCCATGAAATTCGGAGGGACCTGTACACGTGTAAATCAACCAACGGTTGATTAGAAACAGAATAGACGACATAGTTTTATAACAAACCATGTATAACTGAATGCAAGACATCGTTTTGAAATGAAGCATATATAATTAGAAGCTAATCAATATTTCGGAGTGTAAGCACGTAAAAAGTTTGGAGTCTAACCAAAATGAAATTCAGAGTCTATGTTAAGAAATATTCAGATTCTGTTTTATAGGAATTCGAAGTCTGGTTTCACCAGAGATCGGAATCTGAACATGAAGTGTTCAGAGTCGAACTACTTAAGAGTTCGGAGTCGAACTGCTTAGTAGTTCGGAGTCGAAATGCTTAAGAGTTCGAAGTCGAACTACTTGAGAGTTCAGTGTCGAACTTCTTCAGAGTTCGGAGTCGAACTACTTCAGATTTTGGAGTCGAACTACTGAAGAGTTCATATTCGAACTACTCAAGAGTTCAAAGTCGAACTACTTGAGGGTTCGGAGTCGAACTACTTCAGAGTTCAGAGTCGAACATCTTCAGAGTTCGGAGTCGAACTACTTAAGAGTTCGGAGTCAAACTTCTTCAGAGTTCAGAGTCCAGAATTCGGATTAGAACTACATTACAGATCACATCCAGAATTCGGATCCTAAAAAAAATAGAATGCTCCAAATCTTTTCATTATATGGCTCCGAGATTTTGGGTATGAATCCGGTTGTTGAACTTAAGAAAATATGGCTATGTATAAGAAAATATAGTTTAGGGTAAATTTCCTTAAAGAAGTAAATTTTCTTTATGGGGGTAAAAATAATATTTTCTTAAGTATAAGGTGTTTGTGATTTTCAGAACAAGAAGGCATTGAAAATTCATAAGGAAAACCTTATTGACTCAACAATCATTTCAGTTTTTTTCATTTCTGAAACTTTTACCCTATGATTAGGGCATGATTATGGACATACATTAGGTCATACGAATGGAGTCTTCCAAAATGTTTTATGTTCCTACAAGGTGATGGGATCTGCCGGAAGATTTCATTGGGATTCGAGGTATTTTTAACTCCTCATAGATATATTCAGCATAGATCTCCCATAAATTCTCACATTAGAGAGAAATTCTATGTGAATAAGATAAACCTTTACTTTTGGATTTGATGTCTGAGACCCAATCATATTCACATTTCATCCAATTGGTGAGGTAAACTATTGTCATTTTCCTTAATGTATAGATGAACTAGTAATAGAATTGATGACCCCAGTCTTCCCATCCTACAATAGATCATCCTTGAATACTATTTCACCCAAAAAATGGTTGTCCCTATCAATGTCTGTATGAAACCCTTATCTTTTTCACCTCTTGCTAATCTCAAGGGATCATCATTGGACCTAATCGAGACATGATGTGTGTAATATGTTGTTCTGTGTATCCTGCTCCATCAAAATTAGAGAAGATAAGTTTACCAATATTGGGTGGGTGAAAAGTGCCACCTTCCCATTTGGGATAAGAATTTTCCTTAGGATTCATAGGTTCAGGTCACCCTTCCATGGGTTCTATTTGAGTACCCAAGGAATCAATGGAGTTGATCAGTTCTTGAGGTATTTCTATCTGAGACACCCACCTTATATAAGTAGCGTGCATGGTTTGATGAGATGACCCCATTTTTATTTCTTATTGATTATCATTTCATGCTAAGACATAATGTTTTAACTAGAAATGGAGATACTATCACCACAATGGGGGAATGTTGTGATCATTTTTGACTTCTTCATTCATGTAGACCAGTTCCCTAGAGTCTGAGCTAGTCTAACACTCAGATTTCACTCGGGTAGGAGGATAAGATCTTTCTGGATATGTGTGAGGAGGAATATTCTTCTCACCCTAAATATGATACCCTGTAGGAATTTTTCTATATCGTCTCTGACTTGGATTCCACTTAACCTATGCCCCAGGTCCAGTTTGATACACAAGCTCAAGTGTGCCTCTTCATATGGTATAAGGTGCTAACTAGAAGAGATGGTGTAGGGATGGTACAGTGGAAAAAATATACCCTCATGTTATAGTGGCACAATAGATATATCCAATAATAATCTATAGAGCAATCATATAAATAAACAAACAGATAAAAAAATAGTTGAAGACTAAAACTATTGAAATTGATCCTTTATCTAAATAGTGCAATGGATTCGAAGTAAAACCCAAAAATGGTCTATGATTAGGTTAGCCTTACATTTGGATTTCCAACAATTCCTCATTGTTTAAGAATGGTTTTCAGATGAAGGAGATATATATTATCCATTCTTGAGGAATAATTTAAGAAATTAGTGAAGAAACCCATAGCTTAACCACTGGAATACATGGGAGAAATGAGAAAAAGACTTAAGAATTAAAGAGGGGGAAAATGGACCTTTCACACAAAAAAGTGGGGATACATGGTTTAGGTTAAAAGTTTGCAAACCGTGTGAAAAATATGCACTAATCCTCTATCCAAAATCTGAAACAAGCTGAATAACCATGCTCCTAGTCCCATATAGTTGCAAACAAACTATGCAGCCTACAAGTGCCACTGTCTACAACCGCATGGGCATGCGACTAGGTCGAATGGTGTCAGAAAAACCATAAAGCACAGTAACTTGACTTTTTCAAGACACAAGTCTCCAAATGATCCCCATACCCTCCTGTGACCTCTGTGTCTTGATTAATGATCTTTAATAGGGTCCTTCAAGGATTTAAAATTAAAAAACTCATGATATGTACCTTCATTAAAAATACAGGTCATTACAACCTTCCCTCTACAAAAAAATAATCCATGAGTCATCCTTATTAGGTTAAAGAGGTAACATCAGCAAAGTGCTCTGACCATTTAGATCATATATCAGATTATCATTCCCAAGTATCATCCTTCACTTAGCCATGATGACATAACACCCATAGAAGAGGAAAATACCATGATAAGAGTCTCTTTACACTATGATCAACAATAATCATTGGATACTCCTAAAGGGAAGCCTCCATATCCAACTCACCCTTATTAGGTTGAAATACATGTGTCAGGTTTGGATAGTATTAGTGAATCTTAGATACATAAACCCCAACATGCATGTACTGATATCTCTAAGGAATCCTTACATGGTAAGCCACTAGTTTGATCCATTTCATAACCTCTAAGGGACCAACATACATTAGTTAGATCATACCCTTCTCTCAAATATTTCTATTCCCCAACTTAGGTGAGATTCATATGAAAACCCAGTCTCCGACCTCGAACATAAGAGGTCACTGGTGTCTGTTGGAATAAGAATGTTGTCAGGGCTGAGTTTTCGACATAAAATTTGTGATCAGCTGGACCTATTTTGTACTCTCCTAGATAGTATGTGGTATAAGAAATGCTACCCCCTATATCTATCTAACACATAGGTGATCCTCGAGGCCTACCATATAATGATTCATAAGGAGCTATCTTGATGGTGGCCTAAAAGCTATTTTTATAAGAGAAATCAACTAGAAGAATGTGTTTCTCCAAAGAACCTCCAATATAAAGGATTCATGCATGAAGCATAACCTATACCACCCGGATAGTATGTTCTATGTTGCCATCGGTCTATGGGTAATAGGCTATGCTCAGAAGTACCTACGTACCCAAGGCCTTCTACAACCACAGGAAGAACAGTGAAGTGAAATAAGTCTCTATATTAAAAATGATTCAATGAAGAGCATGATGAAGATGTAAAACATCAATGACATTCAATAATCATAGTTCTCCTACCGTAAAGGTTTATCCCATTAGCAATAAGTGTGTAACCATTATCATATGATCAATGATAACCAACATTGCGTCACTGCCTCAAGGTGATCTGAGGAGACCGGTAAAATATTCCATCGAAATTTCATCCCATTTCTACTCTCGAATGAAAAAAATGTAAATCCATTTTTGGAAACTGATTATCTACAATCAACTTTTAATAGGTGAAACATAGAGTGATGAAACCAGAAATATCTTGTATCATGATAGTCCACTAATAATAGTTCTGTAGATCTTGATACTTTTTAGTAACACTGGGGTGAACCTGCCATGATGATGCATGAAATTTATCTTATGTCTCTTGGGACCCATACATTCCCATGAATCAATAGGAAATCATCACTATTAATGGGTATAACTTGAAGAAGTATTATAATCTGAAACAATTTACCTTATTCTAAGGACTTTGAAATCATATTGCTATCTTGACCTTACCCATCCCATAAGAGTATAATTCACTATTACGGATGAGAGGATATTCTGACCATGGTCCTCCTGAACCGCAAAATTAATCTCTGATAATAATTCTATATGATTATATTCATCACTAGATCCCTAAACCACCTATGTCTGATTATTTTGGTTCAGAGAATTGGCCACATAATTTCTTTTTATTTATGTGTAGGAAATCTCAAAGTAAAATGATTGTAGGTACTCCAGCAACCTATGTTTCTTGAGATTCAGATATCACTATGTAAAAATTTACTTAAGTATTTTGTGGTCTCTGAATAGAACAATACACTCACCAATTAGATTATGTTTACAATAGCGTAAGGTAGGAAGAACAGTAGTTAGATTTAGGTCATGCATTGGGTAATTTCTACCATGATTCCTCAACTGACGAGACCCTTATGCAATGACTCACTCATCCTACATCAAAACAACTATAAGCCTGATACCCGATACATTATAGTATATAATGTAAGCCTAGTCTGACTCTGACATGATCAATATCAGTGCTGTTGTTAGTCTCCCGTCAACTCCATAAAGTCTTCTACACAAGCTTCTGACCATAGGAATTTCACACCCTTCTTTGTTAAGCCCGAAAAGGGTGCTACAAGGTATGATAAATCCTTTATCAAGCATATGTAATATCCCTAAATCCCCAAGAAACTCAAATTATCAAAAAAATTATTTCAATTATCCCATGAAACTACAGCTATGACTTTGAATGGGTGTATCAAGACTCTTAAATATGAGATGATGTGAACTAGAAAGTGGACTCTATCAATTCAGAAGTGAAATTTACTGAGCTTAGCCTAGAGATGATGTTATCTCAGTGTATTCACCATGATATTAGGATGGTTTTCATGGTCATGTCTAGACAGTGAATACACTCAGATATCTTCAACCAATACTACTACAAATGAATTCAGATACGGGTAAAAACCCTGATTCATAAGAGACATAATGATAATAGGGTCATTTGGGAGTTCGAACAACATTACCTAGTACTTGTATAGACCATACCTTCTTCTGAAAAATATGTGAGGAATTTCTGAAGTCTTGAAATGCACCTGAGGATAGACTAACCTCAGATCTATCTTTTAAAACACTTTCTCCCATTGGGGGAGATAGAAGAGGTCATATATTCTTGGAAATAGATATAGATTCTTTATAGTGAGATAATTCAAAGGACTAACCAAAAAGTAAGTGTTCCATTCGCCTTCTTAGAAAAGAGGACCGATGAATAGTTGGACGAATTTATTGGGTGTATGAATACTTTAGCTACTAGATCATCAAATTGACTCTTGGGATCCAAAAGCTCTGTAGGTACCATCATATAAGGAGTAATTTTCAATAGTGCTACTACTAACATAAGGTCAATAGTAAACTCTACCTTTTTTACTAGAGGTAGACTAGAGAATTTTTCAAGAAAAGAATCTCGGAAACTCTCCAATACCGAGAAAAAAATAGTGGGTTGTAACCAATCATCATTAAGGGAAGTACTAGTGATCTGATCTATAACACTTCCAAGCCTCTGCTACTCGATTCCTACTCATTTAGCATTGAGATACTATTATCCCTTGTCAGGGTTCTTAAAAGTCTCTAGTTTTGTGAATGTTAACATACAATTATTATAGTTAGTATGGATTAAATAGGGAACCAACCATTCCATGATGATGATTATGTAAGGGACCATGATGTTGAAGAAATATAGGGTCCACACGAAAAGGTAACTTCTGATCTCATGGGAATAATTTTGGGAGTGTCGAACACCCTCTGAATGAATACCTAAAAATATATCCAGCATCATGATTCCATTATATTACTTGATGTCAAGGCCCAAAATCTCAATGATTTTCTTAGATATAAATTAAAGAGATTAACCTTTATCAAATAAATTAGATACTAAATTAGAGGTTACTAGAATAATATCTTGTATTGTAGATGGTTCGATGCTCTGCTCTTGCGGCATAGGTTGACTCCATGTAACTGTCTTGTACCGCAACCTTGAGTCATTTCTTGACTACCATGAGTAGGCCTGCTATGCAATCATAGAGAATCATTTTTATGTTTTCCTTAGCCTTGAACACTAACTTGTCCTGATCGACTAATGGTATTTCAGTTATCTTTTTGTCATGATACTTCTAACCTCACTCCTGATAGAGGAGTAGGTGTAGATCCCTACTCACTATACAATATCAAGAAAGTCCTATATAAATGATGAATATGGACCATACTACCATATCCTCTATTCTCCACTAAATCCCATGGATATTGAAACATTATTTCCCCCCTATTCTTTCACCGATGATAGATAAAAATACTATCTTTGATAGGAGCCTGACTGCCGGTACCTCTCCATGTAGTCTCAAAGTGCCACTTCCACCCAGATAAAGTTAAACTAGAATCCCTAGGTTCCAAACCTCTATAACTCACACCTTCATCATCCCTGATGTTCCACTCCATGATTATTAACTAGTTAACTATTTATAAAATAGTTTTCAACATGAACATGTTGACTTGTGACCCGATGGTCTAACCCATCCTATCCTCAAATTGCTTGATAGTCATGAGAGCATCAAAAGATAGAAATATTGAAAACTATTGTAGCTCTGTTAAATAGGAATAATATTCCATAACTAGCATACTCCCATGCTATAGGTTCCTGAATTCTCTAGATTTTTCAGCCGTCAGAGTTTGGGGAAAGAAGTAATTATAGAAGATAGTCACAATGTTTTACCACACCATATAACATTGCCGATCTTCCTAGGTGATGATATCCCACCACTTATTAGTTGCGCTTTAAAGAATATATGTATGTATATTGAACCTCCACTCTATAAGAATATCTAGGTGATTGAATATATAAAGGATATCCTTTATCCAAGAGTCTACAACAAGTGGTCCTCCATCCCCCCCGCCCCAAGTAGGTGGGAGGATGGTTCAACAGAAACTCCCTATTCAAATCTTCCATGCTCTGGGCAGGATTAATGAATCCTTTCATACCATGAAGAATGAATTGAAAACCCTCTCGGAACTAGGAATTATTTTTCACATCAGGAACTAGAACTGGAGACAGAAGTGGGTCAATAGGAGGAATGACTGGTGGTTCTTGACCTGCTACCCCAGGAACATGATCGTCACCACCTTTAGGGAATGATGCATGAGGATGCCGTGGTGTTATAATGATACTATTCAAAGCACCGTTTTAGAAGGTATTTTAGAAATTGAAAATATTTCACTTCAGAAACTAGGGATAGGTATAACAACTTTCTTTAGAAAGAAAATAAGCCTCCCCTCCTACTTCAAAAGCCATGACTATGCAGTAGAACATACCATAACAAGCCATAAGAACAAAGAAATATCTACAACCACTACTAAGTCTAAGTTTGGGTCAAATTATTTATTTCATATATATAATATGGTAGTATTCCATTTAAAATTCATAATTATTTAAATTTTTACTTTTTCAAAACATTTTAAAACTATTAACAATAGATAAACCCAATGAAAAACCATTTTATGGTCCATAAGGTTCTATAAACCTTATAAACCAGAACATGGCATACACTTGGAAATCATACTAATTTAAATTGTACCTATTAAATTATTTATACATCATTAAAATGGTTTAGTTTGGTGGAATTCCATCTTCTAACCCATAATGTCCAATACTCCTTAGGAATAAGAATGTGGAACCCACTAAACTCACAACGTATCATGTTCCAAATCATACAAGATGTTTTATCATATTTTTAGGTATTTAACAAGGTATAATCAATATGCAATATGAATTTCTCACTGAAAATTAAATATGGGATAAAAAGTTGAATTGCCTATAATTCACATTGTGCCTATGATGATGCATGATCTAACACATCACCCTCATTTCATCAGGCCTAATAAAGAAATTAAAATTCCAATTTCACTAATATTAATAACATTAGAAAATAGGTGAACCACCCAATGTTGAAATGATATAAACTATAACATGAAAAAATAGAACAACAATGATAATTTTAGAAACTTTTCCATTACCCTGTACATGGGTTCATGACACCTAGGTATGACTTATGACAAAGTCCAAAGTTTTTTAAAATCTCCAGTCTATTATCTTTAAATAGTAAAGTAAGAAAGGAATACTGATGATACTATGTTTTAACTTCCTGGACCTGGATTCCACTTAACCCGTGCCCCGAGCCCGGTTAGCAACATGACCTCCCGGATTCCTCCACTAATTCTAGGGGCTTCCTAATAGAATCATGTGTATTGGGATGGTATATTGGGGAGGCTATATCCTAATTTTAGAGTGGAAAAATAGATATATCCAACAATAATCAGTATCATAAGCATGTAAATAAATAGACATATGAACAAACAACAATAGAAAGATGAATAAACTGATTTAATTGAAAATATAACCCAAAAGACTTAATGATAGTGTCAATAAACGATTCATGGCATGTTACAGTGAAAAATTTAACATTTGAACATACATACAATCATGTTATACAAAAATTAAAAAAAAGGAAACGATCCACTCAACAAGAATCTCAAGCACATGATCGATCCTCTACTCCTGATCTCCCGCTAGGTAAATATAGTCAACAATGTGTAGAAGGACGTTTGACCTCAAACATACCCCAAAAAATATAATCTTCTCAGGTACCAAAGGTTTCCTGAGTGGGATTTTAGATAAAAATATCAGTAATCCTACACCAATGGTGTCTATGTGTAATCTGAGTACTTCTCGTAATTTAACAGTGTACAAATATAAGTTGGAATGTAAATAAATGCTAAATAAAAAGATAACCACACAATTAGGTTCTTAAGGGACATTTTGCGAGTCTACTTGCTTCATCTCATGGATTTAATGTCTATCTAATCATGTCACTATATATATACACAATATAATTATATATGTATATATATATATATTGTTGTGATAGACCGTGATGTAACTCATAGAAATCCCACACCCGGGGAAAATATTAACAGTCTAACCCCTAGACCAACTATAGGAGATCTCATGGTACCTAGAAAATATAAAAGGAATTTCTCACAGTCTTTCTACCTAAAGGCTCTCATAGTCCTTTGGAACCCGAAATGGAAGCTCACTCAGACTTCCTTCCCAAGGGCTCTCATGTTCCCCTGGCTCCAAAACCTATGTAAGGTGTAATAATTTATAATATATAAGTCATGAGGTATAAAACACTCATGCATATCATTATCCATATTAAATTCTATTAAAAAAAACTTAATGAAAAGAATTCCATCATGTGTGAGCCATCCTTTATAAATCCAACTCATTCAATTTTACTAAACATGTAAAATTTATTTATAAGGCACTTGTGTCAAGGGAAGGTGTCATGGTCATTTAATTCAATGTATACCACAATATCATTTAATTCATACTATACAAAATCCATTCCCCTTAACTAATTCATTTAACTCATTAATACATGGAAATTTCATTTTAAAGGATCAAGTCTCATTAAAAGATGTTAAGGGTAACATTGAATTTTCTCACTTGGGAAATTCCAACTAAAAAGGGGCCAATCACCGAAGAGGTGTTTCTGTTCACATTTGATACACATGAGCCAAAGGTAGTTTAATTTATAAACCAAGCGGAAAGAAATTTTTTGTTCAAGGTACTTTGAACCAATTGGCCAAAATGGTCAATTCAAAGTGGTACACCCATGGGTTGACCATATAGGGTATGCGTAGCCTCTAAACTGACAAAAATGTTCCATTAACATGTAACTAGATTCAAGGGTTATTGAGACATGAATTAATCAGTATAAAAGTTATTCTCGACAAAGGTTGACATACAACATGATGAAATAATTACAAAACAACCCAAACTCAACACGAAAACAATGTGACCACATACATCTCGATAATATATGAATTCTCAATCAAAATATTCCCCATATTTATAGTAGGTTGGAAGAGTTTTGAGAAATATATCTATTCCAAAAAAAGGTCAAACAAGCATGTATCTAAATAGTGCGAAAAATCCAAACTAAAAAAAGATAGAGTCTAAGGTAAGGTTATCCTTACCTTAGGCCTTCCAATGATTCCTTTGGATCAAAGAATGATTATTGGAATATGATATATTGATGATCCAAGATTGAGAGATAATTTGAGATATAGGAGAAATAACCCACTACTTAGCTATTGGAAAATAAGGGAGAAAGGAAAAAAATACTTAATAATTAATGAGGGTAAAATTGACCTTTCACCCAATAATTTGGTGTTGAACAGTTTAGGCACATAGTTTTAAAATTGTTTACAAACTGTACTCTAAGAATCTGTATAAACTCTTCAATATGACACAAAAATATTCTCCTTGGCCCACATGGTTTAGAAAAACCATGCGGCCTACAGGTTCTCTTGTATGCAGTCGGACAGGTATTGGCCATAGGTCGTACGGTTTCAAAAAAACCGATCTACCCCATAACATAGCCTATTTCAAAAAATTCGGGCTCTAAATGATCCCTGAACTCTATTGTGACCTCATTATATTGACTAAGAATCATTAAGAGGTCCATTTTAGGTGTTCAAATTGAAAAACAAATGATTCGTACCATCATTAAAAACATGGTTGGTTACAATTTCCCATGAGTAGCATCCCATTGAATTGTTCAAGAGTTTTTCTCTCATTATCATAATGTGCAATATAGTCCTCTATAGAAGGAATTTCAGATATTCTAGGTGAAAAGTGGGCTATAAAAACTTATTTCCCCTTATAATTGGTTGTGTTCCACCATAGAGGTTGAAAATATATATTCAGAGGTTCCCATTTTTGGATCATCCTATGGTTTCAGGTATGTGAAACATTAGTGGGAGCATGTAGATGCTCCTCTTGGGGAATATTTTATGTATTGTTTCCCCCTCCATCTGCATCTTGATCCACATTATCAGTTGTGTTGATGGTGATTAAATTCCCATAGGTGTATCATGAAATGGTAGTTACCCCATTATGGTCAATGTAATAGGATGCTTCTTCACTTCCTGCAATAGGGTCATTTTTTGAACCCTTGGATATATTGGAACTTTTTAGCTTGTGACCTTGACAGGGTTTGATTGGGTTTGCCAATTTATCCTCCCATATTGGCCTATTAGTAATGAACTTGAGGGAGTTTTTGGTCATGATGTCTGCATGGGACCTTAATAGAATATGGTTGTCATGTGACATTAGGAACATGTGGAATGACAACTGTCGATATTTACCTCTCAATCTAGAGAAGACTAATTCGGTGAACAATGATGATGATGAAAATGCCACCATGCCTATGGGATGGGGACTATCTATGTCCATAAATAGAATTGGATGATCTTGTTGTTGAGGATTCAATGATTCTAGTCATGTATTTGATGATTCATGGGATGAACATTGAGATATATATGTATCTATCCCAGTGGGATGTGGTTGATATGGAACCACATATGCTATCCCCAGGACCCTCTTGGGGGATGATGAACCTGGTGATTTTGATTGATATTTAAATTCTCCCATACCAGTGTGTTGGGGTTGATTCTTATCTACTACCGATATGTCAGGAATCATCTTAGGAGTTGATGATGTCATGACCCATCCTCGGGGCCCATGTCGTGACTATCCCAAGCCCGCCTCCCATAGGCCAGGGGCTGGCGACTAGCACCAAAGGTGTAAATCCCTACAAAAAGGGAAGGCATTGCCTTTATAAAGTAAACAAACACCACAGAGTAAGCCAGCAGAAGTAAACACTAAGTAAAACTGGGTACAAAAGTATGTTCGGAAAGTAATGGGCCAGAATAAAAACCCAAACTGAAAGTAAAGCACAACTGGAAAGAAAGTACAACAACTAAAAGTAAAGCAGCAATGTTGAGTCGTCCACTTGAAGTCCCACCTGAAGGGTGGGTACAGATAGCCACCTCAGCTCCTCGGGTCCAGCTGTACGCTCCGTGTACGTCCCGCCCAGTGGTCCACCTCCAGGTACCGACTACTCCACTAGCCTCAACCACGATCAGTGTTGTCTATCGTCTACATCCAACACAAGGTAGTGTGGGCATAGCCTATGCAGGGGTGAGTATACGCTACTCAATACGGACCCCGAGACCCCTGAAGGTCTCCCGGAATCCACCAAGGATAATCCACAAAGGAAAGATACAATCACGAGGTAACAATAAACACTAATTAGGTATATGCCCATAAATATACCTATGTCATCAATTCCTGATCGGCTACAACATCCGAGCCCAAGTTTGATCACGTCCACACAGGATAGTACAACCCAATCCACACAGGAAAGCACAACACAATCAAAATAGGAAAGCAAGTCAATCATATCAAAGATAATGATTGAAAGTCAAGACTCAGCTCACACAGGTATACTTCTTTGTAAGGTGATAGAGATGATCAGATAAAGCCACTGATTCATCTAAGCTGGGACCCACATAGGATACTAAACCAGCTAAGCTGCCAGACCCACATATGATACAGACCAGCCACTATGCCAGACCCACATAGGATAGAAAGAAAAGAGTCATCGTCGTTGAACCCATGGAGGATTTCAGTACGGTCTTCATTACAGCTGAACCCACGGAGGATTTCACTGCAGTCTTCATTACCGTCTAACCAACGGAGGATTTCAGTACGGTCTTCATCGCTGTCGAGCCCACATAGGATTTCAGTGTAGTCTTCATCGCCATCGAACCCACGGAGGATTTCAGTATGGTCTTCATCAATACCGAACCTAAATAGTATTTCAGTGCAGTCTTCATTTCCGTCGAACCCACAGAGGATTTCAGTACGGTCTTCATCACTGCTGAACCCAGGGAGGATTTCAGTGCAGTCTTCATTGTCTGAGCCAGCTCTAGGGTTACCCCACACAGCATGCTCGATTCCAGGAGGGTCCACTCCATGTGACAAGGGGGTCGATAAATCAAATGACACGTGGTCCAGAGTTGATGTATCCCAAAAGTTATGTCTCTTCAAGAGGAACTCAATGTGACAGACGGCGCGTCAATCAGACGCTCGGTCTGAGAGTTGTTGGCTTCTTCGTTCCAGGGGCCCAGTTGAATTTTAAGTCAAAACCAACCCGACCACACTCCAACTGCATCCAAACTTCAAGAGGATTAATCCAAAAGGTCCTTCTCACTAATAGGAATCCAACAAAGTCGACGGAACGTAAATCGGACGTCTGTAGCTCAAGTTATAAGCATTTCCGCTTCGAGGGCCTAGTTAGTTTCATGTTCGAACCAACCTGGACATACCCAAAGTTCTCTGAAAACTTGAGTGTAATATATCTAAATGACCGTCTCGTTCCATGGATCGCCACACAACTGACGGTTCACTTATCGGAGGTCTGTAGCCCAGGATATGGGAAAAAGAACAAACTTGTCCGGTTTAGGGGGTTTTGGGCCCAGACCGACCCGAGACCCCCTGGGTCGGCTCGAACTAGGTCGACCCAAACCGGGTCCAGGTCCGGACCATTAGGGCGCGGCCTGGCCCGGTGGGTGCGGTCGGCCCTGCCGGTACGGCCCGGCTCGGCCTGGGTGGTCGGTTGGCCCGGCGCGGGTGCGCCATGCTCGGCCAGCTTGGCCGTACCGTTGCAGAAGGGGAGGGGGGCTGCCCCCCTTGATTGAAACTGTGACCCCCACGTGGGGGGCCGCTCCCTTAGGCTAGAGGACGCGGCGCTGGGTGCTGCGTCTCCTCCGGGTCCCGCGCGACTGTGGGACCGGTTGCTTGCCGCCGCGGCTTAAGCCCCGACGGTCCCTCCTGGCGGCGCGTCGGGACGCCGCCGCCTCCGGCCGCCGGCGCCGCCCCGCCAGCGACCCACGTCGCCGGTGAATTCCGCGGGCCACCATAGTTGCTCCGGTGGTCCGTTTTCTATTCCGTCTACGCTGGTGTTCATCTCAGGTTCCGTACTTTACTACGGAATCATCAAACCGCCTCTGCGGCCTATTCCATCATCGCCTGTTGATCTGCCGTCAAATAAAAAATTTGAGGAGTCTTCGAATCGCCTCAACGGCGCGGTGCGACGACTCTGCGCTTCTTCTCCCGTTCTCCATTGTTTCCGCGTGGTGCTGTGGCAGCGCACCACCTTTGCTCGTACCGCAACAAGTACAATCATCAAAGGGGGAGGAGGGACGACCGTGTTCGTGCGGTCCGACCTCCTCCCATTATTACGATAACATGCGGCCAAAATAGAAGTTGGTGAATGACAGAGAAAATAATCCACGGGAAAAACAATTAACCCCTTCCTCGATGAAGTCGTCGAACGAGGTTTGTCACGGAAAAAAGACATCTCGGAAGACGGCATAGCGGAACGAGGATCGTCAGCGTCGTGGTACACGGCGTCACATCATCTATCTCCGAGGATTTGGTGTTCTTCGTCGTCCTTCGTCGGAGGCCGACATTCTTCGTCGGCGATGGTGCATTCTTCGTATTCTTCAAGGAGGAAGAAGAGGATCCCACGGCTTGAGCAATTCCTCTCCAATCCCTCTCACACAACGAACCAACAAATAATAAAATAAGGAATTGCCTTATTTTATTACTCATGCCAACTGTTTTTGAAAAACAAAATTAAACCACGATATAATTAACATGTGTTGACCAATTAATGAGGCATTTAATAATCCAATTAAACGTGAGAGATGACTTGGCATTTAATAGAATGGGGGTGCGGGTGAGTTACCAAAATAAATGCTCGTGGGAAGTGAAAAGGAAAATAAAGGGGGTGGGGATCGTGTGGTCCCCACCTAACTAATATCCTACCTAGGAGTTAGGGTATTAGTGGGTCCCACTCCAACCACCATGCCTAGGTTACTATTACATAGAATAAAAATAAAATTGTAGCACAATATTTTATTTTTATTCTTTAGTTAACCCAAAACAAATTAATAACCTCACCCGAGCAAACACAACTCTAGAAAAGGTGTTCTTAAGAAATTACCGGCATTGCAGTTCCATTGGTGCCCTCATATTTTGATTCCGAGCACCCGTTCAAAAGGTAAGAAAACCCACTCGTTCGTTCACTGAACATACCCGAGCTAAACGTTAGAAATTGATTTCGGGCACACCGGGCCTCAGAATCAGGTGCCGTCAGAAACTGCGTTCTTGTAAAATCCCAAAGAAATTAAGAAAAAAAAATTCCCATGAATTTTACGGGTCTTTACATTACTCTCACCTCAGGGATTTACGTCCCCGTAAAGATACATCATAAACTAGGGGAACAAATGTGGGTACTGAGCACACATCTGAGCCTCCCACTCCCAAGTGATCTCCCGGAGGGTCCCGTGCTGCCATCTAATGCGCACTAGAGGTATCGACCATCCATGTAGGACCCACTCCTATCGATCCTCGATATCCACCAGGACCTCCGTAAAAGTCGCCCCATCGTCAATGTACAACTCCCCATAGTCGATGATATGCGTCGGGTCGGGCACGTATCCCCTCAGCTGAGATACGGGGAAGATGTTGTGCACCCGGTGCAACTGAGGTGGTAGAGCCAGGCGATAAGCCTCCTCGCCTATCTTGCCGAGGACCTGGAATGGTCTGATGAAGTGCAGAGATAACTTTCCGCCTCGGCCAAATCTTCGTAATCCATGTCGAGGTGAGACCCATAAGAAGACGTGGTTGCCATCCTCGAACTCCAGTGGTCTCCGCCTCCTGTCAGCATAAGACTTATACCGGCTTTGAGCTGTCCTCATCCGCTCCTGGATGACTTGGACCTTTTCTATCGTGGCCTAGACCATCTCCGGTCCCACAAGTGCTGACTCCCCATGGTCTGTCCAGCACAGAGGTGATCTGCAAGGCCAGCCATACAATGCCTCGTATGGTTCCATCCCGATGGTGGAGTGGTATCTGTTGTTGTACGCGAACTCCACCAAAGGTATGTGGTCCTCCCAGCTGCAACCAAATTAGAGGATAGATGCACGGAGCATGTCCTCAAGAGTCTGAATGGTCCTCTCCGTCTGACCATCCGTCTGAGGGTGAAAGGCGGTTCTCAGACGTAGCTGCATCCAGAATGCCTCCTGCAACCCCTTCCAAAGCCGGGAAGTAAAGCGAGCATCTCGATCGGAGATGATAGATGATGGAACACCATGAAGCCGTACAATCTCCTGAACGTAGATACATCCCAAAATCTCTACTGGACCCTACTCTCTGATGGGTAAGAAGTTGGCCGACTTGGTGAGTCGGTCGACAATAACCCAAATGGAGTCATGACCTCTGGAATTGCGTGGAAGTCCAGTTAGGAAATCCATAGATATCCCATCCCACTTCCACTCCGGGACCTCCAAGGGTTGTACCAAGCCTGCTGGCACTTGGGGCTCTGCCTTCACCTACTGACAGTTGAGGCATCGAGAAACGAACTCACCTAAAACCTTCTTCATACTCGGACACTAGTGCTGACGTATGAGATCCTGGTACATCTTCACCACTTCCGGATGTACCGCTAAAGGGGAATTGTGAAACTCTCTCAGCACCTCCTCCTGTAAAGAAACTGGTACCATGGTACATCCTTTGAAAAGGATGACGTGCTCTCCTCCTACAAAGAATCCATTAGGTGCCTGTCCTAAGGATATCTGTGCACACCGTGTCTCATAGTCAGCGTCCCCACACTGTGCCTCTCTGACCCACTGCAGTAGTGGAAGAGTGACTGTGATTGACTGAAGAAAGGCTGCTCAATCTCTATCCACAAAGGATATCTGGAAAGCGGCTAGTTGCTCCGTCGCCTCCCCGAGTAGCTGGATTCCAGTCCTCCTGTTGAGAGCATTGGCTACTACGTTCCCCTTTTTAAGAGTATAGACTATCTCAAAGTCATAGTCCTGGAGGAACTCAAGCCATCGCCGCTGTCTTAGATTAAGGTCTTTTTAAGAGAAGATTTACCTGAGACTCTGGTGGTCAGAGTAGACTGTAAAGCGTTCGCCCATCAGATAGTGTCGCCACATCTTCAGAGCGAAGACCACTGCTGCTATCTCCAGGTCATGGGTAGCGTAGTTCTACTTATGTTGCCTCAACAAACGTGATCTATAGGCGATCACGGCCCGGTCCTGCATCAGGACACATCCGATTCCGGTCCCTGATGCATCGCAGTAGACTACGTACCCTACTCCCTCCTCCGGTAGCCTCAAGATAGGTGCGCTGGTCAATCTCTATCTCAGCTCCTGGAAGCTCTACTGACATCTGTCTGACCACACGAAGGGTTTCCCCTTCTTCTTCAAAGATGAGAGTGGTGCCCCAACTCTGGAAAAGTCTGGAACAAACCTCTGGTAGTACCCAACTAGCCCCAAGAAACTCCACACCTTCGTCACGCTCCTGGGTGGCTCCCAATCTAGCACTACCTTGATACTCGCAGGATCCACCACAACTCCCACCTCATAGATTACATTGCCCAAGAAGTGGACCTCACGTAACCATAACTAGCACTTCGAGAGCTTTCCATAAAGCTGGTTCTCCCATAGTGTGTCCAGTACAACCCGCAAGTGGTAGGCGTGCTCCTCCTCAGTGGTTGAGTAAATCAAAATGTTATCGATTAAGAACACAACAAATCAATCGAGGTATGGATGAAATATCCAGTTCATGAGACCCATGAACACTTATAGAGCATTGGTTATACCGAAGGGCATAACCAAGAACTCATAGTGGCCATACCGACATCTGAAGTCCGTCTTTGGTACGTCCTCGTCCCGAACTCTGAGCACATGATAGCCTGATCTAAGGTCTATCTTCGAGAACCACCGTTCTCCCTTGAGATGATCGAAGAGGTCGTCAATCCTCGGTAGTGGATACTTGTTCCTCACAGTCACCTAGTTCAGGTGACGATAATTGACACACATTCACAAGCTCTCGTCCGCCTTCTTGGCGAACAATATTGGGGAAGCCCAAGGTGGAACACTAGGTCGGATGAATCCCTTTCCATGTAAGTCCTCCAACTGCACTCGTAGCTCTCGAAGCTCTGCGGGAGCCATTCAATATGATGGTGTGGATATTGGGGCTATCCCAGGGTACAAGTCAATATAAAAGTCTACCTCTCTACGAGGAGGTAGTCCTGGAACGTCGTCAGGGAAAACGTCTGCATACTGATCCACCACTACAAGAAAACTAGGACTCTGCACGTCAACTGCTCCTAGGATGAGGCTAGCCAACAGATGAGTGATGGGATATCCTCTCCTCTGTGAGAGTCCATCCTATGCTGTAAAGGATCCCTTATCGCCGGTGAAGGTAAACCTGCTACTGTCGGTGAGAACACACTGCACCTTGCGCCGAATATAGTCAATTTGAGCATGGAATTTAGATAACCAATACATGCCCAAGATGACGTTGTAAGGACTCGACGCCACTACAAGAAGATCCCATCCAAATCTCTCACCTCCTAGAGTAAGATCACACTGCCGACAGCAGTGCGTAATCGTCGAGTCTTCTCCCGTAGGAGTCTCTAGCCATAAGGATCGAGCCAACGGCTCCGTCGGAATCTCCGAGCTCCGAACAAGGGCAGCGGAAATAAAGGAATGAATCGATCCTGTGTCTATAAGAACTTAAACAAGGGTGGAGTAGACACGTATTGTACCTCGAATCATCTCTAGTGCGCCATGGTCGTAGGCCTCTACTTTCTGAAGCTGATCTTGTCTCTAACTTCTAGCTCCCTATGGTCGGGGTGGACCTCCTGGTGGTGGTGGTGGTAAAGACTCAAAGCGTCGCCCACCACCTACTTCACGACCAGCTCCCCTACCTCGTCCGCCTGCTCTCGGCGGGCCGCCACGATCGACCCTCTGCCTCTGCCTGGGTGGCCCCTCAAATGTCTGTTGCTCCTCTGTACGGATGGTCGGGCAGTCACGAGCCATGTGGCCCTGCCCGCCGCATACATAGCACTCCCTGCTCCTCGGAAGGCTGGCTCTGCGCCCTGTGCCCCGCACCTCTGAGCCATTGTCCTGAGGTCGTCTTCCTGATGGTCCAGTCCACCTGGACCCCTATGATGTCCGTCGACTGCTAGCTGCAGATGAATCTGCTACATGCCGCCCTATGGTGGGTCTCGTTGCTGGTGTAGGCTAAGAAAGAAAGCTCTCAATGAGAAGGGCTCGCTCCAGTACTCCTGCCTGCATCAGAATGCTGAGGGAGATCACTGATGCCCTGATCTCATGCCTCAGTCCCTGCTCGAAGGTCCAGGCCCAGAAGAATGGGTCCCATACCATATCCATCGAATAGCGTGAGAGATCGGTAAATCTCACAGAGTACTAGGAGACCATCATGCTGCCCTACCAC
The DNA here is from genome assembly GCA_963277665.1 of Viscum album. Taxonomy (NCBI): domain Eukaryota; kingdom Viridiplantae; phylum Streptophyta; class Magnoliopsida; order Santalales; family Viscaceae; genus Viscum; species Viscum album. The sequence continues at coordinate 1,931,573,157 of OY728123.1, forward strand.
AGCTGTAGAAGCTCCTGAATGCGCACCGCACGAAGGGTGGTTGAGAAGAACTCCGAACGGAAGAGGCTCTCAAAGTCTGTCCAGAGGAGTTATGCCTCGTCGTGCACCTGGAGCATCAGGCTCCACCATCTGCCTGCTAACGCGTGTAGGAGGCTCGCTGCGAGGATCACCATGAGGTCAGCTGGTGTCCCCAATTACCTGAAAACTCGAAAAACCGCCTCTACCCAATCCTCGGTTGCCTGAGGGTCCGTATCCCCGCGGAACCTGGGCGATCTCTGTCGTTGAAAGTCAAGAAGTGCACTAAGGTGACGTGCACTCTCAGCGGCTGGGGCTGGTGGAATCGGTGGCTCGACGGTTAGTGGTACCGCCAGTGCCTCCGCTGAAAATGGGACCTGCACTAAGGCCTCGTCGCTCGGTGGGATGTCGTCTCGCACAAAGCATGGAACCCTAGCTGGCTGCCATTGTGGGGCCATCTTGAAAAAAAAACAGGTGTGCCACAGTCAAAACAATATACCTGGGGAGCTGTCATAAATTAATCACAAAGAAAACTTTTGAAACACACATGCAATCAATTGTTTCGTGCATTGGGTCGAAAATTAGAAGTCAGGGTCCTGGCGTATTGATACGTCAGCCACCGCACCAACACTGGACTCCCTGGACTGATAACCACACTCAGTACCCTTAACACTACTGCTTCACATAGAAGAAAGATCAGAGTCCTGAGTTCTGTTTCATAACCAAACTACTTTGATACCAATTTTTCATGACCCGTCCTCGGGGCCCATGTCGTGACTACCCCAAGCCCGCCTCCCATAGGCCAGGGGCTGGTGACTAGAAACAACGGCATAAACCCCATCAAAAGGGAAGGAATTGCCTTTATAAAGTAAACAAACACCACAGAGTAAGGCAACAGAAGTAAACACTAACTAAAACTGGGTACAAAAGTAAGTGCAGAACGTAAATGAGCCAGAATACAAACCCAAACTAAAAGTAAGGTATAACTGAAAATAAAGTACAACAACTGAAAGTAAAGCAGCAATGTCGAGCCGTCCACTGGAAGTGACACCTCAATGGTGGGTACAGATAGTCACCTCAGCTCCTCGGTTCCAGCCTTTTGCTTCATGTACGTCCTGCCCAGTGGTCCACCTCTAGGTACCGACAGCTCGACTAGCCTCAACCACGATCAGTGTTGTTTGTCGCCTGCATCCAACACAATGTAGTGTGGGAATAGCCCGTGCAGGGGTGAGTATATGCTACTCAGTAAGGACCCCGAGACCCCCGAAGGTCTCCCAGAATCCACAAAGGATAATCCACAAAGGAAAGATACAATCATGAAGTAACAACCAACACAACTTAGGTATATGACCATACATATACCTAAGTCATCAATTCCCAATCGACTCCAACATCCGAGCCCAAGTTTGATCACGTCCACATAGGATAGTACAACCCAATCCACATAGGAAAGCACAACACAATCCACATAGGAAAGCAAGTCAATCATATAGAAGATACTGATTGAAAGTCAAGACTCAACTCACACAGGTATACTTCTTCATAAGGTGATAGAGATGATCAGATAAAGCCACTGATTCATCTATGCTGGGACCCACGTAGGATACTAAACCAGCTAAGCTGTCGGACCCACATAGAATACAGACCAGCTACTCTGCCAGACCCATGTAGGATAGCAAGAAAAAAGTCATTGGCGTCGAGCCCATGGATGATTTCAGTACGATCTTCATTTCTACCGAACCCACAGAGGATTTCAGTGAAGTCTTCATTACCGTCGAACCCACAGAGGATTTCAGTATGGTCTTCATCGCTGCCGAACCCACATAGGATTTCAGGGAAATCTTCATCACCGTCGAACCCATGGAGGATATCAGTACGGTCTTCATCACTACCGAAACCACATAGGATTTCAGTGCAGTCTTCATTGCCATCAAAACCACGGAGGATTTCAGTACAGTCTTCATCACTGTCGAACCCACGTAGGATTTCAGTGCAGTCTTCATTATCGCAGCCAGCTCTAGGGTTCCCGCACATAGCATGCTCGATTCCGGGAGGGTCCGCACCAAAAGCCAAGGGGGATGATAAATCAACTGAAACTTATTCAGGAGTTGATGTATCCCCAAAGTTATGTCTCATCAAGAGGAACTCAATGTGTCTGACGACGCGTCAATCGGACGCCCAGTCTGAGAGTTATTGGCCTTTTACTTCCAGGGCCCGGTTGGTTTTTAAGTCAAAACCAACCCGACCGCACTCCAACTATGTCCAAAACTTGAGCAGAGTAATCCAAATGGTCCGTCTCACTAAGAGGAATCCAACAAAGTTGACGACACGTCAATCGGACGTCCGGAGCTCATGTTATAAGTGTTTCCGTTTCGAGGGCCTGGTTGGTTTCGTGTTAGAACCAACCCGGACGTACCCAAACCTCTTCTAAACCTTGAGTGTAATATACCAAAACGACCACCTCGTTCCAAGGATCTCCACGCAACTGACGGTACATCGATCAGAGGTCCGTAGCCCACGATATGGGAAAAAGAACGAACCTATCCGGTTTAGGGGGTTTTGGGCCCGGATCGACCCGGCCTGAGACCTCCTGAGTCGGCCCGAACCGGGTCGACCCGACCTGGGTCCGGGTCTGGCCGGTTAGGGAACGACCCGGCCCGGTGGGCGCGGCCCGGCCCAACCGGCGTGCCCCGGCCCGGCCTGGGCGGTCGGTTGGCCCAGCGCGGGCGCGCCCCACACGGCCAGCTTGGGCGTGCCATTGCAGAAGGGGGGGGGGGGTGCAGCTGCCCCTCTTGATTGAAGATGCAGCCCCCACGTGGGGGGCTGCTCCCTTCGGCCAGCGGACGCGGCGCTGGGTGCCGTGTCTCCCCCGGGTCCAGCGCGGCTGCGGGACTGGTTGCCTGCCGCCGCGGCTTCAGTCGCGACAGTCCCTCCTGGCGGCGCACCGGGATGCCGCCACCTCCATGCAGCCGGCTGGTGCCGGCCACTGCCTCTGTCCACCAGCGCCACTACGCCGGCGACCCGCACTGCTGGTGAAGTCCGCGGGCCACCAGAGTTGCTCCGGTGGTCCGTTTTCAATTCCGTCTGCGCCGATGTTCATCTCAGGTCCCGTACTTTACTGCAGAATCATCAAACCGCCTCTGTGGCCCGTTCCGTCATCGCCCGTCGATCCGCCGTCAAATAAACAATCTGCGGAGTCTTTGAATCGCCTCAATGGCACGGCGCAACGACACCGTGCTTCTTCACCCGTTATCCATTGTTTCCGCGTGGTGCCATTGCACCGCGCCGCCTTTGCTTTTACCACAACAAGTACAATCATCAAAAGGGGAGGAGGGACAGCCGTGTTCGTGCGGTCCGACCTCCTCCCGTTATTACGATAACAGGAATCCCAAATAGAACTCGATGAACGGAAAAAAAAATTATTCACGGGCAAAAAAATTAACCCCTACCTCGATGAAGTCGTCGAACAAGGTTTGTCATGGGAAAGAGATATCGTGGAAGACGACATCACGGAAGGAGGATCGTCGGCGTCGAGGTACACGGTGTCACGTCGTCTATCTCCGAGGATTCGACATTCTTCGTCGTCCTTCGTCGGAGGCCGACGTTCTTCGTCGGCGACAATGCGTTCTTCGTATTCTTCAAGGAGGAAGAAGAGGATCCCACAACTTTAGGAATTCCTTTCCAATCCCTCTCGCACAATGAAGCAACAAATAATAAAATAAGGTGTTGCCTTATTTTATTACTCTTGCAAACTGTTTTTGAAAAAAAAAATTAAACCACGATTTAATTAACATGCGTTGACCAATTAATGAGGCGTTTAATAATCCAATTAAACGCGAGAGTTGACTTGGAGTTTAAAAAAAGGGGGTGCGGGTGAGTTACCAAAATAAATGCTCGTGGGAGGTGAAAAGGAAAATAAAGTGGGTGGGGCTCGTGTGGGCCCCACCTCACTAATATCCTACCTAGGAGTTAGGGTATTATTGGGTCCCACTCCAACCACCAAGCCTAGGTTACCATTTCATAGAATAAAAATAAAATTTTAGCACAATATTTTATTTTTATTCTTTAGTTAACCCAAAAAAAATTAATAACCTCACCCGAGAAAATGCAAGTTTAGAAGAGGTGTTCTTAAATAATTACCGGAGTTGCGGTTCCATCGGTGCCCTCAGATTTCGATTCCGAGCACCCATTCAAAAGTTAGGAAAAACTGCTCATTCGTTCACTGAACGTACCCGAGCTAAACTTCAGAAATTGATTCTGGGCACACCGGGCCTCAGAATCAGGTGCCATTAGAAACTGATTTCTTTTAAAATCCCAAAAAAAAATAAGAGAAAAAAAATTTCCCTTGAATTTTACGGGTCATTACAGATGATATGAGAGGTGGAGTCGGTGGTAGATTTCCCCCCAACTCAGGGGGGATGGGTTCTACACTAGATGGTTGCTATAGTATATTCTACTATAGTCTGTTTGATAAGGTGATACTATGCTCATTTATGATATGGGTGAAGTGGTAGACCATAACGGGAGTTAGTTTCATTGTGAAGCTGTTGGGTTGATCACAAATTTAGATTTCGTGTTGGAAATTTATTCCTGTTGATTTGATCAGACCAATTGAAAGACCTATTTTCTATCCTATCCCTCCATTCCTGATGTCTTTGCACCAGTGAAGTGGGAGAATTTCATTATTGTGACTAGCTGGCTCAGGCGTTACTCGATCCTCTGATTTCACAGGAGTCTATGAAATTATAGGAAATCGTATCTGTGTGAATCTTTAATCCTATGAATATAGTGAAGTGAATACACTACATATTTCACCCATCCTTGTATATATATGTCTGATTATGCTCTATAAATCTGTTGGTAGAGAGTTTTCAGGATACATAGATAGACAATACATAGGTATTTTTTATGCACCTCAATTCCTAGGTTCCAGGCTATAGAAAAAAAGAGTGTATTTATGGTTTGAAGTTAATAATCATATCATTGATAAGAGTGATGTCTAGCCTTTATTCATTGATGAGTAGCCTGTATATTTTTGTTTTTTGACAGGGTATTCAATCCTTCTCCATCTCTTTTGGCCCCTAATAGTCAGAAGTGGTGATTGGAAAACACATGGTGGGGATTTTTATTCCAAATAACCCTCTCCATACTTCAATTTTAGTCTCTTATTCATCATAATTAAATGCCTCCATATAGTCGTAACATATAATGTGCTTCTCGGGTTCACCTGCTAAATAGAGTAGAGTGTTTCTGGATGTTGATAGGGAAATACATAGAGTTGAACCCGATTTTTTTAGAACCTCTCTATAGAAATGTGTATGCATTTTTATCTCCTCTCTGTATAAATATTTTTGGGAAAGGGGAGGTTTTACTTGTTTGTGGGAGACAAACATATTGGGAGTATCACCATGGTGGATATTAGGTGTAGAGTCCCTACAATCCATATCCATAATACCATGAAGAGAACTATTATAGTAATGATCACCTTCTGCTTATGTTGAAGAGTCAACGGACCCTTGGGGCATTGGTAATGTGTATCAAATTACCTCAAGGAACATGAATTGACCAGATCATCGATATGATACTCATTATATATAATTTTTGTAATATTCCTAACATACTATTGTAATTTTGAAAGAATATGATCCTATTATAAGACAATCATCGGACTCTTTTGATAACCATGAATATGGGTAGGGATATGCATCTCCCTCTTTCTTGCTGTAGGAATAACATTGTAGACTAGTTCTGAGTGAGCAGGGATATGAGCCGTCTCACTGGCTTCCCCCAAAATATGCCAGTAGGCTTTATCGGTGTAAGTAGGGATAAGAGCTCAATCTCGGTTATCCAGATCATTCCGCACCTGACATGAATTCCTTGTTTCCTATACATGGGTGTCATAGGTGGAAATGTGTTGGGTGGTACCCTCTATAGGCGACTCAAGGGTACCATCGGTATGGTGATGATGATGGATGTCGAAATATTACTTCATTGAGGCTCCTCAACCAGAAGGGATTCATAACTAACTCCTTTTCCACCTTTATTATATATGGAAGGTGGTGATTTCCATGCTCTAGAGATAAAATTATGAAGTAGTTGGTGGTGAAAATGAGTGTCAATGGCTTTACTTCATATTTTTTAGATGATGGAGACATGTTAGTTTCGGTGTTTGGAGACCCTCATAGGAAGCATCAAGGATCAATATTGCATGATATCAATGGTATTCCCAGACCACTTCTTTATCCACCTAACACTGAAGGTGTTAGGTGGGTGAGGTCATTCTGAGACCTGAATGGGTTTCCATTGTAGTTTATTTTCCAGAACGATCATTGGATGAAAATATGGTCTCATTTAAGGAGTTCTTTGTGAGATAAGTTTCTACAATCATTAATACAACAATGAGAAGTTTTCCTGATCATTTCATCATCGAAGGGATAAATCGTTCTCAATCATATAAGCATGGCTAACCCAATTGTCCTTTCTTATTCCCGATCTGACCATTCTACTTGTGTGGAAATATCACCATGAGGATGGACTTATTTCATGAGAACACCGACTACAGAGAATGAACAAGTTATTTTAATAATTTTAAAAATTCATGTTAGGTTTCTATTTTTTTGTTTTGGATATGCGTACAAAATTTCCAAAGACATGGTAAACTGATCATTTTTCTATTGAGAGGTTCACATCTGGTTTAATATTTTTGTTTCGTCTAAAGATCACATGTATGGAGATAAAAAATTTGTCCAATGATTTTATTATGGGGTGGGGGGAGTTATGTATGTATAATGATTCATGTTGGTTTCACTATTCATTATTATCTTTCATATAAACTCTTAATGGTTCCCACATCTATAACTGTGTATAGACCTTCTTTCTAAAGGAAGACGATCAGTTGGGGTTTCAAACCCAATGTCACTTAGGAATTCACATTGGTCAAGAGGATAGGAGTTTGGGCTCACCACACCCTTTTGGGGGAAATTTTTCCTACCCCATGACTCTCTTATATAATTAATATATGTTAAAAAATCTCTTACTAATCATAATATAGAACTAGCTACCCCAAAAATATGATAATAGGTTAAATCCTTTTATATGTAAAGGGAAATCTACTAGTGAGTCCATGTATATTTATCTAATGTTCTTCATCAAATTCCCAATAATAGGTAGATGATTATATTCTGAAACTACATAATAATGAAATTCATAATATACTATCATCCAAGGAGGCGATTAATATTTGAAGGATGTGATTGAGCCATTACGAGGTGTCTTACGTATTCTGTCTATAAATGTAATGAAAACCCACATAGTTTATTAAACCCATAAAATTAAGCACAATAAAGAATATACATATATGACAGAATTGAGGATTTTTGAGATTGATCCTTAGGAAGGAAACCAACATATCCTAGTCATATTAGGATTTAGAGTCATCGTGGTTTGATCATTCCCTTAGGACTCTCCCCAAGGTTGATCCATTATATAAAGGCACCCATATCCTAAAACATATTGATGATTAAACACTCAGGGATCCATGGAGGGGGTAGATTCATGATGTGAATCAAATAATTACTAAAAATCACTAAACTCACGTGATCTATGCTCAGTGTGATAAAGAAGGAATAAGAAGAAATCAATCACATTAGATATAGATGTGGGACTTATGTGATGGTATAACCCTTTAGTTGTTTAATATGGTTCTTGATCCTTAATAAAGTGTCCTGCAAATCCTGGTTATGGAAGGAATCTGAGTTATCATAATTTATTGGCATTCCTGATCTACTGGTAGATGAGGAAGAGTTATTATACCATGGTAATGATTGGGTACTTATAGTTTGAATGTCAGATACACGGTGGGACTTACACCAAGGTGGATTCCTATTTGAGTTCATGAATTGGGAATACATCCAACATATCCTAGTTATGAAAGGAATTTGAGTTACCATATGTAAATTTATCGGGGATGACACTCTAGGGTTTCCCCAATATAGGGATAGTTATATCATGCCACTAAATTAGGCTTACAAACCGAAGCCTCCCTAATATGGGGGCAGTCATATGATTCCATTGATCAAGGATTACACACTAAGGTCACTCTAATATGGGGATGGTTATATCATGTAACTAATCACGTCTTTCATGCTATGGCCACCCTAATATATCCACTGGACAAGGTTATCTTATCTTGGGATGTTTGTTTGACACAACTAGATTGTAAGCCTAACATGTCTGATTGCCTACCTAAATGTCTAAGGATATCTGCACATGTCCTAGATTCAGGGAGTAATTTCTTGAAGTCAATTACATGATATTTTTTGAGTCACCCATATGGAATCACATATACTGGTTGGCATGTCAGGAGGACATCACATTATCAAGGTTTCCATATCCAGATGTTTTTTCAAGATCTAGATGACTTGTCTGGAGGACATTGCAAGATCATGTCTGACATGTATGGAGTGTGTCCACTGACATGGATGAAATTTATATACGGAACTACATGATCAAGGATGTGAAGTCTTTGTGACATTTAAATAATTTCTTGAAACGTCCTAGTATCACTGTGATACCCAGTTACCATATCCCAGGGTCGCCACATGATTAGGGGTGACATATCCCGAGGTAATCGCAAGGATTGGATGGAAATCCAGGATGAATTCATGATACTTGTATATAATTCTTGGAGTGAGTAATGTGACTTTCATGACATGTATGAATTACATCACTTGATCTATATAGTATTTCAAGGAAGCATCAAATGCTATGGGCGACATGTCCTAGTTATGTCGTCTAATATGGGTTGGTCATCTGAAGTGAATGAGTATTAATGAATATATCTCCACATTATTCTCTTACATTTTAAATTTATTCCGGAAATTATTTATTATGTTCCTTATATTTTTCTAGTGTTCACATATTTTATGTTTCATGTGACCCATCCATCATGCGGGACCTCCTTCATATGTTCCATCTGCTACACCGAAAGTCTTTTATGTGATCTCAAGTGATCACACAAAGTGCCTATAAATTCCTCGTTGTCCCTTAAGTTGTTATGAATATTTTATATAGTGTAAAACCTTTTTTATATCATTATTGGATGATCTGATAATTCCCATCATCCACTCATGTATACTATTGATCATAGATTCCTGGATGCATGGATACATGATGGGTTTTTATGTTGGGGGGGGGACTTATAGGGCTCAACCCTAGATTATATGCCACCTTACATGGAATGTATTTTTCAGATTTGGGATGGAGTCAATGAAGGTATTTTGTTTCATGCGGTTCACAACATCAAGTCATGGGTCATCCAAGGGTCATCACATGATTTTAAGTGACCACAAGTACATCCCCTCAGTACACATTTATTGAATTTTGGATGATCAATGGGTTCTTTACTAACTATGTACACATGACAAGGAGGTTGTATGGGGTTAGTCCAACAAAAATAAGAACTTTCTAAAAATTTTGATGCCTTTGGAAAGGCCTTCACCTGATAAAAAACAACTCATCTAGAGTTCTCCATGATACACAAGAGACTTTTTTGGTGTCACTCACGAGATCGAGGAAACATACTGAGAGGGTAGCTACGGAATAATTTTGAAATTTTGAGGGGTACTCTAAGGGGTCTATGGTTATCACTAAGGATTTATAACCCCTTTCGTGTGATGAACAATGTGTCTTTGATTTATTAAAATCATATGTCTTTTCCATTTTTTCATTCTTTATTCTTCAAGGATAAGAGATCTCGAATTTTTGTGTGGGTGTTTTCAAATAAAATCACCCTCTTTGTCTGAAATGTGCTGTGTGAACAATAATGGGTCATTTGGTGATGTGTAAGTATTTCAATAGACACCTCATCAGCTTGCCTATGGAGTCGAATGGGCATCATAGTGTCGAAAGGAAATGTCTGAGACCCTTCAGATGATGAAGGTGAAATGTCATCTAGTTCATGCATGGTGAGGCAAACATGTCACTAGAGAATTTTCGAGTCTTTCCAACCATATAATCACATAAAAATAATTTCAACTTGAAGAAAATGATTTTGGATTATTTTTTTATCCTTCTTAGAAGGATTAGATAACTATGAGGAACCTACTGATTGACATGTGACATGATCATAAGAGCCTGTCTAGAAGCCTCAGCCTGATCAGTGAGTGTAGTATATAGTTTTTAAAATAAAAAATTTCCATTTTACAATACATATAGGTAAATTTTTAAATGTATTGATGATTAAGGTCTTTCCATCCTACAACGTATCATGCTAGAATGATGGTGTACCAATGGTTGGTCCTATTAGAGTCAGTACAAAACACCTTAGCTTGGTCGCCTCCTTATGATCTCAAGGGCCCATCATTGGACCATATCAGAACATAATGCAAGTAAGATTATTTTCTAAATCTACTAATATGTAAAATGATGAGATGGTAGGATTTACAAAATTGGATGAAGTAAATGTTTCATACACCAATTTTTTAAACAACTTATTCTCCGAATTCACATGTAATAAAACTCCTGATTTTATTAAACATTAATTCATGATTTTTTAAATAGAAATACACATAATAAAACTTGTAATATTATGATTTATAGTGTATTTGGGTAGTTAGATACATTACATAACAACTAAAAATAGGGGTTACATAAGCTTTATTGAAAACTTTCATAACACGCTCCTATTATTCAATCTTTCTTAAATCTTCCAAGTATAACTTGGGATATACATAATAAAGTAATGAGCTATAAATTCAAATAAGTGAATAAAAAATGAAATAAATATGTATTTATTACATTTTAGACAATAATATTTTTCATGGGGGAAAAATGGGTGAAATTTATAAACATGAACATTGAGGATTGATATTTCATGATAACATAAATGAAACATAAGAATGTGAAACAAGCTTTAAACAATAAATAATAAACAAAATTTAGGGGTATATACCAAGAAATCACAACTAAAAGTTCTTAGGATAATCTCCCATGTACCATACATGGCATAACAGGGGACTAAAACATTACCCATTGTAGTGGAACACTATCTGGGCACAACCATTATAATCATATCATGTACATTTATAAGTGTTACAATTAGAACACATAATGAAATAAAATATTTAATCACATTTAATCCCATGATAATGGAATAAAGATTAAATAAATGTAATTCTATAACAAAAAAAGTATATGTTTATAAAGGTGAACACCCTTGTTAGGAAATGGGTATTGACATTCACTATACAATTATTTCACATGGAAAATCAGAGTGAAAATTGGGAAACCTATTAGGGGAACATAAATGTTCATTGGAAAGGTTAATGAGAATTAAATGGTTATATCATCATTTAGGATTCATAATTGAGGTAAGGGTAAATGTAAAAACATATAGAAACATTTGGAATGGGATATACAAGGCATAAAATAATGAATATGCATGAATTAAGTGGAGAAGTAGAGGATCCCTTTCCTTGAGAGTGTGATTCCAAAAGCATGGGAGATTCTTGAGAGCTTGGGTACACATTTAGAGGACTCTAGAGTGGGTAATTATGAGTAAGTACATGATCCAATGTCTTTTATTGAATATTAATGTGATCTTTGATAAGTTTATATTGGAAAAGAGAGGGAAGTTATTTATTATTTCCCAAACATTGGTTTTGGACTCTATACAATAATGTAATCAAAACCAAAAACCATAAAATGGTATTTTAGAATAACTTCTAAATATCATATTGGTTTAAATTATTTTATAAGGCCATGTTATAAACTTATTAAAATATTACCCTTGGTGATGTGTAAGTGAGTCGTGTTCTTAAGGAAATGGTTTTAAAAATGTAAAATATTATATAGGTTGTGGAGGATTCATAAATCATTTATAAAATTTATAAATTAACCTCAAATATACATTAATTTTAATGTGAAACATTTATATGGTCATGGATACCTTTTATAGAATTTATTACTTTAATTTTGGGTCAATATTATGTCATAATACAAACAACATATTTGTAACGTATTTAACTTTTACCTAGAAATTCGAATATCTCATAAAATTATGAAAAATAAAGAATTGGATAATTTCAAAGTTCTAATTCCAAAAATAATATTTATTTTATAAAAATAATGTTCTATGTATTTGAATTTGTTTAAATAAAATTAATATTTATTGAGAATACTGTGTTTTTTAAACATAATAGTTTTCAAAATCCTATAAAAATTACATTTTACATCATAAAAATCATATAATAATTTACATTTAATAATAAATATTTAATAAAATTTTATTGAAAAATTATTTATTTAAAAAATCCATAATTTATTAAAATATATGTCTTAATTAAAATTTAATATAACAAAAAAATACAATTTAGGTTTTATCTAATCAAAATATAAATCATTTATAAATTAACAAAAATAAGAATAATAATTATTCATCATTATATAAAAAATAATATTCATATTATTAGGGTATTGATACATATCCCTTTATTACACTAGAAAATTCCCTATGGGTTGTGTGTATGATGATGATATTTTCATGGGTGGGTTCGGTGTACATGCCTTGGGATGTGATCTCTAAGAGCTTAAATTTCTCGAGTAAATGGTTTTTCTCATGATTTAGTCATTAGATATTGGCCTGGGATTGGTCAATGGATAATACTAGGGATTCAATCTCTCATATAATCTCTGCTAAATGAGATTCATAGGGTACACTTCATATAGTCGAGGTGATCACTTCCTTTGTCTGTGTCAACTAGAATTATCAAAACTCTATATTTATACTAATCATACGACCAACTTTCAAAGAATATATTAACAATATTTTTGATGTATAATGAAATTTAAAATCATATAGGATATAATAAAACAAATTAATTACATGTGTTTCTTATATCAAGAATATAAAATATAATTAGATAATAAATAAAATGTTTTTATAAAAGTTTGGGTCTTTAAATTATACCCCTTTTAATAAAAGTTTCCCTTGAAAATTTCATTTCACACACTAAAAAATATGAGGGAAATTCTGCTTCATCAACTCCCCCAGTTCCCATGACACTTTTTCAAACATTTGAATTCTCCATCGTACTTTCACCAGGTGCATTGTTTTATTTTATAGAAATTTATCTCTATCATCAAAGATATTTATCGGATAATCCACACTTAAAATATCATTCTCCAATGGTACCACCTATGGATTTAGTACATGTAAGGGGTCTATCATATACTTCCTCAAGAGTGATACATGGAAGATATAATGTACTAGAGATATGTTAGGTGGGAGTGGCAGCCGATAATACACCACTCCAATGAGATCAAGGATCTCAAAGGGACTAATGAATCTTGGAAAAATCATTCCCTTATTCCCAAAGATCATTATTTTATTCCTTTAAGATATGTGGAGGAATAAATTATCTCCAAAATCAAACTCCAGGTCTCATTGAACATTTTCAATACAGCAATTCTATCATCTTTGAGTATCCCTAATGTTCTATTGAATGGTATTGACCTTTTCAACCATTTTCCCAACCATTTCAGGACACATCCATCTGTGTACACCAATTTCATCCCATAATGACGGGTTTCTACACCTTTTACCATAAAGGTATTTGTATTGTGCCATTTTGATACTTTAGTGAAAACTATTATTCTATGAGAACTCGACTAGAGTAAGATGTGGATCCCTTCCTTATTTGAAGTCCATATAGCATGCTATCAATATATCCTTGAGTATTTTTATTGTTAGATAAACTTTTCCATCAGTTTTAGGGCGATAAACCATTTGTTTTTTCAACTCATCATATATAGCATGTTTGAGACTCTTCTATAATTTTGAGGTAAATCATTCTTATCGATTATATAAAATTGATAGTGGTGTTCCATGCATCCTCACCACTTATCTAATGTCAATTCCTTTATGTTGATTGAGTGATAAGTACTCTGAAATTGAAATGAAGTGTGATGTATTATTATTTTAACACCCAAAACCCACATTGTATTTTTTTCTACATGATACATTTATAAGACCATTTAAAAATTCCATTGTTATGTTTTCCCATTTCCAATTGGTATGGGTGATGGTTGCATAATCTCCTTGTAATTTTTTTCCATTAAACCTTCACTTATTGATATAAAAGTCACCTTGTTGTATATTATGATATTTATATCCCCTTATTCATATTTTCCCATGTATTGTTCTCTTAGAGATCTCTATACATGTTTTTTCTCCATGTATAGTTCAAGAATTTTGAACTTTGTTCAACATCCAATATCTCCTTATTTTACTTAGGATTTGATGGTATACATAGTCATGATGAAAGTCATTCAAATACTTCATCAATAATTTTAAACTATGAAGAATTCAATTTTCTTATAGATTCCACCTTATTCTGAATACCGAAACTATCTATTTTTCAATATTTTCTGTTCTATAGAAGAGATGGTTGAGTAATCATTTGTGAATGTGTTGATGATGTTTATTTCTTTATGATTCCCATGTCCATACATTTAAAGTTTAAGAATATAGTATGCTTCTCAATTCTCATTAATGATAAAATTGTTGGATCATTTCTACTAAAAGTGTCTGCCACTTTTTTTCTCTATATGGAAGTGGATTGAGAAGTCATAGTCCTTAATAACCTCTAACCATCTTATTTGGTGCACATTCATATCTTTCTTGGTGAATATATACTTAAGGCCCATATTATCATTATATATTTCCCAATTCACCCCAAAGAGATAATGATGCTAGATTTTCAACACGAATATAAATTCAGTAATCTACAACTCATGTTTTATGTAGTTATGTTAATAAAATTTCAATTTCTTTGAGGCATAGTCTATCACCTTCTCATTTTTCATTAGTACATAGACCAATCCCTTCTATGAAGAATCATTTTTTTCCACTAAAAATTCTCCACTTGTGGGTAGCTTGTGTTTAGGAAAAATGATAAGCCTCATTTTAAACTCCCTGAAGATCCCTTAACGTTCATCATCCTAATCAAACATGACCCCATTCTGAGTTATCTTTGTTATAGGGTTTGAAAATCGTAAGAATTACCTCCCAAATCGATTATATTACCCAATTAATCCAAGGAAAATACATATTTCTTTCACAATGACTAGTATTAGAAAAACAAAAATTTCATTTATCTTTGAAGGGTCTATACATATCCCATTACCTATGATGATATACCCCAATATTTAGAATTTCTTCAAATAGAACTCACATTTTTTGTAATTTTCATAAATATTATCTTTTCATAAGTTCATTAGAACAATTCTCAAATACTCATCATGATCCTTCTTACTTTTGGATTAAATTAGAATATCATATATATATATACTAACACAATCTTGTAAAGGTAATATATAAAAAAACTATTCATGAAGTCCATGAATATTTATAGATAATTAGTGAGAAAAATGAAATTACTATGAACTAATTGTTCCCGTACCTTGTAGAAAATCATTCTTGGGGTCATCCTCCTTCATCAACCTTATTTTATAATACCATAATCGAAGATCCACATTAGAAATGTGTCTGGATCCTTGTAGCTGATCGAACAAGTCAAAAAATCAATGATATAAGATACATGTTCTTCATATTGATATTTTTTAGCTCATGATAACGAATGAATTGTTGCATTAACCCATTATTTTTCTTCATGAAGAGGATTGGTGCACCCCATGGCGAAGAACTTGGGAATATGAACCCTTTATCCATAATCTCTTATAGTTGTTTCTTTTTATCCTCATGAACCACAACAACTTTTCTATACAAAGTCTTAGATAATGTTAATGGCCTATGTATAAGGTTTATTAAAAATTAATCATCTCATCTTGGAGGAAGTACATAAAATTATTCGGGAAGTACATCATCAAATTCCATTACAGTGGGAATGTATTCATGGATGATATTTTACTTAAAATAAATAATTTAAGCAAGATATTATTTCTTATAGGGAAATAATATCAATTATTGATATTTTAGTTCAATATATGATTTATCCACCTCATTTCACTTGTACATATGGGAGAACGATTCATAATATAGAGAGTGATTTCCTTCTCATGGAAATTTGTGTTGGATCTCTATAAAAAAAGTCGATCAATACCTATAATTGCATAAAATTCCACAAGAGTGAGTATCACCTAGTTATTTGGGAATTTCAACCCAAAATTTTGACTAGGGAGGAGTTATATACTGGGAATGCAATATTTTTCTGATTTTCTATTTTCACCGACAACTTTATTTTGATGATTTATGGCGGTGGTTAAAGAGTTGTACTAAATTTGAATGATATGAAGGAATGTGTAGAACTTAAATCTAAAAGTATGTTTTACATTTGTAAATGAATTACTAATGTACCTATCACCACTGTGTTGTTGCCCCCTTAGTGGATGTGGTTGAATATGCTTTCCATTACTTCCATGGTGGTTGTTGGAATTTATTTTATCTCAAAACACATGTCCTAGTGTAATGGTTTTCATAGTTTTTTATTTATTGAAGTTGAAAAAATATACAATAGGATGAGGGTATTATGTAGAATTCCTTTATTCCATTTTAGTTGTTTCTACCATCAGAAATCACTAACTATGTTCCCTTCCATTATACACGTAAAGAATTTTGTCACCCCTTAGGTAATTTTTAGGCTTCTTCTTTCCACAGTTTATACAAGTGGAATGTTAAAATTTCTTTTTAACATTAGATATAACTATAACACCACCAAAATTAAACTCTACATTCCACTTCTTATCCTATCAAGATCCTTGAGATTCACTGATCTCCATTTTAAATTTTAGGGTATAACAGAAAATTTCCTTATAGCTATCAAAGTCTCAGAATACTAGGGATTTTTGTAAAATTGATTTTAGGCCGCAAAGAAGTGGTCAAATTTTCATTAATGAGTAAATACAAATCTAGTGTCCCACCACACAAGTATTGTAATGTTTTACTCATAGGCCTCGATGGATTAATTTTTATTATTTTTTTGGGAAACAAAATCACTTTCCATTTTAATTTGGAGAATGCGAGGAAAATATTTTTCAAAAACCATTTTCTGGTATTCCTTCAACCTAATTTTTTGGATATATTCCTCAATATTTCTATTCTGGATCAATATACACCATTGATCAGCTTCTCCCTCCATATGATAAATACCCGTTATAGCCTTCTCTTATTCGAAACATTTAAGGATGAAGAAGATATTCTCAATGGATTTGATCCATTATTTTGTGATTAATGGAACATATGTTTTATTGAATGTTGGAGGCTTGTTTCACATAAAGGTATCAATTGCATCTTGTTCTTTCATAGAGGGATTTTAACATTCCTCTAGATTCAGGTCACTATTCTGAACTTGAGTCAACTGAGAGAGTATCCTCACAAAGTTCGTGATTCCTACTCATATTGGGTTTAGCTTCTCATTTGGACAGTCACCACACATCCCTTCACATTAGGTGTTTACTCAGTTCCTCCTAATTTCAAACATTTTATATAATAAAGGGAAAATTATGGATGATTTTTTAAACCATTAAATGCATAATGGGGCACATGAGCCTCATCCCAGTTGTTTATGTATCCTTAAGTGCATCCACAAGACTCTAGTTCAAAACCAGGTAGAGGCATATTTTCGGGTACTGTAGTAGTGATGTAGCAGGTACTATAGCAGGCACTGTAGTGGAGACTGTGCACTGTGTGGGGACTGTAGCAGAAATGTACATTGTACATGTGTTGTAGCAGAACTGTACATTGTGCGATACTGTAGCAGTTACTGTAGCAGTATTGTTCAATAATGTAGCAGCTGGAACTATTCACATTGGGCCACCGGTTTGGTCTTTGAGTCCTTAAGGCTTTCAGGAAACCTATTCCTTTGGTTCAGAAGGGATTTTGGGCCACCTTTAAGGCATTCAGTCCACCTCAAGGCCTTCAGGTGACATGCAGTTTTCCCAGACACAGTAAAGAAAAGGAGAAACCCTAGAAGAGGATTTAGAGAAGGTGCACTCACCAGTGCAGGGACGAATGGATTTTTCAGAATCAGAGGTTATGAATATGCCATTAGGACTAGCCTATTCTTTCACAGGAAGCCCAGGCAGATGGCGATGCGAAGGTGGAGTGCAACTGTCATTATGTAGATGCTGGGGAGGGGCAGTTCCTTGTAGATAGTCTGGTTGAATTCCCTAAGATCTCCAGGTCATGTAATCACCATAGCTTACGAGCCATGTAATCTCTAAGCCTATGACCCTTGTAAGCATTCCCCCTCATCCCTTGAATGGGGGGTTATCCAAAATCAATAAAAATGAAGGCCTTCGGGCCATTTAGGCTATTAAATTCATAAAGGGGTATTGAATAACTTTAAAGATATAACTTATAAATGAAATTTATTCCATAACTTATGAATTTTCAAGATCCAATCTATGTTTCCCTAATATATTTACTAATAAAAATGTTTATGGGTTTTCCCCAAATAATGGTTCATAAAAATATTTTGAATATACTAAACCATATCCTTTGGGAGTGGCAAACTAGGTGTGCCACAAAGACCATTTTTGTGCACCAGTTTTCTATTGAGTCTATCCCAATAAAGAGTTTTTTGGTGTTATCCCATTATACATATTTTCCCGAGCCACATCCACTTGTAGCGTCCATATAGGTATGTGTTTTCTTTGAAACCAATTTTTCAATACTTTAAAAAAATATGGGTATTTTTTCTTATGTTAAGTCACAACCTTAAGGCTTTCTATAGAGTTTTCAAATCCTAATCTGAAAAATAAGTAAACCTCCCTTTGTGACCAACTAAGACAACAATGTTTCATTACACATTAATTCACGATTTATTACATAGGAATACACATAATAACACATAGAATATTAAGAATTATAGTGTATTTGGGTAACTAAATACAATACATAACAACATAAGAATGGGTTATATTAGCTTTACTGAAAAATTCATTAGCATGAACATAATATTCCAACATTCTAGAAACTGCATGGGATAAATTTCAGACATACATAAGAAATGGGTAAACAATAAATCCTAGTAAGGGAATAAAAAATTCATAACATGGATGTTTTATTACATGTTTTACAATAATTATTTCAATGGGACACAAATGGTGTGATTATCATAGACATCAATATTGAGGAATGGTATAACTTGATAATATAAATTAAAAATGGGAATATAGAAAAAAATTTAACATTATGTTATAAAAATAATTCATAGTTAAACAACAATAAATCATAACTTAATGTAATTATTATAACCTCCCACACACCATGCATATGGCCTCATGAGACTAAAACATTACCCAATGCAAATGGAGCACAATTTGGGTACACCCATTATAATCATATCATGTACATGCATAAGTGTTCCACATAAACATTTTAAAATAAGAAAATTTTCCTTAAAATTTAATATAAAGAGAATGTATATTTTATCAAATTAATTGGAGACCCCATTCAAAAAAGTATATGTTTATAAAGGTGAGTTCCCTTGATAGGAAATTGGTATGGGTATTTACTATACAATTATTTTTCATGGAAAATCAAAGTTAACTTTCAGTAGAATAATGGGGAAACCTAAATGTTAATAGGATGGATTCATGAGAGTGAAATGGGTCACTTATAATTTATAAATAATAAGTATAGTAAGGGGGATATGTAATAACAAATCCAAAAATTATTAATTGAAGATAAAAGGCATAAGATAACGAAGATAGATGAATAAAGAGGATAAAGAAAGGATCCCTTACCTTGAGAGGGTGATTGCAAAATATTGGGAGGAAATTATTAAGAGATTTGGGACACCTTGGGAGGATTCTAGAGAATTAAGGGGAGATTAAGGACATGCTCTATGGTTTTTGAGTGAAGATAAATCTGAACTTGAGTGGGTGTATATTGGAAAATAGAGGGAGGAGTTATTTATTAGATATCAAACATAGATTTTAGACTCTACACAATAATGTAATCAAAATAAAAAACCATAACATGGTTTTTTCTTGGGATTTATTCAAAATATTAGTGGATTTAATTATTTTATAAGATCATGGGGATAAAATTTTAAAATATTACTTATGGTGATGTTGAAGTGAGAAATATTTTTAATGAAAATATTTTAGAACCTTAAAATATAATATCAATTCTTTAGGATTCATAGAAGATTTAAAAAATTAATGAAATAACCTCAAAAGCAATTTAATTTAAAGGGGAAACATTTATTTGGTCATGGATACCTTTTATATCATTTATTACACCACTTTTTTTGGCTATTATGATGTCATAATACATATGTATATTTATACCATATTAATTTTTAACCTGAAAATTTGACCTTATAAAAAAATAATGAAAAATTAAAAATTGGATAATTTTAATGTGCTCATTCCAAAAATTATATTTATTTTATAAAAATAATTATTCAATAAATGAATTTTTAATTTTTAAACAAAATTCAAATTTATTGTGCAGGACTAGGTTTATTTGATAACAATCATTTTCAAACCATTATAAAAATTATATCTAACACCCTAAAAATTATATTATCATTTACATTTAATAATAATGGTTTAATAATATTTTAATAAAATATTATTTATTTTAATAATTAAATGATTCATGAAAAAAAATCATAATTGAAATTGAAATTTTCAGAAAATAAAATTTGAATTTTATCTTGCAAAATAAAGAGCATTCACAAAGTATCATTAATTAGAAGAAAATATATTCACTATTATATACAATATAAATATTTAAATTATTAGGGATGGAATGCATAATACTTTATTAAACCAACAAATTATTAAGGGTATATTGTGTGATAATGATATTTTAATTGGATGGTTCGACATAAATGGTTTGGGACATGATCTCAACGAGTTTGATATTTTACCATAAATGGTTTTACAAATGCTTTAGTTATTGGATCTCATATTGGGCTTGGTCAAGGATAAATCATAGTGATGTTCTCTTCCTTAAAAGCTCCTATAAATGGGCTGCAGAGGATATGATCCAACCAGTCGAGGTAATCACTTCCTTTGTCTGTGTCAATTAGATTTTTCAAAACCCGATATTTCTAATAATCATTTGATCACTATTCAAAAAACTATATTAACAACAGTTATGATTCTTAATGAACTATTAAATATGATAGGATACAATAAAACTAAATAATTGAATGTGTTTTCAATAACCATAATATGACATTTAATTAAAACACAAATGTAATTTATTTAAAAATGCTTGGGTCGTTAAAACAGGCGTGTGTCGAAGATCCATGGCTTCTATTTGAGTAGTCATGTAATCAAAAATATTGAGATTTTCTGTAGGTATTTTTTTTGAGTCACCTCCCATCTATGGGGAGTGGGTGAGGATTGATGATGTGGCCCCATTTTCATATCCACATGATTTTCGATCCATGATAATAAAGGATGATCACCCTATAAGGGGAGAGGATTTCACTATAATGGATGATATTCTTAATCATCTTCAAATTCTATATTTATATAGACCAACTACTTGGATTTGGAGTTGATCTGATGCTCAGATGCCACTCTGGAAGGTGGATCGTGTTTTTCATGATGTATGGGTGGAGGGATATTCATCTCATTATGAAGATAAAACCTATACTGAATGATTTAAATCAGTAGATCCTCATTTTTGTTTCATTGATGTTTTATCTCACTATCAAATTATTCCAACTGCTCCTTCATGGATGTAATTGAGTCTCTTATGGGTTATGATTATGATATGTACACTTATTTTCATTTATATTTTGTAGTGTTTTTTCATAGTGGTGGTAACTCAATATTCAGATTTTCGGGGTTTTGGATTCTCCACTGGTTCCACGTACGTGTAGCCTCAGTTGGTGCGTCAATATCACCCTTATATCGAAGAAAAGTTTTTGTATTATTTCCCTTTATATTTTCATGTTGATCCACATTATCTGTTTTGTTTATAGTGATGAAATCCACTGAGGTGTAGTGGGAAATAGTAGTTTTTTGATTGCTCTCAACACAATAAGGTGATTATGCACTTGTTGTAGCAGGGTCACTTTTATGACCCCTGTCCACTTTGGAGTTTTTTTCTATGAACTCTATAGGGATTAATTTCATTCAACATACATTCCTTCTATCTCAGCCAGTGAGTAGTGACCTTGAGGGAGTTTCATGTCTAGTTTTCGGAACAAGTCTTGAATACGAGAGGTTTATCATGTAACGAGAAGAACATATGGGAATTCGACAATGAATATTTACTCCCAACCAAAATATCACTGATTCCTTCCAATATGTTGATAATGATGAAAATTCCACTAGCCCTATGGAAATGTGAATATTTGGGACCTCCATTGGCACTTATTGATACTATTATTGAGGATACTATGGTTCAATATGAGGAGTTTATGGCTCATGTGACGAGGATTGAGATATAAATTCCCCACCATATTGGGATAGGGTTGATCTAGAAATTCCACTAATTTCTCCAGGATCCTCTCTGGATGTGGTGAGTCTGGTGATGATGATTGAGATAAAACTTCTCCCAGCCTAGTGTGATGGGGTTGGTTTCTAGATTCCATCAAAACACATTGAATCCTCTTTGGGATTAATACCCCAGGGGGTGTAGGTAATGGAAATATTATTTTTCCTCGAGGGTATGGGTTCTAACATAGATGAATCATATTAAAAATTCTATTATGACTCATTCAATATGGTGAAACAATGTACATGTATGATATAGGTGAAATGGAATCCCATGACGGAAGTCATTCTTTATGGGAAGTTTTCATGTGGACAACAACTTTGCCTTCCATGTCTAAAATGAGTTCCCTTTGTTTTTAGTGGCCTATTTTAATGAAATTTAGTCCATACTCTCCCATTGTTCATAATGTCTTATCATCTTTATAGTAGTGGAATTCCATTGTATTGAAAAAATGGATCGTGCATTACCTAGTCCCTTGATCTCTCATGAGGCTATGAAATTACAAGACACTATCTCTAAGGAGTTTTATTATTCTAAGGGTGTAGTGAAGTACAACAATCCACAATTTACCCATCCTTTAAAATACATACACGATGAGGCTTTGACAATATGTTACTGAAGAGTTGTGATAAAATAACATAAATCATGTTATAAATTAGCGCTGTGCATTTCCAGTTTAGTGGCCATGTATATGGAGATAGCAATCAGGATTAGATAAAAATAGAGCATGTTTATGGTTGGAAAGTGGTCCTCATACCCTATATAAGGGAGGTGTTTCGCCTTTTATCTCAAATGAGTTTTCCACACAATTTTTCATAGGTAAGAAATAAAATCCTTCTCAAGATCATCTGGGATCTCATATTCAATAGTGGTTATGGGATGATATTTTATGGCGTGTTATTTTCTAGCTAACTCCACCCCTATATCAATTATGGCTTCCTCTTAATCATAACTACATTCCTCCACATAGCCAGACCATAAAAGTAAATTCTTGGATATCCTACTTTCCATGGTGTAGGGTTTTTGGTAGTTGATAAATAACTATATATAGTTGACTTTGATGTTTTAAGCACCTCTATATACAAAGGAATCTATGATTTGAACACCTCTCTATAAAAAGGTTTTTGGGCATGGGGGTGTGGATTTCCGTATCTTATAGAGATATCTTCATAGGGAGGTTGAACAAGATGGATGGTAGGACTAGAGACCCATCATTCCATATCCAAACTTTATTAAGGAGGAATATCGAGGTAATGGATGCCTTATGTGTTTGTTGAAGATATGAATGACCCTAAAGGTGTTTTAAATATGAATCTAACATCATCAAGGACACTCAAATTGAATAGGTCAGGGGTATGAGCTACTTTCTACAACATAGCCAGAATATGATGAATTACATATTAGGGTTGTGCAAGGATATGAGGATTCTAAATTATGGATGTTGAAATATGCTGACAAACGTATTGTTTTTTATTATATTAAAATATTTCATTGAATCTACTAGAGGATGTTGGTGAGCATATGTACTATTGGGAAGAGTATGAGCCTGCCTGTGGGAGTTTTCTAGAATATGCCGATCAACCTACGTTAAACAAGGTATATATGCCTGATTCAAATATTCATTCCCCATAAGAATATATTTATGGACCTCCAAAATGGGATAAAGGATATGATCCTACTCTTAAATATCATCTAAATGATGATGTAATGGTAATTTGTTGGTGGAAGTATGGATATGATCCTACCTTTCGTGGGCTACTGGAAAATGACAAGTTAATCCCCAGACAAGAATATGATTTTATCTTGAGTCATGTGTCACTGTCACCTGATGGGCCCAATTGGAGTAAGGATATGATCACAATCTTGTGACTTTGGAGTTTTATGATGCACTTTTTCTAGAAGAATATGGCAATATTTCTGGTCATGTCCCTCACACATTTGGTGATACCTAGTTGGAATAGGTATATGATCCCAGTCTGAAGACTTTTGTTTATACAATAACAATTTTTTATAGGAATGTGAACCAATCCGGAGTAATTTTTCCCTCTCACTTCTTGATCCTTGGTTGGAATGAGAATTTGAGCATAGCCCGGTGGATCAACCTTTATAGGAATTTGTTGATAATCCTTCTGTAAGGGAGAAATAATGTGTGATTTATCTAGAGAATACATTTGTTCATGATTATTGGATTTCTGTGAAACCTTAAACATAGGGATTCAAATCTTCACCTTTCCCTATATTTTTACCATTTCTAGAAAATGATGGTCGTTCTCTTCATCTGTTGTTAGAATGTAGTGAGGATTTTGAAAACTGTTTTTATGAATCTAGGCCTAAAAAATTTTTGTTCCCAATTTTTATTGGAATGTATTTTTTATTTAAGTGTTGATATAAGACCAATTATATCCTCCTTGTGCCATCATAATATGTAAATGGGATTCGTGCATGGGATTTGGGATATGTGCCTCCCCAAGATTACTACAAGAATATGTTTGTATACATGCTTCGAGTGAGTAGGGATATAATCTGAATCACTTGATACTACAGATACATGACATCAGTCTTTGTCAGTGGAACTGAGTATATGATCCCTATTGTGGTTATCCAAACCTTTTTTCATCAAAAATGACTTCCTTGGTTCCCATGAATAAGATTTAGAGTTGGAAATGTGTTGTGTGGTGCTGTTAGTAGGAAACTGGGGTGAACTGGAGGGACAATGCTGGTGATGTCGGTTGAAAAGATCAATCCTTAGTGATTGATAAATTAGAATAAATCCATAGTTGACTCTTTATTCCACCTTCATTAGATAATGATGGTGGAAATTTTCACCCTATGTGATTAAGATTTAGAAGTGATTGGTGGTGGAAATGATCACCATTGTTTTCACTGAATAATTTTTTTGTATAACGAGGACTTAGAAGTTTCAATATAAGGAGACATTTTTATGTATCCTTAGGGGTTAGGAATGTACCATGTTAATGGTATTCCTAAACCAGTGTGTTTTCCACCATATGTTGAAGGTGTTAGGTAGGTGAGGTCATTATGTGATCATAAGGGTTTCATCCATAGATGATTTTCTCAAATAATAATTGGTTAAAGACATGATCTTGGAAGGGTTGGTGTCCCGAGAACCAACTGTTTTGTACTTTCATGACATGAATGTTCACTTATTATATATTGTTCTTTATTCTGCATGACTATAATATAATAATGTCCTGGAATATTTGTTGTGTTGATAAAGGTCATGAAAAATCCCCACTATGATGAGAACCAAGAAATGCTATAACATTATTCTTAAATAAATTTCAACAGTTGGATGACATACTATGATAGGATATATATTATACAGACCTTCATGTATGAGTACTCGTAAGAAGGAGAGACTCTCTCTCAAGGAGTTCACACTTGGTAATCTCCAAGATGGGAGATTATGAGAACAAACACGCCAGTAGCAATTATGCAAGTCTTGGTGTCATCAGACATTTTTATCTATGAGTGTGTGTAATGGTCCCTAGACTGGAATATTATCATTAACCCATGTCATGACTCACACACTTCGATTTACTGATGAAAATCATCACACAGAAAGTTGGTGGGAAGTAGGGTATGTTGGGTGCGTCACGAGTAACATGTTGTTAATGGATTAGTCGAAGAAGGATTTGTCCCTTCCATTTATGGAAGTTGATATCTCGGCCCTTTGATTGAAATAGAATTGTCAAATTAAATTCCATGGCCATTGTGTAAACAACGAGTTTATTTCCGGAAGTAAAAGAACGATGGATCAAGCATATAGGTTTATGACACTGCCATGAAACCTGTTTGATGAGATATCGAGACAAATGGATTAAATTACACAGTAAGCATTCGTATGAGTTGATACATCAATACAACATCAACTTATTTCTCTTGGGTGCCTTCACCGATTGCTAGACTGTAATCTTGGACTTTAGGCAAGCCCGCCTAATGGCAACGATAAAGAGGACTAGAGGGTCACACACTAAGTGTATTCATGTATCTCAAGTAGAATAAAGATTATTCCCATACGTGGTTTAATAATTATTCAAGGAAGCCTAAATCATTTTAATGATGGAGGAAAAAGGAAATGAAAAATAAGATATACACGTCGTGTATTAAAGATTACACGCCGTGTTGTTTTTCAGGGAAAATAAGTACACACCGTGTATTAATAATTACACACCGTGTAGTTTTCGTTATGGAAATGAAATGAATAAATGAAAACAAGATATACATTCCATGTACATTGAACATACACGCCATGTAGTTTTCAATGAAAAACAAGTATACACCGTGTATTTATTATTACACACCGTGTAGTTTTTCCAGTCGGGATTTTGAGGATATAATATTGTTTTAAATGATATTAATTATAATCAGCGTGGGCGCAAGTCAAGGAATTAATTATTCGACATGTGGGTTTTAAATAAGATTCAATGAAATAAATAAAATGCGTAAAATGTTTATTTATTTTCATAACTCTCCATCCTCAAACCTGATTATAAATATCCTCACAACCCCGACTCTTTTTATACACACAAGATAATCATTGTGCACAAAAACTCTAGAGAATTATTTCTAGTCCAAAAGAACCTCTTCCTCCAAGAACGCTATCAAGACCGAGAAAGATTCTCTTCCATCAGATCAAGATGATCTAAGGTGGACAACACAAGAAAAGGATTGTCAAAACTAGCACCCGGAGACTCCTTTGGCGACGTCTCGAGATACGAGGTAAACATGTGGATCACCACTAGAGGAAGTACACACATGGCTTCTGTGACACAACAACGAATCACATCAGAACGTGATCAAGAACATCAACAAAGAAAGAAAACCCAAAAGTTATTTCTTTTAAATTAATTAAATTAATTATAATCACCCTATAACGATCCTACATTGTGGTTCCGAGACTTTTCTTTTTTGGTTCATTTCTGTGATCTGATCCATGGAGAATATCATTTATCATCGTATTGATCCTGGATTGATCATCGTTAATAACAAAAATCCAAGTGGGAACACCCACCCACGTTCTTCCGCTATGCCCGGAACCTTCAAATGGTATCATAGGGAGGTTACAACATTGATTATAGTTATTTAATTTTTGTGGATAATTTAGGCATTTATATTTGATTCAATTCAAAATAAATCGTTCTATAAATCTGAATAAATGGGATCTGTTCTTCATCCTTCGTTTCTCGATTCATATCACATAAATGTCCTTCTAATTTTAATTTTGATTAAAATAAAAACGAGGAACTCATCCGGAGGAGCTGCTTTTTCTGTTTGTACAACACAGGATTGAAGTGTGTGTAATTAAAACTATATATCGTGTACTTAGGTTCAACAAACCAACACGGGTCCACCAAACCATGCTGTGTGAATTTATTATGCCTAATTTTTATTAACACCGTGTTGACCAGAATTGAACGGCACGTGGAAATCGGAATACACAGCATGTATGTTGGAGCAACATGTTGTGTAGTCCGATATGGCCAAGGCGAAACCGTGTACAAGGAGAAGCCGTGTTCTGCGTACACGGGATCGCCAGGCCGGTTACTGCGTAACAATGAAGTACACGCCATTTATGATTTATCAACCCACCATGTACTCCAAAATTTCCAATGTACAGAGAACACACAGAATCCCCCGGTGTGTACTTTGGATAAAAGGTGAAAAAAATACATGTCGTGTAAATATAAACTACACGCCATGTACTTTCCAGAAATTTCACCAGGATTCCTCCAAAAGTATAATGACCTATACAAGGAATATGGATGAGAGTAATCTCAATGAAATTTAGAAAGGAATTTATGATAAAGAATTTATTAATTATAATATCATATGTAATTGAATTCAAGTGTGACTTATCTTAAATAATAGAATGATTAAAACAATTTGAATTCTAAATATGTGTAAATTTCATTGCATGTTGTGGATGATCATGAGCTAGACCAAAGACCCTTTGTATGTGTGTATGGTTTCATTTAAATTTGTTGGCCTACGAGCCTTCTTCCAATAAAATGTAGGGCCTGCATTCCCATGGTTTCCTTAATGTAAACCCATGTAATGGAGGATCTCCCAAGCCAGAGGAGACGGTTCAAAACCCGAAGCTGAGGCGAAACCAACCCAAGAAGATACAAAGGTGGACAGGTGGGAGCTGCAAAACATGAACCATTGGTTCAAGGTGTTTTTCCCTTGGTCAGGGTTAGCTTATCAAATAGCTAGATAAGCTAACCAATATAAGCTCATCATAATGACATCTTATTTTATTTCTGTCTGATTGCATGGTTTATTTATTATGTATGTGTTGTCGTGATTACGTAATTAATGAAATAAACAAGCATGAAAAGATAGAATAAAATAAAAACCATACTATGCGTAAACATTATCAGAACATGGTTAATCACTTACGCAAGCATCACTTAATATTAACAATCCTTTGATAATGAAAAACTATGCATAAAATATTAAAATCCCTCAATACCATATTAAGTCATACCAAGCCTTCCATTATATGATTAAGGGAAAGAATCAGTAAAACTATTTGTTTGACCAACCCTTTTTGGGACAGTTACTTTTATAAAGGAAGCCCTTATGAAAGGTTTTGGGTTGAATTAACCATATTAAATCAAGAGGAGTATCCCTTGCTAGATTTCATGTAATATTGGAGGCAAGAGTTGAGGAAATCCAAGTCAGGATTTCAGTATTGGGGAGTCCACTCAACAGATCATGGAACTGTAAGCTCACAGTTGGCAAAGACCTACCTACCTAAATACCTTCAAATAGATTTACCAAACCTTGTTGGGGTTATGCAAAGGGGAATATGGATCCTTGCCACTAGAATTTCAAAGCAATTGGACATTCAATGTTTAATGTTGAGGGCCATTTGGACTTGATAAAATAGTGGGAAGCTTAATAAAATTTATTATTTCTCATAAAATGTAATCAAGAAAGTATTGATAATTCTTCTATTTTAAATTGTAGAAAAAAATATGACAAGCTTGTCAACCACATTTTCTTTTCAATCAATTCTAGATAACGACAACATCCTCACCGATAGTAACTTTCAGGAATGGTTTAGGAGCCTTTGGGTTATCCTACGCCATGAACGAAAGTTTTACGTGCAGGAGTCCTCACTTCCTGATTCCCCTACCCCAGGGGTGAGTGATGAAGATTTCCTAGTCTATGATCAACATTTGAATGATGCACTCGATGTTCAATTTTTTATGCTATCATCAATGTCTAGTGAGCTCATGAAGTCTCATGAAGACATGGATTCCTATAGCATGATCGAGCAGATCCGTGGACTATACCAAGAGAGAGAAATACAGGAAAGGTTTGAGATTTCCAAGGCTCTATTCCAGAGCAATCTTGGAGAGGGTGCCCCAGCTGGGCCTGATCTAGTCAAGCTCATTGGATATATTGAGTGCTTGGAGTTTCTAGGGTTTAAAATCCCCGAAGAAATGGGTACTGATCTCATTCTCACATCACTCCCCCAGATCTTCTCAAACTTTTTTGTGAACTTCAACATGAACAGTGTTGAGAAATCTCTGTCTGATCTTCTTATCCTTATTTGCCAAGTGGGCAATGGCATGAAGCGTGAAAATCCTTCTGTCCTCATGGTGAATAAAAGGAAAGGTAAGGAGAATATATTTAAGCCCAAAGCTTCTTTAAGGGATTCCAAGAAAAGGAATTTCAAAGGGTAGGCAAGGGAATATGATGCTATTTGTTTCGCATGTGGCAAGAAGGGCCACCGGAAGAAAAACTGCTCCCAGCCAAGGAAGCAAGGGGAAGCTTCTGGTGCATTTGTTATCGAATGAAATCTATCTGTTTCTACTAATTGTGTTTTAGATACTGCTTGTGGTGCTCACATCTGTATCCAAATACAGGAAACAAGTTGATTCAGAAAGATTGACCTAGGTGAGGTGGATCTACAAGCAGCCAATGGAGCAAGACTCGCTGTTGTAGTTGTTGGAGACTACCATCTCACATTGCCTACTGGGATGATATTGGTTTTGAAAGGATGTAATTATGTACCCTCTGTAACAAAAAACATTATTTCAGTATCCATATTAGATACTGATGGATTGATCTTCATATTTGGAAGTGGATATTGCTACTTTTATAAAGATAGCATTTGTTTTAGTAGGGCAAATTTATATAAAGGCATTTATGTGTTATACTAAACAAACCAAGTAATGGAAATTGATGACAAAGTTAATTCACATGACTCATACCACACCCAAATTTGGCATCAGTGGCTAGGTCATGTCAATGAGAAAAGTTTGACAAAATTACATCAAGATGGGTATTTAGATTCTTTCGAACAAAAACCACTTGGTGTATGTCATGCGTATCTAAAAGGAAAAATTTCCAAAGCCCCATTTAGTGGGAAATGTGAAAGAGCTAAAGAGATTCTAGAATAAGTTCATACAGATGTGGGTGGACCATTTCCAGTTGAAGCAAGGGGTGGGTTCTTGTACTTCATAACTTTTACTGATGATTTTAGTAGATATGGATATATCTACTTAATGAGGTATAAGTCAGATTATTTTGATCAGTTCAAAGAATACAAGAATGAAGTTGAGAACCAGCTTGGTAAGAAGATTAAGAAACTCTTCTTAGACAGAGGAGGATAATATCTTAATCAGGACTTCATTGATTTATTATGGGAGTTTGGGATTCTATCCTAACTCACTCCTCCTTACACACCTCAGTGGAATGGTGTATGTGAAAGGAGGAACCCCACCCTGTTGGACATGGTGAGATCAATGATGAGTCATGCGAGTCTTCCATTATCCTTTTGGGGATATGCATTACAAACAACATCACACATACTAAACAAAGTACCAACTGAATCGATAAATAGTATTCCATACGAGTTATGGAGTGGACGCAAAGCCATGTTATCAAATTTACATGTGTGGAGTAGCGAAGCATTTGTTAAGGCCCCTTCAGGTAACAAACTTGCACCCCGAGGCACAAAGTGTATCTTTATAGGGTATCCTAAGGAAACAAGGGGATATTACCTATACAACCCCTCAGACAAAAAGGTTATAGTGGAAAGACATGCCATATTTATGGAGAGGGAGCACATCTCCAAAATATATAGTGGGGGAGATATAGACATTGATGAAGTCGAGGATCAAGATACACATGAGTTGGTACAGGAACAAATTCCACAAAGCCCCGTGGAAGAACAATATGTTCCAGAGAAACAAGAACTGCGTAGGAGCACGAGAGAGGTGAGAGAACTAGAATGACATGGTTTTCTTGTCACCGAGGATCGTTACTCATTATTGGTTGACAATGATGACCCTCTTACATACAAGGAAGCAGATGAATGCACAGATGTTGCCAAGTGGAATGAAGCCATGAATTATGAAATGGATTCGATGTACTAAAAGAAAGTCTGGATTTTGGTAGATCCTTCAGTTGATGTAAATTCTATTGGTAATAAATGGGTATTCAAGAAGAAACTGGACATGGAGGGGAAATTCAGCACCTATAAGGCACAACTGGTTGCAAAAAGTTTTAGACAACATCAAGGAATTGACTATGATGAAACCTTTTCACCAGTTTCGATGTTGAAATCCATCAGAATCATATTGGCCATTTTCTCTTACCATGACTTTGAAATTTGGAAAATGGATGTCAAAACAGAATTCCTTAATGGGAACTTCCAGGAAGATGTCTACATGACAAAACCTGATGGGTTTGTGACTCCAAAGGATGCCAACAAGGTATGCAAGTTGCAGAAATCCATGTATGGATTAAAGCAAGAATCAAGGTCTTGGAACATTTGTTTTGATGAAGCTATAATGGAATTTGGCTTTGTTAATAATGAATGTGAGCCTTGTGTCTACAAGAGGTTTAGTGGATGTGTAGTAGTTTTCCAAATAGGATATGTTGATGACATATTACTAATTGGAAACGAAGTACCTATATTACAGTTAGTTAAGGAATGGTTGCATAAATGCTTCTCCATGAAAGACTTGGGTGAGGCAACATATATTCTTGGGATCAACATCCATCATGATAGATCCAATAGAATGTTGGGCCTGAGTCAAAGTACATACATTGACAATATACTAAAGAGATTCAGTATGAAACAGTCCAAGAGGGGATTGTGGCTAGTGTGACATGGCATTCATCTTTCCAAGAAAATGTGTCCTCAAACACATGAGGAAAGAAAGAGAATGGAAAGGATCCCTTACGCATCCGCGATTGGGTTTGTCATGTGTGTTATGCTATGTACGAGGCTAGATTTTGCTTATGCATTAAGTGTAGTAGGAACATATCAAGGTGATCTAGGAGACCACCATTGGATGGCTGTCAAGACTATCCTTAAGTATCTGAGGCATACTAAGGATATGTTCTTGGTTTATGGAGGAGAGGAGGAACTTGTCATCATAGGACATGTAGATGGTAGTTTCCTGACTGATCAAGATGACATGAAGTCACAGACTGGATACATCTTCAGTTTGAATGGAGGTGTAGTGAGCTAGAAGAGCTCAAAGAAAAGTGGCAGATTCTACAGTAGAGTCCGAGTATATCGTAGCTTCTGAGGTAGCTAAAGAAGCAGTCTGGATGTGAAGCTTCGTCCAAGATCTGGATTTATTACCGAGTAGTAATGATCCTATCACACTCTGTTGTGATAATACTATAGCGGTGGCATTTGTAAAAGAGCCAAGGTCACATCAATAGAAAAAGCACATACTTCGGAAGTATCATCTCTTGAGGGATTTTTCTCAGAGAGGTTAAGTTATAGTGAGCAGTATGTCCCCAGAAGACGACGTGGTGGACCCCTTGACTAAAACACTAACTCAACAGAAACATGATCATCCTGTGAGGTCTAGTGGATTAAAATTTGTAGGCAGTTGGATCTAGTCCAGGTGAGAGGTTTTAAGGGTTGGTGTCCTGAGAACCAAATATTTTGTACTTTGATTACATGAATGTTCACTTATTATATATTGTTCATTGTTCTGCATGACTATAATATAATAATGTCCTGGAATATTTATTGCATTGGAAAAGGTCGTGGAAAATCCCTGCTGTGATGAGAACCTTGAAATGCTATAACAATATTATTAAATAATGTTCTACGGTTGGATGACATACTATTATATGACACATAGTATATAGGCCGTCATGTGTGAGTACTCGTAAGAAGACAAGACTCTCTCTCATTGATTTTGCACTTGGTAATATCCAAGATGGGAGATTATGAGAACATACCCACCAGTAGAAATTCTGTATGTCCTGGTGTCATTGGACATTTCTATCTATGAGTGTGTTTAATGGTCCTTAGACTGGAAGATTATCATTAACTCATGTCATGACTCGCGCACTTATATTTACTGATGAAAACCGTCACGCAGACAGTTGGTAGGAAGTAGGGTACATCGGGTGTAAAATTTTCATTTTCATAGGATTTACAAAATGGAGTGGCCCAACACTTGGTCAACCGATCATTTTTATTATTTTAGAAATTCATGTATGGTTCACAATTGTTTTTATAATGACTTGTCTATTACCAAAATTCAAGAGATATGATTCCCAGTGATCATAATGTTTTAGTTATTCTTTAACTACATTCACTTTGGATTTACTATTTTTGTTTCCAAATTAATTTGTTGGGTCCTGATGATTGAAGGTGGGGGGAGGGGGGTTGAATGTGTTCCACATTGCCTCACATCATGTTTATATTTTTTATACTTCATAGAAACATTGAATGGTTCCAACATCAATCACTGATTACATTCCTTCTTTAAAAAAGATGGTTATTAGTTATGGTTTTAGACACAATATAACTTAGGAACTAACATTGGTTGAGAATATGGAAGTTATGCTCATCACACAATTTTGGGAGAAATTGTTACCTACTATGGGACTCCCTTATAGGTTTAAGATATGTTTGTGAATATCTTCCGGATCCTGATACAGATTTGGTTACCCTGACAAAATGATCAAGTTTTTAATCACTCTCTATGTAAAGGGGCTTATATTAACAAGCCCATCTGTATGTATCTATGGTATTCATTTATTTTCCATTATTTGTTATCAACGGGTAGCTACTTATCTTTTGAAGCTATATCACTAGGAACCAAAGTGTTTACAACTATATAGGTATGTGTTTGATATTTAAAGGATGGTTTTTGAAAATTTATGAGGTTCCCTTCATATCATATTTATAATAATAATCAAAACCCAAAAAGTTCATTGAAACTATTCGGTTTAATTTCACGTTGAAAGAAAATCTATGAGGGAACTGTGTAACCCGATATTGATCTCGATCCTCAGGGATGTTTAATATGAATCTAGTTTAAACTAGGTATGGGTGTCATTTCACTTTTATGACACTTTAGGGACTTACCCTATGATGGATTCCATTATATGGGGGAATTCATATCATGATTCTAAATGTGTCTTACACTCTAAGGTTTCCCTGGATATAGAGATTCATGGGATGATTGATGTAATCATTGCAAATACCTAAGCCCATGTGGTCCATGATTAGTGTGAGAAACAGGGTAAAACAAGCTATCAGTCTCATCACATATGGATTTAGGTTATATGT
Organism: Viscum album; assembly: GCA_963277665.1. Taxonomy (NCBI): domain Eukaryota; kingdom Viridiplantae; phylum Streptophyta; class Magnoliopsida; order Santalales; family Viscaceae; genus Viscum; species Viscum album. The sequence continues at coordinate 1,931,608,253 of OY728123.1, forward strand.
ATCGGGGAGGTCCTATGGTATGTTTGAAATAGATCTCAGGCCTTAGTAATGTGACCAACATATCTTCTTTATTATAGGAATCAGAGCCATCATAATTTTGTTTGTTTGTTAATCGACTAATGGATGTGGAAGAATGTTGTAACCATAAGAGAGTTTGGGTCCCCTGGGTTTGAATGTTAGAGACACAGAAGGAACTAAATCAATGTGGATGCCCATTCGAACTCAAACCTCAGAAAGGCCTCCTATGTATCCAACATGGACATGAATCATTGTTCCCATTATTCAGTTTTCAATGACGAGGAATAATGATAAAATGTAAGGAAATATTGGGTCCCAAGGGTTTGTATGTATTAGATATGTAGGGACTTAAACCATGGTGGATTCCCATTTCAACTCGATACTTATGAAGGAATCCTGCATATCCTTATCATAGAAGGATTCAAATTATTTTTCATTCAATTTGGGGTATTCCTGAATATGTTCACTGGACATGGTAATCATGTCTTGAGAAATCTTCTTGACATTCCATAATTGTCTTCCTCAGGTGTCCAGGGTGTTTTTATGACATACCTATAAATGTAGGGACATGTACTAGCATCATAAAGGACACATCCAAATACAATCACATGATCTAAAATGTTTATCCAATGGACACCACATGATCTAAATAGAAGGACTAGAGGACATCACATGATCTCGGTTGAAATGTATAGAGAGTGGAGCATGACCAAAATGACATGTCTGGATGTATCCTAGTGGCCTATAATACATGCTAAAATACAATCACATGATCAAATTGACTTGTTCATACGAAATCACCTGATCTGGATGGAATGTCCAAAAAGATGTCGTATGACTAAGGATGGCATGCCTAGAGTACATCATATGATCTGGTTGGCTCATCCATGGGACATCATGAGACATGGAAAAATTTACATGATCTTTCCCTATGACTTGGGTGGAATGTATATAGGGCATCACAATATAAGTTTTGGAAACCGTAGTGGAATTATAAAGACTCAAGTATCCATCAATATTGTTTCAATGTGACTTTATTAACATTTCAAAGGGTCATTTCATTATTTGGGGTGTGTCTCATGACTTGGGTGTAATACTTGGGTGTTGTCGTGTGATTTGTATAGGGAATGTGAAGTACATGAATATTATAATATCTATCTTCACATAATAATTCCATTATTTTAGTCTTTTTTCTAGTATTTATTGCATATGTTCCTATTGATTTTTCATGATTAAAAATATTTTAGGTTTCACATGACCCAATCGACATGTGGGACTCCCTCAGCATAATCTAGGTGACCAGGTAGATAACCTTCACATGATCTATATTGTGATTATGATAAGAAGATTTTCATGATTCTTGATCCAATAATGTAATTTCCCAAATTTTACCTAGTATAATACCTTTATGGTCACATGGATACCTTCTCTAATAAGTCCACTCCTACCCTCCCATATATCAGTCACCATTTTTTGTGTTTTTTTGGCTGAGGGGGAGGTATCTATAGGCATGAAAATCCTATTTATATTCCTCCTTTCATGGTGTGTATATTGAAAATATGAGTTGGAGTCAGTGGAGGGTTTTTTGTATCATATGCTTCACATGATCCTACCATGGGTCATCCATGATGTCGCATGATGACATCGACTATGGGAATATTCTTCCATTGTCATGTTTATTGAACCCCAACTGATCAAAAGGTTTTTTAGCTAACCATTTTAAGAAGCCCAACAGATTTTAGAAGGGCAGGACACCATTTATGGGTGTTTTCGCGAGATCAGGACACCCGTAGGAAGTCATTCGTGTGGTCAAATATTATTTTCCTGGTGTTCTTCATGAGACTAATGATGCTTGTCAAGGGGGCCATCATAGGATCTAGAAGACAGGTTGAGGTGGATTTTCATGATAAATGGTTATTTTCATGGAGCATATAATCCCTTTTCCATGATGACCAACTTTTCTTCCCATCAGAATAACTTCTACCATTTCCTGTTTTTATTTCATTTCTTATTTTATAAGGAAAAGTGATCTCGCGACATCATGTGGGTGTTTCTAGGGATAATCAAAATCCTAGTCTATAGTGTGTCACAAGTTCAATGATATATCTCATGGTGATGAAGGATCATTTCTATAGATAATCACTGTACTTATCTGTGGAGTCACAGGGGCATCATATGCTTGACTGAATGTGTCTGAGGTCCTACACATGAAAAAGGTAACATGCTAACACGATCTTGAGAAACAAAATTGACATATCTCCATGGGTTTCATGAGGTATTTCACATCGTATAACCACGTCACAAGAATATAAATATAAATCACCTTCTCATGAGTCTTACATCATTCTCAGGTATTATTTTATAAGGGTTTAGGATGATTTTCAAACATGCATTGGATGACTAGTTTCATGATCAGAGGAACCCATTTGGAATTCTCGACATGATCATCAATTCTTATCAGGATACCTTCATAAGAAAAAGAGGTATTGTCATTGGTTCTTTTTTTGATCTACATTTAGACCATGCACTATACATGATTTGTTTGCATGACCTTACAAAGGTCATGCAGTCATGTTTCTTTCATAGGGTCTCACAATCCACACAATTCATCCACCTCCCTTCCTTTTTTGTGGATAAAATAATAACAATAATTTCGATATTTATTCCCTTATATATTTTTTGATTCTTACCTAGTGGGTGTCAATAAATGTATCCTCAAGAAATTGAGAAGCTAAAAATAATGTACAAAATGTTGGAAAAAGATGGAAATAATATTTTTTAAAAGTTAAATAATAAATTTATTTTATAATTTTTTTGAAATATTATATTTCGAGGATTGATGAAGAAGAAAACCAATAAATCAAAAATATATTAGATGAAATGTCCAAGTTAAAGAAAAAGAAGGAATAATTAAAAAATACCACTTCATGATCTGAAGTGAAAATCAATGATGATATATAAATAAAAATGGGGAATTAGAAGTTTAAGGATTAGGTACAATGCTTCAAGGAAGCTCTCTCTAATTTTACCATTGGAAGTAAAGATCATGATGAATTTTTGAGATTGAAAAAGATTTATAGAATAAATAAGAATAAGTATTGTCTCTATTATAATGGGAAACTTTGACTACTGTAGAGAAACTATTGGGTTAATGATAAAACTAAAGGTATTTACTCTATTAAGTGTTTTTTAGTGTGGATAATTTATCCATTATTCTAGTTATTTTTATTATTATTTTTTTAACCACATAGTCAAAATAATTATTTTCAATCTAAATATAATTTCAATGTTCAACTGTATAACCCTTCTGAAGCACGTGTTTATAAAGGATATTATTTGTATCTTATTAGATATAAACTATTTTTTATGTCAAGTTAATATTTTATCTTATAGGAAACACTCACAACCTTTATTATCTGATTCATTGGTGTGATGTCATAACTGAATTTATTTATTTCATATAGTCATTGATTATACATTTTATATCATTATTATTCGGTTTTATGGAATATGATGAAATTTTTGGTTACTTTTAATTAATTTTATAAATTAACAATTCATTGAATATACTATATTATTATTTTAATATTATTAATTTTTGTTGTGTTTACTAGATGTGTTTTTACTAAATTATTTTTCCTTGTTTTTTATAAAAATAGATTGAGATGATGTTGTCATTATTTTATCATTATAAAGTATAAATATTAGATTTTGGGGTATAATTAAGTATGAATGAGTTTATTTGAAGCTATATTATTTTTAGTATATTTATATTTCATGATTTGATTTATATTTCAAACTATTTGTATCTATCTAGTAAAGTTAATGATTTTTTTATTCCAAACTAATTTACAATACTTGTGTTCGCTTCTAGTTATTATTCAGAGTTACAAGAGCATTCTAGTTATAAATGTTAATGTTCATTATAATGTGTTTTATATTCATTATTATTTATTGAAAGGGGGATAATCAATTTTAATGACACTCATATTTTTGTTTTATTCTATTAAGGGAAAACCTGTTTCTTATTATTTTAAAATTTTTGTACTTGGTATAGTGTTCCTTGGATTACATTTTGTATCATTAAAAAATGGGAGAGTCAGTTTTATGTGTTTAGTTCTTAAGTGTTTTGTGTTTGAGTTTTGTAATTATCAAAAAGGAGGATAATTTTTAGTGTATCCTTGACACTTCTCTTAATTCATGTTTTGATAATCACTATTTCCCTCACACTATTTTTTTATATTTATTATTAGCTATTTCATTGAAATATTATCAATCATATATGCTATTAACAATGTATTATTATTTTTTATTCACACTTATTCATTGGTTTATATTTTTCTCATTATTTATTTATTCATCATTCTTAATTATTTATTCTACAGATGATTTATATTTTTATCAAGCATTATGTAAAAGGATTTTTTTTTCAAATAAGTTCATTCCAATTGAAAGGAATATTGATTTTATAATTCATTTTGGTGTTGGAGAAGTTTTCTTAAGTGGATGATATTATGTATGGTCCTTGTTGATATTTTTTTAAGAAAAAAATTTTATGTATTGAATTAATATTTTAAAAATATCTTATGCATTACATTTTTTTGTTGAATTTTGATAAGTAAAGAATATTATGTACAAGATAAAATTTTATATATTGTGATTATCCTAAATTTGGTAAAGTATAAAATAGTACTAAAGAGAAGAAAATATTACATACCTTTATTTATAGAATTAGTTAAATACTAGTATTTTATATATCATCCTAAGTTATCAAATATATTTTTCATCAATATTTTTGAAGGAAAATATATTATGCATTGTTTTGAAATACATCTCAAATAAAGGATGAGAATATTTATTATGTATAATATATTATTAATTTTGGTTGAGCAGATAAATAAATTAATATTATTTCATTTGAAAAGTAATGTATGATACACATCTATGTGGAGTTGGATAATAATTTTACGTATTTAATGTTACTCAAATGAAACTATATTATGTATCATATTGACATATACTTTCTATAAGAGGGGTTTTGATTTTTTTTAAATTTGATGAATGTTTTTATGATTATTATTTTCTGGTTTCCCTTACCATTTTAGGAGAATAATTATTCAGTCATGACCGTGAAAAAATAGTCAATGTTCTAGTGAGACTTAGATGAATTTCAGAGTTATGTTTATTTTTATATGTTTATGTGGACAAAAATACTTATACTTATTCTAAATTCAAATTATAATGATGTTGAATTATCATGATTATATATTGGGATGAATTGATTAATTGAAATTCAATTTTCATGGGGAATTTTATTAAAAGATGCTAACTCAATTTTTTAGAATTTATTATTGATAATAAATATATCTATAATAATTATTCTTTAATGTTTTATTCAAAAGAGATATTCTACAATGAGTATGATTAGATATTATATAATATCATTGTAAAATATTATTTTATTATATTTATTGTAATTATAATCATTGTATTATCAGAATTAAGGTTAGGGAAAATATATATGTTCCTTTTTCTCCATAAAAGTCAATATCACGGGACATGGAAGAGAGAAATGATAAAAAACATGTAAAATTTTTATAAAATCCTAAAACACTATGAATAATTTTTTTTTCAAACTCATATTCTATTTTGCGAAATAATTGTTGGTTTTCATTAAGCTACATCAACACAATACTTATTCAAACGTTTTTGGATCAATGTTTATACAAAAAATCATCATCGAAATCATCTATGATTTCATTGTTTTAATATTTCTTTATCCAAGAGTTATAGAAACTATAAAAGGATTTGTTAGGTTTGGTATACCTTTTTAACCATTTTAGTTTGATATACAACTGTAGAAGGAAGTATTATCGTGTATATACAAACAAATTTGGTTTGGATTGTGAAGAGTTGACTTAGGAACTTTTATATATGAAATCCTATAAATTTCACGTTCTCTCTTATTTATATTTATGATTTCACTTTTTAGACATCTAGTTCACATTTATTTTATGATATATATTTTTATCCTTAATATCCACCAAACTCTAAATTATTATTTAATAAACTTGGATTATTTTTAAATACATTAATTCACCCCTATCTTTTATTTTCATCATGTGCTATATGATTTGTTCATACTATCCACATGTTGTTTAGTCCACTTCATGTCAAATTACTCGATTAAAAATCAATATGTTTCATGTAATAATGTTGTGTAATGATATGATTTATCAACCTAAATTATGAAACATTTTTAATCTTGGGGGTTATATGACATATACACCAGTTAAAAATCTTGCAGTCCCTATTAAACAGTGTTTCATACCTATGATCTAAACACTATGTACAAATACATGCATACTAAGTCACACGGTGATCCTGGATTTACACAGATAACTACATATATGAGTTGACCATGGGTAAGGGTGTGTAATGTACCATCATTGGTCATGTAACTATGTTATGCATCTAGTGACCTTAGAACCTACAGATTGGACCTTCATGTATTATTCTAGTGTTTTGGGTCTTTCTTGAAAAAACTCAGATGTATGTGTTATCTCAATATTAGGATTAATAATGAAAAATATTAACAAGAAGACTAAAAAATGGATTCAGGGAATTTATCAAATAAATTATAGATAATTAAAATTTGTAATAAGACCACTTTTATACCACTCGAAGGTTTGGAGGAACAGTGATATCATTTAGAAGGTGCTCTATTTTTTTCATTTAAAAAAATGTGTAAAATATAAATAACATTGTTGAAAACATATTTGAATATTATATATAGGGTATCCTAATCTTAACTTATAAGTAATTTAAATAATAATTTCCTCCAACATGAAAACCCACTTGATCAATATTAGTTTTCACTCATTTTTGGTTATAATTACATTGGGGAATCTAAGTGAGGAATTCTATATAGGTATCCTCACATTATCCTTGGTGTGATTCATGGAATTACAAGTGCTTTCATGGTAGAACCTAGTTCTTCAAATCATTCACAATTAATCACAACAATGGGTTCCCTTTTTCTCTATTAGTTTGTGGGAGGGATAATGGGTGGATTAATCTCTCTAGGTCTTGAGCTAATTAAAAAAGGACTTTCCATGTGTGCAATAAGCCTCACACAATCTAAAGTGATATTAATTTTAATTTCTAATTCGGGTTAATTTTTTATATAATTTTATAATGACACTTTATAAATTAATTTTTTATGTGGTCCCCATGTCAAATAATAAAAATAGTAATCATATAATTATAATTAATATTATCATGGCGTGTGTTTATTTAAATATAATTTCTTAAATAAGTAAATATTAATTTATATTAATGATATAATATAAAACATATCATTTTCATTGGTCCATTAACATGACCAATTAATCATCAACAAGATTTATTAAACTTATATAATAACATATTTATTCAAATAAATACTATTTTTCAAATAAATGTTATTTTTCAAATAAATAAAAAATATTATATTCACTAAACCTGTGAGTAAATATTTATTTTATTATTCATATAACTAAATTAATATTTATATTAATCTATTCACTAAACTGGTAAACAAATATTTATTTATTTATTTTATTGGGAGTAAAAAACAAGAGATAAAATTCAACTCACATATTATAAACTTGAATATACAAAAATTGATTTTATGAAATTAACATTTCTTAAATAATAATTATTCTACATGTTGAGACTAATATTTTTATTAATGTGAAATTCAATATAATTTAATGATATTATACATACACATATAATGTAACCCTGAAGGACTCTCTATATACAGAAATAAGTGAACTTACCTCAAGCCTAAGATCAACGTACTGAAACACGTCATAGAACCCATAGTGAAATAATTTAATGTCATAATATGGAAAACCTTCTAATGAATCTTAATATATAATATAACCCCTTTATATTTATATCCCATCAAGAATAATGCAAACTTGTGTCATCATCCTATATTCTTAATTTTTCTTACATAGAATTTCCGAAATGAAGTCAACTATAAACTAACATGGCCATGGGGTTTTCTAGAAAGTTCTATTTACATCAAAGATCATGATATATCTTCTTTCGTTTACTTAGAAGTGAAAAATTCTTTATTTAATTTTTCAATTAATTTCTTATCACTCATGATGTGTCCAATTTATTCAACCTCACCATGAGATTATTCAGTCATAATTTTCATCCATAAATCAAAGTTCACAATTTTTGATATACATCATTAATAATCCTATGTATAAGGACCAATACACATGTTTTCTTATAGGAATTTCCAATGGAAAATAAAAATTTGGAATTTCTATTGACAAGCCCGTCCTCATGGTGTCCCTTCATGTATATTACCATGTCCACACTTCATGAGAAGAATTCTCAATGTCTTATGAGACTCCTACACTCAATAGTCAAAATTATTTCGAATCCCATCAGATAGATGTTATCTTGGCTACAAGTTATATATTTTTGAATATTATAAAAACCTCTATAGTTTTTCATTATAGTAGGGAAATGGTATAACATTTTAATGAAAAATTAATATAAGGATATAATCAGATTAATTATATATATGAAAAATCATAAATGGACAAAAATATTTATTAATCAACATATAATAAAAAGTAAAAATATAGTTGGTTCTAGGGTTAAAACTCCAACATGATGTTCTTATCTATTCCAATCTAGATTTTGATCCATGAATGTGTGATTTATTATATGTTTTGAAATGTTTTTTTTAATTTTTTTTTTGTTGTGAGATTTATCAAAGAACATATCTATATGAAATTAGTTTGATAAATTATGGATTTCCAATTTATAAAAAATACATATGGACTTTGTAAAAAATCCTGGTTTTTTTATTTTTAATTCATGGGATTTATTATTTGAAAATTTATATGTTATTATGAATCACGATATTTTATTAAATATAATATTTTTTTAAAAACATTATTTTAACATAAATTTTTATGGATTTAAGATAATATATTATGTTTATTTAATTTGAAAACAATATCCCTTATAAAATGGTTTGGGAATGGAATTGAATAATGTGTATGAGAAATGGTTAGAAATGTCTTGAAACAGGTGTTAGGGTAGTTTAATGAAGAGATGTATTGGAAACTTTTATAGAAGGGGTGTATCATGGTGTGATGTGGATTGTGAAGGGGTTTTGAAAGTAAATAGTTGAATGAATGTTGATATATGGAGGTTGATTCTATTATTATAGGTTGGTATTTTTATTTAAAAGATGAATAATACTCCTCATGATGTTTATAATTTGATATGGTAAATAAAATAAGTCTATTTATTGGTGAACTAGATTGGGTAACCTTTGTTTTGGAAACACTCAAACGAGTTATTTTTTGACAGTTTGACTTGTGCAGTTGTTTTTTCGAAACTATTTTTTCAAAATATTTAAATATTTTTTAATTCCATTTATTTACATGTTTTGGGATATATTATATAAAGTAAATGTATAAAAGTGGTTTAAGGAAATAATATTGATTATCCATTTGTTCACCCACATGTATACCTCAATGTGTATGTATATGTTGTATGTCATGATGCTGGTAAAGGTAAAACTTCCTTATTAATTAGTGATAGATCAATAGATCTATGAAAAAGGAGAGGTGTATTGGTGTTCAGTGAGATGTGATAGGAGGATCAAATATATACATCTATGATATTCAGTGTGTTTTATTTATGTCGGTTGTTTTATATCTGTACATATGGTTATTTTATTTTCATCACACTATCTTTTCTTTAATGATATTTTCAAAAATTATTTTGTTTTATAATTTATTATTTCATATACCATGCGTCGTATTTTTATTTTAATGGAAATAAATTCCCAAAAGGATTATGTTTTATCACTTAACACTTTTTATTGGACTTTAGGAATTGAGAAATGTATTTCACACCTTGTGGTAACCCCATCTCAGGTCTCACGCTTCGAGTGTCTAGGCCAGGGAATTACAATACCAAAATTCTATATTCTTTTCCCTTGATGTTATGTGAACTGAAACCATAATAACTTAAATGAATTATGAAATGGTCACTTGAGTCTCACCATCAGATCAAATCTTTCATGAAAATTATCAAACTCACTTACATTAAAATTCCTTTTTAGAAAATAATATAGAACATATTTTATACTCTATAGAGCTACATCACTTCAAACATCCCAAAAAAATTATTTTTCCAGCATTTATTCTATAAATACTCCATGGCATCCACACATAGATATAAATAATATTTCATTGTCATACTATAGAATATGTTTTATTTGTCTCATATAATATGATCAATTATACAAAACATAGAGCGGTATTTGATATTTCATTACCAAACAATTTATATCAGTGATTGTATAAATTTCACTATATTATCTTATAAAATTCTGTGTGTTCAACATTTTTATGATCTTTTGAAGGTCTAGTACCTTCATGATGTTCTTTATTGGGGAGAAGAAAAAGTATGGGTTTTCTTCTTCTATGTCATATGTTGCTTACTTTAGTTATTCTACTAATAAATGTTTTGGATTTTTGATTTTTTGAGAGGATCTATTTCTTGTTCTGGTTTTGATGGATTTTATTTCATTCTCTTAGGTTAGATGAGACCATTTGAATTTTTTTTTGTGTTATCTTATTTAGAATATGGAAAAAATATACAATTTTTAAATCTTAATTATCATCATGGTTTTGTTTTCTTATAAAAATGAAATTTAAAGAGATTTTTTTATAATTTTTCACATTAAATATTTTTTTTCAATATTTAAATAATAATTTTTGAGACACATGACATGTCTTGGGGAATAGCTGTATAACAATTGGAAATTATTTTTTTCAAATATCTATTTTTTGAAAAATCTCATATAGACACATTATAATTATTAGATAAGGTTGTTTGTTAATTAAAAAAATATTTTTTTAATAAAACAACATGTGTAATAAATTTAGTTCTATTATATTTGATTTTATATTTTGAAATTAAAATCATAAAATTAAAATTGTAAATAAAAAAATAAAAGCTGATTGTTTGGTGATATGAAATTAACTTATAGAAACAGTCTAATTCAATAAAAATAGATTGAATTAATTATAATAAAATTTATATCTATAGTTATGTTTACTGATATAATTTAATTTTAAATTTTATATAGCTAAATAAATGATAATTTCAATAATATTGATAACAAAAATTATTAATAGTAAATTTAAGTATGAAACGATTATTATTTATTAAGTACTTCAATTAAATTAATTTAAATTTTATTTCTATTTTTTCATTACATTACCATATAAAATTATATTTACCATTTTAATTTTTAGTTGTAACAATGTTTTAAAACATTATGGTTAATTAAATAATTATTAGTGAGGTTTCCCTTGGTATTACTGATGGTTATTGTATTGTTTTTATCTTTTTGAGATAAACAAACGAAAAGGGACTGGACAAATTTATTGTTTTTTTGAAATTTATAGATAGATGGAATTTATAGAAGTTGTTCAGTGATTTTATAAAAGTGTTTGAAATTCTATGCATGGTAAATAATAATAATTTTCTTAAGGGTCAGATTGATCTATGTTTGAAAAATAGAGACAATTTATATATCATTTGAAGTTTGTGTTAACATAATTTCTCATGTGCGTAACGATCGCCTAATGGAGGTTGTCCAATAATTATTAAATAAAAACTTCATAAAGATAATTACAAGGGCATAATAACGATGCATTATTGCTGAATATTGATGATAAGATCCATTATCAGGATCAACCGCAAGTGTATAAATGTAAATGGACATTTTGTAAGGATGATTATAATTATGTGTAAGGTCTCACCGATAGAGGATTTTGATAAATTATACTAGATGAAAATACTAGTTAATAGAATTAAGTTTCCTAAAAAGGAATAAAACTAGTTGATGTTAAAGATATTATTCAGTGTTAAAAACGTCAAAATTAAATTGTGAATCAAGTCAAGTGCAAAATCTAGGATCCAATCTTCGTAAAGAACAATATCAACCAAGAGAATATTTTAATAAGTGATATGTAAATTGGAAATTAGTATACCTATGAATAAAATCCATATATTAAATTTCAAATTTACATGCCTACATTATCAAGATACTATGATATCTTTAATTGTTATATTGTCAGGAAATTGCATTCACTAATCGAGAAATTATAATAAATTGGAATTGAGGATGGAAAATTGAAATGAAACAAAACTAATTATTGTGAACCAAGATAAATAAAAACACATTCTCCCTTTATTTGACATGAAAAATAATTTCAGCCAATATATAGTTGCATGACCCATAGAACTGACGGTTTAGTGTCTTTAAATATTAGACACAAAAATAAGTTATATTTCAAAACCTATGAATTTTTTTCTGTCATCTTGAACCTTTATAAAGTATTCAAGAATTAATCTATTTTTTACTCATCTTTATAACTTGAGGAAAGAAAACGTACGAATGATGAGAACTTAGATGACTAGTAAGGGTAAAAATTGTCAACATATCACATAATATTACAACATAAGAATGTTAAAAAACATGATAATGGTAGAAATGTATTGATAAAAAGAACATGAAATAATAAAAGTTCTTCATAAGTCATGATAGAAGGAAATTAAATCTCTAATGAACAAACATATACCCTGTAATAAGAGTGTGAGATAATAAATATAATACATGGAGCATTATCATGAGTGCATGATAAAAAAATATGGCATGTCGTGGAAAGATATCATCGAAATGAATTATGGAAAACACATAAGAATAATTAAAAATCAATTTTTTTGAAAAACCAATAATTCCCAACCTTTATGTTGTAAATAAATCAAAGTATTTTTAACCTTTAACTTGTAAAAATATCCAAGTATACACACTATTTAATTTTTGAACAAATCCATGTTTGTCCATACTCTATAATTTCGTTATATAACAATAAAAAGTTTATTATAGGGAAAAATAAGGCCCCCTATGAAAACACACATACATATATATTTTATATGAAATAAATCAATCATCATATCAAAATGAAACCCTTGGAAAGAAAATTGATTCATACCATTTCTAAATAGTATTGCATAAAATTAATTTAATAATTTGATCATTTCATACCACTGATTGAATATTCCAAAATGATTAATTAATAAAAGAAATTTTTGGGTGAATTATAAAACATTACAATAGAATATTCATACTTCTAAAATCAAGATTAAAATTGAAGAGAAATGAGTTTTTTTAAAATATTCTTAACAATTTCTTAAAAGATAATGTTATGATTCACTTTCACATGATAATTTTGAGAAGTAAAATGAAAAATATTAAAAATATAATTCAATAAAAAATTTAAATAAAGGATCCATTAAAAAACTAAAAATATTTCCAAAGTAAATATGGTGTGGAAGGAAAAATATAACATTGTGAAAGGGAAACAATTTTAATATCAAAAATACCTTTATTGAGACACACCTCATAAAAAGAGTGATAATTATTCAATTATAAAAAAGTTAAAGTTAAATTTGAAGATCAACATAATTAATAAATATTAATATTTCAAAATAATAAATAATAACAATGGATTGGATATAAAACATGCATATGGAAGGCAAAGAGACCATTTGGAGAGGATGTGAATTATTCTTAACACCGTGAAAATTTATGAAGAAATAAACCCATTAAAGATGATGTATTTTATGTGAAAATGAAATTACACAAAAAATAGTGGGGAAAGAAATATAATATTTTCAATGGATTGACGATTTTGTTTTGTAAAACCATATTACTAGAGGATCCATTTTTGACACAATATAAGATGTTGAGTAATGAAAAACCCCTTACCTCTCCCAATTTCCATGAATTTTTTTAAAATATTGAATAATAAACACAACTATATTAATAAAATATTTTATAACCTTATTAATATCTTTTAAACAATATAATCTTAAATTATTATAATTTAATTTACATTTATTAGTTAGTTATAGGTAGTTTTCATCACCAGATCTTAGCGATTTTGATTGTTTCAAATATACTATAAAATATCATTGTTGATTATCATTCATTTATAAAACATTAATAAATAATATATTAACCATGGTATTATGAAATATTATTTACAATCATTTATAAATTTATAAATTCAATCCATGATATGAGAAGAGTGAATATGTGATGAACTTATGATAGTAATCTTTGACGAATGAAAGTTAGTATATTAATCAGAAGTTAAATATTAATATTAATATTATATTACATTAATCATGTCATATAAATAATTTTAATTCCTGAAATAAATTATCAAAATCATACAACTATGGTGGTGATTAAAAAATAAATATGTTATTCTATGGAGGCGGTATCCCACACATACACACATACAACATTTTTGATTTCCATAGAACATAGAGAAGGACTAAATTGATTTGTAATTTTTGAATATTTAATTTGTTGTAAATATCATATTTATTCATTAAATACTCCTTTTAAACTATGCATGTGTGGTTTTTTTGTATAATACAACATGTTTTTCATGGAGGCGGTAGTCAGTACCTCACAAAAACAATGTTCTCTTTTTTTGAAGGAGAATAGATGAAAGTATATAGTGAGTGATACATAAATATAATACATATTAAATATACTAATTATACCAATGTTAATAATTTAGGATATCATAATATAAATTGAGGTAAAATAAGAATACATAAAAAATATAAATGAAAATGAGTGATTTGGTAAATTTCACCTCCCTTCATGGAATAACACCTTTGTAAACATGTGTAAATCATTGAGGGGTGGTACTTTTAGGATAATTGAACACATTGGACGTGTTTAGAAGTTTATAGGATATATTTGGGTATATGTTTCATGACCTAGAGATATTATGGTGTTAAGATAAGTGGGGAGATGAAAGGCTCCTTTTATATGTCAGAAGAGTGACATTTTTTAATAAGAACTGTACTATTCAAGTATTATAGCTCCAAAAGTTGAAAATATTGGATATGGGATGATTTAAGTTTGATAAATTCTCTAAAAACTCATTTGAAGACATATGTTTAACTTGTTAAGTCGTTTATGTCTTATATTTAATCCTTTTACCATGGTTATTAATTTTTTCCTATGTAATTAATTTTATATACCTAAAAATATAATTCATCTTATTACATAATTCGGACCTACTAATTTCAAATATGAATTAAATTTTACGAGGTACAATTTATAAAGTTGTTAAAAATTTATTCTTAAATATTTTATATATATCAAATTAAAATAGTTTTAGAAAAATATAAATCTTATGTTCTGAAATGTCAAATATAAGCATGAAAATTGAATTTAAAATTTTCAAATGTATAAAGTTTCTTAAAATAAAATTAATGGATTAAGATAAAATGTTTCATAATTTATTTTTATTTTTATATCCTATTGATTTCATAAAATTTATAGTATTAGTAATAATGGTGTTTTACACTATTCACCAAAAAATAAATCATGTTAGAAAAAACTAAAAGTTATTCTTAAGGTATTTTTTATGCCGAATCCAAAAACTAAGTTAATTTTTCAAAATTAAAATTCTAAAAAGTAGAAACTTAACTTTTTAATGGAATCATAAAATATAACAAAAACAATTATTATAATGAAATAGATTTTTTTAATATTAATTATTATAATTCTTATTTCCTATCAATTTATAATCATGTTAGAATTAATATATTATTTATATCAATAATATATATTTTTTAACTATTTAACTATAATAAACTTATTTTCTTGATATAAGAATGTATAGCCCCTAAAAATAAAATTTTGAAAAATTTATTTGTAAGCATATAATTATGTTACTGATTTTTTAGCTATACTAATAATATTTTATCTATGATATAATATTAAATGTTAAATTTATTTTTCTTTCGAAATATATTTTTTAATGTAGTTACCTATATTTAAACCATCTAATTAAATTGATACTTTAATATGATTATAATTACAATAATAAAACATATCATGTTTTGTTTTGGTTTATTGTTTCATGTGAGTAATATTGTATAAAATACTTTTTATTTTATGGAGGTGTGTAAACTGAAATCATGGTTTTTTACAAGCCTAAAGTAATTTCTCCCTCAAAATTTTATTACAACAATGAAAATAAGTGAGAATAATTTTTTATCATAACATCCTCATGTACCCACATAGCATACTCATTAATATGATCCCACTATATAAATTTGAACATATAGATAGTCATATTACAAAAAAAAAGTATCTCTTCGAACTAGGATTTGCACTAGTTTTTAATCACATGAGAGATCATATTCCAGTTTCATGGATTCTGAGTTCATTATATTTGAATGACCTGGTATGTAATTATTCAAAAGAAATATATGAAACACATAATGTTCTTTGGATAGGTTTATATGGATTTCTAAGAGATAATATAGGTCCCCATCATGATTAAGGATCTAAAAGGGATTGATATACCAAGGGATCAAATTCCATTTCTTCCTGAAATTTATAGGACTCTTCTATGGATATATCTAGAGAAACACTTTTTCCCCAACATCAAACTCCAATTACTAATAATGACTTTATGTACTATTACATTTAATTTGTGCCTCTTTAATATTACAATAAATGGTTTACACCTTCTCCACTATTTCTTGGACAAGGTCATGTCTGACCAGCTTCCACTCTCCAACTACATTACAATATATTGGAATCCATTATCACTTTATATGGAGAGCCTGATATGGTTCTATCTGAATTCTACAGTGGAAAATATTGTTATATGATAACTTTACTAGGGGGAGGTGTTGAGCCCAAAGTCCTTGAAAATTTGTTCAATAGGATCTCGACCTATCCTCAAGAGTTTTAATACAATTTTAAGAATAAACATTTGTATGGCAGTGATAAGAAATGAAAAAATTCAGTTTTATCTCCCATTATTTGTTAATAATTCTAAGGATCCTCATTGTAAACCTCAAATCTCAATAAGATACAATTTAGTTTGGTACACAATGTAAACTTACCACACCCCTTATATATATCATGGTGTGTTGGTAAAGAAAGAAATATTATTTAATGGAAATAAAATGTGATTAATTCATAATGAAATCAAATACATCCAAAATAGGATTATATACTATAGATTTCATGGGGAGTCCCGTGAAAAAATCAATAGTGATTTTACCATTTCCATACTAGTATGGGTAATGTTTTCATATTCCCTTGAGTCTTTTCTCAATCATCATTAACTTTTTACATTACTATGCATCAAGATACATGGTTTGTAATCTCCCACATCATGTTATATCATAAGAAAATTTGTCTTTTTTATCTCTATAAATCCTCATGATTCCTAGATTAATAGAGAATAATGACATATGATCAGAATCCAACATTTAAATCTTTAGATCTAGTTTTTATAGTACATATATCAAGGATATAAACCTTATAAATCCATCCAGACGAAAGTTAATATTTGGATTATTTTATTCCTTTTTCTATATATCCATATCAACTTTATTGGTTTCTTTTAAATTAATATTTATGGATGGTTGAAAAATAATTTGAGAAAGATTATATTTCTCCCCATCCCTTATAACCTCATGATTCTTATTTTGAAAATGAACGATTATTGGGTCTTTTTCATCCCTCATCTTGTATTAGGTGGAATTATATTTCCTACATAGAGCATCAACCACCTTGTTTTCCTCCCCTAGGAGGTAATGTATTGAGTATCCATTTTATTTGATCTATTCCAACCATCATATTGAGAACATGTTTAAATTCTTATATGTTAATATATATTTCAGTCTCTTATAATTAGTAATGATATAAAACTTATAACCAAAAAGGAAAATATTCTAAATCATTAACACAAATATCACTACTTTTATCTCTAAATAATACATCACATAATTTTTCCAATGAGTTTTTAATGGGAATAATGCATAAGAAATTTACATTCCTTTCAGTATGAGGATGCATCTCAACCCCCTTTTAAAGCATCAATATATCAAACAAAACCTTCCTTGTTATTGGGTAATGTAAGTACATGTTTACTAACCAAACTGATCATTATATCCTTGAAACGTCCTTCAATTTACTCTATACAAAGGAACATTAATCCCTTATATATTACCTCATCTAGTGGATATTTTTTTCCATGAGAAATTTATCATAGAACATATATGGTATCTAGCTAACTCAAGAAAACTCTGGACAAAAGTTATTATGGTTGATATGGGCTGTAATTCAGTTAATTTATTCTATAAAGAATATATTATATTCCATTTCATATGATTACATGAACTAAGAATGATACTTTCGACAACCAAAATTCCCACATTCTAAATTTTGTATATAGTTTCTCCTTTCATAAATTCAAAACACATTACGATAATGATCCTTATGATCTTACATACTGTTGGAATTTATGAGAATATGATATATGAATATGACTAATAATTTATCTAGGTAGTCTCTAAAGAATCTATTAAATAGTTCTATAAAGTTATTAGGGTCATTTGTAAGTATAAATAGGGTAAGTATGAATTCATAGTTCCCATTCCTTATATACAAGGTTTTTTTTGAAAATATCCTCCATTTTGACCCTTCATTGATGGTATCTATATTAAAAGAATTTTTTTAATTATTAAATTATTTATAGTTTATCAAACATTTCATAAATATAGGTTAAAGGATAATTATTCTTGAAAATAGTTTTATCAAATTCACATTGATCTGACATTCATTTTGACAAAGAGGACTGACACTCCCCACGTTGAATCCCAATGGTGTATACAACCCTTTTCTATATTTTCATGTAGGTGAATATTTAATTATTCTATTTCAATGTAATCTATTATATATAGTATATTTGAGAAATGAATAGATCTAGGTACATGTTCAATAGAAAACTCACCCTCATGATCTGCACGAAGATAAGGATGTTTATTTGGAAATAAATTAGTATATTCCTATATGTTAGTCATGTCATCAATGTTTAATTACTCCATGATCCTTTGAACTATAATTCCACCAATGCTGGGTATTAAAATCCATATTATAAAATTATATCCAAGATAGAGTTCACGATCTTCCTTACATTGATATTTGATAATATGGCGATTCAAGATATGAAATGAAACTTCTTTATCCTACCAATTGATATATTCAATATGTTGGGAAATCTAATACATACAGAATATTATGTAAACTTCAACTAATGGAATAATAACAATATCATTATGAAGTATATTTTCTACATTGATTGATCGAGAAAGAGTAATATATCTCATATGTGATCATCATTCCATTAGGCTTTTTAATAGATAATTTAATTTATAATGCTTCAGGTGTTGAATAAAAATTTCTAGGCGACTTGTTTGATAAAAAAGTATAAGAACCAAAATTAAATATAGAATTCATAGATCAAGATAGGAGAATAATTTTACCTTTAATAACTTTATTATCATTATCCACCTTTGTGGTACAGATAATATACACTCATACTTACTTCCTTATTTTATGATATTTTCAAGGCCTATTTTGTTCATTAGGTCTAGGGTTAGGGAATTGATTTCAGTAATGAAAAAACTCAATGAATTTTAAGAATTAATGTGTGGGTGTTGTATTAGGTGGGAAGTTTTTCTCCTCTTTTATGTTAATCAGCCTCTTAGCATTACTTATATATGTGTAAGTTAGGTGGTATACCATGGCACACTTAAAATGCTTCTTAAATCCATTGGGCTAATTACCTGGGTTCTTCTTACAAATGTTTTAAAATACATAATGTTGGACTTAATTTACCTCATGAGACATATCATTGGAGCTTCTATGATACTCCATGTTCCTTTTTCTCTCTCCAAAAGAATGATCATCCCCAATTTCCATCTCAACGTTTTTTGCATGTTGTGATATTAACTCAGAGATTTCATAGTCTTTTACGGATAATGTCTTTTGAGAAATTATCCTTAAGCCATAGAAAAAATGATCTATTTAACTCTTAGGGTCATATATATATCGTGAGGCATACCATGTGATATAAATGAAGTTTCCTTCATATGTTCCAACTGATTCATCCTCATTTTGTTTCAACTACATTAATTCACTCTTCATCATCATGTGAAGAGTTTTAGGGAAACAATTGGTGATGAATACTTTGATGAACTTCTCTCAATCCATGGATTATACTTCCTCCTTTTCCATTGTATTCTTAATGAGTATCCAAAATTTTTTATCCCCACCTTACAAATGAAAAATGGATAAGAAAACCTTCTTATTCTTTAATAATTAGATAAAATAAAATATATTTTTCATCCCACTGATCCATTTCTCAACAATAAGTGGTTCATAAGAGATGGAGAAGGAGGGTGGGTGTTGTCACATGAAAGACATGATACCAACACTACAAAAAATAGTGCATTTCTCTATGGTTATTTTTATTATATTGTGAACAACCACAACTAAATTAGTTTTTTGTATAAATTTACAACATTTTAAAATAGCAGTGGGTTTGATACAACCACCGCTAAAATATTTCAATATAATTTTAGAAAAGAAAATAAATATTATAGGAGGTTTTAACCCCCTCTAAATTTTTATTTTTTAAAAATAAATACACTATGTTTTAGTGTTGGTTCTATCAAAACTGATGAAAAATATGACCCATTGATTTTTTTTTTAAAAAAAAAATTTGGGATGAAAACTCCCTTTAATAGATGTTAATCAATTATATTAAATGGGGTCTGAAATACTATTTTTTTTGTAAAATCAAAATTTTATAATTTGTGTGTGTGTTATGTAAACACATTATATAAATGTATTTAAATACATTATAGACATATTATATAAATACAATATATAAAATGATTAAATAAATACGCATATATATTAACAAAAATGTAGGTATATACAAATATTATATAAATATGAACATTATATTATGTATATTATAACAACCCATACTTTACATACATTTTTATTACTTCAGAATTGAAGCATACTTTTTACAATATATAACAAAACTATAAAAGGACCGTACAGTTATAGTGTCTTCAGAAACTGGGAAACATAAACAAATGGTTCATAAATCATCTACATTGTCTCCCGTTTATTTCATCATATCTAGAGTTCCTTTTGGAATATCCTACATAATACCCTTCTTCCTAGCCTAGGGAAAAGAAAACATACAAAAGGGTGAGCTCAAATGCTCAGTAAGGGTAAACAAAATAAATATCAATCATAATAACATAACATTTTAGAAATCCTAACCTGAAAAATAGATCATAATATCATAACATGGGATAAATCATAGTAGTGAAATGTAATCCCAATAATCATAACATAAAACACGAAACTTTGTAGCATACACACATAATCATATAGAATCATTTCTTAGTAGTCAAGACTCATTACCAAGGCTATCTTAGCGGACAAAGTCGATTTTTGAACCGAGTTCACTCCCCGTTTCAGTCCTATATCACTGAAATGGATTAACCTTCCGTTCTAGCCATGCATATCTAATGAGATATAAATATTTACCCAATTCATTGGAGGGAGATATAGGTACCACCCATATCATAATGATACCATTCATATGTGTGCCACAAGATCATAAAACATACATCATAGAATAACCCATGTAATAAGAATGGGATTCTTAAACATCATGCCATCATAACACCATCTATATAAGATAAAAGGACATCATAAAAAGAATTATATCAAAACATAATCATATAAATGTAACAATATGGATAGAAACAGAACCCTATATTATCTTAGATGGAAAATAATTTTGATAAAACACTTGAACTTCATTCTTGAGGAAAATATCCTTTCTACTTCAAAAATATTTTTTCTTTCTTAAAATGTCATACTAAAATAAGTTGATTAGAAATAAACTATAAAACTTGTAAAGGAAGCTTCATGGAAATAATTTTCTAAAAATTAATTCTGGCTGTATAAGTAAAAGAAAAACATTCTTCTCGTACATTGGCCGGAAAAGTCAAAAAAGTACATCGTACTAAAAATGACAAAAGATTCCTTTCATTTCTTTTACAAAAAACTCACCAAAGGGTAAAATTGGATTTAAAAAATTTTAGGAGGATGGAAATTATATTAAATATTTCGGAAACATGTATGTGGATGATAAATATTCCCTAGTAAATTATGAATTATAAACAATCTCAGATATAAATGAGATTGCAAGATATTCCCTTACCTTAGGTCCGATTTTCTTCGTCTGTGTCTGAACCTCCTGTATAATGATTTAAATAATTTTATTGAATTATTCTATAATCATACTCATTGTTATGATATCATATATGGTCACAATCTTAGCTTCTTATTAGTAATATTTCATTGCTACTTGTTATTTGGGTGTTTATTGTTTTTTGTCCTTATGCATGTTTTGTCAAATAAATTCTTATTATTATTTTTAGGATATAGATAACTCATTTCCAAAATGGTATTAGTGTAATATATATCATATTTATTCATTCAATTACTTTATATAATCCTTATCCATTGAAGGTCATGTAGAACGAGTCGCATCACATCGTGGAGACGGTAGACCATACGTACGCACGAGCGATGATATCATTCCCATGATCATGGAATTGTATTGAAGTGTATGTATAATATTTCAGAATCAATATAACTCTTCAATAATCATATATGGTTATTATTTACACCATTATACCCATCCAAGTAAGGTAGTGGTGGAAAACAGATTACACCACGGCGTGGAGACGGTATTCCGTACGTATGCACGCGTAGTGATTTCATTTTCCGTAGGATGGATAGAAGGTGAAATAGGGTTGTTTTATAATTATAATAACATATATGTATATGAGTGATACTGATGTTATTACTTCATAATTAATAAACTAAATAATAAGAATTAGAAGATGAAATAAAGTTGAAAGAATCGGTAACGGACATTACCTCTTCTTTGAAGCGAATCTTCTTAACCTCCTCTTAGGGCACTAAAGATGGTCTTTGAAGAAGACCCGAACCTCAAGGATGTTTCTAGTGAAGTGGTGAAGAGAATTTGGTAGGGTTTGGCTGAGCTTGAAGTCTCAAAGTGGTGTGAGGAGGAGAGGGAGGAGATGCCCTTTTATAAGAGAGGAGAGGGGCACTTTAGAAAAAACTTAAAATATTATTTTATTATAAAGTCATATTCAGTTTTTAATATCTCCAAACTGATTTATTTCAAATATAAGGTGGGGATGGGTCGAAATAATCTCAACCAATATATTTTAGACAAGTTTAGGTTACTATTTAAACCTTATCATTTAGATTTAACTCTAAGTTAAATAATTTAACTTTTACCGTGTCTTCTTGTTTTCTTACACTATATGGTTAATAAACTTACTATAACAAGACAAACGAACCACAAGTGGTTAATTATTAATATATATAACCTTAACTAAGTCATTTGGTAGAAACATATATTTTTAAGAATAAAATAACAATTAATAATATAATATTTGTTTTAAAAACTATTTTATGTCAAATTTGACACTATTTGGTAATTGATTTTTGTGAAAATAATAACAACATGATTAGTTAGAAAAAAGTCAATTAAATCAATACTAATATGTAATATTAACCTATAAAATTATTTTAATTCATAAAGACTCACATGTTACATTTATTTGGGTATTTATAATATAAATTATGTTAATATTTCCTTAATAAGGTAATTACTGCATCATCATTGTGTCATAAATAAATTAAATTATTTAAAGTATAAAAATTATAAATAAAATACAGTTATGTAGGAAATCCTTTTAGATTTCTATGGAAAATTTATAGTCGAATTTATCTTAATTATAACCCTATATTAAAAATGTTTTAGTTATTAAACATTGATTTTAACTATTTTAACTCTTCTTTAAATAAAATAATAATAAATGTCCAAATCTAATCCAAGTGGACCTAAATGGTCATATTTTATTCCTAAGGTTGTTTTTGGTCGAATTAAACTTATCCAATAGAATTAGGATATGTGTTAGGGTAATAAAAATACCATTTTACCCTTAATTACCCTATTTATTTTTAATCGTGGTAAATAAAAGTAAAAAGTTACTATTCACCAAAAATTATATTTATCTTATTGAACCACATTTTACTCCTTGATGTTAACAGTGTCTCTCGGATTTTTGAAATTCCACTCACAGAAGCGGTAAAATTAAGTTTTATGTAAATTTTCAAACTCTCCTCGGAGGTGGGTGAAAGACGGTGAAAAGTTCAATAAAATTTTTATATACCTAAAATTATTATAAAATGAATCCAATGAATTACTTTGAACTTATATTAGTATTATGAATCAATTTTTACCTAAAAGAAATTTAAATAAAATAAATAATTATTTAAATAAAAATTGGGTTTTTAAATAGTAACCTAGTGTTTTCACTATTCATCAAAAATTGAAAGTTTTCATAAAAATACCAAAACATCACCCTAGGCTAATTTTGATATTTCGAATCAAAAAAGAAGTCCATTTTAAAATATAAAATTTATAAAATTTCAAAAAGTTGGTATTACTATTCATAATGGATAGTTTTAATAATATTTTAATAGCATATCGTAGTTTAGTGAAACTCGGTATTGTGTACAACACAAGCTATTGAGGAAGGTCGTGATTGCGTGTAAAGAAAGCCAAGCTAGTGTTGTGTGTAGTGAAATATTCTTTTGATGATAACAAAATATTTCTTATAAAAAAACTCGGGTGTTACATTCTACCCCCATTAAAATGAATTTCTCCCTCGAAATTCGTCACTTTGTAACAAACATTTGAGGATACCTCTCCCTCATAATATCCTCAAGATCCCATGTAGCTTCTTCTAATTGGTGGTGCCTCCCTAAAACTTTCACCAAGTGAGTGGTCTTGTTCCGTAGGACTTTTTCGCTACGATCGAGAATCTCTATCGGCTGTTCTTCATAAGAAAGATCTTGTTCCAGTGGTACAACTTCTGAGCTGAGTACATGTGAAGGATCGGGTATGTACTTTCTCATGAGAGATACATGGAACACATCGTGAACTTGAGTGAGATTCGGTGGAAGCGCCAATCGGTAGGCTAAATTCCCAACACGATCCAGTATTTTGAAAGGACCGATATACCTAGGGCTCAGCTTTCCCTTCTTTCCAAATCTCATTATTCTATTCCAAGGAGATATTCGTAAGAAAACTTTATCACCCACTTCAAAATCTATGTATTTTCTTCAGTTATGGGCATAACGTTTTTGTCGACTCTGAGCTGCTCTAATGTGTTGTTGAATAGATCTGACCTTTTCTGCCATCTCATCAACAAGATCAGGTCCTAATAGATTTCTTTCCCCGACTTCATCCCAGCAAGTTGGAGTTCAACATTTGTTTCCATAGAGAGATTCATAAGGATCCATCTGAATACTGGAGTGAAAGCTATTATTATAAGAAAATTCCACCAAAGGTAGGTGTTGATCCCAACCACCTTTGAAATCCATAGAGCAAGATCTTAACATATCTTCTAGAGTTTAAATTGTCCTCTCAGACTGACCATCTGTCTAAGGATGATAAGCAGTGCTGAAACTCAACTCTGTATCCAGAGTTTGCTGAAGACTTCACCAAAACTTTGAGGTAAAACTCGGATCCTGATCATATATAAAGGAATTTGGTACTCCATGAAATCTTACCACTTTACATATATCCTAGAAAGCTGATCAAGAGAGAAATCCTCTCTAATAGCAATGAAGCGTGCCGACTTTGTAAGACGATCAACTATGACCCAGATAACATTATTTCCTTTATATATTTTAGGAAGTCTGGTGACAAAGTCCATAGTGATGTTTTTCCATTTCCATTTGGGTATGGGTAATTGTTGTAACATCCCCTTAGACTTCTGTCTCTCAGCTTTAACTTGCTGACAAACCAAGCATCGAGAGACATATTCAACAACATCTCTTTTCATTCAATCCCACCAGAAGTACTCTTTCAGGTCCCTATACATATTCGTGCTTCTAGGATGAATAGATAATGAAGAACTATGAGCCTCATCTAGTAGCCCCTTCTTTAATTCTAGGATGGGAGGAACAGAAACCTGATTCTTGAACCTTATTATTTCATCACAATCAGAGTGAAATTCAGGAACATTTCTCACCTTCTTTTGTAACTCTACATCTTCTATCTGTGCCTCTTTAATCTTCTCATGTATAGATGGTTGAACATTCATTTGAGAAATATAAGATTTTTCGCCTTCCATTATAATTCCAAGATCCATCCTTTGTAAATCCATAAATATTGGATCTTTTGTGATCCTCATCATGGATAAGCTGGCATGGTCTTGTCAACATAATGCATATGCCACATTGTTTGCCTTCCTAGGGTGATAATGAATTGAGCAGTCATAGTCATTAATTATCTCCAACCATCTTCTTTGGTGCATATTCATCTCCTTTTTTTGTGAAAATATACTTTAAACTTTTATGATCAGTATAAATATCACACCTTTCACCATAATGATAATACCTCCAAATCTTTAATGCAAAGATTACCATAGCTAACTCCAAATCATGAGTTGGGTAATTTTTCTCATGTATTTTCAATTGTCGTGAGGCATAAGCTATCACCATATCATTTTTCATGAGAACACACCCCAGTCCCTTCTTGGATGCATCACTGTAAATCAAAAACCTTTATCCACTACATGTCAGTGTGAGAACATGTGCACTGGACAACCTTCTTTTTAACTCCTTGATATTCTCTTCACACTCCTCCGTCCACATGAAATTAACTCCTTTTCGAGTCTACCTGGTGAGTGGATTAGATAATCGTGAAAAATCATTCAGAAAACGTCGATAATATCCATCCAAACCTAGAAAAATTCAGATCTCAATTACTGTTGTTGGTCTCGACCATCTTTAGATAACTCTTTTTTTGCTGGATCCACAGATATCCCCTCTTTCAAGATTATGTGACCCAAAAATGAAACTTTTTGAAGCCAAAATTCACACTTGGTAAATTTGGCATAAATCTTCTCCTTTCTTAATGTCTTCAATATAATTCTCAAGTGATCATCATGTTATTCTTTTCTCTTTGAATAGACAAGAATATAGTCTATAAAGACTACCACAAACTGATCAAGATAGTCTCTAAAGACTGTATTCATTAGATCCATGAAGATAACATGGGAATTAGTAAGACCAAATAGCATCACTATAATTTCATAGTGTCCATACCTTGTACGGAAAGCCTTCTTTGGTATATCCTCCCTTTTGACCCTCAATTGATGATACCCTGAACGAATATCAATCTTGGAAAATTATTGAGCTCCGTGTAGTTGGTTAAATAAGTCATCAATGCATGGGATAGGATATTTGTTCTTGATAGTGATCATGTTAAGTTCTCGATAATCAATGTAGAGTCTCATTGATCCATCTTTCTTATTAACAAACAGAATAGGTGCTCCCCATGGTGACGCACTAGGGCGTATGAATCCCTTATCAAGATTCTCTTGGAGTTACTTCTTCAATTCCTGCAACTCAATTGGGGCCATTCTATAAGGTGTCTTTGAAATAGGTAAAGCACCTGGTACGAATTCTATTGAAAAATCAACATCACGATTTGTTGGAAGACCAGGAAATTACTCCAGAAAGACATCATCAAAATCCCATACAATGGACATATTCTTAATTGTGAGTTTCTATCCAACCATTTGAGATAAATAACCTTCATTTAGTGTAATCAAGACCCATAAGATGGAAGAA
The DNA here is from genome assembly GCA_963277665.1 of Viscum album. Classification (NCBI taxonomy): domain Eukaryota; kingdom Viridiplantae; phylum Streptophyta; class Magnoliopsida; order Santalales; family Viscaceae; genus Viscum; species Viscum album. The sequence continues at coordinate 1,931,636,055 of OY728123.1, forward strand.
ATTTCCTCCGGAAGGATATGTTCATCCTTGCATCGATAGATGATCATGAAATGGGACTTCCCTTCTTTGGTAATTGATATGAGATCCAAATAAAGAAAGCCAATCCATGCCAATAATCACATCAAATTCCACTATAGGAAGGATCACATGATTTATAGGAATAACTTTCCCACAAACATCAATCGAAGAAGAATTGAAAACTTTTGATTCAACTGTTTTTCCATTAGGGGTTGTCACAGCTAACTCAACATCAAATTGTTGAGGTAATACGGAGATACCCTTAGAAAATTCTTCAGAAATAAAAGAGTCGTTGGATCCAGAATCAAATAAAACATTTTCTAATTTAGAGTGGATGGTAAGTGTACGTTTCACAACTTCGTTATCATACTCCACATCGCTGATAGAAATTGCATGTGACTTTCCTTTGTATTTTCCCTTAACAATTTTTTGACGTCGATCATCATAAAAAACCATTGGATTAGGGCATTGATTGGAATAATGAACCATTACCTTGCACTTGTAAGATTGAAGTATATGAGGTTCACTCTGTGTAACATTTTCTTTGTTCGCATCACTAGACATATTATTCCCATAATTGCAGCATTCAAATGCCTGATGACCTTCTTTTCCACATTTGAAACATTTAATTGTCCGTTTAAGAAAACTCCCTCCATGTTTATTTCCACTCTTTGAGCATAAGGGAAAACTCATCTTCATTTCAGTGTGCTCTTTAGATTTCCCTTTGAATTCCATTTTCCTCTTCTTATCAAACCCATATGACTGATGGGTTACTCCAATCTCCATATCAACCTTGAGAGCACATCGAACAATTTCCTCATATCTATTGAAGTCCCTTATGGATAACACCCTTTGGAGACTTGGTTTTAAGCCACTAAATAATCGACCGATCTTACTCTCAGGTTGGATAATAATCCCAGAAGTATACCTTGCAAGACTTGTAAAATTTCCTTTGTAGGTACCAACAAATTCATCATCCTTTTTCATTCAGTTCAAGAAACTCCTTCCACATATTTGTTCGAAGAATACGAGGGATGTACTTATTGAAAAATAAGTTCTTGAACTCGTCCCATTCCATGGATTCAATTTCATCCCTTTTCATCGTATTATTGATAAGATTCCACCATTGATCAGCTTCACCTCCCAAACGATATACTGCTAAGATGACTTTATCATGTTCAAAACACTGAAGAAATGAAAATATCTTTTCAGTGGTACTGATCCATTGTTCAGCCACTAATGGATCAATATACCCACTGAATGAAGGTGGATGCTGCATCATGAAGGATTCAACAAAATGTTTCTCCTTCCTTTGATCGTTTGGAAGTCCTGCATGATTCATAGCTTGAGAAAGTTGTGTGATCATGGCTACAAGATTTTACATTGCAGCTCCCATAACCTTTGGTTGCTTAGGGGACAATAATTGCATTTCTCGTCGCATTCAACATTAACATGGTTCCTTCGGGTTCCATCCATGGACTAAAACCAAGAAGAATAGTGTGAGAAACACTAATCATAAAAGGAAAACCACATAATCAAGAATAAATTTCACACTTAAGGTCTTATCATAGGATATTGAAAGCCATTTCTAAAACACTAAGATTGTGTTCTATGCTTAGAATTATCCTTAGGGTTCTCACTAAGGCTTTCACATCCTAGTTTCCAATGGTTGACTATACCTTTCCTCTAATACCAAATATAACGACCCATAATTTACATACATTGTTATTACTTCCGAATTGAAGCACACTTATTACAACATATAACAAAACCATAAAAGGACCGTATAGGTATAGTGTCTTTAGAAACTGGGAAACATAAACAACTAGTTCATAAATCATGTACATTGTCTCTCGTTTATTTCATCATATCTAGAGTCCCTTTTGGCATATCATACTTAATACCCTTCTTCCTGACCTGGGGAAAAAAACATACAAAAGGGTGAGCTCAAATGCTCAGTAAGGGTAAACAAAAGAAATATCAATCATAAGAACATACCATTTTGGAAATATTAACCTGCAAAAGAGATCATAATATCATAACATGGGATAAATCATAGTAGTGAAATGTAATCCCAATAATCATAACTTAAAACACGAAACATTGTGGCATACACACATAATCATATATAATCATTTCTTAGTAGTCAACACTCATTGCCAAGACTATCTTAGCAGACAAAGTCCATTTCTGAACCGAGTTCACTCCTCGTTTCAGTCCTGTATCAATGAACTAGATTAACCTGCCATTCCAGCCATGTATATATCATGAGATATAAATATTTACCCAATGAATTGGAGGGAGATATAGGTCCCACCCATCTCACAATGATACCATTCTTATGTGTGCCACAAGATCATAAATCATACATCATAGAATAACCCATGTAATAAGAATGGGATTCTTAAACATCATGCCATCATAACATCATCCATATAAGATAAAAGGACATCATAAAAATAATTCTATCACAACATAATCAAATAAATGTAATAATATGGATAGAAACAGAACCCTATATTATCTTATATGGAAAATAATTTTGATAAAACACTTGAACTTCATTCTTGAGGAAAATAGCCTTTATACTTAAAAAATATTTTACCTTTCTTAAGATGTCATACTAAAATAATTTGATTTAAAATAAACTTGAAAAATTGTAAAGGATGCTTCATGGAAATAATGTTCTAAAAATCCATTCAGTCCATATAAGTTAAAGAAAAACAATCTTCTCATACTTTGGCTAGAAAAGTCAAAAAAGTACCCATACTAAAAACAACAAAAGATTCCTTTCATATCTTTTACTAAAAACTCACCGAAGGGTAAAACTGGATTTAAAAAATTTTAGGAGGATGGAAATAATATTACATATTGTGGAAACATGGATGTGGATGATAAATATTCCCCAGTAAATTCTGAAGTATAAACAATCTCGGATAAAAATGAGATAGCGAGATATTCCCTTAACATAGGTCTGATTTGCTTCCTATGTGTCCGAATCTACTGTATAATGATTTAAATAATGTTATTGACTTATTCGAGAATCATAATCATTGTTATGATATCATATATGGTCATATTCTTAGCTTCGTATTAGTAATATTTCATTGCTACTTGTTATTCAGTTGTTTATTGCTTTTTGTTCTTATGTGTGTTTTGTCGAATAGATTCTTATTATTATTTTTAGGTTATAGATACCTCATTTAAAGATTGTTATTAGTGTAATATATTTCATATTTATTAATTCAATTCATTTATATAATCATTATGTATTTAAGGTCATGTAGAACGAGTCACATCACATCGTGGAGACGGTAGGCTGTACAGACGCATGAGCGATGATATCGTTCCCTTGATCATGGAATTGTATTTAAGTATATGTAGAATATTTAAGAATCAATATCACTTTACAATAATCATATATGGTTATTCTTTACACCATTATAACCACCAAGTAAGGTGGTGGTGGAAAATAAATTACACCATGGCATGGAGACGGTATTCCGTACGTACGCACGCGTTGTGATTTCATTTTCTGTAGGATGGATAGAAGTTGAAATAGGGTTGTTTCATATTTATAATAACATATAAGTATATGAGTGATACTTATTTTATTACTTCATAATGAAACAACTAAAGAAGAATAAGTAGAAGAAGAAATAAAGTTGAAAGAATCGGTAACAGACATTACCTCTTCTTTGAAGCGCCTCATCTTAACCTCCTCTTAGGGAACTAAAGAAGGTCTTTGAAGAAGACCAGAACCTATAGGATGTTTCTAGGGAAGTGGAGAAGAGAATTTGGCATGGGTCGGATGAGCTTGAAGGCTCAAAGTGGTGTGAGGAGGAGAGGGAGGAGGTGCCCTTTTATAAGGGAGGAGAGGGGCACTTTAAGAAAAACTTAAAATATTATTTTATTATAAAGTCATATTCGGGTTTTAATAGCTATAAACTGATTTATTTAGAAGGTAAGGTGAGTATGGGTTGAAATAATCTCAACCAATGGATTTTAGATAAGTTTAGGTTACTATTTTAACCTTATCATTTAGATTTAACTCTATGTTAAATAATTTAACTTTTACCATGTCTTCTTGTTTTCTTACAGTATATGGTTAATAAACTTACTATAACAAGCCAAACGAACCCCAAGTGGTCTATTATTAATATATATATGTTCATCTAAGTCATTTGGAAGGAACCCATATTTTTAGGAATAAAATAACAATTAATAATATAATATTTGTTTTAAATACTATTTTATGTCAATTTTGACACTATTTGGTAATTGATTTTTTTGAAAATCATAACAGCATGATTAGTTCAAAAAAAGTCCATTAATTAAATAATAATATGTCATATTAAACTATAAAATTCGTGTAATTCATAAAAAACCTCCAATTACATTTATTTGGGTATTTATAATATCAATTATGTTAATATTTCCTTAATAAGGTAATTAATGCATCATCATTGTGTCGTAAATAAATTAAATTATTTAAAGTCTAAAAATTATAAATAAAATACCATTATGTAGGAAATATTTTTAGATTTATAATGAATATTTATAGTCTAATTTATCTAATGTATAACCCTATATTAAAAATGTTTTAGTTATTAAACTTTGATTTTAACTATTTTAACTCTTCTTTAAATAAAATAATATTAAATGTCCTAATCAAATCCAAGTGGACCTAAATGGTCATATTTGATTCCTAGGGTTGTTTTAGGTCTAATTAAACTTATCCAATAGAATTAGGACATGGGTTAGGGTGATAATAATACCATTTTTACCCTTAATTACCCTATTTACTTTTAACCGTGGTAAATAAAAGTAAAAAGTCACTATTCACCAAAAATTATTTTTATCTTATTGAACAACATTTTACTCATTGATGTTAACCATATGTCTTGGATTTTTGAAATTCCACTCACAAAAGTGGTAAAATTAAGTTTTATGTAAATTTTCAAACTCTCCTAGGAGGTGGGTAAAAGACGATGAAAATTTCAATAAAATTTATATATATCTAAAATTATTATAAAATGACTCCAATGAATTACTTTTTACATATATTGGAATTATGTATAAATTTTGAACTAAAATAAATTTAAATAAAATAAATAATTATTTAAATAAAAATGTCGGGTTTTAAATAGTAACCAAGTGTTTTCACTATTCATCAAAAATTGAAAGTTTTCAGAAAAATACAAAAAATTCACCCTAGGATAATTTTGATATTCCGAATCCAAAAATGAAGTCCATTTTGAATGATAAAATTTATAAAATTTCAAAAAGTGGGTATTACTATTCATAACGGCTAGTTTTAATAATATTTTAATAGCATATCCTTGTTTAGTGAAACTCGGTATTGTGTACGACGCAAGATATCAAGGAAGGTCGTGATTGCGTGTAGTGCAAGCCAAGATAGTGTTGTGTGCAGTGAAATATTCCTTTGATGATAAGAAAATATTTCTCCTAAAAAAACTCGTGTGTTACATATATCCTATTATAAATTATATAATTATATACAAATAAGTGTATATTCAAGAATTTACAAATAAATAAATAAATAAATAAATACACATATGTGTGTGAATAAATGTTTGTATAAATACATGTATACGTATATTTATATAAACATTATTTGTGTTTGATATAAATGTACTTGTAAATATATGAATATGTGTATTTTTATAAATATATATGTGTGTGTCTATATTAATTTATAGTATAAATATATATTTGTATAAATAATGTAACTATATTTATAAATATATATAGATATATTTGTTTTTTTGAAATATATGTATTTATAAATTTTTACAAAATTATATATATATATAAATATAAATATGAAATTATATTATATTTAAATATATTATAAATATTATAAAAATGTATTTTATTGTTATTAAATTAAATATACATTATTTTAAATGTATATATATTATATATAACATGATATGAATATATTTAATTGGATACATATATAAATATGTAATATATATTTCTATTCAGATATATTTATATATAAATTTTTATAAATAGTGTTTGTAAAAATATTATACATATATATATATATATTATTGTAAATATTAATATATATATATATATATATATATAATATTTAGGACATTTATATTTATATTTTTGAATTGTATAGTAAATAATATATATAAATATAAATATCTATCAATCACTATAATATATTAAATATGTGTATTTTTATAATATATATATATATTATATTTTTATATGATAATATATATGTGTGTATATATATATATATTTGAATAGTATATTTGTGTAATATATAATATATAACATATAATATTTAACAAATAATATAATATATATATAAATGAAATATATAAATATATAAACATATATTTTTTGTATCGATATAATATATTTGTATAATATAATATGTATTTCTATTTTTATGATATATATATATATATACATATATTTCACAACATATATTTGCATTTGACTAATATATGGATATAATTTAATACTATATCTGCATTCTTATAATATATATGTATATATTATATATTACAAATTTATAAAATATTAATATATATATATATATATATTATAAATATAAATACGTTAATGTATATTATATTCTATATTTTATAAATATACACCACATTTATTTTTATGTAGACATTAACATATATATTTTATATATAATATAAATTTATAAATAATTTAAATATTTATTACATAATTATAAGTTGTATAAAATTTTGCATGTATCATATATATTTATATACATAACATAATACAAATGTATTTAGTTATATTCGTAAATATCTAATATAAATATATTTAACTTCATACATAAATATATAATATAAACATATTTGGTATAATATATGTATAATATAAATCATAATAAAACTGTATTTAATAAAATTATAGTATTAATAAAACCACATTATTTTTATAATTTAGAAATTAGGGTTAATATATAATATATATACTATATATATTATAATAGGCTATATTACCTTTAAATTAATCTAGAAACGAGGATGTGACAATTCCCCTTTATTAAAAAACTAAAAAAATATGATAAAAATGATGAGGTTAAATAAAACAGGATATCCATCATAATTGAAAGTTATGAAACATAATGAAAATCCCAACTGAAGAACTTTCTAAACGTCAGCCGAATAGTGGAGCCTCTATTTGTGATGAACCCCTAATTAATCTGACCTTATCCATGAACTTGGCCCCTAGTATTTCTACCCCATCTCTAAGTCTACACATGTTTCTACGCACCTTCAATGTTACTTTAATCATCAGTGACATCATGCCCATCATCACTAGTTTTTTTCTTCCCTTGGAGTTCTCTTCTGGTATAGATTATGAACCCACTTCATTGAAATTGTTCTTAGGGGCCATGATCCAACCTACATCCTTTCCCAAAAAAGAATTATCCATCCTTGAATTAAGAGGTCAAGAAATAGATTTCCCATCCTCAAAAGTATCAAGTGAAGAAAATGTGTTGTATGTTAAAAATATACAAACCACCATACCTAGGATAGGCTGATCATCATTTTTTCCCATTGCTTACAGCCTCATGAGTGCAAAAAATAACCCTTAAAAATTTGTGAAGCCACCATCTTCGATTTTACTTTGTGCCTACAAGTTATCAATAACTTATCTTCTTGCCATATTTTTTGATCTACATCATCCTAGACTTCCAATTCTCATGCATCATGTTCATCTTAATTATTTGTCTAAGGATATTCATAATTATCCCAATTTCCATTTAAGTTTTAACAAATTAGAGGTATCACAGAAAACCCTTTGGATATTGCAAGATCCTATTCTTACTGAACATCATATTACTTCCCAGATAAAAAACTTTGTATGCTTTTAGATGATTCTTCCAAAATATCAATACACTATGATCCTTTCTCCAGATTATTTTATCCCACATTTGCCTCATAAACCGCCTTTTAATTAGGATGTGAGAGGGGTCCGTCCAGCCCAAATCATGCATCAAGAAGGACCCACACCATCCTATTCCACAATCTAATATTTTTTTTGGAGAGCACATAATCTTGTGAAATTTATTTCTCACCAACCGGATTCCCATGAGAGTGCTCTTATTCATACTAAGAGTGATGCACTTTAATAACCTGAATGATAGATTCTATCCCAACCATGACATCATCGTTGTAAATTAACTATCTATCATGAACAACATTTTGATTTCCTCATTGATATTTATCCCACTTATTTTTCCTTCAATATTTTTTCAAATCATTCCCCGTCAATGAAAAAAATTGTAGACTACATCTTTGGTGTAGTTAGCCATAGAGAACCCATACTTTGGAAGCTCACACAAAATGGTTTCGTTCTTTCATAATAAAAATTTATGGTCAAATCATCATATAATTTTGATAAATCCACTATATCAATTAGATTGTTGGAATGATCAAATTTCAAAAGGACACATGAATATTACCCAAAGTGGTCCAATTCTGTTGCCTTATCCATTTTGATGGTAATCCCATGAATGGACGAAATATCTAACAGGATGAAAATATGCCACATATTCTTATTTAAACATGTTATTCTAATAAATATTTTAGATATTGAGTTTGTACATTTGACGGTATTAAACTAGTAATCCCAATCATTAATATTGACCAAACCTAGTTTCCAGGAGATAGATTAATGTCCATAGAAATTTTGATTCGATTGCTTATATGAATAAATAATATGAAAGAAACCCCTACCATTCAGTATGAATTTACCGTTTGAAAACCCAAAATGTTGAGAGGATACCAAGAAGATTTTCTAACTATAATATTTTACTACCAATGAGAAAAACCATAGGAGCAATGAATGAAAATTTTCCAAGATCAAACCTTTGAATAATATAATCTTAATTCACAAGTAAGTGGGATGTAGAAAATTTAGAAAAATATGAATGAGACCTTCCTCCTTAAAAGAAGAAAAATTCCTTTGATTAATATCATACATAACCAATACCTGTATATTAAAAGCCTAATAATAATTCACAACCGCTTTTTATGCAACCAAAAAAGATAAATCACCCACACCTGAAATATGAAGGCCAATTTAATGAGGAAAAACGACACCTAAAGAGTGCCCTAGCCGTTACCTCCATGGTCACCTGTAGAGAAGTTCCAAAACCACATAAACCATTTATTCCTTATAAGTTAGAATTGTATATATATATATTATTCAATTATATTATATATATTTTATGAAATAAATGTATTTAATATTTTGAATAATATATATATATTTAAACGAAATATATAATATAATAGTTTTTCATTGTATACGTAAATATGAAATATATTTTCAAACATATGTATACATTTAATAAAAATGTATATGTTACTATTAATAATAATATTATTATAACAAACATGTTATGTTTGTAAATGTATTTATAAATTAGTATAGACTACTAAAATATATTTAAGTGAATATATTAAATATATAAATATAATGTATATATGCATATACAAATAATTTTATTTTATTATATCTATTTAGGCATATATAAAAATATTTATATACAAATAAATATTTTTAAATAAATATATAAATATACATTATATTTTTATTATGTCTATAAATATTATATACATATGTAAAGTCAAACACCCACACACACAAATAAATATATTTATATATATATATTATGTTTGTGTGTATATATATTTTGTGTGTATATATGATATATATAATAATTATACATATATATTATACATTCACACACACACAAATATATATATATATACACACATATATATATATATGTATATGTGTATATGTGTTTATGTAAAAATAAGTATTTATATATATTAATCAATTACATAACAAATTTCTATATATATTTATATATAAATATACATTAATATGGACTATAAAAATTAGAGTCGTGAGGCCAAGTGAATTGGTTGTACCTCTCAGAAGAACTATCTTGGTATGAAGGGCCGAGTCATAGTATTGTAGAAGTTTTTGGGTGTGGAGGTATATGGGAGGAGCTGGATGAGTACAAGGCATGTGATAGGAATATGGTCAGTGGGTACAGGGTGTGGAAGAAAGGGGTAATAAGGGTTTAGTGGTTTCGGTGGGTACATGTCACAAGAGGGTCTACAAGTAGGTGGGGATTAAGGAGTCATATGGAGGAAACAAAAGTGAGGGTCAACGGTGGGAGCATACATGACCAGCAGAGGGAGGGTCGACTTGGGGGGTACAAGGTTGGCTAATAGAGGTAGGGTCAGTGGTGGGAGTAGGATAGGTTAGCTAGAGAGGAGCACAGTAAAAATAAGGGAAATATGTAGTGCATGTTCTAAAACACCAATATGTAATTTAAAAAATGTAATTAGAGGTAGTTGAAATAACATCTATTTTTTGAAAAAAATGAAAATTTGGGATTTTTAGAAGGGGTTAAAAGAACTATTATAGAACTGTTACAATATTTAGTTTTAGCCTATAACTACCTCTCTATTTTTAATATGAATAAAACTAGATATCCTCTCAAATAACACTAACTTTTGAAAACATTATTTTTTGTGAATTTTTCTTGACGGGGTTAAACCCCCTCTAAAATAACCACTTATCTCATTTATTTACTCATTGGAAAAAATCACTACATTTTTCATCATACCCATCATTAACTTGGTTTCTAATTGATCTAGTCATTACATTAATAAAGAAAAATTAGTGGTAATAATTTAATAATTTTAAAATAAATAAAACAATTAATTTAAAATAAATAAATCAAAAATGAGACATGAACAATAGCATATAAATTTATAGGCTTAGTTAAATGTCATTCATTTTTTAATTTTTATTGGGAACTTTAAATATAGCATAAATATTTTCTCAATCCTTTATAATATTCATAAAAAGTATGCAAATCATAAAATAATTTCCCCAGGTGTGTCAAACTATATGTTCAATTGGGCCTCTTTATTGATCAAGAAGAAAGGATTGAGTTATTACCCAATTATACCGATTCGGGATATTACCTCTTGGTGCATCTATTCCAAATCCTATATCCAGTTGTTTTTATCCATACATAGATATAATGTCTTGGAAACCACAAAATATATAATATACCAAAACACCAGGATGTTATCTTTTTCTTATACTAATCCCTAGGATTTTTACTAAATTTTTCTCATCCTAACCCCAAAAAAACTAAATTAATGTAAAAAAATAAATGAAATCCAATTTTATACTAAGGTGACATAAGATAAATAAACACACTTTTCTATTATTTTACATGAATATTTATATAATCTAATACATAGTCACATAACCCTAATAACTTTAGTTTTATTTTCTTTTAATGTTATCGATATATATACTTATTTTACATAACTTGTGAAAATTAATACAAAATAATATCCGTCTAGATTTACTTCTATATTTATTTTATGTTATAACCTTATTCATAACCCATGGAATGGATACATAATAAAGGGGTAAGAACAAATGCTCAGTAAGGTTAAAACATATCGATATGTTATCCAGTGTTAGATCATAAGAATGTTAGAAAACAAGAGTATATGAGAAATGACTTATGAAAAAACCATATAACAAAAATAGTAGTCAATAAGTCATGATATAAGAATATGTAATCTGAAATGAATAAACATATAGTATGGCATAAGTGTGTGAGATAAGAAGCACAAGATATGGATCTGAATCATAAGTACATGACATAGAAATGTGGCATGTGATGGAAACCTATCAGGACCAGAAGATATAGAATAAATATATGATTAATGAAACAATGTATTATGAAAAAACCTGATCATTAAAATTTTTAAGTTGTGATAAAAATAAAATATCCCCCCTTTAAGTTGGGAAAAAATCAAAGTGCTTCCATCTTTTAAGTTGTGAAAAAATCCATGTATGTAGATGATTCATTATCTCATGATATTACCATAACCAATGCATTGGAGGCCTATATATGGATCTTCACATCGATATTAACACATATTTGTTCCATATTAATGACATCAATTATCATATCAAAAGGAACCCATAAAAACAATTTTTTATAAACATTTCTAAATGATATCACATAAAACAATTTCATAAATGTGATTTTTTGACATAAAAAATTGTTTCACGTAAAATAATTACTAAATAAATTCATTTATGGGGTATATCCTAAATCCCGACTCCATCGGATATTTTCATTTTTAAGATCAAGAATAAAAATGAAGAGAAATCCTAAATGGAGTTTTTGTAAATCATTACTTAATAATGTCAAAAAATAAAATGTTATGCATATCTTTCAAAAGTAACTTTTGAGAAGTTAACATGATGAATTATTCAAAAATTATTTAATAAAAAAATATCAACAAACAATTACTTAAAAAATTATGTTTTTTCAAAGAAAATTTAGAAAGAAAATTATAAATATGATTGCGAAAGGAAGACTATTTTAATATTATAAATACATTTTTAATCCAAAATCACATAAAGATTAATAATTATTCAATATAAAAATAATTAAAATTAAATTTTAAGATCAAAAGAAACAATACATATTTGGATTTTAAAATAATAAATTAGATCATTGGAGAGGATATAAAATATAGATATGGAATAAAAAGAGATCATTTGGAGAGGATGAGAATTATTCTTAACATCATTATTTTTTTGAATAAAGAACTAAATTAAAGAATATGCAATTGATACGGAAATGTAATTACCAAAAAAGTATGAAATTAAATATAGTATATTCATAGGATAGAATGAAAATCCTTGAAAAACATATTCAAAGTGGAATAATTATGACTCAAGAAAAGAATTTGAGTCGAGAAAAACCCGTACCTTTTATTACCAGCTTCAATGGAAGATCTTTGGCCTCATGTATAAACAAACAATATAAATACCATATTATATAATATAATTTATATCTATTAACACATATATACTTCAATTATAATCATATATTATATAATTATTATTTTTTTATAGTTTTTTTATCTTTAGATGATAGGGATTTTGATTATTTTACACACGATTTAAAAAGTAAATATCAATTCCTACAAATTTCTACCCAGCTAATCATTAAAATTTTATTGTAGGTGTCATAAAAGTTGATTTATAATGGTTTATAATGTTTTAATTTCATTTGATGAGGGTTTTAGTCATGATTCATGAAGATGAAATTATTGGGGATTTTATTTCTATTATTTTTTATGAAAAAAGTTGATATATTAATAATGAAATAAATGTTAATATAACCATTAAAAAACATTAAAAAATTTATAAATATAATTTTAATTATATATATAAATTTATATATTCATCCATTTATTATGGTGATGAAAACTGAAATACATCGTTCCATGGAGGAACTACTACACACATACATACAGAAGGCACTTTCATTTTCCATTGAACAAAAAGAAGGTAGAAATTGAATTATATTTTCAAAATAAAAATCATGATATAAATATCATATTTATTTCTCAAACTATTCTGTTTATTAATAAATTTATGTTGTTTAGAAAAAAATGGAATGTCATTCATTGAGGTGGTTGTCTGTGCATAACATGAATTAATGTCTCTTTTTTTCTACAAGGATAAAGGAGAAAGGAAGATAATAGTTATTATATAAATAAAGTAAACTTTGTCTATATTAATGATTATTATAATATTATTTTTTTAATTTTTTAATTTATACTGAGGTAGAAGAAGAAGAATTAAAGAAATTGAAATGAAAAGGAGTGATTTTTGAATAATAACTCCAAAAATTAGAATAATGATATAATGGGTGGTCCTTTGAGGAGGCCAGATATAATAGGACTTGGATAGAAGTGTTAGGGAGTGATTATTTATATATATAGGTCAGTATTTAACGCTTATATTGTGAATTTATATGGGGTGGTGAAGAGATCCTTTCATAGGCGAGAAGAGTAATGTTTTGTAACAATAATTGCATTATTCAATGCAAGTGGATCCAAAAGTAGAAAATAATAGAGTGGGGATTATTTAAGGTTTATAAAGAACCAAAAAAAATTAATTGATATATGTTATTAACATTTTTATGACTTTTAACTCTTTGATTTAACCCTTTCAAAAATTTTACTTTTAATGTGGTCAGTAAATTTCACCTATATAATTTGTTTTTTATCCATAAAAATAAAATAGAAATTATTAAATAATTTTGACCTTATGATACCAAATATGAAATTTATTTTATTATATATTATTTTCAAAAGTGTTATAAATAAATTATAAAATAATAAATCCATCTCACTATAAAATAGTTTTAATGAAAAATATAACATATGTTCTAAAATGTCAAATATGGGTTTTAAATAAAAGTTAATATTATAAAATTTATAAAATTACATTTAAAATAAATATATTATCAATAATTTATTTTCATAAATATAATTTTAATTTTTTTCCAAATGATGTTTTAAAAATCCTAGTATTTTGAAAAATGATATTTTGCACTATTCACCTAAAAATAAATATTTTCCAAAAAAATAAAAAATTCAACCTAAGATATTGTTTATATATTGATCTCAAGAATTAATGTCATTTTTTAATTAATATTCCAAAAATATAAGAAATAAAATTTTAAATGGAAGCATAATATATAATGGGAGCTATTTTTATAAGGAAGTATTTTTTTTCCAAATATTAACAATTATTTTTATTATTTCTTATACATTTGTAATTAAATTAGTATTTAAATTTTATTCATATCAATAATATAATTTATTATGATTTAACTATAATAAAATCATATTTTTGAACTAAAAATTCATACAACATAACAAGATAACTTTAGAAAAAGTTATTTTTTAGCATAAAATGATATTAATATTTGTTTATATATAATAATTAAATTTCATATTTGTAATAGTATTAATTAAACCTTTATATATGCATATTAATATAGTTATTAGGTGACCCAAGCATAACAAATATAAATATATTGTTTTAGTAGATGAATATTCAAAACATATCAGAAATAAACAGGCCCAAGAACCATAAAGGTTTAATGTTAAGGAAATTAGATTGATAATAAACTTATCAATGAGAAATATTAATCCAATATGACAAATATTCTTCATATTAGCACCCATTTAGGATATATCATACATATAACATTCCATAAAAACATAGGTAAGGAAAAAATAAGAGTGGGCGATCTTAGATGCGCAGTACGGTTAAACATGGGCGACATCAATCAAAAGAGAACATAATATGATCATAAGGGTTTGATGACATAAACAAGTGCATTTTCTCAACTTAAAATATTTATAACCTGAAAAGCATAGATCATAAACTCAGAAATCATCTCATATCCATAAGAATATTTAATATGGGTGTAAAATAAAGAATTCATGATTCAAGATTAATTACATCGGTATATGTAATAATAATAATAGGAAATCATATCCATATGAATGTATGTCAAGACCCGTCCTCGGGGCCCGTGTCGTGACTACCCCAAGCCCGCCATCCATAGGTCAGGGGATGGTGACTAGTACCAAGGCATAAATCCCGGAAAAAGGGAAGACATTGCCTTTGTAAAGTAAACAACAAACACCACAGAGTAAGTAGGAAGAAGTAAACACTAAGTAAAAACTGGTACAACAGTAAGTGCAGAAAGTAAGTGGGCCAGAATACAAACCCAAACTGAAAGTAAAGTACAACTCGAAAGGGAAAACAACAATTGAAAAGTAAAGCTGAAATGTCGAGCCATCCACTGGAAGTCCCACTTGAAGGGTGGGTATAGATAGCCTCCACTGCTCTTCAGGTCCAGCCGACCGCTCCGAGTACGTCCCACCCAGTGGTCCACCTCTAGGTACCGTCCTGCTCCTCAATCCTCCACCACGATCAGCGCTGTCTGTCGTCTACAACCAACACAACGTAGTGCGGGCATACCCCGTGCAGGGGTGAGTATAAGCTACTCAGTAGGGACCTTGAGACCCCTGAAGGTCTCCCAGAATCCATAAAAGAAAATCCACAAAGGAAAGATGCAATCACGAAGAAACATCCGACACTGCTTAGGTATATGCCCATACATATACCTAAGTCAACAATTCTCGTTCGGCTCCAACATCCGAGCCCAAGTACAGCCCTATCCACACAGGAAAGAAAAACATAAATCGACACTCACCACAAAATAAACAGTGTTTAGCGGCGGTTTTGTGGCGGCGGTTCACAAAACCGCCGCTAAACGTTTTCCGAAATACATTTCGCGGCGGTTTTTAATAAACCGCCGCTAAACCTTTGTTTTTTTAAAAAAACCCTGACCCTTCCCTACCCCGACCCCCGTTTCCCCCGACCCTCTATGCTGCAACCCTCGCCCGCAGCCCCCGCGACCCCCCCCCCCCCCCCCGGCGATCCTGCGACCCCCCCCCCCCCCCCGGCGACCCCGCGACCTGCTCCGGCGACCCCGCGACCTGCTCCGGCGACCCCGCGACCTCCTCCGGCGGTGCCTGCGACCGGCAACCCGCGACCCCCTTCTACCGACGACCTTTCTCACTTCGACCTCGGCCCCAAAGTGAGTTTTCTCTAATATCACATCCATCTTGATGATTTGTTTCTAATTTAATCTGAGATTCATTATATGGGTCTCTTGGTTAATGGATTTATTTTAGTTTTTGATCCTATTGGTATTTATTTCATTCATTTTTAAAAAAATTATGTGTTTAGGCTTTAAAGATATCTTTTATTTTATAATACATACTTTCTATATCATTTTTTTGGATTATATAAGTTGATTAATAGATTGATTTATGATTCTTATAATGGTTTGTTTTTTGAATTATTTGATTAAATGATTTATTAATTTGGAATTGATTTTGAAAATGGATTTTGAATCATGTTTTATTTGAAATTAAGTAGTTTGATTATTGATGTGTGATATTCCCTCCAAATAGTTTGAATTTTTAATTTAAATCCTACATGTATGGGTCATTTGTGAAATTGAAATCCTTTATGTGTGGGAAAATTAATAAATGAAATCCTTTCAATATGGGCTACGATAGATGGGATCATGTGGTACTTAGTAAGGGATATAATAAGAAAAGAATTCTAGGATGAATTGTGGCTACCTATCAATGATTTCCACTAAAAATATAACTAAATATTGTTTCCATAGTGGATTCACTTATCAGGGTGATTACCTCATTTAAGGGAACATATTTTAGGGATATGTATGTAAATAGTCATTTGACCATAGATTTAAAAGGATCTTAGATAACTTATACCTAATATACCATAGGAGTATATTCAATTGTTTTCCTTTTCAAAGAGGTTATTTATAAATACATTATGAAATGGTTTAGTCACATTTATTTTAAATGGAATGTGATGTATCAATTTGATTATTCTTTTTAATATATTCTAAAAGGGTGAATTACCATTTTTTTAATATATATATATATATATATATATTATTATTTTATTTTCCCTTAATAAGAATAATTGTTTTATTTTTCTAATGTCTCCTTATGAAAAACATGGTGTAATATTTCTAATATTCATTTTCTCACACCATACACTGACCATTGGGTGTTTTCAGGTCCTTTTTTATATAATGTATGTAATGGAAAGGTTCCTCATAGAAGTCATGGGTATCCATGTTAGTAGGGTGTGTGATATTTATGGTTACATGGTGTAATTTTTTTCATCATATCACATGGATAAGGGTTGGGATCTTAAAACCTCCCCACCTTATAACATATCATCACATATCCAAACTTCCCAAGCATCACAACACCCCTTAGGCCAATTTTAGTTCCACGGACCCACCTATAAACTTGCATCTTCTAATATACTCCTTGAACTCAACCATGTTATAACAACACTCGGACTAAGGAAAAGGTCCTACCTGAAAACATTTTCCCCAACCATGAACCAAAATTAAGACCCAATTATCTTTGAGGACGCATCCACCTCAACTATTTATTATCAACATCAAATGAAAATTAAAGGTTTAGGTAATGTTACTATACCACCGCACAAGAGGATATCGATAAGGCACTACACTACCCTGTGGAGATCCAATCGGAACACCTTTGTTCCAATCCTCTCCACAACTCATGGCCCAAAATTCTTAGCACCACCTCACCTAGTTACCAAAATTATAATGGTGACACAAACTCATTGTCGTTAAAGGTATACATAGATTCCAACCACATTCTCTGACCTACATCAATCCAGAACTCAAGGCCCAACAGCCTCACTCCATTTCAAACATCCAAAGCACAACCCAAGCACAACCTTCATCTCAAGGTATTAAACCATCCAAAACCTAATCCAACACCCATCACCAAAACTAATACACTAATATGGTTCCTACATGAGACCATCCAACTTGAAACTCTAGCCACACCATTAATCGATTACTTTCCTTCCATGGTTCTCAACACCATATTACTTACTTCATCACCATAAATTTCTAGTTTTGAGAACTTCACTCATCATAAAAGAGGTCAACAGAACCTCAACTCAACCTTCAAAACTTCCCTAACATGTTTTCCAACTCACAACATCCATGAAAACTCCACCTAATTCTAGAATTCATTATTTCTGCCAAAACTACCCAGATTTGTCACAGTTTCACCATCCATATCTCAACCAAGGACTACTTGGTTCTTCTTCAAAACTCATTCACATTACTAGGATAAACTTATCATTTCAACATTAACTTGAGGTGCCTCGCAGCCCACCACATCCATTCCCTTTCTATCCAACTATGTCTTTCCATTCCTGCTAACTCACTCCGTTGGTTCCCAACTTCCCCTATTGGCATGTCGCCCCTCTACCCAAACACGAAGCCTTCTCACTTAAGGTATACCTCCATCACCTACACACACCATATCCAAGTTCCACTGGGCCTTCCATAAGAACCCCCAAACATGTCCCTTATAGGTTTCTATTTGGAACCTTGATTCCTCCACATCCACTCTACAGTTTTCTCCACATTTCCATGACTAACATAATTCTCTCCACCTTAGGAGGGTCATTATCACTAATTTATTCAAGAAATTCAAACACCATGTCTCATGCTTCCATCACAAGATGAACCCCAAAACTTAAATGTGGCCATTTAGATTTCCCTAGAACAATAAAACAAACATTACCCATTGTGAAAATGGTTTCAGTGAATGTAGTTAACTTGATTTAAAATGCATTATGATCAGTTTCGATCACACATCAAAGGGGTGTTGTTTGAGGCAACATAAATGTGTCATCTATGGTGTTATGATAAGTGTGTATCCCGATATTCTTATTGCTCCTCAATGAGGTGTTGACGCTGTCTCCTATGGACCAGACTTGTTCAGTTGGTCTGAAATGGTAAATGTGGTCAATGAATCATCTTTATTATATTATGCATACTTTATGGTCAATGGTTCATCTTTATTATATTATGTTTCTGTAATCTTACACTATCGTATATTTTGTGTAGGCACATTGTGATATACATGGATAAAAGCTGGATCACATTACCGAGGAACACATCTCAATATGTTAAGGGTTTGAATGGGTTTTTAGATTTTGCAATTTCTAATCGATCCGTTGAAGGGAGAATAAGATGTCCATGTCCTAAATGTAAATTTAGAACATGGTTGAAGAGAGATGAAGTTTATGAACATTTAATACTGAAGCAATTCCCTGAGCAATATTTGTGTTGGATTTGGCATGGAGAATCAAACAATACAGAAAGATTGAGGACTGATGTTAATCCACAGAATGAGGTCCCAAGTTATTCGACAATGGAAAATGAAATGCAAAACCTCATAAATGATGCATTCGGCACTGCAAGACACCACTATGAGCATCAAAACATATCAGAACAACCAGAAGAGGGTGCTACAAATTCCAACGTGACAAGTGATGTTTCTGAGACTGTAACACAAGCAGATCAAGATTGTAACATATCATTGGATCCTCTTGATTCTGTGGAGCCAAATGTAAGGGAAAACTTCAGTGAGGAAAATGCATTTCATGATTTAGTTGATGATGGAAATCAAGAGTTGTATAGTGGGTGTTTGAAATATTCAAAGCTTTCATTTCTACTGAAGTTGTACCATATCAAATGTCTATGTGGAATTACAAATAAGGCAATGTCCATGTTATTGGAATTGATTCGTGATGCATTTCCTAAAGCAAAAATCCTAGAATCGTTTTATGATATGAAAAAAGTTGTTAACAAGCTTGGTCTGAATTATACAAAAATACATGCGTGTCCCAGTGATTGTATGCTTTACTGGGGAGAGGATTCAAGTAGACAGAATTGTAAGAAATGTTGTTCTTCTAGATGGTAGTCAAAGGGTGATGTTGGAAGTATGACTGAACATAATTTCACGGAGAAGAAGAAAAGGAACACACCTGCAAAAGTTTTGCGTTACTTTCCTTTGAAGCCTCGATTGCAAAGATTATTCATGTCATCAAAAACCGCCGAACACATGAAGTGGAATGCTGTAGATAATAAAAATGATGGGTTAATGAGACATCCATGAGATTCCCAATCGTGGAAGACATTTGATTCATTACATCCAGATTTCTCAGCTGATCCTAGGAATGTTCGATTAGGATTGGCTGCCGATGGATTCAACCCATTTGGGACTTTGAGTACGAGTTATAGCATTTGGCCAGTTGTTTTGATCCCTTATAATCTGCCTCCGTGGATGTGTATGCAACAAACATCTTTTATCATTTCGATGATTATTCCTGGAAAACAAATGCCTGGAAATGATATTGATGTATACCTGCAACCTTTGATTGAAGAATTGCAGGAGTTATGGAGCAACGGTGTTGAGACATTTGATGTTTCTTCTAAAACAATGTTTAAAATGCATGTTGCTTTAATGTGGACCATTAGTGACTTCCCTGGGCTTGGGAATTTATCTGGTTGGAACACTTATATGGGTTTGGCTTGTCCCGTTTGTAAATTTGATTTCAAGCCCAAACGGCTACCTCACAGTAGAAAATGGTGCTTCTTGTGCCATCGAATATTTCTTGATGCATCTCATAGATTTCGGCTGAACAAATCAAAATTTAATGGTTGCATTGATCGTAGACCACCTCCAAAGTTGTTAACCGGTTCTAAAATATTGACACAGCTTGAAAATGTTAAAACAGAATTTGGGAAGGTTCATCATTTGAATGATAGCGGAAAACGAGTGCAAAGTGCATCGTCAAGTGAAATCAGAACGCAACAATGGAAGAAAAAAAGTATATTCTTCAAACTTCCGTATTGGGAATTTAATTCTTTGCGCCACAATCTTGATGTGATGCATATTGAGAAGAATGTATGTGATAATTTGATTTTCACATTACTTAATGAGCATGGAAAGTCGAAGGATCATCTCAATGCTCGCAAAGACTTACATGTAATGAACATAAAACGTGATCTCTGGCCAGATGAGAATGAAAAGTATGCTCCAGCCATTTTTTCATTGAAAAATAGGGATAAAGATACGTTTCTTCAAATTTTAAAGAATGTGAAGGTATCTGATGGGTATTCGAGTAACATCTCAAGGTGTGTTGACTTGAAGAATCGTAAGTTATATGGATTGAAAAGTCACGATTCACATGTTCTGTTACAACAGTTACTACCATTGGCATTGCGTACATTATTAACTGAAAAAGTTACTGCTGTTGTACTCCATTTCTGCACATTTTTCAGACAGTTATGTGAGAAAGCTCTACATCCATTTCAGCTTGACAACCTACAGGAGAGGTTTGTATTGACCCTTTGTGCAATGGAGATGATCTTCCCTCCATCGTTTTTTACTGTCATGATGCATTTAACTGTGCATTTGGTTGACGAAGCTAAATTAGGAGGCCCCGTTCATTATCGATGGATTTATCCAATTGAGAGGTATTTTATTTATATGTTTCCAGTTAAGTAAACATTTTTTGGCATTTAAATAAATGCATAATATTATTATTTTTTTTCACAGATATCTTGGGCATTTGAAAGCATACGTGAGAAATAAAGCTCAACCAGAAGGCTCTATTGCTGAAGGCTATTTGGCCGAGGAGTGTCTCACCTTTTGTTCCAGATATTTGGATGATATTGAGACAAGATTTACTCGAGTTGGACGTGTTGACGACACATCAACTCAATCTCAAATGCATCAGAAATCAAAAATATTTCCTGCTATTGGCCGATCAGTTGGGAGGACCTCATACGCGACACTAACAGAATTGGAATTATTACAGGCACATAGATATGTGCAGCTGAATAGTGAAATTGCAGATCCATTTATTGAAGAGTTGAGGATACAAACAAAGAGACGAATGAGAAGCCAAATACGAAATGAAAAAGATATAACGAAAGCTGTGAATAAAGAGCTGGTAGAATGGTTTGCACGACGTGTAAGTTTATAAATATTGCAATAAATACAAATATTACTTTGACACATACAATTTGCAAATCTATTAAATTATAATTTTTTTCAGATCATGAATACTGATACTCGAGCTGACTTTTCAGAAGATTTGAAGTTTCTTGCTAGAGGTCCTATAAAACAAGTTAGAAAGTTCAACGCTTATAATGTGAATGGTTTTAGATTTCGTACAGTCGATCGAGAAGTGGGTTTGAAAACACAGAATATTGGTATTTTTACATTTTCTGAAGTGGAATACTATGGAAAGCTGCATGATATTATTGAATTAAACTACCACGGGCATTTTTCTGTTGTTTTATTCAAATGCAAATAGGTCGATTTTATCAGAGGTGTTAAAACAGATTCCTTGCAATTTACTTCTGTAAACTTCTCTCGCTTGATGGATGTTGGTGATCGTGAACTGCATGATCCATATATCTTAGCATCGCAGGCAAAAATGGTATATTATGTGAATGATGTTGTGGATGAAGGGTGGAGTGTAGTTACTCACGTAATACAAAGAGATTTGTATGATATGGGTGATGAAGTGGAAGATTTGACCTCTGCAACTGAATTTCATCAACAGGAAGAAGAATTATTTGTCCATCATGATATTGAAAATATTGGTCTAGCAAGGATGAATGAAGTGGATGAAGCAATGGAGCAGGAAACCGACATGATTGAAGTGGAAAATGATTGTATGTACAATTATTTATTCATTCCGCAACTACTTGTTTCATTTCTGTAGTCATTCATTATCATTGTTATATATATTTTGTTTGTTAATACTGGGCATCTATTATCATTTTTAATTTTTTTTCTGCATAAATTTTTTGAAATATATATTCTGAACTTAATTTTATTTGATTAAATGACAGGAATTCCAAGGAAGAAGCGGTACACTATTCCTTCTTCTTCTGCGACAGATGACGATCCGTCTGTCCCCACGGAATCATCTCCCCCTGCACCATCTCTGACACCATCAGTGGATCCCTCATTAGAGGATGAGTCATCGCCTCCCCCTACAGGAGCTTCAGCAGCGGGGCAGCGACACGCCCCCTCCAGTTCATCACGGACATTCTGGAGGGTCGCAGTCATAGGTACAAATTTTAATTAAATAAATTTATTGCATTTTGTTTATAGTAATTGTTTTCTCATTGCAGATGAAGACAATGAAACCGTGGAAAGAGACATAAAAAGTTCTGATGTTTGGAACATGCATGGCAAGAAGATAGTGGTGCCATTTGATTCTTATGGGGTCCCGACGGATGACGCCGCAGGTTTACTTGGTCAGATTATAGGTCAGCTGGCAGCGGAGCCCGTTTCCCTGCCTATTTCGTATGATGATTGGAGGCATATGCCTCCAAACTGGAAAAATGAAGTTTATGATTCTCAAATAAAGGTAATTTTATTCCTTTATGGTTTAATTGAATGTCATTTTACTAATATATTCAAAATGAATTTCTGTATACAGATGTTCTTCCACTTTACCGTTGCTGATGTGATAGCACGGAAGTGGACATTGAAAAATCTTGGAAAAAAATGGAACGATTTCAAATGGAGGTTGTGGTGTGATGTCAACGATTCTTCGTTGACCGTGCAGCAGATGTATGAGAAGATACCCAATGGGGTACCGAAAGAACAGTGGAAGGTTTTTGTCGATAGACATCGTGATGAGAAGCGGATGGTATTGAAATATATATTATTATATTATCCTCATTTTACATTTATACATGTACATGAAGAGGAGATAGACATTGAATACAATACTGTTAAATTGAATTTTATTTATTTCAGGATCTCTCAAGAAAGAATGCTTCAAACCGGGCGAAGCAGGTAATCGCACACACTGCGGGTTCAAAAAGCATTTCAAGAAGCCGAATGTCATTGGTAATCTTTTAATTAGTTTAAATATTTATAAGATAATATTATCTATTTAACATATTTGATTGATGATTTATCTTTGTTTAATGCAGTCACAGAGTTTAGGGCATGAAGCATCCCGAACAGAACTGTGGCTGGATGTTCATAAAAAAACAGATGGAAGTTTTGTTAATGAACCTGCCAGAGAAGTTGGGGTATGAAGTCAATTATTTATTATAATAACTTAATATCAGTTTTTACTGTGTTAATATATATTGATATTTGATTTATAGGTAAAAATTAAAGAAATATGGGATGCCAATCCTGGGCAATCCTACTCAGTCTCCCAGGATGACCCGATTGCTCAAGTCCTTGGGAAGGAGCATCCTGGTAGAGTGTGCGGGATGGGTTTGGGACCCGTACCATCTGAGGTCTTTCGCATGCCATCAGGGATTTCGGCCTCATCTACTCCTGGTTATAGTCATTTCATACCTGAAGATGCTCAGAGGGAGATGTCTGCTCTACGAAACACAGTTCACCAGCAGGGGAATCAGATATCTGATTTGCAGAAAGAGTTGCTTGAAATACGTCAGCATATGAGCAGATATGCCCCCGGTGGTAGTGCATCGGGTAGTGGTGAGCAGGTAAATCACAAAAAAATCAAAATCATTTAGTTTGCAAACTTTTATTGGTTTTAATTTTTATTATAAATATGAAACAATATTTAATTTTCAATATAATGTTCTTACAGGTGGCAGCAGGTGGTGGAGATGAAGGTGGAGAGGGTGACGATGCAGCATCAGATGATGAGTAGTAGTATTATTGATGTGTTGAACAAGTATGATAACAGTTGGTTTGTATATGTAACATTTATGACACATAGTTGCTACCAAACATTTCCATGTCCTAACATTTTCTTGATTTCTCATGTTTCCTTATGTATACAATCATTAAATCCTTTTGGTGGAGGGTCAAATATTGTGATGGTCACAATGTATAACCAATATTAGGGAGGATATGTGATCATATATTGAATAATGATTTCATAACATTATATAGAAATCAAGGAGTCTAGTTAAATACATTATTAAGAATGATTGTACATGGATGAGGTTTTAGGACTCCCCATGATACCATAATTAATTGTTTAGAATGTAATTCCTATTTCATATCATCATTATTGGGAGGAATATGGAATCTATCCATTACCTAAACTCTCTTTAAAATGACTTTCAATCCCCTAATCGATGGAAATATGGAATTGAATTTCCATAAGTTGTGGGATTTTTTGGGAACATTAATTTTGACCTAGTTGCATTATGGGTGAATAAAACACCAATTTTTTTTGTTTTCCGATAAAAATATAAAGCATTCATCTGTTTTTGTGTATATATTCTATGAGTTGTGTTGGATGTTGTATACTTTTACATTGTGATTTGTCTATGTAAGGGAATAAAAAAAATATTTTTCTAGTGTGGTGTAATGCATGACTTAAAATATCCTAATAGTTATAGAAAATATAAAAGAAT
This sequence comes from Viscum album, assembly GCA_963277665.1. Taxonomy (NCBI): domain Eukaryota; kingdom Viridiplantae; phylum Streptophyta; class Magnoliopsida; order Santalales; family Viscaceae; genus Viscum; species Viscum album. The sequence goes on from OY728123.1 coordinate 1,931,661,865, forward strand.
ATCAGGATCATTTCAATACCACTGTATAATATAGATGTAGACCCATGTAGTTATATTTCAAAGATCATGTGTTCTTGAGGTTGTTTCCATGATGGTGTAGGCATATTTTGTGTGAGGGAGTGTGGATTCTCCTAGGTTGTTCTGGATTTTTTAGGTTTTGGTGAACATTGGTGAGGTGTTATATCAGTTGGAGCTCTAACCACTGATAAAAATAATTCACAATATCATCCATGTATCCCAACATTACTGAAATAATCATGATTCATCCCATATATTCAAATATAGAGAGTTGGATGATGAGGATGAGGTAATGATTTGGTGAACCCAATGGAAATCATGGATCATTTATAGATTACTCTTCATGGGAATGTTAATCCATTTTATCATTTTCTATGGTGGAATAGTGGTTTGGAGGAGATATTTTTTGGTACATATTCAAAGATGAATGAATAATGTCATAAAGTGTTTTAATTCATTCATTTTTTTTCAATGTAACTGTGTAAATCTATTTTATTGTTTGTCATAATATGAATATGGTCCCTTTAATTGGTTGGTTATGACACATGGTTATGTGTTTATTTATTTAATGATTAGTTTTGATCAAATTATTATATTATCCTTGAGAGGTTTCCCACAAGGGTTCTATTTTGGAACCATTTATATTCATTGGAACATGAGGATGATAACTGTTTTAGTGGTATCCTAGGTAATATATCCAGTTTTAATAAAACCCACCTACTTGTTCTATTGGATTTTGGATATTTCAATATGGTTTTATGAGTCATTTCACATTGAAACATTCATGGGTTTTCTCATAGATTCCCTATTTATTCATTCTACCACGATTTTGATCATGTCTTCTTTTAAATTGGTCATTTTTTGTTTGTTACATCATTATGTTTCTTGTTTTCATATTGTGGTTTCTCATTCATTCACGTATTCATTTGAGTTGGTCATGAAGCCTTGTGTTCCATTATTAATTTTCTCATGTTGTTTGTATAGTCAATTATTCCATCATGAGATTTCATGATCTAAATCTTGGGTCACATGTTCCTTCATTAGTTTACATGGGTTGGTTATGATATCAATTAGTTGGTTTTTGAGGATGGTTTTGAATAAAAACAATCACTCCTATTAGTCATGTGGTAGTTCAATCAATGTATTTGTTCAGTTAGTGAGATACATGTTTCTTGTTATGGTGTGGTTTTGTCTATGAGGGATGGTGTTTTTAATGTTGGTTTTTATTATGGTAAGAGATGTTATGGTCACTATTATGAGGATGTTGGTTTTTGTGTGTAGTGGTTTGTGGTAGTATTCTTTTAGTGATGGAATATGAAATGGTGATGATGTAATAATGTTGTAAGCTGTTGTACATTACAAATATGTGTGGATGTGATATTATGTGGGGCTGATGGGTGAGATGTGGCTGTAGTTTTGGAAAATTTAGGGCAGTGGTAGAGCTGATCCAACATATTTTTTTTTCCAGTTCAACATTTAGCGGCGGTTTTAACCGCCGCTAAATGCCATACCTGTGAACATTTAGCGGCGTTTTTAACCGCCGCTATATAACAAGGAATCATTTAGCGGCGGTTTTAACCGCCGCTAAATTTATTATGCTGATATTTCGCGGCGGTATTCACCTCCGCAGAATAGGCGCATCAAACGCCTGAATTTAGCGGCGGTTAAAACCGCCGCGAATAAGCTGCCCATATAACCGCCGCTAAATGAAGAGAAACCGCCGCTAAATGAAGGACCTACGACACATTTCTAAAACCGCCGCGGAATCAAAAAAACCGCCGCTAATAGATTGCTGACGCCAAACTTAGCGGCGGTTTTTGTAAACCGCCGCCACACAATATAGCGGCGGTTTAAACCGCCGCTAAACGGGAAAAAACCGCCGCTAGGGCCGGCATTTGTTGTAGTGACTGGATAGCACAACACAATACACAAAGGAAAGAAAAAGGGATTCAGCTCACACAGGTATTCTTCTTCATATGAAGATAATGATGACCAGGTATTTCCACTGATTCATTTAAGCCGTCAGACCCAAAATGGATCGATAGGTACTAACCCCCGCAATGAATCACAAAGGATCTGACCCACAAAGGATCGATAGGTAACTAACCCCCGAAATGACCCACAAAGGATCAGACCCACAAAGGATCGATAGGTAACTAACCCCCGTAATGACCCACACAGGATCGGACCCACACAGGATCGATAGGTAACTAACCCCCGCAAAGACCCACACAGGCTCGGACCCACACAGGATCTATAGGCGCTAGCCCACACAGGACCGCTGAGCGCTGAACCACACAGGATCGGACCCACACAGGATCGGTAGCACAGACCCACAAAGGATCGATGAGTGTTGTAGTCATCGTCGTCGAATCCACTGAGGATCTCTGCACAGTCGTTGCCGTCACAACAGCAGTCGTAGCCAGCTCTAGGGTTCCCGCACACAAAAAGCTCGTTCGGGAGGGTCCGCTCCATGAGCCGAGAGGCTGATACATCAACTGACTCATAGTCCAGAGTAGATGTATCCAAAAGTTCCGTATCGTCAATAGGAACTCGACGTCGCAGACAGCGCGTCAATCGGACGCCCAGTCTGAAAATTATTGGCTTTTTCGTTCAGGGGCCCGATTGGTTTTTAAGGAAAATCCAACTCGACCATACTCCACCAGCATCCAAACCTCGGGTGGAGTAAGCCAAAAGATCCTTCTCACCTAGAGGAATTCAACAAAGTCGACGGCACGCCAATCGGACGTCCGAAGCTCAAGATATGAGCGTTTCCGCTCCGAGGGCCCGGTAGGCTTCGTGTACGAACCAACCCGGTCGAACCCAAAGTATTCTGAAACCTTGAGTGTGATATACCAAAACGACCGCCTTGATCCAAGGATCGCATCGCCACTGATGGCGTGTCGTTCATAGGCCTGTAGCTCATGTTATGAGCAAACAACCGAAAATGTCCGGAAATGGGGGGGTCTGGGCCCGGACCGACCAGGCCCGACCCCCCCCCCCCCCCCCCCGAGGCGACCCGACCCGGGTTCGGGTCCGACCCGGTTGGGCGCGACCCAGCTCGGCCAGGGCGTCCCGGCCCGGCCTGGGCGGGACCCGGCCAGCGGGTCGGCTCGGCTAGGCTCGGCCGAGTGGTCGAGCAAGGGAAGTCGCGGGGCATGCTGTCCTCGAGGGAAGAGGAGCCGCAGCCCCGCGTGGGGCCGCGCTTGGTCAGCGGACGCAGCAGAGCTGCGTCGCGTGTCTCGCCGGACCCGCGCGGTCGCGGGTCTGGTCGGTCGCCGCCGCCTCCGGCTGCCGGCACCGCCAGTGGAGTCCGCGGGCCACCAGAGTTGCTCTGGTGGTCCGATTCCATTTCCATCTGCGCCGTAGCTGCTCCCGGGTCCCGTTCTTCACTGCGGAATCAACAAATCGTCTCTGCGACCCATTTTATCGTCGTTAGCCGTTCCGCACACCAAGAACAAAGGGCGGTGGGTTCGTACTTGTTCGTTGGTCCGCACCCACCGCATTAGCGGTTTGAAACAACACCATAAAATCCCAACAATGGATGAACCACGACCCGCAATATTGATCCACGGACCAACTTGTTAATTGGTTGGTCCACGTTCTTGCATAGGAGGAAAACAAGAATAGGTAAAATCCTTTTCAAAATGACCCCTACCTTTGTCGTCGTCGGACGTGAGTTCGTCACGGAATTGACCGTCGCGGTAGAGGATGATCGTCGCGTCGCGGAAGAGCGTCGCGTCGTCACCAAATACAGCGTCGCGTCGACGATCTCCGAGGGTCAAGAACATACAGATTTAATTATAACAATTAAATACATGTTGATACTATAACCCAAAAAGAAATAAAAGGACCACAATCCCCTACCTCAAGATGCCGATCGAAGGTTTTCGCGGGCATGGATCGTCGCGGAAGAAGCGTCGGCGTCGCGATACTCGGCGTCACGTCGTTGATCTCCGAGGGTTCGCTGTTCTTTGTTGCCCTTTTTGTCAGAGGCCAGTGTTCTTCGCGTTCTTCATATTCTTCGCGTTCTTCGCATTCTTCGCGAAGGAGGATGAATATCTTTAGAGATTCTCCAAAGGTTTAACACAACATCCATATAAGAAGGTGTGTTGGCCTTATTTTATTAACATTCCAACAAAGAGAAAAACAAACTAAGTAATGAACCATTAATTCATAGAATTAATTTTAACGAATAAACCACCCAATTAATAGGGGCGTTAATAATTTAGAAAATGCGTCAGTTGACTTTCGTTTAATAGGGGTTTTCACGGGTGCGTTACTTAGCGGAAAAGAAACCGGGGGGGGGGGGGGGGCTCGTGCGGGCCCCACCCCACAAATATCCTACCAAGAGGGTAGGATATTTTGATTTGCACCCTATCCGCTTCAACTCAGCTTAAGCAGCTTTAAGTGGCTTTCAAGTGGCTTTAAGTGAAATAAAAATAAAGTTGTCGCACACTTTATTTTATTTCTTAACTTAACCCCCATAATTTAAAAACCACACCCGAGAAAACGCAACTTCGGAAGAGGCGTTTCTAAGAAAATACCGGAACTGCGATTCCATCAGTTCCCTCAGAATTCGATTTCGAGCACCGGTTCAAAAGTTAGAAAAACCCGCTCGTTCGTTCACTGAACGTACCCGAGCCAAACTTCAGAAAATGATTCCGGGCACACTGGGCCTCGGAATCAAGTGATGTCAGAAACTGTGTTTTTTTATAATTCCAAATAAAATTAAGAAAAAAATTTCCTTGAAATTTACGGGTCTTTACATCACTCCCACCTCAGGGATTTACGTCCCCGTAAAGATACATCATAAACTAGGGAAACAAATGTGGGAACTGAGCATGCATCTGAGCCTCCCGCTCCCAAGTGCTCTCCTGGAGGTTCCCGTGCTGCCATCTGATGCGCACAAGAGGAATCGATCATACACGTAGGAACCACTACTGTCGATCCTCGATCTCCACCGGGACCTCCACAAAAGTCGCCCCATCATCCACGTCTAGCTCCCCATAGTCAATGATGTGTGTCGGGCCGTGCACGTATATCCTCAGCTGGGATACATGGAAGACGTTGTGCACCCGGTGCAACTGAGGTGGTAGAGCCAAGCGATAAGCCATCTCGCCAATCCTACTGAGGACCTGGAGTGGTCTGATGAAGCGTGGAGACAACTTGTCGCATCGGCCAAATTTCCATAATCCACATCGAGATGAGACACACAAGAAGACGTGGTCGCCATCCTCGAACTCTAGTGGCCTCTGCCTTCTGTCAGCATAAGACTTCTGCCGGCTCTGAGCTGTCCTCATCTGCTCCTGGATGACCTGGACCTTCTCTGTCGTGGCCTGGACCATCTATGGTCCCACAAGTGTTGACTCTCTAGGGTCTATCCATCACAAAGGAGATATGCAAGGTCGGACATACAACACCTCGTATGGTGCCATCCCGATGGTGGTGTGGTAACTTTTGTTGTACGCAAACTCCACCAAGGGTATGTGGTCCTCCCAGCTGCGAACAATGTTGAGGACACATGCGCAGAGCATTTCCTCGAGAGTATGAATGGTCCTCTCCGTCTGACCATCCGTCTAAGTGTGAAAGGCAGTGCTCAGACGTAGTTGTGCCCCGAACGCCTCCTGAAACCCCTTACAAAGCCGGAAAGTAAAGCGAGCATCTCGATTGGAGACGACAGATGATGGCACACCGTGAAGCCGTACAAAATCTTGAATGTAAAGACGTCCTGAACTCTCCACTGAGCCCTACTCTCTGATTGGTAAGAAGTGAGCCGACTTGGTGAGTCGATCGACAACCACCCAGATGGAGTCGTGACCTCTAGAAGTGCGTGGAAGTCCAGTCACGAATTCCATAGATATCCCATCCCACTTCCCTTCCGGGACCTCTAAGGGTTGTACCAAGCCTGATGGTACCTGATGCTCTGCCTTCACCTGCTGGCAGGTGAGGCATCGAGAAACGAACTCTACCACATCCTTCTTCATGCCTGGCCACCAGTGATGTCGTCTGAGATCCCAGTACATCTTCGCCACTCTAGGATGTACCGCTAAGGGAGAAGTGTGAAACTCTCTCAGAACTTCCTCCCGTAAATCAACTGGTACCAAGGTACGTCCTCTGAAAAAGATGTCGTGCTCTTCTCCAAAGGATAATCCATTAGGTGCTTGTCCTGAGGATATCCGTGCACGCTGCGTCTCACAGTCAGTGTCCCCACGCTGTGCCTCTCTGACCCGCTATAGTAGTGGAGGGGTGACTGTGAGAGACTGAAGGAAGGCTTCTCCATCTCTATCCATGAAGGATATCCGCAAGGCGACTAGCTGCTCTGTTGCCTCCTCAAGTAGCTGTATGCCCATCCTCCTACTGAGAGAATCAGCTACCACGTTCCCCTTCCTAGGAGTATATACTATCTCAAAGTAATAGTCCTGGAGTAACTTGAGCCATCGTCGCTGTCTCAGGTTCAGGTCCTTCTGAGAGAAGATGTACCTAAGACTCTGATGGTCAGAAAATACTGTAAAGCGCTGGCCCGTCAGATAGTGTCACCATGTCTTCAAAGCGAAGACCACTGCTGCTAACTCCAGGTCATGGGTAGCGTAGTTCTTCTCATGCGGCCTCAACTGATGTGATCCATAGGCAATCACTACCCGCTCCTGCATTAGGACACATCTGAGTCCGATCCCTGATGCATCATAGTAGACTACGTACCCTACTCCCTCCTCAGGCAACCTCAAGATAGGTGCGCTGGTCAATCTTTGTCTTAGATCATGGAAGCTCTGCTGACATCTGTCTGACCACACAAAGGGTTTCCCCTTCTTCGTCAAAGCTGAGAGTGGTGCCGCAACTCTGGAGAAGTCCGGCACAAATCTCCAATAGTATCCATCTAGTCCCAAGAAACTCTACACCTCCGTCACGCTCCTGGGTGGCTCCCAAGCTAGCACTGCCTCGATCTTCACAGGATCCACTGAAAATCCCGTCTCATAGATGACGTGTCCCAAGAAGTGGACCTCACGTATCCAAAACTGACACTTCAAGAGATTTCCATAAAGCTGGTGCTCCCGGAGTGTGTCTAGTACAACCCGCAAGTGGTAGGCGTGCTCCTCCCCAGTCGTCGAGTATATCAAAATGCCATCGATGAAGACTACGACAAATCGATCGAGGTATGGATGAAAGATCCTGTTCATGAGGCCCATGAACACTGCTGGAGCATTGGTTACGCCGAATGTCATAACCAAGTAATCATAGTGGCCATACCGACATCTGAAGGCCGTCTTCTGCAGGTCCTCATCCTGAACTCTGAGTTGATGATAGCCTGGCCTGAGGTCTATCTTCGAGAACCATCGTGCTCCCTTGAGCTGATCGAAGAAGTCATCAATCCTCGGTAGCGGATACTTGTTCCTCACTGTCACCTGGTTCAGGCGACGATAGTCGACACAAAGTCACAAGCTCCCATCTGCCTTCTTGGCGAACAATATCGGGGAAGCCCATGGTAAAACGCTGGGTCAGATGAATCCATTTCCCTGCATGTCCTCCAACTATACCCGTAGCTCTCAAAGCTCAGCGGGGGCCATCCGATATGCTGGAGTCAATATCGGGGCTGTCCCGGGGTACAGGTCAATATAAAAGTCTACCTCTCTGCGAGGAGGTAGTCCTGGAACGTCGTCGGGAAAGACGTCTGCGTACTGATCCACCACTGTAGGAAAACTAGGACTCCGCACGTCAACTTCTCCAAGGATGAGGCTAGCCAACTGATGAGTGATGGGCTATCCTCTCCTCTACGGAAGTCCATCCTGTGCTGCGAAGGCTCCCTTATCGCTAGTGAAGGTGAACATGCTCCCGTCGGTACGTACACATCGCACCTTGCGCCTAATACAGTCAATCTGTGCATAGACTGTAGATAACCAATCCATTCCCAAGATGACGTCGTAAGGCCTCGACGCCGCTACAAGAAGATCCCAGCCGAAGCTCTTGCCTCCTAGAATAAGCTCACACTAACGACACTAGTGCGTAATCGTCGAGTTTTCTTCCGTAAGAGTCTCTATCCGTAAGGATGGAGCCAACGGATCTGTCAGAATCTCCGAGATCCGAATAAGGGCAACAGCTATGAAAGAGTGACTCGCTCATATGTCTATAAAAACTACAACAAGGGTGGAATAGACACAGATCGTACCTCGAATCATCTCGTGTGTGCCGTGGTCATTGGCCTCCGCTGCCTGGATTTGTGCCTGTCTCTGCCCGCCAGCTCCCTGTGGTCGGGGTGGACCTTCTGGTGGTGGTGGTGGTGGTAGAGCCTCAAAGCGTCGCCCACCACCTGCTGCTCGGCCAGCTCCTCTGCCTCGTCCGCCTCCCCCCCTGCGGACCGCCACGGTCGACCCTCTGCCTCTACCTGGGTGGCCCCTCAACTGTCTTCTTCTCCTCGGCATGGTGGGTCGGGCCATCACGAGCCATGTGACCCTGCCCACCGCATGTGTAGCACTACCTGCCTCTCGAAAGACTGGCTCCGCGCTATGTTCCCCGCACTGCTGAGCTAGTGTCCTGAGGCCTTCTACGCGAGGGTCTGGTCTGCCTGGACCCCTGATTCATCCGTCGACTGCCTGCTGTGGAAGACTCTGCTACGTGCCGCCCCGCGGTAGGTCTCAGCGCTGGAGAAGTCTCACCAAGAAAGCTCTCAATCAAAAGGGATCTCTCCAGTACTCCAGCCTGAGTCAGAATGCTGAGGGAGATCAGCGATGCCCTGATCTCATGTCTCAACCCATGCTCAAAGGTCCAGGCCCGAAAGAATGGGTCATGTACCATGTCTGTAGAGTAGCGCGAGAGATCGGTAAATCTCGCCGAGTACTGGGCGACCGTCAAGCTGCCCTGCCGTAGCTAAAGAAGCTCCTGGATGTGCACCGCACAGAGGGTTGCCGGGACGAACTCTGAGCGGAAGAGGCTCTCAAAGTCCATCTAGAGAAGAGATGCCTCATCGTGCACCTGGAGCATCAAGCTCCACCATCGGCCCGCTGCTGCCTGCAGTAGGCTCGGTGCGAGGATCACCATGAGGTCTGCTGGCGTCCTCACTAATCGGAAAACTTACACCACTTCCTCCAGCCAGTCCTCGGCTGCCTGGGGGTCCGTCTCCCCACAGAACCTGGGTGGTCGCTGGCGCAGGAACTCATGCAGTGCACTGAGGCGACGTGCATCATCAGCGGCTGGGGATGGAAGCATCGGTGGCTCGGCGGTTAGAGGTACCGCAGGTGCCTCAACTGTCAAAGGGCCCTGCACCGAGGCGTCGTCGCTCGGCGGGCTGTCGTCAAGTACAACTCTCGGAACCCTAGCTGGCTGCCGTCGTGGGGCCATCCTGAAAAGGAAACAGGTGCGCCATGGTCAGAATAGTATACCTGGTGAGCTGATACAATGTAATCACAAAGAAAACTTGAAAACACATGCAATCAATATTTTCGTGCATTAAGTCAGAAGTCAGAAGTCAGGAACCTGGTGTACGGATATGTCGTCTACCGCACTAACACTAGACTCCCTAGACTGATAACCACACGCAATATTCTAAACACTATTGCTTCACATAGAAAAAGATCAGAGTCCGCGGTAGAACCGAATTCCTATGATACCAATTTGTCACGACCCGTCCTTGGGGCCCGTGCCGTGACTACCCCAAGCCCGCCTTCCATAGGCCAGGGGTTGGTGACTAGCACCAAGGCGTAAATCCCGGAAAAAGGGAAGGCATTGCCTTTGTAAAGTAAACAACAAACACCACAGAGTAAGTAGGCAGAAGTAAACACTAAGTAAAAACTGGTACAATAGTAAGTGCGGAAAGTAAGTGGGCCAGAATACAAACCCAAACTGAAAGTAAAGTACAACTCGAAAGGGAAAACAACAACTGAAAAGTAAAGTCGCAACGTCGAGCCGTCCACTGGAAGTCCTACCTGATGGGTGGGTACAGATAGCCTCCACTGCTCCTCGGGTCCAGCCGACCGCTCCGAGAATGTCCCACCTAGTGGTCCGCCTCTAGGTACCGTCCTGCTCCGCAGGCCTCCACCACGATCAACGCTATCCGTTGTCTACAACCAACACAACGTAGTGCGGGCATAGCCCGTGAAGGGGTGAGTATAAGCTATTTAGTAGGGACCCCGAGACCCCCGAAGGTCTCCCAGAATCTACAAAGGAAAATCCACAAAGGAAAGATGCAATCACGAAGTAACATCCGACACTGCTTAGGTATATGCCCATACATATACCTAAGTCATCAATTCTCATTCGGCTCCAACATCCGAGCCCAAGTACAAACCAGTCCACACATGAAAGCAAAAAGTAAATCCACAATGGATAACACAATACAATCCACAAAGGAAAGCAAAATGGATTCAGCTCACACATGTATTCTTCTTCATATGACGATAAAGATGACCAGGTATTGCCACTGATTCTTCTAAGCCGTCAGACCCACAAAGGATCGATAGGTACTAACCCCCACAATGACCCACAAAGGATCAATAGGTAACTAAACCCCCCCAATGACCCACAAAGGATCTGACCCACAAAGGATCGATAGGTAACTAACCCCCGCAATGACCCACATAGGACCAGACCCACACATGATCGATAGGTAACTAACCCCCGCAAAGACCCACACAAGATAGGACCCACACAGGATCGGTAGGCGCTGGCCCACACAGGACCACTGAGCGCTGACCCACACAGGATCATACCCACACCAAATCGGTAGCACTGACCCACAAAGGATCAATGAGTGTTGTAGTCGTCGTCGTATCCACTAAGGATCTCTGCACAGTCGTCGCCGTCACAGTAGCAGTTGCAGCCAGCTCTAGGGTTCCCGCACACAGCAAGCTCGTTCTGGTGGGTCCGCTCCACGAGCCAAGAGGCTGATACATCAACTGACACATATTCCAGAGTTGATGTATCCAAATGTTCCGTATCGTCAATTGTAACTCAACGTCACAGACGGCGCGTCAATCGGACGCCCAGTCTGAGAATTATTGGCTTTTTCGTTTGAGGGGTCCGGTTGGTTTTTAAGGAAAAACCAACCGACCATACTCCACTTGCATCCAATCCTCGGGCAGAGTAAACCAAAAGATCCTTCTCACCTAAAGGAATTCAACAAAGTCAACGGCACGTCAATCGGACGTCTGAAGCTCAAGATATGAGTGTTTCCGCTCCGAGGGCCCGGTTGGCTTCGTGTACGAACCAACCTGGCCGAACACAAAGTATTCTGAAACCTTGAGTGTGATATACCGAAACGACCGCCTCGATCCAAGGATCGCATCTCCGCTGACAGCGCATAGTTCGGACTCCCGTATCTCATGTTATGAGCAAAAGACCGAAACGGTGCGGAAACGGGGGGTTTGGGCCCTGACCGACCCGGCCCGACCCCCCCGGGTCGACCTGACCCGGGTCCGGGTCTGACCTGGTTGGGCGCGACCCGGCCCATCTTGGGCGCGACCCGGCAGGTGGGTCGGCTCGGCTCGGCTCTGCCGAGTGGCCGAGCAAGGGAAGCCGCCGGGCGTGCTGTCCCCACGGGAAGAGGAGCCGCGACCCCGCGTGGGGCCGCGCTTGGTCAGCGGACGCGGCAGAGCCGCGTCCTGTGTCTTGTCGGACCCGCACAGTCGCGGGTCTGGTCGGCCGCCTCCGCCGCGGCGGATCCATCCGGCGGCGCACCGGGGCGCCGCCCCGCCGGCGACCCGCGCCTCCGGTGGAGTTTGCGGGCCACCGGAGTTGCTCCGGTGGTCCGATTCCATTTCCATCTGCACCGTAGATGATCCCGGGTCCCATTCTTCACTGCGGAATCAACAAATCGTCCCTGCGACCCGTTTTTTTATCGTCCGCCGTTCCGCACACCAAGAACAAAGGGCGGTGGGTTCAGACTTGTTCGTTGGTCCACACCCACCGCGTTAGCGGTTCGAAACAACACCATAAAATCCCAGCAATTGATAAACCACGACCCGCAATAATGATCCGCGGACCAACATGTTAATTGGTTAGTCCACGTTCTTGCCTCAAAGGAAAACAAGCATAGGTAAAATCATTTTCAAAACGACCCCTACCTTTGTCTTCATCGGACGCGAGTTCATCGAAGAATTGACCGTCGCGGTAGAGGATGATCGTCGCGTCGCGGAAGAGCACCGCGTCGTCACGGAATATGGCGTCACATCGACGATCTCCGAGGGTCAAGAACATACAGATGTAATTATAACAATTAAATCCATGTTGATGCTATAACCCACAAAAAAATAAAAGGACCGGAATCCCCTACCTCAAGATGCTGATTGAAGATTGTCGCGGGGATGGATCATCACGGAAGAAGCGTCGGCATTGCGGTACTCGGCGTCGCGTCGTCGATCTCCGAGGGCTCAGTGTTATTCATTGCCCTTTTTGTCGGAGGCCGGTGTTCTTCGCGTTCTTCGCGTTCTTCGCGTTCTGCGCGTTCTTCGCGAAGGAGGATGAAGATCTTTAGAGATTCCTTCAAAGGTTTAACACAACATCAAGATAAGAACGTCTGTTGGCCTTATTTTATTAACATGCCAACAAAGAGAAAAACAAACTAAGTAATGACCCATTATTTCATAGAATTAATTTCAACGAATAAACTGCCCAATTAATAGGGGCGTTAAGAATTTAGAAAATGCGTCAGTTGACTTTCGTTTAATAGGGGTTTTCGCGGGTGCGTTACTTAGCGAAAAAGAAACGGTGGGACTCATGCAGGCCCCACCTCACAAATATCCTACCAAGAGGGTAGAATATTTTGATTTGGACCCTATCCGCTTCAACTCAGCTTAAACAGCTTTAAGTGGATTTCAAGTGGCTTTAAGTGAAATAAAAATAAAGTTGTCGCACACTTTATTTTATTTCTTAACTTAACCCCAAAAATTTAAAAACCACACCCGAGCAAACGCAACTCCGGAAGAGGCATTTCTAAGAAAATATCGGCGCTACGATTCCATTGGTGCCCTCAGAATTCAATTCCGAGCACCGGTTCAAAAGTTAGAAAACCCACTCGTTTGTTCACTGAACGTACCCGAGCCAAACTTTGGAAAATGATTCCGGGCACACCGGGCCTCGGAATCAGGTGCCGTCAGAAACTGCATTCTTGTAAAATTCCAAATAAAATTAAGAAAAAAATTTCTTCGAAATTTACGGGTATTTAAAATGTAACTGTTCAAAACCCTATCAACCTATACTCTTGTGAGCATAACTACTTAAAAATTTAATAAGACCATAATAACACACCTTAATTCATGATAGAATAACCTATATAAATTAAATGTTTTCATAAATATTTCATCATTACATAATCATATGAAATGTAGATAAAGAACTTATATGGTATCATTAGATCACATACTTAGTGAATTATAAGAAACATCAAAGGTTGTTGAGAGATATGAATAATAAATTTTAATGAGTATTTGAACATTTCATTACAAATAGAGAAAATATCTTTTATTATAATAATATTTAAAACTATAAATTTCTAGAATATTGAGAAACTTGTTTTCTTTTAAAGTAACCATGGAAACATATAACGGTTTCTTCAAATAAAAAATGGTCAGAAAAAAGAAATTCCAATTAGGTGAAAAATGTTAAAACAGTGATTCCTTTCACACATTAATTAAGAAGGAAAAAAGAACCTCACTCAGATAATAAAAAGAAAATTCCTTTTTAAATCATGGGAAATAATGTAAAATTTTATTTAAAATTAATTTAAATAATTATTTGATCATATAAAATAAAATTCCTGGAACAATTTTACAGAACATAGAGTTGTAGAAATTTTTTATTGATCATAACGAAAATAAATATTACTTTTATTAAAAAACATTTTCCCAATTGTTTTATATACCAAAGAGAATTTAATGAATGGAAAATATTAAAATCCCATAAATAAAAAAAGTAGAATAAAATATATGGGTTTTGAAGTATAAATTACATATAACATCCTCCAATATAAATTTAACATACACAATCCCAAAAATAAATTAGATAGTATCATACAAAACTTACATCAAGTACCATCAATATTCATATTCATTCAAAACATCCATATAATAAATATTTATTTACTATAAATATATTCCCGAAAAATATTCACATATATATATTACTATATTTCATTCCTTTTTAATTTCTAACTACCTTTTTTATTAACAATTCTTCATCAAAAGCATTATTCAAGTAAAAACGAGAACATTTTCCATTCGTGTTTCAATTAAAATCTCTTAATTTATTAACCATGTTCATGGTTTCATCATATAAATAATATTTAAAATCTCATAAATATAATATTTATTCAATTTATTAACATTTATAACAATTCATAAAAAATTTTGGTGAAAATTGAATTACCTATCTTTATAAAGATAATTGTTCGTACATACACACATGTGATGTTACCACTTTTCAATAAATGAAACAAAATAAAGTAAAATAATAATCTATTGTTACATAATATTTATTATATTATAAATATGATATATATTAATTAAATCTATCTTTATATGCAAACCTTATAAATATAAATGAAAATAAAATCACATAACTTCGTGGATGTGGTAGTCATCCTAAATGAACGATCGACATTTTCATATTCCAAAGGATGGAAGGGTATAAATTTAGATAATATATTCTTTATTAAAAAATATTATTTTTTAAAAGTAATATAATAATTAAATTTAATTATATATACATCCAAGAGAGATGGTGATAAAAAACATTAGATAATACTTCATGGACTTAGTAATCCATATATACACATTGGCGATGTTATTATTTTACATTAGAATAATAATAGATAGATAATTTTTGAACTATTAAATTAATATTTTTAATAAATTATAGATACTTATTTATTCATGTTTAGATGGTTATATATAATTTATAGGAGTTACAAGAAGAATGAAACATGAAAATGATCGGTAAGAACATATACCACTTCTTTGAGAAACTTCCTTTGAAATATACTCTTAATGACCCTTGGGTTGTTTTTTTAGAAATAGAATCACATCTAAAACATGAATAGGAAATTTAAAAAGAGATATTTTTAGGTTTTGTCCATGTTAAAGGGTTCAAGTGGTATTCATGAGATAGAATTGGGGGTTTATTTTATAAGTGAGAGGAGATGCACTATTATAATTATAAAGATTAATAAAATTTTACAAAGTCACTATCACTGGAAAGTGGATCCAATGTCACCCAATTTAGTAGGTGAGATGAGATAAGATCATAATACCATCAAAAAAAGTATTTATAAAAGGTTTTATTGTTATTTTAAGATATATATCTTTATTTATACATTTTGTTAACCCTTTTAACCTTTACCATAGTAATGAATTTTCACCACAATTGCAATTCATAATGAATAAAACTAAAATTGGGTTCATTAAAAAACAATGAAATTATGATTCAAAATATGGATATAATTTTATATAATTCTATTAATATAAGTAGAAAAACTATTTCCAAATAAGTGTGAAATATGGCAAGAAATTTGTTTCTAGAAAAATAAATTTAAGCATAAAACTTAATTAGTTATTATTCCATGTATTACAATAGTTATTCAATAAATGATAAAATATTTTATTGAATTTATTTTCTCAAAATTTCATTTAAATCATTCATCAATAATTGTAAATTAAATTTAATAATATAATAAATACATTCATGTATAAAAACATTTTTTCTATAAAAGCATCCATTTTTTACTTTAAACGATTTTTATTCCCATATACATCCAAATGATAACAAATGAATTAAATTTGTACTTTTTAATAATTTTTTTTATTTTTAATACTCTACATTAATTATTGAATAAATAAATGTAACCCTTTAATAAAACATACATTCTAGAAACAATTTCTAAAAAAAATATTTCATAATATTTCATTACAATCAATATTATTTCTTAAGTTAATTAGAAATTAATTTTTATATTATATTTTATCTTTGTAACATGTCATGTTTTTTATTTTATAATGTAAAAAAAGTATTCACCTAATTTTTGTGTTGTGTGGAAACTAATCAATTGAATAATTCAAATTTATTGAGTAGAAATATATCATAAAATATTAGGTTTCTTCATTCTTCCATCATTATAATAATTTTTCATTCTCACTCTGATAAAAAAATGTAAATACCTTTTCCTCATCACATATATAGTTTCCCATGTATCTTTATAAAATTTATGGTTTCACCATAGAAATTATTCCAGGTGACTGTTATAATTTCAAAACACTTTATATCTATGATCTAGAATATCAGTGATATATTCCTAAAAAAATATCATGCTTAATTAATATAACCTATGAGTTTATTATATTTTAAGGATTAGTTTTGTACATTATCAAAAGTGATACATGAAACACATCATGAAGTTGATATATATATGATGGATGTTCTGTAGAAGAAGAAACTTTCTTGATCCTATTAAGAATCATGATGGGGATGATATATTAAGGGATCATCATTCCCTTATTCCCAAATATCATAAACATATTACAGGGAGATATTTTTTGAATACCTTTTCACCAACATTAAACTCTAGATATCACTGATAAGTTTCCAAATAACTTTTCTATTGACTCTGATCTGTAATGGTATGCAGTTGAATTTCTCTAATGTTATATTCCATTTCCTAATTCGAATCAGTACATTATAGCTTTCCTTCTCCAATATCATTACATAATTTTCGAGTTTATCACATCCTTCAATATATATATATATATATATGCCTTAGGATCCATATTTTTGACAACCAAAATTCAATTATAGTTAGTTTTTTTATAAAAAAACAATAACCTAATGCACATAAATTTATTCAAGAATATGATTAGAATATGAATTTTAAATCTTTATATATTAATTTATAGGAAATAAATTTAATTTTTTAATTTATTACATAAAAATTATCTAATTTTCAATTTTATATATTTTTAAAAATAATTTATTTTTCGAAGAATAGTGAAAATATCGATTATACAAAAAACTATCACTTTTATGGCATTATAGTGATAAAATAATAAATAATAAGATCATGAATTTTTTTAACATAAGAAATTTATTTTTAAAAATTTATATAATTCATATTAAAATATATTTTTTAACTGATCAATATATTATTAACATTTTAGAAATCAAAGTAACCTTTTTTTCCAAAATAATTATGTTTCATTATTTTCTCCTAACCAAGTTTTTGCATGGTTAATTTTTGGTCATTATGAATAGTAAAACCATCAAATTGTTTTACCCTAGTTAGGGATAAAATGGGTTTACTGGTGGGAGAGGGTTAATTTATGATATAAGGGTAGAGACGATACATAAAATTGTCCAAAACTCCATGGTTGATTTTATTTATACCTTAATCATAACTCCTTTTATTTTTTAAAAATATGGGGCCACATTAACACGTAACTAAATTTATATTATTAAAATATTTTGAGTAATTATAAGTGTGTCCTTTCACTATCTTTTAAAATGGTACCAATTATCCTCTCCTAGTGACACATATTGATCGAATTAGCTCCAAAAATACATTCCAAAATCCATTCCCAACCATCCTACCATTTACATAGATACCTTTTCCCCTAACATAACTAACCTTGAAGGATTATGATGTAATCTAAATGTGAGTTTATTAAAAATCTGTATTACTTTTAACCACATGATTTCATTTTATTTCCACCTATACTTATTTAAAATATTCAATAAACATGATCATATAATTAAATAAATATCTCTAAATATACTAAAATTCTTTTATTGTAGCTACATAACCCAAATTCATCTCTTTTTTATCTGACGGAAAATGAAAGTATCGTTCATGAATTCAAACATCTTACAACCTCCTCATAACGGTGTAATTTTATTTTTAATCGCCAATTTACATGGATAATTATATATAGTGACCATATCCTTTTATACATATTATTTAATGATTTTTATCATAATTATCCATTAAATAAATTCAAAGGATTGAAAGGCCTAGTTTATTTGGAGGACTTGGAACATAACATATTTAAAAAACATGAAACTAGAATAAAAAATCTTTTTAGTAATCTCCATTATAATATTTGAAATCTATTTGATCCCTTATAACCTCATAGGATAACTTGGGGAATACATAGAAAAAAAGGGCGTGCTAAAAATCCTATTAAAGCAATAAACATAAAAAATATAAAATGGCACATGAGTCAAAATTCATAACATGATAACATAAAAGGAATGGATCAGGAAAAAAAATACAGAGGAATAACATTTAGGAGAATAACTCATATGGTCATGTCAATATATATATATATGTGGATTCAACATATATCATTACATAAATGTGAGTCAACGCTAACTACCAAGATGATATCACATAAAGGACAGTGTCCCACAATGGATTAGTTTTACTCCCTAATCCCATACAAAATGATTCATGAAAAAAAATTACCCAATGTATTAGATAACCATATGGGTGCACCTATCATAAAATTTACTTCTATACATTCTCCACATAATGAAATAAAACATAAGGAATAAATGTAAGGGTTACCCATGAAAATAAATGGGTTTCAAAATAATGTCATAAGGTATAAGAAAAGAGAATATCATAATGGTATCCATGAAATAAGGGATTTAAATCATTATTAGAGCTTAATAATGGTAAAATATTAATAGATCAGGATTAAAAATTTCCAAATGAAGTGATAAAAGGAAATGGAGTGGTTTTGTATCTTTATAAATATTCCACTTAAGCATGGTTTTAGGGAAAAGAATAAAGTGTCTTTAAAAAGGATAAAAACATAATTATATCCATAAAACAGAAATCATATAAAATATTTATTCCTTATAAAATAAGTGATTTTAGAAAATATGGGAGTATTAAAACATCATATTGAGTATACTTGAGTACATGTTAGAACTAGAGAATTTAACTTTAATCAGGTTTTCTTATCAAGTGTAATTTTAAATGGAATCATTGAGGGTGTATCTGGAATTTTAAGAAAACATTGAAGGTTGCTGGTTTCACATGATTTTTATTTTATTTAAAAACTCAATCCAAGTGTTTGTATGATGAGTTAGGTTCTATTTTTAACCATTGAAAAATTGATCATTCTTTGAGGATGGTTATGAATGGAAAAAGATATTAGTCTAAACCAAAAATAATTGATCTATTAAGAAGACCAGTTTAGTAGAGTCCCACTAGAAGAGGTTTCAAGCTCAAATATGATGGCTCATGCAATTTTGTCATTATGAGAGGGGTATGTTTTTTTCATGATTGAAATAGTTCATTGTTTCTTGATTTCAATATATTCTATTGGAAATGTGACAATCTTCTAGAAGAGGCTAAGTATTTACTTAATGGGATTGAAATATTTTGATCCGAAAACATTACCCTCACAATGATTGAAAATAATTCCCTTATTCTCTACAACTCCCTTTAATATAGTAATGACATTCCCTAGTCCATTAAATATCTCATTCGATGATGCAAGACCCATATTGGCCAAGAAAGCATGACCCATACTTGGCGTGAAGGTAATCATGTTGCAAACTGTCTGGATTGAAAGGTACCCAAGATAACCCTATTATTATTTATTTGAACCTTGGTTCCTTACCCTATTAGCGTTCTTCTTTTGAACTAGAAGATTCCCATGGCCTCCACTACTTTATCCTGAATTTCATTGTTGTATTTTATACTTTCCATTCTTAATAAAATTTCCCAAATTGAATGCATATTTCCTTATAAAATAAAAAATAATTCATCTATATATACATTTTTGGAACATATATAGATAATATTAGAGAATTATATTAGTACAATGAATATATAAATTGAGTCAATGGGAGATTAATCTTTATCTAAAGGTAATGTGAATGTTCATAGAGATGCCTTACCTTATCTTCAAATACATTCTGAAATTTAGCTTAATATATTTGATAATAAAATTAGATTAATTAATTAACTAATTTAGAACTTCTAACACATATATTTTATTTATTATATTTTTTATGTTCATTTATTGATATTCAGATTATATGTAATGTTCAATTTTGTTCTTCCATGAGTGTTTGTTTCATGGTTTCAGGGTCAGATCACATTTGTATAATTATGGAAGTTTTTTTAGAATGTGAATATATCCAAAAAAATTAATTAAATTCTTATTCATATAACTATAACACTTTAAATGGACCCTTATAAAATTTATTTTCTAACATGTGAATGATTCATTCAATAAAATGTTAATAATAAATTTTTAGTTTATTTTTCTGTATTTTCTGACCATCTACAACTAATTTCAATTTATTTAAGGTTATCTTCATATAATCTATCAATAATGTAAAAAAATATAATATAAATAATCAGTAAATTTTAAGTAGTTATATACTAATTTAAACCTTTCACGAAGGCCTTAGTGGAAAATGAAAACTCATCATCCATGATTGTGGTTAATAATCATAACATGAACAATGACTTCATTTTTCATTAAAAAAGAGGAGATAATAAAAGGGGTCGATAAAAGATATTAAATTAGTAATATAAAATTCCAATATATTAATGATAATGGATTTATTATTATATATTTGATATAGAAGGTGAGTAGAAGGAAAAGAAGAAAATAAATTAAAAGAGGCAGTTTGAGAATGTTACCTCTTGAATATCACCTCCTGGAAGGACACCTTAATGTAATTGGAATTGGTCTTTTGGTGATACTAAAAGAAATTAGATAAGGTATTAGTGGGAGAAGAAGTATTTTTTCAATTATTTTTAAATATTCATGGCTTATAAAGATTGAGGTGAAGGTGTGGTGAGGGGTAGCGTTTATAATAACCGTAAAGTGGTGTTTTTGACTATTTTATTCATCAACATGTTGTTTTAGCTGAAAACTAGAATTAATATTGATTCATGTGACTATATATAGTATATATTTCATTTGGTATTGAACTAATTAGTTATTAAATCATACATTAATAACGAATTAATGTTTTAGTCTTGTGATGTTAAATAACATAAATTACAGTATTTCACTATTCACAAAATTGAACTTTATAAAAAGAATGAAAAAATCAGCATAAACAATTTTTGACTTGTAGATTTAAAAAATGGAATCCATTTTATGAAAATAATTATATAAATATTTTAAAATTATGTTTTAAATAATATCCACATTTATTGAAAAATTTTGATTTTAATATTATAACTGATTTTATAAGCGTTTGAAAAATTAATCTTGGTCTCCTAAAATTTTACTATCATTATAATAAAAAAATATTAATTTATAAATCCATTTAATTTTTTATATTTATTATAAAATTAAAAATAAGTCACTTACATTTTATAAAATAAAAACAATTAATTTATCAATTTTATTATAGTTATTTACTTGTACCAATATATAAATATATCATATTTTCTATTCATAAGATAACTAAATATTATTTTACATTTCTTTAGGTTAGGTTACTATTTTAACTGTCATATTACTATAACTAATGGTCATATTACTATTCCAAAGGTTAAGTTACTATTCCAATGGTCAGATTACTATTTCAATGTTCAAATTTATAATGGTCATATGGGTTTCATATTTCTATTAAAAAAATATTATTATAATAATTATCCATTAAATTATTTTTTCTAAATTATATATATACTTTCATCTTCAATTTTTTTCTCATTTACATTATGTTATAACTCGACAACTCTGTTCATGAGTGCTGTCATTCTGGGGGATCAAGGAGATCAAAATCTTCCTGTTATTATTCTTTTATTTTTATATTTATAATACCATTGTAATATTTAGAATCATTTTCGGTTTAGTTATTAAATAATGTGTCAATTTTCATTCATATGAATAATTCTTTTTTGGTTTTTTATTTGATGTTTGTGATTTATACTAAATTTGATAATTTTTGGAAGGGAAATTTCATTGAAAAAATTATAGGCCACTAAATTATTTCCCCCCATAGCTATTTTATCCATCAAAATATCATTTTACATTATATTGTGAAAATAGGTGAGGAAACAAATACTTCATCACTTTCTATGCTTCGCATATCACCTCCTCATTTGTATAGTATGTCCATAATACTTTGAATACGTGAATTTTATTATTGCGTAGAACTTTATCACTATGATACAATATCTTCAGTAGATTCTCCTCATAGGATGTATCATTTTATATCATTACCACATCTAAATTATATACATGTTAGGGATCTAGTATGTACTTCCTCAAGTCAGATACATGGAATACATCAGGTAGTTGAGACATAACAGGTGGAAGTTATTTTGGATACATAAAAAACATGACCTTATAATGATACTTAATATTGAATTTTAGAGAAGAAAATACATTATTACTCATTGAGGATATTTTAGAGTTTATAGTTTTAGAGAATAAGGATACCTTACATATATAACAAACCACAATCATATATAAGGATACTAAGAAACAAATTCCATTTTTTTCAAAATAAAAAATATTTAATTATAAATCATCATTTCTTTAACAATACTCCATATAAAACATCACAAATAACTTATATCTCATACCCATAATTATACCCTATGAATTTTGTTTTAAAAACATGGGATGATTATAAAACATATTAAGGGATATAAAGATAGAAAGCGTTAGTCAAGTGATAACATAAAAACCAAAAAAACCAATATCATAAAAACATGAATGCATAAAATACCCATGTTGTTTCCTTGGGAAATACTTACCATATCAATCCTTCACTCACCCTTACACATGGAATAACTTTTTGGTCAACTTCCATCTTCAGAGTACCCAATGCATTGGAGAGCTATAATGGGGCTCACCCGTAATATCTTGAGAAATAATGGAATTAAACCAACATATATTGATTTATAAAGGGATAAACTTAACATTTGTTGAGATATAATGGGATCAAACCAACATAAATAATGTACAAGGAAAATATCATGGTAATAATGCTTCTTGAACTCAGGAGAAACTACTCATTCCATACACATAAAAAACAAACCATATGAAATTTATTAAAGAGAGTTTTAAATAGATTTTAAAAGGAAAGTCCCTTAAAATATAATTGGAGTGATAATTAATATGATGTATATGTGTATAAAATGTAAATACACATAGATAAACATAAAAAAAACAAAAACTCAAGACACCAATAATCTTAATACAAAATAATGAATAATGAATAAGGTTAACCCAAAGAATGGAAATTTGCTTAAGAATTCCCTTACCTCAAGTTTTTCATACCTAAAACTTATTTAAACCTCTTGTATAATGGTTAAAATAGTGTTATTAATATCTTAAAAAACCTATCCATCTTTATAATATCTTATATTATCATTTCATTACATCATTTCACCATTTAATTATTAGTATTTTGTTCCTTGCATTGTTTTGGGTGCGTTTCTTTATATGATTTCCATGATAGGTTCATGATGGATATTTTTGTCAATTGGAAGTGATACTACATAATTGGAATGGAGAGGTATTTAAACTTTTTTAGTTCCATAAATTATACCATTTTTCATTTTGAAGTTTTATATGAGGATGATTCATAATTTAAAACATTAATGATGTTCTTTTGGATCATTTTAGTGGTTCTTGGATAATTACATCCACATTTTGTTTTAAAAATTAAAACCATGTGTAAAAAAGAATTCCAGAACCATGGATGAGACTTAATTCATATATTATAACCTGGTTCCAAATTAAAAATGGATTCATGACCAGAATTTCAAGAATTAATGTAAATTGATGTTACATCATCCACGATGTTGGTAAATCGACACATCACAAAAAATGTTTTTATTTCTTGAATAAGTGGGAGAGGATAAGAATAATGATGATGAATTTTACATGAACATGATAACATACAGAATATAAATGATTTATTGATATTTCATTCCTCTTGATTAATAGGATTTGAGGAAATACTAATAAAATAATGGAACTTAAAATAAAAGAATAGTTGAGAAATCCCTTACAAAAATTTGGCACCTAATGACGGTGAACCATCATTTTAGAAAAAATTAAAAATAGATGAGAGAAGGTTCACCCATCTAGAAATGAATCATAAAATAGAATAGGTCAAGAATAAGATGAAATGAAAATCATGGTATGCATTCTTGAATTCTATACCAGATAAAAGATAAATTTAATTGAAAAAGAAAGAAGTTGATAATTTTCTTACCTTGTAGGGTAACTCCTAGAACAAGAAATTTGCGACCTTGGGGGATTGAGGAAACCTTTAAAGGACTACTAGAGATGCAATAAGGCCATAAATTCATTGATGAGGAATTTGGTTTGAATTTAATGATGTATGGGGATGATGTTTATAGAAAACGAGAGGGAATATTTTAATAATTTCTAAGGGACATCTCATTAGTGGCATTTGCAAAACCATGGGGTTTCCCATGGTATTTTCCCAAGGTATTATCCACTTGGGACAACTCACATCTTATTTTACTGTACAAAATTCTACTTGAATTATTACATCATTAATGATGTCATTAACACATCGAAACTAAAAATAGTATTTTTACTATTCACTGAAAAATCAATTGTCTTAGAGAAAACCCCAAAAAATCACCCAAACCATTTTTTGGTGTATAGAATTTAAAAATGAACTCCATTTTTTAAAAATAATTTTCTAAATATTATTAATTTATTTTTTAAATAAAATCATACAAAATTCTAAAATTAACAATTTTAAATTTGTAACTGCTTTTTTTCACATTGAACAATTAACCAAGATTTCATTAACTTAAATACTTAAGAAAATAGAATAATAATAATATTTACTATTCATTAGGGTCATATTAATAATCATATTACTATTTATAAGGGTATGTTACTATTTACCAAAAAACAAGTTGGTTTCATTAGACTCCAAATAACTAATTTTACACAATTGTTGATGAATATTTTTCGAAATTCAACACATTATAGAGGTGGAATTATGTTTAAAGGATAGTTATAAATATATACATAAAACAAAGTTTCATACATTTCATTAATTTTTTGAAATACTTGGGGTGTAACATTATCCCGACCTTCTAGAAATTATATCCTCTAAATTTTATTTACTCATTAAAGAAGTGACGGTAACTTTCCCTCATAAAATTTTCATATTCCCATGTTTCTTCTTCAACCATGTGGTTTCTCCACAAAACCATTACTTGGTAGATTACCTTATTCTGCAATACCAATTCCATTGATCAAGAATCTGTACTAGTTTGTTTCAATAGAAATGTTCTTTTCCAGCCAAACTGCTTCTGGACTCAAGACATGTGATAAATCTGGCACATACTTTCTCAACATCAAAACATGAAAAACATTATATACATAATATAAAATTGGATAAAATCTACTAGATATGAAACTAGTCTAAATTTATCTAGTATTACAAAAGGAACAATGAATCATGGAAATATTTTTTCTTTCTTACCAAAACGTATTACACTTTTCCAATGAGAGATTTTAAGGAAAACATGGTCACCCACATCGAAAGATAAGTCTTTACTTATGTTATATGCACAACGTTTTTTCATAATCTGAGATTTCCCCATGTTCTATTTTACCATCTTCACTTTCTCATCCACTTAATCTACTAATTATGGTCCCATAAACTTCTTTTCCCCAACATCATCCCAAAAATCTAGAGTTCGAAACTGCTTCCCATACAATGCCTCAAAAGGTGCCATCTGTATAATGGAATTAAAACTGTTATTATAAGAAAACTCAACTAAAGAATTATGTTGATCCCAGATTCCCTGATAGTATATTAAACAAGATCGATGAATATCCACCAAACTCTGAATCATTTTTTTGACTACCCATCCGATTGATGATAAAAAGCTGTACTAAAATTTAATTATATGCCCAAGGAATTATGATGCCCCTTCCAAATGTTAAGAGTGAACCAGGGATCCCGATAAAATACAATGGAAAGAGGAAATCCATATAACCTGAAAATATATTTTAGGTATAGTCGATAAATATGGTCCAATGACAGTGTATCTCGAATAGAAAAAAATGTCCAGATTTTGACAGCCGATCAACAATAACCCAAATCGCATAGTTACCTTGATAAGTCTTAGGTAGTCCCACAATAAAGTCCATGGATATATTCTACCATTTCTACTCTGGTATAGGCAAAGGATAAAGCACCCCCTTCAGTAACTACTGCTCTTCTTTAACCTGTTTACATGTCAAACATTTCACAGTAATTTCTACAATATCCCTTTTCATTCCATCCCACTTGTAATACTTCTGAAAGTCTCTTTACATCTTAGTACTTCCTGGATGAACAGAAAATGGAGCACTATAAGATTCACACAAAAAATATTTCTTTATATGAGAATCACAAGGCACACACAACCTCTTTCCAAGTCTTAAAACACAATATTTATCAAGGTTAAATTCTAGAAAAATACCCAGTTTAACTAATTCTACCTTTTTATATAGCTCACTGTCTTCCTTATTCAATTTATTAATCTTGTTTGATAATGATGACTGCACTGAAACCTGAAACAAAACATAAGTATTCCCTACTCCAACAAATTATAATCCAAAATTCATCAAATCATTAATCAATAGATCATGTTCCAAACATAACATGTTTAATGACGAATGATGTTTTTAACTAAAGGCATAAAATACTTTTTTTGCTTTTTCTGGATGACAATTGATCGTTTAATCATAATACTTAATCAATTAAATCAATATTTTTTGTTTCATGTTTAATTTATTATGAGTTAATATATACATCATACATTTTTGGTCAAAATATATTTTACATTTGACCTCATTTAAATGGTGCCTCCAAATTTTCAAAGAAAAAACCACAACATCCAATTCCAAATCTTGTGTGGGATAATTTAACTCATGAGGTTTTAGTTGTCTTGAGGCATATCAAATTACATGAACATTCTACATTAGAACAAAACCAAGTCCCTTCAACAAATCATCACTATAGATGAAAAACTCACCATTTCATAATGGTAAGGCCAAAACTAGAACATTCACCAATCTATTCTTCAGTTCCTGAAAACAAACCTCACATAATTATATGCAAACAAATTTAACCCCTTTTTGTGTTAACATTGTTAGTAAACTATATAACCGTGAAAAGTTTTTAAGAAACTGTTAGAAACAACCTACTAATCCAAGAAATATACGAATCTCTATAACATTTGTAGGTCCTGGCCATTAATAAACCACTTTTGTTTTGGAAGGATCATATGTTATTCCATCATTATTTACTATGTTCCCAAGAAAATGAATCTGTTACAACCAAAAATCACACTTTCTGAATTTTCAATACAATTTCGTTTCTTTTATGGTTTAAAAAACTACCCGTAAATGTTTTTCATGCTTATTTTAACTTCTAGAATATACCAGAATGTCATCAATAAATACAACCACAAACTTATCCAATAACTCATGAAATATTCTATTCATAAGATCCGTGAATACAGAAGGTGAATCAGTTTACCCAAAAGTTATAACTACAAATTCATAATGTACATATGTTGTATGGAACACAATCTTTGGGATTTCTTCATTATTTACTTTCAAATAATTGTACTCCAACCACATGTCAACCTTCAAATAATACTGCACTCCCTGGAGTTGATCAAACAAATAATCAATATGAGAAAAATGATACCTTTTTTTAATAGTAATGTTATTCAAGACTCTATAATTGATGCAAGTATTATTGAACTATCTTTTTTATTAACAAACAAGACTGAAGCACCCTAGGGAGAAGTTCTAGATCGAATGAGGAATTTATCTAATAATTCCCACGACATAATTTTAATTCTCGAAGTTCCATTTGTTCCATTTGTTCCATTTGATAAAGATATTTAGAAATTATAATAGTATCATGAACTAAGTCAATAGTAAAATCAACCTCTCTATTAGGAACAAAAATAGAAAAATAATTGAAAACAAATCCAAGTATTCATTTACCACTGGTAAATAATTAATATGGATAGTTCCCTTATCTTTAAAAAAATGAGAAAGATGACATTAATTTCCATCCATTATCATTTTATTACTTTTTTGATATGTTATTAATGCCATGGGTTCATTGTTTTACACAAACTGAAATTCTTTCTGAAAAAATACTTCTTTTTATCTGCAATTCATCTTAGCATGATTAAAAGAAAGTCGGTCCATACCCAGAAAAACATCAAAATCTAATAGAGGGAAAAATGGTTTGCAGGTAACATCTTTCCACAGACAAGGATAGATAGATTTATATAATATATTTTTTCTAAAAAATTTCCACCATGTGTTTTTACCATGAGACCTGGTTTCATTTCATGAGGTTGATTTCAAATATTTTCTGAAAATTTCTCAGAAATGAAGGAATGTGTATACCCTAAATCAAACAACACATTTGAAAAATATAAAAAAATCAATGTAATTGAGACCACCTCATTTGACAGCTCGACATCTTATGAAGTGGTTGAAAATTCCAAACCCTTATTTTTTCCTACCTTACTGATTCCCTGATTGAGTAACTCGCTTCAGACAAATATTAGAAAAATCACCCAATTACATATAGTAAAAGAATCTCACCACCGACTTCTCATTAATTTTATGATCATTTTCCTTTCACTCACGAGGCATTTGTCCAAAATTTACACCTTAGTAACATCTCAATGAATTTACAAGAAATTCACCAAGATTCCTTTTACCACACTTTTGAAAAGAAGATAAATTCATTTTCATACCTCAAGACTTATTTGATGAGTTCTTCTCCAACGACTGCCAACCATATTGCTTTTTATTCTTTTTATCACAAGGCACATTTATTTCATCAATCTATATATGAAATTTTCCAACACAACAAACAATATTCTCATAGATTTAAACTCTTGTGAGGTCAAATATCTTTGAAAAACAGTTGCAAACTAGAGTAAAATATATTAATTTTACATTCAAAATTGCGAGTAAAATCTAGTACATACCTGGATAGTCTTGTAAAATTCGATTCAAATGACGCAACATAATCATCATACTTATGCTTCAGTTCCATGAATTTTTTCTCTATTCTGAGTCGAACAGTCTTGGGAAAACATTTTCCCAAAAAAAGACTCTTAAAATCATCCCATTCCAAACTATCAAGATCATCTCTTTCTCTCATATTATTAACTAGAGAGTACCCTGATTAGCTTCAACATACAAAGAATAAATGGATAGTATTAACTTTTTGTGTTCTAAACATCCCATGACATCAAATATCTTTTCTAGAGCATTGATCCGTCCTTCGGCTATCACTGTATCTACGGTTCCACTAAATGCTGGAGGATGTTGCCTCATAAAATTATACAAAAAAACATATTATTCTCCCTAGTAGATCATCTTAATCACTATCACGGATACCACCCCCATTTATTTCTTGAGTCAACTGATCCATTGTTGTCACAAACTGCT
This sequence comes from Viscum album, assembly GCA_963277665.1. NCBI lineage: Eukaryota > Viridiplantae > Streptophyta > Magnoliopsida > Santalales > Viscaceae > Viscum > Viscum album. Next base: position 1,931,691,327 of record OY728123.1, read on the forward strand.
CAGTTTCGATTCCAACTATTTCAGGCTGCAGATTCGAAAAGAATCAGCCTCTTGGTTCCTTCCAACATCAGCTTCCCTATTTCTTCTATGGAAAACCATTCTATACAAACATAACATAGATAAAGAAACATGGTAACCCTTAAATTCTATAAAATTTTAAATTACCATAGTGTAATTATTAGTTAGGGTATTCTTTATATATCATCCCAACCCCTAAAGCTATCTTAACCATTATCTGATATTAACTATAAGGTCCCAACCTTTAAATGTTACTTAATCTTGAATTTTAGACAAGAACATACATTATTACACATTGAGGATATTTTTGAGTTTATATTTTTAGAGAATTAGGATACCTTTCATAGATAAAATACCACAATCATACAATAGGATACTACTAAAAACAGTTTCCATTTGTTTTTAAATATAGAAAATTAAAACATAAAGCATGATTTCTTTGAAAACACTCTATATAAAACATCATCAATCCCTTATTTCTCTTACCCATCCTTATTTCACGTGAAAAACATTTTAAAAGCTTGGGATGAGTATAAAACCCAGAAAGGGATATAAAGATAGAAATCATTAGTCATGTGATAACATAAAAACCAATAAAAGCAATATCATAAAAACTCGAATGCATAGGATACTCATTTTGTTTCCTTGGGACATATATACTATATCAATATTACATTAAACATTACAAATGGAGTATAATTTTGGTTAACTTCCATATTCGGAGTACCCAATGCATTGGAGAGCTATAATGGGGTTCAATCATCATATTTCTGGAGTACCCAATGCATTGGATAGCTATAATGGGGCTCAATCGTCATATCTTGAGCTATAATGGGAAAAACCCAACATATCTTGAGCTATAAAAGGATGAAATCAACATATATTTATCTATAATGAGATCAAACAAACATAAATAATGTCCAAGGAACATATCATATTAATAAATTATCTTTAAATCAGGAGAAACTACTCATACCATACAAATAGAAAAACAATTCTTTTTGAAATATATTAAAGAGTGTTTTAAATGAATTTTAAAAGGAATGTACCTTAAAATATGATTGGAGTGAAAATTAATAGAATGGATATGTTTATAAATTTTAAATACACATAGTGAACATAATATAAAAAACAATTCATTACACCAACAATATTAATACCACATAATGACTAAAGAATAAGGTTAACCCAAATAATGGAATTTGGGTTAAGAATTCCCTCATCTCGGGGTTTCATTACTTGAAACATGTATAAAACTCCTTTATAATGGTTAAAATAGTGTTATTAATATAAAAAAGAAACATATCCATCTTTAAAATATCTTATATGATCATTTCATTACATCATTTTATCCTTTAATTGTTAGTATTTTGTTCTTTTCATTGTTTTAGGTGCGTTTATTTCCATGATTTCCATGATTGGTTCATGATGACTATTCATGTCGATTGGAACTGAAAATACATATTTAGAATGGAAAGGTATTTAAATAATTTCAATACCATAAATTATAACATTTATCACTTTGAATTTTTATATGATAATGATTCATAAGAAAAAAAATTAATGATGTTCGTTAGGATCATTTTAGTGGTTCTTTGATAATAATGACCTCATTTTATTTTATAAATTAAAACCATGAGTAAAAAAGAATTTTATAACCATTTATGAGACATAATATATATATTATAACCTAGTTCAACCAAAAAAATTATTTCATGACCAAACATGCAAGAATTTATGTAAATTGAACTCACATCATCCATGATGTCAGTAATTCAACACATCACGAACAATGTTTTTATTCCTTGAATAAGTGGTAGTGGAGAATAAGAATGATGATGCATTGTCTATGAACATGAAAAAATCTAGAATATATATGATTTTGGGAGAATTCATGCCCCTTGGGTAATAGTAGTTGAGTAAATATTAAAAAAAATAAAACAACACAAAATAAAAGAATTGTTGAGAAATCCCTTACAAAAATTTGGCAACCAAACGACTATTAAACGTGTTTCTAGAGAACATTAAAAATAGAGGGGAAAGGGGTCACCCATCTGGAAATGAATCATAAAATATAATAGAAACATAATAATATAAAAAGAAGAACATGGTGTGGATTATTGAATTATATACCATATAAAAGAGATCTTGAATGGAAAAAAGAAAGAAGTTGAGAATTTTCTTACCTTGTAGAGTAACTCCAAGAACATGAACATTGGAACCATGGGGGATTAAGTAATTCTTGGGAGGAATAATAAGGAGGTATAGAGGCAAGATCTTTGTTGATGAAGAATTTGGAATGAATTTAACGAAGGAGTGGGTTGGTATTTATAGAAAAAGTGAGGGAATATTTTAATAATTTCCAAGGGACACCTCATTAGCGGTATTTGAAAAACCAAGGTGTTGCCCTTGTTATTTTCCCTAGGTATAAGAAAATTAGGACACCTCACATATTATTTTACTATAAAAAAGTTGACCACAATTATTACATCATTATTACATCCTTTATGATTTTATTAACACACTGATACTCAAAACTGTAATTTTACAATTCACTGAAAAATAAACTATTTCTGAAAAATCCCAAAAATTCCCCCTAATAATTTTTTTACATGTATAATTAAAATATGAACTCTAATTTTTGAAAATAATTTTATAAATTTTATTAATTTAATTTTTAATAAAATCATACTTAATTCAAAAATTGAAAAATTTAAAACTATTACTACTTTTATATCACATTGAAAAATAATCCATGATATCATTAATTTAATGCTTTAAGAAAATAAAATAATAATACAATTTACTAATCATTAGGGTCATATTATTATTAATTTTACTATTAATATGGGTATCTTACTATTCACCAGAAAACATGTAGGTTCCATCAGACTCCAAAAAACTTACTAAACACAATTTGTAATGACTAATTTTTCAAAATTCAAAAAGTAGAAGCTGCAAAATTATGTTTAAACGCTAGTTATAAATATCTAGTTAAAACAAAGTTTCATGCATTTTATTTATTTTTTTAAAAACATGGGGTGTTACAGATACTCCACATATCTAATGATATCAGGAATCTCAATGGGGATAATTTACCTTTTACTTCACTTTATTTTCTTCCCAAATACCATGAATCTCTTCCATGGAGATATTTGTAAGAATAACATATCTCCAACACCAAAATCTTAGCTTCATCAAAGATTGTTTGGATAGATATTTTGTCAACTTTTGGAATCCCTGATGTGCTACAGAATGGTATTCAACTTTTTTAATATTTCATTTACCATTTTAGGTCTCAATTTCCTGTATTCACCATATTTTTTCCAACATAAAGGTGTTATACATTTTCCCCATAAATGGATTCATATAGAGCTATTTGGGTTCTTGAGTGTAAAATATTGTTGTAAGATAATTTGACCCAGGGAAGTTGTATTTCATATCTTCCTTTAAAGTCTATCTAGCTTCTCTCAACATATCTTCTAATGTTTTAATAGTCCCCTCATAATGGACAATAGTTTGAGTGTGATAATCTATACTAAAGTTTAGATCAATATCTAAATCATATTGGATACTTTTCTAGAACTTGGAGGTAAATATTTGATCTCAATCAGATATAATTGATAATGGTACTCGATGAAACCTCCCTAATTATCTAAGGATTATCCATGCATGTCGATCATGTGATAATTCCTCTTGAATTTCAATAAATTGAGTAGACTTTTTAAGACGATCCACGACAATCCGAATAGAAATATTCCATATGGATTTCATTGTATTTCCAGTGACAAAATATATAGTGTTGTTTTCCCATTTCAATGTATGTATGGTTGATGGTTGGATTGTCCACTTATAGTTTTACCTTTAAACCATTTCTTACTAACATACCCGTCACTTTGATGTATATTCAATGATCTCCTTTTTCATATTATCCCACAATAGTTATTTTAGATATCCCCATACATCTTTGTTCTACCTGGGTGGATAGAGAATGTCAATCTAGGGGCATCATTAAAAATATCCCACTTTATATATAGATTTTAAGGATTATATAGTCATGATCCAAAACTGATGAATCCTTCATCATCAATTTTGAACTCTGAGAATTTCCCATATCTGATAGCTTCCACATTATTTTAAATTTCCACATCATCTCTTTGTGTATCCTTTATAATATCAAAAATGACTGGTTGGGAAATCATTTTACAATGTAATGCTGATGTTACTTTCTTTTTTATTCCCATTTATATCCTTTTCAAGTCTAATAAGATTGGATCCTTCTCAATTCTCGTCAATGGTAAATATACAGGATCCTTTCAACATAGAGAATCTTACGCTTTATTTTTTACCGGGTTTGTAGTGGATTGAATAGTCATAATCCATGATGATGTCAAACCATATTCCCTATCACATATTAAGTTCATTTAGTGTGAATGAATATTTTAGGATCTTGTGATCAGTTTATATCTCACACATCTCCCTATAAAGATAATACCTCCGGATTTTTAATATAAAGATCATGACCACCAACTCTAGATCATGCATGTTATAGTTTTTCTCATGAACTTTCCTCTAAATTGAGGCGTAGGATATCAATTTATCATTTTTCATTAGTACACTTCCTAATGAATTCTTTGATGCATCACTTTATACCTCTATGAGTTACACACTTGTAGGAAGTGTATGTAATTGTGAAGTGATATACCTCATTTTCAACTCTTTTAAATAATTATTAACATTAACTAGACCAAACAATCATTTCTCACTTATGAGTTATCTTGGCTAGTAGGTTTTAAAATTTAAGAAGTTCCTCACAAATCAATAGTATTACCCATATTGACCATGGAAACTATAGATATAAATTATAAATACTTGAATGGGACACTACTCAATTGAATTTATCTAAGAAGGTAACAAAAATATCTATTTTCTCATTATAACACACCAACATAATGATACTTAATCCATCCATAACTCAAATTTACTATACATTACAAATAGTTGGTAACTTCACAATGTATTGGCCACAATATTCAAGTGATCATCATACTCATCCTTACTCTTAGAGTACATAATAATATAATCTATATATACTACGATAAATTTGTTGAATTATCCCATAAATACTCTATTCATAACATCCATGAATATTACTAGAGAATTATTGAGTCTGAATTGCATCAGTATGAACTTATATGGTTCAAATGTCGTTTAAAATATAACATTGGGAATATCTTCCTTATTCACTTTTAATTGGTGATATCTCAACCAAAGGTCCACCATCGATACATACATGACCCCACATGGTTGATTTATTATTCATATATATATGTGTAAGGTGAAATATTTTCGTTATAAAGGTTTTTATAAGCTTACTATAATTGATCCATCCTTTTTCTTGATGAAGTGGACCGATGCAACCCATAGTGAAGCACCAAATCTTATGAAATAGTTGTCTAGATTCTATTAAAACAAATTATTCAGTTTTTCCATGTCAATGTTGGACATAATGTTAGGATTACTTGATATTGTTAGATATCTATGTATAAGTTAAATTAATGTCACAATCTATTTGTGAGGATGAAGACCAAACATTATTCTAGGAACACATTGGTGTAGTTTCTAAAAATGGGCACGTATTCAAGAACAATCAATTATGTTTTCTCAATAATTTGATCTAGATATTCTTAATCATAAGGAAATTTTATCCATTATAGAGAAGAAGATTCCAAATTCTATTCACCATAATCTAGAAATTTTTATAGAATTAGAGGATACCTCAACATGTGAGGAGTGATATATATTTATGGAAAATTGATGTTGGATTTATATAAAGACATCAAATAAATGCACAATATTTCATAAAACTATACTAAATGAAGAAATAAAAGATTTTATGAGATGTTTATTCCACCAAAAATGAAAAGGGAGGATTTATATGCGTTAGATGCAATTATTTCACTATTCCATGTCCTCACAAATAACTCAAACTTTATATTTTGAGGTGGTGTTTGAAATCATCTACTAAAATTTGAAGATATTAATGAATATTTAGAACCAGAATAAAACATTATGTTTATTAATATTGAATTAATAACTAGTTTACCTTTCACTACAAATTTTTAGGACCCACATCAAAATTAGTGACAATATATTCCCTTCTTTGCTGACTTGGAGGATATTGTTGTTGATTGTATCTAATAACCCTTGACTTTGGGAATTGAATTTTGTAATGTCTGTATTCCTATTAGTTGAATCATTATACTATAGGCTAAGCATCAATATGAACCTTCCTTTCATATTTATATATTAGGGGATTCTTCATATCATGATAGAAATGACTATCTAGATTTTAAACATTTCCACATTTAAAACATCTCCCAATTCCCATTAGATAGTTAATACGATGATACTTCCCAATATTATGATACATGGGAAGTTGGGTTTACTTTCCTCCTTGATATTTTTATACGGTTCTTCCTATATTAAACTCTATTTCCCTCTTTTTATCTCTAACCCCATGAGGCCACTAAGAGTCTCCAATATCCATCTCAACCATAGGGAAACAATGAACAATATCCTTATAGTTTTCAAAGTCTTGAATTTTCAATGTTTTTCTTAATCTCATCTTTATTCCACTAAATAATCAATCAAATTTTTGTATACTATTCTGGAAAAAATCAACGTAATATTGTCCAAGCCTTGTAATATTATTTGATTATGGATTGATATACTCCTTTTCCTATTACATCAGTCTGGGGAACTCCCTCTCTATTTTAAGAGGCATATTTCTAGGAAAATATTTATTGAAAAATGTTTTTTTGAATAATTCCCCTTCCATGGAATCAATTTCTCATTTATACTTTGTGTTATTTATTATTTTCCACCACTCATCATCCTCTCCATCAAAACTATAGAGCCCTACCATTAAATTCTCTTCTTTAGATCATTGGAGGATAAATAATATCTTCTTAATAGGGTTAATACACTATTCTTTGATGAAGGGATGAAAAGAACCACTAAATGTAGGAGCCCTTGCCCACTTAAAGGATTAAACCACATCATATTATTTCTTAGGATAAGGAAGGACTTTCACAAAACTCATGTTATTATTCATGGATGGATCTAGTTGTTCTTGTACTATCATGATGTTCTTAACTCCCATTCCCAACAGGTTTGGCATCTCAATAGAGAAATCATTACATTTCAAATTGCATTGGTAATTACCACAGGTTCTTCTATATCCCACTATTAACTATAAAGTGAAAATAAAAAATTGAGTGTCCAAAAACTAAGTTAATGATAATATAGAAAGAAAACTATGAACTTATGAATAATAACATGTAAAGGAAAAATATTTCTTGACTTATGATTCAATATGAATCAATAAACATTGTGCATGGTGATAGAATTATCATTTTGGTCCTTAGAAATGGTTTCTAGTTCTAATCCCCCCAATATAATTTGGTGATCCTATGATACCAACTACAGAAACCCTATACTTTTATATATATTATTACATGATTTTATAAAAAAACTACCCATTAAATACAAACCAACGATGGAAAGTCCTCATGTAGTTAGATTAAGAGGTATATAATTTGAAAAAAATGAAACTACAATAAAACATGTCTTTAGTAATATCTATTTTGATCTCCTAACTCTCTTTGATATCTTAAAACCACATATGATAACCTTTTAATTAAATAGTTAAAATGGATGTGCTAAAAATCTTGACAAGGGATTAAACATTAAAATTAAACATGGGACATTAGTCATAAATCATTACATGATATCATAAAAGTCATATATCATGTATAGAAATATGGAGGCAAAACTTATTTATCCTGAAATCATATGACAATGGAAATATAGGAATGTGGCAGTAATATATATCATGACATAATCATGAGTCAAGGATAACTGAAAGGCAATATCATATTGTGGTTAAAGTCACATAACAGATTTTGTTTTACTCTATAGTCCCATACAGAACATCTTATGATTAAAACCATTACCCAATTCATTGGAGAACTATCTAGGTTCACCCATCATAACATGCATATGCATATGTTTTCCAAATAAATAAGGGCATATCAGAAAATGTATTCATGAAATATGAGATTTAAATCATTATTAGAGATTAATAATGGAAAATTAATAATTTATCATGAATAAAAATTTTCAATTGAAGTGAAAACCTAAAAAAGAATGTTTAGTTAACTTTACAAATGTGCCACAAAAGTGCAGTTTGAGGGGAAGGAATAGATATTTCTTAAGAAGGATAATTCAATAATTATTTATATAAAACCATAAATAGAAAAAAATAAAATTTCATGAAAAAATGAGTGATTTTAGAAATAATTGTGTCTTAAAACAATTTATGGAGTTTACATTAACATGGGCATATAACATAAAATGCCCCTTTTGTTGATTTTTCTTATTGAGAGTAATTAAGTAGGGAATATTTTAAAACATGTATTTCCCTATAAAGGAATGATGAATTTATCAATTTGTATATGTTTGGAACATATATACATAATATAGGATAAGTATATAAGAATAATGAAGAGGTAAATTGATGAAAATGGAGATAAAGCATTATCCAATGGAAGAAATATAGGTTAAGAGATATCCCTTACCTTATCTCAGAATGCATTATGAACATTCACTTAAGATCTAGGATAATAAAATAAGATTCATTAATTAAATAAATCAAAAAATATTACACATATTTCTGATTTATTATAATTTTATTAAGTTCCTTTATGGATATTTGGATTAGTTATAATGTTCAATTACATTCCTTCAAGAGCATTCTTTTCATGGTTTCATGGTCGGTTCACTTATGTATAATTTTGAATGTTCTTTTAAAATGGTTAAAATTATCCAAAAGTGAAATGAAATGGTATTCACCAACTTATTTAATTATAAATGCCCCTATATTTTATTTTTTATTACATGTTCAAGATTCATTCGATAAAATTTTAATGTTAAATGTTTAGTTTATTCTGGCGGTTTTCCAACCATGTCAAAGTAATTTAATTTTATTCAATGCTGTGTACATTTTATCTTTCAATAATGTGAACCAAAATATATTAAACATAATTATTTCATTTTATATATTAATATGTTTATTTAAACATTTTATGAAATCATTAGTGGAAAATTATAACTCATCACCCGCATTGGTGGTTAACCAACATAACCTGGACAATAATTTCATTATTCTTTGAATGAGATGAAATGAGAAAAAGGGAGGATAAAAGATATTACATTAGAAATATAAAAATACAATAAACACATGATACTGTATTTATAATTATATTTTGGATTATGTAGGTGGAGAGAAGGTTGAAGAAGAAAAGAAATTAAACGGGGCAGTTTGAGAATGTTACCTCTTTAAAACCACCTCCTTGAAGGACCCCATAAGGAATATGGAATTTTTTTTTCATTGAGGACAATAGCACTAATATTTTTGGAAAGTGAGGAAGAGAGGTTGTTGTACATCTCGTTCCCCTCGTTGTTTGATTTTCATGATCACAATCAACTTTCTTATTTATCTAACATTGTTTTTAAGTGTTGTGGATGATAGGCAAAAGATTGCCAAAGGAATGGCCCAAGAAAGCATCTCAAATGGACTGATTTTCAGTCCACCGGCCAACCGGTGGCTTCACCACCGGCCAGCCGCTGGAGCCTGGACAGAAGGTATCCTTCTATCCAGACCACCGGCCAACCGGTGGCACACCAGCGGCCAGCCGGTGGCTCTGGCACCGGTCAGCCGGTGGCCCCTGGACAGGAATCCTATGCCTTTTTGCACACACCGGCCAACTGGTGGGACTGTACCGGCCAGCCGGTGGAGCCAGTCAAACTAGCCGTTGCAGTTTGACCAGGCTGGCCCACTTGGCTCCCAACGGCTCTTTTAGCCTCTCCAACGGCTCCGAAGCCTCCCCAAGGGTTCCATGCCTATAAATAAAGGCCAAGGAAGCCCCAGACTACAACCGGAACTATATGGAAGCCCACAGACACAATTGTGATCATTTTTGGCGTACCTCCGGCGCATTCCTCCAAGGGAACCCCAATAGCTCCAACAACTTCCACATCCAAGGATCTCCTTCAAAGAAGCTTGGAAGCGGCCTTCAACATCTCCAATCAATCAAAGGCGCCCAAGACATCCTCCTTTACGGTTTTTCATTCTTTATTTATTTTGAGCTTAAAATTGGGTTTGTGCCTACAAACCCCAAACTCTTTCTCATCCCCCTTTCTTTTGGGTTCTCACACCACCATTAAGGTGTGAAGAGGTTAGTCAAGCCTTTCCTTTTAAAAGGCTTGAGTTTTCGGTGAGCTAGCCTTCACCCGTTAAAAAGGCTAGTGGGTTCTTGCTATTCCATTGAAAGCAAGTGGGTTCTTGCTTAACCAATAAAAGCAAGCTGTAATAGGTCCTAGTGCTACCTCAAAGCCTAGTGGGTTTCTTGCTAAAACCATTGAAAAGCAAGCGGTAGGAATCTCTCAACGGTTGAGTTGGGAGCGGAGACGTAGGCCGGGTTTTTGGCCGAACTCCGTTATCAATTTTGTGTGTCTTGCCTCTTTATTTCCGCTGCACTTTACTTTAATTTCACTTTGTTTTTAAATTGTTAATCAATTTTTTAAAAGGCAATTAACCCCCCCTCTTGCCATCACTCCCTCGTTTTGTTCCGACCCAACAATTGGTATCAGAGGAAAATTTGAGTAATACCCTAACCCGGTTTCAAATTTAAGATCCAATAAGATGGCATCAACCTCTTTCGCCCCCGAGGGCCTCTCATTGGGTCGGGCTCCATTTTTTGATGGGACCGAATATAATTATTGGAAAACCCGCATGACCACTTTTCTTAGAAGTATAGGATATCCCATTTACAAAATAGTCATGCAAGGTTACACTTTGTCTACCCCCGACGAATCCAAATGGACCCAAGCTGACATTAGAAATTTTGAGCTTGATGGCAAAGCCATGAATGCTCTTCATTGCGGCCTTGACCGAAATGAGTTCAATCGAGTTTCCACATGCACCTCCGCACATGAAATCTGGAAACTTTTGGAGGTTACCCATGAGGGGACCAACAATGTAAAGGATACTCGATTGGACATGTACCGTCAGGATTTTGAGTCTTTTTCCATGCACCCAAATGAATCAATTTCTGAAATGTTTACTCGATTTACTGATGTGTGCAATGGTAGAAAATCTCTTGGAGATAACATTTCTGCAGAAACGATGGTCAAGAAGATCCTATGGGTCCTTCCGAGCTCATGGGCACCAAAGGTGACGGCGATCCAAGAAGCTAAGGACGTCAAAAATATGCCGGTAGAGGAGCTCATCGGATCCCTAATGACGTACGAGATCACTATGAGGAGGCAAGCTCAAAAGGAGGGCACACCAATCAAGATACCAAAGAACATCGCCCTCAAGGTACAAAAAGAAGTAAGCTCCTCCTCATCTTCATCATCCTCTTCCTCCTCATCCTCTTCATCTTCAAGTGGCGACTCGGAAATGGAGAATCTCGCCCGCCAAATGCAAAAATTTATGAAGAAGCACAAGAAGAAGAAATCTCGCAAGCATCGAAAGCAAGAACCCACCGCAAGATCCGAGCCCAAGGTAAAATGCTACGGGTGCAACGAAATGGGCCATTATAAGCCCGATTGCCCACTCAACAAGAAACGGGCCAAGGAAAAAGGAAAGAAAAAGGTCCTCAAGGCGACATGGAGTGACACCTCATCATCCTCCTCCTCCTCCTCCTCGAGCGACCAAGGTACAAAATGCCTAATGGCATTTCATGAGGTAACTTCTTCCGACTCCTCTTCCTCTTGTTCTTCAAATTCAAATTCTTTAAATCATCTTTCTTATGAAGAACTCTCACATGCTAGAGACCAATTAGAAAAAGGTTTTCATGAGCTTTCTTCTAAATTTGTTGCTTTAAAAAATAATTTCAAAAAACTCTCTTCCGAAAAAGAACAACTTCTTAAAGAGAAGGAGGAGTTGTCCCTTAAAATCAAAAATTTTCCAAATGTTGATTCCATGGAATCAACCATCAAAGACCTTAGAGAATCCCTAGCCAAGTTCACCCATGGTGACCAAAATTTGTCCAAACTCTTAGGTTCTCAACGAATATCTAGAACCACCAATGGACTTGGCTACACCAACCAAGCTTCCTCCTCCCATGCACCCACTGTTTTTGTAAGGGGGAGCTCCCAATTCAAATTTTGTAATTATTGCAAAAAATCCGGGCACCTCATTTATGAGTGTAATTGTAAAAATGGCCGGTATGGCCAACCAAAGTCTTTTTTCTTTTCGGACGAATTTTATAGGAGAAGACCCGCTATGAGACAAGTATGGATTGAAAAATCCTTTCTAGCGAGTCTCTCCGGGCCTAAAATCATCTCTGTTCAAAATTCATATCCCCGGTGATTTATTGTTTTTATTTAGGGGGAGTTAGGCTTGTTTAAGAATTTTCAAACTTTCAATTTCAACAACTGGTTCAAAACTTTCGATTCAAACTTTCAATTTCAAATCTTGATATCAAATTTTCATTTAAAAATTTTCTATTCAATTTTGATTCAAAACTTTCAATTCAAACTGTTAATCAATTTTTCATTTCAAAAATTTTGATTCAAAACTTTCAATTCAATTTTCAAAATTTCAATTGATTTAAAATCTCGTTTTTCAATCTCTTTCCCTCAATCAAGTTTTATGCCCCATTATATTTTGATAATCACAAAGGGGGAGAAATTTCTTAATTGATTGGGGGAGAAACCTTTTTGATCATGCATTGCTTATTTTCAATTTATTCATTTAAATCATGCCTTTAATTCATGTTTTTACTTTAATTGTTTTGGTGATTGTGATCATCAAAATAGGGGGAGATTGTTGTACATCTCGTTCCCATCGTTGTTTGATTTTCATGATCACAATCACCTTTCTTATTTATCTAACATTGTTTTTAAGTGTTGTGGATGATAGGCAAAAGATTTCCAAAGGAATGGCCCAAGAAAGCATCTCAAATGGACTGATTTTCAGTCCACCGGCCAACCGGTGGCTTCACCACCGGCCCGCCGATGGAGCCTGGACAGAAGGTATCCTTCTGTCCAGACCACCGGCCAACCGGTGGCACACCAGCGGCCAGCCGGTGGCTCTGGCACCGGTCAGCCGGTGGCCCCTGGACAGGAATCCTATGCCTTTTTGCACACACTGGCCAACCGGTGGGACTGTACCGGCCAGCCGGTGGAGCCAGTCAAACTAGCCGTTGCAGTTTGACCAGGCTTGCCCACTTGGCTCCCAACGGCTCTTTTAGCCTCTCCAACGGCTCCGAAGCCTCCCCGAGGGTTCCATGCCTATAAATAAAGGCCAAGGAATCCCCGGACTACCACCGGAACTATAAGGAAGCCCACAGACACAATTGTGATCATTTTTGGCGTACCTCCGGCGCATTCCTCCAAGGGAACCCCAATAGCTCCAACAACTTCCACATCCAAGGAGCTCCTTCAAAGAAGCTTGGAAGCGGCCTTCAACATCTCCAATCAATCAAAGGCACCCAAGACATCCTCCTTTACGGTTTTTCATTCTTTATTTATTTTGAGCTTAAAATTGGGTTTGTGCCTACAAACCCCAAACTCTTTCTCATCCCCCTTTCTTTTGGGTTCTCACACCACCATTAAGGTGTGAAGAGGTTAGTCAAGCCTTTACTTTTAAAAGGCTTGAGTTTTCGGTGAGCTAGCCTTCACCCGTTAAAAAGGCTAGTGGGTTCTTGCTATTCCATTGAAAGCAAGTGGGTTCTTGCTTAACCAATAAAAGCAAGCTGTAATAGGTCCTAGTGCTACCTCAAAGCCTAGTGGGTTTCTTGCTAAAACCATTGAAAAGCAAGCGGTAGGAATCTCTCAAGGGTTGAGTTGGGAGCGGAGACGTAGGCCGGGTTTTTGGCCGAACTCCGTTATCAATTTTGTGTGTCTTGCCTCTTTATTTCCGCTGCACTTTACTTTGATTTCACTTTGTTTTTAAATTGTTAATCAATTTTTTAAAAGGCAATTCACCCCCCCTCTTGCCATCACTCCCTCGTTTTGTTCCGACCCAACAGAGGTGTTGGATGATATTTGGAAATATTAAAGTCTTAGGAGGTGTGAGGACAAGGCATTGTATTTATAAGGACGAGAGAGAGGTGTTTTTAATTATTACATTCATTAGATTTTTATTTTGGCTCACAATTATCAATTTTATTGATTATTGTAACTACATATAGTATAAAAAACATTTCAATTCAAACTAATGGGTTCTTACATCATCCATGACTCATAAAGTCATGTATTTGGCATATAATGTTTAAAACCCTAAACTACCATATTTTACTATTCACAAAAAATTCAACTATTTTAGAAAAATATCAAAACTTCCACCTAACCATTTATATATGTATATTTTAAAAATATAATCCATTTTTTGAAAATTATTTTCTATGTATAATTTTTTTATTTTTTAATAAAATCCTCATTTATTTGAAAAATACCAATTTTAATATTTTAACACATTTTACGTCTCTTTGAAAATTTATAATGGGATCATAAAATTATATTATTATAATAATAAAATATAATATTAATTTATAAATACATTTTATGTTGTTAAAGTTTCTTTTAGATCATTACATTCATTAGAAAATTGAAAATAAAACATTTAATTTTTACAAAACACCAACACTTAATTTATCATTTTTAAAACATTTATTTTGTTGTACCATGAAATAAAAGTATCCTGTTTTCATTTAATAAGATAAATAAATATTATATTAAATTTTAATATCCTAGGTTACTATTCTAATAGTCAGATTTCAATTTCTAATTGTTAAATTTCTATTCCAACGATTAGTTACCATCCAAATGGTTAGATTACTATTCCAATAAACAGATTTATAAAGGTCGTATGGGTTTCATACACCGTATAAATAACTATTGATCCATTATTTATTAATTAAATTATATTTTATATAAACTTTATATAAAAATTCATCTTCAAAATGAATATTTTATGAATAATATTTTGTTTTATTTCTAAAAATTTATTCGTGAGTGCGATTATTCTGGTGGATTGAGTAGATCCAAATTATCATTTTTTCCCCATTTTAAAACATGGAATTATTATTGGTTTATTTAATAATTAATGTATCAATTTTACATTATGGGAATAATTTTTTGTAGGGTTCTCTATGTGATGTATATACTCTATACTATAAGACATAGTTAAAAGATGTGAAGTGTCATTAATAAACTTATTGTCCATTAGATTATGAAGATGAATAAAATGAATAAAATGAATAAATTTTATATTTATGAAATAATTCTGATTCTATAATTTTAATACATCATTTACTTTTTTACACTTCCACTCATTAAATATTGATAATGTCGCTCTTTCCCACGTGTGGACTTTTACCTACACGAAGAGATGTGATTCATTTTTCATATCTCAATTTCAAGGATAAGTATGCATATGTATATAATTAATATATATGATATTTATTTAATTATTAATATTTGGGATATGGTGGAACCTTAAGAAATATATAATCACTAAAAATACCAAATAAAAAACTACATGAGATACGAAATAGTAAATACACGAAAAAAAATGATTTTATTGAAGAATTAATAATAATGTGTTATTTAGATGTTATAAGTGAGTCATATATGAAAGTATAAGTATTTTAATTTCTTTTATATAAGTATAGAAAATTTAAATTTTTTATACAGGATTTAAAAGTACTCATGTAGTAAGTGAGACCTGTGGTAATGATTTTTTCACAACCTCAACATTATTAAAGATAATTTATATATAAGATTTTATTGGGTAATTATATTCTAATTCTACAATAAAACATATATAGTTTCTTCCCTTATGGTAATTATGAAAAATTACAAAAGTTACTTTCTTTTTTCTCTCTTTAAGTAATCAAAAGTCTTGAAGAATATTTTTAATGAAAATAATCTTTGGTTTCCTATTTGGTTGAGATTTTGTTTATCACATATCTATATTTAATTTAAAATGTTTTCAAGAATGTTATTAATATTATTTATTGATTGATTATATTAATTTTTACTGATGATTTAATTTTTATGAAATGGTTAAAAATGATTCTTCTAGTTATTTTCAAAATAAGGATCATTTTACCGAAGGTGTGAGCATTATATTTTTTTTAACATACATTGCATGAGAAAATATTCCCACCAATATGAATAATATTTTCAAATAGCCTTACATTAAACTTCTCAAAAAATATTTTCTTATAAAATGGGTTTTCTAATATTTTGAAATGTTTTATATTTTAAATAAGTGATTTTTAATTAAAAAGGGTATTTTCCTTAAAAAAAGTCCCAATGATCTTTTAAAAAGTATCTTCATCTATATAAATATCTTTGATTGAATATTACGATTTAATATAGACATACACTAATGATACCATGAATAATTTTCACTAGATGGCTTATGATCATTTTGACTAGGGAATGAGTATACATTTCATATGCTAGTTATTCTAATAAGGACTACTATTTTTTATTATGACATGTTGATTTAGTTGTGTATTTTATTCGTATGATGACTAAATTTGATGTATTATGTGACTAATGGTGCGGAAAATTACCCATCCCCTTAATGAATTAGTAGGTATCATGAGATAAAGATAGGTTGGCTATTTTTAATAGGACTTATACATGTATCTAAGAGAAATTATCATGATGCCTCGATGATATGTTTATGACATCCAAAACTAAGTATTACATCATTATGAAATTATTTATTACTGTATATTTGATTATTTGACCAATTGTTTTATCTATGGATGGTATTTAATCTCATATGTTTATTTATAGTGAATTATTATATCCTAATTTATTTGTTCCATATTATTCATACCTAATTTATTGAATGATTTCATTTTTTATAAGTATTAACTTACTTATCATTTGAGCTTACACATTTATTTTTCTCTCTTTCTACAATATTCCATGAATTTTACTATGATTGATAAAAAAGTATATTTATTTAAGAACAATATTGTTCTAAATGAAATTAATATGTTATGATTTAGGTTTTCAAATGTAATATGTGATTTAGTCATGTATCTATAATTCAAATACTTTTAAACTATTCAGTGACATAGTATGTGGTTGCATATATATAATGTTAATGAAATAAGGTAACCACCTTATCTAGTATGCTGGGGTTGGAATTGTTACAGTTCGTATCAAAGGAAGTTTAGTATAATCCCTGATAACTATATTTTGTAGAAAATATTATAGAATATAATCTAATGAAAAAATATATATATAAGTCTGAAGTATGGGATAATATCATAAATGTTTGATGAGTAGATATTGTGTGATTTTTTTGGAATGTAAATCCAAGTATGGATACTAACTGGTGGATATAGATGTGAAATATATTTCCCTTTTGGTAAAAACTATAAATGTGGTAGATTTGGTATTAACAAAATCATCACATATGATTGATGTTTGGGCCTATGAAAATAAACCTGGCTAGAACCTACGAGGAGATATGATTTAGTTGATTCACATGCTATTTAAAACCAATTATGAAAAACATGAAAATATTTATATTATTTTATTACATTCCCAATGATACTATGTTTTTTATACTAATATTATCTATGCATAAATTTTCAATTTATTGTATGTGATTCACTAATTCATACTTATACAATTTGATTTATAAGGTTATGATATAATATTGTGTTTTTTATTAATTTAAACGATTTTGAGAGGGTGGAATGAAAACCATATGAGTGCATGTAATATATTTCATGATTTCACTCCTGAAAAAAAATGAAGTTCCAGTTGGAGTTGAAGATAGATCTGAAAAAAAAATATTACTATATTGGGGATATTGACTGTGTTTATGACTAATAACCTTTCATGTATGGAGTAGTATACTGATCCAAAACATATTTTGATAAAGTTAAACCATTTTATGGGGAACAAATATATCATTCAATACATACAAAAATACATTAGTACTGGAGGTATGGATATGTTACTTGTTGAATGTATTTTTTTCTTTCAAATGTAATCAAAGTTATAAGGATTTCATGACATTGTATCACCACATAGGAAAATAATATCCAAGGTAATCATTTAATCAAAAGACCAAGGACATAGAGTAAATAGTGAACATGGTGTGGATAAATATTAAGGTACATTTTTTAGAGATATTTTCCCTATGAACAATGAGAAAATATGAAGATACAATTCCATATTCTAAGATAAAAGGAAGATAAAAGTATTTCTAAGAATAATTTTATATTTATTATGTTAAAAAGGCTTGTTATGTACTATGAATATAATCCAAACGGTATGTTTGACCATTTGTTTAATGGGATAAATCTAATCACTTAACTATAATTAGTCTGCTAAATATTCTCATCATATGATGATAAAATATCATGATATGTCAAGATTAAGAAATAATTATCCATGTTTTATGATTTTGAAGGAAATAATGATAAGAAGATGATGGTTTAACACCTCATAAAGAAAAAAATATATTAATGGAATTAGAGAAGGCTATAATTTATGACATATTATACTTGTTGTCGAAAACACCTTGGTAAATGCTTGAAGTGAAGAATAGATTTCATTTAGTATAAATAGAAATTACATCACGCTCATGAATGAAAGGGTAAGGTAGTGACTATAAAATTATAGTGATTTAACTATAAGAAGATGAAAATCTTCGAAAACCAATGCCCCAACCATAAAGGTATCTTCCCAATGAAGAGGCTAATGGGAGTAGGACAAGATTATGAAATTAATTAATCTAATGTTTAAGTATCTTGGGATGTGGTGGAATGTACTTCGATCCAAAAATTCAATGTTTTCTAATGATTTATTTGATTCTAGTACCTCAAAATATTTTATATCTTCCATGTTTTATAAAAAAATTATATATTTCACTAGAAAGATGAGAAGAGAGTTATAAATAAATCCACATAAAGGAGATATTATTATAAAAAATATAGTTCATTTAATCCCCATTGTAGAGAATGGACGTACATAATTAAAAAATTTGATTATTATAACTATGATAGACATTGATATAATTCTTTTTGTAGATTACTTCTCAAAGTATAATTCATAAATTTTATTCCAATATAAGTAGTTATAAAGAAACCCATGTTATCCATTATATAATTATATAATAATCTCATCTTTTAAAATATACATCACACAAATAATCAAAAATCTAAATACTGAAAGGTGTAGTTTTTTGGATACTTCCAAAAGGCATCCTAATTTACCACACTTAGAAAAATTAATTCATATTCGTGCATCTTTATACTCATTATTACATATCCACCTTGATTACATCATCTTCATAACCTAGGAAAAGGAAAACATAAATATGTGGTAAACCTAAACACTTAGAAAGGGAAAACTTATTAGAAATTTATCATGGGTTAGACCACAATCATATGAAAAAACATGGGAAGTGGAATAATTTCGCATTAAATAGAACTTGTAACAATATGATTTTTCCATAAATCACGATATAATGAAATGTAAACTCAAATTCAGAAACATATAACATTGAAAAAGTCTTAAAAATCATGGGATAATATACATTAGTTAGGGAGAAAAAAATTAAATAAGTATATAATGTTATATTATAATTAATTATGGAACAAACATAAGGAAATGTAAAATAAGTATTGTGAATATTTTTCCCCCACATAGTGTTGTGAATAAACAACAATATTTAGTATTCATATTGTGAAAAAATTCCCACAAATTATGATATGACAAAAAAATCCCAATATTTATGCTATGAAAAATACCATTCATTACAGTGGGAAAAAAATTCCCATGAATCATGTTATTAAAAGATATGTTTAATCACTTTGTGTTGTGAACATACAAAATTTTCATGATTAACATCATTTTCACATGAGGTATAAATCCATAAACAATTACATGGAAGGATATAAATGACTCCACCAACCATTAATCTTAAAAATTTGTTCCATTTCTAAAAAATATATCACAAACATATCTTACTAATCCCATGGAATGAAAATGGGTTCTTAAACATTTTACAAAAATTGCATAACATAAACTTAAAATATCCCAGAATATCAAATATCTCATTTTAAAAAACAAATCTTATAATAATAACATATAAATAGTGACCATACATAAATTTACCAAAGATAATACTTGGATGGTAAATATAAGTGAAAATAATTTTTTTTTCTAAAAATGATTTAAAACAATGACGTAAAAATTATATTGAAAACATTTTTGTGAAAGGAAAGATAAGACTTTTTAAAAACTTATTTCCAAATAAAGGATCCTTGAAAATACATAACATTTGATAAAAATGAAGTGAAAATAATTTTAAAACATTTAAATTTAAAATAATCTTTAATAATTACTATTATAAAAAACATAGGTTTACAAAAAAGGGGTATTGAAAATAATTTTAAAGATTTTAATTTTTAAAAAAACTCCTTAATAATGGAAATAAGAAAAAAACATAAATATCTCAAAAATGTAAGTGAAAATACTTAAAAACATAATTTTTTTAAAATTTATTTCATAATTGAAACTTTAAAAAGGCATATTGTTTTATAAAATAAAATATGAACTGAAATATAAAACATTTTATTTTGAAACGACAGAAAATGTTTTTTAAAACATGGAAATAACTCTGTTGAATATCGATGTAGTCAAAAGACAATGATATTTTTATAAAATGAATGAATGGTAATAAAATTAATAACTGAATATAAAAATAAAATGATGTTCTTCTAGGGAATGGAAGACATTGGTGGGAAGTAAAAACATGGACATAGAGAAAAAATCCATTAAAAGAAATGGGAATTATTCTAAAAAATTGATTTTAATGAAACAATATAGTCATAGATGAAGACGAATTTTCTCTGGATTATGGTTTTCACAAAAAATAAAGTCAAAATAAAAAATTAAATCTTCAAATAATATAATATAACAACGTTGAAAGTTTATATTAAATGAAAAGTGATTATAAGACATGGAAAATAATTGAGTCACAAAGCACATTTCAACCATTATAACATTTGAATGAATAACCCATGGGAAATATATCATGAAATTGATGATTTAATATAATTAAATATAAAATAGTAATGAAATAATAATAATAAATCTTCAGTAATTAATCAATACCAATGTCAACATTATATAAAACATAAATATATCTCTATTAAGGAAAATTGAATCAGAAACCACTACCATGTTTCCCTACATAGTTGGTCAAAGTACAAACTCATATTTAATAAAAATAACTAAATAAATTTAATATTTTATAAAATTAAACATTAATTATACACTATTATAATCCTCATTATAATTATTTATCATTAGTTCATTAATTAGTTATAGCGTATTATGATCATCTAGTGTTAGTAACTTTAACTACATTACACATGTTTACTAATGTTGATGTCATTAAATATCCCTTGAAAATAATAAAATAATTAGAATATCATTTAATATAAATTAATATATATGTATATATATATTAAACTTATTTATAAATCTCTTATATCATTTTATAATTTGTTTAGCTGTATTGAAATTGAATCAGTGTAGCTTAATTCCCAGATTTTTAGCAGAAAATTGATATTTTATTAATAAGTTAAGTAGATAATATAATATTTCTAGAATAGTATGAAAATCATGATTTTATAATTATACAATAATAAATTTGTTTTAATGTCCCCATATTGGTCAACAATAGAGTTTAGTATCATCATATATGTGGGTCATTCAACTGAACAAAACTTGAATTCACTTTTACTTGATTGAGGATTATGATTAAAGAGGTAATATTTTGACATAATATCATTATTAAATATAAATAATTATAATATTTTTATGTTTTTATTATTTTATAAATTATTTTAATATGTTTGGATAAATAATAAAATACTAGAATAAAAAGTTTTTTTCATGGTGGAAGTAGTCTGCACACAAGCACGATTGACCATCCATTGTTATGTTAGGTGGGTATAAATGAAAAACTAATGTTTATACCAATAAGATAATATTTTATATGTATAATTATGAAATTTTAGTCATCATATTGTTATTGTGATAAGATATCATAGAGATTATGATTAAGATGAAAAATTGAAAAAAGATATACTACTAACATTAGAGACTTTTTTCCTTGGATTTTCTCTTTAAATTGAATGGATTCAGATAAAAATGAGTGAAAATGAGATTTTTTTGTGGGATATGGTTATATTATAGTAAAATAAAATATATTAAATTAGTAGTTTTATACATAGGTGTGTATTTTAGAGGGTATAAATGATCCCCTTTTTTAAGAGAGAAAATGAACTTTTTTTAAACACCCTTTATATTTTAATAATTTCTTGAAAATATTACAATGAAAATGTCACTGATTTTTATAAATAATGTAGTTTTTAGTGTATTTAGATCTATAAAGGCATAAAAAAGTGTCTCCACACAATTTTTAAACATGTTATTTTTTTTCCTATTTTTTACATTTTAATATTTTACTCTTAAACTATGTAACTTGTTTTTAACGAAGTTATTTTATGTTTTATTAAAAATATAACATAACATATGTAAAAAAAAATCAGTGTTCTAGAACAGAATTTTTCATCTACTTAATAGAATTAAATTTGTAAATATTATAAATTTAACTTTCTAAATTAAAATATTTATTGTGCAGAAAAATAGTTTTAGTATAAAAATGACATTTTCACTATTATAGATTCTAAATGTTATTTAGTATCTATTAAAAACTAAATGAGTATAAAATCATGTTTTTTAAAATCATATTAAATTCAAGTCCTCAATTATTTTAATTTAACTGATTTTATATAAATTCCTTTATATTAATAAAACGATTATTTTAAAATTATTTTTTTACCATTATAGAGGTCATTTGGATTAATCCTAGCCATCTAATTTCATTCCTAAAAATGAAATTTCATATATTAAATAATATAAAAAAATATTTCCTAAAATATACTAATCATTTTATCAAATTAAATTTCAATGCATAGGGAATATTAAATTTAACAGAAGCTTAAATACTGTATAAAACTCCATTTTTTAAAAGAATTAATTTTAAGAAAAAATATTTATGATTAGGATGTAGTTATAAATTACATTGATTTTAATGAAATTAAAATTATCATTATCATTAAAATATTATTTATTTAGTAATATACCTAATTTCATCATGTTATAATTAATTAAACAAATTAGTAGAAGATCAGTTTTAATTAAAAATGCTACATAAATTTTACAAATGTTGAACGTATATTTTTAAATTCTTTATAACATTTTATAAACCTTTATTATAATTTATAATTTATATTTTTTAGAAAAATGTTTCAAATACGTTCAATGCATTTATAAAATAAAATAATTTCAAAAAATTGATGAAATTAATAAAACCGATATGTATATATTCTATAGAAAATTAATTAGTTATGGAAAATCCAAAAAAAAGGATAATATTAATTTTATAAATACCGAAAATTATATTAATTTATTTCTAAAATCACCTCAAAAAAATTTATATTTTTTAAAAAACTGAAAAATAGAATTTTTTTTATAAAAATACGACTTTTGGTATAATAATTTGTTTAACATTACTAATTAATCTTATTATAAAATATATTATTATTACTCAATAAAAATAAACCTAGTTCCTTGATGTAAAGTTTCTATATTTGAATTATTCATTTTACGAATAAATAGAATTTAGCATAATTGAAATTTTGAAGACTATATCTATATAAATATTTTATTAAATTTTGATATAATTCCATTTTCTATGTTCATAAACCCTTATGATATCTTTATATGACCCATGAATCAGAAAATATTCGATTTCTACTTCCAGTGGGGGTTCTACTAGCATAGACCTTGTGGAAATCTCTATGAAATTGAAGTTCTCCCATATATAGGATTTTTCAAACTATAATTTCTTGGGTTTTGTTTGGGTTTAGTCATGGGAAAACCCTATTGAAGCTACCTCCCTTCTGAGTTCAGAAAAATGGGATTCATATGGATGGCTTCTGATTTTAAATCACTTTCTTCTTACTTTATTGATTGGTTTTCTGATACAATTACTCTAACTTATACCATCTAACATATAGTTTATATTTTAATAATTATATATAATATTAAAAATATATCAAGGCCTTTAGGTTTGTTTTTCATGTGAAACACCCTATTAAAAAATATCTATATAAAGATAATATATAGTGTAATATTGGAACATAACATTATCCCCCCATAAAATAAATTTCATCCTTATAATTTTTATTATTGTTTACTAAAAGAATAATCTTGGAGATCCATTGGAAACTAAACTTATACCTTATACTAATAAATCCAACACATTATACTTGATATGATTTAAAAATAACATATCCTTAATATTACTCTTAGGGGTTCTTTGGTAAATACCTTTCAAAACATTCTTTTCTTGATCTTGATTAATCCAAATACTAGAACAAAAATGGTTATAATAATAACTAAAAGAATTAAAATATTGGAATATGAAATTTTAATCCCAATATTTCTTCTCTAAGGAAACCTTCATTTTAAATATTTATTCATTAATTTGAACTATGTATTACTTGGTTAATCATATGTCTCTCTTTTTTCGACATATGTTACTTTATGTTTGGTTGGCTTATGATTCTCATCCCAATTTCTTAATATAACTAGGTAATAAGTCCTTCATAGCGGTTCAAAAAGTGTTTAGGATCTATTAGAGAATATTTCTTTGGAATGTTAAACTAGGTGTGATGTCATAGGTAAACTCCGTATAAATTTGGCTATGATAGAGTTAATGGTTGACCAAACTATTTCGTGGTGATTACAACAAGCTATAGCTATACCAAAACCACATCCAGGTATGGTATCAATACAAGGATTAATTTTTGGGGAAAACCATATAATCAAGACATTACCAATATTTGAAGATATCATTTTATACCTAGACACAACTCTATGGGTTTTAATGAGGTTATCTGACCCTAATACCTAAGGTAACTAAACTAATCTAAAAAAAACAGCTATACAAATATCCAGAAAAACTAAACCTTTATCTGATTACAACTAAACCCTTCACTGATAAACATCAAATAATTAGTATAATAATCCCATGATTTAAACGATACATCTCAAAAATAGTCTCATAAGCCAATGATCAAATGTTTTAGTTTTTGGATTAGCTACAATGACATCAAAATTTAAGACACCTGTTAAAATTTCCTTATAATAAGGATCTTCTAAACACTCTACTACATATCTCACATTATATAATCATATTCATAACCTAGGAAATGAAAAAAGTAGAAAGAGTTGTGTTCAAACACATATTAAGAGGAAACATATCAACATTTTACCAAGGATTAGATCATAAACATATGAGAAAATGTGGTCAGTAGATTTTTTTTTATCAAAATGAACATGGAAAAATATGAATTTTCTATAAATCATGGTAAAATAACCTATATTCTCAAATAGAATAAACATATACCATGTATAAAGTTTGTGGAATCTTGATACAATAATAATTTTTCACGGAGAATAATCACATGCATATATAAATATGGAATGGAATATAATAATTAGTTATGGATTAAACATAAGAATATAAAAATTATAGCATTTTGAACAAAAAAATGACCACACGTCATTTTGTGAATAACAAAATACCCATAATTCTTGTTGTCATCAAAAAAAATGTTGTTGCATCATTTTTAACAAAACAAATACCATGATTTATATTCGGAATAAACATAATTCCCTTATTTCATGTTGTGAGAAAACAAAATTCCCTTCTTCAATTTGTAACCACAAAGAATTCCAATGATATGTTTTATGAACTGTAACATCCTAAACCAATATCCAATAAGGGGTTCTCAAATCTGATTTTTCACATGTCATGAAGCGTTCCTCCCCATATTCGAAAGGATTTGGACTTGCAGTGTGGGTGAATGGTGGTACATTGGGAGACTATACACTCACAATCAGAGTAGAACAATGCTGTAATAGGTGAATGAATAGAAGAATAGTTATTAAAGATAATATTTTAAGTTAATTAATCTAGATAAAATAAATACTCACCATCAGAAACACCAAGTACCATATAAAAAATAATGTAGTGTCATGTCTCTAATAAAAAAAGAAATAAAAAAACATGGCTACAAGAACACATATATATTGGCATAACCAAAGAACCAAAAACATCAAAATAAAATCCCCATATAGATTCACGAGACATAGATTATTCCTATTATCCCTTTCTCCCATGCTATAATCAAATGAATGATTAATAACTAGGCACTTTCCCCTGTCCCTACCTGCATCCATGAAGTCTTTATAGGTACTATATGGCAGCCCAAATAGGGTTTAGGATATAAAAAGTAGGCCCCCACCCGTGGTTTCTATATGTATCCATACAATTCATATAATAGAATAAAATATCATATATAATAATGTTAAAGTAGTAAGTAAACTTTAAAGGCTAAGCTCTAGTTTGTAAAGGACACTAGGCTAATTGTACATGCTTCAGCCCCTACTGGGAAGCCCCTAAACTCATATCACTATAAACATACACATATATGTGTATATATATTTATTTATGTATGAATTATTTATATTTACTAATTTTTATTTCCATATTTAAACACAATTAGTGCAATCCAGGACTTGAGAAGTACCTCAAACATCCATGTATAGTTACTAGAGTCTCACAAGGCTATAAGCGAGGACTTTACTACATATCATATATCATAAAGGTCTCCATGTCCAAGTATCACAGGTTTATGGGACACCATGACTTAGTATCACTAGGACAATGGAGACCACACCAGAGTATCACAAGTATAAGGGATTCCATTCTTGAGTATCACAATTATATTTTGCGCCTTTCTTGATTATCATAAGTGTAAGGGACTTTATGCCTGAGTATCACAATTATAATGGATTCCATGCCCGAGTATCAAATTTATAAGGGGAATGACTCTTGTATATCAAACGTATAAGGGAAATCTTTCATGAGTGTCTCAAATATAATGGATATTATTCCTGAGTATTATAAGTATAAGGGACCAAATTGGAGTTACATACTGTTAACATTTCACTTTAATAAGGGTGTAACTATAGTCAAAATTTAATCAAATGAGATGGTTTTAACACTCATTTCGTATTCAATTACTTATAGTAATTAAATTTAGAGGTAAATACTAAACCATATATAAGATGGGGTGGTCACATAAGCAATTATAATTATAAGGGGCAGTTCGTAGACACACATTAGGGGGTGGAAATAGTTGACGGTGACCTAATCAAACATGAATAAGGGGGAACAAGATCATATATATATCAATTTTATCAATTTAAGAAAGATATTACTGTATTTTTAAATCAATTCATGAATAATACAATGTGAAGAATCATAACACATAATATAAAGTAACAAGAAATGGGGATGATTACTAGACCACCTTCCTTTTGCCTTTGGAGGAAAAATAATCCAGTGTTAGACCATTGTTTGGTCTAGATTAGTAGAAAATAAAATAAACCCCTAAAAATAGTGTATTCTATCTCACTATAAAGTAACTATATTGATTGGAAGAATAAATATGGAATGAGATAATAGAATGGAGATCTTAGCAGTGGGTAAAAAATGCGAGAGATAAATCTTGAATCGTAGTCTGGATGAATGAACAACTTCAAATCCAATATTTAGTCCAAAATGGATATTTAATGCAGGGGGATCATATGCAAGAGAATTATAGTGGAGTTCATGTGAAATAAAATAGGTTATGACCCTTTAAAAATAAGGTCACAACATATACACGCTATATAAATAATAGACATCATTTATTCCTCAGTTCGGGGTGCATACCCCGAACAATTCACTCCATGAATTTCAAATAAACATCATAAATGGAATTCAAAATGTGTATTTCATTGATGATATTTATTTTAGATGTATCTAAATATAGGACACTTTCCACCCTTCTTACCCAAAAAAATTAAATTGGACCAATGCATGGTTTCTGTGTCTATGAAAAAATAAAAAATAAAAAATGATTTAACCATAATATAAAATATCCATACCAGATATGATAAATTGAGTTCTTATAGTCTTCCCCCCTTAAAACAACTCATCCTTAAGTTTCCCTCCTATGGGTTTAAAATATTCGTTTATGAAAAACGTTGTCCATTGAGAACATATATTGACCTCTCTCTCCCAAGCATTGTCATGTACATGGTCATGCTTCTACAAAACTCTTTCTAAAAGGACAGACCTTACTCAAATATTATTTTTTCTCTGTTAAAAAATAAATATAGGATACATCTACCTCTAACTCAGTCTCATCAGGTTGAAGGATATGAGACTGATCTCGATGGTATTGAAAATTCTATGAAACATGCTAGACATCATGCATATCCTAGTGCCTCTAAAATCTAGTGGTCTATGATAATGATTCACATATGACTTCTTCCTAGACCGAGTTGTATCCATTCACATCCTAATCAATTGAGCCTCCTCTGAATTCCACAAGAATGAGATGAGATCTAATTGAATCCTCCTCTCTATACTTTAAATGGTGCAAAGGTGAATGAGATGAACTACCATATAAACCATCATAGGGATCCATGTCTATCCTCTCGTAAAAGATTTTATTATAGGATACGTGATTAAGAGGAATTTATTTCTCCCAAGAACATAAAAAATCAAGTTTTAATACATAGATTATGTTTTATAGTACCTATATCATCTGTTCTAACTAAACCTCAGTCTGAAGGTGAAATGGTATGATTAAAAGGTCCTATATTCCTATAGATTTCTGTAACCCATTCCAAAACCCCACATGAAATGATAATCCATATCTAAAATGATACTATGAGAGAAACCATGTAGGAATATAATCTCACAAACATATTTTCTCTCATGTTCATCTATGTATAATGTCTTTCATATAGGTAAGAAATGATAAACCTTCATGAGACTATCAATGATCAACCATAATGCATCACTACCATGAGGGGATATTAGTAAAACAGTCAAAAAATAAATAGTTTCATCATCTCATTTCCATTCTGTAATTGGTATGGATTATAACATACTAGAAAGCTATTAGTGCTCCTCCCTCACCTACAGATAGGTGTAACATGTGTAAAAAAACTTTCTAATTTCCTTTTCATTCTAGGACACCAATATTAGCAACATAGATCATGCTGCATATTTTCAATCCCAGGGTGTACCACCCAAGTAGAAGTAGAATACTCTTGCATAAAATATTCCCAGATGTCTGTATAAACCAAGACATGTCCATGGATTCATAAGGTCTTATCCCCATCCAGTTTCCAAACAAGATGTGTTTCATTTCTTGGAACACTCTCCCTTATAATCTGATAAATTTTTCATATTCACTCTCTCTATAAGTGACTAGGATACAGATTATAATGCAAGTGCTGATAATTTAGGATGCTCTTAAACCACTGTGTTCCTCATAGAAAATAAGACCATAAGATTCCACTCATCACTGGACTATCATACTACCCATGCCTCAGTCCCCAGAATCAGAGCATCTTCTGTTGGGAGAAAGTTGGTTGGATGTTGATTCTAGAAGTTAAAAGAAGAAGGTGTTACTTTTTTTATTTTATTTTAATTATGAAAAAATCAATTCACTTTGTATGTTTTGGTTATAATGTGATATAAATTAAATAGGGAATCATAATCATAAGATTAGATTTAATTTTGATAGAAAATTTCATCTTTTTTGGTTTTCTATTCTAAATAAATTTTATGGAAGAAGTATTTTTTTTGACTCAAATTGTGTCTTTAAAGAAAGTTTTAATCAGTACGAGGAATTTTATTGCAATCTAAATGTATCTATATTAAATCTGATGATTATTTTCTAATTTTTAATCCTTCAATATCATAATATTTTTGGGAAAACTATGATGAAAGTATTGTGAAAGAAAGGTGTTAAAGATGCGATTGATAATATAAGGCATATGATGTTATTCTGATCCTTGTGTTCTAAAAGTCACGAAGAAGACATGATAAATGAAGCCGTTTCTAGAAGAAGGAATTATTTGCTGACACAGGTCCATCAGACACGACATGGAACTAATTCATCAGAGGTAGACTAGTTAATAATGTTTGTTAAAGTAGACCGATAATTAAAAAAATTTAGGACCAATAAATTAAGAGTATTAAGTGTTGTTGGGACCAATTCAAAATTGGATAATAGATCTATTTATAATACTGTTATCCATTTTCATAACATAAAATAAATGTTGGTTATATTTAATTGGTTCTAGAGAAAAAAAGAGGTTATTTTTTGTAAAGTGGGTTAAGAATCATCAGCCAGGACGTGTTATCGATTTATCGAACAACAAGTGAAACTGATACATCAGACCTAGAATGTGAAGGATCCATCAGATGCCAAATTACACCACTAAGTCATTGGAATATGTACTTAATTAGACATAGTATAAGGAAGTTGTTCAAAATTGGAGAAAAGGTGAAATGCTGTGAAACTTTTGTAAAATAACTATCAAGGGAGATTGAAGTCAGTGCTGAAGTGATGTTGAGGGGTGCTGATATATTTTGAATTTGGAATGAATTTTTATATTAATAGAAAATAAATATATGCCTAAATAAATCGTATATTTTTTTAAGGTAGAATGGTTTCATATTTTTTTATTTTTATGTTGGTATAGAGCATCAAAATGTAAATTCAATTGTTTGTTCTTTTCTGTTTTTACAGAGGTTCATAATGAGTATGTATTACAGGTGGTACTGAGTATCATAATGTGAAGTATTCAATTCTAGTGTTATTTAAATGTCAGTCAAAAAATCAGACTGACCATATGATTTCATCATAATGAAGGCAATATAAGAATGTAAAATGGCATTATAATGAAATTTTTTAGAAAGTATAATTCTAGAAGGAGTTTTGATAAGATTCATGAAAGTTTTAGAAGAATCGATAAGAGTTTATAAGTGTTCAATGGGTCAAATATATAGTCAAAATAAATGTGTATTTGAGTTTTTTAAACATGGTTGAGGAAGAATAAATTTTTATATTCCCGTCGAAACTAATTTTGGCTCTACTATAAATAAAAGAAATTACTATGTACATTTTGACAATAGTGTATTATTCATGTGTGGAGAGAGAGAGAGAGAGGGTGGTGAAGAATAAAGAAGAATGTTTTTCGACAAATTACTTTTCACAAACATCTATGGATAGTAGTATCATAAGGAAATATAGTAATCCTAGGTTACAATATCAGACCGACCAATCTGATGCATGTTTTTGAGGAAAAAGTATATCATTAAGAATTGTTTCTAGGGTATTTTTCTTTATTTTTTTGGATTTAGGTATCGAAACAAGGACTTGGATTGATTTATGTGACTAATTTTTTTTTACAAAGTGTAGAAATGGATCTTCTAACTGATACTAGGTTGGAAATTGATGATTTTTTTGAAGATCTATTCAAGTGGAAGTTGAT
Organism: Viscum album; assembly: GCA_963277665.1. NCBI lineage: Eukaryota > Viridiplantae > Streptophyta > Magnoliopsida > Santalales > Viscaceae > Viscum > Viscum album. The sequence continues at coordinate 1,931,722,959 of OY728123.1, forward strand.
AAGGCGTCACAATGCCTTGTTTTAAACCAATTGATGAAGGTTTCATTATTTGTTACACAAACTTATTTTTCACCATTCTTGATAGAATAATCACATGCATTGTTTTGTTGATTATAGTGATACACATGTTTAAGGGTATATTGTACTTATTGTATCAATACAAAGGTATCGCTTTCTAGTAGATTGTGTGGTATTAGATTTTTCCAAAATCATGTCAAGGATGTAGTTACTCTTATTGAGTATGAAACATTTCAAATACTTGTATTCTTTTGTATGTGTGATTTTTTGTATTCATGAAAGTGATAAATCGTTAATAGGAGGTTTTTTTTAGTTTCCAAATAAATGAAACTTAAAATAAACAGATATCACTGATTGTACCCATCCCCACTCAGTGTTGTATTGATTCTAATCAGGAATTTTCATGTTGTATTTGAGTCAAACATCACTTAGTTTTCTATTTTCTAATGTTTTTTAATAGAATTTGTTTTGGGAAATTAGAATTATGTGAACTATAGGGGGATTATAGTTTTAAATGTTAAGAATAATCATATATGAAAACATAGAATACAAATATATCTTATGTTTATTGGATATAATGTTTTCAAATATTTTATAGATGGATTTCCTCCTCACGTAGATAGTTCCCTTCTTAATAATACCAAGAATACAAATCTTGTGAATTTTGTAAAAACTAAAAATTAGTTACTCTCATGACTATTTGGAAGAGAGTTTTATAGAGTGATGTGAGTTACTACATCCAAATGTATCTTGGAATGGTTGAATAACATTTATGAAGTAAATACAATTGTGAATAAAACCATATTGAAAAAATAGAGGTCGAATTTTGAAGATCATAAAATGGTTGAGTATTAATCTATTTTTGTATTCTTTACCAAGGTTAATGATATTGTTATCACCATAACATGTCTTCGAGAAAAATCGGAAGAATCAACTATTACTGAAAAGATATTAATAATTCATCCAAATAAGTTTGATACAAATGTTTAAATTTTAGTAGATATAGATCCTAAAACTATATCTTTGTATGATATACATAGTACTGTTGTAACATAATAAATGAGAATATAGAAGGTTATGAAAATTAAAGATAAATATGGTCAAGAAATGTCCTTAAAATGTGCCAAAAAAGAATATTTTAAGAATAATATCAAATAAAAAGAAGTTGATGATTCTAATTCTCAAAATGAGGTTAATAATAACCATGATAAGTTTTTATCCTTATTTTCCAAAAATGGGAAATGAGGTACATGAAATTATAAGTGGAATCTACCACTTAAATGTTTTGTTCATGGATATATTGATAATTTTTCATTCAATTGTACTCAGAAAGAGAATGAAGAAGAAAAAAATGAAGAGGAATTTGATGAAGAAGAAAAAAAGGTCAAGAAGATATTTGAAGAAAGATGTCGCAAAATATTTCTATAATGGGAAGGATAAGAAGTTCTAAAAACCCAAAAGAGAAACATTTATTCTAAAGAAGATGACAATGACGTAGAAACTAAAATTATCACTAAATTAGGTGAAGAATTTTTTTATTAACACCATTAATGATGAAATATATTATAGTGATGAATGACATAGTTCTGAATAAAAAGAAATTGAGTTTGAGTTTCATATAAACAAAGAGTAAAAATAATGTACCCAATATATTTTATTAAATGAAATATTAATCAAGAAGTTAAAGGAGGAATTTTCTATAGAAAAAATAAGTAATATTTCCTTGAAGATAAACCTAAGACACTAGAAGATGATTATTGTTTAAGGAAGTATCTTGAGGAGGAAAAGAACCAAAATGAACAACTTGAGGTTAAGTTAAAGGCAATTAAATATGAGTTAGTACTTTTAGAAAAACATTATAAATATGAGCAAGGAATTAAAAGTTTGAAAAACACTATCTATGAATTTGGTGAAGGTTATGAAAAGGCTAAACCTAAGAAAGATATATAGAATTTACCTTCAATGGTTTAAAATATATCGGAAGATGTTTTTATGAAGAAGAAATATAGGAACTTCATGTGTGTGTCCAAAATCAAAATAGTATAAAATTCAAAAGTTTATAAAAATTATTATTTTAAACAAATTTTACTACTAATTCATGTTCTAATATGTCTAGAAAGAAATAAAAATTAAAAAATAATATTCTGGCTGATAACAAAATGTTTTGGGAACAAAAACATTATTGTGTGAACGATTAGAAGTCTATTGAAAAACAAGTTCACAATTCATAATAACATTGATTTTATATAAGAATGTATTCCATCTATGGATACTAATGGTATTGTGGTGTATTTGGGAATATAGAATATCTATGTTTGTTCAACCGATAGTATTATCATTGTTCCTTGGGTTATAGAAGGAACAGATCAAGGGGGAATCAGTCCTCTCAATAAAAGAAACCAAATAAGGTTGATGTGAAAGTTGAAAATAGGTTCTATCATTTTGAAACTATCTATGAAAGGTGTGAAAAATATGGGATTAATGAAAAAGGATTTCTTGTTTTGTTACAATCAAAACAATGTTTTTTAAAATTCTCAAAATCTGGATTAGAAGAATGTTAACGGAAAGAAGAAAGATTTTGTTTTTGAAACCAATCTAAAAAAAGGAGAATGACCCTAAATATTGGATAGAGGGTGGTCCCCACATATAAAAAGACATTTTATATTACTTAAAAACATAAAAGTCTTAAAACAAATAATGATGACATTTGTAAATGATCAATATCTCAGAATCAATGGTATGGGATCTTCTACCATTGGGGAAGAAAATTTCAAATCTAAGAAAACATTATTTTTTGATGGGTTTAAACACAACTTGTTGAGTGTTTAACTTTTTTTATAACGGTAATAGGCTTGTGTTTACAAAATGTGTTTTTTGTTATAAAAGGAGAATATGGTGGAAAATCAGTTACAAGAGGCCAATAAATAAAGGGAAACTTGTTTCACGTTGGTGATGTACAAAAATCATGTTATCTAGGAGTGGTGAAAGAAAATAATTTGTGACATAAAATGCAGTGACATATGTGGTAGAGAAATATGATCAAGTTATGTAAGATATAATCAGACTCAACTATTTACAGTGGTATGGAAGCTATTTTTACATCTCATCTATGTTTGAGAGAACATGTGGAATTTAGGAAAACTATGTCCGATCGATATGAAAAGGATCAAACAAGAAAAACATAAATAGTTGTACCACATACTTCATTGTATTCATGAGTGGAACCAAAATGTGTTAATGATGTTTTTATGCATCAAAATTAGATTCATGCTGTTATTGAAGGGTTGGATCATATAAGTAAGAATTAATTGATGCTATAGTATGTTCTTACATCAGAAGATGTTGCTAACATATTCAAAAAACATTTAAAGAAGGAATCATTTTTAAGGTATGGTTGATCATGGGTGTCCATCATCTTTTTCTCAATGGTTATGTTATGTGTTTTTCCCATATACAATATTGTCTATGAAAATTTTTATCAACAAGGTTAATTTATTCATAAATATATCCATTTATATGTTATAAATCATTTAAGGAAACATGTATGTCGGTGGAGTAATGGGTAATGTGTGAACTCAACATGTAAGTGTGTGAATTGCTTTGATGGTTTGATGGGGTGGTTGTAGGTATCTTATTATTATAAGAATAAAGAAAGAAATAAGTGTTGTGGATTAATATTTCAATGTTATTTATGTTTCAATATAAAAAGTTTCATAAGTCACTACTTTCAGAAAGAGTATTTTTGTCATGACCCGACCCTACCCGGGCTCGAGCCACAACTACCCCAAGCCCGCCTTCATAGGCCAGGGGCTGGCGACCAGCGCCGAAGGCACAATAACTCGGGGAGGCCTCTTCCTATGTACCTGTACACACACACGCAACACACTCAGTGCAACAATGCAGAGTAAATGAAAATACAAGAAAATAAAAGGGAAACTGCTATATATATACCACAAATGTGCATCGACCTCTAAAAAGTACAAGTAAAGTGCTGAAAAGGAAAAATTGGCAAAACACGCACCCAACCAGAAAAGTGCCACAACCCGGCAACAGGTGAACAAAAAGTAAATAGCTAGAAGGGTCCCCTACCTGGAACCCGACTTCGACCACCGCACTCAGTCCAAGATCCCAAGCTCCCAAGCTCTTCTGACATCACAACCAACATGTCCATCATCTTCAAGGGAACACCAAGTGCGGGAAAATCCCAAGTAGGGTTGAGTATAAAAATACTTAGTAGGATACCCCGAAGGATCAAGGGAGCAACAAAGGAGGTACCGACGGGTGAGCAGTAGAGCAAACAAGAAAAGTAAAGGAGTACAACAAAGGGTGTAGTAACGGGTAACAGTAGAGAGTCCAGCTCAACCCAACAAGAGGAAAGAAGGTAAACTCATCCAGATGCAAGGAGTTGGGAACAGTGAGAAGATGAACTTTCCGTCGAGTCTTCGCTACCTATAGCAGGAGAGTAGACTCATCCAACCATGAGAAGCTAGACATGGAAATCACTTGGCATACCCCGCGCGTCTTCGCCTCTCTTGGTGGGATAGTAACCAAGACCAAGAAGTGGGTACTGGAACCAGGTATATACATATTCATATGCTCTGTCAAGAAGCCCGAACAAGACCGTAAGTGGATCTCTATCTCGTAGCTCAGCCTAAGAAGGTGAGTAACCAATAGTTCCAGAAGTAACACCATCGATGCCCAGCATCCCACATGTCTTCCCCGAACTTCAAGTCAAGGGCTCAATCACCGCACCTCAACACTATCCACTTTGGGAGGCACTGACTCGCCCGCACGGTTTTGGGTCGCGTCATAAGGACGTGTCTCGGTGGGGAAAGCGCTCCTCGTACTTGAGAGTTACAGGGGAATGTCAAACCACAAAACGTCACTACCCTACAGTCGAGAGGTCTCCTCAAAGTCAACAGGCACCCCCTACCCAGCCCCGCTGGAGGGTCCCTAGAAGTCAACGGGTTCCCACTACAGGGAGACCCGTCAAGAGTCGATGGGTGCCACACTGCCCATTCCTGTAACAGGGTAATCCACTGGAGGGAGACCCGACTAAAGTCAGCGACATGACCACTGACCAGCCCAGCTGGAGGTAACCCGGCATCGGGGACCACTGCCCAGCCCTGCTGGAGGTAAGCCCGGTACTGCTCTGGACATCCCTCCTGGATGGCACTGCTCGGTGAACACCGCTGTACTAGCCATCCCTGCTGGATGGTAACCCACTGGTGAGCCCTACTTGAAACAACCTCAGCCCTGCTGGAAATAACCTCAGCCCTGCTGGAAACAACCTCATCCTTGCTAGAAACAACCTCAGTCCTACTGGAAACAACCTCCTGGGTAGAGGATCGGTGCCGGTGTAATGTGTTGGTCACACTGAATCCACAAGAACTCTACCGGGGTACACGAAGCAACGGGAGAAACTCCCAGGCCCCTCAGGGAGATCATGCTCTAATCCGCTGAGTCACTGTGGAAGCGGACCGAGACATCTCATCCTAGAAAGTGGGGAAATCACCCACGCTGCACGAACACCCATAGTCATAAACGGTGCTGCAGTTCGGTGAAGGGGAATGGTACTGAACCCCTCACAGCTGAAGAAACAAGGGAACCAAGCCATCTCTTCCGGCCAAACCATCAAGAACGAAACCAGGGGGAGACCACTCAACCCTACTGGTCAACAAGAGAGAACAGGACTAGGGGAAACTCAACCCTTCTGGTCAACAAACAAGAATAGAGGAACCCTCTATGTCGTGAGAGGTCAAAAGTACATAAAGCAGAACACGACATGCACATGGGGCCCACACGATTTGTGGCCCCAAGTCAACCCCAACCAAGCGCACAAACATTCTAAGGTACAAACCACACATACCTCCCAGCATTCTCACATACTACCAGAGTATGCCACGTCTCCAGCCCAAAGGCTAACGTGAACATGGCACCCAACGTCAATGCAAAGGTGTGACGTAACAACTCCATCCTTACACCTCATTGGCTAAGGCACAACCAACCACATCTCTTCACTCACACAGGAGTGCACGCGATCACACGCCAAGGGTTCATTGCAAACACAGCGAGAAGAACCGCACAACCAAACGGATCGTACCGTTGTAATCCTAATGAAGAAACATGAGAGATAGACTTCTTACTCACCTCAAATGGATATCCGATAGAAAATTCACCAACACTACCTCACGCCCGAACGACGTCCCGTGATCCCGAGCCTCACCCCCGAAAATAGTTGGGCGCATCGCACCATTGCGATCCCCTCAGGAAAACACGTTAAAAATACTGCTCACTTGAGCGCAACGGATATCCATAGAAAAAGATGCATTCCGACACACCGCACATGAGAGGTGCTACGTGGGACCCGCATCTCGGTCCCGAAACTCAACGGACGGATCACACCATTGCGATCCTCTCAAAAAGTACAAAAGTTCGACTAATCACTTGTTCAAAACGGACACCCTGTGATAAGGCTGGAAATCTCCATCAACTCCCGAAACGTCCCTCACGGGGCCCGCACTAGCGTGTGGAATTAGAGAGGGTGGATTGCACCATTGCAATACCCTTGGAAAAACACCCAGAATCGACTGCTCGCACACCCTGAATGGACGTTCGATAAAAATGTCACTAAACACTACTCGAAGCTCGAAAGGCGGCCCATGGGACCCACACCTCAACTCCGGTTTCGGTGCCTGAAACCTCCATGTAATCCCCGTCTCGACGCCAGGGTTGCAACACCACTGACGGTGCCCAATTTGGACATCGGATGTGTCTGCGCCGTCCAAAACAAGAATCTCCGGAAAAACGCCCATCCACTTAATGACATGTCGCGCCTTCGTGGCCCCTCGTTTCGGGAATTAAAAATTCCCGAAAACATCTCAAAAATTCTGCCTTGATGATACGGTTCCACTACCGCAAACGACATGCAAATCAGACACCCGTAATGAAAATTACGGGCGTCCGAAGAGGGGGTGGGGGACGGATCCCCTAGGGCTGGACCGACCGGGGCCGGTCGGTCCACTCGGCCCGGGCTAGCTCACGGCAGCCGGGTCGGTTCGGAGAATGGCCCGCGGCTCTGCAGCGCGGGCCGACCATGAACCCACGGTCCACGTAGACTAGCCTCTGTGGCTGGTTGTCCGCTGCGCGACGACCCGCGAGACGCGGGTCGTGTCTCCCCCGTGGGGTCGCGCGACGACCCCGGTTCTCCCATGCCCCGGCGAGCTCGGCCTCGCCCTCGCCCTTGCCTTCACCCGGCTGCCCAGGCCGCTCGCCCCCAGCGCCGACCTCCGCTCGCTTGGCTGCCCCGCCTGAAGACCTGCGCCACCCTACGCCTAGCTGCGCCGCCGTCCTAGAGCCCTGCCGCCGCACCATCCGCCGGAAGCCAGCCGCGCCGCCGGTCAAACCCGCCGGAACCAGAAAACCCGCGATCTCGGCGGTCACTTGCGATCAACTCTGAATACCAATTTTCGATCCGAAAGATGTGTCGGGTAGCTCACAAATTATAATAAATGATTATGGGATTTGATTCCAAATTCAACGGTAATTCAACAACATAAATTATCTCGGATGTAGAGTTCAAAAATGAAAACGCAAAAACCGAAAACTCCAACCTCGTGGGCGCAGCCCAAAGCTTCTCGCTCGATCCGCACCCCACCGCTCGATGTTGCCTTAATCGGAGGTGGGAGGTGGAGGAGGTAGAAGGGATGGATCCTTGGTTTCTTGGGAGTTCTTCTGCCAGAGAACCAGCGGGAAGGGGAGAGGGTGGTTAGGGTTTAAAAAGAAAAAATATTAATTAAATTTTAATTAATTAAGAACCCCCAAATTTAACCCGTGTCTGAAACATCTGACGGGGTCGAGGTTAAGCCTCCCCTATGGTAAACACCATGCTATGAGCGCAACGGAGGTCTCAGAATTTTAATCCGAGGCCCCGTTTAAATGTTATTAAACTTAGCGCCCGAGGCTGCCAAATTACGAAAACGCCCCTGGGGCCATTTTTCACAGACGGGCCGCGCCTGAAAAAGTTACACCCCTCATAGGGTAAAAGGCATGCCTCAAACTCAACGGTTCCCCCGGTTTCCTAATCCGAGCCACCGTTTAAGAGATACTCGAGTTTCACCATTAAACGAATAAATAAATTAATTAATTTATTCGTTTAATGTTCTGAAAGTGAGCGAGGGGTCCAAACATCCCGTACCAACATGTTTTATGTTGTTCCTAGGGTAAAAACCCCATTAAAGACCCATCTGTACACTCAGATCCCTGATCTGAATCACCGTTTAGGTGTTATCCTATTTATTTGGTGTTTGAAGTGTGAACGCACTGAAAATTTAATTCCGGCCACTCCGGGGCTCGGAATCGCACGCTGTCTGAAGGCGCTCCTCTGGAACAGTATCAAGAATATTCCAAAGTGTTTCACAGCAAAAACTAGGTTCTTAAATCAAACCCTCCTTCAAGATTTTCATGCTCAAAAAGAAAAACCAGGGAAAAACTCAAGGTACTAAGCCCACACCTGGCTCTCCCTTACCCAGAAGAACTCTCGCACAGCTCTACGCCACCGCACACAAACCAAAGGATTTGATCTATTCACACGAGGTCTACCCTCGCCGATGGCGTGCATAGGGGCACACACACCTCTTCTCGGGTGAGTCACGTGGGAGACACCATGCACCCAAACCATCCTTTGGGGTTAGGGCAAGGCAGTAGGGAACCTCGCCATCCCTCTGCACAATCTCAAATGGCCCGAAGGCTCTCCGGGGTAGCTCACCTCCCTGACCAAACCTCTACATCGCACACCGTGACTGGAATCACCGCCCGCACCTAGAACAAGGCCCGGTGATTTTCTCCTTCAGAATATCCATATGGTGAAGCACCCAAGGATATCTGGTCACGTAAGATTCACAGTCGATGTCTCACAACCAAGACTCTCTTACAAGCTCGGAAAGCGATGGAGTCAACACCATCGACTAAAGAAGGAGGTCCCACGCCTTTCTTCATACTAATACAGGGTTACAATGGCGCCCCACGCCACCCTGGTAACAACTCACACAAGGAGCTGGGAGAGAAGCATTTCACACCCAGAGTCTAACAATTCTACCGCAAAAAGTAGAAGAGATGTAGAGCGTACCTCTTATCACCACATGATTTAAAATATTGTAGACATCCAAAGCTCGCGGCTACCCGCGGTCCCATCTGTCAGCTCCCGGAGGCTGATGTGGACCGCCTAGTGGTGATGGAGAGACCTCGTAAGGTCGTCCTACACTTACAGCTCCTCCCGCTCCTCTGATAGCACCACCTCTCTGGGTACTACTCCAATCAAGATGCTACCTTTGTCGTGGTGGTGCACCTACTGCCTTCCCAAATCTCTCTGCATGCCTGGTCGGGTAGTCCCATGCCAGGTGACTTCACCCATCGCAAGCATAGCACCGAATCACTCTAGGGTTCACTGGTGCCCTCTGGCGCCACTATGGTGTATGAACACGCCCCTGAGTCCGGTTGTCAGAAAGCCACCTTCGTCGAGGTTCTGCTTGCCGATGCCCACTAGCTGCGGTAGACGTCTCAGCTCCAACGTGCCTGCTGCCACCACCAACTCCAAAATGTGACAGGAAGCTCTCTGTCACCAGCGCCTTCTCTAGCACCCCGGCATATGTGGAAATTTTCAAGGGTACTATGAAAGCACAAATATCTCGGCAGAGACCCTGTTCAAACTCCCGCGCTCAGATGTTGTCGTCATGGACCAAGTCCGAGTAAAAGCATGCACGGTCTGCAAGACTAGCCACATACTCAGCCACCGTCATCCCTCCCTGATGAAACTACAGGAGCTCCTGAATCTGAACGGAGCGCAAGCAAGAGGGTAAAAACTCTTCACGGAACAACAACTAAAAGTCGCCCCACGAAAGTGACGAATCGTCAAAAAACTGAGTCACCAGACTCCACCAACGCCAAGATGCTCCACGAAAAAGATTGGCTGCCAAAGCCACTCTCTGATCTGTCTGCGTCTGAACAAGCCTAAAAAGGTGAGCCACTGTCTATAACCAAAGCTCTGTTACCTGAGGGTCTGGTTCACCACTGAACCTCAGCGGTCTCTGCCACTGGAACTCAGGGAGCACGCTCAACCTGCGCTCAAGATCAGCCTGCTCTGCTGAAACTGTCTGCTGGGGGTGCTGCTACTGGCCCACCTGGAGAAAGGGTCTCACATGATGGGTCCTAGACTGTGGCATCGTAGCTCGCAGGATCGTCGTCATGCACCAAAGTTGGTATCTTGGCTGACTGTCTTCATGGAGACATCCTGAATATTATCAAAGAGTGCCACTGTCAGATGAGCATAATGTATATACCAACAACAACGACGGGGATATGACTCAATAAGGATAGTCAAAGACTCAATCCTATGTGATCCAAAAACCAATTTTTCCCTGCAATAAGGTTCTCAGCATGCCGAGTCGACAAGCGGGTTATCAAGCTCCTGGTGAATGGATACGTCAGCCGTCGTACCATCACTAGACTCCCTAGCCTGAGAGCCACTCTCAAGACACGTTAACATTGTTTCCCTAAATCCCAACTTATTTTTTTTGGGATTTTTGAACAACGTCCCAAGGAACTAACCACATCTGATACCACTTTGTCACGACCCGACCCTACCCGGGCTCGAGCCAAAACTACCCCAAGCCCACCTCCATAGGCTAGGGGATGGCGACCAGCGCCGAAGGCACAACAACTCGGGGAGGACTTTTCCTAAGTACCTGTACACACACATGCAACACAGTCAATGCATCAGTGAAGAGTAAAGGAAAAGACAAGTAAAGAAAAGAGAAACTTCTATATATATACCACAAATGTGCATCGACCTCTAAACTGTACAGGTAAAGTGATGAAAAGGAAAAAAGGGGCAAAACACACGCCCAACCATAAAAGTGCCACAACCCGGCAATAGGTGAACAAAAAGTAAACAGCTAGAAGGTTCCCTCACATGGAACCCGACTCTGACCACCACACGCGGTCCAAGCTCCCAAGCTCCTAAGATCCTCTGACGTCACAACCAACCTGTCCGTCGTCTGCAAGGGCACATCAAGTACGGGAAAAGCCCAAGCAGGGTTGAGTATAAAAATACTCAGTAGGATATCCCGAAGGGTCAAGGGAGCAACAAAGGAGGTACTGAAGGCTGAGCAGTAGAGTGAACAGGAAAAGTAAAGGAGTACAACAGAAGGTGCAGTAAATAGTAACAGTAGAGATTACAACTCATCCCAACAAGAGGAAAGAAGGTAAACTCATCCAGATTCATGGAGCTGGAAACGGTGAGAAGATGAACATCTCGTCGAGTCTTTACTACCTATAGAAGGAGAGTAGACTCGTCCAACCAGGAGAAGCTAGACACGCAAAGCACGTGGCATACCCCGTGCTTCTTCACCTCTCCTGGAGGGAGAGTAACCAAGCCCAAGAAGTGGGTACTGGAACAAGGTATATACATATTCATATGATCTGTCAAGAAGCCCGAACAAGACTGTAAGGGGATCTCCATCCCGTAGCTAAGCCCAAGAAGGTGAGTATCCAATAGTCCCAGAACAAACACCATCGATGCCCAGCATCCTGCACGTCTGCCTCGAACTACAAGTCAAGGGATCAATCACCGCACCTCGACACTATTCGCTTTGGGTGGCACTGACTCACCCGCACTGTTTTGTGTCATGTCACAAGGATGTGTCTCGGTGGGGAAAGCGCACCTCATACTTGAGAGTTCTGGGGGAATGTCAAACCACAACACGTCACTGCCCCGAAATCGAGAGGTCTCCTCAAAGTCGACAGGCGACCCCTTGCCCAGCCCCGCTGGAGGGTCCCTGGAGGTCAACAGGTTCCCACTACAGGGAGACCTAACAAGAGTCGACGAGTGCCACATTGCCCAGTCCCATAACATGGTAATCCACTGGAGGGCGACCCTGCTAAAGTCGGCGACGAGACCACTGCCCAGCCGAACTGGAGGTAACCCAGCATCGGGGACCACTGCCCAGCCCAACTGAAGGTATGCCCCGCGTCGGGGACCACTGCCCAGCCCCGCTGGAGGTAAGCACGACATCGGGGACCACTGCCTAGCCCCGCTGGAGGTAAGCCCGACACTGCTCTGGCCATCCCTGCTAGATGGTACTGGTCGGTGAACACTGCTATACTGGCCATCCATGCTGGATGGTAACCCACTGGCGAGCCCTGCTCGAAACAACCTCAGCCCTGCTGGAAACAACCTCAGCCCTGCTAGAAACAACCTCAGCCCTGCTGGAAACAACCTCCTGGGTAGAGGATCGGTGCCTGCGTAAAGAGTTGGTCACACTGAATCCATAAGAACTCTACCAGGGTACACGAAGAAACAGGAGAAACTCCCTGGCCCCTCAGGGTGATCACGCTCCAATCCGCTGAGTCACTGTCGAAGCAAACATAGACATCTCATCCCAGAAAGTGGCGAAAACACCCACGCTGCACGAAAACCCGTAATCATAAACGGTGTCATAGTCCGGTGAAAGGGAACGGTACTAAAACCCCTCACGGCTGAAGAAACAGAGGAACCAAACCATCTCTACTGGCCAAACCATCAAGAACAAAACCAGGGGGAGACAACTCAACCCTGCTGGTTAACAAGCGATAACATGACCAGGGAAAACTCAACCCTACTGGTCAACAAACATGAATAGAGGAACCCTCTACATCACGAGAGGTCAAAAGTACAGAAAGCAGAACACGACACACACATGGGGACCACACGACGTGTGGGCCCAATTCAACCCCAACCAAGCACACGAACATTCTCAGGAACAAACCACACGTACCTCCCAGCATTCCTGCATAATCCCAGAGTATTCCATGTCTCCAGCCCAAAGGCTAACGTGCACACAGAACCCAACGTCAATGTGAAGGCATGAAGTAACAACTCCAACCTTCCACCTCATCGGCTGAGGCACAACCAACCACATCTCTTCACTCACACAGGAGTGCATGCGATCACACGCCAAGGGTTCTCTGCAAACACATCGTGAAGAACCGACATCAGAGCGCCTTTCACATTTCCACAGTTCATAATATTGCGCAAGAGGATCCGCACAACCAAACGGATAGCACCGTTGTAATCCTCACGAAAAAACACACGAGATAGACTACTTACCCGCCTCAAACCGGTATCCGACAGAAATGTCACCAATACTACCTCACACCCGAACGTCATCCCGTGATCCCGAGCCTCGACCCCAAGAACAGTCGGGCGCATCGTACCATTGCGATCCCCTCAGGAAAACACATCAAAAAGACTCATCACTTGAGCGCAACAGATATCCGAAGAAAAACATGCATTCCGGCGCACCGCACATGAGCGGTGCTACATGGGACCTTCATCCCAGTCCTGAAACTCAACAGATAGATCGCACCGTTGCGATCCTCTCGAAAACGTACACAAGTTCGACTGATCACTTGTTCAAAACGGACACCCGGTGATGAGGCTGTAAATCTTCATCAACCCCCGAAATGACCCTCATGGCGCCCACACTAGCGTGCGGAATTAGAGAACGCAGATTGTACCATTGCAATCCCCTTGAAAAAACAATCAGAATCGGCAGCTCGCACGCCCCGAACAGACGTCCGATGAAAAAGTCACTAAACACTACTTGCATCTCAAAAGACGGCCCGTGGGGCCCACGCCTCAATTCCAGTTTCGGCGCCCGAAACCTCCCTGTAAACCCTGCCTCGATGCCAGGGTCGAAACACCACTGACAGCGCCCAATTCGGATAGCGGATGTGTCTGCGCCGTCCAAAACAAGAATCTCGGGAAAAACACTCGTCCACTTAAAGAAACGTCATGCCTCCACGACCCCTTGTTTCAGGAATTAAAAATTCCCAAAACTATCTCAAAAATTCCACCTCTACGATACGGTTCCACTTCCACAAACGACATGCAAATCGGACACTCGTAATGAAAATTACGGGCATCCGAAGAGGGGGGGGGATCCCCTTGGGTTGGACCGGCCTGGGTCGGCCGGTCCGGAGCACCGGCCCGTGGCTCTGCCGCGTGGGCCGGCCATGAACCCATGGGCCACATGGACCAACCTTCATGACTGGTCTTCCACTGCCCAACGACCCACAAGACACGGGTCATGTCTCTCCCACGGGGTCGCGCGGCGACCCCGATTCTCCCCTACCCCGGCGAGCTCGGCCTCGCCCTCGCCCTCGCCGTCACCCGGCAGCCCAGGCCGCTCACCCCTAGCGTCGACCAATTCTCACCTGACTGCCCTGGATAAGTAATCGTGACACCATGCGCCTAGCCGCGCCACCTTCTGAGAGCCCCGCCGTCGCGCCATCAAGCAGAAGTTAGCCACGCCGCCGCTCAAACCCGTCGGAAACAGAAAACCCACAATCTTCGGGGGTCGTTTCCGGTCAACTCCGAACTCAAATTTTCGATCTGAAATATGAATCAGGTAGCTCACAAATCATACTACATGATTATTGGATTTGATTTCAAATTTTACGGTAATTAAATGGCATAAATTATCTTAGAAGTAGAGTTCGGAAATGAAAACGCAAAAACCAAAACTCCTACCTCGTGGGCGCAACCCGAAGTTTCTCGCTCGATCCGCGCCCCGCCGCTCGATGTTGCCTTGATCAGAGGAGGGAGGTAGAGGAGGTCTAAGGGAGTGCTCCTTGGTTTCTTGGGAGTTCTTCCTCCAGGGAACTAGGGGGAAGGGGAGAGGGTGGTTAGGGTTTAAAAAGATAAAAAATTAATTAAAAATTAATTAATTAAGAACCCCCAAATTTAACCAACGTCTAAAACATCTGACGGGGTCGAGGTTAAGCCTACCCTAGGGTAAAAACCATGCTCTGAGCACAACAGAAGTCTCATAATTTTAATTCGAGGCCCCGTTCAAAAGTTACTAAACTTAGAGCTCGAGGCCTCCAAATTACGAAAACGCCCTTGGGGCCATTTTTCACAGACGGGTCGCGCCCGCAAAACTTACACCCCTCATAGGGTAAAAGGCACGCCCTAAACTCAACGGTGCCCTCAGTTTCCCAATCTGAGCCACTGTTTAAGATATACTTGTGTTTCAACATTAAACGAATAAATATATTAATTAATTTATCCGTTTAACGTTCCGAAAGCGAGCGAGGGGTCCAAACATCCCGTGCCGATATGTTTTATGTCGTTCCTAGGGTAAACACCCCATTCCAGATCCATCTGTACACTCGGATCCCTGATCCGGATCACCATTTAGGAGTTATCCCATTTCTTTTTGTTTCAAATGTGAACGCACTGAAAATTTAATTCCGGCCACTCTGGGGCTCGGAATCGCACACCGTCTGAAGGAAATGCTCTGGAACAGTATCAAGAATATTCCAAAGTCTCTCATAGAAAAAACTGGGTTCTTAATTTTTTTTATTTCAATGATTATTTTTTCTTAAAATGAGTTAGATCATGTAATATTAGAATTGTTGATAAGTGATCCATATCACGAGGTTACATAATTTAGTGACTTATGAATCTTAGTTGACAATAAAATTTAAAGGGGATATTATTTAGTCCAATTTGGATGGAAGTTGTTTTTAGAAGACAAAATAAAAATGCAATTATTGATTTCTATTTTGTTTCAATTAAAAAAATCAATCAAATTTTTATTTTTTGGTGATCAGATGATTGTAATGAAAGAGGGTAAAATATTTAGAATATCAAATTAAATTTTGATAGGAAAGTTTTTCAATTTTGGTTTTTGTTCTAAAGAATGTTTGTGGAGGAATTTGTTTTTCAGGATCACCTTGTGGCAAAAAAATAATGTTTAAATTAGTATGATGAATTTTATTGGAGTTGGAATGTATCTATATAAAATCTTATTATTTTTTTCTTATTTTTAAGTCTTGAATATCATAATTTTCCTTAGAAATGTTTGATTAAGTCCTTATGAATGAAAGTGGGAGAAGATGTTTTTGAGATCTTATCATAGAAGATTCTATGTTGGTCCTTATGTTCTCAAATTCATAATAAGTGATGAAACAAAAAAAAGGTTTGTAAAAGAAGGAATTTCATTCTGACATCGATCTATTAGAAGCGTTGTGCCACCAATTAATGAGTGGAGGAATTTTTAAGAATGTTTGTTGATATAGATCTGTAAGTGGAAATTATTATTACTAATAAATAAATAATATCGAGAGTTTTTGGGACCAAACGAAAATGGTATTAGAGATCAATCACCAATTTAGTTCACTATTTTCATAACACAAAATAAATGTTGGTTGTCATCAATTTTTTAAAAGGAAATGAAAAATGTTGTGATCATTTCTCAAGTGGGTCATGAGTCATCAGAAAAGAATTTGTTTTGATTTATTATAAAAGAACTGACATTGATAAATTTAATATATATAGATTCTATTCCATCATACATGGGGTGACAATGATAAGTCATCAGAAATTGTACTCTATCAGACATAGTCTGAGGAAGTTGTAAATAATTGAACAAATAGTGAAGTGTTTGGAACATTTTTTCAACATATATTTAAGGGAGATTGAAACTAGTGATGAGGCATTGATGAGGGGTGCGGATATATTTTGACTATTCAATGATGTTTATTTAAGTATAAAATCAAAAAAGTATAACCAAGATGCAAAAATGTTTAAGGAACACTTCTTTCAATATTTTATATGATTATGTTAGTATGGATCATCAAAATGTAATACCATTTTCTTGTTGGTTTTCAATTGGTACAAAGAATTAAAATTATTATGTATTACATGTGGTATAAAACAACATAATGATATGTAATTAGCTCTTATGTAATTTTCAAGTGTGTATAGAAAGCAGAGTGACCATGTATTTTAATCATAATGAGGGAAGTATTTGAATGAAAAACAGTTTCAGAATGAATAAGTGTTAGAAAGTATAAATATAGATAGAGTTTTGAGAATATTAGAAAAAGTTTGATAAGAATTGGTAATATTTTTAAAGCATTTAAAGAGTGAAATATGAAGTTAAAGTGAATGTGGAATTTGAGTTTCAAAAATTTGGTTGAGTGTAAAAACATTTTTTGATTCCCACACAAACTAATTTTGACTATCTTATAAATAAAATAATGTAAATTTTACTTTCTAACAACAAAATACTATTCACATTTGGAGAGAGAGTGAATGCACTGAAGAAAAAGGATGAAGGTTTCCAGAAAATGTTTTCCTAAGAATAATCTTCAAATAGAATAATAATATGAAAACATAGTAATCATAGGTAATTATATTTGACCGAGCAATCAAAAATATGTTTCTGGGGGAAAGAAAACGTAGTTTATAATTTTTTCTAGAGTATTACTTTCTTATCAGTTTTCTAATTTTCGGAATCATATATATGAATTAAACTAATCCACTAGACATATTTTTAGCCCAAAGTCCATAAACAGTGTTTCTATCTACTATTGGATAAGAAAGTGAATATTTTTGTTTTGAAGATAAATTCAAGTGGATGATGCTAAGGCATTATATTGAATTATTTTGAACAAAATGTTGAAAGTTTCATTACTTGTTACACAATTTTGTTACATTTGTGATAGAAGAATCACATGCACCGTTTTATTGATCTAGGCGCCACATAAGTGTTATTTTATATCATACTTGTTGTATCCACACAAAAGGAACGTTTTCTAGTTAATTTTATCATATTGGATTTTTTCTAATACTTGTCAAGGATGTAGCTACTATTTTTGAGTAGTTATCCCTGTAAATACTCGTGTTTCTCAGGATGTATGATTGTCTTTTATAAAAGTGATAAATCTTTAACAGGTGAAATTTTTTTTTTCAAAATAAAGTAACCATAAAAGAAAAATGATATAACTTATTCACCACCCCCTTTTAGTGTTACATTGATCTGGATTAGACCATTTCATCATATACAACATTTCCTTTCTAAGGTGTATTGGGAATATCAAAATTAAAGGATTAGAGGTATTTAACCAACCAAAATTTGTTATGGTTTGTATCAGATAGTGTGAAAATATTCTAAAGTATTTTGTGGTCCATGAACACAAAAAAAAATCTCATAGTTTGTAATTCCTTTAACAATGTAATTTTTTGAACTATAAATGAAAACTCAAGATCATTTTTCAGGTAATTACTCTCAAGTGGTCACAACAGATGAGACCTTTACATTATGGCTCGATCATCAGGAAACCAAACTACACCTATTTTGATAACTTATGCAACATAATGAACAATATCTATTCTTTCCATATTTGGTAGAATCAATATACACATTAAAGATAATCACCCCTTAATCACCTAAAAGGAAATCTCATAGGTTTCAAACCATGTAAACATAACCACCATTTTAGTAAATACTATAAGAGGTGATGTAAGGAATGAGAAGTCATAAATATAGTTCCTATAATAGAATACCATCCCAAGAAACTATGCATGACAACAAAATTCTTGGTTTAATCCTAGGTAACTATGAACCTCACCTTTTCTAAGTCAATATATATTTTGGCCTGTTAAATAACATGAACCATGAATCTCCCCTTATTGATCCAAAAGTGGAATTTTCAGTGCTTACCAAATAGTTGTTTCTATCTTAGTTTGTTTACAAAAATCATTGGATGTTTATGCTGTTCAGTTCGAGTATGAGAATACACTCTAATATCATCCCTAAAGACTACCATAAATGAATCCAAATATGGGTAGAAAATCTAATTCATCAAATCCATGAAAATTATTGGCCCATTCATGAGACTGTATGATCTAATTAGATACTTACAAAGACCATAACTATAATGAATTGTTGTAAAATTTTGTATGAAGTTATAAATCCTACCTTATGTTAGTGTAAACTCAAATCGACTATAGATAAAACCCTTTCTCACTATAGAGGGTCAAATAGGTCATTAATACGAGGTTGTGGATAATTATTTTTAACTATAATGTAGTTCAATTGATGATAATCCACAAAATGTTTCAGGGAACCACCCACCTTCTTGGTTAAAAGGATCTCTGAACCCCATGGTGAAGTTGAAGGTCATATAAGACCATTAGGCTTCGAATCCTTTATCCTCTACTTGAGATATTGAAACATAGTAGGATTCATCCTATAAGGAGGAATGGACATTGGTGAGGCTCCTAAAACATGATCAATAGTAAACTCTACCTCCCCCTAAAGAGGTAAAATGAAAAATTTTCCAAGAAAACATCCTTCAAATTATCTACCACTTTGGGAAAATCAGCCCGATGCATTCCCTGATTCTCCATATGCATGATATAAGTCTCGAATGTCATTGTACTTAGACCATGATTACCTAATCCATCTATACTTTTATTGAAATCATATTCACCCTTGTGAAGGTAACTACTGCCCGTGGGTGATTTAGATGATGCCCTAAGGTGGTTATAGTCCACATAAGTGAGATAGGGGACCAAAAATCCCCCCTATTAATGAAAAAAATCCTAAAAGCTTGAGGATGAAAAGTTTCATAAGAAACGATATCTTCCTACCTTAAGGGGATCCTTACACTGGAGTACACTCTCTCATAAATTACCAAATAGAGTATCAAGTTCCATAATGAAACAAAAATAATGAATATAGAGCCCAAGGAAGTCCAAAATAGCAACAAATATTAAAGGGATTTTAAGCACCCATATCAAATAAGGAACACCTGATAGTAGAATATACTATAATATACCTTAAACTATATATGTCATGTCACCCTTATCCTTGGTTAAAGGATTCACTTGATAAATTTGAAATGATCTAAATCCTTGTATTGTAACCTGAAAAACCAGT
The DNA here is from genome assembly GCA_963277665.1 of Viscum album. Taxonomy (NCBI): domain Eukaryota; kingdom Viridiplantae; phylum Streptophyta; class Magnoliopsida; order Santalales; family Viscaceae; genus Viscum; species Viscum album. Next base: position 1,931,742,749 of record OY728123.1, read on the forward strand.
GTGTTTTTGGAATTCTAGTGCTCTATGCCTAAACCCTGGGCACATCAACCATGTCCCCTTATTCATTTTTAAGAACATATATAGACCAAATTCCATCATAAGGAAGACATAATGATCCTTCTCAAAAATGTGGACCAGATATGGATCACCTACCACATGGCACAGATGGGAAGGTCCTGCAAAATTTCAAAAGGTTAACCAAACTTACGTAGCCTCATAACTCAATAGGGTCTTTGGGATACAATGTCATCTTATTCCCTAGTTTCTTACAAAGGTGAGTAGAATAAATAACTATTAATGTGTTCCATCTGAATTATTTTATTCCAACACAAAATCTCAATGTGTTGTTTCTAGACATTGGTCTTAACGCTTCTCTATCTTGATTCTAAACCAACCCGGACCACACAGTCACCATCCCTCAGGTTCTTCTTGGTGATGAGGGCCTATTTTAATATTTTAAAAATTATGTTCCATTGGAAAATATTTACCTGTGATCAGATAGAGTATACAAGTATATCCTCAAAACGCCTCTTTGTCACAAACCTACCACCACCAAGAGTCCATGTGAAGTGGAATACTTTCATAAAATGAGAATAAAAGTCCATTATGGACATAATAATCCATTATAGAAGAATAAGATTTCTATCATGGTGCAATCTCAACATAAGAGGAAATATATTCTCATAAATGACTATATAAAATCAATCACATGCCATACCCTGATGATGATTTACCTGAGTGATAACATCACACCATATATTGGTAGAATATTTAACCATATACAAAGTAATATTCACTACCCTATTAAGATATTTCAAATGTTTATCAAATATAGAAAACATGGCCTCTATCCATGACTATGTTTTCTGAGGGCCGCCATCCTCTGAAAATGTGGGTGTCTGATGCTATTCAAACTACAACATCGACTCTTCCCTATATGGGGCAAGATACAAAGCACCATGACCGGTATGCATAAGTCGACGAGAACACTAATGAATCTATTAAACCACACACAGAGTACGTATGACACCCAGATCCACATTAAGTGCAATTTGAGGTAATAATTGTGGCATAAGGCCCACCACCTCTAGAGTATTATCATTATGGCCCTCCTGGCGCATGACTCGAGGTCATCATTGTGGAATACCTCTAAAAATGAAAATAATGAAACATAGATAGGATTTTTTAAGAAATAATTCATAGGTACAAGAATATAATACAAAACAATCCATTTCATATAAAGTCAAAACTCTTTGCTTGCTCCTAATTCCAGGTGTGGGTGATGTACAAATCATAAGAATGCATGAAATACTACTGAATTCCCACTATTGAGGTCAAGACATGGTTAATCTCACTACTATAAGTCAGAATTCTTCGTGTACAGAGTGCCAATTTCTTGTTTTAGATTTCACACAATTTAAATTTCAATTGGAAGCCAATTTAAAAGTGACAATTTTATTTAAGAATTTAAATTAATTTAGGTTCATACTTATCTATGTTGAAACTTTTTAATGGTTGAATTATATATATTAACAATCCCAATTTATAATAGGTGATAAATATTATAAATTGAAATATGGGTCCATTTAATACCAACCAAAAACACAATCTATCCCAAGCGTTCAATGGTCCATTATAGAGGGTTTCATTGTTAACAACATAAGTTGTTATCATCAAGATATGTAGGAAAAAACTATTAGGTTTATTTAGACACATTATGTAAAAAAATATGTTTCTCATTCCTCTGTAAATAATGTTATCCTAATTTTATTTATAGAATTCAATTTTCTCATAAGAATCACAAGTAAAAAAATTAGTGAGATGTAACTATATAGAATGGCATAATTCATCACATGTGAATCTTTATGTGCGTACGATGATGCATAATCCTAGAATTACTTTCCATACCACTCCATGGGTAAATTATAATCCTCAATCATAGTTATAGTAAAAATCATGTATCATGTGAGTCACCTAATGGTGTAATCAAATCAACTTTACTAAGAAAAATCCAAAACAACATTTCATATTCCAAGAATTTTGACTTTTCTCATATATGAGGGTTGTCTACACCTAGGAACATGCTCAATAACATATAATGATGCATCCTAGTATCTTTTCTACCATCCCAATTTAGTATGAAGAAGAAAATAAACCTCGGATAAAAAGTTGTATCATCTTAAATTGGAAGCCACTATGTGGTTCTCTGAGCCAATTTGTCACATGGCCTCAAGTGTGCCTTTCTATATGCCAGAGGCTACAAAATAACTATTTTGTCAATATCGGAACATTGGGGTGTCTATATCCTCATAATTAAGGTAGCACAATGGTGTAATAAATGAATAAATATAGGAATAATAATAACAACTAATATAAGAAGGTAAATATTCCAGATAAAATAATAATTGATCAATAGAAACATACTGTATAATATACAAAATGATGTTATTTCATGTATCTAATAAAAATAAAATGGATTAATGGTAGAAATCCTATATACATTGGTATAATAAAAGAACAACAAATTCCAAAAGTTTATTCTCAGATAGCATCATGATTCATAGCTCAGTCCTATGCTCCCCCACTCTAAAACAATAATAAAATCAAGTATCAATAAATTGGTGCTTCCCTCTATCCCTAAATGCATCTATAGAGCATTTCTGAGTAATTGGAGAGTCGTTTCACCAAAGGTATATTATCTGTGTCCCAAATTATTTTTACCCTAACAAGTATAGAACTAGTAAGGGGTCGATACACAGGGGAAAAGGAGTTATTATTATCTTGTTTAACATAGTTTGTATTTTTTTAATGGCGTTTTCTAAATTTAGAGTCGATTGTTGTTTTTTGGATAAAAATAACAATTGGTTCTAAGTTTCTTTTAACAAAGTGCTTAACAGAAGAAAAGTAAAATACCAGAAAATTGATTTTTGAAATAGATAAAGAAAATTGTGAGTCGATGAATACTTCCAATGGTCATTAACTTATTCATCAGTATTCTTCATTTCAATCCCTGAAAACTCTGCCCTTGGTATAGTACAAAATTTTCAGTGATAATATGAAGTGATTTAAGAAGAATAAGAAGTGATTGTCAGAAAAAACACAATCATAGCAACTAATTTAAATTACAACTCATCATCTCCCACAACCCCAACACACATGATGTTTAGTTACTCATGGAGGTAAAGATAAACACAATACTCTTGATACCTGATGTGATCATACATTAAAATTTGAGGTGTAAATTATTCTTTGGTCGATGGTGGAATGACGGTAGCACAACAGAAGAGCATCTCTCCTACGGAACTTCAACCCTTTTCTCCACACAATAATAACACCCTCTTCCCCTTTGGTCCGAAGGCTAAGGCATCATTTTATAGAAAAAATAAGTACACGGCATGTGGATAAAGGAAACACCATGTACTTTTGTAAACACCTTTTTACCTCTATTTTCTCCATTGGCAGGCAGCCTAACATGTCGTCTTTGACTTGGAACACGACACCGCCTGGTAGGTGAATATAAACAACATGTATCGCTGCTATACATGGTGTGTAGTCTCATTTTTTGGTCACGAATCGCTTCTACAAATTTATACAAGACGTGTATAAGTGGAACACAGTGTGTCCCCTTCAGCCAACCACATGGGCATATATACTCTTCTCGTCCACCAACTACTTCTAGAATGGTATACACGGCATTTATATTTTGAACATAGAGTGTACCAACTTCTGGTTACATGGGCATGTACTTGTACCGATCAACCCATGTCTGAGCTTGAATGTACATGGTGTATATATAAGTACACGCTGTGTAGTTGTAAATTTTTGCTTAGTTCTTCCCCGTTTTGTGTATTTGGCAATAAATCTCCTAAAAATGAACAAGATCACCAAAATAAAAGTATTTGTTCCCTAAGAGTAGGTAATTGCTAAAAACTTTTTCTTATTTTTAAATAGAATATATGAAAATGTATACACAAATTGGGTATATCAAACTCTCCCATACTTTGTCATTTTCTTTCCCTCAACCAAATATCAACATCTAATTAAAAGAGTCTATATTTTAAAAGGAAGGAATTCAGTTAATCATAAATGTAAATAATAAGTTTCAAGAAAAAATTTCAAAAATAATACAAAACAGTTTCAATCCAAGAGATATTTTAATCATGACTTGTATATAATTCAATTAACAACATTCATCTTCTTTTAACACATGTTTCAACCTTTCAAAAATAAGCAAGCTACTTGAAGATTTACCTTAACAAAAATAAACTCAACACTAAAGATATTTTTAATCAAAGGTATGATCAATCAAATATATATACACTCTATCCATATGTTTGCAAAAAATATAGTTCTCCACTTTAGAAAAGTTGACTTACAAAAATCATGAGGGATTTTGAATAAGGATCAGAAGTTTATGTGGCTAATGGTTGATAGGTAAAGAGGTGAAAATAACTCTAAGGAATGAAAGAGGAGGCTAAATTCATTAAATAATAATGCATGATATTCAAAATTAATCTCAATTTAAATACATCCTCAACAAGATTTATCATCTAATCTCATCACCACCATCTTCTTTAGTATAGTAAGTAGGGTTCACAAACCAACAAGTGAGTATAAGGTCCCTTTGTTTGTATCTTTTCTTATTAAAACATAGGAGACCTCTCACAATTTCCATGAATAGAGGTTTGGAACCCTTTTTACCCAAATGATCAAGAGGCTTTCCCCCATACTTAATATTTTGACAATTCACAAAATTATTCCATGTGTTGTCAATTCCTTCTTTTGAGCTCAAATAAATAATCGTGCAAAATAATAAAATAATTAGGGTAGGAGGGGAAATAGGCTTGTATTATGGCTTCCTATAAAGGCTATTCATGGTCTCTATGTTCTTCACAAAGATAAAATTAAGGGTAGTTCGCAAGATAAAGTGGTTTAAATAATCTAATGCCTCAATCATTTTAATTTAACTCAAAAATTCCTCATGTTTTGAAAAAAACTTGCAAATTATGGTAGTTATGTATATTATAAGAATATCTCAAGAAAGAGGGTATTAGAAATAATATGACAAAGGGTTTAGAATACCTCTCAGGAGTGAGAATAATAATTAAAGATATAATGAGGTTATGACATGAAAATAATTGATTAGTATGATCGATGTAATTATCCAAGGATTATAAGTTGCAATTTAAATTATATCAGCAATCATTTTAAAACACTTAAGAACCAAATTGAACATACATTTTTTTTGAAAATTTCCCACATTCAACTTATTATTTAAAAATATGATTACCAAAAAATGTCCTCACATATTAAAATATATATTCTAATAATTATGTCTCCTATAATATGAAAACTGCAAAAGACTAAAGAGGCCGAGAGACGCCCCCATACTTAATACCACACATGGTCCACCATGTTCTGAAAAAGAGGAACAAGGCATGGTGGGGACACAATAGTGGACCAGACCAAGGGGAAGTAAGGAAAGAAGTAAAACAAGAATGAAAATTATACAATCGAAAAAGATAACAAACCTTGTGGTTAGGCGATGAAAAACATAATGTGATGAAATAGTGCACCCCAAAAGGTTCTTGAGTACCTATGTGGGGGGAAGAAAGAGAATACCGCAAGAATACATAACTGAAACAGGCACATGATATCACAAACATATATATACAATGAAAATAATGTGTCCAAAAACTAGTTAGGGGGTCACCTCAGAAGAGGCATCATCCAATATAGAACAAGTTGGGAGAGAAGGGTTAGGAGTCGTGGAAACTAGAGGCTCAAAATCTACACCTGGAAGGGAAGCTGAAGAAGTAGGAGCCGTAGGTTCTAGACTTGGTAAAGGAAGCTCCGAATCCCCCTGGACTTGCATTAGTAGTAGAAGCAGTAGTAGCAGCAGGTGGGACCACTGTAGATAAAAGAACACAATCTGTGGCCACTGTAGGAAAGGGAAGTGGATCTGCGTAAGAACGGCCAGGAATCGAGGCAGAGGTAGGTAGTGGGGGTAGTGGAATACCAAGATACTGAAGAATAATCCACAACATCTTCTCCAGGTAGTCATGGCGGTTGTCAATACGAACCATGTAATAATCCATCATATCATGGTGGAGGGAAAGGGCGAGACCGACTGAGGGTGTGAGGGTAGGTGGGGATGGGGATGGTATAGAAGAAGGAAGGAAAGAAGAAGTGGGGTCAGTAGAAGATGGGTGGGTGGGGAAGTTGGAGGGTGTGGGGAAGGAGGAGGTGGTGCATCAGACGGTGTAGGAGGGTCGGCAGGTGGGCGGGGTGGAGCCTGGGAAAGGACGTAGGCACCCCCTGCTAACAAGTCATGGGGTAGAGAAGGCTCAAACACCCCAAGGTGGTGGGAAAGGTGAGTGGCATAAAACCCGCCATTCAGGTTGCCCTAATGGCTGATTATCGTGGCATGAAAGTAGGAGGTGGTGAGGTATGGGAGGTCCGGGTAGTCCTGCCGTATTACAAAGGTAAGGATATCGATGTCACAACTGGTCACGACTCCATATCCTAATGGTGGGGGAAAAAATATGGCTCTAAAGAACCAGTGGGTAAAATGGAGGATTGGGTCAGAGATAAGGGTAATCTTCTGTGAGGTAGGGGTGTAGTGGTGGTCAGGACCATCAATCTCCTGCCACATAGCCATGAGCTTAGAGAGACTAGGTCAGGTCATGGAGGAAGCAGGAGGTGGGGTGATGAGATGAGGGTAGAAATCACACCCTAGACTGAACTTGGTCATGGTAAGGGAAAAGCGTTGGCGTCCTAGCAAGAACCAAACCATGGGTACCACATCATCAGGTGTCTCTCGGTACTCAGCTCTGTCAAACTCGAATGAGGTAGCGAACTCCAAAAATAATTCATGGAATATAGTAGTGCTGAGCTCAAAAATAGCGAGTAGTGGAGTGTTTCCAAGGAGATCCTCTAACTGTCCCCAGATGCCTAGCTGCTGAGGAATACTGCCGTCGAGGTAGAAACCACTCAACGGAATCAGACGGCGAGAGAAGCACCAGATCCTGTCATGTTCCAAGTCGGTGACCGGGAACACCATGCACATGTAGGGAACACCTGTAGGTCCTGACCCAAGTGGACGTGCAACAACATGATCTAGCTATGGGGGATGGATCTACTAATTTAGACGGAGGCCCACTGGATGAAGCAGTCGAAGAGGGGCCATCTGTGAAGGAGGAGACCTCAGGTGGAGTGGCAGCTCGAAGGGGAGGAAAGATAGTGCTCGAACCAGCCTCAGTGGAGGGAGTGAGGGGTGTAAGGGTGGCCAATAGAAGTAGCTCATATACAGGAGAGTATGGTTCTGGATGAATCATAGTTTGGAGTCATATACGACGATAAATGGGCCTATCGCCCTCAGTGGCAGAGGCGGGTCACTTCCCACGGGAAGGAATATGATCTACCATAACCTGAAAGTGAACAAAAAACCAAACAAAAGAAAAATACAAGAAAAATAAACAAAGACAAGGTGATAAAAGTGAAAAATAATTGTACTTGGCGTGTACATTAAATATGCATGGCATGTAGTGAAAGCTGAGTAGCATCCCATGTTCTCTGGATAAACATGCTGAGGGAGTATAAGATATAATAGGAAAGGGTACACGGCGTGCACTGATCATACACGTCGTGTGCATGGAAAGAAGGGATGGTCGTGTATTAGTAAAGACATGAACACATTTTTAACAGTTCTAATAACAAAGGACACGTCATACACCGGTCAGACATGGCATGTTCATCACCAGAGGAACATGGCCATGTGGGGGTGGGGTCTAGACATAGGCTGGAAAAAAGAAATGTAATACAGGACATGTACTAAACACACAATCTATGTATGTGAACATGGGGTGTGAGGCCGTGTGAAGTGCTATACACGGATGGGCGAAAATAAATGTCCTACACGATGTGTACCACACACACACACCGTGTTGATGAAAATGGTGTGTGAGTCAGTGTGAAGAAAGATACTCGGGCAGGATGGGGAAAGGTACATGGTGTCTACCGAACAGACACACTGTGTATATTTAAATTGCGAAGCATTTTAGTTTGTGGCTGTGTACAAAAGTACACGGCGTGTGTTCTTCATATCGTGTACATGTACCATAGAATCCGAACAGCCGGCTAATCCCAAAATGAACCTAAATGGTTCTAATAACTTTAAAGAGAGGGTATAGAAGGGCATACCTGGATCGAGGATCGCAATTCAAGAGAAAGAAGAACCCAAAACGCCCAGAATCGACAGATTTGAGCTAAGGTTTCAGGTGTCATATGGGGGAAGAAAATGGTAAGAAGAGGGGGCTCCGCGTGATATGTCATGAAGTCGGGTGGTCCATATCTTCTATAGCTGGGGTACACGACAAGTATATATAGACTAAATGCCGTGTATCATAAATTGTTTTTATAAAACACACACACAGATATATATATACATATTATAGTAAATGATATAATAATTAATATTAATTAAAAATAATAAAAATGGATATATATATATATATATATAGAATTTAAAAATAAAACTATACATGTAATTTAGTGGGAAAATACACAGCGTGTGTTTAAAAATTGGAAAAAGATAAGTACATCCTTTGGACGATGCTTGGCGCGAGGTTCGAACCGGCGATCGACCATTTCAAATGGAATCCCTCAACCACTAGAGAGAAAGTTGTACTACATACCTTATTTAATATTTATATATTGTTAATATATTCATCCTATACTACACAAGAATAAATAAATGCACGACGTGTGGTTTTTAATTATATAAGAAGGGGATGAAGCCGGGATATTGGCCGAGGTTGAACCCGGGTCTTTCGGATCCAGGGATGAGACATTCCCAATTTTACAACTTCATCCACATGAATTAAATTATATTGAAAAGTTTTAAATTTAGTAAGAAAAAATATGGAATACACGAAGTTTATCGAAAGACACGTTTTTTGGTTTTATCAAAAGGAAAAATGATGGAAATGGGGTGGTTGTCAGGATTCGAACCCAGGTCTTTTGGAGCCGGGTTGCAATCATGGCAAACCGATCTATCCCGACCATGGGTTTTCTTATAAGCTAATATATATATATATAAATATATATATATATATATGAAATCTACTGCATAATCCATGTAAGAAAATATGAAAAGAAAAAGGAGGAATCTTGTGATGAAGGTAGGTTGGGAGGATTCGAACCGGTGATGGCTCGGATAAACATCAATGACCTTACAATCAACACCGACATCATACCTGTTTATTTATTAGTTAAAAATATATATTTATAATAGTTAGAAAAATGAAAAGGGAAGAGTACAAGACGTGTATATAGATGGTATAGGGCGTGTATCCTCTGGGTTTCCTCCTAGGAAGCGACTTTGTTTTAGGTCGTTGGCTCGACTTACTTACCTTTGTTTACCTGAGCTACTTGGTGGAAAATATTTCCACCACATTTTCTATGTGATGGTAAGACATCAACCACTGTCTGTTCACCTTGAATGGTTGACCATTTGTTCCAGAAATTTACACCACTCCATGAGGTAATACCCGTATAACATGGATGTTCCTAACCATCGTGACTTTAAATTCCCTAGGTATAAGCGAAGATGAGAGTTAAATAGAAGTACCTGATCATCGGGTTGGAAATATTTTCGTTAAATAATTCGGATGTGAATGGACCTCATCTTCTCATTGTACATATTAGAATTCTTGTATGCCTCTAATATGATTTCTTTATGTTACGATAGTTAGAACTTCCACTTTTCTTCAGCAGCCTTTAAATCAAAGTTTAGGGCCTTGACGACCTAGTAGGCTTTGTGTTCCAATTACACTGGTAAATGGAAGGGATTTCCATAGATGAGGTGGAATGGAGGCATTCCCAGTGGTGTTTTGAAAGCATTCTGATATGCCCACAAAGCATCATCTAACTTCTTGGACCTGTCATTCCTTGAAGTGTTCATTGTTTTCTCCAGGATCTGTTTGATATCACTGTTGGAGATATCTACTTTTCCACTGGACTAGGGATGATATGGTGTCCCCATCAGATGATTTACTCCATACTTAGACAGTATTCTTCTCATCGGTGTGTTGTCGATGTGGGTCCCTCTATCGCTGATGAGTAGTCACGAAACTCCAAACCTGCTAAAAATATTTTTCTTTTAAAATCTCATGACTACCTTGGCAGTGTCGTGTGCTGTAGTAGTGGCTTCCACCCATTTGGAGACATAGTTGACGCAGACTAAAATGTAAGTTTTACCAAAATATGGGTGAAAAGGACCCATGAAATCAATTCCCCAGATGTCGAAAATCTCAACCTACAGAATTGGGTGCTAAGGCATCTCAGTTGTACGTCCCACATTATCGGTCCTCTAGCACCGATCACAACACAAAACAAAGCCCCGAGCATCTTTATTAATGGTGGGTTAGAAAAACCTAGACTCTAGGATCTTCACTATCGTACAGTCAGGTCCATGATTTCTTCCAACTGGTGAGTCATGACAGAACTCCAGGACACCGTGAACTTCATTCTCCAGGATGCAATGACGGATCACAACATCTGCACAGGATTGAAATAGCAGAGGATCCTCCCATAAGTACCTTTTCACATCAGAGAAAAATATCTTCCTTGGCTGGAAGGAGAGGTCGGGGTGAACGACACCTATAACAAAAAAATTAGCGATATCAGCATACCATGGTCTAAGTGTTTCATTAACTGAAAAGAGGTGATCATTAGGAAAATCCTCCCTGATCTCCCGATCTTCCTCCTTCTCTAAATGAGGCAGCTCTATGTGGGAGAGATGGTCCACAACAACTTTCTCACTCCCCTTCTTATCTCTTATCTTCATATCAAATTCTTGAAAGAGGAGTTCCCAGAGGATCAATCAGGGCTTCACATATTTCTTGTTCAGTAGGTACTTTAGTGTTGCATGGTTAGTATAAAAAATAACTTTAGACAACACTACGTAAAAAAAGAACCTACCAAATGCGAAAACCAATTCAAGAATCTCCTTCTATGTGGTGGTCTAGTTTATCTGTTCCTCGTTGAATGTTCTTCTGGCATAATATATAGGTTGGAAAATCTGATCATGACGCTGGCCATGGACTACTCCCACTGTATAGTCACAAGCATCACACATCAACTAAAAATTTTCCTCCCAGTTGGGTGAAATCATAATTGGATATTTCACCAGGCGCTCCATCAGATGATCAAAAGCTATGTCGCATGTCTCATCGAACTCAAATATGGCATCCTTGGTTAGAATATTGGTGAGGGGATGGGCTATTTTGGAGAAGTCACAGACAAACTGCTTGTAGAAACCGGCATGTTTCAGGAAGCTGCGGATGGCTCTGACAGAAGTCATAATAGGTAGTCATGAAATGAATTCAATCATCATCGAGTCCACCTCTATCCCCTTTGATGAGATTCTTCAGCCGAGGATGATGCCACTTTGCACCATAAGATGACACTTTTCTCAGTTCAAAACTAGGTTAGTGTTCTCGTATCTTTCAAAATTTAGCTCCAGGTGTCGTAAAGTTTCCTTGGTCCAGTAAGCTTTATATTTAGAGCTGAAGAAATTAACTCCTATGTCTGGTAGTTAGTGTTTAACATATCTGTATTTGGCTTTGTCCATTTTGAGCTGATGGTTACTTCTAATGGTCATGGAGTTCTTCATCATTATTCTTCTTTTGAATCCCTGATAATTCTGTCCTTGGTCTGGTACAGAATTTCTAGTGACATTATGATGTGGTTTAAGATGAATAAGAAGAGATTATTAAAACAAACACTTTCAGAGAAACTTAATTCAAATTACTACCAATCGGTTTCCACAACCCCAACACACTGGGTGTTTAGTTACATATATATGAAATAATGAAAATAACACCTTCGATACCTGATGATATCATTGCATAAGACTCGAGGAGGGGTTTCAGAAGGTGGAATGATGGAGCAGTGGCACCATGGTGGCTCGGGAGGAATGTCAGAAGAACTTCCCCCTTCACTTCAAGTGTTCTGCATCTCTCAAATCTGGAGGCCAATGACTCTATTTATAGAAAATTAAACTACACGACGTGTAAAAAAGTACACGCTGTGTACTTATTTTCAATGCGTTTTCCCCCATTTTCTCTTCTAGTAGGTGGCCTATCACGCCGTCTTTGACTTGGAACATGGTGCTGCCTAGTTGGTCAATCTACACGGCGTGTAGTGCCGTCATACATGGAATGTAGTCTCAAAATTTGGCCACCAACTTCTTCTATAATGTCTTAAACTACGTTTATCAATGGAACACGGTGTGTCTCCTTCAGTTGTCCACAAGAGCATGTAGACTCTTCTCAGCTACCAAATACTTCTAGAATATATTACACAGCATGTAGCACTGTCATACATGGCATGTACATCGTTTTGGTTACTTGGTCATGTGTTTGTTCTGGTCAACCAGTGTCTAAACTTGAAAGTACATGGAAAGTATATTAGTACATGTCGTGTAGTTGGAACGTTTTGCTTGGTTCTTCTCCATTTTGTGTACTAGTCCATAAACCTTGTGGAAGTGAACAATATCACCAAAATAAAAGTATTTTTTTCTCTATGTTGGAGGTAATTGTTTAAGGCTTGTTCTTATTTTTCAATAGAGTACATGAAAATGTAGACACAAATTGGGTGTATCAGCATACAATGCTGAAATGTGGTCGGGGGATTACATATTCCAAAAGACATCATTCAGTAAGCAAACGTACCATAGGGGAAACTGAATGTTCTGTTTTCCCGATCCTCTGGAGAAATGGAAACATTGTTATATCCTGTATAACCATCAAGGAATAAATATATGTTGTGCCCTGTTAGTATCTCTAGCATTTGATCCATGAATGGTAGGGGGAAATGATACTACCTTGTGGCATCGTTTAGCTTCCGGTAATCCACACATACTCACCTGCCCGTGACAGTGCATGTAGGGATGAGCTCATTCTTTTAATTTAAAATCACAGTGATACCCCCACTTTTGGGTACCACTTGGAGGGTACTCACCCATGGACTATCTAAGATGGGATAGATGATGCCTGCATCCAATAATTTTATCACCTATTTTTTACAACTTCCTTTATGGGGGGATTCAAAAGCCATTGTGGTTTCTGATATTGCTTGACATATTCTTCAAGTAGCACCTTGTGGGTGCAAATGGTAGGGCTGATTCCCTTCAAATTAGTGACTATCCACCCAATAGCATGCTTCTGCTGTTTCAAAAATTGTAGAAGTGAATCTTCTTTCTCTAGTGAATTTTCTGCATTAAGTATGATAGAAAAAATTGATTGTATTCTAAATACCCATTATTTAGAGAAGATAAAAGAAGATTTAGTTCGAGTTCAGGTGCCATCAAAATCAAAGGTACAAGTGGTTGCACCATTTCTCGTTCCAAACTATTAGGAAAAAACGTATGTTTCCAATAGTGGTCTCCCTGGCCTTCTAGGAATTGTAAATATTCTGGCGCTTCATCATCTAGAATTTCTGGAATAATAAAGTTATATGAAGTAAAAGAACATACAAGATCATCCACCTTTTCACTCAAACAATCATACATTGTGGTTATAGTGTAACAATACTCATGTTCAAAAAATGATGCATGTTTGACAGCCTTGTGGACATTGTAGGAGACTTTTTTGTCTCCTACCTAGAAATTCATCTCTCTTTGGGACACAAAGATTAGTACCTTCCTAGTTTCCAAGAAAGTTCTTCCAAGTATAAGAGGTGCTTCCTGGTCATCTTCCATATCAAGGATGATGAAATCAGTGGGGATGATAAGTCTACCCACTTTGATGAGCACGTCCTCTAGTAGTCCTTTTATATGTTTTATGGATTGATCAGCAAGTTGAAGGGCTAATCTGGTAGGATTCACGTCATGGAGCCCTAGCTTCTAGAAAACTTCAAGGGGAATGCGGTTCATGTTCACCCCTAAGTCAGAGAGGGCCTTACCAAACTCGCATGGTCCAATGGTACAAGGAATAGCGAAACTACCTGGATTCTAGTGTTTGGGAGGAATTGAGTGTTGGACGACTATAGAACACTCCTTGGTTAGGGAAATGGTGCATATATCCTCCATTTTTCTTCAGTTGGAGAGTATTTACTTTATAAATTTGGCATAAGTAGGCATCTGCGTCAGTGCCTCTACAAATGGAATATTTATGTGCAGTATTTTGAACACGTCCATGAATCTGCTGAACTGGTGGTCTAGCTTTCTATGCTTCAATCTCTCTGGGAATGGTAAGGCAGGTTCAAAGGGTTTGAAAACCTCCTTCCCTTTATTAGGTGAAGCCTCCTTCTATGAGATTTTGGATGAGGAGGGGTCGGTATTGGTACCTTCTTCATTAACAGGGGGTGTGGATACAACTGACTACGCTGGTTGGTTCTATTGGAGCACTTTTCCACTTCGGAGGATGACAAAATGGTCTTCCTCCCTCGGGTTATTCTCTATGTTTCCTGATAGAGTACCATGTTTCCTTCTTGAGAGTGGGTTTTCCAATTGGCCAATCAGGTTCTCTAGGCCTCAAATTTAAGCCTTCGAATTTTGGAACCTAGTCTTAGTTGTAGATATGAATTTGGTCATAAGATCCTCTAACCTTGAGGTGTTCTCCTGCTGTGGTGGTTGTTGAGATGGTGGAGGTGGTGGGTGCCGCAGCTGCTGTGGGTGAGAGTTTTGATACCCTTGCTGCTGATAAGGGACCTATTGGGGCTGTTGATTCCTCTAGTATTGGTTTTGATAATGATGCTGGTTGTAGTTGGGCTGTCTCTAGGGTGGAGGATTCTGCTGTTGTTGGCCTCATATTGTATTTTGTTGATCACGCCATGCCAGATTATGATACTGCTCGTACTGGTTGGGCCCTCAATTTCGTGCAACATAGCTTACCTCGCATGTCAATGGGTAAAACGCACGGCTGATTATCGCCTATCGACCGGTCAAGGTTCCGGTGCTCTGCTAATGTGTATAGCATCACTCGGGTCGAATCCTCGACGATGATACTTTGTAATAATCGTTTGTTTTTAGATGATTGTATTATGAATGGGGGGGGGGGGGTTATTTGAAGAGCTTAATTGAAATGACTAATTTATTATGATTGATTTAACGAATTTATAATTATTGGGGTGAGTTCATCATTAGGTTAGTTAAGCTTGTGATATCCTTGAGCTATGCTTTATATTTCATTTAAATTAACACCCATGTCACAAGATGATGTTGATTAGAATTCCTAAGTGTTAAGGCTTTAAACAAAGACTTAACTTAACTTAAGGTCATAATATCAATCAGATCTTATTTATGGTGGTGTATTTATGGTTCCAATAATCCATGGAAACCACATGTTAAACAAAACAAGTCATTAATCCATGACACGTTAAGTCCAACATACACAATGTTAATTCAAAGAATATTCATCGAGCAGAAGCTCTCAATCACTTAACATACCTAAATTATAACTCACCCCAATGAGAGATTTACTCATCAATTTGGGTGTTTAATAATCTTTTTATAATTATTATGATTATAAATTAATAAGAGAAAAAAAGAAAGGGATAAGAAAAGAGTGGTACGTCGACACACACACACGAACAATGATGATAATTAAAAACGAAATTTCGATTGAATGAGGAAGCTAAAAAAGGGAAGGGGATTGAACTAAATTTAAACTATTTTAAGAAAATAAATATTAAACTACACAAGGTGGATGAGAATAAGAGATATTGAAGAAGTAAATTGCATTAAAACAGAATTACAAAGAAAGAGACTTACAAAATTACAAAAATGAAGAACATGAAATTAAGTGAAAACAAAGAGAGGAGGAAAGGTATCTCAAGTGAAAACATGAGTATATAAGGTCATCCCATGCCTTTGGCAAGGCTTTGGTCGTGCAAATATAATCTCCTCTCTTCTGAAATTCCAACCCTTTTGAAAGGAGAGGAGGGGATGTATTTATAGCCCAAGGTGGTGGATTGTTTACATTCCAGAAATAACCCTCCACTTGGCTCGCAGATATGGACATAAAGACCACCAAATCTCGAGAAATATCCTTATTCAGAGTTGTATATAACAACGTTTTCCGACTACTCAAAAAATTTGGAGTCATTTGGACTTAAGGATCAAAAGTTATGGCTGGTTGATTAAACAAAGTAAAACTGTCCATTTCAATCCAGGATTTTTGAAGTCCAGAATATGAATGGGGTTTTGAATACGAAGATGCCTTCAAATACGAATTAGTTCTTCAACAATGTCTGCCGCCTATATCTCCTCCTTCACACGGAAAAATCTCAGCTCGCTTTGATTCTTACATCATGAGATATGTCATGCATACTATACTGATTTTAATTTCGTCCAGAATGGTGGGCTGGACTTAAAAGCTTCATTTGGGACCCTTTTACGTAGATTTGGGCATTGAAATTTTTATCCAAGATGACATGTAGTGTCCCCCGAATTATTGTGGAGAGTTAATGTTTTTGGATTTCTGGATTGAGCCCAGTAAATCAATCTTCAAGGCTTGTCCAGTTTGTTCACAGATTCTTTGGCCTTGTTTGTGAGGACCATATGACACTTTAAATGGAAGAATTGGCTCATGGTACCTTCTAATGAAATGTTTTATATTGAAAGGAAATAATAAAAAACAAGAACCACACAATTGGGATCAGTATAGTGATATTTATTATTAAAACATTAAACTGACTCAATTGGACTACTTTTAAAAATGCTCAAAAATTATACTTAATATTAAAACATTAATATTTCACACAAATTATGCACATTTCATATAAAATAAAGTGAGTATATAATAAGTCATGAAAATATTAACAACATAAACTCACCCACACTTAGTTTTGTGCATGTCCTCATGTTAAACTAATATAAAAACATGAAAAAATCATTTTTACTCACCAACAGATATTAAAATTTTGTTTTCTCCAATCAGAGGAGGTTTAGACTATTTCATTCATCCATTTCGAAATCCACCAAAAGTTTTTACAGAAACTGTTGACCTCACCTGTTTTGATAATCTCAATCATGTATGTATTTGTGTTGAAAATCCCAATTATGTCTTCATTCTCTATGATATTGTTAAATATTGTTGATCCATACTTTAATTCTTTCCAATCTGTGATCAAACCAATAATAATCTTTAAAATAGTCTTTGGAATATGTTAATCATCATTTATCCATGTTCATACAAGTTATAAATTGATTCTAACACAATCGGATGTATTCTGCCTAAAACAGATAAGTAATCTGTCTATAGCTACTGATAAAGAGCTACCGGTAACCAGTCTACCGATAGACTTAGTCTACCGACAGACAGATACCGATAGACTTAACACAGAGTTACCGATGTACTTATAAATACAGCTACCGATACAAACGTAGAGCTACCGGTGTAAGTATAAATAGCTACCGATGGAATAAGTCACTGATGGACGAAGCTACCGATAGACTCGCACCCACCGACGCATGGAGCTACCGATGCATGTACCCACCGACGCATGGAGCTACCGACGCATGTACCTACCGACGCATGGAGCGACCGATGCATGTACCAACCGACGCATAGAGCCACCGATAGAGTCAAAGCGACTAATGACATCAAGCTACCGATGTTCAAGCTACTGATGCTCAAGCTACCGATGTTCAAGCTACCGATGCTGTTTACCTACCGATCACTCAACTCACTGTTTGAATTTCTTTATTTCCTATATTTAATCTATCTAACGGTCATATCATGTACATTTTAATGATTTTTCAAATATCTGATAAAGGTTGTCGGATGTCAGGAACCCGTACCTCGTACCTGCTGAAAAGAAATCTTTTCTGTCCCCTGATGGGAGATAAATACGAGAAGACTACATACCAGACAAAAGGAGAATGCGAATGCGAACGTGTGAAGAAAACAAGAAGCGAACCAGAAAAGTGCGGTGCATCCATTATACCAAAAGCGACACAAGCACAAGAGGAACACAGAGAAGCTCACAGAAAATCAAGCATACTCGAGGAGTGTTCTGTGCTTACAAGAAGAACTTCATCGACTACATTCTCACCACCTGTGAACCTGGAGCATACGACACTCTGTTTCTCAACAGAAACAAGAAGAGAACTCAGACTCACTTCTAATCGAATCCAAAGGAGTCCAGAGCTATACTGAAATCACCAGAACCATCTCTAAACTCTACATCTCTTGTTCTGTGATTTATTACCATTCATTTCGAGCAGTGTGTGTTATCTGCTATATCTAACACATACACTGTCTCCTGTACTCAAACTGAAGGATCTGTAAATCCTTACAAAACTCTTTCATTCTTTCTTTCCCACGAAGAACTGTGGTAGAGGTCGTGTGTGACCTGGACAGCTGGTTGCTGTTGTACTGTTTCCCACGAAGAACAGTGGTAGAGGTCTTGGACCTGGACAGTTGTAAACTGTTGAACCCCGATCCAGGGTGTGGATCATTTTTATATAAACTTTTGAGAGGACTAAGTCTCGGCTTGAGACTGAACCTCTTGGTTACATTGTTGTGTCATCTCTTTCAATGTTTTATTCCGCTGCTAATCACTTTAAAACCAATACTGTTTTTAAAGTTACTTTGATAATTAAATTAGCAAGTGTTTATGTTAAGTGTAGATTAGTAAGTTAGATTCAAAAGATAATCACACACTCCTGTGTTGATTAATTGGGAATTAATCAATCCCTTGAGAACCTAACAGAATCTCTACATTAATATAAATTCACTACAGTTTAATTTACTATTTTATTTCGGGGTCTTTAAGACACTGCTTTTAAATATAGAAATTTTAATTGGTACTCAATTCACCCCACTCTTGAGTAAACCACTCCGACCAACACTTGGTATCAGAGGTTGAAAATACTTTCTAAAAGTGCTCTGCTTTTGAACTGTGATTTTAGTTGTATTTTAAAGTTCTTAAAATTTCTGTTATTTCTAAATTTTTATCTCTTTAAAATTCTCGCATCATGGACAACAGACTTGAGGGTGCTGCTACTAACCGGCCACCTTTCTTCAATGGAACTAATTATGCTCAGTGGAAGCTGAAAATGAAAATCCATCTAGAAAGCATAGGTTTTGATATTTGGACTGCTATTGAATCAGAATACAAAATTCCTACTACTGCTAGATCTACTTGGGATGAACCTACAAAGACTGCCTACAATAACAACTGTAAAGCTATGAATGCCCTGTACTGTGCTCTAGGAGATGAAGAGTTTAATAGAATTTCTGCATGTAAAACTGCATATGAAATTTGGGATACCTTAGCTGTTTCTCATGAAGGAACAACTAATGTTAAAGAAATGAGATTGAACACTTATACTATCAAGTATGATAATTTTAAAATGAAGCCTGATGAATCCATTTCTGACATGTATCTCAGGTTCAACGAAATTGTCAATACAATGATCTCGCTGGGAAAGGATGTCTCATCGAAGGAACAAATTATGAGAATTTTGAGATGTCTACCTGATAGATGGAGAGGCACGTCTGTCTCAATCAGAGAATCCTGTGACATAGCTTCTCTACCTGTCAAGGAACTAATTGGCAAGCTGATGATGTATGAAGAAGAGCTTAAAGTGAACAAAGAGGAAGACAATGAACCTGCAAGAAAGTCTGTTGCTTTCAAATCCTCAACTTCAAAGAATAAGGACAAGGAAAAGCTTCAAGATGTAGTTGAAAGTTCAAGCTGTGAAGACAGTGGAAGTGATTCTGACAGTGATGCTGAGATGGCTCACATTGCTAGAAGATTTAAGAAATTTTATAGGAAAAAGAAGTTCTTCAGAAAAACAAATTATAAGGGTAAGTATGATCACCAAGGCAAATGGAAAAAGGAATGGAAGAAGAATGACAAGTCAGATGATGTTGTCTGCTATGAGTGCAAGAGAAAAGGACACATTAAAGCCGACTGTCCAAAGATGAAATATAAAAAGAAATATGAATATAAGGACAATAAGTTTAAGAAAGCTATGAAGGCTACTTGGAGTGCTTCAGAAGACAGCACAAGTGAAGCTGAATCTTCAGACTCTGAAAGGAATCGAGCCAACATGTGCTTTATGGCAAACACTTCTGAGGTAACTGCTGAAACTCCTGCTTCAAAGTCATATTATTCTGGAGATGATTCTGAAGGTGATAACATGTCTAAATCTGAACTGTTTGAATACTGTGATATGCTGGAAGAGACATGTAATGAACTTAAGGATAAATACAAGTCATTAAAGAAACAGCATGCTCTCACCACTACAGTTAAAACCGAACTTACTATTGAAAGAGAGAAAAATGCTCAACTGTTAAAAGAAAATACAGAACTGAAACTGTCAAATGAGAAACTTAGAAAAGACTTAGAGAAATTCACCAATGGCAAGAATACTCTAACACAGATGCTAGGAAAGCAAGTAGCACCTAAATATACTACTGGTATAGGATACCAACCTGGACAAAGGAAAATTGCTAAAACTAGATTCATTTCTAAATCTGGACAGAATGAAGGTAATTCTGGAACTTCATATGCTTCAACCAGTTATATACATAGCTATGGATCTAATAAAGTTTATCTTTCAAAGCATGTCAATTCTACAAATTATATGAGACCCATTAGACAAATATGGGTACCTAAAGTGTTATTGGCTAACCTGTCTGGACCCAAGAAAATTTGGGTACCAAAATCATCTCCCATCTAAATCTGTTTTGTAGGGAACTTGCTTAAAGAGCTCCTGTAAAGAGACATGGTACTTGGACAGTGGATGTTCAAGACATATGTCAGGAGACTTCTCTTGTTTCAAGAGTTTAATAAAAGTTGATGGAGGCTTTGTCACCTTTGGTGATAACTCAAAAGGGAAAATCATCGGCCTAGGCCAGATTGGTAACACTGATTCAATTTTGATTTCTAAAGTTTTATTTGTTGATGGCCTTAAATACAATTTATTAAGTATTTCTCAGTTATGTGATGATGGTTTTCATGTTAAATTTGAAAATGATTCTTGCAAAGTTTTTGATTCTAAGAATGTTTTGGTATTTTCTGCCTTAAGAAATGAAAATGTTTATGCTGTTAATCTGAATTCTTTAGCTAAGCAGAATATTAATTGTTTGAATGCTTTTCATAAAGAATCTTGGCTATGGCACAGAAGATTAGGACATTGCAACATTCACTCACTTAGAAAACTTTCTAGAAAAAACCTAGTTAGAGACCTACCTAAGTTAGAATTTCCAAATGATAGAGTGTGTAACCCCTGTCAAAAGGGAAAACGACACAAAGTTTCTTTTAAATCAAAGAAAGAAGTTTCAACTTCTCAACCACTTGAATTGGTTCACATGGATTTGTTTGGACCATCAAGAGTTTCTAGTTTAAATGGGAAGCACTATGTTTATGTTCTTGTAGATGACTTTTCTAGATATACTTGGGTATATTTTCTAGCTCACAAAAGTGAAGCTTGTTCTTAGTTTGTCAAATACTCCAAGTCTGTAGAAAATCTTAGTGGACTCAAGATTAAGACCCTGAGAAGTGATCATGGTCGTGAGTTTGAAAATCAAGATTTTGAATCTTATTGCTCACACAATGGCTATACTCATAACTTCTCTGCCCCTAGAACACCCCAACAGAATGGTGTAGTAGAAAGAAGAAACCGAACTCTTCAAGAAATTGCTAGAACCATGCTCAATGAATATGACCTGCCTATTTATTTTTGGGCTGAAGCTGTAAATACAGCTTGTTATGTTATTAATAGAGTCTTGATTAGACCTGTTCTTAAGAAAACCCCTTATGAATTGTGGAACAATAGAAAGCCTAAGGTTAATTACTTTAAAGTTTTTGGTTGCAAAGTATTTATTCTGAATACTAAAGATAATCTGGATAAGTTTGCTTCCAAAAGTGATGAAGGAATTTTTCTGGGTTACTCTATTTCAAGTAAAGCCTATAGAGTATTCAATAAGAAAACCAAATGTGTGGAAGAATCTGTTCACATCATGTTTGATGAAACTGATCCACATGAGCCTAAAACCTCTCTTGAAAATCTTGAAGAAGACTTATCTATTCTGGACCTTAATGATAAATCTAAAGAACCTGTTATAAAAGTATCCAGTTCTGGACTTTCTCCAGAATCTTCTTCTGTTGAACCCGAACCTATAGATGAACCTGAAATTTCTAGTCCAACCTTTACTAGATCAACGAGGATTCTAAAAGATCATCCTTTAGAAGCTGTTGTTGGTAATCTGGATAGAGGACCACAAACTAGAGCTTCTCTAAGAAACCAGGTTGAACATCAAGCCTTTCTTTCACAGATGGAACCCAAAAATATCAATGATGCTATCAATGATGAATTCTGGGTAATAGCTATGCAGGAAGAATTAAATCAGTTTGAAAGAAACAAAGTCTGGGAATTAGTTGACAGACCCAAGGACACTTTGACAATAGGCACAAAATGGGTTTTTAGAAATAAAGTAGATGAATCTGGAAATATAGTTAGAAATAAAGCTAGACTAGTTGCACAAGGATATAGTCAAGAAGAAGGCATAGACTATGAGGAAACTTTTGCACCTGTAGCTAGACTAGAAGCCATTAGGATCTTACTTGCATATGCTGCACATCTGGATTTCAAGTTATATCAAATGGATGTAAAAAGTGCATTTCTAAATGGTTTTATAATTGAAGATGTTTTTGTAGAACAACCACCTGGATTTGCTAACCCCCATTTTCCAAATCAAGTTTTTAAACTTTCTAAAGCTTTGTATGGCTTAAAACAAGCTCCAAGAGCTTGGTATGATAGACTTAGCAATTTCCTTATTTCAAAAGGTTTTACCAAAGGGATTGCTGATCCAACTCTTTTTATTAAAAGAATTTCGAAAGATGTTTTAGTTGTACAAATATATGTTGATGATATTATTTTTGGATCTTCTAAACGCTCTTTATGTACTGATTTTTCAAAAAGTATGCAAAATGAATTTGAAATGAGCTTAATGGGAGAGCTTAAGTACTTTCTTGGATTTCAAGTATTTCAAAATGAAAATGGTATTATTTTGAATCAAAGTAAATATACAAAGGATCTTTTAAAACGTTTTGGTCTGGATAGTATCAAGGAAAGTGAAACTCCTATGAGTACTACCTGTAAATTGGACACAGATGAAACTGGGAAACCAGTTGATCAAACAAATTACAGAGGTATGATTGGTAGTTTACTTTATCTTACTGCTAGTCGACCTGATATTATGTTTAGTGTGTGTATGTGTGCTAGATTTCAAGCTAACCCAAAAGAATCTCATTTGCTTGCTGTTAAAAGAATTTTTAAATATCTCAAACACACGGTTAACTTAGGTTTGTTTTACCCAAAAGGACAATCCTTTGAGTTAATGAGTTATTCAGATGCTGACTTTGCTGGTTGTAAGCTAGATAGAAAACGCACATCAGGAACATGTCATTTGCTTGGAAAATCCTTAGTTTCCTGGTGTAGTAAGAAACAGAACTCGGTTGCATTATCTACTGTTGAAGTAGAATATATAGCTGCTGGTAGTTGCTGTGCACAAATTCTGTGGATGAAACACACTCTTTTGGACTATGGATACGTTTTTAAACATGTTTCAATCAACTGTGATAACACCAGTGCAATAAACATCTCTAAGAATCCTGTATCTCACTCTAGAACCAAACACATAGATGTAAGACACCATTTCCTAAGAGATCACTATCAAAAAGGTGATATTTCTCTTGAATTTATTGGCACTGAACATCAATTGGCTGATATTTTCACTAAACCTTTAAGTTCGGATAGGCTAAGTTTCATAAGACATGAACTGGGAATGTTTAATCACAACCGGTGTGAAAATTCTCACCGATGTGAAAATTCTCACCGATGTGAAAATTCTCACTGATGTGAAAATTCTCACTGATGTGAAATTCTCACTGATGTAAAATTCTCACCGACGTAGAAATTCTCACCGATGTACAACTCTCAGTGATTTGTTTTTCTCACCGATGATTAACTCACACCGATGCAAAGTTTAAAACTTCTGTCTGCCGCCAAGAATACGAATCGTTTTATTTTATTTTATTACTCTATTTTAATCGTTTATTTGGAATTCCTAAATGATAAAACTAAGTCTAAGCCACTTCTTACCTCACCGAGCTCAAAATCTCTCACCTTCGAACCTTAGCATCCAAATCGACCAAGAACCCTAAACCCGCGATGGCAAAAACCAAGCTTCCTATCGTCAGAGATGAAAGTGCAGAACCAAATGCCAAGAAGCAGAAGACACAGCATAAAGCCAGTGTTAGTGAAGTCAAAACTAGATCGGGAAGGCGACCAGTGAATCCTCACTTGCAGAATAGAGATATAGTAATCGAGAAGGAACTGTGCGTGGAATGGCTACTGCCTAGCAAATCCTTAGTGCTCGAGATTCTGGAAGACCAGAAATGGGTGGATTGTTTCTCGAATAACAATGGACCATACTACCCGAAATTGGTAAAGCAGTTCTATGAGTTTGTAACCTTTGAGAAGTCTGAGAATGAGAATCGGGTAAGCTCTTTTGTAAATGGAAAAGAGATGTCTTTTTCTTCAGTAGAGTGGGTTGAGAGTTTAAAAGTACCACATGAAGGTGTCTCTGGGTATGTGTCAAGAGAAATGCCACCTAGTAGTGACATTTTTGATTATGAGACCGCCTTACAAGAGCTGACTGGGAATGGAAATCAAAGGCAAGTGGTAGCTGCTGAAATGGATGGAGAGAATCGACTTCTTTTCAAATTTGTTCAGCATGTGTTGATACCGAGGAGAGGAGATTTTGCAAATCTGAGATATCAAGATATCTATCTTCTTCATTTGCTAAGACATGGTGTAAAAGTCAATCTGTGCAGATTGTTGATGCTTCAAATGGAAGACATGATTAGACCAAAGTCAAAGACCAATGCCTTGTTCTTTGCCAAGCTGATTTCAGTGATGATAAAAGTGAAAGAAATAGCTGAGTCTGAGGATGAGACAGTTGTAGTCAAGAACAATTTCTGCATCACCTCGACTGTTTGTAAGTATATGAAAATTAACTGGAACCCATGGAAGGGAGAATGGGTCAGTGATGATCAGAAGATCTATGATAGGTTTAATCCTGTGGATTATCCCTCAAGACCAAAGGATATGAGAGATCCGAGTCTAAGACCTGATGAAGAGGAACCTGCTTATAGTGATGAAACAGAAGAAGAAGAAGAAGAAGAAACTCCTATGGATGTTGGAGGGGATCCAGACTTGCCCCCAAGTCCTGTTGCAGAACTGGTTTATTCTAGGAAAGGAAAAGTAGAGGAAGTTTTGCCTACTTATGAGGAAGACCAGTCTGTACCTCACCAAGAAGAAGAGGAAAAGGAGAATGCAGTTGAATCGCCTGCTTCTGGTAGGTTAAGTATGAGTC
Source organism: Viscum album (assembly GCA_963277665.1). NCBI lineage: Eukaryota > Viridiplantae > Streptophyta > Magnoliopsida > Santalales > Viscaceae > Viscum > Viscum album. Next base: position 1,931,768,152 of record OY728123.1, read on the forward strand.
CCTTAATTGGAAACTCAGCTATACCTGCTGCTGAAGAAGAAAGAGATAGAGAAGAAGCTATACCTGTATCAGAAGATCTTCTAAATGCTACACCTGCAGAACTTGTGGTAGAAGATTCTGATGAAGAACGGCCAGCAGAAAAGGCTGTTGTGATACATGAGAATGCACCCATTGAGGGGGAGCATCGGTCTGTGCTTGGGAATGTAACAGTAGCTGTTGAGATTGGAGACTGGGTAGAAGACCCAGGGTTTATAGTCTGTGGATTAGATTATCCAGATTCTGACAATGAGTTGTCTGTGGATAGACCAAAGACCAATTATGATCTTGCTGCTGAGTTGTTGCCAGACGATGTGGTCAGATTTCATGATTTGACTAAGCTGAAAGAGGACCTCAAATCCAGTTTTGTTGAAGAAGTGAAGCTAATGGAAACCTCTCTTGCATCCTCAATTAATTCAATAATGACTACTTCTGTAGCTAATTTGGCTTCAGCAAGGGGATCTGCTGCAGTTGTCTCAGGTGATTTTGTCTCCAAATCAGAACTTGAATCCATGAAGGATGAGTTAAAAGAATCATTCAGTGCTTCAGTTGCTGAGATGAAGGAAAGCTTTTATGAAGAAATGAAAGTGCTAGAGAGATCCTTCGAGCTATCTCTGGCTTGTAATTTATCTTCCTTTATGTCTGAGCTTATGGAAGAAGTGAAAGAATGCCAGACTCAATCTTCAATAATCGAAGCTGATCTGGAAGCTCTCAAGACATCAGTGGTTGCTTTGGATTCCTATATGAGCTCCAAGTCTCAATCTGACAAGGATCTAGCCTATGTGAAGAGTGTAGTTAGCCAGTTTGTCTCAGTGTTTGAAAGTTTCAAAACCTCAGTAAAGGATCATGTTCAATTACAAGACTCTCAAGTTCAAAGCCTAATCAGTGGACTGTCAAAGAGTTTTAAAGAAACTGTTTCCTTCTCTCTTGGCCCTCTCTCATCCAAACCATCAGTTGATATGAACTCAGTTCGAGCAATATTAAAGGAGGAGATTGGTTCTATTCCTACCAGTGGCTCTGGGGACTCATCAGAGTTAAGCCGAGTGGTGCTTTCTACAAGGGATTCTGCCAGAGAAATCATGAAGATAGTTCAAGATTTTATGAGAGAAGCCTCTGCCTCCCAAGAAGCCATAAAAAGCAAAGTGGACTACTACTTCTCCAAAATTTTCACCAAGCATCAACTCGAACACCACTTCAAGCTAATGTTGGAACACATGAAGCTCCCTCCAGTCACCCAAGCTTTCAAAGAACAAGTGAGCAAGCTGAGAGAACTGACTCCTGCCTTAGAGAAATTCATGGAGAACAAAGATGATTTCCTCTCTGCTATGGAAAGAGGAGGAGGAATTATTATGGATTTTAGAAATCTGCTGCTGCCCTTCTTGCATGTTGATGCTAGACCAGTCATCATCCCTCCTGCTTTGCCTGCTTCTGCCTCAGCTGCTCCCTCAGTCCAGCTGACTCCTGCTCAAGCCATTCAAAGCCTCAAACCAATGATTACCCAAAAATCTTCAACTTACAAGCCTGACTCTGTGTCAGTGGCCCAGCCTCCTTTAATCCTTTCTGGCATTCCCAAACCTTCACCTGAATCCTCACCACCCGAGCATCCTTCTGATCCTAAAGGAAAATCTCACATTGCAGATGCGGATTGAACCAGTGGCTCGGCTTTTTGATAGAAATTCCTTTGTAATCTGTTTTTGTTGTACTCTTTGATTACTCTAATACAGAACAATTTTTACTTCTCTTTGTTTTATTTCTCTCCTATATATATATCTATATATATGCTTTCCCACTTTTTGATTATCACAAAGGGGGAGAACAATAAGAGCAATAAGAGAGGGGGAGAAACTTTTTATGCGAGAATAAGGAGGAGAAAAAAATGAGAAATATTTTCAATGGAGAAAAATAAGGCATAAGGGGAAACACATTATCCTTTGTTTTGTTTCCATTTTTATCTCTGATACCTTATGTCTATATAGTACCTTATTATTTTTTTTTACCTCTGATAACTTATGTCTATATCATACTATTTCTATTATCTCTGTTGCTGTTTTCTCTGAGAAAATTGAATTCAACATTATACTCTTTACTATTATATTTTCACTATGTTAAATGCCAATATCATAAATTGTGATTATCAAAAAGGGGGAGATTGTTGACCTCACCTGTTTTGATAATCTCAATCATGTATGTATTTGTGTTGAAAATCCCAATTATGTCTTCATTCTCTATGATATTGTTAAATATTGTTGATCCATACTTTAATTCTTTCCAATCTGTGATCAAACCAATAATAATCTTTAAAATAGTCTTTGGAATATGTTAATCATCATTTATCCATGTTCATACAAGTTATAAATTGATTCTAACACAATCGGATGTATTCTGCCTAAAACAGATAAGTAATCTGTCTATAGCTACTGATAAAGAGCTACCGGTAACCAGTCTACCGATAGACTTAGTCTACCGACAGACAGCTACCGATAGACTTAACACAGAGTTACCGATGTACTTATAAATACAGCTACCGATACAAACGTAGAGCTACCGGTGTAAGTATAAATAGCTACCGATGGAATAAGTCACTGATGGACGAAGCTACCGATAGACTCGCACCCACCGACGCATGGAGATACCGATGCATGTACCCACCGACGCATGGAGCTACCGACGCATGTACCTACCGACGCATGGAGCGACCGATGCATGTACCAACCGACGCATAGAGCCACCGATAGAGTCAAAGCGACTAATGACATCAAGCTTCCGATGTTCAAGCTACCGATGCTCAAGCTACCGATGTTCAAGCTACCGATGTTGTTTACCTACCGATCACTCAACTCACTGTTTGAATTTCTTTATTTCCTATATTTAATCTATCTAACGGTCATATCATGTACATTTTAATGATTTGTCAAATATCTGATAAAGGTTGTCGGATGTCAGGAACTCGTACCTCGTACCTGCTGAAAAGAAATCTTTTCTGTCCCCTGATGGGAGATAAATACGAGAAGACTACATACCAGACAAAAGGAGAATGCGAATGCGAACGTGTGAAGAAAACAAGAAGCGAACCAGAAAAGTGCGGTGCATCCATTTTACCAAAAGCGACACAAGCACAAGAGGAACACAGAGAAGCTCACAGAAAATCAAGCATACTCGAGGAGTGTTCTGTGCTTACAAGAAGAACTTCATCGACTACATTCTCAGCACCTGTGAACCTGGAGCATACGACACTCTGTTTCTCAACAGAAACAAGAAGAGAACTCAGACTCACTTCTAATCGAATCCAAAGGAGTCCAGAGCTATACTGAAATCACCAGAACCATCTCTAAACTCTACATCTCTTGTTCTGTGATTTATTACCATTCATTTCGAGCAGTGTGTGTTATCTGCTATATCTAACACATACACTGTCTCCTGTACTCAAACTGAAGGATCTGTAAATCCTTACAAAACTCTTTCATTCTTTCTTTCCCACGAAGAACTGTGGTAGAGGTCGTGTGTGACCTGGACAGCTGGTTGCTGTTGTACTGTTTCCCACGAAGAACAGTGGTAGAGGTCTTGGACCTGGACAGTTGTAAACTGTTGAACCCCGATCCAGGGTGTGGATCATTTTTATATAAACTTTTGAGAGGACTAAGTCTCGGCTTGAGACTGAACCTCTTGGTTACATTGTTGTGTCATCTCTTTCAAAGTTTTATTCCGCTGCTAATCACTTTAAAACCAATACTGTTTTTAAAGTTACTTTGATAATTAAATTAGCAAGTGTTTATGTTAAGTGTAGATTAGTAAGTTAGATTCAAAAGATAATCACACACTCCTGTGTTGATTAACTGGGAATTAATCAATCCCTTGAGAACCTAACAGAATCTCTACATTAATATAAATTCACTACAGTTTAATTTACTATTTTATTTGGGGGTCTTTAAGACACTGCTTTTAAATATAGAAATTTTAATTGGTACTCAATTCACCCCCCTCTTGAGTAAACCACTCCGACCAACAGAAACAATGTTCCAAAACTAATTCATTTTTTCATGCTCAAATTTAGAAATGGAAAATGTGGACACTCAAAATTTACACCTCTCAAGATGATAAAATTTATTTGTGGAGGTTCACTCTTTCACCAACCAAAAGTGAAAATCATAGAGTTTGAAAAGATCTCTCAGCTTACAATCCCTATACAAAGTGCACAAGAATCAAGAGGTCTTTTTAAGGGGTTTTTCTGTGGCTATGGGACGGTAGGAATATAATGTCCAAGAGAGAAGAAGAGAGGAAAAACACCAACATAGAAAAATCAATGCACATTTTTTTGAAATAAAACATGGAAGGAAATGAAAACACATATTTACAAGGGAATGATTATGTGAATAAAGACACAATAGAGGTAGAAAATATGAAGGTAATGAGAAGATGAAATATTTACAAAACACAGAACTTCTCCCAATAACAATATAATGCAAGTGTTCTTTTTTTTCTTCTCCTTGTTTTCTTTGTTTTTTCGAAAGTTGAACTTGTAAAGGATCTCACACTCATTACCCAACCCATGATTGATCACCTCAAGACATAATTGTAATAGTTATAACAAGATCCAAGGTTGAGGAAGAGTGATTTTTGACCTACCTAAGACACAACCCATTTTTTCATCATTTTATTTATTTTTTTTGATTTTTTTCATCATTTTTTTGAACACTTGTAAATAAAATTTACAAAATTACATAAATGGAAGTTTATTACATTCCCCAAAACACACTTAATGAAAACATCTCCCCCACACTGAAATGGATGCTTGTCCTCAAGCAGATGATAACTCGTTGAAAATCAATAAAAGGGTACCCAAAATGAAATCCATCCCCCCACACTTAAATTTCGTAAAATTATGCAATGAAAATCCATGTTGATATTGGTGGGAAAAGGAATTGGGCTTGTAATGTGGATATAAAAGGAAATGTTTTCATAGGCTCGAAGGGGCTTTCAAAAGGAGGATTAATGTATGGTTAATGGGAGGCTATTTGGCTATTATAATTCCTATGTGGTTCAGAAAATGCCTCTATCATATTAGTACACACTAAGGTAGGAAATTCAGCTCGAAGGTCCGCAAACTCAAGAATCACAACTGGGGGTGAAAACACACATTTTGAAAAGATGGCCATAGGTGGCCTTGGCATTAAAGAAAATGTTGTTCCTCACGGTTCGGGAAAAGCAATTTCCAAATCAAAAATTGAGTATTCAAAATGTGGTGGTTTTGATACAAAATTCTTTATCCAAAGTCATAATGAAAATAAAAAATTTTTGAGATGAAAACTTTTCTGTTAACTCCACAAAATGGTTGTACAAAATTTCAAAACTCGATGGTGAGTAAGCATGATTCTTTAATTTTTTTTTTTGTATTTTTTTACGTGATCGTTTTGTTGTTTTTTTATTTTTTAGGTTTTTATATTTTTTTATTCTTTTATAAAGATACAGCCACAAAAAATAGAAAGTGAAAAAGAAAGGTTTTGAAAAAGAAATTGGTAATAAAAATGAAAGAGAGAGGAAGAAGAAGAAAGAGGTAGAGAGAGGAAGATATAGAGAGAGTGTTAAAGGGAAAGAGGTGCCCCTTGGTTTGGATTTGGTGGGTTGCTATCTCCATCCAGTGGTGGGTCTACTATTGATCCAATGGAAGTAGATGATGATCTAGGATTGTGTGTCCCATCATAGTGATGCTTTAACCGATGTCCATTAACCATGAATGTCCTTTTTGAAGGAGGGTCTTGGACTTTCACTTCACCAAATGGGTGAACGTTAGTAATAAAAAAAGGACCGTCCCAACGAGAATTAACCTTACATGGGTGAAGCCGAAATCGAGAATTGAAGAGCATTACCTTTTCACCTTCATGAAATACCTTTCTCAGGATGTTTCTGTCACGGAGTACCTTATATTTTTCTTTGTAGTGATTATAATTCTCATAAGAATCAAGTCGAAGCTCCTCCAGTTTAGCCAATTACAATAGTCTTTCTTCACCAGATTTTTCACAATAAAAATTACCGGTTTTCACAGCCCAAAAAGACTTATGTTGGATTTCAATTGGTAAGTGACACGCTTTAACAAAAACCATCCTAAAAGGAGACATCCCAATGGGTGTTTTATAGGCAGTTCGATAAGCCCAAAGGGCTTCACCAAGTCTCTCAGGCCAGTCGTTTTGGTGGGCTTAACAATTCTCTCAAGTACCCTTTTTTACTTCACTATTAGAGTGTTCAACCTTGACATTTGTTTGAGGTTGATATGCAGTTGAAGTTTTATGTACAACCCCATTCTTTTTCAGAAGAGCTTCCATGGTTCTATTACAAAAATGGGTTCCTAAGTCACTGATCAAGGCACATGGTGTGCCAAATCTTTGAAAGATGTGGGTCTTTAGGAACTCACTAACAGTATGAGCATCATCCTTCCTAGTGGGTTTGGCCTCAACCCATCTTGAAACATAATCGACCACCATAAGAATGTATGAGAATCCATTGGAAGGGGGAAATGGTCCCATGAAATCGATGACCCAAACATCGAAGATTTCACAAAATATTAAAGGCTTTTGGGGCATTTCATTTCTTTTGGAGATTGTGACGAACATTTGGCAAGTGGGACATGATTGACAGAACTCATGTGAGTCCTTGAAGAGTGAAGTCCTGAAGAATTCAGAGTCTAGGACCATTCGGGAGGTCCTTTGTGGTCCAAAGTGGCCACCTCCGGGAAGTGAGTGATAAAATTCTAATATGGAAGAATTTTCATTTTCATCGACACATCTCCTTCTTACAATTTCAGCCCCAATTTTCCAAAGTTTATTTTCTTCCGAAAAATAGTATTTTGAATCACTTTTCAACTTCAATTTTTGTTCTTTTGAAAACATTTCAGGAAAAACACCAGAAACCAAGTAATTTACAATTGGGGCATACCATGGTATTTTTGGAGTGAGAGATGAAAGGTGCTCTGTGGGGAATTTAGGATCGATGATTTCAGATTGAGAAGAATTAGAAATTCTACTCAAGTGATCAGCAACAAGGTTTTCTTTTCCTGGTCTATCTTTTATTTCAAGGTCAAACTCTTGAAGCATTAGGATCCATCTTATTAGCCTCAGTTTGGAATCACTTTTCTTGAGTAAGAACTTTATAGCAGAATGGTCTATGAAGATTATGATTTTGGCACCTAAGAGATAGGGAGAAAATTTATCTAAGGCAAAAAACACTGCTAGAAGTTCCTTTTTAGTGACAGTGTAGTGAGATTGAGTTTCATCCAATGTTTTTGAGGCATAATAGATTACATGAGAAATATTTTCTCTTCTTTTACCAAGAACAGCCCCAACAGCTCTCTTAGAAGCATCACACATTAACTCAAAGGGTAAGGACCAATCTGGGTGTTGGATTATTGGGGTAGATGTTAGAGTAGTTTTGATTTCAATAAATCCTCTCTTGCAGACCTCATAGAAATGGAAAGTGACATCATTTTGGAGAAAACGAGTGAGTGGGAGGGAAATTTTACTAATGTTATGGATGGATCTCTGATAGAAACAAGCATGACCGAGAAATGAACGGATGTCTCGAACAGAGTTGGGTTCAGGAAGTGATTGGATCACTTCAATTTTGGCAGGATTGACTTCAATACCATCTTTTGAAACTATGTTCCCTAGAACAATCCCATTTTCAACCATGAAGTGACATTTTTCAAAATTTAACACAAGGTTACACTTGACACACTTTTGGAGGACAAGAGAGAGTGAATTCAAACAAGATTCAAATGACTCACCATAAATGGTGAAGTCATCCATGAAGACTTCCATGCAGTGTTCAATGAATTCAGAAAAGATACTCATCATACACCTCTGGAATGTTGCAGGAGAATTTCAAAGTCCGAAAGGCATTCTTCTATATTCATATGTTCCAAAGGGGCATGTGAAAGTAGTCTTTTGTTGGTCTTGAGGTGCGATTGGGATTTGTAAATAGCCAGTGTATCCATCAAGAAAGCAATAGTGTGACTTTCTAGCCAATCTTTCTAGCATTTGATCAAGGAATGTAAGAGGGTAGTGATCTTTTCGGGTTTCAACATTCAACTTCCTATAGCCTTTGCACACACGCCATTTGTTCTTCACTCGAGTTGTGACTACCTATCCATGATCATTTGTGACAACAATTATCCCACCCTTCTTAGGTACAACTTGAATTGGACTAACCCATTCACTATCAGAAATTGGGTAGATAATACTAGCTTGAAGAATCTTGGTGATCTCTTCCCGGACGACCTCAAGGATGAGTTGATTGAGTCTTCCTTGTGGTTGTCTAATTGGTTTGGATGACTCCTCAAGATGGATGTGATGCATGTAAAGGCCAGGGTTGATTCCTGGTATGTAATCTAGGGTCCAAACTAAGGCCATTTTGTTTTCCTCTAACACCTGATCAAGTTTGGACTCCTCAGTTTCAGTAAGGGTGGCATAGGTAATGACAGGATATGAGTGATCATGGAAGAGGAATGCATATTTCAGGTGTGCAGGAAGGGGTTTCAGATTAGTCTCATCTTTTATTTGTGGTTTAGACATCTCAGGAATGGATGAAGGGAGTTCAGTTGCTTCAGATTCATTTTCCTTAATACTGTCCAAGGTGGAGCAGTAGATATCAGAGTTGATGTGGGATTCAAGAGAGTTTTCATGTTCTTCTAGATTGATGGAGTATATGAATGAGAGGTCCACATAAACTTCACCATTTATGACTTGGTTAATCATGGTGCAGATTTCACAATATCCTTTTTTCATTAGAACATGAATAACATGATGGATTAGGGTTCAATTGAATCATAGAAGTTTCCTCAGAAGCATGGATTTGGAATGCAGAGTGATCCTCAGATGGGTATCGCATGGATTGGAAAATTTTGAACTTGACAAGTTGGTCACCGAATTCCATGGATAAGAAGCCTGAATGGACATCAATCATGGTTCTCGCAGTCATGAGGAATGGTCTTCCTAGAATTAGGGGAGATCGAGAAGAGTTCGTCTCACCTTCCATGTCAAGGACATAGAAATCAGCAGGGAAGATAAGATCATTGACTCAGAGATGGACATCCTCAATTATTCCCTCAGGACTGGCTGTGCTTCTATTGGCTAACTGAATGTCAACACCCATTGGGTGCACGGGACCTAAACCAAAGTTGGAGAATATTGATTTGGGAATGACAATAATTGAGGCTCCTAGGTCTATGAGTGCATCATCATATTTGGAACTTCCAATTTGGCATGGAACCGTAAAGGTACCTGGATCTTTTCACTTAATGGATATGGACTCATGGGTGGAAACATTTTCAAAGGTCCTAAGTTGCCTCTTGTGGGTACACAACTCCTTGAGAAACTTGGAATACATAGGAATTTTTTTTATGGCATCTAAGAGGGGAATGTTGACTTCAACATGTCTAAACATGTCAATCATTTCAGGATCAGGTTCAAAGGGCTTCCTTATCTTAGAAACAACATGAGGAAAAGGAATTGGGTTCCTAAGTGGAATGGAAGGAGGTGATGGAATGGATTCAGATTCCATGTCAATTTTCTTTTTCTTTTCATTTTCAAGGTCAACATTCAAAGGAGGGTTTGAGGATTTATCTTGAGGCATATCAAGTTGCTTTCCCGATCTAAGTGAAATTTCACTTACATTACCCTTGGGGTTGGGTAATGGTTGAGCTGGGAGTTGGGAAGAATTTGATTGTTGTTTCTGGCATAGGTGGGATACAAGTGGACCTATTTGAGTTTCAATGTTTTTAAGGCTATAACAGGTGAAGGAGGCAAGATCTTCCACTACACTTTCCCATGGTTGCTTGGAAGAAGAGGCTTGTCCCTGGTTGGGATTGCTTTGATTTTGGTTCTTCTGAAATTGATTGTGTTGGTTTTGGAATTGGGAAGGCTCACTAGGATAATGGAATCCCAGAGGAGGATTGTTCCTTTGAGGTTGAGGAACAAAAGGATAAGGTTAATGTAAGTTACCACCACCTTGACCATATTAGAATTGGTTTGGGTTTTGAGGAGGTAATTGAGGGGGGTTATACATGGGGTTACCATACCTCAATCCTTGGTTAAAGTTAGAGGAGAAGGAATTAGAGTGAGGTTGGTTGAAGTTTCTAACAAACTGACCTGATAGTTGAGGATTGGTGTTCCGCTGAGCGTATGCTGCATTGAGCTCCATTGGTCCAGATGAATCAGATTGATCCTCTTGAAGTTGTGGAAATGTGTCGGTTGGATGAGATGGAGAGTTGCAGATTCCACAGTTTTTGATAGGTCCACGAAACATTGATTGCGGAGAAGACGAGGTTGTGGATTTGGTAGCCACAACTAGTTGTCACACAAGACATGTAAGTTCACTCATCCACTATGTCATTTTTTTCGGATCAATTTGTTGATTATCTTGGTCTTGTTTGACTTGAGCATGTGCTCGAGTATGGAATTGTTGTGTGTTTGCAGCCATATTACTTATGAGATCTCTTGCAGCTGCAGGAGTTTTATCAAAAAGAAAACCACCACTAAGGACATCTATGAGAGTTCTCTCCATAGACAATAACCCCACATATAAGTATTGGATCAAGAGTTGGCCAGGGATTTGATGATGTGGGCATGTTGCAACAATCTTTTTGAACCTCTCCCAGTACTCATTGAATGATTCACTTGGGAACTAACGAATACCACTTATTTCCTTTCGGATAGAAGCAGTACGAGAAGTAGGAAAGACTTTTTCTAAGAAAAGCCGCTTCATGTCATTCCATGTGGTTATGGAACCAAAAGGTAAGTAGTAGAGACATGACTTAGCAGTGTCAGCTAGGGAAAAAGGGAATGCTCAGAGTTTGATTTGTTGGTCAGAAACCCCTTGAGGCTTTATGGTAGAGCATAATACTTGGAACTCTTTAAGGTGAAGAAGTGGATCCTCACCGGCTAGCCCGTGAAAATTAGGGAGAAGATGAATCAAACCCGATTTGAGTTCAAAGTCAGCCACTATATTTGGATATTGAATACCAAGAGGTTGGTAATTCATATCAGGGGAAGTGAGTTCTTTAAGTGTTTGTTCCCTAGGATTTTCCATTTCAATTTCAACTGGTTGGATGAGGACTGGTTCTTGAATTATTTGAGTATCTCTTATGTTCCTCCTAAGTTGGCGAAGTGTTCGCTCAATTTCAGGGTCAAACAAATACGAGGGATTGTACAGAAGGCTGTAGGGTATTCAGAGAGATTTTGGAAGAAAGATGAAGACGAGGTTTTCTTTGTATTTTTTTGAGTTTATGATTTTTAAGAGGAAGACGGGTTTTCCTTTGTGATTTTTTTAATTTTTTTTTAAAATTTTGTTTTTTTTTTGAAAATAACCAGAAACTAATCACTAATTAAAACACCATCCCCGGAAACAGTTCCATTTGGTACGCACGGACGATTGTCACCTATCGACCGGTCAAGGTTCTGGTGCTCTGCTAAGGTGTATAGCCGCACTCGGGTCGAATCCTCGACGATGATACTTTGTAATAGTCGTTTGTTTTTAGTTGATTGTATTCTGATTGGGGGGTTTGTTTTCATAGCTTAATTGAAATGACTAATTTATTATGATTGATTTATCAAATTTATAATGATTGGGGTGAGTTCATCATTAGGTTAGTTAAGCTTGTGATATCCTTGAGCTTTGCTTTATGTTGCATTTCAATTAACACCCATGTCACAAGATGATGTTGATTAGAATTCCTAAGTGTTAAGGCTTTAAACTAAGCCTTAACTTAACTTAAGGTTATAATATCAATCAGATATAATTTATGGTGGTGTATTTATGGTTCCAATAATCCATGGAAACCACATGTTAAAAAAAACAAGTCATTAATCCATGACATGTTAAGTCCAACATACACAATGTCAATTCAAAGAATATTCATCAAGCATAAGCTCTCAATCACTTAACATACCTAAATTATAACTCACCCCAATGAGAGATTTACTCATCCATTTGGGTGTTTAATAATCTGGTTATAATGACTATGATAATAAATTAATAAGAGAAAAAAATAAAGGGATAAGAAAAGAGTGGTACGTCGAGACACACACACACGAACAATGATGATAATTAAAAACGAACTTTCGATTGAATGAGGAAGCTAAAGAAGGGAAGGGGATTGAACTGAATTTAATCTATTTTAAGAACATAAATATTAAACTATAGAAGGTGGATGAGAATAAGAGATATTTAACAAGTAACTTGCATTAAAATAGAATTACAAAGAAAGAGACTTACAAAATTACAAAAATGAAGAACACGAAATTAAGTGAAAACAAAGATAGGAGGAAAGGTCTATCAAGTGAAAACATGAGTATGGAAGGTCCTCCCAAGCCTTTGGAAAGTCTTTGGTCGTTCCAATATATTCTCCCATCTTCTGGAATGCCAACCCTTTTGAAAGGAGAGGAGGGGATGTATTTATAGCCCAAGGTGCTGGACTGTTTACATTCCTGAAATACACATCCACATGGCTCACAGATATGGACATCAAGATAGCCGAATCTCGAGCAATATACTTCTTAAAAGTTGTAGATAATAAAGGTTTCTAACTACTCTCAAAAGTTGAGTCATTTGGATTTAAGGATAAAAGGTTATCGCTGGTTGATTAAACAAAGTAAAACTGTCCATTTCAATCCAGTCTTTTTGATGTCTTGAATGTGAAAGGGTTTTTGAAAATGAATATGCCTTAAAATACAAATGGGTTCTTCAAAAATGTCGGAGCATATATCTCCTCTTTCACACTGAAAAATCTCATCTCGATTTGATGCTTAAATCATGAGATATGTCTTGCATACTATACTGATTTTAATTCTCGTCCAGAATGGTGGGCTGGACTTCAATGCTTCATTTGGGACCCCTGTACTTAGATTTGGGCCTTGAAATTTTTATCCAAGATGACATGTAGTGTCCCCCGAATCATTGTGGAGAGTTAATGTTTTTGGACTTCTTTATTGAGCCCAGTAAATCAATCTTCATGGCTAGTCCAGTTTGTTCACAGATTCCTTGGTCTTGTTTGTGAGGACCATATGACCCTTCAAATGGAAGAATTGGCTCATGGTACCTTCTAATGAAATGTTTTATATTTAAAGGAGCATCCTAGAAACCAATAAACACACAATTCGGATTATTATATTGGCAGTTATTATTAAAACATTAAACTAACTCAATTGGACTACTTCAAAAAATGCTCAAAAATTATACTTAATATTAATACATTAATATTTCACACAAATTATGCACATTTAATATAAAATAAGTAAAGGGAGTTTGTAATGAGTCATGAAAATATTAATATCATTGATGGGCCTCCAGAAGAAGCTGGGAATTCTCTCATAATGTGCTTATCATCACATTCTCTACACGCTGGATGATTTCCGCATGTACTTAGGACATGCCCTTCAGATTGAGTGTGCCGATCTTCTTGGACACAACGTCCAACTGGACAGATTTCATGGTAGTTGCATCAATGTTATGAATACCTCTTTTATGTGTTCCCCTCTTGGAATGCCACTAGAATCTATTGGTAGACATGTCTTCCAGTAGTTCAAAGAGTTCTTCGGGGGACTTCCTCATTACCGTACCTCTAGCAGTAGCATCCACCATGGACATGGTATTAGATATCAACCTTACATAGAAGTTTTGGACCTGCATTCAAAGTGAAATTATGTGGTGTGGTCATTTTCACAACATCTCCTTAAAGCGCTCGCATGATTCGTATAATGATTCCGAGTCTTGTTGCTGAAATTTGTGGATCTCATTCTACAATGTCACCGTCTTCGAGGGTGGGAAATATTTGGACAGGAATTCCTGGGCTAGCTCCTACTTGGTGAGAATGGATCATTGAAACAAGACTTTAATCTAGTCTTTCGCCTTAGTCCTTGGAGAGAAGGGGAAAAGGTGAAGATAGATGGCGTTAGTGGACACTCCATGGTAGCGGAACGCGTCGCAGAGCTCCATAAAACTAGAGAGATGTGCATTGGGATCCTCACTGGGAAGGCCACCGGATTGAAAGATATTATGGATCAACTACATGATATCAGGCTTGATCTCGAAGTGTTGGTCCTACATCGGGGGACAGACGATGCTTGTATCAGCTCCGTGGATTGATGGCGGGCCGTACTCCCTGAGAGTATGACGTGGATGTAGTTTTTGTGGAAGGGGAACTGACATGAATTGTTGGTCCTAAGGGGCATATAACAACCCCTGAACTTGGTTGAAATATGGAATCCTCTCTCGTTGGAATTTTTGAAGTTGTTGCGTATGGTATTATAGAACTTGTAGAGCTTGCTGGTTCCGGTTGTCATTCGGACATAACTGCTGTCCTGATCCTTAGACAACATCTAGATTTCGTTCCTTGATCTGCACCATTGGAGTGGTTTGGTTGTGTTCATCCATTAGTGCTTGTTGGCACCTTGAAATCATCCATTCGATCTCTAGTCCAATTGGGAAAAACACTAATGTCTCAATGTTATTGGAATGTGTGAGGTGGCCCCTCATACACCTAAAATCCTGCAAAAAACAAAACAAAACACTATGTGTAAACAAAAAAAAATATAAACAAAAATGAGAATAGGAAAGTTATTTTTGTGAATTTATGATTTTCATTTTCACTAAAATTTGATACAAATTTAATTTAAAAATGCATTAAAATAATTCCTATCATCCCCGAAAATGATGCCAAAATTTGGCGAGTCATTTCATAGAAGGTATATTATCGGTGTCCTAAATTATTTTTTCCTAAAAAGTATAGCACCAGTAAGGGGTCAATCTAGAGGAAAAAAGGAGTTATTTTTATCTTGTTTAACTTTGTTTGTATTTTTTTAATGATGTTTTCTGAATTTAGAGTCGATTGTTGTTGTTTGGATAAAAAGAACAATTGGTTCTAAGTTTCTTTTAACAAAGTTCTTAGAGAATAAAAGTAAAATACAAGAAAATTGATTTTGATATAGATAAAGAGAGACATGCATTGGGGATATGGGTTAATGAGAAGTCGTTTATTAAATCAAATTGCTTATGAGGTTGTGTTGTACATGATAACCCAACACTCTGAGTTTAATTTGTAATAACATTTCTTTAGTATGGTAAACATTATATTTATATCTTAAGTAACTAACTCCCTGGTCTAGTAGTTAGTATTTAATAGATATTTATTTAGCTTAGTCCATTTTGAGTTGATTAATACTTCTAATGGTAATGAAATTATTCATCGATATTTTTCTTTTGAATCCCTGCAAATTATTCCCTTGGTCCAGTACAGAATGTTCAGTGATAATATGATGTGATTTAAGAAGAATAAGAAGATATTATTAGAACAAACACAATCATAACAACTAATTTAAATTATAACTCATCATCTACCACAACCCCAACACACTGGGTGTTTAGTTACACATGAAGGTAAAGATAAAAACAAGACTCTTGATACCGGATGTGATCATACTTAAACTTTGAGGTATAAATGATTCTTCTGTAGATGGTGGAATGACGGTAGCACGACGACATGGCATCTATCATTTGGAACTTCAAAATTTTTTTCCACATAATACTAACACCCTCTCCCCCTTTGGTCTGGAGTCCAATGCCACCTTTTATAGAAAAAATAAGTACACAGTGTGTGGATAAAGAACACACCGTGTACTTCTGTCAACGTGTTTTTGCCTCCGTTTTCTCTGTTGGTAGGCGGCCTAACACACCATCTTTGACTTTGAACAGGGCGCCGCATAGTTAGTGAATTTTCGTAGCATGTATCAACACCATACACAATGTGTAGTCTCATTTTTCGGTCACTAACCACTTCTAGAAATGTATACATGACATGTATCAGTGGAGCATGGTGTATCCCCTTCAGCCAGCCACATGAGCGTGTAGACTCTTCTCGTCTACCAACTGCTTATAGAATGGTATACACAACATGTATATTTTGAACATGGCATGTACCGGCTTCTAGTTACTTGGGCATGTACTTGTCCCGATCGACCCATGTCTAAGCTTGAATGCACATGACGTGTTTATAAGTACACGTCTCATAGTTGTAAATTTTTTCTCAGTTCTTCCCCATTTTGTGTATTTGTCCATACATCTACTGGAAATGAACACGATCACCAAAATCAAAGTATTTGTTCCCTAAGAGTAGGTAATTTTTGAAAACTTGTTCTAAATTTTCAACAGAGTATATGAAAATGTATACACAAATCGGGTGCATCAATACAATACATCGAACAAAATTTGGTGTGACATATTCATAGTAGTTCAAAAAAAATGAATTGTAGAATAATCTATATAGATCATATACTATGAGTAAAATGTAGATATAAAAATGGTAATGTTGTTAGTATACTATAAAGGGTTAGATCTGGTTCTTGAAACACCCCAGGCTGACACTACATTCTTTGACCCATGCTAGGATAATATATGAACATATATCCCCATAAAAATGTAAATATAAGTGTATATGGATATATGTATATATATGTACAATATATGTGGTGATTTTTATGGCCCCATGTATTCAAACATAGTGTTATTCAGGGCCTAAGGAGTAACTCAAACATCCATGTCTAGTCACCGGAGTCTCAAAAGGTAGTAGGGGACACCGTGCCCAATTATCATAGATCGTGGGGGCCTCTAGTTCCATGTATCACAGGTTTAAGGTGTTCAATGCTTGATTATAACCTGTACAAGGGATTCAACTTTTGAGTGTCACAAATATAAGGGATGTCATGCCTGAGTATCACATGTACAAAAGATTCCATGATTGAGTAACAAAAGTATACATGACACCGTGATCGATTATAAAAATTATAAGGGAAACCATTCACGGGTATCACAAGTATAGAGGATCCATGTCCAAGCATAAAAAGCATAAGGGACATCATGGTCAAGTATCAAAAGTGTAAGTGAGACCATGACTGAGTATCATATGTATAAGGGACCAAATATTCCTTTTAAACTATTCACCTTTCCCTTTAATGAGGGTGTTACAATTATCATTATTATATTCTGTGATGTGGTCAGACCACTCACTTACTAGTCAATTACTTATAGTGATTACATTTAGCAGACAACACAAAACTATATAAAAGATATTGTGGTCATATAAGAAGGTAAAATACCTAGGGGAAGTTCTATAGGCACACCTTAAGGTGTGGAAATAGTTGATGATGACTTGTCCAAAGAAGAATAAAGAGACACAAGGTCACATCTGTCGAGGATAACAATTTAAAAAAGGGATAATTTCATTTTTAAGGAAACACATGAAGAATTTGTTATGAAACATCATAATTAATAATAGAAAGCAATAAGACATGAGGGATAATTACTAGACCACTAACCTTTGCCTATAGAGAAAAACTCATCCAATATCGACCTTTTGGGTAACACTAAATGAATTTAAAAAATAGATTTAATATATAATGTAGGAAACATTGAGTCTCTACAAAACACCACTTTTTTATAACCTTTCCAAGTAAACATAAAATTTCCACCACTATGATTTTAATTTTAAAAAATTGACATGCAGAGTTGTGTTCAGTAAGATATTTAGAGTCCGATAAGACAAACTTAATTTTTGGTGAATAGTAACATACCCTTATGAATATTAATATACCCTTATGAATAGTAATAAATAGTAAAGAATAGTGATGAATAGTAAAAATCTATAAAAATAGAAACATAACACATGAATGTATATATACAATTTATACATCTTAAGAGTGAAAAAAACAATCATAGTATAGGTATTTGTAGTTTTTATATGTCATAAATATTTTAATTTCAATTTTATGATTAATTTAATAATTTAAAACTGAAATTTATTTTCATAAATTGTAATAATTTTTTTATTATATTGAGTTATGGTTGTAAGATAATTATATTGTACCTTGATTAATTTTTCATGGTGTTATAAAATGAGTTACAGTTTTAATTTTGTTTTTTCAAATAAATTAAGAATTTATATAAAAAATAAATTAAAATTACATAAGAAATTATTTTCAAAAAATGGAGTTCATTTTTAAATTCTACACATTCAATAATGGTATAGGTGAATTTTTGGTATTTTTCTAAAATTCTTGAATTTTTGATGAATAGTGAAATACGGTAAAATACCGTATATACGAATTATCAGTTAAATACACTATTTATGACCTGATTAGTGATTTAAGGCCACTTGGTTCGAACTAGAATGAACATATTACTATTAGGGGTCACATGAAAAAACACTATTGGTTGTCTTGAGGGAAATAATAATATAATGAATAAAATATTCAAAATTTACTTCTCTCCTCCACTATAAACCGCCCCCACCCTCACTCCCTATTCCCTTCACTCCTCTAAGTCTTAAAGATCGTCAATGTTCTTACAAATTTCCCTTACCTATTCACTCTCCACATCAAATAATCTCATGGTCTTTCCAAAAGACCAAAACCCCTTCTTTTAAAGAGGTTCCAAGGAGGTTATTTCATGAGGTAAACACATTTCTTTTTCATTTAGTTTCATTTCAATTTATCTTCTTTTGTTACCCTGTCATCACCTCCTCTGTCCATATTTCCATTATAAATCCAATATCATCTATATAATGTAATTATATCTTGTGAATGGAAGAACCATCATCAATATTCTTACCCTCTTCCTTTTTATTTTATAAATGAAGTCAACGTCCAAGAGGTTCCAATTTACAACCTTCGTGGACGATGAAGTTTCGTTATTTAATTTCTCCTTAATTAATTGTCACGAAACCCTTTTTATGGTTGAACTATAATCTAATATATGAACTATAACCTAATTAATATTCATGAAACCATATTCGTACATATTATAAAATCATATAAACAAACTTGCTCTTAATAATCAAAATACTGCTAAAATAATATAAGTGAATGTAATTAATATTTCATCTAATTATTCATCCTATTTCCATTTAACCAAATGATATAAATTACCATTAATAATTCTTTATGTTCATAAATAATATTTTATTTCTACTAAATAGTTCTACATCCATTCCACATGTACTCCATTACTTAAAAACAAGTGAACCGATTATGAAAATCAAGAAAACGAACACATCAGAATGTCAAAAATCAATATTATAACGTATCAATAAATACATAAATAAACTAACCAGAAATATGATAATCTGAATACATGTATAATAGGTTCATAAATAAGTAATTAATAAGTCAAATTTAATATTCTAGGACCCTATGTTCAAGAGCAGAACACATTCAGACTTATGGTAATGGGTTTCTTCATCTCACTTCCATTTTTTGAGATATTCCATATTTACTACAACTTCTTGTGTATGGTGAACAAATATTTACCATTGATGTTTCATATCATGAAGATATTTATTTAATTATTTTCAATATATCATTTTATGATTATTAATTTGGCGTCATACAATACAATTGATTACAATGTTTTAAGTATTTTTTAGCTGAACCTCCATTTTTATTCAGGTTAATTTTATTATCTACATACCTCAATTAGATTTTTAATTATTCATATGTAATCCTCAGATATTATATGATAATTTTAAATATATATATGTAAAAACAATAATCATACTTTCAATTATGTTATTTATATATCTTAAAATAATCTTTCAAAATTACATCTTGATAAACATACTCGATTCAATGGAACTTCTCATATTCTTACACATTTTTAAGTGCACTCCAGAATATTTTTTAAGCCACCATTTATTTTATAATATCAATCATTTTTTTCTGAAACATTGTCTTTGTCTATGTATGGTTTTATGAAAACAAAAATGCCTTTCCACTACAAAATTCTCTTTAATATTTTCCGTAAAATTCTCTAAAATGTTTGATTTATAAAGATTCTTGAGAACTCTTTTTACATGATTTCAATACCACATGAAAACATTTATACCTCAAATATAATTTAAATGTCATTGATATTTTTTCCAGGATATACATGTTAAAAATATGATTTCAGGGAAAATACATATGATTTTGCAAAAGAAGTCTTCTTTCAAAAGTAAAATGTATTTTTCTAGGCTTGCTTACTTTTATGAAGTATATGACTTGTTCACCAATTATTCCTTGCATGTTTTGTATGTAATTAACATTATTATATCATATCAAGAGTCTCATTATTCTCATTAAATTCTATGGAATTATGATTTGAATGTTTCAAGGTGGTATGGGACACGTTAAAATGTTTAAGGATTATTTCCTCAAGGAATTTTCAATGCTGTCATTTAAAAGTATATTCATCTATGTCAACATACTTTGTGTAATATTTTAATTAATTGAGGTTTATTTTATATGATATCACCTAAAAAATTTAATTTAATGGTTTATTATAAGTTTGACTATGAATGTGCTATCTTAAAACCATTAAAAAAATTACTTCGAATGGTTAGTGTTTATGCTTAATGTCTAGGGAAACTTATTTACATTTCATATGTTAGTTTCAATATGAATATGTATATTGTTTATGTCTATCCCTATTCATGCGTGGATTGAATTCGACTTTGTAAGTGTCTAGTGGGGCCCACTATATCCCCTCGGGGCATTTATAGGTCTCATGAGACAAACTATAGTCTTTTAAGAAGGCCTTGACAAAATGATTATTTATGGTCTTGGAACGAGGCCTAGATAGTATGGTTATGATGTATGACATTAATCATGACCTCATTATGAAAATAGTATTAATGGTTCATGTGGTTAATCGGCTATTAGAATACCCATGATTATGTTTTATTATGGAATTATTTACTTAGCTCTTATTTATTCTATAATGTGATCAAGTTTATATTTAAAGGTAAGTGTTTTAGTTATTCACCATGCCTAATGTTTCTATTTATGTTATCATATTTTGTATTTCTTAACCCTTACTAGTAATTTGATCACACTGATTTCATTTTTTTTCTTTCCCTGGTTATGAAGAAGAGGTAATTTTTTGATTTTTCAAGGATGAAATTTATTATCTTTTGTTAGGTATTATTTTTTCCATTAAAAATGTTCAATGGGTTCCATGCATGTATCTAGTTTCTTCAAGACTATTAAACTGATCATTCCTTTTGGATTTTATTTCTTGTAATCATGCCAATTTATTAAGATAATTCACCAGATCATAGATTCTAGGGTGGGTGCGTCACCGTTGGTATCAAAGAAAGATTAGTTGAAACATTTAGAATAAGATTTAGAAAACGTTGGTTAGGGAACAAAGACCTATGATGGTCTTTGAGGATTAACAAATAAGAGAATCATATAATTTTGGTAAGGATTATATTTTTTTGGAACATTCTAGAAAAAACATCCCTTTCTAGATACAAATAGGTAGATGTGGGTCTGGCACAGATATACCTAGGAGTGAAAACTCTGAAAAGGAGTTTCGGGCTTAACTTGGGGTATCTTAGTACACGACAATAGGGTCTGCTGTACTTTTGGTTTGACACTCCTGGGGGATATTTTTAGGATAATTCACATTTTTTCTACGAACCATTGTGAATGATATTTGCCCCCAAATTAACCAAAGTATATTGTTATAGGATTTATGATGCATAAATTAATTTTATGTGTTATACCATGTTTATAGATATAGAGGGTTCAAAATTTTATGAGCCAATATATAATATGGAATTGATTAGAAATGGAGCCTATAAAAAGAAATGATAACTTCACCAATGCATGTGATAAAATGAGTAAGAAGGATTATATCTCTAATGGTCTTAATCCATCATTTTAGGTGAAGATTGTCTCCCATGTATACTCATCATATGAGGAGATAGAAAGATGCATTGAAAAGGTATGTAAAGATTTCTCTGAGTCTTATGTATTTGAAGGGATGGAAAATAAGAATAGGATGGAAGGAAAAAACATGGATAAAGGGATAATGGGAAAGGTGAATTTTCCCACATGTGATAATTGTGGAAGGAAACACCCTGGTATATGCTTGAGAAGAAAAGGAGTTTTCTTCAAGTGTGGGGAAATATCCCACCATGGTCATATTTACAAGACAGAGAAAGAATTTTCCTATATTCAATGCATAAACTACTAAGAGATGGGACACTATGAAAATAAATGTCCCAAAAATCAAAAGAATATAACCCAAATGATGATTTTAGATAATTATCAAGTTAAAATTCTACCATAGATTAAGTAGAATGATTAATATACCTAGTAAAGAATAATGTCATTTGAATATTTTTCAGTAATGTAATGGTTATAAGAATTATGAGATATATAAGGATTGTACTGCAATACTATTTTATTATGGATTTGTGGTTGTATAATGAATGGTATAAAGGAAGACTGATACAGTAGAAAGATAAAATTGTTAGTAAAAAACACGATTCATGGAAAGACAACACTTAATATATATCACAAGTTGAGATAATGATGAAGAAATGATTGATTCAGATAATTAATGACTACCTTGGAACTGATTATTGAATTTTCAAGAAGTGGTATTTTCTATCATCAATAGCATTTATGGAAATTTTATATTTAATGAATATATCCGATAACATGTATCTTACATAATGAATATGGAAGAATGCGTGTTTCTAATATTGTTTTATGGTAATTCAAGTTATTACCATATTTCAAGATGATACACGAGGAAGTTATTACCATGCTTGGAATGTGAATTTTAGAGCTTATTATTATTGATTAAGGGTTAAGGATAATTTACTCATGGAAATTTTGAGACCATCATTATAATGCGCTGAATCATTATATTTTGGAATTCTTATCGTTTTACAAAATGATTTATGTTGATTACTGTATGGGTGTTTAGAGTATAATGTCACTACATAATGGTTTGATTATTCATCCATTACATTGTTATCCTATTAGAATGTGTTGTTTTGTAGTAACCAATGCATTTCCATTTCCTCTTATTAATAGGATATTTTAAACATATTCTTGATGTGGGTTTCTTATAAGGGAATTTAAAAGTTTCAACCATTAACTTTTGAAGTTAAATTTCAAAATTCGAGGACGAAATTTTTGTAAGGAGGGGATAATGTAACACCCCATAAAATTAAAAAAAGATTTAATATAGAAGGAATGAAACAATGGGTCTCTACAAAACACCAATTTGTTATAACCTATCCAAAAAAACATAAAGTTTCCACCTCTGTGATTTGAATTTTGAAAAACTGACATACACAGTTGCGTTCAGTAAGATATTTAGAGTCTGATAAGACAAACATAATTTTTTGGTGAATTGTAACATACCCTTATAAATAGTTACATACCCTTATGAATAGTAAATCATCCATGAAAATAAAAACATCACCCATGAATGTATATATACAATTTAGACATCTTAAGAGTGAAAAAATGATCATAGTATAAGTATTGGTATTTTTTATGTCATAAATATTTTAATTTCAATTTTTTGATTAGTTTAAGAATTGAAAATTTAAATTTATTATAACTAAATGTAATCAATTTTTTTTATTTTCTGGTGCTCATAAGATAATTTTATGGGACGTTGATTAATATTTCAAGGTGTTATAAAACAAGTTATAATTTTATTGTTGTTTTTGTTCAAATTAATGATGATTTTGTTTAAAAATTTAATTAAAAATATTTCGAACATTATTTTCAAAAAATGGAGTTTAATTTTTAATTCTATTATTCTAATAATGGTTAGGGTGATTTTTTTTTTGTGATTTTTCTTAAATTCATGAATATTTTTATGAATAGTGAAATACGGTGAAATAGAAAACATAAATATTATCAGTTAAATACACTATTTATGACATCATAAGTGATATAAGGCCACTTGTTTTGAACTCATGTGTAATTATTAATATAAGGATTCACATGAAACAACAATATTGGTTTTATTGAGGGAAATAATAAAACAATGAATAAAATATTCAACATTTACTCATCTCCTTGACTATAATCCCCCACCCCCTCACTCCCACTTTTCTTCATTCCTCTATGCCTTGAAGCTCCTCAAAGTAATATACAATTAACCTTACGTAGTCACTCTACATGTACAAGATTCTATTGTTCTTTCCAAAAGATAAAAACCCCTTCTTTCAAGGAGGTTCTCATGGAAGTTATTTCAAGAGTTAAAACACCTTTCTTTTTCATTTAGTTTCATTTCAATTTATCATTTTTTGTTATCCTCACCTCACATCCTCAGTACAAATGACCATGATAACTATAGTATAACATATATACTATAATAATATCATGTTAATGTAATAAAAATCATCAATATTCTTTCTCTGTCCCATTTATTTTGTTATAGAAATCAACCTCCATGAGAATCCAATTTACAACCTTCGTGGATAACGAAGTTTCGTTCTTCAATTTATCCTTAATTACTGGTCATCATACCATTTTGATGGTTGAAATATACTAGAATATATTCATTGTAACTTAATTAATATTGAATACCTAGTATACATACATATTATTAAATGATATTACCATACTAGTTCCTAATAATCAAAATACCACTAAAATAATCTATGTGAACATCATTAATATTTCATCTAATGATTCATCCTATTTCCATGTAAACAAATGATAGAAATGACTATTAATACTTTTGGATGTTTATACAAATATTTAATTTCAATTCTTTATATTTACATCCATTCCACATGAACTCCATTACTTAAAAACAAGTGAACCGATTTTGAAAATCACGAAAATGAACACTCTGGAACAACATAATTAAAAATTATAACTTCTCAATAAGGAAATAAATGAACTATAAATAATTATGATGAACAAAATAAATTTATAAAATGTTCTTAAATAATTTATTAATTTATCAAATTTCATCTTCTAGGATCTTAAGTTCAAGAACGGAACACATTCGGACTAAAGGTAAGGGGTTTCTTAATCTCACATCCATTTTTGTGAGATATTTCGTATTCACAACTACTACTTGTGTATGGTGTACATATACTACCCATTTATATTTTATATCTTGAATATATTTATTTCATTATATTAAATTTATCATTTTATTATTTTTAATTTTGGGTCATATGATTCAATTGATTACAAAGTTTTAATTATTTTCCACCTAAACCTCCATTTTCATTCGAGTTATTTTATTATCTACTTACCTCAATTAAATTATTATTTATTCATATGTAATCAGCATATATTATATGATAATTTTAAATATATATATACAAACCAGAATCCTACTTTCACTTATGGGTATTTATGTGTTTTAAAATAATCTTTCAAAATTTTGTCCTGATAAACAAACCTAATTGAATGGAACTTCTCGAATTGTTACACATTTTCAAGTGCACTACAGAATCTATTTTAAGACAACATTATTTTTAGAAAATCACTAATTTTATCATAAAAAATTATCTTGTTTCATTTTTGATTTTATGAAAAAATACATGACTTTCCACTTTAAGATTCTTTTTAATATTTTTCTTAAAATGATCTAAAATGTTTTATTTCTAAAGATTCTTAAGAACTATTTTTACATGATTTCACTTAAGTTGGATATCATTTATGCCTAAAATATAATTTTTATTTCCTTTCCTTTTATTTTATGGTATATAAATTTTCACAATCTGATTTTTTTGGAAAATAAAAATTATTTTTCCAAATAAATCTTCTTTCAAAAGTAAAAAGTATTTCTCTCATCTCATGTTGTCTTTTATGATGTATATGCCTTGTTCACCACTTATTCATTGCATGTGGTGTATGTAATTTCCTTTGGTATATCATATCAAGAGACTCCTTATTTATATGATATTCTAATGAATTATTATTTTAATGTTTCAAGGTTGTAGGTGAAACATTGGAATGTTTAAGGATTATTTCCTCAAGGATTTTCAATGGTCTCATTTAAATGTATCATCATCTATGTCAAAATCCTTTGTTGAATCTGAAGTGCCCAGATCATTGTGAATCACTGAGAGGGGGAGGGGGTGAATCAGTGATCCTTTAAAACTTTTTACTAATTGATTCTTTATCAATTAAACCTCTATGGCTTGTTAAGGCCTCGATCCACTCTTCTTGTATCTCTCAGCCTTTCCTCGAGTGATGCAGTAAATGTAAAGGCACAGGACACAAGGATTTACAAGGTTCGAAACGAATGGCCTACATCCTTGCCATGTTGGTTATACACCCCAACATGGTTTTTTCCATTATAATCTGTTAGTATTACAATGGTGGATACAGAGTCCCACTGTATCTCTCCTGAGTCCCACAGGAGGGTCTTTATACTGCGTCCCACAGTGTTACCAGAGTCCCACTGGCCAGCTCCAGAATCCCACTGAAGACTTCTTCCACCCTGAGTCACACAGGGGGCTTCTCCTGGCTCCTCGAGTCACACGATTAGCTCTTCTTCACTTTAAGATTCTTCAAGTATCTTCAGCAGTCTGGGATAAAGACTGCTGGCCTTGCTCTTCCCTTCTGATCACTTGATCAGGTCTTCTCAATTACTGAAAACTCAGGCAAGTGATGTCTTTAACTTAAGTCTGGATTTAGTCTCACTTCAAATCAACTTCATGCACTGAGTGCATGACATCACTGCATCCTCATGCACTGACTGCATGGCTTCTCAATATTCTTCAAGAACTCTTGGTCTTGGACAACTCGAATGCACACAAGCAGATTCAACTTGTCCACGTGTGCACGTGCATGCATGTAAGCATGCACTTCCCTTATTTTCCTCTTGGTGTGATAAACCCTTAAAGGGTGATAAATCCTTAAGCACACACACCTTCTTCCTTCACACACTTTGTTCAATTTTTTTACACACACTTAATGGGTGTTATACTTTAGTGTGAGTATCCTCCCCTTCTTCTAAGTGTGTACACACTTCTTAATGCACACACTAGGTTCGACCTTCTTGTCTCTTTGCACACAAAACTTCTTCACTTTGGAACACACTTGAGCTTGGCCTTCACACTTGTTAAGCACACACAAATTATATAAATTTTTTCCACATGGGTGCTAGCCTTGGCCTTGTTCTTTAATTGCACATACTACATGGTGTAGTCTTCTTCCTGATGCACACACTAGGGCCACGACCTTCCACTCTTCCTTGCACACCCACTGCCCGTAAATGTTCTCCTTCACTTTGCACATACACAAGGCAAAGCCTCGGCCTTCCTTTTGTTTAGAAGACACACCATAGGGTATTCTCTTTACTATGCACACAAGGGAGGCATGCTAGGTGTGGCCACTATTCTTCACAGAGGAAAGAGGCCTTCTCTTCTTCACTACTGCCGTGCAAGGTGCCAAGCCTCGGGTCTTCCTTTTTCTTCAAAGCGTGCAAGTCCAATGGGTGCAAGGCACACGCGTCTTGGTGCAAGAGCACAAGCTGCGCGCAAGTGCCTTGGGTAGCCACTACCGAGCAAACCTCAAGCACAAGGGCCGCGCAAGACCTCGGCCAACCGCGGGGTGCGCAAGTGATGCAGCCTCGGGTCTTCCTGCCGCACAAGGGAAAGGCGCACAGGGAATCCTTCTTCTTCTTTCACGCAAGTGTGCGCGAAAGGATCCTCAGCCGCACAAGTAGAATGCGTGGGGCTTCTTTCTTTACGAGGTAGAGAGCACTCACGGGACTTCGGATTTTCAACAAAGGATCAGCAAGACTAAATAGAGCCTTGACCTTTCCTTTTATAGGCAGAGAGATGCCTCACATGATCCGCCTGATTGAAACTTAAATTCTCGATGATTTCGGATCTTTGAAATGTTTAAACGATCCGCAGATCCTGTTTTTTATTTTCTGTTTCACGCGGGATCACTTCTCTTTGTTTTCCTCTTTACGTGCATGCGACTTAGAACGCATGCACGACCTTCCTTCGGTCCAAACAATGCAGAATATAAACCTCATGGCCTCGAAACTTCGTTTGCCTCGGCCAAACTCGAAATGCTCCCCTCATTGCATGCAAACCCATTTTTATACATGATCATGTTTAGTGTGGCCAGACGAACCGGATGAACGCCTTAGCTCCTTCAGAGGTGGCCGGGAACTCGAAATCCGGCCACGGGTAGCCTCTGGTTCATCAGCGGCTTTGCGGGAGGTGCCTCGGCTGACCTTGAGGAAGACGATGTGGGAGCCGTCGGATCAGATCTTTGGACGGCCGCGATCAGAAGATCTCGCACGGGATCGATCGTGCGGTCGAGATCCGGCGCGCGATCGATCGAGCGGCCAAGATTCGCTCTCGGTGAAAATTGAACATCCCACATCGAAACGGCTACCGTTTTTTCTGTGGTTTATCAAACAATCGCTCCCCCCTTCACCGCAATTGAACTTCTCCCCTCTCGGTGTCACCCCGCACCGAGTTCTCTCTACGGGCGCGCTCTTGCGCCCACCTCTGCTCCCTGCGGGCGCGCTCCTAGCGCCCACCATGCACTCCAGGCGCACTCCTGTGCCCCTGCCACGCGGGCGTGACACCCTTGCGTGGCTTCTTCCACCTTGGGTTTGCCCCACGGGTTCCCCCTTGGGCGTGGCGCCTTAGGCCCACATGTGCCTTGGGGTTGAACCCTCAAGGTGCTCTTGGCTGGCCAAATTTTTTGGCAATGGACAGAATAATACTTTGTTTCTAAACAAAGTACTCCATATGAAAAATGCCAAATGCCATTCTCCTCTAAGCCATTTCTTCTCTCTTCTTCTTAAGAATTCATCAATCCTCCTCTCATATGATCTTCACTTAGGATATCAAATTCCCGAAGGTTCATCTTCAACCGAAGCTCCTGAATCAAATAATTCATCAACATGATTCTATGATCCAATAAGATATCAAGTTGGATCTTCTTCAAATTCACATGCACTAAGTGATAGTGCATGGACTTAATTAGTACCACTTCATCCACTTAGGAGTTGTGGATGGTTATCCTCATCTCCTCATGCATTGTTAAGACAATGCATGGTCTTCTGATATTGTTGTGACATTGTATCCAGTTGATACAAGTTCTCGGAACTTTAAGATCAGCTCATCAATCATCAAATATAATGATGATGCTCCACCATCATCCATTCTTCAAGTGGTGTAACTTAGTATCATCTTGATACAAGTATTGAAACATTATGATCAGTTCTACAATCATCTGATATTGTATGGAGAATGTTTCAACCATTAACTCCTATGCCACTTAGTGAATCTCCTAAGTGACATTCATCTTAGTACCATGGCCATTCTCCATTCATCACCAACACCACCACATCCTTTGACATTCACATATTGACGCTCCTTGACATCCATCCATTCCATGTCACCTTTTGACAACAACATACATAATTGACAACAAATGCAACACAGTGCACTTCAGAATCTTATACTTCATTGAGGTTTATCTTATACGATATCATATACCATATATAATTCAATGGATTATGATTAGTTTGAATGTGTATTTTTTTTCTTAAAACCATTCACCAATTTACTTCAAATGGTTAGGGTTTATGTTTAATTATTGAGGAATGTTATTTACATTTTATATGTTAGTTTCAATATGAATATGTATATTGTTTATGTTTATCCCTATTCATATGAAGAATTAATTAGACTTAATAAGTGTCAGGTGGGGCCCGTTATATCCCCTCAGTGCATCGGTAGGCCTCACAAGAGAAACTACAGTCTTGGCATAAGGCCTTGACAGAATGATTATTTATGGTCTTGGCACGAGGCCTAGACGGTATGGTTATGATGTATCACATTATGTGTCAACTCATTATGAAATTACTATTGATGGTTCATGTGGGTATTCAGATATTATAATACAAATGATTATGTTCTATTATGGAATTATTTAATTAGCTCTTATTTCAGCCATAATGTGTTCATGTTTTTTTTGAAGACATGTGTTTTAGTTATCCACACTGCCTAATGTTTTTGTTTTTGTTATCTTCCTTTGTATTGCATAACCCTTAATAATTGTAACAACCCGAGATTTTATAAGAATTACTGTTTTTAATTTCATTGATGTCTTGTGTTGTACGCTACACCAAAATTAGCTGGCACTATACGCAACACCGTATTAGCTTACAGTATACACAACACTATTCTTGGCTCGTGTTACACACAATTTCAAGTTCGTTTTGTGGAAATTATTTTACGCAACATTAAGTATAGATTTTTTTAATGTATAAATGAAATATGTTTTGATTATGTTATACGCAACACCAAACGGATCTTTCACTACACACATCCCTGACTTGGATTGAATTACACACAATCAAGACCTTCCTCGATAGCGTGTGTAGTACACAATACCGAGTTTCACTAAATGATATATTATTATAATATTATTATGAACTAGCCGTTATGAATAGTAATACCCACTTTTTTGAAATTTTATAAATTTTATTTCTCAAAATGGACTTCATTTTTTGATTTGAAATATCGAAATTAGCCTAGGGTTAATTTTTTGTATTTTTTTGAAAACTTTCAATTTTTGATTAATAGTGAAAACACTGGGTTACTATTTAAAAACCGAATTTTAATATAAATAATTATTTATATTATTTAAATTTATTTTAGGTCAAAATTGATAAATAACACCTATATAAGTTCAATGTAATTCATTGGAGTCATTTTATAATAATTTTAGACATATAAAAAGTTTATTGAACTTTTCACCATCTTTTACCCACCTCCTAGGAGAGTTTGAAAATTTACATAAAACATAATTTTACCACTTTTGTGAGTGGAATTTCGAAAATCCTAGAGACACGGTTTATATCAAGGAGTAAAACATGGTTCAATAAGAAAAAAATAATTTTTAGTGAATAGTATCTTTTTACTTTCATTTACCACGGTTAAAAGTAAATAGGGTAACTAAGGGTAAAAATGATATTACTATTCACGTAACACATGTCCTAATTCTTTTAGATAAGTGTAATTGACCAAAAACAACCTTAGAAAAAAAATATTATAATTTAGGTCCACTTGGATTAGATTAGGACATTTATTATTATTTTATTTAAAGAAGAATTAAAATAGTTAAAATCAATGTTTAATAAATAAAAAATTTTTAATATTGGGTTAAACATAAGATAAATTCGACTATAATTATTCATTAGAAATATAAAACTATTTCCTACATAATGATATTTTATTTATAATTTTTAGACATTAAATAATTTAATTTATTTATGACACAATGACGATGCAATAATTACCTTATTAATGAAATATTAACATAATTGATGTTATAAATACCCAAATCAATGTAATTTTAGAATTTTTATGAACTAAACTAATTTTATAGGTTAATATGACATGTTAGTATTTATTTAATTAACGTTTTTCGAACTAATCATACTGTTATGAGTTTCAAAAAAATCAAGTACCAAATAGTGTCAAAATTGACATAAAATAGTTTTTAAAACAAATATTATATTATTAATTTTTATTTTATTCCTAAAAATCTAAGGTTTGGAAAAATGAAATAGATTAGGATATATATATTAATAATGAACCACTTTGGGTTCGTTTGTCTTGTTATAGTAAGATTATTAACCATATAGTGTAAGAAAACAAAAAGACACGATAAAGGTTAAACTATTTAACTTAGAGTTAATGATAAGTGATAAGGATAAAATGGTAACCTAAACATGTATAAAAACTATTGTTTGAGATTATTTCGACCCATCCCCACATTATATTAGAAATAAATTAATTTGGAGCTATTAAAAAATGAATATGACTTTATTATAAAATAATATTTTAAGGTTTTCTAAGGTGCCCCTCTCCTCCCTTATAAAAAGTGAACCCCTTACCTCTTCTCTTCACACCCTTTTGATCCTTGAAGCTTGGCCAATCCCTGCCCATTTCCCTTCAAATATTCCATATATACATTATAGAGGTTTTGGTATCCTCAAATAACCAACCCTAGTTCCTTAATAGGAGGTTAAGAAGAGGCGGGTCAAAGAAGAGGTAACATCCTTTACCGATTCTTTCCAATTTCTTTATTCTTATACTTCTTCTTATTTATTTGTATCATCATAAATTAATAACATCAGTATAAATAATATAATTATATGTTATTATAAATACGAAACAACCCAATTTCATCTTCTATTCATCCTACGGAAACGAAATCACCACGCGTGCGTACGTACGGAATACCGTCTCCATGCTGTGGTGTAATCTGTTTTCCACCACCACCTTACTTGGATTGGTATAATGGTGTAAATAAATAAATATATATGATTATTGTAAAATGATATTTATTCTGAAATATTATACATACACATCAATACAATTCCACAATCAATGGAATGATATCATCGCTCGTGCGTACGTATAGACTACCGTCTCCACGAACGCGATGAGATTCATTTCCATGATTAACCATTAAAGTATGAATATAAAGTATATATAATAAATAATCATGAAATATATTACATAATAATGATACTGTATTTATGTACATATATGTTTCATTTACTTAATTCCATTTAATTTAATATGGAAACGAAAACAGCGTTCACTCATACGTACGGTCTACCTTCTCCATGAATGGTGTATATAATTTGATTTATATATCTATTATATATATATTATGAATATATATATGTATGACATATAAATCATGATTTAAAATATTTAAGTAAGTAAATCAATATATTAGTAATAATAATACCAAGAACAACAAGTCCAAACATGAACGATAAATAAAACGATTTTTCCCAAAACACTACTTTAACATGAAACTTACAAAAGAATGGGTAATAAAAAGTCATAAGTGAACCATATATGATATCATAACAATGAATATGATTCTATAATAAGTCAATGACATTATTTAAATCATTATACAGGAGGTTCGGATACATACGAAGCATATCAGACATAAGGTAAGGGATAATTATTCCAATCTCATTCTTATCCGGGACTGTTTATTCATAAGTATTTACTAGGGTTATTGTTATCATCCATGTCCATGTTTTCTAATACTATTTTCATGTATTTTAATGTGCTTTTTACCCATTTTTTACTTTTAATACATGTTATGTAAGGAATATTTCTTTTGTTTACCATAGGTGGTACTTTTTGACTTTTCCGACAAAAGTAGGAGAAGAATGTTATTTTTAACTTATACAAAATGACCGGATTTTTACAGTTTTATAAAGCCTTATTTTCATGAAGCTTACACTACAAGATTTCTTGTATATTTTCAACAAAATACATTTCCTTTAAAATTGAATGGCATTTTGTGAAAAGAAAATGATTTTGAAGAAGAAAGGATATTTTACTAAAGAATTCATTTCAAGTGTTTTATCAAAACCATTTTCCATATAAGATGTCATTATTTCATATGTGTATTTTTCAAGTATAATTTCTCTATCATTTACAGGGATTCACTTTTCTTATGATGAAATTATATCAATTTTTTGTATGAATTATGTTATGATGGGATGATGTTTATGAAACCCATTTTATAGTTTGGGTAATGATGAATGATTTATGTTCATGTTGTGGCACAAGTAAGAATGATTTAATTATGAGATGGGTGGGACCTATATCTCCCTCCAATGAATTGGGTAAAGATTTATATCTCATGATATAGACATGGCTAGAACGGTAAGTTAATCCGGTTTAGTGATACAGGACTGGAACGAGGAGTGAACTCGATTCAGAAAGGGACTTTGTCCACTAAGATGGTCTTGGTAGCAATGCCTTGGCTACTATGGAAATAATAAAATGTGATTAATGTTTTCCACCATTACATGATTTATTCCCATGCTATTTTATCATGATTGATAATCTATTATGATCTTTGCCTTACGTACTGCCATGTTTTATGTCATTTCTCAAGATTTTTTTGTTTAAAAATTATGTTCATGTTTTTTAAGGTCAAATGTATATAATTTGTTTTATTTTCTCCATTATTACCCTTACTGAGAATTTGAGATCACCATTTATATTTTTTCTTTTCCCCATGATATAAATAATGGTTTTAGGTAAGAAAAAAATTGAAGATCATTACGGGAGATGTTGAAGATCTTTCACCCAGATTAGAAGATTATTTTTCCAAGTTTCCAAAGACACTAAACTATTATAGTCCTTGTGTGTTTGATTTTATTATGTATTCCGCAAAAGTAATGTAATGTATATGTAAATCATGCTTTGGGTCTCTACAGTTTGTATCAGTGGAAAGGTTTAGTTAACCTTTAGAAACTAGGATGCAAAAACTTTAGTGAGATCCCTAGAGATATTTCTAAGCTATGTATAGGGATGTCCCTAAGGTTAAGTATAAGTATAGTTTATAGTCCTAGAATTATGGTAATGATATTATAATTAATCCTAAGATGTTAGATATCAAAGGTACTCCCCATTTATTATGTTTTTCCCTAGCATGATTTTTGCCTCTCATACTATTTTTTTTGGGTTTTAGACGATGGATAGAACCTAAAGGAACCCTGTTGATCAGTGTAATGGATGATGCAATGATTGTCCTAATGAACAAACCAACGTTATGGGAGATGGAGTGAAAAATATTATTTCTATACTTACAAAAGCTATGAATCATTCTGGACTTCCAAATGAGCAGAGAAGGGAACAATATTCTATTGAGTCCTTCATGAGGCAACACCCACCTTCTTTCAGTGGGTCTTCTTATCCACTTGTTGCTGAACAATTTATCAGTACCGTTGAAAAGATATTTTCCATAATTCTCTGTTTGGAACATGAAAAAGTAATTTTGGATATTTACCATTTAGAAGGTGAAGCAGATCAATGGTGGACTCTAATTGGGAATTAGAGGCCCCGAGATGAAATTGAATCCATGGAATGGGATGAGTTCAAGAACTGATTTTCAATAAGTACTTCCCTCGTATTCTTCGAAAAAAGATGGAAAGGGATTTCCTTGAGCTTAAGAAAAAGGATGATGAATCTGTTGGTATATACAAAGAGAATTTTACAAGGCTGGCAAGGTATGCATCTTGCTTTATCATCCAACCTGAATGTAAAGTTGATCAATTCTTCAGTGGCTTAAAAGCAAGTCTTCGAAGGGAATTAACTTTAAGAGAATTCAGTATCTATGAAGAAATTGTGAGTTGTGCTATCAAGGTTGAAATGGAACTTGGTTTAACATATCCATCTCATGGTTTTGACAAGAAACAAAAGATGGAGTTCAAGGAGAAATCTTAGAATAATGGTGAAAAGAATATAAATGTTTCTTTATGCTCAATGTGTGGAAATAAACATGGTGGAGATTGCCTTAAAGGGACTAGAAAATGTTTTAAGTGAGGAAAAGAAAGTCATCAAGTAGCTGAGTTTCGAAGTAATGGAAAAAGGGTTTCTAATGATGTGAATAAAGAAAAGACTGCAGAGAATGTACCACCAACAATTCAATGCTTCAAGTGGAAGGAAATGGGGCATTATGCTAATCAATGTTCTAATCCAAGAGTTAATGATGATCAACGTGAGAAACCTCTTAAGGAAAAGGAAAAAGGGAAGTCACATGCGATCACTATTAGCAATGTTGAGTTTGACAATGATGTGGTGGAATGATTATGTGTTTATGTAAAGGGATTCCAAAATACTGTTGTGGAATCTCATTTATAGTATTGTGGAACATTGGAATATCTATGTAATGGTTTATTGTGGTATTCGATAATTATATGGTAATGGTAACCATGAAAATAGATTCAAATATTTTGGAAAGTAGATGATATGCACATAATGAAGGGATAAGGAGAAAATTAAATTTTTGATATTATTCAAGAGCTCATGACAGATATAAGGACAGGGTTATATCATGGTTTTAGTATATAGAATTTTTGGCTTTTGGAAAGAGTTAACTTTTGACAGCATTCATGTTTTCACTAAGGATCAATGTGATACATGATTAAGGTATTCAAATTATTGGAATGTGACCAACAGGATATATAAGGGATAAATGATGGTATTCACGTGCTTTCTATATGACCTTTTATTAATTGTTCTCTTTATACAATGAGTTTGGAAAGAAGTATTTTGGATAATCCTAAAGATAGGAATGGATTATGTTAAAAATAAGTTAGTATTGTTTAAGGGTAGAAATGTTTTTTGATATTATTTATAGAATGTTATAATAGTATTGTTTATGAAAAGGGACAACCTGTAGAACGGGCGACAACCCGTCACATCAGACAGGGTTGTGGGAATGGAACCCAAAACCGAAGTGTGATGAGCCTTTATCGCCTACCAATGACCTAAAAGAAGTCCCTGGTTAGAAGAAACTAGTTTTATTTTATTAATAGGTATGCTAGCTGGAGTATAAGTCCATTTTTGGAACCATATACGATTAATCTCACCATAAGATGGACTTATGTATATAACTTTTGCTAATCCTATGTTTGAGACAGATGGAATGACCAATCATTCTATCGCATGACCTGATAAATCTTCATAAAAGACAAATTCAACTTCATTTTTTTAAGATATGAAGTGGAAATTGTTCATGGCACGAGAAACAGTAAGATTGTACCAAAATCAAGTAAGTATTTATTTTAATTCAAAAATTCTTCAACTTTAGGGAAATGATCTTGAAATCCAAAAATGTTGTCCTTGTGTCCTCATATCCGATGAATCAGATGGTACCTTAGATCATCACAAATTTATGGCTTTGTTATTGTAGGCTTCTTCATAGCCATTTCCTCTACCACTCTTCATCAGAACATGATGGTTAGATTTTTCTTCCATATCCATTTTTTCTCTTATGTTCTACTATTTGGAAACCCAGTTATTAGTTCATTTGGGTAACCATTACGCTTCATAATTCAGTTATTAATGTTATGTTTTGGTATTCCTTTTTACGATGTGGGTTTCTATGAAATAAACTTTCAATTAGTAAACCATTTATAACCCGGACGAATTTCGAGGGAAAAATTCATTTTAAGGTGGGTAGAATGTAACAACCCGAGATTTTATGAGAATTATTCATTTTAATTCCATTGATGTGTTGTTTTGTACACTACAAAAAAATTATCTTGCACTATACGCAACACCGTATTAGCTTTCAATATACGCAACACTATTCTTGGCTCGTGTTACACACAATTTCAAGTTCTTTTTGTGGAACTTATTTTACTCAACATTATGTATATATTTTGTTTAATGTATAAATGAAATATGATTTGATTATGTCATATGAAACACCAAATGTAGCTTTCACTACACGAATCCCTAACTTGGATTTCATTACACACAATCAAGACCTTCCTCGATAGTGTGTGTAGAATGGAATACTGAGTTTCACTAAACGATATATTATTATAATATTATAATGAACTAGCCATTATGAATAGTAATACCTACTTTTTGAAATTTTATAAATTTTATTTTTCAAAATGGACTTCATTTTCGGATTCGTAATAACAAAATTAGCCAAGGGTTAATTTTTGGAATTTTTCTAAAAACTTTCAATTTTTGATGAATAGTGAAAACACTGGGTTACTATTTAAAAACCAATTTTTTATATAAATAATTTTTTATATTATTTAAATTTATTTTAGGTCAAAATTGATACATAATACCTATAAATTTTCAATTTAATTCATTAGAGTCATTTTCTAATAATTTTAGACATATAAAAAGTTTATTGAACTTTTCACCGTCTTTTACCCACCTCATAGGAGAGTTTGAAAATTTACATAAAACTTAATATTACTGCTTCTGTGAGTGGAATTTCTAAATTCTGAGAGACATGGTTAATATTGTGTAGTAAAATGTGGTTCAATAAGATAAAAATATTTTTTTGGTGAATAGTAACTTTTTACTTTTATTTACCACGGTTAAAAGTAAATAGGGTAATTAAGGGTAAAAATGATATTATTATTCACCTAACACATATCCTAATTCTATTTGATAAGTTTAATTCGACCAAAAACCTCCTTAGAAATAAAATATTATCATTTAGGTCCACTTGGATTAGATTAGGACATTTATTATTATTTTATTTAAAGAATAATTAAAATAGTTAAAATCAATGTTTAATAACTAAAACATTTTTAATAAAGGGTTATTCTTAAGATAAATTCTACAATAAATATTCATTAGAAATTTAAAAATATTTCCTAAATAATTGTATTTTATTTATAATTTTTATACATTAAATAATTTAATATATTTATGACACAATGATGATGCAGTAGTTACCTTATTAATGAAATATTAACATAATTAATGTTATAAATACCCAAATAAATGTAATTTTAGACTTTTTAAGAATTAAACTAATTTTATAGGATAATATGAAATGTTATTATTGATTTAATAAACTTTTTCTTACTAATAATCTTGTTATAAATTTCAAAACAATTAAGTACCAGATAGTGTCAAAATTGACATAAAATAGTTTAAAAACAAATATTGTATTATTAATTGTTATTTTATTCCTAAAAATATAAAGTTCGGCCAAATGACTTAGATAAGGATATATATATTAATAATGAACCACTTGGGGTTCTTTTGGCTTGTTATAGTAAGTTTATTAACATTATATGGTAAGAAAACAAAAAGACACGGTAAAAGTAAAATTATTTAACATAGAGTTAGATCTAAATTATAGGGTTACAATAGTAACCTAAACATGTCTAAAACATATTTTTTGAAATTATTTCGATCCATACTCAACTTATATTCGAAATAAATCAATTTGGAGCTATTAAAAACTGAATATGACTTTATTATAAAATAATATTTTATGTTTTCCTAAGGTGCCCATCTCCTCCCTTATAAAAAGGGAACCCCTTCCCTCTTCTCTTCACACCCTTTTGAACCTTGAAGCTCAGCCAACCCCTGACCATTTCCCTTTTCATCCTACCTAGAAAAATTATAGGGGTTCTGGTCTCCTCAATAGACCAACCCTAGTGCCTTAAGAGGAGGTTAAGAAGAGGTGCGTCAAAGAAGATGTAATATCCTTTACCGATTCTTTCCAATTTATTTCTACTTATACTTATTCTTATTTATTTGTATAAACATAAATTAATAACCTTAGTATCACTCATATACTGATATGTTATTATAAATATGAATCAAACTAATTTCATCTTCTATCCATCCTACGGAAACGAAATCACCGCGCGTGCGTACGTACGGAATGCCGTCTCCACTCCGTGGTGTAATATGTTTTCCACCAAAACCTTACTTGGATGGGTATAATGGTGTAAATAAATAACTATATATGATTATTGTGAAGATATATTGATTCTGAAATATTATACATACACTTAAATACAATTCCACGATCATGGTAATGATATCATTGCTTGTGCGTACGTACGGACTACCGTCTCTACGAACGTGATGAGATTCATTTTCCATGATTAACCATTCAAGTATGATTATAAAGTATATATAATAAATAATAATGAACTATATTACATAATAATGATACAGGATTTATGTACATATAT
Source organism: Viscum album (assembly GCA_963277665.1). Lineage (NCBI taxonomy): Eukaryota > Viridiplantae > Streptophyta > Magnoliopsida > Santalales > Viscaceae > Viscum > Viscum album. The sequence continues at coordinate 1,931,807,551 of OY728123.1, forward strand.
GTTTCATTTACTTAATTCCATTTAATTCAATAAGGAAACGAAAACAGCGTTCATGCGTACGTACGGTCTACCGTCTCCATGAATGGTTTATTTCATTTCATTTATATATATATATTATATATATATACTGAATATATATATATATATGATATATAACTCATGATTTACATTCTGGAAGTAAGTATATCAAGATATAAGTTATAATAATCTCAAGAACAACAAGTCCAAACAAGTACGATAAATAAAACGATTTTACCCAAAACGCTGCTTTAACATGGAACTTACAAAAGAACGGGTAATAAAAAGTCATAAGTGAACCATATATGATATCATAACAATGAATATCCTTCTGTAATATGTCAATGATATTATTTAAATCATTATACAGGAGGTTCGGATACGTACAAAGGATATCATATATAAGGTAAGGGATAATTATTCCAATCTCATTCTTATCCGAGATTGTTTATTCGTAAGTATTTTCTAGGGTTATTGTTATCTTCCATGTCCATGTTTTCTAAAACTATTTTAATTTATGTTTAAATTCCCTTTTACCCTTTTTTACTTTACTACATGGTATGTAAGGAATATTTCATTTGTTTACCATACGAGGTACCTTTTGACTTTTCTGAAAAAAGTACGAGAAAAATGTTATTTTTAACTTATACGGAATGAACGAATTTTTACGATTTTATAATGCCTTATTTTCATGAAGCTTACTCTACAAGATTTCATGACTATTTTCAAAAAAATCATTTTCCTTTAAAATTGCCTGGCATTTTATGAAAATAAATTGATTTTGAAGAAGAAAGGATATTTTCTTCAAGAATTCATTTCAAGTGTTTTATCAAAACCATTTTCCATATAAGATGGCATTATTTCATATGTGTATGTTTCAAGTATAATTTCTCTCTGATTTACATGGATTCACTTTTCTTATAATGAAATGATATCCATTTTTTTGTCTGAATTATCTTATGATGGGATGATGTTTATGAAACCCATTTTATACTTTGGGTAATGATGAATGATTTATGTTCATGTTGTGGCACAAGTAAGAATGATTTCATTATTATATTGGTGGGACCTATATCTCCCTCAAATTCATTGGGTAATGATTTATATCTCATGAGATATACATGGATGGAATGGAAAGTTAATCCGGTTCAGTGATACAGGACGAGAACGTGGAATGAACTCGATTCATAAAGGGACTTTGTCCACTAAGATGGTCTTGGCAGCAATGCCTTGGCTAATATGGAAATCATAACATGTGCTTAATGGTTTCCACCATTACATGATTTATTCCCATGCTATTGTAAAATTATTGATGATCTATTGTGATCTATGCCTTACGTATTGCCATGTTTTATGTCATTTCTCAAGATTTTGTTGTTTAAACATTATGTTCATGTTTTTTTAAGGTCAAATGTATATGATTTGTTTTATTTTATCCATGATTACCCTTACTGAGCATTTGAGCTCAACCTTTATATATTTTCTTTTCCCCAGGATATAAAGAATCGTTTTAGGTAAGAAAAGAAGGGAAGATCATTATGGGAGATGTTGAAGATCTTTCACCAAGATTAGAAGATTGTTTTTCTATGTTTTCAGAGAAACTAAACTATTAAAGTCCTTGTGTGTTTGTTTTTAATATGTATTATGTATTCCGCAAAAGTAATGTAATGTCTATGTACGTCATTCTTTGGGTCTCTACACTAATCATTTTATCCCACCCCTTTCATTTGTTTTCCTTCCCCAGATTATTAAGAAGAGACCATTTATAGATTTTTCAAGGATGCAATTTATTAGCTTTTATTATGTACCATTTTGTTCCTTTCAAAATGAAACATGGGTTTTGTGTATGTATCTAGTTTAATCAACACTACTAAATTGATCAGTCCTTTAGGATTTGATTCCCTGAAATCATTCTAATATATTAAAATAACGTAATCGCTCCGTTCTTCTAGGGTTAGGGAGTTACATTTAGTTTTTTCAATATCATAAGTAAATTGTAATCTAAAAATACCACATGAAAATAGGGAATATGATCTCTATCCAAAATGACTATGTTGAGAGGAATATAAATATAGAAAGAAGCTAAAGGAATGGATAACCTATCTCTGGATATCCAAAAAGATAGAAATATCTTGAATCAATGTTCGGATGGAAGAATAGATTCTAATCATATCTTTAGGAAAAATGTGATCTTCAAGGGATGAAGTCCCCGATGAAGGATAAAGAGAGGGGAGATAATGAGTAATAAAATGGTTTCTTCCCCATTAAAACAGTCCATGAAATATATATGATGTTTAAATTATACATTTCATGTATTCCCTAGGTCGGGGTGCCTAGCTAGAATAATTCACAATGTTAATTTCAAAAACACATCATGAATTGAATACATGAAATTTATTTCCCTCACACCATGTTCTTTGGTTGTAGCTAGATACATACTACCTTCCATTAATCTTACTTGAAACAAAACAACCAACTAAAATGCATGGTTTCTAGGTCTAATCCAATATAAAACCTTAATAAGTGTTTAGAAAAAACATAATGGATTGATATGAAAAACCGGGTTTATACATGAAAAAATTGGTCATTATTAACATCCTTTTTTAATGAGATATAAATCCCTAACCAATGAATTTGAGGGAAATAAAGGACCCCCCAAAAATCCACTATAAAAATTTGTTCTATTTTAAAAAACCAATCATAAACATATCTTAATGAACCCATGGAATGAGAATGGGTTTCTTAAAACCTTCAAAAACATAACATAACTTGTACTTAAGTAATCATAGAATATAAAATAAATCATATTCAAAAATAAATCATATAATAATTAAATAAAAATGGTGATAAAAACATCACTTCATAAAACATAATCCTTAGAGGTTAAATATAAGTTAAAATAAAATTGTTTAAGAAAATATTTAAAACATTGAAGTATAAATTAATTTTAAAATATATTTAGTTAAGGGAAATAAAAGTCTTTTCAAAAACTTATTTTCAAATAAAATATATTTAAAATGAAATATTGTTTTAGAAAAATATGTGAAAATACATTGAAAAAAATTACATTAAAAAAAATTAGTAATGAATAATTGGATAAGGCATAAAGTTTTTAATAAAGAAATGTAAAAATACTATGAAGACATGAAATATTAAAAATAATCATTAATAATGGAAACATGAAGAAGTAATAGAGTCTTCCTAATGGTATGTTAAAATAAATGTAAAACGTATTTTTTAAAACAATATTTCATAATAGAAACATGATAAAATACAAAACGTTTATCATAATAAATATTTGAGTGAGGGAAAACATTTTTTATTTTAAAAATATGGAAAATCATTTTGAACATTCTGAAATTACCTCGTTGAGATCCTTAATTGTTAAATGACGGTGAAACATTTGTTATAAAATGAATAAATGGGAAATAGAAGTATAATTGTAGTCAAAAATGATTTTTGTTCCCACTTGGTAAATTAAAACATTGTGGGAAGTAAAATAACATATATGTAAGAAAACTCCATTAAAATAAATTGTAATTATTCAAAAAAATAAATTTTAATGAAAAATATAATCATAAAAGAAGAAGAATTTTTTTGGATCAATATTTACCTACAAAATGATGTTTAAATATATCAAAAAGTCATCATAGGTTATAATATATCAATATTGAATGATTATAGTCCAAGGAATGTTATTATGACCCAAGGAAAATATTTGAGTGACAAAAAACCCTTTCAACATTTGTAACTATGGAATCAAAACTCCATGAGAAAGTTAACATGAAAGTTAACATTTAATATCATGATATAAAAAATATAATGGGGTGGTAATTAATCCATAAAAAGGTAAACATGGTGCATACCATAAAAATGTCTCAGTGAATTAAAATTATGATGGATTCCTTTACAATTGTTTCCTATTTAGGTTATGGAACTGTAAACTACCTTAAAAATAATATAACAAACTATATATAATATTTAAAATCTTAATCAAAGATAAACCATTTTTTAATTCTTATTATAAATTTTTGTTATGATTGCGTTAAATAGTTATAGTGTGTTATGACTTTGGAGTGTTAATAACTTTAACTGCATTGCACATATTTTATAATGTTGATGTCATTAAACATCCATTAAAACCAATTTAAACATTATTATATCTTTTAATATAAATTAATATTAATATTATATTTATCTATAAATATCTAATATGATTAAATATGTATTTTAGTTATATGTTTGAAAATGGAATCGGTGTTGGCTTATGTCATTGAATTTTAGATAATGAAAATGATTCTTTAGTAATAGGTTAAAAAATTAATATAATAGTTCCATAACCATATTAAAATAATTGAAATATTATTATATTATAGTAAAATTAATTTTCATGATCCCATAGATATACATTATAGTGTTTCATAGAATCCTTCATGTAGGTGGTTAAACCGACCCAAATATGAACACACTTTAACATGATCAATTAGTATGGTTAAGGAGGATTTATTTTCAAACATAATATATTTAAAATAGAATTATAAGGAAATAATTTAATTTTTTTTAATTTTTAACTACATTATAGTATTATTTGATAAATAATGAACAAAAGAATAAATATAAAAATGGTTTCTTGTGGAGGAGGTAGTCTGCAGACACGCACAATTAATGTTCCTTTGTTTTTCTAAGTGGATTGAAATTAAAAAAATTAGGTTTGTCAAATTAATATAAAAACATATCAGTGTACTTATTATACATAATTAATAATATAATTATTGAGATAAGATATTAGGAAGAGTATGATTATGAAGAAAAACTTATGAAAAAGATTACACTTATGTTGGAGACCTGATTTTTTCCTTGGAAGTTACCTTAAAAATAAAGGGATTAGAGTAACAATAAATGACTAAGAGTTTATATTTTTTGGATATGGTGATAGTTTGATTAATATATTTTAGTTTTAAGGGTTAATTATATGGATATATGTGTATTTTAAAGGTCAGAATTAATCCCCTTTTATAAGAGAGAAAAAGGGACATTTTGGAAACACATTTTTTTATTTTAGTAATTACTTGACACTATCAATAGTTAAATGGATCTGAATTATATGAAAATATATTGAGGGATATTTTTATGTTTATAAAGTCTCAAAATGTGTTTTTCACCTATTTCATTCATGTTATCAGGTTTTTACTCTTGAATTTTTACAAATTTACTGTTTTACTTCTAAACTAGGTCACCAGTTATCAAGTAAGTAATTTTATGTTTTAGTAATCATATAACAGAACCATTATATCAAAATTTTGGGGTTAGGGAACTAAAATTTAAATAAATTTAATACAAATAAATTATTGAATATAATTAAATTATCTTTTTAATTAAAATAGATAATGTGTAGAAAAACACTTTTTGTATAAAAAAGACATTTTGATCATTATGGATTCTTAATCTTACATAATATTCAACACCAACAAATTTTTTATTATTATATTATTTAATATTTCTATAAATCAAATTTTATTAATTATTATAATTATTTCATATAAGGCCCCAGCCTTAAACCATACTTAATCTTGAGTTATTACAAGATTACACATTGAGGATCTTTTCGGGTTTAGAGTTTTAGAGAATTAGATCATAAAACATGCATTACATTCCACATATAAACAAAGTTGTTTCATAAAGATAGTATTCTTATTTCCCATCAATGGAAACATATTTAAAATAAAACATGGATTCATTCTTGACACTTCCTTGTCACTATCATCATATCATGTACCTTTCCCTTGACCTGTGAAAAACATTTCAAAAAAAACATGGGATGAGCATAAAATGCTCAGTAAGGGATATAAAAATATGGAAAGGAAACATGGGTACATATATACATAAGAATGAAATCATACTTTACCCATAAAACATAATCACTTTAACATACCTCATCAAATAATGAATAAATCATAGAAACCATAAGACATAAAGGTAACTTGAGGCATTCATAACATTCTTATGTAGGGAGTAACCCTCTTGGTTACGTTTGGAATACCCATCACAGTATATTCCCTAAATCTCTTCAAAGAAACCTTAAAGTTTTAGTCCTTCGCGTTAACCAATGCTTTGGAGAGCTATATCGGGCTCACCCGCCCTTATTCTATCACGGAACCACCCTTCTTCATAATAATTCCCAAGAACCTCAACATAATCGTATCACATAAAACATGCATAAAGGAAACATAACATTTCCACATTTCAATCACAAGATATCAATACAACAAATTGATATAAAAATATTATGAAAACCATTTTCAATACCAAAATAAAACAAAAGTAAAACATGGTATTTATTTTTCTTTTAAAAAAAGGTATGGCTTGTAGAGGAAGCCGAAACTCAAATAATGGTCATGGTGGTGGAGAAGTCGTTGTCGCCACATACGTACGACAAAAACATTCCCTTTTGTGATTTAGTAAACGCTTCGTATAAAAAAAGATTCTTTTTCAATAAACGTAATAGTCAAAGGGGTTTATACACCTTATAAAAGAAGGTTGTGTATAAAACAAATTATGCCTCAATGAAAGGAGATTGAGACGAAGTCCCATACCTCAGGTCCGACTTGACTCGATCATTGTTTAACGTACTGAATAATAAACATGAGTTAATTTATATTTGCTTAGGATCCTTTTTCAAGTTCATTATTCATTTTATATCACTTATTTCCATGTTATAAACATTATGTAACCATTTAAGTTAATAATGTTTGTTTTGTCGATATTTGGTTCTTAAGTTGAAAGTGGACTTCTTACAATTACATGTTGTTCGTGTAGTCAAAGGTTCTTTATATCCAGAATGAAATTCCTGATTTGGATATCATATATATCATATATATCCAAAATATACATGTATTTAGAATATTACATAATCATTTAGAGGCAAGAAATGAAATGCACCGTTCATAGAGACAGTAAGCAGTACGTACGCATGAATGCTACATTCATTTCTATTTCATATTTTATAGAATGGGATCATAATGATATAAAGGTATATTATAATTCTAGTATAATATCATATATAATATCATAACTCAATCCTTTATACGTCCCACATATGGTATTTAACGAATCAAATCACTTTGAGGGGAAGGTAGTCCGCACTTCCTTAAATGAAGATATCGCGTTTACCCAGAATGGAAACCATAAAGGTATGACCAAAATGAAAAATACATAATCTTAAGAAAAACATAAAAATATTATATATCATATATAAATATAGTGACATCTTAATGGCCACCTTTCAAGGTGTTAAAAGAGTGTTGAACAATCATCGTTTCGGGAGGCCTAAATTCAACATCCACGGAAACAGTATGTCCTTTAACCATTAGATGTAGGTGTGTGTAAGTGTAGTTCGAATCCTTCTTATAAAAACATCCTAGTATATTGAAGATACTAGAGTTTTTACAAAAGAAATGAATAAAAAGAGTTTAGAGGGTTGGAGAAGGAAAATAAAACAAAAGGACTCAAGTGAAGACATTACCTTAAAATCGGGTAACTCCCTTTGGTTTGAGTTCAAAGGATTCATTGGGAATAATTATGCCCAATGTGAGGATTCAATGAGTAATATAGGGATGTTTAGAGACAAAATGGGCTGGGGTTGGCCGAGACAAAGGCTTTGGGAGTGTGGGTAAGGATGTAGAGGTGGGGGCCTTTTATAAGAGGAGAGGAGGGGCACTCTTGTAAAGTTACAAAATGTTGCTTTATTTTCAAAAGAGTTTCGGATTTTAAAGGTCCCACATTGATGTATTTCTAGGATAAGGTTATGAAGGTTCTAAATCCACTCATCCAATAGGTTTTAGACATGTGTAAGCCTTAGATTTTACATTATCTTTCAATTTTATTTAAATCATTAAATAATGAGGTCATCGCTGCATCATCATGATGTCATAAATAATTTAAATTATTTAATGTCTAAAAATTATAAAAAAATTACAATGATCTATAAAATCTATTTATATTTCCAATGACTATTTATAGTCAAAAATATGACTTATATAACCCCATGTAAAAATTGTTTTAGTAAAACATTTCATGTTTGTGTCAGTTTTACTTTAACATTAAATAAAAAGTTATTTATGTCATTTTCCAACCAATGTGGTTCCATGGGGTCCCCATGTTGACCCATGGATTGTATTGGTCGGCCATGAAACATAAAATGAGGGTAGGACATGTGTCAAGCTCATCTCATATTATTAAAACATTATTTTTACCTTAAACTAAACTAATTACCTCTAATCGCGATTAAAAACTTAATAAGTTACTATTCACCAAAAAATTATTTTAATCTCATTGAAACAAATTTTACTTATTAATGACATACATGAATGTCAGATTTTTTAAATTCAAAACACAGAAGTGGTAATATTTCATTTAAATGAAAAATCAGTTTTTATAAGTACCACTTAGTGGTTTCACTATTCATCAAAAATTGAAGTTTTTCAGAAAAATACCAAAACTTCACTCTAAGCTATATTTGATATTCCGAATTCAAAAATTAAGTCCATTTTAAAAAATTCAAAACATATAAGCCACATTAATTAATTTAATAATTAATTCCCGATGTCAGAGCAAATAGAGTGTTTTTATGAAACAATAAGTATCAAAAGATTGACACAAGTTTAAGTCCGATTTCAAAGTGAAATTAATTCTAATGACCACCATTGGATTAAATGGTAAAAATATATTCATATTAAACTTTAATACCAATTAAAAAGATAATATAATCATATAAATCAAGTAGATTAAAAATCAGTTTTGATGTAAAATGCAGTATTTTGCACTATTCATTAAAAAAATGAACATTGTCAGAAAAATACCAAAAATTAATCCAATGTAAATTTAAATGTCCCAATCATAATAAATATGTTTATTTTGACAAATATAGATCATAAAATTGTCAAAAGTTTGATTTAAAAAGGGTTTTCCATCAAAAGGCTGTAAAACAATCTTTTATGAATATTAGTGTATTCCTTGCTTAAGATTGTATTTATTTTCTTTTTAAGCCTCTAAAACATTATCTTAATAAAAAATATATATTATTCATTAATTACTCGGGATGTTACAAAATCCCCCCCTTTAGAAAATTGCGTCCCCGCAATTTATTTACTTATCGAATAAATGGGGGTACTTATCCCTCATTGCATTTTCAGATTCCCATGTTGCCTCTTCAATCATGTGGTTTTTCCACAAAACCTTTACCTGATTAATCACCTTATTTCATAACACTTGCTCCCTATGGTCAAGAATCTGGACCGGTTGTTCCTCATAAGATAGGTTCTCTTCCAGCTGAACTACCTCTGGACTCAAAACATGAGATGGATCTGGCATGTACTTTCTCAGCATCGAAACATGAAACAAATTGTGTACCTGAGATAAACTCAGAGGTAAAGCCACCTGGTATGCAACTGATCCAACACTCTCCATAATTTCATATGGTCCAATGAACCTTGGACTCAGCTTTCCTTTCTTACCAAATCGAATCACACTTTTCCATGGCGATACTTTGAGAAAAACATGATCACCTACCTCAAAAGAGAGATCCATCCTCATGTTGTCTGCAAAACTCTTCTGCCTGCTCTGAGCTTTTCTCATATGTTTCTGTATCAGCTGAACTTATTCTGCCATCTCTTCTACCAATTCTGGTCCCATCAACTTCCTTTCACCCACTTCATCCCAGAAAGCTGGAGTTCGACACCGCTTCCCATATAATTCCTGAAATGGTGCCATTTGTATACTGGAATGAAAACTGTTATTATATGAAAATTCAACCAAAGAAAGATGTTGGTCCAAAATTCCCGGATAATCCATCGAACAAGCTCGTTGCATATCCTCCAAGGTCTGAATTGTTCGTTCCGACTGCCCATCTGATTGAGGATGAAAAGCTGTACTAAAATTTAATTCAGTACCCAACGACTTCTGAAGGCCTTTCCAAAATTTAGAAGTGAACCTGGGATCACGATCAGAAACAATGGAGAGAGGAACTCCATGTAACCTGACTATCTCTTTAAGATACAAACGAGAATGTTGATCTAGGGAAAAAGTATCTCCTATAGCAAGGAAATGAGCAGATTTAGCCAAGCGATCAACAATAACCCAGATTGCATTATTACCTAGAGATGTCTTCGGTAATCCCACAACAAAGTCCATGGATATATTCTCCCATTTACACTCCGTCACTGGTAAAGGCTGAAGAACCCCTTTCGGTAAATGCTGCTCTGCTTTAACCTGTTGACATGTCAAACACTTCACAGTAAAATCAGCAATATCTCTTTTCATTCCATCCCACCAGTAATACTCCCGCAAATCTCTGTACATCTTAGTACTGCCAGGATGAACTGAAAACGGAGAACTATGAGCTTCACATAACAACTCTCTCTTAAACTGTGAATCACAAGGCACACACAATCTCTTCCCAAATCTCAAAACACAATCATTATCAATGTTGAATTCAGGCAACTTACCTTTCTGAACCAGCTCTACCTTTTTCTGCAACTCATTGTCTTGCTTCTGTGCTTGCTTGATTCTATCTGATAGAGATGATCTCACTGATACCTGAAACAAAACAGAAGAACATCCTGCACCAACAACTTCTATGCCAAAGTTCATAAAATCTTTAAACAAAGGATCACGTTCCAAATGAAACATTGCTAATGAAGCATAAATTTTTCGACTTAAAGCATCAGCCACTTTATTTGCTTTTCCTGGATGGTAATGAATTGTACAATCATAATCCTTGATTAATTCTAGCCATCTCCTTTGTCTCATGTTCAACTCTTTCTGAGTGAATATATACTTTAAAATTTTGTGATCGGTATATATTTCACACTTTACTCCATACAAATGATGCCTCCAAATTTTTAAAGCAAAAACAACAGCAGCTAATTCCAAATCATGTGTAGGGTAATTTACCTCATGAGTTTTCAACTGTCGTGAAGCATAAGAAATTACTTGATCATTCTGCATTAGGACGCAACCAAGTCCTTTCAATGAAGCATCACTGTATATAACAAACTCACCATTTCTGGAAGGTAGTGCCAAAACTGGAGCATTCACCAATCTTCTTTTCAGTTCCTGAAAACAACCATCAAATTATTTTGTCCAGATAAACTTAACACCCTTCCGAGTTAGCTTAGTCATTGGACTAGATAACCGTGAAAACTTTCTAACAAACCTTCGGTAATAGCCTGCCAAACCAAGGAAACTACGAATCTCTGTTACATTTGTGGGTCTTGGCCATTCTTCAGCAACCTTTGTTTTTGCAGGATCAACAGTTATCCCATCTTTAGAAACAATATGACCAAGGAAATAAATTTGTTGCAAGCAAAACTCACACTTGCTGAATTTCCCATACAATTTCTTTTCTTTCAAGGTTTGAAAAATGACCCTTAAATGTCTTTCATGTTCTTCTTTACTTTTAAAAAACACCAAAATATCATCAATGAAAACCCCCACAAACTTATCCAAGAACTCATGGAAAATTATATTCATTAAGTCCATGAATACAGCAGGTGCATTGGTTATCCCAAAAGGCATTACTAAAAATTCATAATGGCCATATCTTGTATGAAACGCAGTCTTCGGAACATCTGCTTCCTTTACCTTCAGCTGATGGTACCCCGATCTCAGGTCAATCTTTGAAAAATACTAAGCTCCCTGGAGCTGATCAAACAAATCATCGATATGAGGAAAAGGATATTTGTTCATAACAGTGATATTATTCAAGGCTCTATAATCAATGCATAGTCTCACAGAACCATCTTTCTTTTTATCAAATAGAACAGGAGCACCCTATGGTGATGTGCTCGGTCGAATGAAACCTTTCTCTAATAAATCTTGCAATTTCTCCTTCAACTCTAAAAGTTAAATTTGATCCATTTAATAAGGGGGTTTTGAAATTGGCTTAGCATCAGGATCTAAGTCAACGGTAAACTCAACGTCCCGATCTGGTATTATTCCAGGAAACTCATCAGGAAAAACATCAGGATACTCATTTACCCCTGGGACATCATTAATCTGAACAGTTCCTTTATTTTCAATGATGTGTGCAAGGTAACATTCATTTCCATCGTTTACATGTTTTTTGGCTTCTTGATAAGTTATCAACAGTAAGGGTTCATTCTTGTACAGAAACTGAAAGTCTTTCTGAAAGGAAACTTCTTTAGATCTACAGTCAATCTTAGCGTGGTAAATAGAGAGCCAATCCATACCCAGGATAACATCAAACTCTACTAGAGGTAGAACAATAAGGTTTGAAAGTAGGTTCTTTCCACAGATAAGGATAGGAAGATTCTTATAAATTATTTTTGCCTCAACATTTCTCCCAGGTGTCTTTACCAAAAGTTCAGGAGTCATTTCTTGAGATGGTATTCCCATTTTACTAGAAAAGTTTTTAGAGATGAAAGAATGTGTAGACCTCGAATCAAACAACACACTAGCATAATCTGAAAAAAAACAAAGTACCTGATACAACTTCATTTGACGGCCCGACATCTGCTGAAGTAGTTGCAAAGGATTTCACCACCCCTTTCTGCTTGTAGTCTAACTGCTTCCCATCACTCAAGCTCTTTGTCAGACACTCGTTTTCATAGTGACCCATCTCATTGCACTTATAACATTTCACTAACTGTAAATAAAATTAGATCTTACCATCACCCTGATATTTTTCTGTGAAATCACGAGCCTTATGTCCCATCTTACCACATCAGTAGCACTTTCCAAAATTCAGAAGACATTCCCCAGCATGCCTTTTGCCACATTTATCACAAACTGGAATCTTAGATTTATTACCATTAGGCTTTTTTGAAGAATTCTTACCTTTCTCCTGCCACCTCGGTCTCTTCTTCTGTTGGCTGTTATAGAATACTTGGTCATCGGAAAACACCATTTCCACCTTCTCAGCACATCGAACAAGATTTTCATAACTTTTAAACTCACGAGAAGCTAATTCCCTTCGATATTTTGGCTTTAATCCCGAGTCAAAATGATTGATTTTACTATCAAGGTCTCAGATAAAATTTGGAGCATACCTTGCTAATCGAGTGAACCTTTCTTCATAGGTAGCCACTGAGTCTTCCTCTTACCTCAATTCCAAGAATTGTTTTTCCATCCTAAGTCGAACAACCTTATGAAAATACTTTTCAAGAAACATACCTTTGAATTCATCCCAGTCAAGAGAATCAATCTCATCAGCATCCCTGATATTTTTAACCATCGACCACCACTGATCTACTTCACCCTCCAAACGGTAAATAGAAAGACTAACCTTTTGATTGTCTGAACACCCCATGAAAACGAAAATCTTCTCTAGTTAATTAATCCACCCTTCAGCTAGCACATGGTTAGATGATCCTCTGAATGATGCGGGATGTTGCCTCATGAAATGTTCCACCACTGACATGTTCCTATGCGGTTGATCTGGATGATCTCGTGCATGGATACCACCACCATTTATCGCTTGAGTCAACTGCGCCATTACTGCAACAAACAGTTCAGTTCCAATTCTGACCATCTCAGGATGCTGATTCGGAATGTTATTTCCTTCTGTATGCCTTCCTAGCACTGCTTCCCTGTTTCCTCTGCAGAAAACCATTCTGAACAAACATGTCTTAGACGAAGCAACATGGTAATCTTCAAATACTATATCACTTCAATTTGACCACAAAAAATATATTTTTGGATAATCATTTAATAGAATTCTAACTCCTAAAGTTATCTAAAACGACCTCTGATACCAACTATAAGGCCCCAGCCTTAAACCTTACTTAATCTTGAGTTATTACAAGATTAAACATTGAGGATCTTTTCGGGTTTAGAGTTTTAGAGAATTATATCATAAAACTTTAATTACATTCCACATATAACCAAAGTGGTTTCATAAAGATAGTATTCTTCTTTCCAATCAATGGAAACATATTTAAAATAAAACATGGATTCATTCTTGACACTTCCTTGACACTATCATCATATCATGTACCTTTCCCTTGACCTGTGAAAAACATTTCAAAAAAAACTTGGGATGAGCATAAAAAGCTCAGTAAGGGATATAAAAATATGGAAAGGAAACATGGGTACATATATACATAAGAATGAAATCATACTTTACCAATAAAACATAAGCACTTTAACATACCTCATCAAAGAATGAATAAATCATAGAAACCATAAGACATAAAGGTAACTTGAGGCATTCATAACATTCTTACGTAGGGAGTAACCCTCTTGGTTACGTTTGGAAAACCCATCACAGTATATTCCCTAAATCTCTTCGGAGAAACCTTAACGTTTCACTCCTTCGCATTACCCAATGCATTGGAGAGCTATATCAGGCTCACCGGCCCTTAGTCTATCACAGAACCACCCGCCTTCATAATAATGCCCAAGAACCTCAACATAATCGTATCACATAAAAATGCATAAAGGAAACATAACATTTCCACCTTTCAATCACAAGATATCAATACAACACATTGATATAAAAATATTATGAAAAACATTTTCAATACCAATATAAAAGAATAGTAAAACATGGTATTTATTTTTCTATTAAAAAAAGGTATGGCTTGTAGAGGAAGCCGAAACTCAAATAATGGTCACGGTGGCGGAGAAGTCATTGTCGCCGCATACATACGACAAAAACATTCCCTTTTGTAATTTAGTAAATAATTCATATAAAAAAAGATTCCTTTTGAATAAACATAAAAGTAAAAGTGGTTTATACACCTTATAAAAGAACATTGTGTATAAAACAAAACATGCCTCAATGAAAGGAGATTGAGACGAAGTCCCATAACTCAGGTCCGACTTGACTCGATCGTTCTTTAACGTCTTGAATAATAAACTTGAGTTAATTTCTATTTTCTTAAGAAACTTTTTCAATTTCATTATTTATTTTATATCACTTATTTCCATGTTATAAACATTATGTAACCATTTAAGTTAATAATGTTTGTTTTTTCGATATTTGGTTCTTAAGTCGAAAGTGGACTTCTTACAATTACATGTTGTTCGTGTGGTCAAAGGTTCATTATATCTAGAATAAAATTCCTGATTTGGATATCATATATATCATATATATCCAGCATATACATATATTTAGAATATTACATAATCATTTAGAGGTAATAAATGAAATGCACCGCTCATGGAGACGGTAAGCCGTACGTACGCATGCACACTACTTTCATTTCTATTTCGTATTTTATAGAATGGAATCATAATGATATAAAGGTATATTATAATTACAGTGTAATATCATATATAATATCATAAATCCATCCTTTATATATCCCACATATGTTATTTAACGAATCAAATCACTTTGAGGGGGCGGCAGTCCGCACTTCCTTAAATGAAGATATCGCGTTTACCCATAATGGAAACCATAAATGTATTCCCAAAATGAAAAATACATAAGCTTTAGGAAAACATAAACATATTATATATCATATATAAATATAGTGACATCTTAATGGCCACCTTTGAATGTGTTAAAATAATGTTGAACAATCATCGTTTTGGGAGGCATAAATTCACCATCCACGGAAACAGTATGTCCTTTAACCATTAGATGTAGGTGTGTGTAAGTGTAGCTCGAATCCTTCTTATTACAAAATCCTAGTATATTTAATATACTGGTGTTGTTACAAAATAAATGAATAAAAAGAGTTTAGGGGGTTGGAGAAGAAAAATAAAACAAAAGGACTCAAGTGAAGACATTACCTTAAAATCGGGTAAATCCCTTTGGTTTGAGCTCAAAGGCTTCCTTGGGAAGTCTTCTGCCCAAATTGAGGCTTCAAGGAGTAATAGAGGGAAGTGTAGAGACAAAATGGGTAGGGGTTGGTCGAGCCAAAGGCTTTGGGAGTGTGGGTATGGAGGTAGAGGTGGCGGCCTTTTATAAGAGGAGAGGAGGGGTACTCTTGTAAAGTTAGAAAACGTTATTTTGAAAAGAGTTTCAGATTTTAAAGGTCCCACATTAATGTATTTCGAGTATAAGGTGATTAGGGTTCGATATACACTCATACAATAGGTTTTTGACATGTTTAGGTCTTAGATTTTACATTATCTTTCCATTTTATTTAAATCGTTAAATAATGAGGTCATCGCTGCATCATCATGATGTCATAAATAATTTAATTTATTTAATGTCTAAAAATTACAAAAAAATTACTATGATGTAGGAACTCTTTTTAGCTTTCCAATTACTATTTATAGTAAAAAATATGACTTGTATAACCCCATGTAAAATTTTTTTTAGTAAAACATTTTATGTTTGTGTCATTTTTACTTTAACATTAAATAAAAAGTTATTTTTGTCATTTCCCAACCAAATTGGCTCCATAGGGTCCCCAAGTTGACCCATGGATTGTCTTGGTCGGCCATGACACATCCAATTAGGGTAGGACATGTGTCAAGCTCATCTCATATTATTAAAACATTATTTTTACCTTAAACTACACTAATTACCTCTAATCGCGATTAAAAACTTAATAAGTTACTATTCACCAACAAATTATTTTAATCTCATTGAACCACATTTCACTTCTTAATGGAAACCATGTATGTCGGATTTTTGAAATTCAAAACACAGAAGTGGTAAAATTTCATTTAAACAAAAAATCAGTTTTTATAAGTACCACTTAGTGGTTTCACTATTCATCAAAAATTGAAGTTTTTTCAGAAAAATACCAAAACCTCACCCTAAGCTATATTTGATATTCCAAATTCCAAAATGAAGTCCATTTAACAAAATTCAAAACATATAAGTCACATTAATTAATTTAATAATTAATTCTCGCTGTCAGAGCAAATAGCGTGTTTTTATGAAACAATAAGTATCAAAAGATTGACACTAGTTTAATTCCGATTTCAAAGTGAAATTAATTCAAATGACCACCATTGGATTAAATCGTAAAAATATATTCAGATTACACTTTAATACCAATTCAAAAGATAATCTAATCATATAAAAAAAGTAGATTAAAAAGCAGTTTTGATGTACAATGCAGTATTTTTCACTATTCATTAAAAAATGAACATTGTCAGAAAAATACCAAAAATTTATCCAATGTAAATTTCAATGTCCCAATCATAATAAATATGTTTATTTTGACAAATATAGATTATAAAATTGTCAAAAGTTTGATTTAAAAAGGGTTTTCCATCAAAAGGCAGTAAAACAATCTTTTAAGAATATTAGTGTATTCCATGCTTAAGATTGTATTTATTTTCATTTTAAGCCTCTAAAATATTATCTTAATAAAAAAAAATTATTATTCATTACTTACTAGGGATGTTACATTTCAATTTAATTTATTAGCTAAAAATACATTGATATTAATAAAATAATAATTTTAAAACGATTGTTTCATCATTATCATCATTATTTTCATTAATACTAAGAATCTAATTTCATACCGAAAAAAGAAATTTCATATATTAAATAATATTAAAATTATTTTATCAAATATAATCATTATTTTTTTTAATTAACTATATATGTTTAAGATATTTTAATTTTTTCACAAGCGCATGTAATGTGCAGAACACTATTTTTTGGAAAAGTTTTATTTTTAAGAAAAATTATTTATAATTAGGAAAGTGTTAGAAATTAAATTAGTCCTAACAAATTTAAAATATTTATTATCATTAAAATAGAAAATAATTAATAATAAAATAAACAAATAACATCATTTCAGCACATTATGATTGATTAAACAAAATAGTCGAAAACACTTTTCATTGAAAACACTGCAAAAATGTTAAAATGATTACCATAGTTTTTTGAATTAAAAAAAATTAAAAAAATTTATTATGATTTATAATATATAATTAAATAGGAATTTTTCGTTCAAAAAACATAATTTGTATTAATATAATAAAATAATTTAAAAAAAGTGACGACATTAATAAAATCGGTATTTTGCTATTCACATGAAAAATTGTCAGTTTAAAAAAATTCCAAACATTACTCTTAAGATAATGTTACTATGAAAAATATAAAAGTTATATTAGTTATTTATAATTCACATCCTTAAATATATATTTTTTTAAATACATAAAGCTATGAAAAAAACATTTTTATAGAAAAATAACTTTAATTATAATAGTAAATTTTATTATAAATTACCAAATAATAAAGTGAATATATATCTTATTTTTATTATTTTGAAATAATCATAGTTTTTGAAAAAAATTATTATTTATAAAAAAAATTAATATAATAATGTGAATTTAGAAAAAAAATAATTTTCGAAGATTATATGCATAGAAACATTTTATTACACATTGATATAATCCTATTTTATTCTTACATAACACCTTATGACGTATCTATAATACCTATGCATCCGATTATATTTTTTTCTGTAGTTTTGGGTGGTGGTTCTACTAGCATTGACCTATTTCAATCTCTTTAAGCTTGAACTTCTCTCATATATAGTATTCCTAAAAATGTAATTGCTTGAGTTTAACTCGAGCATAGTAAAGTGGAACCCTAGTAAAGTTACCACCCTTCATTGTTTTAATTATTACGATTCGTGAGGAAGGGTTCTTCCTCTCGATTCCATTTTTCATGCTTTATTAATAGTTTGTTGTGATAGAATCACTTCAATTTATATAGGTTAATTTAATAGATATGTTATAACATCCATATCTAATAATGAAAATTTATCAATGTATTCAGTTTTTTTTCATGTGAAAAATACTATTAACAGAATATATATATAATTATAATATATAGTATAGTATTGGGATGTTTTAAGTTCATTATTTGTGATGAATATGTGGAGTTCCTATTATTTATAAAAAATCTTTTTTATTGATTCATTCTAGGATCCTAATCCATTAAACCTTATTGATGATGTTTTTTGAGAATAAGAGTAATCATACCTATGCATTATAAAGGTAACCCTCTTATATAACATGTTTATATTGTAAAATATATATTTATGGGATTCTTGAGGAACTATCTAGATAACTACCAGAGCATGAAGTTGAGTTTTATGTTGAACTCATCATGGATGTGAAAACTATATCAAAAACCCTATAGAGAATATCCATAATGAAGCTAGTGGAGATAATTAAACAATTGTCAGATTGGTGTGATAAGTGATTCATATGAACAAGTGATTCACCATAGGGATCCCTTATTCAATTTTCAAAAATGAGGATGGGAATATGAGGTTTTGGGTTGATTATATGGAAATAAATTCCTTTTACAAGAAGAAAAAATATCCTCTATCTTATATTGATCAATTGATTTATCAACATCCAGGAGATCAATATTTTTACAAGATTGGTCTTCACTTTAGGTTTCATAAATTGTGTGTAATTGTTTCGTAGTTACTTGAAATGTGTGTTCTAATTTTCATAATCACTGCTTCCAGGTAATTTGCATTGGATTTATTTATGGAACTAGAATCACTCAATAGTTCCTTATCTAAAAGAGATCTTATGTCCAAAGGTAGGCGTTCACATGTTTGAACTTTATGATACTCAAGAACATGCCTTGGTCGAGACAATGGGAGTTCGGACTCATCAGACCCTTTTGGGGGGAATTATTGTCTAATCTGGGACTTTGTTTATAAATTTATGATATTTTCATGAATCCTTATTAATTAACCAAGTATAACATTCGTTTACCTTGGAATTTGGAATCACTTATTAACATGTGAAAAATTTAGAATCATCAGTGTGTTTTCAAGGTTCCTCATTACTGGAGATATCTGTAGGTATTAGGGGTTCTCCATCAATGGTATCCTCTCATATACCATTTAAATATTCGTTTAATCATCGTTATAATGATAATAGCTTTCAATTCAATAAGTGGGGAACTCTAGAATTTACTATCATCTAGGGAGACAAATATTTGTTTGGATATTGGGACAATACCAATGAAATGGGCTACCTATGTATTCTTGTGAAAGGAATCAAAATCCTCATATTTCGGTGCCGCTTAATGAAACACATCATACCATTTATGGTCATGTGATAAGGACCTAGCCATACATTTTTATGTCATGTGGTATAGACATCTAAGCAAATGGTACTTGGTCAATGTTTTGTGTGGGACTTACCCCTATGCAGCCCAATGAACATGGAAAGTATACATGTTTCCTAGTAAGATTAGACCCTATTGGGAATATGGCCCAAGGAGAAGAGGGTTGATTTGATGTGTTGGGTTTGAACCTCAAGTATGCCTCCTACATATCCCATGCCGATGAGAACCAAAGCCCACGTAGTTCGACGAGTCTCATAGGAGAGTATAGTCTTTTGAGAGAAATGATTTTGGGCTTACTTCTTAAAAAGGATTCCTTGTTTATTTGGGTATTTAATTTGGGGATTATTCCTATGGAGGATACCATATATAAAGGAATTATGGTTGGATTCATGAAGAGAATATCTAGTGATCTCGGGCCCTGAGAAGGCTTCCTATATATCTCAATTATGATGTGAATCAGAGTTCTCGTAGTTTATTGAGGTGTGAAAATGTAGTGATCATGAAAAATATATAATCGAATGTGGGTTATGCTCGATGTGAGAAAAAATAGGATTTAAATGATCAAAAAAGGCACCCCCACTTTTCCTCATCCACTGGTGGAAGAGGGAGTGCCTACGATGGCCACGGTGGATGAGGTCGAGGCAACCTGTGAATAGGGTGAGGTGATGACCCTTCCCTCTATTCACTTTACATTGGACAGGGGTCCAATTGAAGGATGAAGGGATGCAGGTTTTGGGATTATACTAGGATGGATTCCATTTTAAAATTTATTGTGGCTTACTCCAAAGGAGGATTCCCATTTAAATTTTTTTGGGGCTTACTTTTATAGAGGATGCCCGTTTTAGATTGGTTGGGGCTTACTCCTAAGGGGGATACCCATTTTGAAATTGTTTGTGCCTTACTTTTAAGGAGGATTCCTATTTGAAATTGTTTTGGGCATGCTCCTATGGAGGATGCCCATTTAAGATTTAACCTAGAATATGAGTTAGGTGACGTGGTTCTAGGAGTTTCTTGATAAGTGTGTCGACTCATGGTACTTGAAGAATCTATATGGAGAGTCCAAACTTGTAACATGTGAAATGAACCAAGAGGAGTAAGTCAACTCAAGGAACTTCATCGAGCATGAAAGAGTGTCTCAAAGCATGGTATTCCAAGGATAGATGTTGGAACACATAAAAGAAGAAATGGAAAATGTCGTCGACCGGATTTAAGAAGTTTTTGGTGAAACACTCCATTTTCATGGGGGTTAGTGACAGAAGTGAAGGGACTGGCCTGACCAGCCGGGATCGCAGGATGTCAGTGATCCGAAGCGGGGGTGCGGAGGTACAACCCCTACTGTATGGACTAATAGGGCCACACAGGTTCTCCACTATGGTGCGTCATGCAGGTGCTTTGCGCAGGTGCGTCGCGCAGGTTCTCAATGCAGGTGCGTCGCACAGGTGCATCGCACAGGTGCGTCAAGCATCCCCATGTGTTCTAGACCTTGATGGGACTTGGAACCCTGTTTCCCAATTTAATTCTCCTTTCTCTCATGTTTTTAGATAGAAACCAGAGAAAATTTGGGGGATCTCAGTGAAATAGCTATGCAAAGGGAGATTTGGGGATTCTTCCAACTTTTTCCATCTTTGAAATGGGGAGCCTAAGGGTCCTATTTATAGGCATGTAGGGGACCACGTTGAAGGGAAGATGTCCACACTGGTCCTCCTTGTAGCTTTTCCATGTAAGGGTGTAGAAATTTTATTTCCGTGTAGTTACTCCATCTAGGTCCCCCACGTAGGTCCCTTTGTGAAATTTATCCATCTTTACATTACATAACTATTTGATGGGACCACACTATCCAATGATGGGTTTCACCTTATTCTTGTGATTTTACCACAACCACTTCTTATGTTCTTCATCTTTAACCCATGAATATATATATTCAACATTACCAAGATGTATTTAAGCATGAACAAACAACTATATTTATTGAGGATGACTGAATGAGCTATAAATCATTGTTTTGTGGATGGATCAAGGTACATTGTGGGATAAAAGTGATGGAATAATGTATTTACCCATGAGAGACAATAGGGGTGGGGGGATGAAGGTTCCCACATGTGATTCTGAAGCTCTGATTTCAAGCCAGAAAACTTATGTAATTGAGTACCAGAGGATTTAATATTTACCTTTAGAGGATTCAGTTGAGCAAAATGGTGGTACAAGTAGGATTAATTATGGATATGGTGTCTTTTTGAAAAATGAATTCACTATCCCTAAAAGTGGAGATTTCACCCTATGTATCCTAGAGGAACACCCACTCTGTAGTCAAGGATCTCATAGTGGCGAGGGTTTCGATCTATTTTAAGGATTATAAGCCACATGGGTGGGCCCACATGACATATTACCCTACCTTGGTATCCAATCAATGTTCTGAGAACACATTCCTAGGACCATGAGTGGTAAGACCCACAAATACCCTTAGGGACACACTGTGGGGAGCAATATGGATAGCTCATGCATGTGGCCATAAACATGTCTGGAACCCCTAGTGGCCAAGAACACCATTCCCCCTAGGGACACACTGTTTGGACCAACATGCATAACTAAATTGTGTGTCCAGATCGCACACCCATAACCATGAGTGAATGTACACACCATTTCCCCATATGGAAATTCCAATGGATCCACATAGAAGAAAAATTTATGTTTAGGAGTGTGAACTCATGGATGATTTGGATGGGCAACAAACCTTTTGACCCTTTTCACATGTTGTGTACTTTTCCCAAAGAAATTATTACTTTTTAACCTTTTATCCAAGACTTGAATTTTGGTATTCAAGTAGCCAATCCTGTATAGTTTTCGACATATGATGTAATGGTGGAATTGTTTTTGGAATTACATATATGATATGAGGTTTTAAAATCATAATATTTATTCTTATGATTCTTGGATGAATTCATTGATCAGGTTTGATCATAAGAGAGATGCAAGGGTATGTACTCTAAAATCATTCTGTAATGACCCGTACTTTTTAATAATATTTTTTTCCTAATTTTTTGTGATATTTTATTTTATAATCAACAAAACTATTTCCTATAATTAATTTAGTGAGTATAATTAAATGATACTGTTGGGTTTCGACGGTTATATTATTTTTGGTCAATATGACTGTTGGAAACTAAACACTTAACGATATAATTATTTTTTATAAATTCACATTATCTTTGTTAATTAACATGGAAAGAAGAGTCTATGACATCATCCAATAGACTACGGCCATATGAAGCCCATCTGTCAGAGCTTGGGAAGGAGATAACATCACTAGGATTTGTTCTGTACCAATCCCTAGCTGAACTTCAACATGTGATACTTGAACGGAATCGCCTAAGGGAGAAGTTCTAACTGATAGAAACTGCCACTCGTGCAATTTTGCCTGAGACACCCCAAGATTATATCACCATATCACACCTTACACTTAGGTCCTACGCAGGTGTTACAAGGGGCTATGTAACGAAGCCTTAGTTACTTTCTGTAATCCTTTTGTATAAATAATTTTTTTACTTCTTATTATGGTATAATTTTTGAATTTTAAATGTCCAGATAAATATAGTATAAATTTATAAAAGTTCCATATTATTGATGAATTTTGGAAAAAGGTGTATTTTTAAATATTTTGGTATTATTTAAATAATTAATAATGTGAATTGATTTTCAAAAAATTATCTTCTACAGTTGTGTTCAGTAAGAAATTTAGAGTCGAATAAGATAAAATTTGTTTTAGTTAATTGTAATGTATGACTAGTAACATACCCGTATGAGTAGTAATGAATAGTAAATCGACCAAATAAATAGAAACTTCACCCATGAATGTATAAATACATTTTAGACATCTTAAAAGTGAAAAAACGATCATTGTAAATGTTTTGGTATTTTTGTATGTCATAAATATTTTATTTACAATTTCATAATAAATTTAATAAGTTAAAATGGAAATTTATTTTTATAAAATGTAATCATATATTGTTAATTTGTTGTCTTATGGTTATATGATAATTTTATGGGACCTTGATTTCTTTTTAAAGGTGTTACAAAAGAAGTTAATGTTTTAAAGTTATATTTTTGAAAAAAATAAAGATATTTCTATAAAAATTAAATTAAAATTATTTATTTGTTTATAAAAAGGAGTTTATTTTTCAATTCAGAGCATCAATATTAGGTTAGAGTGATTTTTTTGGATATTTCTGAAATAGTTGATTATTCAGTGAATAGTAGAAATACAGTTTTGAGTTTCAGGTGTTTAATGACATCATTGATGATGTAATCATGATGTAATAAATATGGTAGACTCTTGAATAGTAAGATATGTTATGAATTGTCCCAAGTGGACAATACCATGGAAAATCCCGTGGTTTTTCAAATACCAACGATAAGGTGTCCCATGGAAATTAATTAAATATTCCCTCACTTTCCTATAAATACCAAGCCATTCCCTCTTTTATTTCATTACAAGATCCTCATAAATGAATTTATAGTGTTTTTACTTCCCAAGGAGTCCTCCCAATTTTCCCTCAAGCCCCCAAGGTCCCAACCTTCAAGGTTTCGAAGTTACTCTTTAAGGTAAGGGAACCTTTCACCCTCCTCTTGTTAGTTATGAATTCCTTTATATTATGTCTTCTAGTTTCCATATTATTATGTTGGGGTAGGATCTTATATATACTTATTACATTCCATTTCATTTAAAAATTATTATATACCCTCTCCACTCGCATATATTTATTTTATTAATTTTTAAGTGATGCTGTTAGGTAGCCGAATTTTCTTAAAAGAAATAGCATTTCCTCTTTTCTTTCATGTTTTCTTTTAATGTAGTATGTTATTCAAATATCCATACCATGATATTATTTCAATTGTTTTATTTCCCTATAATGTAAAATTATTAATTTATTGATGAAATACCTCTTTCCCCACTCTTTTTATTGTTTTCTAAATCCTTGTTATATAACCGTTAAGCTGTAGAAATTTCGTCTCAAAACTTATCTCTCTTTCTCTCAATAAATTCTCATATATTATTTACGTGAATAATGAGACCCATTTTGTCTCTTTTGGAGTTATAAAATAAATGAAAATTATATTCTTGATTCTAGAACCACCATACGTATAACCCTCACTTCCTTTCCATGGGTTCTAAATGATATATTGGTCTTATTTTTTAAGCACTTTAAAACGTCATGATTTTGAAGTGAAACCCATTTCTTTTACCCTGATTGGGTTATTTATGAAATTTATGATTATTATATATATATGATTCACATGAAAATAAATACATATTAAGGGTGTGCCCTAAGAGAGATACAATGCATTGGGTAAAGATTTTAATCTCTAGAGATGACAAGTTTTACGATACCTTGGTGAATAACCCTGGTAATTTTTATGACACCTTGGGGATGCACCTTTGTGATATTTTATCGAATGTATAAATAAAATGTTGTATACACATATTCAAGTTATGATTCACGTTATTGTTATTATGATATTCCTCTTTATCCCCATGTTCTTAATGACATCGCTCAAGATCACATGTAAACTGTTTCACTTTATTCCCTTACTGGGGCTTCTCCTCACCCTTTACTTTGATGTATATCTCTAGGTTATGAGATGCAGTAGTTGTACATAGCATGGAAATTTCCAGAAGAATTTCATGGAGATTTAAATGACTGTTTTATGTTTTCATGTATTATTCTCCTGATTTCCAAAACACTAAAATATAAAGATCCTCTGTTTGTAAAATGTAATGAAAAGTTATGTAATAAAAAGGCAGGATACCATAGTTGGTATCAAAGTATAGTTTAGTTATTTATGGAAATAAGGCTATGAAAAAATTAGGAATAACCATATAGAAATGTCTAAATATAATAATACTTCCTTGTATTTTGGTGAATATTGAGTAAGTAGTTTTTAAAGGAAATACATCTCTGTATGGATACGAGAAGGTAGAGGCGGCTCTGGCACAGATGTACCTAGGAGTGAAAAATCAGATAAGGTGATTAGTGATTGACCTGGGGTATCCTGATACATGGAAATGGGCCTTTATGCACTCTTGGTTACGACACTCCTGAGGGATATGTTTGGTTAATCATAATATTTTTATGAATCATTATGAAGGATTTATAGAAATATGTAATTGTTTAAAGCATAAATCTTTAATAAATTCAATCCATTATAGTTAAAAGATTCATAAATGAAATAATCGTCTCACTAAAGTTTTATTATTTTAGAAAATGGATGGAAATAGGAGGAACCATGAAAATCATGACTGTAATGGACCATGCGTTGACGACCCTCCGATGGAAACCAAAATGGAAACTTTCATGAGAATGATGAACTAACTTACTCATGTTATAGGAAATAACTTGAATCATGTTTAGAGACCAATCTCACTATGAAGGGAATGACATTATG
Organism: Viscum album; assembly: GCA_963277665.1. Taxonomy (NCBI): domain Eukaryota; kingdom Viridiplantae; phylum Streptophyta; class Magnoliopsida; order Santalales; family Viscaceae; genus Viscum; species Viscum album. Next base: position 1,931,834,048 of record OY728123.1, read on the forward strand.
TTGAGTTCTTTATGAATCAACGACCACCATCGTTCAGTGGATTGACTGACCCACTGATTGCTGGGTAGTGGATCATCTCAATCACGAAGATCTTTTTTGTGCTCCGCTGTTCAGAGCAAGAGAAGGTAACCCTAGCTATCTATCGCTTAGAAGGAGAATCTGATCATTGGTGGGAACTGATTAAAAACATGAGTAAAAGAGTGGAGGTTGAAGATATAGAGTGGGAAGAGTTCATAGGGATCTTCTTCAGTAAGTATTTTCCTCTTTTCACGAGAAAAGAATGGAGAAGAAATTTCTCAAGCTAAAGTAGAAGTAGAATGAATCTATGGGAAGATACGAGATGAAAATCACAAGGCTTTCACATTAAACCTCTTACTTTTTCATGGATCCAAATGGTCCGCCTAATAGATTCTTTGATGGGCTGAGACCTCATCTGCGGAAAAATCTAGCCAACCGAGACTATGATAGCTATCAGTAGATCGTGCGAAGTGCGATGAAAGTCGAGTTGGTGTTTGGAGAGATGCAGTGGTCTCATAAATCTATGGACAAGAAGAGATCGATGGAACCCAACATAGGGGGGGACCTTTGATCAAGGAAGAGGAGTAAAAAAAGTGAAACATCCCACGTGTAATAAATGTGGGAAGAATCATTCAGGGAACTACCTACTCGAGAGTGTGAAATGCTACAAGTGTGGAAGAGATTGCCATATTACGAGGAACCGTCATCATGAGGTGAAACCACATCTTACAAACACTAATGACAAAGGGAAGTTGGTGAAATCCCTACCTGATGTCTAGTGATTTAGGTGTGGACAACTTGGGCACTTTTCCAATCACTGTTCAAATCTGAGGGCAGTGGAGGGGAACCACCACCAGCCTTAGCAAAGGCCATGGTAGAAAGGTTGTGGTTTTGCTATCACGAAAACTTATATTGAAGCTCGGAATGATGTGGTGATAGGTACTCTTGTTGTTCTATAAATGCTAGAAAGTACTTTGTTTTATTCTAGTTATATGCATTCCTTTAGTTCCTCCTGGTTTTCAATGAATTTAGAGTCAACCCCCGATTTTCTAAAAGTAGGGATATCAGTCAAGACTCCTGGTGGGATTATTCAAGAATTGTTTGTTTTTAGATACTCTTGTATTTACTTTAGTGAGAAAAATATTATCTAAAATATAGTATTCATTCCAATGTAGGAATTCAACATTATACTAAGGATGGAATGGATCTCAAAGTATAATTCTAAGATCAAAGGCCGAAGAAAGGAAATCAAAGTAGTCTTGAATGGAAAATATACAATTATCTTCCAAGGAGAGATATCTAAGACTAATATTTGTCTAGAAGAACCTCTTATATTCTTTATTATGGAGTTGATCAGTGAAAACGAAGAAGGAAATGAGAGTTTGAGGATAGAAAATGTCCCTATCATCCTGGACTATGTTGATGTATTTCCTGAGGAGTTGCCCGCACCTCCCCTAGAAAGAGAGGAAGAGTTATCCATTGAACTCGTACCTGGATCTCATCCAATATCAAAGACCCCATATAGGATGTCAAATGTGGATCTGGAAGAGTAAAAGAAACAACTACAAGATCTTTTGTAGAAGGGTTTTATTAGACCAAGTGTGTCTCCATGGGGATCACCAATTCTATTTGTGAAGAAGATGATGGATCAATGTGGCTATGCATTGTTTATAGAGAACTGAACGGGATCACAGTAAAGAACTAATAACCTATTCTTATAATTTATTACTCATTTTACCAACATTTCGGGTCTCAATTATTCTCTATGATTGATCTTTATTCTGGTTATCATCAATTGAGGGGAAGAAAGAGGATATTCTGAAAATTTCAATTCAATCAAGTTATGGGAATTTTGAGTTTGTTGTTATGACCTTCAGACTGACTAATTCACCTGTTATTTTTATGGATTGTGGAATAGAGTCTTTAAGAACTACCTTGATGACATTGTGGTAGTTTTTATTAATGATATTCTCGATATATTCAAAAAGTCACGAGGAGGATGAGGATCATCTAAGGGTAATTTTGAAAACTCTACGAAAGGAAAGGCTTTTTGGGAGGTTTAGAAAATGTGAATTACAGTTTCAACAATTTTCTTTCGTCAGGAACATTATTATCAAGGAAGGAATCATAGATGACGCCACAATGACAACAGTTGTAGAGGAGTGGCCTCAAACTTCAACAATAATTGATAATTGTAGTTTCTTTGGACAAGCGGGATATTATAGGAGGTTTATGAAAAACTTTTCACGACTTTCTAATCCATTAACCATGTTAACTCGAAAAGGGGTCAGGTTAATCTTCACAAAGGAGTTTGAAAAATGTTTCCAAGAGCTGAAGAAGAGATTTATTACAGCACCCATGTAAACTTTTCCCTCATGTGGGGAAGCATTCATTATTTTTAGGGATGCTTATCAGAAAGGTCTTGGGTCTATCCTCATGGAAAATTACAAATTCATTGCTTATAAATCTCGATAATTGAAGAATCGTGAGCAGAACTATCCTATAAATGATCTCTAGCTAGTTGCTGTTATTTTTTCTCTGAAGATATGGTGGCCCTATCTTTGTTAGGATAAATGTGATATATACACAGACCATCAATGTTTGGAGTATATTTTCACACAAAATGAATTGAAAATGAGACAGAGGAGATGCTTGTAAATTCTCAAAGACTATGATTGTTCAATTCATTATCATCACAGAAAGGAAAACAAATTTGTTGATACATTAAGTAGAAAAGTACCATTTTTTCTTTACATGAAAAGGATTTAAAGAGATCCTTTGATCAATGACCTATTAAAACTGGACATGGTAATTTTAAGGGAAGGGACATCATCAACCCTAACCCAAATGATCTCTGAATCATCATTGCTAGAGAAGATCAAGAAATCTCTAAAAAAGATCCATTGTTACAGAATAAGTTTGAAGCTATGAAGGATGGGAAGTTTTTTGAGATCCATATTGATCAAGAAGGTGTAGTAAAATTGCATAGAATACTATGTGTTCCATAAATTCTAGAAATAAGGAAGGAGCTGATTGATTAATCTCATAAAACTACTTTCTCTATACATTCTAGAAGCACAAAAAAGTATAGGGACCATCGTGATCATTATTGGTGGGATAATATGAAATGAGAGATTGCTGACTACACTTCAATGTGCATGGTATGTCAGTAAGTCATGGCAGAGTGACAAATTCCTAAAGGGTTATTGTGACCACTACCCATACTAGGATGGAAGTGGGACAATATCACTAAGGACTTCATCACTGGTATCCTAATAAATTTCAAAGGAAATAACACGATATGGGTTATTATGGACCGTCTCACCAAGACTACCCATTTTATCTCTATTTGGGATGATTTTTCTCTTGATCAACTTGCTACGATTTACGTGAATGAAGTTGTAAGGATGCAAGGAGGTCCACTTTCTATCGTATCTGATCATGATCCAACGTTCACATCAAAATTATGGAGAAGTCTTCAACATGCCCTGAGCACTGAATTGAATTTCATTATGGCCTATCTCACCCAATGTGATGGCCAATCTGAAACGAGTATTCAAACAATCGAGGACATGTTGATAACTTTCTTAATAGAATTTAAAGGTGTATGTGATCAAAATCTCTCTTTAGTTTTGTTCTCTTACAACAATAACTTCCACTCGAGCATTCAAATGGCACCCTATGAAGCTCTATATAGTAATTGATGTAGAACACATACTTTTTGTCATGAAGCTAGTGAGATAATGCTTCTTGGGCATGATCTTGTGCAATAGATGACAGAAAAACTCCATGCCATCCAGCAACACATTAAGGCTGCTCAAATCCGAAAAAATATGTATGTTGAAAACCGTACAAGGGGCTTAGAGTCTGAAGTTGGTGATAAATCCATTCATCAAATTTCACCACGGAAGAGATTCATGAGGTTTGGGAAGAAAGGGTAGCACAATAGTAGGTACATTTCCCCTATGAAATCCTTGATCACGTGGGAGTAGTGGCATATTTTCTTACACTTCATCCAAATATATCACAAGTTAATTATGTATTTCACATATCTCTCTTAAGGAAGTAGATACCTAACCCTTCACATGTACTAAATCTAGAGGTGGTACAACTGGAACAAGACGTCTCTTATGAGGAGCATCCAGTGGAGATATTGGATTATAGAGACAAGGTCTACACAACAAGACTAATCGCTTTATTAATGTGTTGTTGAAGAACCAAAAATGTGAAGATGACACATTGGAACTAAAGGAGTCTATGAGATAAAATTACCAACAACTTTTTCATCAAAGGGTATGAGATAAAATTTTGGGGAAAGAATTTTGTATGGGGGAAGAATGTAATGACCCAAAATTTTAAAAAATATTTGTTCCCTAATTTTGTGTGTTATTTTATTTTATACAAAAAAACTATATACTTTAATTAATTAAGTGAATATAATTAAATGAGACTACTGGGTTTCGACTGTTATATGATCATTGGTCAATATGACCGTTGGAAACTAAACTCTTCATGTTACAATTATTGTTTATAAATTCAAATGATCTTGGTTAATTACTGCAAAAAAAGAGTCACTGGAATCATCCAATAGACTTGGGACATATGAATCCCATTTTTCAGATCTTGGTATGGAGGTAGCATCACTGGGATTTTCTCTGGATCAATCCCATTCCAAACTTCAACATGTGAATCTTGAACAAAATTGCCAAAGGGAAAAGTTAAAGATTATATAAATCATAACTCGGGAAATGTTGTTCCAGCCACCCCAAGATTTTATTACCATAGCACACCTTACACTTTGGTCTTATACAGGTGTTAAAAGGGTCTATGTAACGAAACCTCAGTTACATTCTGCAATCCTTTTGTATAAATAAATTTTTTTACTTTTTATTATGGTAAAATTTGTGAATTTAAAATTTCCAGATAAATATACGATGAATTTATAGATGATCCATATTATTGATGAATTTTGGAAAAAAGAGGTATTTTAAAATATTTTTTTATTCTTTAAATAATTAGTAATGTGATTTGATTTTCCAAAAATGGTCTTCCACAGTTGGGTTCAGTAAGAAATTTAGAGTCGAATAAGATCAACTTAATTTTTAGTGAATAGTAAATTATGAATAGTAACATACCCATATGATTAGTAATGAATATTATATCAACAAAAAAAGAAACTTCACCCATGAATGTATAAATACATTTTAGACATCTTAAGAGTGAAAAACATATCATAGTATTAGTTTTGGTATTTTTGTATGACCGAAATATTTTATTAAAAATTTTATAATTAATTTAATAATTTAAAATGGAAATGTATTTTCCAAAAATGTAATCATATATTGTTACTTTATTGTCTTATGGTTATACAATCATTTTATGGGACATTTATTACTTTCTTAAGGTGTTACAAAAGGATTTATATTTTGAAAGTTATATTTTTAGTATAAATAATGATTTCATTTAAAAATTAAATTAAAAATCTTTAGAAAATTATTTTCATAAAATAGATATCATTTTTTAATTCACATCATATATATTAGGTTAGAGTGAAATTTTGGGATTTTTTTGAAAGAGTTGATTTTTCATTGAATAGTAAAAACAGTTTTGAGTTTCACGTGTTTAATGACATCATTGATGATGTAATCACGATGTAATAAATATTGTAGAATTTTGAATAGTAATATATGTTATGAGGTGTCCCATGTGTCCAATATAATGGGAAAATACCATGGGAAATCCCATTGTTTTTCAAATACCACCAATGAGGCGTCCCTTGGAAATAAATTAAACATTCCCTCACTTTTCCTATAAATACCAAGCCATTCCCTCATTAATTTCATTTTAAAATCTTTATTAACTATGTTATTGTATTTTTTACATTCCAAGGATTCCTACCATGGTTTCCTCAATCCCCCCAAGGTCTCAAACATCAATCTTTCAAAGTTACTCTTCAAGGTAAGGGAAACTTTCACCCTCCTCTTTTAAGTAATGAATTCCTTTATGTTATGTCTTCTAGTTTCCATCTTATTACGTTGGGGTATGTTCTTATATATCCTAATTACTTTATATATCATTTCATAATTATGATATACCCTCTCCACTCTCATGAATTGATTTTCTGAATTTCTATGTGATGCCATTAGGCTGCCAAATTTTCGTAAAAGAAATCACATTTCTTCTTTTCTTTCATGTTTCTTTTTCATGTGGTATGTTATTAAAATATCCACAACATGATCTTGTTTCAATTTTATTAAGTCCCTATACTATAAAATTATTCATTTATGAATTGGATACCCTTTCACCCTCTCTTTGTATTGTTTTCTGAAACCATGTTATATAGTGGTTATGCTGTAGAAATTTCGTCTCAAAATTTCTCTCTCTTTATCTCAATAAATTCTCTTATATTATTTATGTCAATAACAAGACCTATGTAGTATCTTTTGGTGTTCATAAATAAAAAAAATTATTTTCTTTATTCTGGAATTTACATACATATAATCCTCATTACCTTTCTATGGGTTATAAATGACATAATGGTCTTATTTTTAAGCACTTTTAAAACGTCACGATTTTGAAGTGAAACCTATTTATTTTACTCTATTTGGATTATTTTTGAAATTTATTATTATTATCTATGTGGATCACATAAAAATAAATACATATTTAGGGTGGGACTTGATAGCGCTTCAATGCACTGGGTAAATAATTTAATCTCTTAAGATGACAAGTTTCACGATACATTGGTGAATAACCTTAGTAATTTTTATAACACCTTGGCGATGAACAATAATGATATGTTCAAGAAATTATAAATTAAATGTTTTAGACTCATATTAATTTTATGATTCATGTTATTATTATTATTATATTCCTCTTTATCCTTATGTTCTTATTTATATCGCTCAAGATCACATGTGAACTGTTTCACTTTCTTCCCTTACTTGGCCTTCCTCTCACACTTTTCTTTGATCTATGTCTACAGGTTATGATATGAAGAAGTTTTACATAGGATGAACTTTTCAAGAATCTTTTCAAGGGGATTTAAAAGTGTGTTTTATGTTTTCATTTATTGTGTTCCTGATTTCCAAGACACTAAACTTAAAGGATCCCATGTTTGTAAAATGTAATGAAAAGATATGTAATAAAATGGCGGGATGCCATACATTCTGGTGTGAGGGTCCCCCATACTATTTATAAATATATAAATTAGTACACCTCCAATTTTTAAAATTGAAAGTTTGTCCCCTATATATGGGGTGGTAATCCCCTATCATCGATATCTAGTGGGGATCGGGTCCTCCACTAACGATAATTCTCTCTTAGTTGTGGAGTTTATTATTGAAGAGAGGGACCTCCACTCTAATTTTGTGAGGTGAAAAAAAGTGTTTTCCATAAGATTTGGGACTTATTAGAGCTATTGAAAAACTCATCCTCTTATTTATTTGGATGTGGATATTGATAATTCTCTTTTTTTAGATGGTGGTTTTCAATATGTGAATATATGATATTTGGTTTTCATTACCTTATTTTCAATGGTTTGGGAGGAATTCTATTTTACTCTATTTATTCACACTTTGTTTTAATGTAATCCAACTGTGGGTTTTAGTATGATTATATCAAATATCAGGGTTTCTTTTCCTTATGCTTTGTATGTGTCACATTTTATACAGAGAGTAGGAAGACCATATTTTATATTAGTATACCCAATTTAATAAGGGCATAGTTAGACTTGGATTAATTGGGAACATTTGGTGGCCAAACATGGAGATCAAGAGCCATGGGCTTTTTTATTTCAAAATATGTTTTTCTAGTTTTTATTTTTAGGATATTATTTCTTATTGGACGTATATTTTTTCACTTTATATCTATTATATTATCATTTTGTACCTTGATTTTTTTTTATTGGATGTTAGATACATTGTTTACACCCCTTATATTCAATCTTTTATTTTTCTCTACATTGTTTCATGGTTCTAATTGTCTGCGTGTGTATAGGTAGTATAGGCTATGACCTCCCATTTTATTTATATTCCTAATAGGTGTTTTGTTCTACCCTAACACTATTAGAGGTTCTCTTGGTGTATCAACCTCATCTTACTACCTACTTAGGTGGGGTCCTAGTGGGCTAAGCTATGATATAGTGGCATCAAAGGTGATTTTTCTTCAGGTTGAATTTTTGAGTATGAAATATCTTGATGTTTGGTTTGGGAACTTAGGGAAATAGTTATAGAGTTTATCGAATTTAGATCTCAATCATGGGATATTAGTGATGGTGTGGCTGCCAATGTATCAATACACCAGGACTCTAATAATCTACTTTTGGACCCAACATGGTGAGGATCATTAGGGAGACAAATTGTATATGAATCATATTATATTGGTTATTTTAATTTCATGTACTTATTGAGTATTATCCCTATAAATTATCATCTAACTATGGCATGTGTTGTCAAATTTTAGGATGCCTCTATAATGAAAGACAACTAGCATACCAACACACGGTCATGATGACAACCTATTAAGAAATGAGTGCACAATTATGGGTCCCATTAATGAGTTTTTTCTTCTAGAAGATTGTAGATTAGTAATTCCACTAAATTAAAAAAATTGGAGCAACTTGCAGTGGACCATAAGTATTATCGATGACATTTTGTGTAGTGTATAATCTTGGAAAGTTAAGATGATGATGTGCATAGGATTAATTCATTTCAGGAGTTCTAGATAGAAATAACAATAATATTTAGTGGCGATCTAGACTATCAGGTAGTGTAATATTGGATCAAGGAGTGGTTTGAGTTTTTTTTATTTCTTGTTCCCCAACTGATCGTATGGTTGTTCTTATGACTATCCTTATTCATCGAGTAGTAGTATGCTAACTTGGTCTAATTACAGTATCCCATAATGGGGTTAAACTATTATGGTTATAATTTCAGGGGTTTTCCATTTTGTGTAATACAATTTGAGCTTTTACTAAGTATGAAATCAATATCTTCTTGAGATATAATTTGTATATATGTCAGTTACAATTTATACCTATAGTTTCATCAACATGACACACTATTATCTCGATATGGTTCTAGATGGATACTTCCAGGCATGAAATTTTGACTGGGTCATCCATTGATAAATTTATGCTAGCATGTTATTTTTGAGAATTAGTACTTATACTACAGTTCTTCAGCAAGATCTAGTAATAGATAACATTGTAGTAGAGTGGTTATAGGAATCATGAGCTGACAATGGACATCATGGTGTAGATTTATATGTGGTGGAAAGAAGATATCTATCGTAAAGATCTCAGTGTATGAGGAAAACTATTTCCCTAACATATACACATGGATATATAACATAAGGTTCACGCAGAAGGTCCAGTCATCCAAAAGAGGGGTGATTGCATACTTTAAATGGGATATGTTACATAGTTCATAATTATTGGACTCAAAGTACTGTAAATAGTGGTCAGGAAGCAGATTGACCACCGTAGTGGAGGAAACCTCATGAGTAAGGATATCCAATTAATTTTCAGGGAATCCCCTTAGGCTATAGGTAAATAAATACACAATAATATACTCATACCACCACCATTATGTGGATTATTTGAGTCTTACAGGGTTGGTGGTTAATAGCATGGCTAACTATATGGTTTGGAGGGATATGAACAAGATACTCATGATATGATTCTCAGTATGATATTTGTTTTCTATACTATAGATAAAACACCTGTGGAAATAGGTGTGAGTCATTATATTATTCTATATCCCTCTTGTGAGAGCTATATATTCTAAGGGGGTATTTGGTCCATTATTTAAGGCTAGATGTTACTATAAAAAGATAATAATATATATCAAAGATCTACTAGTAGTAAAAGTTGGTGCTCTGTGGAGAGTGTTTCTCTTAGGACCTATTGGTTATTTAATATGAAACCTTATGATGTCATCCTGGGTATGGGCTGGTTGACTACAATGTGTGAAAAGATAGAATTTCATCCCTTAAAAGTTATATTCCTTTGTATAGATAAGATGTGTTTATACTTCATGGGATACAACAATCTTATGGATGAAGGAGTTGGTTTAACTTGTAGGAAGACACAATATAAAACGCATCAGTCCGGGAGTTTATCCATTAGTATAGCAGGCTCTTCGTACATATGGATTCTAGTGACATTAGAGGATTATATAGGCATCCATCCTAAAGTTGTTCTGGGGATACATATGTTGAATGATAATTACTTCCTCATCAACTTGCAATATATGAATGAAATAATATCTTATATGAAATATTAGATATCACCCATTTACTTTCAAGAGAAGATGGTGTAGTTGGAGGACCATCAAGAGAAAGGTTTTATTAAACCAATATGTCCCCCTGGGTGGCTCTTGTGTTGTTCATGAAGAAGTAGAATATGAGTTTGAGGGTTTTCATAAAAAACAATAACCTTAATTAGGTGATGATTATGAAAAATTTTCCATTTTCAAACATTAAAAACCATTTTGGGAAGTTAAAAGGACATAGCTAGTTTTCAGATATTGTTCTCAGGTTCTACTACCATCAGTTGAAAGTTCATGATGAATATATTCCATAGATGGAAATTCAATATCGATAAGGTAACTATGAGATCCTAGTGATTCATTTATATAGGACTAATTACCCTCCTATGTTCATAGATATTCATAATTAGAAAATCCAACCATATATCAATCGGTTCTTAGTTTTATTTATTAATGAATTTTTTATTTACTTTTTTTCATAGAAGGGGAATGTAGAGGATTTTTGGATGGTCATGGACCGACACCGAAAGAACCAGTTATATGAAAATATTTTAATGTTTTAATTTTTGATATGATAGGTCTAATTTCTAGGGAATTTCATTTTAATGCACGGAGTAATTGTGGATCCAAAAATATTTATACAATGATTTCTTGGTAACCAACCAATAGTGTGTCAAAATTATAGAGTTTCCTCAGATTGATAGGGTATTATCAGACATCCAAGAGATAAGTTTCAATGATTAAAAACTCCCTTATTTCCTTGATCGGAAAAGGGATGTAATTTTCGTAGATTGAGATGTTCCAGAGATCCATTGAGGAGTTTAAGTCGTGGTTTCCAAGAGCTTATGTATTGATACTAGAAGAGGAGGGAATTGAGTTTCTGGTGTATTATGATTTATATAGATATGGGTCCAATATTTTGTTGATGTAGAAGTAGGTAGTGATTGGTTATGGGTTGAGGAAATTAATTCCACATGATAGTAAATACATGACCCATTACTTAGATTTGGAATTAATAGTCTTTTCTTGGAAAATATGGGAGCCTTATCATTTGAGAGAGCATTTCATATGTTTACAAAGACCACCAGGGTATAAATTAAATATTCACCCATGTATATCTTTACATAAAATAGAGTTGTTGGTTGGAGTTCCTATAGTATTACAAATTTTATATAGTTTATACTACAGGGAAGGGTAATAATGTGGTAGATTACTGATCGCACGATGATTCACTATTTCATTTTCACCCTTACACCACTATGCTAAACATATTTTATATTAAAAATTATAAAAATAATAACAAATTAAATTCCATATTTTAATCATTTATTTTGTGTTTATAGATGTTAAAATGGTAAATATTACTTGTTTTTATGATTCCATTGCAGGAGGATGTGATTTGGAGGCCCCTCAGTTGATCAAGAAGGAAAATTGGCTCAAACTGTATGGGTTCCATGAATACCTATCCACTATTGGGTATATTATGTAATATCAGTGCATCCAAATGAACTGATATTTTGCGTGATGGTCCAGAATAAAATTTTCAACAACTATTATTAAGGCACCCAAGACCCAATCATCCATTAAGTAACCCAATCGTAGTGAACTGTCCAGGATACCAAATATACACAGAGTCAAACGTTGTGTGGTATGTGCTGTCCAAATATCAAGTTGTAGGAATTGAAATAAAGCCAAAAATTTTATTGAGATATCTAATGATGTTGGAAAAAAACTTTTTAGTTTTTTCAAAATCTATTTAATACTTTCTAGAGGCCAAAAGCAATGGGACAAGCGGTTTTACACAATATGCATTCCCAAAACAACTTCCCATTTTTGATATAAAAGAGCACCATGGGTACCACATTCATGAGAGGTAAAACCAGGAGACATGGTCTAACATTTTGGAGTCCTAGAAGAGTCTTCTAGTCATACTATATGTTTTAGAGGTCCCTATCCTCATAGGGGGGTCAAGGATGAAGGAGTCCCACCCGGGCCTCCTCTTCCTCTCTATTGCGAGCTCAACGGTAGATGATCATTTTGAGGGAGCTTCACAAACATAGGAGGGGGTTATGGCACATGAAATTCTACTAGATTTCTTTAATTTTTGTGATAAATATTTCACTTATGTTTAAAATTGATGTTATTCTACTTAGGATACATTTATTTTGTTATAATTGATTGGAACACTTTTTATCTCAACACCGATTGGGTTGATATTTCTATTGGGAATCTTGTATTGTTCTGATTAGACAAGACAAGAGTCCTATTTATCTCAAACATAAATAATATTTCAGTATGATTTGGAATTATTTATAATCTATGTTTGATACCAAAATCTTTACAACATGATTTTTATGTCAAGGGGTTGTTCTTTGAGCATCATTTTAAGAGGCAAGAGGAAAGTTGAGATCTTGACAACTGTCAACCAAAGGATTCCATTAAACTATGTGTATTTTTCAAAATGATGAACTCAACACGATGTGAAGTGAACATGAAATTATCTCTTATCTAATTATTCTATAACACCACTTTTATTAATCAACTATTAAAATCTTTAATTAAGCTATTTTATTTTTAAAACTCTTTTCAAAACCATCCCCTCTTTTAGTAATATTTATTAAAAATAAACATTCAAAACCTATCAACGCTCCTTGAGAGATAAACTATGGTCTTCCCTAGACTATAAGTAAATCTTGAAATCATAATCAATTTTTCATTTCATGACAATATATTCAGATTTTGGCACCATTTCCAGGGGCACTTTAGTATTTAGTGATTTTTTATAAGCTTTTTGTAAATTTTGTGAGTGTTTATTTGTTTTCTCCTCTACCGTTTCAATACTTTTGTTTTCTAATATATTTATTGTATAGGTTTGGTTCATGATGTGTTCTAATCTAGGATATTTACAACCATTCTACCCAAACTAGAGAGGATCCAATGTCAATGACACCAAGACACATAAGACAATACTTTGAAGGAGGACACACAACACAGTAGAGATTTTCTTCATCTTTATTCCTGTTCTAGAACCAACATTAAAATTGAGATAAACTTGTATAACATCTCTGAAATTAATAGAACTCTAAAAGAAATAACCTCACTAGATGTTGAAATTCAACCCACATACATTCAAATGTAAGGTGAGGCGCCCAATTTTGAATTAAAATATAGTCTAATTAATTTTTTTCCTAGATTTCATGGACTCACATGAGAAGAACCAGATAAAAATTTAAAATAATTTCATAATATGTTTTCAAAATTAAAACCTTAAAATGTTGATGAGAAACAATTAAAACATAGATCATTTCCTTTTTCATTAGAAGACTCTTACATGGATTGTCTTAACTATGTTAATTGACCAATAAGAGGCCGGGAGGACATGAAACATATTTTTCTTGAAAAATATTTCCCAACCTCTTGAACTGCATCAATAAGGAAAGAGATTTGTGGGATAAGACAATATCAAGGGGAAACACTTCATGAATATTGGAAAACATTTAAAAGATTATGTTAATGTTTTCCACACCACCAAATAAGTGACCAAATTTTAATACAATATTTTTATGAAGGTTTAATCCCTATTGATAGAAACATGATTGATGCTGCTGTAGATTTTTCACTATTGAATAAAACCCCAGTCGTAACTAGGATCATAATTGAGAACATGGCACAGAACACTCAATAGTTCATTTCAAGGTCCAATGTACCCATTCAAGGTGTCCATGAGGTTCAAAGTACTAAATACGAGAAGAAGGTGGACACGAAGTTTAATGAGGTAAGAATCCTTCTTCGAAAACTCACTCTTTCCGGCGGAAAATCCTAATCTCCTTCTCCCATCCATTGTGGTATTTAATCTTCAAATACGCACTATTCTGACCAATTCCCCCAACATAGAGAAACTTCTAAAACTGGTGAGGTAATTTTCCTAGGATTTCCTTATATATAACCCTATAGGAAAGAACATTATTATACATCCAACCCTATGTGTAAATAAAACAATTATTCTCAGTAAGGGGGTATTAAAATCAACCTTAACAACAATGGAATCAACAAGTTCAGAGTAGTCATCCCCCACTACCACCACAAATGCCTATTCCACCCCAAAGGCCTTTCCAACATCCCCCTCAAAAAAAGGAGCCTATCCTTGAAGACATAATGAAACAAATGGATTCAAACAATATATAATTCCAAAAAAACACTCAAGTAGTAATACAGAACCTTAAAAACCAATTAGAAAAAATAGCTATCTCTGTGGGAGAAATCCTAAGTCATGGGTAAGGTAAACTACCCTCTCAACCAGCAGTTAACCCTACGAATAAGGGAAACGATAGATCCATTACCCATAAGAGTGGGACACAACTTAAAATCCAACTGATCCCTCCATTATAGTATTCCTCTCACGAGGAAAACACCATCCCAACTATTAAAATTAGTACAAATGTTGAAAATTATTGTCTTGAGAGAATTCCTTCTAAATGAAAAAGTGCGTCTATTGATGAGTCAACTATCCCATCCATTTATCTTCCATTTCCTCAAAGTTCCTCCCAACATAGGATACAAAAGGAAACTAAACTTGATAAGGAAAAATTGGAAATTTTAAAAAAATGTGCAGGTTAAAATTCCTTTGATGGATGCTATGAAGAAAATTCCATGATACACCATGTTTCTAAAGGATATGTTTACACACAGAAGGAGACTTCGAGGTGATGAGAAGGTAATATTGGAGGGAATGTCTCAAAATTGATAGAACCTTCACTTCAAACCAAATGTAATGATTATGGAACCTTCTTGATTCCCTTGACCATAGGGGAGTACTCCTTTTTCAATGCTAGTCCTGATTTGGGTGCATCTATAAATTTATTGTCTCACTCCATTTACTCTAAATTGCAGGTTGAGGAACTGAATCCCACTAGAATAGTCATTAAGTTATCAAATACGATTACAACACACCCTTATAGTGTGTTAGAGGATGTTCTTGTGAGGGTGAAAAATTTAATCTTTCCTACTGATTTTTATGTGCTAAAAATGGATGATGATAAGATAAATGTACGTTCTCCAATTATATTGGGTAGAGCCTTATTAAAAACTACCAAAACCATAATTATTGTTCACAATAGTACATTATCTATGATATTTGGTGGTGACATTGTCCACTTCAACATTGTTGATGCCATGAAGCACCCCAACGATGACCATTCCTCTTTCTTTCTCTATTAATTTAATTGATGTAATCCCATCCCTTGAAAGAAAATATTTTCTTTCCCCATCACCCTTTCAGATTTTTCCTTATTGATTGAATTTATAGGTAATTAATCATGCATATAATGTTGTACCGGTCTAGAAAAATGTCATACATGTTTATTAATTAATGATTTTTTGAACACAGTGGATCTAATAACCATCGATGATTCTTCTAAGCTTGTAAAAGCTTATTCTTCATCTAAGGACGATACCATTGAGCAGTTAGATGAGATTTGTGACCTCAAACATTCACACATAGTCCTATAAATAGAAAAACCCCTTCTATTTTAATAGAAACAACTGCTTCAAGATTTAAAATATTCATATCATGAGAATGGACACATGATACCCATCATCATTTCTAGTTCAATCCCTCTTGAGCCTGAATTGCAATCGCTTGAAATTTTGAGGGAGTAGTAATAGAAATTAGGATGGACACATGCAGCAATTCTTGGTATTAGGACATGAATTTTGACAAATCATATTTTGTTAAATGATGAGGCTAAACCACTGAGGCAGGCACACAATCAACCCAACCCAAACCTCTTAGAGGTAGTTAAAAAGGAAGTACCAAAATTATTGGCTAATGGTATTATTTACCCCATATCTAATAGCTAATTAGTCAGTCCTGTTCAATTAGTTCCTAAAAACACTGGTCTTACACTAATCAAAAATGATAATAATTAATTGGTTCTAACTCATGTACATAATAGTTGGCATGTCTGTATAAACTATTTCCGACTAAACCAAAACACTAGGAAGAACCATTTACCTTTTCCATTCATTGACCAAATGCTAGCGAGGCTATTGGGGAAGTCCCATTAATGTTTTCCTGATGGGTATTATAGATACTTTCAGATCCATATTTCCCCTAAGGATCAAGAAACGACAACCTTAACTTTCCCATTTGGCACATTTTCCTAGAGAAGGATACCATTTGTTATGTGTAATGGTCTATGTACTTTCCAACGATGAATGCTTAGTATTGTTTTGAATTAGCTATAGAATTTCATGGAATATTTCAGGGATTATTTCACTATTTATGGATCCTCTTTTGATGAATGTTTATGTAGTCTTGGTTCAGTCATACGTAGCTGCATTGAAAATAATGTAGTTTTAAATTATGATAAATTTTATTTCATGGTGATATAACATATTTTTTTTTCTACATGTCATTTATGGGGATGGTATCTATGTATATAAATCATAAGTAGATGTAATTTATTCCCTATCATTACCCAGAAATTTATAGGAAGTGAGGTCTTTCCTAGGTCATGTTGTATTTTACTATATTTTCAATCATGAATTTATTTAAATTACACCCCCTCACTTGGTTGAAACAAAAATAAAAGGAATTTGTTTTATAATTAATGTGAGGAAGATTTTAATATGTTAAAATGGATACTCACATCACCCATGGTAATCCAACCACATTGGGGGGATTTATAGTTTGAGCTCATGTGTGATGCCTCTATCTATGAAGTTGGGGTAGTCCTGTCACAAAGGGTCAACCAAGATCCACATGTCAAAGCATATGCCTCATGTAAATTGGACCCTACTCAAGAAAACCACACCACAACTAAAATAATTCCTTGCTATAGTGTTTTCTTTGGAACAATTTAGGTCATATCTTTTAGGGTCCAATGTCTTTGTATTTTCTGACCATGCAGCCCTCTGGTATCTCTTTAATAAATCGGAAGCCAAACCATGTCTCATTATCTGGATACTCCTCATTCACGAATTCAATCTAGAAATTTGATATTTAAAAGGATAAGATAATGTTGTGGATGACCATATCAGTTGGATCCTCCCATCCTCGAACATTGCCCCATCCCCCTGTATTCCAATTAAGGACATTTTTCATGATGATAAATTGTATCGAGTGAAAGATTTTATTCCTTCGTATGCCAAAATTGTATATTATTTCACAGAATCATTAATTCATACTAATTTCAACAACAAAAAAATCAGTTTTCTAAAATGTGTGTCCCATTGGTACATTTGGGATGACCCCTACCTCTGGTGCATATGTAGCAATCATGACCATAGGCGTTTTGTTCCCGATAGAGGTTTTCAGTCTGTCCTTAGATTCGGAAACACTCTTGCTTATGGGGGCCACATTGGTCCCCAAAAGGCTACTGGAAAGGTCCTTGATTTTGGTCTCTTTTGGCCAGTTCTTTTTTTGGATTCCCATTAGTTTTTGAAATTTTGTCCTCATTTTCAAAGAATGAGGAATGCCTCTCAAAAAAATGAAATACCGCACCAACCATTTCCCTTTCATGAAATTTTTCATTTTTGGGGCCTTGAATTCATGGGTCCATTTCCCAATTACATTCGAAACTTTTACATCCTTTTGGAAGTAGATTATGTGTAAAAATGGGTAGAGGCACAAGCTATAAGGCAAGATGATTCCAAAAATAGTTTTGAAATTTTTGATACCTCTGATCTTTTGTAGGTTTTGATTACCTAGGATCATCATTAGTGATAAGGGTTTTCATTTCTATAGCTCAACAATTTAATCACTTTTGTCTTGGTATGTGGTCGGTCATCGAGTGTCTACTATATATCACCCAGAAACCAATGGTCAACCCGTGGTGTCAAATATAGTGGTAAAAAAAATTCTTCATAAAACTGTTCAACTCAATGAAAATATTAGAGTCTTAAACTCGATGATTCATTATGGGATTATTGTACTATCTTTAAAACTCCCATTGGAATGTCTCATTTTAGAATTGTTTTTTGGAAAAAGTTTTCACATATTTATTGAGATTGAGCACTGGGCCTACTGGGCCATTAAACAATGAAATTATAACCTTTCTGGTTTAGGATCTCAAAGGAAGTTACAGATTCTGGAGTTAAAGGGAATGTGTAGAGATTCATAAGATAACTTCATGATTTATAATGTGTGAACTGAGGCCGCCCATGATTGTCTCATCCTTCATTGTTAGTTCCACATTGGGCAGAAGGTCTTACTTTACAATGAAAGGTTGAAGTTACATCTAGGTAAGCTTCATTCCCATTGGGTTGGACCAAACAATGATACTAATGTATCTCTATTTGGTGTTGTTCAGGTTAAAAATGAAGAAACTAATAAAACTTTCACTTTCAATGGGAAGCAGATAAAGAACTTCCACGAAGCCCTTCCGGAGCTCCCGATAGAGGAACTACAAGCTCAAGAAAAAAACATACCAATGATAGCCACCAGGTTTTATCCCTCCTTCCCACATTCTATTTGAGTATAGTGAGGACACAACACATTCTTGGTGGGGATGGGGGGTGGATACATTCCTGTGTTCATTAGGATTTTCATCTTCTTTCTTCATTCTTCTCTTTTTCAACTTATTTAGAGTATTTTTTATTCCCCCCTTATGGTTACCAAATCATGGAGATTACTGAAAAGGCATGTTGAAATATTTGGTTCAATGTAGATTTAACACTTGATGAAAACCTGAATCTATTATAGAATGAATGTTTGTATTAATTTATCATTAGTAAGTGATTTTTAGTGAATTAGTTTTATTTCAATGATATAAATGGTTGTATCTCTGTGAAACTATTTAGATTTTTGATGCCCATTGTGTGAGTAGTTTTTGGGAACACCATGTCACTAATATCTCCACACATTTCTGCACCAAACCACAATGTTTGAATATTTCATACCTAATAAAAGGTAAATATATGTTAGGTTAATATTTTTTAGATTAAAATGATTTTTCCATATGTTCATTCCTTATCCAATCTATTTCATTACTATACCATATTGACTTATGCATGTGTACCTAATATCCGACTGTTGTATTCCCATAAAAAATTAAAACCGAAATTGGGTTGTGTTTTTGGAAGGCCAAAAAACACTCTTCCTTAATCTTTTATCTTGTTATAACTTTTACAATTAGTGTTGTGAGAAGATCAAACAATGGTTGAGAGATGCGTGTGAGATTTGTGCCAAATGAATCTTTTGAAAAGAAAATATTAACAAATAAGGGGAGTGGTGAAATGTGAAACATATGGGGATATATAGGTCAGGAGATTTTGGTTCGACTTTTAGAAATGCTTAATTGAGTGGGTTTTGAATTATGATTGGAAAAGATGTATGATAGTTTTGGTGGAAAAAATCATTTATAATGAAAAATGATTAAATAACCTATATTTATTAGATATAAAGTGGAAATAATATCATGGAATGGTTTTAAAACATAGACCTGGAGAGTTAGTGGAATGGTTAAATTTTGAATTCCTTGCTCAATTTGGTATCAGGAGTCTCTTTGAATTTTACTTTGAAATGATTTACGAGACATCGTTTTCCATTTTCACTAGGAAGAACTCCTTGGTGTGGTTTGTGCATTGATTACATTACATTAATGAATTAAAATGTCATGAAATGTTAAGTCTACATGATTTTGGTAATAAATACATTCATTATTTCTGAATATTTAACTTTTCCAAAGAGTGAAAATGTTTAGGTGTGGGGGTGTGCTCGCACAATGATTTAATGGTTCATTTTCTCCCTTACACCACTATGCTAAACTTATTTTATATAAAAAATTATAAAAAAAATAACAAATTTAATTCCATGTTTGAATCATTTATTTTGTTTTTATCACTATTAAAAAGGTCAATGATACTTCTTTGGATGATTCCATTGTAGGAGGAGGTGATTTAGAGGCCCCAGAGATGATCCAAAAGGAAAATCATCCCAAACATCATGGTTTCCATGTACACTTGTACACTGTAGGGTATAATATGAATCCTCCATGAAATAAAATGGGCTGATATTTTGTGGGTTGGTCCACCATTCAACATTCTACAACTCTTATGAAGACACCCAAGCCCCAGTAGTCCATTAAAGAGCCCAACCGAAGTGATTTGTCTTAGCCAATGAATATGCATAGAGCCAAAATTTGTATGTTATTTGATTTACATATATCGAGTTTTAGGCATCCCAATGATGGAAACAAATATTCGGAGATAGAAAATAAATGGAAAAAAACTTATATAGTTTTTTCAAAAAGCTATTGAAGTCTTTATGGAGGCAAAAAACAATGGGACAAGTGGTTTTACACAATCTGTTTGCCCAAAACCACTTCCCATATTTACTTTAAAAGAGCACCATGAGTACCTCATTTTAGAGAGTTCAAACCAGGAGCCAAGATCTTCCATTTTAGAGTCCTATATGAGTCTCCTCATAATCCTAGAATTTATGGAGTCCCATATCCTCATAGGGTGATCAATGATGAATAAGGAGTTCAACCCAAGCCTCCTCCTCCTCTCGATGGTGAGCTAAATAGTGGACGATCATATCGAAGGAGATACAAAAACTTGGTATGGTGTTCTGGAACATGAACTTCTACTAGTATAATTTAATATGAGTGATAAATATTTCACTTAAGTTTAAATTTTATGTGATTATCCTATGAATATATTTCTTTTGTTATAATTAAGTGAACACTTTTTATCTCAACACCGATCGGGTTGAGATTTCAAGTGGGAATATTGTATTGTTCTTATTGGGAAAGATAAAATTCCAATTTGTCTAAAAAATACTTAAGATTTCAGTATGCTTTTCTAGAATTTTTTTTTCTATTTTTGATACCTAAAATGTGACAAAAATATATTTTTGTTAAAGGGTGGTTCTTTGAGTATCGTTTTAAGAGGAAAGGGGAAAGTTGAGATCTTGACAACCCTCAACCAAAGTATTTCATTAAACCGTTTGTATTTATTAGAATAATGATCTCAAAAAATTTGTAGTGAAATTTAAATGTTCTCTTTATCTTATAATTCTAAAACACCACATTTATTTATGAACTATTAAACACATTAATTAAGTCATTTTATTTTTAAAACTGTTTTCAAACCACCCCCTCTTTTAGTTATTTCTATTAAAAATACACACTCTAAACTTTTCAACGCTACATGAGAGATTACATAGCGTCTTCCCTATACTCTAAATCAATATTAAAATCATAATCAATTAGACGTGTCATGAAAGTGAATCCAATTACCTAACAATAAATCCAATTATTTCTTACAGGAGAATGCTTTATCAGAGTTGTATTTTTTGTATTTTAACTCGATGGTGGATAAGGGGTTCAAATTAACTACAATAAATGATTATAACTCTACATTTTGTTTATTTTATGAGAGATTATCAGTTGGGAAATTTCAACTGTGTGGTTTTCCATAACCATAAATCCTCAAGATATTCAGTAGATGTATTTTTTTGAAGGAGGGGAGAACGTGATCCTTTTCCAATGAGGGATGATAGTTCCATTAATGTTTCATGAGGATGAGTTTAGGGAGTATCATACCTATCCCTCGTATGTATATCTAAGTGTGTAAAATATGTATAAGGGCATTCAATGGAACATTTTTTTCTGGAATAAAGTGGGGAATTTCAGAGTTTCCTTCTCAATGCTTCATGTGTCAGTAGGTAAGGGTTGAAAAATAGGTTATATCTTGTTCATATCAACCTCTTTAGATCCCATAATGTATGTTTTATGGAATATCAATAGATTTTTTAGGTGGATTCCAAAGATAATGAGGGTACACAATTCTATCTAGGTGATTTTTGACCAACTTACCATATCGACACGTTTTATATACATTAGGGAGAATAGTTCAATTTTGGGATGAAGGTTAATGTTTGTTCATGAGATCATTAATCTTCCTATGGAACCCATAATAATGATCTATAATTTTAATTTTTAGTTCATTTAACAACTATGAATATGATTACAAGAGGATTTTGAGACCCAGTTATAGAACAAAACATATTTTCACCCCCATAATGAAGGGTTGGATGTGTGGAATATCATGGTTTTTGAGGAAATGATGAGATATGTGTGTTGGACTCCAACAATAGATAGTTGGATCAATTGTTTTTGGTGGTGTTTACTTACATTAATTATTATCACTCCACTATTGGGATGACACCTGTCGAGTACCCGTTTTGGAGATCCTGTAGGTCACCCATGTGCTAGATTGTCATTGGATAGGCATAGACTATTGTTCCATAGCTGGTATAGAGCGTGCTAGATATGGTTCAGATGATCCTTGAGAGTGTGAAGAAATTATTGAACAGATATAAATATTAATCAAATGGATGTCATATTCCCTTGTAGTTTGATTAGTGAGACAATTATTTCTTGAGTCTCCCTAGAATGAGGATTTTAGAGATTTGGTCGGGGAACCAAGCTATCCCCAAGGATCACAAGATCATTATAGATTATATGGATGGTTAGAGAGGATTATTTCCACATAGTCTTACCCTCATGCTTAGACTGAGTGAGTTACACCCTCCAAGTGTTACATATGAGGATATACATGCATAAAATATTACATGTTATTAAGTTGGGTTAGATGGAAATCGAGGATGATTCCAATTTCATATAGTACCCGACGGAGTTCAAGGATCAATAAGAGAACCTCTTGTATGGATGTAACTTCATTTGGTTCAAGTACTGTGGCAGTTTGGGGTCATGGAAAGAGATCATGGGAGTGTGGGAGCTAGATTATAGTTCAGCGGTCCTAAAATTTTGCATTTCTTGTTATTTTGGGGGTGAAAATCCATGAAGGAATGTATAATTTAATAACCCTAGTTTCTATAGTATGATTATAATGACTTGGATCTTAATGATATCGTTTAGAAATTATTTATAAAAATTACGAGATCAGCCACTAAGAAGGCATGTGATTCGGAGGCCCAATATTCCTGGAACGATTCATTGAAAAATTTGAGTTTATAATAGCTCCCACAAACATATTTCCTTAAGAGGAGTATATTTTAAGAGGGGTGCCCAAATCATAAATCAATGGGAACTATTGAGCTAAAAATGGTGGATTTACAATAGGTGTGGCCAAACTTTGTTCGGAACAAGTTATCTAAATAAAAAATCACCAAGGGCATAACCGTAAATAAAATAATTAAATAAAATAATTTTATTTTAAAATCCTAATAAATCATTAATGGCGACTCAGATTGGAAATCTTAGACCACCATTTATTTAAAAATGTGGCTTAACATTGGCCAGCGTAGGTCAGGTGTGAAAGATAGTTTTTGGATGTTTTAAAGTATATAATTAAATTATGAAATGTTTTATTTTAATGTTATGAAACAATTCATCGAAGCATTTTATATTATGTGAAACTTTGAGAAATGATCTATGGTTAGACTCATAACCCTGGAAGATTTGGAGATAACCCATAGAGTCAGAGCTCTCTCGAATGAATAAAGACAGACCAGAGATTGGATCATGGATTTTCACGTCAATAGAGTTGGAGGATTTCATCAATGAAAAAAACACAATAGTTCCTCACAAATGACTAACCCAAACATGAGGCAGGGTAGTTGTTTCTTTGTGATTTCCCCATTATTTATTTCTTCGACAAATATGGACTAATAGATAAATAGATTATCTCAAAGATCTATTGTATGTTGCGGGAGGTATTTGTTGTGGGTTTGTAGGATTTGGTTCAATCTGTTTTCAAACAAAAAACCCCAAGATCTTGATCTTATTCCAAGAATGCATGGATAATTATGTTAAACCATTGCGATGTGAATCTCTCCCTCCTTTATGCATGTTCTTCATAGTTGGAACCATGTGGTTCACGGTTCAATGTTGTCGGGTGGTTCTGAGCACAATCAACCCTTAAATTTGAGGAGAACCAATAGAAAAGGATGCATTAGGGTAGATTGGGTCACGAAGAACCTAGATTTATAATCGATCCAAAATTACAAGCATCATATACTCCCCGATTGTCGATGGAAGTGACCACCGGCGCAGGTCTAGTGCAGTGGTACAATAATGCTTGGTAGTAGTGCCAGAGAGGTGAGGTATCAGTAGCTAAAGTGACTTGTGGTGGAGGGAGAAGCAATGGATGGAGGTGGAGGAATGTAGTGAGGGTAGAGGGGCTAGAGCAAATCCATGGGGGCAACATTGGAGAATATGGGGGAATGTGATTTTGAGGCAGAAATTGTGTGGGACCAGCATGCCAGTGGGGTGTGGAGGACATGGATGGGACATGGGTGCCAGAGTGAAAGAGGTTTTTTCATGGGAGCCACTGTCTAGTGGGGTGTAAAATAGTGGGGAGAGCCTATGGAGCCAGGAAACACATAATTGGGTAAGAACACATGCATAAAACTAGACCGAATCGTGTGAATTCGAGCTACAACTAGGGAGTTGGGTCAGTCTAGTAAGCTAGTAGACCCAGCGGACCAGGACATGTCTTCCAAACTAGATCAGGTCAAGTCAGTAAGACTAGGTCGGGTTGGTGGGTAGGTCAGGATGGGTTCAACGGATCGGATCAGACCTGGACCGAACTCTAGTCAGACCTTTTTATGAAAAAACCATAACTTTCGAACCATATGTCCATTTGATGATCCCTTTTGCATCATTGGGACCCTTGAGACAAGACAATAACTTTTAGATACTCTAAATGATTGTTTATTGAAGAGTTCATATGAACTAATGGCTTAAAGATTATGTTATCCTAGATTTAGAATTCTATGTGGGGAATCCTATGGATGGCTATGACCTTGGTGATATGCATCTTATCGAGACTAGGTTTCTTATTGAGACTACATGTCTAATCAAGAATATGTGTCTTGCCGAGACTACACTTCCTATCAAGAATACATGTATTATCGAGACTATGTGTCCTTCCAAGACTACATGTCTTATATAGAAAATGTTTCTTATCACAACTACGTGTTTTATTTGTTACTTTTGATAATTTTTTATGTGTACAATAGATATATACCTAGGTGAGATGACTATATATATTCCTATGGTATATTCCTTGTGGTATATTCCTTGGGGTATTAATTTATGATTTACGTTTGTACCACAAATTATTGTTTTTCTCAACCCTTTATAGGCTTTTCCAACATGTGTTGTGTCTTGTACAGATGAGAAACATTTTTATGGAGTCTAGGGTAGACCAAGACTGAACAGAGCTTTGTGAGTTTAGGCAAGGTGATCCAATCGTATGGATTGAAGTTCTCCCAATACATTTTTTTACAGGTTGGACTCTTGTAGTTTACATTCTATTTCTTCTGGTGGGCGGGTACTATAGCCTTGTTTACCTTGTAGTTTTATACTAGAGTACTCTATTGTTGGTTTATTATTGGTATGCATTCTTGTTTACTTAATGTTATTACTTTTCAGAATTTTGGGCTTGGAGATGTGTGCATGTGTATATGTACTTAGGAAAATGACTTCTATTTGTGGGATATTCTTTCTTGGGGCCAGTCTCCATCCCCAGTACTATTAAAGGAGGGCTTGGGGTAGTCATAAAATGGGCCCCACTATGACCAGTTGTAATAGAGTGATATTAGTGGGGTCAGTTCTACTTATTGATCAGGAGTCTTTGAGGTTGGTATTATAAAATAGTGGTACATATTTTGAGTTTGTATTTTTTATCCAGGCATTCCAGTGTTGCTGCTGTGGTTGACATATCACTACACCCGGATTATGGAGACTTTCTTTTTGACTCTGTATATGGAAAAAATATTTATAAGAAAAATATTGTTACATTCACCATATAGGATTTGAGTGTGTTCTCATGTCCTTATTGAGTCATCTCACCAGGTATACTATATTGACTATAGTACACCTTGTTTTATTATAGGGTGTCTCCACATATATAGCCAACTAAGATTTCGTTGGGTGATCACGATGTTGATCCTCTTAGTGATGATACATAGGTAGAAGGATTTGGTCCCACAATAGAACCTCTAGGTGGTGAACCATCCATACCACCACCTGTATAGAATCTCATAGTACCCACAATAATAGCGATTGAGGAATTAATGGCGAGTGAACCTCATGAGTTTTCCTAGTAAAGACACCTCTTGTTCTGAGAAGAGCCCAACACATAGGTGGATGAGGGCTGGATTGAGGTGGCGATCCATGTTTTCTATCTAGTCATGACACAAACATATTAGATGGTGGTCATGGAAGTGATCATTCTATATGGATCAGTATGGAGAATGTGTGATGTAGTTACCTAATCATATAATGTTCTGACTCTTCTGTGGAAAGAGTTTTAGGGCCTTTTTGGATAGGAGTTATCACCTTATGGGCTCATTGATAGGCATATCCTAGAGCTTCTATAGCTCTAGAAGGATGTCATATTGGTATCTAAGTATTCATTGAGGCTTACCATTATTTCCAAGTACTTAATGAATATGATACATGATCAATACTGTAGGGATCAAAATTTTTAGCAAGGGCGGGATAGGGACATCAAATCATGTGTTACCCCATTGTGTATTCGTACCTATGTTGGGGTGATTAAGAGATCCATGGAGGTTTAGTGTTCCTTTGCAGGACAGATAGAACCAGTGGTAGTTATCAATGGGAATGAAAGTGTAGATACCTTAGGAGCATGTACATGACAAAAGTCATAGAGATCAATGAGATTCATGAACTTCAATAGTCAATCTGAGTGTGGATTGAGATAGTCAAGGTATAAACAATGTTACTCTTGCCACATTTGGGGACATAAAGAAAGAGATTGCACAATTTTTTGAATAGTTAGTTAATACATAGTTGAGGGACTACATATGAAAATACAATGATAGGTCCATGAAAATCCAGTAGGCTACAAACATGACATAGGAGCCTAGAGAGTAGAAAGTGGTGGTCCACATTTTGATATGTTACAACCAACAGGGCTAGGTGATCACAATAACATTAAGGAGCTAATGGAAATGGAAAAGGCTGACTACATACGATGGAGGCCTATGATATTAGGTATCCAGGGATGATACATGGTATGATCTGTATCTTTTCCACTTTATCTTACATTTTAATAGACAAACATAATGGTAATTATTTTCTTACCATAAATCTTGTTCGAGAATCACAGATTCCGATAGAACCATTGACTCGAACCTTACATTTAGATACTATTATGGGAGGGGATTGGATGATCAAACACTAGTTCTGATAGTGTGACCTTACTATTGGAGGTGATATTTTTATTTGGGATCTCTTGGTAGTGACATGGAGGCCTAAGGAAGTCATTCTCGGTATTGACTACTTATGCATACTCCATGCTCAGATTGACTATTTTAGTCATAGAGTGTGGTGTGTCCATTGTGATGGGATATGATTTTACTTTTTTAGCTAAAAAAACAGAAACAGTACAGGATGGACTCACACATAGGAGGGTGCATATGATCACTCATTAGTTGGCTAGCCTGATCGTTGGTGCAGTAGATGATATGAGTACTTTATTTCCTACAGTGGTGGAGGAGTGTGAGGAAATCTTTCCAGAAGATGTTACAGGTTTACCTCCCCATAAGGATATAGACTTATGGATTGATTTTTACCTTATGAATACACTAATATCTACACCTACATATCATATGGATCCCATTGAGCTTTGTGATTTGAAAGTAATTTTGGAGGACTTTCCAAGGAAGGGCTTTATGTGACCCATTATTTCACCCAGGGTTGCCCCAGTTTTGTTTTCTTGGAAGTTATACGGGAGATTGAGATTATGTATGGAATTCTATAACCTGAAATAGGATACTATGATGAATAAATTTCCACTATCATGAATTGATGACCTCTTCAATCAGCTGAAAAGAGTGATGTGGTTCTCGAAGATTGACCTTAGATCCATCTTTCACCAGCTTTGAGTATGACATGAGGATATACTGAAGATGACTTTTAACTGTTGATACATATTCTATGAGTACTTGGTGGTGACATTTACCATGATGAACACCCTATTAGTGTTCATGGGACTCACGAATAAGATCTTCTATCCTTACATAGACCTGTTTGTGGTGGTCTTCATTGATGACATCATAGTGTACTCAATGACCAAGGAGGATCACACAAGACACTTGAGGGTGGTCCTAGATAAACTAAGAGAGAACCAACATTTTGGTAATCTCTAAAAGTGTCAGTTATGGATTCAAGAGGACTATTTTCTAAGACATGACATTTCATAGGATTTAGTTGTATTGGATATAGTGAAGATTGAAGTCATACATTATTGGAAGCCACCCTAGAGTGTTACTAAGGTGCATAGTTTTCTTGGTTTGGTTGGATATTATAAGAGTTTTTTACCCTACATTCATAGAGTAGAAGCAACCTTGACATCTTTTAAATGAAAGGGGAAGAATTTTTGTGGATAAATATGATCCCGAATAATTTTTAGTAGTTTAGGTAGAGAGTGAAAAGTGCTCCCATCTTGAGATTTCTGGAGGAGGGTGTCCAGTATGTAGTATTTTGTGATGCATCCAGAATCCATCTTGGTTATTTCATTATGAAAGGGCTTTAAGTGATTGCCTATGGTTCATGAAGGTTGAGACCACGTGAACATAACTACATGACCCATGATCCAAAGTTGGCAGCGGTAGTCTTCGCATTGAATTGATGGATATACTACCTTATGGGCAAGTGGTTTATTGTCTACTCTGACCAAAAGAGTATGAAGTATACCTTCTCATAGAAGGATCTTAACATGAGATAGAGTCAATGGATAAAGTTTCATCAGGACTATGACTCTGAGATTTTCTATAATCATGGGAAGGGGAACATGGTGGAAGATACTCCCAGAAAAATATTGAGTTCACAGCTACTTAATCAAGCATCAGAGAAGTTGGCCTCGTTGCAGATATCCGTTGTGGATGGAGATGGAACAACATAACTCCAGTTGATGTTTGTCACCCCTCCACTATTATAGTGACTTAGGGAGGAATATATTTGAGATTCTGACTATGAGACTTTACATGCTCAGATGTGCAGAGGGAATTCCCTTCATAGAAATTTGAATGGTGTGAAGAACAATATTTTTTTTAAGGATACACAATAGTACTAGTGGAGTTACAACTGTAGTTTTTTATGGAGTTCTATACAAAACGTTTGGTGGTATTTCCAGGTTTGGAGAATATGTACTAGGACCTCCGGCATTATTTCGGGTGGCCAGGAATGAAGAAGGGAGTTTCAGAGTTTTTCCCTCGATGCCTCACATATCAGTAAGTGAATGCGGAGGACCAGGTTCTAGTAGGGTTGACTAAAAACCTAGAGGTTCTATAAAGGAACTGGGATGATATATTGATAGACCTCATGATAGACATGCCATGTATATCTAGGCGGCACGATACTATCTGGGTAATCATTGACCGACTAACCAAGCCAACCAACTTTCTAGCGATTCTGGAGTAGAGTTCAGTAGGGAGACTGGGATGAACCTACATGCAGAAGATAGTTTGAATCCATGGAGTTCCATTGATGATAATATCAGTCTGTGATGCTCAATTTACATCCTAGTATCATAAAGGATTTTAGGAGGTGTTTGGGACAAAGCTGTGTTGGAGCACTACATTTGACCCATAGATAGATAGCCATATTGAGTGGAAACTTTAGTTTATGGAGGACATACATTAGGTTTATATGTTAATTTTGTTTCCAGAGTTGTGTGGATCCTTTGGGGAGAACGATTCCATGAGTGCACATTTGGTTGAGCCTCAAAAATATCCAAGAGAGCACAGGGGTGTGGGAGACTCAGATTTATGCTTGGTAGAATTTTTTTTGGATTTGGGGGACATAAATACCTAGGGTGGGGAGAATTTAATGACTCATATTTTCTTGAATGTATTTTTAGAAATTATTTTGGAAACTTATAA
Source organism: Viscum album (assembly GCA_963277665.1). Taxonomy (NCBI): domain Eukaryota; kingdom Viridiplantae; phylum Streptophyta; class Magnoliopsida; order Santalales; family Viscaceae; genus Viscum; species Viscum album. The sequence goes on from OY728123.1 coordinate 1,931,864,225, forward strand.
GACTAGGCTCGGATATAGAGTTTGATTCCAAGGCCTAATGTGCTTTCCTCAATTCGTTGAGAAATGTTATGTTTTAAATAGAAATTGTGTGCCTCTTTCCTTAAAAAGTGGAATATAATTTAATTGGGTGCCTAGAAAAAAACCCTGAGGGAACTATTGATCTCAAAAAGGAAGATCTACCGTACGTGGGACCAAAATTTGGTCAGTGTGGGTCATCTGAAAAAATACCACAAGGAAATAAATGTAAATAAACTAGTTAAATAAAGTTATTTTATTTTAAAATCCTAATGACTCATGAACATGACTTGGATCGTAAAAACAAGACCACCATTGATTTCAAAATGTGGGGTCTTCCATAGGCTATACATAACATCCTCCAAAGTGGGTTAGATGTGAAATATAGATTTTATATGTTTTGAAAAATAAAATAAAATAAAGATTTATTTTAATTTAATGTTAAGTAGTGAAACATTTTATTTTAAGTGATCCTTTATGAAAGGATCCAGGGTTAGGCACATAACCCTAGAATATATGGATAGAATAGTTGGAGACCGAGGTCTCTCGAATGAATGATGATACATCGAGGATCAAATTGTGAATCGTCGCACCAATAGAGTTGGAGTATCTCATCAACGATGAAAACACAACCATTCCTCATCAAAAACTTATACAAAATCAAGGTAGGGTGGTTGTTTATTTTTAATTTCATAGTTATGTATTTCTATGTGGAACACAGAATGATATATGAATAGATTAGCCAGCAGATCGATCGTATGTTGCGATATGGATTTGTGGCGGGTTATTGGGAATCAATTTAATATTTTTTTAACCAAATCACATGGATCATTATCAATGAAAAAATTCATGGATAATGATGTTAAAACTTTGTTATGTCCATATACCCCTATATTAATCACATTCATCATATTTGGAACCCTGTGGTTCTGGCTCAATGTTTTTGGGAGGTTCAGAAAATGATCAGACACCCAGATTCATAGATAAAAGATAGGAGAGACCGCAAATGTGTAGATCAATTCATGAGGATCCTAGATCTATGATCGTGCCAAATATTCTAGGAACTAGAGGATACCTAGAGGTCTATGGAATGAACCACTAGTGCTGGTCCAGTGTGATGGTCTAGCGATGTAGGAGACCGGCCCTGACGATGCTACGTGGCGGTGGCTAGAGTGGCATGTGGTGGATGGAGTGGTGGGGAAAAAATGAGATGATCTATGGAGATTCCAGAGGAGTTGGAGCAGAGACACTAGTGGAAACCACAATGCACATGATATTTGGGGACGTGAAGGCGGAGACCGCGTGAGAGCCGTGGTTATGCGGGGTGCGGTGGGAATGGCTGGGATGCGAAGGACGGAGTAGAGCTAATGATCATGTGGGGACCCTTGGTGTAGCATAATGCAGAGGGAAATGAGGACTCAGAGGCTCACGGTCAGGGTGAACAACATGTTGCAGACCAGACCTGACCACATGCATGTCAGCCAGACCAAGGGAGTCTGGCTACTCTAGGGGATCCACAGGCTTGACCAGGCCACCTAGTGGGCTGTGGTCCACCAGACCTACTAGGACGAGATGAGTCTGTATAATGGGGTCGGTCTCTATTAGCAGACTAGGCCAGATCCATAACTGACCTCAGTTGGGTCTCTTTACGAACAAAACCATAACATTCAACCCATTAATATGTTTGACAAGACATTTGTGGTATTGGGACCCTTGTGATGAGATTATTATTTTTAGATACTCTAAATGTGTTTTTGAGGATGTTTTAATATGACATAATTTTTTGAGGTGTACGTTCTCCCAAAATGAGCATACTTTGAGTGAAATCTTATGGATGACTATGACCTTGATACTATATGTCTTATCGAGAGTATATGTATTATCGAGAGTATGGGTCATATTTAGAATATATTTATTATAGAGACTACATGTCATATCAAGACTACATGTCTTATCATGATTAGATATCTTATTGAGACTACATGTCTTATCAAGAATTTGTGTCTTATCAATATTTCATGTCTTATCGATACTACATGACTTATCAAGAATAAATGTCTTGTCAAGACTACAGGTCTGCTAATTCCTTATGAGAACTATAGTATTATTCCTTTGTGAGCATAATATATATATTATTATGGTATTTTCCTTGTGGTATATTCTTTTTGGTATTCCTTTTTGGTTTAGGTTTTCATACTGAGTATTATTTTACTCACCCTTGTATGGGATTTTCCAGTATGTGTCATGTCTTATGAAGACGATATCCTTTTGACGAAGTAAAGGGTAGAATAGGGCCGGATATTGCTTTGTGAGTTCATAGAGGCTGATGTGATCTTACAGATTAAAGAAGTCCCACTACCATTGTTTATAGGTTGGAATTTTTTAGTTTACAAACTCTTTCTATTGGTGGGCTTGTATTCTTTCCATGTTTAACTCCCAGTTTCTTACTATCATACTCTGTTGTTGGTATCTTATTTTTATGCATGCTTGGTTACATAGTGTTTTTTATTTACAGTATTTTGGTCTTGGATATGTGTGGGTGTGTACAGGTAGATAGGAAAATGAATTCTATTAGGGTTGTATGCCTACTCGGTGCCAGTCTCCATCCTATAGCCTATTGGTGGTGGGCATGGGGTAGTTTCGACACGAGCCCCGCGGGGATGGGTCATGAAATTTATCCTTTAAACATTTATATAGATATCTATGGATTTTTCATCAGAGTCTGATTTGTGTTTTGGGAGTCATAAGAACCCAAAATTAATATTATATATATAAGTACGCACACACATATTTTTAGAATAAATGGGTTTCCCTTTAATCAGGACCACGGATGGTAAATAAGAGATTTTTGTTCTTTGCAGAACAAAAATATTACATTAGGTGTGACATAATGTTGGTCAACATCAAGCATTCAATTGAAGGAGACCATTCGGGGAATGTTAAGTTCATGAAATGGTTTATTTATTTATTTTACATAAATGATCGTAACACAACCTCATCTATAATAATAATATTTTAGATTCAATATAGGTTTATCCACATAACCCTAAGAGATTATAGACGAGTAAGTGAGAGCTTCATTAGAATCTAAAACATAAGAATGTGGATCAACGAAAATGATTGATGATATTTAGGATATGTATGGAAACCAGAGTGGGATATTCATCTTCATTGCACGAAGAGACCTCATTCACCGATGATTGTTTTGTTATTAAGGTAATGATCATTATTTTATTGATTTACATATTCATTTTAATTTTTTAATCCTGTATTTTATATATTATTTTTATTTTTGGTTATGTTATTCAAACGAGTCTGATTTTAAATAGTGATCATGGACCTATTGTTTAATATCATTTATGAAATTGTTTTTCAATTACAGGATAATTTTATAGGATCACACAATCCAATGATGGTTTCACTTTGTTATTGTGTTGTTACCACCAACACTCTTCTATTTATTCATTGTCAACCCATGGTGTTAGCTATTCAACATTTTTATGAAAAATACATGTGTGTTTGAACCCCAAAATTGATGGAATATTCATGAACAACCTAATGATTAGTGTTTTGAGGATGAATATAGACATTTGTTGGATGTGTGTGATTTGTTAATGTATTGGGACCCCTTTATAATGATGTAATATGATGATGATTCTCTAAAAGAGATTTTAGCTCTGGTTTTCTGCCACTATAGGCCTGGAATCGATGATAATAGGCTTTTGACATTGCCTTTGGAAGATTTTGGTGGGAATAATAGGGGTAGAAGTTGTGAGAATGGGGTATTTTTCATCAGTGTAGAGGAAGTATTTTCTATCTACAGAACAATTACTACATTCCATATATCCTAGAGGAAAACACACCATTTATTCTAGGTTATCAAGATGTCTTCTATTTTGGCATTGGTTAAAGATGAAACATCAGGGGGATGAATCGACATGCCTTGTGACCCTACTCGGGTAACCAAGTCATGTGCTGAGAGTACATGACCAGGACCTTGTGGTGAAACCACCATATCCCTATAGTGAAAAATTGTGTGGAGATATATAGCTACTGGAGACGTGTTTTTTGAGAGCATGAACTTGTCCTGGGGTTTTTAAGCACACTATTTTCTACTAGGGACATTTCATGTGGAGCAATATGGCTAGTTGAGACATGTGGCTAGATCTGACACCCATGTACCTGGATGAATGTACACTCTATGTCTCCATATGTACATGCCATATGGATCCACATGGATAGATCTACCACATGAATGAGGGGAAAAAACCATATATTCAGGTGGTTTCACTCACTATGTGACCCTATGTACACAATATGTATGTTTCCCAAGGAACTTTTACCCTATGTATCACTTTTGTTAGAACTCAGATGTCGACGTATGAGTAGCCTATCATCTATAGTTTCCCATATAGGATGTGATGGTATCCTTTTCTGGCATCAAAGATACGACACAAGGTGTTACAAGAATGAATCTTTTTCAAATGGTGCTTTGCATTTTTCAATGATCAGATTTGATCATCAGAGAGATCTAGGGGTTGGTACTCCCATATGACTCTATGATGTGGGTATAACATACTCTTTAAAATGTTGTAGTTCGTACACCTAGATTTTTTTACCAAGGGTGAAAGTCCTATATATATTTGGTAGTACTCCCGCATTATCAATCTCTAGTAAGGAGTGATTCCTCCATTAGAGATAAATAGTACTCATCTATGGAGTGTAGTAGCGGGGAACAATCCCTCCACTTCAATCCTATATGGTTTTACATGTGATGGTAATCAAATATGGGATATATTAGAGTTTAAGGATGCTTAATCATCATTCTTAGCATGCTATAGAGATTGATACTTCTTCGTTTTTTCTAATGAGTTTTTTAGTTTGATCAAATATGATGGTGAGTTTTCTTTCCCCTCCATTATATGGATTACATTGACTACTAAGTTACTCTTTTACTTATCTATTATTTTTTGTGGAATACTACTGGGTATGTGTACATTGACCCATTCATTGGATCTAGACATACATGTCATCTTTTAGGTAGAGGAAAATAACAACGATGGTGATTTTGGTGGACCAAGTTTCAGTGAAACATAGTACTACATGGATGTGTTGTCCATGTTTAGTGGATTTACTTGGAGATCATATACTGGGAAATCTTCATGTTTAGTTTACCATTTTGTTCCATTTATTTGCATGTTGGAACCTCATTTCTGGTAGGGATTATAATTTTCCCATTTATCTCATATATATAATCAAGCTATACTTTGATGTATTTCATAGAGGATATTGTATGAATTTTTTAAACACTATAATTTTAGTAATTTATTTATGTTTTCATTATCTCATTGGGAAGTTTTTTTCATGGGTATCTATAATTTTGGATAAGGCCTACCATTTTCAAGATATTCCTACTCGATGCTTGTCACGAACCTCTCTCTATTCGATATGGGCTTAGTGTATCTCCCATGGAATATTACAATCTGTATTGGGGTCCTAGTCAGTTGGTTCATGACAATAATAGAAATCTACAAATAATTATTGAGACTCTTAGAGGAAAGGAGTTATATGGTAAATTTAGAAATTTTAACTTCTGGATTTTGGAATTTCAGTTTCTTATCAATATTATCACTAAGGATGGATTATGAGTTTATCCATAAAAACATGGCTAATGAATGAATTTCTTACACTAGAAAAAATTACTGAGGTACGCAGTTTCCTAGGATTAGAATGTCACTATAGGGGGTTTTTTTAAATTTTTTTCCATATTTTCAAAACTGTTAACATGGTTGACATGTAATGGTTTATGAAATCATAGATAGAGTAATTTAAATAATGTTTTAAAGAATTTAATAATAGGTTTATCAATTAAATACTTTATCCATTACCATCAGGAGGGGATGGATTTCTGATATATAAGGACTCATTAAAGAAATGTCTTGGATGTTACCTTATGAATAGTGATAATGTTATTGCCTATGCATTAATTATGTTATGGTTCCATGAACAGAACTATCCAACCTATGATATTGAGTTATCAAACGTAATTATTTACTAGCTAATATAGATGCAATATCTATATGGATTAAATTATGAGATATATATGTATCACAATAGTTTAAATTATATATGTTCATTGAAATCACAAAACATGATGAATGTGAGATGGCTAGAGATACTAAAGGATTTTGAATACTCAATACACTCCAAAAATGGGAAGGATAATAAAGAATCCTATGTGTTGACTATGAAATATCCTAGAGTTTTGACTAAGTAGTGTATTGGAAAGGATTATTTTTTCACTGACATAGTAACATTAAAGATGAGAATTATTAAGGAAGGGTAAATGTAACTCCATTTACAAATGATTTCCAATATTTATTTATTGGAAATAATAAAATGTTTTTATCTTTATAATACAAGTTTAAAAAATAAAATTCCATTTGTTAACAATGTGAAATAGGGAGATTTTGTTTATAAATATGGAGTGATGGAATTTGGAAGGTGGTTATGTGGTCTACTAATACCTGAGTTTAAGTGAGAATTATTAGATGAATCTCATAGATTGAATTTCCTTATATTTCATGGAAACAATAATATATATTGGGATTTGAAGGTACATTTTTGGTGGGTTAATACTTATTGGGGAATTGGAGACTATATATCAGGAATCTTGGTTTTTTAATAGGTAAAGGATAAGAGACAACATCCCAAAGGAGTCATGAAAGCTATTTTAATTCCCGTATGGAAGAGAGATGATATTAATTTGGACCTTTTCAATGGATTTAAAAATAATCCTAGAATGAACGAGACAATAATGAATGTGAAAAAAATTCAGATTCATATTAAGGATGATCAAATAATGAAAAAGATTTATACAGATAATCAAAGGATGGAACTATAATTTTATGTAGAAGATCATGTTTTCTTGAATGTATCTACGTGGAAGGGTGTTATAAGGTTTGGATATAAATAAAACTATGTTCCATATACAATAAGAATATTGAAATTATGGGAAAAATTAGAGTAATATATTACTATTTGGATATTTCATCTGTCATATCTAAAGTACATGATGTGTTCTATATATCTTTGTTAAACTATTACACTCCTTACCCAAAAAAATGTGCCCACAAGTAAGGAAATAAAATTGTAACCAATCTTATATTAATTTGAAGATCCAATCTAGATTCTAGACAATAGGGAACTCATGTTGCAGAATCGAATGACTTGACTGGTAGTGGTATATTGGATAAATCATATGATATTAGAGGCCACATTAGAATATGAAAATTTTATGAGGAGGAACTATAACCATATTTTTATGAGGTTAAATTTTAGAAATTTTTATTATTATTACTTTAAAGGATAGAAGAAGGTATCCCAATAATCAATTATAATAATTTTTCTTTCAAAATTGACAATATTAAAATGCACATAAATTTACTTAAAATTATGATTAAAACATCAATTATTAATTTTTATAAATTTATTTTTAGGAAATTAATATTATTTTTTAATTCTTTATGTTGAAATTTGATGATTTTAAATTTTGAGTTTTTTCATAAATAGTTGATTTTTTTGAATATTGAAAAATACAGATTTCAAAAAAATTGTAACCTTAAAAACATTATAATGATACAAAAATAATATTAAATTTCATCAATTATTTTATAGAGAATATATATATGTAACTTGTAATATAATTTATATAAAAAATAACTTGAACTTAGAAATACATTCTTAACATTTTATAAATCTATGTAATGTTTTAGTCTAAATAAAAATGAGTTTTAATTATTCTCTCATAATAACATATTTAAGTTTTTTCTTTTAGTTCTGGTATGATTATAAAGAAAAATATGTCTCCATTTTTTAAACACAATCATATTAATTATTTTGAGATAAACATTATTTGTTTTTTCCTTTAAAATCATTTTTAGTCTTAAAATAAACATTTTTCTAAAAATGGTATTGTTTTAGTTTACATAGTTATATAGTATTTATTTTATACTAATTATAAAAATTTAATATGTTTAAATGAATTATACATTTTAATAATCACTATTAATATTATTTAATATGGTTAACTTGATTTTTGGATATAATTAATAGTAAAAATAGTAAAAAAAATTGTACTGATTTGGGTTAAAATGGATTTTCTGAGGGTTAAAATAAGTGATATGGTTGTAAATGAAACATAGACACATCTAAAAAACTTTATTTATATCCACCCTAATTTTATAATATTATATGTTTTTAATTAATTTTCTAATTTCACAACAAAAAGACTTTGTATCATTATATCCTTTAAAGCAATTCAATGTGTGTCATTTTCCTCACTTATAAAAGGGAACCAATTTCCTTATCTTATCCGCATATATTGAGGCACTTATAAGGAAAAATAATTTAAAAAATACGTTCCCAAACATCCTTTACATGACATATATTATTTTTTATCATCAAATGGGATAACCTATATGGATTATGGTGTATGCCAAAGGGTGTGTTTAGGGGAATAGGAATAGCACTTAACCAAGTGTATTCATTTTATTTCCTCTTATACATTCTTAAAATATTATATAACCCTAATAGTATAATAAAATAAATATATTAGATATACATAAATATTATTATTATTTTCTAACAAGCCATATTAATCTTCTTTGCGTCCCATGGAAAAGGAAAAACTCGCTTTTGCATAAGTAGGATTTATCGTCTCTGCAAAACAATATAATTATTTTTTCATACCCACTTTACATGTATTGATAAAAAGATTAAACTAATGAATAAAAATTATATTAAGGAAATAATTATGATTATCTAAATATAATATATCATTTACATTCTTACACTTTTATTATTAAAAATGGATAGTGTTGCAAGTGCGTACATGTGGATTACCACCTTCAGGAAACAACTTTATTAATTTTCATGTATAAATTTAAAGGATAATTATAAATATAAAAATAATGGATATAAATAATATTTAAATCAATATTGAAATTTTATATATAAGGGAATCAGGATAATGAATCATGGACACAAAATATAAAACTGAAGCATACATGAAAGAAGAAATAGTAAACCCCTGAAAATGATAATTTTAATAAATAATTTTTAATAATAAGAGTTAATTTTTTTAATTGAATAGTATATGATATACTAAGTTTGTATATGGGTATTTTAAATAATTATAATAAATTTAATCATATTTTACAATATTTTTAAAGATCTTTAAATACAATTCGGGAATGCAGTAAGGGTTTATTTCATAATATCATCATTATTCAGGATTATTTTTATTATGTTTTCATTGGATGAATTAAATAACATTTCTCTACTAAACAACCTAAACTTTTCTATCATATGGTTATTAGTGTAATCAAAATGTTTTTAATTTTCCTCTATCTATGTACTCAAAATTTTAAAAGAATGTTTTTAGGGAAAATTGATTTTATTTTTATATTCATTCAAGAATATTTTTCTTACATGACCATTACTTATTCAAAATGTATCAAATTATGTTTTTAATGTTATAAAATGATAAATTAAAGTATTTTAAACTCATTTTTTGTTTTTTTAAAATTTTTTAAAAGGAGTCAATTTATCATTTTCCAAATGTGGTACTTTTTACTGTTGACATAATAATTGTTTTAAATTACAAAAAGTAAATTTATTTTAATAACATTGTGACCAATAATTTATTTTAATATTAATTTAAAATGTTTCATGGTTTATTTTAAAAATTAATTTTTCTAATATTTTGTAAATTTATATATTTAAATACGTGATTTCAAAATGAAAATGGTCTTTTCTTAATGAAATGTTTCAATTATATTTTAAAATAATTTTTATCTATTTCAGTATAATTTGATGAATATTTTTATTTACCGAGGGTATTCATTAAAGATACCATCAACCATATTTCTCTATAGGTCTTTTGATTATTTTGACATGGGTAATTTTTGAAATTCTATATGACAATTCTTACAATAAAAACAATCATTTATTAATAAGGAAGGTTTATTAAATTGGATTGTTTCTTCATATGATGAATTCATTAGACATATTAACTTATGTGTAGAGACCATTATTACATTGAATCACGATGCATCAATTGGTCTCATGAGACAAAATAAGATGGGTATTTGGAAAAGGCCTTACCCATTTACGTAATATGTCTTATAATAGGGCCTAAAGGTCAATTTTATGATATATGAGATTATGCATTACAAAACTATGAAATTAGTTATCGATTTCAATGTGATTACTTGACCAATTATTTTATCCATTTTTATGTTTAAAGATCATGTGACTATTTATATGTAATTATTATATCATCATTTATTCCAATGATTTTATTCATGGATTATTTTTTACAATGATAACTTCTACTGAATTTATTCCCTTGTAGAGCATCTGAGCTGACCCTTTTATTTTTTCCTTTCCTAATGATACGAGGAAGTTTACACTTATTGATATAAAAGGGTATAATAGATTCTATAATAGTGTTCTCAAATAAAATACTGTGATTTGTTATATGTTTTCAAGTTTAATTTTGTATTAAATAATGTATCTAGTTTTATAAGACTATTGAAGTATTTGATCCCTTAGGATATGATCACTTATATTTAGTGATAATGTAATAAAGTAACCACTAGCTCTGAACTACTAGGTTTTGGATTTTTTCAATTTGAAAAAAAGAAAATAAACTATAATTATACTAAAATTTGATCAAAGAAGGTGTTGATACCAACCAACTTTTAGATCCCTATAACATGATATGAATATATTTTATAGGGTTTTAATATCCCTCTTAGACTAACAATGTGTCTATGGAGAATATTTTGTTCTATATTTTTACATTGTATTCAATTCCAATCGAATAATTATTCAAAACATAGAGGAAAACCTCAAATTCCAATATAAACAAAGAATGCGATACTTTGTGTGATATATTTCGACTTCCTTGATGTATATCCTGGAAAGATGATCAAGAGTGAAGTTTAATCTAATAGAAATAAAATATTCCAATTTTGTAAGGTGATAAACTCCACCCAAATGGAATTATTCCAATTAGATGTTTTAGGGAGTTTGATGATGAAATCCCTGGAAATGTTTTCCCACCTCTATCCTTGTATAATTATAATTGTAACATCCCATTAGAATTTGTTTCTCTATTCCACAACATGCTGACATACTATACATCAATATATATACTCTATAATATCAATTTCTACATTATCTCACAAGAAATACTATTTTATATCCTTATAAATAATCATTATTATAAGATAAATAATGAATGATGAACTATGGAATTTATCCATTTTCCAGTTCTTCATGTTTAGTATTTAAAAGGCACACACTAGGTTTGAGAACCTAATATTTTCTTCATAATAATGGTTGAATTAAGGGACATTTTTCACTATATTCTATAGTTCCAAATCCTTTTTATAAACCTATTTAATCATCACATGGATATATTATTGAACATTTATATGAGAAAGATATGATTTGTAGCCTTTCCTCATGATTTCATGATTAGTATTCTAAAAATACATAATTATTAGATATCATTGGATCCGTATCAAGGATAACCTGACATGGTCTTACATACTAAATACACTAGCCACCATGTTCTTCTTCCTAGGGTGGTATTTTACTAATAAATTATAATCTCTAATCAACTACCATTATATAATTTTGTGTATATTAAATTATATCTTTTTGAATATAATCTTTAGGATTTTATGATTTTTATATATGTCACACATTTCACCATGAAGATAATTCCTCTATATTTTCAATGAAAAAAGTATCACTTACATAATTGAATCATGGGTTGGATAATTTTCTCTTGAGTTATGCGTTGATAGAAGGGATAAAATATCGGTATATCATTCTATATAACATTACATTCTATCAGATTCATTGATATATTGCTATTGAGGAAAAATCCTTCTCTACTACAGTGTAGTGTGTATATTGGAACTTTGGAAAACCTTATTTTAGCTCCTTGAAAATTTCCTAACTTTCATCAATCCATATGAACATGGATACCTTCTATGTAAATTAGGTTAATAGATTATATATCTATTAGGAATAAATTATAAGTAATTGATAGTATTCATCCAACCCAACAAAAACTACTAATTTTGGTTACAATGGTTTGTCTAGAGAATTTCTTAATAACTTCTTTCATTAAAGGGTCTACTAATGTACACCTTCTTGATATTATATTAACTAAGAATTAAATCATCTATACAAGTTGGGAGCGATGAGATATCTCTCTCCCGACTCTTCCCTCTCCCTCTACACCATGCCCAAGGTTTCCTTCTGAAAACCTACAATGCGGGTTTGGAGGCATATCTGAGTGATTCCCCTTCCTACCCTTCCTCTATTCCCTTATTTTACCCATATTCTCTTTCTTCCTTCTCTATTTGTAGGCTGGTCGTTAGTGTCTTTGTCAGATTGCTTGGCCACTCCCCTGCTCTGACCTCTGGCTCCCTTGCGGCTTTCTAGGTTGGATCTGAAGTGGGGGTTTTAAGAGTTTTTTTGATCCCATGGTTCGGTGGATATCGATTCTCAAGGCACTCTGATTTCGTTCTTTCTTTGTTTCTTGTTTTCTACCCTATCACCATGGTGTCATTTGGGTTCCTCGTCTTCTTCATTCGCTGCTCTGGCCTCATGTCTATCTGCACATCTCTGAGGCGGATCGACTATGGGGTGACAATGAGGTTTTGGGATTTCGGTTCGGAGGCTGTCAGAGATCTAGATGCATGTCCTTCGTCGATGGTGAGTCTATGTTTCTTTTTTTCAAGGTGTTCAGTGATGTTTTTTGTGTTTCTTTATTATTTCATCGGTGAGGTGGGGATTTTCTAGTCAGTCCCTCTAGTTCTGGTGTGGCAATTTCATCATCTATTCGGTTCCTTCTTTGGCTTTTTTGTTTGGATGGTCCATGTTACTGTTTGCGGTCCAGATTTGACATTCTATGGAGGATTTAGCGTGACAAAGATTTAGTGACAAGGAAATTGATCATAACCAGCACCCAAGGTTTGTTTGAGGTTTGCTTCAGTTTTTTGTGAAGGTGTTCATCTTGAATGGTGGGGATCTTGTATAGAGAATTCGATGGTGTGGTAATGCATCTCCAAAAAACCATTTTGGAATTCATCTCTAGTGGTGTTAGAGTGATGACGGTGATATGTGTTAATCATGAAGGTTGCGACATGAGTTTCTCAAACATGCTGATCAACATCTCCTTAGGTTTCTATTTGGATTTAGTGGTTTGAATTCCAATTTTTGTATCCCACCTATTTTACTATTTCCAAATGTATTGGTTATGTGTTGATTTTTGAATTTTTGTTTGGGGAAGGTTTTCATAGTTTGAATTTTGAGTGTTTTGTGTTTGTGCGGTTCCCACTAACCCAAAAAGTGTTTTATCTTGAAAATGAAAAAAGAGGATTTGGTAATTGAAACCATTTATACCAAAAATTCACACATGTTAAATTTGGCATAAAACATACTATTCTATAGGGACATCAACAATGTATTTAAATAATATAACTTATATTTCTTACTCTCTGAATATATAATAATATCATCTATAAAAACTCTAAAAACTGATCATGGTAATCAAAAAATACTTTATTCATTAGATCCTAAAATATAGGAGGGGAACTGGTAAGTCCAAATTGAATTATTATAAATTCCTAATAACCATAACTCACATGGAAGGTTTTCTATGTTATACTCTCCATTTTGATCCTCAATTGAATTTATTTAGAGTGAATTTATATATTTTAAAAGAATTGATTTCCATGAAGATGGCCAAAGAATTCCTCAACACTAGGTAAATGTTACTTGTTTTTTATTGTGATCTCGTTATGATTTTGACAATCAATAAAATGATTCATTGATCTAGATTTATGCTTAGAAAAAAAGGATCGACATATGGTAAATTAATCATGTGTATGAATACAATTTATATATAATGATGAAGTTTCTTTTTCAATTCTTTCAACACAAATAGTTCTATTAAAAAAATTCATCTAAATAGGAATATAATCAGGTGTGAGTTCTTTTAAAAACATAAATTCATGATTTTGGATAATCATAAGAAATAATTTCATAAATATATTATCATATTCTAGATCAATAGGCATATCTTTAATGTTTAGTTTTCCCCAAAAAGTTCTGATAAAATTTCTCAAGAATATGTTGTAAGACCCATAGAAAGAAATTAATTTATATATGTTCATTATCATCCTTTCACAAATAGAAAATTATAAGTTGATTTAGAATATTTAAAATGAATTACTTTAATTGGAAATTAATATAGTAAATAAAAAAATATAATCCATGATGAAAATGACATATTGTTTTACTAGAGGTAGAGTAAAAATACTTATAGGAAGCACATTCTCACAAAATTCATTGAGATATGAGCTATTAAATTTATATGAGATCATTATTCCATTAAATGTTTTTACTGAAAATTAGAATCTAATTTTGCAACTGATTAGGTGATCCCATTAGAAAATTATTCATATATAAAAGTGACAGTGGATCCAGAATTAAATGTGAAATTTTCAACATTATATTAGATAAAAAGTGTAACATTCACCACAATTTTATTCAAACCCACATCAATTATGATAAAAAATTCCCTCCCATTATCCTTATTCTCAATGGGTTATTGAGGCCTAAAATCCTCATTATCTATTGGATTAGAGTATTGATAATCATAACTTCTAATATCCCTCCATCTGATACATATATTTTTATTGGTTAAATCCTTTTTTAAATAATTTTTATTTACTGACATCTTTATCCCTCATTAATAATACCCATCATCAGTGAAATCTTTTCTTGATAGGAATCATTTACCAATTCCTTTTAGAACAATACATTTGGGCTTGACCTAATATATTAGGCATATAGAATATTAGAATTTATTTCCTCCATTTGATTTACTATTGTAGTTTCTATAATGAACAATTTTTATCTATTAAAAATTAAAAAAATGTGACTATTTACAGTTCCCACTCTTCATTCATATATTTAGATACAATTTAATCGCTTCTTCATTGTTACAAAATTGTCTTATATAAAACTGATTTTAATTATTTGTTTTAGGTTTCTAATGAATAGATCAACATTTCTCGTAGGGTCAATGATAATGATAGAACAATAAATAGAATGTATAGTAATTTTTTCTTCATAAATAATTATTAATTCATCATTTTTTTATTTCAACCCAACAAATTATCATTCCATCTTAGTATGAACATTTTATGGAATTTATTTGTTGAGATATACCCTCTGAATCTCTTCCCATTAAATTTATTTATTTTTGATCCTACCCCTTTAGGTTTTTGACAAGAGTCCACCATTGATTAGATATTCATTCAAAGATGTAGAATTATATAAAAAATTTCTCATGCTCCTAGTACTAAAGTAAAAAAAAATATGTTTTCCAATGTGTTGATCTATTAATTAGTAACAAGTGGATCATAATGAATACAATTGGAGGGTCGACATTGTCATGTAAATGATTCAATTCCATGTTTCTCTATCAATGCATATAAAATATTAGTATGGCTCCCAGTATTTCTCATATATTGAGAAGTTTGATTGATCAAAACCATATTAAATTCAATCCCACCTCTAAATTTTTTTTTTATCATGAAAATATTCTTTGTATTACCCATAACATTCGTTTTTAGCATGATTAATTCTACACCTATACATGGACTAAAAATTAAAATGCTAAAAAAATTATTGAGAATTAATAAACAATGTAACGAATCATAAGAAAATCATTCCTTGGATTTATTAATTTATGACACCTTCTTATCAACCTAGGGAACATACAGTTCATCCTAGGTTTTCTTTGGTTATTTCCTCATATTCCTCATAACATAATATCAAACTATATCTAAACTCTACTATAATACCCACTAAGGCTACGATAGTATAAAATATATAAATATTACATCATTATATATAAATATTCAATACATATCACAAATACACATACCTCATTACCATAAAGGTTTATTTTTATAGAGATTAGATAAATAATAAACTTATGAATAAAATATCTTCGGCATCTCCCATAAACGTTGTTTATATTTTTAACCCTTCTGGAAATCTCATAAATAGAACCTCAAATCAATACCATGGGAATAAAAACATAAGAAATAGTGATATAAAATTCTATGTGGGGGTAAATATATTTGATATCAATCATAAGTGAACATAAGATGACCGTATGTGTTTGATAACATAATGACATTCATATTCTCAACATAATATATTTATACCATGAAAACCATAAATCATTACACCAAAATCATGCATTATCTAATATAATGATTAATAAGGCTATAAATGATAAAATAATAATTCAATAGTCCTAACATTGTAATGTGTAATCATAATCATAGAAAATCATAATCATATGAACATAAATATTCAAAATCATTCCCACACATATTCATCTGATATTAACTACTTACAATCATACTAACACAGAAAAATGAGAATACAATTATTTATAATCCTATACACTCTTACCATTATCTCCTCATGAGATATCAATATCAAATTACATAATTAATTAGAGGGGATTTAATAGAGACCCTCCTTATACAATGAATACCATACACATGTGTTACAAAAGATCAAAAATACATTCATCAATTCATCATAACATAAGACGTGGAAATAAAATGAGTATCATAAAAATTTTATCATTACATTAATTTAATCCATATATAGAAATAAAATTGATGGCTTCATCAGATTATATCCTTATTTAAGCATAATAAACATAAATGTATGTTGACATATATGAAAAATACCTTTAAAATAGAATTTGATCATTTATATAAAGACATGGAAAATATAATTTTTCTTTTGTATATTTAAAATTATTAATTTACAAAAATACTGAGAAAATTATTTTATTTTCATATTACCATGTAAAAATATAAAGTAATAATTTTTGAAAATAATTTTCATGATGGTTAGAAACAATATTAATGTAGTAAACATTAAAAAACACATTTCAGACATTTAGTAAAAAGATTAAAAGTATCTAATTTAGGAAAAAAGAATATTAATTTTAAAACCTTGTAATACATATCAAATATAGTTCAAAATAAATTTAAATAATTATTTTACCACATAAAATAACATTCTCTAAATCATTTTAAAGAACATGGACTTGAATAAAGTTGTTTGTGAACAAAAGTGGAAATTAAGTCAACTTTTCATAACTTTTTTTCTCTCAATATTTTTATATACAAAATGGTGGGAAATAAAATGAAAACACGTAAGACCTGTAAATAACCAAATGAGAATAAAATATACGTGTTTTAATAGATAAGGATAATAAAAGTTCTCTAAATGGATATTTACAAGACATTATAGAAAATAAATGATATTATAACATAAATATCATACCTAAAGTCTCATATTATTTATCAAATAATAAATTATATAATATAATAAATATATATTTATTGTACATATTTTCTAGAATTATATTAAAACATTTATATTACAATATATCATCTCATTATGATTTATATTCATTCTTTTTACAAACAATTCTTTTTCAAAATCATTATTCAAGTGAAAACATGATTGTTTTCCATGTATGTTCTGATCGGAGTGTTCTTATTCTTGCACATTTTTCATATATTAATCACATATAAAATCTAAAACCAAACATAAATTTCCTATTTATTATTTTTAAAAATTTGTGTTACCATTCAAAAGAAGTGTATTTGAAAAATGAATTACATCAATTTATGGAGATGGTAGTATGCACATTCGTACAAGTGATGTTTACAATTTTCAATGGATGGGATGAAATAAATGTAAATAATAATATACCACTAATTTTTCGTTATTATATACTATATATAATATATATTCATTAAATCCATCCATTTTACATTTCATTCAAAATGATAATAAAAAATTAATCACATCGCTTCGTAGACGTGGTAGTCCACTCGTACGCGTGAACGACGTTATCATTTTCTAAATAATGGAAAGGTAAGAAAGTATATAATATATTTTATAGATAGAATAATAATTATGTAATAAATATCATGTTTTTATTTGAAATTAATTTATATAACTATCTAAGAATGGTGTTGACAAAAATCAAATGGCATCACTTCATAGAGATGATAATCTATAAGTATAAGAGAATGATGTTTTAATTTTCCATTAGATATATTGTACATATAAAATGATTGTAATATTAATATATCAAAATTTATTTATATTAAAAATACTTATTAATTAATTTTTCTGATAGATTTTGAATATTTATTTGTGCTATAAGAAGAATGAAACATGGAAATGATCATTAAGAACACATACATCCAGTTTGAGAAACTTTTATTGAATATATTATAGAGGACCATTGGGTTGGTAATTTAAGGAGATATGAACATCACAGAGGTTGATATATAAAAATATAAGATCTTTGGGAGGGATTTTTTATCAAATTACTAAAGCGGAGTGGATAATAGAGGATATATTGTTCATATTTTTTATGTGTGGGGAGTGCCATAATCGTACTTATTATTAACAATAAAATATAATAAAGTAATTATAATAAAACATTATATAAAAAGTGAAAAATATTTTAATTCTTGATGATATTTTAAATAAATTCACTTAACAAATAGAATTTATATATGTTTTTAGGTTATTTTAACCCTTAAATATTTACTTTGACCCATCATTATATCTTTTATCCTCTACTATAGTAAGTAATTTTTACCTCACTTACGATTCAAAATGAGAAACCAGAATATAGAATCACTATAAACTTTATGATTTCAATTATGGAATCCATTTTCTCAAATTAAATTATTATATTCGGTATAAATTCATTTTAAAATAATCAAAGAAAATGAAATGGAAACCATTCTTAGAAAAATTCATTTTTAAGTATTAAACTTTATTTATTCTATCTCAATACATATATATAACCATAAAATGAATGTTAAACTATTTTGATGAATATATTATTAATAAATTTTACAAAAAAAATCCTTCATTAATTATTAATTAAATTTATTAAGGTCAAAAATATTGAGCGTAAAAAAGTTATTTTAGAAAAAAATATCCTTTAATTTTTAGACATGTTTATTTCCATTTATAAAAAATATTTCCAATGAATTAATTTTATAAATGTTTAAATAAATTTTCTATAACTTCTATGAACTTAATTTATTTTTAATAGAAACAATGTAACACTTGAATATAATATGCATTATAAAATCAATGCTTATGAGAAAAATATTTCAAAAAAAGTTATTTATGATCAGTAATATTTTAAATGTGAAATAGATTTTTTTAATAATTATATTAAATTTCAAGAACATATTATGTTATTTATTTTATAATTTATAATTAATATTCCCATAATTTTTTTTCATGTAAATAAAGATATAGAACACATAAAATTTATTAAAGAGAAATATGTCATAGGTGTTTTATGTTACCTATACTTTTACCTTAAAATTCAATAAATAATTTAAAATGGTTATAATTTTCATTATTAAAGGTGTCATATTTTGTTTTCATTCATTGTTACATGTGAATCCTATTATTAGAAATTATATTTATTTTCGGGAGGAGTACTCACTAAAATTGTAGGTTGTTTACTACTATGATATTTTTATAGTGTTTATAAATATGTTTTATTTAGTATTTATAAATGGGGAAAAAATAATTATTTTATGAGGTATTTTTATTTACTTATCAATATATAAATAGGAAAATATAATTTATGGTATTTTCATGAGTAGTCATGGGTTTCTGATCTATGTGGAAGTATTTGTTGAGAGATGTGTGAAAGATTATGTAGCTAAATTTGGGCATATTGTTACAACTAGGGTAGTACTAGATATAAATTTATCTATTAATATATAATTATTCATTTTATATATTTATATTTATGGTAGTTTTATAATAAATTTTATATTTTTTTAAGTCAAAAATAGAATAGTTTTTTTAACAAAATTTTGTTTCCATGAATTTTATGGACCTATTTAAAAGATACATTTCATGATTTATTAAATTATCTTGGGTAAAAAAGAATTAATTTTTTGAATAAATATAACAAATTTATATTATATTGATTTTTTTGGATTTTCCTAATTTTTAATTGTAACATAATAAAAATTTAAATAAAAATAATCAGATTAATTCCTCACGAATCAACATTATATTCAATTTTGTTATAAGTTTATTTTTATGCTTAAAATTTCAATTTTACAAAAAATATTCATTACTATTTTCAATGATATGTTTAATGTAATTTATAAAATTTTATATAAATTGAATCTTGGAAAAATTATTCTATTTTTTTAATCGTGAGTTTAGACTTTTTTAATGAATTCAATTTCAGTTTTTGGTCATTTAAAATAATAACCATGGTAAAAATGTTTTACCTCAGAAAAATTGAAAAACGTGATAGTTATGGTATAATTTTTTTGATAACATCACAAAATATTATCATTAAGCTTATTAGATGATATAATTTTAACCATTATCACATTATTTCTAAATATTAATTATTTAATTTCCACTTGACCATATGAGTGACTAAATATTTTTTTAAAACATTTCAATTGTACCCTCCCCTCAATCGTAAAAGTGGGAATTATGTCCTTCCTTACTCACCCATTTTGATCACTCTAGATTATCCAATAACTACAAAATATCTCCCCAACATATATCCCCCATATATAAGGTCCTAGTATCACTAAAAGACAGAACCCATTGGGGTTTAGGGTTTAAGTCAATGGATGGTTTTCAAAGAAGATGTACAATTCTAAATGGAGTGTTTTCTATTTCTTTATTATTATACCTAATTCAAATATTATTTTATGATGATTAAATTTTAACATCAGTATCTTCCATATAATAAAACTTTATTTTTATTATGTTACAGACCTTTTTCATCTCATTTGAAATCCTATTAGAAATAAAAACATCACTTGTGTGTATGTGTAGACTTCCACCTCCAAGAAGAAATGTGTTTTGTTTTTAATAACATGATTAAATGAATTGTTACAATTATGGATCAAGTTACCACATATTTTATTTTAGAAAAATTTATGATTATATAAATATATGATATTTATTACAATCTTACCCATTCTATCAATTAGAAAGTGATAGAGTGTCTTGTGTGAACGCATGAATACCACATCCAGGACGAGTTGTGAATCATTTTTTCATTTACAATATAAAAGGATTATTATAGGGATAAAATTAATGAATATATATAAAATTTATGAAATATTTATGATTATATAAAAGTAAATTATTAACTACATTGTCTCTTTTCTACTTAGTTGAAAAATAAAAACATCGTTCATGTGTACGTATGAACTACCATCTACATAAAAAAGGAAAGATTCATTTTTTAATGACCTCCTAATATGGATGGTTTTAAAAGTTTATTAAATTTATATATATGACAATTATAACATGTTTAATATTCTGAAGGTAATGTAACTCTTACCCATTTGACTCAAATAAATAAACTAATGTTTTTTTATGGAAATAAACCAAATGACCCCAAAAATTACAACATGAACTTAAAAATTTTAGTAACTAAATAAAACATTGTCAAAAATCAAATAAAAGGATTAAGAATACAAATATGTACTTGAAAAAGGTAATTAAGTAAGTATAAAAAAGAAATTATTTTATTAGTACGGATTTAAAGAATTTACAAAACTTGACAAAATTGAAGATAACATATTTTTCATTAAAACATGTTTTAAATGTTTTACAATATTTTTCCTCCCTATATGCATTCTTTTAAATGTTTCAAAAAGTTTCATATTTATTAATAAAAATTTTAAAGAAGTTATTTTAAAGTATATATGAATTTATTTAGAACATATAAAACAAATATTTTGAATGTTTTCCATAAAGGTTACCTACAAATTTTTATAAAATTATAAGAAGAATGTTTTTTAAAAGTTGAATATTGAGTACTTTTTACTAATATAACAAATTTTATTCTTCATCAAGATTCCTCTAAAATATAACATGCTTATTTAAATATTATCTTATTCCCTATATTTTTGTAATTTTTCGATTTTTAAAGAAAAAGGATATTTATACTTTTGATTATAAAAAATTGTATGTGTTTAGATTTTGGGTTCAAAGGAGTTTTCAATGGTTTTATGATAAAAGATTCCATATTACAGTGTAATTGTTCATGATATGGTTCTTGGGAATTATCGAAGATGAGAGGTGATCTCAATATATCTATTGATGATGGGTGAGACTAATATATCTCACCAAATCATTGGGTAAAGAATAATATTCAAAGGAGAAAAATTTAGGAAATACATATGTAGGATACTCCTTTGGAATTAATTGGGATCCATTTATGCTGATTGGGATAAAAAATGTGAACATGATTAATGAACATGATACATGAAGATACCTATATTATTCTTCCAAAATGTGTTTGATGGAAACATGTTGACATCATAAGGTAAATAAAGTATAAAGATGAAAGGTTTGTTTTTAAAGGAATTTTTTCATGAGTTACCATGCGCATAAATATTACCTAATAGTTTTCATATACTTTCTAATGATCTTTAATGGTTTATTTGATCAAATGTTTATTTCTTATAGGGAAATGTTATATTTATTTTCTCAATGTTTTATTGTAATAATGTTAAAATCCATCACGATCCATCTTGTTATTAAATATAATAGTGGGATTACATCATTTTTTCTATTACACATTATTCTCATGATCATACAACATTTTAAAATGTTTTTCCATCGGATCTAAGTATGAGTAATATTTTTAGTAAGGTAAATATTTCAACTATAGTGGCACATCTTAAATGTAGAAAGTATGTATTTAATGAAACATTGATGTAAACTTAAAGAATCATTTTAAAAGAAATGTATACAGTTTAAAAGTTCCATCTTTCTTTTGTAATGTTTTTTCAAGATTATCTAAAACTATAAACAAATAAGATCCCTAAAATTTAACAATGTGAATTACCCTATTGTAGACAATGTAATTATGGGTGGTCTTTGATATGAGGTGTTATATATAATCTCATTATTTTTTATATTTATAAAATCAATACATGAAACATTTCCATTTATGATATTCTAAAATACCTAAAAAACATAATATAATTTCCTGTATAGAAAATTATATCTATGATAAAGAACATAGAGACTAAAAAATGGATAAAATCAGTTGAGAAAGAATGATAGTTTTAGGAGCGAGTAATTCAATAAAGGATCACGAGTAGAGAAAACGGAGGAGGGTAGATTAAATAAAAGTTGAGTGTGATCGTTAGAATATACATACCTGATCATATATAGATTAGTTTTGGAAAAAAAGAAAATAAAGACCCTCAATGTGTTTCAATTATGTGAGAAAGAGTTGTGCTTATTATTTACTAGCTCAAGGAGGAATATTTTTCAGGTATTGTTGAAGAAAACTATATTTATCAAAAATAATTCCTTAGTGATGGAGTTTTAATTATTTATAAATATACAGAGATAGTAAAACCAATGGAAGGTAGTGTGGTTGTTTATAAGATTAGGGTAAGAGATGATACATGACCCAACAACTTGTAACTGATTAAATGATTCTAGGTGAATGTCTATCTAAGGGGATAAAAATTGGGTGGTGTAAGGAATAACCTCTCACGCTAAGGCAAATCCAGGTAAAAATTATTATGTAACATGTTCTTCTTTATTTTAAGTATTTTAAATTGAAGGTTGACTCTAGATACTATCCGTTATTAATTGGTTATAGATGTTATTTTTAAAGAAAGAAACGAAATTGTAAAATTATTATGATAATGATTCACACCCTATCAGTATTTCCATTAGATCCATTGGAAAACACACTTTTCATTAGAGTCAAATGATCACACTTTTAGATTATCTATTTATTTAGAAATATTGATAATATAAATTAATTATATAGTTGAGAAGTGACTAATTTTGTTGGAAGGAATTTCCATTGTTTAAAAAATAGAATGTTACTACACATTCTATCTTTGGATATTTAATTTCTTGATGCAACTAAAATGGGATTTCCACCGACTTAATGATGGGAACAAATATATTTTAGTGACAAGGTAAATATTGAACATCATGGAATGTCTTATAATTCCATTCTTATATCTCTTTTTTAAAAGTTTCCTAAATAAATTTTGGGACTAAAAAAATGAAAAGTAAATATGAGGTAAACATTAAAATAGTTATGAAGGAAATTTCAATGTCGAATATACAAATCCAAAAATTTAGAGAAGTCGTTATAAAGATATAAATATTGATGGGGGAAAATTCAATATTAGCTACTTTAGTAGATTCAATGATATTGTGAGTAACATATGGGTCTTTGGTGAAAAATATAATCATTTATCTATTGAGAAAAAATAATTAGGAACTTCCCTAAAACAATTGACGCAATCAAACCTACTCTAGTGGAAATTAAAGATCATTACCTTGATGATCCAAATAATATATTCATTTTTTATGAAATTATAATAGCACATGTTGTTAAATAAATGTGAATAAGGAGTGGATTTTGAATCCATAATGATTCTAAAATTTTAATAAGATCAACCTGATCAATTTACTGAATCTAATGATGATGATTATTTAATGATACGTATAGGGATAATAAGAGAATAATTTTTATAATATCTAAAAAAGTTACACATTTTTTGGGTATATATAATGAAAAATTCCCCTATCAGTATTTCAAATTTGGATGAATTATAAAAATTGTGACCGTATATAAAAAAATGAAAAACTATGTTTTTTATGATACCGATCATGTAAAAAAAATAAGAAGAAGAAAAATGAAAGAGTTAAAAAAAACAAAAAAATAAATTTAAAATAAGAAAAATTTACCAAGAAGTAAATAATGAAGTATGATGGTTAAATAAGAAAAAGAAGATAATTTACCTTCTATAAAATTAAAAGATGAATCAATAGTAAAATTCAGTAACTTAAAAGTAGATTTTTGGAAGAAAGAAACCTCATAAAATAGTAAAAAATAGGATGGTAAAGAAAAATTCATCAAGAATATGCTCAAATATGAATAGAATATTGAATTGATAAAAACAATTTCTAAAAGGATATTAATATTTTTAATAATTTTGACTGGATGTAAGTTGAAACAAATAGAAAATATAGTAAAATAGCTACCGAATTCATTGATGATCTTATGAAATTAAAACACAAATCTTCTGATCATGAAAAGATTGATAAAGAGCTTGAAGAAAATATTATGTTGAAAAAGTAAAAAATATTAAATATTAAATTAGAACTACTTATATTTATAAATAGTTAAAATATGTAAAAGGACTCTAATAAATCTATTCAACTCTTAACTATATCATCTATAATAGTTGAGATTTCTAGCCCATCAATCCAGGTTAAAACTAGGCGTCAAATTATATAGAAATTTTAATATAATTTTGTTAACCTAAAGGTCATAAATAAAAATATAGAAATGATTCATGTATAAATGATGTTGAAAAAGAATCATTTACATTAATGAAAGATAGAATACCAAAAAAATAGAGTCCTTGATGAATATGGTAGATCAGGGTAGATCTGGATCACAAAGGAAAAAATGTGAGTTGTAGTTTTTGGAATGAACAACAACTATAACATATTATTTCAAATCAATTGTAGAGACCCAATTTTTTCAATGTAAGACTTTGAAAAAATTATATATATATATTTCCAAAGATATGTTTTGGGACGACAAGCGATTCTGAGGAACGATGTACCCAATATTAATTTAATAAAAATATTAAATATATATTATATTCCATGCACATGGTTAATATCCAAATGTGGGATAACTCTTAAATGGTTTATCAGATCAAAAATCTAACATGATGGTTTGGTTAAGAACAAAGCGTTTTCTCTAGGCACAACATAAAATGTGTTTTCATGTTACATTCAAACCCCTTTCTCATTGGAGTTATGTTTTAATAATTTAATTAATTAATTAAATTCGTTTTTGACCTAAAAAATGGTTACAATTACATGGTTATATTATTTCTGCCAGGGTGTTCTCATAATCCTCCCACCACCGGCGGTCCTCTCTCTACCCCACCCTTTGGAAATTTCTTCAATGAATAATGAAAAATGAATGCTAGAATGTCATAATAGATCGAAACAAGATGTGGTGAATGTTACAGATCCTCCTCCTTCATTGGAAAACATGTTATTCACCAGTGATCGACCAGATCAAGATGTAGGGATCTTATTTTGGGGTTTTATGTCATTAGATTAAAAATATTTAGAAGAAAAAAAATTAATCATTGATCTGCACCCCTATTGGAAACCATTCCATGAAACCGAGTATTGAAATTAAAATATTTATTTTGTTTTCTAATCTGGATGACTCATTCTTTATTTGTATTCCAAGAACACTTGGAAGATGATTGTAAAAACTCCATTTATGTGATTTTACTTCCCCCGTTCTATGATTTCTTTTTGGTTGGAACCCTGTAATCCCTGACTTGATAGTTATCGAGTGAACCAATCTCAATCAGGTGATTGGATTCCAGGAAAATTGTCGAAAATGTGACGAAATCACTAGTAGAGAATATATCTCGGATCATCGCAATGACTGGATAGTGATTATGAGGGTGTTCCTCTAGATCATCAAAAATAGAGGTGCATCGACATGTGAAATAATCATCCAAACCATCATTTTCAAACGAGTATAATTCACGATGAACGGTATTGAGAATCTATGTTCTTCTACTAAATTTGTAGATTTAGGAATAATATCATGATATTTTCCCCATGGTCAATGAAGATTCAAAGTGAAACATTTGGATCATGAAATTTCAAAGGTTTATAAAAAGTTTCAACTACACACCATATTCAATGAAGAAAAAATGTTTTATATCTTCCCTCAATGGTGGTGCTAGGGTTTTGGAGTAGATAAGTATGATACAACATGTACTTCCATTGAGATGTCATGTGTCAGTTTTCTTGTTTGAAGTAATATGTCTAAAGGAACACACGAGTATCCACACACCATGTCACAATAACATGAAATGGGTTGGCCACTCGAGCAATATCCTATGTGGACCAATACTCCATGTACAGGATTACATGGACACTGGGATAAAGTACATGGATAAAGCCAATAGACATGGACCAGTCCCTGGGTAAGTGGGATACACGGTGTGGTACAACCACAAAGTGTGTACCTTTAAATGGGATGAATCCCATGTTCTGGACAGAGACATGACCATATAGTGAAGAGGGGCCACATGCCTTATGGCCCCCCTCACATGTTGTTTACTATTTGTGCTCTTCTGAGAAATCTTCCATGAACCGTATCTCCTTTGTTTAGACCATACATTAGTATGTGAGATTCATACCCTGAGGTTTTTTCATGTAGAATGAGATGGTACCCATGGAATATTTTTTCTAGATATGATGTGAATGTTCTAGGTTTGAATGCATAGAAGCAACACCCAATGATGGCAGAGATAATTAAGAATTACCAGAGCAGTTCTGGGATTACCCTTCATTAGGTCTTTGAAGTGGTGCTCCATGATGGTAGTACCAGGCTTACCCTTTTATATGGATTAGAATTGGTGTCCCCCAATTGAAGTACCGAGCGTACCTGCTAACAGGGAAGGGTAGTGGAGTTCTCCAATGGTTGTATTGGGGTAACCCTAAAACAAATATAGAAAGTGGCATTCCATGATGGTAGTATCGGTCTTACTATCTAGTAGGATTGGGTAGTGGCATTCACCAATGATGTTAATGAGTTTCCCTCCACTAGGAGCTTGGAAATAGAGTTTCTCTATATTCTGGGCTTACCCTCCAAGTAGGATAGGAAGAGGCATTCCCTAATAGAATCTTCTATGCATAACCCTATATCCGGTCTGTCCAATGGTATTTCCCTGATGACTTCCTGGGCTTATCATCCAATAAGACTGGGAAATGGCGTTCCTCGTTCACCTTCCTGAGTGGAACCATCCTGCCCGGATAGGTAGTGTCTTTCCTCGATGGATACTAGATAAGTACCCTCCTATTATACTAGGGTATGGGATCCTTTACATTACTTTTGACCACTCGACTATGTGGCACAATGACGAGGCATGGATTGACATACCTTTGGACTCATGAGAAAATGATTCATTTGAACGAAAGAGTTGTGTTCTTATAACATGACTTAAAACCATGTAGGTGAGTCATTTCTACCCAAAGAAGATATTATCAAGGTGTGGGGATTGTGTACCTTCTACTTTTGTTTCTTGGGTGGAAGCATGAGGTTCTAGGCATTGTAGTTGGACTTATATTGGAATTGTTATATACTCATCTTCTTGGCCTAATCTATGAGAAGGACATCCCCTTACTCACTCGTTTGGGATTATGTGAATTAGAATATATATATATCCATGTGTGTGTGTGTATTCTATTATAGTACCCACTCCATGGGTTTTGGTTACTCCCCTTCCATGGGTGGTGAATATGCTCGGGGTATTCCACATGCTTTGTATGTATAGCATGTCGTGGTTCGAAAAGTCTAATTTCCTACTATAGGTAGAGAAGACTTGGCGATAAGTTCATTTTATCACCATTTCAGGCTCCTTGTATTTTGATGAGTCTACTTTCACTATGTTTTTGTGTTGGGAAATTATCATTTAATCTAACTTGTTCTATTGACTAATTTCATCTTCAGTTGTATGTATTACTACTCCCTCATCACTATTTTAGGGTGTTCTAATAGGTATGTATATTCTCACCCCTTCATGGGATTCTCCAAACATGTGTAATGTCTTTTTCATATGAAAGATATGTCTATCATGACTTCAGAGTATCTAAGGGATATATAATTGGACTGCATACGGTGTTCCTAGATTTGAAAAAAGGAGCTGGGAACTCAACTGCTTTAATATTTTCCAGTTCTCGGGTTGGGACATTGTCTCTAGGTGGGCATCTATTTTGACTTTTATTTTCAATTTACACTCCTGTACGTCATCCAGTTTTGAGGTCCACGAATCTCTGGATTATAAATCGAAGTGATTCAACTTTCATTTCTTTACCTCTACACTTTTAAATTGATTTGGATGTGTGGGTATTTATAGGTTCTTAGGTAATGTATTCCCAACTTTAGTTGTGGCTCCGACACTTCTCACCACACCAGGCCCATAGAGGTAGGTTTGGTGAAGTTGTAGTTCAAGCTAGAGAATGTGTTGGGTTATGATAGAGTGGTATCCGAGCAAGATCATTCCATAATATGTTGTTTAGATGTTACTCCATAAAAGGATTGGTTTCATTTAGGGGAATAGTGTCAAAGTTTCCCGAGAGAGGCTCTTTGGCCAGGGAGTCTATTGATGGTGTGGGTGACCGACACACCCATTAGCTAAGACAATGATTACCCGCATGTCGACATGGCACCCTGAGAAATTTTCTACAAAGAAAAATGGTACATGAATAATACAGGAATGAGTCTTTGACAATAATTCTTGAGTAAGCACCCCATTGACATTAATATATATATATATATGATCATATTACTATGGTACTCCTGGGTAATTTTCAAGACGACTCTACGATGAAATTTAGCTAGGATACCATCTTCAGTTTGTGATAATGACCCAATGAACAATGAGGCCTTAGTTCAAGGTCCTTCTCGTGATCCCCTTCCACTAGGTAGAAATGTAGATTTACCTCCCCTATTGAAAAGTAGATAGTCCAAACAGAACATGCTGAGGATGCCCGTAGGACGAGCACACTCCATGTGTTTCCTCCATTGAGACCACAAGGGTTCTATTGCAAGTTAGATCTATAGGTAGTAAAGGATAGACTAGAGTTAGTGGACCATATCTTTAGGCTTATTCGTACCCTAAAAGATACTATGGTGGATTTGGTTAGTAGGTTTTTCTATATAATAGCTAGGCATTACTGAATTATAGTTACCAAGATGCATGATGAATCAACTCTTCATGGGATGACTTCTAGTAGCTATTACAGGAGGAGTACTACCCCACCTTCTTACGTTCCATCAGAATTTAGGATCTTCTAGAGATTCATCATGGAGTTATGATAGTGGAATAGTATCTGGAGATTTTCAAAAAACATATGTGCTAATCTCTCAACATGATTAGAGACGGCTATATCCAAGCATGGACGTTTGGGAAGGGACTATATAGAGAGATATAAGCCTGCGTAGTTCCTTTGTTCATCCCCATATATTATAGGGTGATAGATAGAGAACATGTGATAAAGTGATTTTTCACAGAGGTATTCCAAATATTTAGGGATGGAAGTATGCATGATAGGACAGAGATATCTTTTACAGCAGGCATGTGTCAATGATCTCATAACATGAGACCCTTTTGTAAGCAGGGTCAGGGGTGTGGGCGCACCGTGTAGGGGCATCACGAAGAACCCAGGAATCCCCAAGAGGGTCAATTATATAATTTTTATGGAAATGGTCACATAGTATAGGACTACCCAACCAGACGTGTCGAGAATCCCAAGAAGATAGATAATGGAATGCGACGGTAGAGAAATTTCTATGATCAGGGATCTCCCATGTGGGGACTAGGTGGTCCCTAGGGAGGTGGAACTAGCAGAGGAGTAGGAGGAGCTGCTAGTGGGGGAAGATGGTATGAGGTCCTTCCACCACCACCACTACCACCATGTGTCCCATGTCAGAATCACAGAGTTGGTCGATGGGGTCACAGGTATATATAGGATTTTGATGTCTATGATGATACATCGCATGGGATGATTTGCGGTACAAGCCTGGTTTATTATAATATTGAATCAGTATTAGTAGACACCTAATTCAACCATGATTTTATCTACCGAACCTTGGAGTGATAGTTGGATCTCCCAATAAAGAGGCTATCATAATAGTTTTTTCTTGAGGTTCTTATTGGGAACACTTCTTCCTTGTATTTCTTATAGTAGAAGTGTGAGCTATATCTTAGAGGGGATAGGTTTATGTGGGACCTATTGGTCATCACGATTAGTCCCCACGACCTCATCTTGGGAAGGGATTATATTTCCATAGTTCAAGAGAAGGTTGAATGTCATAAAAAACTAGACATATGCATGAATATTGATGGGATTAGGGTATCCTTTATTAGTGACACAAACCTCGTAACTGAACAAGTACGAGTTGTGAACAAGAGTGTATAACATATTACCCATTGAATATCATGCGTGACCCTTGGGATAGAAGACTCTTCAGGTATCATGATTCTTTATGTTGTAAAGGATTATATGGATTTCTTCCTCAAAGATGTTCCATGACTACCTCTGAGGTAATAGTGGGAGTTTTTTTATCGAATTACAACTGAGGGATGCCACAATATCTTTTGTAGCTTATAAAATTCCACACAATGAGCTCCAAGAGATACAATTATAGTTGGAGTAATATCATGAGAAAGGATTAATTAGACATAGCATGTCCCCCCAGGTAGCTCTAATTCTATTCGTCAAGAAGGTAGACAGGAGCATATAGATTTGTGTGGATTATCATCACCTAAACTAGGCCAGGATTAAGAAAGAGTACCCCTTGTAGAGGATTGAAGACCACTTTGATCAGTTGCATGGTGTGAGATGGTTCTTCAAGATCAATCTTAGTTCTGGATACCACTAGTTCCAAGATCAAGATGTAGATATTCTGATGTTAGATTTTTTATGTCATTATGAAAAATACAAGTTCCATTTGATTCCATTTGGTGTGAAAAATTCTCCCACCGTTTTATGGATTTGATGAACCAGATCATCCAACCGTACATGGAATAGTTTTTGACTGTCTTCATCGATGATATAATATTCTACTCTATAATAGAAGAGGAGCATGCATAGCACTTAAGGATTGTTTTTGATTTACACCGAGAGAAACAACTTTACGTAAAGCTCATGAAGTGCCATTTCTATATACATGAGGTTCATTTTCTAAGCCATATCATTTCTAAAAAATATTTAGTTGTGGATATAGTGTAGATCAAAGATTTTATTTCTTGGGATCCACCCATGAATGCGTCAGAAGTCAAAAGTTTCTCTAGATTATAGGGTTACTATAATAGAATTGTGGTAGACTTCTTCCGAATCACAGACCCTTTGAATTCTCTAACATAGATGGGATGACTGTTTACAGGGTTTAATGAGTTCCTGAATGACTTTTAGAATTTGAGGGAGATGATGATGAGCGATCTAGTTTTGAGACTACAATAAAAGGGTATTGGGTTTTTAGTTCATTGTAATTCCTCGAGAGCTGGGATCAGTCGCGTGATGATACAAGAAGAGGTGGTCATCAAATATGGGTCGTGGTAGCGGAGACCCCATGAGAATAACTACGAAACTCATGATCTAGAGCTAGAAGAAGAAGTCTTGACCTTGAGGATGTGGAGGCACTACCTTCTAGGGGAGTCCTCTATGGTTTACATAGAAAATTATAGTATAAGGCTTGTCTTCACTCAGAGAGACCTAAACATGAGATAAAAATGTAGGTTGGAGTTTCAATAGGACTAAACCTTAGTGATAGTATATACTACAGTAAATGGAAAGATTGTATTAGATTCCCTTATTAAGATGTCCTAGGATCACTTAGTGAAGAAACTTCAGAGCAGTTAGCTTCACTACAGCGGACCCTGGTAGATTTTGAAGGTACAATTTTCCTATAGTTGATGGTGTTGGCTGCTTTGGTCCTTGATTATGTGAAAGAGTCACAGTTGGGAAACATCAAATGTGATATTATGTGTGATCCAATTTCCATAGGAGACACGCTATATTTATATTTTGAAGGAGGGAATCATGAGAACTTGCACTAGGGATGAACAATGGTTCCAGTCCGGATGCAGGAGAAGGTGATGCGGGAGTTACACACTTCCCCTTTGTTGTATATCCTGATATAGGTAAGATGTATAGCGATATTCAAAAAAAGTTTTGGTTGTCCAAAATGAGGAAAATTGTATCTGATTTAATCTAATGATGCCTCATCTGTCAGTAGGAAAAGGCTAAAAAATAGGTTCTGGTGGGTTTGTTGCAGCCTCTTGAGCTCCCGGAGTGGAAATGGAATGACATATCCACAAAATTTTACACATGGATTAGGTGAAATGTGATTTTACATGAATCCATCTGGCTGATAGTGGACCAAATCATAAAGTCGGAACACTTCCTTTACATCAGGGAGCAGAGTTTGATGGAGGGTTTGGGGTAGATGTACGTATGTGAGATCATCCTCCTTGATAGGGTACCCTTGAGGATTGTCTCTAATAGTGATGCATGGTTTATGTCAAGATTGTGGGGAGGCCAGAAGGAATCATTATGGACCTAGATGTGAATGGGTACGACCATTTAACCTTAGAGCAATGGGCAGATAGAGCAAAATATCTTAGTGTTAGTGTATAGGTTGGGGGCTCACGTGTTGGATTTTAGCTTGAGTTAGGAGGATAACCATTATACAATATAGTTTTCATTAAACAATAAATACCACTATACCAATGGAATGAAACCATTTGAGTCCCTATATAGAAGATTCTGAAGGTCATATTTTTATGGATAATGATTGGAAATTCATCCTTCATGTTCCCAAAGTTGGTGTAGGTGACCACAGATAAAGTGAAGGTCATTCATTAATGAATGAAGATGACCCAAAGAAGATAGAAGTCCAAAAGAAAAATTACCATCATAGGTCGTTGTAGTTTGAGTAGGGAGAATATATCTTCTAGATAGTCACCCCGTGATGAGAAATGTGGAGATTTGGTTGGGGAGAAAAATTTATTCGAGGTTCAATGGGCCATTTGAGATCTGGAAGAGGGTTTGTGAGGTTTCATACCACCTCAGCCTACCCCTACAACTGGGGAAGGTGCACAAAATTTTCCAAATGTCATAGATGGGGAGATACGTGCATGACCCCAAACACATCACCGATTGGGGTGAGCTAGACATCCAGGATCAATCCACCTATATAGATAACCTAGTGGTGATCAAGGGCTGACATGAGTAGACTTAATTTGATGGACCATCCCCTTGGTTCACGTGCTATGGTGTCACAAAAATGTGCAGGACAATTCCTTAGAGCGGGAGAGCCCGATGTGAGCTTAGTATCACGAGTTTTATTCATATTTTTTCTTTTTGGGGATGTGAATTTTGAAGGAAGGAATGATGTAATACCTGATTTTTTCATTGAAATAATTTGAAATATTTTTAATTATATATATTTTTAGATCTAGGAACTAAGACGACGTGCGATTCTGAGGCTATGTGTGCCTGAAATTATTTTTATAAAATTATAAAATATATTATATATTTCATACAAAAAATTTATTAATGATATATAGATTACACTTAAATGGTAGATCTTATCAGAAATCTAAGACCATGTTTGGGTCTGTAATTCAGAGTTTTCCCTAGACACAACATAAAATTAGTCGGAACGGGATGTTCACACCCCTCACATATTGGCGATGTGTTTATGTGATTAAATTAAATAATTTCTTTTTCTTTACAAATTTAATTGTTATAAATATGTGATTATAATATTTTAGTTAGGGTTGGAACATAATTTTCCCACCTCCGGTGGAGATATATTTCCCCCACCCTTTAGAATTTTTTTAAAGAATAATGATTGGTGAACGAAAGAATGTTAGATCAGATCACATCAAGACAGGTTGAATGCAACAGATCCTCCTCCCTTTCTGGTGAACACATTCTTCACCAGTGATTGATCCAATAAAAAGTAAGGGAATATCATTTTGTGTTTTATGCATTTAGATTAAAAATATAGACCATACAAAACATTAATCTTCGATCTGCACCCCTGTTTCAAACCATTGTATGAGTATGATTATTGAAATTCAATACTTTATCAGTTTTTATAATTTGTATTTCCCATTCTGGATATGTTGTCCAAGAAAACCTGTCCAATGATCATAAAACCATAGTTTATGCACTTTTCTCCCCCAATTCTCTCCATTCTTCGCCATTAAAACCCCATATTTCCTAGATCGATAGTTTCTAGGTGACCTGAGCTCGATTAGGAGACCATATTAAAGAAGGATTCATGAAACAATGATGAAATCATGAGTAGATCATAGATCCAAGATTTTAACGATGAATATATGGTGTATCGGAAGGTGTTTCCTAGATCCTAAAAAAACTGAGTTTTTGTGGCATACATAAGAATCTGCCAAACCCTCATTATCAATCATGGAAAATTTTCATTGAACAACGATAGGAATATGTTATTTGTAAAGACACAAAAAATTTCCAAATAACCTCAGGTGACTTCCCCCATGGTTTAAGTATATTTGATGTATAAATGCCAGACCGAGAAATACTGAAGGCTTTTCAAAAATCCAAACTAAATGCCATGTTAAATGAATAAGAAATGGATTGTAGCCTTCATCCATATAAATAATAGAGTTTGGGAGGAGATACGAATGGAATAGCATGTAATTACATTGACACACCATGTGTCAGCTTCCGTGTGAAGAAATCCATGTAAAGGAACACATGGCTGGAAACATTATAGGATCTAATTAAACTAACACAGGTTGGATAAATTGGAAGAATCCTATGTGGAAAAAAAACGTGTACCAATGTATATGAACTTAGGGTCCAGGTTCAGAAAAACAGCCAGCAGACACAACCTGATCCTCAAATAGGCAGGAGACGCCATGTAGTCCACCTACATGGCATGGACCTGTACTTGGTATGGGTCCCGTGTACTATCTA
Organism: Viscum album; assembly: GCA_963277665.1. Classification (NCBI taxonomy): domain Eukaryota; kingdom Viridiplantae; phylum Streptophyta; class Magnoliopsida; order Santalales; family Viscaceae; genus Viscum; species Viscum album. The sequence continues at coordinate 1,931,900,042 of OY728123.1, forward strand.
GAGACAAAACCAGGTAGTGAAGAGGAGACACATGCCATGTGGGCCCCCTCAGACACTGTGTATTGTTTAATCTCTTCTATGTAATATTCAAACCCCAGTATCTCAATCATTTGAACTCGAATTTTGGCCCACAAGATACCTATCATGTGTATTTTTTCACATTGAACCTGATGGTACCCTAATTACAGGATTTAAATATATTATGGGAATTATCTAGGTTAGAATGAACAAAGTTATCACCCAATGATAACAACGATCATACAGAATCACCAAAGTAGTCTCGGGCTTACCCTCCAATAGGGCTGGGCAATGTATTACCCCGATGGAAGTACCACAGTTACCCTCCAGCAGGGAAGGGCTATATATTTCCCCAATGGCATTACGAGGCTTAACCACAATAAGGGATGGATAGTGAATTTAACCAATGGTAGTACCAGGATCACCCTCTATTAGGACTGGGCAACGACATTCTCAGATTACAATATCATGCTTACCTTCCAGAAGGACTGGCAATTGGAATTCCCTGATGATCTTTTTGAGTTACCCTTCAGTTGGAGATAGGAAGTGGATTTCTTTGACATTCTAGGAATACCATCTAGCTGGGATTCATAGTGGTATTCGCTTATGAAATATTTAGGGCATAACCCTCATACCAGGCCATGTAGTGGCATTTCCTTGACAAATCAATATGATTCTCCTCCAGTAGGACTAGTTAGTCGCATTCCTCGATGAACATCTTTAGTGGTACCCTCAAACTAGGATAAGTAGTGGAATTCCTCAATGAAATATAGATAATTACCCTCCTATCATTCTATGTCACAAGGTCCTTTCTAACACATGTTACCCCTAGACTATGCCACATAATGATGAGGCATGGTTGGACGTACCTTCGGACGCATGATAAAAAAGGGATGCCTTCCCCACTCAGATGCGTTTTTATGAAACGATTTAAAATCGTGTGGTCCAGTTATTGCCATTAAAAATATATAGTATCAACGTTTGGAGATTAATTCCCATCGACTTATGTTTCCTGGGTATAATCATGATGTTCTGGGCATTAGAGATGAACTTACATTGGGCCTGTTGGCTACTCATCTTATTGGGCTAATATGTGAGATGGAGATCCCCTTACTCCCTTATTTTAGCGTATTTAAATGAGAATATATATATATATATATATATATCATATTATAGTACCCACTCCTTGGGGTTTGGTTACTCTCCTTCTAGGGGAGTCGAATATACACGAGGTATACAACATGATTTCCATGTCTACCTTCTCATGGTTAGAATAGTCTACTCTCCAGATATAGGTGGTGAAGACTCGACAAGAAGTTAATATTCACACCAATATGGATCCTTTTGTTTGTATTCATCTTCGTCACTCTCTTATTAGTTTGATCTATTCTCTTTTACTGTACATTGTTCTATCTACTAATTTACCCTCCAGTTGTATCTCGTATGGCTCCCACTTCTGGGTTTCAGGGCTTTCTACTAGATTTTTATATACTCACCCCTTCATAGGCATCACCCAAAAAATATCAGGCCTTTTTTAGATGGCAGATAGGTGATTGTGACTTCCTAGGATCTTAAGGATGTGGATTTCATGGACCACATATAGTGGTCTTAGCTTGGGACACAAATGCAGGGCTCTCAACTACTTTTACTTTTTTTTAGATTTTCAGATTGGGACATGGTTCCGGGTTGGATGTATTTTTCCCTTTTCTTTTCTTTTTACACTCTTTTACTTATTTTGGTTTAGTGGTCCGTGCAACTTTGGTTTATATATACCATTTTTGTATCTTTTATTTTTTACCTTATTCACTTTCTCATTGAGTAAGTTGTGGGCATGTGTACATTTACTTAGGAAAAGGACACCCTGAATTTAGTTGTGCCTTTGGTGCTTGTCGCCACCCCTTGGCCTATGGATGCTTTCTTGGATAGTTGTGGCTCGATCCCCAAATTGGTTATGGTCATGACACCAATGGATAAAATGATACTATGGAATATTCAGTTACTAATCCAACACATGTTGGCACAACATATCTTTACCTGGAAGAAGACACAAATCAGAGGGGCTATGAGAATTGCGAAGTGAATATAAATAAATATATAATAGAAAATAAGGATTTGAGTAAAATGATATCAAGTATAACTACAAATGTTTTTAGATATTTAATATATTTTTATGGTAGATATGAAAATCTAGGGAATTTTACTAAAGTTTGTACAAAACATTTCTTTGGAAATTTATACTGAATTGTAAAAGCGAATGAAATTGAAAAGAAACAGCCTATAGAGAAGTCATTCAATGTAGATATGTAATTAAAGTTATGGATGAAAGGATATCCAGGTTTTCATTAAATTGGGTGTTCTTAAAAAAGAAAAAACGACAAGAAAATAAAAAAATTATATAAGAACATGATGGTTGAGTAGGTAAATTATTTAATGATAGTTCATGGGAAATCAATGGTGTTGGAATTATTGAAATTGAGCCAAAAGAGACCAGTTGTGTAAATGATTTGTTTTTTAAGGGATAAAGCATTATTTACATAGTGTGTGCCCACTCATTGATGTAATAAATGAGTTTTCTTTTAGAATAACTCATGTATCATCCATAATTACAATGATCAAGTAATAATTTCTTAGTAATAAATAACATGTAGAGAATTAATTGAAATTAGAAATCCTTCAAAATCATGTTAGTTTGGTCCCCAGATGAAAAATAACTATGACATAAAATACTTTTCCAACTTGGATAATTTAATATAAGTAATATTTCCAGACATGAAGCCGAAAGAGACCTCTAGAAAAGGAAAGAGAAGTTTTTAGAGAAACAGTCTAAAGGGGAAGTGCAAGGGACACTAAAAAATGTGGATATTAGGTTACATATGACTTTAAAAACCATATATTTATATGTGTAAAATATGGTGAGAAACAAGTTAGGTAAATTTGATCTATAATTCCGTACATTCATTGAAGAATACTCCTAGATGACTAATGTTATCTTTATGAAGCATAAACCCAAGAATATTTATATATTGAAAAAATTTTGAATACAACATAAGATATATCATGATATTTTTAGAAATAAAGTGAGTCTCGATAATGAAAAAGGAGTACACATCCAATTTAATTGAGATATATTTGGAAAATTTTGAGATAAAACATAAATATAGAACATCATACACCACCAACAAAATTGTGTGACTAAAAGGAAAAATAGAAGAATTATGAATAATTCATGACTTTTTTAGCTCAAATAAAATTGTAAATTTACCATTTGAGAGAATCTATTTACACTATTATAATCATTAAATATATATTATAAATTATAATTGAAACTCAGAAGAAACCATATGAGTTGTTATATAACTTTAAACAAAATTTAAATTACTTTTCATTATTTGGGATTCCTTGTTAGAAAAATATAAAGAACATAAATTTAGTCATCATTAAAGAAAAAACAAAAAAATGGATGTTTATGGGATATCTTTGTAATGGTAGTGGATATAAATGTTGAAACAAATAATCAATTAATTTTGTTAGAATTCATAGAAATTAAAATCATTTAAAATTAATATAAAGTATTTTTTATTAGTCTTTAAGATATAATTACTAGAGATAAAAACATAAAGATTTAAAAAATAGACTATTTAGTAAGATGAACATGAGAAGGTTGTGGTTGATATTAAATCATATGAGACTTGTGAAGAAGAATGTACCAAAAATCAATGGCATTTGAATCCAAGATTGAAGATTCGTGTTGATTGAAAAAACATTATTAGCCAATAAGATGATTATCTACAAATATGATTATAGTCAAGACTTGATAACTAAACCTCTCTTACCACTCAATTTAAACCTCAAACTATTTATAAAATAGTTGTGCATTATGAATATAATACTTTTATGAATGAGAAACTTGATGAAATTGAGAATAACTCCACTTGTGATCTACTTCCAAGAGATGAGAAAACATAATTTCCACTATATTGGGTTTTAGAAATAAATTTAATGAGAAAGGTGAAGTTATAACAAATTATCCAAGTTTATTTCTGAAGTGTTATTATCAAATAAAAGAATATAACATTGTATAAAACTTTTCACCTATGGAAATAATGGACATCATAAGGATTTTCATGGCAGTGGTAGCCCAAAAAAATTACAAAATGTATCAAATAGATATGAAATTGACCATTCTAAACAATGATATAGAAGAAGGCATTTTCATTTAGCAACATAGGGGTTCACATCTTAATAATGATGTAAGTTTTGAGTTTAGGCTTAAAAATATTATATAGATTAAATCAGGACCATGGAGCATGATATACCTAGTTGCATTAATTTTTTAGAATAATGGATATTATAAATGGAAATTTTGATAGTATTCTCTATCTAGAGGTATTATACATAGATACACATATTTTCATAGTGTATGTTGATGAAAGTAGTTTTAGAGGTAACATAGTATATCTTTGTGAAAAAAGTATAAAATAAAGTGGAATTTTGAGATTTATTTGTTAGGTGAAATGACATATTTTAAGATATTAAAAAACATAAAATGGGATGATCAAATTTTTTATCATCGAAAAAACAATCCTTGGAATTACTAAATATGTTTGGAATGAAGGAATGCATCATGATTTCTTCTTCTATAGATATTGGAACTAAAATTACCAAAGAGGATGATAGAAATTATGTGAATCAAAAGGAATATATAAATAATCAATGAAAAATTTATCTTCTTGAAAACCTTAATATATGTCATATTAGTAATTGTGAAAATATGTGAACATTTCCAAAGTGATTTCTATGAATATTAAAATTTTCTAGCCTGTAAAATCCCAGACATATGTGCAATATATTGGTTCTTTTCATGTTGTATAGATCTAGTCCATTTTTTACTTTTAAAGGAATTACTGATATACATCAGGCATGAGATTTTGTTGATAACATGTCCAATTCATGTGAATCTTTATTTTTTTGGTGATTATTGTGTGTCATGGAATATAAAACCGAAAATTTTACTGTCATTGGGTACAAATTAAGATTTGAAAATTGTATCTAAACATGACTGTACAAAAATGATATTGAGACATGTATAGAATGCTGACATGAGGGTTGATATTTAGAATACACTACACATTTCTTATTACAATCAATGTTTTAGAGTTCCTTCTAAGAATATAGTTCAACACTCAATATCCAAGAACATTTACCTAAAATATTGTTTTATTAAATAAAATTTATCTATTAGTGATGTGAAGCTTGAGTATATTTGAACCAAATAATAAGCTGTATATATTTTTGATTAATTATTTTAAAATGTTAGGTTTTATGATTTAAGATTAGAATTTCATGTACATTATTCCACCCTCATATAAAATTTTATGGAAGGATACAGGACAATTCATTGGATTTTTCTTCCATATGAGATTCAAAATGAAGGAATATTATATTTTTAATGGGAGATAAGACTATTATAGGAGGAATATCCACTTCTTTTTTATCCAGTTTTGTAGATATTGAAAAAGGGTGTGCATTTTTGATGGGTTGAGGAAACTTATAATAAAAATTGATTTAAATCAGTTGGGTATAATATCTTTTTATAGATGGATAAAATTATCTAAAAACAATTAGATTTTTTATTAGTGTGGTTTATGACACATTTTAGTAGTGGAATATTGTGATTTTTTGATTCTCAAGAGGAGTGAATTTTTTTGAATAGATCTTAATAGATTATGGAAGAGTTGAAATTGGGTGGAAAAAAATTACAAGGGGGAGATTGAAGTATCCCTTAATAATGTTGATGGTTATTTTATTTGTTGTCAATATCTTAACAAAATATTTGAAAAATTGGTAAACCTAATTATTGAAGAGTACAAAAGATCTGCGTAAGAATAAATATTTTTTCTATAAACATAATTTAATGTCTATATAAATGTAAAACCCAAAACTTTTTTGGGTTTCAATTCCTTATTGAATTTCAATTATTGAGTTTGGTGAGGGTTATGATCTTTATCATTGCAATTAGGATCAAACTTTTGTTAGTAGAATAATCTAAATGTGATATTTTTTTATATATAATGGACATTAGGAGGTGTTATAGGTTTTCAAGTGAGTCATTGGAGCTTTGAGTATAAATTCAAGTAATTCTGAGGGATATACCCCAACACATAGTTTGGATCACATGTTTTAAGTTAAATAACATGTTTACCATTATGCGGGGGAATGTATTTTAAATTATATTCATACATGGTAAGTTTTTAGGGATATTTCTGGTTTAATGGTTAATCATTACGATTTTATGGAAAACCTGGTGGCTTTGGTTTTCCTAGGGTCTTGGAAAATGGTTTGAACATAATTTTTGTTAAACTGAAAAAGAAATTCATGTTTCTAAGAGGTTTCTATGGTTGGTGTATGATTTGAAAACCAATGTGGATAAGACACATGTGGAGGTGTGACCTTGCATTGTGAATTATTCCCAATTAGCATATAGTTTCATAAAACATATTGAAAAACCATATGTGGGATAGTTTTTGATATAATTACAAATCCATAATTGAAGTATAGTTTGGAAAATTGTTTAGCAAAACTGTGTGTCCTACCTATATTCAGTAAAATTCGTAAATAATCTATTTCCATTGTGATTAATTAATAAACAACACCTATAATTTATTCTAAAAAATTCACGATGACTAGGGGACCTATCCCCCTCTTTTTTACTTCAAACCCCATTGATCTAGGGATGTTTTGGTGGAAATTTATTATCATTTAGGATATGTATCTCCTTAAATATACTCTCATTCTTCCTCTCCTTAATCAAACTTTTGTTTTCGGTGTCTCTAGTTATGTTTCTCGAGATTATCCAACTGAATCATAGTATAATAATCCCATAAAATTATATCTTTCATATAACATAGCTAGAGTTCTTATCAAGACTATTTCTACATTCCACCACATTTAATTTTGATAGATTTATATCACCATATGATTTTTTCTTATCAATTTTGTTAAATAAAAAAAATAAAATCTAAATCTATGTCATGTGATAGGGATTTTATGTGAGATGGTGTTATGAATGCGTCATGGAGTTTTCATGTTCTTTGGTTGCAGTTTTAGTGAAATGTGATCACAAGGTGATTAGTTTGTAAATTATGTCTCATTAAATTGTATATTAAATTAATAATAAATTGTTAAAATGAGTTTAATAATTAATTTTAAATCATGTATTTTTAATTATGGGATGTTATTCCCTGAGATTGGTTCTTGGGATGCCTATGAGAGATTGTGTAAGTCCCATCAAGGATTATTGAGTGTTATTTTAATTGGATTTGGATTCAAATAAGGTAGTTGTCTATATACCATTTTTGTATGGTATTATATATGATTTATGTGTCTTGTGATATGTGTAGTCTCTCTAACATGAAAATTGGACCTTTTACAATTTATTTAATTGATTAATTATAAATAAATGCCAATGAATAAAATTAACAATTTTCTAAGGGATATGATGGACCATTGTGCACTGGCTAGAAAACTCCACTATAGATGACTGACTGTAAAATTATAAAATATATTCCTTGTAATACAGAGCCCAAGATGAATCATTGTGAGTATATAAGCATAGTTGATATGGATAGTTTACATTGACTACTCCTAGTAGAGGTGAGAATTGTGCAGGAGTGATTGGACCAAGTATTCTATGTGTAAAACATGAAATTCATTATCACCTAAAGGATGGTATATATGATTGTGGGGAGAGTATTCCTCCCACACTAAGATGAAATCACTGTATTGGTATGACCTGGGTGAAATCTTATTATACATAGGTTTCATGAGGACAGACCAAAGTTTTTCATGAAAAGTGTGATAGGGATGTTTTCATCTCTCTTGACCAATTCCAACAAGACATTCATTGTGAGTATAGTTGGGCCCTCAGATGATAATGTATATGTTGAGGGATGTTATTCTCTCTAAGTGATAGGTTATAAACCAAGAGTTTAAATTGAGAATGTGGAGACTATGTGAGGTTTCATGGATATCATGTGACCTAGGGGACCCTGCTGGATTCCCCAGGGATATATTAACCACTAAGAAGGTGAACAGAATAAATGGGTAATGAGAATAGAGAGTGTCCCCTTAAAACCAAAATCAATAATGTGAGCGTTATATGGATAAAGTAAAGAGGTAAGATCATTCTATTGAGAGACCGAACACAATTATGTGAGACTTATTGGACTTATAGCTGGCTGTAATGAGTTATGTTTTATAGTATATCAAAGGTGAGATGAACTACCCTTGAGACTATGAAAAAGTTTTTACAAATTATTTGATCATTTGGTCAAATGTAATTTCAAGTTTGGTTACCTAGAATTTTTTTGTTGATCCATAAACATTATAAATGTTTGGGGAAATCTCATTTGATTCAGTTTTCATTAGTATTGATATTGAATTTCTTAGGATATGAAACAATATTTTAACTTATATACAATATATAATTTCTAGGTTGAGACATATAATTCAGAATGTATTTCTAATATTAATTCTATGAAGATACTCCTTATATTCATTCTATTTGTTTTTATGGGATGCCTAATATGAATCATGTGGATTTTACCATTTGTTCTTGATACTATTGAGATGCTATTGGATACCTCCATAGATATGGTTCCTTCACTCGCTAATCCATGTTATTGGGGACTGGTATTGGTCGGAACAATTTCATGAAATGCTTAGAGACACCATGATATTGGGAAATGAACATATTTTTGATCCTGAGTGTCACATTTGAACTCATAGATCAATAGTGGTTACTTATTTATGCATTAGCATTGTATTTATCATTCCAAGTGGGATGTTTCAATCCCATACCCCTTATTTAATGGTTATTTATGAATCCTCATTGGATTTTTTTAGTGGGATTTACCAACACCTTCATTGTGTATCGATGGAAGCTAGGTTCCCGAGAAAACATTAGAGTTTGTGGGTCTAGGTTATGTAGAGTCCCAATGTAGCATTATAAAGTGAGAAAATAGATATGTGATTAGATATTTACAAGTTTCTCTACTTAGAGAGGCTAAAAAACCCTCTATTTAGTTATATTATTTCATTTATTTTTTATATGTAATCATCTCAGTGAGTGATCAGTTTTTGTGTTATGATATTACTATTCATTTGTATGATTGTATGATTGCACATTCATTATGATTATTATTAATGATCCATTTTTTATTATTTTACATAATTTGATTGATGTTTTATGATATTTATCATCTTGTTTCAATTCGACATGAGGGTATAGCCTACCCATAGTAAAGCATTAGACGACGGCTACCAGTCAGTAGTGTTTGGCATACAGGGAGGGAATCGTTAGGCCAAGTATAGACTGACGATATCGGATCTAGTTGAATTATCCAGGGTGTTAGGTTATTAATAAGTGGGATTTATGTATATTTTTATTATTTCATATTCTTTGGTAATAAATAAACATGGATTATGGATATTTTAGAGCCAATAATATATATCCAAGAGGGGAATCAGGAAAAACTTTTCTGATAGAATATAATGTTACTAGGGTTATCAGATTTTTAATAGTTATTTATTTTCAAAATATATGATTTCACTGAGTGTAATGTGCTCATATTATGGATTTATGGTTTAATTATTTTATATTTTGACCCATTTGAAATAGGGAACTTCACAGAAAATATTTTTGGTTGTAGGATTCAAATGACACACACATGCTTTCCTCTAATTGATATCACTAAAGATGAGGGCACAACTATAGAATGTAACAACAAAAAACTTATATGGTGTTTTTTCTATATAAATTTATGGTTTCACTCTACATAGATTAATCAAAATATATTTCCTCTAATGATTGGTCAAGTGGATTTCATGGGGGATCTATCCTTGATGACAACTATGTAGTACCTTTCTATGGTGTGTATAGTGTAGCTTTGCATCCTAGATTCCACTAAACTGGTTCTATTAGCTTATTATTCAAAAAAACTCAAGTGCACCTCCCTGTAGCTCAATAGATACTAAATAGAGACAAGGTATAAAGTGGAACTATGACAAGACTATACCCCTATATCAATGGGCACAACCATAATTAAATAACCAAACATCATACACATCAGAGAACACTAAAGGATAAATAAACTGCAACTGATACATGATGTAATAATATGAAATATAGTAGAGTCCTAGAAAATTATATATAAAACATCAATTTACCAAAGGTCAAATAATAAATAAAAAAACTAAAAATAAAAACATTAGGCCTAATTCTCACCTTTGGGAAAGATCACATACATAATCTCTAATTCTCTATAAATATTCTCTATCTTATCCAGTTGACTCCACAAGGGAATCCCACACAACCATGAAATCAGGGCCCTTGACCCTATCTATCTTACATATGTTTTCAACTAGAATGAGGACATAAGGTTTTCATGAACACTGAGTTTCACGTATAGAGGTTGAGAAACAAATTTCACTATGCCACCCCTAATTGTGAACCTATAACCTGCTTCTATAAGTTAATTATCATGAAATATTCTTAGACTATCTGAAACATATCTAAAAAATAAATAAAAATAAATCCACCATTGATACATAGGTCCAAGACCTTGATCAACCATAAAAACATTGGCCAACATCATAGTGTCTCTGAACACGTATCAATGAATGGGCATCCTTGATAACCAAGGAGCACCATAACAATGGAAATTACAACCAAACCCAATGATTATGGGGGAACCAACTATGATAGTCATATCATCCTTGAAGCTAATATAATGTATCCCCTTCCATGTACAAATGACCTAAACATTATATCACACTTGGCAACTATACATATTTTTCCTAGTTACTAAGACAAATTACTACCAAGCCTAGACTATAAGTCTTACATCTATCTCATGTATTATAAAAAATAGTTTCTAGAGTATAAGTCATGAACCTACACCATATATCCTAAAAATAAAGCATGTAGCATTAATCTAGCACTGAAACTATAGATGTAGACCATCAGTTAACCACTCACCCTAACTGGTATATCTTATTTCCCTAGATCATCAATCTAGAATATAAATAACAAAGCATAATATGTGTGTCTAGAACCTCAATCAGATAGATAAGCCGTATAGTATTTTATCCCTATATAAAACATCATTTTATAGTCCAACCACATACATGTTATGCCAGATCCATTTTAATAAAAATAATAACAACATGCTTGAATCTTCAGTCCAATAGTCAAAATAAAAACCTTCTTTTAATACTAATAGTAAGGGTCATGTACAAAATTCTAAACTATGGATATATGTTACCATGCCTATGGATTGTCTATATAGCTCTACCAACCATCATAGACTTAACTTGTAATCTAGGCTCCAGACCATAGAAATATGAGAATACCAAAACAACCCCATATGCGTAAACAATGCCTCAAAACCCACAACCTAGAGGAAGAATAGAAAGGGATAGTCGGACAACCATTCCAATAAAAAGATCCTTAAATATCCTAAAGGCCACAAAAAGTGTAATAAACCCTAAAAGGGGTTCTTATATATCATATGAGGGAATGAGAAATACCATAATAAGAAACATCCTCAAGCACCCCTCTATGGACTCCAATTGAACCCTGAACAACAACACCCTAATGATGGAATCCAAAAGAAACACAATGCCTCATAGTCATTCTCAACACCCAAATATGTCATCCCATTATCACTTAATAAGAAACTAGCCACCGAGGAGCTTCCTCAAGAGTCCCTTAGACACAAATCAACACCATGACAATACCCTTCCATATCTTCCTTACACTTTTGTCAACGAAGCCCGAAAAATCTATCCCCTATGAAACTAAATCATAGTATCTAAACCTCAACTAATCTAACCACGAGAAACTTGTCCCATTATGTAGGGATGGAACAATATTTTTCTAGAGATACTATTGTATCCCACATTTCAGTATCTATCCACATAACCCCAAATATATCACAAAGGAACACTTAAGATAGGTTGATCATTGAGCTCTCAACCCTCACTTTGGCATAATAGATCACAACCCAACTCACTAAGATATTATGAATTCAAACCTCAAGAATATCATCTAACTGAACTATCATGGTCTAAAATACCATTATGAAGACCACTATTGTATGAAACAATTCTACCATTATGATCTATGTGCAAAAAACATAGAATGAACTAATCACAAGACCAATTCTATCTATGGGGCACAGAACACCCAAACCCCCAAGATAGAAAATGTACACAACATGTACTTCTGAGTACAAAACATGTACACTAAACTATACACCTGGCCATGTATTTATACATGGACTTGTAATCATTGGATCTACCAATGTCGTACTACCCAGACGTGGCTTACATGCTATCTTCTCATGTAATACAACATTCCAATGTAACCCTAACACCTGGTATCTTCCCAAGTACGTGGCCATATCAACCATATGGCTTATACCTATAGTAAAGGGTGTGTAATTTTTAAAACTCTTCTTGCCCATGCCCTCGACCAAGGGGAATGATACATTACCATATATAACTAGGAGGTGTATATTTTAATTAAATGGAATTTTCTTATAAAAATTCTATCTTCCTTGAAGGAGAAGAAAACATTGTGTTCATTTTTAAAACCACACACCATATTGATAGGGTTTTATAATAGGATACAACTACAAACTTCTCAAAACCCCTATTTCCACCAATTTTGTACAGATAAACCACCACGTGGTTCTCATATATCATAATAGAGATGTAAAACGTGATAAAATGAATATATGGTGTGTTTAGAATAAAAAAGCTGGCATAGGTCATGGTGTAAATTCCAAAGCTTCAGTTCCAAATATTCTCTTGGAAGCCAGTGCACCTCGATCCAATCCTGATCTCAGTTATGTAATAATTGCGGTGGAATGTACTCCTACTCCCATCTTGATCTATATATCATGTGAGGGATAACCTTATCTATTTTCCCTACAGTGTGTGGGATTCTGAGGGGGGATTTTAATTAATTAATTAATTTCCCATTTTAATACTTGTCTTGAGTCCCAGAACTCGAATTGGGTTTATATCTAATCTATGAAAAACAACATTCATTCCAAACTCAACCATAGAATTAGAATATAAATATTAAAATACATTAGAAGTATATATCCACCCAAACCCACATGAATAAGTTAACATTTATTTTATTAAATATTAAATATTCTTCCAAAATTCAAACATATTGAAATTTCACCAAACTCATACCATAAGGAAAAATAAATATTTTGAGAACAAAAGAGTGTTCATAAAAATTATTCGAGATCATATTTGATGAAAAAAGACTATTTTACCGATAATGAGCTCTTGACAATAAAAATTAATTTTTTTTTCTAAAATTCAAGGAGTTAAAAAACATGACTCTTTACAATATCCCAACCACAATATTTATCATCCCTAAGAAGACTTTTAGTTTTTCCAACCAGACATACCAACCCACGTTGGTTTTCAACTAAAGATCAACTTGTTGAATTTTACATAGAATGTTAACCCACTCAATAAATATAAATATTGGTTGTACAACCCATCCACTGTCAGGCCACCAATATTCTCTGTCAACAAACCACTATGATAGTGCATAAATAAACCTATCTATTTCACCACTTTATGAATAATTTATAACTCCTCATCAATATCATGGTGCTCCCGACAATAGAAATCAACCAACAATTAATAATTATGATCCATGTTGCTTCAAATAGATAGAGTAACATTTTAAAATACACCCTTAGTGATCCAACAAACCAATCAATATGGTCTTAACTACATCCTAGCCCACACCCAAAAGATGGTCACATCACTACGACTGATATGTTACTCCCCGCCATATGATTATCCTTATGATCACATAACAAAAAAAGGTTTTCCACGATCTATTCCCCACTAAAAAAACCTTATAACTGGGCATGGCCATCTTAATCCCAATTGAGTGAAAGAAAATTAACATATAATATTTCTCATTCCCAACATCTAAGAATGAAACCAATGGTATTCATCGTTATCCATTATTTCACTGGAACATTAATCAAAAATAGTTTTTGGTGGACTCCCTACCATGTGGATTCACCGAAACGTCTTGTAACACCCCATGCTTCCACTGTACACTTTCCTTTGAATAATACAGTAGCGTGTGTTGTACGCAACTTCGAGTTCTAACACACACCACAACCAATCAAACTAGCCGTTATGAATAGTAATACCCACTTTTTGAAATTTTATAAATTTCATCTCTAAAAATTGAATTCATTTTTGGATTCGTAATATTGAAATTATCCTAGGGTAAAAATTTGGAACTTTTCGGATACCATTTATATTTTGATGAATAGTGAAAATTACTTAATTTTAATTAGAAACAACTTTTTTAATCGAAATAATTAATAGTGATAAATTATGAATTTGAGTGGTTTTAGAGTATATTAAGAATATATTTTTACCATGTAATACAACGTTGGTCATTGGACATAATTTCACAATTAAACCGGACATGAACAAGTGTCAATCTTTTGATAGTTATTATCTATCAAAAACATGCTTTTTGTTTTAACAATGGGAATTAATTTTAAATTAATTTCTGCCATTTCTGTATTTTGAATTTGTAAAAATTGATTCCATATTTGGAATCAGGATGTCCAAATTTTGTAAATAGGTATCTTTTATTTTTAGACATTTTGAATAATTACTTCGGTAAAAATATTTTTTACCATGGTTAAAGGGTAAATCCGGTAAATAAGGGTAACAAATAATATCATAATAATAATAAATTATCCTAAACATGTCCTAAACTTATATGTTGATACATGTCCGACCATGGGAATCTTTGGGTCGATTTTGGGATCCCATGGAGCCCCTTGTAAGTGATAATGACACTTTATATTAATTATGTTAAAATAAATAAAAAAATGACATAAGCATATATCTTTTAGAAAACCAATTGTTACATAGGGTTATATATGTTTGATTTTCGACTATAAATATTTATTAGAAAGATACAATGATTTAATACATAATGGTATTTTATTTATAATTTTTAAAACTTTAATAATTAATATTATATATGACACAATAATGATGCAGTATTTTCCTTATTAATGAAAGAATCAAATAATTGGTATTATAAATAGTAAAATAAATATAATTTGAACGTTTTGATGACATAAAAGAATTTCATTGGTTAATATGACATGTTAGTATTGCATAAATGAATTTTTTTCGAATTTATAATGTTTCTAATATTTTATCAAAAATAAATTATTGAGTAGTGTCAAAATTGACATAAATGAGTTTTTAAAACAAATATTATATTATTAATTTATATTATATTCCTAAAAATATAAGGTTCGTCCGAAGGACTTATATAATTATTTTTGTATCATTAATGGACCACTTGGGGGCCTCTTGGATGTATATAGTATGTTTATTAACTATATAACATAAAAATACAAAGTGAAATGGTAAATGTCAAACTAATTAACTAAGAGTTAAAACTAAAGGATAAGGTTGATATAATGACCCAAACCTATCAAAATTATATTGGTTGAGTGGTTTGCGACCCATCCCCACATTAATCTTTAAATAATACACTTTGGAGCCATTAGAAATTGAATATGAATTTATTATAAAATAGTATTTCTAGATTTTCCTAAGGTGACCCTCCCCCCTCCTTATAAAAGAACACCACTTCTAACCAATTAGTCACACTTTAAAAGCCTTTTGGATCGGCCAAAACCTGACCAAATACTCTCTAAACTTCCCTCAATAAAACCTAGAGGCCTTAGTTTGATCAGAAAGACAACCTATGGATCCCTTTTGATCAAATCAAAAGGGAGAACCCGAAGAAGAGGTAATGTTTTCACCACCTTTTTTCAAGTTCCTTTATTCTTCAACTTCTTCTTTCTTTTTTATTCCCATTCTAAATAAATAACTCCAGTATATTATATATACTTTGATTTTATTATAAATATGGTACAACCATATTCAGTATTCTATCCATCCTTTAAATGACATGTCATCATACGTGCGTACGTACGGCTTACCGTCTCTACCTCGTGGTGTAATTGTTATTCAATAAATTATTATTTGGATGGGTATAATAATGATGTGTAATTCATGTAAGAAATAAATATTACATGATAATGATTATTTATATATGATATAACATCCAATTATATATTATTTTAATATCAAAAGGATGATATTGTCGCTCGTGCGTACGTACGGACTACCGTCTCCACGAACGTGATGACATTCATTCTCCATCGTATCCATTCAAGTATAATTATCATTTGATGATTAATAATAGTATTTAAGAACTTGATATCATTCTGGATATGAATAAGATACAACCTATCCATAACAAACAAGGCTTATGTAACAAAACATATGAATGAAAACGAGTAAGTTAACACCCGAAACGACGATAATACTAAGATATTATTAACAAAGCAATGTTAAAAGATCATATATGATATCATATTAATGTATATGATTCTTTTATAATTTAATAACAATTATTTCACCATTATACATGGTTTTAACCTACCCCAACCAAGGAAAAGTACAAGGTAAGGGTTTATTTCGCAATCTCTTCATTATTCGAGGTTGTTTATACGTAATAATCTACTGGGATTTCTTTATCATCCACATCCATGTCTCTTAAAAATGTATTTCAAATTTTTTTACTATTTAAAATAATATGGGTTAAAGTAATTTATACCCTTGTTTGACTTTTTATAAGGGGTTTATAAATGAATCTTTCTGTCGTTTTCCAAACAAGGTTTTTTTTAAACTTTTCGAAAGAATTAAGGTAAGAATGTCTTTTTTTAACTTATACATCGGGTGCGGCTATTTTCCGCCGTTATAAAATCTTCAAATCTTCCCTTACAAGATTATAAGAAAATTTTCAAAGTATATGTTTTATTTTATAAGTATGCGACTTTTAAATTAATTAAAAAAATAGATATTTCTCTCAAATGGTTTTGATTTCGTCTATGTCAACATCCTTCGAAGGATTTTAAGCTTATTTGAAGTTGATTTATTATGATTCAAAAATCTTTTATTGTATTGAAGGTTTTGTGATATGTTTGATTGTGGATGTGTTATTTTTATACCATTCATGGTTTTTGTATGAAGTATTTACATTTCTTATGCTAGTTTTAATACGAATGTTTATGTTATGTTTAAACATTTTCATATGGGAATGCATTGCACTTAATAAGTTACAGGTGGAGCTCGCTATAGCTCCTCGATGCATCAGTAGGTATCATGAGATAGAATAGTTGTCTGGAACAAGTCCTTAGCAAAATCTTATATGTAGTCTTGGCACGAGGCCAGGGCTATGTGGTTATGATAGTCTGGAATTATGCATTCCATCATTATGAAAGTGGTTGTTGATATCGCATGTGATTATTTGACTAGTAGAATATCCATGTGAATATGTATATGGAATTATTTCATTTTATTCCTTCCATATTATGCTGAAGTTCATGTTTTAAAAGGCTTTTTTTAGTTATACATTGCCTTAAATGTTTATTAGTATTTATGAAAGTTTCTGCTATATTGTTATCCTTACTGGGCATTTGAGCTCACCCCTTTCTATGTTTTATTTTCCCCAGGATGTGAAGAAGTATTTTATGAATGACCTACAGGGATAATATAAGGGGATATGAGTGTGGAGACAAGATGTTGTTGTAGTTTTTAATTTATGATGTAATGTAAACTTTATGAATGTATCTAGTGTTTCCAATACTACTAAACTAATCGGTCTTTCGAGACTTGATCATTCTTGTGATCATGACCCTGTTATGTAATAATGCAATGACTCTAGGAAACTCGGGTTGGGGCATTACAGTTAGTATCAGAGGAAGTTTAGTACAAATCTTGGAAGATAGATTTAGACAAACTCTGATTAGAGAATATATATTTTAGATGGACTTTGAGGATTAGTATAGAAGAACATCATAGAATTTTGGTATTGTACGGATTCTGTGAGTTTTCCATGAAATACATCCCTATCTAGATACGAGAAGGTAGAGGCGGCTCTGGCACAGATGTACCTAGGGGTAAAACCCGAAAACACCGCTTTGAGCTAGACTCGAATGGGAACTGGTGCACGATAATGGGCCTTGCTGCACTTTTGGTTACGACACTCCTAGGAGATATGCTTAGAATAACTCTCATTTTCATTACAAATAATTATGAAGGGTTTATGATTAGATACGTCCTAAAAAACATTTTTATGATTATGGATTATATCTATAAATAGTTCAATTTATGTTAAGTGTTTTATAAGTATGGAATTATGTATTTTGATTCATAAACCTATCTAGTTTATGCCATTGTTTAGAAATGGCACCTAGTGGAAGAAATGGAAATCATATCAATGCACACACTCCATGTGGGGATTGACCTCCTGGTCAAGATAATTATAGTGGAGCTGGTGATGCAACTGGTGCTGATCAACTAATCGCCATACTAGGAAAACTCACTAAGGTTATGAATAATAACCTTACCCGTATGGATCACACTGATCCATAGTGTGGAGGATCAATGTTATATCGCTTCATGAGGCAGCAACCACCAAAATTTAATGGGAGAAAAAATACATTAGTAGCTTAGAAATGGATAAGTTCCCTAGGGAAAATATTTCAGGCTTTGGGGAGTAGTTAACGGGAAAAAGTTTCCATGGCAGTTTATCGCCTCACTAGAGATGCAGATCAATGGTGGTCATTGATTCAAAACATGAAGGAAGATGATGAAGTATCAAATATGGAATGGAGGGAGTTCAAAGATCTGTTTTTAGAAAAATAATTTCCTCGTGACCATCGAGTAGATATGGAAAGGCAATTTCTGAGTCTGAGACAAAAGGAGGACGAGAATGTCAAAAAGTATGAGGCTAACTTTCTGAGGTTAGAAAGGTATGATGGAGATTATAAAAATAACCTAAGAAGTTAGATTGATTGTTTCTTTGATTGGTTAAAACCATTTCTCAGTCGAGCATTAGTCTCACAATACTTCTCGTCGTATGAAGACATTGTCTCATGTGCTATTAAGACAGAAAAGAAATTCTCTATGTCTTATGAATTTAAAGCAAAGCAAGAGAAGAAGAGATCTGCTGATCAATCTGGGAATGGAAGTAAGGGGAAGAAGGAAAAATTTAAATATCCATCCTATAGTAAATGTGGTAAGAAACACCCCGATACATGCTTAAAAGGAATGGGAGTCTGTTACAAGTGTGGTGAAAAAGACCTCCAAGCTCGTGATTGCAAGGTGAAGAAGGAAGATACCAATGTTCAATGATACATTTGCAGGGAGATGGGACATTATGAAAATGAATGTACTAAGCATCAGGGGAACATACCTCAGAAAAGGCCAAGGGATCAAGGCCAAGCTTATGGTATCACTACTACTGAGGTAGAAGCTCCGAAAGACGTGGTGGCAGGTAATTTAATGGTTTTCTCAAGATTATAAAATGCATTATTTGATTATGGATATTCGAATTGTTTCCTATCTTCCCAGTTTTCTAAGAAAATTAGAAATTTCCAATTTCATTTAACAAGGGAGTTGTCAGTTAAAACTCCTAAGGGAAGTATCATTGCAACAATGTTTTGTGAATCAGTCCCCATTAGAGAACAAAAATGTTCTTTATCTGCTGATCTCATCATCATACCTATGATTGAGTTTGATATAATCCTAGGTATGGATTGGATTTCGGACCATGATACGAAGATTTATTGTAAGAAGAAGGAGGTTAAATTTTTTGATGATAATGATAAGGAACACATTATCTTTAGAGAAGAATCATCACTACCTAATTCTTATCTAGATCCACCACCAGTAGCTCAACTAAATTAAATTAATGGGGAGGAATAGAATGAAATGACTGTGGGTGAGGAAAGGAATGTTCAAATAGAGGATGTACCTATTTTGAAAGAATATGTAGATGTGTTTCTGGAAGATTTACCTGGACATCCTCCAGAACGAGAAGTTGAGTTTTCCATTGATTTTCCTAAATCAAGGCCTATATCAAAGACCCCTTATAGAATGGCCACTGTTGAATTAGTTGAACTAAAGAAACAACAAGAGGAATTGAGTAATAAGGGATTTATTCTCCCTAGTGTTTCTCTATGGGGATCCCCTATTCTTTTTGTTAAAAAGAAAGATGGATCTATGAGGTTATGTATTGACTAGAGGGAGATCAATGCTATAACAATAAAGAACAAGTATCCCCTACCTCGCATTGATGATTTATTTGACCAAATGCATGGAGCTCAATACTTTTCAAAGATTGACCTTTGATCTGGATACCATCAATTGTGTGTGAAGATGGAATACATTCCGAAGACAACATTTCAAACAAGGTACGGGCATTACGAGTTTACGGTAATGCCTTTTGGGCTGATTAATGCACCCTCTATATTCATGGTTCTAATGAATAGAGTTTGCAAGTAATATCTCGATGATTTTGTGGTGGTATTTATTGATGATATCTTGGTATACTCAAAAAGCTATGAAGATCATGAAAATCATTTACGCATTATCCTGATGTCTCTAAGAAGACATGAATTATATGGGAAGTTTAGGAAGTGTGACATCTGGCTTCAAGATATTTCTTTTCTTGGCCATATTGTCTCTAAAGATGGAATCTCTATTGATCCTTCTAAGACCAAGGAAATCCAAGAATGTCCTGAACCGATGAGTGTAGGTGAGGTACGCAGTTTTATTGGTTGGGAATGTTATTATCGACGTTTCGTCCAGAATTTTCCCGATTGGCTAACCCATTAACAAAGCTCACACGTAAAGGGGTTAAATTTGTTTGGACAAAAGAGTGTGAAGAATGTTTCGAAAAATTGAAGAGAAGATTAGTCAATGCTCCTATATTGACTCTACCATCAGGGAATTTTGGGTTCATTATTTATAGTGATGCATCGAAGAAAGGACTTGGTTGTTACCTTATGTAGAATGATTGGGTTATTTCCTATGCATCACGACCGTTGAAAATTAATGAGAAAACATATCCTACTCATGATCTCGAGTTAGCATCTGTGATATTTTCTTTAAAGATATGTAGGCACTACCTCTATGGTGAAAAATGTGAGATTTATACTGATCAAAAGAGTTTAAAGTATATTTTCTCACAAAAAGAACTCAGCATGAGGCAAAGGAGATGTCTTGAACTACTGAAGGATTATGATTGCACGATACACTACCACCCGGGGATGGAAAATAAGTTGGCAGATGCTTTGTGCAGAAATGATCATCGAGTTTTGAAAAAGATGAGAATTGAAAGGGATCCTATTTTCATGGATCTAGTGAAGATGGATATGGGAATTACCATGGAAGGTGAAACATCAATACTTTTTCAAATGGTTGCCAAACCATCTTTACTGGAAAGGAAAAAGAGTTCTCAGACTGGTGATGAAGAGTTTCATAAGAAGATTAAGGCTTTGATTGATGGTAGATTGAATGAATTTGGGTATGAAGATGGAATTTTGAAATTTGGGAAGAGACTTTGTGTTCCCAATATACCTGATCTAAAAAGGGAATTGCTGGACAATGGTCATAGTTCCAATTTCTCTATACACCCGGGGAGCACCAAAATGTATAGAGACTTGAAAGAAAATTTTTGGTTGGACAACATGAAGAGGGAGACTGCTGATTTTCTGTCAAGATGTATGGTTTGTCAACAAGTGAAAGATAGAAGGCAAGAACCTGGAGGAGTCAGGAAACCTCTTCCCATACCGGAGTGGAAATGGGACAATATTACGGTGGACTTTGTCATGGGACTACCAAAGACTCCTAGAAGGAACGATGCAATATGAGTTATTGTGGATCGTCTTACCAAGTCAGCACATTTTGTTTCTATAAGGGAAGATTTACCACTTGAATGTCTAGAAAGGATATATATTAATGAAGTGGTGAGACTTCATGGAGTACCCCTATCAATTGTTTTTAATCGTGATCCCCGTTTTACTTCAAGATTCCGGAAGAGTCTTCAAAAATCCTTGGATAATGAACTTCATTTGAGCACTGCTTACCACCCTCATACAGATGGATAATCAGAATGGACTATGAAAACCTTAGAAGACATGTTGAGATCATGCTCACTTGACTTTTAGGGTATGTGGAATCAATATTTACCTCTGGTGGAATTTTCCTACAATAATAGCTTCCATTAAAGTATTCGGATGTCACCATATGAAGCGTTATACCGAAATAGATGTGTCACACCAACCTATTGGGATGATGATGGTGAAAGAAAACTTTTAGGCCCAGAACTGGTGGAGGAAACGATGGAAAAGGTTAAGGTAATCCAAAACCACATCAAAGCTGCTCAAAGTAGCCAGAAGATCTATGCTGACATCTGAAGAAAGGATTTGGAATTTCAGGTGGGAGGTCATGCTTTCATGAAGGTATCTCCATGGAAGGTAGTTATACGTTTTGGATAGAAGGGTAAATTTAGTCCCAGGTAAATCGGTCCTTTCGAAATTCTAGAATGAATTGGGGCTGTAGCTTACCGTTTGCAATGCCGCCAAATATCTCCAAAGTTCACGATGTGTTCCATGTATCATGGTTGAGAAAATACATGCCTGACCCAACGCATGTACTCACATATAAGGAATTAAAATAGGAACCCGATCTGTCTTATTGCGAAGAGCACATCAGGAGAATAAGTGCTGAGAAACTGAATGACTCGTCTGGTAAAAGTTCTATGGAGAAACCATAAGATGGAAGATTCAACGTGGGAACCCGAGCAACTTATGATGAAAAACCACCCGAGTCTTTTCATGCGGTAGTATTATATAAATTTTAAGGAAGAAATTATTTGAAGTATGGGATAATTTAACACCCCAAGCTTCCACGATACTCTTTCCTTTGAATAATACAGTAGCGTGTGTTGTACGCAACTTCGAGTTCTAACACACACCACAACCAATCAAACTAGCCGTTATGAATAGTAATACCCACTTTTTAAAATTTTATAAATTTTATCACACAAAATTGACTTCATTTTTGGATTTGGAATATATAAATTAGCCTAAGGTAAAAATTTGGAACTTTTCGGATAACATTTATATTTTGATGAATAGTGAAAATTACTAAATTTTAATTAAAAACAACTTTTTTAATTGTAATAATTAATAGTGATAAATTAAGAATTTGAGTGGTTATAAAGTATATTTAGAATATATTTTTACCATTTAATACAATGTTGGTCATTGGACATAATTTTACAATTAAACCGGACATGAACAAGTGTCAATCTTTTGATAGTTATTATCTCTTAAAAAGACGCTTTTTATTTTAACAACGGGAATTAATTTTAAATTAATTTATGCCTATTTTGTGTTTTGAATTTAGAAAAATGGATTCCATATTTTTAATCAGGATGCCAAAATTTTTTAAATAGGTAACTTTTATTTTTAGACATTTTGAATAATTACTTCAGTAAAAATTTTATTTACCATGGTTAAAGGGTAAATCCGATAAATAAGGATAAAAAATAATATTATAATAATAATAAATTACCCTAAAACGTTTACTAACCTTATTTTTTGATACATGTCCGACCATGGGAATATTTGGGTTGATTTTGGGACCCCATGGAGCCACTTGTAAGTGATAATGACACTTTATGTTAATTAAGTTAAAATAAATACAAAAATGACAAAAGCATATATCTTTTCGAAAACCAATTTTTACATAGGGTTATATATGTTGGATTTTTTACTATAAATATTCATTAGAAATATACAAATATTTCCTAAATAATGGTACTTTATTTATAATTTTTAAAAATTTAATAATTAATATTATATATGACACAATAATGATGCAATATTTTTCTTATTAATGAAAGAATGAAATAATTGGTATTATAAATGTTAAAATAAATATAATTTTAAATTTTTGATTACATTAAAGAATTTTATTGGTTAATATGACATGTTAGTATTGCTTAATTGAATTTGTTTCGAATTAATAATGTTTTTAAAAGTTTAACAAAAATCAATTATTGAGTAGTGTCAAAATTGACATAAATGAGTTTTTAAAACAAATATTATATTATTAATTTATATTCTTTTCCTAAAAACCTAAGGTTCGGAAAAATGACTTATATAATTATTTTTGGATCATTAATGGACCACTTGGGGGTCTCTTGGATGTATATAGTAAGTTTATTAACTATATAATATAAAAATACAAAGTGACATGGTAAATGTCAAAATAAATAACTAATAGTTAAAACTAAAAAATAAGGTTAATATAATGACCCAAACCTGTCTAAATTTTATTTGTTGAGTGTTTTCCGACCCATCCCCACCTTGAGATTTAAATAATCCACTTTGGAGCCATTATAAACCGAATATCAATTTATTATAAAATAATATTTCCAGATTTTCCTAAGGTGTCCCTCCTCCACCTTATAAAAAGACACCACTTCTAACCAATACTTCACACTTTCAAAGCCTTTTGGATCGGCCAAAACCTGACCAACTACTCTCTCAACATCCCTCACTACAACCTATAGGCCTTAGTTTGATCATAAAGAAATCCCAAGGATAATTTTTGATCAAATCAAAAGGACGAACCTGAAGAAGAAGTAATGTTTTCACCACCCAAGTTCCTTTCTTCTTCAACTTTTTCTTTATTTGTTATTACCATTCTAAAAAAATAACTCCAGTATCTTATATATACTGTGATGTTATTATAAATATGGTACAACCATATTTAGTATTATATCCATCCTTTTAATGACATTTCACCATACGTGCGTACGTACGGCTTACCGTCTTCACGTCGTGGTGTAATTGTTATTCAATAAATTATTATTTGGATGTGTATAATAATGATGTCTAATTCATGTAAATAATAAATATAACATGATAATGATTCTTTCTATATGACATAACATCCAATTATATATTATTTTAATATCAAAAAGATGATATTGTCCTTCATGCGTACGTACGGACTACCGTCTCCACGAACGGGATGCGATTCATTCTCCATCATATCCATTCAAGTATAACTTTCATTTGATTATTAATAATAGTATTTAAGGACTTGATATCATTATGTATATGAATAAGATACAACCTATCCATAAAAAAATTACTTATGTAATAAAACATATGAAAGAAAATGAGTAAGTTAACACCCGAACCGACGATAATACTAAGATATTATTAAGAAAGAAATGTTAAAAGATCATATATGATATAATATTAATGTATATGATTATTGTATAATTTAATAACAATTATTTCACCATTATACATGAGGTTAACCTACCCCAACAAAGTAAAAGTACAAGGTAAGGGTTTATTTCGCAATCTCTTCATTATCCGAGGTTGTTAATACGTAATAATCTACTTGGATTTCTTTATCATACACATCCATGTTTCTTAAAAATGTATTTCAATTTTTTTACTATTTACAAGAATATGGGTTAAAGTAATTTCTACCCTTGTTTTAATTTTTATAAGATTTTTATAAAGGAATCTTTCCGTCATTTTCCAAACAAGGTTCTTTTTAACCTTTTCGATAGAATTAAGGTAAGAATGTATTTTTTTAACTTATACGGCGGGTGAAGCTATTTTCCGCCGTTAAAAAATATTCGAAGATTCTCTTAAAAGCTTATAAGAAAATTTTCAAAGTAATTGTTTTATTTTATAAATATATTACTTTTAAATGAATTAAAAAAAAGATATATTTCTCTCAAATGGTTTTGATTTCATCTATGTCAACATCCTTTGATGGATTTCAAGATTATTTGAAGTTGATTTATTATGATAAAACAATTATATATTGTATTGAAGGTTTTGTGATATGATTGACTATGGATGTGTTATTTTTATACCATTCATGGTTTATGGATGAAGTATTTACATTTTTTATGCTAGTTTTAATATAAATGTTTATGTTATGTTTAAACCTTTTCATATGGGAATGCATTGGACTTAATAAGTGACTATTAAAGCCCGCTATAGCTCCTCGATGCATCGGTAGGTCTCATGAGACAAACTAGTGTCTTGGCACAAGGCCTTGAAAAAATCTTATTTGTAGTCTTCTCATGAGTCCTTGGCTATGTGGTTATGATAGTCTGGCATTATGCATTCCATCATTATGAAAGTGTTTATTGATATTGCATGTAATTATTTGACTAGTAGAATATACATGTGAATAAGTATATGTCATTATTTCATTTCATTTCTTCCATATTATGCTGATGTTCATGTTTTAAAAGGCTTCTATTTTAGTTATACATTGCCTTAAATGTTTATGATTATTTATGAAATTTTCCGCTATATTGTTATTCGTACTAGGCATTTGAGCTCACCCCTTTCTATGTTTCATTTTTCCTAGGATGTGAAGAAGTATATTATGAATGACCTGCAAGGATAGTATAAGGGGATATGAGTGTGGAGACAATATTTTGTTATAGTTTTCAATTTATGATGTAATGTAAACTTTATTAATGTATCTAGTGTTTCCAAGACTATTAAACTAATCAGTCATTTGAAACTTGATCTTTCTTCTGATCCTGACAATGTTATGTAATAATGTACTGACTCTGGGAAACTGGGGTCGGGGCGTTCCACCACTCTATGAGAAGAACCTCCCACGAGGCCCCCTATTAACCAAAGGAAAAATCCATATAGAATGGACTAAAAATTGAGCTATCTTAGAATAATCAAGATGATTTCATGATATTGGGCATGATCATATCTAAACTGTGAGTGTACTAAGAGATTGTCAATGAATACATCCACAAACTCATACATTCTAAAACATCATAGTTCTATCCTAAGGGACACAGGGAACCTATCCCAAAAGTCTATCAGCACACTCAAAAGGGGTCTCAAACTACTCAAAAATTCCTTCTCAACTCAAGAACCTTGGATTTACATGCTCATAACACGTAATCCCAAATCCAAATTATTCTTCATGTCACTAGTGCTCGCATCTCCATGATAACTTTGTCTTATAACCACTACATGTCCTCATTTAACCAAACCACAAAACCATATTCTAATATAGTGATACACATATCACAATAACTCATCTCACAATACGTTACCATGCATACTCATGTACTCCAAGTGTTCTTGAACAACTCAAAGCCACCAGGCTCAAATTTCCTACATACAATTTTCTAGTCTATAAACATAAATGAATTTACCCATCATAAAACCAACAACAATTCTTAATCACTAGAAGAAAAGTAATTCCTATAAAAACAAAGGAATCCAGAATTCCTAAACCTCAAACCCAACATCACCCTTCATGCACCACTATCAAGAGTCCAAAGCATCCATTTTTTAGTCAAACACCCAAAAGCACTCATAACTTAGTTGAACCTTCTCATAGTTCACCCTTGAAAGTAGAACAACAATAAATCAATAATTGGATGTAATGTAAAAATGGTCACTAGGATCTCCTACCTAGACCTAACAATCAAAGTATATGTCTATTCACTTAGTCCAAACTCTTAGGTCTATACCAACTTATAGAAGTCCACTTCTCACTGGTAATCAAACAAATTTTCATCTCATCATTTCACCACACCATCATACCAAAACAACAATCCCTAAAGACTCACATTCAAAGGGGGTTACAAATAAAACAAACCCCCCTTAACCATGGATCCTATATTCTCTGAGCATATTCATTTTATACTTGTCCCTAAAGTAACATGCCTCACAACCAACATTGGACAAAACAACACCCAGAAGGGGTCCAATGGTCATACACATTGAATATTTTCACTTACTATGGTCACTAAACATACTATAAATAAAAAAATATAATAATTTTCATCACAGAACATGTCACCATTGATCCAAAAAACCATCCATCAGAAGGAAATCTAGAAAATCACATAGTAGTAGGACAATAACATGTGGAACCTATGTGCCTATCATGATGCAAGAGATGCCACTTTCCTATAGAGTCCAAGAGTCAAAAAAATTCACACACAACTTAGAAATGGGACAAGATCCAAAAATCCATTATAAATCATCAAATTAAAATAGCATATGTATTAACCAAGGAAGAAATGATATAAAACTATAACATTATATAAGAAAAATATAATTCTCATACCCTAGTAACCTATATTTCTTACCGAAATAGGTGTCTGTGATGCAATACCTTTTATCCATCACAGGTTCAGACACATTACTATATCTCTTGTGTACCATATCCCCAAACAGTAAATATTAGGAAATCAAATATCTCTAATACCTATTCTTATTGTGTAGGTGCATATTCCACTAAAACTGGTTCCAAAGTGAGTTATCCCCAAGACCGTAAGTGTGCCTTCACATATGCAAGATCATGCATAATAGAAGTGTGGATATAAGGTGAAACTATTAAGAAAATTACCCCCATATTAGGGTGCACAACCAAAATTAAATAATAAAACATCATAAATACCATAGAATGAGAAATGATAAATAAATTGAAACTAAATCATTTAATAACAAAATGAAATAATGTAAAGGCCCAAAAAACCATGACATATATACAACATTGATATCTCATCGAGAAAATCACAAATATTAACTAAAAACTGAAAGATAAATACATCATTCCATATT
The DNA here is from genome assembly GCA_963277665.1 of Viscum album. Taxonomy (NCBI): domain Eukaryota; kingdom Viridiplantae; phylum Streptophyta; class Magnoliopsida; order Santalales; family Viscaceae; genus Viscum; species Viscum album. The sequence continues at coordinate 1,931,928,724 of OY728123.1, forward strand.
GTTAACTTTTTACATATCACATACCAAGTATCTAGTTCCCTATCAAGATGATCCTAGACAACTTGTCATGTCCACAATAGAATCCTGCTTGTCCATGCAATATTGGTCATCGATGCCATCCAAATTTTGTCCATGATCTACCTAATAGTAGACGTAGGGTCTGTACGGACAACAAGGTGAATATTTAATGGGATATACATAATATCAATTGGCCACCTCAAATGGTGAACCTATGACCTACTCCCATAAGTACATGATCATAAAATATGATCACACTAGCTGAAGGATAACTGAGAAATTAATAAAAATATAACCTCCATCAATTCATTGGTCCATGAAAATGGTCAAAAAAACCTTATTTTTCCAATGTTAGAGTATCTATGAGAATTTCCCAATGCCCTTACATCCTAAGTAACTAACATGATCCATATCTATAGGAGACACAACCAAACATGACAATTCTGGGGACCCATCCTATACTATTCCAATCAACACAAAAGCTAATCTAAGTAATCCGATATATTTTACTCATGACCAAACATTATATCGTACATAGAAACTTGAAAAATCTATCACAAGTATCACAAAAAAGTACTATAAATCTAGGAATATCAGTCAAAAATCTATCTTAGGTCTCAGAAAAAAATAGTGCATGATGCATCAGTCCAGAACTATTTTTGATGGAGAATGTGAAAATATTTCACCTAATGGTTGATTGTAGGGGGTTTAGTTTTTTTCCAATCATAAATACTAGGTTTACTATTTCTTAATTGCTTCTAATGGTTTTTTTTGGAAATAAAAATACCCAATAGTTATAAATCCGTAAAGGGGCTACTTTTCAAAGGTAGGCCCTCATTGGGATGTCTGTCCAAGGGTTCCTAAGAACTCACATTGGAACAAAGGATGGTAGGATGGGGATATCCCCCCTTTTTAGGGGAATTATTACTCACTATGGTACTCTCTTATATATACAATATATGTTCTTGAATACATCATTAATTTAAAATTCTGATATGGGTCACCCTTGAATTAACAATAAATTATTAACATGTGTGGATATAATAATCATCTATATGAATCTGGGGTTCTTGATCAATGGATGCATCTGCATTTATCCTAGGTTCTCCATCATTGGTTTACACTAATGAATTGTTTAAGGATTCTATTTTTGTTATTATGATGATTTTGGTAGTCTATCCAGACAGTGGGGAACTCTGAAGTGTTTCATCATTCCGGGAGACACGAGTTGTTTTGATCGAGGGATTGAACACATAAAATGGGATTCCAATGTATCCTTATAAAAAGGATCAAAACCCACATACTTCCTCACAACTTAATGAGAATCATCAGACCTTTTAATGTCATGTGATAAGTAATGAATAGTGAATTTTATCATCTTGTGAAAAAGATATCTAGGCAGAATGTTCCTAGTCAATCTATGAGGTGGGAATTATACAAAATTTCCATATGTAATTAGGAAGGGATATAGACTCCTAGGTCAAAGAAGACCCTATTTTAATTGTTCCCTAGAGGGAATAAGGTAGATATAGGGTGTTTGGATTGAAACTCAGGGAGGCTTCCTATGAATCCCATTTAGATAGGAATAAAATAACATGTAATTCGATTGTGAGGACCCATTCCTATGAGTCCCTATCATGGGTTTTTATCATAGGGGAGTATGCCCCTTTGAGATGATTTAATTGGGGATTATTCCTAAAAGGGATGCCCATGTTTGGATTTTTAGGGACATATTCCTGAAAATGGATTCTTATGAAAGGGGCTATGGGGTATTTCTCAACTCATAGTGATTTGGATGCTTTTTCAGGGACTAAACCTAAGTAGGAGGACCATGGATGATTATAGTGATATTATATGTAAATATAATGAGTTGGATACACATGGATTGGATACCATGGTATATCAACCTATTATTAACATACATGGATATTACATCACTTTATATTAATATTTAGTACATTTTAAAAATATGTTCCCTTGGAAAATAATAGTTTAGTGTCTTTGGAAACCTAGAAATAAAATCTTCTATCATGGTGAATGATATTCAACATCTCCCATAAATATCTACGCCATTGTCACTTCTACCTAAAACGTATTTTGGTAACCTGGGGAGAGGAAACTCAGGAAAGTGGAGGGTACATTTTCTCAGCAAGGTTAAATAAATGAACATGTAAGCATAACATGAAAAAATTGTATGAAACATGAGAATTCCATTTGAAGGTTATACCCTATATATCAGATATCATAATAAATGTTGGAAATTTAAAATACATGAATTATAAGAAAATAATGAACATAATTCATGAGATCATAACATAGGAATAATCATTGTATTGGGGAAAATTCCTATTAAACCATTGTCAAGGTGACCATAAAATACCTTTGTAACAAGTTAGGATTGAGATAATAATATTTATACCTGCTTCTGGCTTGGGATACCCAATTGTGTACAATCTAGATTCTGGATTGAGATGTCCTCCAGTATTCCATCTTAATTCTAGATTAGGATGTTCTCCCTTATTTCCTCTTAGTGTGGTCCCGGGATAAACTCTCATGTACCCTATTGTTTTTGGATTGGTATGTTATCCCATATTCCCTCTTTTTTTGGGGATTGGGATGTCCTAACATGCAACCTCTTATTTTGGGATTGGGGTGTTCTCCCATATTTTCTTTGGTTTCAAATACTGGTATGTTCTACCATGTTCCATCTTATCTTGGGCTTGGGATATTCTCCCATGTACCCATTGAGCTCATAAAATATTTATCATTTCCCAATACATTGGAGGGACATATAGGTACCACCCATCACATAATTAAATCATACATACATTGGCAGAAGATCATAAATAAATATATCATAACCCATAGAATGAAATGTGTATCATAATAATGTAAACATATATAACCTATAGACAAAGTGACAGGTTTCAGAATAATTTCATAAAAAGAATATCCCATGAAAGAGAAAATTATTTTGTATACGTATAGACCAGGAAGGAGAAATGAGTTTTATAAAGACCATGAAATTAATCATAACACATTCATAAAATATATATTAATAGACCTTTATATCATTTCTACGAAAGGCATGAGAAACATCAATATATGTCATCATAGATGGAAAATAATTTTAAAAGATAATCTAAAAACATTTATTGAGTAAAACTATCATTTATTATTTTAAAGAGTATTTTCAATGCATAAAATAATTTTAAAATGATTTTAGTAGATTATACATTGAAAAATTATGATATCATTTTGAAAAACATTTCACTTGAAAACTTTTAAAATAAGTTTCAAAACATTTTAGAAACTGTTTTCTTAGAAAGCAAGTTGAAATAATATAAATAATTATTAAAACAATTTAAAACCATTTCATTGAAAATACTTTGAAAACATATAAATATAGCTTTAAAAAAAATTTAAAACACATTTTCCATGAAAACAGTTTGAAAACTTATAAATAAGGCTTAAAAAACATTTGAAAACAATTTTACATGAAAAATTATAAAAGAAGTTTCAAAACATTTTGAAAAACGTTTTTCATGATAAATAATTTTAAAAACATTTTATGAAATATGAACCATTTAAAAAATTTAAAAAAAGTTTCAATGTAAGGATGATAGGTAAATCCGTATATGTCGTATGAGGTAAACATTCCTTTTATACCGTAAAAATGTTAGAAAAAAATGGCATGTTTAGAATGTGAAAAGAAAATTCCATTGAAGATTTTGGTAAAATAAAAAAGGGTAAAATATCTTTTATATATTATAGGATAATGGTTTAATATTCATGGAAACCCTTTTTAGAAAACATAGATTTCCAACCAAAGAGAGGATAAAGTCGTGCATTCTTAAAAAAATTTCATAAGTATATTATGTACCAAAGAGTAGAACATGGTAAAAATACTAGAATATATCATGAAATAACATATTAAAAAGAAACAAATTAGTGTAATTTAGAGATGGAATACAAGATTTATTCAGATGAAGCATAAACATAAAGAATCTCCAAAAGAGATTTGGTTTTCTCAATAAACTCTTATAACTCGGTAACATGGGATCATAGACTCCATGTTAGAAAAAAATTACCTGAAACATAAAATATCCTTAAAATAAGTAGATTCATGATATAACATGTAAACATTAAGTATATACACCTCAAAAAATAGTTTAGGTGCAATGTAATCCATCAGTCTCAATGAAGTAAAATCGAGACAAAACATTTTACTGATTTGGTAAATTGTGAATCATAAACCCCAGGAAAAAAGGATGATATAATAGACTTCTAAACAACCATAAATTTTATTATAAGACAAATATAATACAATCATTTGTTTTACACACACCACACCAAAATAATGAGTGGTGAACATAACATGTATCACATGGAAATTAAAAGTGAGATGAAATCCCTTTACCTTGTGTCTTGACTCTCTCTGTGCTCATAAAATCTTCTTGTATAATAAATATAAGTTTATTATATGTATTTTTCATAATAATATTGTTATATAAATTTCTATATATGGTTTCATTATGATCTTACGTTACCCACTTTTTAACGATCCTATCTTAAAGTTTCACTTCAGGTAATATTTTCTTTATTCTGCGCATGGGTCTTAATTTGTTATATCATTTGTTATTATACATATATCATGGTTCTAGAATGTAAATCATGATATAAATAATATATATATCCATCATATTTATGTTATAATAATTTATATCATAATGATATTTTAAATTGAATACACCATTAATGGAGATGGTAAGTTGTACATACGGATGAACGTTGTTTCTATTTTTATTGTCATATTGAAAGAAATTATGTAAGTGAAATATTTACATTTATGTATGTATATATATAATTATTATAGTAGAATTTAAATATTATATATATCATATATGTTTATTAAAACTGTTATTAATACATTCCATGTGGTGTGTGAATGAATCACATCGCTATGAGTGGGCGATAGTCGACACTTCCTCAAATGAGATTATCGTATTAACACCAAATGGAAAGAAAAGAAATGTGTAGTGTAAAAGGAATATACCATCTAAAATACACAGTAAATATAATATATTAAATATATAAATAATGTTTCCATCACAATTAACACTATGATTGATGGTAAATGAGAAATGAACAATCATCATTTCGTGAGGTAGTAGTTCACCGTACCCAGAAATAACATGTTCAACATCCATTACATATAGGTGTGTGTAAGTGTATGTCATACCATTTTCCTAAAAAAATCATATTATATGTAGGATACTGGGTTTTTAACATAATAATTGAGTAGATATTGTCGAGGGGGTGGATAAATTAAATAATGGAATGAAGCTTGAGAGAAGATGTTACCTCTTAATCGGGTAACTCCTTTTGGTTTATGCCAAAAGGAATCCATGAGAATATTTCTACCCTATGTTAGGATTAAAGGTATAAATACAATTTTTTAGGCTAATTCAGAAGTTCTTGTATGATCTTAATAGGTTTGATATTGTGAGGAATGGGTTGAGGTGGTGACATTTTATTGGGAAGGTAAAGGACTCACTTGGAATTTGTAGAAACAAGTTAGGTGTGAACATGTTCTTACATAAGAAGGATTATATAAAACCAACAAAAATAAATAATTTAAGGTTTATGTTCGAAATATGGAAAGACAATGCCTTTCTTACAAGTTTTTAGGCCATTTGGGCCCCAATTTTTATGTTTTAGAAACTAATTAAGCTTAATTTGGCCATAAAATCTTTGATTAATTTTAATCACTTTTAATAATTACATTAATAAAAAATTAACATGTTATTTTTAGAATTTAAATATTATACTTAATACAATTTTGTATTTTATAATTTTGAAATTCAATTCAGAGAAGCGAAAAAATTAAAATTATTGCTTCTCCCACAGACAGGACGAAATAACGAGTTATAAAGTCGGAAAACGTTCAAAAGCTTGTCAAGATTCTATCTTTAGTTTCAAGGTCAAATTGATTATAAGGAAATAATTTGTATTAATATATATATTATTTATCTATTTTGACCTTATGTTTTTTTAATATCATATAACATTAATAATTAATTCAACAAAATTTATTGTTTAACTAAAAGTAGAGTTTTTCCCTCTTCCTCAAATAATAAAGTTTCTTAGAAAAATCCCCAAAATTATTTCTAAGATAATTTAAAAATTATTAATTCAAAATTTATGCTTATTTTATCAAATTATATTTCTAAAACTTTATAATTTTTTTTTTATTTTAAAATGTGGTTCATTTAAGGAAGAAAAATTTTAAACACAAAAGGACTTTACAAAAAATATGGTATTTTTATTATCAATAAAAATTATAAAAAATATTGGGAAAGAAGTTATTAGTATTCCTATAACTATTTTTAATTGTTATGTTATAAATAATTCATTTAATTAGTTATATATATAAGGGTGTTTCTTTGAAACTCATTATTGTGTGCATCGTATGCCATGTCGGTGTTACTTGTAGCGCAATCCAAGTTAGCATAGTGTGTAGTGAAAGGAAAGATGGTATTGTGCGTAGAACAAGCCAATTCAACATTTTTTGGGAAATTAATTCTTGACTTAGTGTTTTAATATATATATATATATATATATATATTTATATATATATTTCCAGTGTCACATCAAATGAAAAATATTGAAAAGATTAATTAATTCGAAATGAATAAATCAAAAAATATCTTGGTGTTACACATGGAATAGACTTTGAGGATTATTCCTGAGGTGGATACACTATTGTAAATGGTTGGGGGATTATACCTACGTAGGAGACCAATGTTTTGTTTGGGATAACACATTGAAAGAGGATCAAATGTTTTGCAATCATGTAAATTCCATGACCACCGTTATCCTCTAATCCCATGTAAGCCATGATCGATGTGAGAAACAAAAAGAAATGGGAGATTTGAGAAAATAAAAAATCATATTTTACCTATGGTTGGATAAATGTAATTAATGAATCATGCCTATGGAGGACCTATGAAGGAAGGGGATAGTTATATTAGAGAGAAGATTCTCTACTAAGAAATGCATCTGACTATGTGAATACTGTGATCATTGCTATCCTATAATTCCATATGATTCATGATTATAAATGCTTGAATATGAGAAACAAGAGAAATCCATGGATTTTGAAAAACCACCCTATCCACCTTATGTAGGTGGAAGTTTCTATGGAGACGACACTTCCACCCCGTTGTTGCACCCTAGACCCAAATAGAGAGATAATATTATCTTATTTTGGTAATCAGGATAGTCACATATTGTTATCTATTCAGCTGTATCCAGTAGGTATGGATTAGGAATAAATGCAGTAGGAGTGGTCCAGAATTAAATTCTAGAGGATTACTCTAGAGGGTGCCCTAAAATTGGTTTTGCAAGAGGAGAGGGGGATATCATTCCCTATAAAAGGGAAAGGAAACAATGATCATCAATCTCCTTGCATATAATCGTAGTCTCCAGGTATTAGAGATGACTAGGGAATGTTGTGGACATAACCCTAGAACCTAAACTGGGATTTCCCAAACAATACCCCCAGCGGTCGACATCCTTGTGGCCCTGGGAATGAAAACTCACATTCACCCTAAGGACCCTACCCATTAAGTAGGAAAAGTACATGGAATCGCTAACCATAGAAATGAAGAACCAAATGGGTGACACACTAGTGTTCCTACATCTGGATTTTCACATGTTTGAATGATTCAGTGGAGGTTTCAACATGGTCCTTTTCATACAAAGGAGGCAAAAGAAGATAGGTCCTTCTATCAGAGTGTTGAAATGGGTCTTAAGAAGTGGATCGTTTATGGTAAAGTCTTTGTGAAGAAAGGGAGTCTCACACATAGTAAATACTGGGTGATCCTAAAAGTTCTTTTCATATGTATTCAAGAACTAGATGAATTTAATTTCAGTGAAAAACCACATGGGAAAAAATAGATAGAAGAGTCTTCACTAAATCCTTCAAGGGTCTCCCCAGGTTTTCCCAAATGTTTCTTGCATAGGTCCCTAGTTTGGGAAGGGGACCTCACTCTAGCGTAATTTATACATGTGGGGGGGGGGATACTAGTGTGTTTGTTATGTGTTTTAATCCATGAGAAAATATTGGATTCAATATCCTTCGATAAATTACATCTTTTTGTTGGATGAAAGTGATACATAGAAGGTTTTAGGGAAATTGGGAGAACAACTATGGTGATAAGATCGTCATGAATTCTTCAAGAATTTAATCCATAAAAATGATGATACATGTGGTCCTATTTATAGGATAATATGGCATCCTAGGTGAAGATTCAAGATCCTATTGGTACATCGTGTAGGGTGATGCACATGTCCATTTCACATACAAATGTACACGTACCGTGCACGTCGATGCTACAAAGGGGTACCTATGTAGAAGGACTATTTTGAAGGGGTTAATCCCATGGTATCATTTTTTATCTCATTTTTTATTCTTGAGGTATTTTACTTTAAAACCTTTTAATCTATGTGAAAAAATGGAGTGTCAACAAAATCCTCCCTTAAGATTGGATCTGATCGAAAGAAGAGCATCTGATCCTATGGTAAATGGATTAAAAGGATGGATGGATCATATAGGTTATCCGAAAATGTCATCCATGTGTGTCCTCCACTAAGGTGTGCTACATATGTGGTTCCTATAGAGGGGTTAAATTGTCTATACATGGGGATTCTATTTCAGTTGACTGTGCTCACGCCTCGATATCACAACAGTAGTGTTCCACAGTGACCACTCACTTAAGCTTCATTGTTAAAGCACTATTCTCTCAGAAATGGTATGTAACTACCTAAATTAATACATGTTTCTAATTAGATTCTTGATGCTTATTTTTATTTCCAATGGAAAATTATAATACATGATTTTTTGATGGACATCCTTGAAATTATATTGAGGATATGGTTAAAGCTACAAGGTGAGACTATTATGAAGTACATTATAATACTATACCAGTTATGGTGGGGAATATTAATAACTATAATTTCAAATGACCCGAGGGTAATTGTATTCTACTTTATGAAAATAATCATCTAAAATAATTCCACATTCCATAGTCAAATAATTACACTACTCTATTCAGGTTTCAAGACTAAATGAACATCCTTACTACCAATATATCAAAAAGGTGTACGCACATTAATATTGGGACACCATCAATTAACTATTTCAGGTATTACACCAAATGTGATCTAGAGTATAATCTTAACAAACATAAATTAAATCCTAACTTCTACCCATTCGTCTTCCATGATTCCATTATAGACGAGTCAAAGGGTTGTAAGGTAGACTATATCATCCACCTAGGATGAGGTGATATACCTGGGTGGAAGTGGATGTACTGCATCCACCAAAAGGTCGATGACTTCTCAACTAAGTTGAAGGTACTGTTTATTTATGAATTCATGAGGGTGTCCTAGAAATATGAATATAAAACTCCATATTCATTCATGAACTTATAAGATGATGGATCCCACCAAAAAATAATCACACGTGATGCATGGAGAATATTGTATCATCCTATTGGATGTATACTATATCTCTAGTGATTATATACTTTGGGTTATATATGATGTGTTCATCCCACCAAGGGTGACATGAGATGACATTGAAAGGAAACCAAATATAGCACATGAGCTGTTGAAGATAGATATAGAAAATAAGAAGGAAGACCCCCTCTGGATAGTGGATATACACCCCAAAGGATGAATGACTACATTCCTATATCCAAAGGGAAATTCAAAACTTGAAACCATCTTATGAGTTATCCAAAATGGAAATTTCATGGGTTCAATGTATATTCTAGCCAAATTTGGAAAATGGGGAGTATAACCAATTGGGGTACAAACCCAATTCCAGCATACCTATAATGAAACATTTTTCTAGTTTTTATCCATGTGAATAAGTTTTTACCTACTTCTTATTCGTGAATCATAAAATTGAGTGAGTACAAGAACATTGGTCATTGAAGAAAAGAAAGGAGAGAAGAATCATGTAGGCTAGGAAATCTGGATCCTAGTGAAAATTCGCCGATCTATGCTGCATATTCACATTGGGAATGACCCTTAAAAAATTGTGTAACCATTATAGGTATTCTTAGGATGATTCATTTCCCATTTTAGATCCTAAATCATGTTAAGCACGGTTTATATTTCCATGGGTTGGTTTACACAATTTTTCTATCCATTTCTTATATTCAATTGTTGTTCCATAACCCCAGTGAACCATTGATGAGGATGAACAAACTAAAGGAGGTCAATTTCATCCCATATTAGACCCACCTAAGGAGAGATTTACTGAAGATAAAAAGGATGGGTAATAGATATGTTCATAAATTATTTCTCTTAAGGATGGTGTGTTGGTGACATGCATCGATGGTGTGGTTAAATGTGAGGCCTATGATCAATATATATTTACACGCCAATCAAAATTCCTATAAAAAACTATATATCCTCCCTTTTCAATATTAAAATTATACAATGGTAGCATGACAACTATGAATGATTATATTGGCATATATAACTAAATTAGAAATCATCCTATTTCAATTTGATGCATCAACTGGATTGACGTCTTGGTACACCAAGGCCATGATTTCATCATATCCTGAGGGAGTGTTGGATGAAGTCGTCCCTCATGTCCAGACTTGAACAACTCACAAGAGTGGAATGTGAGGTAGGAATGATCATCCTCCTACAGAAGGTGCATCGTTTCCCATAGATGATGCATTGTCCCATTCAAAAGGTTGATATGGAAATGTCAAAAGTTTTCCCAAACGACCTCATGTACAGATTAGTCCACCCTCTAGAATTAGACAAGTTTTACAAAATGAGGGTAATAAAAAATTGTTCAGTCTTCACTGTCAAAAAGTGACCCAGGTTTTTAGTTTCCCATTGTTCTTTTGTGATAGAGAGTGTCAAGATGGTCCTGAAATCAAGGGATATAAAATAGGCTTCACAAAATGGTCAGTAAGGCCTCAAAATATATTTTATTAGATGTTATCCAATTCGGCAGGACATGACTTCTGGTACTGATGTCATATGTGCACTTATTCGTACTGGATTTAGGATTCTTGATATAGAAGATGCTTGAGCCGCATTGAATACTTGGTTTTAGGAAAATCCCACTAAAGTGGGGATTCATATCTTGGAATTTGAGATTCTTATTAATTAAACTAATAAACAGATATCTAAGATGAGATGAGTGGAGGAAATGTCTAGGTGGGGTGGTGCTGAAGGGGTAAACCTCCCATATTTGGGGTGAATGTATTTAATATATTGATACTGAGGATATAAATTCTCATTGTCTTGCCTCTTATTGTATTATTACTTTCCATAATCTCTGAAAAGTAATAAAGTTTTGGGGAAATGTCATATAGATAAATAGTGGGTCAGGGGGAAATTAGTTAAAATTTCATTTCCAAAACATATCCCAAATAGAACCCCACTCAGAATAGATGATTCCTCTCCTAAACATGGAGATATATACTCAGGTTAGCATACAACAGAGGGGGATACAATGTGAGAATTTTCACTACTTTATATAAAATCTATATTATTCTGAGGCTATTTTTATGAATATTCTATCAAGGGGCTCAGGTAAGAGCCTCTAATAAAATAGAAGGACACTCTTGACCAAGCATGGATTCATGCTAGTGTGTTATATCCCCTGACAAAATAATTTTCGAGGGATGATGATACATTATTTTCCACTCTGACTGTGCAGTTTGTGGATGATTATAGTAACATCAAATATGAATTAGAAGAATATATAAAAAAAATTCTAAATTCTATTCCTTATGATAATTCAGGCTCATATCGAACACTATAGGGCCTTATAGAAACTAATGTTGACCCTTCAACTATCACTGATCAAGATATTTAGGGTATCAGTACATTAGAAGATGGTGTTTTACTGGGTCTTGAGCCAAACATTTTGGGTTTCCCCGTAGGTGAGACTACCAATGGTCTTGGGGCGTCAATTCATTCCACAAAAAATCTTTCATGAACTTTTATAAAATGATGGTTTATATTAATCATACCCCTACATGAAAATAATTTTAGGGATTTATTATTGAATCAAATGGACATGAGTCTTTAATTTTGTGTAACAAATTTTTATTCCTGATGATTTAATCAAGACTGTTTGAATTGTGAATCTTTATCCCTAGAAAATGTTGCAGTGGCGGTTCATGACGAACCTGTTATAGTCCATACCACTCCCATTGTTTATGCATGGGGCCCCCCTTGTTGATGTTCAAATTATGAGTATTTCAGATCCTCCCTTATAGAGCACCAGGTTGACCTATGCGAGTTTCCCTTGTCAAGAGGTCTCGACTGAAACTACTAAAGTCGAGGATTTCTAAGAGGAGTCCACCCAATATATGGAGTGATCACAGGGTGTGAATCACCAACTACTTTGACCACCCCTTACCTCTTTCATTTGATATCCTCTTTGAGGATAGAAATGAGCATTATTAATGTTTAGTTCCCTCAATTTTGGTAGCTTGGATTGAAGGAGGATCCACTGCACTAAGGCATATGATACCAAAAGGCAAAGCCATTATAGTCCTAGAGGGATAGGGGAAGGGTGCCCCATTGAGGGCTCTAATCCCAAAATACATTTCCCAATTTTAATGTGGATTTGAGTCAGATTTGGAGATGTAGTATACACTATGCATCACAAGGCATGCATCTTGGTGAGAAATTAAGAAATTAATTTCTGAGACATCATTGGATGACCTTCCAACATGGGTTTTTACAACCATTCCATTTTGGTATTCTACGACATGGAGGGTTTTATTACCACATGAATAATTCCACTATGAAGGATACCATTCCCAATATGGCGTCCGAACAGAAGGTTCAAAGAACCTCACAAAGGGGAAGATTCTTGTCAACACTGATGATCTATGCGTTTCATTATCCCATGTGGAGGCCAAGAAGGATATAAATACAGCATAATTTGATAACCATATAAATGATAAGAACATTCAAATCAAAAAACTTTAGCGTGAAGTATATGCCACTCCGACGGGGTCTTCTAAAAAATTACAATTCCCTAGAAGGATCTCTATTTGAAGGGTGAACTTTTACTACAACTACAATAGTAGAACTTCTCCAAGAAAAGGAGTCCAACATTGTATAGTTGGATGGGATTCAACAAGCTGAATATAGGGCTTGTGTGGCCATTAAATAATTTAAGATTTATATTTTTTGTATTTTGTAACAAGTGATGTAGAGAATTCATCTTGTGGATGATCCTCATATATTTTTCATCAAAAATTAAAAGAGTTATGTTTTAATCAGTAATGAATTCATCAATATTTTTTTAATATGGTTATAACATATCATTGATGTTAATTTTCATAGAAAAATATATTTTCATCAAATAATCTTATACACAATGATAGGGATTGGGAGACAGACTAAATTTTGGCTATGTCATGGGGCATAGCGAGCAGAGTTTGAATGTTTCTGGGGTCATATGGAAAACCCTACAAACATCTCATATATTTTATCATTGATATAATTTTTTATTAATTATAATATGAAGACATAGTGGTTGAGTCTTGGAATTTTATTAGACCACCTTTCCAGGTTTTTATCCTATCATGGCTTTTGCCTATTTATTTTAATTTCTTTATTTTTTTCATGGACCCTAGGGAGTGTAAATCGACCGAGTTGAGACTTGATGTTTTTACAATGTGTCCATTATGGCTTTTCAATATGGAATATATTAGGTATATTTTTTTGGATAGCTTAAAATCATTCTAGCTGGACTAATACGACTTGCATTTTAGGTCAAAGAGGTTTGATCATAAGTTTTGAAATAATGAACCTAACAAGGAATGTTGGCTATAAAATGTTAAAACATTTATTAGATATCTGATGGGGGATTTTGAGCCACACATTTTTTCCTGAATTTAAAACCTAAAAATATTGAATAGGGGAGTTCTCTCCAGGGGACAGAGTTACCACTGGTTGACAAACCCATTTTTTGGGATACCTTATGAAATTACAACTAGGTAGTTGGCTCCTCTGCCTCCATAATAAGTGATAAAAATTAGAAATTTAGAGCTCCCATATAATCCATCTAACTAGGTTTCTAGCGGTATTCGAGGTCCATCCCATGGGGAGACCAAAAATTTAATTGAGAAGTTAAAATCAGAAGAATATTAGTCTTTTATCTAGATAGAAGGGGTGAAGGGAACAATCAAATAGGTGAAACTATTTGTGAAAATAATTAAATTTAAAATGAAAGAAGAACATAGAAACTTAAAGAAAATCATGTTTGGGTAAAAATTTGATTATTTATTTTTTTGAATTTTATTCATTAGTATTTATATTACAGATGAAAATAGTTTTCAATGTGGATTTAATTCTATCAGAATTTCATGGTCTGATATCTATTTATTATTTATTTAAAATAAAATTTATTTTTTTGGTAGTGTAACAGTAAAATAATAATTAACAACATACCCCTAAAAGGTGGAAACTGGTTACCCTAATGGTCATGTTGTAATCCACTATAACTAATCTTGTGTTCTCCATTGGTATTGTTCTTAGCCAGATACGACACCAATTGTGTTTTTGGGATTATGTTCAGTAATGGAATTTTAAAATAGAATTCATAACAAAATTAAAACATTAGATTTTCAATCACAAGGAACATGATTTTTTTCCAACCCTATCATGAGGAAAAATATCCTTTGATGACCATGGTCATAGGGCATGGAAAGAGAAAAAACTGAATTGGTACCATGGATATGAGTGAAAGATGAGGAAGTGAAGAATTAAATTAAATAGAAATTGAAAACAGAATAGAAAAACTCAACAAAAAGGATTTGAATGAGGTCTAAATGAAAGAGTGGAAACACATGCCCCCTGAGTGTCCAACCATGAACATAGAGGGTTTTACCTTATATTTATATAATTTGAGACTACTTGGAGTGTACCATAAAGTATATTCCATGTACTTAGGTCAAATTTCTTCGCTCATATTCT
Source organism: Viscum album (assembly GCA_963277665.1). Classification (NCBI taxonomy): domain Eukaryota; kingdom Viridiplantae; phylum Streptophyta; class Magnoliopsida; order Santalales; family Viscaceae; genus Viscum; species Viscum album. The sequence continues at coordinate 1,931,943,784 of OY728123.1, forward strand.
CAACTAGTAGGTGTCCAAATGTGTCTCCCAATGACTTTAAACACATCAGTGGTCAATTTGTGGGGGTACTAGGTGTGTAGCACTTCCCCACATGGCATGTAAAGTCTAATTATTCCACCATTATTTTTTGGAATGGTGGACATGACATGTGACTATATAGTACATGGCGTGATTCATCCAGTCAGCTATATGGGTGTGTACTCTATCTCAATTAATTGTATCAGAAAAATGGTACCTGATGTATGTATGATGTACACACCGTGCATATTTGAATTTATGTTCTGGTTATTTATGATTTGTGACTTAATATGGAAAATACCTGAAAATCACCATGCACACCTAATTAAATAATTTTACCCACAAAATAATGTGTATTTAGTGAAAAAAATCATATACACAATAGAATGTATGAAACTTTATACACAAATTGGGTATATCAAACTCCCCCACACATAGTTATTTGATTTCCCTGTAGAAAAATCTCAAATTCCAATTAACATGATCCATTCTCTAAAAAAAGAATCATTCAACAAATTATATTTATAAATATTATAACCATAATATAGGATTTTAAAAGGTAAAATACATATTTCAATTACAAGGATATTTTAATCATGCCTTATATATTATTCAATTAAAGATTTTCAACCACTTATATTCACACTGTTAAACTTTCCATAAATATAAATGCTAGTTGATGATTTACATCACCAAAATATACCACACTAATCAATCAAGATTATTTAATATGAGGTATGTTCAATCTCAAGAATATGAAATTTTTTCTATAGGCTTGAAAGTATTCTAATTATCATCATAAAAAAACAAATCACAATGATCACAAGGCCATCCAATAAAGATCAACTGTTTCTGAAGCTTCGGGAACGTTGGTAATGATGTGAAAAATAATCTCATATAATTGAAAAAGAAGGCTGAATTCCAAAATAATAAAGCATTATATTAAATAATAATGCTCAATAAATATTCATCCCCAATAATATCTATCAATGTGTGTCATCACCATTGTATTCTCTTTCCAGCATGGGTCCATAAACCAATAATATTGGGTAATGAAACAATCTAGTCCCACTTTTTATTTTTTTAAATCAGAGACCACTGAGAATACAAGGAAAAATGGTTTTTGAACACTTCTACCCAAATAAACAATAGGTAGTCTCCCCGACACAAAATATCCTGGGTTATCACCAGAATACACCATGAATACCCAAAATACCTCTCTATGGATGAAACAAATAATCATTCTATATTATCAATGAATTAGGGTAGGATGGGTAAATAGGACTTTAATGTGGCTTACTATCAAGAATGTTCATGGTTTCTAAGGATTTTATGAAGGTCAGATGTAGGATAGGTATCAAGGTCAAAGGGGATGAAAAACAATCAAATGCCTCAATATTTTTAATGAGATTCAAAATATTAATGTTTTTAAGAGAAAAAATAAAATATTCTAGTATTTATGAATATATTAATAATCATTCAAGAAAGTGGGAATAATAATGAATATGTCAAAAGTCATAGAATACCACTATCAAGTAAGGAAAACATAGGATTAATTAGGCCATGAAATGAATAAAAATCACTAGTGTAATAAATATAAATATCAATGAATTTAAATAAATAATTCCACTATATCCACAATCAATTTATAATACATTAAATTTTAAAATAAGAGTGTAACTTTTAAAATTACCTTTTATGTATTTATTATTTATAATTATAAATAATCAAAAAAGTTTACATTTAAAATATTGAATCTGTTAATTATGTCTCCAAGAATAGTTTAAAGGTGACGACTAGTGTAGTTAGAGACTCTCTTACACACTTAATATTGCATATAGTCCCCCTAGTGGAATACTAAGGAAGATAAGAAGATGTAGGGAGACCGTAGTGGGCTAGGAAAAGGGGATCAATGATTGAGGTAAAAACAAAATAATAATAAAAGGAAACAATGAAATAATACTCCATTTGTGGAGAGTGAAAAAATATTGAAAGGAGAGGCTTTCATAGCTCATAGTACCTCTGACTATCAATAAAATAAAAATGAATTCTATATGCACGTACACCATAAACCCAAAATAATAGCATTAAAAGATATATATAATGATCAAATTGTGCAAATCCAGTCAGGTGGTCACCTCAAAGGATGAATCATTTGTAACAGGTGGATCTGAAAGAGTAGGTGTAACTGTAGTGGAGGATAAGGGATTGGGATCTATGATCCATGATGTAGGATTGACCAGGAAGTCTTGGGTTGCAGTAATAGTAGTGAATGTTTGAAATTAGTGGTAGAATTTGTATGAGTAGTGGAAAAGTGATTAGAAAATGTGTCTAGAGTTGGCAATGGGGGATGTTCGGATGAAGGAAGAGGAGATAGAGGATCAGGTTCTGGGAGTAAGTGAATGCCCTGAAAATGAAGAAGAAGACCCAACATCTGGTCCATTCGGGACTGGGTCCATACCATGGAAGCTTGGTGTCACTCAAGAAGGTCCAGATGGTAGTCATTCATGACTTGACTGAGGGATATGGGGGGGGGGGGGGGTTTAGTCGAGGGTACAGGTAGAGGTGGGGATGTGGATGTACCAGAAGAATAAGGAGTGGAGAAGGAAATAGGAAGGGATGAATAAGTGGGGTTGGGCAGAGAAGGAACATCCTATTGTGGATGGGGTGGGACCGGAAAAGCCACACTAGCGGGGGAAGGTGGGTAATCTATCACCCTATCAAGATACGACATGTTCAACACATGCACATAACCATATCCTCATTGCATGGACATCCTCATGTGAATAATAATGATGAATTCCATATTATCGAGAGAGGATAGTTGATTGTGAGAGATAGATAGATCAAACACTTCTAAATAGAGTGTGAACCTGGTGGCATAAAAGCCTCTATTCAAGGTTCCCTGATTCCCACAGATAATGGAGTGTAAGTAAGAAGCATCAAGACAAGGGAAGATAGAATATTCATGCCATAAAATAAATTTTAGAAGGTCCTTATCTTATACGGACACAACATCCATGTCCTCCTAACATGGGGAAAGTATGGTGTTGAAGCACCTATGAATGGAATGAAGTGGATGAGAATTGTTGAGCATGATCTTCTAAGAAGTGGGTGCATACCTGTGGTCAAAAAAAGTATGGGCCCACCACATGGTAATCAGTTCAGAATGGTTAGGGTGGGTGAGGGTGGAGACTGAAGGTGGGGTGGTAGGATATGGGTAGAATCTACACTCTCATCAAAACTCAGCCCTAGGGAATGAGAAATGGATGTGACCAATCCAAAATTGGATGAATGTGGCCATATCGATGGGCATATAGTCATACATGGGCCCATGAAACTTTAAAGTAAAAATAAATAAATAATAAATCTCTAAACATTGGAGTGATAACATGTAGTGTGTTGAGCATGTGAATATTCCCATGAAGCTCCTCTATCTGCTCCCAAATATTGAGACAATAGTTCACTGTGATATCCTTGAAACATCCACTCAGGTGGATCATGATCCATGATAGTAATTGAATTCAATCTTCCAAAGGATATCCATTAGTAAAGTCAAGGCATGGATGTATATAGGGCCAGACAACATCCCACAAGGGCTGAGGTGTGGTGAAGCTGTAGATGTGGGGGGTCCAGTTGTGGTAGAGAGGGTGGAGCAGCTGATGATACCAGATTTAGTTTCGAGGTTGTGCCATCAGTGTTTGGTGGGGTGGGAATAATAGGTTCCACCTAAGTCATAGATGTATCTGAATGTTCCACACATGATGTGGGAGTTTCTGTACTAGATCCCTCGACAACTGCAGATTATGGGGATGTGAAAGTTGGTGGAGAAGCTGTCAATAAAGTTGGTACCATGGTAGCGGCTATACTAAAAGATGCAGAATATGGGGTGCTGGTAGAAGAGGATCCTGTATCTCCAGAGCTGGTGGGTGGATGGATGAAACATTCTCAGTTTTCGAAGGCCTCATCATCCTCTAGAGGTGGATCTGACAGGGTCTTTCTCCAGTAGTAGTGGCTGTGGGCTACATCCCACTCACATGATCTCCATATTTCATATATGAAATAGAAATAAAGGAAAAAATGAAAAGGAGAAGAAAAAAGTAAGAAAAAGTGAGAACTCATAAAAATAATAGTTCATGATGTGTAGATCCATGGAATAAGGCATGTAGATTGATCGGGTTTGAAACCCATGTATTCTAGGAAAACTCACTGAGTTGGCATGTGTTTGGGATATATCATATACACAACGTATAGTTAATTGTACCCCCCCTGTGTGAGAACATGGTGTGGTGGTCATGTAAGTGCCCATACATAGAAGTAGAATTTGAGGGGTCATACTATAGTATAGACAATGTGTGTCTAAACTATATGGAATGTATAAGAACAAGTATTTCAATACGTGTATGACCTTTACATAGACTACTCTTGATAAACTAGATACATGACATGTACTGAAAATACATGTAGTGTGTGGATACATGGGAAAAGTTCCATGGGGTCTCAGTAAATGAATTTCTCTGGAAGGCCAGACTACGGCACTGTACATAGAGTGTACAAAAATTACAATCCCTATCTTACAAAAATTATGAACTTAGAGTATGTGGATGTGTACTATTACTACATAGCGTGGGTTATCTTTTGAATATGTGTACTATGTGTTCGTACCCAAATGGGAAATTGATCCTAAATCTCCATATACACATTTAAAACTCTAAAATAGTGGTGAGAGACATAATACATGGATCGAGGATGGAAATTTGGGAGAAATATGAGCTGGAAACGAACTAACATTATGGATTGGAGGGAGGGAGGTGAGTAGACATATAAAGGATTTTGATACATAGAAGAAAATGGGTATAAGGGGGATGTGCGACATAGGGTTGGGCTAGGTTGGGTTCCCAACCATTATAGGTGAACCACACAGTGTGTGGTTGGTACTATACTACCTATAAAGTGTTTTTTTCAAAATCATTAAGAGTATTATTATAGTGAACTATATAATAATAATTTTAAATTTAAAAATAAATACATAATAAATAAATATTATTTATAAATAAAAAATACACATATATGTGTAATTTATAAAAAAAATGCATGTTGTGTTATCTAAAATTTGAAAAAGAGAACTACAACCTTGAGTCCGATACATGGGGTGTGATTTGTACTAATAAATGGAAGATATGAATGCAATCCCTCAACCACTGGAGTGAATGCAGTAGTAATCTAATGTTCTATTAACATTATATATTTGACTTATAGTTGCAGCACTACATATAAAAAAGAACAACACATGGTGCATGGTTTTAATTTTGGAAATATTGGGATGAAATGGATAGATTAACCGAGTTCAGACCTAGGCCTTTCGAATCCAGGGATACAAATTTTCCAATCATCCCACTTCATCATCAAATGATTTCTGATTTTGGAAAACATTTAAATTTGTTATGAAAAAATGACTCACACAACGTGTATAACCATGAAGGACATACGATTTTGTTAAAATAAAAAATGATGAAACTTAGACAATTGTTAGGACTCAAACCCTAGTTTTTTGATATGTGGGTTATGAAACTAGGGACCGATTTATCGCCATCATGGGTTTTCTTTTGTTTTGAATTGATTTTGTTAATTTTAAAAACACCTCACATACTATTTAAAAAAAACATCGATTAAAAAAGAACAAACCCTAAAACAAAGGCAGGTGTGGAGTGATTCAATATTTCGATGGCTCAGATACATTCCAGAAACCATTCCATCGATAAATGCCTCATCACTATTTATTAAAATAATCAATATGTAATTATACAAAAAGTTATATAATCATATAACTAAAAATATATGTACATGCCATTCGTTAAAACAAAAATGATGTGTTCTCTTTTTATGTTCTTATTTAAATAGTTGACATAATATAATGAAGTACACAATGTGTTGAGTATAAATACACATCATGTGATTATTAAAGATATAAATGAAAGAAAAACGGATGAATATAATGGTTGAGTTTCATAAAATAAAGAACCTTTGTTTTAGGTCCTTGAATGACTTGAGTTAGGGTTACTTACCCATAATCTCAAGGAGGATGTGGATTTTGTAGTGTGAACCACCACATGTTTCTTATGACCGCATCTTATATTTGTTCTTCTTCACCTTCAAATTTTCTAGGTTGCACCTTTTAGTAACACTGGCTTGTGTCTAGTAGATGATAAATGTGAACTTGGTTCATGGTTTGATCAGGTACATCCTCCACATCATGAAGTTCCTACTTCATAGTACTAAATACCAAAAAATAATCACTAGAATATTCGGAAGGAGGTGCGTAATAAACCAAGGGGTTAGAAAGAAAGAATTTATCAAATTCAGTACTAGCATGACATAACATGGATCCATATTCAATTTTTTTTCTTTGAAAATATATTTCTGTAATTTCAAGTGAATAACATGTTTTTTTCATGTCATAGAATGGTTCATCAATTGAAATAATGATAGATCACCCAACCACAGACTCAAACAGAGATTCCATATAAGGGATTATCTATGATTGTTTCTCAACCACAATACCAAGTTGTCCCACTCTGTCAGTTTGGTCCAACTTGAGTGTGGTAAAGGCTTCCATCATCAATATAAATCTCTTGGTACTACCCATAGATGGTTCTGGAAAGAAGGGATAATAGGTGGGGTAAAGAATGTGAATGGGTAATCCTTGTATTGAAATACATAATCCATATATAGATAACATTCTTGTAGTAATGGGTACAATAACACTAGATCATTTAAATAATAATCCGCTTTAGGTGGATTGTGCCACTCCATAGTCATATACTAATCCATGGGATGCAAGGTGGAGGTTCCCAAGAAAAATAATCATGAAATGAAGAATGAAAAGTTGAAAACTCTAGGCAAAACAACTATTGACTCAAACTTCAAATTTTCATTCCATCATTCCCCAACAATGATTTCAGATTTTTGTCCCACTTTCATCAGAAAGAGTGTTCATAATTAGAAATTTAAAGAACCATTCTAAACCAAATAACTAGGTAGCGTCTGAAAATTTTTGCTGATCCCATGGAGAGAACAAAAAATAATGGAGAAGTGCAAATAATAAGAATCTTGGTTGTCTATCTATATAGAAGGGGTGAAGGGAATAGTCAAATAAGTGAAACAATTTTTGAAAATAATTTAAATTAAATCAAAAGAAGAACAATGATAATAGAAAATAAACATGTTAGGGTTTCAATCCAATTTGATTTTATTATCAATTTTTTTCTTTACTATTAATATTATAGATGAAAATAGTTTACCATGGGGATTCAATTCGATCACACTTTCATGGTATGATAACTAATGAATATGTATTTAAAATCCAATTCCATGGTCCAGAAATTGAACATTAAAATACACAATAATACCATACCCTTAAAACAGTGGAAACTGGTCCCACAAACTGTTTTGGTTTCATCCACTACAAATCATTTATTTTTCTCCATTGGTATCATTCATAGTCTGATATGACACCGATTGTGATTTTGGAATTATATATATTAAAGTAATTGTAATATATGATGAATAATAAAATTAACACTTCAGAAATTAAATCCTAGAAAAGATGAATCTTATTACAACCCCAACATGAGGGAAATTAGCCTATTATGACCATGGTCACGGGGCACAAATTGATCCAAAACTCAATCCCTCTGATGGATATGATAGGAAGATGGGGAAATGAATAATTACATATTCAATAACTACATGTTGAACCCAAAGAAATCGAAATTGGGTTAAGAAGTTCCCTTGACAGCCTAATGGCGTCACATCAAAATGAGTTGATAAGAGATAAAAAAGGGTATCTCATCACTTGGACATAAAATTTAAATCAATAAGGATATATGAGAACATATCCCAACATAACAATATGTAAATTAAAAGACCCAACAAAAGAAGTCTTTTAAAAAGACGAGGGTTAAAGGTTGCCTTACCGACATGGGTATCTTTCGAAACATACACCTTGTGAAAGAAGGAAAATACAAAATTGATGTAAATACTCATAAAAGAAAGTATATTACACAATGAGTAAAATAATGGGCAGTACATACACCACTAAAAGGAAATTATGGAAAATGTAGCATAAATATCACGGGAATAAAAGTGAGATGAAAAATACCATATGAAAACTCGGCAGCCTAACGACGCCACATAAAACTTACAAAAATGGATTGATGAGATAAAATAGGGTATCTCATCATATTAACTTAAAGTTTATAGAAATATTAATATAAAATAACATCCCCCAACATAAAAAAGAGAAGCTTAAAAGAAGTGACATAAAGGAGAGTACTTAAAAGGAAAGAAAGAGGTTTGATCTCTTACGAACATTTGGCAGCCAAACGGCGCCACTCAAAACTTCCAAAATGGATTGATGAGAGAGAATAGGGTTTCTCATCACATGAGCATAAAAATTACAGTAAGATTAATATAAAAGAACATCCCAATAACAAGAAAGATGAGCTTTAAAAAGAATGACATAAAAGAGTGTACTTAAAAAGAAAGAGTGGAGTAGGATCCCTTACCTCAAGTCCAACTTGTCTTGTTCGTTTCTTTATATTCATGAATAATAAACTTTTTTCAATTAATAATTTCCTAAGTACCTCCATTACAGATTATTATTCAGTTCATATCACATATTATAATGTTATAATAATTGTTTAATAATGTTAGTTCATATCAGACGTTTTTGCCGATGTTTGGTACATGAGTCATAAATGAACTTGTTTGAAAAAAGATTTCACATGTAGTTATAAGTAAATAATTTCTAGAATAGTATTAATGATTAAAATATCATATATATCCAGTAAATATTTATTTTATACTATTCCATATCATTTGGAGATAAAAAACGAAAATCACCGTTCATGGAGACGGTAGGCCGTACGTACGCATGAACGCTACTTTCTTTTTTTTTCATATTAATGGAATTAAAAAAAATGAGAGAGATATATATATGTTATAATTCCAGAATGCTATCCATAATTTAGATGTAATATATTACATATATATCCATTATATATATGTACTTATAATATTACATAACATTTTGAGATAAGAAATGAAATGTACCGTTCATGGAGACGGTAAGCCATACGTACGCATGAATGCTACTTCCATTTGTATATCATATTTAATGGAATTAAAACATAATTATACATAATAGTATTTTAATTCCAGTATGGTATCATATATAATATCATTAAAGATATCCTTTATATGTACCACATATGGTATTAACGAATCAATTCACTTTGAGGGGGCGGTAGTCCACACTTCCTTAAATGAAGATAGCGCGTTTACCCATAATGGAAACCATAAAGGTATACTATAAATGAAAAATACAGAAGCTTAATTAAAACATAAACATATTAGATATCATATAAAAATATAGTGTCATCTTAATGGCTACCTTTTAAGGTGTTTGAAGAGTGTTGATCAATCATCGTTTCGGGAGGCAGAAATTCTCCATCCACGGAAACAGTATGTTCTTTAACCATTAGATGTAGGTGTGCGTAAGTTTAGCTTGAATCCATCTTATAAAAACATCCTCGTATATTGAAGATACTGTATTTGTTACAAAATAATTGAATAAAAAGAGTTTAGGGGGTTGGAGAAGCAAAATAAAACAAAAGGACACAAGTGAAGACATTACCTTAAAATCGGGTAACTCCCTTTGGTTTGAGCTCAAAGGATTCCTTGGGAAGACTTATGCCAAAGGTGAGGCTTCAAGGAGTAAGATAGTTAAGTGGAGAGACAAAATGGGCAGGGTTTGTCCGAGCCAATGGCTTTGGGAGTGTGGGTAAGGAGGTAGAGTTGGGGGCCTTTTATAAGAGGAGAGGAGGGGCACTCTTGTAAAGTTACAAAATGTTACTTTATTTTCAAAAGAGTTTCGGATTTTAATGGTCCCACATTGATTTATTTCGAGTATAAGGTGATAAGGGTTATAAATCCACTAATCCAATAGATTTTGGACATGTGTAGAGCTTAGATATTACATTATCTTTCCATTTTATTTAAATCGTTAAATAATGAGGTCATCGCTGCATCATCATGATGTCATAAATAATTTAATTTATTTAATGTCTAAAAATTATTAAAAAATAATATGATGTAGGAAATATTTTTATCTTTCAAATGACTATTTATAGTCAAAACTATGACTTGTATAACCCCATGTAAAAATTGTTTGAGTAAAACATTTCATGTTTGTGTCATTTTTACTTTAACATTAAATAAAAATATATTTATGTGATTTTCGAACCAAAGTGGCTCCATGGGGTCCCCAAGTTGACCCATGGATTTTCTTGGTCGGACGTGACACCTCCAATGAGGGTAGGACATGTTTCTAGGTCATTTCAGTTTATTAAATCATTATTCTTACCATAAAGACACTAATTACCTCTAATCGCGGTTAAAAACTTAATAAGTTACTATTCACCCAAAAATTATTTTTATCTCATTGAACCACATTTTAATTCTCAATTACAACCATGTATGTTGGATTTTTTAAATTCAAAACACAAAGATGGAAAATTTTCATTTAAACGGAAAAATCAGTTTTTATAAGTACCACTTAGTGGTTTCACTATTCATCAAAAATTGATGTTTTTCAGAAAAATACCAAAAATTCACCCTAAGATATATTTGATATTCCAAATTAAAAAATGTATTCTATTTTACAAAATTCAAAAAATGTATGTCATATTAATTAATTTAATAATTAATTCCCGCTGTCAGAGCAAATAGCGTGTTTTTATGAAACAATAAGTATCAAAAGATTGACACTAGTTTAAGTCGGATTTCAAAGTGAAATTAATTCCAATGACCACTATTGGATTTAATGGTAAAAATATATTATAATTTAACTTTAAAACCAATCCAAAAGATAATCTAATCATATAAATAAATTAGATTAAAAAGCGGTTGTGAATTAAAATACAACATTTTACACTATTCATTAAAAATTGAACTTTATCGGAAAGATACCAAAAATTTACACAAAGTAAATTTTGATGTCCCAATTCTTAAGAAGAGTTTTATTTGGTCCAATAGAATGTATAATATTGAACAAAACTATATTTAATGATGGTTCTCCATCAAAAGGCGATAAGTGAACCTTTAGTGAAAACTAGGGCATATACGCCTAAAATTGAATTCTTTTTGTATTTTAGGCCTTTATCTTTTATTGGATAAATGTAAAAACATTTAAAAACATATATAATCATATTTTAGTTATTTATATCCATTCTCTCCAATAAAACGGCTACATGTTAACTGCCATTTAAAATAATATTATTTTATTATTAGAGTGCAACGTAAAATTCCCTAGAAACTCGTTGTTGCGTGTTGGGTACGCCATCGAGCATTGCATCCCCTTTAAATTCATATTAATAATTTTTATTCACAAATATGGATAAATATGAAAATTTCATATTCTTTATTTACCTGGGGTGTTACATCCTTCCCCCCTTTTGAGAATTGTGTCCTCGCAATTTATAAAATTGATCTTGGAAACATCCTTGAAAGTCCCACATCGGAACAAAAGTCGGTAAAACAACCACTTTAAAATAAAGGAAGATAAATACAGATGTCACCCGAGGTAAACCATACTAGAATTCCATGTAGAAAAACATGGACATGGAAGAAAAAGCAAAGGGTCATGTTCTTGAGGGAGAGTGATAGTAAACATGTCTAGGAGAAAGTTAACCATAAGAAAATCAAAAACTTGTGATGGGTTAAACGGTATTCGATTCCCCAGTAGGAAAAGTTAATAGACAATATTTTTGTTTTAAGTTAATTTTTATTGAGGAATTTATTCATAAGGACACGTAATCACTTATCATGTTGACTTTGAACTTTTACTAGATTCCTTAATCAAACTCATATTTTTTTCCAAAAGATGAGTATTTAGGGAGACTTGTTCTCATTAAGGGTACTATAATCAACTTCTAGAGAATCACCTAATCCACCAAAGAGAACTATATACTTCCCATGTCTTTAGGATTTAACCAAAACCAAAACCAAAAAGCTTAGTACAAGGTCAGATAATCCAGAAAAGGATAACCCTTTAAAAAGAAAATCTATGCTTAATTTCCAAAATTTGTCCAACAGAACCCAAAGTTCAACGAGGACCATCTGATAAACAATTTTTCCATAAAATTCTTCAAAGTAAACCAATATAAGATTGAAACCCAAATATTTGAAGGTTTATTCACATAGTCTTCCAAGTTAAATCGTAACATTTATCTCCAAACAATATTAGTTGCTCCTAAAGTCTCATATTGAAAAGTAATTAATCTAATCTCATATCCTCCATGATAGGTTAATCATTTTCATAAATAACCCAAAATCAACTTACTCTTAATTCATAAAATCATATAACTAAAAAGAATCAGTCAAACTAACCAGGGAATTCACGTAGTCCAGTGGTAGGCGATAAATACCAGTCGCACTTTGGTTGTGGGTTCGATTCCCGCAGCTTTGTCTGACGCGACGGGTAGTCACACGATCTGCATGTTGTCCTTTTTCCAAAACTATAAAATTCTCAATTCATTCTCTAAAAAGGGATAAAATCATCAAAAATAACCATAACAAAATTTAACCTCAATTTTATCTCATGCCTTTCACTTCAATAATAACATATAGTAACCCATAATTACCTCAAAAGTAAGGATCATATAAACCCAAATGGTTCTTTATAACTATGTCCACAAAAGGAAAGAAAACTATTCCTTGAATAAAATTTGAATATATTAAACATCAGGGTTACACATAATATAATGTCTTCTAATGTAACCCCATCATCAAAAGAGACTTAATACTCTTAAGAATTTCACCATAAATCTTGAAGCCCTTATATGTTGACATCTTACTCATTCAACATTCTTCATGATCCATTAACCATTACTTTCCAACTTATTCCAAAATACCTCTTTCCTAAAAACAAAATCATGAATCATATCCTAAGATTCCAAAATAGGAAAACAATAGTCATGAAATAATACATACCTTTGATTGGTCATTTTTAGTTTCTTCATCCTCAATAGGAATGGCATTAGGTATTGGTAAACAAAAATTTGTATGCTCTTGGGGATCCCATTCACGAAACTTCTTCATAGGACATGTGTTTGCATAATGACCATCCACACCACATTTAAAACATTCAATTGATCCCTCAGAAAGAACTTCTTTCCCTTTCCTCGGGTCAACTGGATGCTTCCTTTTTCCATGGAAGGTTCTTGCTTTATGACCTTCATTTCCACATCTATAACATATTTCTGTCCCTTTGAAACATTTTACAACATGTTTCTTTCCACATCTTTGACACATTGGTTTTTGAACACACTTACCTTTATGATTGTTACCTGTACTTCCGTAGGGATTTGTTTCTCGCATATATGATGCCTTAGAGAAATCACCAAGGTTTAGGTGGTCAATCATGACTCTAGATAGTTGGTTGAGGATAATCACAAGAGTTCTCATTGCAGATCCCATATCATTCAGTTTCTTGCTCAAAAACCTGTCACAGTTTCCTTCACATTCCCTGTTACTTTGGTGCCTTCTAGATCCAGCCACTTACTAAAACCAAAATGGTCTGTGTGAGTATATCAAAAAAACCATCATTTACTAATTAGGAAGATAAACACTAAGATATACTTACTCATTCACTTTATCTAAAACTAGGACTCTTTCTGAAATCCAAACCATTATGGTAATGCCACTTATGCTTAAAGAATACCCTAACCTCTAAAGTTATCTAAACCGACCTTAGATACCAACTATAAGGCCCCATCCTAAAACCTTACTTAATCTTGAGTGATTAAAAGATTACAAATTGAGGATCTTTTCAGGTTTAGAGTTTTAGAGAATTATATCATGAAACATGCATTACATTCCACATTTAAACAAAGTGGTTACATAAAAGATAGTATTTGTTCTTCCCATAAACGGAAACATATTTGAAATAAAACATGGATTCTTTCTTGACACATCCTTGACACTATCATCACATCATGTCCCTTTCCCTTGACCTGTGAAAAAACATTTCAAAAACTTGGGATGAGCCTAAAAAGCTCAGTAAGGGTTATAAAAATATGGAAAGGAAACATGAGTTCATATATACATAAGAATGAAATCATACTTTACCCATAAAACAAAGGCATTTTAACATACCTCATTAATCATGAATAAATCATAGAAATCATAAGACATAAAAGGTAACTTGAGGCATTCATAACAGTCTTACGTAGGGAGTAACCCTCTTGGTTACGTTTGGAATACCCACCACAGTATATTCCCTAAATCTCTTCGGAGAAACCTTAACGTTTAACTCCTTCATGTTACCCAATGCATTGGAGAGCTATATCGGGCTCACCCGCCCTTAGTTTATCACGGAACCACCTGTCTTCATAATAATGCCCAAGAACCTCAACATAATCATATCACATAAAACATGCATGAAGGAAACATAACATTTCCACCTTTCAATCACAAGATATCAATACAACACATTGATATAAAAACATTATGAAACCCATTTTCAATACCAAAAAAAAATAAAAGTAAAACATGGTATTTATTTTTCTTTTAAAAATAAGGTATGGATTGTAGAGGAAGCCGGAACTCAAATAATGGTCACGACGGCGGAGAAGTCATTGTCACCGCATACGTACGACAAAAACATTCCCTTTTGTAATTTAATAAACACTTCGTATAAAAAATATTTCTTTTGAATAAACGTAAAAGTCAAAGGGGTTTGTACACCGTATAAAAGAAGGTTGTGTATGAAACAGAATATGCCTCAATGAAAGGAGATTGAGATGAAGTCCCTTACAAAGACAATATCCTTGGTTTAAGGATAAATCAATTACAAAATTATGTGTGACAAACGAATACACCAAATATAAGTGGATATTAAGTGTAAAATAATCAAAGGTCATTCACACATATTCAAAGGATGACATATTCATTAACTACATGTTGAACCCAATGAAATCGAAATTGGGTTAAGAAGTTCCCTTGACAGCCTAACGGAGTCACATAAAAATGAGTTGATGAGAGATAAAAAAAGGGTATCTCATCACTTGGACATAAAATTTACATCAATAAGGATATATGAGAACATATCCCAACATAACAATATGTAAATTAAAAGACCCAACAAAATAAGTCTTTTAAAAAGAGGAGGGTGAAAGGTTCCCTTACAGACATGGGTATCTTTCGAAACATACACCTCGTGAAAGAAGGACAATACAACATTGATGTAGATACTAATAAAATAAAGTTTATTACACAATGAGTAAAATAATGGGATGTACATACACCACTCAAAGGAAATTATGGAAAATTTAGCATAAATCTCACGGGAATAAAAGTGAGATGAAAAATCCCTTACGAAAACTCGGCAGCCTAACGACGCCACATAAAACTTACAAAAATGGATTGATGAGATAAAATAGGGTATCTCATCATATTAACTTAATGATTATAGAAATAGGAATATAAAATAACATCCCCCCAACATAAAAAAGATAATCTTAAAAGAAGTGACATAAAGGAGAGTACTTAAAAAGAAAGAGAGAGGTTAGATCTCTTACGAACATTTGGCAGCCTAACGGCACCACTCAAAACCTCCAAAATGGATCGATGAGAGAGAATAGGGTATCTAATCACATGAACATAAAAATTACAGTAATATTAATATAAAATAACATCCCAATAACAATAAAGATGAGCTTTAAAGGTAATGACATAAAAGAGTGTACTTAAAAAGAATGAGTGGAGTAGGATCACTTACCTCAAGTCCAAATTGTCTTGTTCGTTTCTTTATATTCCTGAATAATAAACTTTGGTCAATTAATAATTGCATAAGTACCTCCTTTAGAGATTATTATTCAGTTCATATCACATATTATAATGTTATAATAATTGTTTAATAATGTTAGTTCATATCAGATGTTTTTTTCGATGTTTGGTACATGAGTCATAAATGAACTTGTTTTAAAAACGATTTCCCATGTAGTTACAAGTAAATAATTTCCAGAATAGTATTAATGATTAAAATATCATATATATCCAGTAAATATTCATTTTATACTATTCCATATCATTTGTCGATAAAAAACGAAAAGCACCGTTCATGGAGACGGTATGTCGTACGTACGCATGAACGCTACTTTCATTTTTTGTCATATTAATGGAATTAAAAAAATGAGAGATATATATATATGTTATAATTCAAGAATGATATCCATAATTTAGATGTAATATATTACATATATATACATTATATATATGTACTTATAATATTACATAACATTTTGAGATAAGAAATGAAATGTACCGTTCATGGAGACGGTAAGCCGTACGTACGCATGAACGCTACTTCCATTTCTATTTCATATTTAATGGAATTAAAAGATAATGATACATAATAGTACATTAATTACAGTATGGTATCATATATAATATCATTAAAAATATCCTTTATACGTACCACATATGGTATTAACGAATCAAATCACTTTGAGGGGGCGGTAGTCCGCACTTCCTTAAATGAAGATATCGCGTTTACCCATACTGGAAACCATAAAGGTACACCATAAATGAAAAATACAGAAGCTTAAGTAAAACATAATAATATTAGATATCATATATAAATATAGTGTCATCCTAATGGACACCTTTTAAGGTGTTAGAAGAATGTTGAACAATTATTGTTTCGGGAGGCAGAAATTCGTCATCCACGGAAATAGTATGTTCTTTAACCATTAGATGTAGTTGTGTGTAAGTGTAGCTATAATAATTATTATAAAATAAGACTAGTATATTTAAGATACTGGATTTGTTACAAAATAAATGAATAAAAAGAGTTTATGGGGTTGGAGAAGCAAAATAATACAAAAGGACACAAGTGAAGACATTTCCTTAAAATCAGGTAACTCCCTTTGGTTTGAGGTCAAAGGCTTCCTTGGGAAGCCTTCTGCCCAAATTGAGGCTTCAATGAGTAAGAGAGGGAAGTGGAGAGACAAAATGGGCAGGGGTTGGCAGATCCAAAGGCTTTGGGAGTGTGGGTAAGGAGGTAGAGGTGGGGGCATTTTATAAGAGGAGAGGAGGGGCGCTCTTGTAAAGTTAGAAAATGTTACTTTATTTTCAAAAGCGTTTCGGATTTTAAAGGTCCCACATTGACTTATTTAGAGGATAAGGTGATAAGGGTTCTAAATCCACTCATCCAATAGATTTTGGACATGTTTAGGTCTTATATATTACATTATCTTTCCATTTTATTTTAATCGTTAAATAATGAGGTCATCACTGCATCATCATGATGTCATAAATAATTTAATTTATTTAATGCATAAAAATTATAAAAAAATACTATAATGTAGGAAATATTTTTAGATTTACAATTAATATTTATATTCAAAAATATGACTTGTATAACCCCATGTAAAAATTGTTTTAGTAAAACATTTCATGTTTGTGTCATTTTTACTTTAACATAAAAAAAAGATATTTATGTCATTTTCCAACCAAAGTGGCTCCATGGGGTCCCCAAGTTGACCCATGGATTGTATTGGTCGGCCATGACACATCACATGAGGGTAGTACATGTGTCTAGGTCTTT
Organism: Viscum album; assembly: GCA_963277665.1. NCBI lineage: Eukaryota > Viridiplantae > Streptophyta > Magnoliopsida > Santalales > Viscaceae > Viscum > Viscum album. The sequence goes on from OY728123.1 coordinate 1,931,961,473, forward strand.
TAATTTTATTAAAGCATTATTCTTACCATAAACTACACTAATAACCTCTAATCGCGATTAAAAACTTAATAAGTTACTATTCACCAAAAAATTATTTTTATCCCATTGTACCACATTTTACTTCTCAATGACAAACATGTATGTTGGATTTTTGAAATTCAAAACACAAAGATGACAAAATTTCATTTAAACAGAAAAATCAGTTTTTATAAGTACCACTTAGTGGTTTCACTATTCAACAAAAATTGATGTTTTTCAGAAAAATCCCAAAAATTCACCCTAAGCTATATTTGATATTCCGAATTCAAAAATGAATTCTATTTTACAAAATTTAAAACATAAAAGTCACATTAATTAATTTAATAATTAATTTCCGCTGTCAGAGAAAATAGCGTGTTTTTATGAAACAATAAGTATCAAAAGATAGACACTAGTTTAAGTCTGATTTCAAAGTGAAATTAATTCCAACGACCACTATTGGATTTAATGGTAAAAATATATTATAATTTCACTTTAAAACCAACTAAAAAGATAATATAATCATATAAATAAATTATATTAAAAAGATGTTTTGAATTAAAATACAACATTTTACGCTATTCATTAAAAAATGAACTTTATCGGAAAGATACCAAAAATTTACACAAAGAAAATTTTGATGTCCCAATTATTAAGAAGAGTTTTATTTGGTCCAATATAATGTATAAGAGTGAATAAAACTATATTTAATGACGGTTCGCCATTAAAAGGTGATAATTGAACCTTTAGTGAAAACTACGGCATATACGCCTAAAATTGAATTCATTCCGTATTTTAAGCCTTTATCTTTTATTGGAAAAATGTAAAAACATTTAAAAACATATATAATAATATTTTAGTTATTTCTATCCATTCCCGCCAATACAATGGCTACATGTTAACTACCATTTAAAATAATATTATTTTATTATTACAGTGCAACGTAAGATTCCCAAGAAACTCTTTGTTACGTGTTGGGTACACCATCGAGCATAGCATCCCCTTTAAAGTCATATTAATAATTTTTATTCACAAATATGGATAAATATGAAAATGTCATATTCTTTATTTACCTGGGGTGTGGCATCCTTCCCCCCTTTTGGGAATTGCGTCCTCGCAATTTTTAAAATTGAGCTTGGAAACATCCTTGAAAGTCCCACATCAGAACAAAAGTTGGTAAAACAATCAATTTAAAATAAAGGAATATAAGTACAGAGGTCACCCGAGTTAACCCATACTAGGATTCCATGTAGAAAAACATGGACATGGAAGAAAAAGCAAAGGGTCATGTTCTTGAGGGAGAGTGATAGTAAACATGTCTAAGAGAAAGTTAACCATAAGAAAATCACAAACTTGTTATGGGTTAAACGGTATTCGATTCCCCAGTAGGAAAAGGTAATATACAACATTTTTGTTTGAAGTTAATTTTTATTTAGGAATTTATTCATAAGGAAACTTAATCACTTATTATGTTGACTTTCAACTTTTACTAGATTCCTTAATCAGACTCATATTTTTTTCCAAAAGACGAGTATTTAGGGAGACTTGTTTGCATTAAGAGTACTATAATCAACTTCTAGAGAATCACCTAATCCAATAAAGAGAACTATATACTTCCCATGTATTTAGGCTTTAACTAAAATCAAAACCAAAAAGGTTAGTACAAGGTCAGATAATCCAGAAAAGGATAACCCTTTAAAAAGAAAATCTATGCTTAATCTCCAAAATTTTTCCAACAAAACCAAAAGTTCAATGAGGACCATCTGATAAACAATTTGTCCATAAAATTCTTCAAAGTACACCAATCTATGATTTAAAACCAAATATTTGAAAGATTTAGTCACATAGTCTTCCAAGTTAAATCGTAACATTTATCTCCAAACAACATTAGTTGCTCCTAAAGTCTCGAATTGAAAAGTAATTAACCTAATCACATATCCTCCATGATAGGTTAATAATTTTCATAAATAACCCAAAATCAACTTACTATTAATTCATAAAATCATATACTAAAAATAATTAGTCAAACTAACCAGGTACTTCACGTAGTCCAGTGGTAGGCGATAAATACCAGTCGCAATTTGGTGGTGGGTTCGATTCCCACAGCTTTGTCCGACGCGATGGGTAGTCACACGGTCTGCATGTTGTCCTTTTTCCAAAACTATATAATTCTCAAATAATTCCCCAAAAAGGGATAAAATCATAAAAAATAACAATAACATAATTTAACCTCAATTTTATCTCATGCCTTTCACTTCAATAATAACATATATTAACCGATAATTACCTCAATAGTAAGGATCATATAAACCCAAATGGTTCTTTATAACTATGTCCACAAAAGGAAAGAAAACTATTCCTTGAATAAAATTTGAATATATTAAGCATCAGGGTTACACATAATATAAAAATTCTTCTAATGTAACCCCATCATCAAAAGAGACTTAATACTCTTAAGAATTTCACCATAACTCTTGAAGCCCTTATATGTTGACATCTTACTCATTCAACATTCTTCATTATCCATTAACCATTCATTTCCAACTTATTCTGAAATACCTCTTTCCAACAAACAAAATCATTAATCATATCCTAAGAATCCAAAATAGGAAAACAATAGTCATGAAATAATACATACCTTTGATTGGTCATTGTCAGTTTCTTCATCCCCAATCAGAATGGCATTAGGTATTGGTAAACGAACATTTTAATGCTCTTGGTGATCCCATTCACGAAACATCTTCATAGGACATGTATTTTCATAATGACCATGCACACCACATTTAAAAAATTAAATTGATCCCTCAGAAATAACTTCTTTCCCTTTCCTCGAGTCAACTGGATGCTTCCTTTTTACATGGAAGGTTCTTGCTTTATGAACTTCATTTCCACATCTATAACATATTTCTGTCCCTTTGAAACATTTTCCTACGTGTTTCTTTCCAAATCTTTGACACATAGGTTTTTTCACACACTTACTTTTATGATTGTTACCTGTACTTCTGTAGGGATTTGTTTCTCGCATATATGATGCCTTAGAGAAATCACCAAGGTTTAGGTGGTCAATCAAGACTCCAGATAGTTGGTTGAGGATAATCACAAGAGTTCTCATTGCAGCTCCCATATCATTCAGTTTCTTGCTCAAAAAACTGTCACAGTTCCCTTCACATTCACTATTACTTTGGTGCCTGCTAGATCCATCCATTTACTAAAACCAAAAATGTCAGTGTGAGTATATCAAAAAAACCATCATGTACTAATGAGGAAGATAAAAACTAAGATATACTTACTCATTCAATTTATCTAAAACTAGGACTCTTTCTGAAATCCTAACCATTATGGTAATGCCACTTATGCTTAAAGAATACCCTAACCTCTAAAGTTATCTAAACAGACCTTTGATACCAACTATAAGGCCCCAGCCTTAAACCTTACTTAATCGTGAGTTATTACAAGATTACACATTGAGGATCTTTTCAGGTTTACAGTTTTAGAGAATTAGATCATGAAACATGCATTACATTCCACATTTAAACAAATTGGTTACATAAAAGACAGTATTAATTCTTCCCATCAACGGAAACATTTTTAAAATAAAACATGGATTCTTTCTTGACACATCCTTGACACTATCATCACATCATGTACCTTTCCCTTGACCTGTGAAAAACATTTCAAAAACATGGTATGAGCCTAAAAAGCTCAGTAAGGGTTATAAAAATATGGAAAGGAAACATGAGTTCATATATACATAAGAATGAAATCATACTTTACCCATAAAACAAAGTCACTTTAACATACCTCATTAATCATGAATAAATCATAGAAATCATAAGACATAAAAGGTAACTTGAGGCATTCATAACATTATTACGTAGGGAGTAACCCTCTTGGTTACGTTTGGAATACCCACAACATTATATTCCCTAAATCTCTTCGGAGAAACCTTAACGTTTCACTCCTTCATGTTACCCAATGCATTGGAGAGCTATATCGGGCTCACCCGCCCTTAGTTTATCACGGAACCACCCATATTCATAATAATGCCAAAGAACCTCAACATAATCGTATCATATAAAAAATGCATGAAGGAAACATAACATTTCCACCTTTCAATCAGAAGATATCAATACAACACTTTGATATAAAATCATTATGAAAACCATTTTCAATACAAAAAAAAAAGAAAAGTAAACCATGGTATTTATTTTTCTTTTAAAAAGAAGTTATGGATTATATAGGAAGCTGAAACTCAAATAATGACCACGACGGCGGAGAAGTCGTTGTCACCGCATACGTATGAAAAAAACATTCCCTTTTGTCATTTAATAAACACTTCGTATAAAAAATATTCCTTTTGAATAAACGTAAAAGTCAAAGGGGTTTATACACCATATAAAAGAAGGTTGTGTATAAAACAGAATATGCCTCAATGAAAGGAGATTGAGACGAAGTCCCTTACAAAGACGGTATCCTTGGTTTAAGGATAAATCAATTACATAATTATGTATGACAAATGAATACACCAAATATAAGTGGATATTAAGTGTAAAATAATCAAAGGTCATTCACACATATTCAAAGGATGAAATATTCAATAACTACATGTTGAACCCAAAGAAATCGAAATTGGGTTAAGATGTTCCCTTGAGAGCCTAACAGTGTCACATCAAAATGAGTTGATGAGAGATAAAAAAAGGGTATCTCATAACTTCGACATAAAATTTACATCAATAAGGATATATGAGAACATATCCCAACATAACAATATGTAAATTAAAATACCCAACAAAATAAGTCTTTTAAAAAGAGGAGGGTGAAAGGTTCCCTTACCGACATGGGTATCTTTCGAAACATACACCTCCTGAAAGAAGGACAATACAACATTGATTTAAATACTCATAAAAGAAAGTATATTACACAATGAGTAAAATAATGGGAAGTAAATACACCACTCAAAGGAAATTATGGAAAAGTAGCATAAATCTCACGGGAATAAAAGTGAGATGAAAAATCCCTTACGAAAACTCGACATCCTAATGACGCCACATACATCTTACAAAAATGGATTGATGAGATAAAATAGGGTATATCATCATATTAACTTAAAGTTTATAGAAAGAGAAATATAAAATAACATCCCCCAACATAAAAAAGAGAATCTTAAAAGAAGTGACATAAAGGAGAGTACTTAAAAAGAAAGAGAGAGGTTAGATCTCTTACGAAAATTTGGCAGCCTAACGGCGCCACTCCAAACTTCCAAAATGGATTGATGAGAGAGAATAGGGTATCTCATCACATGAACAAAATAAGTACAGTAAGATTAATATAAAATAACATCCCAATAACAAGAAAGATGAGCTTTAAAAGGAATGACATAAAAGAGTGTACTTAAAAAGAAAGAGTGGAGAAGAACCCTTACCACAAGTCCAACTTGTCTTGTTCGTTTCTTTATATTCCTGAATAATAAACTTTGGTCAATTAATAATTTCTTAAGTACCTCCTTTAGATATTATTATTCAGCTCATATCACATATTATAACGTTATAATAATTGTTTAATAATGTCAGTTCATATCAGATGTTTTTGCCGATGTTTAGTACATGAGTCATAAATGAACTTGTTTAAAAAAAGATTTTCCATGTAGTTATAAGTAAATAATTTACAGAATAGTAATAATGATTAAAATATCATATATATCCAGTAAATATTCATTTTAAACTATTCAATATCATTTGGAGATAAAAAACGAAAAGCACCGTTCATGGAGATGGTAGGCTGTACGTACGCATGAACGCTACTTTCATTTTTTGTCATATTAATTGAATTAAATAAAAATGAGAGAGATATATATATATTATAATTCCAGAATGATATCCATAATTTAGATGTAATATATTACATATATATCCATTATATATATGTACTTATAATATTACATAAAATTTTGAGATAAGAAATGAAATGTACCGTTCATGGAGACGGTAAGCCGTACGTACGCATGAACACTACTTCCATTTCTATTTCATATTTAATGGAATTAAAACATAATGATACATAATAGTATTTTAATTCTAGTATGCTATCATATATAATATCATAAAACATATCCTCTATACGTACCACATATGGTATTATCGAATCAAATCACTTTGAGGGGGCGGTAGTCCGCCCTTCCTTAAATGAAGATATCGCGTTTACCCATAATGGAAACCATAAAGGTATGCCATAAATGAAAAATAAATAAGCTTAATTAAAACATAAACATATTATATATCATATATAAATATAGTTTCGTCTTAATTTCCACCTTTGAAGGTGTTAGAAGAATGTTGAACAATCATTGTTTCAGGAGGAAGAAATCTGCCATCCACGGAAACAGTATGTTCTTTAACAATTAGATGTAGTTGTGTGTAAGTGAAGCTCGAATAATTCTTATAAAAATATCCTAGTATCTTGAAGATATGGGATTTGTTACAAAATAAATTAATAAAAAGAGTTTAGGGGGTTGGAGAAGCAAAATAAAACAAAAGGACACAAGTGAAGACATTACCTTAAAATCAGGTAACTCCCTTTGGTTTGAGCTCAAAAGTTTCCTTGGGAAGCCTTCTGCCCAAAGTGAGGCTTCAAGGAGTAAGATAGGGAAGTGGAGAGACAAAATGGGCAGGGGTTGGCCAAGCCAAAGGCTTTGGGAGTGTGGGTAAGGAGGTAGAGGTGGGGGCCTTTTATAAGAGGAGAGGAGGGGCACTCTTGTAAAGTTACAAAATGTTTCTTTATTTTCAAAAGGGTTTCGGATTTTAAAGGTCCCACATTGATGTATTTCGAGGATAAGGTGATAAGGGTTCTAAATCCACTAATCCAGTAGATTTTGGACATGTGTAGGGCTTATATATTACATTATCCTTCCATTTATTTAAATCGTTAAATAATGAGGTCATCGCTGCATCATCATGATGTCATAAATAATTTAATTTATTTAATGTCTAAAAATTATAAAAAAGATAATATAATTGAGAAATATTTTTATATTTCCAATTACTATTTATAGTCAAAAATATGTCTTGTATAACCCCATGTAATTTTTTTTTAGTAAAACATCTCATGTTTGTGTCATTTTTACTTTAACATTAAATAAAAATATATTTATGTCATTTTCCAACCAAAGTGGCTCCATGGGGCCCCCAAGTTGACCCATGGATTTTCTTGGTCGGTCATGACACATCTAATGAGGGTATGACATGTGTCTAGGTCATTTCAGTTTATTAAAGCATTATTCTTACCATAAACTACACTAAATAACTCTAATCGCGATTAAAAACTTAATAAGTTACTATTCACCGGAAAAATATTTTTATCCCATTGAACCACATTTTACTTCTTAATGACAAAAATGTATGTTGGATTTTTGAAATTTAAAACACAAAGATGGAAAAATTTCATTTAAACCGAAAAATCAGTTTTTATAAGTACCACTTTATGGTTTCACTATTCATCAAAAATTGAAGTTTTTCAGAAAAATCCCAAACATTCACCCTAAGCAATATTTGATATTCTGAATTCAAAAATGAAGTCTATTTAAAAAACTCAAAACATATAAGTCACATTAATTAATTAAATAATTAATTCCCGCTGTCAGAGCAAATAGCGTGTTTTTATGAAACAATAAGTATCAAAAGATTGCCACTAGTTTAAGTCTGATTTCAAAGTGAAATTAATTCCAACGACCACTATTGGATTTAATGGGAAAAATATATTATAATTTCACTTTAAAACCAATTCAAAAGATAATATAATCATATAAATAAATTATATTAAAAAGAGGTTTTGAATTAAAATACAACATTTTACACTATTCATTAAAAAATGAACTTTATCGGAAAGTTACCAAAAATTTACACAAAGTAAATTTTGATGTCCCAATTCTTAAGAAGAGTTTTATTTGGTCCAATAGAATGTATAAGAGTGAAAAAAACTATATTTAATGATGGTTCTCCATCAAAAGGCGATAAGTGAACCTTTAGTGAAAACTAGGGCATATACGCCTAAAATTGAATTCTTTCCGTATTTTAAGCCTTCATCTTTTATTGGATAAATATAAAAACATTTAAAAACATATATAATCATATTTTAGTTATTTCTTTCCATTTATGCCAATCAACGACTACATGTTAACTACCATTTAATATAATATTATTTTATTATTAGAGTGCAACGTAAGATTCCCAAGCAACTCGTTGTTGCGTGTTGGGTACACCATCGAGCATAGCATCCCATTTAAAGTAATATTAATATTTTTTATTCACAAATATGGATAAATATGAAAATTTCATATTATTTATTTACCTAGGGTGTTACATCCTTCCCCCCTTTTGGGAATTGCATCCTCGCAATTTTTAAAATTGAGCTTGGAAACATCCTTGAAAGTCCCACATCGGAACAAAAGTCGGTAAAACAATCACTTTAAAGTAAAGGAAGATAAGTACAGAGGTCACCCGAGTTAATCCATACTAGGATTCCATGTAGAAAAACATGGACATGGAAGAAAAATCAAAGGGTCATGTTCTTGAGGGAGAGTGATAGTAAACATTTCTAGGAGAAAGTTAACCATAAGAAAATCACAAACTTGTGATGGGTTAAACGGTATTCGATTCCCCAGTAGGAAAATTTAATAGACAACATTTTTGTTTTAAGTTACTTTTTATTTAGGAATTTATTCATAAGGAAACGTAATCACTTATCATGTTGACTTTCAACTTTTACTAGATTCCTTAATCAAACTCATATTTTTTTCCAAAAGATGAGTATTTAGGGAGAATTGTTCACATTAAGAGTACTATAATCAACTTCAAGAGAGTCACCTAATCCACCAAAGTGAACTATATACTTCCCATGTATTTAGGCTTTAACCAAAAACAAAACCAAAAAGGTTAGTACAAGGTCAGATAATCCAGAAAAGGATAACCCTTTAAAAAAAATCTATGCTTAATCTCCAAAACTTGTCCAACAAAACCCAAAGTTCAATGAGGACCATCTGATAAACAATTTGTCCATAAAATTCTTCAAAGTAAACCAATCTAATATTGAAACCCAAATATTTTAAGGATTTAGTCACATAGTCTTCCAAGTTAAATCGTAACATTTATCTCCAAACAACATCAGTTGCTCCTAAAGTCTCGTATTGAAAAGTAATTAACCTAATCACATATCCTCCATGATAGGTTATTCATTTTCATAAATAACCCAAAATCAACTTACTATTAATTCATAAAATCATATAACTAAAAAGAATCAGTCAAACTAACCAGGGACTTCACGTATTCCAGTGGTAGGCGATAAATACCAGTCGCACTTTGGTTGTGGGTTCGACTCCCACAGCTTTGTCCGACATGACGGGTATTCACACGGTCTGCGTGTTGTCCTTTTTCCAAAACTATATAATTCTCAAATCATTCCCCAAAAAGGGATAAAATCATCAAAAATAACCATAACATAATTTCACCTCAATTTTATCTCATTCCTTTCACTTCAATAATAACATATAGTAACCCATAATTACCTCAAAAGTAAGGATCATATAAACCCAAATGGTTCTTTATAACTATGTCCACAAAAGAAAAGAAAACTATTCCTTGAATAAAATTTGCATATATTAAACATCAGGGTTACACATAATATAAAAAATCTTCTAATGTAACCCCATCATCAAAAGCGACTTAATACTCTTAAGAATTTCACCATAACTCTTGATGCCCTTATATGTTGACATCTTACTCATTCAACATTCTTCATGATCCATTAACCATTCCTTTCCAACTTATTTCGAAATACCTCTTTCCTACAAATAAAATCATGAATCATATCCTAAGATTCCAAAATAGGAAAACAATAGTCATGAAATAATACATACCTTTGATTGGTCGTTGTCAGTTTCTTCATCCTCAATCGGAATGACATTAGGTATTGGTAAAAAAGAATTTGTACGCTCTTGGTGATCCCGTTCACGAAACTTCTTCATAGGACATGTGTTTGCATAATGAACATGCACACCACATTTAAAACATTCAATTGATCCCTCATAAAGAACTTCTTTCCCTTTCCTCGAGTCAACTGGATGCTTCCTTTTTCCATGGCAGGTTCTTGCTTTATGACCTTCATTTCCACATCTATAGCATATTTCTGTCCATTTGAAACATTTTCCTACGTTTTTCTTTCCACATCTTTGACACATAGGTTTTTGAACACACTTACCTTTATGATTATTACATGCACTTCCGTAGGGATTTGTTTCTCGCATATATGATTCCTTAGAGAAATCACCAAGGTTTAGTTGGTCAATCAAGACTCCAGATAGTTGGTTGAGGATAATCACAAGAGTTATCACTGTAGCTCTCATATCATTCAGTTGCTTACTCAAACAACTGTCACAGTTTCCTTCATATTCACTGTTACTTTGGTGCCTGCTAGATCCAGCCATTTACTAAAACCAAAAAGGTCAGTGTGACTATATCAAAAAAACCATCATGTACTAATGAGGAATATAAACACTAAGATATACTTACTCATTCACTTTATCTAAAACTAGGACTCTTTCTGAAATCCTAACCATTATGGTAATGCCACTTATGCTTAGAGAATACCATAACCTCTAAAGTTATCTAAACCGACCTTTGATACCAACTATAAGGCCCCAGCCTTAAACCTTACTTAATCTTGAGTTATTACAAGATTACACATTGAGGATCTTTTCAGGGTTAGAGTTTTAGAGAATTAGATCATGAAAATTTCATTACATTCCACATTTAAACAAAGTGGTTACATAAAACACAATATTCATTCTTACCATAAACGGAAACATATTTAAAATAAAACATGGATTCTTTCTTGACACATCCTTGACACTATCATCACATCATGTAACTTTCCCTTGACCTGTGAAAAACATTTCAAAAACATGGGATGAGCCTAAAAAGCTCAGTAAGGGTTATAAAAATATGGAAAGGAAACATGAGTTCATATATACATAAGAATGAAATCATACATTACCCATAAAACATAGGCACTTTAACATACGTCATCAATCATGAATAAATCATAGAAATCATAAGACATAAAAGGTAACTTGAGGCATTCATAACATTCTTACATAGGGAGTAACCCTCTTGGTTACGTTTGGAATACCCACCACAGTATATTCCCTAAATCTCTTATGAGAAACCTTAACGTTTCACTCCTTCGCGTTACCCAATGCATTGGAGAGCTATAACGGGCTCACCCCCCCTTAGTTTATCACAGAACCACCCGTCTTCATAATAATTCCCAAGAACCTCAACATAATCGTATCACATAAAACATGCATAAAGAAAAATAACATTTCCACCTTTCAATCACAAGATATCAATACAACACATTGAAATAAAAACATTATGAAAACCATTTTCAATACCAAAAAAAAGAAAAGTAAAACATGGTATTTATTTTAATTTTAAAAAGAAGGTATGGCTTGTAGAGGAAGCTGAAACTCAAATAATGGTCACGACGGCAGAGAAGTCGTTGTCGCCGCATACGTACGACAAAAACATTCCCTTTTGTCATTTAATAAACACTTAGTATAAAAAAGATTTCTTTTTAATAAACGTAAAAGTCAAAGGGGTTTATACACCGTATAAAATAAGGTTGTGTATAAAACAGAATATGCCTCAATGAAATGAGATTGAGACGAAGTCCCTTACAAAGACGATATCCTTGGTTTAAGGATAAATCAATTACATGATTATGTGTGACAAACGAATACACCAAATATAAGTGGATATTAAGTGTAAAATAATCAACGTTCATTCACACATGTTCAAATGATGACATTTTCAATAACTATATGTTGAACCCAAAGAAATCGAAATTGGGTTAAGAAGTTCCCTTGACAGCCTAACGACGTCACATCAAAATGAGTTGATGAGAGATAAAAAAAGGGTATCTCATCACTTGGACATAAAATTTAGATCAATTATGATATATGATAACATATCCCAACATAACAATATGTAAATTAAAAGACCCAACAAAAGAAGTCTTTTAAAAAGAGGAGGGTGAAAGGTTCCCTTACCGACATGGGTATCTTTCGTAACATACACCTCGTGAAAGAAGGACAATACAACATTGATGTAAATACTCATAAAATAAAGTATATTACACAATGAGTAAAATAATGGGCAGTACATACACCACTCATAACAAATTATGGAGAATGTAGAATAAATCTCACGAGAATTATAGTTAGATGAAAAATCCCTTACGAAAACTCGGCAGCCTAACGACACCACATAAAACTTACAAAAATGGATTGATGAGATCAAATAGGGTATCTCATAATATTAACTTAAATTTTATAGAAATTGGAATATAAAATAATATCCCCCAACATTAAAAAGATAATCTTAAAAGAAGTGACATAAAGGAGAGTACTTAAAAAGAAAGAGAGAGGTTAGATCTCTTACGAAAATTTGGCAGCCTAATGGCGCCACTGAAAACTTTCAAAATGGATTGATGAGAGAGAATAGGGTCTCTCATCACATGAACAGAAAAATTATAGTACGATTAATATAAAAGAACATCCCAATAACAATAAAGACGAGCTTTAAAAGGAATGACATAAAAGAGTGTACTTAAAAAGAAAGAGTGGAGTAGAATCCCTTACCTCAAGTGCAACTTGTCTTGTTCGTTTCTTTATATTCCTGGATTATAAACTTTGGTCAATTAATAATTTCCTAATTAACTCCGTTAGAGATTATTATTCAGTTAATATCACATATTATAATGTTATAATAATTGTTTAATAATGTTAGTTCATAACAGACGTTTTTGCCGATGTTTGGTACCTGAGTCATAAATGAACTTGTTTGAAAAAAGATTTCCCATGTAGTTATAAGTAAATAATTTCCAGAATATTAATAATGATTAAAATATCATATAAAACCAGTAAATATTCAGTTTATACTATTCCATATCATTTTGAGATAAAAAACGAAAAGCACCGTTCATGGAGACGGTAGGTCGTACGTACGCATGAACGCTACTTTCATTTTTTGTCATATTAATGGAATTAAACCAAAATGAGAGAGATATATATATGTTATAATTCCAGAATGATATCCATAATTTAGATGTAATATATTACAAATATATCCATTATATATATGTACTTATAATATTACATAAAATTTTGAGATAAGAAATGAAATGTACCATTCATGGTGACGGTAAGCCGTATGTACGCTTGAATGCTACTTCCATTTCTATTTCATATTTAATGGAATTAAAACATAATGATACATAATATTATTTTAATTCCAGTATGGTATCATATATAATATCATTAAATATATCCTTTATATGTACCACATATGGTATTAACGAATAAAATCACTTTGAGGGGGCGGTAGTCCGCACTTCCTTAAATAAAGATATCACGTTTACCCATAATGGATTCCATAAAGGTACACCATAAATGAAAAATACAGAATATTAAGTAAAAATAAACATATTAGATATCATATATAAATATAGTGTCATCTTAATGGCCACCTTTGAAGGTGTTAGAAGAATGTTGAACAATCATAATTTCGGGAGGCAGAAATTCGCCATCCACGGAAACAGTATGTTCATTAGTCATTACATGTAGGTGTGTGTAAGTGTAGATCTAATCCTTCTTATAAAAACATCCTAGTATATTTAAGATACTGTATTTGTTAAAAAATAAATTAATAAAAAGAGTTTAGGGTGTTGGAGAAGCAAAATAAAAAAAAGGACACAAGTGAAGACATTACCTTAAAATCGGGTAACTCCCTTTGGTTTGAGCTCAAAGGCTTCCTTGGGAAAACTTCTTCCCAAAGTTAGGCATCAAGGAGTACAAGAGGGAAGTGGAGAGACAAAATGGGCAGGGTTTGGCTGAGCCAAAAGCTTTGGGAGTGTGGGTAAGGAGGTAGAGGTGGGGGCATTTTATAAGAGGAGAGGAGGGGAACTCTTGTAAAGTTACAAAATGTTACTTTATTTTCAAAAGAGTTTAGGATTTTAAAGGTCCCACATTGATGTATTTCGAGGATAAGGTGATAAGGGTTCTAAATCCACTCATCCAATAGATTTTGGACATGTGTAGGTCTTAGATATTAAATTATCGTTCCATTTTATTTAAATCGTTAAATAATGAGGTCATCGCTGCATCGTCATGATGTCATAAATAATTTAATTGATTTAATGTCCAAAAATTATAAAAAAAATACTATGATGTAGGAAATCATTTTATCTTTCCAATTAATATTTATAGTCAAAAATATGACTTGTATAACCCAATGTAAAAATTGTTTTAGTAAAACATCTCATGTTTGTGTCATTTTTACTTTAACATTAAATAAAAAGATATTTATGTCATTATCCAACCAAAGTGGCTCCATGGGGTCCCCAAGATGACCTGTAGATTTTCTTGGTCTTCGATGACACATCCAATTAGGGTAGGACATTTGTCTTGGTCATTTCATTTTATTAAAGCATTATTCTTACCACAAACTACACTAATTACCTCTAATCGAGATTAAAAACTTAATAAGTTACTATTCACCAAAAAATTATTTTTATCCCATTGAACCACATTTTATTTCTTAATGACAGCCATGTATGTTGGATTTTTTAAATTTAAAATACAAAGATGGCAAAATTTCATTTAAACGGAAAAATCAGTTTTTATAAGTACCACTTAGTGGTTTCACTATTCATCAAAAATTGAAGTTTTTCAGAAAAATCCCAAAAATTCACCCTAAGCTATATTTGATATTCCGAATTCAAAAATGAAGTCTGTTTTAAAAAATTCAAAACATATAAGTCACAATAATTAATTTAATAATTAATCCCCGCTGTCAGAGAAAATAGTGTGTTTCTATGAAACAATAAGTATCAAAAGGTTGACACTAGTTTAAGTCCGATTTCAAAGTGAAATTAATTCCAATGACCATTATTGGATTTAATGGTAAAAATATATTATAATTTCACTTTAAAACCAATTCAAAAGATAATCTAATCATATAAATAAATTAGATTAAAAAGAGGTTTTGAATTAAAATACAACATTTTACACTATTCATTAAAAAATGAACTTTATCAGAAAGATACCAAAAAATTACACAAAGTAAATTTTGATGTCCCAATTCTTAAGAAGAGTTTTATTTGGTCCAATAGAATATATAGGAGTGAACAAAACTATATTTAATGACGGTTCTCCATCAAAAGGCGATAGGTGAACCTTTAGTGAAAACTAGGGCATATACGCCTAAAATTGAATTCTTTCCGTATTTTAAGCCTTTATATTTTATTGGATAAATGTAAAAACATTTAAAAACATATATAATCATATTTTAGTTATTTCTATCCATTCCCGCCAATACAACAGCTACATGTTAACTAACATTTAAAATAATATTATTTTATTATTAGAGTGCAACGTAAGAATCCCAAGAAACTCGTTATTGCGTGTTGGGTACGCCATTGAGCATAGAATCCCCCTTAAAGTCATATTAATATTTTTTATTCACAAATATGGATAAATATGAAAATGTCATATTCTTTATTTACCTAGGGTGTTACAGTGTGTCATCTGGTTGGCTATGTGTGCATGTACTCTATCTGGCTGAATCATGATAGGGAAATGGTACACGATGTGTGTCTAAAGTACACACCCGGTATATTTAATTAAATGTTTCAGTCATTCCTGATTTATGAATTATGTTGGAAAATACTATAAAATCACATTGAAAACTAAAATCAATCATTTTACCTACAAAATAATGTATATTTTGAGAAACAAGTTTTTATACTCAATGGAATGTTTCAAAATGTCTAAAAAAGCAGGTATATCTAGTGTGTTACAATATATTCATATAATAGAATTGTTTGAATGAAAACCCATTTTCTGGGGACTTTATGCATAACCATATAGGGAACATTGCAACATAGTAATGCATGGGAGTTCTAAGGATTTATGAAGTTCTATCACTAATGAACAAAATGCGTTTATGGAGATTTGGATTTCTCATGACCAAGACGGGTAGTTTTCCAAGAGAAGATGTCTATGAATGAGTAGAGAATCTTTATTAGCGTTGTCCCTAAATGAGAAAACTCTCAAATAAGAATTTGGATTGTATGAATGAGGGTACATTTTTTTTACTATTCAATGTTAGAGGAGGCCCCCTTTTTGGAAAAGGACAAATCATCATGTAGTTTACTATCATATGAACCAAACATTGTGATATGAAGATAAATTTCATATAGGAATGACATAATTATATTCAGTTAAAAGTCATATAATAAAGAAATTATATTATTATTTTTAAGAACATACAATAATGAATTTGGGATAATATAGTTTAAGGTTTATTTCTTTGACTAGAAGGTTAATGATTTCCCCCTTTAATCGTAATTTTTTTAAAGTACGCCATAACTTTCCAGTATGAGGGGGTGAATATTTTTAGATACCATATGTGGATCTATAGATCTAAAAATTCGTATAAGGAAGATGTTTTTATAGTTACAGAGGCGGTGTCTCATTGGAATTAAGTTACCACTGATTGACAAACATGTTTGCTCAGATACTTTATGAAAGTATAAATGGGGCCCTTTATAACATATTCAAATAGTGGAATCATTCAGATAAGAGGCCCAGAAATTTTTCGGAAGACTTATGAAAATCAAATTGGGGAATTCTATATAATATTTAAAAAATTGAGTTTTCAAAAATTTAGATATCATATTGATCATGGCCAAATGAAGTTAATGGAGATTCAAATTTCACCGGACACACGATATGGTTTTGTGGAAGGGAATTACATTAATACAGAAGGATGATTTCAAGAAAAAATTACAGATGAATTGCGGAAAAAGTTCCCTACATCAGTCTAACCCAAACATGGGAAATATGGTTCCAATAGTTTTAGGTCATATGAATAGGACCATTGAATTATGGAAACAATATGTGATATGTGCCCTAATAGACCAAGATCATTCCGACCTTATTTGGACATGAGAGAGAAATATTATAAACCATTTTCTTAGGGGTTATTAGATAAAGAGAAATAATATGGGATAAATATGCATGAGATAACCATAGAAAAATTCAAATTTTCAATTCAAATATAATTTCATTAAATATTACAGTGTCAAAATAGACTTCTCTCTAGGGAAAAGATACCCTTTGATGATAAACATATTTTGTGGGATAATTTAGGCAAATCAAATTGGGGTGTGCTACTGTATATCCAATAATGTAATCCTTCTATTGATAATACCATTTTTTGGATGAATTATGATAAGAAAACAGTGCATGTGACAACATAGTGAAGCGTAAGAGTTCTCATGTACCAGATATTTTATCACCCAAATATTTTGAATTAATATGAATATTAAAAAGTGTCGAAGATTAGGAGTATGAAATGGGGAGGGTTTTGGATTTTTTTTCCTTGAACCTACAAGTTTTACTTTTATTACCTGAAAATTTGTAGTATTAAATATTAAATTAAACATCTCATTACATATTGTTCATTGTTCTACATGAATTTAATGTAATAATGTCCTAGAGTATTTATCATAATGATAATGTCATAGTAGTTCCATGATATGGATAAATATATGAAGATCTATTCCTATATTCATAATATAGTTCTTGTGTTGGATAACATACTATGGTTGGACACATAATATCAGGTGTGAGTACGGATAATATAACGATACTTGTTCTCATGAAGCTTCCACTTGGTAATCTCCATGATGAGAGATTATGATATCGTACATACCTATAAGAATTACACATGTTTTTGTTTTAATATATATTTCTATCTATGAGAATGTGTAATGGTAATTATAATTTAAGATTATAATTAATTCATGTCACAATTCACACGGTTATATTTTTTGAAAAAAATTATCATTCCATATGTTTATGGGATTTAGGGTATGTTGGGTATGTCATGAATGACATGTTATTTATCAATTTTGCACTAGTTTTTACACCAAATAATAATAATTCAAATAATAATATTATGTTGTATGACATTTCAATAATGGATATGATTATATTTAATGGATGTTATGAAATTATATTTTGTAACCAAAATCCTATCTTTATAAATAGACATCTATGTCTATTGTGTAACCCATTCGAAACCAATTCAATGTTTGGGAATAAGGAATTTTTGGGAGTAAAGAAATATATTTCAACTCATCCTCCTCTATCCCTATCATGAATAAGAAACCCAAAAGAAAATTTCTTAACGACTGAATAACAAGAGATCAAGAAAGAAGAACGACATACATTCAATTCGCTGCGCTGGAACCCAAAGAATGAGTCACATTTCTTAGAGATCATTGGAGTTAGTTTGGATCACCTCAGGAGGGATTATACCATTATATCATTACAATAACAACAAAGGAAATCAAGAAGCTCTATTTTAGATGATAAAAAATCATCAACGAAGAAATTTCCCAAGGCCAAGTATTAAATTCATCTGATGTTATATAAATTAAATATATATTTTATTTCCAAGATCATTCCCCTTTGTTTAAATAAATGATTATTAGAAAAGGAATTTATATAACACATTCCATCGCAGTGGTTTTTCTACACCAAGAACCAACAGTGGTATCAGATATAGGTATGTTTAGAATTTTAATTATTTATTTTATTATTGATCTATGAACAATTGTTGTTATATTCTTATTTAAAGATATTATTTATTTAAACCAATTGGAATTAACATTTTATCAACATATTAATCATGTTCTTTGAATTATTAATTTTCATAAATATTTAAGAACAAATGAAGAATGACTGATGATTTCATCGAGAAGTTCCAAATCATTGAATGCTAAATATGGGTTACAAGGCGTGTGGTTAGAGAACACACCATATTCCAATGTTCATTGTATATCGATGTTGTAAAGACCGTAAAATTCAAGGGAAATTTTTTCTTAATTTTCTTTGGATTTTTTTTACAAGAGCGCGGTTTCAGACGGCACCTGATTCCGAGGCCCGGAGTGCCCGGAATTAATTTCCGAAGTTTGGCTCGGGTACGTTCAGTGAACGAACGAGCGGGAATTCCTAACTTTTGATCCGGTGCTCGGAATTGAAATCCGAGGGCACCGATGAACTCGCAGTGCCGATATTCGCTTAAAGAGACCCTTTCGGGAGTTGCGTATGTTGCGGGTTGAAAGTTAGTTTTGGGGATTAAAAGATAAGTAAAATAAAATTGTGTGTGAATTTTATTTTATTCTAGGTGGTTAGACTCTCTCATGGGAAGTTGTTGGTGGGCCCCGCAACCACCCAACTTCCCATGTGTGGTTATGAGGGAGGTGGGGCCCACACGAACCCCCCACCTTTTCAAATTCCCTAACCCCTCTAAACCCCCTCTTTAATTTGTGACTCTCCCCTACATTAAAACTTGCCAACTTATCTTTCCATTTAATTTCTTGACAACTCAAGATTTTAATTAATGTAATAAATTCAACTTTTGAATTTTTGAAAGGTGGGCAAAGTGAAAATAAAATAAGGGTAGCTTATTTTATTTTGGGGGTTGCTGTGTTGTGTGGAGATTTGAGAGAGGAAGAGTTCTACACTTTGAAGAACTTCTTTTTCCTCCTTGAAGAACGCGAAGAACCTTCGAACATCGACGAAGAACGCCACGTACTCGGGAATCGTCTTTCGCGACGCCATACCCGCGACACCGACGACGTCTTCTTCCGCGTCATCTTTTCCCGCGACGAAATCGTCGTCAAAGAACTTCGAATCCTCGCTTCACGACATCGACGTCCTTCTTCCGTGACGCCGACCACCGCGACGCGTCTTCCGCGGGTCGTTGACGATCTTCGTTCTTGAAACCAGAGGTAGGGGATGATCTTTATTGATTATTTTTATTCCTTTCTTGAATCGTGGATTTTAGCATGACTTAACGTGTGACTTATTTTATTTAAGTTCCGTTTTTATTTCTTTAACGTGAGGGGGACCGGACCGCACGAACACGGCCGAATCCCCCTCCATCGTTCATGTTGTTCATGCTGGAGGAAACAAGTAACGTGGTGCCGTCGCACCACGCGGATGAACGTTCAGATATTTTCCGCAACGCCGTCGCGCTTCGCCGAGGAGAGATTTCAAGAACGCGACGCCGTCGCGCCGCGTTGGGAGGATTCTTGGCACGGAGAAAGGGGCGCGGTGCCGTCTCACCGCGCCGGACGACGAACACCGCGGCCGGTTCCGGGCCGCGGTGAGACGAGGAGACCGCGGCCGGTTCCGGGCCGCGGCGGAAGGAAAGACCGGCGGCCGTGCCGCCGGCGTCGGAAATCAAGGGCGGGACCGGAATTTCCCGGTCCCGTTAGTAAAAACCGGCCGGCCAGCGGGCCGGCCGGATATCATAAAAACCGGGGGTTTAAACCCCCGGCCGGCTCTTCAAACCCCCCTCTTAAAGAGGGGGGCGGTTCTTTTAAAGAGGGGGGGGCAACAGCCCCCCGGTTTTATCAAGCCGGCCACCATTTGCGGGGGCCGTTTTTGTCAAAGGCACGGCCTTGAGCCGTGCCGCTTGAAGAAAAACGCGGGGCTATGCCCCGCGTGCCAATCACGTGCGGCGCCCAGCGCCGCCGCCGCGGCCCGCCGCCGCCGCCGCCGCGGCCCGCCGCCGCCGCCACGCGGTCCGCCAGCCGCCGCCGCCACGCGGCCCGCCGCCGCCGCCACGCGGCCAGCCGCCGCCGCCGCCACGCGGCCAGCCGCCGCCGTCCGCCGCCGTCCGCCGCCGCCGTCCGCCGCCACCGGCCGCCGCGCCGTCCAGAGGGGGGGGGGGGGGGTCGGGCCGGGTCGGCCCGGACCCGGACCCCCCGTTTCGGACCAGATTAGGTTTTTGGCTCATAACTTGAGCCTCGGACCTCCGAATGACGAACCGTCTGCGGCAACGCGATCCTTGGATCGAGACGATCATTTCGGTATATCGCACTCAAGGTTTCGGGTTACTTTGAGTTCGGCCGGGTTGGTTCATTCACGAAACCAACCGGGCCTTCGGAGCGAAAACGCTCATATCTTGAGCTACGGACGTCCGATTGACGTGCCGTCAGTCGCGTAGTGTTCCTCTTAGTGAGACGGATCTTTTGGCATACTCCGCCCGAGGTTTGGACGCAGGTGGAGTACGGTCGGGTTGGTTTTGCCTTAAAAACCAACCGGGCCCCGGAGACGAAAATGCCATTATCTCTCAGACCGGGCGTCCGATCGACGCGCCGTCTGTTGCGTTGAATTCCTTTTGACGATACGGAACTTTTGGATACATCAACTTCGGTCTTCGTGACAGTTGATGTATCAGCCTCTCGGCTCGTGGAGCGGATCCTCCGTACGAGCTTGCTGTGTGCGGGAACCCTAGTGCTGGCTGCGACGGTTCTACTGCTACGACTGCTACTGTGACTGCGATGACGACAGTACAGAGATCCTGTGTGGATTCGACGACGACAGTACAAAGATCCTGTGTGGATTCGACGACGACGACTACAGCACTCAGCGATCCTACATGGATCAGTGCTACAGGTTCTGTGTGAGCCCGATCCTGTGTGGGTCCTTGCGCTCAGCGGTTCTGTGTGAGCCAGCGCCTACAGGTTCTGTGTGAGCCCGATCCTGTGTGGGTCTTGCGGGGGTTAGTTACCTATCGATCCTTCGTGGGTCCGACGACTTAGATGGATCAGTGATCATCTTTATCGTCCCTGTAGAAGTATACCTGTGTGAGCTGAATCCTGTTACTTTCCTTTGTGGAATACGTATACTTTCCTGCGTGGACTGAGTTATACTTGGGCTCGGAGGTTGGAGCGTATTTGAATTGATGACTTAGGTATATGTATGGGCATATACCTAAGCAGTGTTGGTTGTTACTTCGTGATTGTACTTTGATTCGAGGTACTATCTGTGTCTATTCCACCCTTGCTGCAGTTCTTATAGACACAGGAGCGAGTCATTCTTTCATAGCCGCTGCCCTTGTTCGGAGCTCGGAGATTCCGACAGAGCCGTTGGCTCGATCCTTACGGCTAGAGACTCCTACGGGAGCAGACTCGACGATCACGCACTGGTGCCGGCAGTGTGAGCTTACTCTAGGAGGCGAGAGCTTCGGCTGGGATCTTCTTGTAGCAGCGTCGAGGCCTTACGATGTCATCTTGGGCATGGATTGGCTGTCCACGGTCCATGCACAGATTGACTGTTTTAGGCGCAAGGTGCGATGTGTACGCACCGACGGGAGCAGGTTCACCTTCACCGGCGAGAAGGGAGCCTTAGCAGCACAGGATGGACTTCCGCGGAGGAGAGGACAGCCCATCACTCATCAGTTGGCTAGCCTTATCCTTGGAGCAGTTGACGTGCGGAGTCCTGGTTTTCCTGCAGTGGTGGATCAGTATGCGGACGTTTTTCCCGACGATGTTCCAGGGCTACCTCCTCGCAGAGAGGTAGACTTTTATATTGACTTGTACCCCGGGACAGCCCCGATATCCACTCCAGCATATCGGATGGCCCCCGCCGAGCTTCGAGAGCTACGGGTACAGTTGGAGGACTTGCAGGGCAAGGGATTCATCCGACCCAGTGTTTCACCCTGGGCTTCCCCGATATTGTTCGCCAAGAAGGCGGACGGAAGCTTGCGACTTTGTGTTGACTATCGTCGCCTGAACCAGGTGACAGTGAGGAACAAGTATCCGCTACCGAGGATTGATGACCTCTTTGATCAGCTCAAGGGAGCACGGTGGTTCTCGAAGATAGACCTCAGGTCAGGCTATCATCAGCTCAGAGTCAGAGACGAGGATGTGCAGAAGACGGCCTTCAGATGTCGGTATGGCCACTATGAGTTCTTGGTTATGCCTTTCGGTGTAACCAATGCTCCAGCAGTGTTCATGGCTCTCATGAACAGGATCTTTCAGCCATACCTCGATCGGTTTGTCGTGGTCTTCATCGACGACATTCTGATTTACTCTACGACAGAGGAGGAGCACGCCTATCACTTGCGAGTTGTTCTTGACACACTCCGAGAGCACCAGCTTTATGGTAAGCTCTCGAAGTGCCAGTTCTGGATACGTGAGGTCCACTTTTTGGGACACGTTATCTCTGAGGCGGGAGTTGCAGTGGATCCCGCGAAGATTGAGGCTGTGTTAGCATGGGAGCCACCCAGGAGCGTGACTGAGGTTCGGAGTTTCTTGGGACTAGCTGGATACTATCGGAGATTTGTGCCGAACTTCTCCAGAGTTGCGGCATCACTCACAGCGTTGACGAAGAAGGGGAAACCCTTCGTGTGGTCAGACAGTTGTCAGCAGAGCTTCGAGGAGCTGAGGCAGAGATTGACTAGCGCACCTATCTTGAGGTTGCCTGAGGAGGGAGTAGGGTACGTAGTCTACTGCGATGCATCAGGGACCGGACTCGGATGTGTTCTGATGCAGGAGCGGGCCGTGATCGCCTATGGATCACGTCAGTTGAGGCCGCATGAGCAGAACTACGCTACCCATGACCTAGAGTTAGCAGCAGTGGTCTTCGCTCTGAAGACATGGCGACACTATCTGATGGGCGAGCGCTTTACGGTCTTTTCCGATCATCAGAGTCTCAGGTATATCTTCTCGCAGAAGGACCTGAACCTGAGACAGCGACGATGGCTCGAGTTCCTCCAGGACTATGACTTTGAGATAGTCTATACTCCTGGGAAGGGGAACGTAGTAGCTGATGCCCTCAGCAGGAGGACGGGCATTCAACTACTTGAGGAGGCGACGGAGCAGCTAGCCTCTTTGCAGATATCCTTCGTGGATAGAGATGGAGCAGCCTTTCTACAGTCTCTCACAGTCACTCCTCCACTACTGCAGCGAGTCAGGGAGGCACAGCATGGGGACGCTGACTGTGAGACACGGCGTGCACAGATATCCTCGGGACAGACACCTGATGGTTTCTCCCTTGGAGCAGAGCACGACATCCTTTTCAGAGGACGTACCATGGTACCAGTCGCTTTGCGAGAGGAAGTGTTGAGGGAGTTTCACACTTCACCTTTAGCGGTACATCCTGGAGTGGCGAAGATGTACCAGGACCTCAGACGACAGCATTGGTGGCCGGGCATGAAGAAGGCTGTAGCAGAGTTCGTTTCTCGATGCCTTACCTGTCAGCAGGTGAAGGCAGAGCACCAGGTACCAGCAGGCTTGGTACAGCCCTTGGAGGTTCCGGAGTGGAAGTGGGACGGCATATCTATGGACTTCGTGACTGGACTTCCACACACTTCCAGAGGTCACGACTCCATCTGGGTGATTGTTGACCGACTCACCAAGTCGGCACACTTCTTACCCATCAGAGAGCAGGGCTCGGTGGAGAGCTTGGGACGTCTCTACGTTCAGGAGATTGTGCGGCTCCACGGCGTGCCATCATCTATCGTTTCCGATCGTGATGCCCGCTTTACTTCCCGGCTTTGGAAGGGGTTGCAGGAGGCGTTCGGGACGCAGCTACGTCTTAGCACAGCTTTTCACCCTCAGACGGATGGTCAGACGGAGAGGACCATTCAGACTCTCGAGGACATGCTCCGTGCATGTGTCCTTGACTTTGGTCGTAGCTGGGAGGACCACCTACCTTTGGTGGAATTCGCATACAACAACAGCTACCACTCCACCATCGGGATGGCACCGTACGAGGCGTTGTACGGCCGACCATGTAGATCTCCTTTGTGCTGGACAGACCCAGGGGAGTCAGCACTAGTGGGACCGGAGATGGTCCAGGCCACGACAGAGAAGGTCCAGGTCATCCAGGAGCGGATGAGGACAGCTCAGAGCCGGCAGAAGTCATATGCTGACAGGAGGCGGAGACCACTAGAGTTCGAGGATGGCGACCACGTCTTCTTGCGGGTCTCACCTCGACGTGGTATTCGGAGATTTGGCCGAGGCGGCAAGTTATCTCCGCGCTTCATCGGACCTTTTCAGATTCTCAGCAGGATTGGCGAGGTGGCTTATCGCCTGGCTCTACCACCTCAGTTGCACCGGGTGCACGACGTCTTTCACGTATCCCAGCTGAGAAGATACGTGCACGACCCGACGCACATCATTGACCATGGGGAGCTTGACGTTGACGATGGGGCGACTTTTACGGAGGTCCCGGTGGAGATAGAGGATCGACAGGAGCGGGTCCTACGTGGGCGATCGATTCCTCTTGTGCGCATCAGATGGCAGCACGGGAATCTCCAGGAGAGAACTTGGGAGCGGGAGGCTCAGATGCGTGCTCAGTACCCTCATTTGTTCCCCTAGTTTTTGTTGTATCTTTACGGGGACGTAAAGCCCTGAGGTGGGAGTAATGTAAAGACCGTAAAATTCAAGGGAAATTTTTTCTTAATTTTCTTTGGATTTTTTTTACAAGAGCGCGGTTTCAGACGGCACCTGATTCCGAGGCCCGGAGTGCCCGGAATTAATTTCCGAAGTTTGGCTCGGGTACGTTCAGTGAACGAACGAGCGGGAATTCCTAACTTTTGATCCGGTGCTCGGAATTGAAATCCGAGGGCACCGATGAACTCGCAGTGCCGATATTCGCTTAAAGAGACCCTTTCGGGAGTTGCGTATGTTGCGGGTTGAAAGTTAGTTTTGGGGATTAAAAGATAAGTAAAATAAAATTGTGTGTGAATTTTATTTTATTCTAGGTGGTTAGACTCTCTCATGGGAAGTTGTTGGTGGGGCCCGCAACCACCCAACTTCCCATGTGTGGTTATGAGGGAGGTGGGGCCCACACGAACCCCCCACCTTTTCAAATTCCCTAACCCCTCTAAACCCCCTCTTTAATTTGTGACTCTCCCCTACATTAAAACTTGCCAACTTATCTTTCCATTTAATTTCTTGACAACTCAAGATTTTAATTAATGTAATAAATTCAACTTTTGAATTTTTGAAAGGTGGGCAAAGTGAAAATAAAATAAGGGTAGCTTATTTTATTTTGGGGGTTGCTGTGTTGTGTGGAGATTTGAGAGAGGAAGAGTTCTACACTTTGAAGAACTTATTTTTCCTCCTTGAAGAACGCGAAGAACCTTCGAACATCGACGAAGAACGCCACGTACTCGGGAATCGTCTTTCGCGACGCCATACCCGCGACACCGACGACGTCTTCTTCCGCGTCATCTTTTCCCGCGACGAAATCGTCGTCAAAGAACTTCGAATCCTCGCTTCACGACATCGACGTCCTTCTTCCGTGACGCCGACCACCGCGACGCGTCTTCCGCGGGTCGTTGACGATCTTCGTTCTTGAAACCAGAGGTAGGGGATGATCTTTATTGATTATTTTTATTCCTTTCTTGAATCGTGGATTTTAGCATGACTTAACGTGTGACTTATTTTATTTAAGTTCCGTTTTTATTTCTTTAACGTGAGGGGGACCGGACCGCACGAACACGGCCGAATCCCCCTCCATCGTTCATGTTGTTCATGCTGGAGGAAACAAGTAACGTGGTGCCGTCGCACCACGCGGATGAACGTTCAGATATTTTCCGCAACGCCGTCGCGCTTCGCCGAGGAGAGATTTCAAGAACGCGACGCCGTCGCGCCGCGTTGGGAGGATTCTTGGCACGGAGAAAGGGGCGCGGTGCCGTCGCACCGCGCCGGACGACGAACACCGCGGCCGGTTCCGGGCCGCGGTGAGACGAGGAGACCGCGGCCGGTTCCGGGCCGCGGCGGAAGGAAAGACCGGCGGCCGTGCCGCCGGCGTCGGAAATCAAGGGCGGGACCGGAATTTCCCGGTCCCGTTAGTAAAAACCGGCCGGCCAGCGGGCCGGCCGGATATCATAAAAACCGGGGGTTTAAACCCCCGGCCGGCTCTTCAAACCCCCCTCTTAAAGAGGGGGGTGGTTCTTTTAAAGAGGGGGGGGCAACAGCCCCCCGGTTTTATCAAGCCGGCCCCCATTTGCGGGGGCCGTTTTTGTCAAAGGCACGGCCTTGAGCCGTGCCGCTTGAAGAAAAACGCGGGGCTATGCCCCGCGTGCCAATCACGTGCGGCGCCCAGCGCCGCCGCCGCGGCCCGCCGCCGCCGCCGCCGCGGCCCGCCGCCGCCGCCACGCGGTCCGCCAGCCGCCGCCGCCACGCGGCCCGCCGCCGCCGCCACGCGGCCAGCCGCCGCCGCCGCCACGCGGCCAGCCGCCGCCGCCGTCCGCCGCCGTCCGCCGCCGCCGTCCGCCGCCACCGGCCGCCGCGCCGTCCAGAGGGGGGGGGTCGGGCCGGGTCGGCCCGGACCCGGACCCCCCGTTTCGGACCAGATTAGGTTTTTGGCTCATAACTTGAGCCTCGGACCTCCGAATGACGAACCGTCTGCGGCAACGCGATCCTTGGATCGAGACGATCATTTCAGTATATCGCACTCAAGGTTTCAGGTTACTTTGAGTTCGGCCGGGTTGGTTCATTCACGAAACCAACCGGGCCTTCGGAGCGAAAACGCTCATATCTTGAGCTACGGACGTCCGATTGACGTGCCGTCAGTCGCGTAGTGTTCCTCTTAGTGAGACGGATCTTTTGGCATACTCCGCCCGAGGTTTGGACGCAGGTGGAGTACGGTCAGGTTGGTTTTGCCTTAAAAACCAACCGGGCCCCGGAGACGAAAATGCCATTATCTCTCAGACCGGGCGTCCGATCGACGCGCCGTCTGTTGCGTTGAATTACTTTTGACGATACGGAACTTTTGGATACATCAACTTCGGTCTTCGTGACAGTTGATGTATCAGCCTCTCGGCTCGTGGAGCGGATCCTCCGTACGAGCTTGCTGTGTGCGGGAACCCTAGTGCTGGCTGCGACTGTTCTACTGCTACGACTGCTACTGTGACTGCGACGACGACAGTACAGAGATCCTGTGTGGATTCGACGACGACAGTACAGAGATCCTGTGTGGATTCGACGACGACGACTACAGCACTCAGCGATCCTACATGGATCAGTGCTACAGGTTCTGTGTGAGCCCGATCCTGTGTGGGTCCTTGCGCTCAGCGGTTCTGTGTGAGCCAGCGCCTACAGGTTCTGTGTGAGCCCGATCCTGTGTGGGTCTTGCGGGGGTTAGTTACCTATCGATCCTTCGTGGGTCCGACGACTTAGATGGATCAGTGATCATCTTTATCGTCCCTGTAGAAGTATACCTGTGTGAGCTGAATCCTGTTACTTTCCTTTGTGGAATACGTATACTTTCCTGCGTGGACTGAGTTATACTTGGGCTCGGAGGTTGGAGCGTATTTGAATTGATGACTTAGGTATATGTATGGGCATATACCTAAGCAGTGTTGGTTGTTACTTCGTGATTGTACTTTGCTTCGTGGTTTATCCTTTGTGGATTTTGAGAGACCTTCAGGGGTCTCGGGGACCCTACTGAGTAGCTTATACTCACCCCTGCACGGGCTTCGCCCGCACTACGTTGTGTTGGTTGCAGACGACGGACAGCGTTGACCTTAGCTGAGGTTTGCGGAGCGGGACGGTACCCGGAGGTGGACCACTGGGCGGGACGAGCACGGAGCGGACGGTGGGACCCGTGGAGCAGAGGAGCTATCTGTACCCACCCTTCAGGTGGGATTTTCCAGTGGACAGCACGGAGTAGCGGCCTTTACTTTTCAGTTGCTGTTTTTCCCTTTTCGAGTTGTACTTTACTTTCAGTTTGGGTTTGTATTCTGGCCCATTTACTTTTCCGCACTTCAGTTGTACTCTGCTTGCTTAGTGTTTACTTTCCGCTTGTTTACTCTGTGGTGTGTGTTTACTTTTCAAAGGCAATGCCTTCCCAATTTGCTGGGATCTACGCCTTGGTGCTAGTCGCCAGCCCCTGGCCTATGGAAGGCGGGCTTGGGGTAGTCACGGCACGGACCCCGAGGGCGGGTCGTGACAGATGTGCTGAGTAATTAAAAACATGTGGTTACTTTATATCACATTGTGTATTGACTGGGCTGACCAAGCATGTGGTATAAAGAGACAAGTTGTGTAGTTGGCATGCATACACCATGTAGTCTGGAAGACATCACATGCCGAAGACCCAGGCATGTGACATGGAAATACAGAAATTGAGGTACATGGAATGTATCTAGATGTACACTACATGTAGTCTCCCATTAACGAACAATATTAAAGTAACAATATATTCAAAAAATTACACCATTAAAATCATATTTTGCTGAGTTGAACATCGTTGCGTGTTTGACAATTTAATAACGGGTTTAATGAATTTTGAATGTTTAATTAATTTACTATAATAAATATACCACTAGTGGTTCTTTATATTTATTTTACATGAATTCCAAATATATGGGTATCTCTTATTAAGTTCAGATGACCACTAAGATAAAAGGAAATTATCTAATTAATTAATTAATTAATACAAGTGTGTTCATATTAATAATAATTAATGAATAAATAAATGAATGTTAGACATTTAATTTTTTCATATTCATTACATGTACGATCGATCATGAGCTTTACGCGGACCTATGTATGTGTCATTATTTTTTAATTATATTTATTGCAAGTTTATTCAATTATTTCACATTAAATTAAAATATTTTCTATGAGTAATCACTCCTTCCATTATTATGTAGGACTAGCATGTCCAAGGATATTTTTGTAATTCACATTATCGAATCATAATGCCCTGACCGCAGTTTCCTGGAGCCAGTGCTTTATTTTAATACATAGGCATGATTACAAGGAATCAAGTCCTGATGGACCGATCCATTTAGCATTCTTAGAAAATATATTACATACATGAATGTTACATTACACTTTCTATCATACAACACAACATAAATAATCCTTTGAGAACACCCTTATTCCTTTGGCATAAAATTTCATATTATTCATAATACACTTCTTGGAATCCTTGGAAAATAAAACATAAGAAAGGGGTGAGCTCAGATGCTCAGTAAGGATAAAAAATATAGCAGATGCAATCATAAATAATCATAAAATTTTATGGAAAGGAATAAAATTGAAACACAAGAACTTTAAACATATAATAAAGAATAATATGGAAAATATAAATTAAATAATTTCATTTACTTATTCATATCGATACTCTACTAGATGAATAGTCCCATGTCATATCAATAGCTAATTTCATAAAGATGGAATGCAGAATGCCGGACATCATAACCACATAGTCAAGACCTTGTACCAAGACTAAAAATAATTTTTTTTTCAAGACCTTGTTCGAAGAAACTAATTTGTCTCATGAGACCTTCCGATGCATCAAGGAGTTATATTGGGCTCCACCAATAACTTAATAAGTCCAATGCATTCTACATATGAAAAGTTTGAAACATAACACCAACATTCATAATAAAAATTGCATTTGAAATGTTAATACTTTATCCATAATCCATGAATGGTATCAAAATAGAAAATCCAGAGTCAAACATATCATAACTAATTCAATAAAATATGTAATATTTTATTATAGTAAGTCAACCTCAATCAAGAATAATATCCAATAAAGGACGTTGACCTAATTGAAAATAATCAATAAAACTCTTTAGAAGAAATACCCCTTTTCAAGAAATAATTTAAAAGTCACACAATTTATAAAAGAATTAATTTAAAAGATATTTTTGAATAAATGAGTCCCATACCACTTTGAATATTTTGAAATAAATTAAAACTTTAAAACTATCGTGTCTACATTAATAAATCTTTAAAATCATTTTAAAAACATGGACATTAATTAAAAGATTTAGAAACATAAATATTTAAAAACATTTAAAATGATGATATAGTTAAGGGTCCCTTGAAGAAAAACATAAAACATTCATTTTTAAAATTTTTTAATAAAAAATGAACATAGATGATAAATATGTCCCATTTGATACTTATTGACAAATAATCTTGGATAATAATGAGATTAAGAAAATAACTCATACATTTTACTTTCCTTTGGTCCAAGGTACGTTTAACCTCATATATAATGACAATAGTATGTAATTAAGTTACAAAAAAACATATTAAAATTTATAAAATCATAATTTATTCTATTATGGTTTTATACTACACATTTAATAATAATTTCTATGTTAAAATAACATTTCGGGTAAAAACCGCTTTCTCTATCATACATGTTTTAACTTTATATTCTCGATCATATCAATTATATCATTATCTAATTGTTTCTAGAATATAAAAAATTATTTATGTCTCATATATATTCATAATATAAATTTGTATAAGAGATAGATATATGAAATTGAAAACAACATTTATAGAGAAGGTAGGTCATACGTACGCATGAATGTTGTTTCCATTTCCTATTGTATTGATCGAAAGTAAGTGAATTAGATATATTTAAATAGATATATATATATATTCATATTTCCAGTAGAATTATTATGTCATATATTACATACTTATTAATAATTTATATTTTTATAATCATCGTTGAATGGTGAATGTGGAAATGAATGTCAACGCGTTTTGGAGACGGTAAGCCATACGTACAGTCGAGCGATTATACCATTATATTGATGGTTAAATCATATGTAATTGGATGGTATATTATATATACAGAATCACTAACATTTTATATTTATTATTTATATCCATTATTCTCATTACTATACTCATCCAATCAATGATGTGTTGAATAACAAACAACACCAGGACATGGAGATGGTAAGCCATACGCACGCATGTATGGTTACTTTTTAATTCACATGATGGATAGAATAATGAATATGGGTGTACCATATTTATAATAACATCTAATTATGTTTAAGGTACTCAAGTTATTATTTTTTTATGGAAAAATTCAAAGAAAGAGGAATTGGAAGAAAAAAAGAACTTTGAAAGAGGTGATGAAGTAATTACCTCTTCTTCAAGTTCTTTCCTTTGATTTGATAAAAAAGGGATCCTTAGGATGGATTATGAACAAAGTAAGGACTCTAGGTTGAAATTATGGTGGCTCAGAAGATATTTGAGTAGGTTTTGTCTCATCCAAATGACTTTGGATGTGTGATTTTGAGATAAGGGGAAATGCCCTTTTATAAGAGAGGTGAGGGTAACTTTAGGAAAATCTTTAAATATTATTTTATTATAAAATCATTTTCATTTTATAATTTCAAAAAATGGATTTATTTAGAGGTTAAGGTGGGGATGGGTCAAAATCTTCTCAACCAATAGGTTTTAGACATGTTTAGGTCACCATATTTACCTTATCTTTTAGATTTAACTCTAAGATTAATAGTTTAACTTTTACAATGTATTCCTGTATTTTTATATTACACAGTTAATAAACATACTATGAAATAAAAAGATAATCTCGCATGGTTCATTAATGACATATATATAATTATAAAAGTCATTTGGCTGATCCTTATATTTTTAGGAATATTATATAATTTAATAATATAGAATTATTTTTTAAAAAATTCATTTATGTTAATTTTGACACTATTTAGTATTTGATTTTTGTGAGAGTAATAACAAATTTATCTCACCAATTGTTTTATTTAATCAACCCTAATATGTCATATTAACCTATAAAATTCGTGGAATGCATAAAAAGTCTCAGTTTACATTTATTTTGATATTTATAATATCAATTATTTCAATATTTTGTTAATAAGGTAATTACTACACCATCATTGTGCCATAAATAAATTTAAATATTTAATGTAAAAAAAATATAAATAAAATTCCATGATTTTGGAAATATTTTTAGTTTTATAATGAATATTTATAGTTGAATTTATATTATGTATAATCCTATATTAAAAATGGTTTAGTTATTAAACATTGAATTTAACACTTTTAACACTTCTTTAAATAAAATAATAATATATGTCATAATATAATCCAAGAGGACCAAAAAGATCATATTTTATTCCTAAGGTTGATTTTGATCGAAATAAAATTATATACTAGTATTAATACATGTGTTAGGGTAATGATAATATCATTTTACCTTCAATAACCATTTTACTTTCAACTATGATAAATAAAATTCAAAAGTTACAATTCACCAAAAATTAAATTCATCCTATTAAAAAAAAATTTACTTACTAATGTCAACCATGTCACTCTTTTTTTTTAAAATTCATTTCCCATATACATAAAAATTATGTTTTATGTGAATTTGTAAATGTGCCTAGAAGGTGGGTAAAACACGGTAAAAAGTTCAATAAAATTTTATATATCTAATCTTTTTATAAAATGACTATAATAATTTAAATTAGAATAATATATTTATTTTGTACCTATTTTTACATTAAAATAAATTTAGATACAAATAATATTTATTTAAATAAAATTCATTTTTAAACAATAATGCAGAGTTTTTCACTCTTCATAAAAAATTGAATGTTTTCAGAAAAAACCAAAAATTCACCCTAAGATAATTTTGTTATTTTGTAACAAAAAATGCAGTCTATTATACCAAATTAAAAATATAGAGGTTTCGGTAATTAATTTAACATTAATTCCCATTATCATAACCAGCAAGTGAGTTTTTGAGAAATAAAACTGTCAAAAGATTGATATGTTTTATGTCCTATTTAAAAGTAAAATTACTTCAAATGATAAACATTTGATTAAATGATAAAAAAATAATATAATTATAGTTCAAAACCATTAAAATTTATAATTTAACAGTTTGAATTATTTTGATTTTTTTTTAAATTAATATTTATTATTTTTCACCATTTATTAAAATATGAATGTTTTCATAACAACACAAAAATTTGTCCAATCTAAATTTTTATGTTCCAATTATAATGAATAATTTTATTTTGTAAAATTTAATATATAAATGTGTCAAATATTGGATTTGAAAAGGGTTCTCCACTAAAAGGTAGTGAAATTCCATTTTTTTGAAAAACAATTATTTTATATGAAAAATTGGATTTGTTGTTATATTATTTATAAAAAACACATAATATGGATGTTAAAATAATATGGAGTATATAAAATTTAAAATTAATTAATTAATATTCACAACCTATTTGTAAATGGGTAATTTGGTATTTCATGGTGCACTCGAACTCAGTGTTGTGTGTTGCATAATATATTGAATTACCATAAAGAGATAACATGTTATCAAATCCTTGGGTGTTAAGTACTCCTCTCCTTCAATAAATTGCATACTCACAATTTGAAATTATTCTTCATGAATAAAAGGATGAAAATTGGAAATAATTTTGTTGAAAAACCTCAACAGAAATAGGGTTAATAAAAATTAGTATTAATAAGAGGGAAATAGAAATGAAAAAGTCACCACCAAATTCGGGTTTCGAATTGGAGAACATTGGTTGAAATTATAAACTCATAATAGGAGAAAAAATGTAAATATTTATAGGGAGTAATTGATGTCATCAATCTCAAACAAGTGAACAATAAATTTGAAATTTAGGGCCTAAAAGCCA
The DNA here is from genome assembly GCA_963277665.1 of Viscum album. NCBI lineage: Eukaryota > Viridiplantae > Streptophyta > Magnoliopsida > Santalales > Viscaceae > Viscum > Viscum album. The sequence goes on from OY728123.1 coordinate 1,931,995,888, forward strand.
TCAATCTAGGATGATTTAAAGTATCATCGATTGAACAAAACATAAGGTATTAGAATAACACATTTTTTTAGATTTTTTTTTGAAGTAGTGGGATTAATTTACTATCATGATAAAAACTCAAGAAAACATACTGGATTTCATTACCTGTCATAATCAAATTCTCATCATTTGGTTGTGCATAGATATTTTTTCAATTTATCCCTGATAATATGAATTGAATTTTCAAAAATGATTTTTTTATGCTTGAAGAAGATTTGATAAATCATAACGTCTACAAATTTTCCACCAATCCACTAAATATTTACTAAAAACTAAAATGTTAGGTAAAAGTTACCAATAAATTATACTTGAAACTCATAATAGAATCAAGTGTTCAACATACTAAATTATGACCTTTATACATAACCAAAATACTTGTGTCCAAACTCAAAGTTGTAAATTTATAAGGAAGGTAAAAATATTGAAGATTTATTTTTTCAAGTAATAACATGTGAATACCTTCATCATGTATACTATTAAAACATGATAAGACCCTGAATTACCATAAAACCTTATTGATTACTTTATTATTCCCTTATTCCTTATAGAATACTGGATATACTCCTTATATTCAAAAATATTGTAAACACCAACAATGATGGAATAAACAAAAAATTATTCAGTTCCAGTTTAGTCAATAATGTCCAATATAATTTATCCAAATCAACCATATCTTATTCCAAAATCACTACCACATCCAAAAGACTATTTTATGAATCATGAACACACTGTCCTTTATCTCCAAAATAATAACAAATTGTCATTCCTTTCAAGCATTTCCCAGGGTGATTCTTTCCATGGTTATCACATATGGGAAAATCCTTCTTTCCCATAATCCCTTTATCTATGCTTTTCTCTACCATCCTCTTCTCCTGTAGATATTTTTTTAAATCTGTATGACTCAGAGAATTATTTACTTATCTTATTAACACACATTACTATTTCTTCATATGATGAGAATACATGGGAGACTATTTTCCTTCTAAATGTTTGATTAAGATTATGAAATATATGTTTCTTATTACTATTTAGATCAAGCGTTTTATTGGAGTTCTAATTCCATCTTCTGGGTACCATTTTTGAATGATGAAATATAGTAGGTTAGATCATATCAAAATCTATAATCAAACAACTAGAAAAATTCTAGACATTAATTGAATATTTTCATACATCTAGTTTCATCATTATAAAAATGGTTTCTTTGATAACATATTTATTTATAAATATTTCATAATGGTTCATAAAAAAAAGTGAATTAAACAAAGTATATCCCCTGTGAGTGCTGTAACCAAGAGTGCAGCAAGGGCTATATTCGTGTATCAGTTCCCATTTAAGTCAAGCTCAAAGTGATGTTTTTGGGTTTTACCCCTAGAAAATTCTATGCTAGAGCCTCCTCAACCAGCTCGTATCCAGATAAGGATGTATTTCTTGGAAAAAACACTTAATATCTACATTACCAAAACTTTTGGATCTTCTTCTAAACTAATCCTCAAAGTCTATATTAGGGTTGTGTAATCTAATCAGAGTTTTTCAAAATCTAGTTTACAAGTTTTGTATTAAAATTCCTTTAATACCAACTGTAACACCCCTACACCAGTTACCTGTATCCAGTGCATTATTTTAGTACACTTTCATGATTACAAGGAATGATGTCATGATAGACAGACCAATTTAGCAGTCTCGAAAAATATATTACATCTATGAATTTTATATTACACTTTCTAACATAAAACAAAACATAAATAATCCTCTAATAATTCCATTATTCCCTTAGAGTAACCCTACTTATTAATGATAATACACTTCTTATAATCCTTCGAAAATAATATATAAGAAAGGGGTGAGATCAGATGCTCATTAAGGATAAACAATATAGCATAAGATATCATGAATAATGATAAAAATTTATGGAAATGAATAAAATTGAAACACAATCACTTTAAACATATAATAAAGCATAATATAGAAAATATAAATCAAATAATTCCATTTACCTATTCAAATAAATACTCTACTAGATGAATAGTCCCATATAATATCAATAGCTAATTTTATAAAGATGGAATGCATAATGTTGGACATCGTAACCACATAGTCAAGGCCTTATGCCAAGACTACAAATAAAAATATTGTCAAGACCTTGTGAAAAGACACTAATTTGTCTCATAAGACCAACTAATGCATGAAGGACCTATAGGGGGATCCACCCATCTCTTAGTAATTACAATGCATTCCTCATATAAAAATTTTTAAACATAAAATAAACATTTGTATTAAAACTAGCATACGATATGTTAATAAATTAACTATAAACTATGAATGGTATAAAAATAGAACATCCATAGTAAAACATATCATAACTCATTAAATACAATATGGAATATTGTATTATAGTAAATCAGTCTCAATGAACAATAATATCCAATAAAGGATGTTGACATAGTTGAAAATAATCAATAAAACTATCTGAGAGAAATACCCCTTTTCGAGAAATAATTTAAAAGTCACACAATTTATAAAGGATGTAATTTAAAAGATACTTTTTAATCAACATGTCCCATACCACTTTAAAACTATTTAATGAAATAAACACTTTAAAAAATATTATGTCCATGTAAATAAATCCTTAAAATAATTTTGAAAGCATGGACATTAATTAAATTTTTTTGAAAAATAATTATTAAAAAACATTTAAAATGATGATTTGGTTAAAGAGTCCCTTCCATAAAAACTCAAAATAATCCTTATTAAAACATTTTAATGAAACATGGAAAAAGATGATAAATATTTCCCAGCTAATACATACTGATAAAAAATCATGTATAACAATGAGATTGAGGAAATAACCCTTACTGTGTACTTTCCTTTGGTCCAGGGTACGTTTAACCACATGTATAATGACTATAGTATGTTATTAAATTATACAAGAACCATATTCATATTTATGATATCATACGTTATTTATTTATGGATTTATACTACCCATTTAATAATAACAAGTACTCTGCCCATGCGATGCACGACACTATAAAATAACTATTATTACTAACTACAGATTACTATGTATAAAACATAATAGTTTATATTAATATTGAATATATTTAAAAAGAAAATGACATACATAATGAGGAATACATATTACAGAAATCAAGGAACAAAATTTTGATACTGAGCAGCCTTCTATATAAAATAAATAATGAAGGAACGAACTTTACAGAAATACTTAATGCCTAGGAACATGAATTACAGAAACTGAAGAACAAACAGTGCTATCTAGAGAGAAGAGCTTCAGAATTATCAAGTAGATGATCTTCTGAATCCTCCTTGGCATACAAGGAGGTCGTAGCATGGCATAAACGGTAGGTCACTAGGCATTGACAGTGGGATTTCTCCATGGCAGTGTGCTGGAAGGAATGAATCTCTAACCTTGTATGCACACATATAACTTTCTTTTATCATTGAATTGTCACTTTCTAATCTCTTCAATAAATTTTTTAAAAAAATTGCTCCAGAAAGTGAAGAACAATATTATTTTTTTCTATGGGAAACACTAAAACAAATCTTATACCCCCGCTCCTAAATATGCTACATCCGCTACTAGTTCTTCAAATTTGAATCCTTATATCCCTTAAATGGTTGTAGTGATTAATTTGAACCCAGTAGTCAATTTTCGATAAATGATCAATGAAACCACTTTCATAAAAGTACAATAATCATTGCTATTAAAGAGTTACAAATGAAAAATTTCCCTTCAAAAAAATCAAACAAAAGATTGAATACACATTCAAATTCAACTAAATACAAGAGTTGGAACTTCTATAGCTACAAAGATACCAACATTCACCATGTTATTAATGGACATTGTGTGATATCTTAGGTATTTAGTTAATAAATGACCGAGATCATAAACGAAAGAAAAGTATCCAAATAGAGTGCTCTGTTTTCAAGGTTGAATGCACACAAGAAACAGAGGGTGAAAGTCTGAAGAGTCGAGACTCCAAAAGTCCTTACATGAACCTCAGTCACTACAAAGAATGATATATTATTTTGTTTCGAAAACTCAAAAGAATGTTTTGTTTATTACAACAGCATATATCCATTCCAAAATAAAAACTTACATTACACAAATATTGTTGAGAAAAAAATTCATTAACACTATAAAACAAACAACATTATAGATATTTTGCAAAAACAAATTCTATCTTCATTTAAAAATTGAATTCCAAATATTCATTGTTTAAAAACATGAAACAAAAATCATTTTCTCTCATATATAAGCATATAAATCTATTACAGAAAATAAAAAATCAATGTAACCCAAAGGTAAACTTCATTAACAAAAAAACCATAACAATTTTACTATTATTAAAAAATTAAATGAAATCTTCATTTGAAAATCAAGCAACTCGGATGTAAACAATATCATTCATAAATAAAATTAACTAATGATCAAAAATTGAAAAGGATTTGTAGTTTGAAAAAAAAATCAAAACATAATATCTATTTTGTATATCAACTAATCAAACTACAATAAACATGTGTTCTCTTATCTATAAATAAGTTCATCATTAATATAAAAAAATGTAAAAGTGTAACTATTTATAAAAAATACAATGATATTTTCAATTGAGAATAAAAACTAAAAACTGAAAGCTTGTTATGTTATAATTAATTAAACTTCAACAATCAGAAATCACACCTAATAAAATGAAAACTAACAATGTGTGGATAAATATAGAAAATAAACCTATGTGTTCGAATAAAAAATTATCAGCATCATCCAATGAACAGAACACGGATGGGTGAGATCAAGCATAGAATTTCTCATCTACAATAACTAATGATAATCATCATCCAGTGAACATTTGTTATAGGAATTCATTTATAAAAAACTGTTACAGAAATGGTCTGTATTATTTTCATACCATCATTCTCCTCGACATTATAATCAATCATCTTCATCGTCCTCAAAATCAACATTCTGCAGGAAAACAATCAGAAACCAAATCAATGGTTTTGCCCAATACCAATTCATGGAGAAATACTAATTAGTATGAAGTGAGAAACTGATTATAATCATTTCCCTCACTTTTATCTTCATTGTCATCATGATTCTCATCACCTCCATCCTTATTTGAACCTTTCTTCCTTTACTTCAGTCCTTCACCATCATTCCCCTCCCCAATTTTAATTATTAACTTCCTCCAAGATAAATAAGATAATAGATAAAAAATATCAATGAACTTTTGGTAATTATATGAGCAAGCATATTGATATGGAACAATTTTACCTTATAAAAAAATACATCATCACTTTTTAGATAATTTATGGTACCATAATGATCCAGTGTGACTAAATACATAGTTTGACAACTTAATTTTCCATATGTTTATGTTCCACCTTCTCAGAAATATCATTAATTTTTAAATTTATAACAAAAGAACTCTAGGAGTGATGATGATAAAGATGATGAAACCAGTGAGAGGAATGCATATCGAATAATAGATGACATGGGGGTGGAACTAAAATATTGGATTGGGGTAAAAGATGCAATTTTGTTAAAAAATACAAGGATAGAGAACTCACTGTTGATGTTTTTTTCAAATCAGATAACAGATTTTCTCTAAGATGGAAGATGAATCTAAAAAAAATCCTGATTTTAACTTTAGTGGCATTCCATAGAGAGGGTTTCCTTCTTGTTTATTCCCCAATTTGAAGTTGGCTCCCTTAGAGTTTTTTGTTAAATGTTCTTGGAAGTGAAAACAGTTCTGGATTTTTATGATTTGGCTGTGATGATATTTGTCAATGCAGTTTTTGAGTTTTTCATTGAGGCTTCTCAATGGTTCCGGTTATTCTAAGTTAGGATGCTACATAAAGGCTCATTAGTTCGTGTGTTAAGGTACTTGGCCACATGAAAGCTTCGAACAGGTATAATAAATCCTTCATAAAGGTTTTGGGCACATGGAGGCCTCATAAAGGAGCTATATAGAGGTGCACATCAGACTAATACATGATTTTTTATAGTTTTTATGCTAACATTGATTCCTGCCTCTTCTGCTGAAACCTACAATCATGACTGTTAACTATTATGGCTGATTTGAAATATGATTTCCATATCAGATGTTAGCTAACAGACTGTAGAGGCCTTCTTCGGCACACCTTGACTTATATCCCATGGTCTTGAGCTGATGATATTGTTTAAAGAATTAAAAGGCCAACTATGGATTTGACTTTGAAGACTATTTGTTTAGTGAAGAAAGGATAACTAAGGTGGAAGCTTCAAATGTCAGTGTGGATCAATTGTAGCTAGAGTTGTGTGGAAGATCTCTCAATTGTGATTTCTTGACAACTATGGGATGATATATTTCTAAGGGATAGTTATGTTTTTTTTGTGGATGGTGTTTATTTTTCAAGACAAAGGACTTGATGATGAAATCATTCTAACAGATCAATTGTAGCTAGAGATGTCTGGATGATCTCTCAATTATGATTTCGTGACACCTATTGGATGACATATTTCTAATGGATAGTTATGTTTTTTTGTGGATTGTGTTTAATTTTCAAGACAAAGGACTCGATGATGGGGTGGTTAGAATAAAGAACATTTCTATCAAGAATACAGTGATGGCCATATAACATTTAATGGTTGGATTTATGCTTTTAAAATGAACAAATCAAACCCAACTATAAGCATGTAATAAGGAGTGACTTACATGTAAACAATCTAGAAACAGTTATGTTTGAAAAACATATAAGCATATATGTTTTTTGGAATCAGTAAGAATATGTAATGTTGAATAAAATAGTACAGAAACTCATTATACCTGGATTCATACAGATTATGAGTAAACGTTTTTAATGAAGTGAAATACTAAAAATTGAAGAGGATATTATTTCCATGATATTAGGAGAACATACATGTTGCATTGATATGGATCTGTAGAAAGATAGGTGAATAAATATTGTTTGAAAATTGAAATAGATTTTATAACTGGTTAATTAAAAAAATAGATATATTCAAATCAAATATGAAAATTTGTTAAAAAAATATAAATACTAAAACTAGTATAGAGAAACTAAATGTAGATGTTCTTCAATAGATCATATCGAATGCAAAGGAATTAATGGGTTACCAGAGGGAAAATCAAGGAATGCGACTGTATAATGCATCCAAAGATTAAGCTATATCGGTGATGAAGCTGTCGCACACATATCTGGGAACAAAATGTTATCTATAAGAAAATTGTGTATGATCAATTGTGAAACAATTCAATAAAGAACCCACAAATATCTTTGTATGAGTAATAGGGAGTGCCTTATATCTAAACATTCTGAAATCAGTTATGTTTGAACAACCTGTAAGCATGTTTGTTCTATGGGATCAGTAAGAATATGTATTGTGGAATAAAATAGTATAGAAACTTGTTATACCTGAATGCATATAAATTTTTGAATATGGGGAGGGATATAATCAGTCAGGAAGTGTACGATTTTTTCTAGATCTATACAGCTTCCTCTTCTTGAATCGTTCTCTACATCTCAGTGAAGGGAAATACTAAAAATTAATGGGGATATTATTTCCATGATATTAGGAGAACATAACTATTTCATAGATCTAGATCTACAGAAATTTAGGTTAATAAATATTGTTTGAAAAATTTAAATAGATGTTGTAATTGGTGATTTGGAGAAATAGAAGTATTATAATGTCATAATAAAATTCATTAGACAAAGATAAATACTAAAAACATTAGAGAAACTAAATATAGACGTTTTTCAATATATAGTATCAAATGTAGAGGAATTAATGGGTTACCAGAGGGAAAATCAAGGAACGCGATTGTATAATGCATCCACAATCTAAGCTATATTGGCGATGAAGCTATCCCACACAGATCTGGGAATGAAATGAAATTTATAAGTACACTATGTATGATACATTGTGAAACAATTCAATAAACAACCCAGAAAAGAATATGTTTTAGTAACAGGGAGTGACATACATGTAAACATTCTGGAAACAGCTATGTTTGAACAACCAAAAAGCTTGTTTTTTTAAGGAATCAATAAGACTATGTATTGTCGAATAAAATAGTATAGAAACTCATCTATACCTAAATTCATACATATTCTTGAAGGGGGGGGGGTTGAATCATTCAAGAAGTTTTTCTTGCTCTACACAACTTCCTCTTCTTGAACCGATCTCTGCATATCACTAAAAAGTTTCCTGAGACTCATAGCTAAAAACATTTAAACATGATATCCCTTTCTATGAACATGATTTTACCATAACATTTACCAATATTTTTTCTCCCAAAATCTATTTTATCTAGTATGCAGGTTCAGACTACTCTTTTATAGAGTGGTGAAATTTTTCAATATCCTCTAATGAAGGCTTAACACCAAACATTTTATAAACTAAATGGATACTGACTTGTATAGGAACCCATCTTTGATAATAACCCATCAAGAATATAAAAAACAATCCCAGTTTCGCGATCAGTTCACAGTTGAATAATAGTCTTGAAGTCACTGCAAAATTTTTGCTTCAGTTAAAATAACAGCAGAAAATGTTTTTATTTAAAAATAACATAATTTAATGATTATAATTAATCTTACCCAAGATAGCTTGAACTAATTAATCTAGGAACTAGTTTCATGTTGTTTTTTAGAGGAACTCACATGCCCTACAATTGAAGCATTTAAGTTCCAATGAAAATACATACATTCATTATACAACCCGTGATTCCCTATTTAAAAGTGCAAATTCGTTTTCTTTCAAATTGTCCGAGGTTCATTTTACACATTGTTATTGAAACTAATGACACATAAGAACATATATACAGAGAAGGATTTTTTTTTCAAAAACATGGGTGAAAACTATGAGGACATAAATTATAAAATTCTGGTAGAAGACTGGAATGGTTAAAATAATATAAGTTCCCTGCTATTAATATCATGACAGAAGTGTCCTGAATTGTTGCTTCAGTGATCCAGTAGTTGTGCATGTAGATTAACTATAATGTATTCTCTTAAAGAAGCTCAATATACCTCATTAAATAGTAATGTTACAATGTGAAAACTGAAAATTGATTTATCAACCAAAAGGAGAAAATTTTGGTAGTGTACAATATTCCAGACATATCATTGCATGAAATTGTGACATATATCATCATTGGAAAATTTAACAGACAGTTACCATTCCAACATGTAACTGCAATGAAATGTAAATTAATGGGATTGTACAGTATAAAAAAATAGGGAATGTAAAAATATAGGGAGAAGACTCGAAATGATAAAATAATAGTTATTTCAATCAAATAACCTTCATGTTTCAGATACATGTATGTACAACGCCTAAATATTGTAGTTTAAAAAAAAAGACATGATTAAAAAAAGATAGAGGATTGTAGATATGACTGGGTACATGGTCTTCACAATGAAATAAGTATATAAAGGATATTAGAAATAGAAATAATGAGCAGAATACAATTTGAAATAAGGTTTCTGTTTTCTACAGAATGTGTTAAATATATTACTTCCAAATAAAGTTTCTGTTTTATACAGAGCGTGATATCAAAAAATGATGAACATATCTATTTTGCATGCATTTAAATACAATGTATATGGCATGTATTTAGAGACATGAAACATCAATTTGAAAATTGATTTAAAATTCCATGCTACATATATTTGAAAACAGAGCATATATATTTATAAACAGAATGAATATTTCATAAAAATAAAATCAAATATAAAAAATGTAACAAAATTACTGGCTCAATTATGAATAACAACAAACTTTCAATGAAAGAGAAGAAATGTTGGTCAGTATAAGATAACATGGAATCTATTTTACCTAGAATATAAGGGGACTACTGCAAGGGGTTAATTAAAATTTAAAAGAATTATATAATGAAAATGGATTATAAGTAAATGAAAAATCTAATAATCCATAGTCAAATGAGAAATAAAATTAAAGGAAAATTAGAGAATCAATGATATAAGAAATTGATAAAAACAAAACGTAGACAATGGAAATTAAAACTTGACTTGAAGGATATCAAATAATGAAACCATACCAGATGACTTAAATCAAATGGAGGCCGACGAAAATGATTCATGAAAGATCAAATGGTGGAATGGGAAACTGCTTGAACATGAACACAGGAAAAGGAGGTGGCCACCTAAAAGAAACTAAAATCATAGGTTTATAACCATAAATATGAACATAAAACTAATATCAGCATAATAATGCTTGCTGTTTATATATGGAAGTCAAAAATATAGTAGTAATCATAAAACAATAATGAAAATAAAATTATAGGAAACTTAGAACACCCGATGGAAATCGCAAGTAGGAGGAGGAGGGGGTTCGAAGGTGTGGATGAATCGTAGAAAAAAACAAACAAATTAGAGAGGAAGACAACTACAGATGAGGGAAAACATATTTTCTATAATAACATATGAAAAAGTATTATGCGAACAGAAATACTAAAAATTGACGAGGAGCTTATTTCATCGATATTAAGAGAACATTCCTATTACGGGGCGAACAACACAGTGGTCAAAAGTCGATTGGGTAGAAATAGTCGAAAACTATACATGATGATAGAAATTGCGATCTTGAGGGAATTAGAGAATGACATTGAGTGAATATAGAGGGTTTATGACTGAAATTATTCTAAGGAGTAGGAGAAGCGGGCAACATATGATGAGATGAAGGGATTTGAGAATATTAACTATAGTACATACAGAAAAAATTAGCACAGAATATACCTTCAGTGTTTTGTGGGTACTGGCGATGGGAGGGGAAATGCGAGCGACAACCCTAGGTGTAGCTTCGGAGAGGTAACAACAACGTGAACCATAAGAGGGGTGTTGAACAGGAAATGGGAGAAAGATTTGTAGGAATTGTGGCGAAGGAGAAACAGGTTTGGGATTCACTGATGAAGTTGGAGGAAGCGGCGAATGGGTCACGATGGATGAAATGAAACACTCAGATGGAGGGAGGAGTCAAGGATAGATGCATGGGGAAATGGGAGCGCGGTCGACGGATGCCTGATTTCGGATGGAGGAATTTGTTTTTAATGGTGACGTGGCTATGTAGTATGGGGACACGTAAGCTGGATGAAGCTTGTTTTAGTATAGATAGTAGATTTCTTTGTTAAAATAATATTTCAGGAATAAATAGATTTCTCTATCGTATATATTTTAACTTGTTATTCATGATTGTATCACTTATATCGTGATTTAATTTCTTCCTAAAAATAATAAATTATTTATGTATCATATATATTCAGAATATAGATATGTATAATATATATATATCTGAAATGAAAGACACTGTTTATGAAGACGGTAGATCGTACAAACACATAAATGTTGTTTCCATTTTCCTATCGTATTGAATAGAAGTTAGTGAATGTTATATATATATATATTTATATATATTCATTAGTATTATTATTTCATATATTACATACTTATTAATAATATTTATTTTTATAATCAACGTTGAATGTTGAAATTAATCTCATCGCATTGTGGAGATGTTAATCCATACATTCACAAGAGCGATGATATCATTCTATTGGTGGTGAAATCATTAGTAATTGGATGGTATATTTTATATAAAAAATCATTATAATGGTATATTTATTATATAAATCAATTATACTAATTATTATACCCATCCAAATAATGACATTTTGAATAAAAAATGACACCATGATGTGGAGACAGTAAGCTGTACGTACGCACATATGGTGACTTTGTCATTCATAGGATAGATAGAATACTGAATATGGTTGTACAATAATTATAATTACATATTAGTATATAGAAGGAACTAAAGTTAATATTTTAATATTGAAAAAACCAAAGAAAGAGGAATTGGAAGAATAAAATAACTATGAAAGTGGTGATGAAGTAATTGCCACTTTTCAGGTTCTTCCTTTTGATTTGATAAAAAAAGTGATCCTTATGATAGATTCAGATAAAATTAAGGACTTTAGGTTTAATTGAGGGTGGTTGGGAAGATATTTTAGTGGGGGTTGGCCGATCCAAATAGCTTTGGAGGTTTGATTTTGAGAGAAGGGGAAGATCCCTTTTATAAGAGAGGTGAGGGTCACTTTAGAAAAAGATTCAAATATTATTTTATTATAAAATAATTTTCAGTTTATAATGGCTCCAAATTTAATTATTTCAAGGATAAGGTGAAGATGGATCGAAATCCTCTCAAACAATAGGTTTTAGAAATGTTTCGCTCACCATATTAAACTAATTTAATAGATTTAACTCTTAGATAAATAGTTTAACTTTTAAAATTCCTTCCAATTTTATTATATTAAAAGGTTAATAAACATAGTATAAAATTCCAAAATAACTTAAAGTGGTTAATTAATGACATATCTAAAATTATATAAGTCTTCCGGCTGAACCTTAGAATTTTAATAATATTATATCATTTAAAAATAAAGTATTTGTTTTAAAAAATCAAATATGTCTACTTTGACAGTATTTATTATTTGGTTTTTGTGAAAGTCCTACCAACCTTATCAATTTGAATTTTTTTAATAAACCCCAACATGTCATATTGACCTAAAAATCTGTTTAATTAATCAAATGTCTCAATTTACATTTATTTCCATATTTATAATATCAATTATTTTAATATTTCATTAATAAGATAATTACTCCATCATCATTCTGTCAAAAATGAATTTAATTTCTAAAAATGAGAAATAAAATACCATGACGTAGGAAATATTTTTATAATTTTAATTAATATTTATAGTCAAATTTATTTTATGTATGACCCTATATTAAAAATTGATTAGTTATTAAACTTTAAATTTATCATTTTTAACTGTTTTTTAAATAAAATAATAATAAATTTCTTAATCTTATCCAAGTGTCCAAAAGGGTCATATTTGATTCCTAAGGTTGATTTTGGTCAAAATAAACTTATTCTATATAATTAGAAAATGTGTTAGGGTAATTATAATATCATTTTTACCTTTAATTACCCTATTTACTTTTAAGTGTGTCAAATAAAATTTAAATTCTTCTATGCACAAAATATTATTTTATTCCTATTAAAAAACATTTTAGGTTTTGAAGTCTACCGTGACTCTCAAGTTTTTTAAATTCAATTCACATAAGAGGTAAAATTATGTTTTATGCGAATTTACAAATGTGCGTAGAAGGTGAGTAAAATACAGTAAAAAACTCAATAAAATTTTATATATCTTATCTAATTATAAAATGAATTCAATGAATTAAATTCCAATAATATATTTCTTGTGTATCTATTTTTATTTTAAAAAAAATTTAAGTAAAAATAATAATTATTTAAATAAAATTCAGTTTTAAATAATGCAGTGTTTTTCAATATTCATAAAAAATTGAATGTTTTCAGAAAAATACCAATAATTCACCCTAAGATAATTTTTATATTTCGATTTAAAAAATGAGGTCTATTTTACACTATTCAAAAAATAGATTTTGAATTAATTAATTTAAAATTAATTCCCTTTGTCAAAACCAGAAAGCGGGTTTTTGAGAAGTAGAAACTATCAAAATGTTGATATGTGTTTATGTAAAATTTAATTGTAAAATTACATCAAATGACCAAAATTGGATTAAATGATAAAAATATAATATAATTATACTTCAAAAACATTCAAATTTATAATTTAACAATATAAATTATTTTTATCAAAAAAGTTATTTTCCATTATAATTTAGTATTTTTCACTGTTAATAAAAATATGAATGTTATCAGAAAAACACAAAACTTTTTATCCATACTAAATTTTCATGTCTTGATTCTAAATATAAAGTTCATAATATCAAATTTAATATGTAAAAGTGTAAAATAATGAATTGAAAAAAGTTTTGGCCATTAAAAGGTGGTAAAATTGCATTTTTTTGAAAAACCATTCCTTTATCAGAAAAATTGTATTTGTTCTTATATTATTGATAAAAAAACACATAATAAGGACATTAAAATTAAACAGAGTATATAAAATTCAAATTTTAATTAATACTATTCATAACTTCTTTTTAAACACCTCGTTTGGTAAGTCATAGTGCGCTTGAACTCGGTGATGCATGTGGTGCAAGCTATTGAATTACTTTAATGAGATAACATATTATAAAATCCCAAGGTGTTACAAAATACATTGGTTCCACTCACCTGCATGTGAGTAATTAATATTTTTAATTAACAGATCAACCCATGTAACATGGATATAGTTCAAGAAAAAACCATAATGAATCAAACCGAGTGATACATAAGAGGATATGTGGAATGGTGCATCTCATTCCATGTCTGGTATAAATAATTATTTCCCCTAGGTTATTTGTAGATTTAATGTATTCTCATTAAATCTACCATTAGAGAATATCATGATCAAACCAAAAGAAATTGATTATGCATAAATGTTTTATCCAAAAATGGTTAATTAATTAAGTAAACATCAACTTAAATATTAACACGAAATGTTATGTAAAAAATAAGACAAAAAATTATTCATAATAAAATAAAATCAGTCAATCTAATATTATGTAAGACTAAGCATCTTGCTACATTATTAGAGAAAATAATCAACAGAACCATGTGTTTGACCATCCCTTATTATGTCACATACTTATTAAGGGGAGTTCTTGTGAAGGGTTCAGGTTGAATAAACCATTTTTTATCAAAAGGATTATACCTTGCTATAATTTGTGTAATTTGGAGGTTTGTTTTAAAAAAATATATTTTAGGATTTCTTTATTGGGGTGTCCACACAGTGCATCAAGAATCTACAAGCACAGAGTTGGAAAAGACTTGCCTACCAAAATAGCATCAAAATAGATTGACAAACCCTTGTCGGGGTTATTAAATGGGGAATATGGTTCCTTTACACTATAATTTTCTTGTAACTATACATTCCATGTTAATTGGTTAGGGCTATTGATACTTGATAATATAGTGGGAGATTTAATAAGATCAATTAATTTATTTTTTAAAAACATTTACAACCAAGAGAAGTAATAATAATCTGTTCTTTACATTTTAGAATAAAATGACAATCACAAAATCCACACTATCCCTATGATCAATATTTGATAAAGAAAATATCTTTACTGGTAGTAACATCCAGGAGTAATTTATACACCATTGGGTTTTTATACGCCATTAAAAGGAATCTTATAGGTTATAATCCTCAATTCCTAATCTGCCTACTCAAGAAGCGAGTGATGAAGTGTTCTTAGTCTACATAAAACATATGAATGACATAGTCAATGTTCAATTTTTAAAGATTTATTATATGTATTTTAAACTCATGAAGTCTTATGAAAACATTTATGTGTATGGAATTCTTGGGACTATTTGTGATCTTTACTTGGAGGGAGATAGATATGAAAAGTTTGATATTTCAATGGATAACTTTCAGAGTAATATTTCATAGGATGGACAAACTAGGACTCAAATAGTCAAGCTAGTTGGTTACTTTGTGTTCCAAGATGTTCTAGGTTTTAAAATCATCATAGAACTAAAAATTGATCTCATTTTGGCATCACTCCCTCAATGTTTCTCCGGTTTTATTGTAAATTTTAATACGACCAACATTGAGTAGTATTTTCCTTATCTTATTATCTTTATTTGAAATGTAAATAGAGATTATAAGCATTAAAATCCATATGTATATATGGTAAAAAATGAAAAGGGAATGAAAAGTTCTTTAATCCCAAATATTCTTCATACGCAACCAAGAAGATAAAGATCCAAGTGGAATTAAGGTAACATGATGCTGTCTGTTTTTCATGTCACAAGATGGGCCACTGAAAGAAAAGCTATTCCCAGCTAAAGAAGAAAGGGAAATATTGAGGTGCATTTGTTATCGAGATCAACTTATCTATTTCTACAAATATGTTATTAGATACAAATTTTGGTTATCACATTTTTATTCAACTATAGGAACTAAGTAGATTCATAAAAATTGACCAAGGTAAGATAGATCTACGAGAAGCCAATAGAGATAAACATGATGTTGTAGCTGTCATAGACTACCACCTCACCCTACGAACCAGAATTATTATTATTTTAAAGGGTTGCTAATCTGTTACTTAATTTACCAAGAAAGTTATTTATATATCCATACAATATACAAAGGAATTCATTTTAAAATTAATAATATATTTATATTATTTTATAAATATAACATTTGTTATGGTAAGGAACATTTACATAATAGTATTTATGTGTCTGATTACATGAACCATGTAATGGAAATCGATAATGAAGATACATCACAAGACTTATACTACACCCAACTTTAGCATCACTGGGTATAACATGGAAATGAAAAATTATTGATAAAATTACATCAAGATGGATATTTACATTTTTTCGAACTAAAACCACAGGGTGTATGTCACACATGTTTACAAGAAATAATTTCCAAGTCCCCATTTAGTAAGAAATGTGAAATAGATAAATAGATTCATTAATTTATTGATACTGTTGTTTTTGGACCATTTATTTTTAAAGAGTGGAGTGGGTTCTCAATCATCATAATTTTTACTGATTATTTCAGTAAATATGGATATATTTACATAATGTGTTATAAGTATGATTCTTTTGATAAATTAGAAGAATACAAGAATGACGTTGAGAATCATCTTGGTAGGAAGATTATGGAACTCCACTCAAACCATTTTTGAGGATATCTTAATCAAGACTTCGTTGATTACTTTTGAGAGTTTCTGATATTATCCCACCTCAGTCCTCCTTAAACCCCTTCGGGAAATGGTGTATGTGAAAGTAGGAACTACATCTAGTTGGACATGGTGAGATCCATGATGAGTCTTGCGAGTCATCCACTATTGTTTTGGGGATATTCATTAAAAACAAGGGCACATATAGTAAACCAAGTATCAAAAAAATCAATAAATGGTATTCGAAATGAATTTTGGAGTGAAAAAAAACCATATTATTGAATTCACATATGTAGGGAAGTGAAGTGTTTGTTAAAGGATCTTCATGTAACAAAATTGTACCCAAGTCATAATGTTCACCTTTATAGGACAGAACATGGAAACAAAGGAATATTACATTTTCAAACCCTAAGACAAAATATTTATAGGGTAAAAACATGACATGTTCTTTGAGATGGTGCAAATCTCTATAATATATAGTGGTAATGAGAAAATACGCGACAAATTCAAGGCTCAAGGAACACTAGAGTTGGTACATGATTAGTGTAGCACCCCAAAGTTTAGAAAATAAATTTAGTACTGAATGCACGAATCACTGAATCTATACCAAACACTACTTTTTTATAACCTAGCTAGTAAACATTATTTTGTCCACATATTTGATTTTAAATTTGAAAAACTGACATAGATTGTTTCATTTAGTACGATATTTATAGTCTAATAAGAAAAAAATTAATTTTTTTTGAATTGTAACATACCCTTGTCAATAGTAACATGAATTGTAACATTACCATTATTAATAGTAAATGAATTTTTATTTTATTATCTTAAAGGTATAAGATAATAAGATCTTTATTAATTTTACAAGGTGATATAAAATGAAATATACTTTTAAAATTTTTATTTTTAGAATAAATTATGATTTTATTTAAAAATTAAATTAATAACATTTAGATTTTTTTTCAAATTAAATATTTTATTTTTGAATTATACATGTCGAAAAATGGTTAGGGTGAATTATTGGCAATTTTTTGAAATACACGAATTTTTTATGAATAGTAAAATATTGTAATTTACTGTATATATACATTATCAGTTAAATTAACTATTACTAGATTTATGGATAATTATAGGAAACATGGTTATAACCTAGATGCACATATTACTATTTTTATTCACAAGAATCAATACTATTGGTTGTATTTGGAAAATAATAAAATAATGAGTAAAATAATGGGAAAACCCTCCACTCCTCCACTCTAACCCCCTCAATCCCTATTATATTCACTCATATAATGCCTTGTGACATGTGTAGATTATGCTAAAATAAACTCTTAATAACCTCTTTTACTTACATCAGCCCTTGGTCTCATGAAAAGACAAAGAACACTCTCCTAAAGAGGCTCTCAAGGAAGATTATTTGAAGAGGTAAATTCCTCTTTTCATTTAATTTATTTAATGTTACGTTCTATTCCATTACATTACTCAACACCTTTCATCCAAATGATGTGATGAATCTAGTAACTTAAATTTACTGGTAATTTTCATGATAAAATAATAATTCTTCATCATCTCTCATTTCCTCTTCTTTTATATTGGAAATGAAAACACAATCTGAGATGTGTTAATTTATTATATTCAAGGATGGTGGGTTTTCAATTGTTATTACAATATTCAATTCTAGTCCCAAAATCACTATAATGGTTGATCCAAAATATAATATATTTATTTAAATTTATTTATGGTTCAGGAATCCTTTTGTACTCATGATGTTAATCTATAGATCAAAATGAGTTCGTTGTGACCAAGAACCACTGATTAACCCAAACAATTATCATCAATGTTTTATATAACGATTCATCTTCACTCCCAAAAACCAAATTAATTTTATAACCATGTAATATTATGAATTATCAGTGATAATATACAACTTCTATTATAGAAAACCATTCACATCCTACATGTTTATCCATACAGGAATATAAGTAAACTGATCATGAAAACCAAGGAAGAAAACAATCCTAAATAATGAAACTGGGTCTCTTAACACATCAAAAGGACATGGATAAACTTAATAAGGTTACAATAAATAAATTAAATTTATTTTAATTTCTTGATTCATTAATTTATGATCCTAAATTTTTTTATTCAGGTCATTAAGATCACGTGAGGAATATGAACAGACTTAAGGAAATGGTTTTCTACCCGAACCTCCATTTTCATTCGGGTTACACATATTCTATACTTATATAAAATAAAATTTTATTTATTCATATTAACTCCTCATAAATTATGTGTGAATTTTATAAAATTTTTACAAAACTCTAGTGATTTATTCATTTATGGGGAGTTATACATTTTAAAATGAACATTCAAAAATACTTCCTGAAATGCGATCTAGATTCAAGAGAATTGCTAATTTTCATACCTATTTTCAAGGAAACTATATAATATATTCATGGAAACTATTATATTTATAATATATCTCATTTTATTATGAAAATACTATATTAATTCCCCTATGGTTCTATACAATTATTTTTCAAAAAGAACTCATTTTTTCAAAGTAAAAGAGTATTTGTTCAAATAATTACTCGATGATTTTATAAGAGTATCTTAATCTATTTAAAAAATCATGATTATTATTAAGTATTATTGGGAATAATATTTTATTATATAATCTACCATATTTAATTGAATGGTTTATGATATATTGACATTGTATGTTCTATCTTAAAATAATTTACCAATATACTCTGAATGGTTAGGGTTTATGCTTAATGTTCATGGAATGCAATTTACATTTCCTATATTAGTTTCAATATGAATGTATTTGTTGTTTTTGTTTATCACTATTCATAAAAGTAATGAATTGGATTTATTAAGTGTTTGGTGGGACCCAATATAGCCCCTCGGTGCAATAGTATATCTCATGAGACAAACTACAGTGTTGGTATAAGTCCTTGAAAAAATAAATATTTACGGTCATAGAACAAGGCGTTGAGAGTATGCTTATGATGCCCCATATTATGCATTTGATAATTATGAAACTAGTAATTTATAGTTCATATAGTTATTTGACTAGTAGAATACCCATGATTTTGTTTTATTATGTCATTATTTATTCTGATCTTTTTCCTACCATATTATGTTAATGTCTATTTTGTATAGGCATGTGTTTTTAAGTTTTTAATTATACCTAATTATAATACCTATGATATCTTACGCTATTTTTTCTTACTCTAATTGAACGTTTGAGGTCACCATATTTTTACATTTCATTTTCCGAGGACATTAAGAGGTATATTTTGAATGACATGAAGAAATAACCAAGGATTTGTGGACGTTGTCAAAGAAGATTATATGATTTATTTCTATTTTGGTTGAAATGATGAACTTATGTATGTATCATGTTTCCAAATCTACTAAACTGATCCGTCCTTTAGGGTCTCATATTCTATGATTATATTCCAATGTAATAAAATGAGTCACCAACTCTAGGGAAATGGGGGTGGGTCCTTATAGATTGTATAAAATGAAGTTTAGTAGAAAATGTGGAAACTAGATTTAGGAAATGTAGATTAGGGAACAATATGCTAATATTGTATTTGAGGATAAACATACATTAACATCAAATAATTTTCTGTATGTAATTTTGTGTGTGGATATTTCATGAAAATACATCCCTTTATGGAAACTACAAGTGGATGTGGTTCTAGAACAAATGTACCTCAATGTAAAAACACTGAAAAAGTGTTTCGGGCTTTCCCAAAGGTATTCTTGTGCATGAAAATGGGCTTTACTACACACCTAGTTTGACAATGATGAGGGATATTCTTATGAGAATTCAAATTTTCTTTACAATCCATTAGGATGGATTTAGATGTAAATTTTTCCTTATAGAAACCATGTTTTTAATTATTATATTATCTATGTATAGAATTTCAATTTATTCAATTTATTTTTCAACGTTAATATTATAAATTATGATTTAAAATCTAATCCAGTGTATGACATTATTTAGAAATGGATTCTAGTGGAAGGAATGGAGACCACATTAACGAGCATGTCCCATGTATGGATTTCCCTTTAGATGAAAGACAATGATGTTGGATCGGGAGTTGTGACTAGTGATAAGAAACTTTTAACTATACTAAGATAGATAACTGAGTTTAAGAATAATAACCTTACCCATATAGAGAATATGAATAAAAAACATGGAGAAGTTACATTGGATCACTTTATGTGACAATACACTCCATCATATAATAGGACAACAAAACAATTTTTAGAGGAGTGGTGGAAAAGTTTTTAGAGAAGATATTTCTCACTTTGGGATGTAATGAAATGGAGGAGGTTTTCATGGTAGTTTATCGACTATTAGGAGATGTGGATCAGTGGTGGTATTTAATCCACAACACAAGGGAGGATGAATAAATAGAAGAAATTTAATGGAGGTATTTTAAGGAAATATTCTTAGAAGAAATACTTCCCTCATTAATACTGAGCAGATATGGAAAGGCATTTTATGAATCTGAGGGAAAAATAGGATGAGAATGTTGCAAGGTATGAAGCTATCTTCACAAGGCTATAAAGATATTTCACAGAATACATATGTATTACAAGGATCAAGATTTATCAATTCATTTATGGTTTAAAAACATTCCACCAAAGGGTTATAGTCTCCAAATATTTCTCATCATATGAAGATATAATATAAAGTGCTATCAAGATAGAAATGCAATATTCTAAGCCTTATGAATTTAAAGAAAAGAAAGAGAAGAATAGGGCTACCAAAAAAAAGAAAAGGAAAAAATTAAATGGGGAAGAATATAATATTTGACCTTCCATACTATAATAATTGTGGGAAGAAACACCTTGGGACTTTCTTGAAGGGAATTAGAGACTGTTACATGTGAGGAGAAAAGGGCCACCTATCTCAGGATTTTAAGGGGAATAAAGAAGCTACCAATGTTCAATGATACAATTTCATAAATATGGGAAATTATTAACATGGATGTACTATGTGTCATGGAAACATTCCTTAAAGAAGAAAAAGGGAGAAAGGACAAGCTTATGCGGTCACAACTGTGATGTTTGAAGTTACTAAAAATGTGGCGGCCGATACTTTAATCATTTACACAAAATTAAACGATGTTTTATTTGACTGTGGATCATCACATTCATTCATATCATCCCAGTAATCAAATAAAATTATATATTTTCTATTTTTTTAATGAGAGAGTCATCAGTTAAAACTCTTAAGGGAAGTATCATAGAAATAATTTAGTGTAAGGCAGTCTCTAATGTTGCATATAAAATTTCATTATCTTCTATGTTTATTATCATACCCATGATTTAATTTTAAATAATTTTTTTATGGATTGGATTTTGAACCATGATACAAAAATTTTTTGCAAGAAGAAGGAGGTTATATTTTTTGAGGACAATGTATAATCCCTTATCTTTAGGGTAGAAACATCACTATTTGATTCTAATATAGATCCACCCCCTGTAGCTCAAATGAATTCAATTATTGGGGTGGAAGGGAACAAAATATCTATGGGTGAGGAAATTAATGTTGAAATAGTGGATATACATGTTGTGAAAGAGTATGTTAATGTGTTTGCAGAGTATTTAGATGGACATCCTCTTGAGTGGGAAGTTGATTTATCTATTGATTTAATTCTTAGTTCAAGTCCAATATTAAAGACCCTGTATAGAATGGAATTTGTGGAATTAGTAGAACTGACGCTGAAACTAGAGGAATTGAGTCATAAAATATTTAATCACACTAGTGATTCCTCATGGGGATCCCTTATTCTTTTCATCAAGAATAAAGATGTATCTATGAATTTGTGCATTGACTATAGGTAGATCAATGGTATAACAATAAAGAAAATGTATCCCCTACCTCACATTGATGATTTATTTGATTAAATTAATAGAGCCCAATATTTTTAGAATATTGGAATTTGATATAGACATCATCAGTTTCTAGTATTGAAGGATGACATTCCAAAAAAAAATTTCGAACTAGGTATGGGAATTACAAGTTTATAGTAATTCCTTTTGGACTGACTAACGTACCATCAGTTTTCATGGATCTATTGAATAGATTTTTCAAGGAATATCTTAATGAAATTTATGATTTATTATTGAGGATATCATAGTATACTCAAATGGCTATAAAGATCATAAATATCACTTGCTCACAATTTAGAATACTCTTAGATGAAATTAATTATATGGGACATTTATCAAGTGTGAATTTTGGATTCAATAAATTTCCTTTCTTGGCCCCATTTTATTTAAGGATGGAATATTTTTTGTTCCAATGATGAAAAGGGTTGTGTAATAATTTCCCGCTCCAGTGAACATAACCCAGGTTCGTAGTTTTATTGGTTTACCAGGTTATTATTGATGTTTCATTCAGAACATCACCCATTTATCAAACATAGTGACAAAACATACACGTAATGGGTTTAAGAACATATGGAAAAAAGAATGTGAGGAATGTTTTGAGGAATTTAAGAGTATATTAAAGAATGATCTGATCCAGACTCTACCATTAAGAAATTATTGGTTTTTCATCTATTGAGACGTATAAAAGAAAGGAATCAGTTTTTTTCTTATGCAAGATGATACAGTTATTTCATGTGCATCAAGGAAGTTAAAAATTCATGAAAAAAACAATCCTACTCATGCTATGGATTTAGAAGCTGTAATATTTGCTTTGATGATATAGAGACATTACCTATATGGAGAGAAATGTGTGATATATACAGATCATAAGAGTTTGAAAAATATCCTCACATAGAATGAACTCAACATGAAGAAAAGGAGATGGCTCAAAATACTCAAGGATTATGATTGTACCATAATATACCACCTATGAAAGGAAACAAAGGTAGCTAATTCATTGAGTAGGAAGGATCAAGAATTTCAAAACAAAATCAATATGGATAAGGATCCTTTGTACATGGTTCTAGTTAGGATTGATATGCGAATTATCAATGAAGGTTAAACATAACTAATTTTTCAAATGATTTTCCAACAATATTTATTGGAAATAATGTAATCTTCACATTATGATGATAATAATAATCAAAAGAAAATTAATGTTGTGAAAGATGAGGTGTTTTCTGACATTATGTGTGAAGATGGAATTATAAAATTTCAGAAGAGGCTACGTGTTCCCTAACTACCCTAGCTGAAAAGGGAATTTTTCTATGATGCTCATAGCTCAAATTTCTCTTTACAATCTCATACCACTAAGATTTATAGATATTTGAAGGAATATTTCTGGTGGGAAAACAAGCAAGGGGATATTGATGATTAGGTATCAAGTTGTTTAGTATGTCAACAAGTAAAGGAATAATGACAACATCCTAGAGGAGTCACGCAACCTATACCTATTCGTACAAGGAAAGGGGATGAAATCATCATGTATTTTGTCACTAGGTTACCTAGAACTCTATGAAAGAATAATGAAATATGAGTAATTGTTGATTGACTTACAAAATCTGCACATTTCTTCACTATAAGGGAGGATTTTCCACTGGAGTGCCAAACACGACTCTATATCAATGATGTTGATGACTTTATAAAGAACCTATCTCAATTGTTTCTAATCATGATCCTTGATTTACATTGAATGTCTGGAAAATTATTTTGAGAGATTTGAATACCGAGCTTCGTTTTAGAAACTCTTACCATCCTCAATTTAATGGGTAATTAGAAAGGAAGATCCAAACATTATAAGACATGTTTAGATAATGCTCACTAAACTTTATTTGAATATGGGATCACAATTTACCCTTTGTAGAGTTTCCCTACAATAATATTTTTCATTCCAGTATTCCAATGGACCATATAAATCATTGTACGAAATGAGATGTCATACACAAACAGGTTGGGATGAAGTTGATGAAAGGAACCTTGTGGGACCATAACATGTGGGGAAACAATAACAAATGTGAAGATTATTCAAACCCATATCAAAGCAGCTCAAACTAGGAAAAAGTGATACGCTGATAATAGAAAGAATCATTTTGAATTTGAAGTCGGAGATCAGGTTTTCTTGAATGTATCTCCATGGAAGGGTGTTATATGATATGGGAATAAATGGAATCTTAGCTTTATTAAATTTTTTCCATTTGAAATTATAGAGAGAATTAGAGTTATGGATTATCAGTTGGCTATGACCCTAGCATTTCTAAAGTACACAATGTGTTCCATGTATAATTTCAGATAATGTACATGCCATACCCAACACATGTCCTCATTTTTGAAGGTATAGAATTAGAACTTGGAATATCTTACTGTGAGGAGCCTATCTGAAATATGGTTACAAAAAACCAATTGTTGATGAATCAAATAACCAACCTGGTAAATATACTTGGGAAAAGACATAAAATTAAAGAGACAATAGGGTAGCCTGAGTATCTTCTGAAGAAGAACTACCCAAGTCTTTTTATGAGGTATCATTTTGGTAATTTCAGGGAAGATATTTTTGTAAGGAGGGGATCATGTAACACCCAAAGAATTTGAAAATAATTTTATAATAGAATCCCTGAAACATAGAGACTCTACCAAACACATCTCTATTATAACATAGCCTGTAAATATAATTTTCCACCTCTATAGTTTGAAATTAGAAAAACCGACATGCGTAGTTGCATTTAGTAAGATATGTAGAGTCTAATAAGACAAACTTATTTTTGGGTGAATAGTAACACAACCTTATGAATAGTAATATGTATAGTAATATAAACCATATTAATAGTAAATAAATTATTATTTTATTGTCTTAAGGTTTTATGATAATAAGATCTTGATTGATTTTTCAAGGTGATATAAAATTAATTATAGTTTTAAATTTTTTATTTTTCGAATAAATTATGATTTTCAATAAAAATTAAATTAATAATATTTAGAAAATTATATTCAAAAAAGAGATATTTTTTTTAATTATACACATCTAATGATGGTTAGATTTAATTTATGGGATTTTTCTAAAATACTCGAATTGTTTATGATTAGTAAACGACGGTAATTTACCGTATGTATACATTATCAGTTATATTCACTATTATAATCATCATGGAAGATGTAAGAATAGTTGGTTCAAACTGACATAAAAATATTACTATTTTTGGTCACCAGAATAAATAATGTTGGATTTCATGGAAAAATAACAACATAATGAGTAAAATAATGGGAAAACCCTCATCTCCTCCTCTATAACCCCCTCAACCCCTCTTCACTTCACTCGTCTCAAGCCACGTGCCTTGTCTAAATTAGGAAAAAATGTCCTAACAAGCCTCTCCCCACATCCAAAATCCCTTTGTATAATAGAAAGACAAAAAATATCCCCTAAATAGTCTCTTAAGGAATATTACTTCAAGAGGTGTATTCCTCTTTTAATTTCAATTTTTTATGTTCCTTTATTTTCTTTTTATTTCTTAACCTCATTTTATCCAAATATAATGATTACTCCAGTACCATATATCTTCTGAAATTTTTTTATAATAAAGTAATAATTATTCATTAGCTCTCCTTTACCCTTCATTAATACTATAAATGAAGACACCATCTGATAAGTGTTAATTAATCACATCAAGAATGATGGATTTTCAATTTCCTTTACCAAATTCAATTCTTGCCATGATCCTATTTTAATGATCTAACTATATTATAATAGATTTATTAGAAATTAATTATTTTTATGAAATCCTTTTGTACTCGTGATATTATTTTATAAATCAAAATGAGTTCGTTGTGATAAAGTACGACCAATTAACCCAAACAATTAACCTTGAGGTTTTATATAATTATTTATATTCACTCCTAAAAACCAAAAATAATTTTATAACCGTGTAATCTTATGGTTGTTCAGTAATAACATAAAACTTATATTCTTGAAAACCATTCTCTTTCTACATTTTTATCTGTACACAAATATATGTAAACTGATCATGAAAACAATGGTAGAAAACACTCCCAAAAATTGAAATTGGATTTATGGACCCATCAAAAGGCCATGAATGAAACTAATAATGTTATGATAGATAAATTAAATATCGAAGAGGTTCATTAATCATTAATTGATGTACCTAAATATGATTATTTTGGTCATTATGATCATGTAAGGAACACCAATAGTCTAAAGGTGAGGGTTTTCTACCCGAACCTCTATTTCATTCACATTACTCTTATTCTATACTTACCTCAATTAAATTATAGTTTATGCATATGTAATCTCCATAAATTCGGTTTGAATATTCTATATAATTTTCCAACTATATCCTTTTCTTAGTTTTTGGGGATTTATACATTTTAAAAGGATCTTCCAAAAATTCATCTCGAAATGCAAGCCAGATTAAAGGTAATTTCTCAAATTATAACCTCTTTTCAAGGGCACACTAACATATATTTTGGAAAATATTATCTTTATAAATATCTAATTTTATTATATAAATACAATCTTAATTCACTTTTGGTTTTATATAACGGTTTTTTTCAAAAGAAATAATCGTTTCACTGTAAAAGAGTATTTATCTCAAAAATTACTCAATGATTTTATTAGATTTTATTCATTTATTTCAACAATCTTGTTGATTATTATGTATCATTAGGATTAATATTTTATGAAACCATATACTATATTTAATTTAATGGATTATAATTTTTTTGACTGTGGATGTGCTATCTTAAAACCATTCACAAATTTTGTCTGATTGGTTTGTGTTTATTCTTAATGT
Source organism: Viscum album (assembly GCA_963277665.1). Taxonomy (NCBI): domain Eukaryota; kingdom Viridiplantae; phylum Streptophyta; class Magnoliopsida; order Santalales; family Viscaceae; genus Viscum; species Viscum album. The sequence goes on from OY728123.1 coordinate 1,932,023,406, forward strand.
TCTAGGAATGTTATTTTCATTTCATATATGATTTTTCATATGAATGTATTTGGTCTTAATGTTTATCCTCATTAATATTATGAATCTTTTGGAAATAGTAAGTGTTTAATGGGGCCCACTATGTCCCCTCAGTGCATCGATAGGTCTAATGAGACAAACTATGGTCTTGGCACGAGGCCTTGAAAATGTTTTTATTGATGGTATTGGCATGATACCTTGACAGTATTGTTAGGGTTTCTTGTATAATTCATTTCCTTTATATGAAACTCATAATTTATAGTTAATGTGATTATTTGACTAGAAGAATAGAAATTATTATGTTTTATTATGTCATTATTTGTTCAGCTCTTATTCCTACCATATTAAGTTCATGTTCTTTTTTGAATGGAATGTTTTTTAAGATATTCACCATTTCTAATGTTCTTTTAATGATATCGTCCTGTATTTTCTCTTACCCTTTATGAGCATTTGATCTCAACCTTTTATTATGTTTTATTATCCAAGCACATGAAGTTGTATATTATGAATGACATGTAGAAATAACCTAGGAGTTATTGACATTGTCAAATGAGTTTCTATATAATATTTATTTTCACATTGTAATGTTGAAATTGTGTATGTATCTTGCCTACAAATCTTTTGAATTAGTCAGTCCTTTGGGATAAATATTCATTATTTACATTTCAATGTATTAAAATCATGCACTAGCTCTAGGAAATTGGGGTCATGTCCTAACAATTAGATTCCACAAATCCCTATAGAAGAAGATACTATTAAAGGGACAAAAGTACTACATAGTTGTACCAAGGATAGTGGATCATTATTAGTCAATAATAATGATCATTTAACCTCAATGGAATAAATATGTGGACAGATGTTTCCAAGTGTAAAGAACACTGGAATTCTTAAATTGATTCTATGAACCAAAACCAAGTCTATATTTTCACATATCCTCTAGTGGATGTAAATACCATGGGTTTAAAATGGGTATTCAACATGAAATTGGACATGGAAGGATAGGTCAGTACCTATAAGGTACGACTGGTTTCAAAAGGGATTAAACAACATTAAGGAATTGAATATGATGAAAGCATTACACCCGTTTCAATGCTAAAATAAATCATAATTCAACATGTCAATGGAGCTTTCCATGACTATGATATTTGAGAAATGTATGAAAAAATTTCATTCATTGATGGAAACCTTCAAGAAGATGTCTTCCTATCACAACCTGAAGGGTTTTTTACTGTAAATGTTTCTAATAAGATTTGAAATGTAAAAAATCCATTTATAGATTAAAGCATGTATCCAGGTCATGGAATATTTAATTTTACGAAGCCATAATAAAATTTTGTTGTATAAAGAATGAATGCGAGCCATATGTCTACAAAAGACATAGTGGGAGTGAAGTCGTTTTCTTGAAAGTATATTTTGATGACATACTAATTTGAAATGAAATACCTTTATTAAATTTTTTTAAGGAATGGTTGAATAAAAACTTTTCTATGAAAGAAATGGGAAAGAAAGCATAGATTCATGAGATCAAGCTATATAGTGATAGATCCAAGATATTTCACGGCCTATGTATGAGTACATACATTAACAAGATACTGAAGTGATTCAGTATGGAACAATCCTAGAGAGGATTGTTTCCAGAACCACATGAAATTCACCATTTCATGAAAATGTGTCCACATACCCATAATGAAAGAAATATAATGGAAATGATTCCATACGCATCATAAATTGGGTTAGTAATGTATGATATTCTATGTACTTGGATGGATTTCTCATACATATTATGTGTAATAGGCAGATATCAAGCTAATCTAGGTGACCACCATTGAATGGAAGTTAAGACTATCCTTAGGTATTTGAGGCTTAATTAGAATATTTTCCTGTTTAATGGATGATATGAGGTAAATTTTCATGAGACTATATGAAGATTCTAGTTTTCAATCATAACAAGATGACATGATATCCCAAATGGAATGCATCCTCACATTGAATGGAGGTGTTTTGAGGTATAATAGCTCAATGTAAGTTGTGGATGCATATTTTATAGTAGGGTACAAGTATATTGTAGCTTCTAAATTAGCTAAATAAGTAGTTTTTGTTGAGAAATTTTAGCCTTGATCATGATGTGGAACCTCATAGTAAATCTACCATTACACTGTATCGTGATAACAGTGCAGTGGTGGATCTCACAAAAGATATAAGGCCACATTAGTGGATGAAGCACATACATCAGATGTATCATTTCTTGGGGGATATTTTCTCAAATATGTGTGGTAATTGTGAGTAGTATTTCTACGGAAGAAAATATGGTAGACCCCATGAGAAAAGCCTTGACTCAACAGAAACATGATTATCAAGTGAGGTTTGCGGAATAAAAGTCATAAGAAGTTTACTCTAGTTTAAGTCGGAGTATTTCAGAGTTGCTTTCCAAGAACCAACTATTTTTACTTTGATTTCATGAATATTTGATGTATTAAATATTAAATTAAATATCTTGTTATATATTTTAATTATTCTGCATGAATCTAATGTAATAGTATCCTGGAGTATTTATCGTATAGATATTGTCATAGTGGTTCCCCACTTTGATGATAACCATGAAGTGATTTTATAATATTCATAATATCATTCTAAAGTTGGATAACATACTATTATGGGTAAAATAGTATATAGACCTTCAGGTGCGATTACACATAAGCATATGAGACTTCCCATGAAGTTGGTACTTGGTAATATCCATGATAGGATATAATGAGAACAGACATGCTAGGAGAAATTCAGTATGTTTTTGTGCCATCAAATTCTTTAAGATATGATCATGTGTAATGGTACTTAAAGACTAATATTATCATTAATGAATGTCATGACTTGAACACATAGATTTTCTGAGAAAACACGTCATGCCATATATTCGTCGCAAGTTTGGTACATTTGGTGCATCACAAATGACATGATATTAATGGATAATTCAAGGAAGGAGTTTCCCTTCCATATTTATGGATTTTGATATCAATAACCTTTGATTGAAAGAGAATCAACACCCAAAATTATATGTCCATGGTGTAATGATGTATTTATTTCAGATAGTCAAAGAATGGTGCATCGAGCATAGATGTTGATCAAATAGTCATGCAACCTTTTTGATGAGATATTAGAATTTTTTTATTGATTATCCCCTAAAGAGGGAAATATACATTGTTTATAATATAAAATTTATGTTCTTTATTAATCATATACACCATTATTAGATCATTTTACACATTGAACATTAATTCACATTATGATTGTAATTCATTATTAAAATACACAATTACATGATACCTTCTTGAACATCTCTTAAAACACATAATGGTCCTGATTTTATGTTTATATTTTATTTTCTGGTCTCCCATGATGTAAGGAACAATTCATTAATTTGGAGGACATGGAGATTCAATTTGGAAGGCCACCAAAGTGGGATTTGAACCAACCACATTCTGGGAAAAGTGATTTGGAAAAGTTCCCCATAAAAGTACTGTATAGGACATAATTGAAGCCCAATGATACTGAAAGTTTAAATAAAGATATAGAATATTATTGGGAACATTTCATTTAATAGTGTTCTAAGCTAATTATGAATTTTGAATGGTGTTCTAGGCATCCCAAGTTGATAATGAAATTCTGGGCCAGATTCCGAGGCCTAGAAAAACATCGCACCATTTATATAATATCTCGCGAACTACATATTATTTTGTTCTTAACGTTTAAAATATTTTATAGTACATATGAGGTACATTGTATCCTTCTATATCCCACTCTAATTCTTTCATCTTTATGGTCCTTTCGGTGCGGCTTTCAGGTGGATGCAAGCTGGATTCCATTTCGGGGGAAGAGTGGAAAAGTCACATCTCCATTAATTTTCCACCCACCTTTCCCCAACACAATTAATTAAAGTCACATGGAATAATGGGGGATTGGCCAAAAGACTTATAAAATTACTATTTAAGGTAGTATTGGTAGATTATTTGAGGAATGTTAGATCTTTGATTTCATTTTAATGTTATTATGCCAATTTTTCTTTGTAATGTTCTTCCTTCTCATATAAGCTGTTCAAATCACCTTATTTTTCAATAAAATTTCTTCTTATTCTCTTATTATGTTCTTATTAATATTACCTTGATACCGTTTCCTCATGGTGTGAACTTTTTCACACCAAACCTTGTGATTTTGTTCACACAACGGCGCAGTGTTCGGTATTTTTTTGTTTTTACGTCGTCAATTCCACCCTTGTAAGTCTATTTCCCACTTCTGTTGACAAAATGTCATCAATGGTGGGATAAATCTATTATTTTTTGATCCAATGTAGTATCAAGGGGATGTATTGGATGTTATTTATCACTTTCTAAATGTTAGTAATTATTTTTATTTGAGATTCTTTCATTCAATAATTTTCTCTCTTACTCTTCCTTATTGAATTTATTCACCCCAATTTTATGTGCTAAGTAGATCCCTTACCTTAGAGTGCTCTTAAAAATGATCTTACAAGTGAATATATTATTACCATGTGTTTGTGAAGGTGGTTAATAAGTAATTTATGTGGTTAGTTTGAATTCATTGTATAAATCATTCTCAAGATAATGAAATTGAAATTTTAAAAGAAAAAAAAAATAATTCAACCAATCCACCCCAAGCAATAACACTGGATCAACTCATTTTATCATAATTTGAATTCACATAGACCTTTTAGAGATATTTTAAAACCATCTAAAATCAACTAAAGGTGTACACTCTATATCCAAATGCCCATCTCTTTTTATTGTGTGTATAATGATCTTTTTAGGTCTCTGAGGATTTGACAACCCATGATACAATGCAAGCGAATGCTTAACCCTTATAACATGGGTAAATTTCGGTTAAACCAAATTTTGGCACTGTTTCTGGGGACCCATGTAAGTTACCTTAAAAACTAGCATCCTCTTCTCACCCCACATTCTTTAGTATCACCCCCATCTCTCTTATCTTTACCCCTTTCTATTTTTGTTTGTCCTGAAAATCTAGAATCTTTCATTCTATCTTCTCCAATAAAGTATCTTCCAAATTACCATGTCACAGACAAATTCCGGAATCAAATTGAAAGTCAATATGGGGAATCCCCTAAATTAAGAAAAAATCATTGATTAACCCTTGAGTAATTTCCACACCACTGGTGAGATGTACAATCAATGGGATGATGATTGTTTAAAGGATCAATTTCCAGCCCTCTCGAGGATGATTGAATAGATAAAACTTAATGAAGGTCATGATTTACATACTCTTATCTAGCCTAATTCTCAAAACCTTATTGAAAAATTGTGTAATAAAATGGATATAATGAGTTTCTAGGTATCATATTTGAGATTATAACTACAACACATTAATACTTGTGAGGAACGCATCCCTAAAACAATTGTACCTTCCAAAAACATATGTGGAGTGTCTAGTTTCCACAAACCTCTCATTAATTTATTGAATAACCAACCATTGGATTTGGGGTAGGGGAAGTGAATCAAGAAATTGTTTAAGGGTCTTTAAATCAGGAGTAAATTGAATTCATGTATTCACAAGAGGGAAATTTGACATTGTGGATTGAGTCTCCCATGTATAACCCTATTGATGATTTTTCAAAAACAAAAATCACTGAACCATTCAGAGAAATTAAAAACATTGATTTCATACACATTCTTGACACTAATCTATCCAATTTGGTGGTTGAATATTCTATTCTAAAGGAAACAATTTTGTTGAGATATTTGGTAAATGAAACTGAGTGGTATTCAAAATCTCAACCTTTGTTTGAATGTCCTATGAAACCCAATTTCAAAATTATTATCCTTCCTTACCCATACATGTATCCCTTCATATGTTATAATCAGAAGCTTTCACTTGTAATTAATTCTTCTCTTGAATCCAAAAAAGTTGGAATGATTATTTATTTCTTAGGAAAGACTACAGAGGAATATAGATCAACCATTTCTGAAATTCCTCAGATTTTCCCACTCATTGTGGAACATTGGTATGTACATGACACAAATTCCATAAAAAGAATCAATCTCAATAATGTATAAGTGGAGAAATATGGGGTCCTTAAAATGTTGATAGTTGGTATTGGGTATGTTAGGGGGTTCATGTCGAGCTGGCGACGTTAAACAAAAGCACTGCATGGGAGGACACCCATGGTTTTCATGTTTTATTTTATTTAATTAGTAGTTCAGACTGTTGACCTGTTCATCTTTAATGAGTAAGGATGGGTATGAAAGTGGATTGCCATATTTAGTTGTGTCACGTGGTGTAATCCTTGAGTAATACCTTACCCAGAAATTTAAGAGAAGACAATGTATCATAATTTTATTATATTTTTATGTTATTGTAGGTTAAAAGAAAAATAAAAAAAATAAAAATTTAGATTGTTGACCAGTTCTTCTTTTATTAGTAAGGATGGGTATGAAAAGGAGCGCCATATTCACCCGTGTCACGTGGTGTGATCCCAGAGTAATACCTTAGCCATAAATTTAATAGAAGACAATGTATCATTAGTTTATTTATTTTAATTTTTATGTTTTTTTAGGTTAAAAAAAATTAAAAATATATATGAAATAAATTTAAGGCATGTCGTATGTCATTGGGAAAAGATGGTCACAACCTTCCAAGAGATTGGGACTTGAACTAGGACTGAAGGGAGGCTGGGGAATGCATTTTCAACATCAACCACCAGGTGACTTCATTCCATGATTTTAATTTTCTATGTCTTCCTTGATCTTCTACCCTATCCCATTCTAATTTTTCATTTCTTTAATCAGTGGGGAAAATGTTATTCTATGTTGGGGGGAGATAAAATAAAATCATTGATTTTGTTTTCATCATAAAATGTGTGGAAGGAAAATTTATAGAAACCTTGAACATGATAACACACATGGCAAACTCTGAAATTGGATATCAAATAATTTTGAATGCCTTGATTCTGATTTTAATGCAAGTTTATGTTCATGTGCATAGATTTTGGAATGTGAGGTTATCTGATGTGATTTTTCACCGTTTATATTTTCATCTATTTATTTTATAAAACACAATGCATGTCCTTTAGATTGTCGGATATTAGTTTGAATTCTAGGAGTCCATAACAAATACCATATGGTTGGTGATCATTTTAATTTTAACATGAGTATTCAATAAAAAATAAATTTCATGTAGAGAAATGAATTGACCTAATGTGTGGCTTTCGACACTTTGAGATCATGACTCCATAGTTGTCTTGCTCGGAGTTGGTAATTTTATCTCTTTTTGTGGTAATTAGAATTTGTTTTTAATTGAGCTTAATTGAGACGATCCCCGAGTATTTGAGCATCACTTGGTGCCCTACTGTCTTTGTGCTTGGGAGTCATCGACAAAGTCTTGCTATATGGGTTGACACGATTGATTTTAATTTCAATTACAATGGAAAAATTGAAAAAAAAAAAACAAAAACAAAAACAAAAAAAAAATGAGTACTAATCTTAATATTAAAATTTGATTTCTCATAGCGCTTCCATATTTTCTCTCTTGAATGAAACATAACCTCCTTGTCTATTGTGACGCACAACACTTCATCATGCTTAATTGAATTTGGATGAAATATGGCGATGAATTTGAAGAAAGGAATGAGCTTGGCCTTGGGATATGCCTACGGACCTATCTTGTTTTAAATGATATTGATGGGTTTCATTTTTTTGGTATAAGGTATTTGGGTGAGCATTGTGTATTACATTGTTTTTGGAAATGGGAATTAAAATTTCATATTTTTGAGAAATATTTTGCTCAGGACTAGAAAAACTCAAGTTGGGGGGGGGGGTGTGATTAGCCCCTAAAAGAGGCTAATATTAATTGTTTATAATATAATATTTTTGTTCTTTATTAATAATATACACCATTATTAGTGCATTTTATACATTGAACATTATTTCACATTATGATTGTAATTCCTTCTTAAAATGCACTATTACATGGTACCTTCTTGAACATCTCATAAAAAACATAATGGTATTCATTTTATGTTTATATTTTTTTTCATATCTCCCATGATATAAAGAACAATTCATTATTTTGGAGAACTTGGAGATTCAATTTGGAAGACCACCAAAGTGGGCTTTGAACCAACCACATTCTGGGCGAAGTGATTTGGACAGCTGCCCAATAAAAGTACAATAGAGGATAGAATTGAAGCCTAATGATTCTGAAGATTTAAATGATTATAGAGGATATTATTGGAAACATTTCATTTAACAGTTTACAAAGATAATTCAGAGTTTTCAATGGTGTTCCAGGCAGCCCAAGTTGATAATGAAATTCTGGGCTAGATTCTAAGGCCCATAAAAATATCCCACCATTTATATCATCTCTTGAAAACATCATATTATTTTGGGCTGAAATTTTAAAGGATTTTAGAGAAAATCCATGGATACATTTTATCTTCTATGTCCCAATCTAATTATTTCATCTATGAGTCCCTTTCAGCGTGTCTTTCTGGTAGATGTAAGCTGTATTCCATTTCGGGGGAAGAGTGGAAAAGTCACATCTCCATTAATTGTCCACCCACCTTTCCCCAACACAATTAATTTAAGGCACATGGAATGATGGGGGATAGGCCAAAAGACATTCAAAATTCCTATTTAAGGTAGTAGAGGTGGATTATTTGAGGAATCTTGGAGCTTTGTTTTCATTGTAATGTTATTATGCCAATTTTTTTCTAATGTTCTTCCTTCTCATGTAATTTGTTCGAATCACCTTGGTTTTCAATAAAATTTCTTCTTCTTATCTTATTATGTTTTTATTAATATTGATACCTTTTCCTCATGGTCTGAACTTGTTCACACCAAAACTTGTGATTTTTTTCACACAACGGTGGAGTGTTCATTATTTTGTTGTTTTTACTTCTTCAATTCCACCATCATAAGTATATTTCCAGCTTCTGTTGAAAAAATTTCATAAATGGAGGTCTAAATATTTTATGGTTTGATCCAAAGGAGTATCAATGGGCTGGATTGGATGTTACTTATCACTCTATAAAGGTTTTTAATTTTTTTATTTTAGTTTCTTTCATTAAATGATTTTCTCTCTTCCTCTTCCTTATTGAATTTATTCACTCCAATTTTATGTGCTAAGTAGATACTTTACCTTGGAGTGATCATGAAAATGATCATAAAAGTGTATATATTATTAGCCTGTGTTTGTGAATGTTCTTAATTAGTAATTTATGATGTTAGTTTGAAATCATTGTATAAATCCTTCTCAAGATAATGAAATTGAAATTGTAAAAGAAAAAAAATAATTCATCCAATACACCCCGAGAAATAACCTTGGATCAACTCATTTTCTCATAATTTGAATTCACATAGATCATTTAGTGATCTATTATAACCATCTAAAATCTACCAATGTTGGTTACTCCATATCCAAAAAACCATCTCTTTTTTATTGTGTGTCTAAGGATCTTCTTATGTCTCTAAGGATTCGACAACCCAAGCTACACTGTAAGTGACCGCTTAACCCTTAGAACATGGGTAAATTTGGGCGAAACCAATTATATTACATAGTGATATTTTTTTTTTGATTTTCATCACTGAGACATTATGTTATTTCCCTTTTATTCATCATCCCATTTCTAGACAGTAATCTTAACTACTACAAAACTGGCCATTATCAATGCTAGAAATGGCCTTTATCCATCCTAGAAAATCATTGAATACATGAGCGGCATTAAAAATCAAGGATATTTATCTGTGATTTTACAAGCACTAATAAATGTGTCTTATATCATCACTTTTGAAATCCCTAATAAAGGGCCATACTATATTATTCCGTTTCATCACACTATAGTACCAAAAAAACACCATCAAAAATCAAATATCAACAAAAACATGTCCAAATATTGAATTTAAATGAAATGAAATTTACAGAATAGATAAAAAAAACTATATTGTGGTCATTTTAATCATTTTTTTATAAAATTTCATAATTTCAAATTATTACATACATTAAAAAAATCTTAACTATTAATGTTATAATGATTTCAATTGAATTTCATTGTCGAATGGCCAACATTTCATGAGTAGTTTCGAACAAACTACCTCCACATAAAAAAGAATCCACCTGTATATAAAACAAATATTATGATTAATATTAAAATGAAAAATAAATGAAACATAAATATGAAATAATAAACTAATTATATGGACAATTATTTTACTATGAAAATATCTATATTACCTCTATGATTGATTAGTGGATGGAACTTTAAGGAATGTGATCAATTACAACACTATAGAAGTGAATTATTTTGCGAGATAAGAAGTGTTTAGAATTTTTTTTATAGAAATAGAGGAAAGATATATACAATAACCAAAATCAAATAAAATAATTCACTTGTGTATAAAAATAATTTTAATTTGAGTAATAATAAAAATAATTAAATTAAAATACAAATAATATAATACATTAATTCTACATGAAAACATCATGTTTACACCTGTAATTGAACAGAGGAACTATTGTTTCTTTTCCTATAAAGGAGTCAGAGGTAACTTGAAGAAAGGTGATAAATAATCCATTGTAAGGGTGAAATGGTTTTGTGGGTTAAAGAACATAAAATATGGACAAAGAACCACAAATAAATAAATCCACCTGTATAAGAAACCAATTACTATGTGAGTAATACCAAAAAGAAGTAAATTAAACATACATATGAAACATACATTTATTCTATGAAAAATGATTTTACTATGCATACATAAATATTACCTCTGTAATTGTGTATAGGCAGCATCATTTCTCTTCCAACAAAGGATGTGGAGGCCACATTAAATATAGTGATAAGGGCACCACTAGAGGGGTGAAAAGGTTTTATAGGATAAGGAATATGAATTATGGACATATCGCCCCAAATCAGACAACATAATAAACCTGTATAAGAGTTTTCTATGTGATTAATACTAAAAATAAATAAATTAAACATAAATATGAAAAAAAATAAATTAATTCTATGGAAAATGATTTTACTATATAATCATCATGATTACATATATTATTGATCAGAGAAAATGTCAATTCTCTTCTTGAAAAGACATTACACTTGGATAGAATTATTCTATAATAAAAAAACTCTACAAGGAATAATGAAAATTAAATCGGTGTTCGATTATATAATTTTCTATAAAATAATGATTGTATATCATAACATTACATTTGTATCTATCCCAAGTCTTTCCTTTGTTATATTATGTTATTACAAGGGTTCAATAACAACATCATGCTTAGAAGACATTGACTTCATGAGTAGTTAAAAATTTAATTTAGATTTTGTTAATATAGTAGATGACAAATAATATTATGAGAACAACATAATATATTAAAAATAAAAATTAGCTTCTAATTGAAATATATTTTTTAAATGGTTTCAATGATATTTCCCCTTTCAATAATCCAAATCCCCTATTTGTGGTCCATTCTATTGTTCATGGAATTTTCTACATTGGGACCATCACATAATTAATATGATGCCCCAATGAGAAGGTCACCCTCAATTGAATTTTAATATGAATCAATTGTAGTATTAGTTTCCAGTAGGACAATGCAGCAATTCCTATTTGTCGCATCATTGACATAAAATAATTTCACTACTTGTGATGCCATTACGAACAACTTGTGTTTTCCCCTTCTACACTAAAATTCACATTCAAAATCATAATTTCATCAACATTTACACCATTTATTTTGTCAATCCATTTTCAATTTAAAAATTAAAACTAGAAATGTTGTATAATCCAACCCGTATATCTGTTTAGTAATGCCAAAATATAACAAATTCTCATAAATTGGATTTCAATACTTTGACCCAGATATGTGAATATATTCATCTACAAGAATAGAACCATAGTTTTACATCATATTGAATTCATATTGTTCTTTTTTATTTAATGTAAAACCATTTGTTACAAAATTATTGTCAGACTCAAAATTTGAATTCCATCGTCTTGATAACCATTGATGTCGTTCGATAATTAAATTCAGATTTTTGGAAAACTCCATATAAATTTGACCTTTTCAATCATCTTATACACTCTTTATTATATATATATATATATATATTATTCATCCTTTAGACACTAATGGAATCAAATATATATGAATTTATTTTTGGGATTCAATGTGTGGATCAAAATCATCACAATTATGTAATATGTAATGATTTCCTTACTCACACTCTCTGAATGTAATTGTAACAACATATCTTTAGAAATACCTTCACTCGTAAGGCGTTCATTGTGATGAGAATTTTTTAGATTGATTCTTTGATCATATGATAGGTAATTGTAATATATTTCAATATATTCTTCATCAATATATTTTTCATCAATATAACCTTCTATCCGAATTCAATACACGACATACCCTTTCAAAATCATCACATACCATTCAATGGAGTTCATCCTTCTGTAATGGATATGACCACATAGTTGAACCTCTCTAAACAATCAAACCATCAGGTGGACATTATATCAATGAATAGTGGTGGGATGAAAATCTCTAATTCACATAATAAGACTATAACATTATTATTCATGACAAGAGTCTTTTCTGGGTTTACAACTTTACTGCATATGGATTAGAAAAAGGAGATGGTTCTATTTAGTTTATGTCATATATTTTGGGGAATAATTAAATGAAAATAAACATAGATTAAACATTGCATAAAAACATGATATTTGTGTAATTTTTGTCCTTATAACATCAAATAAATTATTGTCAAGACATTCTTGATATTTAATGAATTATGATATGTATCTTTTACACTAGTAAGAAGAATGAAAAAATTAAAATTTTTCTATTTTTAAATAGTGTATGATAATAGTGATAGAAAATTATGCTTTTTAACCTTCACCGGTGCCAACTCTTCCCTTATCACTATTTCCATCATGTCTAATGTATCCTTGATTTCATATTTTATTTTTTAAAGAACATTTAATAATGTAGCAATAACACTATAAAATACATGTTTTTCTACATGAATTACATCATGAGAATTCCTAACATACATAAAATTCCAAAATAGTAATTCGATGGAAATTAATTTCTTCTTCAAAAATTATTTTGTATGTTTTTCCCAAAAAGGTATACCGAAAAATTGTCAATATTGTTTACATTTTTATACAGTATATTTCCAATTTATAGAGGCATTGTTTTAACATGTTCAATATTCCCATTGAATGATGTCATCCAGTATCAATATTTATATCATGGAAAAATAATTTTTGATTTCCTAAAAACACAGATTTTGAGGAATGCTTCAATCGAACAGAGTATGTGTGTTTTTCAAAAATTGGAAAACCCAACATTGTTTTAAATGTATAGAATGATAAATACTCACAAGAAGACAATTCATTTATCATTCCATAAAACAAGGCCCTTATTGTGAATTATTCGCTTCTATGAGTGTTGCACATTGTGACACATGTATCCCACATCAATTTCTGTTCGTTGATCAATGGATCCAAATAGACATAAATATCATTTTCGGGTTTCATTGGTCTAGATATAAGTAGAAAAAACATAATGTATTTACTCTATATAAATAACCATGGTGGAATGATACAATTTTCAAAAATGGTGGGCCATGTACTTTTAGTACTACTATATACACCAGAAAGAGTTATTCTATCTGTAGATCATGGACGGTGAATCTTTTTCAGCTCATCTCCAAATTTAGGAAACTCAGACTCAATTTTCTTCCATTGAGGAGAATATTCTTGAGGTCATAGGTTCACATATTTAATTATTGTATATTAATTAAATGTTAATTGTATTACAATATTTAGAAATATCTATAGTCTTCTAAACCATGGAATGATAAGAATGTACCATACAAATTTCGAAGGACTTGATTCATTTTCCATGTATTGATCTGCACTATACTTAGGGATTTTTTTGAGTGATTCATTGTCTCTGAAAAAAATATACAATCATTGAGACAAGAATGTATTTTTTAAACATCCTTTCCATTGATCTTTACATTCGTTTAGTGTCATATATTTTTCAAGGTTGTTCATTTTATTCTGGTAACATATCTTTCAGAAGACCAATAGTTCTATAAAGCAGGAGTCACTCCATCCTTTACCGTATTTCAAATTATATAAATTAAATAGATATCATAATTCTGTATATTTATTTAAACCTAGAATAAAATAGATTCATTAAAAAAATATTTATGTCCTCAAAAAACATCCAACAATCACGCAGTCCATCTTCAATTTCCATTATCAATTCTTCCATGAGATCCCCAACATCCTTTACATATGTATTCATATCAAATGATTCATAAACCGTAGCCTCATCCAAATTGATGTTGATATTCATGTTTTACTATTTTTTAGTCAAAAATTAATACCTTTGATCTATTCCATGACAAATAAAATGTTCTTCCAACTCATCGGGACTAATTATTTTTGAATAAAAATATTTTAAACACGGACAGAGGATTTTCGAAGTGTAATCGCATGCTCTCTTACACACTGAATTAATTCATTAACTCTCTATGAATATTGTTTTATAAAATGATTATCATGAATCCATTTTGTATTCATATATATCCTAGTAGGTTAATAAAATATTAATTCCTTAGAATATAAATAAATACACATAAGGTATTCTTTATCAAAAGTGAAATTTTTATCCAATTATAATACGGGAAATATGGATCACTTCTACTGGAATATCTGAGTGCCTAGATATTCCAAATCAACCAATATGGGTTGCTGTAAATTGAAATAATACAAGGATATAAAGTAAAATAACAAATGATATTATCACTAAGCTTTATAGGTGTAAACTAGATGATGGCTAATGTAATGACCCTAGCCTGACATACCACAACCATACTAGGTCAGGTCATCTTATGACCTCCAACACACCTCAATGTAACTGAAGGATGGTTTATAATTTGGGTGAAAAAACAATAACTAGGACCCCCCCTAAAATGGAAAATATTTGTACCATAGGTCAAAAAAAATTATAGCATGACCCTTAGGGTCAATGGACATGTAGACCCAACTGTTAGAAAAATGGAAATAAATGATGTAATAGCTACATATACACACATACATGTCCCACAGGTATTAAAACGCACTTATAGTCTATAATAAATATAAAATAGATGAAAACCTAATATTCAAACATAACGTGAACCATAAAGGCACCATAATGATTCAAAAAAGTGAAGTATTGATATGATAAATCCACATCTTCTTAACCAGGGATGTCCCCTTTTAAAATAATACATAAGATAACTAAATACCATAGTAAATTATAAATGTAACTTGATCCTATAGTAAATATAAAAAATTGGGGAACATATATCGTCCCACTAATATGGTACATGAAATATAACATATGAAGCTACAGATCTACTGAGGTGTCCGTTAAAGTTGTCAAAATATATATAATCATTAGGGTACCAAAATTGTGCCTCAAACATGTAGTCAATAAAAAAGAATATAAAGGAAATATTTCCACCCAATTCTAGTTTGAGGTGGTTAGGGTTGGGAGGTGTTTGGGGTGTGGTCGTAGGGTCAAGTCCCCAGGACAATGATTTTCCTGTATTTTCGTTGTGACATTGAGTTCCGATTTCCTTATACCACCCAATTTTTAAAAAAGCATATACATAAAAATTTATACATATATGAAAAAATTATTTATTAAGAAGATATATAATATAATAGTAAAACAACAATGAATAAATCCATGGTTTAGTGTCAGATATATAAAAATGATCATACATCAGTATTCAATACAAAAAACAAATTAAAGATCTTTCAATAAATAATAAAATAACCATAAATAATGGCTCACAAAAAATTATAAAAGAAGAAATCAAAAGTGTAAAAAATACACAATGAAAATAAGAAGGTTGATCTCGCTATCTTGAAGATAATATGAGACCATCTTTAGAAACCCTAACTGCAATCAAGAGATACATTTTGAGTGAGATGTTTTAGCAACTAGAGGTAGTGGTCTTGTGTGATTTAACCTTCAATTCATGGAGGAGGATCTCTATTAGTGTGTGTATCTCCTAGAAATCTTTATCGTGATATGCTCACAAATGTTTAGGGTTTTTAAAATAGATCAGGACACATTTATCAATGCTTACAAACAAGCTCTGATAAATATATGCCTTTAGAAGCACTAAAAAGAACTGATAATGTCAATCTTAGTCACTTATAGAGTTTTAGCACTGATAAATATTAAGTTTATTAGCTCTTTGTTTTGCACCGATAAATCCTATCTTTATTAGCGCTAAAAATCGCTGATAAATATGATTTTATCAGCACTTATTACTGAAGTGATGATAAAGGATTTATAATTATAATTATAAAAAATTGTAAATTTTTATACACACTTAATAAATATATATATAAATATAAATATATTATATATATTCCTTTTTAAATACATTTTTTATAATTTTATAATTATTTTATTTTTAATTATAGAAATATTTAAAAAAAATATTTACATCATTATATATATTTATTTTATTATACATATATATATAATAAAAATATATACATATAAATATAGTAAATATATTCAGTATTTTAGTATATTTATTGTAAATTTTATAATTATTTATTTATAATTATATAAATACTTTTAAAAAATATTTACTTATTTATTTATATAAATATATAAATGTATAAATATAATAAACGTACATTTATAAATATATTTATTGATAAATTTTTTTAAAAAACATAATTTTGACATTATTTATGAATATCTTATTTTAAGTGCATGTACATATGTCAAAATATTTGAAATTGAATAAATTAAAGAATAAGAACACTTTAGAAATGTTGAAAAAATGGATACGTTTTGTGTGTTTTCATTATAATATATATAAAAATGCATTAATTATGTTTATGTGAATTCAATGTAACTCACATATAATCTATATATTAAATTGAAAAATCAAATGAAATTAAATGATATGCTGAGTCCGATAAAATTAGTAAATATTTTTAATTAATATTATTTTTTAATTGTAAAAAATTATTCTATAGATATATAACTATTTAATGTAAAGTGCATAAATACATTGTAACATATAAATAAAATTTATATACATTATTATATAAATCTATATATTAATTAATTAATAATCAATCTATTTATTTTTATCAATAATAATTTGTTTAATAAAAATTGTAATATTTTTCTAATAAACACTTTTTAATTTTATTTATTTATTTAGTGTTTGGATTTTATTTATTTGGACCATTATATGTGCTAAAATTGTGCAGATTAAATAAATATTTATTACTTCTAGAAATTAATCGGTGATAAGTGATACCTTTAATCAACACTAAATATAAATATCTGATAAAAGGCTAAATTTATCAGCACTTTCTTTATTACTAATAAATATTACATTTATTAGCATTTGTTATAGCACTGTTAAATACCATCACATTTAAATACATGTTTTGTAGTAGTATATAGACTTTAGGAAATCTCATCCAATGCCAACAAGAGAGAATCATAGTGGGCCACACACTAAGTGTTTCTGTTTGTCTCGATTAAATTAAATTTGAATTTAATTTATGAAATAAATATTTTTCACAATACCAGGGAATAATTTTTTTCATGTTATATTCATCATAGAGATTAAATAAATATTTATTCACTGGATTGTGAATAATATATACTTAATAATTTTATTGAATATTTAATAAATATTTATTTACTTATTTTTAAAATAAATATTTATTTATGTGAATGAAATTTTTATTCGGTTTTTAAAAAAATGTAAGAGGAGTTCGAATGGACAATGACCATGTCTAGTGGTAAAATATTTATTTACGAGTCGGTAAATATTATTTATCCATTTTGAGCTTGTTGGAACAATATAATAATAATAATAGTTATATTATTATTATGTGGCATGATATTTAATTAATGGGTATAATTATATTTAATGGCTATTATACAACTTAATTTTGTAACTGAAATCCCATTTCTATAAATAGATGGCTGGGTCAAGTGTAAATCATTCAAAACAAATTCCATGTTGGGGAATAGAGAAATGTTTTGCATAAATTTTTTTATCTCGACAACTTGTCCCCTATATCTCTTAATAATGTGAAACCCAAGGGAGAATTTATTCAAGACTGAGGTAAGAGTGACCAAGAACAAAAAACACATGTCTTTCGGTTCACTACGCTCTCTCAATGAGAACAAGTGGAATTTCTCAGAGACCATTGGTGTATGTGTGGATCACCGCTAGAGGGATTCTAACATTATATCCTCAAAATAACAATGAAGTTAATCTCGATGGTCCATTTCAGATGATCAAAAATCATCAAAGAAGAAATTTCATAAGCCCAAGTATTTGTTTCTTCAAATATTTAACAAAATAATTATAAATTCTATGGGAATGATCTTCACTCTTTGGTTTCTAGAAATGAATATTAAAATAAATTTTAATATATCTCCTTCTACCTCAACACTTCAGTTGCGATCAGAACCATCAGAGGGGATGTTTCGAAGAACAAGGGAAATGTTTCGATTTTTATTGGATATGAATTTTAGAGTCCCATACATAGATCTGATTCACATGTGGGAGGGGGACATCTCTATTTCCTTGGTGGACCCCATAATGAGGAGAACCATATAAAAGGATCCTACTAGATTTTTTATTTGTATGTAGGGAAAGGGGAAATTTTTTACCCCATTGATGGGCATAGGACATGAGGCTGAGGAGTCAATATTTATCTCAATGGAATGAGACTAATTCATCAAACAGTAATTTAGGTACCATAGAGTTTAGATTCATATGGTAAAGATGTTAGCTAAGCATTTTAATGTCATATGGTGAGAACATTAGTCGTGCAGTTTTACATCAAGTTTTGAGGATGTTAGCTAGTAAGTTTAACATCATGCGATGTAGACTTATTTGAATTTATGTAAAAAATAGAGGTTTTTTGTCGATAAGAGTATATGAACCAAGTGTTGCTATGCATATTGTCGAAGAAGGAATCAAGTCAGACATAGTTCTCAAATGGATTCCCCATAATGATTGAATTCATGTATGGATAAAAATTAGGTGTGGGGAGGTTGAACTTGGGCTCACACAAGGGGTGAGAAACCATGTGATATAATCTTATATTGATCTAAATTGAACATAAGAGAGTTGGAGAATTTCTTATATTATTTTTCAGTTGGGTCTAGGATTTTGTATCCAGACGTCACTACGTATCTCATTAGAATGAGAATCAAGACACACATAGTTCTAGAGGAAATTGTTCATTTTTTTCAATTGTTGATGACATCTAGTAAACCTTTTAAGGTACAGTATCTAGGACCATGATAATCCCAATGTGAATAGATATTTATTACTTTTGTAGGGAATTATTTTATCAATACTCCATATCCCATGTAAGACATTCTTGTTGTGAAATCCAAGGAGTGGAAAATGTTTATCCTAACCAACTAAGGAATTTCATGTGAATGGTATAGAAATTCATATATTTAGGTTTCTAGCTTATGAGGTATGATCTAGAAATCGCTTCATGTGTCATTAAAATGAGAATCAAGAAACTTTCAGTTTTTGAATGATTCCCTATGCCGGTCTGAACCATGAAACTGTAGAGGGAATGATTCATATTTTAATGGTTGGGCCGAGTATTGAGAATATGGGTATCACTATATATATTTATTGAGTAAAAATAAAACTCAAATAGTTATTGAAATCCCATGTAGTGTAACATTCCATAGTCAATTTGAATATGAACCAACATGAGAAATAGGAAAATTTACAGCTGGGTTTGACAATGGAAATCTTTGAATCACTATTTATGCTATTATTGAAGGAATCAAGATGCATGTAGTTACTGGAATGTTTTTTGTAATTTATTATCATGAAACGAGGACATTAACTATACTGTTCATTGTATTGTGTTGTGGACAAAGGTCACCTGATGTGAAAAGGAATATTGGAGCTGGAATTGGGGATAAAACCTGGGTGACACTACATATCTTTCAGGACCATAAATCAATCCAAATATAGTTCTTTAAAATCATTCCACACAAAAATAAAGTTCTAACATGGGGAAATAGGATTTATATTTTCTAGATTGATGGATGAGACAATGACTTGATGTCTAGGTGTCACTACATATCTTGTGATAGAAAAAATAAAGCAATGAATTCTGTGAAAGTTTCATGTGTGTGTATAATTCAAAAATAGGTAAAAATAGAATTTTATTTCTCAATATCATAGCTGGACCATGAATGGGAGGCCCATGCCTCACTATTTATGTCATTGGAATGAGAATCAAGCCACATATAGTTCATGACTAATGGTGTGGTAGGGGAACTAGCAATAGATATGATGATACTCTCGAACACAGACCAAAATATTGCTCAGTTTTACATCATGCATCTAGGAAATGCAAATAATAGAGCTTATACCAATAAAGGAGTTTAAGTATAACTATGGATTGACAATGATGTAAGCAGGGCTTATGCATTGGATCATTCTACCCTTTATTCTTCATGTATTTCCAAGAGGGAATATCGACCTACTGAGGGTTTATTAGGATATGATTGGGGCTTACTCATAAGATGGAGTCTAATATTTAAGAGACCACAGAGAGTCTATTGGCTTCTGTAATATTAGGGGGTTCTTAACAACAGATAAGAGGAACATTAAAAATGTATTTTTAATGTCATGTGTCAAAGGAAAATGGTGTATTTTACTTTTATTTTATATAACCTGGACCATATGTAATATAGTTTATCATCATTCGATAAGGATAACGATGAGACATAGAATAATGTCATGTATTACAGATGTTATATTATTCATTTTATGGCCATAGAAAAAGAACAAATATATAGTTTAATGACATGAAGGTGTGATGAATTACATGTTATCACATGAAATATTTCTTTAGGAACCTTACAACAGTTGGGGCCATAATTATAGCTACATACATTGATATTACTGAATAAGATTTGTTAGAGTTGGCCCTTTGTATGGAGTAGGGTCCATCCAAATTTGGTTCAAGATATGGAGGATTGTTTGATGGTATAATTGTTGTTATAAGGACTAATACCAGTTCTCCTTGGAGGAATGACTGTATGGGGACTATGTTTTTAATGGATTACACTTTCCATTTCTGATAGTCCTCCAAATGTTGAAAGGTGTGAAATATTTTTCTATCTAATCGCTCTAATTAATCTAGTAATTTTTGGTATTTTTCATCTTTGGATAGCTGGGAAGAGATTGAAATACAGAGAAAGGGAATTTGAACCATGATAGCAAGACTACTTCTTTTCCATATACTAATGTTTATAGGGTTTCTCATGTAGCAATATAGTTTTTAGTTTGGTAAGACCATAAGGCATGGAAGAGATTGTTATGTGAATAATTTTTATCTTTATCCACCATTTTATGTAGTATGCTCGATAGGGTCTTTCTGATGTCCTCTACATCTTCATCAGCTAGTGCATGATTGTGGGATGCAGGACTAGACTTGATATTGTTCTCCTGAAATGGCTTCTCGACCTCATCAAAATATTAATTACTGTCATTATTTATTAGTATTTCATAGGGGCACCACATCTAGTAATGATTTTGGATTTCATGAAGCTAATATTTTTTTTGGCCCCAACTTTTTTGAGCTGTATTTTCCAAGACCATTTAAAGATAAAGTCAGTAGAAGTTAATATGTATATGCACATTTTTTCCATGATTTTTGGGTATGGAGCCACACCATCCATTACCCTTATGGAGATTTGGAAAGAGTATTTGGATGTATGTAGAATCTATTGGGGATGATGGATGAAGTTTACATGCACTTAGTAGGATTGACACTTCTTGCTGTATTCTGTACAATCTGATGTCAATGTGGGCTAGTTGTACCCAAGCCTTTAGATTTGAAGGGAAATATTGGTCCCTACCTGGTGGGTACCACAGGCTCCATCATGAACCTTGTTTATGAAAAAATAGGTCTCTTATTCATCAATATATATGATAAAGACTCCATCAAATACTCATTTGTAGAGGACATTCTGGTGATTTGATCCATCATAAAGAGTAATGTTGGATGGACTATGTTAGATTTTATCTTTCCCATCTCTTTCAGATGGAAGTATTCCATTTTCGAGTTAGTAAATGATTTGTATTATCCACCTAGTTTTTAGATCATATGGACTAGGGATAAGACTGAATTCATTATTCTCTTCCTCTCTGACCTGAACTAAAGGTGATACCAATCAGCTATGAACAATGTTAATGATTTTTTTATCATAGTTTGGATCAACCAAATATTTAGCGTAATTTTTCAAAGCATCAACTTGTGGATTTTAAAATTGTGAGATTCAAGTAATTATTGGATCTAAGGGGAATTCCACCATCAAACCCCATACATAGTCAATAAGGGGAAATAATTTTTTTGATAGAATAATCCCTATTGATATTTTTGATTACTATGTCTGGGAAACTTTACACCTCTAGGTTGTCCAGTAGTATTTGGAGTGCTAGTTTCTGGCATTAAATTTGGGCTAGATATTCCACATCTTTGTTATTACAACTTTCTAATAATATGAAAGAGTAACGTAAAATTTTCATTTCTGGGGAAATTTGTAAGATCACTATCCAAAAATTGATGAGTTTTGTGTCTTTCATTGTACTGTAGGTTAGGCTCTTATATGCAACATAAAAATACATTTACCACGTTGAGGAGATGAATTGAATAGTGAATTTCCCCTCATTCAACCTTTTGATTTTGAATGACAATGTTTATGCAGATAGTTATTCTATAAGAATTTTTTTAAGGCATGAACTTTTACTTTTTTCATAGGCATGAATTCTATATCAAACGGTTACAGGGTAACCACATAGTGTTCCAAAAACCCTGTCAACATAGGACAACTAAGGATTTATTTGAGAGGGTTATTTCATGGGGATAAATATAAATTCTGTTGCTACAGATAGTGACACAATTTTTAAACAAAAAATAATAATTATGGATATCTATTATCAATATCAAAATAATGTGTCTCAACATCAATCATGGTTTGAATGGGATAATAATGTCAATTTTAATTCTCAGAATCATTGTTTTTCATAATGAATGAACCTAATGGTAGGTCCACTTACATCATATATTAAATGAGGGGATTTCCCTTAACACGTGGCATTAATACTAGTGGGATCAAGAGATATTTCTTAAGGTTGTTAAATTCTTCCTGGATGTCACTATTCTAGTAGTATGTGAACCCCTTCTCCATCAATTTGGTAAAGGTAAAACACATTCGTGTGAGAATGAAAATGAAGCGAACGATTTTAGTGAAGGGCCCATAAAATCCACTCAACACCATATGATTTTAAGGACGTGACATGATGAGGATATGTTTTGTTTTCTTAGGGTCAAACTCAGTGCTGTAATGGAACATTTTTAAGACAATAATCTTACAATAGGATACACTGAAAAGGGATATTATGTGATTCATCATCATGTTGTATTGTTGTAGATTGTTGAAGATGATCTCCAGTTCATCCAAGTGGTTTGAATTATTCTTGGATATAACCACTAGATATTCAATGTATAATTTTAAAAAATTACCTAGTAATTGTTTTTATATTTGATAGACGGTACATCATTATGAAACAATGATGTTCATTAAGGCAATGTTAATTATCCGATAGTAGAATACTGTAATGGGTGCCAAGAAGGTTTTGACTTCTTTATCTTCTAGAGCCATCCAAATTTGGTTGTACATTGAATATCCATCCATGAAAGGGAGGTGTTGATAATGATCCATCACATCAATTTGGAGCTTTGTGATTGGAATCATAAATGAAAATTTTGGATAGTGTCAGTTGAGATCTTTAAAGTCAATGTAAACTCGGATTTTGCTATTATTATTCTTCACAGATATTATTTTGGGTAGATAGTTTCTGAAATTGTAACTCATGGATAATTATTTAATTGATATATTTATACACTTCAGATACAATTTTGGGGGCATGAGTTGGGTCCTTCCATCAGACCGCCTGTTTGTAAATTTTATGGTCTTTTGGAAAACCCAAAGGATGGGTGGACACATCAGAATATAGGCTTGATATCTTTATGTAATTACAAGCTAAAACTTCTCTGTATTTATTTAGGAAGAAAGTATATACCTTATTGTCTTAATAAGTAATTGCCTCTCTGATCATAGGGGCTTTTGTATCATCATCCTTACGGAGATTTATTTTTCAGAGTTCGTCAACAGTGGTTTAAAAACCTTCCTCAAATGTTGGGGGTGGGGGGTTGTCTTTGAAGTCTTCATACTCTTCCTCTCCTTTAATATTTACCTCTTACACTTATTACTTGGATGTATGTTGTGATGAAAATTTATTTTAGTTTTGGTAGAAGTTGACATTTGGATATTTGGAAGATGATGCAACCAATTCTAACTCGATTGCTAGTGTGAGACAATATTTGAGATTCAAAGGAGATATGAGGGATCGATAAGAAGAATATTAATTTTATCCCATTATCATGAAAAATTATGATAGCCTATATGATGAATCATGGATGTGTGGAATGTTGATGTACAAAGTAAATATATTTTTATCCAGGATTTCACTACTATATGGAGTGTTGACAACTTCTTCAGTGATCTCAAGATTAGTTTTTATGATTGAAATTACTTAAATTTCTGAATGTGTTCTTTAATTCAGTCATACCCCTATGATTTGATTTGATTGGAAGCACATACTATACACTGAGATGGCTATAATGGTTACCCAAAATCTTCTCTTGGACATTCATGGAATTGATTCAAGAAACATACTTAGAAATGGGAAGTTTCACATCCTTATCTTAGAATCCCGTATCAATTTACTCTGACTCAAAAGATTTAAATAGGGATTTTCCCAACGAAACATCCCAATTTTTACATTTATACAATATTTGGGAAATTAGTTGTATGAAGAAGGGATAACCACATGTTGATGTAGCTGAGGTATTCTCAATAGAATACTAAAGTCCATGTATTTCCTAATCACCATGAAGTACGAGTCTAACACGAGGTCCCCAATTAGATATCCCTCAATATGATAACATCCTTATCCTGGTTTGTGAACAATATGACCATTTGTAATTCTACATGATCATTCTTTGAATGATACACTTTGGTTACAGAAACGTCAAAATGAAATTCTTGATGGCTCAACAGTGCTTCTATTAATGCTTGTCAGAGGTCTTTTGATAAAGTCAATGTATCCATGATAGATAAGATAGCTAAAACATGGGATAATTTCATTAAAACATCATACTTTTGGTCCAAAGGTCTACACTTCCCATCATGGAGATTCTCTTTTTTAGGTGATTTAGGAACCTAAGTACTTTATGTTCCTGGATAAAAACATAGAAAAAGAGATGAAAGTACTTCTACTCTTAGTGGATGAAGTCGAATAGGTGTTCTGGCAGGCTGATATTGATTAGGAGATGATGCATCCTCTAGTTGATCCTCTATTATGATCATGTCAAGGGAGACACTATCTTGTGTAGTGGAAACTTTCTTTCTCCAACTGAGCTCACTAGAGAGCTCTCCCAAATTTCTTAGCCACATATATTGTTCGAGCAGGGATAAATCTAGGGTAGTGACTCCTGAAACGACTATTTCTTCTCTTATATCCTTGACTCTGATGGAAATTCCCCTAGTTCCAAAATTTAATGTAAGGACTTTGGGTTTGTAATCATACTCATCATTTAATAAGGGATCCATTAAGTGAATAAATTTAATAGAACCAAAGACAAACTTATCATCTGATATATATTTTTTATAGCATGTGGACTATTATTGTACCATTTTGTGGGGTTGTACCATTTATTTTTTAAACTATAGGAATTATGTCTTCTAAATTCAATAAAAACTATTGCATTGGCATATGATCATATTCTAGTGGTTTTTCATTAATCTTCCAGCCATGTTTCTTTTTGTAATACTAGATTTCAAATGATTGAGCTGTCAATGAAGTTGTACATTTTTTAGTGGAAATACCTCAATGCTCAATTGGATGTTGCAAACATGTATGAACAATAGAATTATTCTGGTTGATCATCTATATGACTATAATTTCACTGAACTTCTATGTACTCCTTCTATTAAATTAATTCCTTTCATTCTCTTCCTCTAGATCAATGATATAAACACACACTACTTGAGAAGGTTGCCATCCTGGATTTTCTTTCCCAGAGTCCACTATATTTTGTTGGAGGTCATAGAAAACAAAAAACTCTTAAAAGATATTCCCCAATACATTATGGTAGGTGGAATATTTTGTGAGATCTCTATCACCATATTTTTTATGATTCATGGGATTTTGAAACTCAATCAAGATTTTATCCCATGTTGAGATGAAGTTTCCTGGACTGAATGTCCCGAAGGCCTTCATTTTTATTTATTTTTGATAACCCCCATTTCAAGGGATAAGGGGAAACCCTTACAAGGCCTGTAGGCTTAGAGATTACACGGCCCGTAGGCATAGGAGATTACATGACCCGAAGGTCATAGGGAATTAAACCAGACTATCTACAAGGAAATGCTCCTCCCCAGCATCTACATCCCGATAGTAGCTCTCCACCTTTGTATGACCGTCTAGCTAGGCATCCCGTTCAAGCACAGGCTGGTACCGATGGAATAGCCATACCCTCTCATTCTGACAATCCATTTGTCTCTGCTCTGGTGAGTGCACCTGCTCTAAATCCTCTTCTTGGGGTTCTCCTTTTTGTAGTCTGTCTAGGGCTTGCATTCATGTGTCCCGAAGGTCTTGGGGTTCCCCGATAGAGTTAAGGTGTCCCTGAGTCCTTGATAATCAACTAGCCCGAAGGCCTTGGGTGGCCCAAAAGCCTTGCAGGACCCGGGGACAAAACTAGTGGCCCGAAGGCCCAAATGGATGAATAGCTCCGGCTGTTATAGTACCGAATAGTGACTGCTATAGTACTACTACAGTTCCTACTACAATATTTCTACACTAACCTGGAAATATTCCTCCACCTGAATTTGGTCTCGGGTCTCTTGGATGCACCTAGTGAGTCCTCACCAACTGGGCTGAGGCTCTTGTGCTCGAGATGAAGTATCCCGGGACGCAGTCATTTCTAAAATAATAGAACTTGTTAATTCATATCCTCAAATTGTTTTAACTTCTAATCTCTTTGATAATCTTGAAAAGGTGTGTGTTATTGTTGATGCTAAGGAGGAAGAATCACACGATATGGTGTGGGATTTGGAGAGGGAGAAGGTACATGGGATTTCATAAATATAACAATAGATGTCGCTGCTTCCCCCTATAAATTTCAGTGAGTTTCTAGAATTACATGGGACTTAACAATGGTCTCCATGATGTATTCTTCAACTCTATGAGAAATTTATTAGTGGCCCTGAAACCATCATTTTTATTTTTTAAGAATTAGTAGTATGAACAAATCACCACAAATATGCACTATACAAATGGGAAACATGTAATTTTAGGGATAGGTTGGTATAATGTGTATGTTAGTCCTTCCCACTGGGTAATTAAATATAACCCCCTTTAATTATCCTTATTATTGTAGTTTGAGAGGTTGGTGAATTTTGTATTATGTAGTGTCGAGCTGAACTAGAAGAGAAAATACTCATAGAGGCCTTCCCACCCTATAGTTAAGTGATCCTATAAGGTAGTGTGCTATAGAAAGGCTAGTACTTGACATTATTGGATTAATCAAAAACTTTTCTCAGCTTCTTTTCGATCATTACTCCCCATCATGGGATCCCATAAGGAGAATAAATGCATCAAATACTACTTCGAGTCTCCCAATCTATTAAAAATTAGAAATTTATGTTTCCCAATGTTTGTAAGAATAAGTTTTGAATATACTCATTCGGGGGGAAGATTATTTTTATTCGTATGATCATTAAACATTAAACTATAGATTCCAATTGAGATTTGAGTGACTAAACAAAAATCATGGGCCCTCGAGGAATGATTGGTTAATTTAACGCAAGAACAAGTACAACAACCAGTTAGGCCATATGTGGTGGAATAGTTGGTAACTGTCATGTGTAGCCTATTAGGAAAGGGTTGTAAGTATGTTATTGGAGAATTTCTATTGTAAACCAAATAGAGGGAACTCCCAATCTACAGCTGTAGGATCCCATTATATTGGTGGCTAGTAACCTGCATTGAGTAGTTATTGAAGACCTATTTTAGCTGTTGCGTTGAACCCAATTTGATCTGGTATTCTAGTTGGGGGTATGAGTTGGAAATATTATTGGAAAACTTGTCCAATAGAAAGGATCCCTCAATGTATTTCTACATTATGTCTCCTCAATTTGTTCATCTCTTCCACCTTCTGATAAAATCTATTCTCATGGGAATTAAGCTTAACCTCATGAGGGGCTCAGGTTATGCAACACAATCTGACACCTTAAAAATTTCATCCTTAGATACATTTTTATGGTTGTTATGATGTATTTTTATTATGGAATTCCCAACATTATGGAAAGTCTCTATTTTTGGGTATGTACAACTATTTTTATCCTTTTAGTGTGCACCATATTATGAACTAAATATTCCACCTCTAATTCTTCTTTCAAGTTGGCCTCATGATTTATAGGGACCAAAAAGTGTTAAGGAAAATAAATGACGTGTAATGAATTGTAGGGATTCTACTAGGGTACTTATGACACTTCCTTTTTCTATATCCTCCCCAAGGTCTTATCCACTCCTTAATTTATTTTATGAGAGCTATTTATTTGATGATAATTTTAAGGGAATATTTACATATATCATATATGCCTTTTCCTAGTGAGGCATCCAAATCATTTGATGGGATGAATTGGGAGGATCAATTATATGGATTCTACTCTAATTGGTTTAAGGATGGCTTATGCTAAGGAAGAAATTGCTGATGTGAAAATTTCCCTATCCTAGGGGATGTGACCCTTACCATTCCACTTTCATAACTCTATGGTGATGGTTTTATGACATAGATGTTTGGTTTTTATAAGGCACCTACCCTATGGTCTAGGGTTTCTCTGAAACTATCTTGGATGCTCATGTCACATATTCCATTATAGTTGTATGGAGTTTTTTTGTAACATGGGTTGGGTTCATCATTTGATATACAAATAAATCAACCACATAAAAATACCAATTCATTATTTTTTACATTTTTTCAATATGATAGTTGATTTATCCAAAGCGGGAGGCTTTCCCAATAATTTCAAATGCTTGGTGGAGAAGCCTCTCAATAACCATCTCTTTTCTAGCCCGATGTCAGTGAGAGTCAGTAAGGGCCTGGTTTTGTTTAGAAAATCATCAGTTTTGAAAATGGTCCATTTTGTAAAGATGAATTATATCTATTACATAACATGATACACCATTCATTGGGTATTGATGGTTGGGGAGCATGGTAAAATGTAATTATCTGGGTTCACCTTATCCTATGATGTGAAAATCAGATGTTGAATCAAAGACCAAAATTTATAATATTTCTAATACGAGGAGGAATGTGCATTGATGGGATCCTTGGTATTTCTATAACATTGGATGTTGTGCATCTAGGATATCCAAAATGTCAATCTGGAATTTCACCGCTTTTATTACCTTGATGTGACATCAATATTTGTTCCAGGGTAATACATTTTGTATCAGGTGATGAATATTTTTCCATATATAGATACAGATGTTGGGAAAACAATCTTCTGACAACACATCTAGAATGTTATATTGAGTAGTGGATAAAGGATATGACATAAATTTTATGTCATCATTAAATAGATGATTTATCATATTTATCACACAAACTATTCCTTTTTCCAGAGTACCCTCTACCTGATCCTACCAGGGTGGAAAATTTACTTCAATTTTATCAAAATCAAAATGATTAGTAGGGAGTTCTTCTTTTATATTAAAACTCATGAAATCCAAGGGGGGTTTATATAATGATTGTATACTTGTTCTATATTTTGGTTATTAATGTATTTCACTATTCAATGACAAGGCATCAGGTATCACTAGCCTATTTTTTCCAAGTGCCTCATAGTTGGATTGATTTCTCATCACTTCATCACTATGTGGAGGACCCTTCAAATGAAGAGAAACTCTACTAAAGATAGAATTATCATAGTGATGGACATTATAAGGATGAACTGCATGGTGGCTTACATCTTAGAGAATACCATATTTCGACATGACCCTATGGCCATGTGGACGGCTACAATGAATCTCATCAAGAGATTGGATATCGATATAGGTTAATTTATGGTCATGTAGTATGCCTTCATGGTGAAGCGTTCGAGGAATAAATTAAAAATTAGTGATAATTCCCCTGAAATTTGTTAATGGTAGAGTAAGATCTTGTGATTCCATATATAATTTTTAGAGTTATTCAAGAACACCAACATTTTGTTGAGCATGATCTTTGATTGACTCTTTATTCTCCAACTATCACTGGCGAGTCTTCTTGTTTGATTCCTTATTTTGAGTGACTGAGGAAAGTTACTTGTGGGGGTGGGTGGTCTTCATGGACAAGTATTTTTTCCTCCCTTTCAGTGTCCATTGGGATAAGTCGATCACCACTTATTGAAATGAGTGTGGGTTACCGATTTAGTTGTATGTATATCTCAGAGGAGTTTTCCCCATGACCCTCCTGGATGGGAGAATAGGTCTGTGTCTTCTCCAAGGTGGAATGTTGATGAGACACCCATTTTTGGGACAAATCCATGTTTTCCATCATTCTGTTACTACTATTTTCACTCTTATGATGTATTGATAGGTCAGTAAAATGTGGTCAGATATTGACATATTCCCTTTAACCATTTTAAGATATTCTTTGTGAAATTTTGAATGTAATTGGGATATATTAACATTCTGTATCTGGATAAGGGTACATTCTTACTATTTTGATCCTTTTCAATTTTGTGGATTCTGAAAATAATCATGTGTCGGTTTAGAGAGGTCTGATTTCACATATTCATCCTAGGGAATTTCTAACTGACTTCTTCAGGCGATGCCAAGTGATTCCACTTAGAAGACTAATTAATGTACGTATGAATTAACATCTCCTTGTGGTTAACAGGAAAACATGGTAGGTGTAATTCTTTGAAAAATGCCAGGTGTGGATGCTGGACAACCTGTAATATGTGGAAAAGTATTTTCATCTTCTCATAGACTAAAATAATGTTTTACTAGTGTTATTTCTATATGAGAATAAGATTTTGTTCTTTTTCGCTATGTGCCAACATATTATTTTGGTGAGCTTTTATGGGTTCTAGAAAATGTGTCTTTTAGTTGGATTGTTTGGTGCAGGCGGGTTGAATTTCCTTCTCAAAGAGTTCCTAGAGATTTTGTTGGTTAGATTCATTGTGTCCTGTCAAACAATGTTGATGGTAAACAAGGTGGGTTTGGGAATGTTTATTTTTCTTCATGTCATATTCTTCTAGATTCAAACTGTGGGGTTCCTTGGATGCTGCCAGGATATTCAGCTAGCTAGAAAAATTATTTCAGGTAGGTGTATGTTACAACTTGAATATTGACCCCAAAATTTATTGGTGGGATTAAATGGAGGTGAGAGGGGCGTGTCCCTACTTAATGTGGAAAGATTTATTCTCATAGTGGGCCTTCTTCAAACCTAGGTCTGGATGACATGAACCAGACTACCAAGGACATCACCTTCAACATGTTCATGGTTAACTAGTTCCCAAAATTGGTGGTGACTACTGATACCATGATTGATTTTAAAGTACCCCAGTTTCTTCTAGAAAAGGTAATATGTAGTCTCAAGAACCACCTACTTAATATAAGAGAGAGACTAGTTATTTCTCTCCAAGGATATGCTCCCAAAATATTGGTAGATAGAGGTTGGTGTAGTCTTCTCCTAGACCATCAAAAAATTATGGTTGGATGATCAAATGGTATTTCGATGTGGAGGGCTTCTTGACCATCCTCTAGTATCAATATTGTACCATTTTGGTGGTACTCCTAGACCGATTTTGATCAAGAACCAACATTTTTGATGTTACGTTGCTGGAAATTTCCTCTTCCTGGATTAAGACTCATCATTAGTGGTAGTCGTGGCATGAATCCGTGAGAAATGGTACGACACCATTATATGGAATGGTGTTCTAAGATAATGTTCCTAAGAATAGACGAGAAACAAAAACTAGAAAACCCCATAAATAAGTATCTCATTTAAATGAACCCATGCATGATTTATTATCTTATTTTTTCATATTTTGTTAAGAAAGTAAAATTGTCATGAGATGTGGGTTAAACATTCATCATGGTTAAGGATTCATGTTGGGTTAACCATTTTTTTCTTTTGTTGGTGAATTTGAAAATGTGCCACCCAATCGTTTATAGTAGGGGTTGAGTTTTGTGAAATCATTCATTTATGGTTTACTATTTCTAAATGGTTTCCATCAATTATATTTGTGGAACCAAAAAAACCCAATAGTTTGATATCCATGAAGGACTAGGTTTCCAAAGGTAGGCTCTTTTAGAAAGTTCAGACAATAGTGCTTAAGAACTCGCATTGATCAAGAGGATGGGAGTTCGATCTCATCACACCCATTTTGGGGGAATTATTTTCTACTACCTGAATCTCTTGTATATTTAAGACATTTATATGCATGATTCATTAATTCACATCTATTACGTGGGCCACCCTTCAATTAAAAATCAATTAATATCATTAATTTATATTAAAATCCTATATATATCAGAGGTTCTTCATTAATGTACAAAATCTATATGTTATTTAGGTCTTCCATTAATGGTATCCTCTTATGTAATGATTAGAGATTCTTTTTTCATTATTATGATGATAATGGTTTTATATCTGCAATATGGGGATAATTATAGAGTTCTTTCATCTTGGGAAGTGGGATTTGTTTTGATGTTAATATTAGACCCCTAAAATGGGTTCCTACAAATCCTCATGAAAGGAATCAATACCCATGTAGTTTGGTGACACTTAAAGGGAAACATAATACCTATTAGGGTCACATGATAAGGACCAAACCATGAATGTTATCATCACGTGGAAAGGAAGTATAATAATAAGGTTCTAGTTAACATTTATGGTGGGACTTATGCTGAATTTTCCTAGTTAACCTGGAAGGGATATGGACTCCCTGGTCGAATAAGACCATACTAAGAAAGTGTAGCAGCAGGAATAGGGTTTCTTTGGGGTGTTGGGATTGAACGTTAGGTATATTTCATTCATATCACATCTGGAAAATAATAAAATGCCACGTAGTTTGATTATGGTTACCTATGGAAATGGAGGCACTCTAAGATTTTGCCTTGAAGGGGAGTATAGACATTTGTTAGGACTAAAATGGGGCTTAATCTAGAGACCGATGAACTGGTTTGGTTTAGTTAGAATTTATTCCTAAAATGGATGCCGTATTAATGGTTCCATGAGAGATATCACAACTTATAATGAATTTGAGTCTTGTTTTGTGATTACAACAAGGTGGGAGGCCCGTTTTTTGTTTGGGAATTACACTTTGAGTGAGACCCACAAGGTTTTGAATCATGTGGATATCATGACCAACATTAACCTCTAAGACCGCATGCGATATGATCGGTGTGAGAAATTATAGGAAAAATGATATATGGGAAACCATATATTCCTCTTTTCCCTGTGGTGGGATACACGACCTTGAGGCCTCACCTATGTGGATTCCCTTTAAAAGAAGGTGATAATAAGATCTTAGAGAATATTCTCTACCAAAAAGATTCTGATTTTCTATATTATGTGATCATGGTTATACTCTAAACCCACATGAGTCATTATTAGTCCATATTTAATGTGATAAACTAGAGGATGTATAAGATCCATAAAAGCATACAAGCCCCCTTCCACTGGTGGAAGAGATCAGGGTGATGTCACTTCTATACTGTTGTTGTACCCTAGACCTAAAGGGAGTGAGAATGTGATTTGAAGTTCCCATCCATTATTATATTTTGGTATCCAATATATTCCCATTTGGGTGTCTATATTTTAATGAACCATGGGTATGGTTGAAGAAGGAATGAATTACGATAGGTCCCATAAGAAAGGAAAGGGGATTTCCCCAAGATGGATTCCTTACATTATTTCTTCAGTAGTATATGAGTGCCTCATTTTCTTTCTAAGGGGAATTCAACTGTGATCCTCACCCACCCTATATAGAACTGGGGTCCCTAGGTCTTAGAGATGACTAGGAAAGAACATGTACCTAAGCCTAGTACCTAATATTGGGGGTTCCGTGACACTTTCCCCAGGGTCGGGGTCCTAATGACAATGGAAATTCATACTCACATACACATCGAAGACCCTATCGACCCGATAGGACATGAATGAGAAACCTATAACTGTTGTAATGCATACCCAAATCAAGGACACACTGGTGTTCCTCTTTCCATGTTATTTTTAATTCGAAGGCTTCTGTGGAGTTTTAAAATTGGTCTATTTTAGAAAAGGGAGCCAAAGGAAGAGATTCCCTATCATTAGTGTCTTGAAAGGGGGCTTGAGAAATGGATCATGTAGGGTAAAGGATTGAAATAAAAGTGAGTCTTATTTGGGGTATAGTTAGGATCATCCTGGGATTTATTTATACTAGTAGTCTTGCATAGGATTATGTTACTTGGGTGAATATCCACCAGGGAAACCGCACTCTAGAGAGGCTTTTTTAAGTGTTCAAGGGACTCCATAGATATTCCCAGATGTTTCATGCATAGGAGAGTTGTTATGGAAGGGAAACATGTTTTTTTGACATAAACTATCTGGGAGAAAGAATATTTTTCATATTTTATCTATTTGAAAACATGGGAGGACATTGGTTCCACTATCCTCCATTAATTCATCCTTATTCAAGTCTTGTAGGGATACATGGAAGGTTTCGACTGGCCTGGGAGAAGCACTAGAGAGATCAGTTAATTAAGATTTCTTTGTGAATATCATCCATACAAATGAAGATCCCTAGGATCCTATTTATAGGTAATTATGGGACCTTGGTATAATGTGGTGTCTCCTATAGAGTAATGCACATGTCCATTGTGTAGGTTGATCTGAAGGTACCCTGCATGCTGGCGCACCTTAGGATTTCCTATGTAGAAGGACTTTTTCTATGGGGTGAGGCCCTTTTCCTTCTTTGAATATCAATTATTTTCCCCCTTGAGTTATTTTTAATTAACATCATTTAATACATCTAAAAATTTTGAGTGTGAAGAGGAACCTATACCATGTATAATAATATTCACGCCTATAAAATTAGTCCAACACCTATACCATGGGTGCAGAGCATCATTCCATCATTAATCCTAGTTGGTATATTATCTTTTCCTTGATAATCAATATAGATCATAAATAATAATGTATAATATCTATGTCAAGATCCGTGGTCTGACACCTAATCAATATATTATACTATCTCCACCATTAACATAAGTATATCATCTAACCACATACATGTGACATCACAACCACTATACTCAATAATATGAACAATATTCCTGGAACCTCAATCCAACACTCAGACCAAATAAAAAATATTAGTATCGATACTAAGGTTCCTTCCCAACATTATAAATTTGGGATATCCCGAGCCATGCCTATTGATTATCTATCCAACTATCTCGGACACAAAAACCCTTACTAGTAATCTAGTCTACAAAACATGTGAATCTAACCATATCACCACAAACTATTTGGTTGAAACTAGGACTCAAAAATTGAAAACTAGGAAAAGTAGTTACAAGGGATGGAGGAACTCCCATGCCCATCAAAATATCATCAAATATCCAAAATTCCATAGAAAGTGTAAGACACCATACGAGGGGTTTCTATATCTCATATAAGGACTTGGAAAAATCCCATCAAAAGATATATTCTATAGTATCCCTCAGTGGCCTCCGACTAGGCCTCAATAAAAAATTCCCCAACAATGGAATCTAAATGATTTACCATGCCATAAAACCTTACTCAACAACAAACTACAACATCCCACGATCAGTCGGTCAAAAACCAACCCACTATGGGCTTCATCAGGAGTCGTTAAGACTCAACTAAACACCCCAACAAAAGTCGACCATAACTGCCATACTATGAATTCAACCAAGATGAAAACCTAAACCTTCATGGTCCTTAAACACTATATCTAAACATCAAATACTCTAACCATAAGAAAATGGTCCAGATACGTAGATATTTTTCATTATCTCTCTAGATATGCCACTTAATCCCACATTATTGGATCCATCCATGGAACCTGAAATATATCACTATGGAATTGTCAGTTTTTTCCATTTTTTGAGATCACAAACCTCACTATGTGGTCATAGATTACAACCCAAACCCACTAGAGAATTCTGATTTCAAACCTCAAGAAAACCCTCTTACTAAACTATCATATTCCAAAAAACCATCCATTTGAACTCTATGTGTTTAAATAATTCTACCACCATAATCTACCTGGAAAATTTGATAGAATACACTACTCAAAAGTCTAATTTTGACCCAATAGCACAAAAAAAACCCCAATCCCCAAGATAGAAAAGGAACATGCAATTCACCTCTGAGTACATGGCATGCACTATCCACTCTACACATTTCCATGTAATTATAAATGTGTATAAAAAAATGGGGTCTACCTATGTCCCACTAAACCACCAAAATGGACATGGTGTCATTCTGTGTATAAAAACATGGCCATGTAACCATCATACAAGGTTTCTTCCCATGTACATGGCCATGTCAACGACCATTTCAAACTATATGTCATGTACCTAAAGTGCACAATGTGTAATTTTCATAGCTCTACCTTCCAATATCATTGATCACATGACTTGAAACATGTCCATGTGAAACTATGTGGTTTTAACATTAAATAAATGATGTTTACTTTTATAAACATTATCTTCCATAAACAGAAATAACAAAAGAAGATTTGTCTTAAAACCACATGCAGTTTAGATGGGGTTTCTGAATATGAAACCCCAAAGAACACCTCAAGAACCCAATTCCACCTCATTTTTTATATATCACCTCTAGGGGGTCCTTAGGAATTATTATTCAGCTACGAAACATGAAAAATAAATCTATGGGTATTGAGAAATAAAACACAGAAACTTGACTACCTCGTGGAATAAGTGATGATGATTCGAGTCCATATCAGCTCCAAAAATCCACTTCAACTTTATTTGGTCCCAATATTCTCCATAGAAGATATTAGGTGGCATATCCTCCTTATTCCCTCTTGGTTGTGCCATTGCGTTATGTATAACCCTCTCCATATTACCATCAATGTGTGGGAATCCAAAATTGTGGGGGGATTTTAAATAATTTAATTAATATATTAATTAAAAAATTTACCATTTTATACCCACCCTGTGTCCCAGAACCTTAATCAGAATTATACCTTTCCTAGAAAATAACCCTTGTTTTATACTCAATTGGAGTGTTCGAATCTCAATAAAACACTTTGTTCAAAACATACCTCCACCTAAATAATTTAATATTTAATTAATTGAACATTAAATATTCCTACAAAATTTGAACTACTTGAAATTATACAAAACTCAATTCCTAGGGTAAAGGCCCTATCTTAGGACTGATAGAGTGGTCAATTTTGTGTTTCTCAGATCATCTACCAGGGTAAAATAACAGTTTTTTCCCAATGAAAACCCGACACAAAACTTTCAAAATTATTCTCAATTTGGAGAACCTAAAAAAATAACTTTATATAAACTGAAACCCAATAGATCAATATTTTCATGTGATTCCTTAGTGATAGATCCCTTGTGGATGGTTTTTATGTTGATTTAGAGGGAAATAGTTGGTTTACATATTATTTCAACAATAACCTATAGGGTGTTTTCCCATATAGATTCTTGGAAACATTCTACATTACCGAACCTTTTGATTAGTGTTTTAATTGGAAAATATAATTTAGGATGGTTCTTATATATATATATATATGTACATGCAATTGTAAGTGAATTTGATTATCTAGAGGGTAGTCTCATATGTAGCTTCTTGGTGTGGAATAGTTCCCTATTAAGATAATAACATGGAATGTGATGCTTGATGTATATATGAGACCCTGTAATAAGTGTCTTGTGTGGTGAGTTTTATTTTGATATTTGGGATGCGAATAGGGAGGTCTTTCCTAGTGAGGATTGACCAATGTGAAATGATAACAATGGGATAGGTGTTCAAGCCTAGTTTTTTTTATATATGGATTGAGTTATTGGTGATTGATGTATTATAATTGAGATGATCTATGAAATTTGATTGTAACATAATAGGGGAGGGTTATATAAGGGGTTTTTAGTACCATTATATATGTAATAATTTATAGATTATTCAAATCATTCAATTGGTTCATGGGTTGGGTTTCCAGGTATATGGTATAGACATGGTGATTCCCCAGGTTTCATGTTGGGAGGAAGTAGGGTGATTTTGGTATTAATTTTTTTATTGGGATGGATGAGTCACATGATTGAATCAATTGATTCATTATGTTCTTTAAATTTCAATATTAGTGTAGGTAAAAGCTTTTGGTTTATATATTACACCATTTTCAGGTGATTATGTGACGGAGTGTAGAATTGGTGAAATACTTATATTAGGAAGAGGAGCATTTTGGGATCATATTGTGGGATGATAATGACCTGTGATTGGATCATGGTAAGTGGTATATGAGTTGAAGCCATGATAAGAGGATATATGACTCATGGGAGAGTGATTTGAGTTTATATGACCTGGTGGAATGGGAGTATACACTACATGGGTTCTGATGAGGTCATAAAACATGTTTTATAGGTGAAACCATTGACAAGTGGATTAATGAGAGGTCATGAGAGGGATGGGGAATGATAGTTTTGAATAAATGGTTATGGTATTTTTCCCCCATAGTTATTATGAGATATGTATCCTTTTTGGTGATAATGATAGCATGGATAGAGTTCTATAAAGAGTTGACAAGGATGAGTATTAATTTGGAGGATAAACACACATAAGATAATGTAACCTATTTAGGTTTCTCTCATGGAGTATTATAATGAAATATATATGGTGGAGAGTGAACTATATGATGTTAGATGGTTTGAGCTTCATGGTGGATTAATTTTGGTGGATTACAATGATGACATTCTCATGACTCAATGATCAATTATTATTTGATATTTCATACTATGTATTAGGTATCCATGTGAAAGAAAACATCCATTATTTACATATAGTAATGGAAATATAATGGTCCATGGAGGTGAAACCCGATGTTAGTAGGGTTGGGGGTATAATGAGGACATTTATTGGAAGAATGATATGGAATTTGGATGTTGGATTATCGACAGAGTCAATTTATTTGGTTCCTTATTGAATAGATAATTTAAAATTTCAGATGGAATATGTGTGTCAGTATTGTGATTTGTATAGTTCTGATATGAATTTAATATTGGTTGGATCGGAAGACTGTTAGTGCTCATGAATAGAGAATTATTTATGGTTTTGTTGGTTGAATACCCAATCATGGAATCACATCGAGTGTTAGGTTTTGACATTATAGTAGGTGTTTAATAATCCAATATATCATTCAAGAGTTAAGGCATCTGAACTTGATGATGAATTAGTGTGTTAGTAGGTATAGTTGACAATTTTCATTAATAGTCATCCAAAGGAGGTCTGGACTATGTGTTTTTCAAAATTTTAGTTGAGATATGTTCAAATCCAGATCAAGAACATTATGCCACATATAATAGGTGTTTTGAGGATCAAACTAGGATTTTCAAGGGAATGTCAGTGTAATTATATCTTGTTATGGAATATAGATGCTCATAGGATACAATTAGAGATTGTTAATTTGTTATGAAGCCAGGTTTTTTCTAGTACTTTTCATGATATTTGGTGTGGTGAGTATAAAACTACACCCAGTGGGTCAACGGGACAATAGTTATGTGTTTTGACAAGTGATTTTAGTGGTGAGGAGCAATTTGGCATTGAATCAACCTTTGCAACAAGAGACATATAGTGTGGAGAGACAACAGATGGACGGATAATGGATTAATGAAACCATGGTGTATTTTTAGTGTCTTGATCATAATCTACACCAAAATTGTGTTTCTGGGCCAAGTTTCATTGGCCTTAGTTGAGCCTCCCCATATTCCAAAGGATGTTGATTAGTATTGATAGTGTAAAAAAAGGTGAAATTTGGAAAACTATACCTTCTAGTGATGATAATATAATTGTATGAGTATATATATAAATATATATAACATGTAGAGGAAATAAAGTCTTAGAATACTCAAACCAGACCCACCAATGATGGAAGAACATTCAATATCATACTATAGCATAAGAAATATATACATCCCCAAAAAAATAAATAAATAACCCAAAACATCAAATATTTGTAAGCATTCATCCATAATAGGTCATAAAATATAATTTCTAGTAAAGTTTATCCAATGTGATGACCATATTATATACATACATAAGCTTCCTTAACATAAAAGAAATCAAAAAGGTAACTCCATCTGAGGTAATAAGAAATTATCACTTTCATAACAACCCTGCCAGGTAAACTAGGGTTGAGCTCCATAGCTCGAACCCTTACCTGAACATGAAAACATAAATTCTACATGAATCCTGAAGGGAATGTGTAGGGGGTGAGAATGAGTCTCATTAGGGTACCACCCACGTGGGAGAACCTTAAATTTTGTAATAAGTAGGTGTGAACTATAAATAAATAAAGCAGTCATACATGAATATAAATAATCACAAACTTAAGTGATGTTTAATAGCCTCAATAAATCTTTAACCTGCCTCATCCAATGATATAATTCTACAGTAGAGAGGTTAATTAGCCAAATCATACGGAAAAACCTAATAGATATTTTCTTATTTGACCCTTAGGTTTTACCTCTAGTAAAATAACCCACCACCATGTGGCTTCTAACACCTCATGTCGGAATTCTATCACTATCATCATGAATGCATTCCCATGAAACTATATCTAGACCCTCATATCCCTATTCTAATGAACAATTTTTCTCTATTCCTGGAATCCGAAGGCTCTTTGATATTTTTCCTCAAATTAATATCACCATCAACTCAAAGAATGATGTCCTGAGTGAAGACGATAACCATCCGAAAAAATAATTCACGGCCCAATGTCCAAAAATATAGATATCCTCATCTCCCAAATTATAGCCTCGTCATCTTCCTATGATGGTTCCTCCCCACCCTGTGACATTCCATAGAAATCACCCCAAACCAATAAATTAGTACATATCTACATGGGGCCTCTACCCACAAGAGTGTACAAAACCACACCATAAATATGAAAACATGTGTGCATATGATTCCAACAACAATTTTGCAAAGAATGGGTCAACGACAATGAAACAAATAGTGACTAATCCACACCAAATCAAGAATCTAGTATCCTTGCAACCATGTATCTCATGTCTAACAACTATTCCATCCAATATCATAGGCCATTCCCATAACCTAGTGGCCTTTCTGCGCCAATTGATAACTATGTCTCCCATACGAACATCAAATCACCCAAGTAAATCCGCCCAAGCCCAACATGACGATCAGATCACCTCAATTATATATGGCCATATCCTTCTCAAACCGTGAGCTAAGACCATCAAGGTTATATGTATCTCAACTGTATAGAACAAGTAATTCATGTATATATTTAACATCAATTTAAAAGAACAACTGAAATTAAATAAATAACACAATTTAGAAATAGGACCACCCTATCCTAACTACCCGAGGATCAATCCACTCTCATAGCTTAACCCACTTGTAGTCTCAACCGAGCCTACCCAAAAGAATCTCATAACATCCAATTAATTAATTTAAAGCAACAATTTATATTTTGGGGTTTCTCTTGGTCAACAAGACAGCGTGCTAAATTT
Organism: Viscum album; assembly: GCA_963277665.1. NCBI lineage: Eukaryota > Viridiplantae > Streptophyta > Magnoliopsida > Santalales > Viscaceae > Viscum > Viscum album. Next base: position 1,932,065,428 of record OY728123.1, read on the forward strand.
TGCACCCCACGAACACTCCCTAAATCACAAATTAAAGTATGCTCCACATACCATAGGGTCATATATGTAGGCACTTCAGATATTATCCTATAACCTTGAATAGTTGATGAGAAATTATAGTTTCCAAAGAACAACTAAAAAATAGGGTATAATGACTCGAATAGATTTAGAGGTCTGCGAGGAAAAGGAATTTGAAAAGAGATGGAAGTGAGGTGAGTGAATCACTTATATTATTCCAACACACCTGATGATGATCTAAATAGAGAAAATACATAAGAGATATAGAGATCCCTAGGATAGGGATGGAGGGGTTCACGAGATTCTGTGTGCTTCCTCTTTCTACGGAGGAGAAAATAAATAAAGGGGGTTCAACCCCTGCCCCCCCCAATTCAAAATATCTATTTATAAATTTATATGTAGGGTATATTTAGGTATTTAATAGGTATTTCCCAAGAAACACATGAAATAAAAATAATTAAACTTTACTTAAATATTTTCACGTCTTATAATTGGACAACAATATATTTTATCCGGCTGGACTATACTCTATACAAATGGTATATTGATGATTTCAAAGCTCAAAATTCCTCCCATGATGCATCACCACTTCAAAACCTCATCAGGTGCTCCCATTTCATAACTAACACCCATCAATTCAAACACATCATCGATTCCCACCTCAAGCTGATGGAACACATTGCACCAATGAAGTCCCACATCTCATGAGATTCTTAGAGTCAAACCTAGTGCCCCATACCTCAAACATTTACCACATTTTAATGATTCCCAAATTCTAATAAACATCATGTAACCTACACCTCGTCGATGAACGGATCCCAAACACACCACAATAATAACAAATACAATGATGATCCTACATAATTCATGGTGCCATAAACCTCACACGGTATATATATAACACACATGAGCCAACGCCAACCTAGTAACCATCATCTGGTTATCAAGGTATAAAACATGTGAACCCCATGCACCCAAAACAAACCTTTCGGATAATTCCATGAGAAAATAAATAGAAAGTACCCAAGTCATTTACTTGGAATACCTAAGACTTTCATCGACTCACTAGCCTACTATGGACCTGAAAACTCTACGATATGCACCCATCATTACACTCAACTAACTAAATCCTAAAATACATATATTGTTGTATCAGCCACTAGCCGCTAAACCCACTATTGGGTCCCAATATCTCCTCCATTTCATCTATGTTCTACCAAAACATGGATACTATCACTTTTTATCACTCTATGTCTGAACTCATACCCATGTGTTTTCCCCGATCCACGATTACTAGTTGTCCAAGAATGATTTTAGTAGAACCTATTGAGTTTCCCAACTAGACCACATGATTGGAACTCCTTTGGAGTTCTCTATAAATTTGTCCAGATATATCCTAGCTACCCACACTGAAAGAAAACCATCAATTACCAAAGCCTAGGTGGTATTCTTGATTCCTTGGCCTGACATCCCTTCTAGAACTCTTCTCTGTCTCACATCCTACTATATGGAGTATCACCACTAAAATCGAATGGTGTGATGTAAAACATCCTCTAATAAGGAGACAAACCTAAACATGTTTACATGAACCGAAATGATGTACTATATACCATCCTCAAAATGCATCACTCTTATGGTGTGATCGCTCACCAAGTCGGGTGCAATGAGATACATTTATGTAAATTTTTCTGGATAGTCTATTATGGAAATTTTTACCTAATGAAGACTGAAGAACACCTAATCACTCTCTACCCTCATCATCTCTATGAAGAAGTTCTATAAGAACCTTACCAAAAATACCTTCTATCCTAGTCCATCTTGTATTTCTCCCTACTCCTCTACGTCCCACCAGTGATTAGCTTATCCGATGATTATATCTGCCTCCAGCTTCACCCTCTACCCTATAGTTGTCTCTATATTAAAGAAAATCATCTTTATAGATTTGATAAAGTTATCATCCTCTTTTAGACTACCCTCACCATAATAAAGAGGTGGGGACCATGATGGGGACTCCTGATATAGATATACCAATGAAGGTCCTACACCCTCATCTCCCTTGTTGATGCCATGTATCACCCAAACTAACCTCGCTCTAACATTATCGTCAAGCCATTGACCAAACACTATCAATTTTTTTTGTACCCACCATGAACTCGAACTTTTTGTAACAGCCCAAGAATCCACAATAAGCATTCTTTTTAAACAATTCAACAACGTTTGCTGTACGCAACACTATGTTCAAGCACACCATGACCTATCAAACTAGCCATTTAAAACACAGTTATAAATATTACTAACCAAATTTTGAATTTTTTTATTTCCCAAATAATTTTAGCATTCATATTTTGTGTTTCTTAGACATAATATATAGGAAAATTTAATTTTTCAGATAAAATAATTATTTTTCAAAAAACGCAGTTTTACAACTTTTAGTGGAGATCCCTTTTTAAATCCAATATTTGACACTTTTATATATTATATTATTGAAATTAAATTCTTCTTTAGAATCAAGATAAAAATTATTTTGGATAAATTGTTTGTACTTTTATGATAACTTTCATATTTTGATGAATAGTGAAAATACTAAATTTTAATTGAAAAAACATTTTAATCAAAATAATTGATAGTGTTAAAGTGTAAATTTTATTGTTTTTAAAGAATAATTAGATTATAAAATTTAATATAATGTAGTTCATTGGATGTAATTTCACATTTAACTTGTACATAAACATATGTCAATCTTTTGACAGTTTTTACTTGTAAAGACAAGTTTTTTAGTTTTGACAATGGGAAATAATTTAAAGTTAATTACCACAACTTATGTGTTTTGAATTTGAAAAATTGGATTACATATTTGGAATAATATGATTCAAAAATTTTAAATAGTAACCTTTTATTTTTTGGACATTTTGAATAGTAACATCAGTAATTTTTTTATATACCACGGTTAATGATTAAACATTGTAAATATGGGTAAAAAATAATATTATAATAATATTAAACTACCCTAACACATATCCTAATATTATTTTATGAGATATGTCCGACCGTGGTCTTCCACGGGTTGATTTTGGGACCCCATGGATCAACTTTGGTGTGAAAATGACATTTTAATAGAATTTATTTAAAGTATATAAAAATATAACAGAAACATGTATCATTCAATGAATTTTTTTTTAAAAAGTTATATAATTGATATATTAGACTATAAATATTCATTAGAAAAATAAAAATATTTCCAAAATCATGATATTTTATTTATAATTTTTAGACATAAAATAAATATATTTATTTATGACACAATAATGATACAATATTTTTCCTTATTAATGATAGAATCAAATAAAAGATATTATAAATATTAAAATAAATATATATTGAAAGTTTTAAGAATATAAAATAATTTTATGGATGAAATTTACATATAAGGTATGATTTAATACCTTTTCTTTCAAAATAATCATGATGTTATATGTTTTACAAAAATCAATTAATAAATAGTGTCAAAATTTACAAAAAAATTAATTTTAAATAAATACCATTTTATTAAATGATATAAAAATCGTGAAAATATAATATTTGACCAATTTAATTATATAATGTTATATATGTTATTAATTCAAAAATTTATGTTCTCTTGGAATTTTATTGTAACTATATTAATCATGTAGTATAAAAATACAAGAAGACATGGTAAAAGTTATACTATTTAACTTAGAGTTAAATCTAAAAGGTAAGGTTAATACAGTGACATAAACTAGTATAAAACCTATTGTATTAAAGGATTTCGACCCATCCTAAAATTATCCTATAAATAGATATATAATTATCTATTAGAAACCGAAAATAATTTCTTAACAAATTAATATTTCAAGCTTTTCCAAAAGTGCCCCTCACTTCTCTTATAAAAGGGTACTTCTCTTTATCTTCAATTCATACCTCCAAATCCTTTTGTGTTGACCAAAACCTACCCAAATGTCATCCCAACTACATTAAATTAATCATAGAGAACATTATTTGATAATAAATCAAACTTAAGGAGACCTTTTATTCAAATCAAAATGAAACACCCCAAGAAAAGGTAATTATTTTACCACCTCTTTCAAAGTTCTTTTCTTCATCTACATCCAATTTCTTTGTTTTTTCCACACTAAAATAATATCTCTAGTAACTTATAAATATTGAGATGTTATGATAAACTTGGTAAAACTATATTAATTATTATTTCAATCCTAAGAATGAAAATGTCACCATGCGTGCGTACGTACAACTTACCGTCTCAACCCCATGGTGTAATTTGTTACTAAACAAAATGTTATTTGAATGTATATAATGAAGAGTATTATGTATACAAATAATGAAAATAAAATTATAATGTTTCTTTATAATTAATATTCCATCCAATTATACACCGTTTAGTCATTAAGGGAATGATATCATCACTCGTTTGTACGTACGACTTACCCTCTCCAAGACATGATAAGATTCATTTCCACGTTCACCATTAAATAATGATTATAAAAATAAAAATATTATTAATCGGTATGTACTATTTTTGATAATAATTATACAGAAATATATATATATATATTTACATATATTTCATTCACTTACTTCCATTTAATACGACATGAAAACCGAAATAGAATTCATGTGTACGTACTAGATATTGTCTTCATGAATGGTGTATTCCATTTTCTATATATATCTATTATATATATTTATATAAGAAATATATATGATATATAAATGATATTATACATTTTTAAAGTAATTAAATCATGTTTAATGTAATATGATCAAGAATAACAAGCCCAAACACATACGATAAACAAAGCGATATTACCTGATATGTTGCATTAACATGGAATGGTAAATAAATAGTAATATAAAGTCATAAAAGAATCATATATGATATAATAAATATAATTATCAACTTATATAAGTCAATAATTTGTTTAAAATCAGTATACAAGAGTTTCAGACATGTACGGAGAGTATCAGACTTAATGTAAGGGTTAATTTTACAATCTCTTTGTTATATGAGGTTATTTATACGTAAGTATCCTCTAGGTCTTCTTTATCATCCAAATATGTGTTTCAGAAAAATATAATTAACTTTTCTTACTATTTCATAGACTATGGGTTAAATTCATTTACACACTTGTTTGAATTTTTATAAAATGTTTTGAAATGAATATTTCTGTCGTTTTCCAAACAAGGTACTTAATGACTTTTTCAAAATATTTAGGAAAGAATGTCTTTTAACTCATAAGACAGGGTACACCTCTTTTTCTCCATTATAAAACCTTCAATTCTTCCATTTCAAGCTTATATTAAATTATTCAAAATAAAATTGTTCTTTTATAATTATAAAACTTTTAAATGATTTCAAAGTACAATGATGTATTTCTCTAAAATAGTTTTTGTATTGTTTTCATCTACATAAAAATATTTTGATGGATTTTATGTTTAATTTAATTTGATTTATTATGAAACAATATTACATATTTTATTGATATTTTTATGATATGTTTGAATTTTGATGTTCTCTTTTTATGTCATTCACAGTTTATAGTTAAAGTATTATCATTTTTATGTTAGTTAAATATGAATTTTATGTTATGTTTCAAACTTTTCTTATGAGTAATGAATTGGAAATAGTTAGAGATGGGCGGTGCCCACTATAACATCTTGATGCACCGGTAGGTATCATGAGAAAAACTAGTGTCTTGGAACAAGGACTTAAAAAATTTATATTTAGGGTGTTGGCACAATGACTTGACATTGTGGTTAAGATGTACAACATAATGCATTCATTATTATGATATTAGTTATTACTATTTCATTTAATTATTCTACTAGTAGAATATCATGGATGATATTTAAATGAAATTATTTGATTTAACATTTCCATATTATTGCTATGTTTATGTTTAAAGGGATTGGGTCCTAATTTTATACCTTTCCACATACGTTTGGGATTATTTATAATAGCTTCTACTATATTTTTTTATCCTTATTGAGCATCTGAGCTCACAATTTTCTTAGGTTTTATTTTTATCTGATATTAAAAAGTTTATTATAATTTATATTCTTGTTCAATCTAGGGGAATATTATAATTTTAATATTATTATTTATGTTTTATTTTAGGTTTTAAATTTTAATGTGAAGTTCATGTATGTAATCAATTTTCTAATACTGCTAAACTGATTGAGCCTTCGGGAATTTATTTCTTGTAATCATGCAAATGTATCGAAATAATGCACTGGCTCTGGGTAACTGGGTTCAGGGTATTACATTTGGTATTAGAGGATGTTTAGAAACCATATTGGATGTAGATTTAGAAAACCTATATAAGGGATCATAACCCTAAAATAGGCTTTGATGATAAGTATATAAGAACCCCCTAGAATTTTGGTAAATTTAGGATTATATGGTTATTCCGAGTAGTACATAGTTAGATAGATACTATATGTACAAGTAGTTTAGACCATATGTACCATGCGGTGAAAACTTTTAGAAGGTGTTCTAGTCATGAATTGCGGTAACCTGGTACATGACAATGGGCCTTAGTGCACACCTAGTTTGACACTCATGGGGGATATGGTCAGGATAAATCAAATTTTATTTTTAAACCATTTTGAAGGATTTATGAGTAAATATTTTCTTAATGGAACCATATTTACGGTTATAGATTAGAGATGCATAAATATTTCAATTTATTTTATGTATTTTACTAGTTTGGAATTATGTATTATGATTTATAACGTTGTATAGTGTACGCCATTTTTTAGAATTGGCTCTCAGTGGGAGAGATGGAAATCATATCATGGAATGTAATACTTGTAGGGATTTCCCTCTACAAGATAATGATAGTTGATGTAGTGACACAATTGGTACTGAAAAACTTATAACCATACTAGGGAAGATCACAATGGTTATGAATAATAACCATACCCATATGGAGAATCATAATCCACAACGTAGAGGATAAATGTTAGACTACTTGAAGATGAAATAACATCCAACATTTAATGGGACTATGAATCCTTCTTTGGTGAGTAGTGGATAAGTTACATTGAGAAAATATATCTTTTCATTGGGAGTAATAAGAGGGAAAAAGTTGTTATGGTAGTCTGTCATATTTCAGGACATGAAGATCAATGGTGGTTATTGATTAAAATCAAAAAGGAGGATATATAAGTAGGAAATATGGAATTGAGGGAGTTTATAGAACTATTCTTAGAGAAATACTTTCCTCATGAACAACAAGCGGATATGGAATGAAAATTTCTGAGTCTGAGAATGTTTGAACGTATGAGGCTAACATCAAAATGTTAGAAAGGCACACCACATACTACATACGTAACCCAATATATAAGATTTATCGATTCTTTGATGGGTTAAAACCATTCCTCCGACTTGATTTTGTCTCAAAATCATTCTCATCGTAAGAAGATATAGTTTCGTGTGTTATTAAGATAGAAAAGCAATTCTCTATGTCATATGACATTAATGTAAAGAAAGAGAATAAGAGAGTGGTGGATCAAGATATAGATAAAGTGAAAAAGGGAAAGAAGGATTTTGTCATATGTGATAATTGTGGAGAGAAAACTCCATGTATTTTACTAAAATGAAGGTGATTTTGTTACAAATGTGAAGAAAAATGCCACCAAGATGGTGATTAAAAGTGGAATAAATAGGTTTTCAATGTTCAATGCTACAATGGTAAAGAAATAAGACATTATGAAAATGATTATCCAATGCGTCAAGAAAATATATCCTAGAAAAAGAAAATGGATCAGGGTCAATCTTATAGTAATACTATAGTTGAATTATAATAAGTAATGTATTTGTGTTTTTGAATTCAAGAATTATATTTTGGTAATAAGAAGAATGTGATATATATATAAGGATAGAACAATAATAATTTATTTTTTCATTACGGTTTTAATATGATGAAGGTAATCATATATTCAGTTTATAAGATCAACTTTATGTTATTTTGGTAATATGATTCTACAATAGATTTTTGAAAATTAGAGAACTTTTATAAAGAGTTTGGAGAGAATTATTTTGGATATCTCAAAAGGTTGGAATGTATTAAGTTTAACTTTGGATATTATGTTTTAAGGTTAAATAATTTTATAGGATTATTTTTGTAATGTAATAATACTATAGTTTTAGAAAAAGGATAACCAGCAGGTTGGGGGATAACCCATCGCGTCAAATAAAGTTGTGGGGAATCGATCCCCCAACCAATGTGCGACAATGATTTATCGCCAACCACTAGCCTACAGGAATTCCCTGGTTATTATAAAATAGTTTTCTATATTTAAATGTTAAATTTATATATTTGTAACCTTATAAGATTTTGATAAATTGAATATTTTATATTTTTATCTTTTGAATAGAAAGATGAGTTTGTGTTAGAGTATGAAACTATAAATATTCTTCTTGTGTTATTATTCTATAAATAAAATTAATTCTAAAAAACTATGAAAACGATCATAAAACCAAAAATGTTTTCATAGTTCCTTCTTTTGCAATGAATCAGATGGCCCCTTAAATCATCGAATATTTATATAATTCTGGTTGTTAATTTTATCCTAAAATATTCTCTATCACTTTTCATCAAAACATGATGGTTTTTTCTCTTCCATATCTATTTTTTGATACATATAATTCTAGTACGTTTTATTTCCGGTTTCCTTCATACCTACCATTCTTTATTTTAAAATAGAGGCCCCGTTAATCCATTTTTTAATGAGGGATTTCAATCATGATATATTGAAATGAAGAACCCCTTTTTTTCAATCTCATGATTTAATTGCGAAGAAAAAATTTATTAAAGGAGGGGATAATGTAACAACCCAAGCTTCCACGGTACGGTTCCATTTTAAATAATTCAATAGTGTGCGATGTACACAACACCAAGTTCAAGCGCACAAAGACTTATCAAACTAGCCATTTAAAAATTAGTTATGAATAGCGTAATCAAAATTTTTTATTTTACATATCCCATATAATTTTAACATTCCTAATTTGTTTTTCATAGGTATAATATAAGGAAAAATTTAATTTTTTAGATAAATGAAGTATTTAAAAAAATAAAAATTTTCCATCTTTAAATGGTGAACACTTTTTGAATATAAAATTTTATACTATTATATATTAAATTTAAGGAAATTAAATTCATATTTAGAATCAGGACATAAAAATTTAGTTTGGATAAATTTTTGGTATGCTTCTGATAACTTTCATATTTTGATGAATATTGAAAAATACCGAAATTTAATTGAAAACAACTTTTTTAAATGGAAATATTTAATATTGTTAAATTATAAATTTGAGTGGATTTAAAATATCATTAGATTCTTTAATTTAATATAATTTAGTTTGTTGGATGTAATTTCGCATTTAAATTGTACATAAACACCTGTAAATCTGTTGATAGTTTTTACTTCATAAAAACTCATTTTTTGGTTTTGACTTTGAGAATTAATTTTAAAGTAGTTACTGAAACTTCTGTGTTTTGAATATGGGAAAATTTATTCCATATTTTGAATCATAAGGTTCAAATTTTGTAAATAGGTACCTTTTAATTTTTTGATTTCATGAATAGTAACATAAGTAATTATTTTATTTACCACTGTTAAAGGGTAAATATGGTAATTAAGCGTAACAAATAAAATTTTGATAATATTAAATTACCCTAACCCAGTTCATAATCTTATTATATGAGATATATCTGACCATGGGCTTCCTTGGGTAGATTTTGGGACCCCATGGAGTCACATTATTGTGATAATGATATTTTATAAGAATTAATTTAAGGTATAGAAAAGTATAACATGACCATGTATATTTCACTAAAACAATTTTTATGAAAGGTTATCTAATTGATATATTAGATAATATATATTTATTAGAATGATTAAACTATTTCCTACATCATTATAGTTTATTTATAATTTTTATAAATAAAGAATATATTTATTTATGACACAATAATGATGTAGTATTTTTCATTATGGATGAAATAATAAAATAAATAATATTATAAATATTAAAATAAAAATAATTTTAATGTTATGATGCCTTACACAAGTTTTTTGGATGAAATTAAAATATTATTTATTAGTTAATGCCTTTTTTTGAACTAATAATGTTTTTATTACTTTAAAAAAACCAATTACAAAATAGTGTCAAAATTGACGTAAATGTGTTATTAAAACAAATACGATTTTATTAAAAGATATAAAAATACTAATATTATAATATTTGTCCAAATGACTTAGATAAATTTATATATTTCATTAACGAACCACATAAGGTTTTCTAGGAATTTAATAGTAACTATATTAACCATATAGTATGAAAATACAAAAGATATTGTAAAAGGTATACTGTTTAACTAAGTGTTAAATCTAAAAGATAAGGTTAATATGGTGATCAAAACATGTCTAAAACCTATTAGTTGAGAGTATTTATACCCATACACACCTTATCCTATAAATAAATTTATTTTTAGTGTTTATAAACCAAAAATAATTTTATAATAAAATAATATTTCATGCTTTTCCTAAAGTTCCACTAGTGGAAATATATGATTTAACTTCGATGTAATAACGTCGATTTTTTATAAACCGATGCATATAGTATGTGAGGGAAATTTATTGTATCGGTTTTTAGTAAAACAGACACAAAAAACAATTATTCTATGATATTTCACGTCATGTTTGTGAAAACCTATGTGGAAAATAAAAACAAACTTTTTGGAGTCTGTTTTGAAGAAAAGTGACGAGAATAATAAGAAAAAAAATTTGGCGTCCGTTTTACAGAATTCCAATGCCATAATTTGAAGTTTCGGCATCGGTTTTCTTCAAAACCAATGCTGAATAATATAATCCCATTAATTTTCTGTGTCGGTTTTGGTAATAACTGACGCCGAAAAAAAGAAGCGATTTTCGACATCGGTTAATCTCAAAACTGATGCCGAATGTATTTTTTAATTTTCGGCATCAGTTTTTAACAAAAACGAAGCCGAAAGTCTTTTAAAATTAATCGAGGACATGCAAACCTCATTTTGTTGGATCTTTGAAATCGAAACCCGATATGGTGCCTTCAACTCCCGACGACCTTCGAAGCACTATTTGTGATATTGGAAGGCCATTGTTGACGATTTTGTTCCATTTTCACGATTTTCGGTTTGCGTTCTTTATTTTTATCTCTTGTTTTATCTTTCATTGTTTATTTCTTCTTATATAACCGTATTTTACATGACTTTCAATTTTCATTTGATTTTATTTGTTGTTTATAATTTTTTTGTTTTGTATTATCATTCTTGGTATTTATTTTTTAGTTTTTTTGGAAGTCATTATACCGAACACATTTTTGATTGAGGATCTCCATTAGGGTTGAACATAAAATTTTGTATGTTTTTTATTTTGTAAATAAATTAATTAACTCAAATCAATAACCAAATTGGTACCTTCCAATAATTACTCGTTTGAAGCGTCTATTTGAAAATTCAATTAATGAAAAAAGGATAATATGGCATTTAGATGAGCACATCTACGATGGTAACTTACATTACCTTGATGATTCACCACATTGGATGATTTTTGAAAAAAAGTTTCATGATTTTGGAAGTGAAGTTATAAATCTCAGAATGGGATTATGTACTGATAGAATGAATCCATATCGGAGCCTCAGAAGCAAACGTAATTCATGGAATATTGTGCTGGAAGTTTACAACTTGTCCCCACATCTATGTATGAAGAAAAAATATGTTATGATGAGTTTGATGAATTTTGGACCAAATAAACCGGGAAATGATATTTATGTGTATATTTCACCATTGATTAATGATTTGAAACTGCTATGGGAGGAAGGTGTTAATGTTTTTGTTGCATACAAGAAAGAGTATTTTCTATTGCGTGTTATGATAATGTTCACTATAAATGACTTTCCTACCTATGGAAATTATCTGGATATAGTGTTAAGGGACATAAAGCATATCAAATTTGTGAAGAACAAACTTCATATTATCTACTAAAGAATGGAAGAAAGACAGTGTACATGGGACAATGATGATTTTTGTAAATTGATCATCCTTATCTTAGATTAAAAAAAAGCATTTAATGGTTTACAAGAAGACAACCTTCCCCCTTGACCATTGTCAGTTGAAGAATACTATGATAGGGTGAGAGATATTGATTTTACATTTGGAAAGATAAGAAGCTATGGTTTTCAAAAACATATCTGGAAGAAGTAGTCTATTTTTTTCAAACTACCTTATTGGATATTTTTAGAGATAAAACATAACATTGATGTTATGAATGTTAAGAAAAACATATGTGACAGTTTGATTGGTTCTTTGTTATACATAAAAGTAAATACAAAATATAGATTGCATGATATATTGGAATTGATATTAATGAGAATACATTTGGAGTTAGCTCCCACAGTGAAGGGAAATAGAACATATTTACCTCCATCTTGTCACACATTAAGAAACATTAAAATAATGAATTTATGTAAGTGTCTTCATGGTATTAATGTACCCAGAGGGTTTTTCTTAAAATGTGAATAATTTTTTGTCATTAAAGGATTTTAAATTAATATGTATGAAATCTCATTATTGTCATGTGATGATGCAACAAATTCTACCAGTAGCAGTGCGTGGTATATTGCTGATAGTTTTCAGAAAGAGTATCATCTGGTTACGTAATTTCTTCTAATCCATTTCTAGCAAAGTCGTTGATCCAATTTTTTTTTTTGATTTATTGGATAATGAAGCTACTCTTATTCATTTTAAACTAATAATTCATTTACCACCAACATTTTTTTATATACTGGGTCATTTTCTGATTCATTTGGTGCATGAGATTAGAATATGTGGGCCTATTTATTTTAGATAGATGTATCCTTTTGAAAGATATATGAAAATTTTAAAATGATATGTTAAAAATCCTTATCGACCAGAGGCCTCTATTATTCGAAAATATATATCAGAAGAGTTGATTGAGCTCTGTACTTATTGTTTGAATGAGGTGGAGCATACTGGTCTCCATGTATCTCAACATATTATAGTTGATAGTGAAGGTATAGGGGTTTAAGGATTAAAGGTAAAGTTCATTCCACGTGATGAAGTGATGAAGGCGCATTTATACATTTTGAATAACACAGATGAGGTTCAATCATATATATCCTCACATATTACTGAATTCAAGTTATGATATTAGAAAAGAAATGAAAAGTGGTTGATGATTGAGAATAAGAAGACATTTGTTTCATGGTTTAAAGATAATGTCACCCAAGATATATCTGCAACATAAAAATTTAAGTGGTTAGTAGGGGATCATCTCTTAATGTGATCAGATGGTCTGGTTTTGATATCAATGGCTACACATTTTACACAAAAAACCTGGATGGCAAGAGTACCGTTCAGAATAGTGGTGTGATGGTTTTCACTAAAGCCGTGCATTTTTTGAGTGTCAAAGATAAAAACCCAATTTCTGCATCAACGTCATATTTTGGTGTTATTGAATACCTATGGGAAATTTATAATATTAAATTTCGAGTCACAGTTTTTAAGAGTAATTGGGTTGATAGTAATAGTGGTGTGAAACATGATGAATATGGTTTTAGGCTAGTTGATTTGAAAAGATATAATTACAATGAGGAACCATTTATCATGGAAGCACATGCAAAACATGTAATTTTTGTCATTGATCCGTCGAATGATTAGTGGTCATTTGTTTTGCAATAAAAAAGTTACCATTTGGGTGATGATGATGATTCTGATGATGTTAGTGATTTACATCAGCCTTATTCATCTATTACGCAATTTCTTGATGATTAAAATGTGTATGAAACAGAAATAGTGCATGGAATATTTACGGATCATGATGAAGGCATGTGGGAAAACAATAAATTATAATCCTATTTTTTCTGGTAAATATTTATATTTTTTCCATTTTTGAAACATAAAATGCATTCCTCTTTTTTTACATATTTTTTTCTTCCTTATTTCTAATTATTCATTTTTAATGATATGAATGTACACAAAATTTCATTACATGTTCTAGTAGAAATGTTAGATACATATTGAGAGGGGCAGTTACCGTGGTGTATCTATTTTGACATATTATTAAATATTCAGTAATATACTTATTTAATGAAATAAAAATGTTAATTTACAAAAACATTTTTCAGGACTACTGATTTGTCCTCAGCGGAGGAGAATTCTCATGTTACTACTCAAAAATCAAGTTCTCAAGATTGTAAATGTGGTATTACATGTTTACCAAAACGATCTATTTCTTATAATGATGACAAATTACATATCCATTTTGATAATAATAATAATGCAGTTGGCCCAAATGCAGTTTAGTTTGTCAGTTATATAGTGATACAGATTCATTGTAGGATTAGTATTTTATATCCTAATTGGAAGCTATTGGACATTATGGAGAAGCCGCAACTTTGGGAGGTCGTGACTGTAAAATATAGCAATTTATTTCTTTTATCTCATTTTTGAAGATTATATATTTTAAATAACATAATTAATTTTTTAAATTACTGATGACATTTCGTTTTTAGGTAACCAAAGAAATTAATAAAATACATCTCTCATTAGTGGTGGTTTGATGGAGAGATTTTAAAACCAAACTGCCAAGAAAATCTATTTGTAGAAAGAGAAGGTTTGAAATCCCATGTCTTAAGTCTCCGAATATAGATGAAGAATCATGGAAGCGATTTGTTGATTGTTGTAAAACCCCGAGATTTTATGAGAAATATTATTAATTTCTTTGATGTATTGTGTTTTATGCTACAACAAGATTATCTTGCGCTATATGCAACACCATATTAGCTTGTAGCATATGAAACAATATTTTTGGCCTGCGTTACATGCAAGAGAAACCTTCCTCGATAGGCTGTGTTGTACGCAATACCATGTTTCACTAAACAATGATCTGTTATTAATATATTATATAAACAAGCCATTATGAATAGTAATACCCACTTTTTTTAAATTTTATAAATTTTAACTTTCAAAATGGACTTCATTTTTGTATTCAGAATATCGAAATTATCCTTGGGTGAATTTTTCAGAATTTTTCTGAAAACATTCATGTTTTGATGGGTATTGAAAACATTGAGTTATTGGTTAAAATTGACTTTTTATTAAAATAATAATTTATATTTATTTAAATTTATTTTAGGATAAAATAGATACATAATACCTAGATATGTTCAATTTAATTCATTGGAGACATTTTATAATAATTTTAGATATATAAAAAATTTATTGAACATTTTACCGTCTTTTACCCACCTCCTAGGAGCATTTGATAATTTACATAAAAATTAATTTTACCACTTTTGGGAGTTCTATTTCAAAAATCCAAGAGACACAGTATATATATGTATGTAAAATATGGTTCAATGAGATGAAAATATATTTTTGGTGAATAGAAACTTTTAACTTTTATTTACCACGGTTAAAAGTAAACTAGTTAATTAAGGGTAAAAATCATATTTTTATTACTCTAAAACATGTCTTAATTCTATTGGATAAGTGTAATTTGACCAAAAACACCCTTAGGAATTACATATTACCCTTTAGGTCCACTTGGATTAGATTATGACATTTATTATTATTTTATTTAAAGAAGAGTTAAAATAGTTAAAATCAAAGTTTGATAACTATATTTTTTTTAATATAGGGTTATAAATAAGATAGATTGGACTATAAATATTATTTAGAAAAATTAAAAGATCTCCTACATAATGGGTTTTTATTTATATTTTTTAGAAATTAAATAAATTAATTTATTTATGACACAATGATGATGCAGTAATTACCTTATTAATGAAATATTAACATAATTGATATTTTAAACACCCAAATAAATGTAATTTGAGACTTTTTATAAATTACACTAATTTTACAGGTTAATATAACATATTATGGTTGGTTAGATGAATTGTTTTCTATGTAATAATGCTGTTATGAATTTTGAAAAAACAAAATTCCAAATAGTGTCAAAATTGACATAAAAGAGTTTTTAAAACAAATATTATATTATTAATTGATATAATGGTCATAAAAATCTAAGGTTCAGAAAAAAGGCTTATATAATAAAATATATGACATTAATGAACCAATTGGAGTTCTATTGGAAGTTTATAGTAATATTAATAACCATATAATGTAAGAATACGAGACGACATGGTAAATGTTAAATTATTTAACTTAGAGTTAAATCTAAATGATAAGGTTAAAATGGTAAACTAAACTTATCTAAAACCTATTGGTTAACAGGGGTTCTAACCATACCCACCCTAGACTTGAAAAAAGTTACTTTGGAGCCATAATAAAAAGAATATGAATTTATTATAAAATAATATTTTATGTTTGTTATAAGGTTCCCCTCACCCCTCTTATAAAAGGGCACTCCACCTTCTCTCTAATTCACACCTCCAAATCCATTTGGCTCAAACAAAACATGTATAAATAACCTTTAAACTTTCGTCCCTTCATCATAGAGGCCCTACTTTAGTCAGAAAACCATCTTAATGAGCCATTTTGATCTAATCAAAAGGAAGAACCTGATGAACTGGTAAATATCTCACCACCTATTTCAATTTCCTTTCATCTTCCACTTATTCCATATTTGTTGTTTCAATTATAAAATAATAACTCAAGTATCTTCTATATAATGTGATGTTATTAAAAATATTTTACAACAATATTAGTTATTTTTTCCATCCTATGAATTAAAAAGTCACCACACGTGCGTACGTACGACTTACCGTCTCCACATCGTGGGGTAGTTTGTTATCCAAACATTTCATCATTTGGATGGGTATAATCACGAGTATAAATGATATAAATAATAAATATAACATTATTAGGATTATTTATATATGATATAACATCCAATTATAAATGATTATAATATCAAAATAATGACATTGTCGCTCGTGCGTACGTACAGACTACCGGCACCACGAACGCGATGAGATTCATTTTCCATAATTAACCATTCAAGTATGACTATAATGTATATATAAAAAATAATAATGAATTATATTGAATAATAATGATACTAGATTTATTTATATATATTTTTTAATTTACTTAATTCCATTCAATCCAATATGGAAACGAAAATAGCGTACTTCTGTACGTATAGCCTACTGTCTCCATGAACAGTGTATTTCATTTCATTTATCGATCTATCATATATATTAATATTATGAATATATATTATAAATAAATAATGTTTTACATTCTGGAATTTATTAAATCAGGATATAAGTAATAATATCAAGAACAATAAGACGAAACACATACGATAAATGAAAAGATTTTACCCAAAACACTGCTTTAACATGGAATTTATAGAAGAATAAGTAATATAATGTCATAAGTGAATCATATATGATATAATAAATATTATTATGGTTATGTTACTAGTTAATAATATGTTTAAACACAATATACATTAGTATTAGACACATACGGATGAAACTGGACATAAGGTAAGAGATAATTTTGCAAATCTCATTCTTATATGAGATTTCTTATACGTAAGTATTTACTGGGGTTATATTTTTCATCGACGTCCATAAAAATGTTTTTCATAAATTGTTTAATATTATTACTTGTATTTTTAAAGTCATGTTTACCCCTATTTTCCTTTTACAATGTGTTATGGAATGAATCGTTCTTTTGTTTACCATATGAGGAACTTTTTGACTGTTCTAGAAAAAGTACGAGGAGTACGGTTTTTATCTTATACCGTATGAACGGATTTTTACGGTATCATAATGACTTATTTTCATGATGCTTCCTCTAGAATATTTCATGATTATTTTTAATAAAATTAATTTCTATTAAAACTGTATGACATTTTTGTGAAAAGAAAATGATTTTGAATAAGAAAGGATATTTTCTTCAAGAATTCATTTCAAGTGTTTTATCAAAACAATTTTACATCTAAAATGATAGTATTTAATATGTTAATGTTTCATGTATAATGTTTCTATTATTTACATGGTGTTATTTTTCTTATGATGAAATGATATCCATTTATTTTATATGTATTAGGTTATGATGGGT
The DNA here is from genome assembly GCA_963277665.1 of Viscum album. Lineage (NCBI taxonomy): Eukaryota > Viridiplantae > Streptophyta > Magnoliopsida > Santalales > Viscaceae > Viscum > Viscum album. The sequence continues at coordinate 1,932,083,589 of OY728123.1, forward strand.
TGATGTATACAAAACCCATTTTATTCTTTGTGTTGTGATGAATGATTTATGTTTATTTTGTGGCACACGTAAGACCGATTTAATTATGAGATTGGTGGGACCTATATCTACCTCCAATGAATTGGGGAAAGATTTATATCTAATGACATATACATGGCTAGAATGAAAAGTGAATCTGGTTAAGTAATACAGGGTTGGAATGGAAAGTAAACCCAGTTTAGTAATGGACTTTGTCCCCTATGATGGTCTTGGTAGCAATGCCTTGGATATTATGGAAATCATAACATGTGATTAGTGGTTTCCCACAATTACATGTTTTATTCCCATTATATTTTATCATAATTAATGTTCCTTTATGATATATTCCTTATGTACTGCCAAGATTTATGTCATTACCCATGATTTTGATGATTTATGTTCATGTTTTTGTGTTCAAATGTTTAGGGATTGTTTTATGTTCTCCATATTTACCCTTACTGAGCATTTGAGGCCACCTTTTATATGATTTATTTTCCCCAGAATATAAAGAATGATTTTAGGTAAGAAAACAAAAGTTGAAGATCTTTATGTAAGATTTTTAAGACCTTTCACTATGATTAGAAGATTATGTCCCGAGTTTCCAAAAGACACTAAACTATTACGGTCCATGGGTGTCTGCTTTTGTTATATATTTTTTATTCTGAAAAAGTAATGTACCGTCCATGTTTGTAAAGTGTGGGTCTCTAAAGTTGGTATCAGATGGAAGGTTTAGTTAACATTTGGAAGCTAGAATGCGAAAAATTTAGTGAAATCCCAAGAGATATTTCTAAGGTATGTCTAGGGATGTCTCTAAGGTTATGTATAAGTATAGGTTATAGTCCTAGAATTACGGTAAAGATATTATAATTAAAACTAAGATGTTAGAGATTGAATGTACTCCCCTTGATTTTGTTGTTTTCCTAGTATTATTTTTTTCCTATCACACTATTCTTTTTGGGTTTTAGACAATGGATGGAACCCAAAGGAACCGTTTTGATCAATGTAATGGACGATGAAATGATTTTCCTCCTGAACAAACCAATGTTATGGTAGATAGAGTGAAAATTCTTATTTCTATAATTACAAAACTTATGAATCATTCTAGACTTCCAAATGAGTAGTTAAGGGAACAATATTCTTATTGAGTCCTTAATGATGCTGCGTCCCCCTTCTTTCAGTGGGTATTTTGATCCACTTGTTGCTGAACAATGGATCAATACCATTGAAAATATATTTTCCATACTTCGCTGTTTAGAGCATGAAAAATTCAACTTTTCTATTTAACATTTATAAGGTGAAGCAGACCAGTGGTGGACTCTAACTAAGAATACAAGGCCCCAAGATTAAATTGAATCCATTGAAAGGGATGAGTTTATAAACATGTTTTTCAATAATTACGTCCCTCTTATTTTTCGAAAAAACCTGGAAAAGGAGTTCCTTGAGCTTAAGAAAAAGGATGATGAATCTATTGGTATATATGAGGAAATTTTTACAATCCTTGGTAGGTATTCATCTGGCTTTATCATCCAATCTTAAAGTAATGTCGATCGATTCTTCAGTGGCTTAAAACCAAGTCTTGTAAGGGAATTAGCTATAAGAGACATCGGTAGCTATAAAGATATTTTGTATTTTGCTATCAAGGTAGAACAGGAAGTTAGTGTAACATATCCATCTCATGGTTTTGATATGAAAAGAAAGATTTAGATCAAGGAAAAAACTCAAAACTATGGTGAATAAAAGACAAATGGTTCGTTATGTTCAATGTGTGGAAAGAAGCATGGTGGAGATTTTCTTAAAGGGACTAGAAAATGTTTTTAGTGTGGAAAAAAAGGTCATCAAGTAGCTGAGTGCTGAAGTAATGGGAAAAGGTAGCTAATGATGTGAATATAGAAAAGACTATAGAGAATGCACCACCAACACATTAATGCTTCATGTGCAAGGAAATGGGGCATTATGCTAACGAATGCCATAATCCAAGGGTTAATAATTATTGACATAAACAACATATCAAGGAAGAGGACAAAGGGATGTCAAATGCGATCACTATTGACGATGTTGAATTTTACAATGATGTGGTGGAATGATTAAGTGTTTATTTAACGAGATTCCAAAATAATGTTGTGGAATCTCATTTTTAGTATCGTGGAGTATTAGAATATATTTGTATTGGTTTGTTGTTGTTTTCAATAATTATATTATACTGGTAACCATGAAAACTGATTGAAATATTTTTGGAAATTAGATGATATGTGCATAATGAAGGGATAATGAGATAATGAAATGTTTGATAGTATTGAGCTCATGACTGATATAAGGACAATGTGATATCATGGTTTAAGTATACATAAATTTTGGGAATTTGGTATGCGGAAAGTGTTGACTTTTGATAGCATTCATGTTTTCACAAAGATTCTATGGTAATTCATGTTTCAAGAGATTACATGATTAAGGTATTCACATATTTGTAATGTGTCCGACAAGATATATCTCATGATATACGGGGGTAAATGATGGTATTCATATGATCAGTATATGACCATTCTAGTAATCGTTTTCTTTATACTATGATCTTGGACAATAGTATATTGGATAAGCCTAATGATTGGAATGAGTTAGGTTAAACATATTATAGTACTTTTTAAGGATAAAAATTGTTCTATATTATTTCTGGAATGTTATAATAGTATATTTTTAGAAAAACGACAACCCGTAGGATGGGCGACAACCCATCGGGTCAGACAAGGATGCAGGAATTGAACCCACAACCGAAGTGTGATAAGCCTTTATCACCTACCACCGACCTACAGGAAGTCCTTGGTTAGTAGAAATTAGTTTTATTTTATTAACCGGTATGATAGATGAATTATAAGTCAATTTTAAGAACCATATACGATTAATATCACCATAGATGGACTTATGTATATTTAATAAATTTTTCTAACATTTATTTTGAGATAGATGGAATGACCTATCATTCTATCGCATGATCTGCTAACAGTTCACAAATGAAAAATTCAACTTCATTTCTCTAAGAAATGATGTGAAATTGTTCAAGGAATGACCAACGATGAGATTGTACCAAAATCAATTAAGTATTTCTTCTAATTCCAATTTTATCAACTTTAGTGAAACGATCTTGCAAACAAAAAATGTTGTCCTAGATGGTACCTTAGATCATAAAAAATTTATGGCTTCGTGATTGTTTGATTTTTCATATCCATGTTCTCTACCACTCTCCATCATAACTTGATGGTTATATTTCTCTTCCATATCCAGGTTTTTACCAATGTTCTTCAATGTGGAAACCAAGTGATGAGTTAATTTGGGTAAGTGTTACATTTCATACATTAGTTTTTTAAAATTATGTTTTTTTATTCCTTTTTACGATGTAAGTTTCTATGATTGAATCTTTCAAGTAGTAAAATATTTATAAACCCGACAAATTTCGAGGGCGAAATTCATTTTAAGGGGGGTAGAATGTAACACCCCGAGATTTTAAAAGAAATATTATTAATTTATTTGATGTCGTGTGTTGTACGCTACACCATGATTATCTTGCGCTATACACAACACTGTATTAGATTTTAGTATATGAAACACTATTCTTGGATTGTGTTACATGCAAGAGCAACCTTCCTCGATAGATTTCATTGTACGCAATACCGATTTTCACAAAACAACAATATGTTACTAAAATATTATATAAAGGAGCCATTATGAATAGTAATAGACACTTTTTTAAATTTTATAAATTTTATCATTCAAAAAGGACTTCATTTTTGGATTCGGAATATCGAAATTAGTGGAGGGTGAATTTTTGGTATTTTTCTGAAAACATTCAATTTTTGAAGAATAGTTAAAACATTGAGTTATTAGTTTAAAACAACATTTTATTTAAATAATAATTTATTTTTTTTTAAATTTATTTTAGGTCAAAATAGATACATAATACCTATATAAGTTAATCGTAATTCATTGGAGACATTTTATAATAATTTTAGATATATAAAAATTTTATTGAACTTTTTACCGTCTTTTACCCACCTCCTAGAAGCATTTTAAAATTTATATAAAACACAATTATACCAATTCGGTGAGTTAAATTTCAAAAATCTGAGGGACACGGTTGATATTAGTATGTAAAATGTGGTTCAATGAGATGGAAATAATTTCTGGTGAATAGTGACTTTTAACTTTTATTTACCACGGTTAAAAGTAAACAGGGTAATTAAGGGTAAAAATGATATTATTATTACCCTAACACATGTCTTAATTCAATTGGATAAGTGTAATTCGACCAAAAACCACATTAGGAATAAAATATTACCCTTTAGGTTAACTTGGATTTGATTAGGACATTTTTATTATTTTATTTAAAGAAGAGTTAAAATAGTTAAAATCAATGTTTAATAACTAAAAAATTTTTAATATAGGTTTTTACATAAGATAAATTAGAATTAAATATTAATTAGAAAGATAAAAATATTTCCTACATAATAGATTTTTATTTATATTTTTTAGACATTAAATAATTTTATTTATTTACGACACAATGATGATCGAGTAATTACCTTATTAAAGAAATATTAACATAATTGATATTATAAATACCCAAATAAATGTAATTTCAGACTTTTATGAATTAAACTAATTTTATAAGATAATATAACATATTAATGTTGGTTATATGAATTTTTTTCTAAGTAATAATGTTGTTATGAATTTCGAAAAAACAAAATACCAAATAGTGTCAAAATTGAAATAAAAGAGTTTTTAAAACAAATATTAAATTATTCATTGATATAATGGTCCTAAAAATATAACGTTCAGAAAAAATACTTATATAGTAATATATATGAAATTGAGGAACCAATTGGGGTTCTATTGTTAGTTTATAGTAATATTATTATCCATATAGTGTAATAATACAAGAAGACAAGGTAAAAGTTAAATTATTTAACTTAGAGTTAAATTAAAATAATATGGTTAAAATGATAACCTAAACATGTCTAAAACCTATTGGTTGAGAGTATATTGACCCATACCCACCATAGACTCTAAATAAGTCACTTTATATCCATTATAAACCGAATATGAATTTATTATAAAATAATATTTTAAGTTTTTCCTAAGGTTCCCCTCACCCCTCTTATAAAAGGGAACTCACCTTCTCTCTAATTCACACCTCCAAATCCATTTGGATCGGACCAACCCTACCCAAATACCCTATAAACTGACCTCCCTTAATCCTATAGGCCTTAATTTAGTAAGAAATCCAACCTAAGGAGCCCTTTTGATCAAATAAAAATGAATAACCTGAAGAACATGTAAATATCTCACCACCTATTTCAAGTTCCTTTCTTCATCCACATCCACCTTCATTATTGTATCCATTATAAAATAATAAATCTAGAATATTCTATATAATATGATGTTATTATAAAAATCATACAACCATATTAGTTATTTTATCCATCCTATGAATGAAAAAGTCACCACACGTGCGTACATACGGCGTACCATCTCTACGTCGTGGTGTAGTTTGTTATTCAAACATTTCATCATTTGGATGGGTATAATAATGAGCATAAAAGATATAAATAATAAATATAACATTATTATTATTCTGTATATATGATATACCATCCAATTATATGCTATTTTAATATCAAAATAATGATATTGTCGCTCGTGCGTACGTACGGACTACCGTCTCCCCAAATGCGATGAGATTCATTTTGCATAACTAACCATTCCAGTATGATTATAAAGTATATATAATAAATAATCATGGAATATATTACATAAAAAATATATTGGATTTATATAAATATATTTTTCATTTATTAGTTCCATTCAATTCAATAAGGAAATGAAAACATCATTCATGCGTATATACGGCCTAACCTCTCCATGAACGGTGTATTTCATTCCTTCTATCAATCTATCATATATATTTATATGATGAATATATTTTATATATAAATCATTTTTTTCATTCTAAAATTATGTAAATCTGGATATAAGTAATAATATCAAGAACAACAATAGGAAACACATACGATAAATGAAACGATTTTACACAAAATGCTGCTTTAACATGGAATTTATAAAAGAACGGGTAATATAATGTCATAAGTGAATCATATATGATATAATAAATAATATTATGGTTATATTATAAGTTAATAATATGTTTAAACCCAATATACATAAGTCTCAGACTCATAGGGAAGAAATTGGACATAAGGTAAGGGATAATTTTGCAAATCTCATTTTTTATCCGTGATTTCTTATACATAAGTATTTACTGGGGATATATTTTTTATCAATGTCCATAATTTTTTTTCATAAATTGTTTCCATATTCTTCCTTGTACGTTTAAAGTCATGTTTTCACCTCTTTGACTTTAACATTGTGTTATGGAAGGAATATTTCTTTTGTTTACCATTCGAGGATCTTTTTGACTTTTCCAGCAAAAGTACGAGGAGAATGTTTTTTTTCAACTTATATGGAATGAACTGAATTTTACGGTTTCATAATGCCTTATTTTCATTAGGATTACTATACAATATTTCATGATTATTTTCAACAAAATATCTTTCTTTTAAAATTGCATGAAATTTTTTGAAAAGAAAATGATTTTGAAGAAGAAAGGATATTTTCCTCAAGAATTAATTTGAAGTTTTTTATCAAAAATATTTTACATCTAAAATGAAAGTATTTAATATGTTTATGTTTCAAGTATAATGTCTCTTTTATTTACATTGTGTGATTTTTTATATGATTAAATGATATCCATTTGTTTTATATGGATTAGGTTATGATGAGATGATGTTTATGAAACCCATTTTATTCATCGGGTTGTGATGAATGATTTATGTTTATATCATGGCACAGGTAAGAATGATTTCCTTATGAGTTGGGTGGGACCAATATATCCCACCAATGAATTTAGTAAATATTTATATCTCATGGGATCGACATGGTTGAACGAAAAGTGAATCTGGTTCAGTAATACAGGGCTGGAACGACAAGTAAACGTGGTTCAGTAATGGACTTTTTCCATTATGATGGTCTTGGAAGAAATGCCTTGGCTACTATGGAAATAATAACTGTTGATTAATGGTTTTACATAATTACATGTTTTATTACCATGCTATTTTATAATGATTAATGTTCCTTTATGATATATGCCTTTTGTACTGTCAAGATTTTTGTCATTACCCATGATTTTGATGTTTTATGTTGATGTTCTTACGTTCAAATGTTTAGGGATTGTTTTATGTTATCCATTTTACCCTTATTGAGCATTTGAGCTCACATTTTATATGTTTTATTTTCCCTAGGATATAAAGAATTTTTTTAGGTAAGAAAACAAAATTGGAAGATCTTTATGGGAGATGTTGAATATCTTTCACCATGATTAGAAGATTATGTCCTGAGTTTCCAAAGTCACTAATCTATTACGGTCCTTGAGTATCTATTTTTGTTATGTATTATGTATTCTGAAAAAGTAATGTAATGTCCATGTATGTAATGTGTGGGTATCTACAACAGTCTTCCAGAAGAGAAATTTCAGGTATGGTAATTGTTTTATATTTTAAAACTTATGCTATATTTTTCTTATTACTTAGTAGGTTATTTTTATATAACAGGCCTCCAGGAGATCTCATCAAGAGATCCAGTTGAGAAACGTATACCCTCATACTTTATCACATGGTGGGTATTCGTATTTGGAGTAGAAAATGATTGAAGAAAAATTTTATGCATTCAGAGCTCGATCAATTAGTGGTTCAGAAGTGGTCCAGTTTGGTACTCTATCTCCTTCCACTCACCATGAGAAATGGAAATGAGAAAAAAGAAAAAAAATGAACAGTATCTTACTGAGGAATCTCATCAAGTGGATGATAGAATTGTAATTAAATATTACTTATTTGTTAATTTTTTTTCTATTTTATAATTTATAAAAACTAATATAACTTTTTTATTTGTCATTTTAGGATGAAATTTAGGAGAAAGAGACACATGGATCTTTTATCACCGAGGGTAGGATGGACATCCTAACCACTAATTTGGGAAAGGCAGAACACCCCAGCCATGTTAGAGGATATGAGACAGGTGTTAGTATTCAGATGGTTTTTGGTAAGATTAAGCAATCAAGAGACCCAGAAATAGAATATTTAAAAGAAGAGATGAAAGATATGAAACAGTCTATGGGTGATAAAATTCAAGTAGCATTGCAGAAGGCTTTATTAGAACACTTGGAAAGACAATCATAGTCTGCGCAACCTTCCCATGTATATTATTTATTTCTCATTAATTTTTCTATTTTATAAACTATAAACACCAATATAACATTTTCATTTTTCCGCATTCTCAGCCTCCTAACCCAGACTACCCTACCCCACCTGATTACCCTACCTTGTCTACGTAGCCTTCCAAGGTATATTATTTATTTTCCATCATTTTTTATATTTCATAAATTATAAACACTAATATAATTTTTTTTAATTTTTCATCATTTTTAGCCTACTCGGCCAGACTACCCTGCCCTATATGCTTACCATGCCCCGTCTGCGCAGACTTTCAAGGTATATTACTTAATTTTAATCAATTTTTCTATTATATAAATTTTAAACACTAATATAAAATTTTCATTTTTCTTCCTTATCAGTCTCCTCACCCGGACTACCCGGCCCCACCTGCTTACTTTGAGCCTCCACCTCCTCCCTCGGATCAAGCTTTATATTGTGAGTTGTTTGCGGGAGATCCTCATGTACATATTGTAGCGTTAGGAGAGGTGAATTTTTTGGGGGACTCGGTACATCATCAGCCTATGCAGATGGGTCAGGATAGAGTATCAGTACTTGTTATTATAGATCATACTACACTACTACCATTTCCCACTGTGGAGATCACCAGTGTTGGGGAATGTATGGGCCATTTTTTACTTTGGACAACTGCCCTTCTTTGTTATATTTCACATGAGGTATACATTTTTTAAGTATTAATTAAATATTATTCAAAATTACTTATAATGTTTTCGGACATTTAACATATATAGGAATAACTGAATGAAAAAGAAACTGCGCAAATGCAACAAAATTTTCTGGAACAGTCAGTTGTAGATACTTCTAATATTTCTTATTGGTTGAATAGATTATCTTAGTCCTCTTATTCCTTGAATTTTATCTATGAGTTTTTAATGATTCTCGATATATGTGGGAAAAATTATCTATTGACATTAATGAAAGAAGATATCATCCATTTAGTGAATTTTGAAGGGATCAGGATGAATGTGGTGCAATTTTTTTTCATGTAAGTAAATTGACATTTGAATTTCTATTTCATTAATAAAATATTGTTATGTCATTACCTAAATATATTTTCTTTTTAAATTAGGTATCTACACTGTTGGGTCGGAGAAAAACGGGAAAGATGGCAAGAGGGGGGGTGAATTGCCTTTTAAAAATAATTAACAATTTAAAATCAAAGTTGAAATGCAGCGGAAATAAATGAGGCAAGACACGCAATTGATAACGGAGTTCGGCCAAAAACCCGACCTACGTCTCCGCTCCCAACTAAACCGTTGAGAGATTCTACCGCTTTCTTTTCAATGGTTTTAGCAAGAAACCCACTAGGCTTTGAGGTAGCACTAGAACCTATTACAGCTTGCTTTTGATGGTTGAGCAAGAACCCACTTGCTTTTGATGGTTGAGCAAGAACCCACTATCCTTCTTACAGGTGAAGGATAGATCACCTATGTCTCAAGATATTTAAAGGAAAGCTTGACAACCTCTTCACACCTTAGTGGTGATGTGAAACCCATAAGAAATAGGGGATGAGAAAAGTTTGGGGTTTGTAGGCACAAACCCAATTTTAAGCTCAAAATATATAAAGCAAGAAAAACCGTGATTGAGGATGACTTGGGTGCCAAAGTATGATGGAGTTGATGTAGCGTGATCTCCCAAGCTTCTTGAGGTGCTCCTTGGATTGGAAATTGGTTGGAGCACTTGAGGATCCTTGAAGGTGGAGCGCCGGAGGTTCGCCAAATGTTCAACAATATGTCCGAGCGCTTGGTATATGATCCAGTTGGTGTCTGGGGATTCCTCACCCTTTATTTATAGGCATGGAACCCATTGGGGGCCTTCGGAGCCGTTGGAGAAGTCCTCGGAGCCGTTGGAGGCCAAAAGAGGGTTGACTGGTCAAAGCCAACGGCTAGTTTGACTGGGCTACCGGCTGGCCGATACAGCTCCACCGGCTGGCCGGTGCCTTGGATGTTGAGAAGTGCTTCTGCCCAGGAGCCACCGGCTGGCCGGTGAGAAGGCCACCGGCTGGCCGGTGGTGAGACAGTAGGTCTCACTATTCATCTGGGTGCCACCGGCTGGCCGGTGACAGAGCCACCGGCTGACCGGTGGAACCTGGCAGTGGGCAATGCCTCTGCCAGGACCACCGGCTGACCGGTGCTATCACACCGGTTGGCCGGTGGACTGAATTTCAGTCCACTTGATGTGCTTCATGGCCCATTTCCTTGGCAATCTTTTGCCTGTAAAACAAAAACACTTAAAACAATGTTAAACACATATGAAAGTGATTGTGATCATGAAAATCAAAGAGTGTGGGGTACAACAGTCTCCCCCTATTTTGATGATCACAATCACTTATCTATGCAATGTAAAAACTTAAATGAAAGGCATGCTTTAAATGATAAATTGAAAATAAATACTAAGCATGAGAGAAAAGATTCTCCCCCAATCAATCAAGAAATTTCTCCCCCTTTGTGATTATCAAAATAGAATGGGGCATAAAACTTAATTGAGGGAAAAAGTTTGAAAGGCTAGATTTTGAGAATTGAAAGATCAATTGAGATTTTTGAAATTGAAATGAAAATTTGAATAACAGTTTGAATTGAAAGTTTTGAATCAAAAAACCAATTGAAATTTGAAATTTTGAAACCAAATGAAATTTTTGAAATTGAGAGTTTTGAATCAAAAATGAATTTAAATTGAAAAAAGAATCGAAAGGATTTTTGAATTTAAGAAAATTTCTCCCCCTAAATAAAACAAAAGATCATCGGGGAAACGAAACTATTTTTGGCCCGGATAGACTTGCTAAGAGGGATTTTTCAATCCACACTTGCCTTGTAGCGGGTCTTCTCCTATAGAATTCATCCGAATAAAAAATTGATTTGGGCCTACCATACCGGGCGTTTTTACAATTACATTCATATATCATGTGCCCGGGTTTTTTGCAATAGTTACAAAATTTAAAACAAGAGCCCCCCCTTACAAAAACAGTGGGTGCATGGGAGGAGGAGGCTATATTGGTGTAGCCTAGCCCTTGGTTGGTTCGGGAAACGCGTTGGGAACCAAGTAAATTGTTCAAATTTTGTTCCCCTTGGGTGAACTTCGCTAGAGTTTCTCTAAGGTCCTTGATGGTTGATTCCAAAGAATCAACATTGGGAAAATTGTGGATTTTTAGGGAGAGTTCCTCCTTCTCTTTGAGAAGTTGGTCTTTTTCGGAGGAAAGCTTTTTGAAATTATTTTTTAAAGCAACAAATTTTGAAGAGAGTTCATGAAAACCATTTTCAAGTTGGTCTCGCACATGTTGAAGTTCTTCATATGATAAATGATTAAAAGAATTGGAATTTGAAGAACAAGAGGAAGAGGAGTCGGAAGAAGTTACCTCATGTTTTGCCATTAGGCATTTTGTACCTTGGTCGCTCGAGGAGGAGGAGGAGGAGGATGATGAGGTGTCACTCCATGTGGCCTTGAGGACCTTTTTCTTTCCTTTTTCCTTTTGCGTGGCCCGTTTTTTGTTGAGTGGGAAATCGGGCTTGTAATGGCCCTTTTCGCCGCACCCGTAGCATTTTACCTTGGGCTCGGATCTTGCGGTGGGTTCTTGCTTTCGATGCTTGCGGGATTTCTTCTTCTTGTGCTTCTTCATAAACTTGTGCATTTGGCGGGCGAGATTCTCCATTTCCGAGTCGCCGCTTGAAGATGAAGTAGATGAGGAAGATGAGGATGATGAGGAGGAGCTTACTTATTTTTGTACCTTGAGGGAAATGTTCTTTGGTGTCTTGATTGGAGTGCCCTCCTTTTGAGCTTGCCTCCTCATCGTGATCTCGTAGGTCATTAGGGATCCAATGAGCTCCTCGACCGGCATGTTTTTGACATCCTTAGCTTCTTGGATTGCCGTCACTTTAGGTGCCCATGAGCTCGGAAGGACCCATAGAATCTTCTTGACCATTGCTTCAGCTGAAACGTCATCACCAAGAGATTTTATACCATTGCAAACGTCAGTGAAGCGTGTAAACATTTCAGAAATAGATTCATTCGGATGCATGGAAAAGCTTTCAAAATCTTGTCTATACATGTCTAACCGAGTATCCTTAACTTTGTTAGTGCCCTCATGGGTCACTTCTAAAAGCTTCCAAATTTCATGTGAAGATGTGCAAGTGGATACATGATTAAATTCATTTCTATCTAACCCGAAATGAAGAGAATTCATGGCTTTGCCATCAAGCTCAAAATTCTTAATATCAGCGGAGGTCCATTTGGATTCGTCGGGGGAAGACAAAGAATAACCTTGCATGAAAATTTTGTAAATAGGATATCCTATGCTTCTAATAAAGGTAGTCATGCGGGTTTTCCAATAATTATAGTCGGTCCCATCAAAAAATGGAGCCCGACCCAAAGAAAAGCCTTCGGGGGCGAAAGAAGTGGATGCCATCACAATGGATCTTTGAATTTGAAACCGTTTAAGGTATTACTCAAATTACTCCTTTGATACCAATTGTTGGGTCGGAGAAAAACGGGAAGGATGGAAAGAGGGGGGGTGAATTGCCTTTTAAAAATAATTAACAATTTAAAATCAAAGTTGAAATGCAGCGGAAATAAAAGAGGCAAGACACGCAATTGATAACGGAGTTCGGCCAAAAAACCGGCCTACGTCTCCGCTCCCAACTAAACCGTTGAGAGATTCTACCGCTTGTTTTTCAATGGTTTTAGCAAGAAACCCACTAGGCTTTGAGGTAGAACTAGAACCTATTACAGCTTGCTTTTGATGGTTGAGCAAGAACCCACTTGCTTTTGATGGTTGAGCAAGAACCCACTATCCTTCTTACAGGTGAAGGATAGCTCACCTATGTCTCAAGCTATTTAAAGGAAATATTGACAACCTCTTCACACCTTAGTGGTGATGTGAAACCCAAAAGAAAGAGGGGATGAGAAAAGTTTGGGGTTTGTAGGCACAAACCCAATTTTAAGCTCAAAATATATAAAGCAAGAAAAACCGTGATTGAGGAAGACTTGGGTGCCAAAGTATGATGGAGTTGATGTAGCGTGCTCTCCCAAGCTTCTTGAGGTGCTCCTTGGATTGGAAATTGGTTGGAGCACTTGAGGATCCTTGAAGGTGGAGCGCCGGAGGTTCGCCAAATGTTCAACAATATGTCCGAGTGCTTGGTATATGATCCGGTTAGTGTCCGGGGCTTCCTCAGCCTTTATTTATAGGCATGGAACCCATTGGGGGCCTTCGGAGCCGTTGGAGAAGTCCTCGGAGCCGTTGGAGGCCAAAAGAGGGTTGACTGGTCAAAGCCAACGGCTAGTTTGACTGGGCTACCGGCTGGCCGGTACAGCTCCACCGGCTGGCCGGTGCCTTGGATGTTGAGAAGTGCTTCTGCCCAGGAGCCACCGGCTGGCTGGTGAGAAGGCCACCGGCTGGCCGGTGGTGAGACAGTAGGTCTCACTATTCATCTGGGTGCCACCGGCTGGCCGGTGACAGAGCCACCGGCTGACCGGTGGAACCTGGCAGTGGGCAATGCCTCTGCCAGGTCCACCGGCTGGCCGGTGCTATCACACCGGTTGGCCGGTGGGCTGAATTTCAGTCCACCTGATGTGCTTCATGGCCCATTTCCTTGGCAATCTTTTGCCTATAAAACAAAAACACTTAAAACAATGTTAAACACATATGAAAGTGATTGTGATCATGAAAATCAAAGAGTGTGGGGTACAACATACACAAGCTTCTTTTACAAAATGAAACTACAGGAATTTACAGCTTTGTAGATCCAGAGTACATTTCCTTTGATGTCAAACATGTGAAGAATGATGAAATTGTTCAATATATATCCGAGAGATTATCAAAGAAAGATATTCATTACTGGTTTTTTCCATTTCATGATAAGTAAGAACATTAACATAATTATGAACTAATGAAAATTATAATGTCATTAATTGTGAACTTTTTGTATTGTATGAGGCATTGGATGTTAGGAATATTTTTCCCAATGGAATGCACCATATATTTGTTTTTTCTCTTTTTTAGGAACAATGCGTAAAATATTTTTCACCATATTAAATAATTAAGTTTTTTTTTTATTTTTTATAAGCTCATTATGTTTAATTTTCATTTTTTAGAAATTTTTAATTAGTTCATATATAAAAAAATGCATTCATGGAAATGTTTTAACAAGGAATACATGTTAGTAAAGAAAACAACAGAAATCAAATATGTGGATGTACAGGTAATTAACTTTAATATTTTTTTTATATATTGGTTTTTATTATTAGTTACATGTTTTATAACTACATTTTCATCATCAAAATGGACATGTTTAATGTGGTTATTATATTCTACGATTCGTGTACGAGATAATCACAAGTGGATAAACTAAGGATTTTCATATGGTTAGTTTTATTAATTTTTTTTACATATTTTCTACCATATTATTCTATTTTTTAATTTTATATCATTCAATATTATTGTAGGCATTCAATGATTCACAGTCTTTTTCCCAATCTGATATGACCTATATTCAATCTACTTTTGCGAACTATTTGTTATGTTTGATTAAGATTTGAGGTATGTATATTCTAATATTTATAAATAATAATACATATGGGTTCAAAAAACTAACTCTTTTGATATATTAGGTGTTTGAACCTACTAATAATCAAATGAATGCTTCAACAATAACAAATAATGAGAATGTCGTAAATTTTAGGTACACATATTTTAATTCTAATTTATTTTGAAAGTGTAATATTCTGAGTTTTCTAAAAACATTTAGCTTTCAGCGTCGTTTTTTTTGATTATGCTTGTTATATGAAAGAATAAATAATTAATCAACCATGTGATAAGAGGATATGTACTACAGAAGATGACATGAACCCATGTCATACCTACATCAACTTCATGCCAAAAGGATAAAAAATACATTAGAAGTGACCAAGAACAATCCAAAAGTACATTAATCATATTACATGGTATCCTTAAGGCATTGAGTCAAACTAAAATGATGACAAGTGAACATGTACTTGATATCTACATGGTATCAATTTATTTCATGGAACTTGGTATCCATAATGAAATGAATTTTAGGTCTAAATACATGCCTATAATAAGTACATCGTAGTCATTGAGCTCTCTCAAGTGCCTCTCCAATGTATTTATCTAATTTTTTGTTTGATTTATTGATGCATTTATCTTTAACTGGAATGCATGTAAATTATTTAGTAACTCAAATGTATTGTCTTTGGTATCAAAGAATATTTGGGCTGTTAGAGAACTGTAAATGATGGAGTCGTGGGACTTGAAAATGTCATAAAATTTCTTATTGTCATTGATTCCTGGTACGTGTATTTTAATTTTAATTTATAATAAAAATGTATAGATAATTGTTTTGATTAACTACATATAATCATCTAAGTTAGAGGAGGAATTGTATGATATATAATATTTGATTATTTTTGTATATTGTGTTTTTTACAGGGGTTTTGATTTTTTTAGAAGTGTAATTTTAGTTATTTTATAATTTGTCTTATTATGGCATCAGTTATTTGAAAAAACGACGCTGAAAACCCGGTCAAACCTTTTTTTGGTGCCCGTTATAGATAAAACCGACTCCTAAAGCATGTCTAAATTGAATTTCGGCGTCGGGTTTAGATAAAACGGACGCCGAAACTCATAACGAATTATTTTTTCATCATTTTTTGAAAAACCAAGGGAAAAACCATATTTTTAACTTCACCTTTACAAATGACTATTTAAAACTGACGTCGGAAATAAAATAAAAACCGACATTAATTTGTGTCTTTCAAGTAGTGTGCCCCACACTTCTCTTATAAAATGGTACTTCCCCTTATCTTAAATTTACACCTCCAATGCCTTTTGTCTCGTCCAAACCCACAAAAAAATCTTCTCTCAACTACCCTTACTTCAATCTAGAGGCCTTACTTTGATCATAAAGTAATCTTATGGAGCCCTTTTGTTCAAATCCAATTGAAGTACACAAAGAATAGGTAATTATTTCATCACCTCTTTCAGAGTTTTTTTTCATCTTATACATCTGATTTATTTGTGGTTTATACAATAAAATAATAAATCTAGTACCTTATATGTAATAATATTATTTAATAAATATGGTACAACCATATTCATTATTCTTTCCATCCTATGAAGGAAAAACTCACCATGCGTGCGTAGGTAAGACTTACCATCTCCACGCCATGGTGTAATTTGTTATTCAATAGTATATTATTTGGATTGATACATTGATGAGTATTATATTTATAAATAATAAAAATAACATGATAATGCTTATTTATAATTAATATACCATCCAATTCCACACCTTATAATCATTATGGGAATCATATTTTTGCTCATGCGTATGTAGGACTTTCCGTCTATATGGCGCGATGTGATTCATTTCCTTGTTCACCATTTGAGGATGTTTATAAAATATATATTTTATTAACAAGTATGTAATATATGACATAATAATTATAATGGAAAATATATATATTTGTTTTTACATATATTTCATTCACTTACTTCCATTCAATACGATATGAAAATGGAAACAACATTCATGTATACGTACGACATACTGTCTCCATAAATGGTGTATTCCATTTTATATATCTATATATTATCTATATTTATATTATAAATATATAAGATATATAAATAATATTATAAAATCTAGAAGAATGTAAATAAATATTTAATTACTATGATAAAAATTAACAATTCAAAACACGTATGATAAACAAAGAGATATTACCCTAAATGTTTCATTAACTTGGAATTATTAATAAATAAGTAATATAAAGACATTAAACAATCATAAATTATATCGTAAATATTATTATTATTATATAAGTTAATAATATGTTTAAAAACATTATACAGGAGTTTCAAACATGTACAATGAGAACTGGACCTTTGGTAATGGTTAATTTTACAATCTATTTATTACACTAGGTTGTTTATAAGAATGTATCTTCTGGGACTTCTCTATCATCCACATCTGTGTTTCCTAAAACTTTATTTCATATTTTTTAAAATTTCATAGACTATGGGTTAAAGACATTTTTACCCTTTTTTGTATTTTAATAAAATGTTTTTAAAGGAATCTTTCCATCGTTTTCCAAACATGGTACTTTATTACATTTTCAAAAAATTCAGGAAACTTATTTAAATTAATACGGTTTATGCATCTATTTTCCACCATTATAACACCTTCTAATATTCCCTTACAAGCTTATATGGATATTTTCAATATAAATATTTTTTTTATAATTATGCACCTTTTAAATGATTTCAAAGTAGAATGATTAATTTCTCTCAAACTGTTTTTGTATTGATTTCATATATGGAAACATCTATTTCTAGATTTTTTTTATAAATGAAGTTAATTTATTAGGATACAATATTACATATTTTATTGATATTTTTATTATAAGTTTGACTATGGACGTCCAATTTTTATTTTATTCACAGTTTATAGTTCTTGTATGAACATTTCTTATATTAATTTAATAGGAATATTTATGTTATGTTTCACCCTTTTCATATAAAAATATTCATTGGATGTAGTAAGTGGATATTATAGCCTGTTATTGCCCCTCGATGCATCAGTAGGTTTCATGAGAAAAGCTAGTGTTTTGGTACAAGGTATTGAAGACATTTATATTTAGGTTCTTGGAAAGAGGCATTGACTTTGTGGTTAAGATGTATAACATTATACATTCCATCTTTATGAGATTACTTTTTAAGGTTACATGTGATTATTCGAATAGTATAATATCCATGTAAATAAGTAAATTGAAATATTTTATTTATCTTTTCCATATTATGATGGATTTTATGTCTAAAGGTCTTGTCTTTCAATTTAATATCTTTAAAAAAACTTTCTGATTATTTATGATAGCTTCAGCTATATTGATTATCCTTACTGAGAATATAAGCTCACCCCTTTCCTTTGATTCAGTTTAATTTCATGCTAAAAAGTTTATTATGATTTATAAGAAGTTTTATGCTAGAAGAATAATGGAATTCTCAAAGGATAATGTATGTTGTTTTTTATTTTTGAAATTGTATTGTGAAGTTCATGTAAGTAATCAATTTTCCAAGATTTCAAACTGATCAGTCCTTCAGGGATTGATTCCTTGTAATCATAAAAATGTATTAAAATAATAAACCAGCTTTAGGTAACTAGGGTCGGGGTATTACACCTGTTCTTAATACTATCAGTGTGCCTGTACCTACTCTACTAGTTGTTTAAGTGTATCAACCTGCTCATGATCCAGCATCACCATATCAACACCTATCTGATGCTTCATCCGTGAAATTTGGGAGGAATCCTACTAAATACTATCAATAAGGTCAAATCATTCATAATATATATATATATATAACAAAGATAGGAAATCTGGTAATGAGAATCATCGACATACAACCCCTAAAATCTCCATTCACAACCAGTTCACTATGCATCCCAGATTTATGACCTCCTTACATGCCCATATCAGAGATGTCTATCATGTATACCTCAGGCCTTGCATGTCCTAAGAAATTACGTTGATTCAAATTGACAACCTTGTTCCCCAACCCGGTGATAAACATCACCCCATATAAGAGTACCCACCTATTTCTATAAGAGTTAGGTCAATACATACATATATATATCACATGGAATATAACATTTCATATGCTATTTTATAACATTGTACATGAAAATATATATATATATATATATATAAGTAAATATCATACTATGTACATATCCAAAGAAATAAAAAACATGTAAGGAAACCTATCTAACACCCATTTCCATACATAGAAAATGGTCGAAATTTCTATCCTTGTTGTACTAATCCAAGGATCATGAGTCATAAAAATTAAAAATTTACATTCTAAGGGAACCACTTGAGGTATAAATCATATAAGCTTTAAAACAATAAATTACTTCAAACCATTTCTCACATTTTAAGAATTGTTATGTTCATAGTTCAGGAGGATGATGGTACAAAACATGAGTTCTAAACCAAATTCTAAACGCATTATCTTATTCAAACTATCATATTCCAAAAAGTAGGACCAAGAAAGATTCAAAAAATTTATCTTTGATACAACATGTAGCTCCCCAAACCATATTTCTACCCTAATAGTGCTTACAAGAATTGTTCCATTGTCCTTAGGCACACATCCAAGTATGCCAAAGGCTGGCGAATAACAACAAGGGTGTTAAAAAGATGATATTTAAGAGAGAAAACCCTATCGAGCTTATAATATAATGGTCTGACTATATTTACATATATATATATATACATAACATGAAGTATAAATAAAGAAGAAAAAAACTCAAACTAGACATGCCAGTGGTTAATGAACATTCAACACTAGACAATACCAGAAGAAACATATAACAACAATAGAGTAAAAAATTAAATTTGAAAAAAATTCATTTTTCGCTGGGCATGAATCTATAATAGGAAATGAACCACAATCTCTTGTAATGGATGAATTTTAGGTTGACCATAGTAAATACATGTATAATCATGTTAAACAAAAATGAAAACAAAAATATAACTTCAAATGAAGAAAGAACTGATGGCCCCATTCCCTTAATCAATCATAACATAACTAGGATCCAGATCTAGATGCTGAACCCTTATGTGAACATAGAAGCATAAAGTCTACACGCATCATGAAGGGACCATGTGGGATGTAAAAATGAGATTTAGTAGGGTACCGCCCACACACATGTACCTTTTATTTTGGATTAATCAGATATGAACTATAAATAAATAAAACATTCATACTTGAATATAAATAAATTCCAAATTCATTATTTCTCAAAACCTACCAGGAATATTTCACCACACAAAACCAATTATGTAATTCCATAGCGGAGATGTTCCTTATCCTAAACACAAGGAAAACACAAATATATAATGTCTATGTGAACCCATTGGTTTTACCTCTAGTAAAGTGACATGACACCATGTGAATATTGATACCTCATGTAAAAATCACATCACTAAAATTCAGAATGTGTTCCCAAACAAATGTTTCTAGTAACATAGATCCCTACTTGAAATACCCTATCAACACATAGCCCAACGTCCAAAGGCATAACAGTATATTTTTTCAATGTAATATTACCATAATCTTGTAGTATGACGTCCTAAGGAACAATTATGCCCTACTTTAAAAATAGGTGTCATCATAATGGATTAAAATATGTTGAGCCTCCTCCCCCAACTACCATGAAATGGCTTCTCACCATCCCTTTCAATTTCTACGAAAAGTACCACCCAAACTAATTACCTACACTGGAATAATTTGGGGACTCTACCCACATGAGTGGTCAAAAACACCTCAACACAGAGTCAACCTGTGAACATAACTTCAACATTGGTTTGACCAATTACAAGTGAGCATCAATCACCAATATAGTACCTGAGCCACCCCAACACTGGCCCCTTATTCCCCTGTGACCATGTCACTGAAGTTCTATGTCCATGTCATCCAATATCACTAAACATGCCCTCAACCTGATGGACTTCCCACTTCAACTGACAACAAAGTCACCCATCCAGTGATCACATCAACCATGTATACCAGGACAATCCTATCCCTTAATATAACATCACATTAATTCTGGATAGACATCACCATCTCAAGCCTATGTCCAAGGCCGTCATGAATCCATGAATCTCTAATGTATAGTAGAAGTAATTAATTTATACATTTCATATCAATAAAAAAACAACTCAAATTAAATAAACTACAAAATTTAATAATAAGAATCTTACCAACATACCCGCCCAAGGTTATGATCCTCCACTAATGGTCAATCCACTTGTAGTCTTGATCGAATATGTATAATGGTTTCTCACAAGGTCCAATTAATTAATTAAAAGAAACCATTTAAATTTCATGTCTTTCTTAGTCAACACCTCAACATGATAAAATCCACACCCCCCAATACTAAGGAAATAAAAAATAAAAGTATGAACCACCTACCATGGTTTCATAGTTTTAGGAACTTATAATATTTTCTTCTAACTTAGACCGGTTTGGTAGAAATTTTTGTCTATAAACAATGCCCAAAATATATGATAAAATTAATCAAATGAATTTATGGTATGTGAGGTGAATGAAAAAGAAATGATATTAAAGGGAGAGGAGAGTCTCAATGATGTGGTTCCAAAAAACATGATGTCGATAGAAATAGATCACAGATGTAGGAAATAAAGAGATCACTAGGAGAGGGATAGAGGGGCACATGATCTGCTAGGCGATACCGTTATCTACGAAGGAGAAATGAAATGAATGGGGGGGGTGAAACCCCTTATACCTACTAGAAACCCTTATTATAGAATTTAAATTTCATTCAAATATTTAAACACTATGTAAATTGTTGTATTTAATAAAATCAGAAAATATAAATTATTACTTGCTTTGAAAATATTTACACTTCTAGTAATTGGATTACAATAGATTTTAGTAGCATGGGTTGTCTACTATCCCTCTGGTATTTTCTAAAACACTATGTACTTCCACAATAACATATAACACAATAATAATATGTTCTTGGGTAAAAATAATACTTTTAAATAGGTTCCAATGGTCAAAAAGATGGGTTAGTCCGACCACCCAATTTTAAAACAAATCATTATTACTTGGAAAATAACCTTTCCAAAAACCAATGACATTGCAATATTTAATGTTATGGGTCCAGTTAAGAACCATCTATTTGACTCTGTGATAGTGACGAATAGTGTTTCCATTTTTTATGAATACTTTTCCTCGTGTTTAGAGTTTCACAACCAAGTATCATTCAATTTTATGGGTTAGGATGTGTGAAGCTGGTCATAAAATGACAATTGAGGTTGGATAAAATTAATGGTTAAGGAAAATTGAGGATTATCAACGATAATAATTACTATAGTTGTGTGGTTGTAAAAGTGGTCCCTTTATGGGATGTGCATTCATAAGGGAATTTCAATTTTCTGTTTGTTGAGGGTTTTGATTTTCTAAATAAGGATTTAGATTTAGAAATTGAGAATTAGAGAATCTTGAGCTATTTTTTTCAGATACGGATTGAGGGGTGAAGGGTTCCTTGAGTGATCAGTTGAATTTTACGAACATCAGGTTGAATATTTAATGTTTTAATGGTGGATTTTTTAGTTATTTAATTATATAGCATGGTCTATAGAAAACTATGTAGCTTGGTGATATTTCGAATTATTTTGTTAATGCATGGTTTATTTACCTAGTTAGAACATGGTTTACGGTTAATCGTATAGATTTCAATGCAAACTATGTGGAATGGATTTTCCAATGGGATTAACACATATCTAAATCGATATCACATAAAACATCTGATACATGTTTCTTAGAGGTTTTCATGGTCAGCACATTATTTGGAAAATTGTGCACAATGGTGTTGCATTAGGTTGTGATGGATGGTAAATTTTCTCATAATTTCATATTATGTATGACAAAACTGTGTAGCGGGGATTGATATAGTTCAAACTATATGTCTGGATCATTGATCGATAAACCATTTAGTCAAATAGTGAGGTCTTCTGATTTTTAGTAAAATTTGGAAATACTCATTTTCCCTTGTGATTTTTTAACTCTGACCTCTTTAATTTCCTCTCCCTCACATGATATTATTATGGGCCTCTTACCATCTGTTTACCCTCAAACCCCTTTAATCAAGTTAAATTTCATGGAATTTTTTTGTTGTTTAATGTTTTTGTATCCTTCTATTTTTATTATTCCTGTGATTTGTTTATTTATGATTTTTGGTGTCTCCAAATTGGGTTCTGGATACAATTAAATTAGTGTATGTTGGAATCATCATGTAATACATAGAATTATTTATGGTGTAGCTAGTGTGAATCCCAAGATAATTCATACATTCTCTAACGACCCAATCATTCGTTAATGAAAATTCTTCTTTATCTAATTAATTTTCTAATTATGTGGAATGGTTATATAAAATATACACTTCTTTTGGTTTTACGTTCTAGAGTATAAAAAACCATTATGAATTGTGATAGTTGCTAATATAGCTGTTGAATAGTGATAACATGATTAATATAAATATAGGGCTTAATCAAATCCAATTTACTCAAACAAAGGAATCAATTGCCTAATCCAACAGACTTGTCCTATATGAAACCCATTTTTTGGATCCTGGAAAAGAGGTGGTGTCATTGGGCTTTGATCTTGACCAAGCCCAAGCTGAACTTCAAACTGTTAAACTCGGATGGAACCACATACGAGATAATTAAAAGTTGATAGAGATTACTACCCGAGAAATGTTATCCGAGCCACCCCAATAGTCTGTCATCATCGCCCACCATACCCTTCAGTCTTATGTGGATGTTATAAGGGGTTTTACAACAAAACCTTATCACTATGATTATGTTCATTTTTTATCTTATAATGAATATACATTCATTTTATTGTTGTTACTTTGTAAATAGTTTGTAAAGCACAAATAGTATTTTTAGTTAATATTAAACTAAGAAATATATTTTGAAGAATTAAAGGAATTTTGAAATTAATAATATTTTTAAAAAATATTATTATTATTAAATTAAATTTTATTAAATATAGTTTATAGTATAATTTTATGAATGTAATTGTAATTTTTGTTACGGTTTCAATGCTGTTTTTGTCAAAACCCATATATTTTCGATAAATTCCAGCTTTTATTTTAAATGTAAAAATTTAAATATTTATAAAATTCTCTAGATAACATGAATATTATATTCTGAATTATGAAATCAAAATTTTCCAATGGTTAATGTTTCTTAATTTTCTGAGACAGTCTAATTTTTGGGCAAAAAATAAATAATGTTTAAATATATAATGTGTTTTTTGTCATTTTGATGACCCAATAGTGATGTAATAAAATACAATAAATGATTTTTTCTGCCAGTATATGTTTTAACATTTAAATAATTTGATTTTATGTTTAATTGATTTATTTTACAAAACTTTAGTGGACCCTCCAAGAGTTATAAAACATTTTCACTTTTTAAATGAATATTTTTAAGAGTGTGACTCACCTCCACATAATAAACCCTATTATTTTAAGAATTTAGGCCATTAGACATATATAATATTTTCTTCCACTTACCTTTAGAGAAATCATGGGAAAAACCATGGGAAACACCATGGTTTGGTTTGTGGTATTTATTAATTTAGTGTGTGGTGACCCAAACCTAAATAATAAATAATTTCCTCTCCATTCCTATATAATTCCAACCAGGTTCCCACATCCTCTTCAATCAAAGTCATTGGACTTCGTCTAGACTTTTCTATCCTCTCTCTATAATCCTCTCGAGGTTCCACAAGCTCCAAAGAAGCCTCACTAAAGCCTCTCCCAAGCCATTGGGATCACACTTACGAGTAATGGATTTCTTCCATTCTCATTTTATCCAATTTATTCAAGTAGTTCTGCCCTTTTGTTTTTAATTACAAATGTTTTGGTATAATTTCTCACCTACACAATATATCCCTATTTGTGATTGGTTTATGGTAGACCCCTTTCTCTCTCATTAATTCCTCACATGTACACCCATTACCATGCCGAAATTCTGTGAGGTTTTTCTCTCTCCACATTTACATCTAAGAAATTATTTTTTATTAAGCATCTAAATTCCTTTACATTTGTTTGAGAATGTATCTATATGAACCAATTATGGTCTATTTCATGTACATATGATGACACACCCATTTCTCTCTCAGTAACCTTTTTCATGATTCCTTATGTCACGTCGTTATGCTGTCGAAATTACACCACGTTTTTCCAAGCCAAGATAATTGTGTAGTGAATACCACACTCATGTCTCTATCAAGGGTATTTACCATTATTCACAAATATATATTCAATGTTATATTCATTTTTTATCCCAAATTACTTAATCATGGAATAACTTATGATGTTGACTGATTACATGTTATATGATCTATGTGGCACACTTATGCCTGGAATGAACTGTTTAAGAAGGGTGCCCCCTAATAGCACTCCAATGCATTGGGTAAAGTATAGTATCATGATACGTCATGAGCAATGGGTGTTGACTTATGATAATTAATGTTCAATGAGGGTTTACTCATGCTCCATGTTCAATGATCCTTGTCTCATGCTAATACCATGTTAAGTGTTGTTTCCACATTTCGATGTTATGATTATCATGCTTTATCATGGCTTTATGTTCATGTTTTTCTTGTTCTTAATCGATATTCCGATTTCCTAACATGTATTTTAATCTTCATGTTATTATTTATTTTCTCCCTTACTGTGATTCATAGATCGCCCTTTTCTTATGCATGTCCCCAGGTTATCCCATGTAATGATATGTATGAGGGAATGTAGTGGTCATGTGATTTTTTTTCAATAAAGATATTGTACTTAATTTTTTATATTGTTATGTAATGATAATAAGCCCCAAAGACACAAAAACCTATCAATATTTTATTTGTTATCAAGTGATTTTTATGGAATAAATCATGTTTTAGTGTCTAATAAAGAGAAAGGTTGTCATAGTTGGTATCAGAGGATATGATTAGTTAATTTTGGAATTATGATTCGAAAACCCTAGTAAAGCCTTAAAGACAAGGCTAAGTATAATAAAAACAACCCAATGTTTTGGTGGGTATTTATTAAGTGGTTTATCAAGAAAATACTTCCTTTTTTGGATATGATCAGGTAGAGTCAGCATTGTCACAAATGTACCTAGGGGTGAAAACCCTAAAAAGGAGTTTCAGGCTTGACCCAGTGTATCCGGGTACACAACAACGTGACTTACTGCACTCTTGGTTACGAAACTCCCAGGGGATATGGATTGGTAAATTCTGAAGATTATTATGGACCATTAATAATGGAATTAACGAAATTCCCCAAAGAATATATGTTGGATAACATAGATTGAAGCCTATAGATTAATAAGTTAAGGAAATAAAAACTATTTTAAGTCATCTATTGTTTCCATTCTTTACCCATTATGTGTTACCCCAAACATTAAATGTATCCCAGCCAATGGCTGGTAATACAAGGAATGGGGCTAACAAAAAATTTTAAGATCAAATTGATGACTGTGCTAATGAGATTCCCAATATGATGGGAGAAAGAATTGAGAAATTACTCACGATACGCTCTCTGTTAACTCAAGATTTGAATAGAAACATGGGTAATGAGAAACGTTCACCCCCCCCCCCAGAAAGAATAAGTTGATATCGAAATATTCATGAGACCAAGGCCTCTTACTTTTATTGGAAAATCTGATCCCTCAATCGCCGAACAATGCATCAACTCTAGTTAAATGATCTTCTCTATCCTTCAGTGTTTCGAACAAGAGAAGGTTCTTCTAGCTGATTATCATATATAGGGTGAGGATGATCAATGTTTGACAATGATAAAAAATATGAAGCTTGAGGATGAGATTGAGGCATTGGAATGGAAGGATTTCCGGGAGATGCCTTTCGATAAATATTTTCCACGTACCCTCCTACTTGATATGGAAAGGGACTTCCTTACTCTCAAGAAAAAATATGATGAATTCGTTGGAGCATACGAGGAAAATGTCACAAGGCTTTAAAAATACTCCTACTTCTTTGTATTTTCCCCCAAATTCAAGGTTGACCGCTTTTTGTGGCCTAAAAATTAGCATGCGGAAAACCCTGGTGATCCACGACTTCGACAGCTATGAAAAAAATGTTCGATCTTCCCTCGTGGTTGAAATGGAGATCGTAGAACCTTAGGGGTATCATGGGGATAAGAATTGTAAGGTGGTCATAAATTCTAGCAGTTCGATGGACAAATCTAACAGTGCTATAAAAATACAGTACCCCAATTATCAAAGGTTTGGAAAGAAGCACCCGGGAAATTGCCTGAAGGGGACGAGGAAATGCTTTAGGTGTGGAAGAGAAGGGAAAATGGCTATTAACCGTCGGAAAGAAAAACTCGCTGTTGTGAAAGAGGATAGGAACACTCCATTTGACTCTCAACGTGTTTTTCATTTATTTGAATGAAAATAACCATGGATCCTTGAAAATCAGTTCCCTAAGCCTAGGGTTTTCGGAGGCTACCGAAAGCCTCCAAGGGAGCAAGGGTGTGCTTTTTTCCATCACTACTTCCAAATTGATCCCCGAAAACAAATTGGTGATAGGTACCCTGGTTATTAATTAAAAAATGGAGAACATACTATTTGATTTAGGTTCTATGAATTATTTTATATACTAAATGTTTAGTAGAACAATCCCAACACCACCAAAAATCATGGAATTAAAGATGTCGGTGAGTAAGAAAAATGAAGAAACTAGTGCATCCCATGAATATAACTCCTCCACTATCATAATAAATGAATTGAAATTCCTAGAGAACCCCATCATACTCTCTCTGGTGTAATTTGATGCAATTCTTTGAATAGATTGGATTTCCCAATATAGAGCCAACATAAATTTCCGTAAGAGGGAAATCACTCTCCATGTGGAGAATCGACCCTCGATTCTATACAAGTTCACGGATGAAGATGAATCTTATTTAGCTCCATCCTCTTAAGAATGGATATTACTGCCCTATCATCACATATCTCTCTATCAGATGATTGAGTCCAAGGATGCAACCATAATTGAAGACATGCATATTGTGAGGGAATCCGCTAATGTTTTTTCCAAGGAATTGTTTGGTCTTCCTCCTATAAGAGATGTTGAT
Source organism: Viscum album (assembly GCA_963277665.1). NCBI lineage: Eukaryota > Viridiplantae > Streptophyta > Magnoliopsida > Santalales > Viscaceae > Viscum > Viscum album. Next base: position 1,932,111,643 of record OY728123.1, read on the forward strand.
TTCTTAATTTATCTAATACCATGGGAATTGCCAATATCCAAGAATCTATAGAGAATGGATATTGTAGATATTGAGGAGCTGAATAATAAAATACCAGAGAATCTGGATAAAGGATTTATACACCCAACTGCCTCACAATTGGGTGCACAAGTCCTCTTCTTCAAGAAGAAGGATGGGTCAATGCACCTTTGCATTGATTATCACGATATTAAAAAAATAAAAATAATGAACAAGTATCCTCTTCCACAAATTGATGGATTGTTTGATCAGCTTTATGGTGAACAATTCTTCCCCAAGGTAGATTTTCGGTCAGGATTTTATCATGTAAGGGTGAAGAAGAATGATATCCCCAAGACTACTTTTCGTACAAGATACAGGTACTCTGAATTCATAGTAATGCCTTTCAGACTCAACAATTCTACCCCAATATTACTGGACATGATAAATAAAGTCTTTAGAGATTACCCTGAAAAGTATTTGGTAGTCTTTATAGATGATATTATTGTATACTATAACACCAAGGAGGATTAAGAGGAGCATCTAAGAACTATACAAGAGACCATATGGAATGAGAAGATTTATTCAAAGTACATGTTCAATGAGGTCTCATTATCCAGACATATCATCACAAGTAATGGGATATATGTGGATCCCTCCATGACAACTTCATTTGATAAGTGGACGAGGCCAACATCAGTAAAGGATATCTGTAGCCTCTTGGGGTTAGCTGGATATTATCGATGATTTGTGAGAGATTTCCCATGATTGTGAAACCCTCTTACCAATCAAAATCAGAAGGGAGTAAGGAATTCTTAGAGCGATGAATGTGAATAAAGCTTCAAGGAGTTGAAAATGAGTCTTATCACTACGCCCGTGCTCACATTACCCACAAGTGGAGAACTTTTTGTAGTATTCAGTGATGCTTTGAATAAGGGAATGGATTGTGTGTTGATGAAAAATGACAAAATAATTGCCTATGCTTCAAGGAAATTTAATTTTAATGAGTAGAATATTCCAACACATGATTTGGTGTTGGATGTGGTGATCTTAGATTTAAAAATTTAACGGCGCTATCTATTTGGGGAGAGGTGTGAAATATATTCAGACCACAAAAGTCTAAAATATATATATTCACACAGAAAGAGTTGAAAATTCTCCAATGAATATGGTTAGAATTGATCATAGACTATTACTGCTCAATCCATTACCACCATTGGAAAGCAATCAAGGTGGCAGATGCTCTATGTAGAAAGGACCCAGCAATTCTATCATTGATGAGAATTTAGATGGATCCAATCTTCATTGACCTGATAAAGTTGGACATGGGAATCATAAATAATGGAATATCATAAATCCTTTCCTAAATGATTTCTCAACTGTATCTTTTGGAAAAATAAGAGGATGCTCAGAAGGATGATGTGGGAATTCAGAAAAATGTGGAATCTATCAGGAAAGGGAAATCCTCGATGTTCAATGATAATGAAGAAGGAATTGTGATAATTGGGAAAAGACTATGTTTCATTAAGTCTAGAGCTGAAGAGGGAACTTTTGGACAATTCCCATAGTTCGAATTTCTTTATTCACCCATGAAACAGATAGATGTATAGAGATCTCCAAGAGAATTATTGGTGGGATAATATGAAGAAGGAGATCACTGAGTATACATCAATGTGCCTAGTGTGTCAATAAGTTAAGTCATAGAGGAAGAAGTCTAAGGGGATGATCCAACCATTTCCCATACTAGCATGAAAATAGGAGAACATCACAATGGACTTTGTCACTAGACTTTCGAAGAAATCAAAATGCAACAATGCAATCTGGGTTTTTGTGGATAGTCTTACCAAGTCTACACACTTCAATGCAATTCGGTAGGATTTCTCAATAGATCAACTGGCACATATATATATCCGGGAAGTGGTAAGGCTGCACATAGTACCACTTTCTATTGTATCCGATCGAGATCCAAGATTCACCTCTATGTTTTGGAAGAGTCTTTGACATTCTCTAGATACTGAACTGAACATCAGTACAACCTATCATCCTCAAACTGATGGCCAATCTGAGAAAACTACCCATACGTTGAAAGGTATGTTAAGATAATGTTCAATGGACTTTAAAGGAGGATGGGATCAACATAATCACGTGGTTGAATTATCCTTTAACAACAGTTTATACTCGAGAATTCGATTGAAACCTTATAAATCCTTGTCTGGGAAGAGGTGTAGAACACTAGCACGTTGGGATGAAGTCAGTGAACGTAAGCTTCTAGGACCAGAAATGGTTGAAGAAATGGTGGACAAGGTGAAAACAATTCAAGAGCATACCAAGACATCCCATAGTCGACATAAGAGCTAGACTGATAACCATCGACAATACCATGAGTTCAATGTTGGATACATGGTATTCTTATGCATATCTCCATGTAAAAAGGTCATGAGGTTTGGAAAGAAAGGGACGTTAAGTCCTATGTACATCATACCCTTCTAGATTATTGATCGTGTCGTTGTTGTGGCATATTGACTAGAACTCCCACCTACCACAGAAAAACTACATGATGCCTTTCATGTATCCCTCTTAAAGAAGTATATATCAGACCCTTCACATATACTCTCTTTATAGGTCATACAACTAGAGTATGATCTTTTTAATGAGAAGCTACTAGTAAAGATCTTATATTTTAGGGAAAAAGTACTAAGAAAAAAGACAATACCCCCCGTGGAGGTGTTGTGGAGAAACCACAAGTTTGTAGAAAAAACATGGGAATCAGAGGAAGTGATGAAGTAGACTTACCCTCATCTTTTTCAGTGTGGGATAAGGAAAATTTTCGGCTGAAATTTCATAACGGGAGAAGATTGTAAACACCAAAACATTCATTAATGGAATTTTCTCTTGATCTAATTAAATGTATTATTATGTAAAATGGTAATATAACATATTCACTTATTTTGTATTATATTTCTAGATTTTAAAATACCATTAAGAACCATGACCATTGTTAATACAGCCGTCGAATAGTGATCACATGATTAGTATAAATATAGGGATTTAACGAATCTAATTTACTCAGACAAAGGAGGAGATGGCCTCATCCACTAGACTTTCCCTGTATGAAGCCAATTTGACGGAGCTCGGAAAGAAGGTTCTCCAATGGGATTCTCTATTGACCAATCCTATTTTGAGATTCAACAAGTTATGATTGAATGGAACGGTCTAAGAGATAAGTGGAAGTTGATAGAGATTACCACCTGAGTAATGTTATCCGAGCCACCCCAAGAGTATATCACCATCACACACCATACCCTTCGATCTTATACGGGAGTTATAAGGGGTTATGTTACAAGACAATTGCACTATGATTATGTGTATTATTTTTTCTATATAATAATTAATATACATTCATTTTATTGTTGTCAATTTGTAAATAGTTTTTAAAGTGAAAATAGTATTTTTAGTTAATATTCAACTAAGAAGTCTATTTTGATCAATTAAAGGATTTTTGAATTAAATATTATTTTAATAAAATATTATTATTATTAAATTAATTTTTTTTAAATATAGATGATTTTATAATTTTAGAAATGTAATTGTAATTTTTGTTAATGTTTGAAAGCCGTTTTTGTCAGTACCCATGAACTTTTGGTAAAAAGTTGTTTTTATATTAAAACTAAAATTAACACATTTATAATATCATTTAGATAAAATGAATATTTTTTTGGAATCAGGACTTCAAAATTATTCAACAATGAATTTTTTTATAATTTTCTGAGAAAGTTGAATTTTTTGGTAAAAAATAAATACCGATTAAATATATAATGTGTTTTAAGACATCATAATGACCCAATAGAGACGTAAAAAATTAATATAAATTATTTTTTTGGAAAATATATATTTTACCATTAAAATAATGTGATTTTTTGGTTTTTTTTGTTTATTTTACAAAACATTAGTGGACCCTCCAAGAGTTATAAGACATTTTCACTTTTTTAAAACATTTCCTTGAGAGTGTGACTCATCTCCACATAAGCAACCCTAATATTTTGATAAGATTGGAAATAGGCCATAAAAAATATTTTTTTCCACTCCCCTTGGGAA